>JBBBVM010000041.1:754420-5639420 GCA_037355625.1 Petunia x hybrida | reverse complement strand
TCATAATTATAACTTTATCAACAATATATCAATAACATTCTAATGAGTTTCTGCGAAATTAGAATGTCTACAGTAAACAAGCCAAACTTTTATTACACAAAGTGATCGATAACAAAGCTAGGATTATATAATACGAAAGACAATATAAAATGATTTCTCTATTGACTTATTAATCAATTCATATTCCAAACAGTGTCTAAGCTTCACTCCAACACAAAAAATTCAATCCATCCATAAAATAATCAACTGCAATAATAAAACAACTACGACCACTATAATTTAGTACGAACTCAATTATTGTTGATGATACAAAATTAATTCTATTGACTACCAAAATCAATTTTCTTTTCCTTGATGTTTGAATTTTGGTTCTCAATGCAACCTCCAAACTCATTCAAATAGTTAAACATAAAAAGAAAAAGAAATAATTGGCACAAAATTGTGTTTAATATCATTACCATATTAGTCATGCAATTAATGATCTTAAGAAGAATAAACATTGACTAAAATATTCTTATTTTATAATTTATAAATTTTTATCTTCATTACACAAATGAGATCCATAAGTTCACTTGTCAAATAATTAAGTGACTCATACAAATATGACATGGCGTGTGAGACATGTAATAAAATTTTTCATTTGATGCAACTCTGATTTTTGGCGCTTTTTCTATAACACTAAAAATGATCATAGAATTTGCTCATGATCAGGCCTCAAAGGTGAACTTTTTCATGAATTTAGTTTAGTATACTTTAGCTAATTCTTTTCCCTTAATAATTTCTTACCATTTTTTATCTACTTTATTATAAAAAAAGCGAAACAAAGTCCTTAATAGCATAAGCAATCTCATAAAACAACATAGCAATATCTGGTAAAAATACCTTAGAGGAGAATCAAACTTGAAGTAACGGATATAAAAATTATAAATGTACAGTCAAGAATCAAATGAAAAATTAATAGATCTAAGCCTGAGCAAAAAGTATTGTGTATTACAATTCTATTTTGATAATCAAGAAATTATGAAATTTGTTTGATAGAATATATATTTGTAGTGATATTAAAAGGTACAAATATTGTACATGGCTGAATCTCACATAATAATTCCTTATCAGGGATTTATTTTGCACGTATTTCCTTGTGTTGCTTTGTAGTGACCAAACTCTTACCATACCTTAATATCTTGTTGGAAGTGCAACAGTTGTTGCTATGAGAATTAAGGACTAACAACAGAGTTAGGATATTAAAAGAACGACCAGTTTTAAGTATTTTACCATCATAGAACAAATAACCAAATCTTTGGCCGGACGTGGATGAATAAGCAAATAAACTCTTCCACAACTAAATCTTGATGAAACTATGGATCTTCGATCTTAGGTTTATCATCCCAATAAAAAGTATCCTAAATACATAAACATTTCTTCGCCTAGCCATAGTCTCTTAAAACATCTTCAACCCATCTTAAGGAGAGAACTTATGAGAGCCTTCCACATCATAATAGAATTTGCCTTTTCTTGGAAGCAGTGCTTATTTAAACTCTCTTCATTGCTGAAATAATTGCCTACAAATCTTGCTGAATATATTGTATCAAAATGTATAAACAATTTGATCCATCAATGATGTAAAGAAAAGGTGACGATAAATAATAACAACAAAAAAAGTAGATAAGCATAAGTGGTGATGTCCATCCATTTGTAGTATTGTACTGATGATGTTAAAACACTACTTGACGGCAATGATCCAACAGAGAAGAAAGTTAATTTTGTCTTTAATGATTTGGTCATATATATATATATATATATATATATATATATATATGTAATCCCTAGGGTATCGGTGTCGGAGAAGGAGATATATATATATATATATTATTATTGTTATCACCGTCGGTCTTCAAATCCCCAAACAATCAACTACCTGAAAAGCAAATAAAGGATTATCATTATTCACTACCAGTAGAAATTTTCAAAATTAAACAACAACATGTCTGAAATAAAGAAAACTACCATTCTTAATTATGTTTCATTATAAGTTGTAGAATCACATAAATAGGAACTCCTATTTTGAACCGACATCAAATAATTTGATGCTTAACAATAGACACCATCTTAAACCGGTTCCAAAGATAGCCACTTCTACGGAAAAGATATGCAATCAGCCTTATGATTCAATATCCTTTTAAACGTGGATATTTAGAACAAGAACTTACAAGGATCATAGTATTACAGCGGTCAAAAGGCGGATTGAGATACATCTTTAATTGGACGTCCACATGTACACAAGTAATTTTCTTATGTCTTCCTCATGACTCTGCTTTCACTTCCTGACACGAACAAATATGTGCATATAGTACCACAAGAAATTAGGTCTCCACCCAATAAAAGGAACAGGAAAGCAAGAAAAAATACAGAGATAATTGTATATGCAAGAAGACTATAGAAACAACCAAGTATTTTGTCTGACATCATCCCCATCTCTAGCTATTCATATTATTTAGTCGGTCAGATATTAAATATATATTTCCAAACAAAAGATTCTTCTGGTTTTCATTAAGGGACACTTACAAAAATACCCACAAAATCTAAAATAATTACAGCCACTACCCACTACTTTCAAATATTATCGGACCTACCCACTAAATTATTTACCCATTCTACCCACCCAGACTTGTATACCATAGTTTATGCAGTATACCATAAAGGTATATACCTATAAGGCATAACAAAAGTATACAGTAATAAATGTCCCTCCAGACTTGTATACCATAATTTATGCAGTATATTTTAAAGGTATACACCTATAAGGCATAACAAAGGTATACAATAATAAATGGGTAGGTTGGGTAAATACTTTTAGTTTTATGGGTAGTATAATTTGTAATGGGTATGACTTGTAAATACTTTAAATTTTATGGGTATAGAGTGTAAAAATCTCTTTCATTAAAGTAAAACATGACAAATTATAACACTAAAGAAATCTAGTCACCTAGCAGTTTATGCTATGAAGAAATTATTTGCAAGAATTCAACTTTACTCACTCAGTTATGATCCAAAAAGCTATTTATCATTCTATAAAAACATTAAGTAATTATAAAAAGAATTCACAAAAAAAGTAATATAAAAAGTAATACTTATTGTTGACACCTAATTTTATCCCTCCTGTTTCAATAGCCATTTTTCAGACGAAATTGGACTGATAACCATACAATTATCCTCACTCACCCTTATTCAAAATTATTATTTTGCACAAGCACGTCAATTAGACTATTTTTAAAGACACTACAAAATTTGCACGTTTAATTATAAATTTTGGTAATTATTCCTATTCTAGCAAAATTGCACGAATTATTTTAAGATTCAAGATAATAGACTTCTTTAGCCATTTAGCCCTCAAAATTGATTTTACGACTTTTCTATAATTTTATGAGCATTTTTATACCATTTTCTATGCACTTTATAAGCATGTATACACGTTTATACATAATTTATACACATTTATACACGTATATATAAACCTCAGTATTTTTATACACTTCACACTCACTTATATACATCAGCACCACGTCATGATGACGTGGCTTCATCTCAGCCCTCCGATCGCTCCAACGGCTGACGATAATCATTTGTTTTTTAATTACATTCCACCCCCAAAAACCCTAATTCCTTATCCCATTTCCCTTAACCCTCAGTCTCCCTTTCCCTCATTCCTTTCTCTCACACAAACCTAACGGCGCCCTGTCATGGCCATTTTCCGGCCATTATCTCCAGTGAAACTGGAAACAAATGGCACCACCGTATTCCCCTCGACCTCCGCTACAAAACCCTTGCAATGGTTTGTTTGTTCGACGAAGTCGAAGCACAACCCTAACGTGACTGTCACCGGAAAAGAAAACTCAGGTAAGGATCCAGTAAGACCTAAATATTACAACCTAGTGAAAAGGGAAAAATCCCCCACGCGTACGTAATCGAAATAGGTTCAAATTCGACCCGACTCCGATGTTAAACGGGTAGTCTCTAATCCTTTTGTTTGATTGCTTGAACTTGTGTGATAAAATGCCTAAATTTGCCTATTCCTTCCCATGTTAACATGGTTAGTGGTTATTTAGCAATTGACTAGAGTAAAAAATTGTGAAATTATTAACCTTTGTCCATTTCATTAAATTTGAACACCAATCAGTGCCTGAGTTAGTTGTTAGCATGACTTATATCTTGAACCACCTTTGTTAGCATGTAATTTTAAAACCTAGGGCACTCTAGTTGTATTTCCATGCTCATTCATGTTTGTTGCAGTGTATTTGGCCTCTTACTATGCCAGAGTGCGTGATTTTCATGACAAAATGTTTGGAAACTGAATGAGTAGCCTGTCCTGCATGATAGGAAGATTTGAATTGGTTGGAGTAAAATATTTAATTGATACTTGAAAGGGTGGCAAGCTGCTTGATTGATCCAAGATGATTGGAGACATTTTTGAAAACTGTTAACTGATTTTGAGCCTAAAATATGCCTATGTGATTGATTTTGAACATGGACCGTGCTATGTGAAAAAAGAGAGAAATATATTTGTCTTAAGTTCTGATTTGCATTAGACTTAGGGATTGACTGAATTATACTTGGTAAGTATACTTATTTGAGTCCTATCAATTATGGGAGACAATATTCTCTATTCCTTTTGGTGTTCTGTCTATTGCACTTAAGTTCCCCACCCATACTCCCTACAACTATATAAACTTGTCTTCTTTTTTTAGTTACACACACAACACAAGCATACACCATATACACAAGAAGAATTTCACATACTCATACATTAAGACATACAGAATACTGCATATCTAAAAAGATTGGCATACTACTCTCAAGTTCACTGGAAGATTCCTGCTCCCTTTTTCTTTTTGATCTTGTCTCTGCAAACATTTAACACTGCATGCACTTTGTTTGTTTGCTCATTACTATTGCTCAGAAGGTATAACTCTACTCTGGTCGCTGTTGCCTATGTTTTGAACCTGCTTATGCCAGGTCCTTTTATTTCTCTCTTTCTCTGCTTATTTTTATGATTTAAACTGTTCATGCTTGTATAAACGGTGTCAGTTTGCATCTTTGTCCTAGGCTTCTTCTAGCCTCTATTAACTCTTATATACAACTCGTTAGGATGCCTTTAAAAGGTCATATCAGTTCTAATAACTGCAGGATATTGAATGTATACAGCTCAGTAGCTACCCCATCTTGTTACAAATTATTGAAGCATAATCATTGAGATTATGAATCTCCTGGGCAGTTTGAACTTAATGCTCAAGAAACAGGGCTTTAACACGTGTTTTCCCCCTTTAGAAATACCCTATATGTGTATATTTTCTAAGATACCCTATCTGTATATAATTGGAGTGAGGAAACTCACTATTGCTTTCTTCTAGGCTACACAGGGGCCTCTCTTAACCCTCATCTCCTGTGTGTTGTATCATCCTAAAATTATGATCCTTGACTGCTTTAAAACTTGCCTGACAGTTTCTGGGTGAGAAGAGTAGAATACTGTTTCGATTAAAAAACTGAGATCCTGAGTTCATTTGGAAACTGGACAATATAATTGGAGTATACAAGTTTAAAAATTCAAATTATAACGTGTGAAGTATGCTATTTCAATGATAGGGGCTAAATGTATGACCTTTGCCTATTCTGTGACTGCTTTTACAAATCAAATCTGCCATTTTTAACGCATGAAGGATACGGGCCCGATACCTATCTTTAAAACTTGGCCCTTTACATGTTTAAATCACTTTTTCATCAAGCTTAAAACTTCTACACACTAATCTAATAGTGTATAGGGGTGTACAAGTCTTGGGGTCCAATATACAAAAGTAATAGATATTTTCTAAATTTATTAATACTCAATCCATGTATTTGCATGTCATATATGTATATTATTATGTGTGGCAGCCCCTTTTGTGCATTTGATTGCTTCCGTGTACCCTTTCTTTCTAAAACAGCCCCTCTACGCCTATGATTCCAAAAACTTACCCCAAAAATCAAATAACCATTAAGGTTAGGGCTTGACAATTAATGCCGAGTCACACCGACCCTAAATGGCTAACATTTTATTTCAAAAATAACTCCAACTTGGTTTGCAATAAAATCTGAAGTGTCTTTCGTCAACACTGGCCATTTTTGTAAAACTAGTTATTTCTGCAAAGTTATAGTGGACACTGAAAATTTCATAAATAAACTAAATTGAACCAGCCCTTGTGATATTAGCCCCATTACATATGTGTTTGCAAACATGAGGTCAAATCTGTGATTAGGCATAGGGCTTATGCCATTCCTGCAAATTTAAAGGTCCAATATGGTACTTGCTGCCTGTATATGTTGTTTTGCATAAATAGATTCAATTGCGTGACTAATTGTGATTTTGATCCAAGTTAATAATATAATTTGTGAACATGATCAATAATTATCTACGACTTGAGAGACATCCCAAAATTAATTGCTCGGGCGGGAACCAGTCTTTGTGGGACTTGGGGAAGTACCTAACATCTTCTTCCCCGAGTCACTTGGACTTCTTACTCTCGAATCTCTGGAATTGAACATGCTGAATAAAAGATCCGACCTTAGACAATTTAGGTGACCTAATACACCTTAGAAACTCATATTAGGTGGCGGCTCCAATTTCTAACTCAAACGAGTTACCCAGTCAAACCCGAGCCTTGACTCGCTCCGAGTAAGGTTAAAACATGGGTATGATAGATTGGCGACTCCGCTGGGGATATTCAAAGTCCTAACCATAACGAGCTTTAATTTTGGGATTTACTATCTTGTATTATTATCTATTTATTTTATATTATTTATTATTATTGCGCACTAACTTTTTTTCTTTTTTTCTTTTATTTATTTTCGTAATTTATTAGTGTATTATATTTTTTTATATATATTGTAAACTATTTGATATTATCGTTCATAACGTCCGCCACTCCGGGCACCCTCTTAAATCTTAGAGCCCATAGGAAGGGACGGTTGCGTGGAACCCATGGCGCCCCTTTTCTGACTCAAAATAAACACTTAAGAGAAGGTCTTGCAAAATTAGCCAAGTAGTGAAGCTTTTGGCTGTTTGTAAGCTTTCAACTTTCAAGTTGTCCGCTTGAAAGAACCGGTCTAGTAGTACCCCAAATCTTAGTAGAGACGTTACTAAGATCATGCATCATATCATTTTAGGAAATTATGACTCCGGCCATGCCTAAGTCTTTAGTTCACCATATCTAAACCAAATCCAAACGAGTTATTAACTCCAAGGGGCGTTTAGATATGACTATGTGTGCACATTTTTAAAATTAAAAATGCTAAGTGTACGCCATTTATTCTCAAATGGGAAAGGGAGTCGAGTCTAACAGTTTTCTTTTTTATAGGCTACCATGAGTCACAAAGATTACCATCGGTTCGGCATGATCGTTGACATTCCAAGGGAGATAAGGGTCTGGTATAGAAATTTGGGAGAAATTGGTCAATTTGAATTGAGTAAAATATTGGGTCACTTGCCTTCACTAATGGATGTTGAACTCAATAAATTCATCATTGAAGCCGCCACTTGCTTTTGGGACGATGATAGAAATGTTTTTAGATTTGGGGAGCTCGAAATGACACTACTTTTGGAGGAAATATGAGGTTTTATTGAAGATCCGGGTTTGAGACGAAAGGGACATAGATGGAAAGATGCTAGAGTAAGTATAGCACGTCAACCTACTAAAGAGGAGTTTTCAGAGCATTCGGTTTTCGAACAAATGATGTGTCCAAATTTTTACAAAGGTCAAAATTCAGTTGCATGTACTTGTAAGATAAGTTTGGTCATGAAAAGAGTTATGAAAATCACAAAGCAGAGTTTGCATCACACTATGATTGGAAGTGTAAAAGAATTTTTGCATTTGTAGTAGTGTTCTTTGGCGTTGTCGTGTTCCCACAAGGAATGCACTATGAAATCAACACAAAGATAGTCCACTTCACACATGTCTTATTCTATGGTATCAAGAAGAAGATATGCACTTTGGTTCCCATAATATTAGCCGACATCTTTAGAGCCTTGGGAAGATGCAAGAATAGGGCTCGATACTTTGAAGGTTGTAACTTGTTATTACAAGTATGGCTGACTGAACACCTTCAAAAGAAACCAAATGTAGGCCAAGAGTTCTACGACATGTGTCGTTCAAACCACATAGTGGCACAACACTATGGCGTTAAGAGGTTCAAAGCACCCTACACTACTCACGAGTGCTATCTGTTGTTTAAAAACCTGAAAGATGAAGACATACAGTGGATGTATCCTTGGTTTACTTCTCCAGAAGTTTTGCTCCTGTCAGAGATGAAGTCATTTGTTGTCTTTATGGGTATGCGCGACCTCCAACCTTATATACCTATTAGAGTTCTAAGGTAAGCAGGCAGGAGGTAGGATATTCCATTGGCAGGGAACACAGTCCGATTCCAAGTAGATTATGAAGAAGACAAAGTTCCATTTGTACCAAAAATTCGCAAGATATGGAATAAAAATAGGTTTGCTGAAGAAAATTCAATTGAACCAGACAGATACCATACAGACATTGGAGTTGGTTATTTGGAATGGTTGCGTAATGACATGAAAAATTCCTCCGTTCCTAAAACCGACGTACCCAGAGTAGTCAAAGATAAAGAAGTTGAAAACCAATATAAGATAAAATGGTTGATGGAAAAACTGAAGATGTCCGAGAAGCTGAGAAAGAAAGAGCAAAAGAGGCACATACATGAGGTAGAAGATTTAGATCGAGAGCAGGAGTGTCTGAAGAAGGGGTTTGAGGAAAAATATAATGAATGTTACAATCAAAGAGACAGAGGCGGAGGATTACTAGCTATGGCTTACTTAATCGTTGCTCAGTTAGACATTGGGAAGATGTAAAAAAAATTGAAGAAGTCCGATGCCGAATCGAAGATGCCCGAGGATCCAAATTTTTAGATTTCGTTTTGTCTTTGTCTATTGTAATCAAACTTGGTTTATAAAAGTACAATATTTTTTGTGGTCAATTGAGAATAAATGGTTGGCACTTGCATGTTTAATTTTAAAAATTATTCAAGCTTAAGAAGGCTATACGTCCTTGGCATGTTTTAGTCTATTAAGTAAACCTCGTCCAAATGTCGAAAAAGGCCTTCGACCCGAAATGGCGAAAATGCATCCTCGCATAGATTCAAAAGATGTTTGTGCAAAATATTGATCGTTTGCTTGGGTGTAATCAAGACTGTAGGGTTATTTTGATCTTTTCTTTTTCTGTCTTGTTTTCAGACTATGGCTGCAAGAGGTACACTTCACTTTGAGACCGTCTTCCAAGCTCCTCACTTGATCAGCCTATGGTGGGAAGATTTGGCAGCAATCAGCAGGTTTCATATTCAAAAGGTGTTAGGGGAATTGGTGGCCCTTAAGGCTTACATTGCTGTGCCTAGTTTGGTCGAAGCCAGTATACATTTCCGGGATTACAAAAGGGCGGTGTTTCATTTCAATGGTTTGGAGTATGCACCAATGTTAGAAGAAATTGGAGGTCTGGCAGGGTTAGAGCCTGGGCCCGAGACCATGATTTACCCCCAAGACGTAGAGCCTAAGGAGTTTATTGAGCTATTGCAAGGTTTTTATGACCCATATATCGAGGTAGTACATGAGGGAAAGGTTATCTTGGAGTATCCATATTCTAGATTTGGAGATCCAACTTTTAGGCACATTTGGACAGGGGCATGAAAAATTCAAGATTGGGAATAGATTGAGTCTGCTGCTTTCATCATTGTTTTTGTTGGGAAGTGTGGTGTTCCAAGAAAAAGAAGGAAAGATCGACATAAGGCTGGGAAGGGTAGTTGAAGGATTGCGAAAAGGAGCTCAAAAGCGCCATATGAGTTTGGTCCCAATGATTGTGGGAAAAATTTATAGGGCTCTAACCAAGTGTAGAAAAGGAGGAGATTTCTTCGAAGTGTGCAACGTCTTGTTACAAATATTGTTGATAGAACACTTACACAAGGTCACAATCAGTCCGATAGAACCAAGGGCATTAAGGGTTGGTGGTATCCTCTCGCAAGCACTCGCATGGCTAGCACGAAAATATAGGAAGACCCTACAAACATACGAAGATGGTACGCCAAACTTGAAGAGTTACAAGAAGTGCAATGAGTAATAGAAAACTGTGCAAGCTTCACCGTCTCCGTGCAAGGTCAAGACACCACCTTCTTGACATTGATTGAGTTCCAAGGAACTCGTCACTATATTCTCCTAAGAATCCTCTGGAAAGTAGGAATGACACAACAAACTCCTCAGTTAACAAAAGGAAGAAGTTTCAACGTTAACATAAAAGACATTGAACACCCGATGGAGGTACAATATTGGTGATGTTGGAAAAGAGGGTAACTATGTAGTTTTTCTGTGGCCGAGACAGCAGGGTAAACCTCGGCGCTACTTTGTCTATCCACAATGGCTCAGTGAAGATAGAGAGAAGTTCCGATCTAAGACCACACTGAAAAGGAAAGCTGAAACTCTAAGTGTTGCTGAGAAGTACAAGAAAATGAGGCACAAGTTCGATCAAAAGAAGAAAGAGTTAAGGGTAACATACGAAAACGAGATGAGAAGACAATACAAAGAAAAAATCATGGGAGATGAACTTAAGTACTATATCGGCAAAACCGTGGATGCCAGACACGCTGCTGGAAATCTGCAAAACCTACTCAAAGGATGGGGAGACTACTCTAAATCAGTACCATTGGCAGAAAAGTAAATAATGGGAGTTGAAATTTGTAAGTTCTTTATAAAAACCGTGGGTGATATGCAAGCTGGGAAAGACCTTATGGAGATGTTTGTTGCCCCTCCACCGGAAAACTTGGCAAATGGACCTAAAGAGACCGAGGAAAAGGAGGAGGGAGAAGATGTTAGAGCTGATGCTTGATCCAAGAACCTCTTTGCTTGGCTCATAGTCTAGTCGTCTTTAGTCGAGTAGTTCAAATTGTCCTTTTACTTAGTCGAATCGTTGTCTTTTCTTGTTTAAGCTAGTGATTGTAATAAAGCAAAGCAAATCAAATAAAATAAAATTTTGTTATTTTTTGGGTTGTTAGACTTGTGTTGATTATGCTCAAGCAAACAAAATGACGTATTCGACGCAAACATTACTTTGAATCATCGATAGGCCTATCTCTGGCACCAAAGAGGCCCCCTGCATAATAGGACACAAAATTATTAATGCTAACATTTACTCACGTTGTTTTCTTCATTTTGTTGTTTTAGTCCCAAATCCCTGAAGTTTGGTTTGTGCATTCTAGCCGCGCTGCAGTACCGGTTAAGATCTAGAAGATCAATTCCAACACCTCCCCCTTTACCTATAAGGACAAGGGCGAGATGCAATATCATGGCTGAGTTTGACAAAGCTGGAAATATTGGAGGAACCCCTCAGAAGCAAGGTGTGGTTGCCTATGAGGAATATGCTAAGCTGGAGCAAACGCTGTTCGAGTTGGAGAATAGGATTCCTCTTGTCCATTCTGATGGAACCACCGAACCAAACAAAACTTCCCGCCCTCACGGCAGAGATCCACTGTTACCTGAGAAAGACATTCCCTATCGCATTTACATTGCACCAGAAAACAACCTTCCTACTTTCTGTTGAAACCAAAACCGTTCCATAACCCACCAAAGATCATGACATGTATGCGTGGATGGGGAAAGACTCAGACAGCACTAAAGAACAAGTCAAGTGGCTGTCGAAAAAAGTTCAAGCAATTCCAAGGCACCAAAAAAACTAGAGGCCTGGATTATGAAGACCTCTGCATGTACCCCAACTTGAAGTTGCCCGATGGTTATAAGACACTCAAGTTCAACATGTTCGATAGCAGTGGTGATCTGATGGCTCATTTAAGGTCCTACTGTGACAAGTTCATTGGGGTTGGACATGATGAGAAGATTCGCATGCAGTTGTTCAACCGTAGCTTGACAAGCGATGCACTGGTATGGTACTCAAAGCAGAAAACAAAGAAGTGGACGAGCTGAGAAGCAATGGCTGGAGACTTTGTTGACAATTTCGGGCACAACACTTACGCCATGCCTGATCGATTCTATTTGGAGAATCTGAAGAAGAAGCCCACTGAAACCTTTAGGGAGTTTGCAACTAGGTGGAGAGCTGAAGCCACCAAAGTCCAACCTCCTATGGAAGACATAGAGATAGTGGTGACTTTCATCCGCATACAAGAGGATGTCTTCTTTGACAAGATGCTAAATATGCAAGACAAGAAGTTTAGAGACTTGATCAAGATTGGAGACATGGTTGAAGATGGGTTGAAAACTGGTAAGATTGTTAGCTTGGCTACACTACAAACCACTAACAAGGCACTACAAACTGGTAGCACAGGGGCATCGAAGAAAAAAAAGGACGACGTTTGTTGACACCCAATTTTATCCTGGACGTGTTAATTAAAGTCTAATTATTCTAAATTAAAATTAGTGTGAAAATTCAAAAGTAATTGATTGAAATTTAAAGGAAAAAAGGCTAAATTATGAGACGTAGCCTAATTTCTATCCTATCCCGTGCAATCCCCCCCCCCCCCCCACCCAAATTTCATTAACTTATAGGGGCTAAATCTGTTCTTACATTTTAATTTCAGCTCATTTCTGCAAAGCCCACATAAACACCTATACTCCCCCCATTTCAGTCAATACCTTTACCCATTTCATACCCGACCTAATGTCTTCCCCTAAATCCCTGTCTGAAACCCTAAATCGCAACCCAATTTCAACCCTTTTCCCCCCAAAATTTTACTCGAAACAATCCAAAACCCAGTGGTCCCCTGGTCCCCCTTTGCTTTATCATCTCCATCTCCGTACCAAAGCCCGTTGTCTCAATCTAAATCATCCATTTTGAATTCAATTCAATCCGAACCGTGAGATGTCTATAAAGTCCATATTCCCTTTGAAATCAGGGTGAAACTAGTATAATCCAAAGGATTATACTATTTTGACCCTGGTTTCAAAAGGGAAAAGCAAAAGCGAGTAAGGGGAAGTTTGGGAAATTTGTAGAAGCGGAAACCCTAGCATTTTCATATATAAAAGCATTATTTGCTTGTTATTTTGGGGGGGGGGGGGGATTTTTTTGGAGGAGAGGGGAAAAACGACTAGAATATATATAAAAGTTATATAATTGTTTTCCTCTAAGTATTTGAATTCAGAAAAGCATTGTCACTATGATTCTGGTTTCTTTTGGTTATTTATTTATTGTTTCTTCATTGTTCGAGTCGTAATCTCGCTCGAGGTTCTTTTTGTTCGAGTCGCGCATTGTTTCAAATCCTCCTCTGTTCACTGCCCTAAAGCAGGTAACACTCTTTCTTATTTACACTTGTTTTTAGTTTTTAATCTGATTTGTTTGTTCCTTCTTTGTTAAAGATGTAATCTTTTCTTGTTGTGCGATAAATTTTAAACTAAAGTACCTAATGCTGAAACCATTCTTCTTCTTAACAAGTTACCAGGTTAATGTAAAGATTCAATCTTAATCACTCCATGTCCTAACTGATTATAGTAAAATGCTATTTTGTCAAGGAAAGATTGTCATTTCTTTAAGTTATCAGAAAGTTGTTTATGTTTCATGTGTGATGTTGTATCCCTGGGTTTGGTATAGATCCTGTTATGATTTTTAGAGGCTGGAAAGCCATAGAGGTTGGTGCAGGTTGTGGAGGTGGTGCTAGGGTGTTGCAGGATCGGTGCTAGTTGGTTTCAAGGGTGTTTGTGGTGTGAGTGGGTACTCAGGGGTATGCAGGTAGTGGGTGAATTAATGCAGGACTAGAGGGATATAGCAGGGCCCTATGAAAGGTTGGTTTTTGTTTGGAGATGGTCTGGTAAGCTGTGAGTGTGAGGAGGGCAGGTCTGTGTATGTGTGTGCAATGTGGGATATTGAAAATGATCCAGGGTTGTTTTGTTTAGTAGTTCAGGGAGGATTTAGGAGTTTGTTGAGCGTATGTATCCTGCTTGTATGTGTGTGTGTGTGTGCGCATCTTCTTATATATATGTGTGTGTGTCTGCTTATGTGTAAATGCATGCTTGTGTGTGTGTCTGCCGGTATGTGTATGTGTATCTACTTGTGAGTGTGTGTATCTGATTAAGTGTGAGTGCATGCTTGTGTGTATCTGCCTATATGTGTGTGTGTGTGTGTGTATCTGCTTGTGAGTGTGTGTGTGTTCAGTTTATGGGCTTAGAGTGTGCATGAGATGAAAGTTAGTTCAGGTCCTTGGTTTGATTTCAAGGCAGTTCAGGGCTTATCTATTGAGGGTGTGGGATGATGTTTTAGTTGTTTGCAGGGTATCTGTGAAGTGTGAAGAGGCCTGAGGTTGGTGCAGGTGTCACTTGGGCCAATGCTGGGGTTTCAAAGGGCCTGGTTTGGTTCCTGTTGGCCTGTGAATGGGAGGGTGCAAAGAATGTTCCTCTTTCCTTTTTTGTTAGAGGCCCGGGTGGCTGATGTATAGGGTCTATTAGATGTTTTCCCTCTCACCCTAAGTTAATTCTAAGATGAAGTCTTGATGAACCTTCATTTAAGTTGAGCGCAAGGTGCAATATCCAGCCCAGTCTTTTCCTAATTTTGGTTATAAAAGGGCATTTCAGATTTAAGTTGATCATGTTTTGTCTAGTCATGTTTGTGCCTGCCCCAGAATTTCCTTTTTATTCTCAAGTTAAATTCAGGTCCAGAAATGCCCTTGTCTTATTACTTTGTCTTTGCAGCTAGTTCTATAGCAATTCAAGTTCCTTTTTTCTTTCCTCTTGCTAAATGTGGTTTTTTTAAGGACAGATCTTTACTGTTTCTTTCTTGAATTGATGCCTGGTTAACTGTTCTTTTTTTAGTGGGGTTGGCTTGTCCTAAATTGTTTTTGTTTCCTATCTTGAATCAGTTTTTATTGTGATGCTTTTATCCTAGTCAGTTTTTTTCTGCCTGTCAAGAAATTCAAGTCTGTTTCCTGTCTTGATGTTGATTGTATTGTTTCTGTTTCCAAGATGTTTAGTTAAAGACTTGAGATTGATAAGAATATGAGAGTTTTGTTCTAGCCCTTTGTTCATAAAAAAATTGTTTATGCATCTCTTTATGATACATAATTATCAAATATGATATTAGTTATGTCATGTCTTTTACTGCTTCAATTAGTCTAATATAGTGCGAACTTTATCTTTGATTTTTGAGAACAAAATGCCATTCTTTACGTTGTTTTTCTGTTTAGTGTACTTTTACTAATCCTTATTCCTCTTTCTTTGCATAATACACCAACTTGGGACGAGTTGGCTAAACTCGAAATGGGGATGGTTTACATTGGCATTGGAGTCGTATTGGGGTCGAGTCCGGGCTCAAGCATTCAAGAAATGAAGACTAGAGAAACTTTGTAAAAATGCTTTGTTGAGCCGTGTAATGTTTCAGGCTCATGGGCACGTAAATAAAATTAAATAAATTAAAGGCTCCCATGAGTTTACCAAATTTTCGGGTTCTATCTTCTAAACCTTTTTCTCTTCCCTATTTCCTTAGAGTCTATGTTTATAGGAATTCCCCATATATTTAATTGTTATATAATAACATATTATTTTTGAACGAATATTTATTTATTTATTGAGTTATTTTTTGAATATTTATTTCTTTTAAATTTTCATCTTATTTAGGAATTTTGAATCTTTTAGTTAAATAGTGCGTGCAAAGCTAATCCGCAATAATTCTAAATCCCTTGTAAATTCAAATTTAATTAAAATTTTTTTAAATTAATTTAATAAAAGTTGATTGTTTTCGATTTTATCAATAATTCAAAGCTTTTAAATTAAAATTTTGAAATTGCGTTTACATAGCTATCTTGTGAAAATCGAAGGATTAACCACATTTTGTGGATTTTCGAAAGTGCTTTCAAATTGAAACCTTCTTTCGAAAATTATTGAACCTCTTACTTAGAATCTCTGAAAAAATACCATTTTCTTAAAACGGTAGAATTGCACGCACTATTTAATTAATTGGTTCCTAATTTTTTTAAATTAGCTGGTGACTCCAAATAAACCCTTTGGAATCCCATTTTGTTGAAATATACCCGAAAACTCATATTTTTGAGGGGTTCAAAAACGTTTCCTTTGTTGTTGCATCACTTGACTACTCTCCCACCCATAACCATTATTTCCAAACACCACCTCCATCATACCCATATATTCTACCATCGCCCACCTATCCAGTTTACAACACCCAGCCTATGTTCCAAAACCCACCTCAAGAAAGACCACCATACCCACAAAGTCCTAACAATAGAAATACCAACACCTACCTACCGAGACCTTACACAAACAACAACCCAAGACCTAAAAGAAACTACACCCCATTACCTGAATCCCGCACTCAGCTGTTTGAAAGACTCAAAGAAGCAGGCCACATACGACCCGTCCCATTCAAAATGCCTGATAGAATGTCACCCTTCTTTGATCAAACCAAAACCTATGCCTACCACTCTGGGGGACCTGGTCATGACACCGAAAAATATTATGCCCTGAGAGATAAAATACAAGACCTGGTCGATCAAAAGGTGATCCACTTGAAAACACCATATGTGTACAATAACCCTTTGCCTAACCACGGAGATAATAGGGTGGACCTTATCGAGTTGGATGAAGAATGCAACTTGGAAGGAACCATTGTCAAAGCAACGGAGGCTACACCAGCATCTGCTTCTGTTGCCCAAACAGCTAAAGCACCAGAGCCTATTGAGGTAGAGGTGGCTCTAAAATTCTATGTTGACGTAGTCCCTCCTTACAATGACAAAGCAGTGCCATGGGATTATGAAGCAGAGAAGAAGGGCAAGGAGGCAGTCAAGACCGTTGCTGCACAAGAAATGACTAGGAGTGGGAGGATCTACACTCCCGAGCATCTTGTTCAAAGTAGATGAGGTACCAACGAGGAAGAGTCTGAAGAATTGTGGAAGAACGTTCAAGCAAAAGAATACTCCGTGGTTGAACATTTGGGCAAGACTTCTGCATAAATATCTTTTCTGGCTCTACTCCTCAAACCAGAGAGCCATCGAAATGCCTTGATGAAAGTATTAGATGAAGCACAGTCACGGTAGACACCACAGTTGAGAACTTGGCTAGCATGGTTGGGCAAGTCATAGAATCCAATCGAATTGCCTTCCACGAAGATGAGCTACCACCAGAGGGTTTGAGTCACATCAAGGCCTTACATGTTACCATCAAATGCAAAGACTAGTTTGTGGGAAGAGTTCCGATCGACGGAGGGTCCGGCTTAAACATATGTCCATTCATCACTCTGAAGAGAATGGGGATTGATCAAAGCAAGATAAGAGAAATCGACTTAACAATCATGGTCGGTCTCGTGGAGTTCACTGCTGAATTTCATGTCATGGATATCTCCGCTTCTTACAACCTGCTGCTAGAAAGACCTTGGATTCACATGGCTGGGGCGGTGCCTTCTACCTTGCACCAGACAGTGAAGTTCAAGTGGGACAACAAAGAGGTGGTGGTGTTTGGCGAAGGAAGCAACTCCATCTACAATGAAAAAACCATACCAGCTATTGAAAGGAATACTCCTGACGGGCAAACCTTCTATACTGTCGAGCTTGTGGGAGCAGTGCAAGGTAGTCGAGGAAGATACCGCAAAAACTACAATAAGAGTTGGAATCCCAATGAGCATAATAAAAGCATTGACACAGTCCAAGGAGGATATACAGCACACTTTGCTCCTAAGCTCATCAACACACCACCAGGGACTGAAGAGAAAAGGAGGAATTTCTATAGTACCTATTGGGATGGCCGAGGCAAAGGCTATGAGGGGAGGAACTTGGTTTGGGAGCCTGTAATATCTGATTGGGGTGTGCCTTCACAAGAATTTTGTGAGACCGTACCCGCCGAAACAGAGAAGTAGCCGATGTACTCACCTAATGCCCGTCCTGACTGGAAGCGCATTTTCGAAGAAACAAGGGGAAAACAAGTATGGTGACCTAAAATATCAGAACCTACACCTATGGAGGTAGTGATTGAGGAGCCACACATACTCTCACAGCCTATGAAGTGGCCTGGAGACTTGGTTGTTGGCATTATGATAAGGCAAGGCTATGAACTTGGGAAAGGTTTGGGCAAAAACCTAGATGTCATGGTTGAACCGATTCAAACTGTGATGAGGCCCGGAAACGAGAAAGCCGGTATAGGGTACATTGTGACTTATGAGAAAAGAATGGAAGAAGCCTCGCTGGACTTCAAATACTACAAGAGAAGCACCAAATCTCTCCTGTATATTTTCGTCTCGTTTGGCTACTTGGACGGTTGTAAGGGGGAGGTATCTGCAGCACAAGAGGTTGAGCCGAAGATTAAGGACGTTGAAGAGAATTTACTGGCAGGCATGCAAAAGCTGTTCCTATCTGACGAAGATTGCTGTGTGATCTTGGAAGAGCATATTGAACCTCCCAGACTGGAAAAAGCTGAATTTGGAGCTGCACTAAACAATTGGATCGGCAACCTGGCCAGAACTTACTGCGGACCTTGGTAGAGCTGGGGGATAGAATTTATTTATGCTTTCTAAAATAAAACCCGACCTCGAGTCGTGGAACTTGTATTTTTCCTTGTCCCTTTTTAACATGTCTCCCTACAAACTTTGTTTTGCAAGGATTCATAAATAAAATGTTGCTCTATTTCCTTTTATTTTGTTTTAATCTTTTAATTATGCAATATTTTATTTTTTAGCATTCAAACTAATAATTCCATTGAGTCTGCAACTGCAAAGTGTAACGAAACTATGGAGCTTGAAGAACCTGATTTTGACTATGATGAGTTTGATGAAGCATCACAAGAAGAAATCGAGAGGTTTGAGAATAAGCCCAAACCAAATCTGGAAGAGACTGAGATGATAAATATGGGAGATTATAAAACAGTAAAAGAAACAAGAATCAGTGTACACCTTACTTCAGAAGATAGAAAGCAGTATACTGAATTTCTTAAAGAATATGAGGATGTGTTCGCATGATCGTATGATGACATTGACCGACATAAGCACGGATGTGGTGGCACACAAATTGCCCATCAATCCAGGTTTTCCGCCAATCAAGCAAAAAGCCTGAACTTTCAAGTCATTTACCTTGTTAAAGATTGGAGAGGAAGTGACCAAACAAATCAATGCAGGGATTTTGAAAATAGTCAAATACCCGACTTGGTTAGCTAACATTGTCCCGTTGCCGAAGAAAGATAGGAAACTCAGAGTTTGTGTAGACTACAGGGTTCTGAATAGAGCCAGCCCGAAAGATGATTTTCCTTTGCCGAACATATACATCTTGATTGATAATTGTGCGAAGCATGAACTGCAGTCTTTAGTGGATTGTTTCATAGGCTCCCATCAAGTGCTTATGGATGAAGAGGATGCTGAGAAGACAGTTTTCACTACATCTTGGGGAACCTATTGCTACAAGGTTATGCCATTTGGATTAAAGAATGCTGGGGCAACTTACATGAGGCCAATGACAATCATGTTCCATGACTTGATGCACAAAGAAATTGAAGTATATATGGATGACGTGATAATCAAATTAAAGAAAGCTCAGAAAATCTCGATAATTTGCGCAAGTTTTTCAATTTCTTGCGTGGATAGAATCTGAAGCCGAATCCAGCAAAATGTGCTTTCGGTGTTCCAGCGAGAAAGCTCCTAGGTTTTATTGTCAGCAGAAGAGGCATCGAGTTGATCAATCCAAGATCAAAGCCATCAAATAATTGCCACCACTGAAGAGTAAGAAATAGGTCATGAGCATTTTTGGACGACTCAACTACATTAGTCGATTCATAGCTCAATCCACGGTCATTTGTGAACCAATCATCAAGTTATTAAAGAAAGATGCAGCAATCGAATGGACGGAGGACTGCCAAAAAGCATTTGACCGGATAAAGGAGTATCTTTCTTGTCCACCCATGCTAGTTCCACCCGAACTTGGACAACCTTTGATCTTGTACCTGTCTGTGGTAGATTCAGCATTCGGATGCATACTGGGATAACATAACTCAACTGGAAGAAAGGAATAAGCAATATACTATATGAGTAAGAAGTTCACTCCCTACGAAGCCAAGTACACATTGCTAGAGTGCACTTGCCGTGCACTGACTTGGGAAGCGGAAAAGTTGAGACACTACTTAACATCATATGCAACCTTTTTGATATCAAGGATGGATCCTCTCAAGTATATCTTCTAAAATTCGATGCCTACTGGGAAGCTGGCCAAATGGAAAATACTACTCAGTGAATTTGACATCACTTTTGTCACACAAAAGGCGGTGAAAGCTCAAGCCTTAGCAGACTATATGGCCAAGAATCCTGTAGATAATGATTACGAACCTCTGCACAGTTATTTCCCAGATGAAGAAGTCATGTTTGTAGGAGAAGACATCATGGAGGAATACGGCAGTTAGAGATTTTTCTTTAATAGATCGGTGAATTTCAAGGGAGTCAGCATTGGAGCAGTACTGGTTTCCGAGACTGGACAACATTATCTTATCACAGCCAAACTGAGGTTTCCGCGCACCAACAATATGGTGGAATATGAAGCTTGCATCCTTGGTCTTAGAATGGCAGTAGAAATGAGCATACAAGAGATGTTGACAATTGGGGACTCTGACTTGTTGTTTCACCAAGTCCGAGGAGAATGGACGGCAAAGAATTCCAAAATAGTATCGTACCTTAAATGCATAAAGGACCTGAAGCATAGGTTCACCAAAATAGAGTTCCGACATGTACCTAGGCTACAAAATGAGTTCACAGATGCCTTGGCCACCATATCTTTCATGATAAAACATCCTGACAAGAATTACATTGACTCAATACCCGTAGGAATGAGGAAGCAACCGACGTATTGCTATCACATAGAAGAAGAATTTGATGGACTGCCTTGGTTCTATGACATTAAAAGATTCCTCAAAGATGACACTTACCCAAAAGATACGGCAAACCTTCAAAAGAAGACACCGAGGAGATTCACAAATGGTTTCTTTTTGAACGGCGAAGTCTTATACAAAAGGACGCCTGATCTAGGCTTGCTGAGATGCGTGGATGCCAAAGAGGATGCGAGATTGTTAGAAAAGATACATTCCGGGACGTGCGGCCCACACATGAATGGTTTTGTGCTTGCAAAGAAGATCTTAAGGGCTGGATATTTCTGGATGACAATGGAGCATGATTGCATAAAGCACGCAAAGAGATGTCATCAATGCCAAGTCCGCGGTGACATGATTCGAGTACCTCCGAGTGAGTTGAATGTTATGGGATCACCCTGGCCCTTTGCTGCCTGGGGAATTGATGACATAGGATCGATCAAACCCGCAGCTTCGAATGGACATCGCTTCATATTGGTGGCTATTGACTACTTCACCAAATGGGTGGAAGCTGCATCGTACAAGTCAGTGAGAAAGAAAGTGGTAGCAAATTTCATTCGTGACAAGATGATCTGTAGATTTGGCATCCCTGAATCAATCATCATTGACAATGGGTCTAACCTCAATAGTGACTTGATGAAAGCAACTTGTGAAGACTTCAAGATCAAGCACCATAATTCCACTGTATATAGACCCTAAATAAATGGAGCAGTTGAGGCAACCAACAAGAACATAAAGAAAATACTGCGCAAGATGACAGACAATTCAAAACAATGGCATGAGAACTTACCCTATGCATTGTTAGGGTACCGCACCACAGTAAAAACATCAACAGGAGCCACTCCTTACCTGTTAGTGTATTGCACCGAAGCAGTGATACCAGTAGAGGTCGAGATACCATCTCTGAGAGTCATTCAAGAGGCACAGTTTAAAGACGCTAAATGGATCAAAGAAAGAATGAAGCAGCTGGCACTCATTGATGGCAAGAGGATGAATGCAATATGTCAGGGCAATTATATCAGAAAAAGATGACTAAAGCATTCAACAAGAAAGTATGAGAAAGGTCTTTCAAACCTGGGCAGTTAGTGTTGAAAAAGATATTCCCTAATCAAGAAGAGGCCAGAGGCAAGCTTGCACCAAACTGGCAAGAACCATACATGGTCCACCGAGTTCTAACTAGAGGAGCACTAATATTGGCAGAGATGGATGGAGAAGTTTGGCCAAAACCAATCAACACATACGCTGTCAAAAGTTACTATGTCAAAGAGCCTTCATTAGTTAATGGTTTTTATTATTCTACAATATATCATGTAATCTGGAACTATGTTACGACCTGATTCCCAAAGTGGGATACATAGGCAACCTACCCAATGTTCGGTCGCATAAATATAAAAGTTCATTTTTCCCATAAAGCAGATACTGGGGCAGAATTTTTGAGGAACTCTCAAAGATTCTGAAAGGAAAAATAAGAATTGACACTGGGGCAGAAATTTTTGAGACCCTCTCAAAAAATTTCAAAATGAAGAAACTGGGTCAGAATTTTGAGGTCCCTCTCAAAATTCATTTAATGGAGAATCTGGGAACAACCTAAACGACCATTATCTTACACAATGCGGTTCGCGATTCGATGGAATAAAATACATTCTTCTTACAAAAGCTTTTTCAAAATATTTGCATTATTTATTTTTTATATATCCCTATCAGCTCGACCGAGGTCTCGGCACTCGAAAGAAGTAGGCGTAAAGGAAGCCAAAAATGCACAAACTAAACCACCCCCGCACAACTCACAAATATTTCTTTGAATAAAGGCACAAGGGTACATAGCCTGAAACGACAAGCAAACATCTTCTGACAAGAAGGTAGTCAGCTTCCTTTCACTATGTTTTCATTTTGAGGGTAGAAAGCCCTAAAGGTAGACAGCCTGAAGGGTAGACAGCCCAGTAAAAGGATTGACATGACATAGGTTAGACATCCCGATGTGAATTTTGGCATGACAAAGGGTAGACAGGCCTGAGGGTAGACAGCTATGTGAGAAGTTTGGCATGACAGAGGGTAGACAACCCGATGTGAAGATTGGCATGACAGAGGGTAGACAACCCGATGTGAACTTTTCCATGACAAAGGGTAGACAGCCCTGAGGGTAGACAACCATGTGGGAAGTTTGGCATGGAAAATGGTAGACAGCCCTGAGGGTAGACATCCATGTGTGAAGTTTGGCATGACGGAGGGTAGACAACACGATGTGAAGTTTGGCATGGCAAAAGGTAGACAGCCGTGAGGGTAGACAGCCCTATGAGAAGTTTGGCATGACAGAGGGTAGACATTCCGGTGTGAAGTTTGGCATGACAGAGGGTAGACAGCCCGATGTGAAGTTTGGCATGACAGAGGGTAGACTAATCGATGTGAAGTTTGGCATGATAGAGGGTAGATAGCCCGATGTGAAGTTTGGCATGACAAAGGGTAGACAACCCTGAGGGTAGACAGCCCTGTGAGAAGTTTGGCATGGCAAAAGGTAGATAGCTCTGAGGGTAGACAACCCTGTGAGAATTTTGGAATGGCAAAGGGTAGACAACCATGTGAGAAGTTTGGCATAACAGAGGGTAGACGGCCCAATGTGAAGCTTGACATGGTAGAGGGTAGACAGCCCGATGCGAAATTTGACATGATAAGAGGTAGATAACCTGGAGGGTAGACAGCTCGGTGAAAGGATTGGCATGCTGAAGGGTGTACAACCGATGAGAAAAAAGGCATAATGTGTGATGGATAATTTGGCATAATAAAGAGGTATACAACCCAACATGATGAACACACATGCATATGATGAGAAATCTTGGCACGAAGATCCAGCAAAATAGGAAAGTCCATTTAAACATTTACATATACACTGCTTTGCAAAACTCACTTTACTGCAGGATATATAATCCGACAATGCAAAACATTACAATCTGGCACCTCGTAAACTCTCAAAACCCATAAACACTCCTCAAGAGTCGTGACAAAATTAGTCGGTCGGTCAACGTCTTTGCCTGAAGAATCTTTCATCATCCCCGGGCAAAGAGGGGCAGATGTTGACACTTAATTTTGTCCCTCCCGTTTCAATCGCCAGTTTTCAGATGAAATTGCACTGATAACCATACAATTACCCTCACTCACCCCTATTCAAAATTATTATTTGGCACAAGTACGTCAATTAGGCTATTTTTAAAGACATTGGCACAAGCTATGACTATTTACAAAATTTGCACATTTAATTACAAATTTTGGAAACTATTCCTATTCTAGCAAAATTGCACGAATTATTTTAAGATTCAAGATAATAGTCTTCCTTAGCCATTTACTCCTTAAAATTGATTTTATGATTTTTTCTATAATTTTATGAGCATTTTTATACAATTTTCTATGCACTTTATAAGCATTTATACACGTTCATACACAATTTATACACATTTATACATGTATATATACACCTCAGTATTTTTATACACTTCACACTCACTTATACACATCAGCGCCACGTCATGACAACGTGGTTTCATCTCAGCCCTCCGATCGCTTGATCCAACTGCTGACGATAATATTTCCTTTTTTGATTACATCCCACCCCCAAAACCCTAATTCCTTATCCCATTTCCCTTAACCCTCAGTCGCCCTTCCCCTCATTCCTTTCTCTCACGCAAACCCTAATGGTGTCCTGTTATGGTCATTTTCCGGCCATTATCGCCGGTGAAACTGGAAACAAGTGGCACCGCCGTGTTCCCCTCGACCTTCGCTACAAAACCCTTGCAATGGTTTGTTTGTTCGACGAAGTCGAAGTACAACTCTAATGTGATGGTCACCGGAAAAGAAAATTCCAGCAAGGAACCGGTAAGACCTAAACGTTACAACCTAGTGAAAAGGGAAAACTCCCCTACGTATGCGTAATTGAAATAGGTTCAAATTCAACCCGACTCCGATGTTAAACGGGTAATCTCTAATCCTTTTGTTTGATTGCTTGAACTTGTGTGATAACATGCCTAAATTTGCCTATTCCTTCCCATGTTAACATGGTTAGTGGTTATTTAGCAATTGACTCGAGTAAAAACTTGTGAAATTATTAACCTTTATCTATTTCATTAAATTTGAACACCAATCAGTACCTGAGTTGGTTGTTAGCATGACTTATATCCCTAACCACCTTTGTTAGCATGTAAATTTAAAACCTATAGCAGTCTAGTTGAATTGCCATGCCCATTAATATTTTTTATAGTGTATTTGGCCTCTTACTATGCCAGAGTGCGTGATTTTCATGACTACATGTTTGGAAACTGAATGAGTAGCCTGTCCTGCAGAATTAGGGAGATTTGAATTGGTTGGCGTAAAATCTTTGATTGATACTTGAAAGGGTTGTAGGCTGCTTGATTGATCCGAGATTGATTGGAGACATTTCTTAAAACTGTTAACTGATTTTGAGCCTAAAATATGCCTATGTGATTGATTTTGAACATGTACCATGCTATGTGAAAAAAGAGAGAACTATATTTGTCTTAAGTTCTGATTTGCCTTAGACTTAGTGATTGACTGAACTATACTCGGTAAGTACACTTATTTGAGTCCTTTTAATTATGGGAGACAATATTCCCTTGCCCTTTTGGTGTTCTGCCTGTTTGCACTTAAGTTCCCCACCCCTACTCAAGCTATATATAAATTTTACTCTTTCGATTAATGATGAAATATATATATACACACACACACACACACACACATGTATTATTAAATAATAACAAAATAGTAGCAATTTGAATTAAAACAGAAGGAAACTGATTTAAAAGATTTGACACAATGACATTGTTGAACCCCAAAAATTACCCCCCGAAAGGGATAAATTCTGGAATATCGACAGGATTGGCTAACTCTTTTGGAGTTTTTGGAGTCGCCACCCAATTTAAGGAAAACAGGGAACCAAATTAACAAATGCGTGCAAAACTCCGTTTTTATAAAAAAGACGGTCTTTCTTCCAGAGATTCTAAAAGTAAGAGGTTTTATTAATTTCGGAAGAAGGTTTTTAAGGCACTTCCAAAATTCCGTAAAATACGGTTAATCCGACAGGTTTCCAAATATTTGCAAAATATGCTTTTCTAAAAAAAAAATTATCTAAAATAATTAATTGAAATAAAACTTGTTTATGAAAAATATTTTAATTTTTGCACGCATTCTGCTAATTTGCCCCAGTTTGCAATAAATTAAATAATGACTTCAAAAATAAAAAGGATAATGCACATAAAGTAAAACAATATACCAAGCAATCAAATATTATTATCAAATAAAATAATTCACACATTTTATTTACATAAATATCTAAGTAAAGCAAAGTTAAAGATAGAACCGGTAAATTGATCAACTCGCGGGAGTCTTGATTTTTTCTAAAATTCCTAAGTCTTATTTCTGAATGCTCGGGTCCGAATTCAATCTCCAAATGCCCTCAATGCAAAGGACTATTCTCATTCGCGAGTTAGCCAAAAGCGTTCCCGAATTGCTCGTGCCAAGATATACCTCGCAATAAAACGGGAATTAAACGGGATTAGTACGATAATAAAGTGTAATGATTAATAAAATAAAATAATGATAAAGTAATAATAATAATAAGAAGAAAAAAAAATATATATATATAATAATGATAATAATAATAATAATAATAATAGAATATATAATAATAATATTAATAATAATAATAGTAATAATAACGGCGGTTGTTTTGCAAAATTTAGGCTCAGGTTTGTATGGCGCGTCGAATAGAGTCTCGGGATATGGTACAGTTGCAAACACGGAGCCCGGGCCGTGTTGCCGTGCCAAAGCACCAAACCCACTACTCTATTCAACTTGCTTAGCATTAAAATGCACTCATCATCGCCTTTTGCTTTAGGGACACAGGGGAAACGGGACGGTTCAAGTGTAATATCATGTTCAAAATCCGTCAATTCATTATCCGTCAATTCCTTGTGTCGGCCTCAATACGTGCATATATATTTTCATCGGCCATATGTAGTATCGGTTCAATATCAGTCCGTCGATTCTAACATATAGTATCCGTTCAAATCATGGCCCTAATCAAATATTATCAATTTCATTAGTTCACCAGTAAATCAACCAATCATTTGAACAATTCCTCATCCAAACAAATTAAGGAACCAGTAACATAGCCAAACACGTTAACATTAATTTCAATGGGTCAACACAGCTATCAATGGAGCAAACGACGTAGAGAGAGGACCAAAATCAAAACAACAGAACAATAGCCAAGCAGTCGAAACCAAACGCTGCAAATACACAAGCAAAGGGCCGCGTCGCAACAGATACACTAATCAAATGTTCAACGTTAGTAGGAATTTCCTCCAGATCTTAAAAAAAATAGTGAACTGAGGGATAAGTGACCGGAAGTCAGATACTCCGGTGAGACAAAACAGCGGTAAAACAAATCGGAGCGACGATTAGACGGAGCAAAGAGGAGCAACTTCCGTTTAACGGTGTCGCTACCACTCTCTACTCCCTTTTCAGTTTCAGATTCAGCAGCAGAAACGGCAGCAAATAATGAAACTCCGGTGGTGATGACTAGTGACACCACTGGTTATGTCTTCCAAAACCCAACCCCGATCTCCCATGTTTCTCCATTCGGTGTGCGCGTGTGTATTTTTCTGTTTTGTTTATGTGTTGGTTTTTTGCAGAGATATCAAAAGAAGGTGAAAAAATGTATCGCAGAGGTGTTGGGATGGCCGGTGTAATGTGAAGATGATCCCTAGTCAGTTGTGCCGCGGCTGGTGTTTGTTTGTGTGTAGGGTTTTTTTTCTTTGGATGATGAGTGGGAGTGATGAATAGTGGTGAGGGGTTTTGATTGTTGGTGAGGGAGATGATCGGGGTGCCGCGGCTGATGTTAAGTTAGTGTGTAGGGTTTTTGAAGTGTGTGTATATGATGAATGAAATAGTTGGTTATGTGTATATGTGTGAAATGTATATATGGGCTTTGCACAAATAGGATAGTATTTGGAATTAGTAACTATTTTGGCTTTTAGGGTAAATTAAGGGTTGCGAGGGGTGGTTTAATTGAAGGTTGTGCATTGCCCATTTGGCCTCTTTCAGAATGAATTAAGAAACTTAGGAATTGCATGGGTAATTTTGAATTTAAAAGGTGCATCGCAATTTAGCCAACTTTATAAAATATGATCAATTTGACTAAAATTATCGATTAGCCTATTTTTTCCCTTTTTTAAAAAAACCTTATTTTTTAAAAATAATTTGACATTAATTTAGAATTTTGGGACAAAATTGGGTGTCAACAGCTGCCCCTCTTTACCCAGAAAGGATGAAAGAGTTTCCAGGGTAAAGAAGTTGACGTGAAACCCAATTTTGTCACGGCAAAGCCAAGACTCCGATTCCTGGGATCAAAATGCGAGGCTTATGGCCGAACTCCGGTTTCCGAGTTGCCTACATATCTCGGGCTGAAAGAGAATCAGGCCATATGTAGTTCGACGCGATTTGAAAAATCAAAGACGAGATAGTAACGACTACTCAAGTGCGGGAAAAGAGGCTTGTAATTACCCAAGTTATGAAAATGTGGTCGACGACACACCCATAAAGAGGGGTTTACACGGACATAGCTTCCACTGCACCTCGATAACCGAGCCATCTTGTCTTCAATTTCAAACCTCAGACTTAGGGTTAACAAGAGACTTACCTCTAGAGTGGATGACTTATGCGGGTGCGATTCTTCAGGTCTTTGTTGACGAGTCTAGCTCATATCAACGATTGCCCAGTTTATTGCTAAGAAAAGCTCCATGCTCCAGATGCTGCTGCGGTGTTGCTAAAATCCTGCAATAATCTCAACAAGAGGTAAGCGTGCAACTGCTAATAAACTATAATAATTGGAATAAGAAATAGATAAAGTGATAAAATTGTAAATGCGGGTTGCGGTGTCATCGATAAGTTCTTCCTTCGATCAACTGACAAAGTACTCCGCCCGGAGAACCTCTAGGTTGATCCTTATTGGTAGGATAAATAACAAAAGCGCCTTCAATTGTCTATGATAGGCTTGAAAATAAGGCCTCCAATTGCTTATGGTAGGCTTCAATGCTAATGAAGTCTTCGCTTGCTCACGATAGACTTGATAATAAGATCCCCGATTGCTTACGGTAGGATCAATGATAAAAGAGCCTTCAATTGCTTATGATAGGCTTCAAAATAAGGCCTCCAATTGCTTATGGTAGGCTTCAATGCTAATGAAGTCTTCGCTTGCTCACGATAGACTCATAATAGAACCTCCGATTGCTTACGGTAGGATCAATAATAAAAGAGCCTTCAATTGCTTATGATAGGCTTCAAAATAAGGCCTCCAATTGCTTATGGTAGGCATGACGTAATTTGTAAGTGCAAGCTGCAATATCTTTGATAATTGTCTTCCCATCCACTGGTGAAGCAATAAAGCAAATGCGAAGGCATAGTGCAAGGCATTTTCAACAATCTTGACAAATCAACTGGCAAGCCGGTCGGGCATGAAGCAAGGAGGGTCTTGGGGTTGATTGTCGAACAAATCAGCTGGTGAACCGGTCCGACACGAAGCAAGGAGGGTCTCGGGACTGACCTGTTAACCTGCTAAGCTAAAAGTAAAGCGGTTCATAATATAAAGCAAGTGCAAAGGCATAATTGAAAACAAGTGCAAGGCAATTTGAACATCTTGACAAATCAACTGGCAAGCCGGTCGGGCACGCAGCAAGGAGGGTCTTGGGGTTGATTGTCTACAAATCAGCTGGTGATCCGGTCCGGCACAAAGCAAGGAGGGTATCAGGACTGACCTGTTAAACTAAAAGTAAAGCAAGTCATAATATAAATCAAGTGCAAAGGCATAATTGAAAGCAAGTGCAAGGCAATTTGAACATCTTGACAAATCAACTGGCAAGCCGGTTGGGCACGCAGCAAGGAGGGTCTTGGGGTTGATTGTCTACAAATCAGCTGGTGATCCGGTCCGGCACAAAGCAAGGAGGGTATCAGGGCTGACCTGTTAAACTAAAAGTAAAGCAAGTCATAATATAAAGCAAGCGCAAAGGCATAATTGAAAGCAAGTGCAAGGCAATTTGAACATCTTGACAAATCAACTGCCAAGCCGGTCGGGCACGCAGCAAGGAGGGTCTTGGGGTTGATTGTCTACAAATCAGCTGGTGATCCGGTCCGGCACAAAGCAAGGAGGGTATCAGGGCTGACCTGTTAAACTAAAAGTAAAGCAAGTCATAATATAAATCAAGTGCAAAGGCATAATTGAAAGCAAGTGCAAGGCAATTTGAACATCTTGACAAATCAACTGGCAAGCCGGTCGGGCACGCAGCAAGGAGGGTCTTGGGGTTGATTGTCTACAAATCAGCTGGTGATCCGGTCCGGCACAAAGCAAGGAGGGTATCAGGGCTGACCTGTTAAACTAAAAATAAAGCAAGTCATAATATAAAGCAAGTGCAAAGGCATAATTGAAAGCAAGTGCAAAGCAATTTAGCGTGAAATGTAAAGCAACGCCAAAGCGATTTAGCAAATCAACAGGCGTGAAAGTCCAACAAGAGAGAAGCCCCGCCTGGTGGTCAACCTGAAAAATGTAAAGTAAGGCATCAATTTTAAAGCAAGTGCGACGACATAATTCAAATCAAGTGCAAAGAAAAGCAGTTCGGGACTGTAAAGCAATGCAAGAGCCATTTGGCGAATCAATGGGCGAGATAGTCCAACAAAGGGAATCCTCGTAGCCGATGGTCAACCTGAAAGAGTAAAGCGAGGCGTTAATTTTAAAGCAAGTGTGAAGGCGTAATTCAAGATAAGTGCAAAGCAAAGTAGTGCGGAAAAGTAGTCAGTGCGATAGCCATTGATAAATCAATTGGCGAGACAATCCGGCAAGGATGGCCTTGTGCGGATTATAGCCTGAAACAAAGCGATGCTCTATTTGGCTTAGTTTTGAAAACACAAAACAAGCCTCGGCTTTATCGCCTATTAGGAATGAAAGTCATAGGGGTAGAAATGCCGCCTGTTCGGCAATAACTCATGACAAAGCATAATGCTTTAAGTCATGAAAAGGGCAATGCGACGCAATTTGCAAGGCAACTTTGAATGCGCGTTCCATAAACTGTTCCTCCATAGTGCGAATGATCTTTTCAACGCAAGCTTTTATGTTCCTGCTCTCAAAGAAAATTGTTAGTTCTGAGGAGGGAAGGGGAAACGTTTGATTTGTGCAGACTTCATCCTGATCTTGCTGCTTCTGCTGCTTCCTCGTCTTCATTGGACTTGGATTTGCGAATTGTTTTCAGAAACTTGGCTCATGAACTCAAATAGCATAGAATTTGAAAGATAGAGGCAAGATAAAATATTTTAATGCAATATAGCGAGTGAAATAAGCATGCAAATGAAGTCAAAGATGCATTTTGAAAATTTTTGTCTTGACTTAAACTTGTAATATATTTTAAAACAAACTGAACATCCTTTGTCTTAGACTTTGCACTGTTTGCTTAACCGATTTCAAAATTCTTGCCAACTCATCTTTAATAACCAACGCCGCTTCTTGCAAAATTCTGCCCCAGTTATTATCTTCCGCATTCCTAACTCATTTTTTGCAAAAATTGCCCCAGTTGTCCTTCTTGGGGGAAAATAATAATTTAAATGCTAAAGGGTCGAGCCCGATGAGGGAGCCTACGTATCCCTCCTTGGGAATCAGACCGTGCGTAGTTCTGCATCACTGCCTCAACACCATATACCAACAAATAAAAGCTGCCCCAGTTGAAGTTCCAACAGTAGTGTGATATCCAAAGAGCGCAGACAATAACTTTCAGTGCATCGCTTTCAAATTGTTCAGTTGTTTTGCCATACATTACAAGCAAAGCTTTGGCAAGTTTATCAATTTTAATTTTAAAATGGAAACAAATGCAAGCGTAAATAATATAATAAGAATGAGATGCATTTTACTTCAATTTTCATAAATTCAAAATGAGTTGATTCAGATTAACATAAGCTTTAAATTACAATGCGATTCAGGGCCTCAACCCGAATTAAAAATTGAAAATAATGCTACTAAGTTCAATCGCCAAGTACTTTCAAACAATGCCATTAACTTCTAGTGCTGCATCGTTCACGAACTAGAGCGTCTACCATCAATCAAATCTCGAATCCCCTTGCATGGTAAATGGTCAGGCACTTCACAAATCCAATATTTGCTAGAGAAATAAACAAAACAAAGAAACCTCACAAAGGGTAATTAAGATATTTTGCATGTCATTCATAGGATTGCGTACAAGCAAGCAACACCTAGTATTTAACGCATTTTGAGCAAACAAAGCAAGGCAGGCAATTAACATTTTAACACAGCTCATGTTCTCCACATCATCTGCACAAAATTCTAAACCCAAATGCCTAAAAACCCGAAACAGCCCTACATAGCCTTTGCAAACATCCATACTCCTCCAAACACGATTCCCAATTGCTTTACAACATCCAAGGAGAAATTTCCAACTGCCTCCACAATACCAGACTGCAAATCACGAAAGGCGCCAATTGGCCTTTCAAAATAAAACCTCACTGGTCCTCGGCTTTGATCAAGCCTCTCAGTTTCCTAGGTTTTGCAAGGCGCACAGACCTTGTTCATAGGGCTCCTCACTGGTCCTCGGCTTTAATCAAGCCTCTCAGTTTCCTAGGCAGCCAAGACCGCACTGGTCTTCAAGGAGGGACCTCACTGGTCATTCAAAGACACAGGGGCTTCGCTCTCCTAGTATGCGACAAGCATACTTCAATTTTACAAAGTTGCAGCTGGATAATCAACATAGGCCTGCACACACGCAAAGCCATTCAGGAGAGGGACCCCACTGATCCTTTTAAAGACACCAGGGGCTTCGCCTCTTAGATCTCACTACACCAAGCCATCTCCAAAACACAAACCAACCAAATCTGCCGAACTTTCCCCCAAACTAAGGTGAATATGCATGCATGACCTAATCTCCTTCTAAGAGTGGGCTAACGGTTGAGGCTGATTCAGACCTATGCGGGATAAACCTGGCCCCATAAACCAGTAGAACTGGCCATGACAAAACCAGGCAAACCATACCCCAACTAACTTTGGTGACACGAAAGAAGTTTGAAAGAGTGAGGTAAGGGCAATGCCCTTCCTGCATAACTACCCGTCAAGCGGGTACCCCGTGATGAAATCGAGGAGGTGAAAGAGAATTGACAGGCTCCATGAGGGAGGAAATATGAACGGAATGCAGACTATGCACAAATGAATACAATACATACTTTATAAGGCAAACCAAACAAACAGATATAATAAAGCAAATAAATTAAGCATGCTAGTTGCAAACAATTGGAAACCTTTATGGTCAAAACCTTTATTGCTCCCCAGCGGAGTCGCCATGCTGTTGAACCCCAAAAATTACCCCCCGAAAGGGATAAATTCCGGAATATCGACAGGATGGGCTAACTCTTTTGGAGTTTTTGGAGTCGCCACCCAATTTAAGGAAAACAGGGAACCAAATTAACAAATGCGTGCAAAACTCCGTTTTTATAAAAAAGACGGTCTTTCTTCCAGAGATTCTAAAAGTAAGAGGTTTTATTAATTTCGGAAGAAGGTTTTTAAGGCACTTCCAAAATTCCGTAAAATACGGTTAATCCGACAGGTTTCCAAATATTTGCAAAATATGCTTTTCTAAAAAAAAAATTATCTAAAATAATTAATTGAAATAAAACTTGTTTATGAAAAATATTTTAATTTTTGCACGCATTCTGCTAATTTGCCCCAGTTTGCAATAAATTAAATAATGACTTCAAAAATAAAAAGGATAATGCACATAAAGTAAAACAATATACCAAGCAATCAAATATTATTATCAAATAAAATAATTCACACATTTTATTTACATAAATATCTAAGTAAAGCAAAGTTAAAGATAGAACCGGTAAATTGATCAACTCACGGGAGTCTTGATTTTTTCTAAAATTCCTAAGTCTTATTTCTGAATGCTCGGGTCCGAATTCAATCTCCAAATGCCCTCAATGCAAAGGACTATTCTCATTCGCGAGTTAGCCAAAAGCGTTCCCGAATTGCTCGTGCCAAGATATACCTCGCAATAAAACGGGAATTAAACGGGATTAGTACGATAATAAAGTGTAATGATTAATAAAATAAAATAATGATAAAGTAATAATAATAATAAGAAGAAAAAAAAAATATATATATATAATAATGATAATAATAATAATAATAATAATAATAATAGAATATATAATAATAATATTAATAATAATAATAGTAATAATAACGGCGGTTGTTTTGCAAAATTTAGGCTCAGGTTTGTATGGCGCGTCGAATAGAGTCTCGGGATATGGTACAGTTGCAAACACGGAGCCCGGGCCGTGTTGCCGTGCCAAAGCACCAAACCCACTACTCTATTCAACTTGCTTAGCATTAAAATGCACTCATCATCGCCTTTTGCTTTAGGGACACAGGGGAAACGGGACGGTTCAAGTGTAATATCATGTTCAAAATCCGTCAATTAATTATCCGTCAATTCCTTGTGTCGGCCTCAATACGTGCATATATATTTTCATCGGCCATATGTAGTATCGGTTCAATATCAGTCCGTCGATTCTAACATATAGTATCCGTTCAAATCATGGCCCTAATCAAATATTATCAATTTCATTAGTTCACCAGTAAATCAACCAATCATTTGAACAATTCCTCATCCAAACAAATTAAGGAACCAGTAACATAGCCAAATACGTTAACATTAATTTCAATGGGTCAACACAGCTATCAATGGAGCAAACGACGTAGAGAGAGGACCAAAATCAAAACAACAGAACAATAGCCAAGCAGTCGAAACCAAACGCTGCAAATACACAAGCAAAGGGCCGCGTCGCAACAGATACACTAATCAAATGTTCAACGTTAGTAGGAATTTCCTCCAGATCTTAAAAAAAATAGTGAACTCAGGGATAAGTGACCGGAAGTCAGATACTCCGGTGAGACAAAACAGCGGTAAAACAAATCGGAGCGACGATTAGACGGAGCAAAGAGGAGCAACTTCCGTTTAACGGTGTCGCTACCACTCTCTACTCCCTTTTCAGTTTCAGATTCAGCAGCAGAAACGGCAGCAAATAATGAAACTCCGGTGGTGATGACTAGTGACACCACTGGTTATGTCTTCCAAAACCCAACCCCGATCTCCCATGTTTCTCCATTCGGTGTGCGCGTGTGTATTTTCTGTTTTGTTTATGTGTTGGTTTTTTGCAGAGATATCAAAAGAAGGTGAAAAAATGTATCGCAGAGGTGTTGGGATGGCCGGTGTAATGTGAAGATGATCCCTAGTCAGTTGTGCCGCGGCTGGTGTTTGTTTGTGTGTAGGGTTTTTTTCTTTGGATGATGAGTGGGAGTGATGAATAGTGGTGAGGGGTTTTGATTGTTGGTGAGGGAGATGATCGGGGTGCCGCGGCTGATGTTAAGTTAGTGTGTAGGGTTTTTGAAGTGTGTGTATATGATGAATGAAATAGTTGGTTATGTGTATATGTGTGAAATGTATATATGGGCTTTGCACAAATAGGATAGTATTTGGAATTAGTAACTATTTTGGCTTTTAGGGTAAATTAAGGGTTGCGAGGGGTGGTTTAATTGAAGGTTGTGCATTGCCCATTTGGCCTCTTTCAGAATGAATTAAGAAACTTAGGAATTGCATGGGTAATTTTGAATTTAAAAGGTGCATCGCAATTTAGCCAACTTTATAAAATATGATCAATTTGAATAAAATTATCGATTAGCCTATTTTTTCCCTTTTTTAAAAAAACCTTATTTTTTAAAATAATTTGACATTAATTTAGAATTTTGGGACAAAATTGGGTGTCAACAGACATTTGAAGTGAATTTTCTTTAAAAGTTGTAACTCTTTATAAAATTTGAAGTCCAAGTGGACTTGTTTATTCATAAAACTTGGGACAAAGATTTGGGATAATATTTTAAAATTTCCCGACAAATACATATTTTCCTATGTGGTTTATCAATACAACTATTTGCTATTTTTTTTTTTTTTTTTTGCATTACCCAGTTAGGGTCTATCAAATAACATGTAAGTGTCACTTCCTCATACCCATTAACACCATGAGCCATATCAGTAGTAATACAAACTCTAGCATTAAAGTGATAAAACATATATCGTAAATACTGCCTATATTAATTTTTAAATTTGGAAAACCTTGAAAAAATGAACTATATACGGTTTGAATATAACGAACAAAACCAGTACAAGAAGGACAAGTAAACGACAACGCCTCTTTGCAACCATTTTGTCATACTTTTCCTATCTTTCTTCTTATCATATTGAAGTAGCCCCCTGGTCACTGGGTTAATTTCTTATTGAATTTCATTACCTTGATCTGAAGTCATTCTATTCCCTAAACGTATGTCACTTGACCTCATAGCCCATTCTGCCTTATAGTGCCCTTCTAAGTATATTCTCAACTTTCCTGTCCCATTATGATGGGACCCAGTTTTAAAATTTCAAACTTTTTTACAAAGATTACATTTAGCGGGCTGAGCATCAATTTTGTATCATAAATTTCCACACTTTAGATCTTTCTGCTCGTCTTACTGGTTCTTTACTAAGAGGGGCATGTGTGGAAATTCAGATTCAGTTCTTTCAGGTGTACCTTGAAATTGGTTGGTAGATATTTCATCTATATAACCCCTTGTGTGCTACCAAAAGCTTGATATTATGCCTCTAATGTTTCATTATTCAATGATTCATTAAAATCATCAATATCATGATATTGCGATTCATCTAACTGAGTAAAATCATCTATATGAGCAGGAGCACTAAAACTATCAATTGATCTTTTACCTTTATCCCACGACCACGTCTATCATTTCCCCCGATTACTACGTGATCTATGGCTAGGCCCAATAATTATTCTCCACACTCCAGACATTATAATTTTAAGTAAAATAGTATTATATGCTACAAATACTCTTACAAAAAAAAAAAAAAAAGGTAAGAAGTAAGAACGAGTTTACTTGATGTCGCTTAAGAGGTGAAAGTTGAAACATGATGTCGCTAATTGACTAGTTTCTACTTCACTCCGAACAAAATTTGCAATGCAATATAAAACCCTTAATTGATAGAAATATGGCAAAAAAACCTTTGATAGTAATATTAGAGAGGATGAGAGAGAAAAATAAGAAATTGTGAAAAAATTGTTGAAATAATGAGGTATTTATTAAATAAAAAAAGTAGGTTGGAGAAGGGGGTATCGGGGCGCTAGGGGATGGGTGGGGAGGCTAAACTAGACCTTTTTTGTCGTTGGCCAATGGCTGTTGTGTCAAAATATCTGTTGGCAGTACTTTGTTGCGCGTTTTTTTTCTGATTTGGTTCTAGTAAAAAAATATCGGGTCTAAACGAGGAATGATGAGTCGAGACAGAGGCTATTTCATTAAGGGCCACAACAGTCGGGTTTTTGTTGGTTCGATCTGGTCCAGACCGATTTCCAGTTCGGCCCAAACTGAATCGTTAAACAACCTTAGTCACAAGTTAAAAGCTGCAAAGCTAAAATAAGAAGTTGGTAAGTGTTGTTCTTTGTAACTATCAGTACCATAGTATTTTTTAAGGGTTTTTTACACAAATATATAAATTTTCACCCTTAATTACAAAAAAAATAGCAAGTTTTTTCAAATTACAAGGCATAACAATATTTTTTTAAGCACATTTTACAATAATCTAGGTAAATCAAAAAAGGGAATCAAAGCTACCAAACCCCCCATTTCTCAACCCCAACCCACCACAACTACCCTCACCCCAATTCCCCATCATCCAAAACATCCTATGCACCGCGTGCCACCGTACGCCGCCGAATTCGCCGGCGAGATCCTGGATTATAGCAACAACCAGAACAAGCAACTAAAGGATAACCAGCAACCACCGTATCACTTCATCTACTCCTTCAGGTAGTCCTCTAGTACCGTTCCTCACCAGCGACTCTCATTTCGCCTGAGTGAACCTGAAAATTGATCCAAATGAAAAAGAAAAGGGACAGATGAAAACAGTGACACTAGGGAATCGAAGCGGCGGCGAATGGCAAGGTTTTGCCAGAAAATCAACACCAGTCGCTCCTCCCCCTCTCCTCTATTTCATTGCCGTTTTGGCCTACGGTTGCATCTCTGCGTCGTCTACGTTGTCTCATCGAAATCAGACATTTTGTTTCTGCACGACCTCAAGTTAAGTGTCGCCTCTCGTCGGCGAGGTTTTGGGCGTTTAGATGAAGATTTTAGCTACTGATTTCCTGCATCTTTTGTTTTCTCATCTAGTTGACCCAATTTGGTAAAAACAAAAAAAATGTACTTTTAGAAAGTGAGTACATAAGGAGTATGTTTAAAAGCAATAGATACTTATTTTTGTCTAGTGATGATGTATACCTAGGATGTTGTTGTAGCCGAATGACATTGCTACTACGGCTATTTTGGAGATGATGCAATGATGGCGACGTAGTGACAATGGCGACACAGTGACGTTTCTTGAGCAAATAATGCTGAAACAGTCTAGAAACAATTAAACACAAAGCAGAAACTATCTAGAAACAGTTAGATACAAAGCAAAAGCTGTCTAGAAACAGTTAGATACAATGCAGAAACAGTTAGAAACGACGTTGAAATAGTCTTGAAACGGTGCAGAAACAGTTAGATACAATGCTAAAACAACCTGAAACGGTGCAGAAATAGTTTGATACAGTGCTGAACACAAGCTGAAATGATGCAGAAACAGTTTGATACAGTGCTGAACACAACCTGAAATGATGCAGAAACAGTTTGATACGGTGCTGAACAGAACCTGAAATGGTGCAGAAACAGTTTGATACAGTGCTGAACACAACCTGAAATGATGATACAGTGCTGAACACAATCAGAAACGGTGCAGAAAGAGTTTGATACAGTGCTGAACACAACCTGAAATGGTAATACAATGTTGAACACAACCTGAAACGATTTAGAAACAGTTTGATACAGAGCAAAAATAGTACAGAAACAGTCTAAAATAGCTAGTGAAAAAGTTTGAAACAAAATATAAAAAATAATGTGAAGCGATGCAAAAAAGGTGAAATAGTTTAGAAACAGTGAGAAACAACGCACAAACGGGATGAAACAAATGCTAAAACAGTCTGGAAAAAACTAAATAATGTCTATAAATAACAGTGCAGAGCAGTGCAAATACAGTGAGATACGGAAAGAAACAACGAGATACGAGGTGGTTGGTAGTTGAGAAACATCGAGATACAGTGAGATACAACGAGATAAAGTGAGGATGGGATGAGGAAAAGTGAAATTGGGGGAAATGGGAGGAGTAAAAGTGAAATTGGGGAAATAGTGGGAGGAAAAGTGAAATAGGGGAAATGGGAGGAGCAAAAGTGATAGTGGGGGAAATAAGAGGAAGAATGTAAGACTTTGGTATGTTATGGGAAAATATTGCTATGTTTTTACTATGTCTGTAATTAACTTGTGTTTTCCTCTATATAGGGTTATTTTGCTAAAATGTTGCTATGTTTGGTAATTAAGTTCTAAAAATTATGCTTTTGTGTAAAAAAATCCATTTTTTTCTAATCAAGTATTCTAAAACTAAAAACAAGGGATTTTTACACTAAAAGACAAGCAACACATGAAAATTAACAAAAAGGGCCCTTATTTGCAAATCTTACCTGAAATGTCACATTTTTCCCGAGATACCAGTCTGCCGCAAGTTTATACACGTGTATAAAATTGTATAAATTTGTATAAGTTTGTATATATGAGTGAATAAATCTATATAAATTTTCAGATTTATTTACTATTAAGGATGTTTATATGAATCTTTACTCATTTTTATGTATATTTTGTATTTTTCTCATTGTCTATGCATTTATCTATATATATTCATGTATAATTTATCTTTTTTGGGGGAGATTTATGTGTATAAACTTGTCAAAAACAATGATAAAGACAAAATCAATAACATAACTTCAGTGAAATACAAAAAAGTAACGATACCACCGGTAGGGGAGGGTGTCTGCCGGCGGCTCAGCGGCAGGGGATGGGGAGATTTGGTATCTAGAGTTTTTTATTTTGAATGCTTAAATTTGTAATTTTAGGGATGACTTCTATGCATGAAAAAATATGGCCTGTTGTTTGTAATTTTGGGTAGTGGACTGCTTATTTCTAAGAATTTTTCTTAAAACAATTCAAGCAAAAAAGTTCACCATGTGCTTCGATAATGGGTAGATTTTATGACTAGTCAGTTTTGCACTACTTAGAGAGATTAGCCAATAAGTAAAAACTTTTAAAAAAGTAGCCAGATTTTGAAAACACACAATTTTTTAAGACTAGCCGCAGAACAAAAATCTGAGAATTTTAACACAACTCCAATATGTTGTAAATTCATTTATTTGCGTTAATGTGGATGACCATTACTCACCATTATTCATATATAACCTATGGTTTACTACCCCACTTTCTCCTACTTAATTCCTCCCCACTTTCTCTTACTTAATTCCTCATTTAGACACCTCTTAATTTTTGTAACTCTTAGGATTACTTGTAACCTCCTATGTATTGGTGTCCTATAAATAGAGGACATTTTGTCTATGCAAGACACATTTGAAATACTTTGAGAGTAATACAAGTTCTTCCTTCTCCTCTCATATATTTTAATCTTGTTCGTGCACTACTTTACTATTAGTTTTATAACATGTTATCAGCACGGTCTCTATTTTATTATACGATTTAAAATAAATGACAAGCAAATTATGATGCAATTGACGGAAGCCTACGTTCTGGTTGCTAACACAAGATAAGTTTTTCTGTTTCTAAATTCATTCATATTATGACCTTTGTTAATCTCAAAATTAATAGTACCCTATTTTTATGTTTTTTGTATACCACTTTAAATTGTGAAAACCTTTCACTGACTACAACTTTTGTCTATTCGTCCAATGTTTGATTGATTTTGTAGCTATCCTTTGACAACAATTTAAGGGTGCATGGTCTAGCAACATGCCATCTCTAACCTGTTTATGAGGACGTCTGTGAGAGGCTTGATATTATAGATCAGTTCTACTCATATTTTAAGGTACACAAATATCTTTATGACTCTATCTTTCGCAGTTTATTATTTTAAAAGGAAAGAGAAACTATTTTATTAAACATTGTTCGGAAACAAAGATATATTGGAATACATGCATGTAACAGTAATACACATCTCATACTTAAAAATGTTTTATAAAATTATGGTGTTAATGGTTGTGGGCTCATTATCACGAAAAGTTTTACATAAATTAATAAGCAATTATTTTTCGTGTAAAAGTGTAGAAGGGCCTCTTTGTCATCATCTTAAGTAATTGACACGATCATTTGATAAGCATTTGTATCCTATTTATCTAGCAATTAGATTTATTCAATATGACTGAGCATCATTAGAAAATAAATTATTCTTATAGAATTATACTCGTTGAGTATATAAAGGGAACAAAATCTTATGCTCATTATCACGAAAAGTTTTACATAAATTAATAAGCAATTATTTTTCGTGTAAAAGTGTAGAAGGGCCACTTTGTCATCATCTTAAGTAATTGACACGATCATTTGATAAGCATTTGTATCCTATTTATCTAGCAATTAGATTTATTCAATATGACTGAGCATCATTAGAAAATAAATTATTCTTATAGAATTATACTCGTTGAGTATATAAAGGGAACAAAATCTTATGCATTTCTCCCATTAGATAAACTGCTTGTGAGAGCAAACATGGATTATGTAATATGATTAATATTTTACTCTCACATGGATATGTGAAATGAAACAAATATGGTAATAAAGAATGCTTCTTTGATTTATAGTTGGGTGTAAATTTTTGTACTCTTGGTAAGTGGAGACCGGAGAAATACTGCTGATTTTTTTTTTATGATCTTTACCCGATATATTAGTGCTATATCATTGATACATGATTACAGTACTGTGTTTCAATTACACGAAGCATGAGTACCTTTGATTATTGTACTTCAAATCGCATCATATGTATACACTTTGGCCTATTATGCCATTGGTTAAGGGTAAGACATCATATTCAACTCCCAACGCATTATGGCCTAACACGATTTTGCGATAATAAGATATTGATGGCATAATAATGATTGAGGCAAGCTAAATATTATAAAAACAATAAAGTATTTTTTGATAAAAATCATAAAGTCCGTCCATGGATATGCTCCATTCATAGAGGTGAATGTTGGAGCAATATATGCTCCATTCCCTAAGTTGAATATGGGAGCAGGACAAGCTTCATTCGTTAATGTGAATGTGGGAGCAACACATGCTCCATTCATGAATGAGAATGTAGGCAAAACATCTTTATGTCTGAAAAAAGGAAAATAATTTTATGTCTGAAATATGATAAAATAATTACCATGGTAGAGACCATGGTCGTGGACGTGGCAAATGATAAAATAATAGTCATCATTGTGAAATAAATAAGAGAACAATAAGGGTTCTCAAAAGTAACCGTTCAAATGGTAAAATATAATAATGTCACCAATGTGTTATATGAATATGAGGCACGTCCAAAATGTTTTGATCTGTTCCTGAAGTGAATGAGACAGTTTACTCTAAATTTTATTATAGACCCATTCCCAGAAGTGAATGTGGCAATATGTGATAAAATATCAAAACTCGCCTCCGGAAAAGGTTCGAGAAAGATAAATATGGACATGCCTACATGGATGATAAAATATCAAAACTCATCTCCTGAAGAGGTTCTATGGCATGAATGGTCATTCCTCTCGTACAGAACATACGTTAAAATTGTGTATTATTATGAATTACATAAGAGCAAGTAAAGCAAGAAGTTGATCTTGCATTTAATGATTTGACCATAACAATAGTTATATGATTTTCTCCTTGAAGAAGATATTGACCATATGGTTGGTGTAATGAAATTTATGGTAGTACAAAATCCAATTGAGTGCTCCGGAAGAGCCAATTTATCACTACCTGGAGGAATATGAAATTGATGAAATATTTACTGTAGCATGTCTCAAAGAAACTTGTTAAGTTTCAAATACATTTGCCAAAATGGGTATCAAATTGAGACTACAAAACATAGGAAGATTTAATATCTTCATATTACTACAGTCATAGCGGGTAAGATAGTATATAATAAAGGGTTACACGTCTCTTCCTCCAGTTTGTACTACGTAAATATGAGAATGTCATGTGAGATATATATCCTTGAAAAGCTCTCCGTCTCTTCCTCGAGTTTGTACTACACAAAATATAAGTGTGGTAGAATCATATGTGCATGCCATAATAAAATTTTAATTTATTGTTACAAAACCCATGCTATAGTAAACCAGAACTTTACTAGATGAATAAATTTATGAGTTGGCATGACCGGTTTGACCATCCCGGTTCAAATATGATGCACAAAATATATAATGAGAATTCGCATGGATATATACTGAAGAATCAGGATTCTTCAAGAATTCTCTTTGTGTTGCTTGTTCTCGAGATAAATAAATTATTAGACCAACTAAATTTGGGATCAGGATCCCCGCACTTTTGGAATGTATAAAAGGTGAATATGGGCACGTTCACCTGCCATGTGGACCATATAATTGTTATATGATTTATGCATCTATGAGAAGGTCACATATGCGTTATTACTAACCTGCAATGCTACTTGCTAGGTTAAATATGTGTTCAAATAAATTTTATTATGAGCAGATTTCCAGATTATGCAATCAAGACAAGTTATCTTGATAATGTTGGCAAGCATGTTTAGTAGATTCATATATTGAAAGCATCCAGTTGCTAAACCATGCATATGAGAACAATGCTACCTAAATTAGGTATGAGATATGGTATATCCATAAAGCAGCACTTGTGCGGACATGCCACCAAGTGAATTTTCCTCATAATTGGTTCATGGTCAGGAACCAAATATTTTTCATCTAATAATAGTAATGTGTGATTTGTTATCAATTGCTCCACCACAATGCACAAAGATGGATCCCATATAAGGTTGGGAACGAATGTTAGCTTGGATAACATTACGGGAAGAAATTGAAGCTGCTAAGGAATAAATAAATTAAATTATCATTTGATAATGATCCTCATTTAAAGATAATGCAAGTCACTGCCATGACGCATTACTGACCCAAAGTTAAATATTATATTCCAGTTGCTAATGCTCTAATTTGAATTAATGTCCTGGTAGGACAATTTGTTCATGCAAATGAGTCTAAGGCATGCTTGAAGCATGGTAGACCATTCGGTTCCAAAGATAAATCCTTGAAAAAGGAAAGGAGCAAATGATTATGATGGTCAAATAAGGAGGCATGGCTCTAGAATAGCCCACGACATAACACTTCATAAAACCTCATCAGGAGAGGTTCAGGTATCTGAAAAAATTAAATATGAAGAGATCTCAATATGTTATGTCGCATCCGGAACCGAAATATGAAATTATCGTCGACAATATCTTACATATATTATAATTCTCAAATTTTTATATGGTTATGAGGATCTTGAGCTTAAGTTTGTTTGGAATACAAACATGAAATTATTGGTCAAAATAGTAAAATATATTCAAGCAAAAATTGGCTTCACTCGGGTGACGTGAAGTTTTTGGACCTAGAGTCCGAACACCTGAAGGTGCAAAGCCATTGGTGTACAAAGATATTTTTGAGCAAAAAAAAAAAATATTGATGAAAATAAGTCGTTAAATATAAAGTACGACTTGAGGCACAAAGATCTGACATTGATTATATGGAGCTATATTCTCCTTTGGTGAATGCAATCACCTTCAGGTATGTTGTATGTTTGGCAGTGCATGAAAGACTTGATATGCGTATGAATGTTGCAACAACCTTTTATATGGCTCATTGAACAACAATATATTTTGTTAAAATACTTGAAGGATTCAAAATGCCTGAAGTATATAAAAGTTCCCGGAAAACCTATTCAATGAAGCTTCATAAGTATTTATACGAATTAAAACAATCCGTCCACATGTGGTGAAATTGCGTTAGCGAGCTTCTTGGTATTGAGATATCATATTTTAATACAGTGGGTGCATTGAAGTATCTTACTAAAGATACTCCACTGGTTATAGCTTTTTTTATAAGTTTATTGGTAAGGTTTAGTTCTTCCCCAACTCGAAGGCATTGGGATAGTATTAAGCATATACTTAGATACCTCCAAGGAACTATTGATAAAGGTTTGTTCTATTCGAATGAATCCAATCGCAGTTGATTGGTTACGCTAATGCTGGTTATTTATCTGATCCACATAAAGGCCGGTCCCAAATGAGCTATTTGTTTACATATGGAGGTACAACCATTTCATGACGTTCAGTGAAATAAACCATTGTTGCTACTTCTTCAAATCATGCAAAGATACTGGCTATTCATGAAGCAAGTCGGGAATGCATTTGGTTGAGATTAATGACTCAACATATTCAACACATTTGTAGTTTTCCTTTGAAGAAGATTCCAACAATATTATATGAAGACAATAGTGCATGCATTGAGCAGCTGAAAGACGGATATATTAAAGAAGACAGAGTAAAATACATTTCACCAAAATTCTTTTTCACTCATGATATATTCAGAATATTGGTGAAATAGATGTTCAACAAATATGGTCAAGTGATAATTTGGCGGATTTGTTTACTAAGGCATTGCCAACCTCAACATTTGAAAAACTTGTTTACAAGATTGGAATGCACCGTCTCCGAGATGTCAAGGAATATCTTCATCAGAAGGAGTAAAATATACGTTGTACTCTTTTTCCCTTAACAAGGTTTTATCCCACTCGGGTTTTACTTGTAAGGTTTTTAATGAGGCAGCTCTAAAGGCGTATACAGGAAGTGTGTACTCTTTTTCCTTCACTGAATTTTTTTCCACCGGGTTTTTCCTAGTAAGGTTTTAACGAGGCACATTACCTTCCAAATGGTCATCCAAGGGAGAATGTTGTAAATTCATTTAATTGTGTTAATGTGGATGACCACTACTCACCATTATTTATATATAACCTATGGTTTACTACCCCACTTTCTCCTACTTAATTCCTCATTTAGGCACCTCTTAATTCTTGTAACTCTTAGGATTACTTGTAACCTCCTATGTATTGGTGTCCTTTAAATAGAGGACATTTTGTCTATGGAAGACACACTTGAAACACTTTGAGAATAATACAAGTTCTTCCTTCTCCTCTCATATATTTTGATCTTGTTCTTGCACTACTTTACTATTAGTTTTATAACACAATAAAATTTTATGGAGTTTCATGGAGCTTTATATTTGAAGTCACTGTTTTTGTAATGTTCAAAGTCCCAGTACATAATACCGAGACTTCATATTTAGCAAAGTCCCAGTATATTATATTGGGAGTTTAAAATTTTTAGTTCAAATGTCCCATTATAAAAAATTGAATTTTACCGTGTTTCTTAAAAACTGGCTAGTCTTCTAAAAATTATAAAATACTGGTCAAATGTTTACATCGAAAATTGATTGATCCCAATAGTTTGTTGTCTTAGCAAAATACCAGCCGCCTGATTTATAAGCAACACTTCAAGTTACCAGTTGGCAAGTAATGCCTTTTACGAAGATGTCAAGTATCCTTCAAGTTATTTGGGAGAATGCGGAAAAAGATTGCAGTATTTTATACGGGAGAATGTGAGATTGAAGGATAAGTGTTGTCTTAGAAATAGGGATCAAAGATAAGTTAGTTTTTTAGGTAGTACGTACAGAGAAGAGAAAGAGAGTGCAAGGATACAGACGTAATTATAAGAACATTTCCGTCCGAAATTTATACATTAAACCGGTAAAACTATTGTTATAAGAGGTCAAAAAAGTAAATCATTGTGTGTGGTGGGATAGTTGTGCAATTCAGCCCAATCAATTTGTTTGGATCATGGCATGGGCAAAGTCACCGACAATAGAATTGACATGTTTCCTGCGAGATGTGTTTGTGTATAAGTATCGTAGTGGTTATTAGGAGGATGGAGCGGGAGAAAGTGGATGGATATGAAGAAGCAAGAGGAGGATTGGAAGGAGGAGGAAGAGGAGGATTGGAAGGTGGTTGAACCAAATTGGAGTAAAATAAGGGATAATCTGTGTGTTGCAGAAGAGAAAGCCGGAAAAGCGGATGCAATGCGGAGAAAGGAGATGATGCGAAAGAGAGAGATGCAACTTTTGGAGGCAGCAGAGGCCGCCAAGCTTGAATGGAGATCGCAGAAGAAGAGATTGTTCAATCACCACAAGTGGCCCGATTGGGGTGATGATCCCTTCAATATCGATGATTTTTTAGCGCGCAACCAATAACACCTATTTAATATACTGTGTTTTCATGTTTAATATTCCTCACATTGCTGCTACTGTGTGTTTTATGGATTGAATGAATTGTTTTATCACATGTATGTATGCTCCGCTCTCTAATTTCTTATGCAACATCTACAACTTAATATGTTTCCCCTCCACATGCTTTCTCGAGGCAGACAAGACTACTGCCAATCAAACAGTAACTTTTCTGGACGTGCAAACGATGCTTTCATATAGGACCAACTTCCATCTAGATATGCAACTTTCTTTACAACCTTTTTTAGTTTGTGGTGGACGGAGGTTCTGATATGCCAGGAATCACGGCTTTCTTTGTCTACTTATTCTGTTAATTGTCTATATATAGTTGTATCTGTAACAATCAGGTTCCGCTGCATGATGACAATCTTAATCCGTAAATATGGACAACTCCTTCTGCATTACTTTTCTACTTTCCTAGTGGAAACACAACTAGGTGTATCCATCAAGTTTACTGCACACAGCTTATTACTACTACTTTAGAAGAGGCCGTTTGTGCTAGTTGCTTATCATGGGCAGGTGTATATTCGAGTTTTCATTAACTTTGTGATTCATTATGGCTGTACTATTGGGCTTCTATAGTTGTAACTCCCAAAGATGGTCAGGAAAACCAAGTGCTTTGTGCTGAATTCCCCGTCTATCCTTATTGTTAACCAGCTGCTTTAAGGATATTTAAGGTATTTATTGTTTTACGTGCTGCAGCTTATTGTACATCATGAATAGAAGATATAGCACCCTCATTTAATTCCTTAAACATCCTCACTTTTTTGAACCATTGTCCTTCGCATCCTGTAGTTAGCGTAGTTTCAGACTCTCGAGTGTTTCATTTCCATTTGTTTGTTAGAGAATCGTGTGGAGGATTTTCCTAAGAAACCCTAAGAGGCGAAGTAATGGGCAAATCACTTGCTTCATTTTCCTTTTATTCTTCATCCGATCCATTTTCCGCTCTGCAAATAGAAGTCATTGGCTTTGGTGCTCTTCATAGTAATGTTTCCGTTAGTTCTAGGCTTCGGAGTTGAAAATCTGACTTTCTGAAAGAAGGAACCGTAGTTTGTCGACTCTGGATATCGCTTAGTTGTTAACACTACCGTCGATTGGAGACTCAGAGATACCGAGAGTAGTCTATTGCTTGGTTTGCTTCAGATATGTTTGATGATCTTTTACCAACCACTGGTAAGCTTCTGTTCCCTTGCTGTAATTTTTTTACAAGAATTAAATATCTTAAATCATTATCCTATTATAATCCAAAATTGTGACAATCCTAGGTGTGTTTATCACGTCTAAAAGTTTTTGACATAAGGCAGTTCAACTTACTCAGTAAATCATGCTGTTGGACAGATCAATATTTACCAGTAGAATTAAGCTAAGAAAGACTGTCTAAATTGGTCCATTTAAGAGGGCTTAGGATTGGGTTAAAAAAATGGAGTTCTTTTGTGATATCTAGAAATTTTGTATTTTCACATGTTCTTTGAAGCTTCTTTTGAAGTTCGCCATGAAAACCCAATTTTAATATATTACTACAGAATCGTGCTCAGTGGCTCAATCTTGAGAGGCCATTGTAAAATGTTGTGATTGGAACAACACCGTTGCAAGCAGAATAGCACAAGTCCAGAACAAATGAATAGAACACAAAAGGAGAAGAAAACAGATACGACCAAGGATGTGTAGTGCACTGTCTATGAGATCTGGTACTTCTCTATTAATTTGATCTCTGTGTTACCTCTCCTGTGCTCTGTTGTTTTTTGTGCTCCGATTAAATTTCATTTCCTCTTTTGGATTTTTTTTCTCTTTTCTCTTTGCCTGGTTTATTGTTAAGTTTTGTCCTGTGTTAGTGGTATATATGTTTTTACTCTTACTGTTCTATTGAGGGGTAGAAAATGAGTTCAACACTTCAACTCCCTGTAGCTAGGATCAGGGATTTCTTCTTTCTGTAAATACTGATTTTGATTAAGAATCTTGTATATCTGGTGATTAACATTGCCTTAATGTTGATGAATATATTGTTAACCTTTCAAAAAAAAAAAAAAAGAAGTTTAACAAAAGTGTTCAATTAGTTAAATTGTTGCTTAAGTTCGAGTTTTTATGGTGGATTTGGTATGAAAAAAGACAATCAAATTCTCCTAGGTAAGATCTGGGTTGATGCGGTTCATGTCTCATAAGATTGGAAGAAGAGTAAGAAAGAGAAACTTATGTCGCAGTGTATTATATAGGGAGCATTTCTCATGTGCTGAGAATGAGATTTGTCCTTTCCAAAGTTACATGTTTTCCTAGCCTATCCATGCTTTGTCTCTATTACTCATCTCAAAATGCGGTTCTCTTTGAGCTGTTCTGTTTATTAACATTAATTTTTTTTTTTTTGATGATGTACTTCCAGCAATACAATCTTGTTCTGCTATAAACTACTTGTATGGTCCTAATCTATTTCTAACGTGAACTCATAATCCAGGATGGTTTAGTAATATCTTAACATTATCTGGGTTCCTACTTGATGATTTTTTCATTCTCCTACACAGTGCATCATAAGAACTTTCTTAAGTTGTTTCAATCCTTCAACTGTGATGCAAAATATGCAGAAAATACTGCAACATTTTGAGAAGCAAATAGCGAGAGATATCAATGTTGGAAAAGGGAACACAAACTGAAGCATGAAGCGTCAATAGTACAGAAAAAACTTGAGCAAAAGCCTAACAACAATACCGCCGAGGATCCAGCTGTCCTAAAGCCATAAGCTTTACTTATTGAGAAGGAGCAGGTAACCAATTAGTTGCAATATATGCTTGATATTCTTTTGAAAGAGATAACTTATTTTATTACGACTATATTCTCATTTACAAGCCAAGGAATTATTATTATGCCATTTTTTGCCAAGTGATAGTCTCACAATAACATGACTGAACTAGGTTTACTACCATAATCTAAGTAGGTGATAAGTCGGCATTTTACGGACTTTGAGCCTTCCTTTATAGGAACTTTGTGTGTTTTTAAGCTAATTTCACGACCAATTCTTATGTAATGTTGCGTTATTCTAGGTGCTACTTAGTTTAAACGCTCGAGGCCGGAAACTGAGCGGAAAGAACACAAAAGAAGGCCGAGTCGAGTCGAAGTTGGAGTCGTGCGAATTGGAACAAGTTTTCAAGGACTTGTGCGGCTCAGCACAATGCTGAAAAAGACCCAATTGTGTGGTCAGCACAATATTGTGCGGTCAGCACAATTGCTCAGCACAATATTGTGCGGTCAGCACAATGCTTAGCACAATAATGCAAAAACAAGCAGCAACTACCTCAAGTCTTCAAGGAATTGTGCGGCCAGCACAATTGGGACGGAAGAAGATTTTTGTGTAATTTTCTTAGGAGTATAAATAGGAAAGTGAGGGTTTTATTACATAACACTTACACTACATCTTACTCTATTTTTTGGACGATTTTGGGAGCCAAGTAGGAGACTTAACATCATTTTGTAAGCTTCTAATCTTGTAACTTTGAATCTTGATTCCATATATCAATTCAATCTTATGTCCAACATGATTTCATCTTTTCATTACATCTTTATTACTATGATTCAAACCCTAGTTATGAGTAGCTAAACTCATAACTAGGGGTGCAATTATGCTATTGTGATAGAAAATTAATGGGTGTTGTTCTATTTCACTAACTATAACACAAGTAACAATTATCCAACTCCCCATTACAATAGCATCAAAATCCCAAAATCCATGATATTTGGGATTTCTTGTCTACATTGCTAGTTAAAGACTCGGAAGAGATTAACTAGTGTAGAATAGTGGAGTTGGCGAGGATTTGAGTTGATAGGCTATTCATATAGACTAACTCATCTAAAAGGAGTTACGCTCGGAAGAGGTCTCCTTTCCTCGGGTCATTGAGTAGTGCTTTAAGCATTCAACTAAGGCTTTGACGAGCGGGTTGTGAAAGATCTCTCTTAGGCCGGAAGGATTCTAGAGATCACAATTGGAATGCTCGACCATAATTATACTTGTGTTGGGAAAGTGAAGTAAAGACACCCGTTGGTTGGAAATCACTATTAGTTGGTTGCACCCCTAGTCTAGTAATATCGAACAACTTACTCGTTTAATTGCTTACACTTTAGAATTAATCATAGTTTTCATCAAACAAATCATACTTCTAGGACTCAATACTAAACCGCATTTGAATATCTATTTGCAACTCTCTCACTTGACGTGCTAGTTCCCTTGGGAAATCGACCCCGACTCACATCGAGTATTATACTTTGACGACCGCCCTTCACTATTAATGTGTAAGATTGAGCGTGGATCAAATTTTGGCACCGTTGCCGGGGAACTACGGTTTCAATATTGAGTTGCATTAGTTAATCAAATTTGTTTAGTTCGCTAGTCCTAGCATTTTACTTTTGGTTTTGGTTTTACCTTGTGTAGGTGAAACATGGCTTCTAGGAGAAATCCTAATCGGAACTTGCGAAACCCCAATTATAACCATTACTACAATCAACAACATGGGGATCCGCAAGGTTATGAAGAGAAATATGATGAAGAGTTCCACATATAACTCAACCAAGAGGGCTATCCATTCCATGTTGAACAAGTGGATGAAGATGAGATACAAGAGGAAGCTAATGAACCTCAAGTGGAGAATGTGAACCCTCATGATGATAACCCTTTTGGCCAAGCAAATGCGGGGGTCCAAGCAAATGAAGAAGAAAATCTTGGAGGAAATGAAGGTGTTGCGGGTAATGCTAAACGGGGTGGCAACAATGCAAATCGAGGCGGCCGAGGTGTTACCAAGGGGGTCGAGGTGTGAACCGTGGAGGTAGAGCAAATGTCAACCGAGGGGGCAATGCCAATAGAGGTAATGTGCGCAATGTCAACCGGAACCAAGAATATGATAGAGATGCTCGAGACTATCAATAAGAGTATGCTAGAGGTGCTCGAAACTATCAACAAGAGATGAGAGACTATGAAGATGATGAGGAGATTGAGGAAAAAATTGATATGAATTGTTTTGCAAGTGCCATAGTTCCTCCTCCTATTCATGGCAATGCTAGTTTTAGCATCCCAAATGTAATTCTTCAAGGTCTAGAATAACATGGTTGCTTCGGTGGTAACAAGAATGAATATGCAAATGATCACTTGAGAAATTTTGTGCAAACTTGTAATCTCTACAAGTCGGCAAGGGTATCGGAAGAATCATTGAGGTTGACAGTGTTCCCTTACTCTCTCACCGGAAAAGCTAAAGATTGGTTGAACAAGTTGCCGAGAAACTCCATTTTCAATTGGCAAGAGTTGGTAAAACAATTTCTAGGGAAGTTTTCACCAAAGGGGAAGCAAGCGGCATTGAGAGATAAAATCTACATGTTTGAGCAAGAGGCATCCGATTCTTTGACCGAGGCTTGGGAGGCTTTCCAAGATGGGTTGCTCCGGTGTCCTAATCATGGTTTCAATGGGAACATGTTGTTGCAAAGCTTCTACCAAGGGTTGAACAAGATGAACCAATCCGCCTTGGACACTTTATGTGATGGTGTCACCATGGACAAGAGGTACGAAGAAGTGAAAGATATCCTAGACAAAGTGACCAAGAGATCTCAAGAATGGCAATCAAGAGCTAAGAATCCGGGAAGAGAAGTTAGGATTAGTCCAATGATGATGGAAAGAATTGAAGCCCAAGATGAGAAAATGGCAAGGATATTGACATCAGTGGACCTCATGAACAAGAACTCAAAGGCCGATAGGGAAGCTAATGAAAAGAAGTTGCATAAGGTGGAAAATATCCACACCACAAATACTGGCTATCAAGTGGCCCCAATGGGTTATGTGACTCCCGGAGGAGCTTCTATGTCCCTTCTCCAACATGGGCAAGAGGGATACTATCCGGAATAATGCTACCATGTGCAAGATGGAGAAGAAGCACATTATGTGGGTAACTACCAAGGGCAAAGAGGGTATGATCAAGGTGGTTATCAAAGGCCTTATCAACAACCCTACCAACAACCATATCAACAAGCCTACCAACAACAAGGGAAATGGAGGCCGAGTCAAGGAAGAGGTAATTGGAGTAGCAACCAAGAGGGGAGAGGAGCCGGTTCTTCTCAACAATATACTCCAAGACCTCCATTTAAGCAAAATGATCAAGAGACAAAGGCTCCCACTAAATTGGAAGAAATGATGAGTCAAATGCTTCAAAATCAACAAGGCTACTCCGGAGACATGAAAGACATGAAGCAAACCATGACATCCCATTCAACATCAATCAAGGAGCTTGAATCACAAATGAGTCAATTGGCTCACCAAGTCAACCAAAGGCCGCAAGGTACGCTACCAAGTGACACGGTAGTAAATCCCAAGAGGAGCGGAAAAGATCAAGTCATGGCAATAAAGACTCGAAGCGGCAATGAATATGATTATCAAAAGGCCAAGAGCTATGATAATGAAAGGTTGAACATGCAAAGCAATGATGAGGGTGCCGAGGAACATTCTAATGATGCAATTGGAGAAGAGGTGTTGCAAGAAGAAGAAGGGCAAGGTGAGGTGTTTGTACAAGACAATGATGATGATGTTTAAGAAATTCCCAAGCCTACACCCCTAAACACCACTACCCAAAAAGCTAAACCAAATAAAACTCCACCACCCAAAGAAAGCCTTTCCATTCCAAGCTCTATTCCCAAAATTCCCCTTCCATTCCCACAAAAGAGTAACAAGCAAAGAGAAATCACACATGCCAAGAAGATATGGGAGAAAATTGCAAGCACTTCAATCAACATTCCATTAGTTGATGCTTTGGGTCAAATGCCAAACATTGCAAAGTTCATGAAGGACCTAGTGGCCAAGAAGATGTATGGAGATTTGAAACTATCAAGGTCACTCACCAAGTGAGCGCAATTGTGTCAAAGCACATGGCACCTAAAGTGGAGGACCCGGAGCATTCACTATTCCATGTACCATTGGGGGAAGGAATTTCAAGAAGGCTCTTTGTGATCTTGGGGCAAGCATCAACCTCAAAGCCTTATGGGCATTGAAGAAATTGAACATGGATTGGGATGATGCCGCCAATGCAAGAATCTCAAATTTGCATGAGCTTGATGAATTCCGGTTCCTAGCCTATGAGAATGCAATGATCTACAAGGAGAAAATGAAAATGCTCCATGATTCTAGGATTTGGAACCGGACGTTCAAAGAATGAGATGTCGTGTTGTTGTTCGACACTCGCTTGAAGCTATTCCCGGGCAAGTTCAAGTCCAAGTGGAAGGGACCTTTCAAGGTGGTAGGAGTTACTCCTTATGGTTCTGTTGATTTGCAATCGAAAGAAGGCGGAAGAACTTTCCGGGTCAATGGGCATAGAGTGAAGCACTACTTGGGATGTGAAGCACTACTTGGGATGCGACGCCGAAGTTGGTAAAGTGGCGTGCATCTACCTTGATGAACCTTGAGAAAATAAAGTCAAAACTGTCGTGCCGCGACGTTAAATTAGGTGCTTCTTGGGAGGCAACCCATGTTTAAATTCATGCATGTTTTATAGATATATTGTGATGCTCCTCACTTGTTCTTGAGTGGATGGTGTTTGTAGGTGTGAAGATGATCAAAAGTGAAGAAACGAGTCCAATTGTGGCTTAAGGAATGGGATTGTGCGAAGTCGTACTCAAAAGTGCGGGCTGAGGATGATTTAAAAAACAAAAAACTGAGAAGGCACAACATTGTGCTATCTAGCACAATTGGTAGCACAATTGTTCTGAAGCTGCTGCCAGAAAATGGAGGATTGTGCGGGTCAGCACAATTTTGTGCGACCGCACAAGTCCTCCAACAGCATCGCACAATCATTTTGTCACTTGTGCGGCACCGCACAATATTGTGAGGTCGCACAAATTGACGGGCAGGGGCAATTTTGTAAATGGTCAGGTAAGTATAAGTTCATACTCCCTCCTTCCTTCTTCATTTCAACGATCACACACAAACAAAAGAGCAAGAACACAACACAAACACAACACACACATTCAATCCTACCCACTTCAAGAATCGATCCAACATCATCAAATCCGGTATGTTTTCTCATCTCTATCTTATGTTAAATTCAAATGATTTGCTCCTAGAATTAAAGAAAACAAATGGGTCAAGTTGAATCATCCATAGGACCCAATGGGTTCAACCCAAACTTGGGTTACAATCGATCATGGTGAAGTCTGAGTAACCGATGAATCATGTGGACCCTAACCCATAATCCCAATTCTTGGTTAACAAGAAAAGACATTTGAACAAATTGAAAATGGGATTAGGATTACTTCTTGAATAGGAATTAGTGTGAACCATTGCTTTGAATGTGTGAGAGAGTGTCCCAATTGAAAAAAATAAAAAAATAGTTGAATCTCGGACTAGTAAGGCGCGACCACAAGTTGTTCAAATTTTTTAACATTGTGCGGACCGCACAAAAATTGTGCAGACCGCACAATGTGGTCGCACAAAGAAATTATACCCACTGCTACTTTTTCACCAATTGTGCGGCCCCGCACAAAGGGGTCGCACAAGGCCCCTGAACTCACTGCCTCTTTTTCCCAGATTGTGCGACACCGCACAATATTGTGCGGTCCGCACAATCGACTGTCCAAAGGCAATTTTTGGTCACTTTTTGGTAGGAGTTTCCCATGTAAATATTATTATTCCTCGTTGTTTTTAATTGTGTTTAGGGTTGTTTAACTAGTATAATTAAAGTAGTGTAGAATGTATATATTAAATGTTCGTTTTAGACTAATTTTTTTCTCTTTTTCTTTTAGGTATCATGACAAATACTAAAGGGAAGCAAAAGATGACTAACAAGACAAAGCAAGTGACTAGGGCCCGGCAAAGTACCTCACGGGCCAAGCCGATGCAACCAAATGACCAAGAGACCTCCCGGAAGAGGTCGGCCTCTAAGAGGGTGGAAAGAGTGAGTGAGTCGAGCCCGAGCTCGAGCTCAGAATCTTATTCGGACTCCCAATTCCAAGGGGTCCCTGACCTTGGTCCCAAACCGGCCAAGATTGAGAGATTTGTGGTGCCGGAGGCTAGGGCCATTTACAAGGAGTACACAAAGAAACGCCCTATCCTCCCGGAGAGACGCTTTCATATCTCGGGCACAGAGGAGGAGTATGCTCGGATATATGCCAACCTGGATAGACGGGGGTGGTTGGGGTTCTGTGCGCCACCGGGCAAGTACGTCCCCAGTCTTGTACGTGAGTTCTATGCTAAAGGCAAATGCAAGAAGTTCACCGAGAGCAAGGTAATTGTGCGGGGGACTGAGGTGTATTACGATTGGGATGACTTGAACGAGATTCTAGGGGTCAACAGAACATGCATAACCCTAGCTTATTCTGAGAAGTTGAGATTAGGGGAAAAGGCTCGGCCATGGTTAGTCTCCATCATAGCAGCCCCGGGCACCACACCTGCGTGGGCAGCCCCCGGATTCAGTATATACAAGAAGGACCTCAACTTCGAGGCCAAGGCTTGGCTAGGGCTTGTTAGCAGCAGGTTGATCCCCTCGAAGAATGATACCAAAATCCCGTTGAGGAAAGCAGTGTTGGTTGCCGCCTTGATGGCAGATTATCCTCTCAACCTCGGTGCCATCATACACACAGAGATAGAGAACATGATGGAGCAGAATGAGACAACCCTCCCTTTTCCCTATTTATTGACTAGCCTCATCTCCAATGTAAATGTCCCACGGATTCCTCATTTGGACGTGGAGATTGAGGCCACTGGTAGGACTGAGGTGGATAAGATCCATGACGAAGGGAACCCCAGGGACAAGAAGAAGAGGAAGACTACCGAGTCGACCACTCTGGATACTCTATTATCTGATGCTGTTCCCACAGCTGGGGAGTCATCCGAGGCAGCCACTCAGACACCATCTACATCCACACAGGCACCGTCCTCATCTACAGGCACACCAGCTGCACCTCCTGGGCGCCCCGCCTCTTGGGTGCCCCCATCTATCTTAGGCCATGCCTCCTTGCTTTAGGTTCCGGGTGTTGTCGCTGCCACGTCCACAATGGTGAACACCTTGGACGAGAAGCTGAACACTATTCTCTAAGACCCATTGTTGACAGCGAGATTGTTCAGGGAGGTCATGACGCCTATTCAGGAGATCATGCTGCCCATGCAGGAGAGTTTGAGACAGCTGGCGGAGGGCCAGAAGGAGCAGACTAGAGAGTTGAAAAAAATAGGGAAGAGGATGCAGAGGATAGAGCGACGAGTCGAGGAGGATATCCCGAGCCTGAGAGGAAAGCTATCTAGTCTCTCAGGGACTTTTACCGCTATTGTCGGGGTGACTTCTCGTTCTTGGAGGAGACGGAGAGGACATCTGCAGCTGCGGATGTCGATGATGAGGATGACGAGGAGGAGGAGGATCCCGAGCGCGAGGAGCTTATGAGGCGTCGGGAGCTTGACATCTTGGACAGGCAGACCACTTCTATGGCTAGGGCTGAGCAGACAGAGACAGAGCCACATGAGCCATTGCCTGCCGCTGCCACCGCCACTCCACTCCAGACAGAGCCTGCTGATACTCAACCGACCCTTGAGGGTCCCGCTGCTGCTGAGCCATCCAGTTCTCCACCAGCCGCTGAGGGCTAGTTATGACAGGGAACATTTTTTTGCTCATTTTTTTAGATGCTTTCATAACTTTTAGTTGCATTGGGGACAATTCATACTTTTAGTTTGGGAGGTGGGTACTTAAACAATGTCTCATGTCACCATATCTTGTATATAAGATGTTTTGAGTACCGTTGTTTGTCATGAACCAAGTATTGTATATAATTGTTTTATCTATGAAATGGTGTGATGTTTGATGCATGTACAAAAGTGTTTATGTTAAGTTGTTAGTACATATATGTTTAGCAATTCAAAAAACAAAACAAAAACACATGGTACTCCCATGAACTACGCTTGGGATGCTACCTTTTCTTTATCTGATTCACTCCCGGGTGATACGTAGGCATCCCATGTGTGCGCGAAAGCCTCATTTGGGTCCGAACAACCATTTTCATTGTAAATACCATGTTGCACAAAATTTTTGAAATAACCTCCTTGGTTTTTCTTTGCCATGGTTCTTTTCCAAGGAAATAATTGTGTTGAACCAGACATCTCTAGTACTAGTTTAGTATTTAGTTGTAAATAATGATGACTAGTTGTGGATTCTTGCTCCTTAGCAACTTTTGGCATGTCTGGTTCCACTATTATTTAATACTTATCATGTGAGCTTGTTTTGAAAAATGAATAGAAAAACTTAGTTGGTAAATTGTGCCATGATCTTAAAGTTCAACTTTTGGCTCTTATGTCACTAATTAGCTCTCATTAGGCTATGAGTGAACTTTGGATACTTAATTGCCTTCGATTGGGATTCGTGTCTTCCTTGCTTTACATGTGCCATGTGTGGTGAGGTTTTGGTGTGTTCATGTGTGTGCTTCTTGATCTAGAACTTGCCCTAAGTGTGCTTCGAGGCGAAATCCTAGGTGATGCTTGACGTGAAAAATGATTTTAGGCTTTCTTTGGCCCGCTCAGTAATCTAAAAAGCCTACCCTTGCATTATATCCTTAGTCAACCCCTTTGAGCTTAATATCCTTTCCTTTGGCAACCACATTATTAACTCGAACCAATTCTAAGTGCTTAAAGCACTAACCCTCTCTTTTGGCCCTACCTCCTTGAGTGCATTAAAAGACGTGCAACTTAGGCAAACGCCTAAGTTTGGGGGTGGCACAAATTATGCTGAAAGTGTGGAAATTAATGAAAATCAAAAGAAAATAAATGAAAAGGAAGAGCAACAAAAGCGAGTTGAAATTTAAAAAAAAAAGTGAAAAGAAACAAAAAGAAGCAAGTGAAAGAAAAGAAAGAAAAAGAAGAAAAAGAGAATTGATGAATAAAGAGGAGAAAGATTAGTGTATAATCCTTGATTTAGCAAGGTGTAAGTGCAAGAAAAATGAAGTGTGCCTTAATTTTTGTACGGTGTAGTGCTCAAGGAGGTGTGTAGTCACTATTTGCCCATATTTTACCCCACCTTTGACCAAAAGCCTACATTACAACCCTAACAAGTCCTAATTGATTTCGGGTCAAGCATTCCTACATTAGTGGAGAGGCACACGAAGGGCAAGCCTATGGATCTTTAGTGTGCATGATGAACTTCTTTTGAGAGAGTGAGTGAATTCTTCCTATCATTAATCCCACTTGTGTTATCATTGCATTTTTGTGGTTGGGATATTCTCTTGAGTGGTGAGGGCACTTGTGAAGTTGAGTTGAGGACTTGTGTTTCACCTTTCAATTGAGGTGAGCAAGTAAAGAAGTGAAGTCTTGTGATGAAGAGGCAAATTTTGAAAATCTTGTGTCATGGCATGTTTGCTTTCTTTGATATTTTGTATATGGGAGTTATGCTCACATGGCTTGGCTTAATTGTTGGCACCAACCAATGTCATTAGTTTTTGAACTTGAATCGAGTTTTGGCTTGTTGTTGCTTTAATGAAAAAAAATGCATGAATTGATGAATTGCAACTTGGGGACCATTGAAGTGTGTTTTGCTTGAGGACAAGCAAAAGTTCTAGTTTGGGGGTGTTGATAAGTCGGCATTTTACCGACTTTGAGCCTTCCTTTATAGGAACTTTATATGTTTTTAAGCTAATTTCACGACCAATTCTTATGTAATGTTGCGTGATTCCAGGTGCTACTTAGTTTAAACGCTCGAGGCCGGAAACTGAGCGGAAAGAACACAAAAGAAGGCCGAGTCGAGTCGAAGTTGGAGTCGTGCGAAATGGAACAAGTTTTCAAGGACTTGTGCGGCTCAGCACAATATTGTGCGGTCAGCACAATATTGTGCGGTCAGCACAATTGCTCAGCACAATGCTTAGCACAATAATGCAAAAACAAGCAGCAACTACCTCAAGTCTTCAAGGAATTGTGCGGCCAGCACAATTGGGACGGAAGAAGATTTTTGTGTAATTTTCTTAGGAGTATAAATAGGAAAGTGAGGGTTTTATTACATAACACTTACACTACATCTTACTCTATTTTTTGGACAATTTTGGGAGCCAAGTAGGAGACTTAACATCATTTTGTAAGCTTCTAATCTTGTAACTTTGAATCTTGATTCCATATATCAATTCAATCTTATGTCCAACATGATTTCATCTTTTCATTACATCTTTATTACTATGATTCAAACCCTAGTTATGAGTAGCTAAACTCATAACTAGAGGTGCAATTATGCTATTGTGATAGAAAATTAATGGGTGTTGTTCTATTTCACTAACTATAACGCAAGTAACAATTATCCAACTCCCCATTACAATACCATCAAAATCCCAAAATCCATGATATTTGGGATTTCTTGTCTACATTGCTAGTTAAAGACTCGGAAGAGATTAACTAGTGTAGAATAGTGGAGTTGGCGAGGATTTGAGTTGATAGGCTATTCATATAGACTAACTCATCTAAAAGGAGTTATGCTCGGAAGAGGTCTCCTTTCCTCGGGTCATTGAGTAGTGCTTTAAGCATTCAACTAAGGCTGTGACGAGCGGGTTGTGAAAGATCTCTCTTAGGCTGGAAGGATTCTAGAGATCACGATTGGAATGCTCGACCATAATTATACTTGTGTTGGAAAAGTGAAGTAAAGACACCCGTTGGTTGGAAATCACTATTAGTTGGTTGCACCCCTAGTCTAGTAATATCGAACAACTTACTCGTTTAATTGCTTACACTTTAGAATTAATCATAGTTTTCATCAAACAAATCATACTTCTAGGACTCAATACTAAACCGCATTTGAATATCTATTTGCAACTCTCTCACTTGACGTGCTAGTTCCCTTGTCGACCCCGACTCACATCGGGTATTATACTTTGACGACCGTCCTTCACTATTAATGGTGTAAGATTGAGCGTGGATCAGTAGGCGCTCCAACAAACTATAACAGAACTATTTTGATATGAGGGGGCACGAATAAGTTTGTCTTTTGTTCTTTTGTCACTGGCTTGTTGCCAACAGAGGGAAGAGAACCAAAGATTCGCTTTAACTCTTAACTTTTGTGTATGATGGAAAATATCCTAAATTAGTTGGTGTATGTGTGTTGGATATTGGAGAGTTGAAGCGCTTGTCTGCAACCTTTATATTAATTATTGATCTGCTGAGCTTTTCTTGCCCACCTGGAAATTGTAAAGGACGTAGAATCTGTTATTCTTCTGTTACTGACCAATAACTGATCTGGTGGAACTAAATCATTCAGGAGGGAGGATAACAGAATAGAAGGAATTCCTAAAGCAGCTTTTCTGCTTTCTTTGCTTATCTGCTATATTATTTCTGAGGGTAAAGTTAGAAGTAGTCTGAGCAAAAAAAAATCGCAACAAAATGGATCTTACTAATGTGACCTGAAACGAAAAGAACACGTTAGAGATATGTTCACTCATGTATATTAAATTTTTGACGATGAATCTACTTTATTTGTCCAATTTGCATCTTTGGCTTTACTTTCAAAATTTGGCCAACATATCCTTTCTTAGCATATGTACATTTTTGTGTGCTTTCTTAGGTTTGATTGTAAGACTATGGTAGCGTTCTCTGCAGTAAGTTGATTATCGGAAAGTGATGCAACAATCTACTCATCACCAACTTTAGTCGAGAAAGGAAGAAGAGGAAAGCAAACAAGTTTGCCCAAGGTTTTTGTTTGATGATTACATGAAGTCAAAAGCTGAACAGGCCAAAGAGCGAAGGTTTGAAGGAACAAGTTGATGGAGTTTCAAAAGAGAAGGTTTGAAGGAACAAGCTGAACAGGCCAAATATTTGTGCATGAAGTTTTACTATGTAGCTAAAAAGATTGTTTGCTTTTCTTTCGTGTGATAAAATTAGGCTATTCACATATATTTTCTCTCGGCTTTACATATTTAGTAGTCTCCTAATGTTTGAGACGAATCTATTACCATCTTGAAGCCCTCTAAGGTTTTAAAGCTAGTATCACTTTTCGTGTAAAACCTTCATATGGATCTCAAACTTATATAGCTTGCAATATTATTGGTGCAACATAGATGTCGTCGTGAGATTGGGTTGGGCATGCTATCACTAGTTATTAGCAAATGAGATGAAGCCAGCTGACATAACAAGGGTGAGACATATTTGGTTAAGGACAATTAACTAAATTAAGAGTCTGTTTGAGACCAAGCTGCCAAAAACTGTTTATTTTCAAAATTACTTTTATCATAAGTACTTTTTAGATAAGTACTTTTGAATAATAAATATTTTGTGTTTGGTTTGAGAAGTGCTTTTCTAAACAATTTATGTTTGGATAATCTTATTTAAACGTATCAAAGATTTAAATATTTTTTCAATAAAAGAGTTAATTTAATATTTTATTCTCACTTAGTTTAAAAATAAATATAAAAGAAAATATATACTATGATTTTTAATCAATAGAAATAAGGTTAAACCAAAAGGGAGAAGCAGAAAACAAAATTTTATTTATATTTAAGAAATATATTGGTTAAAATAATTAAATATAGTAAGGTAAATAAATATTTCTAGTAAGAATATTTTTCTCTTAAAAAATTGAAAAACTGCTCCAGCTTCTGAGGAGAAACAGAAATTTATAACTTCTCTCCAACAGCTGAAAAACTGTTTCTACTTCTTCTCAAAAATACTTTTTCCTTTTGGCCAAATACCTCAAAATTTTTCAAAAGTATTTTTTTCTTTAAAAAAAGTAATTTTAGTTTTTGACATGTTTGGCCAAACAAACTATAAGCGTAGTTTAAGCAATGTGGACACTTCTATCGGCAACACGTCCGCTGGGTAGAAGTAATATACGTTGTGAAAGTCTACCATCACTGAGATTCTAAGGGGGCTTACTTTCCAAATTTCAGCTAATTTTTCTTTCAAACAAACACACACCAGGTATTTGTTAAAGAAATGGATGGGCCCAGATATTCGATTCTCTTTTCTCTAGATCACTTTGAACCCTGTTGAAGATTCCATCTTCTGATATATTTGGTGCTAAATACGAACTCTTGCACTTTCCAGGCAGAGATTCTCTATAAAGGAGATTCCTCTGAGATTGTTCTCGACTAGTAGACTTATTTTGTGGGACAGGAACCATTGGTCGTACACTCGCCAAAGGTAAAAATCCCCGTCCCTGATGCTACTAGTTCGATATTGGCCAGCATAACCCCACAAAGTGGGGTCTGGGAGAGTGCCCACAAATGGAGTGTGGGGAGAGCAGACCCTACTCCGTATTGGATGAGGTAGAAAGTACCCTCCGCTAAAGAAAATATTTCCCTTTTTAAAGCTAAGTTGAAAGTACTAACAGAAGGAAAGGTATTGACAACAAATACTAAAAATAACAAAAGTAATAACATAAGTCGAAGAATAGTGGAACAATAACAATAGTGCCGATAAAGAGAGAGAGCAGATAGGGTACCCTAAAACTCTTATCACTAGACGACTCTACTCCAAACTCCTAAGAACATAGATTGTTATGTTTCTAACAACTGAGAAACCTACATCGTGAATACAGACACTTAAACGAAACTAATCAGGTTTTTTTTTTTTTTTGGTTGTTAAACAAAATAATCAGTTTAAATCTAATTGACAACACTTTGTAGTAAGACTGTCCAGCGGTCCGGTTTGCACCGGATCAGAAATCGGGCCGGACTGGCCCAGATCAGTGCAAGCCGGATCGTTGACGCCTCCCCAACCATTGGCCCCACCTCGACCCGTCACCCCCTTAGTGGACCGATCAGACTGGAACCGGTCCGGAAAATTAAAAAAAAAACCTATTATGCTTTTTACAAACAGCTGTTGGCCAACGACAAAAAATGGCTATTTTTGTACCCCCACCCCCTAGCGCCCCCAATATCCCCAACCTATTTTTTCTATAAATACCACAATATTTCATCAATTTATTCATAATTTCTCTCTAAATCTCTCAATCTCTCTTATATTCTAGAAAGGTTATTTGCTAAATTATTCTAAATTGCTCTTACAAAAAGGGTTTAAGTTCTAAATTGCATTACAAAAATTATTTGGAGTGGAGTGAAAAATTTTTCGATGCGGTTCCGGTCAAGTTTCAACTTTCACTTCTAAGTTCTAACGCGACATCAAGTAAACTCGTTCTTACTTCTTATTATCTATTTTAATTTTTTTGAAATATAATTTTAGCATATAGCCATATTTTAGTAATTTAATAGTTTGCTTTACTTATAATGTCTGGAGTGTGGAGAGCACTTACTGGGCGTACTGGTAGAAATCGTTATCACGTGCTAATCGAGAGGAGAGGGGATAATAGACGTGGTCGTGCTCTGGGTAAAAGACCAAATGATAGTTCTAATGCTCCTGCTCATCTAGATGATTTTACTCAGGAAGATGACTCGCAATTTTGTCATGATTTAGATTTTAATCTACCACTAGATAATGATATGTTAGAGGCACAATATCAAGCTTTTGATAACACCCAAGGGGTTAATTTAGATGATGAAATACCTACTAGTCAATATCATGGTGCACCTGAAGAAACTGAATATGAATTACCACCTATGCCTCCTAGTAGAGAACAAGTAAAACGAGCAGATAGATCTGAAGTGTGGAAATTTATAACGAAAAATGTTGAGGCTCAGATTGCTAAATGTAATGTTTGTAAAAAAGTTTGGAATTTTAAAACCGACAAGCATCATGGTGGTACAGGGAAGTTGAGAACACACTTAGAAAATCACCATGATGAAGAATGGGCTATGAGGTCGGGCGGCATCCATGTCGGGAACAGAATGACTCCATCTCAAGGTGTGACACCCCAGCTAAGGATTAAGATGATGCAATATAAATTGGCCTAAACGACAACCATCAAGAACCAAGCTTGAGAGCACAAGGAACGCAAGTCAAGGGCTCCGGAAGCGACTTGAAGATCATGCATCGGAGCACCAAGGAAGGAGGAGTGCCCAGCACAGCCAGGCGGAGCGCTCGGCTTCTAGGAGGAGCGCCCAGACTCTTCATGTTCCAGGCGGAGCGCCCAGCTGAAGGGCAACCAGGGTGGAGCGCCCAGCTCCAGGCGGAGCGCCCAGCTTCAAGGCAATCCAGGCGGAGCCCCCAATGCTGAAGCTTTCTTGATTTTTGGAGTGAAGTTCCTATTTTGCCCTTAAGTGGCTTGTATGTATTAATTAGCTTTGGGGGCATTTTAGACATTTCATCTAGCCTTATGAAAAACTATAAATAGGAACACTTAGCCATTTCTTTTATTAGCCAACTTTAAGTATAGAAATTGAGAGAGAATTGGAAGAGGCCGAGCCCTTCGAGTTCGAAGCTTGAAACTTCGTGAATCTTGAACAACTTGAAACCTATGGAGATTCATCGCTAGTGTGAATTCTTTGTAAGGTTCGAGTTTCATTTCTCCCTTTTGCATAATTAATTCATGTCTTGAATTCATTAATCCGTTCTTTCTTCTCGTTTCTTGATTCCCCAATCCTTGTTTCCCGATATCTTTGGTATCATCTATCTTGTGTTTTATTGCTTCCGCATATTTAGTGTCGTGTTTACCATCCACTCGTTTTCCATTGCATCAGTTTGGTATCAGAGCAAGGCTTGGGTTATATTCTACAAACCCCGTTCCTTGTTCATCGTGTTAGTATCGTTGTTATTATTGTGTTTGTTCTTGAAACTTGAAGAAAAACAATAAAATTGAAAAACTAGAAAACTCAAGAAAAATTGGTAGATCGGATTGGAATCGAATCCCCAAGTGTTAAAAAGTATTGGGGTTTGTTCCTTATGGTATTCTCGTCATTTTGATACCCATATATCGTGTTTTGGTGTTACGAATCAAATTTTCCAAAATCAAAATCCAAAAAGTTTGAAAATTCTTGAAAACGCGTCAATCTTGAATCGAAGCTTGTTGTTGTTTGTTTGGAGTTGAAAACCATTGGGGATTGGTTATTATAGTTGTATACACAGTTGTTTGGAGTTGAAAACCATTGGGGATTGGTTATTATAGCTGTATACACCTTTGGGTATCATTGATTTTGTGTATTGGGTTGAAATCGAACCAAAAAGTTGGTCAAAATCACCAAAAACCCGTTGTTGAAAAAGCTGAAACCATGGTCTAAGCGGAGCGCCTAACCTTGGGCAGACCGCCCACCTTTATTGGCAGTAGGGGCAGCCAGGCAGAGCACCTCCCACCCAGGCGGAGCGCCTCCCACAACTGGGCGGAGCGCCTCCCCCTCTGGGCGGAGCGCCCAACCCTGAAACGCGTCCGATTTGTTTCGTTTCGCATCCTTTTGTGTTCCGTTTGTTTCCTAACTTCTTGGTTAGTGTTTCTAGGGTAATTGGCCTACTCCATTGACACTAATCCTTGAGCGTATTAGGACACTCGTGCGTAGAGGAGATTAGAATTCAATGAGGAGTCGTAGAACTCCTTTGGCCTCAAGTGCGCACTTTAAATAGCCGTCAGTACATCGAGTCTCATTAACTCCATTCCGAACTTTAACTTGGACATACTAGTTGTGATCACCTTGGTTCCCAAGTTGCTATGGCTCGCCTTTGAGTGTTCATATATTGGGTGATACACGTGAGGGAGTGACTTTTGGGAGGTTTGTTCTATTTGTGTTGCAACGATGTCAGATGATGAATGTAGAGGTTATGGCTCATGTGGAGATGAAGGAGACTATGGTTCCTATGAGGGTAATGATGGATCTTGCTATGATGACTCGGGGAACTATGGCTCGTATGAGGATGAAGCGGATTACTATGATGATCGTGAGGTTGATGACGATTGTGAAGCTCATGAAAATGAATTTGATGAATCCAATGCTTCAAGTCAAGAAATCGAAGATGGTGACGCTTCAAGGTACATTGATCCTACTTACTCTACTTGTGATGAATTTGAGCATAATGATAGTGACATAGATAGAGTTGATGATGAGGTTGATTATATGAATTATTCATTTGCATCTTCTCTTGGTGTTGCTAATGGTGTACAAGGGAGTAGTAGAGGTCCTTCCATTAGTATGGGAGGAGGTGGTGGTTGTTCCATGGGAAAGACGAAGCTTGCACCTTCTAGATACGCTAAGCGACCTAATACTTCTAATTCCCATATAGGGGTTGGTTTGAGAGATGGTGTTGCTTTTGCTACGAAGGGGTTAGATGCCGTGAGGGGCTTGGATAGTTGTAGTAGGAGTAGTACTATGAGCTATGGAACTAAGGAGGCACTTATGGGTTCCATGGCAAGGGCCTTTCATCGACTTCTAACTACATTTCTAATGTTGGAAGAGTGACGGGAAGTGGAGGTTATTCTAGTGGTGTTCCCACTAGTGGAGAGATAAGGAAGACCCAAGTTGTTGGTGTTGACACTCATGGGCGTGCAAGTTCTCACTTGGATGCCACACTACAACACTTGGGTAGAAGAAGGTTTGTTGTTGAGGTAAATGGTATTGGAGGGTACATGCTCAAAATTGATGAGACCGATGCCAATTGTATTACCGCCTTTTTGGTTGAAAAATTGAGGATACCATGCCGTAAGCTAGAGGATCCTTATGAGTAGGAGGGAGTGTGGGTTTCAAAAGAAGCTCGGGTACTTCTATCTCATAGGAATTATAGATGCTATGTGTGGTGTGATGTGTATCCAATGCAACATGTTGACATTTGGCTAAGTGAGCCATGGTTGCAAGGTAAGAGGGTGCAATATAGTGTGATGAAGGATGCGTATCTTGTGGGCATAGAGCAAAGGGTTTATGACTTTGTGCCTTATCGGGCAAGGAGCCAAGTGCCTACTAGTGCACCTTCTTGGGCTAAGCAAAGGAGCAAGGACCGAGAACCTCATTCCATGGGCAACAATGTGCAATCAAGGAGTCCTACAATTACAAGAAGTGGTGGGACTAGTTCAAGTGAAGGGTTGATAGACATCAACAAGGTGAACCCGAAACCACAAGCTTCAATACCAAGTGGTTCACCAACGAAGAAGAAGGAGACGACAAGTGATGAGTCTCCAAGTCCTAGATTCCGGGTTGATGTAAAAAGTCCACCTACTCCGGCTATGGGTATTCTTGGGCCTCGTCCCGACTCACCCGAATATGAGAGACAAAAGATTGAGAAGGGAGTGACCGGTGACATTCCTCGAGTGGAAAAAGGAGAGGAAGTGATGAGTGATGTGAGTGGGATGTCACCACCCGAATCTACACCCGACCTTAGAAAAAAATGAGGGAAAAAGAAAAATCGAGAGTGAGAACACTCCTTATTCTAACCTTAACCCTTTATCTTTTTCTTCTATTTGTTTGAATTCTTGTGTAGGGATTCTTGGAGGCAAACCAATGGAGCCTCAACCATGTTCCAAGATGGAAAGACAAGGTGAAGGAGATTCCGAATATGAGCTACAAAGTGGAGACATTGATGACACTTCAAGTGCATTGAGTGAGCAAAATGGCCACTCAAAGGTATGTGTTAATTCTTCCTCCTTTGAGCATGAAACTTCCTTGTCTTGTAATGTTGCTTGTGAAAACTCTAGGCTAGTTGATGATTTGTATGATTACAATGTGTTTGCAACTAGTGAAGAGTCTTTGGGTCAACTTGTGTGTGAAAATGAACCACTAGTTGAGAGGGTTGAAAAGCCACATCAAGATGTGAGCTCGATTTTCATTGAACCTCTCTTTAGTGAAAATGTTGTAGTTGACCTTATTTGTGAACCTTGTTATGACACCCCACCCATATTTGATAAAGGAGAAGATGAATTGCATGATTATCCTATTCTTTCCTTTGATTGTTTATTTGCTAGTGGTGGTCTTTTGTGTCGTAGGGAGGATGGTTGTGACCTTGAGGAGTCTCTAGAATGTGAGATGGATCGATTTATTTTCGATGATTCCTCGAGTGAGAGTGAAGGACCTAGTCTTGATACTATGCTTTTGTGTAACCATGAATTTGAGGTGCATGCCTTTACATTTCCATTGTTGGAAGGCAATCTCGTTTGTGTTAGTGAAGTGTATCGGACTAGTGTTATTGGTAAAATCGAACCTCCATGGTTTGTAAAGTTAGGCTCTATGGATGATCCATTATTTGGAACTCTAAATGAGGAGAGTGGTCTTGATAATGATCGTGTTGGCCTATCTTCTAGTAGTCCTAGCCTTCATTGCGTGGACTATAATGATTAAGAACCTATTATGGAGACCTTCCTTTGGAGTTTGTCTAGTGAGGAGGATTGTCTTGGAGGTGACTTTAGAGGTGAGGAGGAACCTCTTGGTGTGTGTGAGAGTGTTCTTAAGAAGGGGAGTGGGGTATTTGATGTTAGTTGTCGCTTGAACTATCTTACTCACTCCGTCCCATATGTTGATCGCACCTTGAGTGTTAAACATGCCAAAGCCATTGTGTCACCTTGTGATAAAAATATTTTAAGGACTTGGTGTGTTGGTCATAAGCTTAGGGATTATAGGAAGTTTGATTGCTACATATTGCATGACCTTGATCTCTTTGCTTGTTTTGAGTATGAGTGCTTGTTCTTGTTGAGCCAAGAATTTATTGTTTCCTTTGGAAACATACGCTTTTTAATTGGTATTGATGCTTGGCTCTATCACAAGAGTGTGTTTTCCACATTACTTGCACTTATCCTTGTTAAGCTAACCTACTTGTGAAGTAGGAAACTTTGGTTGTGCTTGTTTTGATTGTAGGCTTTGATGGTTTGATTTCGAGGATGAAATCCTTTCAAGAAGGGGAGGATGATGCAATATAAATTGGCGTAAACGACAACCATCAAGAACCAAGCTTGAGAGCACAAGGAACGCAAGTCAAGGGCTCCAGAACCGACTTGAAGATCATGCTTCGGAGCACCAAGGAAGGAGGAATGCCCAGCACAGCCAGGCGGAGCGCCCAGCTTCTAAGAGGAGCGCCCAGACTCTTCATGTTCCAGGCGGAGCGCCTGAATTCTAGGTGGAGCGCTCAGCTGAAGGGCAACCAGGGTGGAGCGCCCAGCTCCAGGCGGAGCGCCCAGCTTCAAGGCAATCCAGGCGGAGCGCCCAACGCTGAAGCTTTCTTGATTTTTGGAGTGAAGTTCCTATTTTGCCTTTAAGTGGCTTGTATGTATTAATTAGCTTTGGGGGCATTTTAGACATTTCACCTAGCCTTATGAAAAACTATAAATAGGAACACTTAGCCATTTCTTCCATTAGCCAACTTTGAGTATAGAAATTGAGAGAGAATTGGAAGAGGCCGAGCCCTTCGAGTTCGAAGCTTGAAGCTTCGTGAATCTTGAACAACTTGAAACCTATGGAGATTCATCGCTAGTGTGAATTTCTTGTAAGGTTCGAGTTTCATTTCTCTCTTTTGGATACTTAATTCATGTCTTGAATTCATTAATCCGTTCTTTCTTCTCGTTTCTTGACTCCCCAATCCTTGTTTCCCGATATCTTTGATATCATCTATCTTGTGTTTTATCGCTTCCACATATTTAGTGTCGTGTTTAGCTTCCGCTCGTTTTCCATTGCATCGGCATAACACATGAGTGATTCTGGGTATTTAAGTAAGCATGTCTTAGACCCTAGTGATGCGTTTTAAAATCGTGCGGGCATAGGCCCAAAACGGACAGTATCACTAGTGGGCTTGGGCTGTTACAGATGGTATCAGAGCCACTCCGTGTGAGCCTTGTCGATGTGGGGTAGAGTTCAAGACTGAGTCTAGGAAAATCTCGGGTACGCGGGGCGAATCTTAGTGCTGAGTCTAGGCAAATCCGGGGCACGCGGAGCAAACCTCCGCGAAGACGCTGAGTCCATAAGAGGGGGTGTATGTGACACCCCAGCTAAGGATTAAGTATCCCTCATCGGAATAACACAGGACTTATCCTAGGTATTTATGTAAGCATGTCTTAGATCCTAGTGACGCATTTTAAAGCCGTGCGAGCCTAGGTCCAAAGTGGATATTATCACTAGTGGCCTTGGGCTGTTACACAAGGTAGTGGAGTTCAACATGAAATTAACCGAGTGACGTTGAGGGGGGGGGGGGGGCGGGGAGAGGGGGTTTCGGTATGATAAGAAGAAAGATAGGGAAATAATGGTAAAAATGATTGCGGTACAGTGTTTACCTTTTACATTTGCTTATTGTATTGGTTTTGTTCGTTATATTCAAACCGTTTATAATCCATCTTTTCAAGGTTTTCCTAAAACTACGGTTAGAAGTGATATTATAAAATTTAAAAATAAATATTGACAATATTTACGATATATGTTTTATCACTTCGATTGTAGAGTTTGTATTACTACTGATATGGGTCATGGTGTTAATGGGTATGATTATTTAACACTTACTTATCATTGGATAGATCCTAACTGGGTAATGCAAAGAAGAATTTTAGCATATACCGTTGTTGATGAGCCACATACAGAAATATTTATTCAGAGAGAAGTAAATGATATTTGTAAGACATATTTTATTAATGACAAAATTTTAAGTATAACTGTTGATAATGCTTCAAAAAATGATTATGCTATTGGTCGGTTAAAACTAAAGTTGAACCCCCCATTTTAAAGAATTGTTTCATGTTAGATGTGCATGTCATATATATATATATATATATATATATATATATATATATATATATATATATATATATATATATATATATATATATATATATTTTAGTTTTACATTAAGTTATTTGTTCCTATTATTAAGAAGGTCAAACGCGCAATTAGTTATATTTTTAAATCTAAAAAACCAGATAGATGGAGAGAATTTAAGGTAGAGCGTATAAAAGAAGGTCTGAATCCTAGAAAAGTTCCTAAGGAAGTTTCAACTAGGTGGAACACTGTATATGAGTCTTTGTCTGTTGCTTAGAATTTACGAAAGGCTGTAACTAGCATGCTTAATGGTCATGTGGCTGTACAGTATCACCTTAATGAAGATGATTGGAGCCTTGTTCTCCGTCTTCTTAGATTTTTAGAAAAGTTTTTCTTGCTACTAAAGAATTTTCCGGTCAATATTATCCTACAGTTCCTACCATGTTGTATTTTATATCTGAAATATCATAATTACTTAACGAATATGAGGCAGTGCTTGGTTATGAAATAGCTGTTGCTTCTATGATTGAAAAATTTTAAAAATATTTTTTCTACTCCACCACTTTATTGCATTGCTTCTGTATTACATCCCTATTTTAAACGGTTTAATACCGAAATTCTTATTAGAGAAATTTATCGAACATTAGAAATTATTGCCGATGAAACACCAAGTGTAGAATAAGCTTGTGCGCATGTATTTCCAGATTGCTAGCGGATTTATGAAAGATATAGGAGTGCACCTGATAATATTATTCCAAGTGGTGTTGCTTCAAGTTTAACGCAGGTGAGTAAAAGAGCTGCAGCCGGATTGGGAAGTTTTTCCAGCCTTAATCAAATGCTTTCTACCAGGCAATTGAGTAGCGGAGTGTTCAACGAGCTTGATGTTTATTTACTTCATGGTGCAAAGAAAATTGAGGATTTTGGAAGTGATCAACTACTGCAATTTTGGAAGCATCAACAAGCACAATTTCTAGTTTTATAAAAAATGGCGCGAGATATTCTAACAATTCAAGCATCATCAGTTGCTTCAGGCGTGTTTAACCAAGGAAGATTATAAAATGGAGATCATAGACATTCATTGAAGGAAGAAGCAATGGAGACAACCGTATTATTTAAAGATTGGATTAAATCGGAGCGAATAAATTTTGAATTTTCTGAATAAAATGAAGAAGCAAATACAACATATTCAATCGTCAGGTGGTGGAAGTGTGGATAATAAAAATTATTATAAAGAAGATCAATTTTTTCCACCGGTTGCTCCTGAGTTGCCGGAAGAAATTATTGAGAAAACGAGAAGTTTTTTTAATTAATATGTAGTTTTGCAATTTAATATCTATGTACTTTGCAAAAAAAAATCCAAAGATTATTCAATAAAATGTATTATGCCTTGCTATTAAGTTAACATTCTGATGCAAGCGGAATTATGAAAGATGGATATTGATAAAATCAAGCAAACAATCAAGAAAGAAGACTAGGAAGAACAGAAATTAGAAGAAAAGAACGGATTAAACTTACTAATGAAAGATTAATCCATGGAAGATGAGAGACTTAAACCAACATATGGAATCATGCTAGTGATGATTTCCATGGGATTCTAAGTTAAGAGATAAAGAAGAAGCTAGAGAGCTTCTCTACAAAAGGCAACGCCTGTTTTCCATATTCTGTAAATTCTAAAACTAATAAAATAAGACTAAGTATTTAGGCTTATATAGGTGAGCCTCACACGCCTAAAAAGTAAAGAAATAGCCTTCAAGTGGGATAAATGTCAATAGCCACGTAGGGCTAAATAAGCACCATAAAATAAATAAGTCTAGCTATGCAAAATCATGAAAAAGTCATGAAAAATACAGCGCATTAATGCCAATAAACGAGCCCTCCACGCGGCTGAATTGTCTAGAAAATATAGGCCACGTGCCACGCAAGTACCACGCACCAAGCATTCTTCTAGAACGCCCCTTCTCCAATGCTAACCAACGCATCCAAAGGCTCTTTTAACATATGCCTCCCTTCCTCAACACTTGCACAATCATGGCTCTTCATCACCATCAAGTGGGCATCATGAAGCTCCTTAGCTTGATCAGTCTGGACTGCATCATTCTCCCCTTCTTGAGAAGATTTCGTCCTCGAAATCATACCATCAAAATCTGCATGCTCTGATACAAACTGATGCAAGATAAATTACGGAAGCAAGAATAAAGATAAAAGATAGAAGCAAGACACGGTTAAACTACAACAAAGGATTTAGTAGGAACTAGTCTACTCACCCCCTTGTTAGATGTCAAAGAGCACCTATACTAAGCAACAACCCTCAAGACAACTAGGAATTGAAAGTTGAATGATCAATGGAGAAAAAAGTGCAATTTTGATTTCACTAAATTGGACAAGTTCACAAGGTTTTGTTTTTGAGAGCATAAAGTTGCGTTCTATTATCAAAGGTGCTGAATGAAAATAAAGTCTAAGTGGGGCTTATATAGATCAGCCCTTAACACCTAAATCAACTAGGAAAATGTTAACTAAAGAAAGGCCAATAATTTGGCTAAATGTCAAGCGACCACGCAGGGCCCAATAACTATGATTGTCTATGTAAATTATCAAATAAGAGTTCAGTGAGAAGCTGCCCGAGTATCCTAAGTTTCTGCCCGATTTGAAGCTGCTCGTGGAGTAGCTCTGCTCGTTGAGTCGCTCTGCTCGTGGAATAGTTCATCGTGCCCTCTAGGTCTCGGCCTTAACTAGCTCCAAGCATCCCTCCTTCTCCAATGCTATTCAACGAATCCCAAGGCTTCTAACATACACCCGGACAGATGTTCTCCAAAGAATCTTCTCCAAGCTATCATCCAAGATTGATGAAGGTCCGATAACTCCTTAGCCCGGCTCTTAGAATCATCATCAATTTGGACTGCATCACATTCTTTGTTATATTTTTTGATTTTTTTTACTTTTAGTTCAATTATCATTTGTTATATTTTTTTGCAATTTAATTTAGCTATGTTATTAAATACTAAATAGTAAATACTTAAATACTAAATACTAAATTACTATTTAGTATTTACTTTGAAAAAAATAACAAGTGTTATGCCTTGCTATTAAATTATGATTGTTTGTTATATTTTCTTATTAATATTAGTTTTGGAATTTAAATTAGCTATGTTACTAAATTGTAAATACTTAAATACTAAATACTAACTTACTATTTAATATTTATTTTGAAAAAAATAATAAGTGTTATGCCTTGCTATTAAGTTATAATTGTTTGTTATATTTTCTTATTAATATATAGTTTTACAATTTAATTTAGCTATATTGCTATATAGTGAATACTTAAATATAAATAGCAAATATTAAATACTAACTTACGATGTACTTTGAAAAAAAAAACAAGTTTATAGGCCTTGCTATTAAGTTATAATCATTTGTTATTTTTTCTTTATTTACTTACTTAATAAAAAATTCTAAACTACTTAAAAGCCAAAAAAAAAAAAAAATTAAAAACCGCCGAACCGGGCAGGAGCGGACCGCAACTGGTTCAGACCGGACAGAAAAAATAATAATAAAGAAAATCTGGCTTTTGAAAAATAGCCGTTGACAACGGCTATTTTACCTTCCCCCACCCTTATAAGCGCCCCAACAGCCCTTCCTCCCACTTTTTATATTCCTATAAATACTCCCTTGTTTCGTCAATTTTATCACAATTCAATATTTTCTATCTATTTCTCTCTAAAATTTCTATCAAAAGCTATTTTCTAAATTTCATCAAAAACTCTGGAAATCAACCTATTCAAGCTCAAGGTGAAGCTCGGCCAAGATATTATATCCGCAGGTTGGGAATTTACTGTTCACTTTGTCAGAAAGTTTAGAATCATCACATTGGAATACCTAATGGAGGGACTATGAAGTTTAGGGATCACTTGGAAAGACAACATAGCAGAGAATGGGCTGGTCGGGCTGGGGGAAGATATCTGCCTTGAATTGAGTCGTTGACGAAATACTTGAGGAAATATCTATGATTTATGTATTTTTCTAATTTTTACTTTCTAGACTTCTAGTTTGTCACTTTAGTTATGTATTTCGCATTTCGCAACTTAATATATTTCCGTACTGTTCAATAAAGTGCTTTTGTGTTGTTATTTTTATCTACAATTTTCATATACAATTAAATCTATTATTAAAAAAAAGTTTAAATCGAAACCGAACCGGTGCCGGACTAAGTCAAACTTGTCGGTACCGGTTCTGACACGGCAGCCTATAACGCCACCGGTGGACTGGACCGGTAAGGACCGAAAAATCGGCGAATTTTTTTTAAAGCCGGACCTGACCGGAACCGGCAAGCCGCGCCGCAACCGGACTGGTTCGGACCGCTGGACACCCTTACTGTGTAGTATACCCAATTGAGCAACACTTTGTAGAGGATCTAAGGCATTCTCTCCAGAAAGACTTTAACTGTTCACACGCATTGTTAAACAGTTTCATACCTGGGCAATCTATCTGGTGTACAGTAAAGAAATAAATGCTCATTGATGACGGTTAAAGTTTCCACCCATCCACTTCCCCAATATCACAGAGAAGAGAGGAGAAAAGAGAAAACCATCTATAGATAGTAGGATTTACCATGAGCTGTACCATTCGAACATCAAGATTAGAAAGCCAAAAGATCTTTTGACTTGGTTCAATAAAGTCGTGTACGGTTGATTTTGCCGAAAACCATGATCCAATAAGAATGAGGCAAATAAACATTGGAAAGACCATTTTATATCACAATATTCAGGGGTAATAATAGGAATCTATCTCGTGTCTAGAAGCTAAGTTCATCTATGATTTTCGAACATAATTGGTACCACAAATTTACACACGATTATTACAGCAACACAATACGGCCTTCGTAGAAAGCTACAACTTGATAAATGGTGAGCAGAATTCTTTTATCGGAATGGCCAGACCTCAGATATCTATCTATATTCTACTATGGACAAACACCTTATCAGGTTACACAAACTTCCAAACTGTGAGCATTTCTTGAAAGATCTCTAGCATCTTATATTTGTCTGCTTCTCTGAAGAAGTTGTTAATTTCATCCCTAACATCATAAATCTTTCCAAAATCAAACAAATACATCATGCAACCTTTTCTCAATTTTGTGCATCTTAATCCCACAAACATTTGCTTGCTTGAGTCAAAATAGACAATCACTTAGCGCGCGTCACGTAGCGCCTTGTATTTTAAACAAGTTTAACATGTGGCAATCACAATTAGTTGAGCGTAAATGAAAATGCGGGCGTGTCCTACCCTGTAAGGTGCCTCTTTGTATTAGAGGTAAGCCTAATCGTCAAGTTGTACGCACATGTGATTATTATAATGACACAAGCCGTTTGTCAATACAACATCTGAGATATAAATAAACCGACATAATTGTGAACTTCTCAAATTTGACATGGCAAATGGTTTGGGATTCGTTATAATATCCACACGATCACATAATATGCAGTGTCGTTGGGATTTAATAACCCGTCAACAATAGGGCGGTTTCTTAATTCCTGGAAACAGTACCAAGGACCGGGTCCAAACTAAGGTGTATATGCATGCATGACCTAATCTCCTTCTAAGAGTGGGCTAACGATTGAGGCTGACTCGACCTATGCGGGATAGACCTGGCCTCACAACGCAGTAGAACTGGCCATGACAAAACCAGGCAACATCAATATCCCGAACTAACTTTTAGTGACACGAAAGAAGTTTCAAAGAGTGAGGTAAGGGCAATGCCTTTCCTGCGTAACTACCCGTCAAGCGGGTGCCCCGTGATGAAATCGAGGAGGTGAAAGAGAATTGACAGGCTCCATGAGGGAGGAAATATGAACGGAATGCGGACTATGCACAAATAAAATGTAATACATGCTTTCTATAACAAACCAAACAAACAGATATAATAAAGCAAATAAATTAGACATGCTAGTTGCAAATAATTGGAAACCTTTATGGTCAAAACCTTTATTGCTCCCTAGCGGAGTCGCCATGCTGTTGAACCCCCAAAAACTGACCCCGAAGGACTAAATTCAGGAATATCGACAGGATGGACTAACTCTTTTGGAGTTTTTTGGAGTCGCCACCCAATTTAAGGAATACAGGGAACCAAATAAGCAAATGCGTGCAAAACTCCGTTTTTATGAAAAAAACGGTCTTTTTTTTCAAAGATTCTAAAGGTAAGAGGTTTTGTTAATTTCGAAGGAAGGTTTTTAAGGCACTTTCGAAATTCCATTAAAAACGGTTAATCCGACAGGTTTCCAAAATATTTGCAAGTGCTATTTATGCGCTTTTTCTAAAAATAATTAATTGAACTATTAATTAATTCAAATAATTAAATTTAGTAAGTTTTCAAAAGATTTTACAATTTTATTTAAAAGCTTTAATTATTTTCAAAATAAAATAAACAAAGCGCATTTTCTTTTGAAAAAGAACAATTTGATCGTCCAAATTTCTTTGCCAACTCGTATGTGATGGCGCATAAATGACACTTGCTTAATTTCAACTTTAAAATCCGAGTATCTCACTATAAGATGGAACTTAGATTTCAAGTCGCTTTTTGCAAAGTTGTTTCGGGACATTTAGAAGTTAATTAAAAGTTCTTTATAAATTTTGACTTTTTTTAAAGAAACTACTTCGTATCAATAAGATAGAAGTCCTTTCTTATAGTCATTATTTTGCTTAAATGACCTGATTTGCATTAAAATAAACGACAACTCAGAAATAAAGGCAGTGAATATAAGGTAGAGCAATAACTCTAGGTAATCAAATATTTATTCATCTATGAATTATTCTACAAGTAAATTATGCAATTACAAATTCTATTAATTATCTAACTACTAAAATAAAGAGAGAGGGTTCAAAAGGTAAAACCCGAAAGGAGGCTATCAGCTGAAGGTGACAAAATAGGAAACTGATGCGATGAACTATTCTTCCTGAACTGGACAAATACAATGACCAAAGGAGCCAAGAGCTGAATTGTAACTAGAGCGTGCAGGAAGTCCTAGAGGACTTAAAAATTGGAGTCTCTTTCCGGAAACTCATCCCCAAGCAAGTGTGTATTATGCAAAAAGAAAATTAGAGAGAAGGATTAGTATATGCACAAAGGGTAAGAAACTTAATAAACGGAACATGTGCAAACTCAAACGAAGATGCCCTGGCTAATTAACAAATCTGTAAATCAGGAAAACAAAAATAGCCAAAATAGTCACGAAATCGCAGAAGCTATTAAAATGAAACAGACCACAGCCATTTTAATGCTAACAGAATTCTCTTAACAGATAGAGTGATAACCAACACTTCATTCGGAAAACAATAACTAGGAAGGGACAAATAATCAGTAAAGGGCACTAAAGATCAACTTAGCTAAGTGAATAACGAATTGAACTTACTATGCTTGGTAACATGCCAATATCATAACTTTGTCAACCTCTGGTAAAACTGTCATTCACCAAACAAGAAAGATTCCAGAACTCCTTAGCTAACCAAGAAACACACACACATAAACAGGTAAAACAATCGCAGACCACTCCTAATCCTTACATGACCCTACATACTCGCACACCTCTTACTCACCTGCACTTATTCATTCTCACAAACACAGACCAGCACACACATGAACATAGCATATACACACACACACATACAGGCAAGATACATACACAACCATTTCAGGTTCCGAAAAACCAAACAGAGAAGAGGCCAAACCCTAACCCCTGCTACCTCCTCTTTCACTCCCCACCGCTTAGAAACAGAATCCAAGCTCTCACAGCCTCCTTGCACAAATCTGCAAGCACTTGGTTCCATTACATTCTCTGAACAAGACTTCACCATCTCCTGGCATACCTCACTGCCCCATGCACCTAAACTAGGATTCTTGAACCCCTCTCAAACCTCTTCTACTTACCAGACTACTACACTTCTTCTAGCACCATAAAAGAATTTCACCTGCCTGACAAAAATCCCTACAAAAATGCAGGTCCTCTCTGATCCATCTGCAAACTACCAGGCCAAGCAAATAACTATAAAACATAAAGCTATCTCTAAGCCACCTCGGACAGCCCAACGATGACTTCTACAAACCTCCCCGATTCCTATACAAACCAGAAACTATGCTACTGCTGCAACAATCAACTTACTCCTTATACAGGAAACACAGCCTCCTATAGCACCCACAAACATGATGCACTATCAGAACCAACTTCCCAACAGAATCTCCTAAACATAACTGAGCCAAACAGCCCCTAGATACAACCCGCAAGACCATAACTCATCTACAATCACATAAGAACAACCCTTTTAACCTCTGAACCTCCCAAAAGGCAACCAAACCTAGACTAAACACCTGAACATGGCGAAGAAGACAAATCTAACCCCTGAAACAAGCAGACCAGACCAGAGCTCACCTTACACACAACCAGAAACACACACAGACCACTATCAGCCCTCCTGAATCACTCCAAGACTTTGCAGCAGCACAGAACCTCTGCTCACACTGAACCAAACTCAAACCAGCTTCCAAACACCACTAGAACTCCCTCACCTCACCTGAACCAAAACACAAGAACCTTTCCCCTTGCTGCCTATTCCCTGCCTTCTTCAAACTAAAACAAATCCCTGAAGTCACCTGCAACACACAGCTCACAGATCTGCCTGCAATTACACCTTCACACCCTCACTGGCCAAACTACACTCCCTCACACTTTGCTAACCTTCAAACCTGCCTGCAAACTATGAACCTGAAACAACTCTACAAACATCAACATCAATATGAAAGAAGCTTCAACCTTACCTGAAGCAAACACCAGCAACAACACCTGACTCCCTCTTGAGTAAACACCCTTTAATCTACCTGCAAAACCACTCACACGCCATAGCCTCCAAACAACTATAGCAGGAACCCATCTTAGGTTTACTATCAAGGCAGAATTCAATAAAAGACATTCAACGGTACAAGAAACTGGAAACTTATTATTCAATTTGACTCACCCAAAACAAAACTATTCATCTAACTTAGAATACTCCAAACTTTACTGAATATGCTAAGCAGAACACAAAACATGATTTTAAATCTCAGTGACGCATAAAAAATGATAAAGACTTAAACTTTGGTTCAAACTACAACTACATGATTAGCTGATTTACACCACTTATTGTTACTCAAGATCAGTCATGAACCAGCATCCAAAGATTCAAACTTTTTAGCTCAAGACTGATTTCTTTAAAAAAAATGCATTAAAGAGCAAAATACTAACTTCATATCACACATATACAACAACTAAATATGCGAAAAACAAAAGAAATCAAATCTAACCTCTTTAGGTGCAGTGAACGAGGCGTCGATCCGAAGAAATGTGCGACTCGAATAAGGTTGTCGACTCGACTCAACTCGAATAATGAAAGCGATAACAGGAAACCAATGCCAAGAATAACAAAAAACAGTAACACAATGTATCTTGTTTTTTAAAGCTGGGAGGAAATCTTTTTATATAGATGCTGCCGTTTCTATTTCTATGTTTTTCTTAGGATTCAAAAAACTTAAAGCCTCCCTTCTCCTGCGGCTCCCCCCTGAACTTAAAAGAATAAGAGATCTTTTTATACCTGCGAGCTAGGGCTTCCGATTCAAAATTGGGGACTTCAAATCCGACCCATAAACGACTTTTCCCTTTCGAGATAGGGGTCAAAATGGTCTAATCCTTTTGGATTGTACCACCTTCACCTCTATCTCTAAGGGGGATATATCCGTTATTCGATCGAACGACTCGGATTGAGATTTCACTTCGAAATTCACGGTCGAGATTTCGAACTGGAGAGAGAGTGTAAAGGGGTGGACCACGGGGGACCACTGCGTTTTGGCTGATTGTGGGTAAATTTTGGGGGGAAATCGAAAGAGGAAATTGGGGATTAGGGTAATTAGGGATTTTGAGACGGGTCTGGGAGACTGGGATCGGGTTAGGGGAAGCTGAAATGAGAAATGGATGTGTGTATAATGTATGATGTGTATTTTTCACATATAGGCCTGATTTTAAGACCCAAGAACGAATGTAGCCCCTTTTGAATAAGTCAGGGAAATAGAAGGAGATTGCACGAGTAAGCTGAAATTGAGGCTAGGGAACAAAATTTAGCTATGCTTTAAGATTAATTTGGGGGGTGGCGTGGGGTAGGATAGAAATTAGGCTACGCTTTGCGAAACTTAGCCTTTTCTTCCAAACTTCATTAATTCACTTTTAAAAATTATGAAATTTACTTTTGTTTAGATAATTAACATGAATTAAAATTTTCGGGACAAAATTGGGTGTCAACAGTGCGTAGTTGTAAACTTGGAGCGCTTGTTCAATAAGAAAGAGTTAGGAAAAATTGATAGCACAATATTTTAGCACAAGTTAGGAGTTGGGGAAATCAATCCTAAGTTTTCCATCTATTGAATCAAATCTATCTTTCTGCACTTGTTATTTACTTTCTTGTCAAGTAGTATTAGTTATAAACCATCAACAAAGATATACTCTTGGAGTTGGTTGAGTAGATAATTTAGCTAGATTAACTGCTAGGAGTCGTGTTTTCTGTGGGATTCGACCTCGGGGCTTAAAATACCGAGCTATATTTGCCGCGACCGCTTAGTCCCTTTTATAGGGTGTAGTTGGGCGTGATCAAATTTTGGCGCCGTTGCCGGGGAACACGGTGTATTTCTAGATTGTTAGGATAGCTGAGTAGTTAGTTCAATTAACTTTATTTTTGTACATATTTGTTTAGTCTATAAAAAAATAATAAAAAATGGCATCAGAAAATTACATGTGGCTAGGTGATCAGTATGGTTGTGATAATACATCTTATTCCCCGAGCCCCTATTATGATGGTACTTCTTTCTCTTATGATAATAGTAGGTACGATGAAGTGGAGGATGATGCGGAAGAATATGAAGCTGAACTGAAGAAGATTTGGGACAGATCTAGAGCACAACTAAGCCACATAGAAGCTCAAGTAAATCAGTTGGCTGCATCATTGGGAATTCAACAACCTAGCCAAGAAGATATGTAATTAGAAGAAGAAATTATGGCTATAGTTGAAGATCTAAAACGTGAATTTCTATTGGAGGAGACAGTGGTTGAAAGCCAATCATCTAGCCATATAGTGTAAGAAGAAATCATGGCTATATTTGAAGATCTAAAACGTGAATTTCCATTGGAGGAGACAATGGTTGAAAGCCAATCATCTAGCCATATAGTGTGGAAAGATGCCGATGATGCGGTACTAGAGTCAGACAATAAAATTGAAGCTGAAATTAAGCTGACTCTAAGTCGTGCCAGAAAGAGGATGTGAGTAACGAATCAAAGTGCGAGCGGGTTGCACCGCATTCTAGACACTTTTCTACATTGATTTTAGAAGGGGACATGGAAATTGATCCTTCTGAGCCGATTGAAGATTTGAAGGATGATGTATATGATGCTTACACTCGAGAATTTGTGATGCCATCTAGGCACGATGAAAATCCTTGTATGAAGGCCAGTGAATACAACATGGTATATTTGGTGCTTGGCCAAGAGTATAGCCTAAAATTTTGGGATATTCCTAAGTTGGTGGCGACGTGCAAAAGGAGATACTTAATATTTGATTTGCAAGAACTTGTGTCACCCCAAGAGCATAGCCGGAGAGTTGAGTTTCAATTGGGGAGGCGATTCATAAGCTCAAGTTGGAGGAAAAAATATTGACTTTGAGTTATGTCGTGCCACGACATTAAATAAGGCACTTCTCGGGAGGCAACCCGTGATTGTAATTGTATACAATTAAAAATAAAAAGAAAAAAAATTGAAAAAACCAAAAAAACAATATCATCTTTTGAAGATTGTTACTGGGTGAGTTTCTTTGTTTTGCAGGTTTCTACTGGTTTGAAATCTAAGTGTGGGGTTCTTGCAACCTCGTACGATTGGATGAGGATGTCCTGCTTGAGGGAAGTCTGAGTACCTCGTGCCCTAAGGAAGCTTACAAGGATGTTGTTACACCCCGTATGTCTAAAGTGACGTATATCACTCTAAAGACATGTTAAGACTGATTCAAGTGAGTTTACAGTCATAATATGACCATATATGATGTTTATATGTTGAATATAAAGTTTGGAAAAAATCGGATTTAAGTTGTAAAAAGCCGACTAAGGAGTTGCCTTGTAACGAAGCTTTTTCAACAATTAATTTCGTGTATTATATGAAGTCTTTTGGAGACATATCATATACGAAATTAAAGGTCTCGGAGTGTAGTTTCTAACAGGTTTTACGGTTTATTCATACAACGTATAGATAAAAAGATATGAGCATCAGAAGTCAGGCCAGAAAGAGGGACATAAGCGCAATAGAGGACTAAAACAGAAATGTTTCAAGTATATAAGGAAAAATTCATCATCATCTCGTCATTTTCCAGCAACTTCATGATAGAAGCAGTTTGGTCTTGGTTCTAAAGCCATTTTGATGGTTTTGAAGAAACAACATCAATCTTAACTCGAAATTGAAGACGGATTGCATCAAAACGCTCTACGCGATTGAGGTAACGTTATGCTACCTTCAATTTCATCTATAGCTTGAGTTTTAGAATTACTTAATGGCTAAGTAAAGAGCCTAAATGCTGTATTATAGCTTGTTTAAGCTTTATAAGGTGTGGAATTCAAAGAAAACACGGTTTAGAAGCATCAAAGGTATGTAAGACTAAACCTTTCTTTTGGCAAAGCATGTATCTTTTCAGCTTTTGAAGATTTTCTTAGTTCTAAACTTAGTGTTTCTTGTGAGAAACTGGTATGGTATCAAGGAAACCTTGTATATACTTAATTTGGTACTAAAATCCAAGGTGAAAGACGTCGAATCAGCAAGACAGAACGTTTCAAAATCTGGAATCATTTTGATCTTTGTACAGCTGTTAGTATATTGATCATAACTCCTTGTAAAAACTTGATATTTAGATGCTTTAACAATACCCAAAATCCTAAGACATATATCTAAAAATTTCATGAAGACTATGGAGTCTATAACTTTGATCTACGCCCTCAAAACTATGATATAATACAGGACAATGGTACTGTCCAAAAATTCGTACATCCATGGAATTGTTACGCCGTCTGGTCATCTCATCTTGTTATCCGTTTAACATGTTTATGTTATCAGTTTATCCGGGTATCCATTGCCGTGTATAGTATAGTGCGGGTTCTGTTTTTGCGGATCATCCAATTTAAGGGGAAACTCTACCGAAAATTTTATGGAAATTCAAAGAGTTGGACAAATTCTGAATTCTAGGTTTTGTCTGTAATTCCATCCAGAGTTTTCTTATCATTTCTTTGAGTCCATATCTAATGTTGCCACATGTGTTATGCCTTATACATGCTTGTGCTTATATTTTGATCATGTTATGTGTGATTTGGAGTTCCCCATAGAGACTGGACATTGGACACACAGTCTGGTTGCATGTGATACTACCAGTCTGGGGGATACAGCCCCTCTGGTTCAGGCGGGAGTTGAAACACCTAGTGTGACCGGGTGTCATTCATACAGTCTGACCAGAGAGACTAGATATTACTGGCTGGGGGGGATATAGCCCATAACACCCGCCATGTTTTTTATATATGCATATATAGCCACAGTATGCACTGCATGATTGTACATGAGGCCGGTTCAGGTTTTCAGTTACCTAATTTGAGGGGATACAGCCCATAACACCAGACAGCTACTAGTTCAGATGTTCACTTACCTGATTTAGGGGGATATAGCCCATAACACCAGACAGGTACCAGTTCAGATAACAGTTCAGTTTTAGCTCAGTACCAGTTATCAGTTCTCAGTTATCAGTCACCAGTTCTTAGCGTCAGTATCAGTTGACAGCTATCAAATCTAGTTTCTAGTTACCAGTTATCAGTCATATTATAGTTATTTATCACATAGTTCAGCTCAGTCTTCAGTTCTAGATTCAGCTAGACTTTAGTTTATATTCAGATCATGTTTAGTACCTTGTTCAGATTTCCAGCTATATTGCTATGCTCCAGCTCATATTTACATATTTATATTCCAGCCTTACAGTTTCATTCAGCTATAATATATTATATGCTCATGCCTTACATACTTGGTACATATCGTACTCACGCCCTTTTCTGGGGCGCTGCGTTTCATGCCGCGCAGGTGCAGATAGATCAACGCTTGGACCACGTTAGTAGGCCATCTATCAGCTATTGGAGTCACTCCACTTACTCCCGGAGTTACTTATCATATGGTATGTATACAGTCAGCCAGTTTGGGTATGGCGGGGCCTTGTCTCATCCTTTGTATATTCAGTTCATCACTCTTAGAGGCCTGTAGATATTTCCCCGTGTGGTTTTGTCAGTATGTTATGTATGTCAGCTTATGTTAGCCTTGTCAGCTTTTTGCATTGCATACTCCTTATCCGTTAGGTTTATGCTTATTCTGTATATCAGTTATATTCATGGTTAGCAGATTATCAGCAGGATTAGTGATGATCGACACTTAGCGTTGGTCATCTGTCGCGACCCTAGGTTGGGTCGTGACAAAAGTGGTATCAGAGCAGTTCAGTCCTCGGGTGTCTACAGCACGTGTCTAGCAGAGTCTTGTTCAGGAGTATGTTGCGCGCCATATCTTTGAACAGGAGTCTACAAGGCACTTTAGGACAGTTGTCTTTCTTTCTTCTCTAGATCGTGCGATAGAGCCATGATTATAGAATTCAGCCCTCTAACAATAGTGTTTTCAGCAAAGCCATGCTGCCGAAGAAACTAAAGATGCTCAGAAGGGAAAGGTTATTGCTGGCCAGGGTACTAGTAGAGTGCCACCTGAGGTGCATGAGAGTGAGGAGTTTAGACCTGAGGCTCTATCTAAGGCCTCACAGATCCCTTCAGTTCAGGGCGATATTAGAGGTACTGCAGCTTCCATACCTCCAGCTCCTCAGCCTGATAGCCAGGGACAGGAAGTGAGGGATGCCATCAGATTATTGACCAGTGTTGTAGTTGCTCAGAGTAGACAGCATAGTGCAGATGCCCAAGGAGATACTGGATCCAGGATCAGGGATTTTATCCGACTAAAGTCTCCAGTGTTTACTGAATCTCGTACAGGAGAGGACCCTCAAGATTTTCTAGTGAGGATAGCTAGGGTATTGAGGGTCATGCACGTGTCAGACACAGAGTCAGTAGAGTAAGCTGCATTCATATTGCATGACCTAGCAGCAGAGTGGTATCAGACATGAGAGCTATTTAGAGGGTCAGATGCTACTTCGGCGACTTGGAAGGAATTCTCAAATCCCTTCCTTCATCAGTATATGCCCATAGAGACATAGAGAGCACGTGCTGATCAGTTCCTGACCATGAGACAGGGAAGTTTGAGTATAGAATAGTATAATTTTCGCTTTAATTCTTTAGCAAGGTTTGCCCCCACTGTGGTAGCAAGTATGGAGGATAGAATTCACAGGTATGTAGTGGGACTTGGTCCACACCTGGCGAACGAGTGTATGACGATTGTTATACAGCCAGGTATTATATCACGCATTCAGGCATTTGCTTTATCACTTGAGGAGAGGAAGTAGAAACAGAGAGCCGAAAAGGATAGAGGGTTACCAGAAACATCCGGAGTGAGTAGGCACCAGAGTGTTAAACAGCCACCAGCTAGTTCCGGAGTCTCGTGGCTTTAGATCTGATAGACCTCCTCAGTCCAGATCTAGTCACGCATCACAGACTTCAGGATTTCAGCATCCTGATACTTCTGTGCAGGCCGGTCTGATATATCCCAGATGTCCAGATTGTGGTAGACGCCACTTGGGACTATGTAAGTTAGGAGTTGATACTCGTTGTATTTGTCAAAAGGCAAACCATTTCAGGAGAGGTTGCCCGACTGGGGGTGGTAGTTGTGTAGCCCAGCCAGCTAGATCAGCAGTTGCTTCCTCAGCACCAGCACGCCCTCAGGGGCAAGTTCCTCGTGCACCAGCAGAACTAAAAGAACTTAAGGAGCAGCTGAAGGATTTGTTGGGTAAAGGCCTCATGAGACCTAGAATTTCCCGGTGGATAGCCCCAATATTATTTGTGAAAAAGAAAGACGGCTCTCTACGCATGTGCATAGATTACAGACAGCTGAATAAAGTCACAATCAAGAATAAATACCCTCTGCCCAAGATTGATGACTTGTGCAACCAACTTCAGGGTGCCAAGTGCTTCTCGAAGATAGATTTGCGATCAGGCTACCATCAGGTTAGAGTTAGATAATCTGATATACCTAAGACTACATTAAGGCCTAGGTATGGCCATTATGAGTTTTTGTGATGTCGTTTGGACTCACTAATGCCCCTGCAGTATTTACGGATCTGATGAACGGTGTACTCAGGGCTTACTTGGATTTATTTATAATTGTATTTATTGATGATATTCTCGTCTATTCAAAGTTTGAATCAAAGCATGTAGAGCATCTATGCATAGTATTGGGTACTCTTCGAGACAATAAATTATATGCTAAGTTCTCAAAGTGTGAATTCTGGTTAGATTCAGTGGCAATTTTATGCCATATAGTTTCAGCAGAAGGAATTAAAGTAGATGGCCGGAAGATCGAGGCTGTGAAGAATTGGCCCAGACCTACGACACCAACTGAAGTACGTAGTTTACTCGGTTTTGTAGGTTATTACAGAAGGTTCGTAGAGGGTTTTTCCTCTATTGCAGCTCCACTGACCAAATTGACACAAAAAATAGCAAAATTTGAGTGGTCAGATTCTTGTGAGCATGGCTTCAAGAGCTATAGAATAGGTCGATAACAACTCCAATACATACATTTCCAAAAGGATCTGAGGGCTATGTCATTTCCTGTCGAATTGGTCCTGGTTGTGTATTGATGCAGCACAGAAAAGTTATGCTTATGCTTCAGACACCTGAAAAAGCACGAGCAGAACTACCCTACACATGATTTAGAACTTGCAGCAGTCATCCATGCATTGAAGATTTGGAGACATTATTTGTACGGTGTTCATGTTGATATTTATACAAACCACAAGAGCCTCCAATATGTATTTAAGCAGAAGGAGCTAAACCTACGACAGAGGAGGTGGCTAGAGTTATTGAAGGACTACGACATGGACATTCTTTATCATCCGGGTAAAGTGAATGTTGTTGCTGATGCCCTTAGTCGTAAGTCCATGGGTAATTTTTCTTAATTACATCCACAGAAGAGAAACTTAGCTCATGCACTCCACCAGTTAGGCAGTTTGGGAATCGGATTAATAGATTATGATGATGCATGAGTTACAGTTCAGAACGTAGCCACTATTTGCCTAGTGACAGAAGTAAAACAGCGTCAGTATGAGGATCCAGTTCTAGTTGAATACAGACAGAAAGCCAGAAGCAAACCAGAGTCATCATACAGGGTTACTAGTGACGGGGTTCTCATGTATACAGATAGACTTTGTGTTCCTGATGTTATAGATTTACGTGGATAGATTATGTCCGAGGCATATTATTCTAGATACATTGTTCATCCAGGTTCGACCAAGATGTACCATGATCTTAAGCAGATTTATTGTTGGGATGGAATGAAGCGTGACATAGCAGAGTTTGTGGCTCAGTGTCCTAACTGCCAGCAGGTTAAGGTCGAGCATCAAAAACCTAGTGGCTTGTTACCAGAAATCGAGATTCCATCATAGAAATGGGAAGCATTGAATATGGACTTCATTACAGGCTTGCCCCGTATGCGGAGTAGGTATGACTCTATTTGGGTTATAGTTGTACTAAATCAGCTTATTTCTTGCCCGTTAGAACTGCATATGCAGCGGAGGATTATGCTAGACTTTATATCAGAGAGATAGTGCGCCTACATGGTATTGCAGTATCTATTATTTCAGACAGGGGTGCACCAGTTTACAGCTAACTTCTAGCGATCGTTCCTGACAGGGTTAGGGACACATGTGAATCTGAGTACAACATTTCACCCACAGACAAATGGACAGGCTGAGTGGACCATTCAGACGTTAGAATATATGCTTAGAGCTTGTGTGTTAGATTTTGGAGGCCACTAGAGTGATCATCTACCGTTGATAGAGTTTGCGTATAATGATAGCTATACAGATGGCACCAAATTAAGCTTTGTATGGGCGAAAATGCAGGTCTCCAATAGGATAGTTCGAGGTTGGCGAGTCTCAATTGATAGGTCTAGATTTAATCCAACAGGAAGTTGATAAAGTCAAGTTGATCAGGGAAAGATTATTAGCAGCAAAGAGCAAACAGAAGTCCTATGCAGATAACCGACGTTGAGATTTAGAATTTCAGATTGGCGATTGGGTATTCCTGAAAGTATCACCTATGAAAGGCTCTATGGGATTTCGAAACAAGGGAAAGCTTAGCCCTAGATTTATTGGTCCATATCAGGTTATCAGGCGAGTTGGGCGTGTTGCCTACGAATTAGACCTTCTAGCAGACCGTCAGGAGGTACATCCAGTATTCCCTGTTTCCATGCTCAGAAAATGTGTCGGAGATCCTTCTAGAGTTGTACCAGTAGAGGATGTACAGGTCACAGAGCAGTTGACTTATAAGGAGGTGCCAGTTGCAATTTGAATAAGCAGATTCGTCGACTAAGCATGAAAGACATTCCTTCAGTTAAGGTGCTATGGTGAAACAATAACGTAGAAGAAATCACTTGGGAAGCTAAAGAACATATTAGAGCCAAATATCCATATCTATTCAGTACTTTAGGTATGTAACAGATCGTTGCCCAATGTTTCTACATACTTCATTTAACATTCGAGGACGAGTGTTCCTAACGGGGAAGATTGTTACACCCCGTATGTCTAAAGTGACGTATATCACTCTAAAGACATTTTAAGACTGATCTAAGTGAGTTTAAACTCATAATATGACCATATATGATGTTTATATGTTGAATATAAAGTTTGGAAAAAATCGGATTTAAGTTGCGAAAAAACTAACTAAGGAGTTGCCTTGTAACGAAGCTTTTTCAATAATTAATTTCGTATATTATATGAGGTCTTTTGGGGACATATCATATACCAAACTAAAGTTCTTGGAGTGTAGTTTCCAACAATTTTGACGGTTTTTTAACAAAACATACAGATAAAAAGATATGAGCATAAAAAATCAGGCCAGAAAGAGGGACATAAGCGCAATAGAGGACTAAAACTGAAATGTTTCAAGTATATAAGGAAAAATTCATCATCTTCTCGTCATTTTCCAGAAACTTCATGATAGAAGCAGTTTAGTCTTGGTTCTAAAGCCATTTTGATGGTTTTGAAGAAAGAACATCAATCTTAACTCGAAATTGAAGACGGATTGCGTCAAAACGCTCTACGCGATTAAGGTAACGTTATGCTACCTTCAATTTCATCTATAGCTTGAGTTTTAGAATTACTTCATGGCTAAGTAAAGTGCCTAAATGCTGTATTATAGCTTGTTTAAGCTTTATAAGGTGTGCAATTCAAAGAAAACAAGGTTTAGAAGCATCAAAGGTATGTAAGACTAAACCTTTCTTTTGGCAAGACACGCATCTTTTTAGCTTTTGAAGATTTTCTTAGTTCTAAACTTAGTGTTTCTTGTGAGAAACTGGTATGGTATCAAGGAAACATTGTATAAACTTAATTTGGTACTAAAATCCAAGGTGAAAGACGTCCAATCAGCAAGACAAAACGTTTCAAAATCTGGAAAATCATTTTTGTCTTTGGGCAGCTGTTAGTTTATTGATCATAACTCCTTGTACAAAATTGATATTTAGATGCTTTAAGAATACCCATAATCCTAAGACATATATCTAAAACATTCATGAAGACCATGGAGTCTATAACTTTGATCTACACCCTCAAAACTATGATATAATATAGGACAATGGTACTGTCAAAAAATTCGTACATCCGTGGAATTGTTACGCCGTCTGGTCATCTCATCTTGTTATCCGTTTAACATGTTCATGTTATCAGTTTATCCGGGTATCCATTCCCGTGTATAGTATAGTGCTGGTTCTGTTTTTGCGGATCATCCAATTTCAGGGGATATCTGCTGAAAATTATATGGAAATTCAAAGAGTTGGACAAATTCTGAATTCTAGGTTTTGTCTGTAATTCCATCCAGAGTTTTCTTATCATTTCTTTGAATCCATATCTAATGTTGCCACATGTGTTATGCCTCATACATGCTTGTGCTTATATTTTGATCATGTTATGTGTGATTTGGAGTTCCCCATAGAGGCTGGACATTGTTGCACAGTCTGGTTGCGTGTGATACTACCTGTCTGGGGGATACAACCCCTCTGGTTCAGGCGGGAGTTGAAACACCTAGTGTGACCGGGTGTCATTTACACACTCTGGTTGCGTGTGATACTACCAGTCTGGGGGATACAGCCCCTCTGGTTCAGGCGGGAGTTGAAACACCTAGTGTGACCGGGTGTCATTCATACAGTCTGACCAGAGAGACTAGATATTACTGGCTGGGGGGGATATAGCCCATAACACCCGCCAGGTTTGTTATATACGCGTATATAGCCACAGTATGCACTGCATGATTGTACATGAGGCCGGTTCAGGTTTTCAGTTACCTAATTTGAGGGGATACAGCCCATAACACCAGACAGCTACTAGTTCAGATGTTCACTTACCTGATTTAGGGGGATATAGCCCATAACACCAGACAGGTACCAGTTCAGATAACAGTTCAGTTTTAGCTCAGTACCAGTTATCAGTTCTCAGTTATCAGTCACCAGTTCTTAGCGTCAGTATCAGTTGACAGCTATCAAATCTAGTTTCTAGTTGCCAGTTATCAGTCATATTATAGTTATTTATCACATAGTTCAGCTCAGTCTTCAGTTCCAGATTCAGCTAGACTTTGGTTTATATTCAGTTCATGTTTAGTACCTTGTTCATATTTCCAGCTATATTGCTATGCTCCAGCACATATTTACATATTTATATTCCAGCCTTACAGTTTCATTCAGCTATAATATATTATATGCTCATGCCTTACATACTTGGTACATATCGTACTCACGCCCTTTTCTGGGGCACTGCGTTTCATGCCGCGCAGGTGCAGATAGATCAACGCTTGGACCACGTTAGTAGGCCATCTATCAGCTATTGGAGTCACTCCGCTTACTCCCAGAGTTACTTATCTTTTGGTATGTATACAGTCAGCCAGTTTGGGTATGGCGGGCCCTTGTTTCGTCCTTTGTATATTCAGTTCATCACTCTTAGAGGCCTGTAGATATGTCCCCGTGTGGTTTTGTCAGTATGTTATGTATGTCAGCTTATGTTAGCCTTGGCAGCTTTTTGCATTGCATACTCCTTATCCGTTAGGTTTATGCTTATTCTGTATATCAGTTATATTCATGGTTAGCAGATTATCAACAGGATTAGTGATGATCGCCACTTAGTGTTGGTCATCCGTCGCGACCCTAGGTTGGGTCGTGACAGTTGTTCTTCGGGCTTAGAGCCCCATGGAGTTTCTCTATCACCTTTAGTTTTATTTAAATACATTGAGGGCAATAGATGATTTTAATTATGGGGTGGGAGTCTTCCTATTTGTGTTAATTATCCCCTTTGGTTTTTCTTTGTGCATCGGTTCTTTTCCAAGGGAAGTAGTTTCAACTGGGTATAGGTAGATATATTTTTTAGGATTAGAGTGTAGTAATTGGATGGGAGAGTCTTGGTTCCATGATTTGACTAGTTTTATATAGTTACTTAATTTGGAGTATGTGAACTTCATGCATATATTCTACTATGATCCACTTGCCTTGAGAAACATTGAGTGCATTGTTTGAAGCCTATGATCAGGATGTAGACTCTAGATTTGCTTGAGAGTTTGCTTGTGTTTGCTTTGTTTGATAGCGGGAATTGAGCCGTTTTGAGTAGGTTATGTGCCATGTGTGAGTGAGGATTTTGTTTTCTCCATGTTTAATACTTGATGTCTAGAACTTGTCCGGTGTGTGTGCAAAGCGAAATGAGAAGTTTATTCGGTTAGGAAGTGATATAGGCATTCCTTTCATAGCCAATTTATTTGAAGCTTCAGAATTAGATGTTTACCAGTGAAAATTTGACTCTAGCTAACCCTTTTGAGCCTGTAGCCTTTCTTTGATAGCCATTGGGATTCCTATTTCTTGTGATAAATACCTGTGAGTTTTACTTGTGGTGTTATGAGCCTAAAAGGCTTGTGAATGAAGTGAAAAATTGTGGTTGTTTGAGCTGTATATGGAGCATAATTGATGAAAAACAAGGGTTTTGAAGTCTGAGTAGAAGCCTGAGGGTCGAGTGAACCAAGGCGTGGAGGAAAAATGATAAAATAATTGGAGATGCAGTGAATTTTGTCTATTGCGCCGTGCTGGGCATTGCATTATGCGGCGCAACAGGGACAATCTTCAGAGAGTTGAGAATTTTGGAAAGCCTGCAGAAATTAGCCTACGGCACCGCACTGAGCTGGCACCGCACTGAGCAATGCACTGTGTGGTGCCGTAGGCTTAAAATCCTAAGGTTTTGATTCTGAGTTTATTTTGGATTCCCGACTTATGTGGGTCTATGGGGACGTTATAAAAGGCACCCAACACGTCCAAAACAGGACTTTTGACCTTTCTAACATCAAAAGGAGGCAAGGAAGAGAGAAGATCAAGATTCAAGGCTCTACTTCATCCATCCATCCATCCATCTATATTCTTGTGGTTTTATATACTTATAGTTATTTATTGTCTTAGAACATGACTATGAGTGGCTAAATAACCCATTCTAGGATTGATTGACCCACTCCATATACTTGTGTGATGATAATTGTTGTGTTGTTAATGAACTTTATTAATTCTTTCTATCTATGTTGTTTAGGAATTGTTTGCTATTAATTGGTAGGATCCCCAATTAATTGTCCTCTTTATTCTTGTAATTACTAGGAATAGATTCATGACTTAGTGTTAAACACATTCAATCTAAAACAAAAGACATTGCTTAGGTTGTCAAAATGGTGAATTAGGAATATTGGTCCTTATTGTGAACCATAAGTGCAGTCCTCCCTATCCTTATTAGTTAATTGGAATAGTTATCCAATGAAAGTTATGATTACTTAACGGAAGTGGGTAGTTGTAAACTTGGAGAACTTGTTCAATAAGAAGAGTTAGGAAAAATTGATAGCACAACATTTTAGCACAAGTTAGGAGTTGGGGAAATCAATCCTAGGTTTTCCATCTCTTGAATCAAATCTATCTTCTGCACTTATTATTTACTTTCTTGTGAAGTAGTATTAGTCATAAACCATCAACAAAGGTATACACTTGAAGTTGGTTGAGTAGATAATTTAGCTAGATTAACTGCTAGAAGTCGTGTTCTCTGTGGGATTTGACCTGGGGGCTTAAAATACCGAGTTATATTTGCCGCGACCGCTTAGTCCCTTTATGGGGTGTAGTTGGGCGTGATCAACTAGCTAAAAGGATAAGGACTATCATGGGTAAGTTGGTATCATCATCTTGAATGGCCTTTATAAAAGGCACGCAGATAGTGAATGCGACACTCATCGCAAATGATTGTCTTTATTCTAGAGTAAGGCAAGTAAGGTCGGGAGTACTTAGTAAGTTATATATTGATAAAGCTTCGACAATGTTGATTGGGAGTTTCTTAATTACTTCTTGAAGTCAATGTGCTTTAGAGAAAAATGGACAAAGTGGATTTTCTTTAGTATTTCTACCATGAAACATTCCATTATCACCAATGGGGTACCTAAAGGTTTTTTTGCGACTAAAAAAGGGTTGATGTAGGGAGATCCTCTCTCTCCATTCATTTGGTCATGAAGGTATGAGTAGAATAATTTCAACAGCAAATGAATACGGTTGCATCAGGGGCTTTAATCCTAATACTAGAAATCAGGGGGACTTTCACATTACTCTCTGTTATACACTGATGACTAGTTAATATTTCGTGAACCAGAAAAGGAGCAGATTTATCATCACAAATAGATCCTTCTATTCTTTGAAGCAGTGTCAGGTCTCCACATAAATTACGAAAAAGGAGGTCCTTTATCCAGTATACATTGGGATTCCTTCTTCTCAAATACATCTCTTCAAGTTGGAAAGGGCAGGAAGATCAAGTTTTGGTTGTGGATACTTGGTTGGGTCATTCATCAGTAATAAAGACCGTTGCTAGTCTTGTTCAATGTTGTACCGATTCAGGCAGATTATCTCAGAGCACGGGACGGAGCATGGGTGAAATTTCAATTTTATGGGTTGCATAAATGACTAGGAGCTCGATATATAGTGGCCTCATTACTCTTTTAGCTACATAATGCCAATCTTATTCCAACTAAAGCTGACTCCTTATTTTGGAAAACGGATGCCAAGGGGTTATTTAAGGTCAGGCCTTGTTACAAACTTTTACGAGTTTTTCAGGTAGTATTCGCAATTAGCCATCGAGGATCATTTGGAGAAACAAAGCCCCCTTGAAGGTGGACTGCTTCTCATGGCTAATGGCGCATGGAGCATGCCTTACGCAGGATAACTTTAAGAAAATGGGATCAACATTTGTAGCAGGTGCCCCTTAAGTGGAAGACACAGTCAGGATGTCAACCATCTTATCATCCATTGTTCTTTCACTCTATAGCTTTAGCATTTTGTTCTAAGCATCTTAGGAGTTAGTTGGGCAATGCCACAGAAAGATACATATCTATGTTTGGTAATTCTTCAATTCAACACTCTACATGACATGTTTAAGACCACAATATTCAAGTACATTGGCCCGCATTACTTGCAACTTTAGCTTTAGACCACAAGATTAAAACATCTTCGTTTATTTCATAGAGTCCGTGTACAAGTAAAACTACGTCACATAAATTGAATGGAAGGCTAGTGGTCAAACTGTTGAGAGTTAACTAATAGAGCGGCAAGCTTTGCTCCATCATAAACCCAGTCCACTTGCGGCCATGTTGATCAAAATGACTAAGTTTAATGACTTGAACCAAATTCCCCATTTTCCGTACACGCAAAAGCCTTCCATTTCGGCGGATTGAAAGAGCCATCAATGACTAGAATCTCCTTTTAGATTCAAAATTCTTTGTTTTGTTTCCCATGCTTTCCGTTGGTCAACAACCAACTAAAGTGCTCTATACTTCTTCACTATTCGTACAGGGAAGGTGGATATATATATATATATATCGGTAACTATTGTGGTAGCATTATTGATGTTGTGGCTTAGGCAAAATATAATAAATTTTACTATATAATATTATTATAAATTATTTCGACATCCATGGTAGTTAAATTCGCATAACTATACCTAGAGATAATTTCCATCAAACACATGTTGTTGACATTCTCCAGAATCTTTTTTGTTTTGTTTCTACAATAATGCTGTTTTAGCAGTAAATTCAGCTTGATGGACAGTGCATAACTTATAATTACGGATTAAATCACCAGTTTTGAATGCTTCTAGAATTTGATAAAGCCACGCGGACCTGGTTCCTATCAAGCTCTTCACCTATATAAGTTAGAGTAGGTCAGCTAGAAGGGTTATCCACTTAGCTAATTCCTCAACAAAGAAAACAAGGGAAAACATAAAAAAAAAAAAAGGAAATGCATGACATAAACTTACAATTGGATGAGTAAGCAGTTCTCCAAAGTTATAGATGTCATCTCCAAACATTCTGGCAAGGATAAATCAACTGCCAAATCGTATATAACATAAGAAGAAAAAAACATAAATTGCAAGCAAAAAACAAGATACAGGTTGTGCAAGTCCTCAATTGTGTCAACTAAAGCATCTATTTCCCGTACAATAGCTAGGTTGAACCAAAATGCTAGCAAAGAAAAGAGAAATGAGAAATGATTACTTACCAGCTTAAAGGATTGAGAATATTCTTCCACCGAAATCAATGTGAGAAAAAGAAGAGCACATCTATAAAACTCAGTGAACTCTTGGCGAGCTTTATGGTATCGAGATGAAACCCAATGTAGCTAGCATAAATTGATGGATCAATGTCAGTCATGCTGTCCAGTATTGTCTGCCCCACTTCTAAAATATTTTTCCAATCTTTCTGATTCTTTTGCCTGAGCTTAAATAGGGCAGTCTCCATTTTAATGAGAAATCACCTGAAAATTTTGGATTGGGAGAAGCAGAGAATCAAAAAAAAAAAAAAAAAAAAAGAAAGTCATGCTTACTATAAGAAGGAAGCGGGCGGGGTGATTGGAAAAGAAAGGAGTCTTCAATTCTTTTACTGCCTTCCATTCCGAACAACAATGAACTCAAAGCTAATGAAGGAGATCCGCAGATGTATTTCCAGATAAAAAATCACCAAATTTGGAGTCATTGAAGGCATTGATTGCAAGGATGTTAGGCTTCGAACGCTGTTAGGACAGAGAAATTGGAAAGCCAGTCCGTCTGGTAATTGATTCTGTTGCATCTCGAATCAGCTCAGATGGATATGATGATAGGTCCTTTGACAAAAAAGAAGAAAGGTTGTGACAGACATTATGAAGAAACTATGATATAGCAAAGACAAATAAGCACATAAGTTTCTACCTTGACCGAAGGAAGGACATGCTGGGCAAGATGCTCAGGGTTTAATATCTTGAAAAATTTGGTGAACTGACAAGCTGCAGCTGTACGGACTTGAGCGTCTTCATGAAGTAGTAACCGAACATATGCAGACACCAATTTTGTCCTTTCAAATTTCGCTATTCTATCAAGTGAGACTAAGACATAGCAGACTTGATTAAATGATGAAAACTAAAGGTCATAAGAAACTACCTGAGAACATCTTGATCCAACCACCTCATATAGCTCAGCAATTTGATTTGTAACCATGTGCCAAACTTTTGGAGACTTATCCTGTTTATATCGATAAGCAGGTAATGAATATAAGTTCTAGTCTGGTAGTGTTTTGATCAAAGGAAAATACTATATCTCAAGTTCGACCTCAAGTTCTGTAAGAAATGTTAGGCATAATAAAGTTCGACCTCATTGTAGCATTTAATCATTTCCTCACTCAAGATAGACCGGAGAAATTTTTAATGCTTCATCATTGCTTAAATCCCCAAAATAAGTTCTAGTCTGGTAGTGTTTTGATCAAAGGAAAATACTATATCTCAAGTTCGACCTCAAGTTCTGTAAGAAATGTTAGGCATAATAAAGTTCGACCTCATTGTAGCATTTAATCATTTCCTCACTAAAGATAGACCGGAGAAATTTTTAATGCTTCATCATTGCTTAAATCCCCAAAAAGGTTGAAGCGAAGGTATTAAAAGATTTTAAGCAAACAGTCTCATCGGGAGCTTCTACAAGGTGGTTTCAAAACTACTAGGTAAAAGGATAAAGACTATCATGGGTATGTTGGTATCATCATCTTGAATGGCCTTTATAAAAGGCATGCATATAGTGACTTCTACACTCATCGCAAATGAGTGTCTTTATTCTATAGTAAGGCAAGTAAGGTCGGGAGTACTATGTAAGCTATTTATTGAGAAAGCATCAACAATGTTCATTGGGAGTTTCTTATTTACTTCTTGAAGTCAATGTGCTTTAGAGAAAAAAGGACAAAGTGGATTTTCTTTGGTATTTCTACCATGAAACATTCCATTATCACTAATGGGGAACCTAAAGGTTTTCTTTCTACTCAAAAAGGGTTGATGTTGGGAGATCCTCTCTCTCCATTCATTTGGTCATGGAAGGTATGAGTAGAATAATTTCAACAGCATATGAACACAGTTGCATCAGGGGCTTTAATCCTAATACTAGTAATCAGGGGGACTTTCACAGTACTCTCTGTTATACACTGATGACTAGTTAATATTTTTGTGAACCAGAAAAAGGAGCAGATTTATCATCACAAATCGATCCTTCTATTCTTTGAAGCAGTGTCAGGTCTCCACATAAATTACGGAAAAGCCATCCTTTATCCAGTATACATTAGGATTCCTTCTACTCAAATGCATATCTTCAAGTTGGAAAGGGTAGGAAGATCAAGTTTTGGTTGTGGATACTTGGTTGGGTCATTCATCAGTAATAAAAATCGTTGCTAGTCTTGTTCAATGTTGTACAGATTTAGGCAGATTATCTCTGAGCACGAATCGGAGCAAGGATGAAATTTCAATTTTATGGGTTGCATAACCGACTAGGAGCTCGATATATTGGCCCAGTTACTCTTTTAGCTTCATAATGCCAATCTTATTCCAACTAAAGCTGACTCCTTATTTTGGAATAGGGACGCCAAGGGGTTATTTAAGGTCAGATCTTTTTACAAACTATTACGAGTTGTTCAGGTAGTATTCGCAATTAGCCATCGAGAATCATTTAGACAAAACAAAGCCCCTTGAAGGTGGACTGCTTCTCATGGCTAACAACACATGGAGCATGTCTTACGCAGGATAACCTTAAGAAAAGGGGATCAAAATTTGTAGCAGGTGCCCCTTAAGTGGAAGACACAGTCAGGATGTCAACCATCTCATCATCCATTGTTCTTTCACTTTATAGCTTTAGCATTTTATTCTAAGCATCTTGGGAGTTAGCTGGAAAATGCCACAGAAAGATACATATCTAAGTTTGGTAATTCTTCAATTCAACACCCTACATGGCATGTTAAGACCACAATATTCAAGTAAATTGGCCCGCATTACTTGCAAATTTAGCTTTACCACAAGATTGAAACGTCTTCCTTTTTTTTTATAAAGTCCGTGTACAAGTAAAACTACGTCACGTAAATTGAATGGAAGGCTAGTGGTCAAATTTGTTGAGAGTTAACTAATAGAGCGGCAAGCTTTGCTCCACCATCTTGTGCCTCAAGCTTCCATAAAGTTGAGCCCCACTTGATACCTATAGTGTGTACAGAATCCTCAAATGCAATAACCAACATTAAGCTTAGACAAAATCAAAATACAGAATGTAACAATAAAGAGACTAACATAATAGACGCTAGATCTTTCCCATACCATCTTGTGTCAAAATGTAGAAGATGGGCATGATTTTCTGCTTCAGATTGTGTTGCACAACCATGTCAGCAAATTTTTCGACATGCCTTGTGGCTTCTATCCGCACCCTAGCCATGTTGTCTACGCACAATTTGCTATAGAGATCTATTAGGTCATCCTTAAGACTCTTTATGGTGTTTAGAAAAGATATCCAAATTAACCTACATGATGACACTCGAGCGATGATCTACTCGGATAATGCAAGCCATTGATGACAAACCAGGAAGAAGTTTTTTTAAAAAAAACAAGAAACCTGCTTTATCTCTACATACTGTATGCCACTTGGAAATAATGTCTTTACCAAGCTGTTTTGCGATTTAATCACTCAGTTTCTCCACCGAAGCACGCTATTCACCATAATCAATCCTAACACCCTTCCCCTATAAAAAAAAGTGATCTTCATCTTATCCACATAACATTTCCCAGCATTAAAACCAGAAACCATTCATTCATAAGCGTTCTAAAGACTAAATTACATAATCAAGCTTCAAAAAGCAACGACCTTTACATAATAAACTAAAACATCCCTAAATCAGCAACCTAAGAATTATTATACAAGCTATCTTACGATATAATCAGAAACCATTCATTCATATGCAGTCTAAAGACCAAATAATGTGTCAAACTTTAAAAGCAATGACCTTTACATAATAATCCAAAACACCACTGAATTCAGCAAACCTAAGAACTAGTAACCTTGTAACAGCCTTAGTCTCCTCACTAACATCATGTTCGCCAACTCGTTTGAATTAATAGGTATGTTATTATACATAAATTTTGACGATCCGAAATTGGAAACAGAAAAAGATACTAAGAGGCTGTTTGGCCATCTACTTTTTTTCCTTTTTTTATTTGGCCATCAATTTAGTTGGTTTTTTAAAGTATTTTTTCAAAAAATGACAACTTTTTGGCCACTTTTTAGAATTTTTTCAAAAATCAACTTTTTACAAACGTATAAAAATGGATTCATGAAGATTGGCTCTGTTGAGCGTTGATGGCCCAGATTATTATCCACTACATTTCAAGATTATAATTTAGATTACTTTTCTGCCGCTTTTTTAATTTTATCTACTACATTTCAAGATTACAACTAAGATCACTTTTCTGCCCTTTTTTTAATTTTATCTACTACAATTTAAGATTAAAACTAAATTGATTGGGTCAGGAATCCAAGTTTGGGGCGGTATGGATAAAAGAACTTCCGATGTTATACTATTCAATTCTCGACGACGAATTGATTATAGAGATGCTTAAAACATCATTCTTTGAATAACTGAAAACAGGTTTTCCGTTAGTGCGCTCCGGAAAGAAGGAGCAAAGGCGAAAAAGCTCAAGTGATTTTCCTCTCGGGATTCACCGGACTTCGTAGCTTGAAACTTATTCATAGTAGAGTGTAAGGTAGGTTTTTTCTTGAAAAAAAAATGAAGCTTAGAACTTCTTATTCCACTTTATCGAAATGTAGAGCAGCGATCTGCAGGGTGGCGGGTACTTCGACTGCCTTGTATCAGGTGAAGAGAAGGCCCGTTTAGTTGGCCTATGCCGGTTTGAACAGCCTCGGTTAATCCCGTCTTTCTTTGATGGAATTTTCAGTCTATATAGTAGCGTACTGGACTCCATCGTTCCATTTCCACTCCCCTTTATCATTCGACTGGCTAGAGTAGCGTAGCAATTACCAAGCCTTCTTAGTGTCTTAGCTATCCAGCTAGGGTACCTTTTATTATTCCTTGATCCTTTGAAACTGCTCACCCGAAGAACTGCTTTCCCACCTTTCCGAACTGAATTCGGTTTACCAAAGGATCGATCGGTAGTAGAAGGTAACGAACTAGAGACTCAGAGAGAGTGAAAAGACCAATGCAGCAGAGAACGACTGCATGAATCGGAATCCACTTATTAAGACAGACGACCTTAAGATAAGATTTTTTTCATTCTTAAAAGCCTTCTTTCATAGATAATCAGTAGTTAAGTAAGATGGGAGCCAATACAAAGCTAAATTTAATTAGCCTGTTAGAACCGGAAAAAGACGTGATCAACTTTCTCGATCTGGTTCAGACTCATCACTCTAACTAATGTCTCGGGAATATGCTTAAACAGAAAAAAGGGGTGTCCTTTTTAGATTCAAAGATATGGATTAGACGGACTTACTTAAAATGAAAAAAGGGCTAAAAAAGAAGAACCCCTTTAGAGATAGGGAAACCATTTGCTTCAGGTTGCTAAGCAGTCGAAGCAACGTATAATAAGCGTCGATCGCGATAGGCCTTCGATCACCCGGATAGATTGAGTCAAGTAATGGCATCCACTGAGAGCTTACCTTTACTGGCATGACATTTAAAGAAGGCTACGTCTAGACCTGAAGAATCCCTTAGTCTAAAGTTATTTTTCTGTCCTTTTTTCAATTTTATCACAACTGAGATCACTTTTCTACCTTTTTATTTTTTCAATTTTATCCAATACATTTCAAGATTACAACTAAAATCACTTTTTGGCCCTTTTTTTAAATTTTATCCATAAGATTTCAAGATCACTAATGCACATTGCATGGACAACAACAAGGAGTATACTAACACAATGAAGAAAATAAAACATTTACTCCACTAACCTTCACCATTGAATGAAAGAGAATATCAAATGCGGCCTCAATTGACTTCCTATTTTACAGAGTGATTCAATGGTTGTCTCTATAACTCTCTCAATATCACAAAACTTAGAAACCTCTTCCAACGGGGGAAGTATATATATATATCGGTAACTATTCTGGTAGCATTATTGATGTTGTAGCTTAGGTAAAATATAATGAATTTTACTATATAATATTATGATAAATTATTTCGACATCCATGGTAGTTAAATTCTCATAACTATACCTAAAGATAATTTTCATAAAGCACATGTTATTGATATTCTCCAGAATCTTTTTTGTTTTGTTCTACAATAATTCTTTTTAAGCAGTAAATTCAGCTTGATGGACAGTGCATAACTTATAATTACGGATTAAATCACCAGTTTTGAATGCTTCAAAAATTTGATAAAGCCACTCGAACATGGTTCCTATGAAGCTCTTCACCTATATAAGTTAGAGTAGGTCAACTAGAAGGGTTATCCACTTAGCTAATTCCTTAAGAAAGAAAACAAGGGAAAACATAGAAAAAAGAAATGCATGACATAAACTTACAATTGGATGAGTAAGCAGTTCTCCAAAGTTATAGATGTCATCTCCAAACATTCTAGCAAGGATAAATCAACTGCCAAATCGTATATAACATAAGGGAAAAAAAAACATAAATTGCAAGCAAAAAACATTATACAGGTTGTGCAAGTCCTCAATTGTGTCAAATAAAGCATCTATATCATGTACAATAGGTAGGTTGCACCAAAATACTAGCAAAGAAAAGAGAAATGAGAAATGATTACTTACTAGCTTAAAGGATTGAGAATATTCTTCCACCGAAATGTATGTGAGAAAAAAAGAGCACATCTTGAAATGACCTCGCTCAGTCGTTTCGGGAGATAGGACTCCGATTTATGTGCCAATAATTTTAAAATCTTCGTAAGGTCCATTGAGACTTATCTGTAAAATTTGAGTTAAATCAGACCTCGTTTGGTAGGCATCAGAAGAAGGTTTCAGTTTGTATTGTCGATAAATATTAAAAAGAGATTTTCAAGCTCGGTTTTGACGAATGAGCTGCGATTCAAAATCCGAAAGTGCTGTTAGGTTCGTATGATTATTTTTAACTTTTGTGATTTTTCGAAAGTGAATTTCGAGGTTGTTCGGCTAGTTTCAGCTAAAATGCCGAAAGTTAAATAATCTGATTTTTTTTCATTTAATTTGAATTTTGAGTTTCTGAAATCCGATTTGAGATCTGCCTTAGCGAGTACGTCAGATAAATTTGGTAAAACTTGTATACAAAAGTTGGAATTATTTTGAATATCATAGGGTAACGTTTTAATTTTCATAAAGAAAAGAAATTAAAATAAAGTATGAGAAAAGAAAATGAAATGAAAAAGGAAAAAGGAAGGAAAAAGAAAGAAACTAAGGCGGTGGTCTTGAGCTTCAGCTAAGGACGAACTAGCATATACATAGAAACAGAAACATGACCAATTCGAAACAGAAAGAAATGAATTGAAGGAAAGGAAGAGAAAAATGCCAGAAAATGAGAAAAGATTCGGAGAAAAAGTAGAATTTTTACCCTGATACATTCAAGTAATGATCTTAGTATATTATTTGAGTTTATTACGTTTGTTTGAATATATTTTGACGGTAAAAATTGGGATATTAGACATCGTTTTAAAAAGTTCAATTAATAGTTTAAAGGGTCGATTGGACCCCGTAATGGAATTAATTATATATTCGTACTCAGTGAGTTATGGACAACATATAAATATAATTTATTTAGGGTTTGGTTATGTGACCTTAAGCCCTGTAAATAGGCTTGGCCTACGTACTGCGTAAGCGAATAGGGTATCAGGTTCCTAACTAGATTGCCCTAAGACGTAAAGAATGAAGCTGTTAACCTTATGTGATATATTTTTCCGCTTATTGAACACAGTGAGATCGTCTGGCAATGAATCCAAAGGACAGAACGGTTGTTGAGTGGCTGTGCTAACTTTTGTAACAAGGTAAGTGTTTATATCCATTTCTTTGAAAGCACCTAGCCTCGTGGATTTTCTACCACGTGTTCCTTACGTGTTTAGCCGCCGATAGGCGTACTGATTACGCCTTAGCCTTGGATTTACATTGTATATTATATATTATGTCCGGTTGTTGGTATTGCATTAAGGATCTGAGCATTGTACTCTAGCTATGAGTTGATATCTACTTCCCGGCTGTCGGTTAGAGTCCCGCGCCGGTGAAGGGTTATTATTGCATCATATTGCATTCAATGCATTACATTGCATCATATTGAGAGTAGGAGGATTCAGCCCTAGGAGCAGGAGGATTCCGCTCCATTGCATTATATTGAGGGTAGGAGGATTCTGTCCTAGGAGCAGGAGGATTCCGCTCCATTGCATTATATTGAGGGTAGGAGGATTCTGCCCTAGGATCAGGAGGACTCCGCTTCATTGAATCATATTGAGGGTAGGAGGATTCTGCCCTAGGAGCAGGAGGAATCCGATCCATTGCATCATACTGAGGGCAGGAGGATTCCGCCCAAGGAGCAGGGGGATTCCGCTCCATTCATTTGGCACATGTGACCCTTTGCATCATATTTCATTTTATCTCATTTCATTTCATACCATTGTGTAGACTAGTGGTACATAACTACTGTTCTGCTTATACGTGCATTGCTTATTTGTTGATATGTTTCTGGCTCGTATGCCTGGTTGAGTTTATGGTTTCAAACGTGTTTTCGGTTATTATCTGGCTCTGCCCTTTTATAATTTAAATAAGAGGAATTTGGTTTATCTATTTCTTCTCCCTGGCTAGCTAACCTATTCTTTGAGGTGGCTAGTCTGCCCCACTTATTGAGTCCTTTTGACTCACCCTTGTTTATTGTTGTTTCTTGTCCATCTATTTCGTTTTGGCAGGTTCGCTCTAGGATTGAGTTCGCTACGTTATAAAGGAGCGAAGACGACTGTAGCTGCCACGGTGAGCCAACTTTTATTCCGGATGGCCACCAGTTCATTGTTTATTATTTCAGTTGCATTTTGCTCCCTTCAGGAGGTACCTGTCTTCTTTTGTACTCTTAGATGTCTAGTCTGGATAGCTTTAAACCTAGTATATTGGGTAGTCAGCTGTAATTTCTTTTGTACAATTTAGAGGTATCAGTATGTCTGTGTTTTTTTTATGTCTTGTCTTTATTTATGAGTTGTTGTATTTATTTTCCTAATTTAATTAGTAAGGGTTCGCCCGACGGTTTTAGGGGAGGATGTCGGCTGCCCGCACCGCCTAATCGGATTTCGGGTTGTGTCAGTTGGTATCAGAGCCCGATTTAGAGTCTATCCAGACTAAGACAGTGTCTAGTAGAGTCTCGCTGATGGGTACGTAGACGTCCGTACTTATCTACGAGAGGCTATGATGGCTATTAGGAAATTTCACTTCCTTCTTTTCTGATCGTGCGTCGGTCTAGGATGCGAAAGTATTTTCGTTAATTCCTTTGTGGTAATTGTGAACCCTCGTGCCACAAATCAGCAAATGGTATGAGTTCAAGACGAAGCAGTCTAGCCTGGGGCTAGCGCTGACGAAGCCCCGAGATTTTTGATCGTGCTAACGATCTAGTTACGGAGGTCCCAGCTGTATGAGCTCGCGATGGGCAAGGGAGCAGAGCCTTGTGGTTCCCTTGGCTCTCCATGATGCTTTACGAGAATCTTGGTGACGTAGATACCGCACGAATCTATTATTCGCTAGGCAACTTATCAGGTTGCCGCAGATGCAGGCGTTCGGTCTCAGGGAGCTCATATTCCAGTTTTTAATATTGCCGCAATAAACTATGTTCCGGAGGCAGCATGTGTGTGCCTCTAATTATTCTGGCTGGTTTGGTAGCATGAGTAATAGCTCGGTCCGATGTCCGAAGAGGCTGCATTATTTTACCCAATTGGACCTTCCGATATTCTCAAGCCATGCATTAGATAATCCCTGTGTAAGTTTTTTTTTGAAATAAAATAATGTCAGCGTATCCTTCAGGCTCTTGATTATATCGAGCGATATGGTGTTGATTATTCTTCTTTCCAGTTTCAGGGTCCAGCCTTGAATTGGTGGGCCGCTCTCTTATTAGCTAACCTAATTCAGTTTTTCTTCTAGATTCATGGAAAAGTTCCTTTCGAGTAGCAAGCGAGATGAAAAGTATTTCCAGTTTGAGTGGATTCGACAGGGTAGCCAGTTGGTGTTTCAGAATATGAGATTGAATTTTATAGAATGACTGGATATGTATTAGAACTAGTCCATGAGCCTTTCAAGAGATTCAAAGATTTATTGATGACCTTTCTTTTTCCTTGAGATCCCAGATGGCTCGAGAGATTGAGGTCGGGATTTCATTTGATGTTGTTGTTTATATTGCCCGAAGGTTCGAGGCATACCATAAGTTAGAGCGGGAAGAGTTAGAGCGGGAGAGCAAGAGATCTCGTGGCCCTAGTGGGCAACCATGGTACCTCATGTGGAGGTAAGAGTTCTGATTATTTTGGGAGGTCACCTTCCAGGTTATCTCAGCTTGTGTCACGCGATTCTTAGAGTGCGCCAGTAGTTCGTCGATATCAGACCTAGTTTTTCTCTTTATAGCTATCAACAATCTGTCCAACTTCCATTTTCACTGAAAAGGTGTTATCATTGTCGTGAGCCTGTTTTGGTGGAGTTCTCCCTTACTCCGGCAAGTAGGCAGTCGTCATTTCTCTCGTCATCAGGCACCTGCACAGTCGCAGGAAATTTCATTTAGATCTTAATCAGCAAGAGAAATACCACCATCCAATAGAGGTTGGGAGCATAGTGGTAATGGTTCTTCTAGAAGTAATTATCAGGGTAGCGGCTCGGCTCAGCTGCAGAGGCTGTTCTAAGAACTACTAGTCTGGCAGGATTTTGAGGTATCTGATGTAGTAGACCCAAGTATTTCTTCCTCACTTATTTGTGTAAGCTTTGATTCTTCCGATCGATTTGAAAATGGTTGTCTTATCATGTTTCCATGGCTTTCTTGGATGTCGTTTTTATTAAGAATTTGTTGTGGTAGAGGGGTGAGCTTCTGGTATGATTTATTCCTGGCATTTTTGAGATCCTCCTAGTTGATCTAGTTTAAATGTGAGAAATTTGAGAGAGAGTGTCGGTATTGTCTGCTTGGCATCATTTTGTACCACTTTCTCTTATTATGTCAAGTCAGCCTATTTTTCTTTGGAAGTCAGTGTTGATAGGATGGTGGGATTCTTATTCGTAACCATGAGAAAGTGATATTATTTCTTCCGATGCAAAGTGATTAGTAAGTAATATTTGATCTACGTATCTCCTCTTGGTTCAAACTGCTAGTAAAGTCATGTTACCTTATAAGCTTATCTGGGTTATAAAAGGGTTTTCTGGTAAATTGTCAGAGTTTCCTACTTATTGGGAGATTAAATTGGCATAGATGTCATTCCATTAAGCTTATTTAATGTCTATTTCTTCAATTACAATTCTTTGGCTAGCCCGACTCAGAAGTAGTCTAGCTCTGGTAGCCAAGCAATAAGCAGATGAGCTTCCTGAAGTTCTAATTATTTCTATCCTCGGTCTATTACCATTTCTTCCTCGTCCGGAAATACTGAGCTTGGGCAGTTAGTAGCCACTTGTGATGTTCCCTGTGTTGAGCCAGAGTATGCATTAAAGTAGCCGGGAAAGCACATAGTTGTGTTTTAAGGGTACTAAATGTAATGGAGAGTGTCGTTTGACTCATGAATTGAGCTATCGAGCGGTGGTGCTTGTCGTTAGGTTTGAGAGTAGCGAACTCAAGAGTTGCAGCTGTTTGGCAACTCGAGAGGGTAATTTTGTAGCTCAAAGCTGCATTCTGTTTTAGCAAAGTTTTCCTTAATCCAGTAGACCCTGTGAGGATGCCTATTTTTATTCAACTTAGTTGTATGAGCTGAAGCTCTAAGTGGAGGAGTCTTTCACCAACACTGAATATAAATATTAAATCTCTAAGGCATTGCGGAAGCGTGAGCTAATTTTTAGTTCCATCGACTTGTTCTATATCGTAAAGTATATCGACGAGGTGATTTATCGGCGGAATCATGTTAATCCGTCTAAAGTTTCGCGTATCTTTGTTTCGAAAATGTAGAACTCTCCTCTCGTGATCGAGGAAGGATCAGCTTAGTTAGAATAAGCCTTATGGCGTTATGATATTATCCAGCTATATTTTTATCCAAGAGTTTGATGTGCGTGTTATAATTTTGATTCTATGATCATGAGATAATGTTCGTGACGTAATTTATGAAGGTTGTGCAAGTTCTCTTGTTATCTGCGTGAATCTTGCTGTAGACTAAGGCTCGTTCGAGGACGAACAAAAGTCTAAGTGGAGGAGAATGAAACGACCTCGGTCAGTCGTTTCTGGAGATAGGACACCAATTTACGTGCCAATAATTTTAAAAAATCTTCGTAAGGTCCACTGAGACTTATCTCTAAAATTTGAGCTAAATCAGACCTCGTTTGGTAGGCATCGGAAGAAGGCTTCAGTGTTTATTGTCGATAAATATTAAAAAGAGATTTTCGAGCTCGATTTTGGCGATGAGCTCCGATTCGAAATCCGAAAGCGCCATTAGGTTCGTATGATTATTTATGACTTTTGTGATTTTCCGAAAGTGAATTTCGAGGTTGTTCGGCTAGTTTCTGCTAAAATACCGAATGTTAAATAATTTGACTTTTTTCCATTTAATTTGCATTTTGAGTTTCTGGAATTCGATTTGAGATCCTCCTTAGCGAGTACGTCACATAAATTTCATATAACTTGTATGCGAAAGTTGGAATTATTTTGAATATCGTAGGGTACCGTTTTAATTTTCGTAAAAAAAAAGAATATAAAATAAAGTAAGAGAAAAGAAAATAAAATGAAAAATGAAAAAGGAAAAAGAAAGAAACTAAGGCGGAAAATGAGAAACAGAAACACTTCGAAACAGAAACATGACCACTTCGAAACAGAAAGAAATGACATGACGGAGAGGAAGAGAAAAATGCCAGAAAATAAGAAAAGAGTCGGAGAAAAAGTAGAATTTTTACTCTTAAATATTCAGGTAATCTTTATATATTATTTGAGTTTATTATGTATATTTGAATATATTTTGACGATAAAAATGGGGATATTAGACATCATTTTTAATACGCTCAATTAATAGTTTAAAGGGTCAATTGGACCCCGATAAAGGAATTAATTATATATTCGTACTCTGTGAGTTATGGGCAACATATAAATGCAATTTATTTAAGGTTTGGTTATGTGGCCTTAAACCCTGTACATAGGCCTGACTTACGTATTGCGTATGCGAATAGGGTATCAGGTTCCTAACTGGATTGCCCTAAGACGTAAGAAATGAAGCCGTTAGCCTTATGTGATATATTTTCTGCTTATTGAACACACTGGGATCATTTGGCAATGAATCCAAAGGGCAAAGCAGTTATTGAGTGGCTGTTCTAACTTTGTAACAAGGTAAGTGTTTATATCCATTTCTTTGGAGGCACTTGGCCTCGTGGATTTTCTAACATGTGTTCCTTACGTGTGTAGCTGCCGATAGGCGTACTCATTATGCCTTAGCTTTTGATTTACATTGCATATTATATGTTATGTCCTGTTGTTGGTATTGCATTGAGGATTTGAGCATCCTACTCTGGCTATGAGTTGGCATCTACTTCCCGGCTATCGATGAGAGTCCCGCGCCGGTGAAGGGTTATTATTGCAATATATTGCATTCATATGCATTACATTGCATCATATTGAGGGTAGGAGGATTCCGCCCCAGGAGCAGGATGATTCCGCTCCATTGCATTATATTGAGGGTAGGAGGATTCTTTCCTAGGAGCAGGAGGACTCCGCTCAATTGAATCATATTGAGGGTAGGAGGATTGAATCATATTGAGGGTAGGAGGATTGTGCCCTAGGAGCAGGAGGAATCCGCTCCATTGCATCATACTGAGGGCAGGAGGATTCCGCTCTAGGAGCGGGGGGATTCCGCTCCATTCATTTGGCACATGTGACCCTTTGCATCATATTTTATTTCAGCTCATCTCATTTCATTCATTTCATTTCATACCATTGTGTAGACTTGTGGTACATAACTATTGTTCTGCTTATACGTGTATTCCTTATTTGTTGATATGTTTCCGGCTCGTATTCCTGGTTGAGTTTATAGTTTCAAACGTGTTTCCGGTTATTATCTGGCTCTGCCTTTTTATAATTTAAATAAGATGAATTTTGTTTATCTGTTTCTTCTCCCTGGCTAGCTATCCTATTCTTTGAGGTGGCTAGTCTGCCCCACTTATTGAGTCCATTTGACTCACCCTTGTTTGTTTTTGTTTCTTGTCCATCTATTTAGTTTCCAGGATTGAGTTCACTATGTTGTGAAGGATCGAAGACGACTTCAGCTGTCAGGGTGAGCCAACTTTTATTCCGGATGGCCACCAGTTCATTGTTTATTATTTTAGTTGCATTTTGCTCCCTTCAGGAGGTATTAGTCCTGTTTTGTACTCTTAGATGTCTAGTTTGGATAACCCTAAACCTAGTATGTTGGGTAGTCAGCTGTAATTTCTTTTGTACAGCTTAGAGGTATCAGTATGTATGTGCTTTTTATTTTTAAAGTCTTGTCCTTATTTGAATTGTTATATTTATTTTCCTAATTTAATTGGTAAGGGTTCGCTCGACGGGTCTAGAGGAGGATGTCGGGTGCCCGCATGGCCTAATCAGATTCCTGGTTGTGTCACATCTATAAAATCAGTGAAATCTTGGCGAGCTTTGTGGTATCGAGATGAAACCCAATAGTAGCTAGTATGAATTGATGGACCAATGTCAGTCATGCTGTAGAGTATAGTCTGCCCCTCTTCTAAAATATTTTTCAAATCTTTCTGATTCTTTTGCCTGAGCTCAAATAGGGCAGTCTCCATTTTAATGAGAATCGGCTCAGATGGATATGCTGATATAGGTCCTTTGACAAAAAAAAAAGAAATGTTGTGACGGACATTATGAAGAAACTATGATATAGAAAATACAAACAAGCACATAAGTTTCTACCTTGACAGAAGGAACAACATGCTGGGCAAGATGCTCAGGGTTTAATATCTTGAAAAATTTGGTGAACTGACTAGCTGCAGCTGTGCGGACTTGAGCGTCTTCATGAAGTAGTAACCAAACATATGCAGACACCAATTTTTCAGCACTCAAGATAGACTCATTGCAGCTATTAATCATTTCCATAACCAAGATAGACTCGAGAAATTTGAAAGCTTCATCATTGTGAAAATCCCCAAAAAAATTGAAGCAAAGGTATTAAAAGATCTTTTAAGCAATTAGTCTCATCGAGAGCTTCTACAAGGTGGTTTCAAAACTAGTACGTTCGTGTCATCATCTCGAAGGGACTTTTTAAAGGTCACTCAGATAGTGAATGCGGCACTTAATTGCAAATGAGTGTCTTGATTCTAGAGTAAGGCAAGTAAGGTCGGGAGTCCTATGTAATCTATATATTGAGAAAGCTTCGGCAATGTTCATTGGGAGTTTCTTATTACTTCTTAAAGACAATGTGCTTTGGAGAAAAATGGACAAAGTTGATTTTCTTTGGTATTTCTACCGTGAAACGTTCTATTATTATCAATAGGGCACCTAAAGGTTTTTTTGCAACTCAAAAGGGTTGATGCAGGGAGATCCTCTCCCTCCATTCATTTGGTCATGGAAGGTATGAGTAGAATAATTTCAACAACAAAAGAACAAGGTTGGATCAGGGGCTTTAATCCTAATATTAGGAATTAGGGGGACTTTCGCATTACTCATCTGTTATACACTGATGACTAGCTAATTTTTTGTGAACCAGAAAAGAAGCAGATTTATCATCTCAACCGATCCTTCTATTCTTTGAAGCAGTGTCAGGTCTCCACATAAATTACGTATAAAAGACCGTTGCTAGTCTTGTTCTCAAATGCATCTCTTCAAGTTGGAAAGGGCAGGAAGATCAAGTTTTTGTTGTGGATTCTTGATTGGGTCATTCATCAGTAAAAAATATCGTTGCTAGTCTTATTCAATGTTGTACAAATTCAGGCAGATTATCTCCGAGCATGAGTCGGAGCAAGGGTGAAATTTCAATTTTATGGGTTGCATAAATGACTAGGAGCTCGATATAGTGTCCTCGTTACTCTTTTAGCCACATAATATCAATCTTATTCCAACTAAAGCTGACTCCTTATTTTGGAATAGGGACGCCAAGGGGTTATTTAAGGTCAGACCTTGTTACAAACTTTTACTAGTTGTTCAGGTAGTATTCGCAATTAGCCATCGAGAATAATTTGGAGAAACAAAGTCCCCTTTGAAGGTTGACTGCTTCTCATGGCTAGTGGCACATGGAGCATGCCTTATGTAGGATAACCTTCAGAAAAAGGGGATCAACATTTGTAGCGGGTGCCCCTTAAGTGGAAGACACAGTTAGGATGTCAAACATCTCATCATCCGTTGTTCTTTCACTTTATAGCTTTAGTATTTTATTCTAAGCATCTTAGGAGATAGATGGGCAATGCCACAGAAAGATACATATCTAAGTTTTGTAATTCTTCAATTCAACACCTTACATGGCATGTTTAAGACCACAATATTCAAGTACATTGGCCCGCATTACTTGCAACTTTAGCTTTAGACCACAAGATTGAAACATCTTCCTTTTTTTCATAGAGTCTGTGTACAAGTAAAAATACGTTATATAAATTGAATGGAAGGTTAGTGGTCCAACCTGTTGAGAGTTAACTAACAGAGCGACAAGCTTTGCTCCACCATAATAACTCAAAACACCACTAAATCAGCAAACCTAAGAACTAGTAAACCTAGTAACAACCTTAGTCCCCTCACTAACAGGATGTGCGCCAACTCGTTTGAATTCGTAGGTTTCTTATTATACCTACAACTTTGACGATCCGAAATTGGAAATAGAAAAAGATATTAAGAGGCCATTTTGCCATAAACAATTTTACCTTTTTTTGTTTGGCCATCAATATTTTTTAAGCGAATATCACTAAGCTTATAGCCTAGTGACAAATTTTATTGATAATAATACGAAACAAAAACACGTTTTTACAAACTACAACCAAAACCAAAAGAAATGTGCGAATTAAATCAAGTCTTGCTAGTACACTCCTATATACATGTCCTTGAGAAGCATTCCCCCAATTGGGTTGAGCATTATAAAATGCTAATACCACCAATATAGAGTCATAATTCTCAATGACAATGTACTTAACAATCATTGTACTAGCAACTACCAAAATCATGTAAAAATACGATCCATTGTAGCATGAGACTATCCACAAGAATGTGACTCCATCGAGCATGATATATACTGCCTCTAATTGCTTGTCCATGTGATCCTGCAGGCATTGAAGAAGTGAAGCTGCACGAGCTGATTGGTAATGGTTGTGAAAGGCCAATGACAACCGATAAAAAAGAGCGATGCCCACCAGTCGTCTAAGCAATCAAGGAAACTGTTCCAAGCAAGCATTAAAAAGGTATGACTATGTGAGCTTGAATTAATGAGCAACTCAATGTGCGCCCAATAAAGCGCAAGCTGAAACTGCTTCTCCAAGACCAAACTCCCATTAGGTGCACGAAATGAGAAACAACAAAGCATACAGTGAACTTATTAGCAAAATACCAACTTATACTTGTCAAAATACTATGGCACTGATGATATAGTAGATGAGTACTTCTTTTATATTATAACACCTGCAAAATGAGCAAACAAATAGTAGATGCCTGCTCCCTGCTTAACAAGTCGTGGTCGATATGATGGGATTTGGGCTTTGTACCAATTAACAATCCTTCTCCCTTGCACCCCCAAATCTGTGAAACTAAAGAACTCCTTTTCCCCAACCTCGTAAGCCATATTAGCTAGATGATCAGCTAATATTTCTGCCTTCACGAAGTGCATGCACGAAACTGAATTGCCCACTACACTTCATTGAAAAGATCTCTTCAACTATTCCAGCAATACTCCAAGCAGTTACCTATGTACCTTCTATAATGTTTTTAAGCAACAAGGAATCAGTCTCTATGACAACAGGACCCAAAGCATTCATGAGGCAACAATTCATAGCTTCCTTAATAGCCACAGACTCAGCTCTAACATTAGTGCCCTCCCTTATCAGTTTAGCTTTAGCAAATATCAAATCCCCATGATCATCTCGCACACAGAATCCATATGAACTCATACCTCTACATGCACCATCTGTGTTGCATTTCAACATGCCTCCAGCTGGGAACCTCCAAAGCACCTTAGTATACTTAAAATTTTGTCTATAACGTTCAAGAAAATTAACCAAGGAAGGCCATTCAAAAGCAACATTTGTCAAACCTGGGTATCTAACTTGTAGGAGCATTTGTAAATTTCTAGAAATCTCATGAATCAGCCTTTGAAATGAGACTTTCCTACCATGAGCAATAGTGTTTCTCTTTTTCCATAACTCCCACACAATAAAAGCTGGAACTGCTTGGCAAACTAATTTTAACCAAGGTGTTGCACTTGGTACACCTTCGTAAGACACTAGGGGGTTGAATAGTATTCTTACTCGATTTTCAAATCCTAAAACTTGCCTTTAAACTTTCTGCTCCTAACTCACAAAGAACCAGGTTCCTTGCAAGTTTCACCTATCTTTGAACCTAAACAAATTGCGGAAACGTAAAGAACACAGAGATTTTTACGTGGAAAAATCCTTGCTCAAGGGATAAAAAACCACGACCCAAACTCTTGGGATTTCAACTCTTCCACTAAAGGAAAACCCGAGCAAGTTTTAGACTACAACGTAATGTAATCAAGGAACTAGAACCCCCTAGTACCTAGAACCTTCACAAGCACACATTAGCTGGTAAGGTTACCTCTTCTTAACCTCAAAAAGTAATCTTTACTTAATGATTCTAAACAAGCTGATAGATTACAACTCAATAGCCTATAACAAAGAACTAAAACAACAGACTTAACTATGAAACTGCTCCTTCAGAAGGATCTGCTGCTCAGCCTTTGTTCTTGCACACAAAGCTCCTCACGATCTGATTTTACTTGATATGCTCTGTTGAGATGTCTTTTGTGCGTATTGAATTTGGCCAAATTAACTTGTATTTATAGGAACTAGACTCAGCCGGATCCAACTAAGTTTAGGAATCCTTTTCCTCTTTGAAATCGGTTTTAAACAAGGTTAGGCATATTTCCTTATTTAAAACCTAAGTTAATTTGCCTTAGTTCCCAATCCACTAACGTTTAGGAACCGCGTCCTTCTCAGCACCACTTCTTGCTTCTTCTGTTTCCGATCGGATTGGAACTTTGACCCAACTGTTCTTTTCTTTCCTTCTTTAGCTCTGACTTGAATATCTCGTTTGAACAGCTGGTCTTCTCACTTCGACTTTGAACCTTTTCGTGGTCCACTTAGCACCAGGTCCTTTGTTATCTTAAAAACTCATTCTTCAACAAATTCCCCCTTTTTGATGATGACAAACAATGTTGTCTCAACGAGGGTTTATACTCTCAAGAACCTGTAAAAATCAAACACTAACCACGAACCAAGGTAATAACAGTTAGGCAAAAATTAGGTCACAAACATATAATGAACTAACAACATCTAACTTCCCCCTTTTGGCATCATCGAAAAGTTTCACAGTTGTAAGAACCTGCTCAACTTAAATTAAGTCTAGTTGACTCTAGTGCCAAAGGAAGCAAGCAAGCCTTTAAACGTCAAGAACCTGTTTCAGACAATAAATACTAGCAAGATAGGATATTTATATCAAAAAAAAGTGCCAAATCGGCTTAAAACATCCAAACAACATTCAAATATTACAAACCAAGAGATGATATTGTCTTAAAAACAGGCCATAAAAGAACCTGGAAGGGACTAGGGAAAGGAACTGGTTTAGAACTGGGGAATATCAGGGATGTTAAAGTGAGCAAGCAACAAGGCGAGGCGACGCGAGTTTCCTTCTCTTTCACGCTCCAGCTCTGCAAGTAGCCTTGTGTTTTCAGCATTCATCGAGGCTAGCTCATCATTCTGCCTTTCAAGCTGCCTCCTGAACCCCTTAATCCTCCTGTCTATTCTATTGTTCCTCCTTTCATCTGCATCCTCCTCCATATGCTCTAGTTCATCAGCAGGTTCACCATCCAACACATAGTCACATGATTTAAGAATGTTCCTCCCAAACAATTCATTGTGGTCTGCCTCAGTCCACTTACCAACAAGCACCCCAAAGAGATCAAATACCTTCCCCAGAAGAAATCCATAGACCAGGGCATGTTTGCCTAACCCCATATCAGCTACCCTACCAATGTGCTTGATCAACAATTCAGGAATATTAATACGAACCTCTCGACCTAGCAGGTCCATATAGGTCATATCCAGAAAGGCTGCCTCACTCCTCCTTTCTGACCTCTGCAACAGGTTCTTCAACACAAATTCAAAGAGCAACTGGTAGAAAGGTTGCATTGCCTTCTTCTTAACTTGTGTAGCCCTTGCTAGTCTAGGTCTCCCTGCAAATTTCTGGGTCGCCTCCAAAGTAGACACACCATCTCCTCTACCCGGCCACGAGTTCCTCATATACTCGATGTATCCCTGAGAGGGAACGCCCAAAATCTCACCCAGTTCCACACTATCAAACTGGATTACCAGCCCCTTGACTATGGTTGTCACAATACCTTCACTTACTGTGCAATTAGAATAAAATTCTCGAACCTCTTGCTCCCTCAGTTGTCTAGAACGATCACTGAACAGGTTCAACCAACCCTGAGCCCTCAACTTAGCACCAAGCTGAGTCGTTCCCTCAAGCTCCAAGTCAGTGAGAATTTACCCTTCACCATTGGCAGACCTCTAAAATAGGCCACCCTCCTTTTCTTGTCTTCCTTGTCATCTCCAATCGCCAGCTTTGATTTGGAACCTCTCCTACGAACCTCAGGTTCCTCCACTATCCTCTCCTGATGCTCTCTTACATAACCTCGAGTAGCAGGTCTCCTAGCATGACTCACTGTCTTTCTGCTGCTTTCTCCCATACCCTCTGCATCTCTGGAACTTCCAATCTTGGAACTACCCATAAATTCTCCTCCTTTCACTAACCTTCTTTTCTTCATAGTTTGTTTTTGTTCCTTAACCACATGCCTCTTTCCCAATCTCCTCTGTTCCTCCACAACCACAACATCAATCTCACTGGAGAAATTTGCATTAGCTTGAGGAGTGGGATTGGGCTCAGGCAACAGAGCATCTAAAGGCTCAGTAAAACCTACACCTTCTACATTCTCTTCCACATAATCATCAATATCTCTAAGATCTGCATCTTCACCTGCCACAGAACCAGAGAACGAACCAGGTTCTTCTCAGGTTCTTTAGCAGGTTCAGCAGATTTTTCCTCTCCTTTGTCACTAATAGTCTTTTCCACTACAGGAACTGTCTCAGGAACAGGTTCCTCAACAGTTTTCTCAGTTTCTTTAGTAACAACAATATCAATCTCTGTTTCAACGGCCTTTTCAATATTTTCTACAACTACCTCCTCCTTCTCTCCAACTACAGACATAACCGGCTTACTAAATCAACAGGCACAGAAGGTAAACTAGTATCGACGACTATAGTACCAGTAGGAGAACTAGGGTTTACCTTTTCAGTTTCTTGAATGATTTCTTGAGTCATTTCAATGATTCCTTCCCCCGTACAAGTTTCTGGAACACTTTCCCCCTTACTAGTTGCTTCTTCCGTCAACTTCTTCTGTCTCAGTTTCGCAAACTTTCTCGCCATAGCCACAGAACGACTCGCTGCAAGTTGCTTTGCCTTTTGATTTAGTTTGGATATTTTTATTTTAGGAGAAGAGAGGTGAGAATCCACTTTGGAACTGGTCGACATTTCTTCTTTAGAGAGAGTTGTGTTTTAGAGAGAGAAAATATTTTGAGAGAGTTTTAGCCGATAGAAACAATGTTTCTTTGATCAAATGATGGAATAGAGACAGGTATAGGTGTATCGGGAAGGGGAACGGGTTGATGGAATACGAAAAAGCTGCTACATAATTATGACGCATAGGAGCTGACGCCAGCATGGTTCAAAGTATTTTAAATTTAAAATCTTACACTAATCCGGCGCCAAGTGAGGGTGATTGGTAACAAATTACGCCACGTAAGACAACAGTTACACTCAGTAAGTGATATAGAATGTGTACCTGAATGTCCATGCACCAATTTCTTCAATTATATCTTTTATATAAAAAATTTGCCAGTATCTAAGTCATGAAAACAGGTTCCAAATAGGTTAGCATGCAAAACAATTAAATTTTGATAGTAGAATCAACTAAGCAAAGTTAAACTAAGTAAAATAAGGAAACTTCAGTAGCCAATCATTGGGAGAACCAGGTGCTGCTTCGTTCATTCTATCTTGGTCATCCCTAGCTCAGGCCTATTCTTTTCAAATTGTACCTTGTTCAATGCCTTAGTGAAGATATCTGCAATTTGATCCCCAGTCCTGCAAAAGTCCATAGTAATTAGGCCTTTATCAACATTATCCCTTAAAAAGTGATGCCTAATATCAATGTGCTTTGTTCTCTTGTGCTAGACCGGGTTCTTGGCAATATTGAATGCACTGGTATTGTCACAAAAGATTAGAACTGGTCCACACTTGATTCCAAAGTCCTCCAACTGCTACTTGATCCATAATAACTGTGAACAACATAAAGCAGCTGCTACATATTCAGCTTCAGCTGTGGATAATGCCACTGAATTTTGTTTCTTTGTAGCCCATGAAACTAAATAAGGACCTAGGAAGTGTGCCATCCCAGATGTGCTTTTCCTATCAACCAAGTGACCAGCATAGTCAGCATCAGCATACCCAATAAGATCAAAACTTCCACCTTTTGGGTACCACAAACCAAGATCTTGAGTTCCTTTTAAATATCTTAAGATTCTGTTGACTGCAGTTAAGTGTGACTCCTTTGGTTTTGACTGGAACCTTGCACGCAACCCCATACTATAAACAATATCTGGACGACTTGCAGTTAAATACAGCAAAGAACCAATCATTCCTCGGTACTCAGTTTCATCAATGGAAGCACCAGTTTCATCCAGATCTATCTTCGTTCCTGGAGCAATGGGTGTGTTCATACCCTTAGCAGACTTCATATCATACTTCCTTAGTAGCTCTTTGATGTACTTCTGCTGGTGGATCATTGTACCTTCCTGAGATTGCTTGATTTGTAAGCCTAAGAAGAAATTTAGCTCACCCATCATACTCATCTCAAATTCACATCCCATCAGGTTGGCAAACTCCTTGCAAAGGTTCTCATTTGTAGCACCAAAGATGATGTCGTCTACATACACTTGAACAATCAGCATGTCCTTGGCTTTCTTCCTTAAAAACAAAGTATTGTCTATTTTACCTCTAGTAAACCCATTCTTCAATAAGAACCCAGACAATCTTTTATACCAAGCCCTAGGAGCCTGTTTCAACCCATACAATGTCTTGTCAAGTTTGTAGACATGATCAGGAAACTCTGTACTTTCAAAGCCAGGTGGTTGAACCACATACACCTCTTCATTCAAACAACCATTAAGGAATGCACTCTTCACATCCATTTGGTACAGCTTAAACTCCATGTAAGCTGCAAAAGCAATAAGCATCCTAATGGCCTCCATTCTTGCAACAGGTGCAAAGGTTTCATCATAATCGATTCCTTCTTCTTGGCTGTAATCTTGAACCACCAGTCTTGCCTTGTTCCTCGTTACTATGCCATGTTCATCCAGCTTGTTTCTAAAGACCCATTTAGTACCAATAATGGACCCATCCGTTGGTCGAGGGACCAGGTGCCATACCTTACTACGTTCAAACTGATGAAGTTCCTCTTGCATAGCAATCACCAGTCTGGATCCTCAAGTGCTTCACATACATTCTTTGGTTCTATTGAGGACAGAAATGCAAAAAATACACAGAAGTTCTTCAAAGCTCTTCTAGTAACCACTCCAGTGTTTAGATCAGACATGAAGTTCTCCAGTGAGTGAGAACTTTTATATCGTCAAGGTTTAGGTTGAATCTGCTGAGTGTCGTTCCCAGGAGGAGCTGAGTCATCTTGGTCTTCTTCATCTTGCTCTTCAGTTTCCCCCTGTCTGATTCTTATCATCCTGATAACTTTTAACTCCTTTCGAATTCTCAGGGTCTTCAGCAGGTTCATCTCTTGCAAGACCAATCTCCTGATCATCATCTTCTTGTCTGTTTGTAACACTTTCAGATTTATCAAATACCACATGCACACTTTCTTCTACAGTCAAGGTCCTCTTGTTGAACACTTTATAAGCTTTACTTTGTGAAGAATATCCTAAGAAGATTGCTTCATCACTTCTAGTATCAAACTTCCCTAGAGGTTCTTTCCTGTTGTTATGCACGAAATACTTGCACCCAAAAGCTCTGAGATGTGCAATATTAGGTTTCCTGCCTCTAATCAGCTCATAGGGAGTTTTCTCTAACAAAGGACGGATAGAACATCGATTCAGCAAGTAGCAAGCGGTGTTGACTGCTTCAGCCAAAAAATTCTTCGATAGACCGCTTGACAACAACATTGTTCTAGCCATGTCCTCCAAAGACCTGTTCTTCCTCTCTACTACACCATTCTGCTGAGGGGATCTTGGTGCAGAGAAGTTGTGATCCACACCATGTTTATTACAATATTCTGCAAACTTAGCATTCTCAAATTCTGTACCATGGTCGGCCCTTATACTCACTAGTTGAAGCCCCAGTTTCTTCTGATTGACTCTGACCCAGTCCTCGAACATATCATATGCTTCATCTTTAGAAATGAGGAACAAGGTCCATGTGTATCTGGAGTAGTCATCAACTATTACTATTACGAATCTCTTACCTCCTCTGCTCCTAATCCTCATTGGTCCACACAAGTCCATAAGAACCAGCTCAAGTGGTTTAGAAGTACTAACCACTTTCTTTGACTTGAATGAAGATCATACATGTTTCCCCCTCACACAAGCATCACAAATCGTGATTTCATTGAACCTCTTGTTTGGCATTCCACGAACCAGGTCCTTTGACACCAACTAATTCAATTGAGTCAGGCTTGCATGTCCTAGTCTCTTGTGCCACAACTGACTATCATTCTCCAGCACATTCAGACAAGTCAAATTATTCTCAGGAAGAGAACCTAATATAGCCCTATACACATTATTAGCTCGTTTCCCTTCCATTATCACTTCACCAGTCTGCAGGTTCTTTACAGTGCAACCTACAGAAGTGAAACTCACTGAGTTTCCTCTATCACATAGTTGAGAGATACTTAGAAAATAGTGCGTCAATCTATCCACACAGAGTACATTATCAATAGAATTATTGAAGGATCTCCCAACTTTTCTAGTACCAACAATTTCACCACTCTTGCCTCCTCCAAAAGCCACACTACCCCCCTTGAAATGCTGCGAGTGAGAGAAAGTTTCTTCTATCTCCTGTCATGTGCCTGGAACACCCACTATCAAGAATCCAGCTTGGGTTGTTCCATCTCACTCCTGCCTGTAAAAGAAAATCAAAGGTTAGTAACAGGAACCCAGACAAACTTGGGTCCCTTTTTGTTATCGAATGGATGAATCAAATCTTTTCTAGCCCAATAAGGTAAAATTGATTTTTTATTCTTTATCACTGCTCCTTTTGCAACACTGCATTCATTCTTGATATGTCCAGTCTTACCGCACAAGAAGTAGAGTTTGTTGCAAGGAAGTCCTACATATTTACTATTAGGGTTCCAAGCAGGTAAAGGTTTCCTATGTCCTAATCCAGTCTTACCTCTATTATGATTTTCATGCAACTAATTCAAAGCTTCAGAAGACTTGTTCCATTTAGTGAGTCTGGTGAGCTCAGAGTTAGATTTTTCAACCTTCTCCTGAAGAACCCGGTTCTTCTCAGTCTCCTGATGTAGAGCCTGGTTTTTCTTTTTAAGCTCAGCTTCGAGGTTGATTTGAGCCTCACTAACTCCTTGCTTACCAGACACTTCTTTCAATTTTTGATTCTCAAGTTCGAGTGCAGAACCTAGCTTCTTCTCACAAAGCACATGTTCCTTTAATTGAAGAGTTTCTAATTCAAGGGCTGAGACTTTCTTTTTGAGTTCAAAAACTTGAGTTTCACTAGCAGTTAATTCCTTTTTAAGATCAGATTAGCTTTTTCCAAGTTTTTATTTTTCATTGAAAAATCAGACACAAGTGACATTAGTTGGTCCTTCTCAGAAAGTGCTTGGTCCTTCTCAGATCTCAAATTTTCAATCTCTTCAATTAAAGTCAGGGCAAGCAAATTTAATTCCCTAGAAGAACAAGTATGAAGTCTAGTTTTCAGTTCATCGAGACTTACTTCAAGTGTATCATCAATCGAAGGTTCATTATCAGCCATCAGTGCCAATGGAGAGTCTTCTTCTGGTTCTTCTTCTTCTTCTTCTTCTTCTTCTTCTTCTTCTTCTTCTCTTCTTCTTCTTCATCACTTTCTCTTTTAGAAGGTCCCCATGTTGCATAGAAAGCCTCTTTCTTCTTTATCCTTAATGCTCTGAAGTTGGGAGGACTTTTGGTCTTCATAGGTTCATTCTCCTTTGAGGCTCCAGACCTTTTCCACTCAATATCCCACAATGGGCAATCCTTTATAGCATGATCCTTCTTGTTACACTTAAAACATCCTGAGTAGTCAGGATTTTCAATTATGTTGTTCTTGGCAGGAGCGGCTTTGGTTTTTCTTCTTTCGAAGCCTAAGGATTTTCGTACTACATTGACTAAAGCCATCTCATGCTCAGATACTTCATACTTAGAACCTCCAGTAGCCTCTAAAGCTAGGTTCTTCTCTTTCTTAGGTTCCACCTTGATTCTTGATTGTTTCATAAGCTCATGGGTTTTCAGACTACCAACGAGTTCGTCTAGTTCAATCTTATCCAATTCTTTGGACTCAATGATAGCTGTAACCTTTTATTCCCATGAATAAGGTAGAATCCTGATCACTTTTTCGACCAAATCTTCATTAGTTATAACCATACCTAGTGACTTCATCTCGTTTGTTATGATCGTCAACCTGGTCATCATATCCTGGATAGACTCAGATTCACCCATAACAAACAACTCGAACTTTCTTTTCAGCATTTGGATCCTTGACTTCTTTACACGTGAAGTTCCTTCATGAGCAATTTGTAGAGCATCCCAAATCTCTTTGGCAGTCTTGTATGAAGAAACTGTGTTGTACTCATTAGGACCAAGTCCACATAAGATGAGCCTCTTAGCTTTTTCATTCTTCTCCACCATCTTGAAATCAACATCAGTATACTCAGATATCTCTTTGGGAACAGTTTGCTGATTGGGTGGTTGTCCAACAGTTTTGCTTGGAATAAGAGGTCCATCCTTGGTAATGATCCATAGCTGGAAGTCTTCAGCTTGAATAAAGTCTTCCATTCTTCCTTTCTACCATCCATAGTATTGGCCATTGAATTGAGGAGGCCTGTTGACAGATTGTCCTTCAGTAATTATCGGTGGTGCACTCATTGTTCAGATCCTTCTCAAGATGTTAGTCTTTCTTCGAGAGAACCTGCTCTGATACCACTTGTTGCACTTGGTGCACCTTCGCAAGACACTAAAAGGGGGGGGGGGGGTGAATAGTGTTCTTACCCGATTTTCAAATCCTAAAACTTGCCTTTAAACTTTCTGCGCCTAACTCACAAAGAACCAGTTTCACCTATCTCTGAACCTAAACAAGTTGCGGAAACATAAAGAACACAGAGTTTTTTACGTGGAAAAATCCTTGCTCAAGGGATAAAAAACCACGACCCAAACTCTTGGGATTTCAACTCTTCCACTAAAGGAAACCCCGAGCAAGTTTTAGACTACAACGTAATGTAATCAAGGAACTAGAACCCCGTAGTACCTAGAACCTTCACAGCCACACGTTAGCTGGTAAGGTTACCTCTACTTAACCTCAAAAAGTAATCTCTACTTAATGCTTCTAAACAAGCTGATAGATTATAACTCAATAGCCTATAACAAAGAACTAAAACAACAGACTTAATTATGAAACTGCTCCTTCAGAAGGTTCTACTGCTCAGCCTTTGTTCTTGCACACAAAGCTCCTCACGATCTGATTGTATTTGATATGCTCTGTTGAGATGTCTTTTGTGCGTATTGAATTTGGCCAAATTAACTCTTATTTATAGGAACTAGACTCAGCCGGATCCAACTAAGTTTTGAAATCCTTTTCCTCTTTGAAATCAGTTTTAAATAAGGTTACCCATATTTCCTTATTTAAAACCTAAGTTAATTTGCCTTAGTTTCTAATCCATTTACGTTTAGGAACCGCATCCTTCTCAGCACCGCTTTTTGCTTTTTCTATTTCCGATAGGATTGGAACTTTGACCCAACTGTTCTTTTCTTTCCTTCTTCAGCTCTGACTTGAATATCTCGTTTGAACAACTGGTCTTCTCACTTCGATTGTGAACCTTTTCGTGGTCCACTTAGCACCAGGTCCTTTGTCATCTTCAAAACTCATTCTTCAACACAAGGCCTCCTCTTACACTGCCATCACTTCTCTATAACTTGTCTATATCTCCAATCTTGTATGACAAACTCCATGGCATTTGCAAAGTAGGACCAGATATTCTTGTCAATTGAGCTAGTAATAAAGAGATGCTCTCTTGTTTCTCCTTAGGGTGTCCACAACACCAACACCTAGAAGAAAATGGTACCCCATTCTTTTCAATTCAGTGTCAAGAGGTAGCTTGAATTTCCAGGCTCTCCAAAGCACAAATACAACTTTGAAGGGTACACCCTTCAACCAAATCAGCTTGTACACATTCTTCACTTCACCCTTTGCTCTAATATAATTGAATGCACTCTTGACAATAAATTTACCATTTGAAGTAAGTTCCCACCAAGGTGTATCTCTAGGCTGAGTGATCTCCCCAGGTTGTATATTTTCAATTACATGATGTGCTAAATCCTCAGGTAGAGTATCAAGGAGCAGCTGCTCATTCCAGCCAGTAGGATCAAAGAAATCCTTAACTAAATTCAGCTCCTCCCTGATGCAAAAGGATCTAGGGACTACAAAATAAAGTGCCTCAAGCTGTGTCTATTTGTCATACCAAAAGTGAGAAGATCCTTGCTGACTTGCCAGACAATCTCATGATCAACCATTTCTCTAACTTGCAACATCTTCTACCAGACTGGAGAGCCATTGGTATATGGAACCACTGAATAATGAATCTTCTTACAATATTTGTTGGCCATAAAAATACCCCACAAAGATATTTTTGTTCTGAAACTGCACCATAGTTTTGAGAATAGGGCCTTTGAGACATCATGTAATGACTCAAACCCAACACCACCTTCAGCATATGTCTTGCATAAAGTATTCCAGGATGCCCAGTGTCTCCTAGAGTGTTCTTCAGATTTGTTCCAAAAAAAGTTTGCAAACATTGATTGATCACACTATCTAGGGGATTCATAGCTGAAAGCAGATGGATTGGCATACTAAGAAGAACATGTTGAATCAAAGTAGCTCTACCCCCATAGGATAGCATTTTGTCTTTCTAAGACTGAAGCTGCTTCATGACTTTTTCAACAATATCATCAAGCTGTGCCTTGTTTCTCCTCTTATAAGCAATAGGACACCCTAAGTAAGTGAAAGGAAAATTACCTCTTTGAATCTGAGTAATGTTTTGCCACCTTATCAATTAACTCCTGGCTCACAGTGTGATATAAGTAGGTGGAGCTCTTTTTTTTGTTAACCTTCTGACCACTAGCACCCTCATAAGCATCTAGAACACCCATCATCAACCTCAATGAAGTAGTATCTATGGAACATAAGAGAATAATTATCTGCATAGGCTAAATGGTTTATAGGAGGACTCCATTTAGGCATATCAAAGCCTTTGAACATGGCAGTCTCATGCAAAGCATTCAGGGCCCTTGAGATCACTTGAGCTGAAATAATGAACAAGGTGGGACAGAGAGAATCTCCTTGCTTCAACCCTCAAGAAGATGTAAAGAAGCCATAAGGTTGCCCATTAAACAAGACATTGTACCAATTGTTGTTGAGCAGCCTCATTACCATGTCAATGCAAATTTTACTAAATCCCATTTTCCGTAGCACCTTAAAAAGAAACAACCAAGACACTCGATCATATGTCTTCATCATGAAAAACTTTATAACCAGATTTGCATCTTTTGCTCTTTTCTTGATGTCATCAACTATCTTATGTACAAGCAGGACATTCTTAATTATGCTTCTACCCTTTATAAATCCAGCTTGAGTAGGAGAAATCAAGGTAGGAAATTAATGAACCAACCTCTCATAAAGAACCCTAGAGATCACCTAATTAATGAAGTTACATAAACTGATTTGTCTGAAGCCTGAGAATGTGGCCACTTAGGATTTATGGGTAAAAGAACCAGATTGGTATGAGATACAAACTTGGGGATCTCATGTCCACCAAAGAATGCCCTCACTAACCTGGTTAGATATGAAGCAATGATATCCCAACAAACATGATGGAACCTGCCTCAAATTCTATCAGGGCCACTTGCACTGTCTCCACTAACCCCAAACACTGGCTTCTTAACCTCATCTATTGATCGTAACTCTTCAATTGTACTATTCTGCTTACTGGTCACCAAAGAAGGCACATGTAAGAGTAAATCAAAGTTCAGCTCCACCTCATCTCTTGTGAATTGTTGTTGGAAAAACCATGCTGCCTCAGTAGCCATAGCATCACTATCACTTATCCAGTTTCCATCTCTATCTTGAATCCTATGTATTTTCAGATTTTTTCTTCAACCTTGAACCTGAGCATGAAAGAACTTGGCATTATGGTCACCATCCTTGAACTGTTGGAACCCTACTTTTTACCTCCAGAACTCATCTTCAAGATGCAACACTCTCTTAAGATCAGCTTCAGCTTTCTTCAGTTGTTCTCTATAAAATTCACTAGGGGCTTCTTCCAGTTTTTCTTCATGGCATCTGATAATGTCCTCAAGTGATGAAATCTTCTAAAAGATATTTCCAAATGTCTGCTTGCTCCATCTAGATAAAGCCTGCTTAACCTTTTTCAATTTCCTATGAAGCATAATGAATGGATCACCCTCACAGTCACACACCCAATTCTCTCTAAATACTTGCAAAAAAATGTCATATTATGCCCAGAAATTGAGGAACTTGAAGGACTTAACAATGTTAGAAGCTTCAGTGGAATATGAAAGAAGTAAATGGGAATGATCAGAACCAGTTCTTGCAAGATGCTCAACTTCTATCTTAGGGAAATAATCAATGAATTCCTGATTTGCAAAGCACCTATTAACTCTCTTCAGAATGAAATGATCTTCTATTCTCCCACTCCACCATGTCAATGTACTACCAGAAAAGCCTAGATCAATGACACTACAGGCAGCAATAGTGGCAGCAGAATCCTCAACTTCTGAAGTTAAAACAGGCAATCCACCATTTATTTTTCTCCTCAGATAGGATGACAGTAAAGTCACTATCAATCAGCCATGGCTTTATAATTGAAGATGCTATGAACTGCAATGAATCCCACAAAGGCACTCACTCCAATCTATCACATTTAGCATACACTAGGGTGATGAAAAACTCTTTGTCAAGCTGGATGTGGTGTAGTTTTAGGGTGAGTGATTTCTCCTGATCATCTATGATAGAGACAGTGTAGTCAACACCAAAAAATACCCATATCTTCCTATTGACATTAGCAATCGACCAATGCATATTTAATCTCAATTCATAGGACTGCACTCTATATGCATCTTGAAAGGGTTCAAGTAGTCCTATAAAAGAGAAGTGATGATGTCTATGAAAAGTAGTTAACCTTGTGAATGCTTCTTGTGTGTTCACTGATCTTATGTTCCAAATCAATGCTTTGTCCATCATTTTAAACCTTTGATTTTGAACTCCTAACTAGTTATATCCTGGTAATAGGACCAGGAAATTTCTTGGCTCTTCTTCATCCTTTCTTTGTTGCATCAATGGTCCTTGGTGACAAGTCACCATCCCTGGCCACATGTTGAAAGTTATGTGCAGTTGATTTTTCTTCCTCATCTTCCATCTCTTCTCCAACTTTCGCTTCTTCTTGCACCACTATTTGTTTACAAGGACTGATTCTTGCTTTCCTTCTTAAAAGCCCCTTGGTGTCAGACAATTGCAAAGAATTAATTAGGGCTTTCTCTTCATCAGTAAAGTCATCTTTAGATAAGCCCTTGGGTATGTTGTCATCCTTCTTGGGAATTAAATCATCATCTTGTTGCTCCAGTTGTGAAGGAATTATCTGGGCAGAAGTGTTCAAAGGAACATGTACTTCTGAATTTTTGATGTTCGAATTGACCTGGGCAGTGATCATCTTCAATGTGGCTAAGGGAATTAATTCATCCTTGTTGGTCAAACTCTTAGCTTTATTTAGCAATTCCTGCGCCTCCAAATTAATTACAGACAAGCCTTTAATCCCACTATTAGTCAATTTCCCAGCTGAGATATGAGTGGTAATTATGGGCATTAATTCTTTGCCTGTAATTAATGCATCATCAGCCGAATCTTTGCCTGGGGTTAAGTTCGATCCCTGAGCTTTAATGCCTTTCCTACTTCCTGGAGAATTATGTTCCCCAGCATCTTTCCTGTCGCCTGGACTTCCTCAATATGATTCAATGCTCCTCGACTTCCTGGGAAACCTTTGTCTAGGGTTTTAACACCCACAGCTTTAATGAGCCCCTCTTTAATTATAAACTCAGGATTAATAACATTCAGCGTAGGATTAGGGTTTTTAACTGAATTAACTACCTCCTTATAACCTTTGCCAGCAACATCATTCAAATTTGTAGGGGCACTGCCTCCTCTTTTTGTAACACTGAAAAAGAAATAACATTACGTTGATCCACCTTACTAGCAACTTGTTCTTGAGACAACTGAGTGTTTGCAACATTATTCCTCTTCCCACCTGCCAAACATTAAGGTTTTGATTAGGGTTTAGCCTTCTACCACATTTGCCATTCTCCCTCCTTTGATACGTATTATTCACATATTTTCTCATATCATCTTTTTTCCCACTAGGACCTGGTTCCCCAATAATCTTACCACCTTTCAGCACCTTCACTCCCACTGGATGTTGAGTCTCACAATTGTCAGCTTTTTTGTCATCTTGTGCACTATTCTCCTCGTACAAATCTGGATGTAACACTCTACATTCCGTGTTTACATGCCCTTGTAAACAACCTTGAGAACAATACTTTGGTAGATAATTATAAAAAATTTTGATACACTTAGAGTGCCTTTTCCCCGTGTCTTCATCAACTTCAACAATATCATTTCATGAGGCAATTCTCTTAATAAATCGATCTCCACCTTGACCCTTGCACAACTAGGGCGTGTGTGATGTAGCTGCATCTAAATGTAGTGGTTTACCAACTGCCAAGGCCAATGAAAACATACACTCTTAAACAAAAAAATTGGGTGGCAAATTTGGGAATGAAATCCAACCAGTTGCAATCGAAGTCACACTAAGGATCCCACTTTAAACTTCTCATCAAAAATGTTTCTCTACCAACTTTAAGCCACTGTCCCTTAGATAACAAGTTAACATAATCTTCAAATAATGAGCAACGAATCAGAATACCCCTATAATCAAGCGAGCCAATGATACAATGTCCATTAACTTCACATTGAGAAGGAATTACTTTGCGTAGGTCATTCAAACCTGGAGAACCATAGGTAAACTTCCCTATGATGCCATAGAGAGGTTTAGTTGAAGCAATGGACTGTTGCACCTCCTTCTTGTTCCACTTCATCGTATGCCTTCCATTGATTCTTTGTGGGTGTCGAATAGGTAAAGTAGGGACTTGAACTGCATGGTTTTCAAGTGATTGAGCTGGGGGAACTACAACTCCTGCATAGGATGTATTGGGCTGAGAAACCCCAGTGGGGGGCTGCCCAGTGGCCGGAGTGGCCATGGAAAAAGCCAAGGAAAGGCTGCGCTAGTGTCGCCTCCAAATCGCCAATTCGCCTAGAGAGAAAAGAGAGCCATGCCAGTTATGGTTTAGGGTTTTTGGCCATCAATTTGGTTGGTTTTTCAAACAAAAAAAAAAATCAAAAGATGAGCACTTTTTGGATTTTTTTCAAAAATCAACTTTTTACAAACGCATAAAAATGGATTCATCAAGATTGGCCCTGTTGAGTGTTGATGTCCCAGATTATTATCCATTGCATTTCAAGATTACTTCTAAAATCACTTTTCTTCCCTTTTTTCAATTTTATTTACTATATTTCAAGATTAAAGATTACAACTAAGATCACTTTTCTGACTTTTTTTCAAATTTATCTACTACAATTCAAGATTACAACTAAGATCACTTTTCTGCCTTTTTTTTTTCAATTTTATCCACTACATTTTAAGATTACAACTAAGATCACTTTGTGGCCCTTTTTTCAATTTTATCCAAAAGATTTCAAAATCACTACTGCAGTTTGCATGGACAACAACAACAAGTATACTAATGCAATGAAGAAAATAAAATATTTATTCCACTAAACTTCACCATTAAAATAAAGGTGTATATAAAATGTGCCTCAATTGACTTCCTATTTCACACAGTGACTCAATGGTTGTCTCTCTAACTCTCTCAATATCACAAAACTTAGAAACCTCATCCAACCGGGAAAGTAAGAATTTTGCATGGTGTATCCCACCCACATAAGGAACAAAAGTGCCCAAGGCTTTAGCAATATAAAAAATGATTTTGTCCTCATTATCACATTTTATACTATGAAGGATCGGGATGACTTTTGTTCTAGGCACTCTGGGGCCAACTGTATGGGAAATATTGCCCACGATCATGAAGGCCCTGAGTCTGAGACTTGAAACAAAGTTGGGGTAGTAATAATATGGGAAATTAGAACTTAATGTATGAGCATGGAACACTTAAACTAAAATTCTATATTGATATACATATTTATAAGGGTAACTATAGTGATAGCATTATTGAAGTTGTAGCTTAGGCAAAAGATAATGAATTTTACTAGATAATATTATTATAAAATTATTTCGACATCCATGGTTGTTAAATTCCCATAACTATACCTGAAGATAATTTCCATCAAGCACATCTTGTTGATTTTCTCCAGAAGTTTTTTTTTTTGGTTCTGTAATAATGTTGGTTGAGCAGTCAATTCAGCTTGATGGACAATTCATAAATCATGATAACAGATTAAATCACCAATTATGAATGCTTCAAGAATTTGATAAAGCCACTCGGACCTTGGTTCAAGCCAACTGAAGCTTAACAACCGGACACTAAAAACAGCGGAATCAACGACGGAAAAGAAAGGATAAAAGCTAGACATAGCTTGTCTTGCTCAAACAATATCAAGGAACTAGTCTTAATACCACCTGAACTATGCAACGATCCTCAAGAGAACAATGCCTCTTGCAAATAGAATGATTAAAAAGGAATTGTTCAATCGAAGTTCACCAAAAGAAACAAGTTCCGAAATATCAAACATCTGGGTTTCTCATATCTGAGATAAGATAGACATAGCTCTCGGCTAGTCTCATTTAATCAATATAAAAAACCAAGGTATCCTACAAATGACATACTATGGGGTTTATATGTGTTCGGGCAGGGCTGAATCAACTATGTGTTCGGGGGCTCTTATGCTCTAATGCTCGATCGCTCTTGAAACGACTTTGGTCAGTCGTTTCGGAAGTTAGGACTTCGATTGACGTGTCGATAATTTTAAAAATTTTGTAAGGTCCATTAGGACCTGTCTGTAAATTTGAGTTAAATCAGAACTCGTTTGGTACGTATCGGAAGAAGATTTCAGTTTTTATTGTCGATAAATATTAAAAAGAGATTTTCGAGCTCGGTTTGGCAAATCAGCTCCGATTCGAAATTCGAAAGCGCCGTTGGGTTCGTATGATAATTTATAGCTTTTTTGAACTTTCGAAAGTGAATTTCGAGGTTATTCGGCTAGTTTCCGCTAAAATGCCAAAAGTTAAATAATTTGACTTTTTTTCTATTTAATTTGTATATTGAGTTTCGGGAGTCCGATTGAGATCCGCCTTAGCAAGTGTATTACATATATTTTGTATAACTTGTGTGCAAAATTTGAAATTATTTAGATTATCATAGGGCGCCGTTTTAATTTTCGAAAAGAAAAGAAATTATAAAAAAAATAAAATAAAAAAGGAAAAAGAAAAAAAACAAAAAAGATAAGAGGCGGTGGACTTTTTGTCCTTAGCCTTTTTATAAGTGAACAGAAACATAAAACGTAGTACAGAAACATAAAATGAAAATGCCGAAGGAGAAACAAGACATAACACAAGAAAATAATGCCAGAAAATGAGAAAAGGGCTGGGAAAAATATAGAATTTTCACCCCAAAACATTCAGGTAATGATCTTAATGTACTATTTGAGTTTATTATGTGTGTTTGAATATATTTTGAAGGTAAAAATTGGGATATTAGACATCGTTTTAATAAGTTCAACTGATAGTTTAAAGGGTCAATTGGACCCCGATAATGGAACTGAATATATATTCGTACTCAGTGAGTTATGGGAAACATATAAATGTAATCTATTTAAGGTTTGGTTATGTGACCTTAAACCTAGTGCATAGGCCTGGCCTGCGTATTGTGTATGCGAATAGGGTATCAGGTTCCTAACCGGATGGCCCTAAGATGAGAGGAATGAAGCCTTTATCCTAATTTAATATATTTTTCTGCTTATTGAATAGGGTGGGATCTTTTGGTAATGAAACCAAAGGGTAAAGCGGTTGTTGATTAGCAATGCTAACTTTTGGAAGAGGTAAGTATTTATATCCATTTCTTTGGAGGCACCTGGCCTCGTGAATTTTCTACCACGTGTTCCTTACGTGTGTACTGCTGATAGACGTACTTATTACGCCTTAGCTATGGATTTAGATTATATATTATATGTTATGTTCTGTTGTTGGTATTGCATTGAGGATCTGAGCATTGTACTCTGGCTGAAAGTTGGCATCTACATCCCGGCCGTCGATAAGAGTCCCGCGCCGGTGAAGAGTTATTATTGCATCAGATTGCATTCATATGCATTATATGTCATTCATATGCATTACATTGCATATCATATTGGGGGCAAGAGTATTTAGCCCCAGGAGAGTGCAAGAGTATTCCGCCTCTGGTTTATATCATATTGGGTGCACGAGTATTCCGCCACAGGAGCAGGATTATTCCGCTCTTATGTCAGATACTGAGTGCAGGAGTATTCCGCCTCAGCTTTATATTATATCGAGTGCAGGATTATTCCGCCCCTGGTTTATATTATATCGGGTGCAGGAGTATTCCGCCCCAGGAGCAGGAGTATTCCGCTCCAGCTGGTTATCAGATTAGATTCCTCTCGAATGCAAGAGTATTCCGCTTCGAGATGGGATTACGGGCACATGTAACCCTTTGCATCATATTTCATTTCATTTCATTTCATCTCATGTCATTTCATTTCATACCATTGTGTAGACTTGTGGTACATAACTACTGTTCTGCTTCTACGTGTATTGCTTATTTGTTGATATGTTTCTGGCTCGTATTCCTGGTTTAGTTTATTGTTTCATATGTGTTTCCGATTGTTATCTGGCTATGCCTTTTTATTATATAAATAAGAGAAATTTGGTTTATCTGTTTCTTCTCCCTGGTTAGCTATCCTATTCTTTGAGGTGGTTAGTCTGCCCCACTTGTTGAGTCCTTTTGACTCACCCTTGTTTGTTGTTTTCTTCTTGTCTATCTATTTCATTTCGGCAGGTTCGCTCTAGGATTGAGTTCGCCGCGTTGTAATGGAGCGAAGACGACTTCAGCTGTCAAGGTGAGCTAGCTTTAATTCAGGATGGCCACCAGTTTTGTGTTTATTATTTCAGTTGCATTTTGCTCCCTTCAGGAGATATCTGTTTTCTACTCTTAGATGTCTAGTCTGGATAGCCCTAAACCTATTATGTCGGGTAGTCAGCTGTAATTTCTTTTGTACAGCTTAGAGGTATCAGTATGTCTATGCTTTTTTTAGTCTTGTCCTTATTTATGAATTGTTATATTTATTTTCCTAATTTTAATTGGTAAGGGTTCGCCCGACGGGTCTAGGGGAGGATGTCGGGTGCCGTACGGCCTAACCAGATTTGGGGTCGTTTCAGTTGGTATCAGAGCCCGGTTTAGAGTCTATCCAGACTACGACAGTGTCTACTAGAGTCTCGCTGATGGGTACGTAGACGTCCGTACTTATCTATGAGAGACTATGATGGCATTTAGGAAGTTTCACTTCCTTCATTTCTGATCGTGCGTCGGTCTAGGATTCAAAAGTATTTTTGTTAATTCATTCGTGGTAATTGTGAACCCTCGTGCGATAAATCAGCAAACGGTATGAGTTCAAGACGAAGCAGTCTAGCCTGGGGCTAGCACTAACGAAGTCCGAGAGTTTTGATCGTGATGACGATCTAGTTACGGAGGTCCCAGCCGTACGAGCTCGCGATGGGCAAGGGAGCAGGGTCTTGTGGTTTCTATGGCTTTCTACGATGTTTTCACGAGAATCTTGGCGACGCAGATACTGCAAAAACCTATTATTCGCTAGGCAGCTTATCAGGTTGCCGCAGATGCAGATGTTCGGTCGCAGGGAGCTCCTATTCCAGTTCTTAATATTTCCGTAGTAAAGTATATTCCGGAGGCAGCATGTGTTGCGCCTCTAGTTATTCTGGCTAGTCAGCTAGCCCGAGTAATGGCTCGGTCCGAGTATCTGAAAAGACTGCATTATTTTACCCAATTGAATCTTCCGATATTCTTAAGCCATGCATCAGATAATCCCTGCGTAAATTTTTAAAATACAATGATGTCAGCATATCCTTCAGGCTCTTGATTATATCGAGCGGTATGGTGTTGATTATTCTGCTTTCCAGTTTCAAGGTCCAGCCCTGGATTGGTGGACCGCTCTCTTATTAGCTAACTTGGTTCGATTTTTCTTCTAGATTCGTGGAAAAGTTCCTCTCGAGTAGCGAGAAAGATGAAGAGTGTTGCCAGTTTGAGTGGATTAGACAAGGTAGTCTGTCGGTTAGCCTGTTGGTTTCAGAATATGAGATTGAATTCTATAGAATGGCTGAATATGCATTAGAACTAGTCCATGAGCCTTTCGAGAGATTCAAAGATTTATTGATGACCTTTCTTTTTCCTTGAAATCCCAAATGGCTCGAAAAATTGAGGTTGGGACTTCATTTGATATCGTTGTTGATATTGCTCAAAGGTACGAAGCATACCATAAATTAAAGTAGGAAGAGTTAGAGCGGGAAAGCAAGAGATCCCGTGGCCCTAGTGGGCAACCATGGTACTTCATTTGGAGGTAAAAGTTCTGATTATTTTGGGAGGTCACCTTCAAGGTTATCTCAGCTTGTGTCACGTGATTCTTAGAGCGCGCCAATAGTTCGTCAATATCAGACCCTGTTTTTCTCTTTGTAGCTATCAACAATCTGTCCAGCTTCCATTTTCACTGAAAAGGTTTTATCATTATCGTGAGTCTGATTATCCTTTAAGGAGTTTCTCTGTTATCATTGTCGTGAGTCTGGCTATCCTTTGAGGAGTTCTCCCTTACTCCGGGAAGTAGGCAGTCGTCTTTTCTCTTGTCATCAGGCACTTGCACAGTCACAGGTGATTTTATTTAGATCTCAATCAGCAAAAGAAATGCCACCATCCAGTAGAAGTTGAGAGTGTGGTGGCAGTGGTTCTTCAGAAAGTGATTGTCAGGGTAATGGCTTAGCTCAGATGCAGAGGCAGTTCTATGAACTGCTTGTCTGGTGGGATACTGAGGTATCCAATATGGTAGACCCTGAGATTTCTTCTTCTCTAAAATGTGAGTAAAATTTGATTCTTTCGATCGATCTAGAAATGGTGTGTCTTATCATGTTTCGATGGTTTCCTTGGATGCCATTTCTATTAAGAATCGGTTGCGGTAGAGGAGTGAGCTTTTGATATGATTTATTCCTTGTATTTATGATGACCCTACTAGTTTATCTGGTTTAAATGTGAGAGATTTGTGAGTGAGTATCGGTATTGTTTGCTTGGCATCTTGTTGTGCCTCATTCGGTTATAATGTCAACTCAGTCTACCTCTCTTTAGAACTCAGTATCGGTAGGATAATGGGATCCTAATTCGTTACCATCAGAAAGTGTTATCGCTTCTTCCGGTGCGAAGTGATAAGTAAGTAATATCCGATCTATGTGTCTTCCCCTTGGTTCGAGACGTTAGTAGAGTCATGTTATTCTATAAGTTTGTGTCGGTATAAAAAGGTTTTCTGGTAAATTTTCTGAGTTTCCTTCTTATAGGAGAGTTACATGGGCATTGATGTTGTTCCATAAATCTCGTTTAATGTCTATTTCTTCAATTGCGATTCTGTTGCTAGCTTAACTCGTAAGTAGTCTAGCTCTGGTAGCCAAATAAATAAGGAGATGAGCTTCCTAAAGATCTAACTATTTCTATCTTCTGTTTATTGCCATCTCTTCTTCTTCCGACACTAGTGAGCTTGGGCGGTTAGTAGCCACTCGTGATGTTCCCTATATTGAGCCAGAGTGCGTGTCAAGGTAGTCGGGTAAGCACATTGTTGTTTTTAAAGGATAATAAGGGTAATGAGAGGCATCATTTGACCTTTGATTTGATACATCAAGCGGTGGTGCTTATAGAAAATGTATGGAGTTGTGACTCGAGAGGGTAGTTAGTAGCTTAGGTCTGCCTACGTTCAGTTTTTAGCTAAATCTTCTTTAGTCCCAGCAGACTGTGCGAGGATGGTTATTCCTATTCAAATAGATGCATGAGTTGTGCTTTAAGTGGAGGAGTCTTCCTCCAAATATTAAATGGTAATACTAAATCTCTAAGGCGTTGATACCACTTTTGTCAAGACCCAACCTAGAGCCACGACAGAAACCTACAATAAGTGTCGATCATTGCTAAATCCACTAATAATCTATTAATGCTAGAGATAAGCTGGCAACCTGATCATATATACGTACCTATCTGCTGAAAGCATAAAGTCTAGAAAGATGACACAACTTTAACTTGCTGGCAATTAGAACACTGAGCCACAAATTCTGCTATGTCACACTTCATTCCGTCCCACCAGTAAATCTGCTTAAGATCATGGTACATCTTAGTTGAACCTGGATGAACAGTGTATTTGGAATAATGTGCCTATATCATAATCTGTCCACGTAAATCTACAACATTAGGAACACGAAGTCTATCTTTATATATGAGAACACCGTTAGTAGTAACTCTGTGCGGTGACTCTGGTTTTCTTTGGGCTATCTGTCTGTATTCAACTAGAACTGGATCCTCATACTGACGCTATTTTACTTCATGAAAATTTAGAGTTAAAGGTCTAGTGCAGCTTGTCGTCCATCCATCATTGGCATATCTCCTTCACACCTCAACTCTTTGAAAAGTTACTTTAGCGTCATAAGTGCACATGTAATCAACTTTGTTGCTGGTATTCTGTCTCAGCTCATGGTCCAACTGCATGTCTCTTTTATTTTCACTTTTTCAAATCATAATACTTCCAATTCAAAGACAATACCCTGAAGTAGATGTTCAGTCTAGAGATCATTCCTGCTCTGGATCATACTATCCAGTAGTATTTGCATGATCCTTATCCTTATATAATAGACCCTGTTCAGATGAACCTTTGACATACATTAGGATATGAGTAATTACATTCCCACAAGGAGCTTGCACAACAATACTAACATCAACTGAGATGTTTCATAGTGCGTTCATAAAATAATATAGCTTGCATCAAATCTTCTATAGGGTGTAGTGACAAGGTACTTCAAAACCTTCCCCTATTGCATCAAGCGTGAGCTAATTCTTAGTTCCATCGACCTGTTCTATATCGAAAGGTATATCGAAGAAGTGATTATCGGCTGAATCATATTAATTTATCCAGAGTTCCGTGTATCTTTGCTTCGAAAATGTAAAACTCACTTCTCGCGATCGAAGAAGGATCAGCTTAGTCAGAATAAGCTGTGCAATGGTGTTATCATATTATCCAGATATTTAATTCCAAAAGCTTGATATGTTATAATTCTGATCCTATAATCTAAAAATAATCCCCGCGGAGTAGCTCATGAAGGTCATGCAAGTTCTCTGGTTAGCCGTGCGAATTTTTTTTTAGACTTATGCTCGTTTGAGGACGAACGAGAGTATAAGTGGAGGAGAATGAAACAACCTTGGTCAGTCGTTTCGGAAGTTAGAACTCCGATTGGTGTGCCGATAATTTTAAAATATTCGTAAGATCCATTAGGAACTGTCTGTAAAATTTGATTTTAATCAGAACTCGTTTGGTACGTATCAGAAGAAGATTTCAGTTTTTATTGTCGATAAATATTAAAAAGAGATTTTCGAGCTCGGTTTTGGCGAATGAGCTCTGATTCGAAATCCGAAAGCGCCGTTCGGTTCATATGATTATATATGACTTTTGTGAACTTTTGAAAGTGAATTTCGAGGTTGTTCGGCTACTTTCCGCTAAAATGCCGAAAGTTAAATAATTTGACTTTTATTCCATTTAATTTGCATGTTGAGTTTCGGGAGTCCGATTTGAGATCCGCCTTAGCAAGTGCGTTACATATATTTTGTATAACTTGTATGCAAAAGTTAGAATTATTTTGAGTATCATAGGGTACCGTTTTAATTTTCGAAAAGAAAAGAAATTATAAAAGAAAATAAAATCAAAAAGGAAAAAGACAAAAAAAAAAAAGGGAAAGATAAGAGGCGGGGGAATTTTTGTCCTTACCCTTTCTATAAGTGAACAGAAAAATAAAACGTAGCACAAAACATAAAATGAAAACGCAGAAGGAGAAACAAAACATAACGCAGGAAAAAAAATACCAGAAAATGAGAAAAGAGCCGGAGAAAAGATAGAATTTTCGCGCCAAAACATTCAGGTAATGATCTTAATGCATTATTTGATTTTATTACGTGTGTTTGAATATATTTTGACGGTAAAAATTGAGATATTAGACATCATTTTAATAAGTTCAACTGATAGTTTAAAGGGTCAATTGGACCCCAATAATGGAACTGAATATATATTCGTACTCAGTGAGTTATGGGCAACATATAAATGTAATCTATTTAAGGTTTGGTTATGCAACCTTAAACCGTATACATAGGCCTGGCCTGCGTATTGCGTATCCGAATAGGGTATCAGTTCCTAACCGGATTGTCCTAAGATGTGAGGAATGAAGCCTTTATTCTAATTTGATACATTTTTCTGCTTATTGAATAGAGTGGTATCGTTTGGTAACGAAACCAAAGGATAAAGCGGTTCTTGATTAGCAATGCTAACTTTTGGAAGAGGTAAGTGTTTATATACATTTCTTTGGAGGCACCTGGCCTCGTGGATTTTCTACCACATGTTCCTTAAGTGTGTAGCTGCCGATAGGCGTACTCATTACGCCTTAGCTTTGGATTTACATTATATATTATATGTTATGTCCTGTTGTTGGTATTGCATTGAGGATCTGAGCATTGTACTCTAGCTGTAAGTTGGCATCTACTTCCCGGCTGTCAATGAGAGTCCCGCGCCGGTGAAGGGTTATTATTGCATCACATTGCATTCATATGCATTATATGTCATTCATATGCATTACATTGCATATCATATTGGGTGCAGGAGTATTCCGCCCCTGGAGAGTGCAGGAGTATTCCGCCTCTGGTTTATATCATATTAGGTGCAGGAGTATTCCGCCCCAGGAGCAGGAATATTCTGCTCTTATGTCAGATACTAAGTGCATGAGTATTTCGCCTCAGCTTTACATTATATCGGGTACGGGAGCATTCCGCCCCAGGAGAGTGCATGAGTATTCCGCCTCTGGTTTATATTATAACGGGTGCAGGATTATTTCGCCCTAGAAGCAGGAGTATTCCGCTCCAGTGGGTTGTCAGATTGGATTCCCCTCGAATGCAGGAGCATTCCGCTTTGAGATGGGATTAAGGGCACGTGTGACCCTTTGCATTATATTTCATTTCATTTCATACCATTGTGTAGACTTGTGGTACATAACTATTGTTCTGCTTCTACGTGTATTGCTTATTTGTTGATATATTTCTGGCTCGTATTCCTGATTGAGTTTATGGTTTCATACGTGTTTTCGATTATTATCTTGCTCTGCCTTTTTATAATTTAAATAAGAGGAATTTGATTTATCTGTTTCTTCTCCCTGGCTAGATATCCTATTCTTTGAGATGGCTAGTCTGCCCCACTTATTGAGTCATTTTGACTCACCCTTGTTTGTTGTTTGTTTCTTGTGTATCTATTTTGTTTCGGAAGGTTCGCTCAAGGATTGAGTTCGCCACGTTGTAAAGGAGTGAAGACGACTTCAGCTGTCAGGGTAAGCCAACTTTTATTCAGGATGGCCACAAGTTTTGTGTTTATTATTTCAGTTGCATTTTGCTCCCTTCAGAAGGTATCTGTCTTCTTTCCTACTCTTGGATTTCTACTCTTGATAGCCCTAAACCTAGTATATCGGGTAGTCAGCTGTAATTTCTTTTGTACAGCTTAGAGGTATCAGTATGTCTGTGCTTTTTTTTTTTAGTCTTGTCCTTATTTATGAATTGTTATATTTATTTTCCTTTCTTAATTAGTAAGGATTCGTCCGACGGGTCTATAGGAGGATGTTAGGTGCCCGCACGGCCTAACCGGATTTCGGGTTGTGTCAGCTCTTCAGCCTCGAACACTTTGAAATCTTCTTCCTTGGGCGCATTGTAGCCTTTCGGTCGCCTTTTACTGCTCGGCATTGTTGAGAAAGATTCGGTCACTTCCAGCCTTGGGCTCGAGCTTGCAAATGTAGCTTTCGTATCTTGAGTTCGGCCACTCATTCTCCGGACGGTTTCTTTCTCCCGGCCACGCTAAGTGAATATGCACGTCATGCAGAATCTTGGCTTGACTTCATGTCACCGGTCTTGATGGCTCAAACACTGGCTCGGTCACTTGATCAGCTCGGATACAGGCTGCATTATCTTCCCCTTCTTGAAAAGATTTCGTCCTCAAAACCGAGCCCTCTTCAGTCTCCGGCACTCGTCCTGCAACATAAGGAGTTAAGTCAGCAATGTTGAAAGTGTTTGACACATTATACTCAACTGGGAGGTCGATCACATAAGCATTGCTATTGATCTTGTTCAGAACTTCGAACGGACCGTCCCCTCTCGGAGCCAACTTTCCTTTTCTTTGGTTCGGGAACCTCTCTTTTCTGAAGTGAACCCAAACCCAATCTCCCTTCTTCAACTCCAACTTTTTGCGCCCCTTGTTTTTCTTTGATGCCACCTTGGCATAGGCTTCCTCAAGATTTTTCTTCACCTTGGCATGGAGCTCAAGAAAAACAGAAGCTATGTGTGTACCTTTAAGGTCAACAACAACATCTCGAGGAAACGGGGTTAAATCAAGTGGAAGTAAAGGGTTAAAGCCATACACATATTCAAATGGAGTCATTCCAATCATTCGATGCACGGTACGGTTGTATACAAACTCCATCACGGGCAAACGTTCAGCCCAGTTTCTGACCTTACCTTTGGTCATGGCTAGAAGCAGAGCCCAAGGTTCGGTTAACTACCTCGGTCTATCCATCAGTCTAAGGATGGTGAGATGTTGAGAATAGCAGTTTGGTGCCAAGGGCACCCCATAAATATCTCTAAAAATGACTCAAGAACTTAGAGTCTCGGTCGCCCACAATAGTACGAGGCACACCATGCAATTTTAACACATTAGAAATGAACAAAGTAGCGACATGTTGTGAGTCATTGCATTTCTTTCAAGGGATAAAATGAACTATTTTGGAAAAATGGTCCACCACAACAAAGACGCTATCATGCCCACCTCCAAATCTCAGTAAACCCATAATAAAATCCATGGATATATCAACCCACGGTCGATCAGGAATAGGTAATGGAGTATATAAACCATAAGGATTGGTCCTCGATTTAGCTTTCTTGCAATCTGAACAAGCATTGCAAAGCTTTTCCATATCTCGTCATATCTTGGGCAAGTGGAACTGCTCGAATAATATTCCAAGAGTTTTGTCGACACCGAAGTGTCCCATTAAGCCACCGTAGTGAGCTTCTCGGACCAAGAGGTCTCTCAAAGTTGACACGGGCACACAAACCTTCCCATTCTCGAAAAGGTAGCCATCGTGCCACTGATATTTCTCAACCCTTCGACCACTCAAGATTGCATCACGGATGCTTTTAAGCTTGGGCACATTCTCATATATCAACTTGATGCTTTCGAAACCCATGAGCCTCGAGGCGAGAGTGGTCACTAAGGAAAATTTTCTTGACAGCGCATTAGCCACAACATTGACTTTTTCCTTTTTGTAATGAATTATATAGGGAAAGCTCTCAATGAATTCCACCCACTTGTCATGCCTTTGATTCAGCTACTCCCGGCCTCGGAGATGTTTTAAAACTAATGATCACTCTTAATCACAAACTCTCTCGACCACAAATAATGCTGCCAATGGGCGATTGCTCTAATGAGGGCATACAACTCCATATCATACGTGGAGTAATTCAAGGTTACACCCTTAAGATTTATGCTAAAGTAAGCGATAAGCTTCCCTTCTTGCATAAGCACTCCTCTGATCCCAACCCTAGACACATCATATTCAACCTCGAACGCTTTGCCAAAGTCAGGGAGTTGCAATAACGGGGCAGAGCTAAGCCTCTGTTCAACTCTTGGAAAACCCTCTCTTAGGACTCTCCCCAAAGAAATGGATGGTTTTTATTTACCAGCTTGGTTAAAGGAGCTGCAGCGGTGCTAAAGTCTCGAACAAACGTTTGGTAAAAACTAGCTAACCCATGGAAACTACGGGCTTGAGTCACCGAAGTAGGGGTCGGCCAACCTTTAATTGCCTCGACTTTGGACTCATCGACTTCAACACCACTAACACTCATAATAAATCTAAGAAAGACTACTCGCTCGACACATAAGCACACTTCTTGAAGTTAGCATAAAACTTCTCATTTCTAAGTGTATCAAGCACAAGCCTTAAGTGTTCCACATGTTCATCAACAGATTTACTATAAACAAGTATGTCATCAAATACACAACAACAAACTTATTTATGAACGGTTTAAGCATATCGTTCATCAATCTCATGAAAGTGCTCGGGGCGTTAGAGAGGCCAAACGACATCACTAATCATTCGTAGAGACCAAACTTGGTCTTGAATGCAATTTTCCACTCATCACCCCGGTTTCTATCGGATTTGGTGGTAACCGAACCTGAGGTCAATCTTTGAAAAGCATGAACCACTCAATTCATCTAGTATGTCATCTAATCGAGGGATAGGATGACGATACTTTACCGTTATCTTGGTGACTGCTCAAAAATCAACACACATTCCCCAAGTTCCATCTTTCTTTGGTACAAGGATAACAGGAACGGCGCACGGACTCAAACTCTCTCGAACCAATCCTTTGTTCAGCAATTCATCCACCTGGCGTTGGAGCTCTTTAGTGTCTTCAAGATTATACCGGTAGGCTGGCTTGTCGAGGATTTGAGACCCCAGGATGAAATCTATTTGGTGCTCGATCCCTCGCAACGGAGACACTCCACCTGGCATTCCTTTAGGAAACATATCCCCGAATTCCTGCAAATATTTTGAACAACACTAGGCAAAGGGTTACCATTAGTGTAGTCATCATTAGAGTTCAGAAGGATACCCTTGTGCACGAGGCAAATTATCAGTTGACTGTTGTCGTTGACTGTTGTCATTGCCTCGTATGTACTCACCCGGCTGCATGATTGCACAAATGTTACCTGCCACGGACGGTCTAGATTCTTTGTCCGCAACCACAATTGGTGACCCAACAGGAGCCTTAGCTTTGGCCGCTTCTTTCAGCTCTCGCATTCGTTTATAGTCCTCACTGGCTTGCTTTGGAGACAAAGGTTTGAGTATAAAATTCCTACCTCCGAGCTTAGCGGTGTAAGTGTTGGACCGACCGTTATGACTAACGGACCTATCATATTTCCACAGTCGCCTAAGAAGCAAATGACAAGCTTGCATCTGGAGAACATCAAACATCATCTGATCATGTTAAGCCCCCACTTGAAATTTGATCAATTCCTGCTTTGTCACTCTCAATTCTCAACACTCATTCAACCATTGGAGCTTGTATGGTCGGGGATGTTTTGTATTGGGCAACCTCATTTGTGAAACCAAGGTTTGACTTACCACATTCGACTAGCTTCCTGAATCAATGATCATCATCGAATACACCTTCTTCACTCAACACCGTGCATGGAAGAGATTTTTCCTCTGAATATCATCCTCTTCCTCCATGATAATGGTTCTCAAGTTCCTCTAAACCACTAATACTACTTCCGAACGGTCAGCCTTGGTGGCTTCATGATCGTCATCATCATATTCAGCTCAGTCAGACTCCTCTACTTTCTCCTCCTCGGAGTCACTTACTTGCTCATGGACGGTTCCATCATCGAGCATTATCATAACATGAGGAGTCGGACAATCACTCACTATATGACTATAACCCTTGCATTTATTACACTGAATATTTGAAGCACTAGAAGTATTAAGTTGAGCTCTACCTCTCATCTCTCTGGAGTTATCAACGGTCACTACCCTTTCGGAGGGTTTCTTTAGATCTTGACCATTGTTGGCATTTGTTGGATTTGGACTCTTCCATTCTTTGCCTCGGTTCAAAGTAGTTGAAGTAGTAACCCCTCAATACCGGCTTGCCTTGTCGTCCTTCGCCCATTTCTCAGCATCAATATCCAATGTTTGATACACATGCAGTCTCAGTTGAGATGGCACATATCAAGTCAAACCATTCTTGAACCGAATGATGGCTTGCTCAGTATCTTCTTACATATCAATAGCCAACCGAATCTTCTCAAACTCATCATAATACTCTTCAACCGATTTGGACCCTTGTTTCAAATCATAGAGCTTCTGAAGTTGCTCCTGCCGATACTTGGCAGTCACATACTTAGCATCCATTGCTCTTTTCAACTGCACCCAAGTGAGAACCTCGGGGTAAGAATTTCTTCTCCTCATTCTTTTATCAGCTTCCCACCACGTAGATGCATATGCTTCGCTCATAATTTGTTTCAATATATGCACCTCGGCCTCGACCTTAAAATTTCCCTCGGCCCCGTTAAACATGCCTTCGTTGAACGAACAGTGGCTCACACTCAGCCTCAGCTTCGGGATACTCTCCATCATCAACCTCTTCATTAACGACCACGACTTGTCTTCGGGCCTTGGAAGTGGTAGTCTATCACCTCGGGGATTGCCCAAGTTTTGTTGTTCAGATTGGGGATCGCCCAAGTAATGTTGATCCACTCGGGAATGCCCACATTTTGTTCAGCTCGGGGATTTCCCATAGCTTAATTTCAAACGGCCTCGTTCCTCAATCGTTGTTGACTAGCCTGTTAAGCAAATTGCTACAGTTCCATAGGAGTTGAATTGCTAGTGCCAGCGCCTGACTCAGGCAAGGCCACAGATGCTTTCTCCTGCTCAAGATTAGCTACTCGAGCACTTACTCCTTTTACCTCGGCACTGATGCCTTGTATCGCAGCCAAGAGGTCGGCTAACGACACCTCGAGTATTTCAACGCCCTTCTCTCTGTTTCCAGCCATTGATCCTGCACAAATCGAAGACAAGAAAATGTTAAGGTTAGAAATCACCTCACACACTCTCTCACTTTATTTGGCTGGCGCTCGGGTCCACTCAATTTGTAGGTTCTGTCACTCTGGAACTTGTTAGCTATGGCTTCGTCGGATTGATCAATGCCCTATAAGAACTTCCTAGTTCGACAAGACTCAACGTCTCTTCAGGAAGAGCGAATTGATGTTTTACTTGATGGAACGGATACTTATTAACGGTGCACGAGATGTCAAAGAATTATCTATGAAATTTAGACTTCGGTCACCCCTCGCACGAGTTCCTATTAGCTCAAACAAATTAGTAGGACCTCGAGTAGAGATTTTACTTCAGAGATCTACCAATGAGATTTATCTACTACAAAAAAAAAAAAAAAAAAAAAAAAAAAAAAAAAAGAAAGATAACCTAAGTGTAACGAGAGGATATTTTATAAATATTATTTTGTTTTAGTTATTCCCTTAATTTTTGGTACATTTATTTTGATTATTACTATAAGAAAATTATTTGTGTAAAGTAGAGTTGGAAGAAGGGTAGAGATATAATTATGAGTAATTGTTGGACCAATTAGACACTACCCCTATTAGTTGATATTTGAGTAGAAATATTTATAAAATAATAGTGGAGGGGTGGGGTTTACAGTTCTTTTGGCGTGCCTTAGTATTACATCGTACAAAATTAGGTTTTAAGAGTAAGAAACTTATTGGGTGAAAACACAATTCGGCGGACACGAAGGAACTTCAAGATTTTTACGCAATAGCAGGTATGTAGAAGTGTCTGTTTACATTGTACTAATTAATTGGTACTATTAGTAAGAAGGGAGAACAGACATATTGCGCAAGTGTTGAAGTTGTTGAGGGTAGGATAAATAATCAATAAACTTGTCTTAGGATACTGCAATGATGGAGAGTATAAAGCAATGGTTTGAATGATGGACAATGATTGGTATTTGTGTTATGGCGTTGGGATTTAAGATGCTGGTGTATATTTCCATTCATTTTGTAATCTCTTAACAATGGTGTTCAATGATTAGATAATTATGAGGGGACATGATAATGATAGCAATGGTGAAGTAATGATGATGTTTTTGAGGAAAGTTAGTAATACAATTATCCTTGGTGGATCACAGTGAACCAGAACGTCATTAGCATGTTTCGAACTAAATCTTGAAATCTCAATTTATATTTTCTTTTTTAACTTTTCCTTACCTAATAGGGACTATTACTTATATTTTCTATACAAGGTTATAGTTTTAATTTAGAGTACAATACTGACATAATTACAATGCAAGGTACGGTCCTTGAGATGTAGAAACAATAGTTAATCCTAAGTGATGTAATTTAGTGAATGTAATTTGTACGGGTCCGGGGAGAGTTCTAGAATCAGGAATTTGAACCAATATAATATATTTATTAATTATGTATTCCAATTTTTTTGACTTAGAGCAAAACCGTTGGGAGGAGATTCGGCGGGGAAAAGAGATTGTTGATTAGTGTATACTTCTTCGGACAGAGGTAGGTGGTTCTATCCCTTTTTTTGGTGGAACTAGTCCACGTGGGATATTGTACATACGTTCTTTGTATGTGCACTGCCCAAGGTGTAACCTTTTACACCTTTTCGTTGTGTTTAAATATTTACTTGGAATATGTGTTGTTTTCCCTGGATTGTGTTTACTCCTAGTTGTTGTTTAAAGTATTGCAAGTTATGTGTATGTTTGACATGAAAATTTATGATTACTTTGATATGTCGGAGTTGGTCCAATTGATAATATTTCAGAGTCTGTCCATTTGATAGCCTCGGAGTTGGTCCACTATCTATTTTAGAGTTGGTACATTTGATAGCCTCGGAGTTGGTCCACTATCACATTTTTTCGGAGTTAGCCCACATATTCTGCTGGTTTATTAATTGGGTTTAATTGTTGGTTCTTGAATGAGATTTATTGATGTTGAATGGTGTGATTGGATGAACTATTTAAATAGCGAATTGTGACATGTTTCTTTTTCTCCCTCCTCTATTCAGTTAATTTATTGCTTGGACTAGTTTCCTGTCTTTCATAGGAACTAGTCTACCCACCTACTAAGTCCTCTTGACTTACGTTATTTTTTTATTTTTTATTTTTATTTATCTGTTCGGGCAGATACGGTTCCGAGCACCAGCGAACCCCGTGGCCAGAGTTGAAGATTTTCCTATTGATCAGCGGTGAGCCAACCATCCTAATTCCGTGGTAGCGCACCTTTCCATTATTTTCATTCATGTTAATTATTGTTTCAGACATTTGGGATATTTTATTCGTATTTATCTTATAGATGTTCATGACTTATGGTAGAGGACTAGACCTTTCATTTGTGTTGAGGGATATTCTGCGTATTTCAGTAATAAAAATCACCGTTGGAATTTTATAATATTCTTTATTTAATATTTTTGAGATTTAATGTTAATATAGAGAGTGGGTTCGCCCGATGGGGTTAGTTCGGGTGCCCTCACGACTATCAAGGATTTTGGGTCGTGACACTAAGAGAATCTACCCTCAGTTTCCTCTTTTGGAAACCTCGGACACGTCACACTTGTACGGATAAAAGTGGTCCCCCCCCCTGGCACGGATCAGGGTTTAACCTTATCCACTTTCCTCTTTTCTGCTGATAAATTTTCACCTGGGGTTTTAGGAACGACGCTTAACCCCTTTCTTCTTTAATAGAGCAGTGAACTTTACTCCGGTGTATGGACACACTTAAAAATTTTGTTCACAGTCCAACATCAACAAGGCTCGATTCAGCGTCGCTTCTCCGTTAAAGTTTTTAACACGAATGGAGCAAACTTAAGTTCCAAGCCAAGCGATGAACAACTTCAACTTCGTCCGTACCCTATTACAATGTAATAATTTTCCGGCGTATGGATGGTTGCTAATCAATGGAACATTGAATTTTCAAGCTCAACCTCGACCCAAATCAAACATTAACCACCAATTTCGACGTCAAAACACTCAAAATCCAATTGGGGCTTTGCCACAGCACCACCAATGCTGGACAACCCAAAAAACCTAGAGAAAACCCTCGTCGTCAAATAGTGTACGACCAATGGTTTTCTGAGCCTCCAAACAGTGGTGATTGCAAATATGTGGGTTTTTAACCCAAAGAACCAACAATTCAAACAAAAGTTTTGAATTTTCTCCTTTTTACATTTTTTTTTTTTGTGTAATAAGAACACCAACAATAACACAGTAACAACACCAAGGACATGAAACGGAAAAAAAAGACACAACGCACAAAATATAAAAGGTAAAGAACAGGATTAGGGTTGTAAAACCAAGCCCAAACCGTACTCTTATACCAAGATGGTGCAAGCCAACTGGAGCTTAACAACCGGATACTAAAAATAGAAAAATCAATGACGGAAAAGAAAGGATAAAAGCTAGACACAGTTTGTCTTGCTCGAACAATATCAAGGAACTAGTCTTGATACCTTTCGAGTAGTAGAAAGAGCACCTAAACTGTGCAATGATCCTTAAGAGAATAATGCCTCTTGCAAATCGAATGATCAAAGAGGAATTGTTCAATCCGAGGTCACGGAAAGCCACAAGTTCCAAAAATCCTACATCTGAGTTTCTCACAACTATGTGTTCGGGCGCTCTTATGCTCTAATGCTCGGTTGCTCTTCAGCCTTGAACACTTTAAAATCATATGCTCTTCTTCCTCAGTCACATTGTAGCCCTTCGATCTCATTTTACTGCTCGGCATTGTTAAGCAAGATTCAGGCACTTCCAGCTTTGGGCTCGAGCTTACCAATGTAGCTTTCGTATCTTGAGCTCGGCCACTCATTCTTTGAACGGTTGCTTTCTCCCGACCATGCTAAGTGAATGTGCAGGTCGTGCAGAATCTTGGCTTGACTTCGTGTCACCGGTCTTGATGGCTCGAACACTAGCTAGATCGCTTGATCAGCTCGGATACGGGCTGCATCAGACCTGGTTCCTATCAAGCTCTTCACCTATATAAGTTAGAACATGTCGCTAAGAAGGGTTATCCACTTAGCTAATTCCTCAAGAAAAAAAAACAAGGGAAAGCATAGAAAAAAAAAGCATGACATAAACTTATAATTGGATGAGTAAGCAGTTCTTCGTAGTTGCAGATGTCATCTCCCAGCATTGCTGACAAGGAAAAATCAACTGCCAAATCCAATATAATTAAAAAAAAACTAATATAAATTGCAAGATAAACCATGATATAGGTTGTGCAGGTCCAAATAAAGCATCTATGTCCTGTACAATAGCTAGGTTGCACCAAAAGGCTAGCAAAAAAAAAAAGAGAAATGAGAAACGATTGCTTACTAGCTAAAAGGATTGAGAATATTCTTCCACCAAAACGTATGCGAGAAAAAGAAGAGCACATCTATAAAACTTAGTGAAATCTTGGCGAGCTTTATGGTATCGAGATGAAACCTAATAGTAGCTAGCATAAATTGATGGATCAATGTCAGTCATGCTGTCAAATATAGTCTGCCCCTCTTCTAAAAGATTTTTCCAATCTTTCTGATTATTTTGCCTGAGCTTAAATAGGGCAGTCTCTATTTTAATGAGAATCAGCCCAGATGGATATGCTGATAAGTTCTGAGACAAAAAAAGAAGAAAGGTTGTGACGGACATTATGAAGAAACTATGATATAGCAAAGACAAATAAGCACATAATTTTCTACCTCGATAGAAGGAAGGACATGATGGGCAAGATGCTCAGGGTTTAATATCTTGAAAATTTTGGTGAAATGATTAGCTGCATCTGCGCGGACTTGAAGATCTTCATGAAGTAGTAACCGAACATCTGCATACACCAATTTTGTCCTTTCAAATTTCACAACTCTATCAAGTGAGACTAAGACATAGCAGACTTGATTAAATGATGTAAATTAAAGCTCATAAGATACTACCTGAGAACATCTGATCCAACCACCTCATATAGCTCAACAATTTGATGTGCAACCATGTGAACAAGTTCTGGGGACTCATCCTATTTATGTCGATAAGCACGTAATGAATATAAGTTGTAGTCTGGTAGTGTTTTAATCAAAGAAAAATACTATATCTCAAGTTCTACCTCAAGTTCTATAAGAAATGTTGGGCGTCATAAAGTTCTACCTCATTGCAGCAATTAATCATTTCCACACTCAATATACACCCGAGAAAATTTTGAATGCTTCATCATTACTCAAATCTCAAAAATAAGTTGAAGCAAAGATATTAAAGATTTTAAGCAATCAGTATCATCAGGAGCTTTGCAAGGTGGTTTCAAAACTACTAGCTAACAGGACAAGGGCTATAGTGGGTAAGTTGGTTTCATCACCTCATGGCCTTTATAAATGGCACGCAGATAGTGAATGCGGCACTCATCGCAAATGATTATCTTTATTCTAGAGTAAGGCAAGTAAGGTCGGGAGTCCTATGTAAGCTAGAAAGCTTCGACAACGTTCATAGGGAGTTTCTTATTTACTTCTTGAAGTCAATGGGCTTCGGAGAAAAAATGGACAAGGTGGATATTCTTCTGTATTTCTACCGTGAAACATTCTATTATCACCAATGGGGCACTTAAAGGTTTTTTTGCGACTCAAAAAGCGTTGATGCAAGGAGATCCTCTCTCTCTCTCTCCATTCATTTGGTCATGGAAGGTATGAGTAGAAAAAAACAGCAAACCAACAAGGTTTGATCAGGGACTTTGATGACTAGCTAATTTTTTGTGAACCAGCAAAGGAACTGATTTATCATCTCAAACCGATCTTTCTATTTTTGGAAGTACTGTCAAGTCTCCACATAAATTATGGAAGAAACATCCTTTATCCAGTATACATTGGGATTCCTTCTTCTCAAATACATCTCTTCGAGTGGGAAATAACTGGAAGATCAAGTTTTGGTTGTGGATACTTGGTTGGGTCATTCATCATTAAAATACCGTTGCCTGTCTTCTTCAATGTTGTATAGAATCAAGCAACAATTATCTTTTATCACTGGCCATCGAGAATAATTTGGAGAAACAAAGCCCCTTTGAAGGTGGACTGCTTCTCATGGCTAGTGGCACATGGAGTATGTTTTACACGGGATAACCTTAAGAAAAGGGGATCGACATTTGTAGCGGGTGCCTCTTAAGTGGAAGACACATTCAGGATGTCAACCATCTCTTAATCCATTGTTATTTCACTTCATAGCTTTAGCATTTTATTCTAAGTATCTTAGGAGTAAGCTGAGCAATGCCACAAAATGACACATATCTAAGTTTGGTAATTCTTAAAGTCAACATCCCACATGAAATGTTTAAGACCACAACATTCAAGTACATTGGCCCACATTACTTGCAACTTTAGCTTTAGACCACAAGATTGAAACATCTTTCCTTTTTTTATAGAGTCCATCTACAAGTAAAACTACGTCACATAAATTCAATAGAAGGCTAATGGTCCAACCTTTTGAAAGTTAACTAAGAGAGTGACAAGCTTTGCTCCAGCATTTTTGTCTCTCCAACTTCCATAAATTTGAGCACCACTTGATAGCTATAGCACGTACAGAATCCTCAACGGCAATAACCAACATTCAGCTTAGTCAAAATCTAAATACAAGATGTAACAATAAAAAGACTAACATAATAGACACTAGATCTTTCCCATATCATCTTGTGACAAAATGCAGAAGATGGGCATGATTTTCTCTTCAGAAGGTGTTGCTCAACCATGTCAGAAAATTTCTGACATGTCTTGGGGCTTCTATCCGCACCCAAGTTATGTCGTCTAAAGCACAATTTGCTTTAGAGATCTATTAGGTCATCCCTAAGACTATTTGTGTTGTTTTCATATGAAATCTAAATCAACCTGCATGATGACACTCGAGCGCCGATCCGCTCCGATAATGCGAGCCTCTGATGACAAACCAAGCAGAAGTTTTTTTAAAAAAAAAAAAAAAAAAAAGAAACGTACTTCATCTCAACATATTGTATGCCACTTGAAAATAATAAAATGTATTTACTAAGTTGTCCTGCGATTTAATCACTCAATTTTTCCACATAAGTACATTATTCACCATAATCGAGCCTAAACCCCCGCCCCCCCTCCCCCACACCAAGAAAAAAAAAGTGATCTTCATCTGTTCTACATAACATTTCCCAGCATTTAAACCAGAAACCATTCATTGATAAGCATTATAAACACCAAATTACATAATCAAACTTCAAAAAGCAACGACCTTTATATAATAAACTAAAGCACCCTTAAACCAGCAACCTAAAAACTAGTAAACAAGTTGTCGTGTGATATATTCAGAAACCATTCATTCATGAGCATTCTAAAGACCAAATAACATGTCCACTTCAAAAAGCAATGACCTTTTACATAATAACTCAAACACTATTGAATCAACAAACCTAAGAACTAGTACCTTGTAACAGCCTTAGTCCACTCACTAATAGCATGTCCACCAACTCGTTTGAATTAATAGGTTTGTTATTATACCTACAATTTTGACGATCCGAAATTGAAAACAGAAAATCAACTGTACCTTGCATGGACAACAACAACAAGTATACTAATACAATGAAGAAAATAAAATATTTATTCCACTAACCTTCACCATTGAAATGAAGGCGTATAGAAAATGTGACCTCAGTTGACTTCCTATTTCACACAGTGATTCAATAGTTGTCTGTCTAACTCTCTCAATATCACAAAACTTAGAAACCTCTTTCAACCGGGGAAGTAAACATTTGGCATGGTTTATCCCACACACATAAGGAACAAAAGTGCCCAAAGCTTTAGTCATATAAAAAATAATATTGTCTTCATTATCACATTTTATTCTATGAAAGATCTGAATGACTTTCTTTCTAGCCACTCTCGGACCAACTGCATGGGCAATATTTCCCACGATCAGGAAGGCCTTAGTCTGAGACTTGCATCTTTACTTTCTTAATTTGCAATAAGGAGTTCATGTAAAGGATTCATTGTGGAATGTATTCGCTTGAATTGAGAATTGAGAAAAAGTTGAGGTAGTAATATATGGGAAAAGAGAACTTAATGTACGAGCGCGGAAAACTTAAACTAAAATTCTATGTCAATATATATATATATATATATATATATATATATATATATATATATATATATATATATATATATATATATATATATATATATATATGGGTAACTATAGTGGTAAAATTATTGAATTTAACTAGATAATATTATTATAAATTATTTCGACATCCATAGTGGTTAAATTCCAATAACTATACCTGAAAATAATTTTCATCAACTACATGTTGTTGATCTTCTCTAAAAGTTTTTTTTTTTTTTTTTTTGCAATAATGTTGGTTGAGCAGTCAATTCAGCTTGATGGAAAGTGCATAACTCATGATAATGGATTAAATCACCAGTTTTGAATGCTTCAAGAATTTGATAAAGTCACTCGGACCTAGTTACTATCAAGCTCGTCACCTATATAAGTTAGAACAGGTCACCAAGAAGGGTTATCCACTTATCTAATTCCTCAAGAAAGAAAACAAGGGAAAGCATAGAAAAAAGAAATACATGACATAAACTTACAATTGGATGAGCAAGCAGTTCTCCAAATTTATAGATGTCATATTCCAGTATTGCTGACAAGGACAAATCAACTGCCAAATCCTATATACCATAAGAAAAAAAAAAAAACTAACATAAATTGCAAGCAAAAAAAATGATATAAGTTGTGCAGAGCCTCAATTGTGTCAAATAAAGCATCTATGCCCTGTATAATAGCTAGGTTGCACCAAAAGGCTAGCAAAAAAAAATAAAAATGAGAAACGATTACTTACTAGCTTAAAGGATTGAGAATATTCTTAAATCGAAATATATGCGAGAAAAAGAAGATCACATCAATAAAACTCATCGAACTCTTGGCGAGGATTAGGGTATCGAGATGAAACCCAATAATAGCTAGCATAAACTGATGGATCAATGTCAGTCATGTTGTCAAGTATAGTCTACCCCTTTTCTAAAAGATTTTTACAATTTTTTTGATTCTTTTGCCTGAGCTTAAATAGGGAAATTTCAATTTTAATGAGAATCAGCTCAGATGGATATGCTGATAGGTCCTTAGACAAAAAAGAAGAAAGATTGTGATGCATATTCTGAAGAAACTATGATATAGCAAAAACAAAGGAGCACATAAGTTTCTACCTCGACAGAAGGAAGGAAATGCTAGGCAAGACGCTCAGGGCTTAATATCTTGAAAATTTTGGTGAATGAGTAGCGGCAGCTGCACGGACTTCAGCGTTTCATGAAGTAGTAACCGCATATATGCACACACCAATTTTGTCCTTTCAAATTTCACAACTCTATCAAGTGAGACTAAGACATAGATGATTTGATTAAATGATATAAACTAAAGCTCATAAGAAACTACCTGAGAACATCTCGATCCAACCACCTCATATAGCTCAATAATTTGATGTGCAACCATGTGACAAATTTCCAGAGACTCATCCCGTTTATGTCGATACGTAGGTAATGAATATAAGTTCTAGTCTGGTAGTGTTTTGATCAAAGGAAAATACTATATCTCAAGTTCGACCTCAAGTTCTACAAGAAATGTTGGGCATAATAAAGTTCGACCTCATTGCAGCAATTAATCATTTTCACACTCAAGATAGGCTCGAAAAATTTTTGAATACTTCATTGTTCAAATCCCCAAAAAAGTTGAAGCAAAGGTATTAAAAGATTTTAAGCAATCGGCCTCATCGGGAGCTTCTGTAAGGTGGTTTTAAAACTGCTAGCTAATAGGATAAGGGCTATCATGGGTAAGTTGGTGTCATCATCTCGAATGGCCTTTATAAAGGGCCCGTAGATAGTGAATGCAACACTCATTGCAAATTATTATCTTTATTCTAGAGTAAGGAAAGTAAGGTTGGGAGTCCTATGTAAGCTAGAAAACTTCGACAATGTTCATTGGGAGTTTCTTATTTACTTCTTGAACTCAATGGGCTTTGGAGAAAAATAGACGAGGTAAATTTTCTTATGTATTTCTATCATGAAACGTTCCATTAAGAGCCGTCAATATGGGGGCTTGGCCCGTTGGGCTGGCCCAACCTGACCCGTAATTTAATAGGGTTGGGCTAAGATTTTTTTAGCCCATGAAACATCGAGGCTTTTTAGCCCGGCCCACGCAAGCCCACGGCCCTTGAGGCTTGGGCAAGGCTAGGATGGGCTGGCCCATGAACTTAATTAAATAAAATAATTTAAATAATAAAATAAGGATCACTCTAAAAATAATGAGACCGGAGCTTCTAGTTTTGAATATTTTGTTGCAATTTCTAAGTACTTATATTTTGACAAATATTATATTATTGGTAGATTTTTGTGTTTTCATTTTAATGTTATTTGGAATGCGGATTCTTGGAGAATAATAATTTACCAAATGTGTGTGGTGACTTATCAAAGTTTGTAAATTTTTTTTCTGATTATCTTGTGTTAACAACAGTTAATGATATCGAAAATTACTTTAGAAATTTTATGAAATTAAGATTCTTTTTTAACTAATGACAATTCACATTAGATATTTTTCGACAACAGAATTTGTACTATATTTTTGCTTGTTTACATTATCTCCTTTACTAGAACTGTTCAGTTGGATATCATGGTAATATTTGGTTTACTTCTAGTATATACTGTTATTAAAAATTCAAAAATAGAACTAACGTTATAAGAAATAATTAATAATAAATAATGGTGGGCTAGCCCGGCCTGCAGCCCACATAGGGCTTGGCTAATGATTTAATGGCCCATGTGAATTATGGTCCGACCCGGCCCAGTAAATTGAAAAGCCCACGTGGGATGGGTGGGGCTGGGTTGGGCGGCCTATTTTGACAGCACTGGTTCCATTATCACCAATGGGGAACCTAAAGGTTTTTTTGCGACTCAAAAAGGGTTGATGCAAAGAGATCCTCTCTCTCCATTCATTTCGTCATGGAAGGTATGAGTAGAATAATTTCAACAGCAAAACAACAAGATTAGATCAGGGGCTTTAATCCTAATATTACGAATTAAGGGGACTTTCACATTACTCATATGTTATACACTGATGACTAGCTAATTTTTTGTGAACCAGAAAATGAGCAGATTTATCATCTCCAACCGATCCTTCTATTCTTTGATGCATTGTCGGGTCCCCATATAAATTATGGAAAAGGCGTCCTTTATCCACTATACATTGGGATACCTTCTTCTCAAATGCATCTCTTCGAGTGGGAAATGGGAGGAAGATCAAGTTTTGGTAGTGGATACTCTGTTGGGTCATTTATCATTAAAAGACCATTGCTAGTCTTGTTCAATGTTGTACAAAATCAGGCAGCTATTATCTCTGATCACGGGTCGGGGCAAGGGTGAAATTTCAATTTTAGGCGTGGCATAAATGACTAGGAGCTTGATATGGTGGCCTTGTTACTCTTTCAGCTACATAATGCGAATCTTATTCCAACTAAAGTTGACTCCTTATTTTGGAATAGGGACGCCAAAGGGTTATTAAAGGTCATACCTTGTTACAAACTTTTAACAAGCTGTTTAGGTAGTATTCTCAACTGGCCATCGAGAATCATTTTGAGAAAGAAAGACCCCTTTGAAGGTGGACTGCTTCTCATAGCTAGTGGCACATGGAGCATACCTTACGAAGGATAAGCTTCAGAAAAGGGGATCGACATTTGTAGCGGGTGCCCCTTAAGTGGAAGACACAGTCAGGATGTCAACCATCTCTACATCCATTGCTCTTTCACTTTATACCTTTAGCGTTTTATTCTAAGCATCTTAGGAGTTAGCTGGGCAATGCCACATAATGACACATATCTAAGTTTGGTAATTGTTAAATTCAACACCTTACATGGCATGTTTAAGACTACAATATTCAAGTACATTGGCTCGCATTACTTGTAACTTTAGCTTTAGACCACATGATTGAAACGTCTTACTTTTTTTCATAGAGTCCGTGTATAAGTAAAACTACGTCACATAAATTGAATAGAAGGTTAGTGGTCCAACCTGTTGAGAGTTAACTAACAGAGTGACAAACTTTGCTCCATCATCTTGTGTCTCCAACTTCCATAAAGTTGAGCACCACTTGATAGCTTAACACGTACAGAATTCTCAACTACAATAACTAACATTCACCTTAGTCAAAATCTAAATACAATATGTAACAATAAAGAGACTAACATAATAGTCACTAGATCTTTCACATACCATCTTGTGTCAAAATGTAGAAGATAGGCAAGATTTTCTGCTTCAGAACATGTTGCTCAACCATGTCCGCAAAATTTCTGACATGCCTTGCGGCTTCTATCCGCACCCTAGCCATGTCATCTACGCACAATGGCTATAGAGATCTATTAGGTCATCCCTAAGACTATTTTTTCTGTTTGGATAAGATATCCAAATCAACCTGCATGATAACACTCGAGCGAATGATAACACTCGAGCGACGATCCGCTCCGATAACGCCAGCCTCTGATGGCAAACCAGGACGAAGTTTAAAAAAACAAGAAACCTACTCCCTAATTCTGTTGTTCGCAGTTCCTTCCCTAGTTTCTTAGCAATTCCTTCTTGTTGGTGATGCATGTTTAAGACAATTGTTCATTTTTGTTTTATCTCTACATACTGTATGCCACTGGAAAATAATAAAATGTCTTTACCAAGTTGTCTTGCGATTTAATCACTCAATTTATCCACAGAAGCACATTATTCACCATAAACAACCCTAACCCCTCCCCCCCCCCCCAAAATAAAAAAAAATGATTTTCATCTGTTCCACATAACATTTCCCAGAATAAAACCAGAAACTATTCATTCATAAGCATTCTAAAGACCAATTTACATAATAAAACTTCAAAAAGCAACGACCTTTACATAATAAGCTATAACACCCGTAAATCAACTGTTTATGCCTAAATTTGTACGTCTAGGTTAAACTATTAATTATGAATGAGGTCACAAGTACTACAGTAAATTATGATGGAAAAGTAAGTAAATACTATGAAAATAAAGACAAGTCAATAAACAAGAAATAATGGAGAAAATCAAGGTAAATCTTATTCCTTGAGAGTAGCCAAAGTTGATGGCGTATCCACAGATAGTACAATACAATGTAAGGAGGGGTATTTATAGTAGTGATACCCAGTCCTAAATAAGGTAAAATACAAGTACTAATAGGACCATGGGCCTACAACTCAAGGCGGTGGTATACTAAACCCTAACTAGGAGACTATAAACCCTAGGCGACGAGATATGTGCCCTGTGGCCAAACCGCCTAAACGGTCATTGCCTCTAGGAGGGGGCGTATATCCTCAGTGACCGGTGACTTGTAGGAGAAGTCTAGTCTCGCCATCTGGACTCGTATCCCCGCAATAATAGTTGGCATATTTTTGCCCACACAGTCAGTCCCTCACTTGCTGAGTGCTGATGCAAGCAGTCAGGAAGTGAAAGCAGTGTGATGTGAAAAGATATCTCACTGACCGCTTGAGACTCGCAGTCTCTTTGAAAAAGAAGGATATTGAACTATTCGAGAACTACGCATGCTTTCTTCTGATTGGCTGATAGGGATTCCTTGCACCTTTCCGAAGAATACTAGTGATCGCTCCGAATCGTTTCAAATCTCAAGTAATAATGATACTTGACCATTTCGTGCCTCACCCTTATCCCTTTCTGCCTATAAATAGCGGCCTCAAGTGGGAAAATCACGACTCTTCTTTAGAAAATAATTCGCTTCTTCAGCAATTTCATATGATAGTGAGAATCTTTTCTTTAAGGATGTTTGTCTCTGATCCTGGTTTGATATTCCCAGAAAACCTTGTTTGCTTTGAGAAAATGAGGCATGAGGAGATTTCCAAGGGAGACTCGTCCACAATTTTCTTCTTTTCTTTCTTTGTTTGTGAGAGAAGAATAGAAGTCCCTCGAGCCATGATGTGCAGCCGAGACTTTAATAGAGGTGTTCTTCAGAAGGCCTTCATCGTGGGAGACGTATCAATTCTGGAGCGCTCGATCATCATGTGTGGTGATTTCCTGTGATATTCTTCCTTTCATATGACGCCGTTCAGCAGAGGAATGCCAACCATTTTTGGGCTTCTTCTAGTTTGCTCATCTCCTGGTTGCTAGGGAACATGTCCCGGAAGCAACTCATTTTGCACAAGGAGCATGTTTTGGGATATCCTCTTCTTCTTCGAGCGGTTGACGCTTGAAAGCATTCTCCATATCAACAGCATTCAGGGTAGTTGTATAGCTCTGGCCTGTTTCTTGACTTTGGAGTTTGCATAAGCTTCCAAACGTTCGGGGGAAGAGAGAATATAAGACATTTCTAACATTCATGGTGATTCCTCATTAGAGTCTCTCCAAGTGAATCCAAGAGAACCCTTCGATGCACGCTCTGCTGCCTCCGCCGTTCTACTGAGGGATACCTCAGTTAGGCTGACTTTCCTTCCCCCGTGGTGCAGTATAACAAAGATGATGCTGCTTGGGATACTGGGTTGGAAATTTCGCCTTCGAATCCCTGGAGAAACTTCGATGCAAGAGAAAAAATTGATGAAGAATCTCCGGGGGTGCAAATTAAGAGGAACTTGTAGTTTTAGTCTTCTCTTTCCTTTTTTTTCTACAAGTTATAAATAAATATTGTATTCAGGAAGAACTAAATGTATATTTTTTAGCCCGTTTTATGGAGCATTGACTTAAATCACTTGTTTTTGTTCGTGACATCTTTTTAATTTTTGCCGTAAATAATAAGTAATGCTAAGTTATGCCTTAGTGAGCATTTGCACCTAAGAATTAGATGGCTTCCGGTCGTCCGTGTGTCAGTGTGTCTGCCTTGAGCAATTACGTCCGTTATGCACCGATAGACGGCACCTAGGTTGCATCTATAGTAGATAGTTGTTTGCACCCACAGTGGGACGATTTTAGCCTGTGTGGAAACGGTCCTTTTGTGTTTTGAGACAAAACGTCTTCGCTTAGTACTCGAGTATTTAAGACTTTCTGGCACTACGCGGATAGGCATCCCCATCAGCGTGTAGGTGTAATTGTTGATTTAACAGGATCAACGCTCTACTAGTGCCTGGTGGCTGAGTTAGACGTGGTCTAACTCTAAGCGAGTAGTGCACTCTACTTTCTTGTAGCGGAAAGTGAGTGTATTACTTCATCTTAGGTCTGGTTGGGGCTATAAATAGTTGAATCGTAGATGGATCTAAATAAAGGAGCAAAACTCACTGAATAAGATAGTAGTTTTCTTGATACGACGTGGACCCATGTGAAAATAAGGAATGTGGCTATGTGCCAGTTGTAAAACTAAGAATGGGGCTGAAGGCCCGTTGTAAATAATTTCGAGAAGACCATGAAAATGAAAAAAAAAAACATATCTCGAGTATTCGGGCTTAGTCGACCCTTCAAGAGTAGTACTTCTTTAACCATGTGATATTCCAGTTGTTTGGAATGGATATCCCTTCCATGTCTTCGAGAACGTATGCACTTTTTCCGGCGACACCTTGTACTTTGTACGATCCTTCCCAATTCGGAGCAAGCTTTTCTGTTCCGGCCTGCTTGGTGTTCTGAGTAACTTTGCGAAGGACTAGGTCCCTGATGCAGAAGAACCATGGATTCTCCCATGCGTTGTAACATTTCTCTACTTTCTATTTTTGGACTGTGAGGCGAACGGCTGCTATCTCCCGTCGTTCATCCAAAAGATCAAGGGAAACCTTCAGGGCTTCATTGTTGGACTCCTCTTCAGCGAACGTCTGTTATAAAATGGATTCCCCAATTTCAAAAGGAGCCATTGCTTCTGTTCCGCACATCATTGAAAATGGTGTTTCTCCAGTGCATATAGTTCGGTAGGCCTACAGGACTCCAGCCAGTTCTTCGGGCCATCTTCCCTTGGCCTCCTTGAGCCGCTTCTTCACATTCTCTACTATCATCTAGTTTGAGGATTCAGCTTGGCCATTGGCTGAAGGGTGGTAAGGAGTAGAGGTAATCCTCTTGATCTCCCATTCCTTCAAAATAGCAGTGATCTTGTCGCTTATGAACTGGGGACCGTTATCGCATGTGATATCTGTTGGTATCCCGAATCAGCAAATGATGTTTTCCAAATAAACTCTATGACTTCCTGCTCTCGAATCCAAGCATATGCGGCCGCCTGGACCTATTTGGTGAAATAGTCCATCATAATAAGACGAACTTGACACCACCAGGCGCTTTAGGCATGGGCCCTACGATGTCCATCCCCCATTTCATGAAAGGCTACGGGGCTATTACTGTATGTAATAATTCCGTTGGCTAATAAAGTTCACGGGAAAACCTCTGGCAGCTATCACATGCTCGGGCGAACTTGCTGCGTCGTCTTCTATTCGAGGCTAGAAATATCCCGCCCTGATTAACTTGCGAGCTAGCGACCGCCCCCGCCAGAGTGATTTCTGCACTATCCATCGTGGATTTCTCTAAGTGCGTAATCCGTCTTAGAAGGACCTAAACATTTTAGCCAAACGTCCACTGAACATTCGCATGTACAACTCTCCATTGATTATGACGTAGCGAGCCGCTTGAGCTCTTAACCTTCTACTCTCCTTCCGATCTACTAGGAGCGTTCCGTTGTTTAGATATTCAATGACCAGGCGCCGCCAGTCCCATTATGATCCTACTGTGTTGACTTCGCAACTCTTGACAGTTGTGTAAGTTAACTCAATGGTATAAACTGGCTATCTGCATTTAATTCTGTAGAGGCCACTAGGCTGGCTAGGGCATCAGCCTCCACGTTATCTTCTCTTGGTATCTGATTGATCCTCCATTTGTGAAAATTCTTCAAACATTTCTCCACTCTGGCCAGGTACTCTTGCATACGGGTGTCCTTGGTGGTGTATGCTCCAGTCACCTGGTTCACCACGAGCTGAAAATCACAGTTGATGCTGACATCCCTAGCCCGCAATATGTAACCTAATTCTAGGGCTTGAATTACAGCTTCATATTCTACTTCGTTGTCCGTCATCTAGGAGCAGCTGACCGCTTTTCTGAACACCTTCTTCGTTGGGGATTCGTTCACGAAACCAAGCTCGACCCCTTTTATATTCGAGGCACCGTCGGTGTGGATGACCCATTCCCTGAGGTTAATGCCTTCGATCATCTTGCATTTCTCCTTGGCTTTCGGCATTAGATCAGCGCTGCAGTGGGCGACAAAGTCCGCGAGAACTTGCGACTTGATGGCTGTTCTTGGTTGATAAATGATATTATATTTGTCAAGTTCGAGAGTCCACTTCGCCAACCATCCTGACTACTCGGGCTTGTGCAATACGGTCTGTAATGGAAAAGCTGAAACCACGACAATGGTGTAACTTTGAAAATACGATCGTAGCTTCCTTGCTGCCATGGCTAGGGCAACTGCGAGCTTCTCTAAATGTTGGCACATTATTTCAGCATCTAGGAGAGACTCGCTGACATAGTACACTGGTGACTACACCGTTTTCTCTTCGCGTACCAGGACGACGCTAACGACGACTTCGGACACTGCTAAGTACAGTAATAGCAGTTCTCCCTCGCGTGGCTTGGTAAAAATCGGGGGATTAGCCAAATACTATTTTAGCTCTTTTAATGCCTTGCTGCACTGCTCCGTCTACTCAAAGCTTTTATTCTTCTTTAGGACATTGAAAAATTGATGACACATCTCCGATGACTGCGAGATGAACCGGCTGAGTACTGCAACCGGACCATTAAGATGGCTAATGTGATCTTTGGCAAATTCTGTCTTGACCAGCATGTCTTCGATGTAAACTTCCATGGTCTTGCAAATCTGTTCCTTGAACATGAGGTTCACTAGCCTTTGATAAGTCGCTCATGCGTTCTTTAATCCAAAAGGAATTACTCTATAACAATAAGCCCCCCTATCCGTGATGAAAGAAGTCTTCTCTTTATCATCTGGGTTCATGATGATCTGATTGTATACCAAGTACGCATCTAAAAAATTAAGGCCTCATGCCCTGCCATTGAATCGAAGATTTTATCAATGTTTGACAGTGGAAAAGAATCCTTCGGGCATGCTTTGTTTAGATCTGTGAAGTCAATGCACATCCTCCACTTGCCGTTCTTCTTGGGGACCACTACGACATTTGAAAGCCAGTCGGGGTATTGAACCTCGCGAATGTATCCATTGTTGAGCAGTTTCTCGAATTCTTTATGGACCGCCTGCCCCTTCTCGTGGCTTATTGGTCGTATCTTCTGCTTGATTGGCTTGAAGTTCGGATCGACGTTTAGGTTGTGCGTGATAAAGCTAGTCGATATTGATGGCATGTCAGTGTGTGTCCAGGTGAAGGTGCCTGACCGAGCACGCATAAAGTTAGCATATTCTTATTTTGCCTTAGTAGAGAGCTTGGCCCCTACGTAGAATTTCTTGTCCGAAACTTTCTCGTCGAAGATTACTGGATCAAGGTCATCAACTATAGCTTTAGTCGGCTGATATTCTTCCTGTGGGCTGGAGGGTGTGACAGTTGGTTCGCGGGATCTAGTCACCTCATAGACCCCGTGTTCTAAGGGTACGCAAGTGACCAGGCTCGGCCCAAGCAACTTGTCCAGCTTTTTCTTGTGATTTTTGGTCTCTTTCTTGGTGGCGTGGATCACTGAAGTCATGTAACAGCACCAAGATAGCTTCTGTTCCCCAAGAATTTCGTTTACCCCCCAAGGAGTCGGGTATTTGAGGACCTGGTGAAGTGTAGACAACAGCGTATACTTCGTGAATCCAGGATCTCCCAAGGATGATGTTATACGAGAGGTTGCATGTCATTACTTGGAAAGAAGTCAACCGCGCTGGTCCTGGTAAGTGTACCTGGAGGAGGATTTCACCCACAAACTTCTCGCTGGAACTGTTGAATCTGGTGATAGTGCACGGGCTAGGAATTAACCGACTCTGCATCTCCATCTAACAGATAACCTTCCCGTGAATGATATTGACTGCACTTCCTGGGTCCAGCTGCACACACTAGACTCGGACATCATGTACCTGCAGAGTAATTATTAAGGCATCATCATGAGGGTGTTGGGCTTGCTTAAAATCTCTTCTATCAAACTCGATGGTGTTGAGGCGTGGCATTTTGGCTATTTGCTACTCAGCCTCATAGATCATGATGGCTTTCGTCTCGTTGTCCCTAACTCCAGGCCCCAAATATCATGCTGGTGGATCTTTTATCTATCAACTGTACTTCTTGATGGGGGTCAATATGTTGGTACTCCTTTGGCTTTGACGATGGATAATTGGATTTGGACCTTAGATAGTAATTCACAATTTCAGTCGTGCTGACCGAGTCTTGGATTATCTATTGGATCTCGTTATCGATGCACCGTATGGCGGTACTGTATTTTGACATGGCTACGCTTCTTCCTTCGTAGGAAACATACAATTGCCTGGGCCCCACGGTGGGCGCCAAACTGTTTATGCCTAAATTTGTACATCTAGGTTAAACAATTAATTATGAATGAGGTCACAAGCAATATGGTAAATTACGATGGAAAAGTAAGTAAATACTATGAAAATAAAGACAAGTGAATAAATAAGAAATAATGGAGAAAAGCAATGTAAATCTTATTCCTTGAGAGTAACCGAAGTTGATGGCGTATCTAGAGATTGTACAATACAAGTGAATAGACCCTAGGCGACGGGATGTGTGCCCTGCGCCTTGTGGCCAAACCGCCTAAATGGTCATTGGCTCTAGGAGTGGGCGTATATCCTCAGTGACCGGTGACTTGTAGGATAAGTCTAGTCTCGTCATCTTGACTCGTATTCCTGTAGCAATAGGTAGCGTATTTTTGCCCACATATCAATAATATAAGAACTACTAAACAAGTTGTCTTGCGATATAATCAGAAACCATTCATTCATAAGAATTTCAAAAACCAAATAACATGTCAAACTTAATAAAGCAATGAACTTTACATAATAATCCAAAATACCACTAAATCAACCAACATAAGAACTAGCAAACCTAGTAACAACCTTAGTCCTCTCACTAACAGCATGTTCGCCAACTCATTTGAATTCGTAGGTTTCTTATTATACCTACAACTATGACGATCCGAAATTGGAAACAGAAAAAGGTACTAAGAGGCTATTTGGTCATCAACTGTTTTTTCTTTTTTTTGTTTGGCCATAAAATTGGTTGGTTTTTAAAAAAAAAATTCAACTTTTTACAAAGGTATAAAAATGGATTCATCAAGTTTGGCCCTGTTGAGTGTTGATGGCCCAGATTATTATCCACTACATTTAAAGATTACAACTAAGATCACTTTTCTGCCGTTTTTTCAATTTTATCTACTACATTTCAAGATTACAACTAAGATCACTTTTCTGCCCTTATAATTCAAGATTACAACTAAGATCACTTTTCTGCTCTTTTTTCAGTTTTATCACAACTAATATCACTTTTCTGCCTTTTTCCCGATTTTATCCACTACATTTCAAGATTACAACTAAGATCACTTTTTGGCCCTTTTTCAATTTTATCCACAAGATTTCAAGATCACTACTGCACTTTCCATGGACAATAATAACAAGTATGCTAATACAATGATGAAAATAAAACATTTATTCCATTAACCTTTACCATTGAAATGAAGGGGTATATCAAATGTGGCCTCAATTATCTTCATATTACACTCAATGATTCAATGCCTGTCTCTCTAACTCTCTCAATATCACAAAACATAGAAACCTCTTCCAACGGGGGGAAGTAACCATTTGCCATGGTGTATCCCACCCACATAAGGAACAAAAGTGCCCAACGCTTTAGCCATATAAGAAAGGATGTTGTCCTCATCATCACATTTTATTTTATGAAGGATTGGAATGACTTTACCTATAGTCACACTTGGGCCAACGGCATGGGCAATATTGCCCACGTTTAGGAAGGACTGAGTCTAAGACTTGCATATGTACTTTCTAAATTTTGCAATAAGGAGTTCTGAAAATACGATCGTAGCTTCCTTGCTGCCATGGCTAGGGAAAGTGCGAGCTTCTCTAAAGGTTGGTACATTATTTCTGCGTCTAGGAGAGACTTGCTGAGATAGTACACTGGTGACTACACCCTTTTCTCTTCTCGTACCAGGACGACGCTAACGGCGACTTCGGACACTGCTAAGTACAGTAATAGCAGTTCTCCCTCGCGTGGCTTGGTAAGAACCGGGGGATTTGCCAAATACTATTTTAGCTCTTTTAATGCCTTGCTGCACTGCTCCGTCCACTCAAAGCTTTTATTCTTGTTTAGGACATTGAAAAGTTGATGACACATCTCCGATGACTGCGAGATGAACCGGCTGAGTGCTGCAACCGGACCATTAAGCCTTTTAACTTCCACTTCATTCTTGAGGACCTCCGGTATTGCCTCAATTTCCTTAATATCGGGTTTGCTTCTATGCCCCTGTTGGAAATGATGAAACCCAGGAACATCCCGGAGGATACACTAAAGGCACATCTCTCGGGGTTCAGCTTCATCCCAAATTTGTCCAGGATATCGAATGCTATTTCTAGATGGCTAATGTGATCTTTGGCAAATTCTGTCTTGACCAGCATGTCTTCGATGTAAACTTCCATGGTCTTGCAAATCTGTTACTTGAACATGAGGTTCACTAGCCTTTGATAAGTCGCTCATGCGTTCTTTAATCTAAAAGTAATTACTCTATAACAATAAGCCCCCCTATTCGTGATGAAAGAAGTCTTCTCTTTATCATCTGGGTTCATCAGGATCTGATTGTATACCAAGTACGCATGTAAAAAATTAAGGCCTCATGCCCTGCCGTTGAATCGAAGATTTGATCAATGTTTGACAGTGGGAAAGAATCCTTCGGGCATGCTTTTTTTAGGTCTGTGAAGTCAATAGACATCCTCCACTTTCCGTTCTTCTTGGGGACCAATACGACATTTGAAAGCCAGTCGGGGTATTGAACCTCGCGAATGGATCCAGTGTTGAGCAGTTTCTCGACTTCTTTATGGACCGCCTGCCCCTTCTCGTGGCTTATTGGTCGTATCTTCTGCTTGATTGGTATGAAGTTCGGATCGACGTTTAGGTTGTGCGTGATAAAGCTAGTCGATATTCCTGGCATTTCAGTGTGTGTCCAGGTGAAGGTGCATGACCGAGCACACATAAAGTTAGCATATTCTTATTTTGCCTTAGTAGAGAGCTTGGCCCCTACGTAGAATTTCTTGTCCGAAACTTTCTCGTCGAAGATTACTGGATCAAGGTCGTCAACTATAGCTTTAGTCAGCTGATATTCTTCCTCTGGGCTGGAGGGTGTAACCGTTGGTTCGCAAGATCTAGTCACCTCATAGACCCCGTGTCCTAAGGGTACGCTAGTGACCAGGCTGGGCCCAAGCAACTTGTCCTGCTTTTTCTTCTGATTTTTGGTCTCTTTCTTGGTGGCGTCGATCGTTGAAGTCATATAACAGCTCCGAGATAGCTTATGTTCCCCCAGAATTTCGTTTACTCCCCAAGGAGTCGGGTATTTGAGGACCTGGTAAAGTGTAGACGACAGCGTATACTTCATGAATCCAGGATCTCCCAAGGATGATGTTATACAAGAGGTTGCATGTCATTACTTGGAAAGAAGTCAACCGCGCTGCTCCTGGTAGGTGTACGTGGAGGAGGATTTCTCCCACAAACTTCTCGCTGGAACTGTTGAATCTGGTGATAGTGTACGGGCTAGTTATTAACCGACTCTGCATCTCCATCTAACAGATGACATTCCCGTGAATGATATTGACTGCACTTCCTGGGTCCAGCTGCACACACTAGACTCGGACATCATGTACCTGCAGAGTAATTATTAAAGCATCATCATGAGGGTGTTGGGCCCGCTGAAAATCTCTGTTATCAAACTCGATGGTGTTGAGGCGTGGCTTTTTGGCTATTTGCTATTGAGCCTCATAGATCATGATGGCTTTGGTCTCGTTGTCCCTAACTCCAGGCCCCCAATATCATGTTGCTGGATCTTTTATCTATCGACTGTGCTTCTTGATGGGGGTCAATATGTTGGTACTCCTTCGGCTTTGACGATGGATAATTGGATTTGGAACTTAGATAGTAATTCACAATTTCAGTCGTGCTGACCGAGTCTTGGATTATCTGTTGGATCTCGTTATCGATGCACCGTATGGCGGTACTGTATCTTGACATGGCTACGCTTCTTCCTTCGTAGGATACCTATAATTTCCTGGGCCCCACGGTGGGCGCCAAACTGTTTATGCCTAAATTTGTACGTCTAGGTTAAACAATTAATTATAAATGAGGTCACAAGAAATATGGTAAATTACGATGGAAAAGTAAGTAAATACTATGAAAATAAAGACAAGTGAATAAATAAGAAATAATGGAAAAAAGCAATGTAAATCTTATTCCTTGAGAGTAAATGAAGTTGATGGCGTATCTAGAGATTGTACAATACAAAGTAAGGAGGCGTATTTATTGTAGTGATACTCAGTCCTAAATAAGGTAAAATACAAGTATTAATAGAGCCAAGAGCCTACAACTCAAGGCGGTGGTATACTAAACCCTAACTAGGAGACTGTAAACACTAGGCGAATGGATGTGTGCCCTGCGCCTTGTGGCCAAACCGTCTAAATGGTAATTGGCTCTAGGAGCGGGCGTATATCCTCAGTGCCCGGTGACTTGTAAGATAAGTCTAGTCTCGCCATCTTGACTCGTATCCCTATAGCAATAGGTAGCGTATTTTTGCCCACATATCAATGATCTAAGAACTAGTAAACAATTTGTCTTGCAATATAATCAGAAACCATTCATTCATAAGCATTTCAAAAACCAAATAACATGTCAAACTTAAAAAAGCAATGAACTTTATATAATTACCAAAAATACCCCTAAATCAATAAACATAAGAACTAGCAAACCTAGTAACAGCCTTAGTCCCCTCAGTAACAGCATGTTTGCCAACTCATTTGAATTCGTAGGTTTCTTATTATTCCTACAACTTTGACGATCCGAATTTTGAAACAGAAAAAGGTACTAAGAGGCTATTTGGTCATCAACTGTTTTTCCTTTTTTTGTTTGTCCATCAAATCGGTTGGTTTTTTTAAATTTTTTTCAACTTTTTACAAAGGTATAAAAATGGATTCATCAAGATTGGCCCTTGTAAGTGTTGATGGCCCAGATTATTATCCACTACATTTAAAGATTACATTAAGATCACTTTTCTGCCCTTTTTTAATTTTATCCACTACATTTCAAGATTATAACTAAAATCACTTTTCTGCCCTTATAATTCAAGATTACAACTAAGATCACTTTTCTGCCCTTTTTTCAGTTTTATCACAACTAATATCACTTTTCTGCCTTTTTTCCCAATTTTATCCACTACATTTCAAGATTACAACTAAGATCACTTGTTGGCCGTTTTTTCAATTTTATCCACAAGATTTCAAGATCACTACTGCACTTTCCATGGACAATAATAACAAGTATACTAATACAATGATGAAAATAAAACATTTATTCCATTAACCTTTACCATTGTAATGAAGGGGTATATCAAATGTGGCCTCAAATGACTTCCTATTTCACCCAATGATTCAATGGCTCTCTCTAACTCTCTCAATATCACAAAACTTAGAAACCTCTTCCGACGGGGTATGTAACCATTTGGCATGGTGTATCCACCCACATAAGGAACAAAAGTGCCCAACGCTTTAGCCATATAAAAAAGGATGTTGTCCTCATCATCACATTTTATTTTATGAAGGATTGGAATGACTTTACCTCTAGTCACTCTTGGGCCAACGGCATGGGCAATATTTCCCACGTTTAGGAAGGACTAATTCTAAGACTTACATATGTACTTTCTAAATTTGCAATAAGGAGTTCTGAAAATACGATCGTAGCTTCCTTGCTGCCATGGCTAGGGCAAGTGCGAGCTTCTCTAAATATTGGTACATTATTTCAGCGTCTAGGAGAGACTTGCTGACATAGTACACTAGTGACTACACCCTTTTCTCCTCTCGTACCAGGACGACGCTAACGGCGACTTCGGACACTGCTAAGTACAGTAATAGCGGTTCTCTCTCGCGTGGCTTGGTAAGAACCGGGGGATTTGCCAAATACTATTTTAGCTCTTTTAATGCCTTGCTGCACTGCTCCGTCAACTCAAAGCTTTTATTCTTCTTTAGAACATTGAAAAATTGATGACACATCTCTGATGACTGGGAGATGAACCGGCTGAGTGCTGCAACCGGACCATTAAGCCTTTTAACTTCCATTTCAATCTTCAGGACCTCTTGTATTGCCTCGATTTCCTTAATTTTTATCGGATTTACTTCTATGCCCCTGTTGGAAATGATGAAACCCAGGAACATCCTGGAGGATACACTAAAGGCACATCTCTCGGGGTTGAGCTTAATCCTAAATTTGTCCAGGATATCGAATGCTATTTCTAGATGGCTAATGTGATCTTTGGAAAATTCTGTCATGACCAGCATGTTTTCGATGTAAACTTCCATGGTCTTGCAAATTTGTTCCTTGAACATGAGGTTCACTAGCCTTAGATAAGTCGCTCATGCGTTCTTTAATCCAAAAGTGAAACGACCTCGGATAGTCGTTTCGGAAGTTAGGACTCCGATTGGCGTGTCGATAATTTTAAAATATCTGTAAAATTTAAGCTAAATCAGACCTCGTTTGGTAGGCATCGGAAGAAGGTTTCAGTTTTTATTGGCGATAAATATTAAAAAGAGATTTTCGAGCTCGGTTTTGCCGAATGAGCTCCGATTCGAAATCCAAAAGTGCCGTTGGGTTTGTATGATTATTTATGACCATTGTGAACTTTCGAAAGTGAATTTCTATGTTGTTCGGCTAGTTTCCGCTAAAATGCCGAAAGTTAAATAATTTGACCTTTTTCATTTAAATTCACATCTTAAGTTTCGGGAGCAAAATTTGAGATCCGTCTTCGCGAGTATGTTACATAAATTTTGTATAACTTGTATGCAAAAGTTGGAATTATTTGGAATACCGTAGGGTACCGTTTTAATTTTTATCGTTTGAATTTTAAAGAAAACAAAAAAAAAAAAGAGAAAAAGACAAAATTTTAAAGAAAGCTAAAGGAGTTGGGCGGTGGGGGATATAAATCTCCCTAATCAACTTCGACAAACAGAGATAGCTACAACCACAGAAACGAAAAAACAAGAAACGCGAAACAGAGAAAATGGAAAACACGCAGTGGAAAAATGCAAGAAAATAAGAAAAGGGGCCGGAGAAAAGTAGAATTTTCACCCTGAAACATTCAGGTAATGATCCTAATATATTATTTGAGTGTATTACGTGTGTTTGAATCTATTTTAACGGTAAAATTTAGAATATTAGACACCATTTTAATAAGTTCAATTAATAGTTAAAGGGTCAAATGGACCCCGATAACGAAATTGTATATATAGTCGTACTCAGTGAGTTATGGAAAACATATAAATGTAAATTAATTGGGATTTGGTTATGTGACCTTAAACACTGTACATAGGCCTGGCATGCGTATTGCGTATGCGAATAGGGTATCAGGTTCCTAACCGGATTGCCCTAAGATGTGAGGAATGAAGCCTTTAGCCTAATTTGATATATTTTTCTGCTTATTGAATAGAGTGGGATCGTTTGGCAATGAAACCAAAGGACAAGCGGTTATTGAATGGATGTACTAACTTTGTAACAAGGTAAGTGTTTACATCTATTACTTTGGAGGCACCTAGCCTCGTGGATTTTCTCACGTGTACCTTACGTGTGTAGCTGCCGATAGGGGTACTCCTTACACCTTAGCTTTGGATTTACATTGTGTATTATATGTTATGTCCTGTTGTTGGTATTGCATTGAGGAACTGAGCAGTGTACTCTGGCTGTGAGTTGGCATCTACTTCCCGGCTGTCGATGAGAGTCCCGCGTCGGTGAAGGGTTATTATTGCATCACATTACATTCATATGCATTATATGTCATTCATATGCATTACATTGCATATCATATTGGGTGCAGGAGTATTCCGCCCCTGGAGCAGGAGTATTCCGCCCCTGGAGCAGGAGTATTCCGCTCCATTGTATCATATTGAGGGTAGGAGTATTCCGCCACAGGAGCAGGAGTATTCCGCCTTATTGTATCATATTGAGGGTAGGAGGATTCGGCCCCAGGAGAGTCCAGGAGTATTCCGCCTCAGCTTTACATTATATCGGGTGTAGGAGTATTCCGCCCCAAGAAAGTGCAGGAGTATTCCGCCTCTGGTTCATATTATATCGGGTGCAGGAGTATTCCGCCCCAGGAGCAGAAGTATTCCGCTCCAGTTGGTTATCAGATTGGATTCCCCCCGAATGCAGGAGTACTCCGCTTCGGAATGGGATTATGGGCACATGTGACCCTGTGGATTTCATTTCATATCATTTCACCTCATTTCATACCATTGTGTAGACTTACGATACATGACTACTGTCCTGCGTATATCTGCATTGCTTATTTGTTGATATGTTTCTGGCATGCACCCTTGGTTGAATTTAGAAGTTTCTTACGTGTTTCCGGTTGTTATCTTGCTCTGCCTTTTTATAATTTAAATAAAAGGAATTTGGTTTATCTATTTTTTCTCCCTGGCTGGCTATCCTATTCTTTGAGGTAGCTAGTCTGCCCCACTTATTAAGCCCTTTGACTCACCCTTGTTTGTTCTTTGTTTCTTGTCTATCTATTTCATTTCGGCAGGTTCACTCCAGGCTGGAGTTCGCCACATTGTGAAGCCGCGAAGACGACGTCAGCTGTCAGGGTGAGCCAGCTTTTATTCCGGATGGCCACCAGCTTATTGGTTATTATTTCAGTTGTATTTTGCTCCCTTCAGGAGGTATCTGTCTTCTTTTGTACTCTTAGATGTCTTGTCTGGATAGCCCTAAACCTAGTATGTTGGGTAGTCATCTGTAATTTCTTTTGTACAGCTTAGAGGTATCAGTATGTCTGTATTTTTTTAGTCTTGTCCTTATTTATGAATAATTATATTTATTTTCCTAATTTTGTTGGTAAGGGTTCGCCCGACGGGTCTAGGGGAGGATGTCGGGTGCCCGCACGGCATAACCGAATTCTAGGTCGTGTCAGTTGGTATCAGAGCCCGGTTTAGAGTCTATCCAGACTAAGACAGTGTCTAGTAGAGTCTCGCTGATGGGTACGTAAACGTCCGTACTTATCTACGAGAGGCTATGATGGCATTTAGGAAGTTTCACTTCCTTCTTTTCTGATTGTGCATCGGTCAAGGATTCAAAAGTATTTTCGTTAATTTTTTAATTCCTTTGCGGTAATTGTGAAACCTCGTGCGACAAATCAGCAAACGGTATGAGTTCAAGACGAAGCAGTCTAGCCAGGGGCTAGCACTGACGAAGCCCCGAGAGTTTTTCTTATCGTGCTGACGTTCTAGTTATGGAGGTCCCAGCTGTACGAGCTCGCGATGGGCAAGGGAGCAGGGCCTTGTGGTTCCCTTGGCTCTAAAATGCTTTTACGAGAATCTTGGCAACGCAGATACCACAATAACCTACTCCCTCCGTTCCACTTTAGATGAACCCATTTGACTTTGCACGGAGTTTAATAAAGAGAGAAGACTTTTGAAACTTGTGGTCTAAAATAAGTTATAGATATTTGTGTGGCTACAAATCATCTAGGGATGAGTAAAAGTGAATATTTCTTACCAAATTTAGAAAGAGGTCATTCTTTTTGAAACAGACTAAAAAGGAAATAGGTTCATCCTTTTTGAAACGGAGGGAATATTATTTTCTAGGCAGCTTATCAGGTTACCACAGATGCAGATGTTCGGACTTAGAGGGATCTTGTTCTAGTTCTTAATATTGCCGCCGTGAAGTATGTTCCGGAGGCAGCATGTGGTATGCCTCCAGTTGCTCTGGCTGGGTAGGTAACTGATGTAATTATTGGGTCCAAGTGCTCAAAGAGGTTGCATTATTTTACACGGTTGAACATCCCGATATTCCCAAGCAATGCATTAGATAATCCCTGTGTAAGTTCTTTTTTAAAAAAAAATAAAATGATGTCAGCGTATCCTTCAGGCTCTTGATTATATCGATCAGTATGGTGTTGATTATTCTGCTTTTCGGTTTTAGTGTTCAGCCTTGAATTGGTGGACCGCTCTCTTATTAGCTAACCTGGTTCGGTTTTCTTCTAGATTCATGAAAAAAAAATTTCTTTCGAGTAGCGAGCGAAATGGAGAGTGTTGCCAGTTTGAGTAGATTGGACAGGGTAGCTTGTCGGTTAGCCTGTTGGTGTTTCAAAATATGAGATTGAATTCTATAAAATGGCTGAATATGCATTAGAACTAGTCCATGAGCCTTTCGAGAGATTCAGAGATTTATTGATGACCTTTATTTTTCCCTGAAATCCTAGATGGCTCGAGAAATTGAGGTCTGGATTTTATTTGATGTTGTTGTAATATTGCCCGAAGGTTCGAGGCATACCATAAGTTAGAGCGGGAAAGTAAGAGATCCCGTGGCCCTGGTGGGCAACCATGATACCTCATTTGGAGGTAAGAGTTTTGATTATTTTGGGAGGTCACCTTCCAAGTTATCTCAGCTTGTGTCACGTAATTCTTAGATTGCGCCAGTAGCTCGTCAAGATCAGATTCAGTCTTTTCTTTACAACTATCAACAATCTGCCCGGTTCCTATATTTAGCAAAAGGGTGTTATCATTGTCGTGAGTCTGATTATCTTTTGAAGAGTTTTTCTGTTATCATTGTTATGAGTCTGGCTATCCTTTGATGAGTTTTCCCTTACTCCGACAAGTTAGCAGTCGTCTTTTCTCTCGTCATCAGGTATCTGCGCAGTTGCATGGGATTTTATTTAGACCTCAATCAGCAAAAGAAATGCCATCATCCGGTAGAGGTTGAGAGTGTGGTGGCAGTGGTTCTTCAGAAGGTGATTATCAGAGTAGTTGCTTAGTTGAGTCGCAGAGGCAATTTTATGAACTGTTTGTCTGGCGGGATGCTGGGGTGTCCGATATAGTAGACCCTGAGATTTTTTTCTTCTCTTAAATGTGAACAAGATTTGATTCTTTCGATCGATCTGGAAATGGTGTGTCTTATCATGTTTCGGTGGTTTCTTTGGATGTCATTTCTATTAAGAATCGGTTGCGGTAGAGGGGTGAGCTTCTGATATGATTTATTCTTGGTATTTATGATGACCCTACTAGTTTATCTAATTTAAATGTGAGAGATTTGTGAGTGAGTATCGGTATTGTCTGCTTGGCATCCTATTGTACCACTTTCTCTTATTATATCAAGTCAGTCTACCTCTCTTCTCGGAATTTCGTGTTGGTAGGATGATGGGATTCTTATTCGTCACCATCAGAAAGTGTCGTTGCTTATTCCGGTGTAAAGTGCTTAGTAAGTAATATTCGATCTACGTGTTTCCTCTTGGTTCGAGATATTAGTAAAGTCACGTTATCCCCTGAGCTTATCTGGATTATAAAAGGGTTTCTGGTAAATTGTTAGAGTTTCCTTCTTATTGGAAGGTTAAATTGATATGGGTGTTGCTCCATAGAGCTCATTTAATGTCTATTTCTTCAATTGCGATTCTTTGGTTAGCCTGACTCGTAAGTAGTCTAGATCTGGTAGCCAAATAAATAAGGAGATGAGCTTCCTAAAGATCTAACTATTTCTATCCTCTGTTTATTGCCATCTATTCTTCTTCCGATACTAGTGAGCTTGGGCGGTTAGTAGCCACTCGTGATGTCCCCTATGTTGAGCCAGAGTGCGTGTCAAGGTAGTTGGGTAAGCACATTATTGTCATTCAAGGCTACTAAGGGTAATGAGAGGCATCATTTGACCTTTGATTTGATCTACACTCTGAAAATTAGGTTGAAAATCAGGACAGTAGTGCTGTCCAGACATTCTATCTGCGGATTTTTTATGTCCTCCAGTTGTCTCATCTTGTTATCCGTTTTGATACATGTTTATGTTATCAGTTTATCCGTGTATCCATTCCCATGTATAGTATAGTGTTGGTTCTGTTTTTGCGGATCATCCAGTTTCAGGGGAAACTCTGTCAAAATTTTTATATAGAAGTACCATCCATCAGGCGGTGGTGTTTGCGGCAAAGGTATGGAGTTGTGAACTCAAGAGTTGCAGCTATTTGGCAACTCGAAAATGTAGTTGGTAGCTTAGGTCTGCCTACATTCAGCTTTTAGTGAAATCTTCTTTAGTCCAGTAGACTGTGCGAGGATGGTTATTCCTATTCAAATGGCTGCTTGAGTTTGTGCTTTAAGTGGAGGAGTCTTCCTCCAAATATCGAATGGTGATACTAAATCTCTAAGGTGTTGATACCACTTTTGTCATGACCCAACCTAGGGCCACGACACTAAACACACTAACAATCTATTAATGCTAGAGATAAGCTGGCAACCTGATCATATATACATACCTATCTGCTGAAAGCATAAAGTCTGGAAAGATGACACGACTTTAACTTGCTGGAAATTAGAACACTGAGCCACAAATTCTGCTATGTCACACTTCATTCCGTCCTACCAATAAATCTGCTTAAGATCATGGTACATCTTAGTCGAACATGGATGAACAGTATATTTGGAATAACGTGCCTCTATCATAATCTATCCACGTAAATCTACAACATCAGGAACACAAAGTCTATCTTTATGCATGAGAACACCGTCAGTAGTAATCATGTATGGTGACTACGCTTTCTTTTGGCTATCTGTCCGTATTCAAATAGAACTGGATCCTCATACTGACACTGTTTTACTTCAAAAAAATTTAGAGTTAAAGGTCTAGTACAGCTTGTCGTCCATTCATCATTGGCATATCTCCTTCACACCTCAACTCTTTGAGAAGTTACTTTAGCGTTATAAGTGCACATGTAATAAACTTTGTTGCTGGTATTCTGCCTCAGCTGAAGGTCCAACTACATGTCTCTTTTATATTTACTTTTTCAAGTCATAATAATTCCAATTCAAAGACAATACCCTGAGGGAGATGTTCAGTTTGAAGATCATTCTTGGTCTACATCATACTATCCAGCAGTAGTTGCATGATCCTTATCCTTATACGATAGACCCTGTTCAGATGAACCTTTGACTTACATTAGGATATGAGTATCTACATTCCCACAAGGAGCTTGCGGAACAACACTAAAATCAACTGAGATGTTGCATAGTGCATTCGTAAAAATAATATAACTTGCATCAAATCTTCTATAGTGAGTGGTGACAAGGTACTTCAAAAGCTTCCCCTATTGCATCAAGCGTGAGCTAATTCCTAGTTCCATCGATTTGTTCTATATCGAAAGGTATATTGAAGAGGTGATTATCGGCTTAATCATGTTAACCCATTCAAATTTCCGTATATCTTTATTTCAAAAATGTAGAACTCTCCTCTCGTGATCGAGGAAGGATCATCTTAGTCAGAATAATTCGGGCAATGGTGTTATCATAATATCCAGATATGTTTTATTCCAAGAGTTTGGTGTTCGTGTTATAGTTTTAATTCTGTAATCATGAGAAATTTTGTGGGATAGTTAATGAAGGTCGTGCAGGTTCTTTTATTATCAGCGTAAAACTTGCTTTAGACTTAGGCTCGTTCGAGGACGAACGAGAGTTTAAGTGGAGGAGAATGAAACGACTTCGGTCAGTCGTTTCGGAAGTTAGGACTCCGATTGGCGTGTCGATAATTTTAAAATATTTGTAATGTCCATTAGGACCTGTCTGTAAAATTTGAGCTAAATCAGACCTCGTTTGGTAGGCATCGGAAAAAGGTTTCAGTTTTTATTGGCGATAAATATTAAAAAGAGATTTTCGAGCTCGGTTTTGCCGAATGAGCTCCGATTCGAAATCCAAAAGCGCCGTTAGGTTCGTATGATTATTTATGACCATTGTAAACTTTCGAAAGTGAATTTCGATGTTGTTCGGCTAGTTTCCACTAAAATGCCGAAAGTTAAATAATTTGACCTTTTTCAATTAAATTCGCATCTTGAGTTTCGGGAGTCCAATTTGAGATCCATCTATGCGAGTATATTACATATATTTTGTATAACTTGTATGCAAAATTTAGAATTATTTGGAATATCGTAAGGTACCGTTTTAATTTTTACCGCAGCAGCGAATTTTAAAGAAAACAAAAAAAAAAAAGAGAAAAAGACAAAATTGGAAAGAAAGCTAAAGGAGTTGGGCGGTGGGGGATATAAATCCCCCTAATCAACTTCGACAAAAAGAGATAGCTAACACCACAGAAACGGAAAAACAAGAAACGCGAAACAGAGAAAATGGAAAACACGCAGTGGAAAATGCAGAAAATAAGAAAAGGGGCCGGAGAAAAGTAGAATTTTCACCCTGAAATATTCAGGTAATGATCCTAATATATTATTTGAGTTTATTACGTGTGTTTGAATCTGTTTTAACGGTAAAATTTGGAATATTAGACACCATTTTAATAAGTAAAATTAATAGTTAAAGGGTCAAATGGACCCCGATAACGAAATTGATTATATATTCGTACTCAGTCAGTTATCGGAAACATATAAATATAAATTATTTGGGGTTTGGTTATGTGACATTAAACCCTTTACATAGGCCTAGCCTGCGTATTGCGTATGCGAATAGGGTATCAGGTTCCTAACCGGATTGCCCTAAGATGTGAGGAATGAAGCCTTTAGCCTAATTTGATATATTTTTCTGCTTATTGAATAGAGTGAGATCGTTTGGCAATGAAACCAAAGGACAAGCGGTTATTGAATGGATGTACTAACTTTGTAACAAGGTAAGTGTTTATATCCATTTCTTTGGAGGCACCTGGCCTCGTGGATTTTCTACCACATGTTCCTTACGTGTGTAGCTGCCGATAGGCGTACTCCTTACGCCTTAGCTTTGGATTTACATTGTGTATTAGATGTTATGTCCTGTTGTTGGTATTGCATTGAGGAACTGAGCAGTGTACTCTGGCTGTGAGTTGGCATCTACTTCCCGGCTGTCGATGAGAGTCCAGTGAATGGTTATTATTTCATCACATTGCATTCATATGCATTATATGTCATTCATATGCATTACATTACATATCATATTGGATGCATGAGTATTCCGCCCTAGGAGCAGGAGTATTCCGCTCCATTGTATCATATTGAGGGTAGGAGTATTCCGCCCCAGGAGTAGGAGTATTCCGCTCTATTGTATCATATTGAGGGTAGGAGGATTCCGCCCCAGGAAAGTGCAGGAGTATTCCGCCTCAGCTTTACATTATATCGGGTGCAGGAGTATTCCGCCCCAAGAGAGTGCAGGAGTATTCCGCCTCTGGTTCATATTATATCGGGTGCAGGAGTATTCCGCCCCAGGAGCAGAAGTATTCCGCTCCAGTTGGTTATCAGATTGGATTCCCCCCGAATGCAGGACTATTCCGCTTCGGGATGGAATTATGGGCACATGTGACCCTGTGCATTTCATTTCATATCATTTCACCTCATTTCATACCATTGTGTAGACTTACGATACATGACTACTGTCCTGCGTATATCTGCATTGCTTATTTGTTGATATGTTTCTGGCATGCACCCTTGGTTGAGTTTAGAAGTTTCTTACGTGTTTCCGGTTGTTATCTGGCTCTGCCTTTTTATAATTTAAATAAAAGGAATTTGGGTTTATCTATTTCTTCTCCCTGGCTGGCTATCCTATTCTTTGAGGTAGCTAGTCTGCCCCACTTATTAAGCCCTTTTGACTCATTCTTGTTTGTTCTTTGTTTCTTGTCTATCTATTTCATTTCGGCAGGTTCACTCCAGGCTGGAGTTCGCCACGTTGTGAAGGAGCGAAGACGACGTCAGCTGTCAGGGTGAGCCAGCTTTTATTCCGGATGGCCACCAGCTTATTGGTTATTATTTCAGTTGCATTTTGCTCCCTTCAGGAGGTATCTGTCTTCTTTTGTACTCATAGATGTCTTGTCTGGATAGCCCTAAACCTAGTATGTTGGGTAGTCATCTGTAATTTCTTTTGTACAGCTTAGAGGTATCAGTATGTCTGTATTTTTTTTAGTCTTGTCCTTATTTATGAATAATTATATTTATTTTCCTAATTTTGTTGGTAAGGGTTCGCCCGACGGGTCTAGGGGAGGATGTCGGGTGCCCGCACGGCATAACCGAATTCTGGGTCGTGTCAGTAAGGAATTACTCTATAACAATAAGCCCCCCTATCCGTGATGAAAGAAGTCTTCTCTTTATCATCTGGGTACATGAGGATCTGATTGTATACCAACTACGCATCTAAAAAATTAAGGCCTCATGCCCTGCCGTTGAATCGAAGATTTGATCAATGTTTGACAGTGGGAAAGAATCCTTCGAGCATGCTTTGTTTAGGTCTGTGAAGTCAATGCACATCCTCCACTTGCCATTCTTCTTGGTGACCACTACGACATTTGAAAGCCAGCTGAGGTATTGAACCTCGCGAATGGATCCATTGTTGAGCAGTTTCTCAACTTCTTCATGGACCGTCTGCCCCTTCTTGTGGCTTATTGGTCGTATCTTCTGCTCTATTGGCTTGAAGTTCGGATCGACATTTAGGTTGTGCGTGATAAAGCTAGTCGATATTGATGGCATGTCAGTGTGCGTCCAGGTGAAGGTGCCTGACCGAGCACGTATAAAGTTAGCATATTCTTATTTTGCCTTAGTAGAGAGCTTGGCCCCTACGTAGAATTTCTGGTCCGAAACTTTCTCGTCGAAGATTACTGGATCAAGGTCATCAACTATAGCTTTAGTCGGCAGATATTCTTCCTCTGGGCTAGAGGGTATGACAGTTGGTTCGCAGGATCTAGTCACCTCATAGACCCCGTGTTCTAAGGGTACGCTAGTAACCAGGCTCGGCCCAAGCAACTTGTCCAGCTTTTTCTTCTGATTTTTGGTCTCTTTCTTGGTGGCGTCGATCATGAAGTCATGTAACAGCTCTAAGATAGCTTCTGTTCCCCCAGAATTTCGTTTACCCCCCAAGGAGTCGGGTATTTGAGGACCTGGTGAAGTGTAGACGACAGGGTATACTTTGTGAATCCAGGATCTCCCAAGGATGATGTTATACGAGAGGTTGCATGTCGTTACTTGGAAAGAAGTCAACCGCGCTGCTCCTGGTAGCTGTACTTGGAGGAGCATTTCTCCCACAAACTTCTCGCTGGAACTGTTGAATATGGTGATAGTGTACGGGCTAGGAATTAACCGACTCTGCATCTCCATCTAACAGATGACCTTCCCGTGAATGATATTGACTGCACTTCCTGGGTCCACCTGCACACACTTGACTCGGACATCATGTACCTGCAGAGTAATTATTAAGGCATCATCATGAGGGTGTTGGGCCCGCTGAAAATCTCTGCTATCAAACTCGATGGTGTTGAGGCGTGGCTTTTTGGCTATTTGGTAGTGAGCCTCATAGATCATGATGGCTTTGGTCTCGTTGTCCCTAACTCCAGGCCCCAAATATCGTGCTGATGGACCTTTTATCTATCGACTGTGCTTCTTGATGGGGGTCAATATGTTGGTACTCCTTCGGCTTTGACGATGGATAATTGGATTTGGATCTCAGATAGTAATTCACAATTTCAGTCGTGCTGACCGAGTGTTGGATTATCTGTTGGATCTCGTTATCGATGCGCCGTATGGAGGTACTGTATTTTGACATGGCTACGCTTCTTCCTTTGAAGGATACCTACAATTGCCTTGGCCTCATGGTGGGCGCCAAACTTTTTATGCCTAAATTTGTACGTCTAGGTTAAACAATTAACTATGAATGAGGTCACAAGTAATATGGTAATTAACAATAGAAAAGTAAGTAAATACTATGAAAATAAAGATAAGTGAATAAATAAGAAATAATGGAGAAAAGCAATGTAAATCTTATTTCTTGAGAGTAACCGAAGTTGATGGCGTATCTAGAGATAGTACAATACAAAGTAAGGAGGCGTATTTATAGTAGTGATACCAAGTCCTAAATAAGGTAAAATACAAGTATTAATAGGGCCAAGAGCCTACAACTCAAGGCGGTGGTATACTAAACCCTAACTAGGAGACTGTAAACCTTAGGCAACGGGATGTGTGCCCTGCGCCTTGTGGCCAAACCGCCTAAATGGTCATTGGCTCTAGGAGCGAGCGTATATCCTCAGTGCCCGGTGACTTGTAGGATAAGTCTACTCTCGCCATCTTGACTCGTATCCCTGTAGCAATAGGTAGCGTATTTTTGCCCACATATCAATAATCTAAGAACTAGTAAACAAGTTGTCTTGCGATATAATCAGAAACCATTCATTCATAAGCATTTCAAAAACCTAATAACATGTCAAACTTAAAAAAGCAATGAACTTTACATAATAACCCAAAATACCACTAAATCAACAAACATAAGAACTAGCAAACCTAGTAACAGCCTTAGTCCCCTCACTAACAGCATGTTCGCCAACTCATTTGAATTCGTAGGTTTCTTATTATACCTACAACTTTGACGATCTGAAATCGGAAAAAGAAAAGGTACTAAGAGGCTATTTGGTCATCAACTGTTTTTCCTTTTTTTGTTTGGCCATCAAATCGGTTGGTTTTTTTAAATTTTTTTCAACTTTTTACAAAGGTATAAAAAAGGATTCATCAAGATTGACCCTGTTGAGTGTTGATGGCCCAGATTATTATTCACTACATTTAAAGATTACAACTAAGATCACTTTTCTGCCTTTTTTTTAATTTTATCCACTACATTTCAAGATTACAACTAAGTTGACTTTTTGGCCCTTTTTTCAATTTTATCCACAAGATTTCAAGATCACTACTGCACTTTGCATGGACAATAATAACAAGTATACTGATACATTGATGAAAATAAAACATTTATTCCATTAACCTTTACCATTGAAATGAAGGGGTATATCAAATGTGGCCTCAATTGACTTCCTATTTCACCCAATGATTCAATGGCTGTCTCTCTAACTCTCTCAATATCACAAAACTTAGAAACCTCTTCCAACGGGGGAAGTAGCCATTTGGCATGGTGTATCCCACCCACATAAGGAACAAAAGTGTCCAATGCTTTAGCCATATAAAAAAGGATGATGTCCTCATCATCACATTTTATTTTATGAAGGATTGGAATGACTTTACATTTAGTCACTCTTGGGCTAACGGCATGGGCAATATTGCCCACGTTTAGGAAGGACTAAGTCTAAGACTTGCATATGTACTTTATAAATTTGCAATAAGGAGTTCATGTAAAGGATTCATGGTGGAATTTAGTTTCTTAAATTGAGAATTGAAGCAAAGTTGGGGTAGTAATAATATGGGAAATTAGAACTTAATGTACGAGCGCGGAACAGTTAAACTAAAATTCCATATATATATATATATGGGTAACTATAGTGGTAGCATTACTGACGTTGAAGCTTGGGCAAAATATAATAAATTTTACTAGATAATATCATTATAAATTACTTGAAAAAACATAGAATATTTCATATATGTATTCAAACAGTAATGATTCTACAAGATTAAACTAAAAATGTATGTAATTCCAAATAACATCCACGGGTCTAAGTTAAATACAATTTTATATTTAATTTATTGTAAATTGCAATGCTAAAAAGCAAATTGTGATGATAAAACCCCAGAAAAAGAAAGAAAAAATAGAAATTATAAAGTTGACTCATGCTAGCAAGGTAGGAGTGGCCACAGCCGCGGATAAAATGCACGAAGTGAGATTGTGATGGTTCGGGCATGTGAGAAGAAGGAACACAGATGCTCCAGTGAAAAGGTGTGAAAGATTGGCAGTGCTACATCTACGTTGAGGTTGAGGTAGACCAAAGAAGAATTGGGGCGAGGTGATTCATCAGGACATGACTCACCTCCAGATCACCGAGCACATGACCATTGATAGGAAAGCATGGAGGCCGAAGATTAGGATAGAAGAATAGGTAGTAGTCGTGAGAGTGTTGTCTTAATATCATTTGTAGTATTTAGATACTTTGTTTATTGTATTCTGTGCCTATACTATTTGCATTGTTGTCTAGTTACCTTAGCTATCAGTAGTTTCTTTGTCAGTACTTTCTTTATCATGAGCAGTTCATCTTTCAAATTATTGTTTCTTGAGCAGAGAGTCTGTCGGAAACAGCTTCTCAACTTCGGTAGGGGTAAGGTTTGTGTACATCTCACCCTCACCAGACCCCACTTGCGGGATTATACTGGGTATGTTGTTTTTGTTGTTGTTGTTATTGTTGTATAAATTTGACTCATTTTAGTATATTGATAATAATTTCTTGATAGTTTGTTTAAAACTAAATAATATATTTACATGTTTTGCAAAGCAGGTTTTTGAATTACATCTTCAAATAACTATTAGTTATTATTTTTTACTGAGAAACAATGTTTATAAGCTTGAGGTTATATTCAACCTACCGAAAAATTCTATTTTTCACCTAAACAAATAAATAATAAGTTCTACGAAAACCTTGAGCCAAACTATCGTATAAGAGTAGATTGGATGAACTTGAGGCTAGCAAAGTCTTTGAATCTCATCATGTCCAGATGTCTTTGGACACATGAAGCTAACCTCCACTTCATCCAATCTACTCCTATACAATGTGTAATGTTATCATCAATTTCTCTATTACATTGGAGGATTGAGTCAAGATACTTGAAACTTCCTTTTTTAGGAATGACTTGTGCATGCAATGTAACTTCCACATCTAACTTAGGATACACATTACTAAACTTGCAGTCCATCTGTTATCATCCTACTTAGCCTGAAACCTAATTCAACAAAACATCCTAAAATATTTAATTAAAAAAAACATCCCAAAAATTTTGGTGAAAGTTTAAAGGAGTGTGACATTAGTTAGGTGGTCGAAGCCCTCGACACATCACTTCTTTTTCCAACCTCAACATTTAATTTTCCATGTTTAAAAAATAAGAGAGATGGTTTAGCTTATGTCATTTTTCACAAGTTCTACTAAATGGTTATTAGACCAACATTGGGTAGAGCATGTTGGCCAGTAAAAAATACACACATTCAGAAGCTGGGCATAGTTGAAATGAGAATACTTTAATGGATATGTGGGCATACAAATATAGATAAGATTAAGAACGGGGTCATTCACGACAAGGTAGGAGTTGCCTCAGTGATGTACAAGATGCGAGGAGTGTCGCTGTGATGGTTCGGACATGTGAAGAGGATGAGCACATAGGCTTCTGTAAGGAGGTGCGAGGGGCTGGATGTGCTGGATCTGCGCAGAGGTAGAGGCAGTTGGAGCTAGGTGATTAGGCATGCCATGACCCACCTTCAGATTACCGAGGACATGACCCTAGATATAAAGGTGTGGAAGATGAGTATTATAATAGATGGTTAGTTAGTAGTTGAGTGTTGGTTTTCATATTAGCATTAGTATTACTTCTATATATACCGTTTATTCTTGGGTATTCTTTAGGGGTCGTTTGGCATGAGTTATAAGGGATTATATTCTAGTGATTAAATTCGAGATTATATTATTCTATCTTTAGTAGAAATTTTTATTTCACGATTACCAATCCTGGTATTATTTATCCCACAATTGTGATACTATATTTATCCAACACTCCATGTGGGATTATAATCCCGAAATTACTACTCTCAGGATTAACACCAAAATGACTTAATTGCCCCCCCCCCCCCCTTTCCAAAGCCCTTCTTCCAAATTTTTTGAGTATGTTAAGGTCAAAATTGAAAATAATAGTTTGTTCAAAGTTATCTACTTTATACGAAACACATGTTTTATATTAAATCCGGTATATCACATTTTTAGTCCAATGATTCAAACATCTATCAATAAAAGTGTATCCTCAAAATTATCCCATCATTTTTTATTCCCCAGATTGTAATTGGGGGATTATAATCCCGATATAACTCACTCAGATACCAAACGATCCCTTAGTGTTATGCCAGTATTGTCTTTAGCGTGGTATTTTTCATCTTATTTTTTCATCGTGTTTTTTCAAGTATGTTTTCAATAATATCTTTCTTTAGTTGAGATTCTATCGGAAACAGCCTCTCCACCACAGTAGAGGTAAGGTCTGTGAACATTTCACCCTCCCCAGACCCCATTTATAAAATATCATTAGGTTTGTTGTTGTTTTGTTTAATTAGACGTGAGACACTCATCAGATCTCATACAATCTATAACTACTCCTACCATTCAAATCTTAATTTTTTAATATCAAAATATAAATAAAACTATGAAACTAAATATATAGTACAATCATACAAATGAAATGGCATTACTACCATTTCTGAATACATCATTCATAAAAGCTAAAATAAGATTATTTTTTTAAACGATCTCGGTCGGTCGTTTCGGAAGTTAGGACTCCGGTTGGTGTGTCGATAATTTTAAAATATTCGTAATGTCTATTAGGACCTGTCTGTAAAATTTGAGCTAAATCAGACCTCGTTTAGTAGGCATCGGAAGAAGGTTTCAGTTTTTATTGGCGATAAATATTAAAAAGAGATTTTAGAGCTCGGTTTTGCCGAATGAGCTCCGATTCGAAATCCAAAAGCGCCGTTGGGTTCGTATGATTATTTATGACCTTTGTGAACTTTCAAAAGTGAATTTCGATGTTGTTCGGCTAGTTTCCACTAAAATGCCGAAAGTTAAATAATTTGACCTTTTTCATTTAAATTCACATTTTGAGTTTCAGGAGTCCAATTTGAGATCCGCCTTCGCGAGTATGTTACATATATTTTGTATAACTGGTATGCAAAATTTGGAATTATTTCGAATATCGTAGTGTTCCGTCTTAATTTTCATCGCAAAAAGAAAAGAAAACAAAATTAAAAAAAAATTGAAAAAGGAAAAAGACAAATGAAAGAAAGAGGCGGTGGGCCTATATATGCTTTGCATATATGCTAAAGTCAGAAGGAGAACCAAAAACGAAACAGAATCAGAGAAAGTGAGAAACAGAGAAAATTATCAGAAAAATGCCAGAAATAAGAAAGGGGGCCGGAGAAAAGTAGAATTTTTACCCCGAAACATTGAGGTAATGATCCTAATATATTATTTGATTTTATTACGTATGTTTGAATATATTTTTACGGTAAAAATAGGGATCTTAGACATCGCCCTAATGACGTAAATTGATAGTTTAAAGGGTCAAATGGACCCCGATAATGAAAATTGATTATATATACGTACTCAGTGAGTTATGGGTAACTTATAAATGTAATTTATTTGGGGTTTGGTTATGTGGCCTTAAACTCTGTAAATAGGCATGGCCTGCGTATTGTGTATGCAAATAGGGTATCAGGTTCCTAACCGGATTACCCTAAGATGTGGGGAATGAAGCCTTAGCCTTATTTGATATATTTTTCTACTTATTGAACACAGCAGGATCGTTTGGCAGTGAAACCAAGGGATAAAGTGGTTGTTGATTAGCAATGCTAACTTTTGGAAGAGGTAAGTGTTTATATCCATTTCTTTGGAGTCACCTGGCCTCGTGGATTTTCTACCACGTATTCCTTACGTGTATAGCTGCCGATAGGCGTACTCATTACGCCTTAGCTTTGGATTTACATTGTATATTAAATTTAATGTTATGTTCAGTTGTTGGTATTGCATTGAGGATCGGAGCATTGGATTCTGGCTGTGAGTTGGCATCTACTTCTCGGCTTTCGATGAGAGTCCCGCGCCGGTGAAGGGTTATTATTGCATCACATTTCATTCATATGCATTATATGTCATTCATAAGCATTACATTGCATATCATTGGGTGCAGGAGTATTCCGCCCCAGGAGCAGGAGTATTCCGCTCTTATGTCAGATATTGAGTGCACGAGTATTCCGCCTCCGCTTTACATTATATCAGGTGCAGGACTATTCCGCCCCAGGAGAGTGCAGGAGTATTCCGCCTCTAGTTTATATTATATCGGGTGCAGGAGTATTCCGCTCCAGTTAGTTATCAGATTGGATTCCCCTCGAATGCAGGAGTATTCCACTTCGGGATGGGATTACGGGCATATGTGACCCTTTGCATCATATTTCATTTCATTTCATCTCATTTTATTTCATTTCATACCATGATGTAGACTTGTAGTACATAACTATTGTTCTGCTTCTACGCGCATTGCTTATTTGCCTATATATTTCTGGCTCGTATTCTGGGTTGCGGGGATCGGGTTGCACGCCGCAACGGTATAAATAAATGGATCGGGTTGCACGTCGCAACAGGATAAATATATGGATTGGGCCGCACGCCGCAACAGGATGTATTTCTGATTGTTGATATATTCGGGATACCTATATATGTTGGTTATCTTACGTTCTTGGTTGTTGATGAGTTTGTCAGTCCATACGTGTTTCTAGTTATTATCTGGCTCTGCCTTTTCATAATTTAAATAAGAGGAATTTTGTTTATCTGTTTCTCTTCTCCCTGGCTAGCTATCCTATTCTTTGAGGTGGCTAGTCTGCCCCACTTATTGAGTCCTTTGACTCACCCTTGTTTGTTGTTTGTTTTTTGTCTATCTATTTCGTTTCGGCAGGTTCGCTCTAGGATGGAGTTCGCCAAGTTATGAAGGAGCGAAGACGACGTCAGCTGTCAAGGTGAGCCAGCTTTTACTCCGGATGGCACCAGTTTATTGGTTATTATTTCAGTTACATTTTGGTCCTTTCATGAGGTATTTGTCTTCTTTCGTACTCTTAGATGTCTAGTCTGGATAGCCCTAACCCTAGTATGTCTGTGTTTTTTTTAGTCTTGTCCTTAATTATGAATTGTTATATTTATTTTTCTAATTTAATTGGTAAGGGTTCGCCCGACGGGTCTAGGGGAGGATGTCGGGTGCCCGCACGGCCTAACTGGAATCCGAGTCGTGTCAGTTGGTATCAGAGCCCGGTTTAGTGTCTATCCAGACTAAGACAGTGTCTAGTACAGTCTCGCTGATGGGTACTTAGACGTCCGTACTTATCTACGAGAGGCTATGATGGCATTTAGGAAGTTTCACTTCCTTCTTTTCTGATCGCGCGTCGGTCTAGGATGCAAATGTATTTTCATTAATTCCTTTGTGGTAATGGTGAACCTTCGTGCGATAAATCGGCAAATGGTAGGAGTTCAGGACAAAGTAGTCTAGCTTGAGGCTAGGGCTACTCGAGCCCTGAGAGTTGTGGATCGTGTTGACGATCCAGTTGCGCAGGCCTCAGTTGTACGAGCTCGCGATGGGAAAGGGAACAGAGCCTTGTAGTTCCCTTGGCTCTCTACGATGCTTTACGATAATCTTGGTGATGCAGATACCGTAAGAACCTATTATTCGCTGGCCAGCCTATCAGGTTGCCGCATGTGTAGACGTTCGATTTCAGGGAGCTCCTATTCCAGTTCTTAATATACCCGTAATAAAGTATGTTCGAGAGGCAGCATGTGTTGTGCCTCCAGTTGTTCTGGCTGGTTAGGTAACTGAGGTAATTATTGGGTCTGAATGCTCAAAGAGGTTGCATTATTTTATCTGGTTGAGCCTCCCGATATTCTTAAGCAATGCACCAGATGAACCTCGTGATTCTTTTTAAAATAAAATGATGTCAGCGTGTCCTTCAGGCTCTCGATTATATCGAGCGGTATGCTGTTGATTATTCTTCTTTCTAGTTTCAGGGTCCAGCCTTGAATTGGTGGGCCGCTCTCTTATTAGCTAGCTTGATTCGGTTTATCTTCTAGATTCGTGGAAATATTCCTTTCGAGTAGCGACCGAGATGAAAAGTGGTTCCAGTTTGAGTGGATTGGACAGGTTAGCCTATCTGTTAGTCTGTTGGTGTTTCAGAATATCAAATTGAATTCTATAGAGTGGCTGGATATGCATTAGAACTAGTTTATAAGTCTTTCAAGAGATTCGGAGATCTATTGATGACTTTTATTTTTTTCTTGAAATCCCAGATGGCTCGAGAAATTGAGGTCTGGATTTTATTTGATGTTGTTAATATTGCCCAAAGGTTCGAGGCATACCATAAGTTAGAGCGGGAAGAGTTAGAGCGGGAAAGTAAGAGATCCCACAGCCCTGGTGGGCAACCATGGTACCTCAATTGGAGGTAAGAGTTCTGATTATTTTGGGAGATCACCTGCCAGGTTATCTCAGCTTGTAGAGTGTAATTCTCAAAGTGCGCTAGTAGTTCATCGAGATAGACTCAGTTTTCTATTTGTAGCTATCAATAATCTGTCCAGTTTCTATTTTAGCGAAAAGGTGTTATCATTGTCGTGAGTCTGGTTATCCTTTGAGGAGTTTTTCATTACTCCGAAAAGTAGGTAGTCGTCCTTTCTCTCGTCATCTGGCACCTGCATAATCGCAGTGATTTCATTTAGATCTCAATCAGCCAGAGAAATGCCACCATCCAATAGAGGTCGAGAGTGTGGTGGCAGTGGTTCTTTAGGAGGTGATTATCAGGATAGTGGCTCAGCTCAGCTACAGAGGCAGTTCTATGAACTGCCAATCCACCAGCATGCTGAGGTATCCGATGTAGTAGACCCTGAGATTTCTTCTTCTCTTAAATGTGAGTAAGATTTGATTCTTTCGATCGATCTGGAAATAGTGTGTCTTATCATGTTTCGATGGTTTCCTTGGATGTCGTTTCTATTAAGAATCGATTGTGGTAAAGGGGTGAGCTTCTGGTATGACTTGTTCCTGGCATTTGTGAGACTTTACTAGTTGATCTGATTTAAATGTGAGAAATTTGGCAGAGAGTGTAGGTATGGTCTGCTTGGCATCTTTTTGTGTCACCTTCTATTATTATGTCAAATCAGTTTACCTCTCTCGTCGGAATTCAATGTTGGTACGATAATGAGATCTTAATTCGTGCCCATCATAAAGCGTCATCGTTTCTTCTAGTACAAAGTGATAAGTAAGTAATATTCAATCGATGTGTCTTCCTTTGGTTCAAGATCCTTATAGAATCATGTTATTCTACAAGTTTGTCTCGGTATAAAAGGGTTTTCTGGTAAATTGTCAAAGTTTCCTTCTTATTGGGGGATTAAATTGGCATAGATGTTATTCCATAAAGCTCATTTAATGTCTATTTCTTCAATTGCGATTTTTGGGTTAGCCTGACTCGGAAGTAGTCTGGCTCTGGTAGCCAAGAAATAAGAAGATGAGCTTCCTAAAGTTCTAATTATTTCTATCATCGGTCTATTACCATCTCTTTCTCGTCCGGAAAATAGTGAGTTTGGGCCGTTAGTAGCCGCTTGTGATATTCCCTGTGTTGAGCTAGAGTGCGTGTCAAGGTAGCCGGGTAAGCACATTGTCGTGTTTTAAAGTTACAAAGGGTAATGAGAGGCGTCATCTGACCTTTGATTTGATCCATCAGGCGGTGGTGCTTATAGAAAATGTATGGAGTTGTGACTCGAGAGTTGCAGCTGTTTGGCAACTCGAAAGGGTAATTTGGTAGCTCAGGTCGGAGCCGCATTCTGTTTTAGCTAAGTCTTTCTTAATCCAGTAGGTTGTGCGAGGATGATTATTTCTATTCAAATAGATGCATGAGTTTGTGCTTTAAGTGGAGGAGTCTTCCTCCAAATACTGAATGGTAATACTAAATCTCTGAGGTGTTGATACCACTTTTGTCACGAGCCAACCTAGGGCCACGACAGAAACCTACAATAAGTGTCGATCACTGCTAAACCCACTATTAATTTATTAATGCCAGAGATAAGCTGGCAACCTGATCATATATACGTACCTATCTATTGAAAGCATAAAGTCTGGAAAGATGACACGGCTTTAACTTGCTGGCAATTAGAACATTGAGCCACAAATTCTGCTATGTCACAATTCATTCCCTCCCACCAATAAATCTGCTTAAGATCATGGTACATCTTAGTCGAACCTGGATGAACAGTGTAGTTGGAATAATGTGCCTCTATCATAATCTGTTCACGTAAATCCGCAGCATCAGGAACACAAAATCTATCTTTATACATGAGAACACTGTCGGTAGTAACCCTATATGGTGACTCCGATTCTCTTCTGGCTATCTATCTGTATTCAACTAGAACTGGGTCCTCATACTGACGCAGTTTTACTTCATGGAAATTTAGAGTTAAAGGTCTAGTGCAGCTTGTGAACAATCCATCATTGGTGTGTATATCTCTTTCACACCTCAACTCTTCAAGAAGTTACTTTAACATTATAAGTGAACATGTAATCAACTTTATTGCTGGTATTCTGCCTCGGCTCATGGTCCAACTGCATGTCTCTTTTATTTTCACTTTTTCAAGTCATAATATTTCCAATTCAAAGACAATACCCTGAAGTAGATGTTCAGTCTGAAGATCATTCCTGGTCTAGTATCATACAATCTAGTATTATTTGCATGATCCTTATCCTTATATGATAGACCCTGTTCAGAAGAACCTTTGACATACATTAGGATATGAGTAACTACATTCCCACAAGGAGCTTGCGGAACAACACTAACATCAGCTGAGATGTTGCATAGTGCGTTCGTAAAAATATAATATAGCTTGCATCAAATCTTCTATAGTGTGTAATGACAAGGTACTTCAAAAGCTTCCCCTATTGCATCAAGTGTGAGCTAATTCCTGGTTCCATCGACTTGTTCTATATCGAAAGGTAATATTGAAGAGGTGATTATCGGCTTAATCATGTTAACCCATTCAAAGTTTCGTGTATCTTTGTTTCAAAAATGTAGAACTCTCCTCTCGTGATCGAGGAAGGATCATCTTAGTCGGAATAATCCGGGCAATGGAGTTATCATATTATCCAGATATGTTTTATTCCAAGAGTTCGGTGTTCGTGTTATAGTTTTAATTCTGTAATCATGAGAAAAAATCCGTGGGATAGTTTATGAAGGTTGTGCAAGTTCTTTTGTTATCAGCGTGAATCTTGCTTTAGATTTAGGCACGTTCGAGGACGAACGAGAGTTAAGTGGAGGAGAATGAAACGACCTCGGTCAGTCGTTTCGGAAGTTAGGACTCCGATTGGCGTGTCGATAATTTTAAAATATTCATAATGTCCATTAGGACCTGTCTGTAAAATTTGAGCTAAATCAGACCTCGTTTGGTAGGCATCGGAAGAAGGTTTCAGTTTTTATTGGCGATAAATATTAAAAAGAAATTTTCGAGCTCGGTTTTGCCGAATGAGCTCCGATTCAAAATCCGAAAGTGCCGTTGGGTTCATATGATTATTCATGACCTTTGTGAACTTTTGAAAGTGAATTTTGATGTTGTTCGGCTAGTTTCCACTAAAATGCCAAAAGTTAAATAATTTGACCTTTTTCATTTAAATTCGTATCTTGAGTTTCGGGAGTCCAATTTGAGATCCGCCTTCGCGAGTATGTTACATATATTTCGTATAACTGGTATGCAAAATTTGGAATTATTTCGAATATCGTAGGGTTCCGTCTTAATTTTCATCGCGAAAAGAAAAGAAAACAAAATAAAAAAAAAAATTGAAAAAGGAAAAAGACAAATGAAAGAAAGAGGCGGTGGGCCTATATATGCTTTGCATATATGCTAAAGTCAGAAGGGGAACCAAAAACGAAACAGAATCAGAGAAAGTGAGAAACAGAGAAAATTATCAGAAAAATGTTAGAAAATAAGAAAAGAGGCCGGAGAAAAGTAGAATTTTTACCCCGAAACATTCAGGTAATGATCCTAATATATTATTTGAGTTTATTACGTAAGTTTGAATATATTTTTACGGTAAAAATAGGGATCTTAGACATCGCCCTAATGACGTAAATTGATAGTTTAAAGGGTCAAATGGACCCCGATAATGAAAATTGATTATATATTCGTACTCAGTGAGTTATAGGCAACTTATAAATGTAAGTTATTTGGGGTTTGGTTATGTGGCCTTAAACCCTGTACATAGGCCTGGCCTGCGTATTGCGTATGCAAATAGGGTATCAGGTTCCTAACCGGATTACCCTAAGATGTGGGGAATGAAGCCTTTAGCCTTATTTTATATATTTTTCTGCTTATTGAACGCAACAGGATCGTTTGGCAGTGAAACCAAGGGATAAAGTGGTTGTTGATTAGCAATGCTAACTTTTGGAAGAGTTTAGTGTTTATATCCATTTCTTTGGAGGCACCTGGCCTCGTGGATTTTCTACCACGTATTCCTTACGTGTGTAGCTGCCGATAGGCGTACTCATTATGCCTTAGCTTTGGATTTACATTGTATATTAAATGTTATGTTCTGTTATTGGTATTGCATTGAGGATCGGAGCATTGTATTCTGGCTGTGAGTTGGCATCTACTTCCCAGCTGTCGATGAGAGTCCCGCGCCGGTTAAGGGTTATTATTGCATCACATTGCATTCATAAGCATTACATTGCATATCATTGGGTGCAAGAGTATTCCGCCCCAGGAGCAGGAGGATTCCGCTCCATTGTATCATATTGAGGGTAGGAGGATTCCGCCCCAGGAGCAGGAGTATTCCGCTCTTATGTCAGATATTGAGTGCAGGAGTATTCTGCCTCAGCTTTATATTATATCGGGTGCAGGAGTATTCCGCCCCAAGAGAGTGCAGGAGTATTCCGCCTCTAGTTTATATTATATAGGGTGCAGGAGTATTCCGCCCCAGGAGCAGGAGTATTTCGCTCCTGTTGGTTATCAGATTGGATTCCCCTCGAATGCAGGAGTATTCCGCTTCTGGATGGGATTACGGGCACATGTGACCCTTTGCATCATATTTCATTTCATTTCATCTCATTTTATTTCATTTCATTTCATACCATGATGTAGACTTGTAGTACATAACTACTGTTCTGCTTCTACGTGCATTTCTTATTTGCCTATATATTTCTGGCTCGTATTCTAGGTTGCGGGGATCGGGTTGCATGAAGCAATGGTATAAATATATGGATCGGGTTGCACGTCGCAATAGGATAAATATATGGATTGGGTCGCATGCCGCAACAGGATGTATTTCTGATTGTTGATATGTTCGGGATACCTATATATGTTGGTTATCTTGCGTTCTTGGTTGTTGATGAGTTTGTCAGTCCATACGTGTTTCTAGTTATTATCTGGCTCTGCCTTTTCATAATTTAAATAAGAGGAATTTTGTTTATCTGTTTCTCTTCTCCCTGGCTAGCTATTCTATTCTTTGATGTGGCTAGTCTGCCCCTCTTATTGAGTCCTTTGACTCACCCTTGTTTGTTGTTTGTTTCTTATCTATCTATTTCGTTTCGGTAGGTTCGCTCCAGGATGGAGTTCGCCACATTGTGAAGGAGCGAAGACGACATCAGCTGTCAGGGTGAGCCAGCTTTTATTCCGGATGGCCACCAGTTTATTGGTTATTATTTCAGTTACATTTTGCTCCCTTCAGGAGGTATTTGTCTTCTTATGTACTCTTAGATGTCTAGTCTGGATAGCCCTAAACCTAGTATGTCTGTGTTTTTTTTAGTCTTGTCCTTAATTATGAATTGTTATATTTATTTTTCTAATTTAATTGGTAAGGGTTCGCCCGACGGGTCTAGGGGAGGATGTCGGGTGCCCGCACGGCCTAACTGAAATCCAGGTCGGGTCAGTTCTGTACGATTTTTATTACGGGAGGAATTACCTAGGACGCAATATGTTGAAGTGTCATAGTGTAGGAACCAATTTGTAAATAATGGAAGTAGTAGGTGATAATTTAATGTTAGAAGTTAGGTCGGTTATTAGGATATAAATAATTAGTTAGTTGGTGGAGTGTAGTTAGTTAACTCTTTTTGTAATTTTCTAGCTAAGATCACAGCTAAGAAGATTCTCTCCAAAATATCTTCTTCTTTGTTCCTTCTTCCCTAAGCTTTTACAGCTCTATCACTGGAGTATTAAAATGGTATCAGAACCAATCAATTGCTAATTCTTCAGTGATTTACTGAATCATTTTCATCAAACACTTTAGTTTGTGAATTTTTATCTTTTCCTTACTTTTCCCCAAATTTTCTTCTCCAATTTTGCAAAATTTACAAATTTTTTCCAGTTTTTGTACTTTTGGACGTATACAATGGCTACTGAACAAGGAACTAGTTTCGTGAATGTAATTGATCATTGTCACCCTTTGTATCTCCTCCCATCGGATTCTCCAGGATTGATGCTAGTTTCAGTATAACTAACTGGATCAGAAAATTATGTCGTATAGAGTAGAGCTATGAGAATTTCACTGCGAGCTAAGAAAAAAATACGGTTTATTGATGGTTCGTGCATAAAAGATCAGTATGAAGGTGAATTGGCTGATGAATGGGAATGATGTAATGCTTTTGTTCTAGCCTGGATTATGAACACAGTTACGAAGAAATTGTTGAGTGGAATTGTTTATGCAGAAGATGCTCATGTGGTTTGGGAAGAACTGAAGGATCGATTTGATAAGGTCGATGAGAGTAAGATCTATCACTTGCATCGTGAGATAGCTACCATTTCCTAAGGTATTTCTAGTGTTTCCACATATCACTCCAAATTAAGATTACTATGGGATGAGTATGCATCCCTAGTTCCCCTCCAAATTGCTCTTGTGAGAAGTCCAAGGACTTTGTTACTCATTTGGAATAGCAAAAACTTTTTCAGTTTCTCATGGGACTAAATGAGTCCTATAATGTAACTAGAAGTCAAATTCTTCTTATGGCACCATTTCCTTCAGTTAGTAAAGCATTTTCCATAGTTATTCAAGAATAGAGTCAGCGGAAGATAGTGAATAATGTTAATCTGCAACATGAGAATAGTGAGGCAACTGCTTTAGCTAGCATGAGAAACAATTACTCAAAGGGTAGGAGATATGATCTTAAGTGTGATTACTGTAAAATTAAAGGCCAGACTAGAGAAGGATGTTACAAGCTGAATGGTTACCAACCTGGTTATAAACAGCCTGATTATGCACAGAAAAAGAAGTTGGGTCAAGGTAACTCTTACAATAATCAGAGTAAGCTTAACAACTATAGATCAGCAAATGCTGCTAGTTATGATGGTTAAGACATAAGGGGAAATCAAGGTTAAGGATTCAGTAGACCTGAGTCAAGCTATGAGCAGTATACAAGGCATTCTCAAGGATATAAGCCACCAGACTATGGGCATCAGCAGGGTCAAAAATCTAATCAGCAGTATCAATTCTTTAACAAAGGGGAAAGTTCAAATGCACAGAACATGGGAAAGATTAAGAGCAACTATGAATCTCAGCATGGAAAGGACATATTCACTGAGGAGAAGTTTGGGCAGATAATGAGAAAGATGCGAAAGGAAAAGGTAGAAGAACCAGCAGCAAATATGGCAGGTAACATAATGGCATGCATGGCTCACAATTATAGCATTCATGGCTCACAATAATTATAGGGGATCCTGGTTTATAGATACAGGAGCCACTAATCACATGGCTTCAAATGTGGACATACTTTCTCAAACTTATAGTATAGGTGACAATGTGCATCTACCGAATGGTAAGACTGTACCAGTTACATAAAGGACAGTGTCATTTTACTGAAGGAGAACTAATAAAGAATGTGTTGTGTGTGCCTGAGTTCAAGTATAACTTGTTGTCAGTATCTCAATTGACTAAAGAGCTAAATTGTTCAGTGATTTTCTTTCCAAAATTTTGTATATTTCATGACTTGTTCACTGGGAGGGTGAAAGAGATTGGTGAAGAAAAGAATGGGATGTATCTCCTTAACCCTAAAGGCTTTAACAACCAGAACAAATCACCAGTAAAGTCTTGTCTGACACAGGGAAGTAAAGCAATTAATGTGCAGAGCTGGCACAGAAGACTAGGACATGTACCAGCTGGAGTGTTGAGGAAGATAGTTCAGTTAGAACATGCTTTCTGTAAGAATAAAGAGTATTCTTTTCATGAATGTATAATTTGTCCTCTAGCAAGAAAAACAAGAAAGTCATTTGAGCTAAGTAGAAATAAAGCAAAAGCTATGTTTGATTTGATATATGTAGACATTTGGAGTCCTTTTAAGGTACCAACATATAATGGAAATAGATATTTCTTAACTCTGGTTGATGATTGCTCCAAAATGATTTTGGTGTTTTTGATGAAGTTGAAGAGTGATACTATCATGTTGCTCAAAGCTTTTCTTAGAATGGTTCAGGTATAATTTGGAAAGACGGTTAAAATCCTTAGAACAGATAATGGTGCAAAGTTCTTCTGCACTGAATGTACTACATTTCTGAATGAAAATGGTGTCATACACTAGAGTGGTTTCCCACATACTCCATAGCATAATAGAGTAGTGGAGAGAAGACACAGACATGTACTAGAAATAGCTAGAGCCTTGAGATTTCAAGGGCATATTCCTCTTCATTTCTGGGGAGATTGTGTATTTACAGCAGCCTACATAATAAATAGGCTGCCTTCTTCACTTCTTTCTTGGAAGTCCCCATTTGAGGTGTTCCACAGTACAGTGCCCTCTTTCCATTATATGAGAACTTTAGGTTGCTTGGCCTTTGCCATAGTGACTAATAAGGGTGATAAGTTTTCTCCTAGAGCAATTGCAACTGTGCATATAGGCTATGCCTCAACTCAGAAAGATTATAGGTTGTATGACATTCATGAGAAGAAGTTTTTTGTGAGTAGAGATGTTACATTCAAGGAAAACATATTTCCTTTCAAGTTGTTGAAGCAGGGGAAATCTCCACCCTTGTTCTTTAACCTTCTCAAGGAGCAGGATGTGTACTGTTATGATCACAATGTCTCATTCCATAGATAAGTTCAGCCACAAAGACACTATGATCATGAGCAGCCTAACACAAATGTCCCAGTTGAATTAGATTATGAATTTGTTGTACCTGATCAAGATGAGTTACATGGAACAGATGACACCATCATTAACCAGCCTGCAAGGGTGGAAGTAGAATCAGAGGTAATTCCTCCGCATGAGGTCAACACAAGAAAGTCCTCCAAACATTCTACTCCTCCAATCTGGATGAAGGACTATGTTTGTCCCACAGTCAAGCACAGTACATCTAACTGTATATATCATATATCAGATTTCATTGGATATGATTCCATCTCACCATCCTACAAGTCATATTTAGCAAGTGCTTTGCATGAAGTGGAAACTAAAACATATCAGGAAGTTGTGAAGGATCCAAGGTGGCTTGAAGAAATTAAGGCAAAAATCTCTACACTAATTGAAAACAAGACCTGGCAAGAGGTTAACATTCCTAAATGAAAGGTACTTATAGGATGCAAGTGGTTATACAAAATCAAGTACAAGTCAAATGGGGAGGTTGAAAGGTTCAAGGCTAGGTTGGTGGAAAAGGGCTACAGTCAACAAGAAGGCCTTGATTATCAAGAAAAATTCTCACATGTGGTTAAAATGGTTACGGTCAGAGCTGTTATAGCCTTTGCAGCTATAAATCAATGGAATTTGTACCAAATGGGTGTCTATAATGCATTTCTTCAAGGTGACCTCATTTAAGAAGTCTATATGCAGATGCCACCTAGTTTTTGTAGTCAATGAGGTTCTAAGGTATACATACTACTCAAATCCTTGTATGGCCTCAAGCAGGCATCAAGGCAATGGAATTTGAAGCTCCCTGAAGCCTTGATGAAGGATGGTTTTGTGCAACGCCAACATGATCATTCTTTGTTTACCTTGATAAAAAAGTCATCATACTTGTGTAGGTAGATGACTTATTAATAAGGGAATAGTGCTAAAATGATACAAGATGCCAAGAATGCATCGAAGAAAGCATTTAAGATCATAGAAGTATATAGATCACAAGAAGGAATTCTATTATGCCAAAGAAAGTATGAATTTGAGCTGACTGCAGAGTTGGGGTTAGCAGGAGCTAAAACTTCTCTAATTTTTTTAGAGCACAACCAAAAGCCAACAAGTGTAGAGCTTGATAAGTTGTGTGGTTCAAATATGGATGAAGAGCAAGTTGACATTAATGGATACTAGAGACTGATTGGCAGATTGTTATATTTGACACTAACAAGGCCCGACATTGCATATAGTGTACAGACACTAAGCCAATTTATGCAGGCGCCCAAGAAATCACACGTAAAAGCAGCCTACAGAATAGTGAGATATGTTAAGAATGAGCCTGGTTTAGGAGTTCTGATGAAGTCCAATGGAGACAGCAAGATTATAGCTCACTGTGACTCAGACTGAGCAAGCTGTCCAAACTCAAGAAGATCAGTTACAGGGTACACAGTCAGTTTTGGTGGTTCACTCATTTCCTGGAGATCAAAAAAGCTAACAACAATGGCTAGAAGCTCAGCAGAAGCTTAGTATAAAAGCATGGCTTCGACTGTTGCAGAGTTGTTATGGTTGCTGGGGTTGTTCAAAAACTTGTGCATAAAGGTTCATAGGCCAGTTCAATTATTTAGTGACAGTAAGGCAGCCATTCAAATAGCCAACAACCCTGTGTTTCATGAAAGAACGAAACACATAGAGATTGATTGCCATTTTATTAGAGAGAATGTACTAAAATGAGTTGTCTATCCGTAATGTCTTTCCAGCAGTGAACAAGAAGCAGACTTGATCACAAAGGCCTTAGGAGGAGCTCAACATCACTATCTTTTATCCAAGCTAGGGCTATTAAATATTTTCACACCATCTAGTTTGAAGGGGGTGTTGAAGTGTCATAGTGTAGGGACCAATTTGTTAATAATAAAAGTAGTGGGTGATAATTTAACGTTTGAGGTTAGGCCGGTTATTAGGATATAAATAATTAGTTAGTTGGTGGAGTGTAGTTAGTTAACTCATTTTCTAATTTTCCAGCTTAGATCACAATTCACAGCTAAGAAGATTCTCTCGAAAACATCTTCTTCTTTATTCCTTCTTCCCAAAGCTTTCACAGCTCCATCAATGGAGTTTTAACACAATAGCTATTATATTGGTTCCCTATAGTTAAATTACTTGAAATAGTAAGACCAAATATCCTGCTTTTATTGGTTTACTGATATATAATAAGGAACATCCTATTTAGAGCTGGTCATAACAGTTTTAGAGTTAATTGCCTCTATGGTCACTCAACTTTGGGTAATTGGCTATCATGGTCACTTATCTTTGTTTTGTCTTTTTATGGTCACTCAACTTTGAGTAATTGGTCACCATGGTCACTTATCTTTGCTTTGTCTTTCTATGGTCACTCAACTTTACCCAAGTAGCTCCTACGGTCATCCAACACAGAAATCCTAACATCCGTTAAAATTTTGCTGACGTGGCAACTTCAAAAATATTTTAGCAAGTTACATAAATAGAAAAAAATTAAATTATTTAAGACCAACCCAATTAAAATTAAACCCCACCCAAGAGTTCTTGCTTGAGGTGCCCATTTTTCTAAAAAAATGACTCGTTTTTCTTTAAATCTATCAAAAAAGCCTTCTGGTAACACATTTTCAACGTTAATTTCTTCACCTACTGAAAATATGAGCACCCGAATGAAGTTCGCCTCACTTAGCTCATTCACTTACAAATGAAACATAAACATAAGAAGACTCATTCTTCTTAACTAGTGATGGAATAATCCTGGAGCTTTCCTCATCCTCTATTGTTATTTTTATTTCATAAATAAGTGGACCTACATATGTGACCTTTTTCTTGCTTAGAGTTGAGAGATAATCCACATACTTCCCTTCAATTTCATTACAAATATTGATCAAAATAATATCATGGGATATTGCAAACCCATTGAAAGCAAAATATGGTCCCAAGAAGTTGTTCATCTTGGCAGCGACTTGGAGTTGCTTTGCTGCATAGTCATTAAGAAAAATATTTGAAAATGCAAAATCTCTTGAACCAGTTTTGCTAAACAAAAATAGTATTACTTAAACAAACTGTGAAATACTATATAATAAATCAAAAATTTATGTTACTTCAATAAAAATTTCAGCTTATAGAAAGCGTCAAACGCAACTAATTCATTAAGGCCATACACTAATTCATTTGGATGCTCAGATTTTAATTAGGTGAAGAATCTAACGTTGAAAATATATTACCAGAAGGCTTTCTTGATAGATTTAAAGAAAAAAAGTTATTTTTTTGAAAAATGGGTACCTCAAGCAAGATCTTTTGGGTGGGGTTTAATTTTAATTGTGTTTGTCCTAAATAATTTAATTTTTTCTATTTATGTAATTTGCTAAAATATTTTTGAAGTTGCCACGTCAACAAAATTTTAACGGACGTTAGGATTTTTGTGTTGGAAGACCATAGGAGCTACTTGGGCAAAGTTGAGTGACAATAGAAAGACAAAGTAAAGATAAGTGACCATGGTGGCCAATTACCCAAAGTTGAGTGACCATAGAAAGCCAAAGCAAAAATAAGTGACCATAGTGGCCAATTACCCAAAGTTGAGTGACCACAGAGGCAATCACCAGTTTTAGGAATTATCTTAATTAAGATGCTAGGTAATGGCAATAGTGAACTTAGATTATTTTTCCCATTTATTACTCAGGTGAATAAGCGGATTTTGTTTAAGTAGCTGAAAACATATTATGGGCACATTAAATGTATAATGTGTCAAAGTTATTATCACAAACGCTAAAATTCAAAAGCACAATTGATCATTTGATTGATCAATTAGTTCATATTAAAGTTAGCTTGGATGAAGTTTTTCTCGTTGATGTAACCAATACCACACTGACTACAACTATAAAGTTTTAAAAGGAAGACACTATATTACGCACGCAATACCTTGAAAAAATATAAGAAAAAAATAAAAGGAGCTAGTCATAATTTCCAGGGCGTCAATCTAATAACTTATGCTGGCAATTTCCTCCATTACGAAATCATTGCAATCTATTAATAAGGATGCACTCTCTTCATCAAACTTTGGATTGCAGCGACAAATCAAAAGCCACAACGTTATTTCTTTCAAATTCTCCTTAAATTGGCACCATAATCATAAGTTGTTAGCCTTATTAGAACCAAAATTTGCTTCTTGGTGCCATGAATAAATGTCTTCATACGATCGAAAGAACATCTGTCATTACTGTAATAAAGCCAAGCTTGAGTTTCTTCATACGTGAAAATTACACCCTCATTAGGGTTTTTGATAGAAAGAGTGATGTTCCAACCTCTTGCATATTTTGACTCGTGAGAAGAAGCAATAAAAGGAGAAAATGATAGTTCTTTCATTTTCGTTCTATTCTTTGTACCTTATAATGGATATGGCAAGAGCGAAGGTGGCGATACATTTGATCCTTGTAAACAATCGTTTTCGTATTGGTTTATCTAACAGTGGTTGAGAGTTTGGTTGATTTAACAATTTTTTTACGGATGTTCTTAGACATTGTATTTCAGTATTTGTGATGTTAAAAGAAGAAGAAGAAGAAGAAGAAGAAGAAGAAGAAGAAGATCACCTTAGACGGCGATGTAGAGAAGAAACGTAATAATTCCGTATAAGATCTCTTTTCCAGGAATTATTATTTATCACAAAAGAATCCTAGATAAGATGGAGACTGTTACCCTAATTATAGTTGCTGATAATGTTTTTAATAAATTATCCTAGACTCATCATCGAATTAAATTTTATATTAGGGTAACTAAACAGAACAATCAGAGAATATATATCATAACCAAACATTTACCATATTTTTTAATAAGATAAAGCAATTATCTTATAATATTAATTAAAGTTTAAGTAAGATGAAATTATATAAAATAGGATAGCTTAATTATAATATTAGAGGCAAATTCACAGCAAAAACATCTTAGTAGAAGAAAAAAAAATCCTGAAAGATATTAAATCGTTTTAATAGAAAAAAAACTTAAAGTATTAAGCATTTTAGTTAGTGAAGCCAATCTGAACCATTTGTCTAACAAGTGGACACATGTACAGCATTATGCACAGTGTCACAGCGGCGGTTTTTGACAACCCAAACCTGCCGAAGTTTGCCCCGTGCAGCGGCCAAGCAACCGTACAAGACTCAGCTTTCCCAACGTTTAGTTTGAATCAAAGGGTCGTTTGAAGGTGTTTTAGCACTTAGAACATATATAGGCAGCAACATAAGTATAAAAGAGACAACGATATACAGGAAATCAATTCTCAACCTTTATATTAACCCAAAAATACAAAGGAAAAGCCACTAAAGCCAAACGTTTCCTTCCCTAAGGAAAACGTCTATTATTTTGTCTCTACATTTCTGTCTAAGCTACAAAAATGACTGAAAATGACTTATATACAAAGGGGAATCAGCCAAAGGCTTTACAAAGGGGTCAGAGACGTTTTTACACTTGGAAGCCTACTCAGGCAACATTCTCGACCACGTTTTAGGCTAAGTCTCAGCGCCCAACCGGCCGCTCACATGCCTGGCACATGCGCTCAGCGCTGCCTGCCTGCCCTACGTTCAGCCGACTTAGCTCATCTTGTTCAGCCGGTTCTACCCAAGCCGTGCAGCTCATCTGCCCCAATCTTGGCCAAGTGTCATTCACCAACACTTCGCCAAGCCAATGCTTGCCTTGGTATCACAGCACCAAGTCGTCACACCCTTTGTCCCGTTAAGTCACTCGCTCGCTACCCTCGTTCACTTGCCACCCAACAAACGAACTCGTGCGATCATTGCCTACACCTAGACGCTAGGCTTCCAAGCCCTCATGCCTACGTCATTTAGCAAGCTGCCCATTCGTGCCTTGCCCTCATCCAAACACTTTCATCCCACACTTGCACAAACATTCACCAATCATGTTGTTTATCACCCGCATTAGCCCATGATCGAGCCAACATGCCCAAATTCATGTCATGGCCGAATTCCATGAGTTTAAGGGTCTAACAAACCACCCGCACAACTTGAATTCGACTCCCTCATCGAACTGATTCAATAACACTCCCACAAATGCAAAGAAAATACAATCCAAGCAATAACATCCCTTTTCTACACTTTCCCTCAAGTGCATCGTTTTGCTTACCTTTGCTCGTTTCCCTTTTACATTTTTAGTGTTTTAGCAGTGCCTATGTTAGCCCAATTCAAGTCGTTCCCTCAGACAGCCCACTAATTGTGTCCACCGCTTGCTAAGAATTCACATGTCTAACAACATTGAGCCTTATGTTCATCTTGTTCCCACGTTCAGCCCCTCATTGTGAACGACGAGTTCAACACGTTTCTCCCATTTGTTCATCTCGTCTCCTTCATTTTTGCAAGTCCAACATGTAATTATGCCCAAAAATTGAGCTACCAAACTGATTTATCCCGATATCAGTCCCAAACCGACAGATTTTTCAAGTACTGGACAGCCTCCCCTTGAATCAAAGCCGCTTGACCCATTGTCTAGATGCCTTGATCAGCCCGTCATGCCCTCTTCACGAACCTGCTTGCTCTAATACTATTTGTCAGAGGGGCAGTTTTTGACACACAAAACAGCCCACCCGTGCGGCGGTCATATATACCCTGACATGACACAGCCTTCCCAACGCTTAATTTGAATTATAGGGTCGTTTGAAGGTGTTTTAGCACTTAGAACATATACATATACAGCAACATATAAGTATAAACAAGACAACGATATACGGGAAACCAATTCCCAACCTTTATATTAACCCGAAAATACAAAAGAAAAGCCACCAAGGCCAAACGTTTCCTTCCCTAAGGAAAACGTCTATTATTTTATCTCTACATTTCTATCTAAGCTACAAAAATGACTTGCAAATGACTTATATACAAAGAAAAATCAGCCAAAAGCTTTACAAAGGGGTAAGGGACGTTTTTACACTTGGCAGCCCACGTCGGCCACCTTTTAGGCTATGTCTCAGCGCCCAACTGGCTGCTCACATGCCTGGCACATGCGCTCAGTGCTGCCTGCCTGCCTGCCCTACGTTCAGCCGAGTCACGTCAACTCGTTCAGCCGGTTCTGCCCAAGTCGTTCAGCTCATCTGCCCCAATCTTGGCCAAGTGCCATGCACCAACACTTAGCCAAGCCAATGCTTGCCTTGGCATCACAACACCAAGTTGTGACATCCTTTGTCCCGTTAAGTCTCTTGTTCGCTGCCTCGTTCACTTGCCACCCGAAAAACGCACTCGTGCAATCATTGCCCATACTTAGACACTAGGCTTCCAAGCCCTCATGCCTACATTGTTTAGCAAGCTTCCCATTCTCACCTGCCCTCATCAAAGCACTTTCAGCCCACACTTGCATAAACGTTCACCGATCATGTTGTTTATCACACGTATTTGCCCATGGCCGAGCTAACATGCCTAAACTCATGCCATGGCCGAATCCCACGAGTTTAAGGGTCTAACACACGGGGGATACTCGAGGGCATGAATACAAAATCATAGAGCTTATTGCACTTATACACAATTCTACTGCTTCTATTACTAAAAATTAGCAATATTATTGATATTACAAAATATGAAAATATTTTTATATACAAGTCGCTAGAAATAATTATAAAAAAAAAAACTCTAGCTTCCATTTCACATCCTCTCCCCCCTGCCCCAACCGCCTGATGTCGCGACTGTCACCCTTAGTCTACCATCGTCGCCAATCAAAAAAAGTTGCAAGAGAAAAACTCCGGATATTTTTCATGATACAAATATACAAAATGATTCAAAAAATAAAATTAAAGGTCGACTAAGCCATGTAGCAAAGTCTTCTATATAAACTATACACAAAAATTTCAAAAATAAAAAAAGAGATACACAAAAGTGGAGAAACAATGCAGAGTACTAAAAAGTGCAAAATAGTAGATAAAAGTATAAAATAGAGTAGATACAAGTACCAATGGGGTGAAAATAAATACAAACAATGCAAAATAAGTGCATACAAAGTGCAGAAAGCAAAGAAAAGTGAAAAATAGTAAATACAAGTAAAAATAGTGTAGATTCAATTAGAAACAGTGTATAAACAATAAAAATACTAGAAATAGTATATATACAAGTAGAAAAAATACAAAAATACTGCAATAAGAGTTCAATATAGTGTAAAAGTAGTTAGAAACAGAAAAATAAAAAAAAACATAAAAAGAAGAAGAAAGCAACAGACTTGAAAGGGAACACACCCAATCCAACTGAAAAATACCAGATCTGACCGAAAAGTACCTGATCTGGCAGGAAAACATGAAATTTGACTTAGAAAGTACCATATCTAAACGAAAAACGTCAAATTTCCATGAAAAGTCATATTTAAATGAAAACCGCCAAATACAAGGCGTGAGCTACGCATGAGTAACCACGGAGCAGTGATCTAGGTGAAAGAAGGAGGAGGAGAATGAGAAGGTTAGGATCATGACAAAAATCACAAAAATACAACACACACACACAAATAAACAAACTTGAAGGAGACAACAGATCTGGTTGTAGGGAGCAGTAGTGGCAATGGTTGAGAGAGAACGCCAGAGGAAGGAGTATTAAGGCGCCTACGCCAAAGGATTGAGTAAGAAGGTACTAGCACCGGCAGTGGAGGAGGAGCGGCAGTGAGAGGAAGAGAAGATGGGAAGTGAAAATTAGGGGAATGGGAGGAGGAAACTAGTTTTTTTTTATTTGTTATATATTGTAATTAGGTATCTATTTCCTCTCTATTGTGTAACTATGCCAAAATGTATCTAGATCTTGAAGAAAAAGGTCGCCAAATTATATTTTTGTGTAATTTTTCCAAAATCGTACTCTCTCTGATCCATTTTAAGTATTACTTCTAGCTTTTTAACATAGTCAAATCGCTTGATTTAATCAAGAAACATTAATTATTGTTTTTCCAACTTTCCATTGCTATAACAATTTTCTAATAATGTTTTTACATTTCTCAAATTTAAAAGGGATGAAGGAGAAAACTGTAATGTAATAAATGACCGCTTTAATTAATATATTATGGTTAAACTAAATTACTTAAAGTGGACCGTATGGTGCTCCGATTTGTTTATAAAATTTGGCAATACTTTTTAATATATTTTTTGAGAAAACTTATGACATACTTTTTTGGTGAATTTTGAAAAAGAATTTTCAAAAACCAAAATCACTTTTTAGAGTTTTTTCAAAAAATAATAATTAAAAAAAAAAGGACTGAACTTCTTATTTACAAACTTGACTTTTCTCAATAAAATTGTATGTTCTAATACAATTTCAACTTTCAATTTTCAACTCAACTTTAAAAACTTATTTTTTTTCGAGTATTGACCAAATCTATGTCCATACGCTAGCTTAAGCTTGTTATCGTTGAAGTTCTATATGTGAAACGCTTGGGCCAACATATTTTACATTTAATTCTTTCCTCGTTATCCTACGAAGTTTACTGGAAATTTAGGGAATCATCTTCTAACTATTCTGAATAACTTCCAACAAAAAATATACTTCTTATTTTGCACTTGGTATTTAGGCCAAATCAAACTATTTAGTTTTGAGAGTCATATTAAGTGTGAGAACACACGTATTCCTTTGTGAGTCAAGTCTGAAAGAGCAAACAAGTTTGTTGAGCATTTAGTACTATTTAAGTAACATTGATCTCTAGGTCCGGGAACGAATTCACCGCCATATAGCTGACCGGCGATTATTAGCGATTCAGGCTTCATGCAGGCGAATTGCAGCATGCAATCCGAACTAGACTCTAGTGTAGGTTTTGAATTATCTTATGTATAGAGGCTTACCTATGTCATCAATTACATGGAACAACTCACATAAGATTGGTGGAATTGGTGAGTGTTTTTTATACTAAAGATGCATTTATTGATAAGTAAAAGGGTAGCATCATACGTAGTCTAGAAGAGGCATCAACAATGCCCCTTCTATCATTGTCTAGCAAATGAAAACATGACATAAAGCTGCATAATAATATTTAGCAAATTTGGATTATGCTGGGAAGTTCTCCACTTTGGCCATATGGTCACCAATTTGTTTGCTTCCCGATAGACATGTTGAATCTGGACCAAGCCCAACTCCACGAGCAAGCGCCTGCAATGCATAAAAATATATGAGTATAAATAATTTTGTGCATCCACTGTTTATCCCTAAATTTATACGTCTAGATTAAAAACTTAAATTTATGAAGAGATCACAAGCAATACGATAAAATACGATGAAAAATAAATAAAGAGAATTGTTGAACCCCAAAAATTACCCTTTCTTTAGGAAAAGGTAGGTTTCGGAATATTTCAACAAAGTGGGATTCCAAAGGGTTTCTTTGGAGTCGCCACCTAATTTAAGGATTATTAGGAACCTAAGTTAACTAAAGAGTGCAATTTAACCTTTATTTAAAAGAAATTAAAATTAAATTCAGAGATTCTTAGGTAAGCGGTTCTATTAAATTCGAAAGAAGGTCCTCATTACAGGAGCACTTTCGAAAATCCGCTAAAAGCGGTTAATCCGGCGATTTTCACGAATTTTACTTGAAATTTTGGTTTGGGATAAATTTTAGATAATATAAAGGAGATAAAATTGATTATGACAATACTTGAACAAAATTTAAGATTAATTAAATGAATAATGAGATAAAGGGTTGATTGATTGACTAAATAAATAAGGGCTAATTAAAATTAAATAAATAAATTTAACAAATGATTGAATAAGAATAAATAATTGATTGATTAATTAATTAGATAAATAAATAAATAGATAAATGACTTAAGTAGATAAATAAATATTTATATGATTTCAATTAGGTAAAGGATGAACGACAATAATTAGCTAATTAAATAAATAAATACAATTGATTAAACAAATAAATAATTAATTAGAATTAATCAATTAAATAAATAAATAGAATAAATAAATAAAATAATAAATAAATACCACTTAAATAACTTTGTAGATAAATGAATAAATAAGTAAATAAATAATTATAATTGATTAGGTAGATAAATGATTAATTAAAATTAAACAGATAAATTAATAATAAATGCCACTTAATTAATTTAATTAATGAATAAATAAATAAATTTAATAAATGGATAAATATTTGACTAAATATAAATAATGAATAAATAGGTACAATTTTAATTTTTTTTTTATTTCTTTTGCACTCGTTAATTAACTAAAGGCTTCTACTATCTTAAATCAACTGGCGATTCCCAAAGAGACGGAATATGCAATTTATAAACAGTCTTAGACAAACAATAAGATAACAATTTCAGTTAAAGCGGCTAACCTACCAGGCTTCTAATCATACAAAGTCCTAATTCAGTCACAGAGTCCTAAAACATGCTTTCTAAAGGGGACGGGAGAGAAGGAGTTTTAGAAAGTAGAACCCGGGATAGCGAACTCAATGCGAACCCTGCGTTTCACAAGGCTTTTTATTTCATTTTTTCTTTTTGTTTTACATTTTCGGGGATATCAAGTCCCGAAAACGCGGAGCAGTTCAAGTAACTTTGAATGCACGTAGCCATCCCCGTTTGTGAGTTTTATTTCAAACTCGTTCCCAAGAGACATGCCAAGAAAATAAGATAAGGAATTAGCAATCTAATTAATAAAAATAAATAATGACAATGAGCAGACCATCACACACATAGCAGGAGGCAAAAAGGAATGGATAAAGGCATAAATACTTCCCAATTCAAACAAGTTTCCCTTTCATTCACACTATTATCAATAGATATAGGCTAAAATATAATGACCAGACTCTGCAATTTTAAAGAAATGAACTAAATTAAACTCATCCTTCATGCATCCTAAAAATCGATAATGAACCCACACTACTGCTATATTCACAAACCAACAAAGTAATGGCAAACCTGACCTTATCTCCTAAAGAACTCAAAGAACCCTTTTGCAAACTACAAATTCCAACAAGCTTTTAACTTCATGACTGAACTCACAATCCACACAAATACAATTTCGACAGAGAAGAACAGAGCTAAAACATGATACCCAAATGCACACAAACAAATCCTCACATAAACAGGACTTTCCTTTTATATTTTGGAAACCATTTTGAAAACTTGCATTGCAGGCACACACAAGACTTCAATGAGCTTAAGAAGATATTTTATATTTTCAATGATAGGAGATCAAGCATAATCTGAAACAACCTTAAAACCAATACTGATGCAACTTAATGAACTAACAAAGGAATCAATCTTTATTTCAACCTTGGAGCTACTACCAGACCCTATTCCATCACTGACTGCTACCGGAAACAAATCCCACCCTGCATCCCCTGCTACTACTGCAAACCAACAACTCACACCTTCCTGAAACACTCTCAAATGATCTGCAGAAAACCTAAATTCACTCACTAAACTGCACACACACTCACAGCCTCGAAACAACCTTCTGAACACCTACACACACAACTCATACTTGCAGACTACTCCTAATCCCTTTTCTACTTTCTCACTGCCTCATCTAAACAACTTACCAAAACAGCTTCTAAAACTTCTTGACACAACTTCAGGACCCTCTACAGAGACCTTAAGCCTCCACATTACTCCCAGAAATGAACCAAAAGCAACCCCTGCACTACCTGGGACACCCTCACCAAAGCCACCTAGCAATTCCCTGACAACCAGGAAACAAACTGGAACAAACAGGGCCAGAAACAGCTACATCAAACTCCCTCAGCTTACAGACTCCATCAAGCCCCTGCATATACACTTTAACTCATTTTCAACTCCCAAGAACAAACCCTCTTCCTCCTTTGAAACAGACAGAAAAACACCCTGAACCACCCCTCTTGGCTAAGCTTCCTGGAAACCAAACCACAACCTGGACACCCTCTACCAACCAACAGATATCTCTATACCCACTACAGAACAATTACTCACCAACACACAGAAACCCTCCTAGTTCCTTCAGCATAAAACAACACATATAAGACCTCCAGAGCACTCTAACAACTGCCCTGAGCTACTACACTATACTTCAGACCAGAAACAACCACCATTTTCATACAACTTTAAATACTCAAGCAATGTAAGCAGCATTCGAAATTCAGAATCCTCAAGTATAGAACCTGACTCCACAGCATTTAACAGTTAAGAATCATAACTAACAGTCCTATTACAGTTCATGTTCCGAACAAATCCACAAGTATTCAACAGAGGCAAGTAAACATGAGAAAATGTATGAGGTCAAAGGTTACCTCTTTTGGAGCAGGAAACTGAAGCGAGGATCCAAAGAAAAGTGCGACTCGACTAAGCGACTCGAAGCGTAAAGAAGCGATGCGACCAATCGAACTTTAACCTTGTTTTTAATTTCTGAACCAAAACTCCAACTGTATGTCTATATTTTTTAAGACGACTGGAGAATATAAAAATGTTGCCGTTTCTGTTTGTTGTCCAAAAATCCCAGAACCCCTTAAACCCTACAAAATGTTAAATATATAGGAGAATTTAGGGTTTACCTGGACTTTGCAAAATCTGAATTACCCTTGCCATTTTCAATCTAATTCCTTTAGGATAAGGGTCTAAAGTGTCCATTCCTTTCGGATTGTACACTTTGGATCCTTATCTCCAAGGAAAGATCAAAGGCTGGGATTTACTTCAATTCAAAATGAGTGGACCAGATTTTGTGACCGTTTGTTTGGAGAGAGAGTGACGAGCTACCAGCTGGAAATGGATTACTCGTCCAGCACATCGATCGTACGGAGAAGACGATCGATTGGACCGGGTTTGGGTTCTGGACGCGGGTCGAAGGGCTTGAATCGGGTCGCGGGGTTGAGATCTGAAAAAGGGAACTGATATAGGGATTTTATGTTAAGTGTTTTGTTTTAAAAGGGGTTTGCAAGGGTGGGTCGGATATGAGGTTGTGTTTTGCGATTTTAGCCTTCTTTTATGATAAATTAAAGAAAACGGAGGGTTGCGCGGAGTAGGGTAGAATTTAGGATATGCTTTGTAATTTTAACCTTCTTTTGAAAATGATTAATTTACTTTAATTAAATTTAATTAATTAACTCAATTCAAATAATTTTAATTATCTAAACCTCATTTTAATTTTATTTTCATATTTGATTCTTATTTAAATAATTTAGCTGCTAATTAAATCTTGGGACGAAATTGGGTGTCAACAGCTGCCCCTCTTTACCCGGAAAAGGATGAAAGAGTTTTTAGGGTAAAGAAGTTGACTAGAAACCAATTTTGTCCCGATAAAACCAAGACTTTTGATTTCCAAGGATCAAAAGACGAGGCTTATGGACATGGCCGAACTCCGGTTTCTGAGTTGCCTACATATCTCGGGCTGAAAGAGAATCAGGCCATATGTAGTTCGACAACACTTAGACATGAAAACTCGCACGATTGACGCACGAATAGGAAAGAATTCAAACTGACGCCTAATCTGAAATGAAAGATTAGGTAAAACTTGCTTGTTCGAGTGCGATTCTTCAGATCCTCGTTGACGAGCCTAGCTCATATCAACGATTGCCCCAGTTCACTGCTAAGAAAAAGTTCCACGTTATGCTCCAAATGCTACTGCGGTATTGCCAAAATTCTGTAAAGACTTAACAAACGGTAAGCGAGCAACTGCCAATAAACTATAATAATATTTGGAATAAGAAATAAATAAAAGTATAATATAAAATTGTAAATGCTGGTCGTGATGCTCAATAAGTTCTTCTCTCGATCAACTGACGAGATGCTCCGCCCGGAGAACCTTTAGGCTGATCATTATTCTGAAACAGTAAACTAAGACAATAAGTAATGCGAAAATGAATTGTAAAAATGCAAGGCTTTCATAAGATAAGTTGACTAACGAGACGTGATGTCTCGAGTCGAATCATGCATTTCAAATACAACATGTCAATATTGCAAGACAACCGACATTGAAACACTCCGAGAGCGGTGCTCCAGCCGACTTGTCTTAAATTATCAATCTACTTTAAACATAAAATGCTAATATTGCAAGACAACCGACATCGCGAAAACACTCCGAACGTGGTGCTTCAGCCGACTTGTCTTAAACGATCAGTAAATTTTAAATATAAAATGCCAATATTGCAAGACAACCGACATCGCGAAACACTCCGAAAGCGGTGTTCCAGCCGACTTGTCTTAGATTATCAATCTACTTTAAACATAACATGCCAATATTGCAGGACAACCGACATCGCGAAACACTCCGAAAGTGGTGTTCCAGCCGACTTGTCTTAAACTATTAATAAATATCAGATATAAAATGCCAATATTGCAAGACAACCGACATCGCGAAACACTCCGAAAGCGGTGTTCCAGCCGACTTGTCTTAGATTATCAATCTACTTTAAACATAACATGCCAATATTGCAGGACAACCGACATCGCGAAACACTCCAAAAGTGGTGTTCCAGCCGACTTGTCTTAACTATCAATAAATTTAAAATATAAAATGCCAATATTGCAAGACAACCGACATCGCGAAACACTCCGAAAGCGGTGTTCCAGCCGACTTGTCTTAGATTATCAATAAATTTTAAATATAAAATGCCAGTATTGCAAGACAACCGACATCGCGAAACACGCCAAAAGCGGTGCTTCAGCCGACTTGTCTACCAATATCGCGAGATAAACTCCATAACAATGTTAAAACTTGAGAAAAGAAAAGCGCCGTCTTTTCGGCAATAATATAATGTGATGCTTAGATGCCGCAAGAGTAAACTTGAATGATCTGTCAAGCCAAATCATTTGCATCGTCAACTTGATTGGTGTTGTTTGTATCAATTCCTTGAAAGCGCGTTCCATAAATTGTTCATCCATAGTGCGAATGATCCTTCCATTTCAAGCCTTCAGGTTCCTGCTCTCAAAGAAAATTTGTTAGTTTTGGGGAGGGGTGTTTGATTTGTGCTGATTCATCTTGAATTTGCTGCTATCGCTTCCTTTTCTTCGTGAGACTTGGGCTTTGAAAACCATCCTTGGAAACTTGGTTTATGAACTCAATAGTATAACTCATCTTAAGATAGAGGCAAAATAAAGTAATTCAATAAAATAGTAAGCAAGTAATCATTGATATGCACATAAAAAGTTTATAATGCATTTAAAAATTCTTGTTTTAACTCGAACTCATGACATATCCTGAAACAAACTGAACGTCCTTCGTATTGCAACTTGTGCTAATCTTGAATACTTTTAGGACTTTGCCGCTTCATCCTTTCATAAGCAACCATTTCTTGCAAAGATCTGCCCCAGTTATGAACTTCCAAATCTTCAACTCATTTTGCAAAATTTGCCCCAGTTGATATCTTTCAAATCTTCAAATTGTCTTGCAAAATTGCCCCAGTTTCTATCTTCCATATCTTCAAATTATCTTTGCAAAAATTGCCCCAGTTTCTTGCCTTAGGGGGGGACTGAAAATTTTAATATTATAGAGTCGAGCCCGTTAAGAGCGCCTACGTATCCCTCCACGGGAATCAGACCGTGCGTAGTTCTGCTTACATAAATATTTTGGAAAAGTATGGCAATCTAGGTACGAAGCCGTATTCGAATTGGAAAATCCACACATCTGCCCAGATGCATAGTTTGGCATTACATCATAAAAGATAAACAAGCCTAAAGTATTACAATATTTTGACCGAATCCGACGGGGATTGCCTACTTATCCCGTTGCCATTCCAGGAATCAGGTCAGAAGTAGTTCAAACTTACATATAAGAGGAAATAGGGGAAATTCTTATATCAATGCAACCAAACTCTATGTGAGTTACTACGTATCCCGCCTTGGGACTCAGGTCACGCGTAGTTCGCATTACATCAAAGATTACATTCAAAACCAATGCTAACTTGCGATCGCCTCAAACATAGTATCTTTTGACGGCATCTGCGTTGATTGCTTTTGGCCAAACTTGACCATCCATTTCTGCTAGAATCAGTGCTCCTCCGGATAAAACCCGATGAACCACATATGGACCTTGCCAATTTGGTGCAAATTTGCCCCTTGCTTCTTCTTGATTAGGAAAGATCTTCTTTAACACCAATTGCCCCGGTTTAAAGTCTCTCACTCTCACTTTCTTGCCAAAAGACTTGATCATGCGATTTTGATAAAGTTGCCCATGGCAAATTGCATTCATTCTTTTCTCATCAATAAGTATCAACTGCTCACATCTGATCTTCACCCATTCAGCATTTTCTAATTCAGCTTCTTGAATGATTCTTAAGGAAGGAATTTCTACCTACGCGGGTAAGACTGCTTCTGTGCCATACACCAAAAGATAGGGAGTTGCCCCAGTTGAAGTTCTAGTGGTGGTGCGGTACCCAAGAAGTGCAAATGGCAACTTTTCATGCCAATCTCTATAATTATCAATCATCTTGCGAAGAATACGCTTGATGTTCTTATTTGCCGCCTCAACAGCTCCATTCATTTGAGGACGGTATGCAGTAGAGTTGCGATGAGTAATCTTGAAACTCTCACAAGTCGCTCTCATCAAATCACTATTCAAGTTTGCACCATTATCAGTGATGATTGATTCAGGAACTCCGAATCTACAAATGATATTGTTGCGTACAAAATCTGACACCACTTTCTTGGTTACGGACTTGTGAGAAGTTGCTTCCACCCACTTGGTGAAGTAATCAATAGCCACTAAAATAAAGCGATGTCCATTTGAAGCGGCCGGTTCAATAGGACCAATAACATCCATTCCCCAAGCAACAAAAGGCCAGGGAGAACTCATTGGATGAAGTTCGGAAGGAGGTTTTTTGATCATATCTCCGTGAATTTGACATTGATGGCATTTCCGTACAAACTGAACACAATCTGTTTCCATAGTTAGCCAAAAATAACCGGCTCTCAAGATCTTCTTTGCCAAAACAAAACCATTCATGTGCGGCCCACAAACTCCCGCGTGCACTTCCATAAGTAATTTATTTGCTTCAACTGCATCAACACATCTTAAGAGTCCTAAGTCTGGGGTCCTCCTATATAGGATTTCACCGCTTAGAAAGAATTGATTTGCTAACCTCCGAATGCTCTTCTTTTGGACACTTGTTGTATTTTCGGGATAACTCCCGACCTTGAGATAATTCTTGATATCAAAATACCAAGGATGGCCATCCTGCTCTTCCTCAACTTGAAAACAATAAGCTGGCCTATCATGCAATTCAATTTCGATAGGATCAATATAATTCTTGTCAGGATGTTGGATCATGGAAGATAAAGTTGCCAAAGCATCAGCAAACTCATTTTGAAGCCTCGGAACATGCTTGAACTCTATCTTTGCGAACCTTTTGCACAATTCCTTGACACAACGCAAATAAGGAAGAATCTTTGCATTCTTGGTGTTCCACTCACCCTGCACTTGGTGAATCAGCAAGTCGGAATCCCCAATCACTAAAAGTTCTTGAATGTTCATATCAACTGCCAATCGAAGGCCCAAAATGCATGCTTCATATTCAGCCATATTGTTAGTGCATGGAAATCTGAGCTTGGCCGAAACAGGGTAATGCTGACCCGTTTCAGAAATTAAGACAGCTCCAATACCAACACCTTTGAAATTTGCTGCTCCGTCAAAGAAAAGACGCCAACCATCATATTCGGAAGAGATGTCTTCACCCAGAAACAAGACCTCTTCATCGGGAAAGTAAGTTCTCAATGGTTCATAGTTGTCATCAACAGGATTTTCAGCTAAATGATCCGCCAATGCTTGTGCCTTTACCGCCTTTTGGGTGACATAAACTATGTCAAATTCACTCAACAAAATCTGCCATTTTGCTAATTTTCCCGTGGGCATCGGCTTTTGGAAGATGTACTTCAAAGGATCCATCCTCGAGATAAGATAAGTTGTATATGATGAAAGATAGTGCCTTAACCTTTGTGCAGTCCAAGTCAAGGCGCAACAAGTTCGCTCCAAGAGAGTGTACCTGGCTTCATAAGGGGTGAACTTCTTGCTTAGATTATAAATGGCTTGTTCTTTCTTCCCGGTCTTGTCATGTTGCCCCAAGACACATCCAAATGCATTTTCCGAGACAGACAAATATAAAATCAATGGTCTTCCGGGTTCAGGAGGAACTAACACAGGCGGATTAGATAGATACTCCTTGATCCTATCAAAAGCCTTTTGACAATCTTCCGTCCACTCAATAACAGCATCTTTCTTCAACAACTTGATTATTGGTTCACAAATAACCGTGGATTGTGCAATGAAGCGGCTTACGTAGTTCAAGCGGCCAAGAAAGCTCATCACATCCTTCCGGCTCTTTGGAGGAGGCAAGTCCTGGATAGTCTTGATTTTAGACGGATCCAATTCTATACCCCTCCGGCTTACAATGAAACCCAACATCTTACCGGCGGGAACACCAAATGCACATTTCGCAGGATTAAGCTTCAAGTTATACCGCCGAAGGCGGTTGAAGAACTTTCTCAAATCGGTCAAATGCTCTTCTTTCTTCTTTGACTTGATAACAACATCATCTACATAGACTTCAATCTCTTTGTGAATCATATCATGGAAAAGAGTTGTCATTTCTCTCATATATGTTGCCCCGGCATTCTTCAAACCGAAAGGCATAACTCTATAACAAAACACACCCCAAGGCGTGATGAAGGCGGTCTTTTCAGCATCATCTTCATCCATCAGGATCTGGTGATAACCGGCAAAACAATCGACAAAAGACTGAAGCTCATGTTTTGCACAGTTATCAATAAGGATATGAATATTTGGCAATGGAAAATCATCCTTTGGACTTGCTTTGTTGAGATCACGATAATCAACACAAACTCTAACCTTTCCATCCTTCTTGGGCACCGGCATAATATTTGCTAACCAAGTGGGATATTTGAGAGATCGAATTACCTTAGCGGTCAATTGCTTTTGCACTTCTTCCAGTATTTGTTTGCTTGTGGAAGTTTTGAAGTTTCTCTTCTTTTGTTTAACAGGCGGAAATGAAGGATCAGTTGGCAACTTGTGAGTGACAAGATCGGTACTCAAACCGGGCATATCCTCATAAGACCAAGCAAAGATGTCTCGGTACTCGTTCAATAGTTCAATATAAGCTCTTCTTTCTTCCGAGGTCAGATGAACACTGATTCTGGTTTCTCTAACATCTTCTGAAGTCCCCAAGTTGATTGACTCGGTTTCTTCCAAGTTAGGCTTTGGTTTGTTCTCAAATTGATCCACTTCTCTTGTTATTTCATCAGGAACAAAATCTTCATCAAACTCCCCAATACTCAATGCATCAGTACCAGTTTGTTCAGTTGTTTCGTTATATGTCACAAGCAAAGTTTCGGCAATTTTGTTAAGTGGGAAGCTGAAACAGAAACGAACATTAATCAAGAGCGTAAAATAAAGTAAATAATTAAAGCATATCAAAATAATAGTAGGGAAAATGCAATGCATTTTATTTGTTTCAAAATCTAGTTTAGGGAGGCATACATTAAAGCAAAACATGCAGAATGTAAACAGATTATTTTGAAAAGACATAAACGTAAACCAAAAGCGAAACACAGTTCAGGGCCTCAATCTGACTGTGACGCCAAAATAAACTATTGAGTTCATTCACCAGGTCTCTTCCACTGGGACACAGGTCCAATTGGTCATCGGGTCCTTTGCCTCAACATTCTGCACTGGTGATTCCTCAACATAATCTTCAATAATAACATCGCATTCCAAATCATCACTCAGAAACAAATCGCCAACTCCCTCTATCAGTTCCGGTATATTGACTTCCGGTGCCTTGACAAATGACTGGTACAAGGAAGGAAGGGGTTCTGGCATGGCAATGACTGGTTTCCTTTTGGCCTTCTCAATCTCCTTTTTGGTGGGACAGTAACCCAAGCCAAAGGTACCCAGATTCTTGGGTAAGCAGATGGGCTCAGTAATTCCATTCAGATTTGCTCCCAATCCCGAACCAGGTTTGAAACCATTCTTCAACATTTCCACAGCAATCATCTTGGGAACTCTGGGTAGGGTACCTTTCTTCGAATCATCCTTAGATGCTCGGGTCACATTCATTAGCTCAACCGTGTGAAAGGTAGTCCCATCAAGTTCTGCGGCGTTGTCCACCATGGGAATCGTGGTGCTAGCATGCGTGGGGCTGTTTCCCTCGCCCTTGACCACTACTTCTTCATTATCCCATATAAATTTCACACTTTGATGCAAAGTGGAAGGGACGGCTCCGGCCATGTGAATCCAGGGTCTTCCTAACAGCATGTTATAGGTAGACGGGATGTCGAATACCTGAAACTCCACAGAGAAGTTCACAGGACCTATCTGCAGATCAAGATCAATCTCTCCAAAGGTGCACCTTTGAGCCCCATCAAAAGCCCTTGCTTTCACATTGCTCTGTCTAATTTTGCCAGCGTCAATTCCAAGCTCCTTCAGAGTTGCCAACGGGCATATATTGAGCCCGGAACCACCGTCGATCAGTCCCCGTCCAACAAATTTATCCCTACATTTGACAACAATATGCAAGGCTTTGTTGTGTCCGAGACCCTCGGGTAAAAGCTCTTCTTTGAAGAACGACACCTTGTGAGGTTCTAAGATTTGGCCAACCAAGACAGCCAAGCTTTCACCCGTGGTCTCAGCGGGCACCTCTGCTTCCTTGAGCACTTTTAGCAATGCATTCCTATGCGTTTCAGAGCTCATCAGCAAAGCCATAATGGATATGCGGGAAGGAGTATTCTTTAGGTGCTCCAGAATAGAGTATTCCTTTGACTGCATTTTCCTCCAGAAGTCCTCGGCTTCGGTGTCAGTCACTCTTCTTACAACGCCCTCCTTTTCTCCAAGGCTTTGACCCAACCTCTCAGGCGTATAGAATCTACCAGATCTGGTCATGCCTTGTGCAGCAGCAACAGCAACAGTTACCTTTCCACTTCCGATAGGCACTTCAGAATAGTTCCAAGGAACCCTCTTGCTATCATATTGAAGGGGTGAGGCAAGCATGACGGTGACAGTTGGCCTCGGGATACCCGCTTGCACCAGAATGGGAGCTCTAACTTGCACAGATACTTTGGCCTCGTTAGCAACCCTCACATTGCTAACGGGAACAATGGTCCCTTTCAAATCGACTCCCTCCTCAAGGGAAATGACATTGACAGCATTGTTTCCATAGGCGGGAAGAGGATTATCTTGCACATTAGGCTGAGTTCCAGTAAGCTGGATAGTGCCTGATTTGATCAAAGCTTCCACTCTATCCTTGAAGGCATAACACCTTTCCACATCATGGCCCGCAGCCCCAGAATGATAAACACAATGCTTATTAAGATCATACCACCTTGGAGGAGGATTTGGAGTATTGTCAGGAACAGGCTGCACAACTCCGGCGCTTCTTAGTCTTTCAAATAATTGACCATAAGATTCGGCTATAGGAGTATAGGTTTTGGGTGCTCTCCTCTCATAGCTTTGGTTAGGTCCTTGCATATTTGGACGGACCGGAGCACGGGGTTGGTAATTTTGTGGGCGAGGAGGATATTGTTGCGGTGCTGGTGCTCGTGGTGGATAATAACTGGGTTGTGCTTGATAGACAGGATATGGAGCAGGAGGAATTTGATGGTGACTAGGATAATTTGGGGGTGGTGCATTTGGGTAAGGAGAAGGAATATTTGGGTAATGAGGAGGTGCATTTGGGTAATGAGGAGGTGCATTTGGGTATGTAGGGTAGGTTGGTGGATTATCTAAGTTCAACCTCCTAGCCGGGCGGCGGTCAGTGTCTGCGGCAACAGCTGTGACTTCTTCCCTCTTCTCTCTTCTTCTAGCATTGTTTGAGCTGGCTTGAGCATTTTGAGCACTTGACTTCATTTCAGCAAAGCTCACAATCCGACCGGATTTGATGCCTTCTTCCACCATCTCCCCCATTGTGAGAAGTTCAGCATAAGGTGCACCCATCATAGGAAGCATATGCATGTAATATGAGTCGTCTTGAGCACGAATAAAGTACTTCACCATATCTCTTTCAGTCATCGGGGGTTGCACCCGTGCAGCCTGTTCACGCCACCTCAAGGCGTATTCCCTGAAAGTTTCGGTTGGTTTCTTCTTCAAATTGGCCAATGTTATGAGGTCAGGGACCATCGCCACATTATATTCAAACTGCTTTGTGAAATCGCCAGCTATATCATCAAACTCGTGCCATTTGCTTATGTCTTGTCTGGCAAACCATTCAGCAGCAATACCTTCCAGACTATGACTAAAGTAAGCCATCAGAAGTTCTTCTTTGCCTCCCGCCGCCCTCATTCTATTGAGGTACTTGGTTAAATGAGCAAATGGGTCACCATGACCATTATACATGTCAAACTTCGGCACTTTAAAACCGGGAGGAGGAGTAATGTCCGGGAATAGATAAAGACTGCGGTATGAAGTGCTTTGCCGTTTCTTAGTCACCTGCAAGTCCTTAATAGATTGTTGCATGACTTTCATTGCTTGGATTATCTCATCTTGTTCGCTTGTCCTTCCCTGTTTTTCCACAGCTGTGGGCATTTCATTCTGTGGCGGATAGTCTGTGAAGTCCGCATTCTTCCCATTAGGGTCATGCTCATAATATAACGCCTCGGGATATCCCTGCCTTGGATCATTGGCGTTTGGAGGAGCAACGGCTACAGGAATGGGCGCTTGAGATTGTGGAGGACGGGGAGTGTCTTTAGCAGGCAAATATTGGTAGTGAGGAGGAGTGGGGTCGTTAGGATATGGATAATATGAAGGATAACCAGCGGGTTGGGCATTTTGCTGAGCGGGCGGGGTATTTTGACTAACTTGTGGGCGATTTTGTGGTGGTGGTGTTTGATTAAGTGGGTTGTTTTGGTATGTGGGTATATTGTGAACAGGATTGGCATTTAAAGGTATGTTTTGAGGGGCTTGCCCTTTAATGGCTGCTAGCTCATCGCTCAGCATCTGTATCTGTTTGGTCAGATTCAAAATAAGGTCATCCTGAGCAAGGAGGATGTTTCCCCTCGAAGATCCAGGAGTTTCGAGAGTCTTATCATTGAGGACGGGAGGCTGATCATCATTACCGGACATTTTGTCGAAATTCTGAAGTGTATATCAATGTGCAGAGGAAAGCCTTTGGATCAGCTCAATCAGCACAAATCAAACCTCTGTTTAGGAATAAACAAAACAAAAGAAAAATTCAAAAGGTAACTGTGTTAGTTTGCATGTTGTTGGTAAAATTTGCACGTAAGCACATAGCGCGCGTCACGTAGCGCTTTTGCATTTTAAACGGGCGATAAATTAGGCATGTGGCAACCACAAATAATGTGCATAAAATAAAATGCGGACGCGTCCTACCCTGTAGGGTGCCTCTTTGTGCTAGAGGTGAGCCTAATCGCGCAAATAAATGATAACGAAAAATAGTCACAGCCATTTTTGAGCAATTCAAATTTAGAGTAAGATATTTCATTAAAATAGATAAAGTTGATACAAAATTGTCTTTCATAACATAACATCATACTTTCATCCTCTTCTTTCTTTCTTTCTTTTTTCCTTCTTCTTTTCTTTCTCTTTTTTTTCTTTTCTTTTCTTTCTTTTTCTTTCTTTTCTTTCTTCATACATAATCCTTACATAGCAAATGAAAAATACAATAAATATAAAGACATAATTGAGAATACATCAAAACTAAAATAAAAGCCGTCACTCTGCCGATCAACTGCATCATGCCGGTGTAGGTGCACTGTTGTGACTGAATTCTGCTTTCTTTGCTTCATCTTCACCATCAGGTCTGCATCATTGTAATCAACTTCTTTCATTCTTTCCTGCCTTCTTTTCCCTTTTCTCTTTTCTTTTCTCTTTTTTTTTTTTTTTTTTTCCAATACATCATCATTACATAATAAGTGAAAATACAACAGCAGAAAGCATAATAGAAAGTACATCAAAAGTAAATAAATAAACTGCCATTTGTCCAAGTTATGCATCATGTTCCCGCTTGCTTCATCTTCTTGCTTGTTGGAGCGGATGTTTCATCAAGACCGGTTTCTGCCCTTGCCCGTCTCATTTTCTTTGTCATATCAGTGTCTTCATAGCCAACTCTTCCTGGAGGACTGAGACCTAAGCGCCGCTCTTCTTTGATCCAGACGAGATACTCTGGTGTGCAGCTCTGGTGCTTTGTTGACACTTCTATCGGTTGCAAACCCTTCCAATCCTCGAGGATTTCTCTTTTCCTTGGAATTGCATTCTGCAGGTTGAAAGGAGTTTCTGACTTCGACATATCCGCACAAAGGGGAATAAATTGTTCCATCCCAAATTGACGGAGGACCCTCAAAGGTGCGTACGGTTGAAGCCCCGTTAATCCCGGCAACTCGATGTAGTATCGCTTGGAAGTCCTAAGTGCAATCTCATCTTTAGGAACATAACTTAACTTCCACATTACTCTCTTATCAGTAAGGCGGGCTAAGAAATCATACCATCCCGCAAAACTTTCAGGTTTTTCACACCACCTCGTTCTTATGTTTTGGGTAGCAATAGGATTTACTAATCTCCGGCTATCTAACATTTTACAAATATCCACCATAGGGTTTCGACGGCACACTTGGTCTATCGCCCATACCTGAAGGAGAAGATTACAACCTTCGAAATACATCGACCCCCTTCTGCATTCATTCAGAGCCCGATACATTTCTGCTAGAATCATAGGAACTATGGTGGTAGATTTGTTCCCATTGATCCCTTCAAACATCACCCGAACTACGGAACCAATGCAAGTCCTAATGTGTCCATTCTTTGTTGGGAAGACCAAAGTCCCTAAGGATGCAATGATAAAAGCCCTTACACGCCGGTCTCTCCAAGTCTTCTCACCACAGTTAAATTCCTGCTCAAAATCATCAAAACCCGTTATGCGCCCAAACCTGGTGTACAGATAATCCAGATGAACCCATTTGTTTTCGATGCATCCCAAACTATCATTCCTTTCCAATCCTAGTCTCTCTTGGAATTTCTTCCCTGTTTGACTGTTTGGAAGGATTATCTCTTGGCCCAAACACTTCAATCCCGTTAGCCCAACTATTTCTCCTAAAGTGGGAGTCAACTCAAAGTCTTTGAACCTGAATACAGCTCGCGTCGGGCGCCAATACGCAATAAGAGCTTGGACTAGATCACGGTTTGGATGAACATCAATCAGCTCTACCAACCTTCCTAATTTCCCCTCAACTGTCTTTCTCTCCTCCTCACAAAAGTTACCCCACCATAATTTTAACTTCTCTGGGACCTCTACAACCATGTAGACTTTGTCAAACTGTTGTTCCATTCTTTACCCTACAAGATAATGAAAACAAAATTCTAAATTTGATTGTGCTCAAAATTCAGCTGGGACTGGAGATTCGTTATCACAAAACACATAATATGCGGGTCAACGGGTTATAAGGACCCGTTGACACAAGGGCGGATTCCTGACTATGGAGGCGGTACCAAGGACCGGGTCCAGACTAAGGTGTGAATGCATGCATGCTCCTAAAGTTCCATCAAAAGTGGGTTAACGGTTGAGGCTAACAGACGAGTGGCAGGCGGCTTCGTGGTCGAATAACTTCCACGACAATCCGCCGGTACACCAACTCGTCAAAGGGTTTTCTAAGAGTGGGTTAACGGTTGAGGCTAACAGGTGAGTGGCAGGCGGCTTCGTGGTCGAATAACTCCCACGACAATCCGCCGGTATACCAACTCGTCAAAGGGTTCTTTAGTGGAAGAAATTGCGGGTGCGTATGCACACACCTCGCGGATATTTAAGTGAGAATGCAAGAGGTTCCCAGGAGTGGGGGAAGTATGAACGGAATGCCAGTTTATATGTGCGCAAATAAGGTGTAGTGACATGCTTTCGTGACACACAGCAATCAGCTAGATTAATCTAAGCATGCTCGCAAATAAACAGTAGATATAATCATGCTAATTTTCAACGATAAATAAATAACTCACACATACTAATATCGTCATACAATTCAAACAAACAAACAAAAGAAATTCGTGAAAGCCTTTTGGTTAGAACCATTTGCGTATCCCCAGCGGAGTCGCCACGCTGTTGAACCCCAAAAATTACCCTTTCTTTAGGAAAAGGTAGGTTTCGGAATATTTCAACAAAGTGGGATTCCAAAGGGTTTCTTTGGAGTCGCCACCTAATTTAAGGATTATTAGGAACCTAAGTTAACTAAAGAGTGCAATTTAACCTTTATTTAAAAGAAATTAAAATTAAATTCAGAGATTCTTAGGTAAGCGGTTCTATTAAATTCGAAAGAAGGTCCTCATTACAGGAGCACTTTCGAAAATCCGCTAAAAGAGGTTAATCCGGCGATTTTCACGAATTTTACTTGAAATTTTGGTTTGGGATAAATTTTAGATAATATAAAGGAGATAAAATTGATTATGACAATACTTGAACAAAATTTAAGATTAATTAAATGAATAATGAGATAAAGGGTTGATTGATTGACTAAATAAATAAGGGCTAATTAAAATTAAATAAATAAATTTAACAAATGATTGAATAAGAATAAATAATTGATTGATTAATTAATTAGATAAATAAATAAATAGATAAATGACTTAAGTAGATAAATAAATATTTATATGATTTCAATTAGGTAAAGGATGAACGACAATAATTAGCTAATTAAATAAATAAATACAATTGATTAAACAAATAAATAATTAATTAGAATTAATCAATTAAATAAATAAATAGAATAAATAAATAAAATAATAAATAAATACCACTTAAATAACTTTGTAGATAAATGAATAAATAAGTAAATAAATAATTATAATTGATTAGGTAGATAAATGATTAATTAAAATTAAACAGATAAATTAATAATAAATGCCACTTAATTAATTTAATTAATGAATAAATAAATAAATTTAATAAATGGATAAATATTTGACTAAATATAAATAATGAATAAATAGGTACAATTTTAATTTTTTTTTTATTTCTTTTGCACTCGTTAATTAACTAAAGGCTTCTACTATCTTAAATCAACTGGCGATTCCCAAAGAGACGGAATATGCAATTTATAAACAGTCTTAGACAAACAATAAGATAACAATTTCAGTTAAAGCGGCTAACCTACCAGGCTTCTAATCATACAAAGTCCTAATTCAGTCACAGAGTCCTAAAACATGCTTTCTAAAGGGGACGGGAGAGAAGGAGTTTTAGAAAGTAGAACCCGGGATAGCGAACTCAATGCGAACCCTGCGTTTCACAAGGCTTTTTATTTCATTTTTTCTTTTTGTTTTACATTTTCGGGGATATCAAGTCCCGAAAATGCGGAGCAGTTCAAGTAACTTTGAATGCACGTAGCCATCCCCGTTTGTGAGTTTTATTTCAAACTCGTTCCCAAGAGACATGCCAAGAAAATAAGATAAGGAATTAGCAATCTAATTAATAAAAATAAATAATGACAATGAGCAGACCATCACACACATAGCAGGAGGCAAAAAGGAATGGATAAAGGCATAAATACTTCCCAATTCAAACAAGTTTCCCTTTCATTCACACTATTATCAATAGATATAGGCTAAAATATAATGACCAGACTCTGCAATTTTAAAGAAATGAACTAAATTAAACTCATCCTTCATGCATCCTAAAAATCGATAATGAACCCACACTACTGCTATATTCACAAACCAACAAAGTAATGGCAAACCTGACCTTATCTCCTAAAGAACTCAAAGAACCCTTTTGCAAACTACAAATTCCAACAAGCTTTTAACTTCATGACTGAACTCACAATCCACACAAATACAATTTCGACAGAGAAGAACAGAGCTAAAACATGATACCCAAATGCACACAAACAAATCCTCACATAAACAGGACTTTCCTTTTATATTTTGGAAACCATTTTGAAAACTTGCATTGCAGGCACACACAAGACTTCAATGAGCTTAAGAAGATATTTTATATTTTCAATGATAGGAGATCAAGCATAATCTGAAACAACCTTAAAACCAATACTGATGCAACTTAATGAACTAACAAAGGAATCAATCTTTATTTCAACCTTGGAGCTACTACCAGACCCTATTCCATCACTGACTGCTACCGGAAACAAATCCCACCCTGCATCCCCTGCTACTACTGCAAACCAACAACTCACACCTTCCTGAAACACTCTCAAATGATCTGCAGAAAACCTAAATTCACTCACTAAACTGCACACACACTCACAGCCTCGAAACAACCTTCTGAACACCTACACACACAACTCATACTTGCAGACTACTCCTAATCCCTTTTCTACTTTCTCACTGCCTCATCTAAACAACTTACCAAAACAGCTTCTAAAACTTCTTGACACAACTTCAGGACCCTCTACAGAGACCTTAAGCCTCCACATTACTCCCAGAAATGAACCAAAAGCAACCCCTGCACTACCTGGGACACCCTCACCAAAGCCACCTAGCAATTCCCTGACAACCAGGAAACAAACTGGAAACAAACAGGGCCAGAAACAGCTACATCAAACTCCCTCAGCTTACAGACTCCATCAAGCCCCTGCATATACACTTTAACTCATTTTCAACTCCAAAGAACAAACCCTCTTCCTCCTTTGAAACAGACAGAAAAACACCCTGAACCACCCCTCTTGGCTAAGCTTCCTGGAAACCAAACCACAACCTGGACACCCTCTACCAACCAACAGATATCTCTATACCCACTACAGAACAATTACTCACCAACACACAGAAACCCTCCTAGTTCCTTCAGCATAAAACAACGCATATAAGACCTCCAGAGCACTCTAACAACTGCCCTGAGCTACTACACTATACTTCAGACCAGAAACAACCACCATTTTCATACAACTTTAAATACTCAAGCAATGTAAGCAGCATCCGAAATTCAGAATCCTCGGGTATAGAACCTGACTCCACAGCATTTAACAGTTAAGAATCATAACTAACAGTCCTATTACAGTTCATGTTCCGAACAAATCCACAAGTATTCAACAGAGGCAAGTAAACATGAGAAAATGTATGAGGTCAAAGGTTACCTCTTTTGGAGCAGGAAACTGAAGCGAGGATCCAAAGAAAAGTGCGACTCGACTAAGCGACTCGAAGCGTAAAGAAGCGATGCGACCAATCGAACTTTAACCTTGTTTTTAATTTCTGAACCAAAACTCCAACTGTATGTCTATATTTTTTAAGACGACTGGAGAATATAAAAATGTTGCCGTTTCTGTTTGTTGTCCAAAAATCCCAGAACCCCTTAAACCCTACAAAATGTTAAATATATAGGAGAATTTAGGGTTTACCTGGACTTTGCAAAATCTGAATTACCCTTGCCATTTTCAATCTAATTCCTTTAGGATAAGGGTCTAAAGTGTCCATTCCTTTCGGATTGTACACTTTGGATCCTTATCTCCAAGGAAAGATCAAAGGCTGGGATTTACTTCAATTCAAAATGAGTGGACCAGATTTTGTGACCGTTTGTTTGGAGAGAGAGTGACGAGCTACCAGCTGGAAATGGATTACTCGTCCAGCACATCGATCGTACGGAGAAGACGATCGATTGGACCAGGTTTGGGTTCTGGACGCGGGTCGAAGGGCTTGAATCGGGTCGCGGGGTTGAGATCTGAAAAAGGGAACTGATATAGGGATTTTATGTTAAGTGTTTTGTTTTAAAAGGGGTTTGCAAGGGTGGGTCGGATATGAGGTTGTGTTTTGCGATTTTAGCCTTCTTTTATGATAAATTAAAGAAAACGGAGGGTTGCGCGGGGTAGGGTAGAATTTAGGATATGCTTTGTAATTTTAACCTTCTTTTGAAAATGATTAATTTACTTTAATTAAATTTAATTAATTAACTCAATTCAAATAATTTTAATTATCTAAACCTCATTTTAATTTTATTTTCATATTTGATTCTTATTTAAATAATTTAGCTGCTAATTAAATCTTGGGACGAAATTGGGTGTCAACAAGAATGATAATAAACAAGAAAGTAAAGATCTTTTATTCCTTGAGAATAGTCGGATTCAGTGGGGAATCGCTTGATGTACAATACAATGTGAGGAGGGGTATTTATAGCGGTGGATACGCAGTCCTAATTAAGGTAAAATACAAATACTAATAAGGTTCATGGGCATATAAACTCAAGGCGGTGGTATATACGAAATCCTAACTAGGAGACTGTAACCCTAAGGCGGCAGGATCTATGCGTTGCGTCATAAGCCCGTACAGCCTGAACGGTCGTAACTCGTATAACAGGCATGTATCCTGGCCCGGTGGCTTGTAGGATAAGTCTAGTCTCTCCAACTAAACTCGTATCTCCGTAACAATAGGTGGCATATTTTTGCCCTCACAGTCAGTCCCCCCCACTTGCTGAGTGCTGACTTAAGCAGTCAGGAAGTAAAAGCAGTGTTAAAAATATCTCACTGACTCCTTGAAACTCACAGTCTCTTTGACCAAGACAGATGCTACTTTATTTGAGAACTCCACGCGTTTTCATCTGGTTGTTTGATGTCCATTCCACGCACCTTTCCAAGAATACCTTTTGATGCGCCGAGTCGTTTCATATCTCAGGTCATAATTATGCTTGACCATTTCGTAATCCGTTCTTATCTCTTTCAGCTTATAAATAAGGGTTTTGTGACAGTAGTGGAATAACAAATCTTCTTTAGAAAACTACTTCATCTTCTTCAAAGTTCCTCATGAAAGAATGGTTCTTCTATCTTAAAAAATATTTGCCTTTGATCCTGGTTTGATATCACAAAAACACTCATTCATTCTAAATGGATAGTGCATGAGAAAATTGTAGGGAAAAGACCATATGCGGTTTTCTGTAGGGAAAAGACCATCTGTAGTTTTGTTCTTCTCTTTCTCCATCTGTGATTGGCTGAATGGAATCCCCCAAGTCATGAAGTTTGATAGAGATTTTACTGATGTTCTTCGGATTGTCTTTAATGTGGCATGTATACTGATTACGGTGTACCCTTCTTCTAACACAGTGGTTGCTGTGATATTCCTCTTGTCATGCAGGATCAGGACGTTTGACCCTTTCAGCTGTCATGAGGCTTCTCGGCCAGGATTTTTCTGGTGCTCACGTTGCCTCTTTAACGGAGTAGGGTTGAAACCTACTTGTCTGACTCCCTTCCATGGCAGGCAAAAGAGCATAGTTCCGAGCCATGCGTGGATTAACGACTCACCAAGCTCTAACTCTGCTGATGTTTCGGGGTTGTCTCTTGGTCCGGCCTGTTCGGTCGTATTATTGCTGCAACGCCTCATCGGCCGCTTGCTGTGGGATACCCAAGGGAAGAGGCTTCCTTGTGGTAGGTTCCCAGCTCAAGCCTTCCTGTCCGTGATGAGCTCCCAATTGTACTTAAAGATCCACGGGGCAGTGCACTCCTATTTGACCAGCAAGGGTTAAAGTAGATCTTCTAGTTTCTCTTAGAGTTTGGCGGACGAGATGGTGGAAGGTTGTGGCCGTGCTTAGGCGCTTTCGAGGAACCTTGCTTTGATCAAGGTATCCAGATCTTGGTCACTTCAGAGGTCGTGTGCTGAAGGTTTGCTCAGGCTGAATTATCCCTTGATGCCGGGATAACCTCGAGCTGCTTAGTGGCATGTAGCTAGAATCCGGATGAAGGATTTTCAGTCGTGCAGATTTCAAGAAGCTTGAAGTTTTTAGCCTTCCCTTTCCATTTTTTTTTTTTTTTACAATTGTTATGAACAATGTTGTATTCAAGAAGAGCTAATTGTATATTATGAGCCTACCGACTATTTGTTATTAATGAAATGAACGTCCATTAATGTTTTTTATGCGTACTTGTGTAGTTTAAGCAACATGTTTGTGTGCCAATCTGGGCACGTGTTTGTAAAAGACGGGTGTGCACACTGAAGGGCGCTTCATTTGCGTGATCAATAGTTAATGGCTTATATTGCGCCTGTGATAGACGGCTGTTTTGCGCCCACAATGGGACGACTTTAGCCAGTATGGAAACGGACACTTTTGCGTTCCGATTTAGAACGTCGTTACTTGTTTACTCATGTATTTTAAGACTTTCTGGTACTATATGGGCAGGCGTCTGCACTAGCATGTAGGTGTAAATTTTGTTGAATTGAAGAGTTCAACTTACGAATTATGCGTTATGGCTGAGTTAGACGTGTTCTAACTCTAAGCGAGTAGTTTACCCTACTTTTTGTAGCGAAAAATGGGTGCATTACTTCAACTTAGGTCTGGTCGGGGCTATGAATAGTTGGATCGTAGATGGATCTGAATTGTAATTGTAAAACTGACTAAGTAAAATAGTAGTTTTATTAATGAATGGGGGCGCGAAGCCTGAGGTTTTATGGGTCAAAACATGTAACATCAAAGAAAAGTATGTAAATACTGTAAAAAGAAACTAAAGACTTGATTAAAGTAGATATCGAGAAGGATTATACTTCCATCGCAGATCGGGGATGTCCGCCAGAACTTCTTCGTTGGTATGCGCCAAACCTTGAGATGTATCCTGTGGACCGCTGACAACCTGGTGGTATAAATCCCCATTGATTAAGCAGTTGTGAACTTCTTGCCTCCGCAGCTCTATGCTTTCCAACTTTTCTACGGGGAGTATTCCTTTGTCCAAGCAGCTGATCAATATGTGACGCTGTTTTGAGGCGGAACCTGTGTTTGGAACTTCAAGGTTCATCAGGTCCGAGGGGAGTTAAACTACTATCTGCTGATCGTCTGAGTCGGTGTGCGAATCCTCGGGGAGCTCTCCTTTACCTGAGCTCTCCTCCTTATAGACAAACTTCCATTTGCAGAAATTTTTCCAAAAAGCTTTGATTTTCTCTTGCCGATCTAGCACACAGATTTTCTCCATGGTAAAAACCTCGTTCGTCCGTGTAACCATCAACTGGGGTCTGGGAACTACTGAAGAGGCTGACCTCCCTAGCCCCCAATATGTAGGCTAAGTCAAGAGCTTGAGTTATGGCTTCATATTGTGCTTCGATGCGCTGAACTTTGACGGTCTTGCAAAAAAACCTTCCAGGTGGGCGTCTTGATCCATAAATCAAGGATGGCTTCCTCTCCTTCGGGATCCACATCAGTATGGATTCCCCAGTGCCCGAGCTCGATTGTTCCTGCATGCTGGATTGATTCCTTCGCCTTTGCTGCTAATTCTTCTGCAAAATCTGAAGTGAAGCCTTCCAAAGCTCGCGACTAGATGGCCGATCGCGGTTGATAAGTGATATTGTATTCTCCCAACTCTTTGGCCCATTCTTCCAAACCTTTTGAAAGCCCAGGTCTAGACAGGATGTCCCGTAGAGGTTTCGAAGAGACCACATTGACTGTATGATTGAGAAAATACGGGCGCAACTCTTGGGTTGCCATAACCGCGGCCGCAATAAGTTCGACAGGTAGGGGTAGAAGCCTATCTGGATACAAAAGTTCCTTGCTAGCATATTTTACCGGAAGCTGCCTTCCATCTTCTTCTCGTACAAGCACTCCTTCCATGCTATTTTTGAAATCGAAGCACACAGCAACAAGTGTTCTACCTAGGTCGGCTCGGTGATTGTCGGAAGCTGCAAAAGTTGCGCCTTGACCTGAGCCACTACCAAATAGCAGTGTAGCACCCATAATGGCTCATCGTGCTTCACCAATGCTTCACTTAGCTGATACCATAACTCTAATGTCCTGGAAACTAATCGGCTCATTCCTGATATCTGTTTCCTTAGGACCCTTGTTTCTATCTTAGCTTTTTGCTCATTCATTTTATACCAAGTTGACTCCTTATCGATCATGTTTACCCTGGCTATTGGCTCTTTGGACACCTTTCCATCGGCTGGTGGGAAGTCTTGGATCGTGGACCCTTTACTCCACAAGTCATTAATCCCATACGAGGTAGGATATCTAAAAACTTGATGGAGCATTGAGGGCACTTTCTTTACACTATGTATCCATGGCTGCCTAAAGATGATATCATGTGACATATCACATGTGAGTACCTGGAAGGAGGTGATGCTCGTCATGCCCGGGATATGAACCGGTAGAGCTAACTCCCCAACAGGTTCTTTTCGATAGCCGTTGAAGCCGGTTATCCTATGGTAGCTTGGTGTCATCCAATGGTCTTGTCCTAGCTTCATAGTACCTTTCTTCGAATAATGTTCACATTACTCCCTAGATTCACCAAAGCTTGCTCGATTTGAAGTTTCGACACCCTTACGGGGATCGTGAGAGTGTCTTAATATTTTGATTCACCTTTCAAAATGAAAGCAATAGTACAAAGCGGTTGATGCTACCTCTTCAGTCCCTCGGGCCGTGTCAGGTCCCGATGTTACAAACATTGCATTGATATGCCGCTTATCCCCATAGTCTGGTGCTCTCGAGCACCTCGGTCCTTCTTCAATCAAATCTTTGAGGTGACCTTCCATTAGTAGATGTTCGATCTCCAAATCAGGGCCTTGCAGTCGACCGTAGCATAGCCATTACTGTGATAAATCTAGCAATAGGTCGTTGTATTCATCCAGGATGCTTTCTTTACGGTAGGCGGCCACCGTACTTTTGGCCCTAGTTTGCCATTGGCAACCAGTTCAACTGTGTTGACTCGCAAACAAAAATCTTGAAAGCTGCAAGGCTCGGTTCTTTTCTACTGGGACCCAGGCCCCAGATGTTTCCTTGCTTTGCTGCTCCCACATGGCTCTGTGTCTTTCCTTTTACTCTTCTTCCATCCCTTCTCCTTCAAGGGATGAACTTTCTGCTCGTTTTCTTCGTTCAATTTCAGGGTTCTGTGAGTGTTCCAGCTCCAGGCTAAGCTTTTCAGTGTAACTGTAATGTAAGGCACTCCATGTCGACATAGGATGTTGAATTAAACTCCATTGTAATTCCCTGGTAGCCAGTGACCCTTTAGGATTCAGCTTTTGTCGAAGGCTACAATAGCGATATTATCGGAGACTGAAAGAAGCTCCATGTGTTCCCTTTGAAATCTTTCAAGATAGTCTTTCAATAACTCGTCCCGCTGCTGAATCTCAAAGATGTCCTTCATGCGCTTTTCCCATTTACGGGCGCCAGAGTGTGCTTTCTTGAACAAGTCCTGCATCTGAGTGAGTGACTCAATGGAGCCCATCGGTAGCTAAGTGTACCAAACAAGAGCACCTTATCAGGGTTAAGCCAAACCTTCTCACCAGAGCAGACTGGATTTCTTCATCTGATATTAGGTTTCTCTTTACAACTGTGTAATACGCAGCAATATGCTCATCCAGATTCGTTATTCCATCGTACTTCAAGTTATCCGACAGACGAAAGTACTTTGGTACGCAGATCGGTGCATCGCTTGTTTTCTATGCATGCTTATAAGAATTTTACTCATCTACGGTGGTAACTTGGCGTGGTGTACCTGGCACGTTACCGATCCGATCGTGGATGGCCTTCATCTCCTTCAGGATGTCCTGAATGACAGGTGTTCCTTAGAGGTCTTGATTGCTGACTGTCGTTGAACTCCCAGAAGCGGCGTCCATGTTGATCCTGTGATTAGGAGAGAACGTTGGGGTAACGTTCATAGGTGTTGATCCTCGCGGGGATGCTGGCCTCTGAGACGATCCAATGAACATAGTTCCTAACTTTTGAAATATACCATCGATCATATTGACTGAGTTCTGCTCTGCCCATGCTGATAAGGTTGTGAGGAGATTAACAAGAAAACCTCTGATATCAGAATAACCTTCGTGTGGCTGATCACCGTCGATGGGCACATAAACTGGCTCCTTGGCAAGACCATTTTGTTGCACGCTGGGATTGCCAGGTTCATAGACAGACTCATCTATGGCATCAACAGTGTTTTTGGGGTGTTTTCGTCTGGCATGACTTCGCCTTCTCTTCGTAGAATACCTAATTTCCTGGGGGCCACAGTGGGTACCAAACAGTTTATGCCTAAATTTGTACGTCTAGGTTAAATAATTAAATTTATAAAAGAGTCACAAGAAATACTATAAAATACAACGAAAAGTAAGCAAGTAAAGAGAACGATAATAGACAAGAAAGTAAAGAGCTTTTATTCCTTGAGAATAGTCGGATTCAGTGGTGAATCACTTGATGTACAATACAATGTGAGGATGGGTATTTATAGCAGTTGATACTCAGTCCTAATTAAGGTAAAATATAAAGACTAATAAGGCTTATGGGCCTATAAACTCAACGCGGTGGTATATACGAAACCCTAACTAGGAGACTGTAATCCTAAGGCGGCAGGATGTATGTCTTGCGTTCTACGCCCATACCGTCTAAATGGTTGTAACTCGCAGAACATGCATGTATCCAGTGTGCCCGGTGACTTGTAGGATAAGTCTAGTCTCGCCAACTGGACTTGTGTCCCCGTAACAATAGATGGCGTATTTTTGCCTACACATCGATATTGGAAATCAATACCTATGAGTCTGTTTCAATTAACAGTGGCAGTATTTCGTGATCTTTTTTGAGTTGAAGGCCTTCAAGGAAGGCCATCAGCTCAATATATAGGATATCAGCTAGAGAAACCTCTTGCAAACCCCATAATCCAATCCCTATTGTGATTTCTGAATAGTCCCCCTACGTCATATTGGTGTTATGATTGTGTGACCCGTCAATTTTTAAAGAATCCTCTATCAGGAGGTTCCCATCGAGAATTATGTCTAAGGTGGCGAGTGACTAGCATTGAATTCGTATTACGGTCAAGTGTTAGAAATTCCAAAGCTAGTGTAATAAGGTATCTTCAAGTTAAGGGTGCTTTAGTTTGGTAAAAGAAGATATGCATTTCTGTTTTTCCAAATTGCCCAGGTGATGGAGGAGATGATGGTATCAGTAGGTATTGTGTACGTCCAATGAACTATAAGATTTGTATTTTTAGTGCAAACAGAGTTTAGCCAGTCAACAAAATTTGAATTTGCTCTGTGAATGCTTGGAATGAACTCCAAATTAAATTAGATTTTGGACAATGAAGAAAGATGTGATCAATCGATTCGACAGTGGATGGGGCATAATTTGCAAAGATTGTGTGGTATTATAGTCCGTCTAAACAACTCTTCAGTTGTTGGGAGTTTTCCGAATAGTAGTAACCAAAAGAAAGGTTTGAGTTTTGGCGAGGAGAGAATTTTCTAGACCCATTGGTAAGTAAAAGTTGTTGGTGACATAGGGATTAAAGGGGAGATTAGCATGTTAGTCACTAAAGCTGTTGAGAGCACACATTTGGCCGTATTAGCCCATTGGAAAGTTTCATTTGCATTGATGGTAATATGAGTGAATTTAGATCAATAACCGTGGTAGAGGGATTAAAAGGAATGCGGTCAAAAATCCATTTTTCAATATGTCAGACACTGGTAAATTTCCACTCTTCTGACAGCGGTCCTTGGATCATTTTCTGAAGGCTGAATTTGTGATTAATCCATTGATTAGACCATATATTAATACTAGTCCCTGTATCAATATTCCAAGTTAGGCCGACAGGACAAATTCGATTTCCTTTAAGCAAACTTTTCCATATAAAGGAATTTCTTGATTTAGCCTTCAGTTGATTTAGGTTCTTGTTGGAAACATTATATTTCCCTTGTAGAACCTTAAACCACATTGTAGAGTTATTTGTTCCAAAGCGCCAAGCAAAACCTGCGAGGAGTTTCTTATTCTTATGGATTTCCTTTGTGATACCTAGGCCACCTTCTTACTTTCCTTAGGTGACAGTCTCCCAATTGAATAGATGAATTTTCTTTTTTTTTCCGACATAGTACCCCCAAACAAAATTTCTAGTAATCTGACCAATGCGCTCAGTAATTGCATTTGGAAGTGAGTTGCTTTGCATAACATAATTCGGAATAGCAGCCAGGGTTGTCTTGGTTAGAAGAATGTGCCCTTCCAGCAGTAGATGTTTCATTTTCCATCCATTTAGATGCGTGTGCATTCTATCCAAAAGAAACTGGTAATCCGTGACTTTAACTGTAGTAGTTATAGAAATTCTAAGTACTTTCCAAAGAATTCCGCAGCCCAAATATTAAGAACTGAAGATATTTCAGATTTTTTTAAAGACTTGCATTTTTTGAGAAGATAATTCTAGACTTGGTGTTGTTACCCTTTTTTCATGTAAGAGCGCTAAAGTTGGCTTAAGACATTCGCAATTTCAGTGGTAGTTTCAGGAGTCGCTTCTCCAAATATACAAAAATATACCAAATCATCTGCTAATGATAGATGAGATAAGTAAGGCCCTGTTCTAGAAATTTTAATTGCTTTCTAAATAGATTCCATGACTGATTGATTAATCATTCTAGTTAAGGCTTCCATGAAGATTGAAAATATATAAGAGGATAGGGGGTCTCCCTGTCCAATTCCCTTAGACGGCATAAAAAAAGGAGTAGGCCGCCCATTTACCAGGATGTATATAGTAAATATTGTAATACAAGACATGATAAGAGAAATTAAATTAGAAGGGAAATTGAGATTTTCCATGGAGGTTTTAATAAAAGACCATTCAATTCGATCAAAAGTTTTTTCAAGATCCATTTTAATAATTATTTTATTCTTTTACCCAGATGTTTTATGCAGTGAAAGAATAGCTTCTTGGACAATGATAGCATTATCTACTGCACGCCTCCTAGGAATAAAGTTGTTTTGATTCAAGCTAATGAAACGATCCAACATAGCGTGAATACGTTGGACAATGATTTTAGTGATGATCTTATACACTGTAATGCAGAGTCCTAGAATTGAGTTAATAGTATCAAAATTTTTTACTTTAGGAATTAAAAGAACGTAAGTAGCAGTTAGACCTTACGGTAGCGCAAAGGATTGAAATGCGGCCCTTCAAGTATCAAATGCAGAAAATACGGTATCTTCCCAGTAAACTTAAAAGGAAATTGAGTGTAATCCATCTGGTCCCGCCGCTTTAAGTGGTTGGAAAGATTTAATGAATTTGATGATTTCACTATCTAGAAGTGGATGACTTAGAGAATCTTCGAGCCTGTTTGGCCAAGCTTCTGAAAACTGCTTATTTTCAGAAGTGCTTTTGTTCAAAAGTACTTTTTTTAAAAGTACTTTTGAAGAAAAGCAGTTTGTGTTTGGCCAACTCATTTGAGAAACACTTTTGTCAATAGTTGAGTAGTAATTTGTGTTTGGCCAAGTTTTTGAAAAAGTACTTTTGAATGTTAAATTACGAGTAAGGACATTTAAAAATTCACTTTACAGATATTTAACTTGATAAATAATTTTAAATATTTATGCTCAAACACTCTATTTAATTTTATTATTTATTTAAAATAATTTCAAAATACATCATACAGAATTGAATATTCTAGATCTATACCTTAAAAAAAGATGTTATTTGATGCAAAATTTCTAACAATAGTGATGTAGGTGTACGTAGAAAAAATAAGGAAAAAATATAACGTACTATTTATATATTATAATTATTACGTTAAAATAAGTAGGGATAATTCGGTATATAAGTAATTCTGGTAAAGATATTTTTGGAATGATGGAAATTAAAAACAGCTTCTGCTTCTCCTCAAAAGCACTTTTGGAGAAAAGCTACTTTTTCCAGCTTCTTCCCTACCGCAGAAAAACAGCTTCTGTTGCCACTCAAAAGCACTTATTTTCTCCTAGAAGCTGGGCCAAACACCTCAATTTTTCAAAATAAGCACTTTTGGTGAAAAATAAGTACTTTTGGCTCCCCAGAAGCTTGGCCAAACAGGCTCTTCATCTAATTCGGAGATCCCATTTAAGATAATAGAGCATGGCCGGTGTTTGCTAAAGAGTAGGTCAGTTTGGTAAATGGATTGGAAATATGTTGTTATAATATTACACTAAGAAAAAATTACACAAAAGTATAAATTGGGGACAATTTTTATAAGTATAGAGACATTTTGGTGCAATTACACAATATAGAAGAAATGGGGACTTAATTAAAAAATATAGCAAAAGTATATAAACCCTAAACATAAAAGAAACCTAGTCACCTCCTCTCATTTCTCCCATTTTCTATCTCTCCTCTACATCCAATCTGCTGCCGCCGAACACCACCCACCCGCCGCCGGAATGCCATCGAAAGCAACAAAAAAATATTTTCAAATTCCTCTATACACCCTCTTTCCATTTTTGCAACTGTTTTTCCCTGATTCTCGTGGAATCGGCGTAGATCTAGCTTCAAGGTTTCGACCAACACCTAACTCCGGCAACCAAGTCACTTTCTGGTAAGTTTTTACATATTTCCTATCCTCTCACCCTCCTCCATCACCTCTCATCCCCTAATTTCCCATATTTGATTTTTTTTAATGCAAATATGGTGATTTTTGAGTAAAATTTAGTGTTTACCAGCTACATCTCCTGTTTTTTGGTCATTTTTTTATATTTACTAGTCAAATCTGGTGTTTTTTGGGCCAGATCTGGTGTTTTTTTATAGATTTTTATTGTTTTGTATCTCACTGTATCTTCACTATTTTTGTATTGTATCTAATTATTTTTGCACTGTTTTTGGATTTTGGTTCTGTGTTATTGCATCGTTTCTGTGTTGTTTCTGCGTTTCTGAATAATTATGCACAGTTTCTACACTATTTTCTGCGTTGTACCTGCACTATATATGCACTGTTTCAAAGTGTTTCCGCAAACCTGGCGGGCGGTGGCGGCGGTCCGTCGGCTATAGTAAGGGCAATAGACGGCAGGGGACAGTAGGGAGAGGGATGTGAAGTGGTGGCTAGGGTTTGCCCTTTCTAGTTGTTTGTAGTAACTTGCACATAAAAATAATGATATGTTTTGTAATATGGATAATATTAATTTTTTTTATAATCAAGACTTCAAAATTATATATAAGTATAATTAACCCTAAATTTTCATAGAGTCGAAGGTCCATTCCCCAACCGAATTATTAAGGCCCAATATATGTTTTCGGCGATGTCTTTGGATGGTGGATAGATTAAGAATTTCATACGAATCAATAACTTTTTAGATTTTAAAAGATTTACTATATCACTTCAAAAGTCGGGACAACACAACCTTCACCCAGATTCTCACTGTCGGGGGCGGATCTATTAAAGAGATAGGGAATGCCACGGCACCCGCTAATTTTGGTTGGATTCTGTGTATACTTGAGCGAAATTCTTATATATTTTAAAGATGGCAGTCGGTGTTACAAGGTGGTGTCTGGTGCTAGTGGCGAGCCGACAGGCTATTCTTTCCTCCAACCCCAGTTTGATCCCCGATGGCTGCGTTGGGTTCTTAATTTTTTACCCTTCAATATTAATGCAATCTCCTTCTACCTTTGCTTCTTTTTTTTCATTTACTAATCATATAGGCCTCATTTGTTTGCACAAAATGGAGGTCTGAATCTGAATGATACAGATCTCAACCCATTAAGTGTATTTATTTTTTCTTTAAAAATCACTTAATAGACCTGATTAGCAATTAATGGGTCAGACCTGTAATCATGTCTTAAAAATATACAGATCTTAAAAGTGGCTCATTCCCACGTCCTCATTTCAGCGAAGATCATGCAATTGAACTCTACCAACGTTTCTTCCATTTGTTTGCTTTTCTTTTTTGGTAACTAACTTTTTATTATTAATCACCAAGTGTTTAATTACATTCCAAGTTGCTAAACACTAGCAACATCTCAGACTAACGGATTCTATGATCCTCACTAACTATAGCACTATACTAAATACAGATATAAAGCTGAAAACATTGTGCTAATCCCTCATTGATCTTTTATACAGATAAATTCCAACTCTTTTAGGCTAGTAACTAGAATCAATCGATCATCATCAGAAGACAAATCCAGCCAGGTACTCTTTTAGTTCTCTTGAAGCTCTCAGACATGTTGTATATGCAATGTCCTTTGCCACAGCTTGCCAGGTTGTCTCTTTGTTCTCAAAGATTCTAGCATTTCTCTCCTTCCAGATTGCATGAGTATAGTGAGCATAGATGATTCTGAGGACAGCTGCCTTCTTAGTTTTCCCTTTTGACACTGTAAGCAACCAATCTTGAAATTCTTGCCATGTTTGAGTTACTTGAGTCTGCCTTTGAATCCACTGCATGAGTTTGAGCCATATGTGCCTTGCATAGCAACAGTCATGAAATAAGTGAGCTCTATCCTCTGTTGAATTGTTACAGAGGACACATTCAGTATTCACATTCATTCTCCAGGCTAGCAACCTGTCTTTGGTCAAAATTCTGTTATGCTGGATTAGCCACATGTTGAACAATGCTCTTGGGCTTGCCTGATTCTGAAACATGAGGATTTTCCATTGGACTTTAGGTTGATTACCTATCATCTGGAAATAGCAATGCCTAATGAGACCTCCTGAGGTTGCCTTGTAATTCTCTGTGTAATGCAGATGCTCTCTAGCAGCCATCAGTTTCCTCACCATCCATGCAGCTTGAGCTGGTAACTTAGCTTCAGCTAGTTGATGTTGCTTGATGTAGAAGATGTGAACCCATTTTATCCATAGTTTGTCTGCTTTTTTTGCCAGGTCCCAACATAGTTTGGTGATAGCTGCCTTGTTCTATAGTTTCAGATTAATCAAACCTATGCCCCCAGCAGATTTAGGCAGACACATTCTTTCCCAGGCTATGAGAGCCTTTCTTGTAATAGTTCCAGTGCCAGACCATATGTAGCTTCTGCAGTGACTCTCAATGAGTTTCATGATCTTTGCTGGCAGGACAAATAGTTGAGCCCAATAGGCTTGGACTCCAAAGACCACAGATTGCACTAGTTGCACTCTCCCTGCATATGATAGTTTCTTTGTTGTCCAGGAGGTGATTCTTGCAACTATTTTTTCTACTAGTGGCATCCATTGGGCTGTTTTAAGTTTCTTAGTGTCTAATGGAACACCTAAGTACTTAAATGGCAGCTGCCCCTGACTGAATCCAATGTGACTTAGTATCTCTTGCTGAATAGCAAGTTCTACCCCTTCAAAATATATTGAGCTCTTCCCAGCATTTGCTTTCAATCCTGATGCTTCTGTGAATCCCTGAAAGCACTTAAACAGAGCTTGAGCTGAGCTTAGGTCTCCTTTAGCAAACAGCAGGAGATCATCAGCAAAGCTAAGATGAGTGATTCTCAGTTTGTCACATTTGGGATGATACTTATATGCTGAGTTCTCACACAATCCTTCTAGAGACCTACTGAGATATTCCATGGCTATGGCAAATAAGTAGGGGGATATAGGATCACCTTGCTTAAGCCCTTTAGCTGCCTCAAAAGGTTCTGTGAATTCTCCATTCATATTGATTGTGTAGTTAACAGTGGTGACACATGCTCTGATCCACTTCAAGAATTTCTGAGGAAAGCCCAAGTACTCCATCACCTGATCTAGGTAACTCCATTCTACTGAATCATAAGCCTTCTGCAGGTCTACTTTTAGCATCATTCTTGGAGAAATCCCTTTCCTAGTATAGGTTTTAACTAGCTCATGTGCCAGGATAATGTTGTCTGATATTTTCCTTCCTGGTATAAAACCAGATTGGGCATTATGAATGATCTCAGACATCACTGGCTGCATCCTAGCTGCTAGGATTTTTGCTATTATTTTATAGACCACAGAGCAGCAGGCTATGGGCCTGTATTCTTTGACACTAGCTGGTTGAGCTACTTTTGGTAGGAGAGTTAGACAGGTGCAGTTCACTGCTTTGTACGGATTAGCATTCTCAAAGAAATCTAGAACAGCTTTGCATACATCTTGGTGGATTACTGGCCAAGCTTGTTAATAGAAGTGTGCATTGTATCCATCCACACTTGGGGCTTTGTCATCACCTATAGCTTGAAGTCCAGCCTCAATTTCTTTGACTGTCACAGGAAGGGTCAGAAGGACCTGTTGGTTATGAGATAGGGTAGGGCCTCTTCTCATAATCAGCTTGTTTACTGCTGGTAAAGAAGATGCCTTAGTGCCCATCAAGGACTTATAGAATTGGACCACTTCTTGCTTTATATCATCTGCTTCTGTTAAGACTCTCCCATTGGCATCTGTCAGGAAATTTATAGCTTTCCTTTGGTTCCTCTCTTTCATTACAGAAGAGAAGTATTTGGTGTTAGAATCCCCAAGTTTGATCCAGTTAGCTCTGGACTTTTGCTGCATTTTACTCTCCTCAACCAGTAGTAATTTCTCTAATTCCAGCAGGGTCTGTTTCTCTCTGTCTGCTGCTGCTTCTGTGTAGTTGTTCAGCATGCCTTGCTGGATGTTCTGCAGTTCTGCTCTTGTGTTTGTTATTCTTGTTGTTATGCCAGTGTATTCTTCCTTGTTCAGCTGCTTGAAAAGTGGTCTTAGCTTTTTAAGCTTCAACCAGACATTCCTCATAGTCCACCTGTCTTGTGTGCCTTCCCATCCTTGTTTTACTATAGCAAGAAACTTGTCATTTTCAGCCCACACATTAAAGAACTTGAAGGGGGTGGCTTTGGCTTGTTGCATAGTAGTTAATCTTATCAGCATAGGGGCATGGTCTGAGATATGGGGGAGACCATATTCCACTAGCATATGCCCATAAGCCTGCATCCAGTGATCATTTGCTAGTGCTCTATCAATTCTGGTATATACCCTATCTCCTCCTCTTTGGTTGTTGTTCCAGGTATAATATTCACCCATCCAACTTACTTCATTAAGCTCTGCTATATCAACACAATCAGCAAAGTCCTTGATTTCAGCTTGGGTCACTGGGTTGCCAAACTTCCTATCTTGGAAGTGCAAGGGCGCATTAAAATCTCCCTAGATCATCCATGGTTCTGACATCCCACTTGCTATCAGCTTCAAGCTTTCCCACAATGGTCTCCTTTGCTCTACGGAATTGAAAGCATATACCAGGGTGATATAAGCAGCCAACTTGCCATCCTTACTCTTCACAAAGGCATGGATAAATTGAGCATCTGTCTTGAGAATTGTTACCTGGTAGCTTCTGTCATCCCAAAGTAGCCACAATCTCCCATTTGTTGCTTCATCATAGTTAGTAGCAAAGTTCCATCCAGGTGTTATCTTTTTTTGGATTTTTGTTGACCTTACTTGCTTAACTCTAGTTTCACAGAGTCCTGCAAGCTTAATCTTATTAGTTTTTATATATGTACAGAGTTCTTTCTGCTTATAACTCTTATTCACACCTCTCATATTCCAAGCTAACAAGCTCATTGTTAACAGGTTTTGGGTCCTGCATCAAATGGCCCCAACACAGGGTCCATCTGACTTTTATCTTGGAGCACTCCAAAGCCATTGTGAGTCTGAATCTCTGCTCTATCTGTCATAGCAGCTAAGTAGCTTCTTGAGCTTTGACTCATCACCCTTGTTTCAATTCCTTTCCCCTTGTTCAGGTGATTAGGTGTACACAGATCAGTTTGATCTCTAGGTGTTGCCACCTGCATTGAACCTCTCTGTGGAGATTCTATAGGTCCTTCTTTTTGCACATCTTTTTCCTTTTGTGTTCCTGACTTATTGCCTTGATCCTCCCTTGGTTGTGTCTCATTAGCACTGCCCTAGTTGGTGCTAATAGTCAGGTCTTCCAGCTCAGTTCTAGTGAACATTTTTCCTGTCTTAGTCCAGACTTGAGTTGGTTGAGGAGGGTGTTGCTCTCTTGGTACTCTCTTCCTTCTCTTGGGTTGCTCAAATGTTTGGCTAGTGTCCTGTTCTTTACAATCATGCCCAATTTGACAGCACTTAGTGCAGTATGCTGGGGCCCAATCATATTCAACTGGCTGCATAAATGCTTCACCCAGAGGTCCATTACTTTAACTTCATTAGGTAGCTGCTTGGTAACATTGACTTCTATTAGCATTCTGGCATAAGAAATCCTAGTCTGTTTAGAAGTGCATTCATCTGCAAATACTGGGACACCTACTGCACTAGCTATTCTGCTGAGGGAGTCACAACTCCAACAATTCAAAGGTAATCTTGGAAATCTAACCCATAGAGGGATCTCAGTTAGAAATTCTGCTTGGATGTCAAAGTTGGGGGTCCATTGCTTTAGGATTATAGGTCTATTATTAATGCTATATGGACCATTAGTAAGTACCTCATTGAGCTCATCCATGGAACAGAATTTGATGATGTGGTACCCATCTTCATGAAGATACACCTCCAGAGCTGTTGTTGTGGTCCAGGTTTGCTTAACAAAGGAGGACATGAGGTTATAGCCTGGCAAGTCCCCAACCACATAGACAATGAGTGCACATTTCCAGCGTATGGTTTCATTAGCTACCTCTTGTTTGTCCAGTTCCACCACCAGATCCCCATCTACCATTTTGGGGGTGATATAGGACAATCGCATTCCATTACTTGCAGCTCTATTACCAGTGAAGAGGGATGTCCAAAGTTTTTGCATATGATTTCCTTCATCCTTAGCTAGGTTTTGAGCTAAGACCTCAGCATTAGGAGCTAAGATCTCAACATTTGGAGCTAAGATCTCAGGTTCAATTTGGGATGTTTGCTGAGGCAAGCTCACTTCACCTTTAACCTGACTAGTATTACTCATAATAGACCTCCTAGCAGAACTTGTTGTTGCTTGGGCATTGGAGTTTTGATTCAGATCTGCTGGTTCACAAGGTGTCAAACTCGTTGAAGCCATGGTCTCTTTTGGACTTTGCGAATGGACTCTACTGCTTACTGAGCTACCTATGGTTACTAGTGGTAGCTTACGTGGCCTACCACGAGGGCGCCTCCCTGCGGCCATGGCTGAAAGGCGATCAGCGTACGTTGACTAACGTGCGCTGGTGGCCATGGAAGAGAAGTTTTTTTGTCAATTTGTTTCTTGCTTTTCATTTTTACGTATTTGCTTTGCAAAGGTTTACTTCAATTACCATCACAGCATTCAATCTTCAGTCATTGCATATGTAAAATACATTACCTTTGGGCTTTATGGATTTTCTGCAAATTACATAGATCAGTCCAAGCAGTGGAATACATTTTGTTATAAAAATTGGTTCTATTGTATAATTGTTTTCGTAGTTCACTAAAATCTTTAGAAGTTGCATATTTTCGTGGATTGGTGAACTGATCTTGTTTGAATTAAGATATTCTCTAATATTTTATTAATATAATATTTACCTACCAATTTAAAGGAATTATATATATTTATTAAATTTAATATAAATAAATTATAGGTATTCAGATGTTGAGAAAAACAAACAGTTGTTTTATATTTATTGTTCAGATCTATTGACAACATCTTAATATTCAGATGTGTATTCAGATTCAGACATATTAATCTTAATAAAAACAAATGGCCCCTAATATCAATTACAATATTAATTCAGTCTCCTTCAACTTTTTCTTTTTCATTTACTAACCATAATAATATCAACTATGGTGAGTCAAATGATTTCGCCATGTTTTGAATTGTTCGAGTTAGTAATTTTTATTGCTTATTATTGTTTGGCGTGTGCGCTATTTTTTTTATGCTTTTGTTTCTAGTTCTTAATTGAAGTAAAATCTTACCATTTTTGCTCAGGCATTTATGGTATTGTTTAGTTCCATTTCTTGGAATTTTTAATTTTTTCCCTTAACTTATAAGTTTGTGATCCATGACTAAATAATTTATAGATGATTTCAATAGCAGTTAGAATTGAATTTCATGCATATGAAAAATAAGATGATGTATTTTTATGATATTAGTATTATTGAAAGTTCATGTTTTTTTTTCTAAATTGTCGCAACTGTTTAATTTTTGTGCTCAAGCAGTTTGTTATTACAAAAATGAGTAATATGAACAAAATTCAAACTAAGTCAAAACGACATATATCTTATTTGGACCGATGTAAATAATTTGAGAGAACTACTCAATAAGCATATGAGTAATACTTATTTACTTTTCCTAGCCCCACTTTTCACTTCCTTTCTTTCTCTAACCATTAGATAATTTATAAATTAATTCATCTATTTTATAAATTAATAAAAAATTTATTCCTTAATTTAAGGGTTTAGTTAATATCGATCTCATATTTTTTAATGTTATTTTAAGAATTAAAGACATGAGTTATTATAGGAGTCTATTATTATTATTATTATTTTAAAAGTTCTTTATTGTTTCTTTCCTAATACTAGTTAATAAAATATATTTTTTCCATTAGGTAGTATGCGTAAGAACATATAATATTTCCATAACTATCAAATTCAAATTTTTTATATTTCCTTTCCCATTGCATATTTATTTATGTTTATATTTTAAATGTACAAAATGAATATTTCAAAATTTTATTTTTAATAGTTATAATACAATAATGATTGAGTATATTACACCCACACATATAGAGCATATTTTACTTATTTTTCTAATATTTATAATCCTATTCATATTATTGTGATAATATATTTAAAAAATAATTGTGTATTTATGTAGAGATCGTAATGAATTTGTTAATTGTGTTTTGACGCATAAAATCGCCTATATACCATATTTAGCGCAAAATCAACTTTTTAACGATTTAAATCTTCCCCGCGTGTGTATATTTAAAACAAATATTAATATATAAACAATACATATATAATATTTTAAAAATTAAGAGAATAATTATTTAAATACAGGATATGTATGATATTAAATATTGTACATTTAATAAATAAATATTAAATACATTATATTGTTTATGTACTATTTGTGTAAGGTTCTTTACTATTTGTTTATGTACAATAAACAGTACATAGACAATAATATGTCAAAATATTAAAATATTACTTATGCAAGTATATTAGGAGTACTTAAGAATATTTATCTATATATTGTTAATTGTATTTCATACAAAAAAATATTTATCCCTTGTATTAGGGATTAACCACAATTTAAAATATTAAATAATATCTAAATTTTGATAAATTTAGTAATTAAATAAATATTACATACACAATATGTTAATATATAAATATTAATTAAATATTAATATTAATATATAAATTCTAATTAAATAAATATTACATACACAATATATTAAAATATTAAGTGATTAAATATTAGATGCGCAATATGTTTTTAAAAAAATATAAATATCATACATATATCGTATATCAAATAAATAATATTAAAATTATATTAATATCTAATAAATATTAATATATAAAATATTAATATTTTTATAAATATCTAATAAAATATATAAAATATAATATCATACATATATTGTGTATCGAATAAATATTATGATATCATACGTATATCATGTATCTAATAAATATTAATATATAAAATAATAATAATTTTATAAATATATAAAATATTAATATCATAAATATATCGTGTATCTTTTTAATAAAAATATAAAAATTTCATACATATGAGGAGTATCTAATAAATATTAATAGATATAAAATAAATGTTAAAGATGATACATATATTGTGTATCCAATAAATATTACATACATATGTTAAGATATTAAGTGATTAAATATTCAATATACGATATGTAATATATATTAAGTATATAATAAATAAATATTAATACTTACTAATACAATATATCACTATTTGAATATGGTGTATATTTAATATTTATTTATTTTAGTATTTATTATTATTATTTTTAGGCGATATGTATCTTATTTATGCAAATATTAAATATGGCGACTAAAAGAAAAAAAATAAAAAAATAGTATTATGCAAATTCTTCTTTTTAGGTGATATATATTTTATTTTTTTAGCATTAACATATATCTATATTTAGAAAAATAGTATTATATAATTATTAACACTAAAAAAAATTTCTATTATTTTAGTGTAATGTTGTGGCCACCAAAAGTAAGGGCTAAAGAATAGTAAATATTTTTATATGGGCTGCTATTTATGTAAAGAACCCAAATAATTTATGTCTATGTTCAAAATAATGTGGTCCAAGATCAGAGGCCCAGAATTCTAAAGTTGCGGGTGCCGCTGTGTATATCTACCCTTGCCACAATGACCATATAGGAAAGGCAGGTCGGGTTGGTTAGATTTTTGTTACTAGGATGATTCTGAATAGACAAATAAGTTATATTTAATTTAGTTATTCTTTTTCACACTTATTTTACATTCTATTTCATGAAAGAATATTGGAAAAAAAATTACATGAAAGAGCATCCCAACTAAAACAATTACTTAAAGAGTAGCTTAATTACTACACATTTTTTGTTTGAGTAGCTCAATTATTAATGTAGTATTATAACCAAAAAAAAAAAAAAAAAACTCTATACTAATTGAAATTAAATCAAATTATATACCAAAAATAAGCTCCTCATGAATAAAATATAATGACAGAAACAAAGTTAAAAAAGAAAAAGAAAAAGAAAAACGAACAACAAAAAGAAAAATTAGAACAGTAGGAGTTTAGAATTAGAAAATATAAGGAAAAGAAAAGATAGAAAGGAGAAGCCTATACCTTTCTCAGCCTTTTGGCTAAGATAAGTGTAGAAAGGAGAAGCCTATGGGTCTTTGTGTTGCTAAGACACAACTAAATTCAAAGTCAAAAAATGAATTGCTGAAGGGAGTTTCGAACCCAGGCATTCAGGAAGAAAGTTAGCAACCCTTCACCAGTGGCACCATCTCATCCTTGTTAGTTGTGAGTGTCGGTTTTAATATTTGTACATCTTCTATTATAAATATACAGTATACATACAAGGTATTGCCACGGCACCCGCTAACACCCATGTAAATTCGCCCATGCCTCCGGTATTTCCAAATCCTAGATCTGCTCCTGCTCACTGTACAAAACTTTCACCATTGGCCAGAAGAAAATTTCCTTTCTACATAGCCCTTTCTATATAGTCCTCTTCCATAATATAGAATTAAAAAAGTGTAAGAAAATAATAATTAAATTAAACCTAATTTATTAACCTATTGTAAATAAAAGGCTTAATCAACTTAATTAAATAATTTTTTAAAAAGAAATGACCGATCCAATCCCCTTTTCTATTCGGTTGTTATGCATAAGGGTCGATAAAAAGAAAGTGACCCCACACCCTTAATTTTTAATTTCTGGATCTACCCCTAATTACACTCCTTTAAAATTTCACCAAGTACTTCAGATGTTTTATTAAATTAAATAAAATAATCAATGTGAGATCCTCATCAGATCTCCTATAAACTTTAAAAACTCCTATCTTTTCAAATGAAATGGCAATACTCTCATTCCTGATGATGAAACGCATCCTTAGTAGAAGTTAAAGTAACATTATTCTTGTTTGATTTTGATTACTCGAGAAATTACCTAGGATGCAATAGATGTTCACTGGTTCACTATAGTTAAATTACTTCTAATACCTAAGATCAAATATCCTGTTTTTATTGGTTTACTGTTATAATAAAGAACTTATTTAGGACTAGCTAGCTGAGAACAATTTGAGGAAAATCCTAGTTTGGATGCTATGTAATGGCCAAAGTGAAATAAAGACTATTTTTTCCCATTTACTCAGGTGGATATGGGAATTTTGTTTAAGTAGTTGAACACATATTCTTGGCAAACAAAATGTATATGTGCCAAAGTCATTATCACAAACACTAAAATTCAAAATCAAAATTGATTATTTGCTAGATCAATTAGTAATCAAAGCTAGCTTAGAATTGAAGTTTTTGTTGTTATGAAGTAGTACATACCACAGTGACTACAACTACAAGGTTTAAAAGGGAAGAACGCTATTACGTACCTAATATATCTGAAAAATAAAATAAAATAAAATAAAAAGAGCTAGTAACAATTTCTACGGCATCGATCTAATAACTCATTATTGCAATTTCCTCCATTACCTGACATTATCCCGCTGGTAATATTGAATGAAATAATCTTCAAATCATTGCAATCTGCTTTTAAGGATTCACTCTTCTCATTCGTTAATTTATGGTTATTAGCCCAAACTTTAGACTGCAACAACAAATCGAAAGCCACCACCTTATTTCTTTCAAATTCTCCTTGAGTTATTTTACTTAAAAAGGCACCATAATCATAAGTTGTTAGCCTTATTGGAACCAAAATTTGCTTGTTTGTGCCTTGAATAAATGTCTTCATACGATCAAAAGAAACTAATTCATCCATGTGATAAAGCCAAGCTTGAGTTTCTTCATACGTGAAAATGACACCCTCATTGGGATTCTTGATGGAAAGAGTGATGTTTCAATCTGTTGGAATTATCTGTTAAGAGTCCACCCATAAGGGGTGCTCTTAAAACTTATCATGGTAAATAAATAATTACCTAGTAGAGTCCTATAAAAGGACAACTACTGTTTGTGTTTAGACTGTAGATAAAGGGGTTGATCCGTCAAGCACGTGACAACCACCGACGGCCAGTAATTCCAGCTACGGTTCAAGATCCTACCGCTTCCGCTAACGAGAACAACAAGTAAGTTCTCGGTTTATGTTTAAACAATCTATTTAGTATAGATTATTGTGATATATATATATATATATGTTTATATCCTTCATTGGTATCAGAGCTCATGGCTGGTTTTCTGGTTTAACAAATTAGAGTTGTTCTATTGTCTGAGAAACTAGGGTCCGTTGGTTCATGGGTCTTCCCCAAGTGTTTTAATAAGGAAAAAGACCCCTAGTTTTAAATAATAGGTGTAGGGGCCTTATTTAGGATTAGTGTTAATAATTTAAAACTTGAGTTCAAAAAAACCCCCAAGTTTATAAGTTTGCACTTTCACCCACTCTTACTAAACCCCAAACCCACCCCAAAATAGCAAAAAACACTCACTCCAAACACCCAAACATCACAGCCGTGCGCCTCCCCTACCCCATTTCTCGTCCGCCGTCGCCGGCGACCTGCCGGTCGGTTTTTTTCACTTTTTGCTTCAATCTCAGGTCCCCCATGAAGAGACAACCAACCTTTACAACTACATTGGGCCCTTTCGATCAGATCTAGCATTTCCCAAATTTGATAAAATTTTGTAATTATTTCACCATTTTTTACGGGTATTCTCCCCTTTCCTTGCTCTGGTAAGTTTTCCTTTTGCTTTAGGTTGTTTAAATGGAACTGGGAAAAGCATTTTGTCGATTTTGCCTATTTTTCACGTCTGAGTTTTCTTCTGGTGAAACATCCGTCGTCAGTTTGCATGGATGTTTAAACATTTAATATGTTGTTTAAACAACATCCGTCCTCATGTTGCATGGATGTTTAAACATAACTTTTGATGTTTAAACAACATCCGTCCTCATGTTGCATGGATGTTTAAACATTACCTATGATGTTTAAACAGCATGCGTCCTCATGTTGCATGGATGTTTAAACATTACTTATGATGTTTAAACAGCATCCGTCCTCATGTTGCATATATGTTTAAACATCTTGTGTTTTTATTGGATGCTTAAATCATAAGGTTTTTCTACTTGAATTGCTTTATTCATCATCTGGCACATCTGATGAAACATCTGTAAAAATGTGTAAACATATATTTGATGTTGTGCACACTCTGTTATATGTTTAAACATAGTTTTGTTTTTAATAATGAGATGTTCCAAACATCAGTCACAGTCAGTGAAACATCTATCATGATGTTTACACATTATGAATTCCTGACATAATGTTTGAAACATTACTATAATATTTCGTGTTCCTTGCTTTATATGATATGTATGCTAAATATAATACTATAACGACCTAATATATTTCTTTTTTTGCATGTTTAGGACTCATTGACAATAAAATGGCGCCGGCATTAATAGGAGTGGATTATCTCGGTCAATGGGTGGAGAAGGCCAAATGTTATACTTGGGTTCCAGCGGTTAAAGAGTGTAGGCCGATTCTTGTGAGTAGGACCCAGGTTACCTATGCTGATTTGGTAGAGAAAATAATTCAACGTTGGGAGATAAGTGAGGATCCGAGGGATTTGTGTATTACGTACATGATGACCGTCGCAAAGCAAAAGACTGCCCCTTCTAGAATAAGGAATGATAATGATGTCTCTCTATTTATGGCCGACGTTGATGCCACTGGTGCTAGGCCAACTCTTAGAGTAAATGTGGTTCCTAGGTCGGAAGAATTATCAAATTCAAAACCAATGGAAAATCAGGGGGTGGAAGACGTTGGGGATGCTCCATTGAACATGGATGTGGCTGAAAAGGAGGAAGTAGGAGAAGCAGAACAAGGTGAAAGTGGGGTAGGTAATTCTGGACCTGCCATGAGTTCACTGCCATCACAACTGAGCAATGATCGCCAAGACGGCACTGGTTTTTACAAGGGCCAAACATTTGCGAACAAGCGTGAGTTGGTTGTGTTGTTGAAGTTGGCGGCAGTTAAGAAGCCTTTTTATTTCGAGATAGTGAAGAACAAGAAAAAAGTATTTTGTGCTCGATGCATAGACAGGAATTGCCGTTGGTGGTTGCGAGCCATTAAGTATAAAAGTGGGGATGTTTTTTATATCACCGTTTACAATGGTGAGCACAGCTGTGGCTCCGAGCATGCTAAAAGCCACCATCCGCACGCCACATGCGACGTCATTGGGGAGTACATGAAAAGTAGATTTATTGATGGCAAAGCACCGAGCACAAGAGATATTAAGAGAACAATTCTGGCAGATTTGGGTTGTAATATAAGCTATTGGAAATGTCTAAATGGAGGTAGTGTTGCAAAGAGCTTGGCAAGGGGGACATACGAACACGGTTATGCTTGTCTTGATGCATATTGTTTCATGATTAGGAAATTAAATGAAGGAAGCAAGACTGGACTGGTAACTGATGAGCGAGGGAGGTTTCTGTATATGTTTGTGTCTTATGGTGCCTGGATTAGGGGGTTTGCTACTATTAGAAAAGTCCTTGCAGTTGATGGGACTTTTTTGACTGGCCCATATGGGGGAGTTTTGTTGTCTGCTGTGGGACAGGATGCTGAGAATCACATTTATCCTGTTGCATTTTGTGTAGTTGACAAAGAGTGTGATGCCGCATATGAATACTTCTTTGAACAGTTGCTCGGTGTGATCCCCGATAGTGATGAGTTGTGCATTGTTTCTGATAGGCACAAAAGCATAGAAAAGGCTGTTTCCAAGTTTTTCCCTTCAGCTCATTATGGTTATTGCATTAGGCACCTTGGCGAGAACCTCCGCTCGACGTTTCATTGTGGAGATCTCCTTTCCAAATACTATTTGGCTGCAGAGGCATATCGTTTAAGTGAGTTTAACACTCATTTTAAAGAAATTGAAACTTTGGATCCAAGGGTTGCCAAATATCTAGTGGAGAAAGTTGGGCTTCATAAGTGGAGCAGATGCCACTTTACTGGAAACAGGTCAGTAGAGAAAATACTGCTTAAACATGTTCTGTTTTTTGAAGACTTAGCTGAACTGCTAAACACATGGAAGATGTTTAATCTTTGTTCCATATGTGTGAAACACCAGAGTGATGTTTGAAACATTTTAGCTTATGTTTGTGACAGCTGATTGATGTTTGGTACATTCTTAATAATGCTGATTTGTTTTGGCTTCTCGATTTCAACATCTGTTAACATGTGTAAACATTATCTTTGATGTTTTTTTAAACATCTGAAGTAATGTTTAACCATTTTGTTTAGGGTTTAAAACATTTTATTGTGATGTTTGAAACATTCTATTAGATTACGATTTTTAAAATTTTGATGACTGCAACATTTGATGTTTCATAAATTTTTGTATATGTTTTTTAAGAGTTTCTTTCTTTACAAATATTGTAGGTATGCGGTGACAACTACAAATATTGCGGAGTCCGTTAATGCTATGTTTAGAGATGTGAAGGACTTCCCAATTGATGCCTTATTCACTGCTATCACTAAAAACTATGCTGAAAAGTTTCATCATAGGCGCATGGAATTTTTAGAGAGTTCCAACACATGTGTCAAAATGATTGAAGCTAAAATATCACTCAATAATTCACTCGGCAGCAAGCTTGTGGTCCACCAAAAGAATAACGTTGAATTTGATGTTTCTGGGGGTGGAACAACTGATAAAGATGCTACTGTGGATCTACATAACAAATCCTGTACCTGTAGGGAGTTTGATTACGACAAGATACCTTGTCGACATGCTATGGCAGCAATCCGGATGAAGTTTGGTGCAGATTATGGGAGAAAAATCTATGATTACACTTCTCCGTATTATTCTGTTGATTCTTACTTGCTTGCCTATGCAGAAACTGTCCATGCAGTCCCAGATGAAGAATTTTGGGAGGATTGTCCTACTGAGCTAGTTGAGAGTAGACCTTCCATCCCTTACGTGAAGCCCAAGCGTGGACGAAGGAGGATAAAAAGAATTCCATCAATTGGGGAACGATTTGCCTCGAGGAAGAATCGTTGCTCCATTTGCAAAAGGATTGGCCATAAAAAAACAACCTGCCCAACTGTTACAAGACCTCCAGTTGTGAATGAAGAAGGAACAAGTGATGTTTTTTCAGTTTAAGACAATGCTTTATTTGGTGGCATGCTTTGAGACAATCTTTTTTGTTTGTAATGTTTGTTTAAGACAATGGTCTATGTGGCCCGTGTTTTAATTTGTAATATTGTTAAAGACATTCATTTTATCTATGATGACCGTCGTATGTAGAATTACATTGTCTCTATTTTTCTCAAAAGTAAAAACACGACCGTATCTGTATAAACACCGTTAGTATCTAATTTCCTTATTTAACGTTTTATTATTCTAAGTTTTATATACCATGTAATCTTGGTTATCGAACGTATAATGTATTGCATTAAGTTTTTTATAATTAACTAGTCGATTTGTGTCTTCTTATAATGTGTAAGATGTGTCATTTTAGTATAAGAATTACAATATGTTACAAGAAGGCGGGATCTTAAACATTATCCTGCGTATAAATTTAAACATAAAGTTGGCTGTGCTAACATCAAGTTAAATGTTGCAACAAAAAAACAGATGTGCCACATAATAAGCTATGTTAAAACATTACAGAAGATGTTCCAACATACTGTAATATGTTACAACAACATGTTTGATGTTTCAACATACCATCAAATGTTTATCACCACGGCAAAATATTGACACATCGTATTCGATGTTTCAACATCCTGAAAGGTGTTTAAACATCAAAGAAGATGACGCCACATAGTCAATTATGTTTACACATCGCGAGATATGTCCGCAACATATCGTTATATGTTCAAAACATATACTTAAATGTTTAAACATTTGTTGATATGTTTTGATGTAGCAATCTATTTTTGCAAGTGTTCGACCATACTCTCAGTGACAAGATGAATATCTACACATTTTAAATGAAAAACTTAACAATTAAGTCTATAAAGTATTACTCCATCGATATTTAAGGTGTTTGAAATGATAACACTGATGATTGATGTTTTTATCATTTAGGGTTGAGGTGTTTGAGTGAAAGGTGATAGTGTTAGGTGAGATAACACAAACATCTATGTGGTTACGTGTATTTTGATTGATAGGAGAACATATTGATAGTTAAAACTATCAATAAGAAGTCGTTCATATGTGTTTGTGAGTGATTTTGAACAAAATTGGAGTGAGAACTCTAATTTAACTTATTCACTCATCTATATGAACATCAATAAAGGAGTTTGCAGTGATCTATCAAATGAGCAGAGTTAACCTATGTTTTAATCGAAATTTGAAGGTTTTAGGAGTTAAAACGGTAAAAAAAACCTTCAAAGTAAGTAATCATTGATAATTGAACTCATTCTTATTGAAAACTCAAACTTAATTATAAACATCTAAGAAGATGTTTAAGCATTTGATTGTAATGTTGAAACATTAGTATATATGTTTACACAGTCGTCCGATTGTTTAAAACATCGATTGGTATGTTGCAACATGTACATTATATGTTTAAACATTAATAGTGATGTTTGCGCATCGATTTCGATGTTGTAAACATACTCAAACGATGTTCAACATTCTTCCGAGTTGTCTGAACATTCTCTGAGATGTTTAAACATGTTTGATGATGTTTTTTTAAAAACTGCATTGCTGCCTAAACTATTATGTTGGGTTCAATTTATGCATGTTTTGAATATTTATAAAGTTGTATGAAATTTTTGTTATATGATCTGGATGAAGTTATTATACGATGTTATTGTTTGCTTCACGAGTGTCTATTCAGTTAAAACATAATACAGATGTTCCACCATCAGTTTTATGTTTGAACATAATACAAATCTTCCTAACAGTGAAACATAAACATTACCATTAATAAAATTAACAAAAGCATAGATCTAGATTGTCCTTACATAACACAAAAGTAATAAGTACTAAATAAAGGTTAAATTATCCTTAATTACAACCCAAAAAAAAATTTAAATTGTTCAACAGCCACAAACAATCATGGTACCATCTTGCCATGAAACATGTCAACAGCCCACTTCAACCTGAGACTCACCATGTTATCTTCATTAAGACTGTCCCAAGGAGTCTTTGTCAGAAGGTGCTCGATGAAAGCTAAGGCATACCCAGCAGATGCAGTGCGAGTCTGGGCTGCCGGAAGATCTGTCACACGCTCGTATGACCATGGGTTCTTGTTCAGGATCTCTTCCGGCAAGTTTTGGAACATCCCACACTGTTTGATGTAAATGGGGACCATGCAAGTGATTGGCTGAATGAGTGCGGCAAAGGCATCATCACTGTTGTCACCATAGTTAGAGTCGTACACTAAAATTTTTGCTTCCTCCACTTGTAACTCCAAGGTAACATAATGATCTTCTTCCAACTTATACACACTCATGATCCTCTTGGATCCAGCCCACTTTCTAGCCCCTGGGTTTGGCCTCTTACCTTCTGCATACTCCATCAACTCCTCCTTAAAATGGACAGTCGTCAACTGTATATCCATTGGTGCAGCCAAGGCAACCGCTGTTGCTTTTTCGACCATGTACATCTCACACATCTTCCTTAAAAACTCCAAATCAAGAAGCACATCACTTTTGACATAGTGCTGGGAATATGTTTTTATTCTCACCCTCATCATAGTCAAGATGTCATCAACATGCTGGATTGAAACAAAAAAATAAAAATAAAAATCAAGGCAGAATACTGGTGCTGATGCCTGAGATGTTTAAACACTACGTAGGATGTTTAAACAGCGTAAGTTATGTTTAAACATCCGTATTGATGTTTATAAAAATTAAAACATGTGAAGTCAATGTTGAAACATATTACTGTATGTTTACATACGGTTATATTATATTCAAGGCAGAGTAAACAAAACATGACTTCAGATGTTTAAACACTACATGAGATGTTTAAACACCAACATATGTTTAAACATCTGTATTGATGTTTAGAAAAATTAAAACATATGAAATCAATGTTGAAACATATTAGTGTATGTTTACATAATGTTTAAAAATGATTCAAGGCAGAGTAAACAAAACATGACTTCAGATGTTTAAACACTACATGAGATGTTTAAACACCAACATATGTTTAAACATCTGTATTGATGTTTATAAAAATTACAAACATGTGAAGTCAATGTTGAAACATAGTACTGTATGTTTACATACTGTTTAAAAATGATTCAAGGCAGAGTAAACAAAACATGGCTTCAGATGTTTAAACACTATATGAGATGTTTAAACACCAACATATGTTTAAACATCTGTATTGATGTTTACAAAAATTAAAACATGTGAAGTCAATGTTGAAACATAGTACTGTATGTTTACATACTGTTTAAAAATGATTCAAGGCGGAGTAAACAAAACATGACTTCAGATGTTTAAACACTACATGAGATGTTTATAAAAATTAAAACATGTGAAGTCAATGTTGAAACATATTACTGTATGTTTACATACTGTTTAAAAATGATTCAAGGCAGAGTAAACAAAACATGACTTCAGATGTTTAAACACTAGGTGAGATGTTTATAAAAATTAAAACATAGGAAGTGAATGTTGCAACATATTATTGTTATGTTCACATATCAGGTACAAATTTTAACATTGTAATGAGATGTTTACACATCCACCAATATGCGTACACATAAAAATAAATGTTTAAACATATCCATAAATGTTGGTTTATAGGAAAAAATATTGAAGTAGATTCATATACCTGGTCCTCCAACTTGGTTTGCATACTCATCACCCCTTCTAGGTCTTTGTAGTTGTATTCATGACCAAGACAGAGAGGTGTCTTTTCCTCTTTCTTTTCTTCCAAAAAGGCATCCAGCGCCTCTCTTCTCTTCTTCCCTACAACTTTGTACATATCAACTTTTTTCATCACATTTTTACCCCTCTTTCTTCCACTAGTAAATGGAGATTTCAGAGCTCTCCCAGGGAACACAACTCTCTTGGCAGGCACTTGGTTCTTTGTCCAGTCCCTCACCTCCACAAGAACCTTCTCAATTGCAACCACTTTGTCCATTAACAACTTCTTCTCTTTTTTACATTGGGAGCATTTGCAGCTACACTCTCCTGTAGCATTACCCACTACTTCCCTGCCACCTTCACCTCTCCTTACTGTCCCTCCCCTGCCACCTTCTTCTCTTCTTACTCCTTCAATCCTACCAACTTCCCTTCTAACAACTGCAGCCCTAGTATCTTCCCTTCTCTTGGCATATCCAAACAAATCACCTGCACTGCCACTATATTCTCTTCCAACATCTCCTAACAGATCAACTGCACCTCCACCACTGTATGCATTTAACATCGACCCACGGCTAAGAACAACATGTTCCATAGGGGTATTAGGTTCAGCATTTTCTTTCCTAAGCATTGTAACCCCCTTCATTTGTTGCATCAACCCATCAACCAATGCGTCCTCTACATCCTGGTATGGCACAAAGCCATCAAGAACATCCCTCAACTCCACAGGTGTAGGAACAAGGTAAGGGTGCACCTCCTACAAAGAACATAAGTTAATATAAAGTAAATTTCAGCATCACTTCAAATGTTTGCAACATATGTATTATGTGCAAACACATAACGAAATGTTTACACATCTGAACTATGTTTCGAATGTGTTAAACACATAATATAATATTGAAACATTCATGCAAATGTTTCAACATTCATTATGATGTGATGAACATCTCAGAAATGTTTCAACATAATATTAAATGTGTAACTCATAAAAGTCAAAATGTAAAAGGTGCCTTACTGGGGTCTCCACATGCTGAAACACTTGTTCAGGGTCTCTTTCAACTTTGTCAGATAACCAACGATGCATCCTTGGTACAGTCTTCTGTTCTGGATATTGCCTTAACCTAGCCGCAGGGATAGCCTCTAACACCCAGGCCATGAAGGCCCAGGGAAATCCATAAAGGTTATAGCTATTTTCTGGATTTCCAAGTGTTGCAAAATCCTTACCAAGATATGCCATCGTCAGTTCAAAGCTTTTTCTACCCCATGGGAACTTGTTAAATTCCTCAGGTCTGCTTGCCAAGCAAACAACATCTTCCTCAACACCACAACGGGTATCCTTTGCACATAAAACACCATGCACAAACCAAGCCAAACACAAACTGAACTTCACATTTTTGTTTTTAATTTTATCAGACTTTATCAATGTCATGATATGGTCACTTGAGGCAGCCTTCTTTTTGTCTTTCCCTGTCACCAAATCCCACAACTCTTTACCCTTCTCACGGACATCCTCTAAGTATTCTGTTGATGGAAACTCTGAACACCTCAGCTTAGTCATAAGTGCAAATTCAAGAAGACTAAAGCGTAAGGGCAACCCATGAAAATTGAACCATAACTCGTGCTTCTTCTCACAAATAACCCTACGGAGTAGGACGTTGTGAACGAGATTCGGAGCAAACAGTCCCTTCGGCATTTTGAGAAAGTGACCAAAACAGCTTTTCCTAAATCTGTCCTCAAGTTTCAAATCCTTTAAACATTTACGGAATTCAGCCATCTTTCCTGAAATTGATGACCTTATAGTAATTTTCTTCGTCGTGAAAGCCGCATGCGTGTCCAACCAAGTAGGCAATACCATATCAGGCATGTCAGTTTTTATAATTGGGGCAACCTCATCAGATAAAACCACCTGCATCTAATATTTTATAAGTTAGGCAGATTGACAAGAGTAACGAGGAATAGCAAATACTTGTTTCGAACATCACTGCTATGTTTAAACATTTCTCAGTCATGATTATAACATCAGGGTGTATGTTTAAACATTTCGTACTTATGTTTACAACATCTGTGTGTATGTTTAAACATTTCGTACTTATGCTTAGAACATCGGGGTGAATGTTTACACATTTCGTACTTATGTTTAAACCATTAAGGTGTATGTGTGAAACATTTCATACATATGTTTAAACATCAATAGTGATGTTTAAAAAAAATAACGATGTGCCACCATCTAAGAAGATGTTTTCAACACTATTCTTACCTCCATTGCATGTTCCCCTTCACCATCCTGAACTGCACATGTTGCACTAGGCCTCTGCTCCACTAGTGACAAACCAGCTGTGGATTTCCTCGTCCTCCTCTGTAGTGTAGGAACTTCTTCCTGTTCTTCGTTCTCTCGACTCTGAGTAGGAGTAGATGCTTCTCCTCCTTCGGCAGAGCCTCTTTGTTCTCTTGATTTCATCGTACACCTCTGTAGAGTAGGAACAAGATCTTCTTCTACTTCGTCCCCTTCATTCTGAGTAGGAGTAGATGTTTCAACTTCTTCAGCAGACCCCGACCCCGACCCTCTTTGATCATCACCTCCACTTCTGTTTCCCTCTTCATATTCAGATTGGTCCCTACTTAGATCACGACTATTGCTTGGGCTCAGAAAAGGAACCTGTACAAGCGAGGGTGCATCTCCAGCCCTGCCTTTCAGTCTTTTGCTGCGAGGAGATTCTTCATGTTCATCCATGTCAAGTCTTCTTTGCGTGTCAGCCGGCTGTTTCTTAGCCGCTGCCTTTACCAACCTCCTTCTTTTTGGTCCCATAATTTAATACCTGCAAACAGCGAACAATTAAACTAGTTCAACAAACACACAACTATTTTTAAAAAAAAAAGTACAAGCCAAATCATTACGCATAAATTCACCATTTTAAAATTATAATTAATGTTTAAACATCCAACGTGGTGTTTAAAACATCATAAGTTATGTTTAAACATCATAAAAAATGTTTAAATATCACTGTTGAATGTTCAACCGTGAAATTGAAACATCTGAAGTGATGTTTAAACATTCATGTTAGTGTTTAACAACATATGCAGTGATGTTGCAAACATCTACAATAATGTTTATGTTCCAAATTATAAACATTTACGAATATGTTTAAACATTTAATGTTATGTTTAAAAATTCAAAACTCAAATGATAACGTCTTCTCCGGTTAAACAACCGGTGACATGAACAAACACCTCATATGATGTTTAAACACCACAAATAATACGCCAAAATGTTTGAAAAAACAGTCGACGTGTTTAAACATATCATCGCCAAAATCAGTCCTTCCCGCTCAAAATCAACACTTCCTACACTAAAAACAACTCAGACACAAGCAAAATTCAAAAGGAAACCACCAGAAACAACCACGATTTTACGATTTACATTTTAGGGTTTTCATTCAAATACAAAGAGGAAAAACAAGAAAAAGTGATGATTTTATGGAGTATAATGCAATGTAGGTGTCAGAATATACTTACAATGGGTATCGGAGAAAGATGACGGCCGGAAAATTGAAATCGCCGTGGGTTGCGTGAATGGTTTGCCCAAGTTTACAGACGGCGGGATTTTGGGGGAAGGGGAAATGTTTGGTGTTTTGGGATTTGTGTGGCTGGGTGTTTGGTGTTTGGGTGTTTGAAAAATATGAAGGGGAGGTAGTGGGGGTAGTGGGTAGTTTTTAAGTTTTAGGTTGAAATTTCCCCCCACAAGTTTCTAAAATATTAATCTGCCCCCCACTTAAATCTTAATTACACTTAGTAAATAGAAGAAAGTGAAAAATAAAAGAGTGAAAAGGAGAGGTCCCATTTCTCAATTGGACACTTGAGGGGACCCTTTTGTGCCATTTTCTCGAGAAACTAGAATACATACAGATAGGATGGTTACATCAGTTTTTTGATTTTCTATTTTATGAGAACAAAACAGAAAAATAGTTTGGTTCCATGTGTTCATAACAATTACCAGACACTGTCAAACGAACGTAGTTGTCAATTTGATTAACGTGAATAAAGAATACAAACAAGTTTTTTTTCCAGATCTGAATTAATCTTCAAATCTGATGCGAAATAAACAAATAAAAAATGAAAAAGTACATAAGAAATCAGTTTTTTTGTAACCACCGCCGTGAACCACCATGAATCACCGGCAAAGGCTCCGGCGAGGGGCGGCAGTTAACATTAAAAATCTTCTTCTGCCTCGGCACCACCTAACAACCACCTACCGTGTTGAAAACTCCGTGGAAAGCGATGTCAGCCGGTACAGACTGCTAAAAAATAAAAGTTTTTTTTGGAGCAATGTTCTGCTACAATGGTGGCCAGTCATGAGGGGAGCATGGTGCTCCTACAATGGTGGTGATATGGTAAAGAGAAGAGGAAAGAAGAAACTACATTTTTTTTATCATTATTACTTTCCAAATATTCTTAAAAGAAAAGACGAAGAATTTTTTTTTACAACTGATGACGGCTGAAGAAAATCAATGACGAAGGAACGTGGAATTAGGTTCTGTTTAGTTTTTCCTTTTAGTTGGTCTACAGATTTTCTAAATTAAAATGGGCTAAAGGCCCAATTAATACATAGTATTCTTTAAGAATTGGATTGGTCCAGTTTTACATGCTTTCTTTAAAAGTGAAACTTTAATGGCCTAATTTAAAAAAAATATATATAATAATAACAATAATAATAATAATAATAAGATTCTTATTTTTTTAATTTCAGAATATAAAAGTTATATATATATATATATATATTTAGATTCTTTTTTTTTATACAATTAGAATGTTTATTATTCCAATTGCATGATATGTTAATTTGTTTAATATTAAGTAGATTTGTTAATTAGTTTAACAACTTGCATGAACTGATAATTAGTTTAATGCAAAAAAAATTTTGTTAATTTGTTTAACATGTTTAAAATATTAATTAGTTTAATATTTAATATATTTATTATTTAGATTAACGAATATATTTACATGTTAATAAGTTTAATATTTGACTTTTATTTTTATTTAATATGTTAAATAAATTTAAAATTAATTCAAGTTAATTTATTTAACTTAGATCCATACGGGATTATAAGATCATAAAAAAATAAAACGTTGTTTTACACATGATTAGATATTAAGCTAAGTAGTTGATTAGGATAATTTACATGTGTTTAATTTTTTGGACGATGACTGGGAATATAGTGAACTTTCGACTCCATTATTAATATATGTGTTTATTAACTTAATCAACTTAGTGCCTATTGTCCGAATATGTATGTTGAACATAGTACTTGCGTTTAGAAATTTCTTCTTTAGATCCTCACTATATTTTTTTATTTTGTTAAAAGAATGTCTACTGCTGCTAAGAACATTGTTGCTGAGCTCAACAAAGGATTGAAACTCAATGGTGACAACTATGAGACCTGGAGCTTAAAAGTTCAATATGTGCTTGAAGAGCAAGAGGCTCTAGAGGCAATTAACATCGTCATGGATGAGCCTGAGGAAGGCACCACGGCTCAGCATAGGCGTGACCGTGCGGCTTATGACGCTTGGAAAAAGAAAGACTCCTTGGCTCGCATTACGTTGCTGAGCACCTTACATGATGATATCTTAAGGGAATTTAACGATCACCAAAGAGCTATGGGTCTTTGGGTTGCTTTGAAGAATAGGTTTGGTACCTGTTCTATTGAAAGGCTACGATTCTTAACAATCAAGTTTGACTCATACAAGAAGCGCCCAGAACATTCAGTGAGAACTCATCTGAGGCTTATGACAAACATGATTGGGGAGTTAAAAGATGTTGGTCATGTGTTGACCGATGAGCAACAAGTTCAAGTTGTCATACGGTCCTTACCTAATTCTTGGAATCATATGAAGATGCATTTGACCCACAATCAGCTAATCAAGACTCTGGAAGATGTCCGGAGATCTCTTGAGCTTGAAGAGGATCAGCTTGAGGCTGCTAAGCCAACAGCTGAGTTGCATATGGCAACATCCTCTAAGGCCAAAGGTGGCTTTAAGAAAAAGAATTGGGTTAAGAAAAGAGGACCAACTCAGTCTCAGCCTGCTAAAAGAGCAAGGGCAGAACAACAAGGCAATAACAAACGTCCCAAACGTGTAAATGTTGCAAAGGTGAAATGCTTTAACTGTGACAAAAAGGGTCACTATGCTAAGGATTGCTCTGAGCCTCCTAGAAAGGTATTTCAAAAAACTCAAACTAGTGAACTTTGTGTTTCTAGTTCAGTGTTTTTTACTGAATCTAATCCTTTGTGGATTGTAGACTCGGGAGCAACGGACCACATAATGAGGAAACGCAATTCCTTTGTGGAGTTTCGGCGTATTTCACGTGGAGCAAAGTGGATTTATGTGGGCAACAACAATAAGGTTGCTGTTGAAGGGATCAGTACATGCAAGTTAGTCTTGCGTGGTGGTCGACACCTACTACTACATGATGTCCTCTATGCTCCAGGAATTCGCCGGAATATTATTTCTGTTATTGTTTTGCTTAGGCTTGGCTTTAGCTTGTTTTTCCATGACAATTCTGTCAAATTGACTTTAGGTTCAACTTTATTTGGTTTTGGTCATGTGATTGGAGGTTTTATTATTATGGATTTGGATTATGATTCATTTAATAATAATGCTAGTTTTTCTGTGTTTGCTTCCTCACATAAATATGATAGTGATGTAAACATATGGCATGCTAGACTTGGTCATATTGGCCAGCAAAGAATGCAAAGGTTAGCAAAATAAGGTTTGCTTACTGGCATTGAACATGTGGAATTGTCCACTTGCGAAAATTGTCTAGCAGGAAAATCTGCAAGAAAACCCTTCGGTAAAGCGACTAGAGCTGAATATCCCTTGCAATTAGTCTATTCGGACATCTGTGGACCTATGAATGTCAGGGCTAGGCATGGAGCGTACTATTTCTACACTCGTTTCGGTTCTGTCTATTTAATTTCCCACAAATCAGAAGCAATAAGTTGTTTCCAACGCTATATGAGCTTAGTGGAAAATCAATTAGACAAGAAGATAAAAGTTCTTCGAACTGACCGAGGTCGAGAGTACTTGTCAACTCAATTTAACGAGTTATGTGATGGAAAGGAAATCGTTCATCAGTTGACTATCCCAAATACTCCACAACAAAATGGTGTTGCAGAGAGAAGAAACATGACGCTTCTAGAAATGGTTAGGTCAATGATGGCACAAGCTAACCTCCCAATTAGTTATTGGGGTGATGCATTGCTTACAGCTACCTATGTACTTAACCGAGTGCCTACAAAATCAGTTGCAACCACTCCATATGAGTTGTGGACTGGAAGAGCACCCAACCTAAGTGTATTAAGACCTTGGGGTTGCGCTGCCTATACACATGATTCTTCTTACAAACATGGCAAATTAGGCCCGAGAGGAAAGAAAAGTATCTTTATAAGATACTCAGAAACCTCTAAGGGTTATGTGTTTATAGGTCAGCAAGACAGTGGGAGCGTAACTGAGTTTGAATCACGAGATGTCACATTCTTAGAGGATGAGTTTCCTAAAAAGGGAGAGGTAGGTCAAGACCTAACCTTGTTTGAGATAGAGGATCAAGATGAACAAAGATCACTTCACTCGAGTGGGAGAAATTTAACTGATGATGAATTAGTTTCACATCAACAACCTCCTTCATCATCGGATGTGAATGTAAGTAATCATTTGACATCAAACAATGACCAAATGGATCTTGTTCCAAGTGGGAGTGAGATGGTCACTGATCTTGTTCCAAGTGGGAGCAGGATAGATGTTCTTGATCCAAGTAGGAGCAACGTTGATCCAAATGGGAACAACGAAGAAGAATCACAAAAAGGACGTGGTTTACGTAAAAATATTCCCCGTCGACGATTTGATGTCGAAGGTGCTGAACTTTTTATGTTGTTCTTACAAGTAGAAAACGAGCCTAAAAATGCAAAAGAGGCTCTCTCATGCCCTTCAAAGGAAAAATGGATAAAAGCAATGGAAGATGAGATGGAGTCAATGAGAGTTAACAAAGTCTGGGAACTAGTTGATCTCCCAAAAGAACGCAGAGCTATTGGGAGCAAATGGGTTCTCAAGATTAAGCTCAAGGTTGATGGCACAGTTGAGAGATATAAGGCTCGACTGGTGGCGAAAGGTTATACACAACAGGAAGGAATAGACTACGAAGAGACTTTCTCACCTGTTGTGCGATTTAACTCAATTCGCCTGATTCTAGCTATAGTAGTAAGTTTAGATCTTGAATTACATCAGATGGATGTAAAGACTGCCTTTCTCAATGGAGAATTAGATGAAGAAATTTATATGGAACAACCTGAATGTTTCATTGAAAAAGGTCACGAACAAAAGGTTTGTAGACTTTTGAAGTCTATTTATGGCCTCAAACAATCTTCAAGGCAGTGGTATATACACTTTCAAAATGTGATCATATCCAATGGTTTTACTATGGTAGATGAAGACCATTGTGTTTATACCAAGAGATCAAGAAATAAGCTTGTAATTCTGATATTGTATGTCGATGATATACTTATAGCTGGAAATGATAAGGAGTTATTAAACGAGGTAAAGGCCTGGTTGTCGTCTCAATTTGAGATGAAAGATATGGGTGAAGCTGTATATATTCTTGGAATCAAGATTTCAAGAGATCGTCCTAAGAAACTATTGTATCTCTCTCAGGAGAATTACATTAAGAAAATTCTTGAACGGTTTAATATGCAGAATAGCAACCCAATTGACACTCCTATCAGCAAAGGCCATAACTTGGAAAATCATTTGTGTCCTCAGACTCCTGAAGAGACAGAAAAGATGAAGCGAGTGCCTTATAGAAGCGCAGTTGGATGTCTAATGTATGCTATGGTGTGTACTAGACCTGAAATTTGTCAAGCAGTTGGCTTGGTAAGTAGATATCAATCCGATCCAGGTCCAGCACATTGGCAAGCAGTAAAGAGGATCATGAGATATCTGAGAGGAACATCTGACTACGCGCTTTGCTATCAAGGCAGCAAAGATTTGCGATTAGTTGGATACACTGATGCTGATCATGGAGGAGATTTAGACGAGAGGAAGTCTACCTCAGGATATGTCTTCTTACTTAGTAATGGTGCCATATCATGGAAGAGTAAGAAGCAATCATGTGTAGCACTATCCACGATGAAGCCGAATATGTGGCTCTGTCAAAAGCAACAAAAGAAGCTGTTTGGTTGAATAGGCTCTTCAAAAGCTTGTTGGGTAACACTGATGATGAACCAGCGTTGGTCTACTGTGATAGTAAGGCTGCAGTTGATGCAACCAAGAATCCTAAGCATCATTGTGATACTAAGCACATAGATATCAAGTATAACTATGCAAGAGACATGTATAAACGCAAGAGGTTGAACCTGGTGAAAATATCTACAGAAGATATGGTAGCAGACCCATTGATTAGCTAGAGATGCATTTGTGAGACACACTAGGTCTCAAGGCTTGCGTAGACTTTGAGTGATTTTTTATTATTCTTTATTTTTCCAGTTGTTCACAAAATTATGTTCTTTGATAATCAATAAAGTTGATTTACTTACATATATATTCATGATTTATTGAGTGTTTAGTACATTCTTCAATTATATTTTAGTATGTCGGGTAGACAAGAGGTTGGCCTTCTCGCACAGGCAACCGCCTCCTTATCTTAGTGATAAGTAGAGATGAGACTTGATTTTAAAAAAAAAAAAAATTATCAAATGGATAATTTGAGAGCGATATGCTTAAAATTAATACAGTCGTTTAAATAATAACATAAGGTTATTAAGGTGAAAGGCTGTTCACCTAGTCTACTTAGTGAGCTAGATGTGAGTTTAAGAAACTCGAATTTAGATATATATGGTGTCTGAATTTCATCTATACAACATTATTTATAAAGACATACGCTCCTTAAGGAAAGGAGAAAAATATTGTAGCACGTGTTTCATACCATGTGTGCTAATGTCGACCTTGGGTTAGCATAAGTTTGATCTCAACTTATTGTTGCGTGAGACCCAGAGCCTTTATGCTGGCTCAAATTAAATACCCTCAGTCACTCCGATCAGATACTTGAGACTTAGTCTAATGTTAGCTATCTTAGTGTATTTCCAAAAGACCATGAAAATGGATGCGATCTGGCGGGACACATCTAGAAAAGCAGTTGAGCTAATGTTAAAAGAATCGTGAGAAGAGGAAGATCATTAATGGAATCTCATTAATTTTGTATTCACAGGTGCACCAGTTATAACTTATGAGTTATAATTGTGAATATATAAAAATGATATTTGAGGTTTTGAGAGGATATCAAAATGTGATTCATATGATCTAGGGTATTGCATACTTTATAATCTACTTGCAGGTTTGCACTCGACGAGAGGCTATATACTCCTAACAGATGTATAGCACGTAGCTCTCACAGTATGCTGGTCGCACGGTCTATTTCACTGTATGAATATTTGTAGAGATGAGATGAGAATATGTTTCTCATATTGTAAGAGCACTCCCATTATGTGTGAGTGGGAGATGTTGGAATTATCTGTTAAGAGTCCACCCATAAGGGGTGCTCTTAAAGCTTATCCTGGTAAATAAATAATTACCTAGTAGAGTCCTATAAGAGGACAACTACTGTTTTATGCAGTTATAAATACAGTAAAAGGCTCAGATAAACAATATACTTTTCCAGACAGCTTTTCCTTTTTCTCTCTACCAAATAACCAGGTGTTTAGACCGTGGATAAAGGGGTTGATCCGTCAAGCACGTGACAACCACTGATGGCCAGTAATTCCAGCTACGGTTCAAGATCCTACCGCTTCCGCTAACGAGAACAACAAGTAAGTTCTCGGTTTATGTTTAAACAATCTATTTAGTATAGATTATTGTGATATATATATATATATCCTTCACAATATATATATATATATATATATCCTTCACAATCTATAGCATATTTTGAATCATGAGAAGAAACATTAAAAGGGGAACATGATATAGAAACCACTTTAAACTGAAGTTCTTGGATATTCCTTTTATTATTCATTTTCTCCAAATCATCGGATATGATTAAAAAATTGATGACAAGGAGGAAGGCGGCTACTAAGGAAGTAACTATGCACACACAAAATTTAGATGTTTGAGAGCTTGGGTGATCTAGCAATTGTTTACTGATGTCCTTAGACATTGTATTTTGTGATTGGAGAAAAAGAGGAAAATCTCTTCACGCGGCATAATCAAGAAGAAGAAAAGAAACTCTTCCGTTAATATCTCTATTTACCAAGGATTATCACAAAACAATCCTTGGTCGTCGGGTTATAACCATGTTTATAATTGCAAATAATTTCTTTACGACGCCAAAAAAGGGGCTAAGTGCACGAAAGGCCACTTTTGCCACTGGTCTTTGGGCATAGGCCACTAATACCAAAACATTTAGTTTGTGGCCACTTTTACTTAAAGAGATAGAACTTCAGTCCAGAGGCCGGATTGAAGTTCAGTCCTTAAAGATTGAACTTCAATCCACGGCCATATGGACTGAAGTTCAGTCCAGTCCTTAAGATAGAACTTCAGTCCATGGCCATGGACTGAAGTTCAGTCCATAGCCATACCATGGACTGAAGTTCAGTCCATGGCCATATGGACTGAAAGTTTAGTTCTTAAGAGATGGAACTTCAGTCCAGGGGCCGTATGGACTGAACTTCAGTCAACTATTAGAACTTAAGTCAACATTTATTTAGTAAAGGCCCAAAAGTGGCCTCTAGTGTAAGACCAAAGAAAATAGTGGCCTCAAACTAAATACCAGTGTTAAAAGTGGCTGCTGGGCGAAATTTTTACCCAAAAAAGTGATAACTAGTCAATTTTCGACGCCTTAAGTGATTTTTATCCACTGTTTCAGAATTAATTAAGGAATAACCAAATTACCTCACGCACACTTACACGTGATTTTTTTCTTCTGAAAACTAGCCACAATACAAACATCTGAGAATTTGAACAAAACTCCAGTAAAAAAATCTAGAGTTTAATTCAAAATTTCAGAAAAAATTTCCTGGGAGCTTCATATTTAAAGTCCCAGTATTTTTTACTAAGATTTTTGAACTAACATGTTCAAAGTCCAGTATATTTTACTGGGATTTATATTTAAGTGATTCCAGTATAAAAAACTGGAATTTTTGAAAACTTAGTTCAAAAATCCAGCATAAATACTGAATTTTTTTCGTGTTTCTCTAATCTGGCTAGTTTTCTAAAAGTTTTGAAATGGTGGCTAGTTTTCATTAGTGAGGTGCAAACAGGCTACAGGGCCAAAATTTTACTTATGTATTGAAAATTGTTTTAAAATGGGAAGTTTTCAAAATTAGCCAGCCCACTTTAAAATATTAGTCGACCATGGCCCAATTTTTGTTTAAACATTCTGTAGCCACACAGCCACAACGTTGGGGTATCAAACTTGTACTCCCTCCGTCCAATTTTGTTTGTCGTAGTTTGACTTGGTACAAAGTTTTATAAAGAAATAAAAACTTTTGAAACTTATGGTCTAAAATGAGCCAGAGATATTTGCGTGTCTCTAAATGAGTCAAAAAGTAAGTTTGGAGTTGAATTGTTTCCAAACTTAGAAGTATAACAATCTTTTTAGGACAGGCTAAGAATGAAAGTATGACAAACAAAGTGAGACGGAGGGTGTATACCATTGGGGTATACCGTATAGTAGAAAGGTATAAAATAGAAGCATGATTATATTATGACAAATCAAACTTGTATACCATTGAGGTATACCGTATACTGTTGGGGTATCGTATACCAGCTTGAGGTATTATGCAGCTATGGAATGAAATATTTCTAGCCAAATAGCCAGCTTGGTAAATATTTTTAAATATGTTTATTTTTATTTTAAAATAAAAGTCATTGGAATCTCTTTTTTTAAAAATGTCACTAGTTAACTTCTTTTTACCAAAAAAAAAAAAATGAAAAAAATTTACACACTCAGTCATTTATGGAGTATATGTTTATCCAAATGGCAGAGCCTATAAATTCTTTCTAAAATAGCTTCTTTTATAACAAAAATAGCAAGTTAAAAAACAACTGCACTTTGACGTCATATTCCACCATTCCACAAAATAAGGGATATGATATAAGAATTGTTTCTATTCAAATCCTATTTTATCTTTCTCATTCTCTTTCATCTTTAAAATCAAAAATATTATATCATCTCATTCCTTGATATCTTTCTCTTTCATCTATCTCCTTTATTTAACTCTAGCCACCCTCATTTTCTCCATTTAAACGTCTCCTTTATTTGTGAATGATGGAGTATTCATTTTGAATTAATGTTTATCTACTCATTAATAAGCACACATTGTTATATAATGTCTCAATATTTTTTCTTTGTTGAACGTGATAAAATCAAATGGTTCATTATATTGAAAAGGATGTTCTTTGATAGATGTATATTAAATTGCATCTATTCAATTCAAAATATATATACAATGTATATTTAAGGTATATTTAGCTTATAAACATACCATGTATTTTTAATGTATATTTATTTTCAATTCAATACATATACTATGTATATTTTAGGTATTTTTAACTTATATACCATGTATTTTTTTGTTCATATTCATTCTTAATTTGAAATACATATACAATGTATATTTTAGGTATTTTTAACTTATATACCATGTATTTTCATTCTGAATTCTAAATACATATACAATGTATATTTAGGGTATTTTTAACTTATAATAAATATATTTTTAATTTTTATTATCATATTACGATGTATAAGGGATTTTTTAACTTACAGAACATGTATTTTAGTTTATATTAGTTTCAATTCATAATACATATACGATGCCCATGTAGAGTAATTTTTAACTTATATAATATGTACTTTTAGTTTATATTTATTTCAAATTTAGAATAAGTATATCGAAGTGAAAAAAAGTATTAACAACACACATTTATTTGGTTAAAGATACACTCCTGATTTTTAGGGAAAAAATTGGTAAGATTTGGGAGAGATTCTAGGATTATAGATAAGTATGCTAATATTGTAATTTTTGTACTGCTATTCTAGTGGATATTAAAAAGTCTGCTGCTGTTGGGTAATTAAGTTTAAAATCTAGCTATTTATGTAAAAACCCCAAAAAATCTCACCGTTGCTAGGTTGATTTTGATGCGTAACTATTTTTGGACGCGTTAAATGAGAATTATCTATCGTTTCAGAATTAATTGAGAATAGCCACTGCACGTATATACACTTCATTAGCATTGGCAAACAGCTTGGACTAGTCTCAAGTTTTTATATTGGGATGTTCAAAGTCCCATTATCCCATTATTTTATAATGGGATAGTCCCCTGGTGCTCTCTATATATATAAAGTCCCATTATTTTATATTGGGATTGGTGTTTAAGTGATCCCAATATTTTATACTGGAACTTTGAACTAACATGTTCAAAATACTGAGACTTGTCTGGAGGTGGCTATTTTTCAACAAATTTATTTTTAGTGGCTACGGATCAATTAGTCCGTCCCGTTGCTAACCTTTTGGGTCAGCATTTGTTTGCTAAAACTTGTCGTTAAAACTACTAGGGAAAATTACGCCACATAACCATTAGAAAGAATAATTACTATTTTTGTCCACCTTTTATTGTTTCTTTCCATAACCATAAATATATTTTAAATATTTCGAATATATATTTAATATTATGTACTTCAGATATATATATTTAATATATATTCAATATATATTGAATATATATTTCGGATATATATTTAATATATTTTAAATATTTTGGATATATATTTATGTATTAAGTTTTTGGATTGAAAAAATTATGGACAGCTAAATGTAAATATTTATTGATGGGCGGATATTTATGTAAACTTCCCAACTACTAATGGACAACTTCTTTTTAAATAAATAAAAAAATGGGGAATTTTCAAAACTAGGTAGCCCACAACACAAAATTACAAATGAGGGGCCACATTTCATCCATAACTTTTTCGGAGGGTCGGCGGGACATGGGAGCCTCAGCTCATGCATCGGTTTATCGAAAGAACCTCTGCTCCCCCACTTCCGAAACCGAGAGGCTAAAGAAAAAGTCAAGTCCATCAACCTCGTTAAGAGTCGTTCCATCTCGGTGGGTGAAGAGGCTGATGTCGGGCGAGCGTGCAAGTTTGCCTACATGTGGCTAAATTCTTCGGATTTGCGTGAACTAGCGGACCGATCACTAAGTAGGGATGCTCCCTCCAGCATGAACGAACCCCCTCGGAACTGGCGGTGTAGACCTAGCTCCATAGCTGGGCTAGCCACTGGCTAGAGGGACAAGTTCATTTTCATTCCCTCGATATGGCCAGGTGTGAAGCAACTTCACGATCCAATGAATTCCCTAAAATCGGATGGCTCTGGAACTCCAACACTTGGATTGAACAAAAAAGGTTCAATCTTGTGAAACCGTTGCATAGGCGAAACCTGGCAGCAGAGGTTTAATTCAAGACCAGGAAAGCAAGTTATATCGAAGCCCAATGCCAAGCAAAGCCCTAGACTACAAGTACTAGACTCAGATAAGGGGTCTGCATCAAGCTTGACATTGGGAAAAAAGTACATAGAAAAAATAATAATTATACATGTAAATACATAGAAAAAAGTGTATGCAAGAAGAAAAATACAAAAATATACACAAAAAACATAAGTTTTATACAAAACATCCATAAAAAGTGCACAAATCTGAAATTTATACAATTTTATTCATTGTTCATACACGTATATACAGCTTTATACAATTTTACAATACATAGAATGTGTTTTACTCTGTCAATACATACATATACAGATTTATACATTTTTATACACGTTTACAGAATTGTATTAACTTGTATAAAAAATGTATAAAAGTGTATAAACTCACAAAAATAATGTTAAACAGTGCCTCAGACAGATTCTACACAAAAGCTTAACAAAAATCCAAGATCTATACAGTTTTATACCAGAAAAACACTAGATCTAAACATTAAACAAAAGTTTTAACAAAAAACTAGTAGATCTCAACAAATTTTTATGAAAAAAGTTAAGAACAAGAAGAAACTTGATAAATAAACTCCTCACCGGAGTTTTGATCGGAATATACAACGAAAATCAATATTGCTATTCAAAAAGCAAAAAAAAAAAATGAAAATAAGAAGAAGAAGCAGCGGAGGTCTTGAATTTGGTGACCACGGCAGCGACAACATCACTGGCTTTGAGGAGAGGAGATGACGGTGGGGCAATGGTGGAAGGGTTGGGGGTGGCGGCGGCGGGGTTAGGTGTAATGGGGAAGAGAGGAGAGAAAAATGGGAAGGAGGGAAGGAGAAGAGAGGGAAAATGGGGGCTAGGATTTTTTTTCTTTAAATAGGGGTGCTATGGAGTGAAAGAAAAATTTTAAAAAAAGGAGGGGGTGCTATGTCATGTAAGGTAGCAAAATAGGGGTCTTTTTTGGTAATTTTTATGAGTGGAGTGTCTCTCAATGTAATTGTCCCTGAAAAAACATAAGATGGTGGAGGAAGAGCTCACAGGTTGACGGAAAGCATTTTAAAACTATTTTCAATAAATAATGGACAATTGTGGCCTTTTATTGTTTATAAATTTAAGTAGATTTTAATAAACACTTAAATTATCCTTTATTTAAACTAAGCTCTTGAATAAAAGACCTTCATTACTCACAAATCTATTAACACCATTGAGAGTAGAAGAGAGAATACAACTTAAATGCATAATTATTTATGCAAATATTAAACTATCAATCATACAAACTAATAGTAGATTTTAGAAAAATATACTAAGAATTGCTCTATTTTATATCAATCAGTTTAATTTAAAATAACAAACTTAAATTATGTATAAATAAAATCACACGATAATAAAGAATGAAATGAGAGAGCAGATCTTAAATACAGTACACTTTATTTATTTGAGGTTGTTGTAGTTATTAGCTTTGTGGATGATAGACTGGGCCTTTCATAAAACACTGATCCTTGAGCTCCGTAAAAGTTTTCTAGCTGTGCTGGCCACTATACTAAATAAAATGTGGGTGAACTCATTTTATATAACTTAGATGCCCAGTATTACAGAACTTTTACTGTTGGAGAGCAGAAAAAACTTCCTTTCTACATAGTCCTTTCTTGCAGAATTACTTTGGGCACCACTCTCAAAATGCATGCATATGTTTCCCTCAGAAAACAGACAAGATTCTCCACAGTATCATGTAATTTACTTATACAGCAGTTTGAACCAAGCTATTCTATATAACTATATAAGCAGCATTCAAAACAAAATAACTGTATAAGTAGCATTAAAACTAAAAGGATTTATCAGGTTTATGCTCTGTATCTGGATGACACCAGTTTGATCACTTGACCAATCATTCAGAGAAACTAAGTATCTGTGTATTCTCCATTGACTGAATGCAATGCTCTGTAAAGCAGGAAGCAAATTTAATTTTGAAAATGGAAGCAAAACTAATAGCATGAAAGCAATGGACCTTTGTAGCTCATAACCAACTTCGACTATCGAGCATCGTTAGAGGTAAAAGAATCTGCAAATCCAGTTGGCTTGGCAGGAATACTTCCTCTGCTATCTTGACTAGTACCAGTGAAGTCTCCAGTGTCTTCATGCTGCCAGTCCTTCAACATTTCTGGCAGAGGCAAAGTGTAGTCAATTCCTCCATATTCATCCGATTCTTCAACAGGCTTCCAAGTCTCAACAAGTTGGCCAAGCACATTTACAGCGTGCGACATGTCCGGCCTATGATTAGGATCCCTGGCAGTGCAATGTCCAGCTAATTCAGCCATAATGCAAATGCTCTCGTGGATATCTTCCTTTGCGTCAAGAGCTGGATCAACGGAAGCAATGAGGCTTTGTTTATTCGCTTTTATATGCCAAAACCACTCAACCAGATATCGAGTTTCCTCAGAACGTTGCTCATCAAGTGCGGTTAGTCCAGTCACAAGTTCCATCAACACAACTCCGAAGCTGAAGACATCTATTTTAGTTGTGACTTTTCCAGTCACTGGAGAGAAGTAAAACTTGAGTTAGCATAGATGCAAAAAGGTGACAAGAAAATTCAACGAGACAGAGAACTTAGATATACGGTAACATAATTTCTACACCTTAACAGGTTGGTTAAACAGCTTTACATCTTTCAGTACATTGCCTAAAGAGAAAAGTATCTTATTCAGAATGGAATTTCTATTTTGTCTGTGGAGACAAGCTGATAACTATGCTATGAATCATCATATGGGGAGTGGATGGAAACCTTCTACTTGGATTGTTTAACATAGACATTTAAACACTGAAAAGACTGAGAGTGTGACTGAACGATGCAAGATGGATACATCAAAGTCCGAGGTATAGCAAGTTATTAGGTAGAATGGCAACATAGAGGAACAACAAAATTTCTCCATTAATTACTTTGTTCTATTATGGCTGAAGGAAGCAAGGGCTTGGAAGGTAGCCCACGGTCAGAAGCACCATTCGGCAGAGCCTGGATTCTCATTGGACAACTTATCCATTTATACAAATATAAGGGACTAAAAGTGTATTTGTATACATATAGGTAGACAAGTGGTCATGTAACAGGTTACATGAGAGTTGAAAAATACCAAATGCTGCTAAAACGACAATATTTATATTAAGAAAAAATGTAATTATCGGAACTGTCAAAATAAATGTCTGAAAGAGATGCCAATGATAAAATCAGCACTCTTACCAGCATATTCAGGAGCAAGGTATCCAAATGTTCCTGCAAGCCTTGTTGCAACCGACCTTTCTTTGTCTGGGGCAAGTTTCACTAATCCAAAATCAGAAACTTTTGCTCTAAAATCATCATCTAGAAGAATGTTTGATGATTTGAGGTCACGATGTATGAAGCTTTGGTGTGCCAGATTATGAAGGTACTCCATCCCTCGAGCAACATCTAGCGCAATATTGAGTCTGTTTTTCCATGACAAAGGTTCTAAGTTCAGGCTCTTCCAGCGGAAAAGATGTCTACTCAGAGCCCCCTTTGACATATATTCATATACCAAAAGCCTTTCATTTCCTTCGCTGGAGAAACCCAAAAGTGATACTAAATGGCGATGCCGAACCTTAGAAAGCACAGCAATTTCTGCCTGAAATTCTTCCAATGCCTTGTTACTAATCATCGAAGACTCCATTCTCTTCACTGCTATATGATTTCCACCTTCAACTACACCTTTGTAAACAACTCCAAAGCCACCACGACCAAGCTCATTCTCTGGTGCAAAATTATTGGTTACCTTCCGAAGGTCCTGTGTTGGAATGACAAGGTTTCCACTCTGTACCTGACTACCCTCTATTCCACCACTACTAGTAGTTGTAGTACCGCTCTGTACAGTGTACATCATGGCATCTTCTGAGACAGCTACCTTAACGATGTCATTTTGGTTGAATGGGTCTTTGGGGTGGATAACAGTAGTACCAGAGTCCTTCAGTTTTTTCCTGCTCTTGCAAGCCAAAGCAACTGCAAGAAGAAGCAAGACCGCAGAAGCTGCACTCACAACTACAATGATAACGGTCTTCTCATGGTTCTTTGATGTGGGCTGCTCATTGATTTCTCTGGGAGCCTTCGAGCCTGCACCTGAATGTGAACTTGTCTCTGGGGAAGGTGGTGTATCTGATAACGGTGGCTGATTATCGCTGGGTGAAGGGCTTTTTGGTGGTAACTCTTTACTTGGTATAGGACTGTCGCTTGATGGGGGAAATGGGCCAATACTCCGAGGAGGAGCTGCCACAGTTGCATTAGCATCCAGATGAGCATTTCCATCTGTAATGACTTTCACACCATCCCGGAATTTTGGCAATGGTGGATCAAAATTGTTCCCACTTAAGTCCAACAATCTCAATAATCTGAGCTGTGTTAAGTTTGCTGGAATTACACCATGCATACTATTTCCTTGCAAGTGAATTTCAAGCAGTGAATCCAAGTTTGCAAGTGAAGGACTAAGGGTACCCGTGAGGTTGTTCTTCGGTAGATTAACAATCATAACCTGACCTTTAGGATTGCAAGTGATTCCCAACCAAGGACCTGTACATGGATCATTACCAGTCCATTGGGAAGCAAGCTTGGTTGGATAACTCCAACCACCAAGAAGATCTAAAAGTGCATTAACTTGAGGAGCGCACGGAACACCAGGAGTTGGTTGACAGAAAGAATTTGAGGAATATGTAGCATTAGCAGCTCTAAACTTTGGGATAGGACCCATTAGAATATTATTGTTCAAGTCTAACACACTCAAGTTTAGATTCGCCAAACCTTGCGGTATCAGACCAACGAGTTTATTTCCGTTAAGATTAAGTTCCTTCAAATTAGTCAAATCACCAATTGTATCAGGAATTGGCCCAGTAAAACTGTTGCCTTGAAGCCATAACGACATAAGCCCGTTCATAGCACCAATTATGTCTATCGGACCAGTCATTCCACCATTAGGTTGATTATTCAACCACAAAATTTGAAGCATTGAATCACGAAAACTGTCTGGTATCTTACCAGTTAAACCATTATATGACAACTTCAAAGCAGTAAGAGAAGCGAACTTTCCAAAAAAATCAGGCAATGGTCCAACTATATTGCAAGACATGCAAGAAAAATTTACCAGCTGAGCTGAATCTTGCAGCTTAATTGGAATAGACCATCCACTCTTATTAAAGGGATTCTTATCCAATGCCAAAACTTGAACACTGCTAAGCCCGTTAAAGAAATCCGAGGGGATTGTATCGAATTGATTATCATCCAAATAAGCATATTTCAATTCAGATAATCCATTAAAAGTAGGTAACTTTCCACTAAAGCCATTCTTCTGAAGGCCAAGATTCTGAAGCTTATCTAGTTCATTCAAGTTTTGAGGTAAAGGACCCTTTAAACCTAAACCTTGAACTTGAATTTGTGTCACTCTGTCACTAGAACAGAACACATGAGGCCATGCAGGAGGACCACATGGATCATTCCCTTTAGAAGGCCATTGTAAAAGCTCAGGATTCTCTAATCCATTTCTAAAATCATTCAGAATCTTGAAATCATTTGGAAATGTAACACCATATACCACATTTACAAGAAATATACCAAATGTACATAAGTATAGTACAAACTCCATAATTCATATACTATCATGAAAATTCAAGATTATCATAAAGTTGCATTCTTTCACCAAGAATTCAAAACCCAACATGAACTATCAACATGTTAATGCTTACATACAACAATTATGTAATGATCAAAGTACATAATAACTAAACAAAGCCATATTACTGAATTGTAAAAATTGTACCTTTTTGAGTAGTTATGGAAGAGATAATGTGAGTGAATTATGAAAGAGTTAACAGTAGTGTTGGAGTAGTTATTTCACTTATTAATTTGTGGATCAAACCCTAAAGGCAAGTACAATTACATGACACAAACAGTCTCTTTCTCTGTCCATTGATTTCTCACACTTCTGTTTTCTTCTTTTACTTTTTTACTTTATTCCTTTTTGTTTTTATATTATGAAAATCTTTATAATGGATTTGCTATTAATTTGGTGTGAATTAATGTGAGATTATGAGAATGACAATGTTAGTGTTTTACTATTTAAATGAAACCAACCTCATTGGACGGCATGGATAAAAAATACTTCTAGTCATGTTATAGCTCTTTTTCTTTTTACATATAGACTTACTGTGCATACCAATACTATAAGTATGTTTTATGGTTAGCCGTCAGCCTAATTAGATACATTTATAGTATCATTGAAGAATGTATAGTAGAGTGATAAAAATCCATCCACCATTTATTTGAGCTACTAAAATTTTTATTACAATTTCAAACTAGTCAAGCCAGTTGGTAATCCAATGTTAATTCTCATGTTTTAGGGTCTATTCTTTTCTATTGATAAAATTTGTACACCAATGTTGGTTAAAATTCACTAAAAGTTTCTTTTTTCCACTCAAAAAAAAAAAAAAAAAAGCTCCATAACTCTTCGTTCCCAAGTTTATTTAATTTATACAAAAATGGACTATATAAAAGTGAAGTGAATTCACACGTATTACACAAAAATCTTTACTAATATCACTAGAATCACATACTAATATTTCTTATAAAACTTTTTTATTGTTTATATTAAAAGAAAAAGGGAAGAGAGGCATGTCTTTATGGGTCAAAGGAGGAAATGGCGTTGTCGGCAACTGTGCGTTAAAACATGATGACGAGTTATGATGAGAGTAGCATTCGGTAACATCAACGTCTTCTTTTTTGTTTGTATATTTCTTTTGATGGGTCCCAATGATCGGTTCTTGTTGAGGTGTCTTATGTTACAATTTTTAGACCGCCAGATCCGGGGCAGGTGTTCTTTCTTTGTCTTTTTCCTCTCTACATCAAAATAGTATTAGTACTGTATTTAACAATTTTACATTTACTTGCTTTTTTAACTATCTACAACCAAAACTTATTGGTCTAATTAGTTTTCATGCGTACTGAGAAAGTCATTAAATGGAAAAACCGTTACTATTAAAAAGTTGTTCACTCTCCAAACTCAATTTTGGGACTTCTAGTTTAGAGTAATAAAGGGATTTCTATCAACCAACCATGCCCTCTATAGTTGTTCTTTGTTCGTCGTAACAAATTAATTGGATTCGTTACTTTAGTTAACGCAGAAAAATAACTAACTAATTGATGTTAAATTAAAAAGGGACATTTACAAAAATACCCACACAACTTAAAGTAATTACAGCTACTGCCCATAACTTTCAAATATTACCAACCTACCCACTAAACTAATTACCTCAATACCCATTTCAAACTCCCACTTCTCAAGCATCCAAAATATAAGCTTCAAACCTAAACTCCCACAAAATTCACGCTGATCTCCCCCAAATTCACTCTAATCTCCCCAAAATTCACGTCAAAATCCTAATTTTTACATAAATACAGACTTACAGAGATCGGTATACTTTCTCACCATACAAACTTCTTGTGTAGTTCAGGTTTCCATCACCATTGGTAACTAATTTTGGTGCTTGCTCCCTTTAACTTTTTTTCCCGGCTTCTCTTTAGCTTGTTCAAATTAATCCTCTTTGAATTATCCTTTTAATTAGTATTGAAGTTTCTACACTTTTTTGTAGAAAAAAAGAGACTTTTTATGTATCTTCTTGTAGCTCTGACCTATTTTGTCACTATGTTTTGTGTTTAATTAGTGCTATGAATAATTGATTGCGTCTTTGACTATGTTGTTAATATGTATAGCATGGGGTTTTCAGTTTCTTTTGAAATGAAATGTTTTAGAAAAGGATCCTTTTCTTTATTTGGTGTAGCATGTTTAATCTGCACTGAGTACTTGATAGCAATCAGTCTTGAGCAGTACCAGTATGTAATAAGTCCCCAAATATGGTTAATATAAAGTTTACCTATCAATTTATTAACATAAAGAGGATCATACAAAAAAAAAACTTTTTTTTTCTGTGTTATTAAGACGGACCCGGACTGCATCTTCTCATTTAATAAGGAATTGGATTATACTGCAATTATAGGTGTCTGTTTCTCAGTATGTTAAGCTCTCTAAGGAGCTGACACTTTGCAGTAGTATTAAGTCCTTGCGGCACACTATATATGTTATGTTAATTGGGATATGTAATTCTGTTTGTTTATGGTGTAAAATTGTATACAATTATTGCAACATCTTTCTGTAGTCATGTCTTTCTATTTTTCTCCATTTTGGTAATAATCTGTGTGGCCTCTATAGATCTTTTCTTGCATACACACTACTAAAGAACTAAGAGCACTGAATTGTCATTAGGAACTAAGTACTGAAGATCTGATATAAGTAATTCTTACTGTAAATGAATAGTTTCTACAAGAGAGAAAGCATGACACCCGACATAATTTTCATGTGACTTAATTTGCCTCAAAGTGTCGACTGCATATGTAAAGAGGAAGCATCATGGCATGGTAAGCATAGAAACATAGATTGTTGACCCTCCTCAAGTCGTGCTACTTCAAAGTTTTCTAATGTTTTCCCATCTTGCTTCTATTGGAGTATCCTCTAAGATGGTGAATCTTCTGAATCCGCTGGATCTTCAGAAAAAAAAAAAAAAAAAAGATCTAAAAGATGGTAATTGAAGGAACAAAATTTTAGTTAAGGATTCCTCGAATGGAACTTTGTCAACTGATTTTACTTCGAAAATTTATGGCAGCAATATTTCTGATAAAGTAATTGGTCTATTGAAGAAGAAAGCTCTAGCATTGTCTGTCAAAGAATTGAATCCATATTTTTTCCAGAAACTTGAAGCAAGGGGTTCAGGTAATTTGCCTGTAGAAGTAGTTGTTCCCCGACGTTTTAATGCATCATCTACACAGAATGAAGAAGTGTCTAAGCGAAGCAATGCAGAAACAACTAGATACAGGTGACAGTAACTTACATACCAGGACTTCAAGAACAAGTAGCAGAGAACAAAATGTTGTTGAGAGTAGAGATCTGAACCAGAGGGAGTCATCCAATAGCTATAGTGGTTTTAGTGACAATGGTGGTCAACCTGAGGGGTTTATGTCTAATAAAGAAAATTGGATTGCCACTCAAAGGCAAGCTCATTTGATGAATATGTTGCAGGTTTTCCAAATTGGTTTAATTTGATGATAATTGTTTTAGTGGCTATGTTGTTACCAACGATTCACTCCTATTGCAGGATTTCATGGGTGGATCTCATAGAAGCACGATGACTCTTGAGAATAGAGTACGTGGCCTTGAAAAAGTTGTCGAAGACATGGCACGAGATTTATCACTCTCTTCAGGTAGAAGAGGGGTAGTTTTATGGCTAGATTTAATAAATGTCCTAACAGGCGTCTTGAAAAGTCTAATGGTGACCTTGATTACTCTAGCACCAAGTTGGTGTCCCTGATACTCCCAGTGGTTGGGAATTTTAGCAATTTGTTAGAAATCGAGTTTGATGTTTATGAATTCGCTCTCAGTTTTTTTTTTTTTAAATTACTGTGTACGTCCAATTGTTATTTTAAACAATGACAAAATTGTATGTTCGTACAGTGGTTTACTTAATTCAATATCAATTGTTCTTTACCGTTTAGTAAAATTTGTTTAATATGGGTATTTTATTGTATACCTTGCTATTGTACAGTATACCTTGTTAACTCATTTGCATGAATAACTTAAAATTTAAGCAATATACCATCAGGGTATACTTAATACCAAAAAGGTATATAGGAGAAAATATACTCCTAACGATATGCAACTTGTTCTATAACTTATTTTTACTCATGTATTGCTTTATTGTATACAATATACCTTATGGTAGAGCCCTCTGGTAGTGGTGTTGTTTCTGTACATTTTTTGTTCTATACCTTATGTAGTATATTATATACTTTTATAGTATATAGTTTACCACAATGGTATACAAGTTTGAATTGGCACAATATACTTTTGTATTAGCAGAAAACCATACTTATATGGTATAGCTTTCTAGTATACGGTATACATGTGGTATACAAATATAATTTGTTACAATATATTTGTGTATAAACTAAAAGGAAACCATGGTTTTGTTATATACCTTTCCAATAGACGGTATACCCCAATGGTATACAACTTTAAAATGTTACAATATGTTGGCCTATAAACTAAACGAAAATATTGCTTCTAATGTATGCCTTCCTAGTATATGACATACCCCAATGGTATACAACTAAAAAAAAAAAAAAAAAAACCATCTCGCTATTCAATACCTTTATAATATATGATATTACTCCAATTGTATACGACTTTTCCAAAGGTACAAGGCTTTCTTTTTGGTTAATATATTTATGTCTACTAACTAAAATAATTGATATAATGTATAAATTAAGGTTTTAATTATTATGTTTTCATTATTTTTTTTATGCAAGTGACAAAAGATATTTTGTATTGTATACCGTTGAAAAATATAGAATATACAGTATACCGAAAAGGTATACATGTTTAAAACAACAAATATTAAAATATACTTTTATTTGATAGCATAGTATAGGAGACACTTAAACCGATACACAAAAAGGTATACCAAAAAGGTATACAATGTTAAAAAAAATAATCTGCTTATTTGGTTGCAGTTCGTACACTTCAATACAAACACATAAGGTATACCTAAAAGAAGTATACAGTATACTAAGAAAGTATATTATATTTACCAAAAAAAAAATCAAAATATACATTCGTTTGACAGCAAACCACACGCTTCAACCCAAACACAAGAATTTATACCAAAATAGTATACAGTTACCAAAAAAGTATATAATATTTTAAGACATATACTTTTTTAACAGTTCACACACTTCGATATAAGCACATAAGGCATACAAAAAAAATATACGATACAAAAAAGGCATACTTTGTTTATAACAACAAAAAAATCAAAAAATACATATGTTTCATAGCAGGCCACACGCTTCAATCTAGACACAAAGTATACAAAAATAGTATACAATATACCAAAAAGGTATATCGTTTAAAAATGTATTTATTTGATAGCAACTCACACACTATGATATTGTATATTATATTAGTATACTATAGCAACAAATTGTATACTATAACAGTATACTGTTGCAATATACAGTTTAGACAATACTTTTTTATTTTCAACTAAAATATTTAATCTCAAGTACCACGAATCAGCTCCAAATACAACCAAAATGTAGTATGAACTTTATAAAGGTATTAGAGATAATATTTTGTAACACCTCACTTAAAAAAAAATTGTTTGATAGTAGGCCACATACTTTAATATAGACACACAACTGTATACCAAAATAGTATATAGTATACCAAAAAGGTATATTATATTAAAAAAATATTTATTTAATAGCAACTAAAATACAGTGATATAGTATACTAATATATCAGTATGCTATTGCAATAAACTGTATACTGTAGCAGTATACGATGCAACATACAATTTAGACAATACTTCTTTTATTTTCAACTAAAAAATTTGATCTCAAGTTCCCCGAATTAGCTCCAAATGCAATCAAATTTTAGTATAAAATTTATAAAGGTATTAGAGATAATATTGTTCAACACCCACTTCAAATCAAACAATAAATGAAGAATTAAAATTTCATATTCAAAGGGCTCCAAGCTTAACAATGGTGGGTATTCAAAAATATGCTCTAAAACATCTCAAATTACCTCTCATCTTCTGTACAAAATACACTTTATGAAAAAATGTAAGAAAATTGCACTAAATCAGCAACATGCAAAATGCTAGAGAAGATTGTAGAAACTACAGTAGCAATTTCGAAAAAAAATAAAAGTTCTATCATAAAATAACTTGAAACTGTAGTTTTGAACTCATTTGTCCATAACTCTTTTGTAATCACCAAAAAGGTGGATGAATATTGCAGAAATAAAAATTTGTGTATTTTATGATACTTAAAATTTAAGAATTTAAGATAGAGGAGGAAGATATTTGGAGGAGTTGGGTTTAGGAAAGTAAGAAGCTAGAGAGATAGTGTAGAAAAACGTGACTTTAGAGGAGTAGGTACACTGGGTAATTATTTATATAAAAATGGGTATAGAGTTTTAGAATAGGTAGGACGCGTAATTTATTTGGATTGAATGGGTATACTGGGTAAATTTCCCAATTAAAAATAGCTGATAAGCATTAAACGTATGTTGTAGAACACTTTTAGTTGTTTGAAGCTAATTTTATAAATAAACAGCTTCTTGTATATAAGTGTTGAAAGTGATACTAAGCAGTTGGAGTATTTGATAAAATAGTGCTGATAAACACTTTTTAAGTTAAAATGACCAAAATATCCTTGTAGTTTTTCTGTATAAATTTAAATGTCTTACTTGAAAATAGATCAATGACGAATATAGAATAAAGAAAATAGATCAATGACAAATATAGAATAAAGAATGAATTAGAAATTTTATTTTGAGAATGAGATTTCATTAATTACAAAAGTTTTAGGGATAAAATAATAAAAATATTTGGTCAAACTAAAAGTGCTTATAAATTGAAAAGTCATAAGTTAGAAATGAACAATTTATGACTTATTACTAATTTTGATTTGTAAACATTAGATTTATAAGCACTTTTGATGGTGTCAAACGTGCAGATAAACCAAAAAATACTTATAAACTGCTTTGACCAACTTATAAGCTTGTCTAATGAAATTATCTTCTTCAGAGTAATCTTAGTAAATGAAACAAGAGGTCTGTAGGAATGTTCAGGTACTGAGATACGCCTACGGTCTAAAGGATTAGTTACGTTTTGTGCATCAATAATATATACTATATAATTTTTACATCATTAGGAAATGATAGTATGTTATTATAGGTAACCTTCCTTATTTCTTAATATATATCTCAATCTCACTTCCTATGAAGAGCTATATATTAATATCTCTCGTATCACAAAAGGTGCAAGAAATTGTATATACTGACAGTACATAAAATTTAAACTCAAGTCTAAATACTTGTAATGTTGTAAATATATTATAAAAGAGCAGTAAAATAAATGGGAATAGTAATGATATGGAGAGTGTTTATTGCAAGAATATATTGGTAGATATAAGTAGGACTTTTTCTTTTCATTTAACTGTGTCTTTGTCATAAGGATGACACTTTATTTATAGTATTCAAAAGCATTTCCCAAATACAAGAATTGATAGCTTCTTAATTAATTGATACATGGAATGAGTGATAACAAAAAACGTCAATGAATTAGACATCCACATTCTCTGAATTTTATAACACTTCTCCTTGGATGTCCATTGATAGATAATATGTCTCGTTAAAACCTTGCTAGGAAAAATCCAGTGGGAAAAAGCCTAGTGAAGGAAAAAAAGTACACATATCTTGTAATACGCATTTAGAGTTGTCTCGTTAAAAACCTTATCAGGAAAACCTAATGGGACATAACTTGGTTAAGGGAAAAAGAGTGCAGCGCATATTTCACTCCCCCTGATGAAGACATTGCTTTATATCTCGGAGACTACGCATTCCAATCTTGTATATCAACTTCTCAAATATTGAGGTTGGCATTGCTTTAGTGAACAAATCTGCCAAATTATCACTTGAATGTATTTGTTGGGCGTCTATATCACCACTATTCTAAATATCATGAGTAAAAAAGAATTGTAGTGAAATGTGATTTATTCTGGCTCCTTTAATATATCCTCCTTTCAGCTGAGCTATGCATGCAGTATTATCTTCATATAATATAGTTGGAATTCCCATTTGCAAAGAAAATCTGCACATTTTCTGAATATGTTGAGTCATCCGTCTCAACCAAATGCATTCACGACTTGCTTCATGAATGGCCAATATCTCTGCATGATTTGAAGAAGTAGCAGTAATAGTTTGTTTTATAGAACGCCATGATTTAGCTGTATCTCCACATGTAAATAAATAGCCTGTTTGAGAGCGTCCTCTATGTGGATCAGACAAATATTCAGCATCTGCATAACCAGTTAATTGTGAGTTGCATTCATTTGAATAAACAATCCATTATCAACAGTCCCTTGGAGGTATCCGAATATATGTTTAATGCCGTTCCAGTGTCTTCGTGTTGGGGAAGAACTAAACTTTGCCAATAAGCTTACAGCAAAAGATATATCCGATCGAGTATTATTAGCAAGATACATCAGTGCACCAATTGCACTAAGATATGGTACTTCAGCACCAAGAAACTCTTCATCATTTTCACAAGGTCGGAATGGATCTTTATTTACATCAAGCGACCTCACAACCATTGGGGTGCTCAGCGGATGTGATTTATCCATGTAAAATCTCTTGAGAATCTTTTCAGTATATGTTGATTGATGGATAAATATTTCTTTTGTCAAATACTCAATTTGTAGGCCAAGACAAAATTTAGTCTTTCCAAGGTCTTTCATTTCAAACTCTTTCTTCAAACACTCCATAGCATTTAAGAGTGCTTCATGAGTTCCAATAATATTTAAATCATCAACATACACAACTATTATGATAATTTCAGATCCGGACCTTTTTATAAAGACACAAGGACAAATTGGGTCATTTTTATATCCTTTCTTCAATAGGTATTCGCTAAAGCGATTATACCACATACGGCCCGATTGTTTTAATCCGTATAAGGATTTCTGAAGCTTTATTGAACAAGCTTCTTGGGAAATGCTTCAGGCATTTGAAATCCTTCAGGCATTTGAAATCCTTCAGGGATTTTCATAAAAATTTCATTGTCTAATAAGCCATATAAATAGGCTGTGACAATATCAATTAGACGCATCTCAAGCTTTTCTTATACTGCCAGACATACAAGGTATCTGAAGGTGATTGCATCCATCACAGTAGAATATGTCTCCATATAATCAATATTAGGTCGCTGCGAAAATTCTTGTGCTACAAGTTGTGCTTTATATCTAACGACTTCATTTTTCTCATTTCGTTTTCGCACAAATACTCATTCGTACCCTCACTAGCTTTACACCTTCAGGTGTTCGGACGATTGTTCCGAAATCTTCACGCTTATCAAGTGAGGTAAATTCTGCTTGAATTGCATCTTTCCATTTTGGCCAGTCATTTCTCTGTCTACATTCATCGACAGATTTTGGTTCAAGATCCTCGTTTTATTGCATTATCTCAACAGCAACATTATATGCAAAAATGTTGTCGACAACAATATTATTCCGGTTCCATAATTTTCCCGTAGAGATATAACTTATTGAGATCTCTTCAATTTCATTATTTTCAAGTACCCGAGCCTCTCCTGAAGAGGTCTTATTAGTTGTTATGTCTTTATGCTCGTTTTGAGCAATTACCTCTGTAGTATGATCATTTGCTCCTTTTATTTTTCGAGGATTTTTATCTTTGGAACCGGGTGGTCTACCACGCTTTAGACGTGCCTTAGACTCACTCGCACAAATAAGTTGCCCTACCGGGATATCAACTAAAATTGGAGCATTTGCAGCTGGAATATGGGATTTAGTTACCCTTGATAGGTCAGTGAATGCATCTGGCAATTGATTTGCAATATTTTGCAAATACACTATCTTTTGAACTTCAAGTTCACATTGATTTGTACGAGGATCTAAATGAGATAGTGTTAATGCATTCCAGTCTATTTCTTTTTCCAACTGCTTATTCTCTCCCCTTAATGTTGGGAAAATTGATTCATCAAAATGACAGTCATCAAATCTTGCTATGAATAAATCTCCCATCATGGGCTCAAGATATTTAATAATAGACGGAGATTCATTCCCAACACATAACCCCAACCTTCTTTGGGGTCCCATCTTTGCGCGGTGTGGTGGAGCAATTGGCACATATACCGCACATCCAAAAATTCTAAGATGGAAAATATTTGGCTACTGGCCAAAAGACAATTGTAATAGGGAGAATTTATGATAACTTGTCGACTTGATCCGAACAAGGGCTGCTGCATGCAAAATAGCATGTCCCCATACTGAAATGGGTAATTTTGTTCTCATAAGAATTGGTCTAGCCATTAATTGGAGGCTTTTAATAAATGATTCTGCTAGACCATTTTGAGTATGAACATGAGTTACAGGATGTTCAACTGTAATCCAAGTTGACATACAATAATCATTAAATGCTTGAGAGGTAAACTCAGCAGCATCATCAAAGATGAATTGTCTTAATCGCATAATCTGGAAATTGTGCTCTCAATCTTATTATTTGAGCAAGCAACCTCGCAAATATCATATTGCGAGTTGATAATAAGCACACATGTGACCATCTTGTAGATGCATCTACTAAAACCATAAAATATCTTAATGGTCCACATGGAGGGTGTATGGGTCCACATATATCACCCTGTATATGTTCCAGAAATGCGGGGATCCTTGTCCTAATTTTAGTTGCTCTAGTAATTAATTTTCCTTGAGAACAGGCAGCACAAGAGAATTTTTTAAATTGAAGAATCTTTTGGTTCTTAAATGTATGCCCATGTGAATTCTCAATTATATTGTGCATCATATTATAACCGGGTTGGCCCAACCGGTCATGCCAAATAATAAAATCATTTGATTTAGTAAACGTTTTGTTTACTATGGCATGTGATTCAACTCTGCCAATGCTTGTGTAGTACAAGCTAGAGGAAAGTGCGGGGAGCTTTTCAAGCACATATTTCTCACCCGATATCATTGTAGTAATATAAAGATATTCAATCTTTCCATCAGTTTTAGTCTCAATATGATAGCCGTTTTGGCGTATATCTTTGAAACTTAACAGGTTTCTTTGAGATTTACTACAATATAAGGCTTCATTAATATCCAAATATGTTCCTCCAGGTAATAATAACTTGGCTTTCCAGATCCTCCAATCAATCTTGTACTACCACTTATAACATTGGCTTCTTTCGTAATCAAATAAGAGAAATATCTCTTATCTTTTAGAATTGTGTGCGTTGTAGCACTATCAAGGAAACATATATCTTTATTATTGATCTTGGATCCAACTGAAGACTGGGAAATTTTCATTTTCTTCATAAAAAATAAAATACATAATGAGAAATATTGAAAAAGAACAAATACATTAGAAAAGAGTATTAAAGTTTACTAAAACGTAAAAAAAAAACCTTCTTATTATTTTATTCCCCAGTTATTAGATACATCAGTATTTCAATTATGATCTCCAAAGAAGTCTCCAGCTTCTAAATGGGTAGTATCAATGAGGCCTTCAAAAACATCATCTTTATAGGCAAGGTTTGCCCCAATATCATCATGCTTATTTGCCAGATGTGTCAGATGTGTCCCATTATCATTATTTGGAAAGGTCAAGTGTGCCTCCACATTATTTTTATTTCTTTTGAGGGAGGCCTAAAAAATCTTGACAAGATGTTCGGGCATACGACAATATCGTTGCCAGTGACCTTTCGCACCACATCGATGGCAAATATTATTAACCTTGCCTTTTGAATGATTATTGTGAGAACCCTTATTATTCTCGGCTTTATTTCCACCGTGACGACGATTATTAATTCGTCCCTTGCCACACCCACGGCCATGGCCTTTACCATGGTAATTAGTTTGCCTTCTTTCAGGCATATCATGTGTTTCTACCACATTCACCTCAGGGAATGGAGCAAGTGATGCTCCTACATTCATCTTAGGGAATGGAGCAGATCCAGTGGGACGGGCTTCATAATTTTTGATCAACAGGGAATTATTTTGCCCAGTTTTTAATCCCTTTACACAGTATTGCTGCTGTAATACCATATTTGATGCATGAAATGTGGAAAGTATTTTTTTCAATAAGGCATCATCATCAATAGGTTCTCCATATAATTTTAATTGAGAACTTATTCTAAAGACAGCAGAATTATATTCGGTTACGGTTTTAAAATTTTATAACCGTAAATGAATCAATTCATCACGAGCCTTTGGTAGTACCATGGCTTTCAAGTGATCATACCGTTCTTTCAAATCAATCCACAGTTCTAGTGGATCTTTCACAGTTAACTATTCAATTTTTAACCCTTCATCAAGATGATGGCGAAGGAAAATCATGGCTTTCGCCTTATCTTGGCTCGATGTTTCATTTCCTTCTTTAATAGTATCGCCAAGACCTTTGGCGTCCAGATGTATCTCGGCATCAAGAACCCATGATAAATAGTTTTTTCCAGAAATGTCAAGTGCCACAAATTCAAGTTTTGATAAATTCGACATAGTAAAAACTATCAAAGACAATAAATGAATTAGTAATTATATAAGCTATTATCAATGAAATTTATAACTACAGTGACATGAAGGTAAAAAAAATCTCGTTCTCTGCGATTAATGCCATCAATCATTAGAATTTAAGAATTCTAATTTTTCATTTCTTATCCAGAGTTTAGATATATGAAATTTAATAACAATTTTAGTAAAAGAATTTTAGACATTTAAAGCATCTCTTCAAAAGCATAAAAAATGATCGCTTATCAATGCATTATGAAAACTTGTGTATTTAAATGTATACTATTACTGTAAAATTATATCAATATATGTATAGTAAAATATTGTACGTTTACCTATAAGCAAGTTATTACGATATACAAATAATATATAATTATATCTTTCAAATGGAAGAAATTGGTACTTAATTTGGAGAAGATTAGAGCTTCGTGCTGATAACATGTTGTAAATATATTATAAAAGATCAGTAAAATAAATGGGAATAGTAATGATATGGAGAGAGTTTATCGCAAGAATATATTGGTAGCTATAAGTAGGACTTCTTTCTTTTCATTTAACTGTGTCTTTGTCATAAGGATGACACTTTATTTATAGTATTCAAAAGCGTTTCCCAAATACAAGAATTGATAGCTTCTTAATTAATTGATACATGGAATGAGTGATAACAAAAACCGTCAATGAATTAGACATCCACATTCTCTGAATTTTATAACACTTCTCCTTGGATGTCCATTGATAGATAATATGTCTCGTTAAAACCTTGCTAGGAAAAATCCAGTGGGAAAAAGCCTAGTGAAGGAAAAAAAGTACACATATCTTGTAATACGCATTTAGAGTTGTCTCGTTAAAAACCTTATCAGGAAAACCTAATGGGACATAACTTGGTTAAGGGAAAAAGAGTGCAGCGCATATTTCACTCCCCCTGATGAAGACATTGCTTTATATCTCGGAGACTACGCATTCCAATCTTGTATATCAACTTCTCAAATATTGAGGTTGGCAATGCTTTAGTGAACAAATCTGCCAAATTATCACTTGAACGTATTTGTTGGGCGTCTATATCACCACTATTCTAAATATCATGAGTAAAAAAGAATTGTAGTGAAATGTGATTTATTCTGGCTCCTTTAATATATCCTCCTTTCAGCTGAGCTATGCATGCAGTATTATCTTCATATAATATAGTTGGAATTCCCATTTGCAAAGAAAATCTGCACATTTTCTGAATATGTTGAGTCATCCGTCTCAACCAAATGCATTCACGACTTGCTTCATGAATGGCCAATATCTCTGCATGATTTGAAGAAGTAGCAGTAATAGTACTCAGGAGTTATATATTCGTACTCAGGAGTTATAGGCAACATATAAATATAATTTATTTAGGGTTTGGTTATGTGACATTAAACCTCGTACATAGGCCTGGTCTGCGTATTGCATATGCGAATAGGGTATCAGGTTCCTAGCTGGATTGCCCTAAGACGTAAGGACAAAGCGCTTGTTGAGTAACTGTGCTAACTTCGTAACAAGGTAAGTCTTTTGTATCCATTTCTTTGGAGGCCCTTGGCTTCGTGGATGATCTACCACGTGTTCCTTACGTGTGCAGCTGCCGATAGGCGTACTCATTACACCTTAGCTTTGAATTTACATTGTATATTTTATGTTATGCCCTGTTGTTGGTATTGCATTGAGCATATGAGCATTGCACTCTGGTGAAGGGTCATTATTGCATATACTTCCCGGTTAGCGATGAGAGTCCCGCACCGGTGAAGGGTCATTATTGCATATACTTCCCGGTAATCAATGAGAGCCCGAGCCGGTGAAGGGTCATTATTGTATATACTTTCCGGTAATCGATGAGAGTCCCGAGCCAGTGAAGGGTCATTATTGCATATACTTCCCGGTAATCGATGGGAATCCCGAGCCGATGAAGGGTCATTATTGCATATACTTCCCGGTTGGCGATGAGAGTCCCGCACCGGTGAAGGGTCATTATTACATATACTTTCCGGTAATCGATGAGAGTCCCGAGCCGGTAAAGGGTCATTATTGCATATACTTCCTGGTAATCGATGAGAGTCCCGAGCCGGTGAAGGTATCAGGCACATGTGACTGCATTTCATCATACCGCATTCATCCCATCTCATTGCACCGCATACTGACTAGTGTGTGACGTTGCGGTGTGTTTTGTGTATGCGGCATATATACCATGTTGTGGACATATTTCAGTTTGCCTATACGTTTCTGGCTATTTAGTGTCCTTAATTGGTTTATATGCTTTAGATATATGGATCGGGTTGCACGCCGCAACAGTATAAATATATGGATTGGGTTTCACACCGCAACAGTATAAATATATGGATCGGGTTGCACACGCAACAGGATGTATTTCTGACTGTTGATATGTTCGGGGTACCTATATGTTCTAGCTATCTTATGTTCCTGGTTGTTAATGAGTTTATGGTTCCATACGTGTTTCCAGTTATTATCTGGCTCTGCCTTTTTATAATTTAAATAAGAGGAATTTGGTTTATCTGTTTTTCTTATCCCTGGATAGCTATCTTATTCTTTGAGGTGGCTAGTCTGCCCCATTTATTGAGTCCTTTTGACTCACCCTTGTTTGTTGTTTGTCCTTGTCTATCTATTTTGTTTCGGCAGGTTCGCTCCAGGATTGAGTTCGCCACGTTGTGAAGGAGCGAAGACGACTTCAGCTGTCAGGGTGAGCCAGCTTTTATTCAGGATGGCCACAGTTTCATGTTTATTATTTCAATTGCATTTTGCTCCCTTCAGAAGGTATCTATCTTCTTTCGTACTCTTACGTCTAGTCTGGATAGCCCTAAACCTAATATGTTGGGTAGTCAGCTGTAATTTCTTTTGTACAGCTTAGAGGTATCAGTATGTCTGTGCTTTTTCTAAGTTTTGTTCTTACTTATAAATTGAATTATATTTATTTTCCTAATTTAATTGGTAAAGGTTCGCCCGACGGGTCTAGGGGAGGATGTCGGGTGCCCGCACGGCCTAGCCGGATTTCGGGTCGTGTCAGTTGGTATCAGAGCCTGGTTTAGAGTCTATCCAGACTTAGACAATGTCTAGTAGAGTCTCGCTGATGGGTACGTAGACGTCCGTACTTATCTACGAGAGGCTATGATGGCATTTAGGAAGTTTCACTTCCTTCTTTTCTGATCGTGCATTGGTCTAGGATACAAAAGTATTTTCGTTAATTTCTTCGTGGTAATTGTGAACCTTCGTGCGAAAAATAAGCAAACGGTAGGAGTTCAGGACGAAGTAGTCTAGCCTGGGGCTAGAGCTACTCAAGCCCCGAGAATTGTGGATCGTGCTGACGATCCATTTTGCGTAGGCCCCAGCTGTACGAGCTCGCGATGGGCAAGGGAGCAGGGCCTTGTGGTTCCTTTGGCTCTCTACGATGCTTTTACAAGAATCTTGGCGACGCAGATACCGCAAGAACCTATTATCGCTAGGTAGCTTATCAGGTTGCCGCAGATTCAGACGTTCGGACTCAGGGAGCTCCTATTCCAGTCCTTAACATTGCTGTAGTAAACGATGTACCGGAGGTAGCATGTATTGTGCCTCTAGTTATTCTGTAGTTAGCTAGCCCGGGTAATAGCTCGGTCCGAGTGCTCGAAGTGGTTGTATTATTTCACCCGGTTGAACCCGCAAATATTTTCAGGCCATGCATCAGATTGTCCGTGTGAATTCGAAAATAATGTCAGTGTATCCTTCAGGTTCTTGGCTATCTCAAGTAGTATGGTGTTGATTATACTACTTTCTAGTTTTAGGGTCCAGTTTTTTATTGGTGGACCGCTCATTTATTAGCTAGGCAGAGTTTGCCTAACCTGACTTGGTGCGATTTTTCTCTTAGATTCATGAAAAAGTTTCTTTCGTGCAGCGAGCGAGATGAAAAGCGTCGCCAGTTGTTGTTTGGAGATATTTGCCTAGTTTACCTTAATATCTTCTCACATTTTGGTACTTTATGCGCTCGTTATATGTGATAATTGTGTTTCTTGTACTCACTTATCGTATTTGTGATTTTAGGAATGGTGCGGATGAATTCGAGACAAGAACAATCAAATTGGAGTTAATGGATACATTGGAAGCTATATTGAAAGCAAGGCTTCCAAGAAAGCCCTGAAGAGTTGGAAGCTATCTGGGAGCAAGGCTTCAGAGATAGCTTTGGAGTTGGGAGCTATAGTGGAAGCGTGGCTTCCACGAAAGCTTTGAGGCTGAAGAAACACAAGCTTTCCCAACTAGATTATGCTTTGGTTTAGCTTATCATAGCACTTTGTAAACGCTATAAACCTCATTATTTCGTGAGCCTGATTGTTTGGTTATTAGGGCCCAATAATTGAACACGATCTACGGTTTACAAGTTGAACTCGACAGAGGGAACTTGTGAATTCACATAAGAAAGAATCGAGCTTGATTGTGAACCTGGGCATCAGGGAATCGATTTGCGGGTAGGATAGACATATACATATTTGCCTTGCTTAGCTAAATACAGAGTTCTTTAATGCCTGCATGTGATTTAATTCCATAGAAATATAGGTGTTAGAGTAGCTTGCATAGAGTCGTGAAGAATCGACAGGTTTTCACGAATATAATTAACTTGTTAGTTAGCAATCTAGGAAATCAAGAAGTAGAATCAACTGGAAAACTCAACTGGATTGTTCGTAGCTCTGACTCCCGGACCATTCTCTCTTATTGATAACAACCTATAATTTGCTCTCTATTACTTGACTTCAATACTTGTTTTTAATTATTGTTTTAGTTAGTAAAAATCTCAGCCATCATTGAAAAAAGATCGCTTAATAGTTTCTAGGAAATTGTTTGCTAGAATTCAGTCGTAACAATAGTCCTCGTGGGAACGATACTCAACTTATCACTTTATTACTTGTCGACCATGTATACTTGCGTGGGCGTTTGGGAGCAACAAGTTTTTGGCGCCGTTGCCGGGGACTAAATAATTGACTGTTTTTTTAGACGATTTGTTATTTTTTATTCAGGTTTAATTTTTTTTGAGTTTCCTGTGCTGTTTCAGGTATTAGGTTTCTCTTAATCCTTAGCTATAGGAATGGCAGAAGATCGAGCTTTAGCTGTACGAGATGTTGCTCTTCCCAGTCTAGAGGGAGTAGCCTCGAGCATAGTTAAACCTGAAATTACTGGACACTTTGAGATTAAGTCCGGCATGATACAACTGCTACATGCGACAAGACAATATGCTGGATTACTGCACGAGGATCCACAACAACATATCCATAATTTCTTGGAGATTAGTGACACATACACACCAGCAGGGGTCTCAACTAATTATATTCGATTGATACTCTTTCCCTTTTCATTGGTTGGGGCAGCGAAGAAGTGGTTAAAGGCTGAAAAGCTTGGGTCTATCACTACTTGGGATGCTTTAGCTAAGAAATTTTTGGCTAAATTCTATCCATCTACCAAAACAGCTAGAATAAGGAGTGAGATTATGTCTTACAGACAACGAGATGGAGAATCTTTGTATTCAGCTTGGGAGAGATTCAAGTCATTGTTAAGAGATTGTCTGCACCACAATCAATCGAATGAGGTGTTAGCCCACACTTTTGTTGAAGGTTTGAATGCTCATACCAAGATCGTGGTGGATGCTGCTGCTGGAGGCCAAGTCTTGGCATTGAATTTTAATGAGATTTATGAATTAGTGGATAAATTCTCTCAGAGCAATCCTGACTGGCAGGGTGATGGTAGAGCTCCAAGTCAAAAAGCTGTTGGAGTACTTCAATTGGATGCGATTTCAGCGTTGAATGCAAAGATGGATGGGATAACTAACTAAATTAGCAAGCTAGCATTGCCACCAGCTCAGCAACAAGTGCCATCGGTTAAACAAGTTCAGCAGTTTCAAAGTTTTTGTGAGGTACGTGGACAAGATCATGCTACTGAGGTTTGCCCCTCCAATCCAGAGTCAGTTTATTACATGGGGAATCAAAATAGGTCTCAGGGACAGAATCAAAACCAGTTTGGTAATAGCTACAATCGTAATTCACGGAATTATCATGGTTTCTCTTGGAGTGATAACCAGGCTGCACAAAGTAATATGAGATCTCAGAATAACTACCAGAATTCACATCCTCAGGCTCAACCACAGCAGTCCAGCAATTCAATTGAAGATTTGATAAAGCAGATGTTAGCAGACCAGTAGAGAATTATAGCTGACAATGCAGCTCAGGCACAGGCCATAAAAGATCTTACTACTGCTCAAAAAGACCTTGAACGGCAAATGGGACAGTTGGCTGGAGCACAAAATTCTAGAGCACATGGAGCACTTCCTGGTAATGTTGAATCGAATCCAAATCTAAAGGGAGTTGAGCACTGCCTTGCTGTAACTCTAGTTAAAGATGAAGAGTTGATGGCCAAAACTGAGGAGAAGGAGCAACTTAAAGCAGCGGAAGTAGAAAGAGTGGAGAAAGTAAAGAAAAAAGAAGAGAAAAAGGAGGCACCTCTACCGCCCCCACCATTCCCACAGAGACTTCAACCATCAAAGGATATGGCTCAATTTCAAAAATTTATGAGTATGATGAAAGAGCTTCAGGTTAACATTCCTTTGACTGATGTGTTTGAACTGATGCCGTCATTTGTGAAGTTCCTAAAAGAGATTCTAGTTAAGAAGAGAAAGCCACAAGAGATTGATACAATCGAGTTGACAGAGGAGTGTTGTACAATCCTGAGTAAATTACCTCCAAAAATTCAAGATCCTGGGAGATTTACTATTTCTTGCACTATTGGTGGTCATAATATTTCTGGTGCACTGTGTGATCTGGGGGCCAGCATAAATCTCATGCCTCTGTCTGTCTATAAAAGGTTAGGCCTAGGAGGAATCAAACCTACTTCAGTTACTCTTAAGATAGCAGATGGATCACTCACTTGTCCCAATAGTAAGGTGAAGGATGTGTTGATTAAAGTTGGGAAGTTCATGTTCTCTGCTGATTTTATTATTCTAGACTATGAAGAGGACCAAGAAGCTCCAATAATTTTGGGAAGACCATTCCTAGTCACCTCGAAGGCAATTATTGACATGGAACTTGGGGAGATGACTGTGAGAGCGCATGGAGAAAAGGTTACTTTCAAGGTTTATAACGAAAAGGATCACATGGCTAAGTTTGAACACTGTTCTTTGATAGAATTTGTCAGGCAAGAACATGAAAGTAAACCGAAAGAGTTCTCCTAAAGGAAGGAAGAAGGCAAAAGTTCGTCGTAAGAAAGGGAAATGTAAATGCTGGAAGTGAGATTAAAAGTATCGTCGTGCCACGACGTTAACTAAAGCGCTTCTCGGGAGGCAACCCGAGCTTTGTATGTAAATGCAAAAAAATAATAAATAAATAAATAAATAAAAGAAAATACAAAAAGAGTCGTGCCGCGACGTTAAATCAAGCGCTTATTGGGAGGCAACTCAATTTTTATTATTTTAGTCGTTTTCATTTATGTAATATTACGTAGTTGTTCTAATCATTTTTATAGGGCTCGGAAAGTTCGGAGTGCGAATCATGTATTGAAAAATAAAACAAATAGTGCCAGAACCACTAAGGCGAGGAGTTGCGGAGCGTTGAAGCCATGATTTTCAAAAAATGCAGCTGGAACCAAATTGAGGAAACCATAATAAGTGTTGAAATTCCACAAAGTTCAGGCAAAACAGTCAGACCCACATGAAGTTTTCTTGGCTACTACGCACAGTAGATAGCTCACAGAACATCCAGGTCTTTAGGAAGTGTTTTTAGCTGCTCGCTTACAGATTGCTTACAAAAACAATTGTTCCAGACCTGCTGGAAGCAATCCTTGAAGTGTCGCCCTAGGGACAGCATCAAAATCATCGCGACACTTGAAAAAAAAAAAATTGAAGAGAAGCTAGGCATAATAGAGGTGAAGCGTCGCTTCCACTGACGCTTTGAGTTAGGCAGTGAACACCAAGACTGCTCAAGCGATGAGCAGGCGTCGCATCCAGCATGGCTTCCCAGTTCGCGATACTTAGAATTTGTTTGAAGCTAAATCTGCACAGAAACAGCTGAAGCGTCGCTCTGTCTGTCGCGGGTGTTAAACAGAATGTCAAAAATAGTTACAGCTATGAGCAGGCGCCGCTTTTGGTAAAGCTTCCAGGTAAGTTTTACTATTTTTAGGGTCGACCTGGTTTTCGACCCAGGGACCTGCGTAAACTGAACATAAAACACCAGAAATAACACCAGTGATCACAACCTTTACCCCTCATTTCCCCTGTTTCAAACGCAACAAGAACATCAGGAACATAGACAGAAACGAGGGAAAAAAACCAGGGATGAACAAGCTTTCCATCTGCTTCGATGCTACAGTGGTAAGTCTCTTTCTCGTGTCTCTCATAATCGCTACTGCTTCTTACAACAGTCTCATAACCCTTCACCCATTTGGTTGGTTTGAGTTGTGAAGGGTGATTTGAATAAATATTTGTTCAGTATGTGTGAAATCTATGATGAACCATTGTTGGAATATGTTTAAAGTGAGCTCCCATAAGAATTTGGGAGGGCTCTTCATATGTAAACATCTAGGAAAACTAAGTTTAAAGTTTACGCACATAACTTGTTCGATAAAATGCCGCAATGACTAAAAGTTTAAATTTTGTGAAGTCTTGAGTAACAAAATATTTATTAGGCATAACATGAACTATTTGATGATCTAAATGTTTGAAATTGATGGCTTTTATGTGAAATTCGAATTAATCATTACTTGAAGTGTGCCATAAACCATTATCATGCATGATATGTGCCGAAGTGTGACTGTTCCCATTACCGCTGCCCCTACTATTTTCTTTTGTAGTTAGTTTAGATTAGTTAGTAAGTTTTATTTCCATTATAGTATAGTTAGGATGAAGTGTGGGGTCGTTACGATGCCCCATTCTCGCATGTATACTCCATGTTTTGCAGGCTTAGGTATATCGAGCTCAAGTGTGGGGTGTCACACCCTGTGTCCTACAAGCATTCGATTGGTTCGTGATGAAGATGACACCACTGCTAGCGTCAAAGCGAGGCCTTTCTGGCCTGCAGGGAAGTTCATTTACCTCTTATTCTCTATTTTTATCGCACTGAGGACATTGCTTAGTTTTAAGTGTGGGGTGGGAGACTTTCCAAGTTTTTGAGGTTATGGATGATTGTACCATTAGGAATTTAATTTTAGCAATTTTTATTTTTGTCACTTGGCTTTATTTTTATTTGTTTCTTGCTTTAATATATAAAAAATGAAAAAAAAATATTAGAAAACTCATGAAAAATTTCAAAAAGATTTTATTTTTAGTTTTAGTTAGTGGTACAGTCATCTGCCCCGTGGTTTTTCTTATGGCCTCGGTTCTTTTCCATGGGTAGACCTTTGAACCAAGTAATTTTATTTTTAGGACTAGTATAGTATTAGTTAGTAGAGTATTTTTAGGAAAATGATAGAATGCTAGGTGCCTTTGGTTTGTTTGATACTGGTGAATTTAGACTTGAGCATTTGCTATTTGTGAATTCCTTTTGGTCTTAAAGTTGTGATGCATGCCTAGAAAAATTTGAATGACCTTCATAAGACGCTTAGGTTCAACTACTTGACTTTTTTGTTAACCATTTTGCCTTAGTACTTAAATTTCAAGAGTCGCACCTTATTGGCTTAAACCAAGAGTTGGAATGAAACCGTCTTGAGTGAACTATGTGCCATGTGTAATGTGAGGTATCTTTTCTTATGTTCCGTGCTTGCATATTGATGTCTAGAACTTGCCTCATGTGTGTTCAAAACGAAATCCTAGGTTTGCTCTAGCCGGGAGATGATACAGTCGTTTCTTTGATAAGCCCTTTTAGCCTTGATTAGCCTACACTTTAATATTATCCTTCTTAAGCCCTTTTGAGCCTATTGACCTTCTTATTGGCACCCACATTTCAAGCCTTACCCCTTTTGTTCTTAATTATCTTCTTTTTGAACCCTTACCTTTTTGAGCACTTTAATTAAAATAGTTGATTGTTTGTGGAGTTGTGGTTGGAGAATTGGGTAGCTTTTGAGTGGAACCAATGAAAAGAAAATATAGTGCATTTTGAATGAAAATACATTAGCAAGGTTGGGAAAAATTGAAAAAAAAAAGAGATGAAAAGAAAGAAAAAAAATGAAAAGGAGAAAATAAAGAAAACAAAGGAAAGAAGAAAAATCTCAATCCTTGCTAGTATTTTGCACAAAGAAAAAAAATTACAAAATACTTAAAGTTGAAAGGAGACTTTTGGGTGGTTGTTTGGTTGGTTTTGAAAAAGAATGGTGGAAAGAAAAAAATTGAAAGTGATGTATTAAAGTGCTTAGGGAGGTAGTAACTATTTTATACATATTAAACCTTCCCGTTCTTTAGCCTACATTACAACGCTTAAAGTTCTAGTTAATTCCGATAGGAGTGAGCTTACATTAGTGGAGTCCTACACTACGGGCAAGACTATGGTACGTTATGTGTGGCACGTGAACTTCTTTGTGAGAGCGGGTGAATTCTTTCTATATTATGTCCCTAATCGATTCTTGAAATTTATTCTTTGTGTGATTTTTGAGACGCTCTCTTGATTCATTTTTTGGTGAGGGCATATGGTTTGCGCGGGATAGGTGAAGTTATTGACTTCTTGGTTGAGTTAATGGATGTGATTTTGTGAAAGCTTGGTTTTATTGAGTCGTTTTTGAGATTGAGATGTCTTTTGGTTGTTCTAGTGTTTTAAAATTTTGGTGGATTTTTGGCATGATGAGGGTCACATGGTATGTATATGCACTTATCTAATGGTCGGTATCAACCATAATCATAGGTAGACCCGTTCTATTGAGTGTTGGGATATAGTTGGGAAATTGATTTTTGATGATTGCTCGAGGGCGAGCAAAGATTTGCTTGAGGGCAAGCAAAAGTCTAAGTGTGAGGTGGTAATGTTTGGAGATATTTGCCTATTTTACCTTAATATCTTCTCACATTTTGGTACTTTATGCACTCGTTATATGTGATAATTGTGTTTTTTGTGCTCACTTATCGTATTTGTGATTTTAAGAATGGTGCGGAAGAATTCGAGAACAATCAAATTGGAGTTAATGGATACATTGGAAGCTATATTGAAAGAACGGCTTCCAAGAAAGCCCTGAAGAGTTGGAAGCTATCTGGGAGCAAGGCTTCAGAGATAGCTTTGGATTTGGGAGCTATAGTGGAAGCGTGGCTTCCATGAAAGCTTTGAGGCTGACGAAACACAAGTTTTCCCAACTAGATTATGCTTTGGTTTAGCTTATCCTAGCACTTTGTAAACACTATAAAACATCATTATTTCATTATTTTAGAAGGAGATCGAATTTTGAGAGCAAGTTGTGAGTTCCTAACACATTGAATCAAGAGTTTAATTCCTTTACTTCATCTATTACAATCGTTCATATTTCTTTCATGAATTATTGTGTTGTTATTATGAATATGCGTAGCTAAACATATCGTTCTAGGATTAGAGCAATTACATGAAGGTTGATGTTTGAAAGTGAATTCTACCTGTTAATTTACAATTACAGATTGTTTATTCTTTCTTGAGCCTGATTGTTTGGTTATTAGGGCCCAATAATTGAACACGATCTACGGTTTACAAGTTGAACTCGACAGAGGGAACTTGTGAATGCACATAAGAAAGAATAGAGCTTGATTGTGAACCTGGGCATCAGGGAATCGATTTGCGGGTAGGATAGACATATACATATTCGCCTTGCTTAGCTAAATACAGAGTTCTTTAATACATGCATGTGATTTAATTCCATAGAAATATACGCGTTAGAGTAGCTTGCATAGAGTCGTGAAGAATCGACAGGTTTTCACGAATATAATTAACTTGTTAGTTAGCAATCTAGGAAATCAAGAAGTAGAATCAACTGGAAAACTCAACTGGATTGTTCGTAGCTCTGACCCCCGGACCGTTCTATCTTATTGATAACAACCTATAATTTGCTCTCTATTACTTGACTTCAATACTTGTTTTTAATTATTGTTTTAGTTAGTAAAAATCTCAACCGTCATTGAAAAAAGATCCCTGAATAGTTTCTAGGAAATTGTTTGCTAGGATTCAATCGTAACAATAGTCCTCGTGGGAACGATACTCAACTTATCACTTTATTACTTGTCGACCACGTATACTTGCATGTGCGTTTGGGAGCAACACCAGTTTGAGTGGATTAGACAGGGTAGCCTGTCGGTAAGCTTGTCAGTTTCAAAATATGAGATTAAATTCTTTAGGATGGCTGGATATGCACTAGAACTAGTCCATGAACCTTCCGAGAATGTTCAAAGATTTATTGGTGCGTTTCTCCTTCCTTGAGATCATAGATGACTCGAGAAATTGTGGTTGGGACTTCATTTGATGTTGTTGTTGATATTGCTCAGAGGTATTAGGCGTACCATAAGTTAGAGAGGGAGAGCAAGAGATCCTTCGGCCCTGGTGGGCACCATGGTACCTCATTTGGAGGTAAGAGTCCTGATTATTTTGGGAGGTCACCTGCCAGGTTACCTCAGCTTATAGAGCGTAATTCTCAAAGTGCGTTAGTAGTTCATCAAGATAGACTCGGTTTTCTCTTTGTAGCTATCAATAATCTGCCCAGATTCCATTTTCAGTGAAAAGGTGTTATCACTATCATGAGTCTGGTTACCCTTTGAGGAGTTTTTCCTCACTTTGGAAAGTAGGCAGTCGTCCTTTCTCTCGTTATCTGGCACCTGTACAGCCGCAGGGATTTCATTTAGATCTCAATCAGCCAGAGAAATGCCACCATCCAGTAGAGGCTGAGAGCATGGCAGTAATTGTTTTCAGAAAGTGATTATCAGGGTAGTGGCTCAGCTCAGCTACAGAAGTAGTTCTATGAACTGCTGGTCTGGTAGGATGCTGAGGCATCTGATGCAGTAGACCCAAGCATTTCGTCCTCCCTCATCTGTGAGTAAGATTTGATTCATCTGATCGATCTGGAAATGGTTTGTCTTATCATATTTCCATGGTTTCCTTAGATGTTATGTATATTAAGAATCGGTTGCGGCAGAGGGGTGAGCTTCTAGTATGATCTATCAGGGCATTTGTGAGACCCTACTGGTTTATCTGGTTTAAATGTGAGAGATTTTGAGTGAGTATTGGTATAGTCTGCTTGGCATCTTGTTGTGCCACCTTTTCTTATTATGTGAGTCAGATTACCTCTCTTCTCGGAATTTAGTGTTGGTAGGATGATAGGATTCTTATTCATCACCATCAGAAAGTATCGTTGTTTCTTCCGCTGTAAAGTAATTAGTAAGTAATACTCGATCTACATGTCTCCTCTTGGTTCGAGATGTTAGTAAAGTCATGTTATTCTATGAGCTTCTCTCAGTTATAAAAGAGTTTACTGATAAATTGTTGGAGTTTTTTTCTTATGGGAAGGTTAAATTGGCGTGGATGTTGTTCCATTAAGCTCATTTAATGTCTATTTTTTTCAATTGCGATTCTTTGGCTAGCATGACTCAAAAGTAGTCTAGCTTTTGTAGCCAAGAAAATAAGAAGATGAGCTTCTTAAAGTTCTAATTATTTCTTTCCTCAATCCATTGCCATCTCTTCTTTGTCCGGCACTAGTTAGCTTAGGCGTCAGTAGCCTCTTGTGATTTTCCCTATGTTGAGCCATAGTGCATGTCAAGGTAGCCAAGTGAGCACATTGCTGTATTTTAAGGCTACTAAGGGTAATGGAGAGTGTCGTTCGACCCGTGAATTGAGCTATCGAGCAATGGTGCTTATGGAAAAGGTATGGAGTTGTGAACTTGAGAGTTGTAGCTGTTTTGCAACTCGAGAGGGTAATTTGGTAGCTCAGGTCTGAGCCGTATTCTGTTTTTAGCTAAGTCTTTCTTAGTCCAGCAGACTGTACGAGGATTTCTATTTCTATTCAAATTAGCTATATGAGTTGATGCTCTAAGTGGAGGAGTCTTCCTCCAATACTGAATGCTAATATTAAATCTCTAAAGAGTTGCTAAAGCATAAGCTCATTCTTTATTTCATTGACTTGTTCTATATCGAAAAGTATATCGATAAGGTGATTCGTTGGTGGAATCATGTTAACTCATCTAGAGTTGTGTGTATCTTCATTTCGAAAATATAGAACTCTTCTCTCATGATCGAGAAAGGGCCAGCTTAGTCAGAATAAGCTGGGCAATGATGTGATGATATTATCCAGATATGTTTTATTTCAAGAGTTCGATGTGCGTTATAATTCTGATTCTGTAATCATGAGACAATGTCCGTGGAATAGTTTATGAAGGTCGTGCAAGTTCTCTTATTATCTGTATAAATTTTTCTTTAGACTTAGGCTCGTTCGAGGACGAACGAGAGTTTAAGTGGAGGAGAATGAAACGACCTTAGATAGTCATTTCGGAAGTTAGGACTTCGATTGGCATTCCAATAAGTTTAAAAATTTTATAATATCTATTAGGACCTATCTGTAAAATTTGAGCTAAATCAGACCTCGTTTGGTACGTATCGGAAGAAGATTTCAGTTTTTATTGTCGATAAATATTAAAAAGAGATTTTCGAGCTCGATTTTGGCAAATGAACTCTGATTCGAAATCTGAAAGTGCCGCTGGGTTAGTATGAGTATTTGTGACTTATGTGAACTTTCGAAAGTGAATTTCGAGGTTGTTCGGCTAGTTTCCGCTAAAATGCCGAAAGTTAAATAATTTGACCTTTTTCCATTAAATTTGTATATTGAGTTTCGGGATTCCAATTTGAGATCCACCTTAGCAAGTGTATTACATATATTTTGTATAACTTACTTGAGAAATTTGGGATCATTTCGAATTTCGTAGAGTTCCGTTTTACTTTTCGTCGCGAAAAAAATATATTAAAGGAAAAAAAAGGAAAACATAAGAAAAAAGAAAAGTAAGGCGGTGGACCTTACTTTACATTTGAAACAGAGAAATTTAAAGATGAAAACAGAAACGGAAAACACAAGAGAGCGCAGAGGGGAAAATGGCCAGGAAAAAGAAAAAGGAAAGGAAACAGAGCAGGAAAAAAATTGAATTTTCATCCCGAAATATTTAGGTGATGATCTTAATTAATTATTTTGGTTTATTACGTGTGTTTGAATATATTTTAACGATAAAAATTAGGATTAGACATCATTTTAATAAGTTCAATTAATAGTTTAAAGGTCAGTTGAACCCCGATAATAGAATTGATTATATATTCGTATTCAGTGAGTTATGGGCAACATATAAATGTAATTTATTTAGAGTTTGGTTATGTGACCTTAAACCTAGTACATAGGTCTTGCCTGCGTATTGCGTAGACGAATAGGGTATCAGGTTCCTAGCTGGATTACCATAAGATGTACGGAATGAAGCCTTTAGCCTTATGTGATATATTTTTCTGCTTATTGAACACAGTGGGATCGTTTGGCAATGAATCCAAGGACAAAGCGCTTGTTGAGTAACTGTGCTAACTTCGTAACAAGGTAAGTCTTTTGTATCCATTTCTTTGGAGGCCCTTGGCTTCGTGGATGATCTACCACGTGTTCCTTACGTGTGCAGCTGCCGATAGGCGTACTCATTACACCTTAGCTTTGAATTTACATTGTATATTTTATGTTATGCCCTGTTGTTGGTATTGCATTGAGCATATGAGCATTGCACTCTGGTGAAGGGTCATTATTGCATATACTTCCCGGTTAGCGATGAGAGTCCCGCACCGGTGAAGGGTCATTATTGCATATACTTCCCGGTAATCGATGAGAGCCCGAGCCGGTGAAGGGTCATTATTGTATATACTTTCCGGTAATCGATGAGAGTCCCGAGCCAGTGAAGGGTCATTATTGCATATACTTCCCGGTAATCGATGGGAGTCCCGAGCCGGTGAAGGGTCATTATTGCATATACTTCCCGGTTGGCGATGAGAGTCCCGCACTGGTGAAGGGTCATTATTACATATACTTCCTGGTAATCGATGAGAGTCCCGAGCTGGTGAAGGGTCATTATTGCATATACTTCCCGATAATCGATGAGAGTCCCGAGCCGGTGAAGGTATCAGGCACATGTGACTGTATTGCATCATACCGCATTCATCCCATCTCATTGCACCGCATACTGACTAGTATGTGACTGTTGTGCTGTGTTTTGTGTATGCGGCATGTATACCATATTGTGGATTTATTTCAGTTTGCCTATACGTTTCTGGCTATTTAGTGTCCTTAATTGATTTATATGCTTTAGATATATATGGATCGGGTTGCACGCCGCAACAGTATAAATATATGGATCGGGTTGCACGCCGCAATAATATAAATATATGGATCGGGTTGCACACCGCGACAATTTGAATATATGGATCGGGTTGCACACCGCAACAGGATATATTTCTGACTGTTGATATTTTCGGGATACCTATATGTCCTAGCTACCTTATGTTCCTGTTTGTTAATGAGTTTATGATTCCATACGTGTTTTCAGTTATTATCTGGCTCTACCTTTTTCATAATTTAAATAATACGAATTTGGTTTATCTTTTTTTCTTATCCCTGGCTAGCTATCCTATTCTTTGAGGTGGCTAGTCTGCCTCACTTATTGAGTCCTTTTGACTCACCCTTGTTTGTTATTTGTCCTTGTCTATCTATTTCGTTTCGGCAGGTTCGCTCCAGGATTGAGTTCGCCACGTTGTGAAGGAGCGAAGACGACTTCAGCCGTCAGGGTGAGCAAGCTTTTATTCAGGATGGCCACAGTTTCATGTTTATTATTTCAGTTGCATTTTGCTCCCTTCAGGAGGTATCTATCTTCTTTCGTACTCTTAGATATATAGTTTGGATAGCCTTAAACCTAGTATGTTGGGTAGTCAGCTGTAATTTCTTTTGTACAGCTTAGAGGTATCAGTATGTCTGTGCTTTTTCTAAGTTTTTTTCTAATTTATAAATTGAATTATATTTATTTTCCTAATTTAATTGGTAAGGGTTCGCCCGACGGGTCTAGGGGAGAATGTCGGGTGCCCGCACGACCTAGCCGGATTTCGGGTCGTGTCACTTAATTAATTGATACATGGAATGAGTGATAACAAAAACCGTCAATGAATTATACATCCACATTCTCTGGATTTTATAACATGTAAGTCTTTTTCATTTATATTTTTCTTTAGTAGGAAGTCCCAAAGAGCAGGATGACCGTCCAACTCCCCTAAATGCAATATGGGAATGACTCTTAGTGTGTAGTAGCAACAAAAGAAAATTCCACATATCAAATCTATTGGTAAAAATTGGCTCATGTACGTGGCATTTTCGGGGCTCGGTTCAAAGTGTGCCGAACAGCTGTTTTTAAGCCAGAGCCCGAGGAAAGCAACGAGAATATTAAAGTCATCAACCGAAGCTGCAATCCATGGGACACCACGGTGAATGGCCACCTCGGTCGTACTGACAACAACCTATATCTCTGTGGTCAACACCTTGCTTGTAAACCCGTTTTAAATTTGATTTGTTACCCTAACTGATTTAGGTCAATCCAAATTGGCGCCGTTTGTGGGGATTCAAGCAATTATGTTTTGTTCCAAGGTTGAACCATAATTCATTTCATGTCCGTTCTCACACGTTATCTTAGTAATAGCCAACAACGGCAAAGATACCAGTAGACATCAGTAACCTTCCGATGGACAAGCTTATGTGTTTATGCCTCCACTCCCAACAGGAAATACGCCTGTACCATTATCGCCTCTGGTAGATCCTTAATCATCAGCAACGAATGACCTCTTTCAAGCGTTTGTCGTACGCTTCTTAAACCATCTTCAAGCGCGATTTGACGAGCAAGCTAACTTTAACGTTGAATTTCATAGCTCTCTAGAAGCAGTCTCGATGAGAAATCATGCCACCCCAACCGATACTCCACCCGTAGCTTCGAATAAAGGTATCCTAAACTTCGTTCCTACGGGCGCGACAACAGGGGGACCACAAAATGGAGACACGTCTGGAAGCTCGGGGACTGCACCGAACACCAATCCACCCTTCGGGATGGTTCCCAATATGGCGAAAAATAACTCCTCGGTAGATCTCAAAAAATGGAGAAGGGAGATCGAGGCCCGGGTTGAAGCCCGAGTCGAGAAGCGGCTCGAAAACGTCCCTGGGGTGAGGAAGCCCCAAAGGGCGTGGGACATCGACAAATGTAGGCAATTGCCATACAAACCCGAGGCTGCCCCAGCACAAATTCCAAAGCATTTTAAAATGCAGATTCTGAAGAAGTATGATGGCACCACCGAACTGATACGGGGTAAAACGCGGAAGCATAAAAGTAACGATACAAGTATGACATAACTCAAACAACCACCAAGGTAGCTACGAAGAACTAGTTTCGGAAAACCATCGGATCGAGTCAAGAGACACCAAGACTACGAAAAATATCCTAAAGAGGCACTTGGCTCTTGCAAACGAGTTTGATTGGATAAGGAATGAAGTTCAAATGGATTCAGCATAAGAAATCAAGCCAAAAGAGGTTTCTTCAATTAGAGAGAATATCTCAAGTTTCATGTAATGTCAAGGTTGTCTAATGAGATAAGATAACCTAGGAGGTATTTTTAGGTTCACCTTACATAGGAATAAATGACATAAAAGTCCACAAGTTAGGTCAAATCATTAAAGACCACGCAGGGTCAAAATAGGGAAATAGTCTTAAAAGCATTAAAAATCCCATCAAGGCTTGAACAGGGGGAGGCGCTCCACCCTCCCCTACTGGGCGCCCGCCCTGGACATAGTTATGCTTAGGTCACCCGCCTCTAGCTCAAGGCACACCACCCTACAAACTTCAGAGAGTTTGGTTATTGACACTTAGCCGCATTTTGAGTCGGATTTGTGGGTGGCGGTCCGCCTACCCTTGAAGGCGGTCTGCCCTGGTCTTGCCAAGCTTCAGAGGTGGTCAAAATGAGCTGGGGCGCTCTACCTTCACATGTGCTCAACTGGAACATCTTCAAATCGCTCCCGAAGCCTCCATCTTCAAAGCTCTTCCAAATCAAGTGTAGATGAGCATCTTGGATCTCTTTAGCTTGACTCCGACTAAATGGACTTATGGTAGTTTGCCCAGCATCAACCGACCCAGTTGAACATGTGACTGAGTTCATGGTGATGGTGATGGTGAAAGAGGGATTTGTCTGAAATTAAAAAATAATCTATGTTCTTAAAAAAATTCGGGGACGCTTAGGAAAATCGGGCGCTACGTTGGTACATGCATTTGCCCTCGGAGTCTATCTCAGACTTAAAGGAGTTAGCTGATGCATTCATCAAAGCCCATACCGGAGCGCAAAAAATTCTTCAAATAAAGAAGATATCTTTAAAGTTAAACAATAATATACGGAGCCCATCAAAGACTTCCTCGAGCCCGAGAGGATGGAGCTTTCCCCCATGGGAGATAACTTGGCCATCATGGCTTTCGAGAGAAACATCAATGTTTGGAATTCAGAAGCGGCTGCCGAATTAAGGAAAGAGCTTCAACAATATCAAGCTCAAACGTGGGACGAATTACACGACACAGCTGCCAATAAAATAAGGCTAGAAGAAGCGGAATGGAGAGATGCAGACCGAAGCTCAAACTATAGAAACCGCCCAGATTCATCATGACACGCCAAGGCACTGCATGAAAACTCGAAGGGTCGATATGAGCCATACGATTCATAAAGGCAACATGTAAGCCAAAGGCTTGGTGGACCACCCGTAAGCCAGCGCCTCGGAGGCCGAGCGAACCATAATGCTAACCAAAAGAGCACCACGAGGCCTGCTTTGGTATCTAAAGATGAAGATTTGCCTCGGATATCAGATTACAACTTCAACGTATCAACCACGGAGTTGGTAAATGCTTTGAAGTGGATGAAAGACAAAGGGGTGAGGTTGCCCAAAGATATGAGGGCAGCCCCTGAGAAAAGAGATCAAAGTTTCCATTGTGAGTTCCACGCTGACTATGGACATCGTACTGAGGACTGTATGGAACTTCGCCTCGAGGGGGCCCTTCTACTGAAGAAACGCTTGCTAGGTGAATTCCTCACTGATAGAGGAAAGTAAAACTATGTGAAGAATAAAGGGGATGGACAGCCACCGAAGGCACCACCCCACAAGAGGGTTGTGAACGTGATAACTGAGGGGTCAGAAGTAAACAGTGTGAACTTTGCTGCTACCAAGAAGTTTTCCAAATTGTCAATAACAATGGAAAAGAGGACCCGAATAGAAGGCTCGGGCAAAGAGATTTTTTTATGATGATGATGATCGTGATGGGATGATGTTTCCTTATCACGACGCCTTGGTTATCATACTAAGGATCAATGACTCAGACATCAAGCGTCTTGATTGACCCTGGTAGCTCGGTTAACATTATAAGCTACGGGGCTATTAAGAAGATGTGGTTGAAGGACCAAATCGTCTCGAAAGTAACCGTCTTAACTGGCTTCAAAAATTCTATGGAGAAGACGTTGGGCGAGATTACGCTCAATACATATGCAGAAGGAGTTGTTAAGGAAACAATGTTCTAAGTCATGCCCGAGGACATGGCTTACAGTGTGATCATCGGGAGGCCATGGATTCATTCAATGGAAGTTGTACCATCTACTCTTCATCAAGTCATCAAATTCCCAACCCCTTGGGGAATTCGTTCGATTAAGGGAGAGCAACAAATGGCTAGGGAATGTTATTCGATTTCACTAAAGAGTAGAGTTGTCCCGAACAGACCGAATAAATAGCAATCAGAGTAGCCAGGGTCTAGTGATAACCTTGGGGGTATGGACACTTTATATCGATGGGGCGACCAACTCAAAAGTTTTGGGGCTTGGAATTGTCCTAGTGACCCAAATGGGAGAAAAGATCATATATTCGATCAGGTTCGAAAAGGTGACCAATAATGAAGCCGAATATGAAGCTGTTTTAGCAGGGTTGGAATTGGCCAAAAAGATGGGAGTGGAAAAAGTTGAGTTGAATTGTGACTCACAATTGGTCGTGAATCAAGTGCTCGAGGAATATTCGGCTCGCAAGCCCAAAATGCAGCAATTCTTAGCCCGATCACAACAAATCTTAGCTAAGTTCCAAGAGTGGAAGATCCAGCAGATACCTCATGAGGAAAATTTCGAGGCTGATGCCTTAGCTAACTTAGGCTCGGGTGTTGAGGAAGAACACTCAGGGACTGATTCTGTTATTCGGTTGCTCTCCTCTCAAATGAAGAACATGAAGCTAGAAGTCAACTCAGTGAATCATACTTGGGATTGGCGAACCAAGTTCATCTCTTATTTGGAATCAGGGACTCTCCCAATCAGTAAGAGAGAGGCGAAGAAGTTGAGAACCCAAGCAGTTTCATACTCGTTGATTTTAGGACAATTGTACAGAAGGATGTACTGTGGCCCGATGCCCAAATATTTGGGCTCGGGAGAAATTGAATACATTAAAAGGAAGTTCACGAAGGCGAGTGTGGCAACCATTCGGTGGGAAAAGTTTTAGTGCGAAAATTGCTTCGGGTTGGATACTATTGGCCAACTATTAGCGTCGATGACAAAGCCTTTGTGAAGAAATATGATAAATGTCAATGTCACAGCCGAATGATCCACCAACAGGTCGAGCCTCTACATTTGGTCGTGTCACCTTGACCGTTCATGAAATGGGGAATGGACATAATAGGTCTCATGCCAAAGGCAAAAGGAAGTGTTCGATTCATACTCGTGCTAACGACTACTTCACAAAATGGGTGGAAGCCGGGGCTTTTGCTAAAGTTAGACAGAAGGAGGTAATATATTTCATTCGTAAAAATATCATCTATAGTTTCTGTGTCACAAGAGAAATTAGTTGTGACAACGACCCTCAATTTATGGGGTCAGTGGTCACTCATTTCCTGAATCAGTGGGGCATAAAAAGGATAGTGTCAACCCCCTATCACCCAAGTGCCAATGGCCAAGCTGAGTCTTCTAATAAAGTGATCGTCGAAAATATAAAGAAGAGGCTTGATGAAGCAAAGGGTCCATGGCCCGATGCGTTGTCTGGGGTGTTGTGGGCGATGCGAACCATAGAGAAAAACAGCACCGATGAAACTCTTTTCTCCTTTACTTATGTGATGGACTCACTCATTCCCGTGGAGGTAGGTGAGCCCAGCCTTTGGTACGCCCATGCTACCGAAGATGCGAACCAACAAGCTATGTGCATAGTGTTGGATTTACTTGAAGAAGAAAAAAGGGAACTAGCTTTGGTTTGGCTAGAGGCACAGAAAAGACAAATTGAAGCATATCTCAATATGAAAGCTAAACTCAGGGATTTCAAAGTCGGTGATTATGTGTTGAAAGTCTCAAATCAATCAACCAAGGAGAAAAATGCTGAGAAACTCGTTACAAATTGGGAGGGACTCTACAAAGTCAAAGGAATCATGGAAAAATGATCTTATCAATTGGAAGACTTGAAGGGAAAACCCAAGCCCTCGAATTGGAATATCTCCAATTTGAAGCGGTATTATTTCTGACTACGAGGTACGCTACCCTTGATCAATAAAATCTCACCTACAGCTACGAGAAGAAAATGCTCCGAAGCTTGGGTCGAATGACTTTAACTAACCCCTCGTTTTACTTTGCTTGGCCTTTTCAAGAAGCGGACGGAACGACACACAGTGCTCGGATCTTCATCAAGATTCATAACCAAACACTGGGGGGATGTGAAAGATGGGGTGCAGTCAAACTCGACTCAAAGCCTTGCATACCGGGGACTGTCGCCCGTGGATTAACTTAGTCCTTTGTATTTTCTGCCCGATAGTGGCATCATTTTGAAATTTTCCTGTCTCCTTTCGACTAGGTTTTATGTAAAAGCCAGTCTTGGCTCGTTATTATTGTTAATGAAATGAACTTGATTCAATATTTTTTTGTTTCTGCGATTTTATCTATTGAAGATATACTATTTGACCGAAGTCATTCTTTCATGCCATGGCTCGGGGGTAAGACGTCGCTCCAAGCTAGCATCGGTTATCATAAAGCCTTGCAAGCAAAATTATCTCAAGTGTCCAGTCGAAATTTCCAAGACAAAATAAAGGCTAACACTTAAAGACAAAAAATGAAATATATTAACACAAGGCCGAAGGCTTTAAAATATCAATGGATCATGCCTGAAGGCTACAAAGATCGTTTATACAATACGACTCGATGGCCGCAACCAAAAGAAAAAGCATAAAAGAAGAAGTGCTAAGTTTTGGGACCATCTCCTTCCTAGGAAGTCCCATCCTCAGCATCTTCGATATCTTCCTTACCTTCATCTTCTTAATCCCCGACGTCGTCATCACTCGAACCTTCACTTGAAGGAAGTTCATCTATCATGGTTTGGGCTTTAGCTGCATTATTATCGGCTTTAACAATTTCATCCTCCAAGTTAAGCTCACCAGCTTGGCACTCCTTAAGTAGCTTCAACCGAGACTTGATGACAGCCCAACGCTTGTCCAGCTCCGCCCTCTTAACTTTTATCTTGGCCTTCGCCTTCAAGTCCACCACTTCATTTCAAAGTTGATTAGCTTCGGTTTCAAGAATTAGAATCCATTTTTGACCTTCTAGCCTTTGGATCTCGAGCACATGCTTTTTCAACTGCTCGTGGTATTTGTTGGCTTCTTCCATGAACTTTTCCTTAACCCGAGCCAATTTATCATTGAGCCTCACGATCTCGGCGCCCAACCTTGAGCGCTCTACCTGAAATCACCCATTACTTGAATCTTGGCCTCGGAGGTTGCAGCAGCTTCACGCAGATCGGAATGGGACTTAGCCAATTGAGCCTTCAATTCGGCGATTTGAGCATTAAAGTTGTCCTTCTGCTTATCTCAAGCATTGGCGATGTTTTGAACCTCTTCATACCTCATGTTCTCAAGTTCAACGGCCCTCAAAGATAGAAGGAAACCTCAACCAAAAGTTACAGAGGAGTCAGAAGAGGAATAAACGCTCAAACGAAAGAAGATTGAAAACGATAAAAACTTAACCTAAGTGCATTCGCAGTAGTAGTGGCGGCTAGTTGTGCCGGAGTGAATTTTTGAACAACAGCCTCTTCCTTCGATCTTAGTAATGGCATGAGGCTTAGAATATCTCAATGAGAGCATTCCAAGAGGGTCAACGAAGCTAGAACCTACAACTTCCTCAAAGGCCTCTCTGAGGCTGAAACTCCAACAGGCTCGGAGTGCGCCCAAGCAGCACTGATAGATGTCTCCTCCTTGGCAGTAGGAGCCACAACCTCTCCAACCTTGGCCTTGCCTTTAGCCTTGGAAACAGCCATATCAGGTTCAAGCTCTAACTCTTCTAGGTTCACGCTCTAACTCTTCGAGGTTCACTACCTCGACTTCCTTTTGAACTTCAAGACCCTCGCCGATATGCTCATAAATCAGTCCCCGGCGCCGCCCAAAAACAACTTCAGGCCCTAAGGAGGTCACCGGCTCGGTACGAGGACGGACCAAATAGGCAAGCTTTTTTGAATTTGCCCTCTTTCTTTTTGAATCTGCAAGAGTTGAGGTGGGAAGTTTATGGACAAAAAAATGATAAGAAGTTGAAATACAAGTAAAGTGACCGAGGAAGATGTCATCGTCACCTTTTAAGGTCCCCTGATCGAGGGACCCATTTGAAGGTTTGGAAGCTTTTGAGGACTTAAGCTCCTTCAAATCACCGACTAGATTTGCCATCGAGGCCACATACGATATCAGAAGCTTCTTTTTCCTTCTTTTTCTTCTCCTTTCTTTTCTTGCTCTTCTTCTTCTTTTTCTTGGGTTCGGTGTTAATCACCCTGTTGGGAAAACCTAACACAAAAAGAGATATTAGTAACAAGGAAGACAACCTCGAGCGATATCCTCGGGCACAAGATGGAAATAATGCTCACCATGTCTCTTACATGCCCAACTATTGCTAGCAGCTATGTCCATCCAAGATCTAATAGGACGCTTGTGAGCCTTGGTTATAACCTTGACCCAATCAGATAAACCCTGGGGGGACAATGTCGACCCTATTGGCTGCAAATGAGAAACGAATCAAAACACAAGTCAAAAAGAGGAAAGAAATAAAGACGGCAACCGAAGGGATTGAAAGCAGCAAAATACTTACGTGTCCTATTCCACCTTTCTGGAAATTTAGGCTCCGTGGATAAGCAGCTAGTCTCCAAGAGGATGTAGCGGTCATACTAACCTCAGTCCCCATGATCCTCCCTATTTGTAAGGATTAAGTACTTATCTCGGCTTTTCAAGGCCACAACTCCAGCCTTATGAAAGTATAGGTAAAAAAGAGAAATAAGATGTTGAAAGGTAAAATCCACCTTGGCTCTTCGGCTCAACCAATCTAAACATTGCACGACCCTCCAAACTCCGGGGCCCAGCTGAGCCAAACAAAGATTGTATGTTCGGCAAAATTCATCAATCACCCTATATACAGGAAGTGAGAACCCGATGGTGAATGGATAAGTGTACGCAAAGGATAACCCTTCTACGTGGTCACAACATCTGCTATTTAGGTCAGGAACAACAATTTTGACCTCAGGCCTGAATCGGAATCCCTCCGAACCAATTCCACGTGGGCTTGAGTAATCAGCGAATGTGTCGTTTGTACCGGCACGTTCCTATTCAACTCTTGCTGATCAGCCGTTTGGTTTTGTAACTTGAAGTCTTTTTTGGTGTTGAAACTTGAAGAGATGATGTGGTGAGGCTCGAGTTCTTGCTCGAGGGGAATTTTTTTCTTCTTCTTTGGCCCCGAGGGTCCAGCCTCGGCATCATGCCCTCCGTCGGTTCTGGAAAATTCAACCCCAGTCTCTGTGGTGGCATCGACCTCATCATCTTCACCTTCGACGTCATCATCACCTTCAACGTCATCATCTTCACTGCCATCATCGTCTCCTTTGACAAATGTATCGCAACCAGCGTTCTGGTTAAGCCGCCTCAAACCACCCATCTGCGACGATACTTCTTCGTCGCCTTCCACTGAAGTGATGATGTTTAGAGGCTAAAGCGCATTTACCAACTCACCGCTGACAATCATGGTATCGGCGGGAGGGGTCCTCCTCTCAAAAGAACCACTAGAACCTTGAGCGGAATTCGTTGCAGACATTGCAATTATAAGTTGAGAACTGTGATTTTAGAGCAAATATGAAGGAAGAACAGGTGGAAAAATCTCAAAGAAATATTTACTGTTGCTTCAAAGATTTGAGTGAGGGAGAATATGATCAAGTGGAGCTATTTATAGGTGAATGATCATCATTACTTAAACGTTGGGAAGAGCAAACGAAAAGGTGCGACCGTCACGTAAGCCGCAACGGAAAGATGAAGTGACTGAATAATTTTTAAAATCCTTGGCTTATATTTCGCTGCGTCATTCTCCCGCTCAAATTGATTCCACTCCTCGGAAACTCTGACACTTGCCCAAGGAGTGGGGGACTATCTGTATTGGGTAAAAATTGGCTCGCGTGCGTGGCACCTCGGGAGCTCGGTTCAAAGTGTACCGAACATATGTTTTTAGGCCGGAGCCCGAGGCAAGCGACGAGAATATTGAACTCATCAACCGAAGCGGCAATCCACGGGACACTTCGGTGAATGGCCACCTCGGTCGTACTGACAACAACCTATATCTCCGAGATCAGCACCTTGAGCCTCGGTGGACTATCACACTTTCAGCGGGATAACTGTCCATGATCTCAGTCCACTAACCCCACTTCCAAAGAATGTGAGATGTGAGTGGATTAGTGGATGAACATGGAGGGAACAACTTGTATGACACATTTATAAATAGCATTTCATTTATATTGTAATCATCTAGAAATACATACCAAAAACTCTGCCAAAATTTGTACTCATCGTCAATATTTGGAATTTCATCTTTATTGCTCATCAATTTGTTCAATTTCATTATTTTATTTCAACATTAATACTTAGCATTGCTTGTAAACCCGTTTTAAATTCGATTTGTCATCCTAACTGATTTAGGCCAGTATATAAAAAAGATAACCTTATTCCTAGAACGAAATGCAGAGATTGGAGTCCAGATACATCAAAGCGTAAGAAGTATATATGCTATTATCGGAGAGATTTTGACAACATCTTAATTAATCTATGATTGAAGAATAAGGTGATCAAGAAAGTCTTCCTCTGCCAAAAACAATAAAACCCAGAGTACTTTCAGCATAAAGCAAAAATTGCTAAAATTTTGACAAATATTAACTTTTACTAATACATAATGTTAATTGTGCAATAAATTTAGTGAATGATGAACTTGTCAAATATAGATCGTTGTTCTACCTAGAGAAAATAGAGGGCGGGGCGGGGGGGGGGGGGGTGGGGAGTATTTATTGTTTAAATTTTCTTAGACTGTTTGTATAACAGCTTCGATCACGGGAATTTTACGCATCCTTAACAACTTGACAGAATACACATTAAATAAAGCTTTTGCTAGTTTGCATTTAAAGCTTGCGACCTCCTTGTCACGTATTATTACTTTTTATGAGAATATACCAAGAAAATATACTCCTCGAATTCAGTTAGTAATTTAGTCAACTCTCGGCATCAAGTAGTAACTTCTAAGAATCAGGCGTAATTGTTGTGCGTCAATTACTTTGACGAGGAATCACTTATATATGATATAGTACAATATAAAATAGTGAGGAACTTTTACTTTCCATATTCCTTAGTGATGATTATCTTTATTGAATAGGGTAAAATTTTATGTGAAATCTCTATTTGGATGAGGAAAATAATATTCCAAGGGATAATTTTTGACTCATTTGCTTTGGATAATTTTACATTCAAAAATGTCTTTCTAAGTGAATGCTTAATTCTTAAAAGAAAACATGGATAAGTCTAATCCATTTAATCACTCAGAGTGAAATATAGAGTAAAGTTGTAATTCGGTGATGTCATAGCTTTAGGCATGGAATGTCTTCTTCATGTAATATTAACCAATAACGTATTATTCCAAAATTTTATACAGCGAGGGATTATGATCATAGATTAATAGATCAATATGGTTGATTTGACTTCGACTATCAAAGTTGTGTTTTCTAAAATTCATGTTCTTAAATAAAAGGAATTTCACACTATACAACACTTTTATGTATCATATTTATATTGACAGTAGTGTTATTAGATAGTTGCATTAGATATCTACAGTTGTTAAATCATTGTATATATAAACACTTCTATCATTTAACTATAGTTAAAGAATTTAAATTTATTAGATGTACAAAATAAATTATGAAATTTAACATAAAAAGATAGTGGAGGTGAATAAGTATTTTTTCGTCTGCAACTATAGGCTATATAATGCAGCTCATGTCTCTGTCTCAACCGAATTTTTCTACGGCTGCATGCAATGGTAAGGGCAGATATTTCTTTCTTTCTTTACACTTTTCTTTTTTGGGAGACAAAGTTAGGTGAAATATCTTTTTCAAATTTTGCCAGCCAACTAAGGATGTATGGTTTTCAATTCCTCTGAATCTTCGACTCTTAGCAACTACCACAAGTATATATCTCCTTCTGTTGAAAACAAAAAGTCAAATTAATATATTCTACATCCTTACTTCTCTCTTTCTCTTTTATTTGATCTAACACGTGCTCAAAAGAGTATGGAAAAAGAACTACTGTTGTTTACCAAAAGAATTTTGGAAAATAAATCAAACCTTCATTCTTATTCTGAAAATCTAATGGTCCGACTAATATGAATTTTAAAGTAGTCAATTAAGGTGGTAAACAATATTAACCAAAAAAGTTCTCAAATCTCGAGGTTCGAACCCAAAACCTCTAATCAAGAATGGAAAAATCACAACTATCGCAACACCACCCCTTGGTGGTAAATCAATCTCCATCAATGTAGCATCCAAGAGTAATCAAATGTAGCGTGCTCGTCATATTTGTACCCACTTTTGAATTTTATGTTAAGATTAATTTCTTGATGTAAATTTCTAACTAAACCCTAAATTTGTATCCACATTGGAAACATAATGGTCACAGTTAAAGTTGATGCCTTGATTTGAATCTTAAAAGTTGTTGGGAAAAAAAAAAGTTGAATATGATTTCACATGTTAACTCAATGATGATGATAAAACGGAGAACAAAAGTTTTCTTTTTATTGTTTTAAAGAATAAAGCAAGTCAAGTCTGAACGAAGCTGAAGGCCATCGCCAAAATCTAGTGAAATAGATTCGTTCAGACATCGCCAAAATCTAGTGAAATAGACAAAACTAACTAATGCTCTGGGTTGTCACCCTTCGTACTGAATTCAAAATGCTGGGCATGAAATAGAGATTTACACAGGAAGTTGGAAAACATAACTGCCCCTCACTAACAAACTCAATGAGCTCTCAATTAAGCATCTTTAAGAAATGATACAACTTCTTTTTGATACTTTTTGATAGCATCAACTACCTTGATTGAAAATGATTCATCTTCAGGATAATAAGCAACAGGATCAGATAATAGAGGTTCTGAAACATTGATCACACCTTCAAGAGTTGCGTGCAGACAATAGGCTGCATATGTAACATGGTATCCACCTTCTTGAACCATCAACAACCGTCCATTGCTATACTTGTCAGCAATGCCACGAACTGTCTGCCCGATCTCTCTGTAACCCTCCATCGTCAAGCATTGTCTTCCATTTGGATCAAACTGAAATGCAAGCCGAGTAGAAGAAGTTTCTTTAGTTAGCAGAATATGATAGCAGATTAAATACCATGATGTAAATAGAGTTGATTATTTAATCTCTGAGAAATTAACATTGAATGCAGAGAACATTCGGAACTGACATTCTCATCTTGCGTTTGACATGCTGTAGTAAGTTACCTTCTTAAGAGCAACAAGAACAACTATGACTCAGTTCAAAACAAGTTGGAGGATGTTATATAAATCCTCATTGACCATGTTACTCAATTTCAACTCATCTCATGTCAATATTATGAAAATACAGAACAACATTTTAGAAGTTCTTGAAATTTTCTAAACATACCAAAAGGCTAAACCACTCCTAGAAAACATAAGACCTAGGTGATAACATGTCTACAACATACTCAACTAACCTTCACGATGAGCAATATGGGAAAATTCTAATCCACATCAACTGTGCAAACAACTTAGATGATGGTTTCAGACTGCAGCTCTGTATTGGGGTCTTAAGTATCATCAGGGGAATGGAGGTATGACCAACAAACAAGGTGAACAGAAAAACAACGTTGATCAAGGAATGGGTCGGCTGCAGTTTTTTTCCCCCCTTTGGATGAAGCAATCAACCGTATATAACACGCATCAAGAAGATGCATAGTTAAAAAAGAGATGTGTTAGCTCCAATACATCAAAAATCTAAGTTAGGATTAGGGAGCTAACAAAGTTGAAAAGTTGGTCATTCCTATGCACAGGAGTTAAGTTGCTCCAACTAAACAAGTTAATTAAACATCTAGCTTTAAGGGAGTGGGGTGAAGTTGAGATTCCATCAAACCATCTGCAGTTCCTCTCTATCCAAACTCACCAAAAACTTCAAGCAGGGATCAACTTCCAGATCTTCTTGATGAATCTATCAACTCTCCATAGACACCAGCATTCATATGTGTCTCTGACTGAACGAGGCATTACCCAGCTGAGTCCAAAAATAGAATGAAACATGTCGCAAAGATCAGCACCCACAGGGCAGCGCAAAAAAGGTGACATGGTTTCTGAGTTTTGCATGCACATGTAGCACCTGTTCACGACTTGAATTCTTCTACATTTAAGGCTGTCCTGGGTTAAACATGCATTGTTGAGGGCTGTCCAACTGAAACAAATAACTTTAATTGGCAACTTGGTTCTCCAAATGAGGTTCCATGGCCATAGATCTATCATAGTGTTTTGAGCACTTAAGTGACTGTAACATTCTTTAAGAAAATGTTTTTAAGTTTCTCCAGACCATTCTATCCTCATTCTGCCCATTGAAGTTGCATCTGTCCAACTTAGCAAGAAGATCCACAAGATCATCAACTTCAAGTAAAACATAGTCAAAAGTAACCATGTTCAAGACTTTGACATGTGGAACTTATCATGTCAGCGATAAATTTGAACTTTTTCTTGAAGTGTCTTGACATGTGAACTACTGTCAAGATTTGACAGAGGACAGAGCTTGTCCCTTTTTTTTTTTTTTTTGAAAAGGAGAGGACAGAGCTTGTCCATGCTGGAACTCTGTAGAGACTTTTGTATCAGTAAGACTGCTAGTGCCGAAAAAGTAAAAGGGGTAATTTGACCTTTTTCCCTCTAGAGATGGTTAGGCTTCTGCTGATGATACTAAGGCTATTAGGCAGAAGGCATATTCGTAGGAGAGAAAAGACAAACCAGCTGCTGCTTTTGTATCCAATATACTAGGGCCAAGATGAACGAAAAAGGATAGCTAAGAGACTGGCAATATAGGAATGGAACATGACAGCAATATAAGGATTACCACTGGGAATAAGTGCTTTTAAGTAATTATCTTTAATTTACAGCACTCAACTATGGTACACAGATTGCACATAAGTATTTCAGTTTGCTAAACAGACTATTGGAGAATATCATTTGTCTCCAAAAGGAAGATTAACATTGCTGATAACTTTTTATTTTCAGGGCAAGCAGAACATAAGCTTACATATTAGGTTTTAAGTATCGGTGTTTACTGCATGCAACCTCAAATCTTGAGATTCCGTCAAGTCAAATTTGTATACTTGTAAACAGTAACTAATTACAGTAACATTTGAATGACTGCTCCAGGGGCGGACACACGTAGAAATTTTGGGTGCTCAGCACCCATTGAACTCGACGCGGAGTGTAAAGGTATACAAAAAATTATGAGGAAGAATATAAAGGTAGCAAGCACCAAGGAAATAAGAAGCGAGACTGGTGCTTTGGTTAAAGGGCCGGTGCGGAAAGGCATTCTCCTAGAGGATGATAGTTCAAAACTCACGCACTCCACTAAGGAAATTAGCCTACTGTAATAGAGCTAATTTTTGTAACAACTTTTGTAACTTTGCATCCACTGGATGCTTTTAATTAATGAAATCCTTACTTCATCAAAAAAAAAAAACTCACGCACTCCATTTCCCAGTAGCTTAGTCCCTTTTGTTCTTTACCTAGTACTAGTCAATTTTATTTCTTTGCAGTCTACTTTTTTGCTAACTTTTAGTCCTATGTAATATTTTACTATTACTTTTGGTAGTAACTTTACGGAAAAAAGAAGAAGTAAAGCACCAACAAACCCAAAATCCTGAGTCCGCCTTCGGTTTTAAATGTTATAGCAGTAATATTATACTTGTTATAGCATTTATATTATCAGAAGCATATGTGTGTTGACACCAATAACCAATCTACAACTACTTTCTTGTTTGAATATGCTTCTTCACATTTTTAAGATGATATTGGATCAATAAGAAGTTCACTTCAGAAATACCCTTTAAACTTCCATCATAAAGTACTAAACTCAAACCGAACAAGATAATGCACTTACAGCACTTGAGTCCTGCCCAACAACCAAAACCATCATATCAGGCTCAAATTTCTTGATAGCAGGAACAACTAAATGTTGCATGGCATAACCATACCCTTTGTCCCCAGTTCCATTTGGCAAAGGTAAATTCAGATTATACCCAAAACCTTCACCTTCACCGAGCTCATCTATGGCTCCACCCTGCGGATGAGAGGGGCCCCAAGAACCATGGTTCATATGCAGGGAGATAGTTAGAACTTTATCAGAATGATAAAATCCTTCCGCTGTTCCATTCCCGTAATGAACATCAATGTCAAGAACAACAACTTTTCTACAACCACCATCTAGAGCCAGTTGAACAGCTAGACCCGCATTATTAAGGAAGCAGTATCCATCAGCTCGAGTAGGTTGTGCATGATGACCAGGTGGCCTGACTAACGCATAAGCAATTTTTCCATGTCCATCAAGTATATGCTTCATGGCTGATAATGTACTACCAGCAGCAAGAAGTGCAGCATCCCATGACCCAGGATTTAAGAATGTCCCTCCACATAATTCTTTCCCGCCATTTCTATCAGCTTCAATTAGTTCATTTACATATTCTGACAAATTAAAAATGAAAAAGCTTAGAGACTTAATTTCTGAAGTTACCAATGGCAACTAATTATAGAATAATAAACCTAAAGTTTCTTCTCATGGTCTCTGATTTTCTCGAGCGATTATCCAGGTTTTTATGATGGTCTGCATGCTTTCCCAGACATACCGATAATATCGCTACAGCGTTTTGCTTTCCATCATTACTAGGGATTGATTGGATAGGGAAAAGAAAAAGTAAGTAAAGATTAAATAATTTCACTTCAACATGAACTACCCTTCTGCTTTAGTTTTCTTTCTTTATTCCTTCAAACCAATCAACCCCTTCCTTTCTTCCAATTCCTTCAAAACACCAGCGCCTTTCTTTCTTCCTTTTCCTTCAAAGAAATCGATCCCTGCTGGTTATGACGTGCTATCCAATTTTCCTTTCTACAATTTCAGTCTGTTTTACCATATTGATTGCGCTATCCATGCTTCGAAAGCTCAGAATAAATCCACATGTCCATGTGATGTCTGATTCAATTTTCAAACTTCTGTAATAAGCACAAGGAGATAATGTTTATGTGGAATTATACAATGCTAGCTATTTTTCTCCTGGTTAGCTTAGTAATCCTTGATGAATCTTTCCGCTTTAAGAATCATCACACCTCTCAAGCTCCCAATTAGAACGAGGAATAAACTCTGTTTCCCTATTAGACTGGCATACACTTCCTTTGGTCCCAGTATACCTCGCATTTGTAAGCTTAAACTTCACACCTCAATTCGATCCCTATTTCCTTAAACTAATAGCAACTCATATAAACTTCATTTTACTGAAGGACCCAAGAATAATCTTGTGGGTAGAAATGCTTAAAGGTTCAAGCTTTACCAAAAAGATTGTAACTTTTCACTTCTCAATGGGTAATCACATTAAACTTTTAGTGGGGTTTTTATAATCTTGATTGTAACCTTCACAAATTAACATTTCCCTAACTTTTATATTAGTTATCATCTAATCTGTTTAAATGTTCTCTTCAAAAACAGAACTTTATGACATTTCACTAGATGAACAGCTGGAGTAACAATATAGCCTTTCCTAGTGAAAGCAAATAAAACAAGTAGAAATAAAAAAATAAACTAATTGAGGGAAGCTTAAAGGGGTACCTTGGGTATGAAAAGATAATAATTCAGAGATGAGAGCAGGGCGACCTTGGTGCCAAGAAATGAAAGGTGAAATAGGACCCCTTTTAAGAATAGACAACATATTCTGTACCCTGTCTGAATTTTCTGGATGTTTTTCTAATACATCAAGAAAACCAGGATCCATTCCTGTGTCAAAAACACCTTTTCCTGTGTCATGTTTCAACATACCCTCATGCCAAAATACATGAATGAGGTTGTCTGTTGGTATAGAGGGTGATTGTGAAGAAGAAATAGCCTCAGCTGAGGCCATGGAGAAACAGGGAGTTAAGGAACAACTGAAGCTGGACTGGTTTTACACCCGAGGATGGGGGAAGTGCACAAGAGCCTATTTTAGGCGGAGCCAATTATGTTTTAGTTAATTTGTAAATATTTAGTTTTTAATTACTAGGTTAAACTGAGACCTTTGAGTCGAAATCCGCAGTCTACATGACTCACAACCCTCTTCTCGCCCAAATAAATGAAATGACATGAATTCAGGACGTAGTTAAACCAAATTTAATCGAGGCAAAGGGGCTCATTTTTCCTAAGCCTGATTCATCCTATTCAAATTTAGTTATGCTGATAAAAGAGGAAAAAACTTCAAATGAGATGGACCTCCGAGAGATGAGCGAGAACCCCCAATTGCTTAAGGGTCGGACTTTGCTTTTACACCCTAAGGATGGGGAAGTGCACGAAGAGTCTATTTTAGGTGCGAAATTTATGTTGTAGTTAATTTTTAAATATTTAGTTTTTAGTTACTGGGTTGAATTCAGACCTTCAAGTCTTAACATCAAACCTGAATTTCAACTCATATCTTCATGTTGAACTTCGTATTTTCAAGTGGAAGTTAGGTATGCACATATTTGAAGTTACAACAGCTAAAAATTCAAAAAAAACATAAATTAAAAATTGATTAAAACTTAAGTAATGCGCCTAAAATAGACTCTCACGCGAAGTGGAGTACTATAGTACTTCAAGTATGTAAAAAGGATGCATTTTTAGTCCTTGCTAACCTTTCGGTCAAAGACTAAGAGACCTTAGTTGTCTTGCTCAAGACTAAGAGACCTTAGTTATCTGCTCGGAAGCTTTCAAGAAAAGACCAACTGGAGTGGCATAAACTATAACGGTAAGGATAAATATGCTCAAATAGTATAGTAGAGGATATGTTGAACTAATACTATTAGACACCGGAAGGGAAAATATGATATTTTTTATTTATTTTACCATTCAGTGAAAGATCCCTTTTATGTTTTTAAGGTATGACGAATTGACTCATCAGTCTTTTTTTATACTAACTGATTACTTTCATTCATTTAAAGGATAATAGTAGAACAGGTTTGTGTAGGTATAGCATCAGCTGTGCTACACCTATCATGATCCAAATAGTACAAACATGATAGAAGCGGATAATTCTAGTGCATAACATAATTGGACTGGTTTGTAGCTCCCATATCCAGTTAAATAGTCTGCCAGCTTATTTCCTTCCCGAAATATGTGATGCAGTTGCACCTCTCTGACCTCCTCTATCAAGTACCTGCAATTATTAAACAATAGTGAGTATAGTTTGTTTGGATTGACAATGTTATTTAGCAATATTTGTAAGTCCGTCTCAATAATCAGAAGATCGAGTCCCCTATTTTTTGTTTGACTCCTTAGTGTAAAGCCATAAGCTCACTATAAATAACACTTGGAGAAGGAATTTTTTGTGGTAAACCCCTACTCCAAGTACGGTTTCTGAATACTCCCATATATTTTAACAATCATTACATGTACGCTTTGCGAGCTCTTTTATGAAAAGGAAGGTAGGTATGAGAAACTTTAAAACTAAACGAGAGTATATATCCACTAATCAGTGTAAATAGAAGTGAATGGAATCTATATGCTAAAAACGTGAAAATAATTTGCCATATGCTATTTAACTAAGAAACAAGAAAGTATATAGTATTACACCTAAAACACTACGCTGTTGGTCAAAAAAGGAAGGCCAAAAAAGCAGGATATACAACGTGTGCAAACAAATATAGTCGTCTTAAGTTTTGAGATAGAAAAACAGTTCAGGGAGTTCCAAAGTGGAAATATAGAAAGCAAAAGAGCGTCTCTAACAAATCATTTTGATTTGGCAGGTTTTAATCACATGGTGAAATAGATTACTATAGTGGTGTTTGGTGGTTAGTGTTGTTGGGACTTGGGATAAGACATGTCGCCAAAGTCGGGCTTGGTAACATAGCCTTTTCATTCTAGGTCTGCACTTGTTTAATTTGTCTTCTTCAATTTTATTGGGAAAATGACACCAGTGACCAGGTAACGGGTGAATTACACAACTATGACACTTTAGATAATAATTTGTCTAATTGACCTCGCTTAAATAGTTTGCAAGAATGGTCTCCACTAATTTTAAGCAAGTGCTACCACAGAGGCAATTCTTCAAGTTATAAAATTGATGAGTACTATTTCGTGGGCAGCACTTCAAGTATAAATTGACAAGTCCTACAAGTGCTGCATCCGTAGTAGTACCTGATCTTTTATCTCTTTCAACATTCTCCCCAGATAACTTAAAGTTTTTGCAGACAACACTTGCAGCACTTGTCAATTTATACTTGAAGTGTTGCCCCCGAGGTAGCACTTGTCAATTTATAACTTGAAGTGTTGTCCCCCGAAGCCATTTGCTAAATCATTCTTAAATGAGGACATAAAACCATAACCAAGGATAAGGGGTACATATAGTAAAATGTTTTGCCAGGTAACCCACTCTTAGGGCCACTATTAATGATTTAGCTAGCATTTTGTAATATATTTAAAGTTTAGCCGTAACTTAAACAATGAGTAGATATTTGCTTATTCTCCGCTACACTGTATTCCAAAGTTCAGTTATTCAGTCAAAATTTTAAGGACACTTTCCTTTAGTGCAGTGTTAAAAACTTCACTAAATTGTGTCTTTAAGTTCTTTGTTTAGTTCAATATTTCTGGGCATTACGACTTTAGTTAAATAGTGCTTATTCGTGAAATTGCCCCCTAAGATTGGCTAGTGATGCACTTTGCCGGTTTTGTAGTACATTGGGGAAGAAAGGAAAAGAGAATAAAAAAGAACAATGAAAATTGAATTCTAACTTGGAGTATGTAAAAGATTAGTATCACTAAAATAAGCAAAATTAGGCCCAGTGTCATTGTATGGAAGTTTTTTAAAAATATAACAATATTTCACACATTTACTAAACGTAGTAATATTTTTTTAAATACTACAAAACATAGTATTTTTTACAAAACCCTAACTTTCCACCCTCTTCCCTCTCTCTTCTCTGCCCATACCCCACTCCACTGTTTTACCGCCGTTGCCACCCCTTTCCCGTCGATCGCGTCACCTACCCCTCCGCCATCATCATCGGCGTCCCCTCCTCCATGCTCCGTTGTCGCCGGCGACACTGGCTGTCTTTGTGTTCCCATCGCTGATGCTTGTTATGACTGTGCTGGTGTTGCTGTTAGCCGGTGACAGAGCTTCGGTGACTTTTAATATAGATGCCCATATCTGTTCGTGGCGACTTTTAAAAGGTCATGTGCTTCGCAAATGATCCATTCATCAACATTTCTGGCCCATTTTCATTTACAAATCCTTTTTGTGTATATATTAGAGAGCTTAAAGAATAGAAATAAATGACCAAATACATAAGCGACCCCTTAAACTTGATACCAATTTTTATTTTAACACCTCAACTAACTCTCATTCCTTTTAGGCACTTCAACACCCTCCATAATATACCTTTTAAACACTTTATGCTGATGTGGCACAAAAAGTGACCCTCACTTGTAGTTGAGAGCGTGAGAAGCATGTTGTAGCTTTTTTTCTTTTTTTTTTTTTTTTTTTTGCTTCTCCTATTTCTTCTTCATAGAACCCCATCCTACTGTCATGTTCCTTTTCAAGATTCTCTCTGCTTCATCTCTTCAACGGATTGAAAAATCTAAAGTGTAACAAATCTGTATTTTCTCCATATTTTCGGCTTCACTCTCTAAGGCTAGCAGACATCAAGATATCCATAGTACCTCAATCATAATCGATTCCTCTACGCACTATTCATAAACAAATCCTATGCTTCTTCAATAATGGCCTGCTTCACCGATGTCCTAAAATCTTATTCATATTTGAATCCACATCGATATATCTATTCCACAGTTGCATATAAAACAACCAATCCCATCATTCAATCGATTAGCTTTCACACAATTATTTATCAAAAATTGGAAACTCGGGTCTTTAACTAAAAATCAAACCTTACACACAGTTGACTTAACCACTAAAAATAATAGTAGCACTAGCGGACGGATTCTAAGTCGCTAACTGAATTATGATCTAGCAAAGGTCGAGCATTATGTTGATGCATTGTAGAACTTAATGATATGTGAAGCAAACAAAGGAAGGGCCAGATTTAATGTGTAGAAATAAATTATGTTTCCTAGCGCTTTGAAGAATTGAAGTACCTATAACATGAATTAACTAAAGATTAAGGAAGATAAAAAAAGAAAAAAAAAAAGACAAGAAAAGGAAGTTGAATTAAGAAGACCAATGAAGAAGGCAGAGTTAATATCTATTCTAGTTTTTATTAATATCTACTAGTTTTTGGGTACGCGCTTTGCGGTGTACCCTTTATCAATAAGTATAATATTTCTAAGTCACTTTAATTTTAAAATAATGGGTTTACATCATAAAGTAAAAAATTTAAAATAGCATGAATTCTTACACATGATGAGTTTTATTGATACTATTTAGCTAAATCGTGCTTAAATAACTATGCTCGACAGTCTTTCAATTAGAAACTTTAACTGCCGACAGTATTTCGATCAGAAACTTTAATTGCCTTACAAGATGCACGTAGAAACTCTAAATGCTCATCACATTATCTAAAGCACAACGAGTTTAGCGAATTTTGTGTTGTAGTCTTTCAAAAGGACAACCAAAGCATAACAACTCATAGGCTAGATATTTAAAATTGCAGTGTCATTTGATTACATACCACCGAGTAGGTTGACAATGAATAGTAAATAAAATACTATACACAAAGGCATCGTTGAATCTGAGTACTATTTTTTTAGGTAAAAATGTGAAAAATTACCATTAACCAATAAAATATTACACCTAAAGAGCACCTTATTTTGCAGCTAGCTACACCAAGAACATAAGGCCTCACACAAACAAACTAAGCGCATAAGGCTTGAAGAAAACTCCTACATCTATTAGCTCTAGTTGAGCTCTATAACATTCACACTCTCTCTTTAATCTCTCTTTGTATCTGTGTAACTACAAAACTGCTATTAACAAATATTCCTCTATAATTTCTAATTCCTAGCTCTCCAAGTATTGTAATCTACAGCATTTCAGTGTCGACACCCATTTTTTTCCGAACCCGGTAAGAGTTCAAAATATGGCTCGACTTATTGAGACTCGCGGGTAAAGACTTGGAGTCGCCACCTAACATATTTTTTAACTAGTCGTATTAGGGCACCTACTTTGTTTCTAGCCAATTTTAATATTATCTCCGATACTTGATCTACGAACCGAAAAGTCTGAGTAAGGGTTTAAATTAACCCAAAAGGAAGGTGTTATGCACCTCTCTGATTCCACCAAGTATGGTTCCCGGCCGGACTAATAATTAGGATTCAATAATAAACTAGGAGTAAATAAAACAATTTCTACTATAGCATACAATTTAAATACAAAGTAATTGCATAAATAAATATTCAATCTTTGTCATGGACCTCGTCTTTTTGTAGGAATGTACCTCGCAAAAAGCATAAAATGAAGTTAGTATTATAACTAATGAAATAAAGAAAAAAAAATAAAAGTAGAATAAAGTAATAATAATAATAATAATAGTAATTATAAAAAAATGATAATAATAAAAAATAAAAATGTTAGTAGTAATGAAAGTAGTGATAAATAATAATAATAATAATAATAATAATAATAATAATAATAATAATAATAATAATAATAATAAAAGGAAGACAAAAGGAAAAAGGAAATTTTTTGAAAGTTCAGACTCAGATTGGGGTGATGGAAAGCTAAAGATACCGTCACAGCTGCAAACACGGTCGGTCGTGTTGCCATACCAAGTGCGAGTCATGTTGCCTATCCCATTCATTTTCAACATTGTATATATAAATGTTATCGTCATCGCCCTTTTTGTTTGTTTTCGGGACACGTAAGGGACGGTAAGTTCGGGACGGGACTTGAATTGACCTCCAAACGTCATTGGCCTAAGTGTAGTATCATGTTCAAATCAGTCCCAAGGCCTCAATATATATATATATAAATATATTTTTTTATTGGCCAGACAAATAGTGTAGCATTTGCCAAAAGATCCCACAGTGTAGTATGCATCTGTTTAAACTGAGGGTCAATATTTCCAACAAATGATTTTGACCAGACCATTAATAAACAACACTGAAAGGGCTGTGATTAATTAACAAGTGAAGCTTGTGTAAAGAACAGACAGTGAGAGCCCAAAACAAAATCCGCGGAGTCAGACATATCAACGACCATCAATTAGCCAAATAAAGCCAGAGGCAGCAGCGAGTCGGGTCAACAAAGGGAGGGCAGAGAAGCGAAAATAAGGGATGTATCGTTTGGATCAATGATGGTAACGATACAGAGCAGGGCGGAGGAGCGACTGCTCGGCGAGTAGCGGCGTCGCTGCCACTCCTCCCTCCTTCCTTTTCTTTCAATGTTTCAGCAGCGAGCATCGAGGACAAACAAAGGAGAAATAGATGGGTGGCCGGCTTTTCCGGTGGACATGGAGTGAAATAGAGCAGTGACCAGACGGAGGGAGAAAATGAGCGACCACCAGCTTCGAACCCCCGGCGAGAGTGACGCAGCGGCGTCGCTGCAACTTTGTCTTCTCCCTCTTTTCTTTTCGATCTGTTTGGCCCCGCTTCTCTTTTCCCCTGCTTCTATATTTTGTGTGTAGGTATGTAGATCAGGTGGGTGTATCTTTTTATTGTGGTGGTGGTGTTGGTTGTTTAACCACTTCCTGTTATTTCTCCATTTAACTCCCTCACTGGTGGTGATATGTATATGTGGGTTTCTGGATCTGAAGTATATGTCAATGGTGTATGTGTGTGCCTTTTGTAGTAGAGTGTGAAGGTTGTGGTGGATGGTGTGTATGTGGTGGTGCTACTATAGGAATGAGGAAGAAGACCCAAGGGGCCTGTGTGATGTCCCTTTGGACGTCTTTTTGGCCATGAATATGTGCAAATTTGGAAATATTTTGGATTGCCTTAAATGTATTACAATATGGACTAGACCAATAAAATGATTCTCATACATTGTGTCAAAACGGAGTATTTCGATAAGTCATGTGTGCCTTTGAATTTGACCAACAAAATCTCTTGCCCTTTCAATTTTTTGCTTTGTGTGTATAGTGCCTGATATTACAAACTCTTCTTGTTTCGAAAATTCCCTGATAATCGCACTTTTGTTAACCAAATCTTCTGCCTTGGTATTCAACTTAAGCCAACCTTTTGGATAATCAAGACATATGAAAGATTTATGATATCAGGATTTGATCATAGAGTAGAGAGACGAGATGCCTTGGTAAGAGATTGGATTTGGGAAGGTATTGACTTAGGTAGAAAGAGACCTAGAGCAATAAAACAAATTCACGTAATGCACACTTAGCAAATAAAATGTATCCTATGACCGCTTTATACATGATGATTTGGGAAGCATTTTGTGCCACATGTATCATTTCACTTGCTACTAAATGCGGAGTCTAAAAGAGAATATTGCATTTATTGAACATTGGTCTTTATTACAATGGTTGATATTGAAACAGTGTAAGAGAAGGAAAAGACTAAACATTGCTAGGAAATTAGATCATGGCCAGAGCAAGCATTCTTCATGTTGATCCATCCTCATGAGATTCATTTTCTTCTTCTTCGGACGAATCTTCGTTTGACGAACTTGCCCCTGGTGAGTCTCCTTAGAAGATGATATTATATGCGTCAGTTAAGAGCCGGGATATGTCGAATGTGAAGTTTTTCAACATATCCCAAGCCTTCCTTCCTTTCTCCTCTATTCCTCTGTCAGCCACAGCGTTCATTCCTTCGCTAGTCCATACACCTATAGAATCTATGCGTTTCGCCAACAGATCTGCTTTCTTGCGCCATTTGTCTTTTTCTTTGTTCTTTTCTTCGACCAAATTTTGCTTCTTTGCTATTTTCCCTTGTGCCCTCGCCAGTTGTTTGTGCAGCCTCTTGCACTCAGATTCTAAATCATCAATATTTCTTTTCCTTTTTCTTGTTGCTCTTGGTTGAACTGCCTTTGCTATGTCTTTCCTGAGCCAGTCTGGGTAGTCTTCATCATAGCCTGCATCGTAGCCTACATCAAACCTGTCTCGTCCAATAGTCTCGAACTCCATTCAATGCATTGCTTTCCAAAGTTCTAACATCTTGTCTTTGAATGGTATCACTCCTCCGAAAATATCAGCTTTGAAACTTCTGATGTCTGAAATTTGGGGTGCAACCTGCTTTCTCCCTGCTTGTCTAAGTGCCCTTAAAGGAGTGTATGGGTGAACTTCTCTGAACCCAACCAAGATAAAAAATGAAGCTCCATCCGATCGTGTGATCACTGTGACATCGGGAAAGTAGTTAAACATCCATTGTATATTTTCGGATGTCAACTGAGAAAGCCTGTGGTGCCAGCCTACGGTGGTTGTTGGTCGGTTCCACTTTTCAAGAGCACTGTTCATGCGAGCGGTATGTGTTAAGATGTAGTTTTCTCTTGGTATGGAGTGGAAGCCTTGGTCTGTGTTGTTCACTTTTTGCAAATATTCCATCAACCAAGTTTGCAAAAGAAAATTGCAACCTTCGAAGAAACCAGCTCCCTTCTTGCATCTTTCTAAAGCTCGATAAAGTTCTGCAACGATCATAGGTACCAAAGTGTATTTCTTATCAAAATCTTTGAGTAGGACATCATCAATTGATACCATGCAAACATCAACTCGTTCCTTGTGTTGTGGAAACACGATAGTCCCTAAAAAGCTGGTGACAAAAGCAAGTACCCTTCGCTCTTGCCAATCTGCCTGGTCAATGTTGAAATAGCCTTCAGATTCTTGAAATGCTTCTCCATACCCAAATTTGATATATAGGGAAGTTAGAGAAATTTCTGATTGCCGTATACTGTCTGTGCATAATTTGGGCTTAAACCCTACCATTTCGAAGAACTCATTGGCTGTAGTGTTCTCAGACATCAGGACTTCTTCACTTTCAAATGGAAATTGAGTTAACCAGCCTATTTCCTCCAGTAGTGGTGTCGACTCTACACTCCCGAAATGGAAAACCGCTCGGTCCGCATCCCAATAGTGTACTGCTGCTTCTACTATCCCTTTTACTGCAGTGTGCTCCATTAGTAAAACTAGGTTCCCCAACACCACTTTAACTCGGTTTTGTTGATCTATGCTTAAGCTTCCCCACCAATCTCTGAGCAATTGAGGAATTTCAGTAACCATGTCAAATGTTCTAGTGGCCATGATCTTTTGGAAAAGGTGGAGGGTGATAGGAAAAGGGGAAAGAAAGGATTCCTAAGATTTGCTTTATTGTGAGCAAAATGATCAGCGTGTGGCACAAGCTTTTGAAAACAATGCAACAGAGGATATGAGGAGATGTGTCGTTATGAGTTGAGAATCCTTTAGATACTTTCGAAGGAAAATGCTAATGGACTTTCAACAAACCACGGATGGCAAGTCTTTATATAATGCCTAAAGGATAAATGGACATTATGTGTCATCCCATCTATCAAACGGTCATTTCTGCTTCAAATTGGGCTTTTAATGCCTTTTCGATTATCTTTTGTGCGTTTGAATAGCATTGAATACAGAATGATTCCAACCGCTTAGGAATAAACAGTCGTTTCTGATTCAATTTCGGTTTTGATGCCTCTTCGGTTACCATTTGTGCCTTTAACAATTCCCATAAACGGTCTACATTTGCACGTTCAATCCTTTAAGTATATGCTAATAAATGATGTTTAACACTTTTTAAGGCCAAAAACCCGTTCAGATTGTTTGAACAAGTTGGCCTATTGGACTTGAGAACAAGTCGACTAATGATATGTCGTGATGCATGATTCCTAGCATTGCTAATAAAGAATGAAGTTGGCTAGACCGAGTTTTATTATCCTCCCAAGCGGACAACTCAGAGCGGGAATGTCTCGGGCCAAATAGGTTCCAAGTTGTTCCCCTAAAAGGAGATTTTTGTGAGGGAAGAGGTGGTAGTAACCACCGCACGATTTAGAAACTTGCCAGGATCGGCCGAAGGTATGCATGATATGCACAAGTTTAAAAAAATGCACAAGATTTTTAAAGAAATGTATATGTTTTGTAAAATGATGCACACATATTGAAGTATTTCGTAAAATGATTTTAGAAGGATAAGAACAAAACAAACGCGTTAGTTTCGAAAGATAGGATTAATCTAAACTAGACAATATTAAAAATCACGAAAAAGAAAAGATGCACATATTGAAATATTTTACCAACTTTTAAAAGAGGGAAAGACAAATCAAACAAATTAATTTTGAAAAGTAGGCTAATAGAGTTAGGCGATATATTTTCAAAAATGCGAAAAGAATTATGAAGTGAAACCTGTTTTAAAAAAAAGATTTGGCAAATTTATGGAAATGGTGCACATATCGAAATAAATTTTAAAAGAGAGAAACAAACAAGTTAATTCTGGAAAATAGGTTGAAATTTTCGAAAAAAGGCAAAAGAATTATGAAGTGAAACTGTTTTAAAGAAAAAGATTTAGAAGATTCGAAAATAACTGAAGTTTAGGACATGTTGTGTTATCCTAAAAGAACCTTCTAAGAGTGGGTTAGTCTAGACAAGCATATGGTTCCTCCGGCGAACAACCAAAGGGTGGGATCGTTTGAAGGGGTTGGTTGTACTACGGACCAACTATACTCCAAACGTCCCTCCTAAAGGTTTTTTTAGAGAATGAAACGGCCGTGGGATCCACGTAACCATTTATGGTGTGTGCAAGTGTAAAAACTTTCTAGGAGTGGAGGAAGTGTTAGCAACATAAACAATTACAAAAGAGGATATAACTAAACAATAATATGGCACAAATATTCTACAATTTAAAAATAACCTTAAACCTGCAAAAAGGAAAGGAAGAAAAAATTAGTATTAAAATAAATGGCAAGAAAATAAAGCAATTAAAGAATCCATATTTAAAGTCCATTATGGTTTGAACCTTGATATCCCCAGCAGAGCCGCCATTCTGTCGCATCCTTTTTTTACCCGAACCGGTTAAAGTTTGAAATAGGGCTCGACTTATTGAGACTCACGGGTAAAGACTGGAGTCGCCACCTAACATATTTTTTACTACGCGTATTAGGGCACCTACTTTGTTTCTAGTTGATTTTAATGTTAACTCCGAAACTTGATCTACGAATTGAATATTCTGAGTAAGGGTTCAAATTAGCCCAAGAGGAAGATGTTAGGCACTTCTCAGATTCCACCAAGTGTGGTTCCCGGCCGGACTAAATAATTGAGATTTAATAATTACTGCAAAGCAAGTAAAATAATTTCTACTATATTATATACAATTTGAATACAAATAATTGCATAAGCGACAATTAAATCAATATTCAATATTTGCCATGGACTTCAAAACTTCGTCCGAATATACCTTGCAAGTAAAACAAATTCGTCAGTATTCAACGCAATAGAGCAATAATGTTAAACAGATTCGTAATAAACAAATAAAGTAATAAAGAAACGCAATAGTAATTTTTAAAGGCTTGTCTTCTCCAACAACATCGTATTCAACGAGTTTCGCCGAGATGTACCTCGCAGAAATGTTAAAATGAATTAGTATTATAGCTAATGAAACAAAGAAAAATTAGAAACAGAATAATAATAATAATAATAATAATAATAATAATAATAATAAAAATAAGATAGTAATAACAATAATAATAATAATAATAACAATAACAATAATAATAGCAAAGTAATAAAATATATAGATTATTTAAAAGTTTTAGGCTCAGATTTCGGGTGATGGCAGGCTAAGGATAGCGTCACGGCTGCTAACATGTCGGCCGGTCATGTTTCCATGCCAAGTGCGAGTCCTATTGCCTATCCCATTCATTTTTTCCACATTTATATATATAAATGTTATTGTCATTGTAATCACCTAATTTTGGCACCTAAAATACCAAAATACATAAAATAGTTGTTTTAATTGTTGTGTGATTCTTTTTGCTAGGTTCTAGCCTTTATTTAGCCGTTTAATTTAATTTATTAGGTAAAAATACAAGAAAATTATTGAAAAAATAGAATCATGTGTGGTTAGTGTCAATGTGACATTTTATGTGTTATTATGCTTTTATCTAGTAATTGATTGTTATTTCGTGTTGATTTTAGTTTAATTAGCTATATAGGTTAATGGTTATTAATCAAAAGAAATCAGCCCATATCCTCTGGCCCAACCCAACTCCCATATGACCCGGCCCATATCACTTCATACAAAATCAGTTTTCTTTGCCATTTTTGGCATTTTCTCCACAAACTCACACATCTAAGGCAAACCCTTGCCATTTTTAATAGACCCCACCGGAAATCACCCCACCACTTCTCCGCCGGTTCTCCGCCGTCAAACCACCGGCCACCGCCGCCGGAAAGTTATGATTTTACATCTCCGAACTCGCCTAAGTCCCCTCGTCACATATCCACCATTAGTTTCGCCAAATTCTCGTTCATTCTTCGTAGATCGGGTTTTAAAGTTCCTACTCCGATGATTTTTTGGTTTCCTCCGGCCAAAATTTACATATCCAGGCTCGTCTTCCTCTCCAGGTGCTCGTCGTATATACCAATTGGCCGAAATCCTCCTCCGGCTTGAACCCGAACGGAAAACAGGCCTGGATACCTTTTCTTTTTCTTGGTTCATTTATTTACCGTGCTTCTATCTTCCACTCTTCTCTTGTTCTAGTTGAAACGACCCCAAATGAGGTCGTTTCAATTAGAACGAGAAAGGGTGGTTGTTTCGGCTTTGATTCCATGGCAGTGGTGCAACAGCTACGACATCTAGGTTGGCGATGCAGCGTTGTCGATGGCGAGATGAGGGAAGTCGAGTGAGTAGATGATGGTAAGGGCTGTTTTATGGCAGCGGGGTTGTGTATGTTTGGTTGTGAATGGTGTTTTGTGATGTCCTATGATGGTAAGAGTAGTGCAGTAGCGGAGACGTTGCAGTGACGATGGCGATGCCCTATCGTTTCTTGGTGAGGCAGTTTCAATGGCTGATTGTGATAGTGAGAACTGTAATGCGAGGCGCTGCGATGATTGTTTAGAGCGGGGATATAGCAGCGACACAGTGGATGCGACTTTAACTAGGCGTGATGGTGATATTACTTTGTCTTAACGGTTTCATCCTTACCCCTCGCTTTTATCTGCTTGATTAGATTAGTTAAATGTTAAGTGTTATCTTGTTTAGTGTTGGCATGTAGAAGTAGTCCATTTGTACATTGGCATTAGTTGGAAACATGTTAGTTTAAACTTAGAAGCTTGTAAAATCGACATTTGTCCAGCGTTCAATTGAATTAGCGTGTTTGAAGTATGTTCCTGTTTACGAGTCAGCGTTCAAGCATGAGCATTCTGTTTCTGTCGTTTAATCTGCGCAAGACATATTCATATGATGTTGTATGTGTATGTATGCAGCCTGTCTAGAGTAGTATGTTCAAGTTGTTCAGTTCCATACAAAGTGAAGTTAGATAGTTGCTTGGTTTGTTTAAGTTCTATGGCATTTAGTTCTGTTCAAGTATAAAGGTGTTGTAGGTGCACTTTTGGTGAGTGAGTTTTAAACAATGGTAGATTGTGCATGAGTATCAAGTTGTATGCTTAGTTCTATTTTGCTTTAGTTAGTTAAGTATGTAAACGGCTTGCTCGTTCCCTGTTAGAATGAAATGCATATTGATAAATTTGGTGTGTTCTTGTGTTAATGAATCTGTACCAGGATTGGCTTGAAGCTCACAGAGAACAAAATAGGTAGTTGAATCTTGGATATGAGTATGCTTAGTCCCGAAGCATTGGGTCAAAATGAAAGTACAACAGTCAGCTTGAAACAAGGAACTTTAACATAGGATTCTCACTTTTTGGCTGAAAATTTTAAAGTCTCATATGGGGGCTTTTGTCTCTTTGCTTGCCAACACTCTACTCACCCTCTTTAATCAGCCTTGTATTAAATGCAAAGGAGAAAGGCTAGCACGCCTGGAAGTCTTTTGTTTGGACACATTGTGGACCTGGCAATTTAATGCCAATAAGTCCAACAGCTCTGTGAGGGATCTGGATATAAAAAAGGGGGTGCATTTACTCTACCCTTTCATTAATTACACACAGATTAACTTCTCAACTACCTGGAAACACACATTTTTAAGATCTGAAAAAATAGAAAGGAATAGAAAAGCTTTTGAAAAAAAAAAAGAAAGAAAGAAGGCAGTAGAAGAGAAAAGGAAAAAATAGCAAGAAAAGAAAGGTTTGAGTGTAGGTTATTATTTCAAAAGGGTTGTCATTTGTGGCTGTTTGTTGCTTGGTGTGGTAAAGTTGTTGGACCTGTTAGTGGGAGCGAGCTTGCTTGGCTTGAATCTTTGCAAAACTTTTGAAAGTTACTTCACTAGGTATTTATTTCCTACCTTCTTTTTTTAGTACACATGAATGATGTATGTTATGTTTAGGATTCAATATGTTAGAAATTTGATATATAAATGTGATACTTTTGAGAGATATGTTGTTTCTTTTGTTTCGTTCTATGTATAGAAATCATTAATTGCCTTTTGGATTTTGTAGTCTTAAAACTCATAGGCTAAATTAAAAATTATAAGTGCAAAAAAAAAAACTTGTAAGAAAAACTGAAAGAAAAAAAGGTACAGAAACTCTTTTGAATAAAACTTGCAAAGATAGGCAATTTTTAACTAAGGATTAGGCAAATGAGCTAAATCAGGACATTTTCGTAAAGATTGTAAAATAATGGACAACAGTGTAAATCCTAAAAAATGCAGTAAATAAGTGCAAAAATTTAAAACTTGTAAATCTGGCTAAAACTTGAAAGAAGTATACAAAAGAGAACATAAGTGCAATTCTGTCCTGAGGCGTGAATCTGAAACAAAATGGGCCTACATATTTTTGCAAATCTAGCCCTCTTTAATTTCAGCCTTTAAGTTTAAGGCTATAATAAACTAAGTGGACCAAAAAATTTTGCGAACCTAGCTCAATTAATTTCAGTCCTTTAACGTTAAGCCCCAATAGTGTTTAAATGTAAATTTAGTAATTTTCTTGATTTAATTTGAATTGCGCTTTTGTAAATATTAAATTAAGCCACATTTAATCAAGAACATCGGAAGCAAATGTGATACATGTAAAAAATCCATAAAATAGACCAGTCCTCTGTGAGGTTGGAAATGCGTAATATATTTTATCTATTATGAATTAAAGTATAAATCCGTCCGATCCTCTGTGAGGTTGGATAAGAATAACACTTTAAATTTTTCTGAATTAAAGTTTAAATTCAAATCAAACGGCAAAATAATACAACCATATTTAATAAATTAAAATTACGACAATAAAGCAACTGTGCTCGGCACGGGACTCGAGGGTGCCTAATACCTTCCCGAGAGTCAACTGAGAACCTTACCCGAATCTCTAAACGCAGACCATTAGACGAGCCAGAGGTGTTCCAAGGTACCTTTTGGTGACTTGGCACACCTTAAACTTGTCAAGTGGCGACTCCGAGTTCTCTAAATAATTTCGTACTTTCTTGAAACACCAGTCACGAGCTTTTAAATAATAAACAACTCGTTAATTAATTTTTAGGGCGTGACAGCTTGGCGACTCCGCTGGGGAAATTAGTGAAAACTAGAATCTCCGGCTTTGATAAAATTGTCGCATGTTTTAATTTATTAAATATTTGGTTGTTATATTATTGCCGTTATTACATGAAAAGTTGAATGTTACTGCTTTGATATTTTTTTGAACTGTATATAAACTGTCTTCCTCCGCAACCCTCTGAGTCTCTGAAACACACACACACGTGCACTTACCAGATTGCTTGTGGCATCTGAGACTTTCTTACTAAATTGCCCATGATTTAGGAGGAAGGCGTGACGAGGTTTTAGGCCGGACACGCTGTTTCCGGATGGCCCTGATGCACTTTCCGCCCGGTTTGTCCACCGGGTTTCCAGCCAGTCTAGACACTGAGTCAGTTGTATCACCTAGTGTTAAACCCTTAGGCCCAATTATCTGCATCATATCCGGCTTAATGAGGTTCGATACACCGGTATTGCACTTGTCTAGGCTGACCTCCTTTTGTCTAAACGGGACCCACTTCCCGGGAAAAACTTGTTTAAAAGGCATTCTATGTGTTGCATGCGACTAGGAAAGGTTGTTATGCTGACCAAATTGGAGAGAGACGGAATTCAAAAGAAAAAAAATGAAAGGAAAAGTGAGGAAGCAGGGTGAATTTTATGTTTTAAATGTAAATGTCTTGTTATTTTTATAAAATTGAGTCATACTGCTGTAATGGCAAATTTTTGTAAAAGCGCCAGTGTTGGCCGTCTTTTGTAGGTGTCAGTTTTGTGTCGTTATAATGACGAAAATTTTACAAAAAAAAATATATATACACTTAGTAGTTAGAAAGTTGAAAAAATTTTGGTATCAGTTTTCACGTCGTTATAATGGCTAATATTTAGAAAAGGCTCGTATATCGATGTTGGAAGTTTTTTGGGATCCAGTTTTTCACGTCGTTATGCCGGCGAATTTTTTGCAAAAATACTGTAATGTCATCACCGGAATGAATTTTTTGTTTTGATGTCAATGTGGCGTCGTTGTAACGTCAAATTTTTACTTTTATAAATTACATCTAAATACCAATGTTGGTAATTTCCTGGAGTCAGTCCTGATACCGTTATGATGGCAAAATTTTTCGATTCTCTTAGGGTCAACTTTACGTCATTACAATGACAAAAGTTTTGTTGAAAATTGGAGTTTCGAATTAGCAGTTTAGGCATCTGTTTTGCTGTGTCGGTCAGTTGTTTTAAGTTGTTTTTAGGCTTTCAAACATTTGACACATTTTTCCATTAGGAACAATGGCTGCATCATCTTCTAGGGCGGTCAAGAGAAAATACCCTGTTGATGGCATTCCACCCTCTATCATGATGACTGATGGCCCACACAAATCAGATAAATCTCTGAAGTCTTGGTGGGACACAATGAGTAAAATGCAGAAAGATTTAGTCCGGAATAAAATTGGTTTTCTGACTGACCTTGTGACTAAACCTATTGTCCCACGTCGAGAGTTGATCAGTGCACTGGTTGGGTTTTGGAACCCAAACCAAAATACTTTCTGTTTTAAGGGGTTTGAGATGACGCCGACCCTCGAGGAGATAGCTGGGCTCCTTAAGCTAGATTTTGAGAAAAAGAACATGATTGCTCCAAAGAAGGTTAATGAGTATGATTTTTTCAGTAATATCAAGGTACGAACAGGCCTCTCAATCGCTAGTGTTCGTCAAGACTGGATTTCATTTGATTACCTTTATGATCATTTTGGGGCCGATAATGGTTTTAAAAAGTATGGATTTGAGTTCCATGACAAGCTGAAATATGAAGATTGGGTGCAACTTTGTCCTAAGGTCTTCGTGTTCGCTTTGCTAGGGTTGTTGGTTTTCCCACTACCGGATAGAGCGATATCTATTAAGGTCAGCTGGATCATGGCAGCTTTATATGGTGGAGCACCGGATGCCACTATCATCCCGACGATTCTGGGTAGTATATTTCATGCTTTGACTCAATGCCACAAGGGAGAAAGCGGTTTCTTTGAGGGGTGTAACCTTCTATTACAGGTCTAGTTCTTGGAGCATGTACGCCCTTGCCCACCTCGTGATATTCTTAGGTACTGTGACATCGATTATCTGGGATACCATCTCGAACACATCGAGAAGTATAAATTCCCAGAAAATGAGCCAGACTGGAGGTCTTTCTTGAACTCTCTCACGCTGGACAAGATTTTGTGGCAGTGTAGCTGGTTTCCTAAGAGGGAGGTTGTACACAGATGTGTGGACCGTCTTTTTCTCGTTCTGATGGGTTTGACAGCATCCCAGCCTTATGTTCCTCTGCGTGTACTTAGGCAGTTGGGTCGAAAGCAGGAGATCCCAATAGTTGAGGACATGAGTGCATATGTCTCAGAATATCCTCTCAACCCAGCTACTCTTAGAGGTGATATCTTGCGCTTGTGGGACACTAGGAGGTGCCTCGCAGAAAATACGCAGGTTCAGGATGGACTTAAGGGGGAGGTCATCCGGGAGTACAAGTTGTGGTATTACCACCAGCCCATACCCAGAGAGATGCCCGCGAGGTCGAGAGATGGCATGGTTGACACTGAGGCCAGGTTGGATATGCAGGTTCAACTTGCTAGGCACGAGATTGGGAAGGAATACCGTGCTACCATACAAAGCTTAATTGCAGAGAGGGATGCCGCCAGAGCTGCTCAGTCAGAGAGTGAGGGTTTCGCGCATCAGCACATAGACACAGTCAGACGACTCCGTGTTATGCACTCACAGGCATTGACAGAGCGGGATGCCGACAGGGCAGCTTTGTTGGAAAGCAGGAGAAGGGAGGATTATCATCGCCAGGATGCCATAGATGCTCGAGCTCGACTTGACAGGGCATTAGAGCAGGGTGAGCAGCTCAGAGGGCTAGCACAGGACCAACTTCGGGATATACAGGCTGCAGGACAGACCATCAGTGTAGCTTATCGGCAGGTTTATGACTCTGCTACGTATGTTGCACGGTCCATCGGTGACTATAGGAGGCTTCCCGCGGAGGACATACTCCCACATGTGCTTCCCTTCATCACTAGAGTTGCAGCAGATTTGGATGGATTGCGTCGTACCTTAGTAGAAGGCCCGCCAGTAGATCCCGAGGAGCCATTCGAGTTCGACCTAGAGGAGCCAGCTGACTTTGTGCCCCGGTTACCTTAGTAGATACATCAGGCCAAGATGATGCAGATTATTGCTTTTTGTCATTTATTTTACATCTTGGCATGTCGTACTTTATGTCGCTTTTGAATTTAGCATGATGTAATTTATTTTCACTTTTTTCAGCCATTTGTACGTTTCTTTTGGTCGTGCTCCGGAAGCACTGTATGTACTCTTTTTTTTTTTTAGTAATGAATGTATTTTGCTTATTTTTATGTGTCAATTCATTTCACCCTCTACCTCACTTGGAAAAAAAATACAAAAAAAAAAAAAAAAAAAAAAGAAGAAAGAAAAAGAAGAAAAAAAAAAGAAATCAAACAATACACTTGGGGATCTAATCTAAACCAATTTGGGATGACGCATAACGACCTTAGGTATTGTTTAGGCCGACGAGCAAATTCATGTTCCATGCTATCTTGTTGCACTAACGTGTTTTGATTTGATTAGAGCTTGAGCAACTGCCGTGTTGGCCCCACATTCCTATTCCACCAGAATCAAGGGACCACTGTCTGTTCCAGAAGTGGTTGAAGCACCTCTTCAGGAAAACACTCCAACAACGATGGCTGAGGAAATTGAGAACACTGAGCTGGTTCGTTTGGCTGAGCAACAGGCTAAGATGGTCGAGGACTTCACGGCTATGAAAGAAATGATGATGCAGTTTGTTCGTAACTTGGCAGCGGTTCAGGCACCTCCTATTCCGCCAGCTGCTGCTGGTTTCATGGAAAATACTCAGCCACCAGGGCAAGGGCAATCCACAGTGGTAGGAGACCCCCGTTACCCTCCGAGGTTTGGTCCACATCTGGCAACTGACAATGCAGCCGGACCTTCTACTACACAACCTGGGGAACAATTCCCGCAGCATGGACAACAAGGCCAACCCCAGGTTCCTGTCGCAGCATTCACCGTTCCCGCATGACACACCTTGCAAAGATCGAACAGTGACCCACAGTTGAGGGCCCATGATCAACAGTTTGACCAAGCTCAGGGTAATATCTTCCGCCAAAATGAGTCGTATGATCAAGGACACCACCCAGAATCACATACTGATATCGAGAGGCTGGGAAAAATGGAAGAGAACGACTTTGCTCGGAAATTGAAGAGCTTGGAGCAAACTATGAAAAACATATAAGGGCAAGGGGGTAAAACCAATATCTCGTACAAAGACATGTGCTTGTTCCCTTATGTGCCGTTGCCCGAAGGTTTTGTTGTGCCCAAATTTGATCCGTACACAGGACAAAGTGATCCAAGGATCCATGTGAAGATCTACCATAACAAAATGAGGGGGATCGAGAAGGATGAATTATTGATGGCGTACTTTGCGGGCAGTTTGGGAGGACCGGCAACAGAATGCTTTGTGCAACAAGATGTTTCGAAGTGGGTCACCTTTGATGACATGGCCAGCGCTTTCCTAAACCATTATGGATACAAAATGGAGGTTGCTCCTGATCGTTCTTCTTTGAAGACGATCACAAAGAAACCAGGTGAAAGTTTCAGAGAGTACGCCTATAGGTGGCGTGAACAGGCAGTGCGTGTGAGCCCTTTGATCCCAGATGATAAGATGGTTGAAGAATTCGTCGAAGTGCTTGACGAAACATACTACCAAGCGATGGCCTCTGTCATTGGGAAGTAGTTCAGTGAAGCAGTAAAAATTGGGGAGATGATTGAGAGAGGAATCAAAGCAGGCAAGATTGTTAGCCAAACAGCTTTGAGAGCCACGACCCAAGCGTTGCAATCAGGGTCAGGTGCTTTTGGGAAGAAGAAATAAAAGAAAGATGAAGTGATAATGGTTGGTCCTGGACCGAGAAGAAATGATGGAAGATACAATGACCGTCAAGGGTACATTCAGACACCCCCGCCACAACAATTCTATCCAACTCATGGCCAACAATTTACCATGCCGCAGTTCTCATTCCCTGTAAATGCAGCATCTTATGCTCAGCCGCTATCTGGTCCACAATGGCGTGCACCCCCTGCTCCAGTCCAATATAACAATCAACATGCACATGCTCAATTCCCGACTCACCAGGAGATGCCTTATCGACCACGAAGTCCGCAGGGTTTTCGTCCAAACATGCAACAGAGAAACATGCAACAACAGAAAAGGCAGTTCACCCCACTGGGGGAAACTTACACTAATTTGTTTGAAAAGTTGCAACAAGCCAATCTGTTGAAGCCAATCCCGGGAAAAGTGAACCCCAATGGAAGAGTTGATCATTCACGCCATTGTGCGTTTCATTTTGGAGCACCTGGACATGACACAGAATCCTGCTGGGAACTCAAAAGGGCAATCCAGGCAATGATAGACAACAATCAGATAAAAGTCGTGAAGGATGAAACACAAAATGTGAATCAAAATCCTTTACCAGCTCATGATGTTCAAAACAACGTACACATGGTAGGGATAATATGCATAGAAGAGGACATGAAAGGGAAAGCCGCCAAGCAGATTGTGGCAGTTGGTCCCTCCCCAGACACCAAAGGCCCTGAGCCATTTATTGTTGTAATCGACGGAAAGTCAAGTTCGTCTGTTGTCAACAAAGCAAAGCAAGATACTTCTATTGAGCCAAGTTTCACAATTCCGGCTGCAAAGCAGGAAAAAGTTCATGACAGTGCACCAACATTTATTGTGCAAGGGGCATCATGCCAGAAAACTCCGGTCTTCGAGGTTAAGGCAAAGAAGTGTGAACCGGTTATCATCACTCAAGCAGCGCAACTCCCTGTCAAAAGTACAAAGGTTGTTCCTTGGAACTGCAACAAGACAATTGTGTCTTACAACGGGAAAGAAATCATGGAGGTTGCTGCAGACCTAAATGGTCTAACTCGGTCCGGGAGATGATTTACCCCAGATGAATTGAGAAAGGCAAAGCCAGGTCGAGAAGACCAAGGACCCATCAAAGAGCCGGTGTCTGAGAAAGAAGCTGAAGAATTTTTGAAGAAAATGAGATCGACAGATTATTCTATCGTCGAGCAATTGAGAAAGACTCCGGCTCAGATATCACTCTTGTCTCTACTTATGAACTCTGAAGCACATCGCAATGCACTGTTGAAAATATTGAATGAGGCCTACATTCCTGAACAAACTACTGTGGCTAATCTAGAAGCACTTGCTGGCAGAGTATTTGAGACTAATCGTGTGATGTTCACCGATGAGGAGCTGCCAGCAGAAGGAACCGGTCATAATCGAGCGCTTCATGTCTCAGTTAAGTGTAAAGACTCCTATGTCACACGTGTTCTAATAGATGGTGGCGCGGGATTGAACATTTGCCCTCTTTCTACATTGAAGAGTCTAAGGGTGGATATGAGCAAAATTTGGGCAAGTTCCTCCGCTGTTCGTGCTTTTGATGGTGGAGTTCGAGAATCTTTGGGCATCATCAATCTTGAGTTAACCATTGGTCCCGCTACCTTCAGCATTGAGTTCCAAGTCATGGAAACGGATGCATCGTACAATCTGTTATTGGGCCGGCCATGGATTCACATGGCTTGTGCTGTACCCTCCACAGTTCATCAGGTGGTCAAGTTTACTTGGGATAATCAAGCTGTCGTAGTTTATGGAGAGGATGACTTACAGTTTAACAATAGCCTGGACGTACCAGCCCTTGAAGCCGTCACTACATGCCCGACCATCATGTATCAAACCTCCGATGTGGTGTATGTGGAAAAGGTAGCAGAAGGAAAACCTATACCCATCCCAAGAGTGTCAGAGACGTCTATAATGATGGCATCTGAAATGTTAAAGCATGGTTTCCAATTTGGAAAGGGTTTGGGAGCACTGCAAGGCAGGGTCAATCCAGTTTATCCAAATGGCGTGCAAGGCACGTGAGGACGAGGGTTCAAGCCAAAAGCAGCTGATCGCAAGCAAGCAAAGAAAAAGAAGTCGGAAGTTTGGTCTCTCCCAAAGCCAATTCCGTGTCTTGCTCAGTCTTTTGTGGGATATGTCATGAAACCAAAGGTTGTCGCTACAAATGTCAACACAATTGAAGACAATCAGGATGCACCATTTGATCTAGGTGGCATTTTTGAAATCTGCATGGTACAGCCGGGTGAAGGCTCCAGTAATGCTTCAATACAGTACATTGGCCCGGACGTGCACCTGACCAACTGGAATGCAACTCCCTTCCCCATCAGGAAGGGGTCTTGATAGACTGTTGTTTTACAGTTTTTTTTTAATACACTTGGATATTCTAAGGGTTGTATGCCAAGTGTATTATTTTTCTCATCTTTCCTTTTGTAATTCAAACCCTTCTTCATTAATGAAAGGCCTAAGAGCCAAGCTTTCCTTTAATCTCTGTTCACATTCCTAATTTTATTCTACTTTTGTTTATCTGTAGTGATATATCTGTCGGTACTGATATCATGACATGTTCAAGGAACTTATCGTCCATCCAGGGACCGCAATTTGATTTTGGCTCCATAACCATAGTTGAGGTTGAAACTGATGAAGAAAACATTGAGGAATTTGTTAATGAGATTGAATATGATGGGGAACGGGCTGATTTTGAAATAGGCCTGGAAGTTGAACGCCATGAGGGCAAGCCTAAACCCAATTTAGCTGATACGGAGGATGTTAATCTTGGGAGCCCGGATGATATGAGGGAAACCAAGATAAGCATGTATGCCCGACCTGAAGTGAAGAACGATATTCGGAAAGTGCTTTTTGAATATCGGGATGTCTTTGTATGGTCATATGATGAGATGCCGGGTCTGAGCTCCGAATTGATAGTCCATGAATTGCCAATTCAACCTGGTTTCCCTCCAGTAAGACAGATGCAACGGAAGTTCAAAACTGATATGATCAAGAAAATCCATGATGAAATAATGAAACAGTTGGATGCAAAAGTAATTCAATCGGTTCAGTACATTACTTGGGTTGCAAATGTTGTCCCAGTTCCTAAGAAAGATGGAAAAACAAGGATATGTATTGACTATCGAGATTTGAACAAGGCGAATCCCAAAGACAATTTCCCGTTGCCTAATATTCACACCCTCGTAAATAATTGTGCCAAACATGAGATACAATCCTTCGTTAACTGTTATGTTGGATATCATCAAATCCAGATGGATGAAGATGATGCATACAAAACAGCATTCACTACTCCTTGGGGAACCTATTGCTATAGAGTGATGCCGTTTGGTTTGAAAAATACGGGGGCAACCTACGTGAGGGCTATGACTGCCATTTTCCATGATATGATGCATAAAGAAATAGAAGTATACATGGATGATGTGATTATCAAGTCTAGAACGGCTGAAGAACACGTGAGAGATCTCAGAAAGTTCTTTGAAAGGCTCCGTAGGTACAATCTGAAGCTGAATCCAGCCAAGTGTGCATTTGGTGTGCCTGCTGGAAAATTGTTAGGTTTCATTGTTAGTAGGCGAGGTATTGAATTGGATCCCGCAAAGATCAAAGCAATACAAGAACTACCTCCGCCTCGAACCAAGAAGGTTGTTAAAAGCTTTCTAGACAGGCTGAATTACATCAGTAGGTTCGTTGCTCAACTTACCACAATATGTGAGCCGATCCTCAAGTTGTTGAAAAAGAATGCATCAATTGCATGGACAGAGGAGTGCCAAGAAGCCTTTGACAAGATCAAGCAATACTTGTCAAATCCTCCTGTTTTGGTTCCGCCTGAGCCTGGACGACCATTGTTTTTGTACTTGTCAGTTAATGAAAACTCCTCTGGTTGTGTACTGGGGCAACATGATGCCTCGGGAAAGAAAGAACAAGCCATTTATTATCTGAGCAAGAAGTTCACAGATTGCGAGGCCAGATACACTTTGTTGGAAAGGACGTGTTGTGCCCTAACTTGGGTTGCACAAAAATTGAAACATTATCTTTTGTCCTATACCACTTATCTAATTTCCCGGATGGATCCAATGAAGTACATATTTCAAAAGCCGATGCCAACTGGCAAACTTGCAAAATGGCAGATCCTGCTCACAGGATTTGACATAGTTTATGTCACCAGAACTGCAATGAAAGCTCAAGCCTTAGCTGATCATTTGGCTGAAAATTCGGTGGATGATGATTATGAGCCATTGAAGACTTACTTCCCTGATGAGGAGGTAGATGTGCTTGAAGAACTGATTAACGAAGAAGAACATGTGTGGAAAATGTACTTTGACGGTGCTTCTAACTCAAAGGGTCGTGGCATTGGAGCAGTCCTCATCTCTCCCACAGGACATTATTATCCGGCAACTACCCAACTTCGCTTCAGTTGCACTAACAAAACATCTGAGTATGAAGCATGTATAATAAGAGTTACTGGTGATCGGAGATTCAGATCTTTTGATACGCCAAATGAAGGGTGAATAGGAAACTCGAGACCTTAAGTTGATCATGTACAAGCAGTGTATGGACGATCTTCACCAAAAGTTCGATGTTCTAAAGTTTAGACATGTTCTCAGAATACATAATGAGCTGGCTGACGCATTGGCTACATTAGCCTCAATGCTTGTCCATCCTGATAAAGCCCATATTGATCCGTTACAGATTCAGGTCCAAAGTCAACATGCATACTGCAATGTGGTTGAAGAAGAAATTGACGGTCAACCGTGGTACTTTGATATCAAGAATTTCCTTCAAGATGGGACATATACTCTAATGGCAGAAAATAATCAAAAGAGAACCCTTCGACGACTGGCAAGTGGCTTCTTTTTTAGTGGAGGGGTGGTGTACAAAAGAACACCCGATTTGGGACTGTTAAGATGCGTGGATGCAACTGAATCCACGAAAATTCTCAATGACATGCATTCAGGGATCTGTGGACCCCACATGAGCGGTCACGTGCTAGCTAAGAAAGTACTCAGGGCATGATACTTCTGGCTCACCATGGAACATGACTGCATTACTTTTGTGCGAAAGTGTCATCAATGCCAAGTACACGGTGATTTGATACATTCACCCCCTTTAGAGTTGCACACAATGTCAGCCCCTTGGCCTTTTACAGCATAAGGGATGGATGTTGTCGGGCCTATTGAACCAAAAGCATCAAATGGGCATAGATTCATCTTGGTTGCAATAGATTACTTCACCAAATGGGTTGAGGCCGTCACTCTCAAATCCGTGACAAAGAAAGCCGTGGTGGATTTCGTTCATTCTAACATCATTTTTCGCTTTGGTATCCCAAGTACCATCATCACTGACAATGCAGCAAATCTGAATAGTCATTTGATGAATGACGTATGTGAAAGATTCAAGATCATGCATCGAAATTCCACACCTTACCGACCAAAGGCAAATGGTGCGGTTGAATCAGCCAATAAGAATATCAAGAAGATCCTTAGAAAAATGATACAAGGATTTCATGATTGGCATGAGAAGTTGTCTTTCGCTTTGCTTGGTTACCGCACAACTGTGCGCACTTCCATAGGTGCAACCTCATATTCATTGGTATATGGAACTGAAGCAGTCATACCCACGGAAGTTGAAATAACATCTCTCAGGATCATTGTAGAAGCAGAAATTGAGGACACAGAGTGGGTCAAAACCCGATTGGAGCGGTTGTCATTCATTGACGAAAAGAGGTTCAATGCAGTTTGTCACGGTCAATTGTATCAACAGAGAATGGCCCGAGCCTACAACAAGAAAGTGCGACTCCGCGACTTGAAAGAAGGGCAATTAGTCTTGAAAAGAATCTCTCATCATCAGGAAGAAGCTAAAGGGAAATTTGCTCCAAATTGGCAAGGGCCATACCTGGTAAAGAAGGTATTGCCAAATGGCGCCTTATACCTTACAGATCCAGAAGGCAGGACAACTGAAATACCCGTCAATGCAGACGCGGTCAAGAGGTACTACATTTGATTTCAAGATGGCTTTCAAATCAGGATGAATGCAAGGCTTTTGTTCTCTTTTGCTATCCCAAATTTTATCCCTTATTAGCATTTTGAACATTGTACTTTTGAGGCATGTTCTCAGTTGAAATCAATGTAATTGTACCAAAATGAAATGAAACTGAAAAGCATCAAAAAGAAACCTGGGCATTTGCCTAGAGCTACGTCTGACCTGATTCCTCTCAAAAGGATACGTAGGCAACCATTTCGGTGCGGTCGCAACATAAGAAAATTCCTCTTTCCATGTCTTCTTTTATCCGCGCAATGCTTGCCTCCAGGCTTGCGGGATATATCAAGAAAATTAACGACCCCAGTTTATCCTAAACTGGGGCAGAAGTTTTTTGTTTTTTAAAGAAAATGGAGGAAATTATTTATTCCTCCCCATTTTCTTTGTGTTCATCATAGGGAAAAGCTCATTTTTTCCCTGTTCATATCGACGCAAAACTTTCCTTCAAGTTTGCGGCCAACATCAAAAGAAATTTAAATCCCCCTTTATGCTAAACTAGGGCAGAAGTTTGTTTTTATTTTATTTATAAAATAAAATAAAAACAAACTTCTATCATTTTTGTATCATCTATTCACATGTTTCAAGAGATGTTTGTGTTGTAAATTCAATTAAAAAAAAAGAAAATAAAAAAAAAGAGGGAAAAAAAAAGTCTTGTCGGTGAAAACCTGAGAAGGCGCCGCAAGAAAAACAGTGAGGAAAAAGATTAAAGAGAGAGGCTAGTTGGCGAAAACCCGAAAGGGCGCTACTAGTCGACTTGAGGGTCACCTCAACTTGGTTATGGTTTGATATCTTCCATGAAGCAACTCTCAACAAACAAGTGGTACTGGTCGGATGAAATCAGCCAAGATACATGTCATGATCATCAAGGCCGCCAGTATATTGCAAGATAAGTTTCCCTTTTCAGAAAGACGTTCCCTGTCCAAACGACTTTCGCCCTTAAACTTTTTTTATTATTTTTTGTGCATCTTGCCTCACCATTAATTCCTCGCCTTTTCGGTGCTAACCTCACATGAGCAACAAAAGAAAATTGCAAAACTCTGTTTTTCAGGATTAAGGTTTAATTCCAGCGAGCTGGGCACACCCTCGTCAATGGAAAAGTTTCAGCGAGTCATGACCGACCTTGATAATTGGAGCCCAACACCGCACATCATGCCGGAGGAACGACATACCAAAATTGTATCATGAGGAGTGGACATGTTTGGGAGAAGCTTTAGGCGTTTGTTCATCCCACATTACTGTGAAGAATAGAACAAGAGTCACTAAGCTTATTTGCAAGATCAGAAACAGGGTGTATCCACGATGCAGAGAGTCAGTGTGACATCTGCTATGTCGCCAAGAAAGAGCTGGGACTACTTGAATTGGGATAGTTGCGCCAGATGTCAGATGGAACTCCATTTCCTTTTCGAGTCAGTTTCGCTCAAAGATAGTGTCATTTCCTTCCCATGTCAAGTTCCGCTAAAAGATAGCGATCATTTCCTTTTCGAGTCAGTTTCGCTAAAAGATAGCGATCATTTCTTTCTAAGTCGTTTAGCTCAAAGATAGCGCCATTTCTTTTTCACAGTCAAGATCTGCTGAAAGATAGCGATCATTTCCTTTTCGAGTCAGTTTCGCTCAAAGATAGTGCCATTTCTTTTTCACAGTCAAGATCTGCTGAAAGATAGCGATCATTTCCTTTTCGAGTCAGTTTCGCTCAAAGATAGCATCATTTCCTTTCCATGTCAAGATCTGCTAAAAGATAGCGATCATTTCCTTTTCGAGTCAGTTTCGCTTAAAGATAGCGTCATTTCCTTTCCATGTCAAGATCTGCTAAAAGATAGCGATCATTTCTTTTTCGAGTCAGTTCACTCAAAGATAGCATCTTTTCTTTTTCATGTCAAGATCTGCTAAAAGATAGCGATCATTTCCTTTTCGAGTCAGTTTCGCTAAAAGATAGCATCATTTCCTTTCCATGTCAAGATCCGCTAAAAGATAGCGATAATTTTCTCTTAGAATCAGTTTTCGCTCAAAGATAGCGTCATTTCTTTTTCATGTCAAGATCCGCTAAAAGCTAGCGATCATTTCCTTTTCGAGTCATTCCCGCTAAAAGATAGCGATCATTTTCTTTTCAATTCAGTTTTGCTAGAAGATAGCACTCACATTCAGTTCAAGTCATTTGTGCTCAAAGATAGCAACCACTTACTTTTCAAGTTGGTCCCGCTAAAAGATAGCAACCATCCCCAGCTTCAAGTTAAAGCCCGCCCGAGCGGCAATTTCAAGCTTCAGCAATTTTAACATTCAAGGCAAAGCCCGTCAAAACGGCATTTCAACATTCAAGTCAAGCCCGTCAAAGCGGCAATTTCAACATTCAAGTTAAAGCCCGCCCGAGCGGCAATTTCAAGTTTCAAGTTAAAGCCCGCCCGAGAGGCAATTTCAAGTTTTCAAAACCCACTTGATTAGTGCGAGCTTCAGACCAGTACATCAGCTTGGGAAGCATGAAGAGTAGTCTAGGAATTGTAACTTTTACAATTTTCAATATTGTAATTCCATTTTTCCTTGTAAAGCAACGACCACCAGCAAGCGACCAGTAACCAGCAGCAACAGCCTTTGTGTGCCTAAGAGTTGTCTAGTATCAGCCCTAAGTGTGTCTAGAAGAGTCTCTAGTTTTGTCTGAGTAGTCTAGAGTGTATAGGTTTGTCTTAGCGAGTCTAGAAGAGTCTAGTGTCTGTTTGAATGCGGTAGTCCCAGCTACCGCACGTAAGGAACTACACCGACCTGATTCCTTAGTCCGGGGATATGTAGGTAACCTTCTTCTCGATCAGAACCGAAATTCAAGGTAACGTCATAGTCATAGAAGGTTACCTACATATCCCCTTTTGTGATGTCCTATGATGGCAAGAGTAGTGCAGTAGCGGAGACGTTGCAGTGACGATGGCGATGCCCTATCGTTTCTTGGTGAGGCAGTTTCAATGGCTGATTGTGATAGTGAGAACTGTAATGCGAGGCGCTGTGATGATTGTTTAGAGCGGGGATATAGCAGCGACACAGTGGATGCAGCTTTAACTAGGCGTGATGGTGATATTACTTTGTCTTAACGGTTTCATCCTTACCCCTCGTTTTTATCTGCTTGATTAGATTTGTTAAATGTTAAGTGTTATCTTGTTTAGTGTTGGCATATAGAAGTAGTCCATTTGTACATTGGCATTAGTTGGAAACATGTTAGTTTAAACTTAGAAGCTTGTAAACTCGACATTTGTCCAGCATTCAATTGAATTAGCGTGTTTGAAGTATTTTCCTGTTTACGCGTCAGCGTTCAAGCATGAGCATCCTGTTTCTGTCGTTTAATCTGCTCAAGACATATTCATATGATGTTGTATGTGTATGTATGCAGCCTGTCTAGAGTAGTATGTTCAAGTTGTTCAGTTCCATACAAAGTGAAGTTAGATAGTTGCTTGGTTTGTTTAAGTTCTATAGCATTTAGTTCTGTTCAAGTATAAAGGTGTTGTAGGTGCACTTTGGTGAGTGAGTTTTAAACAATGGCAGATTGTGCATGAGTATCAAGTTGTATGCTTAGTTCTATTTTGCTTTAGTTAGTTAAGTATGTAAATGGCTTACTCGTTCCCTGTTAGAATGAAATGCATATTGGTAAATCTGGTGTGTTCTTGTGTTAATGAATCTGTACCAGGGTTGGCTTGAAGCTCACACAGAACAAAATAGGTAGTTGAATCTTGGATATGAGTATGCTTAGTCCAGAAGCATAAATTTAGTTTGGTTGCTTTTTGTTTCATTAATTAAGCCTAGAAAGCTGAATGTTAAGACTTGAAAAAGGGGGTCAAAATGAAAGTACAACAGTCAGCTTGAAACAAGGAACTTTAACATAGGATTCTCACTTTTTGGCTGAAAATTTTAAAGTCTCACATAGGGGCTTTTGTCTCTTTGCTTGCCAACACTCTACTCTCCCTCTTTAATCAGCCTTGCATTAAATACAAAGGAGAAAGGCTAGCACGCCTGGAAGTCTTTTGTTTGGACGCATTGTGGACCTGGCAATTTAATGCCAATAAGTCCAACAGCTCTGTGAGGGATCTGGATATAAAAAAGGGGGTGCATTTACTCTACCCTTTCATTAATTACACACAGATTAACTTCTCAACTACCTGGAAAAACACATTTTTCAGATCTGAAAAAATAGAAAGGAATAGAAAAGCTTTTGAAAAAAAAAAAGAAAGAAAGAAGGCAGTAGAAGAGAAAAGGAAAAAATAGCAAGAAAAGAAAGGTTTGAGTGTAGGTTATTATTTCAAAAGGGTTGTCATTTGTGGCTGTTTGTTGCTTGGTGTGGTAAAGTTGTTGGACCTGTTGGTGGGAGCGAGCTTGCTTGGCTTGAATCTTTGCAAAACTTTTGAAAGTTACTTCACTAGGTATTTATTTCCTACCTTCTTTTTTTAGTACACATGAATGATGTATGTTATGTTTAGGATTCAATACGTTAGAAATTTGATATATAAATGTGATACTTTTGAGAGATATGTTGTATCCTTTGTTTCGTTCTATGTATAGAAATCATTAATTGCCTTTTGGATTTTGTAGTCTTAAAACTCATAGGCTAAATTAAATTATAAGTGCAAAAAAAACTTGTAAGAAAAACTGAAAGAAAAATAGGTACAGAAACTCTTTTGAATAAAATTTGCAAAGATAGGCAATTTTTAACTAAGGATTAGGCAAATGAGCTAAATCAAGATATTTTCGTAAAGATTGTAAAATAATGGACAACAGTGTAAATCCTAAAAAATACAGTAAATAAGTGCAAAAATTCAAAACTTGTAAATCTAGCTAAAACTTGAAAGAAGTATGCAAAAGAGAACATAAGTGCAATTCTGTCCTGAGGCGTGAATCTGAAACAAAATGGGCCTACATATTTTTGCAAATCTAGCCCTCTTTAGTTTCAGCCTTTAAGTTTAAGGCTACAATAAACTAAGTGGACCAAAAAATTTTGCGAACCTAGCTCAATTAATTTCAGTCCTTTAATGTTAAGCCCCAATAGTGTTTAAATGTAAATTTAGTAATTTTCTTGATTTGATTTGAATTGCGCTTTTGTAAATATTAAATTAAGCCACATTTAACCAAAAACATCGGAAGCAAATGTGATACATGTAAAAAATCCGTAAAATAGACCAGTCCTCTGTGAGATTGGAAATGTGTAATATATTTTATCTATTATGAATTAAAGTGTAAATCCGTCCGATCCTCTGTGAGGTTGGATAAGAATAACACTTTAAATTTTTCTGAATTAAAGTTTAAATTCAAATCAAACGGTAAAATAATACAACCATATTTAATAAATTAAAATTACGTCAATAAAGCAACTGTGCTCGGCACAGGACTCGAGAGTGCCTAATACCTTCCCGAGAGTCAACTGAGAACCTTACCCGAATCTCTAAACGCAGACCATTAGACGAGTCAGAGGTGTTCCAAGGTACCTTTTGGTGACTTGGCACACCTTAAACTTGTCAAGTGGCGACTCCGAGTTCTCTAAATAATTTCGTACCTTCTTGAAACACCAGTCACGAGCTTTTAAATAATAAACAACTCGTTAATTAATTTTTAGGGCGTGACAGTCATCGTCTTTCTTTTTTGTTTTATCGAGATACGTAAGGGACATATACGGGATGGGACTTGTATTGGCCTCCAAACGTCATTGGCCGTAGGGTCTTGTTCAAATTCAGTCCAATTTTGACACTGAATAGCAGGGTCCCACAATCTGAATTTCTACAGAAGCAAACAATAAGTCAAATTGAGAGTCAAATACATAAAATTGGAGGGGACATATAAACTGCTAAAAGCAACGTAAGAACTGAACAGGGGCCAATTATATCAAGATCCCATTCTTTTCCAGTGAAACAATGGGACAAATGTAACCGGTATTAATTTTTTACTCGATGCCTCAGTAACAAAAACGCAGCAACAATGAGTATAGCAGCAATGACAATGCAAAACATGATGGGCAAATCGAAACAGATCTTTGGACAAAAATCCCGGTAGTGGTGACAAGCGGAGCCATGGTAGAGCGGAGGAGGAGCGACCACCGGCGAGTAGCGGCGTCGCTACGACTCCAACCCCTTTTAATTCCAGTCACAGATCGTAGTAGAACGTCGGAGAAACAATTTCAGGTCAAGATCCAGAAACGACACCCATCCCCACCATCGTCACTGTCACCACCAGTGGTGTTAGCGTTTTCACTTTCCTGGATCCCCTTTTCGATCTGTTTGACCCCGTTTCTTCTCCACTGTTTCCGATCTTCTCTATTCCCTTGTGTCAAATTAAGAAGGTGGTGGTGGTGGTATATGAGGTGGTGTGTGGATGATGTGTGTGTTTTTTTCGATCGGCCTGTGTAAGGAGAAGAAGACCAAAGGGGTCTGAGTAATAGTTTCTGTTCTTGTAATGGGTCTCCCCTGTGAAGCCAAGAACTTGTGATATATATAAATATATATATATCCAAATCCTTAGAGAGAGCCGTTGGGAACTATCCCAAATTCGGGGATTCTATTCCAAAATGGAGAGGAGTTAAAAGAGATGAGGGAGAGATTGGGGGGCCAAAAATGACGTTAGGGGTAGAGAAATATAGGTTGTGATTTTGAGTGAATGGGGAAGGTATAAGAGTGTTTTGCTTAATCATTTTTCAAATATAAAGGATGCATTTGGTCATATGTCTAGTCTAGGTTCAAAAGAATTTTGAAAATTTAAATTCGAATGACTATGTCAAAATTATGGAATAACATAAAAATAAAAGTAAGAATAGAAAAAAATGGGCGGTATATCACAAATAAAATTTGGACGGGATATTTTTAATTGTACTGATAATTAACTTAAACGGTACTGAAAAAATAAAAAGTTATAAATATATGAATCGTATATAAAGAAAGTACACACATAAAATATTGGGATCAAATTATTAAGATAAATAATTATCAAATAGTCACAAATAATTACTAAATGTTATAAATACGTTAAATTGCACAAATAGTCATACCATTCAACAAATAGCCTAAATGATACAAATTACATAATATAATCACAATTAAAAAAATATAATGTATAAATAGGGGATAACGCACGTAAATGCATGACTTCTAGTGTGAATTTGCTTAAATAGTTAAACTGCTCCTTTAAGTTAAATTACGGCCAATTATACAAAAAGGAGGGACAAAATTGGGTGTCAACATCCAGATTGCGGCCAGAACTTCCTTTTTAAACTTCTTCCGATGCTTCCTGCTTGATCCACTATTTATTTTAATGCGTCTAAATGATATTATGAATTGGCTAGCAAAATCTTGACAAACCGAAAAAGCCGAGAAGGATCATAACATGTCACTGACAATAGAAATTTATGATGCACCCATTAAATATTGAGTAGACTAACCTGTCTAAACACTATAATTCTAATCCATCTTTAACAAATTAAAAGAATAAAGTACAAAAGTAATTACCGAACCAAAATTAGACAGAGACTGTAAACTTGATTTTCCTCACTGTAGTTCTTCAAACATTGGGTAACAATGAAAATATTGGTTGTGATTCTTTAAGGCGAGGCAATGAGATATGCACCGTGCACACTATTCTCAAGTATTGGAGCTTATTCTTCTTCATGTCAAATTTTGAAATAATTAACTTTATGTAGCTTTATTTTTAAAATTGAAAAAAATGGTACATGTATGGGAATCTCAAGAGCCTAATGATGAAAAAATTGTGAAGGTTTCATACATATGTACCGTAATAATTTCTTTGAAACTTATGATAAGGTTAAGGTCCAATTGTTTTCACTAATTAAATTGAGACTTAATTAATTGAGAATACTAAAAACACCCCAAGCAAAAAAGTACAGATTAGTTCTTCTAAATTTTGAAAAGTTTTATTTTTTATAAAAGTAGAAATATGAATTTAATTGTCGAAATAGGAATTTAATTGCTACAGGGCAAAATGATCGTTTACTTTTTGCTATAGGGATTGACTCTTTTAGAATAGTATGATTTTAGTTTTTATTTGTTATTTTACACGTGTCACACAGTGAGTGATCCTTTTTTCATGTCAAAGTATTTGAGATTCACGCGCTTCATTTTTAACTGAGAATGCGAATCGGGTGTTCAAAAGAAACACTTTGTTAGGTGTTTAAGTGGCTAAAAGGTACCAGGGTTAGTTGAGGTGCGAAAATGAAAATTTGTATCAAGTTTAAGGGATTATCTGTGTATTTGGCCTAAAATAAATTTTAACTTATATCTCACTTTAGTATTATCTTCTACTTGATATCATCGTTAATTTTGATATATTATTAGCTTCAATTTAAAAATTCATGCATTGTAATTTATTATAAACTATCTATAAACCAAATGACCATAAGTGCACATTGAAAAGAAAAAACAAGCATAATCCCACTTAACCCCTTTAATCTTTAGAGCTTGGGCAACATTACCTCCTTCACCTTTTGAATAGGACAACAAACCCTTTTAAATCTTGCATCAATGGCTACAAATGAGTTGAATCATTATATGTATTTTCAAAATAACAGAAATGACCCTCAAATCTCAATTAGAAGCAATTTTAATAAATTACTTTTCTTAATAATTATTACTAATCGATAGAAGTACGGTATAGACATTAAAATTTCATACATGTCCTTTAGTTTACTTTTGTTCTAATTTTCAACATCTTTTTTACTTCATAATTTATTTTTCATATGAAGCTTCAAATTCTAAAGATGGCCTCATTTATTTTGCTTGTAGCATTGTTAGTATGGAAATTTTATTTAGCTAGTCAATTTTGAGAATAAATTGTTTTCTATTTCATATAATTCTGACATATTCAAATGTCTAATTAGTTTTGTACATATTAATTGAAAATTATTTTCAAAATAATAACGTCAAATTTCTAATGTTATATTATGTGATTCAAAAGTGATAATATTTCAAAATTAAAAAACCAGATAAAATGTTAAATAAGATTTTTTTATGTAAAAATAATTGGCATATTATTTTTGTACCTTAAAATATAAAGACAGGTGATAAAATTTATTAATGTCTACACGATATTATTGGATATTTTTTTGGATTATTTTTTATTAAGAAAATATAATAGTTTATCATAACTGAAGGTTATTTCTGGCATATTGCAATTGCATCAAATAATCTAAGTTATTTTAGCCGTTTATGCAAGATCTAAGGGGTTTATCGTCTCATCCAAAATGTGAAGAGACAGTATTTCCCAAACTTCAAAGATTAACGGAGTTTTGTGGCATTTACTCTGTAATGATTTACTCTATAATGTTAGAAGGTATATACAGGTCAAGACCTGCAAATTGGGGACAAAATAGGAGTATCAAATTAAGCTCACTTATTATTTGTCCTTTTTCTATTGTCCAAGAAAAGAGGAATTTAAGTACTACTTAACACGAGAATCTTTCATGGGATCAGCTCATTTATTATTTGTCAATGATGCACCTACTCACTATTGGAAAATCAATAGTACATTTATTAGCATTTCAAAGAATCTCAATTTAATTAGTTGTTAATCCTGTATATACGAGGATTAGTAATATCACTGTTAAAATAGAGTATTATTAATCTCGTATAACAAATCATGCATTATAGTTTATAAATAATCTATTATCCAAACCACCATGTATATATGCACATGCATTAAAAGAAAAAGGATGAAGTATTCGATGGCCTAAAATCTAAAGAAATCATATGTAAACGGAATGATTTTTTTTCCCTAGGTATATAGAATGAATTATCAAGATGTTAAAACATGAAATTGATTGGTACTTCCCTTTAATTGATTGCAAGTCCTCAATATAATTAGACAAGGCAGTTTCCTTGACACATGCACTCAGAGAAGTAAATGGAGCAGAACGCATTTCAAATTCAAATAATTTAATGTCTTGTACACTTTCACTCGTACTTCAAAAAAAGTACGTACACTTTTATATTTGAAAATAATAGACTTTAAACTTTTTATATTATTCCTTGTGAGATGATATATAGGCATTCAAATTTACAAATTGTTTAGACCATATGTTTCAAAACTATCTATTTCTTGCTAAAATTACGTGCTTAATCAAATATCGTAACATAAATTGAGATTGATGGAGCAATGCTAGTATCGTAATAACTAAACCAGATAGCCAATGTGGCAGATGTTTAGTAATTTCTAGCCAGCATTTAAAAAGTCAATGAAGAATAGCCATTTTTACCTAAAATACACGTGAAATGACTTGTTGCCCCTTTGTGTCATCTTCCTCTTTCTCTCCCAAAGCATCTTATCTCAAATAATTCTCGTCTGTGTAAGTGTATGTATTTTACATTTTTTAACACCAACAAGTTTTTCTTTTTCTTTTTCTTTTTCTTTAGTTCAGATATGAAAGTGCTCATCTCTAATGTGCTATCCATTAAAGATTTATTGAAACTGGGATCGAGAATAAAGCTACTCTTAAACCCTAAAATTAAGAAAAAAGGAATTCGAGTAATATGGGGACATAAGTTGCTTGCGCTCCGGTAAAAGAAAAACATGAGCTTTTAGTTAGAAAATCTTAAATTTTGAAGATACTAGAGTTTTAGCTAAACTCCATGAAGAAGTACTTGATTTTGTAATTAAAATTTCAAAGTTGCAGTAAAAAGTTTAAACTGAATTTCATAATTTTCATTTTTAAGATTCAGACTCCATGAAACAATGCTGGAATTTGTGAATGACAATCTGTATAAAATACTGGATATTGAACTGATTTTCATATTTTTAATTTTGAAATTCAAATTCCATGAAAAAATACTGGAATTTGTAATTAAAAATCTTAAATTTGCAGTATAAAATATTGCAGTTCGAACTGAATAAAACAGTTTCTGTTTTGATTCAAACTCCATAAAAAAATATACTGGAGTTTGTAATTGAAATTCCTAAATTTTCAGTAAAAAGTATTGGAGTTTGAACCAAATTTCTTGATTTTTATCATGGAACTAAGACTCCAAAAATGCCCGACTTTACCAAATACCACTACAAACTTCATTATCTTACCATATTCATATATGATCTCCATTCTCATTTCTGAGCAGCTGCTGCTCTCTTATAAGTTTTTCTGTTAATTTTTTATGAAAATTTGAAAATCACCATAGTTAAGCTGGAGACGTTTTAAAAAGAACACAAAGTCAGTTTGCTTAATTTGGTGTCATTTTATCCATTTAATGATTGAAATTTATTGGTATTGATGTTATAAGGATGTGTTTTAAATCTAGATTCATTTATATGAAAATACTTTTCACCATTTTTGTAGCTGTTTTTTCAAAAAAAAAAAAAAAGAAAAAAAGAAAAGCACCTTTAAAAATTGAATTTTGGACATATTGAACTTGTTTTGGATGACTTTTTGTCATATATTATGGATTTGAGTCGTTTTATTTACCATAAACGATATTGGTGTCAAATTTAGGACCCATTGATGATGTAAGAATCAAATTTGAGATACTGAAGTTGTCATCATGCTTTAGAAGAAGAAGAGGTGGGTATTTTTGACCAATGAATTATAAGGTGGATAAAATTCTAATATATTTAAAATAATGGCTGGATTTCATTGAACAATAAAAATAACGGCTACGGATCAAAATCACACGCTATTATCTTCATATTTTGCTCATTGGCCCCGACTGTACCAATGTTTAGTTCTCAGCCCTGTTAGAAGAATTTTTAATTTTTAGTCTTTTATGGAAATCTGCCATGAGTTATTAAAACTAATAAAGTCCTATCGAGGAGTACTTTCAATTTTTACTTAGGGCATTTTGGATATGCAGAAAAAAAATTCGAAAATGCTTTCAATTTTTTCAATATTTAGTTGGTCAAAAGTTAATAAAAAAAACAAGTTTCTAAAAAAGTAAAAAAAAATGAGAACCCTAAATGGAAGTAGAAAAACAGGTTCCAAAAGAGTTATTATCTCCTCCCTACCCCCAAACACCCCACCTTTTACCCCAAACCCGAGCCCCTGACCTCGACCCCAACCACCACCACACTTCTACCACCCCACCCAAACTAGACCCTACCCTACCCTACCCCAACCCAATACTTTCTTATCCCTACTCATCTCACCAATGCTACCCCATTACCCCTACCCATCAAAACCTTAGCTCACCGCCCTTGAACCTATATCCCGCACCTCTTAAACCCCAAATCTTACACCCTGACCCCCTATGCTTGACCACGACATCCCCTGATCCTCTTTCGACTCGAAAACTTTGACCTAATGACCCTAACACCCCGACTACCTTGCACCCCAACCTCCTGACCCTTAGCCCCGACACTGCCAACCAATGTTGACCCCGACACCTGGCCTCGACCCTAACCCCCAGCCATATCACCCATTCGTACTAAGGTTTAAGGTCGAGTGATTGGGTGTCAAAGGGTCGAGTGTCAAGGTATCAGGTGTTGTGGGGGGATCGGGGAGAGGGTCACGAGTCGGGTCATGTTTATGTTCGAGGTTGTGGTATGGTGTTGCAGTTGGTTGCCAGAGTCAAGTATCGAGGTCGGGGAGGTTTTCGGGAGGGGGAAGGGGCAAGTTGGGTGGTGATGGGAGACACGTGGGTGGAGTGAAGTGGGGGTAAGTGTAGAGTATTAGAAAATACTATTGTTTCTTATTATTAGAAAATTGGGGAATTTTCAAAACTAGGCACCCCACAACACAAAATTACAAATGAGGGGCCACATTTCATCCATAGCACCCCTTTATTTTTATATTACACAATATAGCACCCATTTATATTCAAAATTACATAACATAGCACCCATTTAAACTAAAAACCCTAGGAGCCATTCCCTCACCCTCCCCTACAACTGCCCCGCCACCAGAAACTGAGCTGCCACCGCTGCCGGCCGGTGGCCGGAAAACCAAAAATTCACTGGATTTACTTATTTTATTTGTGGATTTGTTTAAATAATTATTTTTTGATAATTTTATACACCTAAATCTATCAAAATAATAAATTATACATGTAAATACATAGAAAATTGTGTATGCAAGAAGGACAATTCAAAAATATACACAAAAAACATATATTTTATACAAAACATCCATAAAAAGTGCACAAATCTGAAAATTATACAATTTTATTCATTGTTCATACACGCATATACAACTTTATACAAATTTTACAATACATAGAACGTGTTTTATACACTGTCAATACGTACATATACAGATTTATATATTTTTATACATGTTTACAGAATTGTATAAAATTGTATAAAAATGTAGAAAAGTGTATAAACTTACAAAAATAATGTTAAACAGTGCCTCAGGCAGATTTTACACAAAAGCTTAACAAATATCCAAGATCTATATAGTTTTATACAAGAAAAACACTAGATCTAAACATTATACAAAAGTTTTAACAAAAAATTAGTAGATCTCAACAAATTTTTATGAAAAAAATGAAGAAAAAGAAGAAACTTGATAAATAAACTCCTCACCGGAGTTTTGATCGGAATATACAACGAAAATCAATATTGTTATTCAAAAAGCAAAAAAAAAAAAAAAAAAAAAGAAAAAGAAAAAAAAAGAAGAAACAACAGCGGCGTCAACTTGGAGGAGGGAGAGTGAAGGTGAGACAGTGGTGGAAAGGGAGCGGTGGTGATGTTATTAGGGTGAAGAGAAGAGAGGAAAAATGGGAAAGAGAGTAAGAGAAGAGGGGAAAAAATGGGGGCTAGAGTTTTTTTTTCTTTAAATAGGGGTGCTATGGAGTGAAAGAAAAAAAAAAAAAAGGTAGGGGGTGCTAGGTCGGGTAAAGAAGGAAAATAGGGATATTTTTTGATAATTTTTATAAGTAGAGTGTCTCTCCATGTAATTGTCCCTAGAAAATTTATTTGAATATTTAGCTACCAAAAACCCAAAAAACAAAAACACAACTCTAAAAACTACTCAGTATTTTAAGAAAATACTTTTCATTGAAAACGTTTTTTCAAGTACCACACACACCATAAAAGTACATGACAAGCCATCCAAATTAGTGCAACAATTGCAATTTAGGCTCATTTATTAGTATATGTCCTTTTATTTTGGGGTCCAAAAAATGAGCAATACAACACGAGGAATATTCATGTGGTGAGCTCAATTATTAATTGTCAAAGTATAGCACCTACTCTCTGACGAATCACTAGTATATTAAAAAGAATCAGAGGAGAACACGACAGCCACATCAGTAGCTGACACTCATTACAAAAACCCCCAAGATTTCTCACACTGTGAGTGTGTAGATCTTTGGCGGAGACTTTTGAGTTGTAAAAGTCACAAACTCAAAAATCTAGAGAAAAAGAAGAAGAAAAAATGGCAGAGTTGGTACACAATCGTTTGTTCACTTACTTCTCAATGCTCACTCTTTTATCTGTTACACCTCCTTTTGTTATTCTCATGTAAGTTTTACTCCAATTTGTTATTTTTGTTTTACTTTCTTGATTAATTTCTATTGGTTTCTATCAGAAACAACCTCTCCACCTTGGTGGGGGCAAACCACACTTGTAGGATAACACTGAATATGATGTTGTTATTGTACTTTCTTGATTAATCTTTAGATCTTAAACTTATTTATAATTGGTGAATCAAGATTGGACCTTTCTTTTGTGGGGTTGGTCAAGATTGCTTTTTTATGAACTAAGTTTATCAACTGAAACAGTTAGAGCTTAGTTGAGCTGAATTAAGTATAGGCCACAATGGAAGAAAAAGATCCATATATGTGATATCTGCTAGTTGCATGATGACATGAATTGACATTAATTGGAGAAACGTGGTCAACCATAAAGAATTGAAGTAGTAGTAGTTGTTTGGGATTGATATAGCCAACCCCAACTTGTTTTAGATTGAGGTGTAGTAGTAGTGGTGGTGGTGGTGGTGGTAGTAGTAGTAGTAGTTGTTGTTGTTATTGTTTTAGTGTTTAGTGTTCTAATTTTCTGTGATTTGGGTTAGGGAGGCTAATCAGAAAGAATGAAGAGTAGGAGAAAAGTAAAGAAAAAGTTCACCAAGGGCAAGGTTCATTTATACTTTTTAAGGGAAAAGATTAGATTTTTGTCTATGATTCGGTGCTCTCTTTGCAGAGACCATTGTTAGTTTGCCTACATAGAGGGTAAAAAGAATAATTATGAAACTGGGAAGTGATAAGATTGAGGTACACATAAAAAACTACGCTTGTAGACATGTGAAAGATGTAAAGTTGGTGTAGAAAGAAAGGTTGAGAAATGGATCTAAAATGTGTGAAGCCTTCGAATGTTTTACCAGCATATATCAGATGAACAGTGCTGATTTAGCTATTACTTGGTGATTTTGTTTAAATTTGTCTCTTGTAAAGGACTTGAAGCTATGTTATTGAGCTAATTATCGAACCTCAATGAGCTAATGACAGGTGGTATACAAATGTACATGCGAATGGATCTATATTGCAAACATTGAATTACCTATGGGAGAATGGCCTGCAAGGACTCATTAATATTTGGCCAAGTCCTAGTGCCATTGCAGTGAAAATAATTCTTGTCTATGCTCTATTCGAGGCCGCACTTCAGCTTTTGTTGCCTGGTAAAAGGGTCGAAGGGCCGATATCTCCGACTGGACACAGGCCTGTATATAAGGTACTTGACGATAATTCTTCTGAACATTTTCCCTGTGGTCTGTTTTTTTTGGGAAATGTCTATGTCTGTTGTACATCTTGCATTGCAAATGTTTGTTCGGCTATTTTACTTCTCTAAGTCTGTTTTGCAGTCATGTTAAAGGACTTTTCTGCAATTAATTTACTGTTAATACACTGTTTGAATTTCAAAATTTTGTTCTTTGCTTATTGCAGGCAAATGGCATGGCAGCATATGTAGTGACAGTGATTACCTATCTCGGTCTTTGGTGGTAAGAGGTTTCATTCAAATATTGTTTGCATTTTTACTTGCTCTGACTTTGACTCTGTAGAATACTGTTTTGGTATATGATACTTGTTCTCTTTAGGAAGAGCAGCTTCGCGTGGGAACATATTACACACTCCTTTTTTCCTAATTTCCGACTTGGACGTAGGCCCGATATCCTAGTTTGTTAGTTAAAACATCAGTACTTGGTATATTTACTGCACTATAGTTTATGAGCATGCAATTTTACTGTAAATAATATGAAGCTTCTCCTCTCTCTCTATCCTCCCATTTTATGTAAGCTGATCATTATAATTTGTATGAAGCTGTTATTCTTGTATTGTATTCATGGTAAGCACTTATTTCATCGTTCATGATGCACCTCCATCTTGCCTTTGTTGTTGTTAGGAGTTTCTTTTCAAGATTTAGGCTTGTCTTGAATTTCTAGTTTCATTCTTGAGATTCTTATCCGTTATTGAATTTAAGAAACTCCTTCTTGAATTCATTCTATCTTTATTTTCAATTCTTGTTTGTTTTTAGGAATATTTTATTAGCTTCCGCGTGTCTCTTTAAATTTCTTTATCAAGTTCTTGGATCCTTAATCGTGATTGTTATCAGTAGGTGTATCAGTGGTACTTGTCAATCCATTAAGCCTAAAAATATAATCAGCTTCTTTTCCATATTTATACTTTTTCCTGCTGTTTGTCAGGTTTGGTATATTCAATCCTTCGATTGTCTATGATCATCTGGGAGAGATTCTCTCAACACTCAATGTTGGAAGCTTAATCTTTTGTGTCTTCTTATACATAAAAGTAAGCATCAAAAGAATTCTAAGTAATAATGTGTTTTTCCTTATACATATACCTCTCTGATACATGATGTTGACATATACAAGGGTCATGTTGCACCATCTTCCACTGATTCCGGTTCATCTGGGAACATAATAGTCGACTTCTATTGGGTAAGCATCTTTTGCAAATGTAAGATGCATGAAGACTAATTTCTTTTTCTCTTCCTTTTTGACAAGTCAAAGAACCCTGTGTCCAAGGTATGCACGAAGACTGCTGTATTTTTTTTTATTGGCACAAAAAAAAAAAGTAGTCTTTGTGCATAGTTTATTGTCTTCACTACTTTGTTTCTGCTTTTGTATCTCAAAGAAAAATAAAATTGGTGATATTAAACAATATATATATTAGTAACGCCTATTTTGTATCTTTTACTTGCATTTTGCAATATCTTTAAAGTTTCAAGATTCAAGTGATCTCATATGTCTTAAGCTACGGATTTACTTCTTTCTTTTACTCTTGTAGGGGATGGAGTTATATCCTCGTATTGGCAAACACTTTGATATCAAGGTCTTCACAAACTGCAGATTCGGCATGATGTCTTGGGCAGTTCTCCCTCTCACCTACTGTATAAAGCAGGTACCAAGGAGGTCCTTGAAAGTGAAATAAAGGCTATTATATATTTTTCAGTTCCGGAGTTTGGTTATTGATGGCTTGTTGCAAGCCCTCTTGTCAGTCTGTCGATGGCTAGTATTTTGGTTTCTTTAGTTAGCAAGAAAGAGCAATTTACTTGCTTTCTGTTAAATGACTTTGGAAAGCAATAGGTCCTATGGCATAGCTTTTTCTTTTTCTGTACTAGCAGCATCAGGAGAGAAAGGGACGACTATTATGTGAAGTACTTTCTTGTTTATATTCTGGAGGCCCCACAGCTCAAGCCCTATCTTTTCTACTTCTTCTTTCACCTGGAACCCCACACAGAGTTCTGCTCTTGTCATTATAAGGACCTGTTCAAACAACATCCAGCTCCATTTTTACCTATCAAAAAGAAAACGAAAAACGAACCTCCAACGCCATTTTTTGGAGTTTGTAGTTCATAGCATTTTTAATGTATGCTTTTCAATTGGCAGTATGAAGAATATGGAAGCCTCTCCGATTCCATGCTTGTAAATACCGTATTGACGTTGGTGTATGTCACAAAATTCTTTTGGTGGGAAGCAGGGTACTGGAACACAATGGATATTGCACATGACAGAGGTTTGTACATGCTTTGTATTATTTGTCTTGCTTGTTTGTTTTATATAGCGCTTTACCTGTGCTCTCCTATGTATTGTTTACCTATTATTTCTCCGTCGTGAATGGAAGAAATAATGTTTTTTGAATTTGAATTTTGCTTTGGCAGCTGGATTTTACATATGCTGGGGATGTTTGGTATGGCTTCCATGTATATATACTTCTCCTGGCATGTACCTTGTCAAACAACCTGTCCATCTCGGTATTCAGGTAATTTTGACTTCCAGGGGAATCCATCACATGTTATTTTTTTTTGAGTAAGGTAACATTTTATTCATCAGCACCAAGATGGTACTGGTATCAAATATTTACGCATTACATGGAATTAAAAAATTCTACTAATGATTCTGCATCATCTATGTAGTTCTCTTTGCACCAGAATTGAAAAGACAGAAAACAATTTAGCTTAATTCTCTGGAAGGAACTACTCCTATTCTCGAAACATCTACTATTCCTCTCTTTCCACACCGTCCACCAAATGCAAGCAGGAACCATTCTCCACCACATCTTCTGATTGTTCCTTGTTGTGATATTGTTCCAGCACCATAATAATTGTGTCGTCTCCTTTGGCATCACCCATTGAATTCCAGCTAAAGAGATGAACAGCTGCCACAATGCCTCAGTTACCTTGCAATGCAAAAAGAGGTGGCTATTACTTTCATCCTTCTCCTGACATAAAAAGCATCTGGAAACCAGCTGGACCCCCCTTTTTTGCAAGACTTCATGAGTCAAACAAGCTGTCTTGGCGACCAGCCAAGTGAAACATGCAACCTTGAAGGGAGCTTTTGTTTTCCAGATGAATTTCCATGGCCATTGTGAGTTATGAGCTGCTCGTGAAAGTAAAGAGTAGCTAGAACTAACTGAGAACCTCTTGTTGTTTCCTCCTTCCCATAAAACTGAATCTTCAACATTACTGATGCCACCAAAAACCTCCAATATCCTCAACAATTCAGTCACTCTACCAATCTCCCAATCACATGTTATTTAGATGCTACTCTTTGTTCAGTGGATATTACTTTTGGTTTATTTGTACCTGCAGTTCTGACTTGTACATTTCGGTACCAAAATTATCATTTGTAGAACAGTTTTTGCTGAACGAACTGTTACTACAGTTTTCCCTGAACGAACTGTCACTTATCATTTGTTTTTTTTTTTTTTTTTTTGAGAGATAACTGTATATTCATCAGCATTAAGGAAATGCTGGAAACCAAACTTGCATTTTACAAAAAGGGAAAAACTTTTCCTTCTTACATAGATTCTGAAAGACCTAGTAAAGTATTAGCTTCATCTACATAGGATTCTTTGCACCAAAAGTAAAAAGACAAAATACAATTCATTTTGATCCTCTGTATAGGACTACTCTTGTTTTCAAAACATCTACTATTTCTCTCCCTCCATATAGTCCACCATATGCAACCAGGGATGACTTTCCACCATTTTTTTTGAACTTTACTACCTCCTGCTCTGTACCAGCAGCTAAGCAGTTCAGTTGTGGACTCCGGCATCGACCAGCTAAGACCTATCAAACTCTGGAAAATTTGCCACAATTGAGCAGTTACTTTTCAATGTAAGAATAAATGCTGATTGTCTTCTGCATTCTCCTTGCATTAAAAGCACCTGGAAGTCAACTGAATTCCCCTTTTCTGAATACTTTCATGAGTCAGACACGCTTTTTTCGCTACCAACCAACAGAAACAGTTCACTTTGAATGGTACTTTTGCTTTCCAAATATTTTTCCACGGCCAAACATTCGAGTGTTGTCCTGACTCCAAAAGAAAGTGATATGCTGACCTCACTGAAAACCTCTCTTTGCTGTCACCCTTCCATACTAAAGAATCTGCCTCATTAGTGGTTCCCTGAAATAACTCCAGCTCCTTAAGAAGATCAACCCCAACCCTGTGCAGTCCATAGCTGATGTACTAAACTTTCTGGAGTCGAAGACAAAAGGTACAGATCTGGGAGCATATCTTTTAAAGGGCCATGCCCTATCCAAGTGTCATTCCAAAAAGACACTTTCCTACCATCTCCTACGAGGAGTTTCACATTGTTGTTAAAATCTGCCCAGTGCATTCTAATCGATTTCCAGACACTTACTCCATAGGAGGATGTGACTGGTTTTGAGCACCAATGACTGTCACTACCATATCTGTAAGTAATTACATCTTTTCATAGGGATTGTTCCACATTGAAACGCCATAACCACTTCATCAGAAGACTTTTATTATGCACTCTCAAATTCTTGATGCCCAGGCCTCCTTCCTTCCTTCTAGAAATGCAGCTCTTCCAATTTACTAAATGAAAACATTTACCTTCCTTATTGCCTTGCCAGAGAAAATTTCTTCTAAGAAGATCCAATCTCTTTTCAACTTTCGGAGGTAATGGAAACAGAGACATGACATAAGTGGGTAAAGCATCTAACACTGAATTAATTAGGGTCAACCGACCCCCAAAAGATAAATATCATTTATCATTTGTAAGAACAGTTTCGCTGAACGAACTCTTACTCTTATTCATCAACTGGATTCTGATTTAGCTTTATAAAGATGGTGGGTAGCTTACAATGAGGGAATTTTTCAAGCTACATGCTAAATGAAATAACTAAATTAAGATTTATGTGTAAGCAACGTCGTAATGTAATTGAATACATAGAAAGGGCTTTTACATATGAAAACAATAGTGCATGTTTTCCTTTCATTTTGGAGGGACAAAGATATTTGTTTTTTTTCCCTCATTCACCCTTTGCATAAGAACACATGAAAAATATGATTCAACCTCAGATCCATGTAAATTTAGCGAATAACACGTAACTGGAGAGTCCACCTTTTTTTTTTTTTTTTTTTTTTTTTTTTTTTTTTTTTGTAATTGAGGTATACGCATATGCATCAGCCATGTAGTGAAATTTGGTTTCATTACTATTCTAGGCCGCCAAAATATGTCTTCAACAGTTTGCGTTTTTACTAAATAGACTTGAAGATACAACGAGAGTAAGTAGTTGTTCAACCTAAACAGAATTCTGAGCTTTTAGCAATTTCAAAACGAGGAAAGTGAAAAAATGTGGCTTGTTATGCTTTAGTATTTCTCATTTTATCTCACAAAAGTAAGCAGAATTGCTTCTGAAAATTCTGATTACAAAAATAAACACTAGAAGATGTGGTAGGTACCCAACTCTTGGTGCAACTCTAATTTGAAAAACAAAGACCGACACCTTTTCCGAAAGGTCACATACCAGTTCCGGTTATAGCGTCGGTGGGAGGTAAAGATACCTGATGGATCATTCTAGGTGCACGCGTTGGCTCAGAAACCTCTGTTACATAGAAATATTAAAAGCATTTTTGGTGAGGAAATTGTGCAGCTAGACATTTCTTGCATTATACCAACCTACACATAGCTATTATGATTATCCTTTTTTTTTTTTTTTGATGAAGTAAACACATAATGTTTACATCCAAATGGTGTTTATAAAAAGATAATTAAACATTAAAACGGTGTTTATAAAAAGATAATATGATTATCTTTTTATAAACACCATTTAGATGTAAACATTATCCTATACATGGTAGGATAACATTTTTTGGCTCTGAAACTTCACTTTTAAGTAAAGCATTTGTGGTGGAGGGATATTTGCAGCTAAACATTTCCTACTTCAGCCTACAACAGAAACTAGTCGTCATACAATGTAAATGTCCTGGACACTATGTGCAGTATGTTTTTCTAGCAATATAGAGCATCTAATAAACTAAAAAAAATAAATCAGTATACTTAATTTTTCTAGCAATATACAGCATCTAAATAAACTAAATATATAACTATGCTTGCTTCTTTCACCATCCCTAGTTTGTTAGCTGTGTGTGTGATTGACCTGAGTCTTTCTGTTTTTGCAGCTTGCAAGTTACATACTAGTAGCTGGTATTCTCTCCGTGTACATCAACTATGATTGTGACAGACAGAGGCAAGAGTTCCGTAGAACAAATGGAAAATGCTTTGTCTGGGGAAAGGCTCCATCTAAGGTTGGAGGACAACATCTATGGTTTACTCCTTTTTAATTTTTGTGACACTCCAGAATGTTTGACACCATCCATTAATGATATCATTCCATAACTTTCACAATTTTCAATACTTCAAAATTATTTAACTGTAATTTTTTTATATTTTGATGTCATTCTTTATCAAGCCAATTTCTCTATCCTTATTTGATATTTACTGCCACTAGGGCCCACTACTGCTAATATAATGCATAAGTCAGCTTGACATTTTAAACTCCATGTCCACTCTAACACTGTCATATAAATCGAAATAGTAGAATTATTTTACAATTCTCTTCCCCCTTTGCTGTAATGCTTGACTTGGTTTCTATTTTACTGCAGATTGTTGCCTCATACACTACTACCACTGGTGAGACAAAAACCAGCCTTCTTCTGACATCTGGATGGTCAGTTCCTTTCTTTCCAACTGTTAGCTTCTTAAAGTTAAATAATACGATAGGACTTTCTCCTTTCTGCCACCAATATTCTAGCTTACAAGCTGTAGTCAACTGAACTACCAATTTTATTGTTAAAAAAGCTGTACCCAGTGGAACTTTTAAGCATTGGTAAATGAGCTACAAGTACTATGTGTTGTTCAAAGAACATCTTTATCATTTTTTCTCATATGTTCTTTAACTAAATTAAAGCACTCGACACAGAGAGTACTGGCTCTTTTCCAGGGGTTCTTTGAAATTTAATGTTGTATATACATGTCAAACATTTTGCAGGTGGGGCTTAGCTCGACACTTCCATTACGTTCCAGAAATACTAGCTTCGTTTTTCTGGAGTGTACCTGCTCTTTTCAACCATGTAAGTCTTCACCTGCACAAAATAGATGTGTTTCTTTCTATCAAGATGAAAATTTGGAAATACTCTGCCTCCTCTCTTTCATTTTTGCACTGCCCAGTTAAGGTGCTAGAATCTCACTAACCCTTCTCCTTCATTACTTTTCCTTTTCCTTGCAGTTCATTCCCTACTTCTATGTAATCTATTTGACGGTCCTCCTTACTGACCGAGCCATAAGGGATGACGACCGGTGCAAATCAAAGTAAGAAACTGAACTGTGACTGGTTCTTTAGTAGTATCATTCTATAGGAAACTTGAACTTTATACAATTACTGTTGTCATATGTCCTTTAAGCATTGCTTTCAAACTTAAGACAACTTTAGGGCTCTCTCTTGTGCATACTTGCCACTGCTTTTCTTTGAACTCTTTAGGACAGGAATTATGCACATTGTTCAAACTAGGAATATACTACAATAGACATAGCTCCATCAACCAGAGATGGCAATGGGCTTCTTATAGTTTCCACGGACTTCCATTTTTACTTTTGTACAGGAAATGACAAAAATATAGTCCAATGCCCCTAAGGCGATAATGTCTTACGATAAGGACATCGTTGGAGTTCCTTACTGAAAGAGTAAAGTCAGGACCATCTGTATCTGGGGAGGGTTTTATTGTCCGGCCACGGTGCTTCTATAAGCAAGCGGTATAAAGCCTGAGGGAAGTCGGATCGTAAGAAAAGCAGTGAAAAATTTTTGTGCGTGCATTTTCACGAATGTAATAAACAACTGGAGACTTTATATTCTACCCATTAAGATGATCGCGGAACTATTACTAATGTGCTCATTCTTGTCAATTTTGTGTGTATGAAATCTAGCAGGGGTGGAAGTCTAACAATGTCTGCTTTTTTGCAGGTATGGCAAATACTGGAAATTGTATTGTGAAAAGGTGCCTTACCGAATAGTACCCGGAATTTTCTAGTGGCTTTTCTTTTCCCAAGAATGTTGTCTTCAACTGAGGAAGCTTGAAAGGGTGCTTGTCCAAAGCAAAGATGTTTTGGGCCCTTCTTCCAAATAGTCATTCTTGGTTTTTAATAATTGCTGCTGCTAGTATTTTCCAGTTGTAGTATTTGTACTATGAGAATTGTTTTCAATAAAATACTTTTAGTTGAGTTGAACGTACCTCCCACTTTTATTGTTAACAGTTAACACCATGAGGGAACCAATTTGAAATATCGTTCTGATTGAAATGTGCATTAGATCACTTTGCCTAGAATCCCGACTGGCCTCAGAAACTGAGGTTTTGACATCTTCCTCCCTTAACCCCCCGTTTGGGAGCAGGTGGACTACTTCAATATAAAGAATTTAAACTAATGAATTAAGTATTCTACTGCGTATTGCTACAAGTTAACAAGACGGACCAACAATAAAGAGAGGACACTAGTTATACCAAGAGAAGTACAAATGAAAGGTATATTGACACTGATTCAACTTAGGCATATTGACAGGAAAAAAAAATAGACATTGACAATGTTTTAACTAATTTACACCAACAGTGTAAACTTTACAGTCAAATTTTGTTATAACAGCCTCTCGTAATAACATTATTTTAGTATAATGACCTAGTTTTCTCCAGAATCGATTTTTCTATGTTATATTTTACCTCTATAATAATATTCTACCTATAAAAACAATGTCGTTTATTATAGCAGTACACTCTTTGTAAAATTACCTTTATAATAACCATAATCAAATATTGTGTAATAATATTTTATAAAAAATATATTTTGTATAAAATTAAGATACCAAATATCTATGGTAATCATTCAAAAAATTATACGAAGGACAATTTAATAATGGACCAAAACTTTTTAACTCTTTTTTCTTTTTACGATGGAGAATAGTACGTAGATTATATTGCATTTTTTATATTTTTACTTTTTTATTTTTTTTTTGGTTAAATTGATTGATAATTCACTTTTTCTTGATAATTTGTAAGTATTAATCATTTAATTCTTATTTATTTAAGGCTTGTACAATATTTACATAAATATTAACTACCATAGAAGATTCTCATCAATGGGCAATCACTTTGTGCTCAACCTTTCTGGATTTTTGATACCAGCTGCAAAAGGGAGTATTGCACTGATTGGAGCAGCTGGTTACATGGTCTTTGGATGTGTTACATGGCGTCTAGTTGGCAGCTCTCTACCACTGACAAGAATTTCAATTGTGGAGAATTGGTACTCCAACTCTTGTGGAAATCCAATGGAGGAAGCTTTATATTGTCAATCATCATCAGCGACTACTAGCCAAGGAGGAGCAGCAGCTTGTAGCTTCCATTATTACAAGTTTTCTTATAGATGCTTATAGGAAATTTTTACTACTAGCTAGATGGGAATGTTTTGTTAAGCTCATTGTCAAGGTATTGTATTCATCTCAAATGATCGTATTAGGATGGTATGATGCTCATTCTATTGGGTTGAGTGCAATATTTAGATATATAGCTATCTTATTCCTAGCTAGATTTCTTTATTTTATTTTTGCAAGTCATTATTTTATTCACTTTGTAAAGACACTATTTATTCTGTTGGTTATTAATAAAAATGGTTGCTATACACCATGCCTAGTTGACTCAATGTTTCTTTTTTTTTTTAAAAAAAAAAAAATCATAGTATGAGATCTTCTTGGACTTGTTAACTTTAAATAACATTATTCATCACATATTCTTTATTCATGTAATATGGGGTCTAAACGTCAAGCTATTTTCCGCAAATAGAAAGAAGACAATCCTATAATCATCCATGAGAAAGTGAAGAAATTTTTTTCTATTGGTAGTCGTCAAACTGTCGGGGACATTAGCAAGAAGAATACGTACGTTGACGCAGCTAAGCAAGCATAAGCTGCTCAAAAGGCCATTAAAAGCAAGATATTACATTATGGATCTATTAACAATATATTAGTCTTTTCAAGTTTTAATTGTAATATGAAGATCTATTGAGATTTTAAATATAATATGTATTTCGTTTCTGTTTATAATATAAAAAGCTTAGAAAAATAATTTTTGCATACTTTTTAATTATAACAGCTGAATGTGATCTAAACTTCAAATCAGTATACATATATAACAACACATTGCTAGAGCAGCCATGAAAGTTCTAGACAAACTCTGCCACTATTGTGAGGTTTGACAATATATTATTATTATTCTAATGTAATTGTTATAATAGGTTATCTGTTCAATTGATATTTTTTATATTATCATCATAATGTGATTGTTGTGTTAGTTTATATGTTAATTTTATACTAGTTACTTGTAGTTACTATTTTAGGTGATATGGTAGAGTAAAAGAGTGTTTACATTGTCAATCATTCCATCAAAGAATTTTTACAGTCAGTCACGTAGAAGGTGACACTAGTCCCTATGCCAAGTCTGTAAGGGGCTCAATCTTATCAAACTAGGAAGAAATTTGCTCAATTGCACTCTTTGATTGGTCCAATATCAGTGTATCATTAAGTCAAAAAATATTTGGAGAACTAAAGACGTGGGTCCTTTGGATAAAATGCCTTTTTGAAGCAGGAATAGTAGGGGATAATCTCAAGTTCTAAATATTGAGTATATAACCCTTTAATTTTTTAAACACGTTTTACCTTTAATCAACTTAACAAAGTTTGAAATATTAAATCCACTACTCCCAAGTTTTTAAAAATATACATTGGTCCATTATATAAACTATTAATATTTTCCTAAAATAGTAAAAACAATTTCTGTCGTCCCACCAAAACAATTAGGCCTGCCATAACTCCTCCTTCCAAGCTTTCCTGCCCAAAAAACTCGCTCCTTCAATGGCTGTTTAAGGTTCATTTTTTGTTCCATTGCATTCATCAAGAACTATTTCGTATTCTTTGTTCATCATTTCTCTCGTTGAGGTCCCCAGTTTATCCGCATAATTTTGGTTCTGGCTCTACCCAATTCAATTCATCTAATGTGGATGGAATTTTGAGGTACATTGGATTGGGCATTCGTCATTGCACATACATTCATTGATTTCTTCAGCTGGTAAGAAGAAAAAGCTCTATTTAATTTGTTCGACATTGTTAGATATTTATGGCACTTACAGATCTACTGTATCAATTAATCAACTACTGTTGGTCTAATATAGACATTCTTTAAATAGATGTACATATTAGTAGTAGTGGGTGCTGACTTTTTGGGTGAGTGGTTGGAGACCCCAAAATACTGGAATTGCTAATAGAAAACAAAGGCAACAATACCTATTGCCTTAAGTTTCAACTCTACAAACGATCAGTTAATTGACTCCTTAATTGATCGCGGTCAGTTAACGTGCCATCACAGCAAGGTGTCGATTAGTTATATTTTTAATGCTGCTCCTATAAGAGGTAAGGTGGCTCCTCTTTTTATAAAAAATGATAATAATTTGCGTGTTTATATGCTTGATGTTGCTAGCAATGGTAATAGGCCTATTTTAAAGTTATTCATTGCCTAGAGTTCTCAAGTGCTTAAAATATTGTCGCTACTACTTCTGCACGACCAACACTGTTTAATGAAAGTGTGGGTGATTATGGTACTGATGGTGTTGGGGGATATTGGTGGATATCCATTGAATATGGATAATGAAGAAGAAACTAATATTGAAGATCCAGAGGTTAGAGTTCCAACTGTACATGCGAGCAACTGTTTTGATCTGCTCTAAAACTGAAGGCAACAACTTAGATGAGATTGATGATTGCACAGGTTTTTGCAGTTGGAAAACACTCAAGACCAAGCAGGAGTTAATTGTGACTTTGAAGTTGGGTTCAATGAAGAAGCCTTTCACTTTCAAAATAAAGAAGAGTACAAAATCTTTGAATATCGTGGCGTGTGTAGCAACGCGTTGCAAGTGGATGGTACGTGCCATGAAGTATGTTAATTCCAACAGGTTTTTTATCACCAAAATACTTTAAAGAGCATACATGTGAGGTGAAACATCTATCAAGCCATCATCCACATGCTTCAGTGATGTCATTGCACAATATGTCAAGAATAGGTTTATTGAAGGCAAAAGGTTGACGATAAAAAAAATCAAGAGTACTGTACATCAACAACTGAATAGTAGGTAAGTTAATGGACGTGCTAGAAAGGAAGAGATATTGCAAAGGCTTTAGTTAGGGGGAGTTCAGAGCATGTACATGCAGTTTTAGATGCGTATCGTCTTGGATTGGAAAGCATAAATCCTGATTGCAGGACCGCTTTGAGGGTTGATGGACAGGGAAGTTCTCGTACTTTTTTGTAGCATACGAAGCTTGGATTACAGATTTTACATATATGAGAAATGTAATATTTATCGATGGGATGCATTTATCGGGCAACCACGACAGTGTTTGTTGATGACTGTCGCGCAGAACACAGAGAACCATATTTGTCCATTGGATTTCAGTATGGTAGAAAAGGATTGTGATAACTACTGGAGCTTCTTCTTTAAATAGTTGGCTGATGTAGTCCCAATACATCGGATCTGTGCATAATTTATGATCGTGCTAACTGAATAGAAAACAAGATAAGAAAGGTTTACACCGAAGCCTATCATGACTGTTGCATCAGGCACCTTGCTGAGAACTTGTGCACAAGGTTCAGGTGTGGAACATTTCTGAACTATTATTATGCTGCAGCGTCGGCATATAGTTTTGATATGTTCAACGATGCTTTTGGCCCACTCCGGACTAAATGTCCTGCTAGTGCTGTCCTGCTAGTGCTGTATGTCTTGAGACTGAAGCGGGTTTTCATAAATGGACCAGAGCATACTTCTCTGGAAACATGTATAACGTAATAACCACAAACATTTCTGAGTCCCTCAACGCAATGTTGAAGGACGAAAGAGAATACCTCATGCTTGGCCTGTTCAATGCTATTACTCGTAGGTTTTCTGATAAGTTCAATGAGATGCGTAATGCTTTGAAGAAACATAACATCATTATTGTGTCCAATGCTGAAAAAAATTGAGAAAATATATGCTTGAAGGCAACACACTAATTGCTTATCATGTTGGCAGGATTGTGGATGATCTACAATATTGTCCTTGGAGATGGCAACAAAAGCCACATTGTCAATCTTAATTTTAGAACATGTTCATGCATGCAGTTTGACTTGGTCAAGATAACATGCAGGCATGCGATGTTAGTGCTAAGAATAAGGTATGGAGCTGAATATGGTGCTACCGTGTACTATTATACTTTTCCATTTTTATAGGATTTAGACTTACATCCTTGCATATGAAGTAAATATTTATCCAATCCTATCAGAGCAAGAATGGATGGTTCCTCCAGAGATAGCTGAGAGAAGAATTGTTCTTCCCATGATCGATCCCAAAAGGGGTAGAAGGAGAATTAATCGTATTCTCTCAGTTGGTGAATCATTAATCTCAAGAAAGATACAAAATAAATGTTCAAACTGCAAGAGAAGTGATCATAAGAAGACAACCTTACCAGCTTTGTCACGATTTTGATAGTGAATATTTTTATTCGTATTTGGTGTATTAGCTTATGTTGGAACACTTTGGTATGATTGTATTAATTTAGTACTATTTTTTTAAAATGTGTTTATGTTAATTTTCTACTTGATATTACTTGGAACAATTTGAAGTCATTGTAATAATTCAATGATGTATTTGTTTAATGTGTTTCTGTCAATTTGGTTCTTTGTTGTCAAATAATTACAACCGGATTGTAGCCGGAGTTATTTATCAAAGAGTAGAGTGACTTAATTGACTAAACGGATATTAATTGATAATAAGTGTTTGATAATAAATCTCAATGCATTTAAATAAAGCGTGCGCTCCATCTCTGCATGCAATCGTAATTGTGGTAAACGAAGTGTTGCCTTATAATCATTTTTGAATAACAATGATACCTTTATTAAAAACACCAAAGGTTGCATCATTTAGCAACATTTGGTGCCTATAAATAGAGGCACCCAACTTCAGCCATTCTACAACTTAACCAAAATTCTTTATGATAATCCAAAGTTCTGCAAAAATGGCAAGTGGGTCCATTGTAAGTGGAAGAATCTCAAATGACCCAGATACACTGCTGATTAGAGCTGACCTTGATTGACTTATCCATCTGTTGAAGACAGAAGGATGCAGCAGATGAACATATGTCAGATCATCAGGATGCTGAGGGTTCTCCTAGATAGGCTGGGGGAAGAGCTGGATAAATACATCACCCCTCTCCTCACAATTAGTTTTTTTTTAAAAAAAAAAATTAAATGAAAGAAAAAAGAGCTTCCATTATGATTGTTTTTTTTAATTGTTATTGTTATTAATGAAAAAGTATTATGTTTTTTTTAATCTGTTGTCTGATTTATTTTTTCAAGCTAATCCTTTTTCTTTTTTATGTTGATTCATTGCCTGGTTTGAGTTGACCAAAGGATTTTCAGTTTGGTGTATAATAAACCAACATGGAAGTAGATGAAGAGATATGTTCATAAAAGTCAAATAATCAGAAAAAGAGAAAAGTAAAATAAGTAATAAGAAAAGTAAAAATAATCATAAAAGTAAAATAATAAGAAAATATAAACGTGTCTGGACAAAGCAAATCTATATAACAAAAGAACTGGACGGAAAATTACTCTGTTTGGGAGTAATTAAGATTTGTTTGATTTTGAATTATCTACACCAGTAAAAGGATTTTTTTATTATAAAAATTATTGAAATGTATAATTATATTTTTGATCTTTGATCTGTTGACCACCACTTTGTGTTCCAAGATTCTACTTGTTGATTATAAACTAATAGTGAAGTCGATGAGAGAATATAACAATTCTCAAAAAATGACTTAAAAAGGGACAACTTGTCTGAACAAAGTTATGAGTTCCTTAATCGACTATAACAAAATAAATCAAAATCAAAGTTGATTGTCGGCTTAATTTAACTTCACATTAAATTAGTTAATTAACTATATTGATTTGGTAAAAAATTGTTTAACTTTCCCCAATCATTCCTCTTAGTTACATTAATACATTGTAACAACTTATTAATGCCTATAATGGTACAACTCAATTATACATCATGTACTACATATATTTTTGTTAATCAATGCCTTAGTGTTAAGACTCTTGTGTCTTGTTACACCACAAATGTTATAATTTTTACATATTGTAATGACATAATTACATTATAACAACTTATTAATGTCTATAATGGTGCTACAACTCAATTATACATCATGCACTGCGTGTATTGTTGTAAAACAATGGTTTACTTTTAAGACTCTTATGTCTTGTTAACCCACAAATATATGTACAATATTGTAAAAATTCAAGTATTCTTATGTAATGAGTCATTATCATCATTTTATATCATTTATATACCAATGTATAATTCTATTATTACTTGTTTTAGATAAGTCAAAAATTTATTATTTTAATATTTAGGAGATAATGTTGATAATCTACTGTGTTTTCGTCCCTTATATAAACACACATTTGCAATACAAATTGAATTAATTTTATAATCTACCACCATGTGGACGATAATGAATACCCTAACCTCAAACCCTTAATACATCGCACTCCAGCACGTGGCCTAAATCCAAATTTCATGAAATTCTGGCGGGATCCCATTTCCCGCTTGTCTGAAATTTCCAAAATTAAAAATTTAATCACAATCCTCAAATATAAAATCCTGATTTTACCGGAATCCCAAAATTTGAACCTCAATTATAAAGATCTAAACTTATCCCTCAAACCCCCAAATATACTTAATACAGATAAATAACACATAGTTTGCTCGCAATTCTTCAAATTCGTCTCTACCACTCTCCTAATTTCATAAGTCCGTGCTCTACAATATCATGAGTCAGACTTGACAGAGTTCTAATATCTGTTCAGAGGAACTCGATGTGTGTCAATGTGGTGAATATAAGAGATTGAAGACCTCACGTACTGTAGCAAACCCTGGTTGCAGATTTCGGAGTTGTAAAATTTCAAAAGTGTATCATACCGACATTAATTATATTTCGTTAACCAATTAATTTAATTGTTATTGTACTGATTTTTTTTTTGTTAATGCTGCAAAATAGTTGGAGCGATTATTTTAGGTGGTATGATGGACCACTACCTGAAGAAGCAACTAGGGTGACTGCAAAATTAGTTAGAAGGCTAAAGGAAGCTGAAGAAAAAATGGATTTAATGAGAGTCCTTTTAAACGAGTCTGAAGAACAGAGTGATCATCTGAAAGTCATGTTGAAAGAGGTTGAAATGCAGAGGATCGACTAAAGAAGTTGATGGATGTTGGTTCCGTAATCTGGTTAATATTTTAATGGTCAATTAGATTTGTTTTGTAAATTTGGGTGTTCTTGAAAATAATTTGGTTAGCGTGTAGTTATTATATAATAATTTGATATTGTATAACCGTGTTATGCAATAGTTTGTAATATAACCATATTATGAATGATTTGTTTAAGGTTATTAAGATTGAGTATTGTTAAGTTGCAAACCAGTTTACCACACTATGAGAAGTAGAAATATGTTAACTTGCAAATCACAATTGACACATTTCACACTTTATACAAGATTGAAATGTGTTAACGGTCAATAAAAAATAAATAGTTAGGAAAATTATGACATAATATGGATAATATGATAAATACTTACATTGTAATTTGTGGTTGACCGAATCAATATGAACCAAGATTAACCGCAAATGACAAAAATATAGGTTAACCAACCAAAAATAAGGTTAACCATAAAAAATGAGGTTAACCACCATATACTTGTCCACGGTTAACCATAATGTCCAAAAAATAGTCTGTTCATAAAATGTAACAAATCTACTATTGTCAAATTAAACACATAACAGCCAACAAATGTAAACTGTCAAATAACTTAACCCCATCTCACTTCACCCCACCATTATCTGAATGAAATTGCTTATTCAGGTCCATAAGCACTTCATTCACAATTCCATGGAATACATCAACTTCATCTATCGCCACTATTGCTTGAGTCTCTTCAACTATATTCTTTTCAATCTCTTCCTAACATCTCCACCTTCATCTATTTCATGCATTTCTTCTCCAACACCTGCTTCAATTTTCTCTTCGCCATCTCTACCAACATCTTCTTCATTTTTCTCTTCATCTTGTCCAGCAACTAAAGCTTCATTCTTCTTTTTCACTTCTCCAGTCTTCTCATTGTCTTGTCCAACGTCTTCTTCAACAATAACATCAACATTCACTACAAAGAAATAGTTTGATACACTTTGAATGAACACAAAATAAATAGAAATATAAATTAAAAATTTCATTAATTGATGCATATAGCTTTCTTTCTTTTTTCTCAGAACCTTCCTCACCTTTAACACCTTTCTCATCATTAGCTTTCTCGACCTTGTTTTTCTTTTTCTCCTCTTTCTTTCTCATGAATAACCTGCAATATCTGCTCCTAAACTGTCAAAAACCTTGTTGACGAGCTCTGGGTGTATATGATTTTATGCTTGTACTCTGTTAAATTATAGTATAGTTTAAGATATCGTCCCATAGAGATTGGAACCACCTAGGCTACAGATTTATATTGTCTTTGTCACTATTTGAGAGAATCAAGTTGGTGATATGAGAATTGTTTACTAGTCCTAAAAATTTAAATAACAGTAGGGTAAATATTTTATGGATTTTTTAAAGTAAATAAGAGATAATAAAGATAAAGGTTGGGATACTTTGAATCAGCAAGATAAAACTATTATAATAAAGTCAAAATTTCATTATTTCTTTTCTGTTTAATGACATGATCGCTTATTTCTAATACAACCAAATCACATAAAAGTAATCAATTAATAGTTAATTGATTGACAGTGAAACATAGACCTTGTTCAAAGAATAATAATTTATTTCTAATAAAACTACTTCACTTAACCACAATATATTAATAGCATCACTCACGCTTATACTATTAATTTATTGATAGTCAGTGACATTAAACAATAATTGATTAATAACACCTCTTTCGATTAGTGTAGTTAACCGACTAAAGTAATGATTTAAACAAGAAGTATCTTAGTTAAGTACACCAAGTGAGCAAAAACCTCTTTCGATTAGCTTTTACTAAATCAATAATCTTATTTGAGTCAACTCCTTCGTGAGAATTAGAATTGAAAGAAATAAGATAAAGATTATGGTTAATCGTGGTGTATAGAGATGATAAAAAGAAAACCCCAACATAAGAATATAATAAAATCAAGACTTCCATTATAAAAACTTTATCAAGCTTCAACTAACATCCCAACCAAAGAAAATTATTCCATTATGGAGAAAAGAAAATAATATTTCTACAAAGAAGAAACAACTTATAAAACTAAAATAAAGCTAATAGAGAGGAGTTTATTTTTTACACAGAACATGGGATCTCTTCTCAACAAATGTTGGACTATTTATAGAGAAATTTTTCAGCAAAAAGCTCCACCGATGCGAAGTCACTAATACCATTGGTGGCATTTTCTTGTTATTTTCCCACTAATGCAACCCACCGATGGCTTCGATGCCCTTTTCTTCCTCTTTTCCACTAATGCGAAGTCACTAATGCCATTGGTGGCATTTCTTTCTTCTTTTCCCACTGATGTGAGTCATCGATGTCATTGATGCCATTTTCTTCATCTTTCCCAGTAATGTGAAATCACTAATGCCATTGGTGGAATTTCTTCATTCTTTTCCCACTGATGTGAGCCGCCGATGTGCCATTTTTTCCTCTTTTCTTGCTTTTTGCGTTTTTCCCTTTCCTTGAAAAATATTTTGTGTATTTGCACATTTTGAAGATAATACCATATATTTTATTTAAAAATATTAATATATATAATAATTTATGTATTTAAAAATATATAAAATATATAACTATCAAATACCCCCACACTTAAATGTTTGCTCGTCCTCAAGTAAAGGACACAACATAGAGTAGCAGCTAAAAACATTAAGAAGAATTATGAGAATTTTCAGCGAACAAGAATCAACTAAGACCAAACTTCAAGTTGAAATTATCTGTATCCGTACTCATCTTCACCTATTGAGAATTAAAATCATAATATTTTCTAATCCCAATGTGTCTCACCAAATAAAGAGATATGCCCATAAATCACACATTATATAATATAAAAGAATAAGGCATATATCGGAAAATTCTCTCACTCTCAACAAAGAAGTATCTCTAGCTATCAAAAATTACCATAAGCTTGCATATCATGTGATTCTCCACTAAAATTATGTAGGGCTTTTCTTTAGGTTGTAATGTAGGCTTAGGGGCGGGTATGATATATATTAATATGAATGACTCGAGTCCTTATACACACCACAACACATTGACATTCAAGTATCACTTTGTCTTCCTTTTTCTAAAACAATCAACATTTTTTTTTCATATTTTTTCTTTGCCAGACTCCATATCTCTCTATCTTTTCCTCTTATTTTCTTTTCATGATATAGCTATCAAAAATTCTATTTGTAGCGCTTTTTTTTTTCTTTTTCTTTTCATTCTTTTTTTTAGATGACATCTTTCTCAATAACAAATAATCTCAACAATAACCATTTTGTCGTATTCTTTCACAACTATCCCCCTCATAGTTTATTTTTGTATTCAAAAATATATTCTTGATATTTTTATTTTTGTAATTGCCGAAAAGGGATATGGTGAATAAATAGTGTGACAACAAAAATTAGGCTAACGGTTAAAGTTTGGTAATCAAGAAAAATAACGGATAATTCATTAGGCTCAACGGGACTTATTAATGATAAAAATATTATAGTAGGTTAATTTTGGTCATGGTTTAGCAAGAAAGGCCTACTTTCATCTCACAACTAAAAAATCTACCTAGAATTTTGCCTCAAACCACATTCATGGCAAGTTCTAGATTTTCAAATAAGCAAGAGAACTGATAATAAACCTGACAATATAATATATCTGGAATTAGAAAAAATTATAATTTTAATTACCAATAAAAAAAAATAAATTTGGAATGATGTTCTTATAACTCAAGAATGATACCCAATATATTCTATTTTTTCAAAATCTCATTTTATGATAAATCATATTTTTAGCTGATTTATTTATTGAAAATCCTAAAAGATGTTCAGTTCAAAAATATTACGACCATGACAAAGAACTGAACAAAGAAATCCATAAAAGTATACGAAAGAAGTTATGCTAATTTTTTTTACAAAAGAAAAATAAAAAAAATATTATATATACAAAGTTATATATTAAAATTAAATCAACAAAAAGTTTAAAAGAAAGACACACTAAAAATTGAAAACACACACATATTTACCCCCACACTTAAATATTGTCAAGTCCGACAAGTAATTTAAACAAAAAAGGAGGTAAAAGGGCTCCCAAAATATTTTTTCTTTTTTCACCTGGAGCTTGTGAACTCCACACCCAATTTTGAATCAATTTTTTATTTTTTTTGCTCCTTGGAGTTATTCTCAGAGTTCACTTGACCGAGAACATCACAAAATAATTTCTTGTTTTGCACCTCCCATTCTTTCTTGGCCTTGTCTCGAGCGGGCATGTAACCGTTCATGGTGATCCTTAACTCCATTTTGTATTTTTCACAAGGATCAGTCCATGCAGTTTCCTGAAAATCTCAAACAAAAAAATCCACAGAGTCACAGTGAACAAAAGAAATTAAAAGATGTTGGTCAAAAGGATATTCAATTGTATATCTATAATTGACCTCGCCATCCTTATTTTCTTTCAAACTAGCTAATGTTTGTGGGTAAGAAAAAAGGAGTATGCCCTCATCACATGTTGAATTAAATTCAACCAAACCTTTATTTTATATTATCTTCACTTGATCAGGTTTTTCATCGTGAGTGATAGATTCTTTCTAATAAGGATCATCTTTTTGAATTGGTACATCTTCACATATTGTTTCAGTTACGTGCTCACCACAATTAAAAGAGATTGTCATGTTTAACCTAGATCCGATTTTAGGCCAATTAATAATTAAATGTATATTTGCAGAGTCACGATCAATAGTTGAGATTAAGAGTTTGAACGTCGAACCAAAATAGTGACAAAACGAGAATGGGATATAAGTATTAACCAATAAAGATAAAGCATAAACAGAAATAACTAGAGGTAACCGTATCGTATCGCTTATCCTCGCGGAGAGCTCTTTGATACTAGCCACACTTAGAGGATCAGAGAACTAAACTAATAAGCAAATATGAGCAAAAGGAATATCTGAGGAAGAGTGAGAGAGTAGTCTTATTGATATTGTAGACATGAAGTAAAGTTGTGTTACAATCGTTTAAGGCAAATGCTATTTATAAGCCTGATAGGCACCCGTTGGGATTCGTAACTGCTGGGCATGGATCCGTCTGGATAAGTAACTGCTGGGCACGTATCCGTTGGAGGCATAACCGCTGGGTTGTAATGATTGCCTTAATGACCATTAATTGAATGATCGTGAATGATCATGTTAATAACTGCTCACTTAGACCGTGTTGACTGTTGAAGTGTTTCATAACTTCTTCAGGTCTGCTCGTGATAAATGTCTGTCCGTTAGATGTCTATCCGTTGGAACTTCTGCTCATGCCACGTGGTAGACACGTGTCACCTTTTCAAGTCCAGTCAGCTTTTATTCAATACAGATAGTCCCCGCACTTCTCGAGCAGAGTATCTGCTCGAGGAGTGGATAGGAATTTTGGCGGGAGTTTTTGTAAAATTTTGTCTTCATGTGATGTGGCTTGAAGACGTACGAACCTTATCAGCTATGTGACAAGCCCTTATGACGTGCGCATTTAATGCGCCGTATAAAAAAGTAACTGCAGCCGGCACGCCTGCGAAATTGCAGTTCATTCTGAAGTGACCACTGCGCGTCCCAAGAGTAAAAGTAATGATTTTAACCGCTTCAGTCACGTGCACACGTCGTCTGTTGATCGCGAGGTGACCGCTGCTCTTCAGAATAATGATGACACTATAAAATTTGTTGAACCCTATTTTTTCTTTTGACGGCCAGATCTGATCGTAGTAATCTCTCGGATGATCCCCACGTGTCCCGAAGGAAGTTGAGGGACTGAGTTTCCTCTCCTATAAATAGGGGTTTGCTTGATGAGAAACCTTTTACTTGCCTTTATTTCTTCTCCGCTGTTCTTTGAAAATCTTTGGACTAGCTTTTGAATTCTTCTTGCTAACTTCATAATTTTTCTGAAATCATGACTTCAAGATCTAGAAAAAAACCAAGGCACAGATATTGCTGGTAGTTCCTCAGCGGCCACTCCTAGGCCCCGGGCTACTGCTGCAGAAATTATCCCCAAGAAATTGGGTGAATTAGAGGCGGACTGTAACATTAAGTCCTTTAATAATAAGGAAGGAGATACGCGCAATTGGCCGGCGTATAGGTTTAAGTATAGGATCACGAAGGAGTTGATCCCATGAGTGAGGATGGACTGTCACTGGGGTGATGAGGTTCCCCTCTTACCGGTCTCCGAGGAGGAGAATATTACTTCCCATAGGGCTGGGTGGACAGCCATGTGTACCTACCCTTTCACAGTGGGATGTAGGTTGCCCCTGCACCCTGTGCTGGAGAGGCTCTGCAGGGAGTACCTGCTCTGCCCGGGGCAACTGTGCCCCAGTATATATAGAATAGTTACACTTTTAGATTGGTTTGCGACAGAAACCGATCAATCTTTTGGATACGAACATTTTATTTCTTTGTACAGTATACAAAATTTTAAAGATGGCTATGTAAATGCCAGAATGCGCGGGAGCAAAGGCTTGGTGCGCAGTTCTGAGGATACAGGTGACCGAGGCTGGGTACACCGGTATCTGTTCCTGCGCTCCTCGGCCTTGACTTTCAGCGATAAGACTTATCTTCCAGAAGTTTGGAATAAGAAGCGTAAGTCCCCGAGTATTTTTGAAATTCTTCGTGTTCTTTTTCTTCTTCTCATCTGCTAACTCCGTTCAACTTCTTTTGTAGCGGCCAAGCAACCCTACGACGGGCTCATATCCGTCGATGAGTTAACGGCGTGGGTTGAGGCAATTTTGAAGGAGTTCGCTCCTGAGAGGAGAGAATGGGCGCATTTTGCTGCCCATAAAAGTTTGACTGTGAAAAATCATGGTGAGAATATTTCTGCTTTCATGATTATCCTTTTCCTTTGAAAATTCTCCGTGTCTAAACATTTTACCTTTTTGCAGGTTTAGGTACTTCAGGAGATTTCTTTCCTGCTCCCCCCCAAGACGGGCCTTCTGAGCCTGTCGCCGACCCAGATGCTGAGGCCGAGGCTATACTAGCTTCGGTGGAGGCACTGCACAGCAGGGAGGGGGGTGAGGAACTCTGGTCTGGTGGTCTGGGCTCCCTGAAAAGGAAAAAGAAGAGCCAAGATGAAGGCGGAGCACGGAAGAGGTCTGCTCGTAAGACTTCCGTGGTTGCCGGGCAAGCCTCATCTGCTGGGGTGAGCCTTTATCTAGGGCCAGTGTACCGGGGCCCGTAGAAGAGAATGTCCAGACTGCTGCTGAAGTTCCCGAGTCTGCACGGGGAGAGGGTTTGGCCAAGGAGGTTATCTATCTTTCGGACACTGAGGCCGAAGTTGATGTTCCCCTTAGGCGAAGACCTCATCTTCGAAGTGACAGAAGAAGGGCCGAGGAGGAGGCTGTCCGTACTCCGGAGAGGAGTCCCTGAGTTGATGACGGGGTGGAGGCAGCTCCTTCTCGTGTAGACAAGGGGAAAAGAAAGGTGGGTGAAGAAAAAGAAGAAGTAAAGGAAGAAGTTAGAGAAGAAGTTAGGGAAGAAGTTCCCCAAGAGAGTAGCCGGGGTCCTCGTGTTTTTCGTTTTGAGGACCTAGAGAACGTGGCTACTGAGGGGGCGACGCCTGTTGGTCTTCGCGAGTGCGAGACGATAAATCCTGGAGTGGAGGGTGATTCTAACCTTTCATCGGCAAGATTCATCTGGCGGTCAGTCATCGGTGGCCGGACAGAATTGAAGGATATCAGGGGTGTCCGTTACAAGTTTGGGCCAAATTATCCTTCTGAACAGGCTTGGGAACCCAAGTACTGTGAGAGGAAGCATACCTTGAAACTTGCCCCTGATGTTAACTTCATAACCGGACCGGGTGGTTTGGCTAAGGCGGTCTCCTCGCTCATCGGTCCCCATGAAGAATGGGTGCTGAGGAAGCTAAGCGATGAGGAGTTGGCCTTTCAAATTGCTGCTGATTCTGCCCGGGTAAGTATTTCCCGCTTTGTGTTGGGAATAACTTTAGCCTCGGACTTCTAACTTTGACTTATTTTTTTTCCAGTCAAGTATGCTGGCTGCCGAGCTCATGTTTCGCTCCAGGATTAACAACGTCTATCAAGTACTCGATGTAAAGAAAAAGTTGCTGGATGCTCTGAAGGAGAACAAGATCTTGATGGAGCAGTGTGGTCTCCTAGGTGGTGAGGTTAATCGGTTGACTAATATCAACAATGAACGTGTTGAGCATATTAACGCACTCACCAGGGAGAAGGACCTTCTTCTCGAAGAGAAAGAAGGGTTCGCACGCTCTACTCAGGGTCTGGAGAGATTACTCGAAGAATGTACAACTTCTTTGAACAGTGCTATTGATGATCGTGCATCCCTTGAGATGGATCTACAAAGGGCCAATGAAGGATCTACTAAGGCCAGAGCTGATCTTCAGGCTGCCAAGGATCAGGTCGCTCAATTGATGAGTGCTCAGGCCGCACTAACAAAGGACTTGGCAAACCTGTGCGATCAGTCTGAAATCAAAGCCAAGCTTGCTGCGCTTGAGGCTAAACGTTCATTGCTCTTGCAGATTCAAGCTAAACAAGTTAATGTTGAGGATATGCTGCAGACGACAAAGGGCGCTGTTCGTAGAATAAGACAAGCACTGAATCTCTCTCCTGAGGAGTCTGAAGGTGAAGATGATGATGAGGACGAAGATGACGGCGAGAATTCAGGGGATGATAGCAGAGCTGACGGAGCTGGTGCGTCGAGTTCTGGTCGTAGCCCTAAATGTTGATGCACTTTTTCAATCTTTGATTGATGTATTTTTTATTGTCTGGCGAGAGCCAGATTTGTTTGTTTGTGGACAGAAGTGTGGTAAAGACTTTTTGGTCTCTTGTATGGACGGTTTCTTTTGCCCTTTGATCACTCTATAAACTTCTGTCAGCCGTTTTCGGCATCTTATCGTTTTACAGGATAATGTATATATGCTTTTAGATCTATTCAATGACTATATTTAGCTTGAACTTTTGATCTTTTGTTTGCATCTGTTGTGGCTTTCGTGCCTTATGATTGAGAATTTTATGAAGTTTGAACTTTATTAAGTTCTGGTCTCCAAAAGTTTGCCCGAATGTTTTTAACTTAGCCTTTCGTTAGGAAGAGGTCGTAAGTTGTAAGTAGTCTGACCGAATCGTGGTCGTTAGAGTTTTGGCCGAATCATTGCTCTGTGCGTATAACCTTGCTTATCGTTTTGATAGCCGAAAGTTGTTGCACGGCTTTGTAGATTGGCTTTGGCCGAGTCCCTGGCCTTGTGAACGACTTCTCTTATTTTCGTGGAAGTTTTGTCGCGTAAATGTTTTTGAAAAACTTTAAAAATTTGCCTTTTGGTAAGGTCTTTTGCCTTTATTAAGGTCTTACCTGGCCTACAGGGGCCTCTCACCACCCCCTTATTTTTATGTTGGAGCACGTAAAGTGATAACATGGAAAGAGTTTCGGTGAGTTGCATATAGATCACATAAAACCAAACGAGGAGTGTGTCCGTTGTGGGATTCGAACCCACAGCCGCGAAGTTGAAGAACTTCGAGCTCTACCAGTTGAGCTAAACAGATCTGACCTTGTTTAGGTCGTTAGTACCATTTAGAGAGAAAATATAATAAAAGTAAGAACTTTCGTAAAGATAAAAGGTAAGTATAAGATAACTAACCGTTTTACCACTTAAAAGTGATACCTTTTGAGGTGAACCACATTCCAACTGTTCGGGACAGTGGAGCCGTCTGGTCGTGCCATGCGATAAGATCCCTTGCCGACTGAAGCAATTACTTTGTAGGGCCCTTCCCAGTTAGGACCAAGCTTCCCTGAATTCGTCTCTTGTGTGCTTTGGGAGACTTTTCTGAGTACAAAGTCTCCAACCTGGAAGCTTCGTACGCGCAGTCCCCGATTGTAATATTGCTCGATTCGTTCTTTCTGAGCGACTACTCGTACGAGAGCTAGCTCTCTTCGTTCTTCGAGGAGGTCCAGCTCTTCGGAGAGGTTGACCGAGTTTGATTCCTCAGTGGCATGTGCGTATCGCAGGCTAGGCTCCCCTATTTCAACTGGGATTAGAGCATCTGCACCATATACCAATGAGTAAGGAGTCTCTCCGGTACTCATTTTTATTGTTGTGTGATAAGCCCATAGTACTCCAGGTAACTCCTCTACCCAGCATCCCTTTGCCTGTTCGAGGCGCTTTTTAAGGGATTCAACGATGATTTTATTGGTAGATTCTTCCTGTCCATTGGCAACAGGATGATACGGAGAGGAAGTGATCCTCTTGATGTGCAGATCGTCGAGGAACCTAGTCACTCTCTGGCCGATAAGTTGCGGGCCGTTGTCCATGACTATTTCCTTAGGTGCTCTAAAGCGACATACGACAAAACGCCAGAGGAAGTCGATAACCTCCGTTTGTCGTATCCTTGTGTATGCTGCTGCTTCGACCCACTTTGTGAAATAATCAGTGATGATCAATAAGAAGCGCATCCCTCTTGGTGCTGTGGGAAGAGGACCAACAATATCCATTCCCCATTTCATGAAGGGCCACGGAGAAATTATTGAGTGGAGCGGTTCTGCTGGCTGATGGAGAAAATGGGCGAACCTCTGGCATTTGTCATATTTTTTGACAAATTCGTTCGTATATTTCTCCATTTTCCCCCAATAGTAACCTCCGCGAATCAGCTTCCGGGTTAATGCCTTGCCCCCGGAATGATTTCCACAACAGCCTTCGTGGACTTCTCTCATCACATAATTGATTTGACTTGGTCCGAGACATTTTGCGAGAGGTCCTGCAAACATCTTACGGTAAAGTTTTCTTGAGAATTGTATACCGGGCAGCTTTTATCCGGAGTTTGCGAGCAGCTTTTGTATCCATGGGTAGAGTTCCATGGATAAGATAATTTGTTATCTCATTCCTCCAGTCCCAAGTAGCGTTGATGGTGTTGACTTCAAACTTTTCTCTATCCATGGTTGTGTAGAGAAGTTGAACAACAGCTGAAGAGCTAGCTGCCCCTATCTCTGCCACCGATCCCATGTTTGCGAGAGCATCAGCTTCATGGTTCTCTTCCCGTGGAATCTGAATTGCTTCCTATTCGTCAAACTGTGCTAGGAGCTCTTTCACTCAGGCGAGGTACACTTGCATCCTGGATTCTCGTGCAATGAAACCTCCATTAATTTGATTGACTACCAGCTGAGCGTCGCTTTTTAGTTTGACGATGGTTGCTCCATAACTTCGGGCTAGTTCTAATCCTGCAATAACGGCCTCATATTCGACCTCATTGTTAGTAATAAATGGGGACTTGATAGCCTGCCTTACCGTCTCACCGGATGGAGCGACGAGAACCAATCCAAGCCCGGACCCTTTGACGCTCGAGGAGCCGTCTGTGTGAAGGGTCCATGTGCCAGGAGCCTGCCCTGCATAAAGAATAGCTTCTCTTTCTGCCTCAGGGTATATATTAGTACTGAAGTCTGCCACGAAGTCTGCTAGAACTTGTGACTTTATTGCTACCCTGGGCTGGTAGGTGATATCAAATTCAGATAATTCTATAGCCCATTTTACCAACCTTCCTGAAAATTCAGGTTTGTGCAGAATATTTCGTAAAGGAAAAGGTTGTAACAACAGCTATCGAGTGACTTTGAAAGTAAGGGCGTAACTTACGAGCAACAGTTACTAGTGCCAATGCCAATTTTTCTAAAGGTTGATAGCGTGTTTCTGTGTCAATTAGAGCTTTGCTAATGTAATAGATAGGAAGTTGTTTACCTTTCTCTTCCCGAACTAGAACAGCGCTTACCGATGATTCTGATACTGCCAAATAAATTAGCAGCTGCTCACCCTCCTGAGGTGTGGAGAGTAGTGGTGGATTGGATAGATACTTTTTCAAATCCTTCAATGCTTGCTGGCATTCAGGGGTCCATTCGAACTCCTTTTTTTGTTTTAAGATGTTGAAGAAACTCTTGCATCGGTCAGATGACCGAGAAATGAATCTGCGTAGGGCTGCCACTCTCCCCGTCAGTTTCATGACATCTTTCCTGATATGAAGTACATCTGGGATTGATTCAATGGCTTTAATTTGAGCAGGATTGACTTCAATTCCACGCTGAGAGACAATGAATCCCAGGAACTTCCCCGATCCGAATCCGAATGCACACTTCTCTGGATTCAGCTTCATGTTATACTGATCCAAGATTCGGAAGGCTTCTTTCAGATGCGCCAAATGGTCTTCTGCCCGTTTGGATTTGATCAACATATCATCGATGTATACTTCCATAGTCTTTCCGATATGGTCTTGAAACATTCGATTGACTAGACGTTGATAAGTTGCACCTGCATTTTTTAATCAAAATGGCATAACTTTATAACAATACATACCTCGACAAGTTATGAACGCCGTTTTCTCCTGATCTTCAGGGTCCATCAATATTTGATTATATCCGGAATACGCGTCGAGGAAGGTGAGCACCTCGTGTCCGGCTGTTGCGTCGATCAGTTGATCTATCCTGGGAAGAGGATATGAATCCTTCGGGCAGGCTTTGTTTAGATCCGTGAAGTCAATGCAGACTCGCCATTTACCATTCTTTTTAGGCACGACAACCACGTTGGCTAGCCAGTCTGGGTATTTGACTTCACGTATTGAACCGATTTTTAACAGCCGATCGACCTCGTCGTTGATGACCTGGTTCCGAAAGGCTCCTTGCTGGCGCGTCTTCTGTTTCACCGGACGGTGATACGGATCGACGTTCAACCTGTGAGTAATGATGTCGGGAGAAATACCTGTCATATCTGCGTGGGACCAGGCGAATGTTGTATGCCGCTCTTTGAGGAACTGGAGGATATCTCCCCGTAGGCGTTCGCTCAGTTCAGTTCCTAAGTACACCTTCCGCTCCGGCTTATCGGCGAACAATTCTTCGGGTTCCAAAGCTTCCACGGTTGGCATGTGGTTTTCTCTTTCGTCCATCTTCGTAATGAATTCCGGGACCTCGTACTTAGCCTTTTTTCAGGTGGTATGTCTGGCCCCGGTCGCTGTAATTGCTATGTTTTCTCTTCGGGTAGTTTGAGAGCCACCGAATAGCAATCTCGGGCAGAGCGTTGCTCTCCTCGGACCTTACGTACTCCCCATTCGGATGGGAACTTCAATACTTGATGATAAGTTGAAGGAACAGCTTGCATGTCGCGGATCCAAGGTCTACCCAAAATGATGTTGTAGGCTAGATCTGCATCAACAACATGAAAAGTTGTTTCCTTCGCTACTCCTTCGGCGAGAGTTGTCAGGGTAATCTCACCGAGAGTCTTCTCGCTTGAATTGTTGAAGCTGGAGAGAACTCGAGATATGGGCACGATCTTGTCTGACAACTGCATCTCTCTGACAACCCGTGACTGGATAATGTTTGCAGAACTGCCCGCGTCAATGAGTACTCTTTTGACGTCGAACTCCGCCACGCGTAACGTTATGACTAACACATCAGCATGTGGAAATTGCGAGTCGTCCGCATCAGAATCCTCAAATGTGATTACTTCTTCTGATCGTGGGCGCTTGTTGTTTGTGATGGAGACCTTTGCATACTTCTTTGCTGTGAAGGTGACGGAGTCCACCTCGATTCCACCTGAAATAACATTAACTGTCCTCCTTGGAGAGGATGGTTGTGGAGGGCCATGTTTGTTCTGCTGCGCTTTTGCGTGAGTCTGCTTCCCCTTTTCGGTCAGTAACTCCTTCAAGAATCCCTATTTCAACAAATGAGCAATTTCATACCTTAGGGCTTTGCAGTCCTCGGTGGTGTGACCATGGTCACGATAGAAATCATACCACAGGCCCTGGTTTCGCTTGCTTGGGTCGGTCTTCGTGTCTTTCGGCCACTTGACCTTCTCTCCCATATCTTTGAGTGCTGCCACTACTTCAGACATTTCTACATTGAAACTCGGCAGGCTTGGGGCTCCACGGAGGCTTGATTCTGAATCATCTCTCCGGGACAACCCTTTGTTGTTGCGGTTGCGTCCTTTGGAATGGCTGCGTGACTGATCAGGGTACGGTTCGTAACGTACGTCTGCTCTCTCGGTCTCTGCCTTTCCGCCGGATCCACTGCTGCGTGCCTGAGTTCTTCCTCGAGTACCTGTTCCAATCAATTTATCTTCATCGATACGTACCTTGGAATTATAACGGTTGTAGAAGTCTGACCAACTGGCTGCTGGGAACTCGCGAAGAGACTCATAGAGTCTAAGTGTGGCCTCTAAGCTCCTAAAATCCAAGCTGTTTGTAAACGCGATCGCTGCCCATCTGTCTGGTACTTTGGGGAGCATCATACGCTCTCTTTGGAAGCGATCCACGTATTTGTGGAGAGACTCGTCGGGTCTTTGCTTGATCTCAAAGATATCCTCTACGCGGGTCTCTATCTTCTGAGCGCCTGTGTGTGCCTTCATGAACAATTCAGCCATCTCTGCGAAAGACCCAATGGAGTTGGGTGGCAACATTGAGTACCATCGTAGAGCTCCATCCGCTAGGGTTTCCACGAACTTCTTCAATTGAACAGATTCGATCTCCTCGTCGGTGAGATCGCTAGCCTTTATAAAGTTGCTGAACATCATGAGGTGATCGTTGGGATCAGATGTTCCGCGATACCTCAGAATGTTTGGCATTTTGAATGTCGTAGGTATCGCCTTTGGGGCTGCCTCCTTCTTCCAGGGTCGCTGGGAATAATGTTGGACATCGACTTTCTTCAGCGTGGGTGGAGCGCCTTGTATCTGATCAATTCTCTCGTGAAGAGACTTTTGAAGTGCTTCATGGCTTTCTTTGAATTGTTTGGTGAGAGCTTCCACAACAAGGCTCACTTCTGTAGGCGCCATGGATCCTCCATTCTGATTCTGGTTGATTTGGGTCGTTGGATCTGCAGTACCTCCATTGTCCCGCTTTCCGCCTTGCCTTGAAGTTTGTGAAGAAGGTGCGTTACGACCAGGTGCTGCAGCGTCAGCCCTTGCAGTTGGAGGGTTACTCCTTCAGAGAGAGGTGAGTGCCTCGTTTATTCCTCGGTTCACCTCTGCCTGTTCCTGCATAAAAGCAAAGAGTGTTTCTTGGAGGTTATCTTGGCCAGGGGAGAGACTCCTATGGCGTCGTCTCCTGGGTGGGGTAGTGCTCTGAGAGCGCATACGCCTGTTTCGCTGCCTGACCGGTCCTTGGGAAGATAGTTGCTGCCCATCGGACGAGTAATCGGGAGAATAATCAGGAGAGTAATTAGGACTGAGTGAAGGAGTATTTACCTGCTCTCCGCCTACGATAGTTCATTGAGAATTGCTTTCTGCCATGTTAGTTATAGAACAAAAAGACTGACGAAAATAGGTATAATATCAAAGAAAGATAAACTATTAACCTACGAAGGCTATTGACCGGCTCCCACTGTGGTCGCCAAATTATTTAAACTAGATCTGATTTTAGGCCAATTAACAATTAAATTTATATTTGCGGAGTCACGATCAATAGTTGAGATTAAGAGTTTAAACGTCGAACCAAAATAGTGACAAAATGAGAACGAGATATAAGTATTAACCAATAAAGATAAAGCATAAACAAAAATAACTAGAGGTAACCGTATCATATCGCTTATCCTCGGGGAGAGCTCTTTGATACCAGCCACACTTAGAGGATCAGAGAACTAAAATAATAAGTAAATATGAGCAAAAGGAATATCTGAGGAAGAGTGAGAGAGTATTCTTATTGATATTGTAGACATGAAGTAAAGTTGTGTTACAATAGTTTAAGGCAAATGCTATTTATAAGTCTGATAGGCACCCGTTGGGATTCGTAACCGCTGGGCTTGGATCTGTCTGGATAAGTAACTGCTGGGCACGTATCCGTTGGAGGCATAACCGCTGGGTTGTAATGATTGCCTTAATGACCATTAATTGAATGATCGTGAATGATTATGTTAATAACTGCTCACTTAGACCGTGTTGACTGTTGAAGTGTTTCATAACTTCTTCAGGTCTGCTCGTGATAAATGTCTGTCCGTTGGAACTTCTGCTCGTGCCACATGGTAGACACGTGTCACCTTTTCAAGTCCAGTCAGCTTTTATCCAATACATCATACTTACTAATTGACTTGATCACATTGTTAGGCCCGTCATGATTTTATGATTCTGTGTATATTTCTCATCAGTGTTTTTTATGAAATCATACACTGATTCTTTTAAGCTCTCATTCTCTTTTTGTGGTGGTTGATACGTGTTCCAATTTTCATGAGAATATTGGTTGCACTCCAGATTGTAATCATATTCATTAGAATCATTGTACCTGTGAGGACTAGAAACAATGTAAGTTTCTTCATAAGATGACCCAAAGAAATAAGAGTTAGCATTCATGAATGAAGTGATTTCCACCAATATTCACAAGTAATAGACCTTTGGCTAACTTTATTAATTAGTTGTTCAAGGTCTTTGATTCTCCCAGAATATACATATGTGAATGTGTTACTTGTTTTGCATTCAAAGCTTTGGTGGTTGTCTCCGCAATAGTCACATGTAATATATTTCTGACAATATTTTTCTACCAACTCAACAAGTCTTTCACTTGGTTGGTTGAAATTCATTTTGAGAGTGTGTGAAGAGAGTTCATTTTCAGGATTTATTTTTTCATTAATTTTTTTTGGTCAAATTTTGTTCCCTAGCACTTATCAGATGCTAGAAAACAAAGTACTTGAAGAAAAAGAAAAAAAAAATCTCAAAGTAGTAATAAGACAATTAATCTGAAGTAGATGCTTACCAATCTCCGGTAATAGTGCCAAAAATTTGACGAGCTCTGGGTGTATATCATTTTATGCTCGTACTCTGTCAAATTATAGTATAGTTTAAGATATCGTCCCACAGAGATTGGAACCACCTAGGCTACAGATTTATATTGTCTTTGTCACTATTTGAGAGAACCAAGTTGGTGATATGAGAATTGTTTAATAGTCCTAAAAATTTAAATAACAGTAGGGTAAATATTTTATGAATTTTTTAAAGTAAATAACGAAAATAATGATAAAAGTTGGCATACTTTGAATCAGTAAGATAAAACTATTATAATAAAGTCAAAATTTCATTATTTCTTCTCTTTTTGATGACATGATCGCCTGTTTCTAATATAACCAAATCACATAAAAGTAACCAATTAATAACACCTCTTTTGGTTAATGTAGTTAATTGATTAACAGTGAAACAGAGATCTTGTTCAAATAATGATCATTTATTTCTAATACAACCACTTCACTTAACCACAATATATTAATAGCACCACTCGCGCTTATACTATTAATTTATTGATAGTCAGTGACATTAAACAATAATTGATTAATAACACCTCTTTCGATTAGTGTAGCTAACTGACTAAAGTAACGATTTAAACAAGAAGTATCTTAGTTAAGTACACCAAGTGAGCAAAAACCTCTTTCGATTAGCTTTTACTAAATCAATAATCTTATTTGAGTCAACTCCTTCGTGAGAATTAGAATTGAAAGAAATAAGATAAAGATTATGCTTAATCCTGGTGTATAAAGATGATAAAGAGAAAACCCCAACATAAGAATATAATAAAATCAAGACTTCCATTATAAAAACTTTATCAAGCTTCAACTAATATTCCAACCAAAGAAAATTATTCCATTATGGAGAAAAGAAAATAATATTTCTACAAAGAAGAAACAACGTATAAAACTAAAATAAAGCTAATAGAAAGGTGTTTATTTTTTACACAGAAGATGAGATCTCCTCTTAACAAACGTTGGACTATTTATAGAGAAATTTGCCAGCAAAAAGCTCCACCGATTCGTTGTTGCCATTGGTGGCATTTTCTTGTTATATTCCTACTAATGCAAACCACCGATGGCAACGGTGCATTTTCTTCATCTTTTCCACTAATGCAAACTCACTAATGCCATTGGTGGCATTTCTTCATTCTTTTCCCACTGATGTGAGCCACCGGTAGCATCAGTGCCATTTTTTCCTCTTTTCTTGCTTTTGCGTTTTTTCCTTTCCTGGAAGAATGTTTTGTGTATTTGATGTTTGGCATTTTATGCCATATTTCCTTACGTTTGGATACTTTATTCGCACGTTTTCTAATTAATGAATGTGATTTTGCACTGATTTTATGTCGTATGATTGTAGGTTGTTATGAAGTGCAATTGGAGCTTTAAAGAGCATGATCGAGCAAGAAAAGATTGGATTTGGATTGAGAATTGGATCGAACATACGAAGGCACAACGCGACGCGAGCTGCAGACGAAGGAGGCAGGAATTTGGCCTGGCGCTTTGAGTTGCGCGGGGCGCCCCCAAAAGCGCCCAGCCTTCTGGCGCTTTGAGTGGCACCGGGCGCCCCAAAAGCGCCCAAGTTTCGATGGGTTCTGCCTGGGTTGGCGCGTTCGGCGGCGCGGGGCGCCAGCTACAGCGCCCCTGGAGCATTTTTGGACTTCCTATTTCGTCTAGGCTTAGGTGTAACTTATTACTAGGCCTTTGTAAACCCTATAAATACTCTTTTACTTCGTTTTTGAAGGGAGTTCAGACTTTGGAGAAAATTGGAGAGCTCATAACATCTTGAACAAGGGTTTTTCTTCCTTCCATTAATTTATTTCATCATTATTTCATCAAATCTTTGTGTTGTTATTATGAGTATGCGTGGCTAAATCTATCGTTCTAGGGTTAGAGTATTTCATGAAAGTTGATGTTTGAAGATTGATTTCCATTAATTGAATCCCATAACAGATTACTTATTCTTTCTTGATTTCACTTGTGTAATTGTCAGGGCCCGATTATTACGCATTATCTATGGTTTTTAGATTGAACTCGAAAGAGGGAATTTATTAACGCAATAAGAAAGAGTAGGGCTAGATTGTGAACCCGGGCATCGGGGAACCAATTTGTGAGTAGGATACACATATACTTGCTTGCCTAGTTTAACCCATTGCAGAATTCGTTAATGCGTGCACGTGATTCAACCCATAGACATATAGGAATTAGAGTAGCCTGCATAGACCGTGAAGAATCGTAAGGTTTTCACGGGTACATTTAATCTGTTAGATAGTAATCCAGGATTTAAGAAGTGGAATCAATTGGAAAACTCAACTGGATTGTTCGTAACTCTGACCCTGGACTGTCTCATTAATATTGTTTACAACCAACTTTTGCTCCATTGTTTGAATTCACTTCTACCATTTTAATTACTGTTCTTTAGTTAATAAAATCCTCACTATTGGAAAAAGATCCCTGGATAGTTACTTAGAAATTATTTGTTAGGAGTCCAGTCTGAATAGTCCTTGTGGGAATGATACTCTACTTATCACTTTATTACTTGTCGACCACGTATACTTGCGTGTGCATTGGGAGCAACAGTATTTACACATTTTGAAGATAATACCATATATTTTATTTAAGAATATTAATATATAAAATAATTAATGTATCTAAAAATATATAAAATATATAACTATCACTTGTGAGCACACCCTTCAATGTAGGTCCATTGCTTGTCCCTGCACCACAATGGTTGCAGCTTTCTCTCCCTTGACCATTATCTTCAACATCATCCTTGTGTCCATCAAAAACCGGGTCCTGCATTTCTTCATCACTACTATCTATAATCACCTAATTTTGGCATATGTTAAGTTAACTGTTGTTAATTTTGTGTGGTTTTAATTAATTGGCATAATTACTAGTTAATTGATTTGTAAGTACTTTGATTTTGTGTTTAGTGTGTAAATGACATATGGGTTGGACTGTACACTAGTAAAAGAGTAGAATAAAAGTAGCTCAAAAAGCCAGCCCACTCTCGCTCGACCCGCTAGCCCATGACCCGGCCCACTCCCCCTCATACTTAAGAAGTGGTTTTATTTTCAGAAAAGAAGGAGTACGACCCACCTAGATCTGGATCGGTAGTTTTATTTAAAACATGGAGGAGCACGACACACCTTGAACTGGATTAGTGATTTTTATTTTTAGCATGGAGTAGTACGACCTACCTGAAATTGGATCGGTGGTTTTATTTTTCCGCAAAGTAAAGGTACGACCCACCTAGAACTGGATCGGTGGTTTATTTTTTTTCAATAAGGAAGAGAAAGGCCACCTGAACCAAGAGCAGATTAATTAGTTTTATTCCCCAGTGGAATGTCATTATTTTTGCAAGAGCAAGCCCCACCTAAATTGTGAGCGGTGGTTTAAGTCAGATGAGAGGAGCAAGAACCAAGATATAGCTCAAAAAGTTGAAGATTTAGATTAGGAGTTGTAATTACCATTCCATGTTGTATTTCCATTTTCTTTGTAATGCAGTGACCACCAGCAAGCGGTTAGCGATCGACGATCAGCAACGACAGCCCTACTGTGTCAAAAGTGTCTAGTGTCAGCCCCATTGTGTTAGAAGTGTCTAGTATTAGCGTAGTGTGTCTGTAAGCATCTAAGTGTTAGTCCTGTGAGCCCAGAAGAGTCAAGTGTCTGACCAAATGTGGTAGTCCCAGCTACCGCACGTGAGAAACTACACTGACCTGATTTCTTCGTCCGGGGATATGTAAGTATCCTTGTAGTCAGGGCACGATCACCATTTTGAAAACTGCACTCTCGTCTAGAACTGAAAGCCAAAATTAGCTGTTGATTACGTCATTATCCAAAAACTCTTCATGTTCTCGATCAAAGAGGGATAGCCGTAGTCACCTAATTTTGGCATATGTTAAGTTAATTGTTGTCAATTTTTTGTGATTTTAATTAATTGGCATAATTGCTAGTTAGTTGATTTGTAAGTACTTTGATTTTGTGTTTAGTGTGTAAATGGCATATGGGTTGGACTGTAGACTAGTAAAAGAATAGAAGAAAAGTAGTCCAACAAGCCAGCCCACTCTCGCCCGACCTGCTAGCCCATGACCCGACCCATTCCCCCTCATACTTAAACTCAAAAGCCTTCTAAATCCTCATTTCCACAAAAAATCCCAAACCCTAATGAAGCCATGTCCAAAATACTCCCCACCACCAGAAAGATCCACCGCTCCTACACAATCGCTGTTCCGCCGAGAGGCCACCGCTGCCGGTGGTCGAAAAACGTTAACATACACCTTCCCAGGACCGCCTCCTCCTCCTCTTTCCATTTTTATGAGTGGTTTCACCAAAATCCCTTTGAATTGGAGTAGACTGGCTTGAAAATGGCAGAACCCCAACTTGGACCCCTTTTTCCTCCATTGTCTCCTTCTTGTTCTCTTACTCTTATTGGTGTTCCGTCTCTTTTCTTCCTTTTTCTAATGGAAAATAACGTTGTTAGGGCTACTTCCTAGTAGAAAATGAAGGGAGTTTGACTGTGATTTGGCCGAGTAATGGCGATGATGGTAACAATATTTGGCTTCGTCGATGCAGCAATGCCATGCTAAAATCGGAGTGCCGATGACGTCCAGTTGTGATCGATGTTGAGGAAATGATAGCAAGGAGAGGCGATTAGCGTGGTTTAATGTTAAGCTTGGCGTTGATCAGAAGTTAATCCTACTTTCCTTTTCTATTTTTCATTGTTAACTTTTGCTTAGCTATTAGTAATAGAAACTAAACAATGAGTATTAGCATAAGTATGTTGTTGCTTGTCTAATTAAATGTGTACATCATGTTTGCACTTAGAGAACCATCTGGGAATTATGTTTTGTGTTCATATTTCGATTGTTGTTTGGCCACTGTCAAAGAAAGTAAGGTGATATAGTCTTGGCGAGTTTGAATGGAGCATGGGAAGATGTTGAGCGAATGTAACCATGTATTGGCTCTACATATTTAGTCTTGAAGTTTGCCTAATTTATTTTTTTTAGTGATCTGTCGGGTTGAACTCCATGTCTGTAGTATGTTGAAAACGGAGTGTATATGAATATTCCTGTGAGGAAGTATGTGGTAGCATTGACTTTCATGTGCATATCAGGATATATGTATTTTTGTGTGTTTTAAATTTAGGATCATTTTGTGTTTTGGGGCCTAAATCAACTGGGAATTTGATTTGGGGCCTAAATCAACTGGGAATTTGATTTGACCCAATAGATTATCTAAGTTAGTATATGGGGCTGATATAGGTAATTTCAAATTTGATTTTTAGTGTTTAAAAGGGTATTGGGTTTAAGTGTCAACCCAATAGGCCCAACAGTAAATAGTCCAGCCCATGGGGTTGTCCCATCCTCGGACAGCTTGCTTTTCAGCCTTTTGAGGGGAATCAGGTCAGAATCAATTCTCAGTTAGCGGCCCATGTTTAAAGAAAATTCGAAGGCCTTAGTTTATCCTAAACTGAGGCAGAAGTTTGTTTTTATCTTAGAAAAGGTTGATTCCAAAAGTTGTATCATTTTATCCCAAATGTTCAATGAGACATTCGCCATATCGTCTCAAATTGGGAAGAAGTCGAAGCGCCACGGTTTAGAATAAACTGGGGCAGAATTTTTTTTTTTATTTTAAGGAAAAGGGGGAAAGTCTCAATATCCCCTACGTTTTCATATCAAAAGAAATTCAAAATTTCCCTGCTTTATATCAGACAAACTCAAAAAAAGGGAAAAGTCCCAAGTTTCCACTAAACTAGGGCTAAAGTTTTCGTTATCTTAAAAGAAAATAATTCCAAGGGTTGTAACATTCACCATATCGTCTCATGAGATGTTTTCATACAAATTTTCACAACAAAATAAAAAAGGTGATTTTAAAGGGCTTAATGTTCACTCACTCGTTTCATGAGCCATTTTCGAGCTTTATATTGAACCCTTTTCTTCCCAGCCTAACCAACTCCCATGATATGGTCCAAATAAAGACCCTTCAGACCGATTATTGAGAATGTCAAGCCGCATAGAATGTCAAGAGGGATGTTTCGCACTGTGAATTCCCATTAATGTTATTATAGTCAATCACAGTTAAGAGATGGGAGCATGAAAGTGATTAAAGAAGGAAATCTCCGAGGTTCAGGATAAAGACAGACAAATGAAGAAAAAAGACAAATTCAGAGTCGACCAGCACAGAAAGATGTGAGGTCGATTGAAAAAAAAAAAGAAAAAAAAATGAAGTCTTGTCAGTGAAAAATGAAAGGGTGCCGCAAGACATTAGTTAGAGAAAAGAGCAAAGAGAGAGGCTAGTTGGTAAGAACCCCAAAGGGGCACTACTAGTCGACTGAAGGCCATTATTTTGTTATCAAGTTCTGTTTATGCGGGATTGTAAAGCCGAGTGCAATATTCAAGGATAGGCCGTGTGTAAAGACTAGGATTTTATTCCAAGATGTATGTCATGTTTGTTAAGATTATTTCCAGATAAGTCCTTTAACTTTCCCATAAGGGAAATCATTTTGTTTATAGTCTTTGTTCGGAAGCTTTTTCATTTCCGATTGACAATTTTTATTTCAAAATCCTTTCAATTTTTGTTCATGGCTTCAAAACGAGCAAAGCAAGTTTTGCAAAATTTGCTTACAGGTTTCATAGTTGTGTACAACAAGTCGGGATCAAACCTGATAAATGGTGCCCGCGGCGCACATCGACAGAAGAATGCATACCAAGGACTATACTATGAAAAAGGATCATCCAAACAGGATATGCAGAGTTTCAAGATGCAATGTAAATTTTCAAGTTAAGATCAACTCAAATATAAGTGGAGGTTTCAGCTTTCAAGACCGCTCAAACATGAGCGATAATTTCAGTTTTCAAGTCAAAACCCACCTGGAATTGGATCGGTGGTTTTATTTTTCTGCAAAGAAGGGGCACAATCCACTTAAACTTAGAACCGGACCACGTGGTTTTATTTCTTCAGCGGGTTTTCATAATTTTCTGCAAAACGAGTACGACCCACCTGGAACTGGATCGATGGTTTTATTTTCAGCAAAGAAGGAGCACGATCCACCTGGACCTGGATCGATGGTTTTATTTTTTGCAAAGGAATGAGTACGACGCACCTGGAACTGGATTGGTGGTTTAATTTTCAACATAAAGGAGTACGACCCGCCTGGAACTGGATCGGTGGTTTTATTTTCAGCAAGGGGAGGAGCGCGACCCACTTAAATCTGGATCGGTGGTTTTATTTTCTGCGAAGGAAGGAGCACGACCCACCTAGAACTAGATTGGTAGTTTTAATTTTCTGCAAGAAGGAGTACAACCCACCTGGAACTGGATCAGTGGTTTTATTTTCTGCAAATGAATGATCGGTGGTTTTATTTTTAGAAAAGAAATAGCACGACCCGCCTGGAAATGGATCGGTGGTTTTATTTTCAGCATGGAGGAGCACGACCCACTTTGAACTAGATCAGTTGTTTTTATTTTCAGCATGGAGGAGTACGACCCACCTGGAACTAGATTGGTGGTTTTATTTTTCCGCAAAGTAAAGGTACGACCCACCTAGAACTGGATCGATGGTTAATTTTTTTTTTTCAACAAGGAAGAACAAGACCCACCTGAAGCAAGAGCAGATAAATTGGTTTTATTCCCTAGCAAAATGTCAGTATTTTTGCAAGAGCAAGACCCACCTGAACCGTGAGCGGTCGTTTAAGTCAGATGAGAGGAGCAAGAACCAAGATGCACCTCAAAAAGTTAAAGATTTAGACTAGGAGTTGTAATTCACATTCCATGTTGTATTTCCATTTTCTTTGCAATGCAGTGACCACCAACAAGCAGCTAGCGACTGGCGATCAGCAACAACAACCCTGATGTGTCAAAAATGTCTAGTATCAGCCCCATTGTGTTAGAAGTGTCTAGTATTAGCGCAGTGTGTCCGTAAGCGTCTAAGTGTTAGTCCTGTGAGTCCAGAAGAGTCAAGTGTCTGATTGAATATTGTAGTCCAAACTACAGCACGTGATAACATACACTGACCTAATTCCTTCATCCGGGGATATGTAAGTAACCCTGTAGTCATGGCACGGTCACCATTTTGAAAAGTATACTCTCGTCTAGAACCGAAACCTAAAATTAGCTGTTGATTACGTCTTTGTGCTAAAACTCTTCATGTTCCCGATCAAAGAGGGGTAGCTGTAATCACCTAATTTTGGCATATGTTAAGTTAATTGTTGTTAATTTTTTTTGATTTTAATTAATTGGAATAATTGCTAGTTAGTTGATTTGTAAGTACTTTGATATTGTATTTAGTGTGTAAATTGCATATGGGTTGGACTGTTCACTCGTAAAAGAATAGAAGAAAAGTAGCCCAATAAGCCAGCCCACTCTCGCCCGACTCGCTAGCCTATGACCCGACCCACTCCCTCTCATACTTAAACTCAAAAGCCTTTTAAATCCTCATTTCCAAAAAAAATCCCAAACCCTAATGAAGCCATGTCCAAAATACTCCCCCACCACCAGAAAGATCCGTCGCTCCTACATAGTCGCTGTTCTGTCGAGGGGCCACCGCTTCTGGTGGTCGAAAAAAGTTAATATACACCTTCCCAGAACTGCCTCCTCATTCTCTTTCCATTTTTATGAGTGGTTTCACAAAAATCCCTTTGAATTAGAGTAGACCGAGCTTGAAAATGGCAGAACCCTAACTCTGACCCCTTTTTCCTGCATCGTCTCCTTCTTATTTCTCTTACTCTTATTGGTGTTCCATCTCCTTTCTTCCTTTTTCTAATGGAAAATGACGTTGTTAGGGCTAATTCCCATTAGAAAATGGAAGGGAGTTTGATTGTGATTTGCCCGAGTAATGGCGATGATGGTAACAATATTTGAATTCGCCGATGCGGCACTGCCATGCTGAAATCGGAGCATCGACAACGTCCATTTGTGATCGATGTTGAGGAAATAATGGCACGGAGCGGCGATTGGCGTGATTTAACATTAAGCTTGGCATTGATCAGAAGTTAATCCTACTTTAGTTTTTATTTTTCATTGTTACCTTTTGCTTAGTTATTAGTAATAAAAACTAAACAATGATTATTAGCATGAGTATGTTGTTGCTTGTCTGATTAAATGTGTTCATCATGTTTGCACTTAGAGAACCATCTGGGAATTATGTTTCATGTTGATGTTTCAATTGTTGTTTGGCCACTATCAAAGAAAATAAGGTGATATTGTCTTGGCGAGTTTGAATGGAGCTTGGGAAGATGTTGAGCGAATGTAACTATGTATTGGCGCTATGTATTTAGTCTTGAAGTTTGCCTAATTTTTTTCTTAGTGATCGGTCGGGTTGAACTCCATGTATGTTGTATGTTGAAAACGGAGTGTATATGAATATTCATGTGAGGAACTATGCGGTAGCATTGACTTTCATGTGCATATCAGGATATATGTATTTTGTGTGTTTTAGATTTAGGATCATTTTGTGTTTTGGGGCCTAAATCAACTGAGAATTTGATTTGGCCCAATAGGTTATCTAAGTTAGTATATGGGGCTGATATAGGTGATTTCAGATTTAATTTTTAGTGGTTAAAAGGATATTGGGTTTAAGTGTCAGCCTAATAGGCCAATTAGAAAATAGTCTAGTCCATGGGGTTGGATTGAATTGTACAAATATGACACGATAAACAGTGGTTTGCATCTTTTCCCTCAATAATAGTGGTTTAACAAAACTACCATCCATTAGTTTAATAAAACTTATTCCAGATGAAAATACCCCTCGCAACTAATAAAAAGACCAACACTATCCTCCCCTTCTTTTTCTCCATTCAAACAATCTCTAAACTCTAAAAACCTGCAACTTTTACGGGTTCCTCCATTGAAATGAAGATTCAAGGTTAGATTCCTTCAAATTTTTGCTGAGTTTTACTAAATGTTGCATTAAATTCTACATAATTTTTTTTAACTTCTATTTAATTTTACTTAAAATTCTGTATAACTACATATTACCTGAACGAGCTATGGATTTTTTTTCTTCATAATGATCCAATAAACTTGCCATATGGGCAGTAAATGATATTAGATTTATATTCAAGTAGTGAAAATATGAATTGCAAGTTGTCCATTGCTCTGGTGCAATAGGCAACTTGCAGAGAAAGTCTCTGCAAGTCTTGGCTATTGCCAAGAGTTTAAGCTCTAGCGAATGGGCAACTTACATAGAAAGTCTCTACAAGTCTTGGCTATTACCAAGCGTTTAAGCTCTTGTGCAATTTCTTTGCAAGTCTTACTAATAACTAAGACTTTAAGCTTTGCTGCAATGGGCATCTCTGTAAGTCATAGTAATAGCAAATACTTTAAGCTCTGGACCAATAGGCAACTTACAGAGAAAGTCTCTGCAAGTCTTAGAAATAGCAAAAAATTTAAGCTCTGTGCAATTGGCAACTTGCAGAGAAAGTCTCTGCAAGTCTTGGCAATAGCCAAGACTTTAAGCTTTGGTGCAATGAGCAACTTGCAGAAAAAGTGTCTGCCAGTCTTGGCAAAGCCAAGAAGCTCTGGGACAATGGGCAATTTACAGAGAAAGTCTCTGCAAGTCTTGGTTATTGCCAAGAGTTTAAACTCTGGCGCAATGGGCAACTTGGAGAGCTAGTCTCTACAACTCCTGGCTATTTTCAAGCATTTAAGCTCTGGTGCAATGGGCAACTTGCAGAGAAAGTTTTTGCAAGTCTTACTAATAGCCAAGACTTTAAGCTTTGCTGCAATGGGCAACTTGCAGAGAAAGTCCCTGCAAGTCTTGGCAATAGCCAATACTTGAAGCTCTGGTGCAATAGACAATTTGCAAAGAAAGTATCTACAAGTCTTGGCAATAGCCAAGACATTAAGCTCTGTCAAATGGGAAACTTGCAGAAAAAGTCTCTGCAAGTCTTGGCAATAGCCAATACTTTAAGATATTGTCCAACAATAAGGGCAAAAGTTTTCCCAACATTCCCTCCCTATATACCAAGATCCCGCTTCTATCTTGGTGATCTATCCATCAAAATCTGAGAATATCATGCGTCTTTATTATGTGTAGGATTAGTACTATAGCAACAAATTGAATATACATCACTTACAATGGAAAATCGGATGCAAGCATATGAACCATGACATTGATACTTGTGAAAGATGATGTTCCCTACCAGGCATTTGAAAAAGAAATTTTAATGCTTTAAGCATAGCAGTGATGAGAGTGAAGCAAAGATATGGTTTGAAACCAATCTGGAAACGTGCAAGCACAAGAGAATTTGTTGTATTTGCTGAAGAATTATGAGAATTTCAGAAACTTCCACTTCATAGTAGAAGTTGTTAAAAGAATAACTCGTCATCAAATAACAGTAGAACTGCCAGCACAAGAGAATTTGTTGTGAATGAAGCAAACCGTAGTATTGGGTTGTGTCAACAAGAAGGGAAATTAATTGACTTTACAAGAAGAAAGTTACCCCTTAATTCATTTTCGTTACTCTTATGAACTTGAATTTAAATAGTTAATGGTTCTTATTATTTGCAATATTAATGAACTTTATGTCCTAAAAAATATTGTATTTCACTTTTTATTAACCCACTTAAACTCGTAACAACTCATAACCACTTAGTCTCGACCTCTTGGCAAGAGGCCAACACTTTTCTCAATCCCTCCCCCCTTCTCCGGGCTAAATTCCCTTGAAGTCTTGGTTGGGAAACATTTGCCCTCGAACCCTTCTCGAAATCCAACAACTGTCTTGAGTTCTTGACACCTCCCCCCTCTCTAAACCAACATCTCGTCAAGTGTTGGCAGGACAATATTTTCCCTCGAACCCTTCAATCGCAACTCCAATCGTAACTGACTGCAAAACTTGGCAAAAGGATAATACTCTCTTCACGCCAACACCCCCCTCCTTCGCACATCTAACTTGCCTTGAAGTCTTAGCAAAATCGATATTTTCATTCAACCACTTCCGCACCAACTAAATAATATTTTTAAGCTTTCAAAAATGCAAATGTAGAATAGCCTAAGTGAATGAAAGAGCAAAAAAAGGTATTATGAAGTACTACCAAACAATTAAAGCAATCATACATATAAAACGAGACACATTTCATTAACCAAGATATTAAAAGTTATAAGAATACACATTATACCATTAGTTTCTTACACATATTCATACATTCTAAACCACAAAACACTATTACCTAATTCACATGAAGTAATAATCACAATTAACATTCCCAAAAAATTAAAAATACAGTCACTCAATCACAAATACTACATGTTCAGTTGTTTCTGTCAACAGCAAATGGTACGCCAAGTGCTTGTTCACATGACAAATCATTATATTCATGATAACCATCTCTTATCATCTCCGAAGGGGTCTCATACTCATAAGTTGTCTTGGAGTTCGGATGACACCACAGATTGGCGGTCGAATCAAGTCGATATTGCCAAAGCTGGGTAAGCCTGTACTTTGAAACCTCCATCTCATTCATCAGCAAGTCAGCAAACTTTACCGCATACGCACCACAATCAATGCTGCACAAATTAAATACAAAACCTGGTTATGAAAAATGAAAACAAAACAGGAAAGAACAAAAAATGAAAGAAAATAATCCACTAATTACTAAAAGTCATGTCAAGAATGCTTACTAGTTGCTCTTCTTGGTGTACTTGCCAAAAACTTCACCTTTCAACAGCATCATCTGACGCTCCGTAAAAAATACACTAACCAACCTACTATACTTTATATCACCACCCCAACAACCCTGGCATCAAATCAATGCTCAAACTTAAAAATTTGATCTCATTCATATGGGAACAAAAAATAAACTATACTTATTCGATAAACAAAATTTAAAAATCGTATAGTAACAAAATAACAAGTAAAGACAAAGGAACATACATTATGACGTACCATAGTGAACTCACAATTAATATGAAGAAAAATTCTTGTATATCACCAATGTGTAAAGTCAGCAGAACAAAGACAAAGAGAAATAAAACACATAGTAACTACTATCAAGCAATAAACAAACTCATATCTTATAGGCAATATATTACTAAACAAACTCATGCATGGTGAAAAGAGTAACTTACAAAGAAAGTCTCTGCAATTCTTGGTAATAGTCAAGACTTTAAGCTCTAGCGGAAGGGGCAACTTGCAGGGAAAGTCTCTACAAGTATTTACAATAACCAAGACTTTAAGCTATTGTGAAATGAGCAACTTGCAGAAAAGGTCTTTGCAAGTATTGGCAATAGCCAAGGCTTTAAGCTTTTATGCAATGAGCAACTTGCAAAGAAAGTCTCTACAAGTATTGGCAATAGCCAAGATTTTAAGCTCTGGTACAATGAGCAACTTGTAAAGAAAGTCTCTGCAATTCTTCGCTATAACCAAGACTTGTAGCTCTAGTGCAATAGGAAACTTATAGAAAACGTCTCTGAAAGTGATGGAAATAGCAAAGACTTTTGGAAAACAAGAAGATCTAATGGCTATAGTCGAGAAGAACCTTAAAACCACCTTAATCAAGCAAAACAAGCAAAAAAAGTTCACATGAACCTCAAAATTAATGCGACAATCATCAATCCAAATTAAAAAAAATTAACAGATAAGTATATTAACAATAATTATAAAAAATACAGATAAAATATTAGGCAAAATAGAAATTGTATTATAGCAAAATTTAAACAAAAAATAACAACGAAATATAAAATAAACACACGAAAAGAGCGAAAAATATACCCTAAATCTGCAGAACACAAAGAAAAAAGAAGAAAATGAATAAGGAAAAAAAGATGAGAGCCGTCACAAAGAAGAAATGAAGAAGGAAAAGGCTCAATATATAGGTTTAGGCAGGAGTAAAATAGTCCTTTTGCGTACCAACTAGTGATGTGGAGGGCAGTTAGTTAAAACATTTCAAAATAGGGCATTTATCTAAAACTAGTGTTTACTAAGGGCACCGGGTGAAATTTTTTGATGGGGTTGTCCCATCCTTGCACAACTTGCTTTTATAAAAATTTCGTTCAGAGGCCAGTTTTACCACTGGTCTTTGCTTTGAGACCACTTTTTTTATTGGTCTTGTATGAGAGGCTACTTTTTGAAACTTCAATCCTTGTGGGGTGAACTTCATACCACAAGGGTTAAAGATCAACTTCAGCCCACAAGGGTTGAAGTTTACGTATCTATGCCTAAAAGTTCAGCCCTTGCGGGTTGAAATTGGACTTTATACCTAAGGAATAAAGTTCAGCCCACAGGGATTGAACTTCAATCCACAAAGTTTGAACTTCAGCCCACAAGAATTGAAGATTCAAAAAGTAGCCTCTCATGTAAAACCACTAAAAAAAGTAGCCTCAAACCCAAGACCACTGGCAAAAGTGGCTATTCGTGTACTTTACCTGTTGAACCCTCCCAAAAAATAATGCACACACAAGTATGCATCGGGATGTATTTTCAACAAAATGGAGACTCCAAAGGGCTTTCTTTGGAGTCGCCACCTAATTTAAGGATTATTAGGAACCTAAGGTTAACTAATAAGTGCAATTTATTCTTTATTTAAAAAGAAATTAAATTAAAATCAGAGATTCTGAGTAAGTGGTTCTATTAAATTCGAAAGAAGGTCCCTTGCAGGAGCACTTTCGAAAATCCGCTAAATGCAGTTAATCCGGCGGTTTTCACGAATTTGTTAAGGATAATATAATTAATTTTAACTAAGGATAATATAAATAAGATAAGGTTTTGGTTATGCCAATACTTAGATAAATAGATAATCAAATTTAAGATTAATTAAATGGATATTACAATATGATTGATTGATTTATTAATTAAATGAATAAAGGATAAATAGAATTAAATAAATAAAATAGAATACGCTAAATAAATAATTAGATAAATAATAATAATTAATTAATTTATTGCTTGAGTAAATAGGTAAATAAATAAATAACTTAACTAAGTAAACTAATATTTATATTAATTCAATTAAATAAAAGAATAAATGAATAATAATTGATTAAATAAATAAACAAACAAATAAATAAATAAATAATTATTTAAGTAGATAGATAAATGAGTAGATAGATAAATAAATAAATATTTAATAAATGGATAAATAAATATAAATAATAGATGGAGATGTGTAATTTAATTAAATTTAATTATTTTTGCACTCGATAATTAACCAAAGATTACTATTATCTTAAACTAATTGGCGCGTCCCAAAGAAACGGGATAAGCAATTATATAATTAATTCTTAACATGCGATAAGATAATAGTTTAATAAAGCGGCTATCCTACCAAGCTTCTAACATGCAAATCCTAGTCCGGTTTCAGGACTTCCTAAAATATGCTTTCTAAAAGGGACGGGAAAGAAGGAGTTTTAGAAGGTAGAACCCGGAAGCGCAACTCAATCTCTGAGCCTTGAATTTAGAGGTTTTCGTTTTCTTTTTCTCTTTTTAACATTTTGGGGATATCAAGTCCCGAAAATGCGGAGCGGGTCAAATGACTTCCAAATGCACGCTATCCCAATTTGCGAGTTTTATTTCAACTCGTCCCCGAAAGTGTACATGACAAAGAAAAATAAGAGAACAAAAGATTAGCATTCATTCCAAGACAATCGTAAACAAATGCAATAACACGCACAAATCATAACACATTCTATTAAGGGAAATGAGATAACTCCGGGACTAGCTCCCACGCCAAACAATTCTTCACACCTTTACTAACCTCCAACTGCTCTAAATAAAACTCTTAATTATCTTCACCATACTCCGGGATTAAACTTTCAATTATCTTTCTATACCAGACTACAAATCATGAAAGGCGCCAATTGGCCTTTCAAAATAAAAACCTCACCGATCCTCGGCTTTAGTCAAGCCTCTCAGTTTCCTCGGTTTTGCAAGGCTCACAGACCTTTGCTCATAAGGCTCCTCACTGGTCCTCGGCTTTGATCAAACCTCGCAGTTTCCTAGGTAACCGAGACCGCACTGGTCTTCAAGGAGGGCCCCACTAGTCATTTAAGACGCAGGGGCTTCACTCTCCTAATATGCGACAAGCATACTTCATTTTACCCTAGATGCAGCCGGTTAATCAACATGGGCCTGCACACACGCAAAGCCATTCACGAGAGGGACCCCACTGATCTTTTAAAGATACCAGAGGCTTCGCCTCTTAGTATGCAACTTGCATACTCCATCGTACCCCATCTTCTGCAATCTGTCTACTCCATTCTCAAAAAACACCACAGGAAACAGGACCAAAATACATGCAGCCCACCAGACAACACCCCACACTCTCTAAAACACTCAACTGAAACCTCCAGGACTCCCTCATTATCTGAAACAAACTAGCTGAAACTGATGCATCTTCCTCACACCCTAGCAACCTCCACACATCCAAAATATCTCTCAAACCTCACTATTTCCCTCTAAGCAAACTGCATAATCACAAACAAGAAAACCTACCAAATAAACACATACATATATATACTGCTCATAACTATACTCATGTATTTCTAGGATAGCATTGATGTCAACATTTCATACGTTCCTTCTTTTAGCATGTTTGTCAAGCATTGAGTCGTAAAAAGAAATCAAATTTTGAGTTTAGGCTTTCAAACAACTGTACGAACAAGAACAAGCTACATAGACCCTGCACATCACCTAGCACCTACCAGACCCCTCAAACTCCATCAACTAACCCTCTAAACCTGCAACAACACAAAAGAGAGCCCTGCATTCCAGAACCAAGCACCCTAAACCTCACTGCTTGGACAACCATTAAACATAATCCTGGACAAACCTGAACCTCTTCCCTAAACAACTACCATAACCTGCAAACAAGACTGGCCCTCTTCTAACACCACAGAGCTTCTACTAGAACCCTGCACCTTCAAAATAATACCGGAACAAACTCTCTTCACCTACAACCCCTCCTTTGAACTGCAGCACCTAGCATTAACACTTCCACTATCTGCAACTTCCCCACAACATTTTTCCACAACTTCTGGCCTTTAACACAACCCTGCAGCCCTTTATATCAGCCTAAAACAACTTCTCTACACTACCTACCAAACACCAGAACTCCCTGAACAGACTACCAGGCCCCTCACACCCTCATACACAATCTGCATACACCACTTATAGCCTAAACCACCTGATTATTTCAAACAGAGCTCAGCCCCAAATACTATGGCAAACCCCTCTAGACCACCATAGCTCTTCTCCTATACAACCTGCAAACACCCCTGACTAATTCACATACCTACACACTAGTGACTCACTTCTACCAGCATACACACATCCATATGCACACTCCCTCTTTTAACACTCACAAGCATCTAGAACAAAAACTTACACTGCACCCCCTTGAACCTCCAAAATCAGAGAATTAACAGAGCACCAACACCCCTTTAACCCATTTCTGCAACTAACAAGGACCTGGGCAGACCCCATCTTCAAACCAAATATATATAATCGTAACTTTTAAAACTAAACATCACTTCTAGGCATGAAACAAAACCACAAGATCATTTTCAACATTAGGACTTCGAGAAACCAATTTATACAAGAACATGAACAGAAAGAAGACAAGCTACACTTTAACATCATTTTTGTGAGCTACTACCAAGCTTTAATCCCTCCATAAGTTCATTATCTTTCATTTAGGTACAGCTTTGTTACAACTTATTAACGGTCAGAAGTTTAAAGCAGGTTCATCAGGCGACCTAGTTAAGCTCAAGTACCATGCATCAAAGTAGCAGTTCTACACACACACAAGCTTCAGCTTTTAGCTAGACTGTTATTGTATCTTGGTAGGAGCATTCAAATTTCATAAGAAAGTGTGATATTTGACAGGCTTCAGAAATACATTTCCAGATTCAAACATGACTAAGCTGATATGAAATGAACCATAGGTTGCTAAACAAACTTTAGATCAAGAAAGATGGTAACAGTTGGAGGTCTTTACCTCTTTGCGAGCAGTGAACTAAGCGATGACGAGAAAAATCGGTGTCGAACAAGCCAGGACATGAACAGAATCAACTTCGAAACAGAACCAACAGACTATGACTAATAATTTCTTTCCAAGTATTGAACCAAAGTTTTTCTCTCTATTTTTTAAAGCTGTTGTTTTCTCTTTTTCTCCTCCAAAAAAACTCCCACTAAAAAATGAGCCTAAAGATTTATTTATACCTGAATTCTAGGGTTTTCGACTTATAATGAAAAGACTAGTATAACCTTACCTCCTCCCTTTACAACGTTCGGATTTTAACCCTTTTTACAAGCCTTTGAAAAGAAAAATCAGAAAACAAAAAAAGAATCCGAATTAAATCGAATATTCCTTTTTCGATTCTGATTTTGAATTCAAAAGCCTATTTGCCTTTGATATGAGCCCTTGATAATAGTAGGAGGGGGAATCGGACACGTGAGATTGGATTTACACGCTGTGGGGTCTTAGGGGGGAAACAAAAGGTCGCGGCTTAGGAGGACCATTACCATGTTTGGGGTGACAAGGAAGGTGGGGACGAGGGGAGGGTATGGCCGGAAATTGAAATGGAGAGGGTGACGGAGATTTGGGGTGAGGAAATTAGGGCTTCAGATTTTGGGCAAGAGGGGAATCGGGTATGGGGGTACGTGCGTGTATATTGGGTATTCTATGTATATATATTTGATTTGCACGAATAGTCTACATTTTAGGACTGTTAACGAATATGACCACCTATTTAGGATTAAGCTTTAGACGAGAAATTGCATGAATAGTCCGAAATTGAGTTTGTGCTTTGCACATTTATCCTTTATTTTAAAATTTAATCAATTGCCTCTTTAAGATTTTAAAATTAATTTTAATTTGTAGCAATTCAACTTTTAATTAAATTTTCGGGACAGAATTGGGTGTCAACATTACCCCTTGCTTTTCAGTCTTTAGGGGACAAGTAGGTGACTGAAGTGATGTAAAAAATGCTAGAAAAAGGTTGGAAAATCACATATACTCAAGTAGGACACACGAGTCTTGCACTTTTAGCCACTCAAACACTTACTCTTTTTGGCTATATAAGAGAATGTAAGCTCTCATTTTGATTGGGTTGGGGGGGGGGGGATTGATTAGAAAGGGATTATGAGATAAAAAGAAGGAGAAACATATCTAAAAAATTTGGGAGAATAAGTGAGAACTTGAGAGAAAAAAATGTGAAATACCTAGTGGATTTTAAGGTAGAGATTTAGAACCAAAAGATCTCTATACCAAGAGTCTTTTTGGTCATAAATCTTCAAGTTTTCAAGTGAAGTTCAGAGGGTTTTAAGGTTCGTTTAATGGCTGTCCGGTATCGTTGCTATGGTCCTTTGCTCGGTTTAGGCTTGTTGATCTTCATTGTCGAGCTCTAAGGCCTCGTATCATAAGTAAACACATAAAATTTGTGTATCTTAATTTTACCATGAAATGATACAAAAGCCGCATGTTTAAAGGTTCAGAATGAGTATATGATTATGTGTATGTTTGTTTTGGCTAAATATTACATAATCTGACTGTTTTGTTAAAAAATTCTTCATCCGGTCCACTTTATATGATTTTTTGGCATTTTTTCTCAGGTCCAAAATATTTGATTTTTTCAAAACCAAGATGATAGTTGTTTTGACTTTCCAAAGTTACCCTTGTTAATAAATTAAACACAAGAAGCTCTCACAATTTTCTATGAGTAAGTTTTAAAAGAGATGAAGGTTAATTTAGTAAATGGCATCTTTAGTTAATGCTAAAAGGTGGATTCCTTGGTCTTTATGAAAACAGTAAAAAAATCTAATAATATGGACTGGAGGGAGTAAGAAATAACGAGTGTTTGACAGGTCAATTTCGAGCTTTATATGATTTTTTTAGCTATGAATGAAAAGAGTTACGGGCAGCAACTATAAGCTTAAAATATTTGCAAAAATAAAACCTATTCTGCCACATATTGTGAATCTGGCCATCTTTGCAACAATAGCTATAAAATTGCAAAAATATAAACTGGGACAGATTTGAAAGTTGTGAAAAAATTGAGAACATTTTGCAAAATTATATTTGAAAGATAAATGGGCTGCAATTTAGGATCTATGCACTTAACTTTGCAAGTTGGGATAAAAATGAAAGGGGACCAAACTAATGGATCATCCATGCAAATATTCTAACATAGTGAGAAACAAACTGCCCTTTTAAATTTGTTTTGATGAACATTCTTCTATTAATGAAACAATCACTTTGTTTACAGACAGCCACATATTGTTTTAAATTGTCTAAAGTTTAATTTTATTATTTTAAGTTATCTTTGGAGAAATATAAATTACGATTCATTTTGGAGTGCGGATTTTAATTCATCAAGTTTAGTGTAGAGTAATATTTTCAAAGTGCTAATTCAATATATAACAACCAAATATTTGTTAAATTAACTTGTGACAATAAAGAAACTGTGCTCAACACAGGACTTGAGAGTGCCTAATACCTTCCCAAGAGTCAACTGAGAACCTTACTCGAAATCTCTGATGCAGACCATTAGACGAGTCAAAAGTGTGCTAGGTACACCACTTTGGTGACTTGACACACCTTTAACTCTTCAAGTGGCGGCTCGTTCTCTGTAAATATTTTGTGTATCTTGAAATACTAGTCATTGCCTTTTAAACCTTTTTCATTAATTTGTTTGTGTTTGTGAAAAAGTGGGTGTCACACTATCATCAACAACATCTACTATGTACCTTAAGGTTGTGACCCCATCCAATTCAGCCCTAATCTGATCGAGGTGCAGCATCTCGTGCCTCATCACTATGTGCAACCATATATCTGTCGTAACCTCTATCAACCTCTTGAATATTAAGGACTAGGAATGGGTGTACAACCTGCCACTTCACATAAATTACAACAATAATGAATAAACAACAAGCTTACTAAAAAATTGATTCATCAACAACAAATTGTCACCTCCGCCTCTGTGTGTCTTTGCTCCAATGGATCAACATCTACCACATGTCTTGTTCTGTGCCATAGAAGGATCTTTGGAATTGGTAAAGAAGATTTATCAGATTTTCCAACAGTACGACCAACTGTAGAATAGGCTCATATATCCAGGCTTGTCGTGAATGTCACAATCAAAATACAAAAGTAACAGAACAATACTTAAAAAACTAGATAACATATAATACTTACAAGAAAGGTCCATGGAAATCCGTCCTTTCTCTATATATGTTGTTGGTGGGTTTGACAAAATCAACTTTGTTATAGAGATAATCAATTGTCATGTCATAATAGTCTCTACCCCATGGGTAATTTGTGAAGAAATCCAGGTCATCAACGATCCTGATCCACTCCCTCTCCACATACTTGGACTTGTCCTTGGCCATCAATATGATGTGCAATAACCACAACAAAGCAAGCTTTAATGTCTCCACCTTGCTGAATTTACTCATTCAACAATCTCAGCAAACTTATTCCACCTCATGTTACCCTTCGAACAAACCTTCTACATAAAACCTTTTTTTCATAACCTTCTTCTTCAATGAATCATGTAGCTTTGCACCACAGTTCAGTCCAATCACCAGAATAAATTCTTTATAAAGTGGCTTCCCATCAATCAAAAATCATATTTCATATTTCTTTTTTTACTGTCTAATAGTCCTTAACAGAACTGAATGGACCACTGTCCATTGAAGTGCCAATCTTTTGACATTTGCAAGAAATAACCAAAAGCATATTTATTTAATATTTCATACAACTTCATATCTTTCAACAGAGTTTTAAATTTATAAATCTTGTTGATACTTGATCTCACAGAGATCTTTGCATGAAATGGATCAAAGGCATCCAACCAAGATCTAAAACTATACCTTTGTATGTCAATATCGCGCACACATTTAGGAATACAAAGCTTATCCAACGGATGCACTTCCTCAGCATTCTCTCTTTCATCATCATTCTCTGCATCCTCATTGTTCTTTCCTTGCTCTTCACTTTCACCTTCCCACACACTGTCACATGGGTCACCTTCCCTCATATTATCAGCTTCCTCTATATTCTCACCTTCATCCACATTATCTTCTTTTTCTTCTCTCACATTTTTCATTCCTCCACTGAGTCGGAATCATTAATATCTACAAAATCTGCTTGTTTTTCATGATGTCCAGCATCACCACCATCCTTTACAATCTCAGATTCTTCGTAAGCATCGATTTGGTCAAAGGTATCCAAAGGTGTTTCTTTTCCACCTAACATCTCCTCATTGTCACCTACTTGGGTCCCTCCACCTACTTTATCAGACATATACTCTTCTCCAACCTTCTCCAACCTCTTCCACTTTTCGAATGGACCAGCCTTCAAAGCCTCTTCCGCTTTTCGTACGGATCAAGGCGTGGACCACTCTTTAATTTCATCTTTAATCTAGGCATTTTCACACCTATATAAAACACAGTCAAATTACGAAAGGTAAACAAGAACCCAAAAGAAACCCTAAATCCTATAATCCTGACTCTATTAGACGGCGTATTACTCTAAATAGCCAACAAGAAAACAACCAAACTCCATCATATAATAGCCTTAAATATGCATAATCGCCATTAATCTAAACGAAAAAATGTTGAATTAAAAACCCTAATAAAATCGATTAAGGTACCTGGTTAAATTTGCTAGAATGTACTTCCTTTAAATAACTCAAAACCTGAATAGTCATAATAGTTACAAAATGGTTTCAACCGAGAGAAAAGACGAGTCCGTTGAGAGAAAAAAGGGAAACGATTTAGGCTGATGGGAATCGACCTGACCTTTGGCGATGAAAGACCCGTTAACAATTGCTTTACCCGATTTTTTGTTTGATTCAAATGATATGACACTTTATTTTTATGTTTTACACCCACAAGTTTTAAAATACTTTAATCACACCCCTTGTTCCCCACTTAACCCTACTTAACCAATTTTATCTTCAAAAATAAGTGGAAAAGAAAATAAAAAATTATTTTTTGAATTCAAGACTTGTGAGGGTCTTCCGCCTAAATTTTCTCGAAATACGTGCTCCTGAGTCCCGGCCCCGCCTCAAAGGGGATAAAGGATCAGTAAAATTTAGGTAGAGTAGTTAGTTTTTAGAATGCTAATAGCGAAGAGCAAGCGTTGGTAAAGATTAGAAAAATAGCTACAATTAGAAAACTGTATTGGGTAAAAATCGTCACCTTCGGTTAGCACCTCGAGATGGTAGACCGAAGGCAAAACGAGCTGATGCTCCGAAGAGAGAATTATCGATCTCGTGGCCAAGCCACCGAAGCCAACGCCCTATGGTACGCCCGAAGGCAAGTTAGACCTGGGGCTTCGGCGACAAGCCATCCTGCTCGAACAGTAAGGTCAAACGACCGAAGTCTTGTGACAAGGCTTCGGTTACCACCTCGGTTCCAGCGGCTTTGCAGCCCACTACTTCATCCCACTAACCCCACCAAGTTGCTGATCAGATCGTGGCAGAGACATTTGCTGATGGTGGAGAACGTGGGTCTGGTCCTTAGGCCTATAAATAGAAGCTCATTGTGTATTGTAGGCATTCAGAAATATATACCAAAACTCTGCCCAAATTTGTATTCAACGTTCATATACTGAAATCAAGTTATTTATACGTATTTACGTCATTTCCATACGTTTATTCAAGCTTTGATACAAAGATCTGTTTATATTCGAATCCAAATTCGATTTGTGTACCTAAACCGATTTAGGCCCATACAAATTGGCGCCGTCTGTGGGGATATAAGCAGTAACGCTTTGTTCCAAAGTTCAAAATCCGTTTTTTGTCAAGAAATTTGTGATCCAACGTTATGGCTGATAACAACAACAGCGGTAACAACGATCGGGTTGACGTTCCGACGAACCAACAACCCTTCACCCCAATGACAACTGAAGAATTCCAAATGTATGTTGTCACCACACTAAGGGCTCTCCAAAGTAAGCAGGACGAGCAGGCTAGTATCAACGCTGAGTTTCGCGCTTCGTTGGAAGTGAGAAACAGCGCAGCCCCAAACAGCGCTCAGCCTTCGGCTCCTGGTGGAGGCACCCCGCCTTTCGTTCCTCTGGGCGCGACAACAGGGGGACCTCACAATGGAGCCACGTCTGGGGGCTCGGGGAATAACCCAATTGCATCGCCACACTTCGGGACGTTTCCCACCGTGGCTGAAACAACGTCCTCGGTCGACATTGAAAGAATGAGTAGAGAAATCGAGGCGCGCGTGGAAAAGCGTCTCGAAGGCGTACCGGGGATAAGCAAGGAGGAAGATGACCTCGACATCGAGCAATATAGGGAGCAGCCCTATAAACCCGGCCGCTCCCGCTCCAACTCCTGTGGGTTTCAAACTCACATTCCTTAAAAAGTATGATGGGACAACTGATCCCAAGGAGCATATTAGGGAATACATGTCCATGGTAAAGAGCAACGACTTGACATCCACACAGCTCGAGTCGATGTTCTTAAAGAAGTTTGGTAGTTCATTAGAAAAAGGTGCCCTTCGGTGATTTTTGTGCTTGCCAGCGGGGTCAATCTCCTCGTTTAAAGAACTATCCAGCGCCTTTGTCAAGGCTCACACCGGCGCGCAAAAGATCCTCCAAAGGAAGGAGGATATATGCGAAGTGAAGCAGCGCTCCGGTGAGCCACTTAAAGAGTTCCTCGAGCGATTCCACGCTGAACGCATGGAGTTGCCTCGGATGGATGATACCTTGGCTATCATGGCCTTCGAAAAGGGTATCAATAGTCGCAATTCAGGTGCTGCAGCTGAATTGCGCAAAGAGTTGCAACAGTATCAGGTCCTGACGTGGGAGGATCTACATAGAAGAGCTTACTCCAAAATCAGATTAGAGGAGGCAGAGTTCAAGAACCGAGGTTATCAGAACCGAGGTGATACTTCAAATCGCGCCGAGGCGCCACGAAATAATTCGAAGGGGAGGTATGAACCTTACACTTCGCCGAGGCAACATGTTAGCCAGAGGTTGGGAAACAACCCCGGTAACTCATACCCAGCCTCTCATATAAGCCAAAGGCTTGGAGGGAAGGTTCAAACCAATGTGAACCAAAGAAATCCCTCGAGCTCCGCTTCGGTCCCAAGAAAGGATCTTCCTCGGATCCAAGATTATAATTTCAACATATCGACCTCGGAGCTGGTCGACGTTGTCAAGGGGACAGCCGGGGTAAGGGTTCCCAAAGATATGAGAACCCCAGCGGACAAGAGGGATCAGAATCTGCATTGTGAATTTCATGCAGATTATGGCCACAGAACCGAGGACTGCAAGGCTTTACGCCTCGAGGTGGCCCACCTACTGAAGAAAGGAGTCTTGGCAGACTTCATCACTAATAAGGGAAAAGACAACTTTTCCAAGAACCGAGGTGATGGACAACCACCTCGAGCTCCACCCCCTGAAAGAGTAGTGAATGTCATCACTGGGGGATCCGAAGTGAACGGCGTGAACTTTGCCGCTGCCAAAAAGTTCGCTAAGCTCTCCATCACTATGGAGAAAAGGACTCGAGTTGGAGGCTCGGGCAAAGATATTGTTTTCGATGACGATGATTGTGATGGGATGATGTTCCCCCATCACGACGCGCTAGTCATCATGTTGAGGATCAATGACTCCGATATCAAAAGGGTCTTGATCGACCCCGGTAGCTCAGTTAACATAATTAGCTACGGGGCCGTTAAAAAGATGTGGTTGAAGGGTGAAGTTGTTCCCAAGTCAACAGTGTTAGCTGGCTTCAACAACTCCACGGAGAAGACTTTGGGTGAGATCACACTCAAAACATTCGCCGAAGGGGTTACCAAGGAGACACTGTTCCAAGTTATGCCTGATGATCTAGCCTACAATGTGATCCTCGGAAGGCCATGGATCCACTCCATGGAAGCTGTTCCTTCCACTCTACATCAAGTGATCAAATTCCCAACGCCTTGGGGGGTTAGATCGATCAAAGGGGAGCAGCGAGTATCAAGAGAATGCTATTCAGTTGCACTAAAAAGTGGAGTCGCCCCGGTTGGGCCAAAACAATAGCAACTACAGGATTCGGGGTCAAGCGGGGAGGACGCCCGAGGAAGAGATGAAAAACTTCCAGCTTGTGTTCAAGAGCCTCGGAAGCAAAAGGCCGAGGACTCAACTATTGAAGAGTTGGAGTCTTTCACTCTATCGAAAGATTTCCCCGATAGGAAGGTATTTGTCGGCTCGGAGTTGGACCCGGAGTCGAAAAAAGCAATAATAGAAGTTCTAAAGTCCAACCTCGATTGTTTTGCTTGGTCGCATTCAGACATGACGGGTATCGATCCGGAGATCATGACCCACAAATTGACTGTAGACCCAAAGTTTACCCCGGTGAAGCAGAAGAAAAGGCCTCACCCCGGGGTCAAAAAGAAGGCAATCGAAGACGAAACTGCGAAACTGTAAGAAAATGGTTTCATCAGAGAAGTGAAGTATCCTGAGTGGTTGGCCAATGTTGTGGTGGTGCCAAAGAAAAATGGCAAGTGGAGAATGTGCGTGGATTACACTGACTTGAACAAAGCTTGCCCCAAAGATTCATACCCACTACCACAAATTGACAGGTTAATAGACTCCACGGCTGGACATAAACTATTAACTTTTCTAGATGCATACTCGGGGTACAACCAAATTCTCATGGAACCGAAGGACGAAGAGAAAACCTCGTTCATCACAGACCGAGGTACCTTCTGTTATAAAGTAATGCCCTTCGGTCTAAAGAACGCCGGGGCGACATACCAAAGGTTGGTGTGTCGCATGTTTAAAGAGTACATCGAGAAGTCTATGGAGGTCTACATAGACGATATGCTCATCAAATCGATCCAAATCGAGGATCATTTGACTCATCTGAGGGAAGCTTTTGCTGTATTGAGACAATATGGGATGAAATTGAACCCTGAGAAGTGCGCCTTCGGCGTAGGATCATGCAAATTCTTGGGTTTTATTGTCTCCGAGCGAGGAATCGAAGCCAACCCAGATAAAATCAGAGCCATTGAAGAAATCCCCGAGGAGTTAACCGGGGTAAAGGAAGTTCAACGCCTAACTGGCCGAGTCGCTGCCTTGAGTCGCTTTATCTCGAGGTCTTCAGAGCGATGCCACAACTTTTTCTCCGTTCTGAGAAAAAGCAATCACTTCGAGTGGACACCGGAGTGTAAACAGGCGTTGAAGGATCTGAAGCAATACTTGGCTAACGCACCGTTGCTTGCCAAGCCGAAGGAAGGAGAGACATTGCTGGTATATTTAGCAGTGTCCGAGGTATCAGTCAGTGCGGTGCTGGTTCGAGAGGAAGATGGCAAACAACAGCCCATCTATTATGTAAGAAAAACACTCCTCGACGCTGAAAACAGGTACCCACACTTGGAAAAATTAGCTCTTGCCTTACTAATTACTGCTCGAAAACTGCGCCCCTACTTTCAATGCCATCCAATAGCAGTAGTTACAACCTTCCCCTTGAGAAATATATTGCATAAGCCAGAGTTGTCGGGGAGATTGTCCAAATGGGCGGTTGAGCTAAGTGAATATGACATCACTTATCAGCCTCGAACAGCCATTAAGTCCCAAGTCTTGGCGGACTTCGTGGCTAATTTTAGCGTTGGAATTCTGCCCGAGGCAGAAAAGGAGAATTCCATGGCAAAAGGATCCCCTTCGGGACTGTGGGTACTGCACACCGATGGGGCAACAAATTCAAAAGGTTCGGGGTTAGGCATTGTATTGAGGGCACCCACCGGGGAGAAGATCAGGCACTCGGTTCGGTTCAAAAAAGTAACCAACAACGAAGCAGAGTACGAAGCGGCTCTAGCAGGCTTAGAGCTAGCCAAAGAAATGGGGGTTGACAGAATTGAACGTGCGATTCACAATTGGTGGTCAACCAAGTCCTCGGTGATTATACGGCTCGAGAGCCCAGAATGCAGCTATACTTGGATCGAGCACAAAGGATTTTAACACAATTCCAAGAGTGGCAGATTAAGCAAATACCTCGGGAGGAGAACACCGAGGCTGATGCCTTGGCGAATCTTAGTTCGGCAATCGATGAAGCCCACTCGGGGACTGACTCGGTGGTTCGATTGCTAACAGCACAAATGAGAGAGATGAAATTACAAGTTAATTCCGTGGATAATCGTTGGGATTGGCGAAGTAAATTCATCTCCTATTTCGACTCGGGGACTGTCCCCCAAAATAGAAAAGAAGCAAGGAAGCTGCGAACTCAAGCGGCTTCGTATCACTTGATCGAGGGCAATCTGTACAAAAGATTGTATTGCGGCCCGATGGCCAAATGTATGGGCCCCGACGAGGCAAGGTATGTGATGACTGAAGTGCACGAAGGCGAATGTGGCAACCATTCGGGGGGAAAGTCCTTAGTGCATAAATTGCTAAGAGCTGGGTATTATTGGCCCACAATAAGTGCCGATGTGAAAGCCTTCGTGCAAAAATGTGATAAATGCCAGCGCCACGGACTGATGATTCACCAGCAGGCCGAGCCTCTTCATTCGGTGGTCTCACCGTGACCCTTCATGAAATGGGGAATGGATGTCGTGGGATCGTTACCCAAAGGAAAAGGTGGTGTTTGTTTCATCTTAGTTTTGACCGATTACTTTACAAAATGGGTAGAAGCGGCTGCTCTCACCGAAGTAAAGCAAAAGCAAGTGATCGACTTCATTAGAAAGAATATCATCTATAGGTTCGGCGTTCCAAAAGAAATCGCTTGTGATAATGGCAAGCAATTCATGGGGGCAGCCATCACCGATTTCTTCAAACAATTGGGGATCAAAAGAATCGCCTCGACTCCATATCACCCAAGTGCTAATGGCCAAGCTGAGTCTTCAAACAGGATCATAATCGAAAATTTGAAGAAGCGACTCAATGAGAAAAAAGGTCCTTGGCCCGAGGAGCTGCCCGGGGTGCTGTGGGCCATGCAAACAACTGAGAAGAACAGCACCGGTGAGACTCCCTTTTCACTAGCCTATGGCATGGATTCTCACATCCCAGTAGAAGTGGGCGAACCAAGCCTTCGGTACGCTCATACAACCGAAGATGCCAATCAAGAAGCGATGCGCATTGAGCTAGACTTGCTTGAAGAGAAGAGAAAATTAGCTTTGGTTCGGCTTGCCGCCCAAAAAAGGCAGATCGAGGCTTACCTCAACAGAAAAGCTAAATTCAGAGATTTCAAGGTGGGAGATTATGTGTTGAAAACTGTTAACCAATCAATAAAGGAGGACAACGGGGGGAAGCTTATTGCAAATTGGGAAGGACCCTACAGGGTCAAAGCAATCGTTGGAAAGGGCTCTTATCAGATCGAGTCTCTTCAAGGCGAACCCGAACCTCTGTATTGGAATATCTCTCATCTGAAGCGATATTACTTTTATCCGAGGTAAATATCTTTCAATTCCCTTTAAATTAAACAGCCCCGAGCCGAACAGCGCTCCCATGGCATCGATAGACAATGTACTAACTTACTCCTCGTTCCATCGTTTTGCTTGACCTTTTCAGGAAGCGAACCGAACCGATTCCAGTGCTCGTATCTTCATCAAGATTCATAGCCGAACACTGGGGGGAGTGAGAAGGGTTGATAGCGAGGTCGACATCGAGCCTCCCAACCGAAGCTTATATATTCGATAACCGGGGACTGATGCCCGAGGATTAGATTTAGCGCATTGTAATTAGCCCGATAGCGGCAGATTTTCATTGGAAGTTCTTTACTTTTTCTACCCAAGGTCCGCTCCGACCTGGTTTTTTGTACATAGCCCTTGGCTCACCGATATCAATAAAACGGCTTCGTTTGCACTCATGTTATCTGTGAATCTTACATGTTTTTTAAACCGCGCAATGCATCGACTCGAGGGCGAGACGTCGTCCCAAGCTCGCATCGGTTAAATTCTGCTTAAAGTCTTGCAAGCAAACATTAAAGTTCGCATCAAAGTGTTCGGTAGGTGTAAAAGGCCATCACATGAAATAAGGATGCAAAAATTTCCATTAAAAGCCCGAAGGCTAGAGTTATTTACACCCAAAATATGACCCGAAGGTCCAACATATATACATGAAAGCCCGAAGGCCAATATCCTAAAATGGCACGAAGGCCCATAAAACTAAAGCAAAATTCTGCAAAGTATGAAGGCTACGCCCCGCCGGCATCCCCACTGCCCTCTTCGGCGCTATCACCTTCATCATCTGACCCTTCACTCGAAGGGAGCTCGTCTACAATCCTCTGAGCCTCGGCAGCTGCCTCCCTCGCTTTAACAATTTCATCCTCGAGCACGATCTCCCCAGCTTGGACCTGCTCGAGCGCGCTAAGCCTGGTCTTGACAACGGCCCATGTTTCTTCAAACTTTGCCCTTGTTGCCCTAACCTCGGCCCGCTCATTGAGATAAGCAATCCTGTCTTCGAGCCTGGACACTTTGCTCCGAAGGGCAGGCACCTCATCCACCTGGCTTTGCAGCTCGACGAGTTTTGCGTTATACTCCCCAAGCTTGCTGCGATACTTCTCCCCCGCCTCTAGCGCTTCGGTTTTTGCCCTGAAAAGCTCGGCGTCGAGGCGAGCATTCTCAAGACTCAACCTCGAGCGCTCAGCGGTGAATTCTCTCGTCGCAGCCTGGACGCGAGCTTCGACAGAATCCTCAGCTACGCGAAGGTCAGCTTCGGCTTTCGCCGAAGCTTCGTTAGCGCGCTCTAGCTCTTCATTCAAAATTGCAAACCGAGCCTCCAGTTCAGCAACCTGTCCCTTAAGGACTTTTTTCTGACCATCCCAAGCAGCAGTCGCGGCTTGAAGCTCTGTAGCTCGGTCTCGCTCGAGGTAGACAGCTCGCAATGAAAGAACCAAACTCTGCATTCGAAGCACGACGTCAGAACCCACAAGATAACGAAGTCATGCAGAATATAAACTAAAACTTACCCGAAGAGCTGAAGCGGCTGAAACACCCATCAAGCTCATGGGATTGAGATTACGAAGGGCATGATCTTCGGCGGGGCCGAGTACGCCATCAAGGGACATGATATCCTCTTTTGTAGCATCTAACAAGTTAGCGTCGGGGTATATCTCTAAAGCCCGAGCCGCAATGTTTGTTGGCTTCGACGACCCCCTAGAGGCTTTAACCATGCCCTTGATCAAACCCTCGCCCATTTTAGCTTTGCCTTTTTGCTTCCCCGCCTCTCGGTCAGATTCTTCCACCTGTATGACCTCGGTCGGTCCACCCACTTCAACCCTTACCTCGGGACCAGGCTCGGAGGTAAGATCTGGTCTCTCCTCGGGAACTGGAGGGGGAAGCTCTTCATCGCTTGGCTCGTCAATCAGCCCCCGACGCTTAGTGACCAGAACTTCAGCAGCGGGGACTGTAGCCTCTTCAACTCGGGGACCCTTCGCTTTGGTCGCCCGCTTCGAAGTCAACCTCTTTCTCTTAGCACCTGGGGAAGGGAGAGGAGCAACTCGCTTAGTATAAGTGTAAGCGGCGTTGGAAACGCAAGAAAACCTACCCAAGAAAATTTCACCTTGTGAGGTCCCTTGATTCGAAGAGGCCTTGGCTTTCTTCTCCTCAATCAGCCTCTTCGCCAAATCAGCCATCTTAGCGACCCCTTTGGTGACGTCCGTCACCAACCTCGTGTCCCTCTTCGTTTTCTTGCTTCCCCTCTCCTCCTCTCTGCCTTCCGCCTCTACCTCGGCTTCATCTTCGTCATCGATCTCCCTCATGGCCTTGCTGGGGAGACCTATTGTTGACACCCAATTTTGTCCCAAAATTTTAAAATTAATGTCTAATTATTTTAAATAAAGTCTTTTAATGTAAGCTAATTGATAATTTTATTCAAATTGATAATTTGGCATAAAGAACGCCAAAATTGCAATGCACCTTTTAAATCAAGCTATCTATACATTTCCTAAATTTCCTAATCCATTCTAAAATAGGCCAAATGTGCAAACCTAGCCTTAATTTTAGTTTACCCCGCGCAACTCCTCAATTCCAATTTAATCTCGAAACAAGGCTAAATTCGTCCTCAGTATGTAAAATTGGCTTATTCACGCAACACCCATATATACATTATACACACCAAAATATCAGAAAATCCCAATTCTCAACCCTTTTGATTCCCTAACCCGTTTGCCCAAATCCCTCCTCGCGACCCGCTTCAAACCCGTCGATTCCCTCAGCTAATCAGTCCAAGAAATCAGTACGATCTGGTCCCATTCCCGTTCCCCTCTCTCACCAGTACAAAGCTTAGCTGATCTCCATCGTTCATTTTAAATCGCGAGATGCGATCCGAGCCATTGTTTATTCCCAACGGATATTTACTTTTGGGATAAGGGCAAGAATTGTACCATGTTTTCGGGATGGACAATTCAAACCCTTATCTCATAGGTAAAATGTCGATTTTGGGTATAAACTTGGAAGAAATTATATCGCAGCTAAAAACCCTAGTGCGCAGGTATATATTGTTCGTTTTTACTCATTTTTTAGGGTCAGTTTTGGGGGGGGAGCAAGAAAAGAGGCAGAGTAGTAGGCATATGTTCTTTTCAGTTTAAATCTTGAAAAAGAAAAAAAAAACAGATAGCATTTTTATTTTCTGTTCAAACATAGCTTTTACTTTCGTGTTATCGCTTCATCACTATTCGAGTCGTCGAGCTTGTTTGAGTTGTCGACCTTATTTGCGTCGTGTTTTCTTCGGATCCTACGCCTCATTCACTGCCCTCAAAAAGGTCAGATCCGAACCCTTCTGTAATGCTTATATATCAGTGTTTGTGTATGTTTGCTTCTTGTTGTTTCGAAACTGATTTTGAACATAGTACTGGCCTGCTAAAATGTGAAAATGATGTAGTATAACTCTCATTTGCAAAAGGTCAAATTTTTAAGAGTGTTTTTCCATGTAAAAGCTTGATACTAGGAACTCGAACCAATATTGGAGTTAAAATTGGTTAGAAGCAATCTTGAGCCTCCTCTGCATAAAGCTTTAACCTTTAATGCATTTTGGCTCCATAGCAGCCTTCAAAGGAATAAAATCCAGCTTTCAGTTATAATATGGCCTATGTAAGTAGTTTAAGTTCCAGTCTTGGTGAAAGTGCTGTCCTTACTTCGTTTGTGTATGGAATTGAAGTTATTTTTGGGGCTTTTCAAGCCACCAGTATCTGGTAATCGAGTGTGTTGTGCCTGGTAGTTGTTCTATTAGTTCTGAGATAAAAAGAGTGAGAGTTGGGGTGGTCTGGTTTCCTTGTTCTCTTGGTGTTTGGAAGCTGGTGGGGCCTGTAGTTAGTCGCATCTTTTGGTTTGTTGTGTTCTTTGAGGGAATGTTCTTGGTGGGTATATGTCTGGTTATGCAGCAGGGCGTTTGAAGGTGTCAAGGAGTTAGAAGTTTGATTTAGGGTGCGAATATGTATGTGTGAGCAGCAGGGAGATAGAGAAGCTGGTAGGGGCTGTTCTGCAGCTATTTGGAAGGAGTTAAGAAGTGAATTTTGGTCTTGTTTTGCTGGTTGTAATAGTGAGGAGAGGGGTATGTATTGCTTTAGTTCATTGAAAGCAGTAAGGGGTAGATTAGAGGAGCTTAGGGCGGGGTGTTAAGAAATCTTAGAGGTCAAATTAGGCAGTGGTAATCTGGGGTTGTTCCCGCTTGTGCAAGCAGTGTGGGGATATGTGTTAGAGGGCATGTAGGTGCACAAGTGGTCGTTCTCTAGCCTGTGTTGTTTGTAGGTTGAGAGAATTGGTTGTTTGCAGAATTGGTTCAGGAGGAGCTTTCAAAAGCAAAGGATGGTGCAGGTGGAATGGTGTCTATTTCAGTTATGTGTGCATCTGCCTTAGTAGAAATTCATTTCCTAACTTGCTCATATAATAGCACTTCCTTGAAAATGTATTCCTTTTGATCTATTCATTAGTTAAAATATGAATATGAAATGTTATCTCTTTAGTCTCCTTGAAATCACCTCTCTGAGCAGCTTGCCCATATAGTCGTTAGTCAGTAGTTGTATCTTGGTTAAATAATAGGTCTGGCACCAGTGCAAGTTGTTACTACTACTTTGTTCTTGTACATAATTTTGGAAGCTACGAGTAAATCTCAAAATGTATCGCTCGTTAATAAATGTTACACCACTGTTATAGTTTTCCCGGCACTCATCTATTTGTGAAATTGTTTCATGTGGGTACCCTTATTGACTTGGTTATAATTGTTCCTCAATTATTGGGTTAGTTCTTAAGCTTACATGTCCCTTTTGCTTGAATTAATTAATCTGTAGCTATAATTTTCTTTGTTAAATCCTATTAAAGGTTAAAAATAAAATACTTTGTGTCTCTGTCTCTTTCATTTGTTTTAAAACAAAGAGATGGGTCTTGTATGATTGTACTGGTTATACTTTTTGCTTTGATATGTTTGGAAATTGAGATTTCGTACTTTGAAATAAGGTTATTGACATAATGGTTTGAATTCAGGACTTGCCTTAGTTTTTTTTTTTTTGCAATATGCAGTCACGACTGATAGTTACTTTCTTTGAAGATATACTAATCTTTATTTTCCTTTCTTTTGCATAATACACTCTTGGGAACGAGTTGACAAACTCAAATTGGGACGGCTATTTGCATTTGGAGTTATCCGATCCGCTTCGCATTTTCGGGACTTGATATCCCCGAAAATGTAAAAGAAAGAAAAAATGAAAATCACAAAATCCAAGGCTCAATGATGAGTTTGCGCTTCCGGGTTCTGTCTTCTAAACTCTATTCTTCCCCGCTTCCTTAGAAAATGCATGTTGTATAGGATTTCCTCATAGACCAGATTAGTAGCCCGGTAGGATAGAAATGATATTTTGAATTGTGAATAATTATTGTAAATCACTTAAATTGTTTTCTTTTATATGAATGCTTTATATCATTTCTTTGCGAATCCCCAATTAATTTATGGATGTTTAGAATCTTTTGTCAATTAAGGAGTGCAAAATCAAACTCGGCTAAAATCGTACCCTCGCCATAATGCGCATTTGAATTGCTTCTTTATTTATTATGTTAAATATTCAATTATTTATTTATCTAATCTAATTTATTTATTTAGTTAATCAATTAAATCTTAACCCTTTATTTATTTATTTACTTAATCTAATTTATTTAATTTCAATTAATCATTCATTTAATCAATTAAATATTTATTTAATTAATCAATTATTATTCATTTACTCCTTTTTTAATTAAAATTAGCAAGTATTCATTTATTTAATTAGGTTATTTGCTTATTTATCCATCTATTTATTCAATCAATTAACTAATCTTTTATCACTATCTAACTATTTATCTAGTTTGTTTTATTTAATTATCTAACTTCATTTACCCTTTATTTATTTACTTAATTAACCAATTGATCATTATTTTATTATCCATTTAATTGATCTTAAATTTGGTCGTTTATCTAAATAAGTATCGGCATAACTAAAATCTTATCTTATTTTATTATTTCTATTGTCCTTATTTAAAATTAATTTTATACACTTATTATTCTTAACAAATTCGTGAAAACCGCCGGATTAACCGCTTTTAGCGGATTTTCGAAAGTGCTCCCGCAAGGGACCTTCTTTCGAATTTAATGGAACCACTTACCTAAGAATCTCTGATTTTTATTTAATTTCTTTTAAATAAAGAATAAAATTGCACTCTTTAATTAACTTAGGTTCCTAATAATCCTTAAATTAGGTGGCGACTCCAAAGAAAAACCCTTTGGAGTCCCATTTTGTTGAAATATATCCGAAACCTGTCTTTTCTTAAAGAAATGATAATTTTTGGGGTTCAACACCTATATAAGCAAAAAAAAAAAAAAAAAAAAAAAGAAAAAGGAAAAGAGTCAAATAGATGCAAAGTGAACTTAACAACCCGAAGTCACCGGCACCTCACCGTGCCTCTTACACGCCCACCGGTTTTCTTCCAAACCGGCTAGCACCATCCACTGCCGCTCGGGGCGCAGTTTCACCTTCATAGTTTTGGTAACCCACTCGAGTAAATCCCTCGGCGGGTTGACTGGAACTTTTTCAGCTGCAAACCGCAGATGAGAAGATAAACAATGATTAAGACAACATAAAATCGAAGGGAAAGCGAAAGCGAACACTTACGCTGAGCATTCCACGCCTCGGGGAAGCCTGGCTCAGCCGACAATAGCCTCGTGGGAATGAGCATGAACCGATCATTCCATCCTCGATCCCCATGGTCCTCGCTCTTGCTCAAAATCGCGTATGAGCCCCGAGGCAAGAGAGCGACCACCCCAGCTTTGTGGAAGTAGGGGTAATAAAGGGAAATCAAGTGTTGAAAGGTAAAAGGCAAGCCAGCCCTACTACTCAAATACTCGAGGGCTTGGACTACCCTCCAAACCCCGGGCCCAAGTTGGGCTAGGCAAAGATTATAGGACCTGCAAAATACATCTATGATGGGATGCACTGGCAGGTCGAACCCAATGGTGAAGGGGTAGGTAAAAACCGAAGAGTACCCCTCCACGTGCGTTGACACCGCCGAGCCAGGCGACGGAAGCCTAATCTCCACCTCGGGGCAGCTCGGACCGCTTCAATTCTCTCCTCGGTTATGATGCTCGAGGTGACATGAACGGGGATGTTCCTTTTCTTCACCTTTTGAGCATCTGATTGGGCGTGGACCTTCAGATCCTTGTCATTATTAAAGCTCGAGGGGATGACCAACCGAGGGTCGATCTCCACCTCGAGTGGGATTTTCCTCTTTGACTTCCTCGAAGGGCCAACCTCTGCCTCCCCCTTCGAGCCACTAACTTCGCTCGTCTCTATCCCTCCGACCGAGCCACCCACCTTCTTAACGCTAGTGGCGTCATCTCCCTCGACGTCATCTCCTTCGACGTCATCCACCACGTCAAGGTCCACATATTCGCTGACCTCAGCCGTGCCGCGGCCAGCCTTGCGCCGCAATGGGGTGGGAGCGGCAAACGCGGCCTCACCACCTTCACCCGCTGCCACCACCTGCAGAGGTGGCAAAGAAGCAGTGGCTTCTTCGTTCATTGCCATAGCGGCAAAACGCTCCGCTCGTTCGCCGGAATCACTCGAACCACGGCCTGAGTTGGTAGCAGACATGATGGAAGTCGATAATGGAAGCTAAAAAAGGGTTTTTGAACGTGAAAAGGTAGCAGCAGAAATGGCGATCGGAAAAGCTCTCTGTCGATTCTGTTCTTAAGTCGAAATATGGAGTGAAGAAGAAAGAGACTAAAGTGAGGTATTTATAGTGTCTTGCACACGTGCAAGTGGAAGAACTAATGATGACTAAAACATTGGAGAAAACAAAAAGACGGCGTGACCGTTCAGAGACCTATCGCGAGCCGCCACGTAACGCGGAACGGTGACCCTATAGATACGCGACTTTTGAAATTCGTGGATAGGGTTTTGCCACGTCAACCTCCCGCCTAAACTCATTCCACTCCTCGGTGACTTCGGCGTCTACCATGGAGTGGGGGGACTATCTGTATTGGGTAAAAATCGTCACCTTCGGTTAGCACCTCGAGATGGTAGACCGAAGGCAAAATGAGCTGATGCTCCGAAGAGAGAATTATCGATCTCGTGGCCAAGCCACTGAAGCCAACGCCCTATGGCACGCCCGAAGGCAAGTTAGACCTGGGGCTTCGGCGACAAGCCATCCTGCTCGAACTGTAAGGTCAAACGACCGAAGTCTTGTGACAAGGCTTCGGTTACCACCTCGGTTCCAGCGGCTTTGCAGCCCACTACTTCATCCCACTAACCCCACCAAGTTGCTGATCAGATCGTGGCAGAGACATTTGCTGATGGTGGAGAACGTGGGTCTGGTCCTTAGGCATATAAATAGAAGCTCATTTTGTATTGTAGGCATTCAGAAATATATACCAAAACTCTGCCCAAATTTGTATTCAACGTTCATATACTGAAATCAAGTTATTTATACGCATTTACGTCCTTTCCATACGTTTATTCAAGCTTTGATACAAAGATCTGTTTATATTCGAATCCAAATTCGATTTGTGTACCTAAACCGATTTAGGCCCATACAAAAACACAAAAGTCTTTTTAAATAGTCGATCGAATTTCACGATAAAATTAAGGAGTTTGAACAAATTCGAGGATTTTAGTTTTGAGTTCACAAGATCCTATACTTGAGGATTCGTATAACTATTCATCAACAATTTTGCAAGCTATTCATCGATTAGCGCTCTAAATGGCATTTCGTCAAAATTTCCCGAAGGATCATTAACATTGTATTAAGGTAAAACTGAAGAATAAAGATACTAACTTTACGAATTTTAAGTAGGGTTGTTTGGTTGCCCTACTATTACATGGATTATAACCCTTAACGGTAGTACTACATGATTTATAATAATATCGAGAAGTATTTCAGATGTTCATTTTTTAATGTTAAAACTTGAAAATATTATGTGTATTCATGTATATGACATGTATTTAGTTTTAAAGATTGCCCCCTCAATCCTTTTAGCCTACGTTACAACAGTTTACCTAATGTAGTATTAAGCTTTTTATCAGTTGTAATAAAAAGATGTAGTTAAATCTATATCTATATATTATTAAAAGGAAAGTAGTAGCCAATTAAAATTAGCCAAGTGTCACATCATAAAATCACCACATGTTCTTAGTTAGGACAAACTAAACTAATTAGTTGAAAATTAGTTAGGTGGTTAAATTTACAATTTAAATTTTTAAAAATTGAATTAAAATAAATATTAAAAAAATTCAACTACAAATGTAATTCGTTAACTTATCAGTTATCACGACTTCAAAATTTTTTGGCAGTAACCTCTATTTAAACTGCACATAGTAATGGGATAAGCATTAACATTTTATAAAGAAAAAAAACGACACTTTGCTCCTTAGAAAATGACATAGAGGTTAGTTTTTAGTAATGGCCCTCCTGGGATAAGGTTAGTTTTCTTTCTTTTTTATCAATGTATGTTAGTATGATATTTGAAGAAAACATCTTACATTTCACTTCATATTTAATTGCTTACTACGCGTATAAGATTTTTATTTAGACTTTAAAAATGAACAATCCATCTTCAAAATGCTTTGTTTCATATGGGTATCTTGGATACATTTTACTTTGATTCACTATTCTTGGATGTGGTGGCCTCTTCCGTAAGTCTGACCATTCTTCTATTTAGGTTGTACTTTTGGAATTTTTATTATCAAAAGTTTCTTGCGAAACAAATACTATTAAGGTGAAGTTTTCATTTTCGTATGTCAATAAAGGATAACTTCATAATTAAAAATAGGATGATTTCGGAATTTAAAGGTTGAACTACCTTAATATCATATTTAACTTTTCAAGTTTTAAACTTCACAATTTTTTATCTTTTATACAAAATATGTTATTGTTCATTCCTAAAAAGGATTTTCTTTGTTAGAGATAATCTTCCTATTTAGTGAGATAGGAAGAAAAAAAAAACGACACTTTGCTCCTTAGAAAATGACATAGAGGTTAGTTTTTAGTAATGGCCCTCCTGGGATAAGGTTAGTTTTCTTTCTTTTTTATCAATGTATGTTAGTATGATATTTGAAGAAAACATCTTACATTTCACTTCATATTTAATTGCTTACTACGCGTATAAGATTTTTATTTAGACTTTAAAAATGAACAATTGGCTCTTAATTTGCAGGTTTTCTCATTTTGAACGTTGTAAGCAATTCTGCCAAACTTTCAACTAGCCATCTTCAAAATGCTTTGTTTCATATGGGTATCTTGGATACATTTTACTTTGATTCACTATTCTTGGATGTGGTGGCCTCTTCCGTAAGTCTGACCATTCTTCTATTTAGGTTGTACTTTTGGAATTTTTATTATCAAAAGTTTCTTGCGAAACAAATACTATTAAGGTGAAGTTTTCATTTTCGTATGTCAATAAAGGATAACTTCATAATTAAAAATAGGATGATTTCGGAATTTAAAGGTTGAACTACCTTAATATCATATTTAACTTTTCAAGTTTTAAACTTCACAATTTTTTATCTTTTATACAAAATATGTTATTGTTCATTCCTAAAAAGGATTTTCTTTGTTAGAGATAATCTTCCTATTTAGTGAGATATAAATTCAAATTGACATTTGTGTTACTTTACACGATGGATGAATTTTATCCAACTTTTGCTTTCATTTTTCTGTGACAACTGTTTATACTTTGGAGGGATTTATCCACGTTAAAAAGTCCATATAAGAGTATTTTTCAAGGAATTTTAGCAACGAAAGGTTACATGTTCTTTTCAGATCACTTTTATTTTCATGGTAAATTATTTTTTTCTAAACATATCACAAATTAAATCAGAATTTTTTATGGTTATGAAATTTTTTACAATATCATTGTCGTTTCCGTTTATCAATACATATATGTTTGTATGAAAAAAATGATGACTACAAAGAAAAGTACAAAATTATTTACTCAAAGACGAAACTGAAGTTGACTCCATGAATTAGCTTTGCTTCCGCATTATTTTTTCTCTCTTTTATTTTGTAGTGATTAATTATCTTCTATAAAATCAAATCAAACTAAGTTCAATCGCCAAGAGATACAGAGCAAAATTCATGCGATAAATTAGAAATATTATAAATCTTTTAGAAGATATAGTTGGTGTAGACTCTATTATTACTTTATTTTAAATACTTTATGAAAGAACAATAGCTTTAATTGACTTCGCAAGCACGATTAATTTCAGTTTTAAACTTTCAGTTATTTCTACATATGCTTTGCTATTGGATTAATTCTGTATGAATATCTTTGCCTATTATTCAATCCAATTATAATGTGCAGGTGCCCGGATGATTGCGTTACACAAAAATGATTTCTCATCATAAAACAACCACGACAATTTCGATTCCCGAAGGACAAGATTAATGCATACTCCGAGAAAATATTAGGAGTTGTAAGCCAGGGTACTATCTCCTTGGTTTCATGATGGAGTTAGCTTTTCTTCTGCATTATTTTTTCTCTCTTTTATTATAAGTACTAAGCATATTAATATTGAAGTATTCAATCATAATATTTTATGGACATATACATGAAACTTTGAATATACAATTGTAGTTTGTCAACATATAAACTAGATATGATGGTTTACAACTATAATACCTTGAAAGTACAAAACTAAGTTTAGCAACGTTCTATGATTTGTACAGGAAATAAGTTTTCATCTGTGAGAGATGACAATGTCATGCTCTAAAGAGTGCTCTTGATGAAGAAAAGCTTGTGTATTAAAAGGTCTTTATAATGGAGGGAGATGAAGAGGTGTAATTAATCTTTTTCATTTTCTTTTGTTAAGTTTTTAAAAAGAAAATACTTGCATATGCTATTTCTGCTCTTCAAGAGTTGTAATTTTTTGTTCGATTGAAGTAGCTGAATACTATTTAAGGAGAATACTACAAGGTCAAATTATCATTCTAGCCTTTCTTTTTTTTTTTTTTTTTGGTCATTATTTATTTTCTAAGCTTGCTTTGTAATTGTACTAAATTTTAGTCCAACGCAGACATGTGATCCCGCGCCATGGGATTTTGTTAAATTGATATGTCCACTGAGCCAAAAAAAGACACATCACATATTGCATGGGGAAATCTCCATATGCTATTTTTTAATTAGCAATAACTTACTGTTTTAAATTTTTAACTATAAGATAATCAAACTCTGTGTTGGTAAAACTTAAACAATATTCTTTTACACAACTATTATTCTAGCCGATCGAAGCTAAAATAGTAAGAATTTTCTAATATAACGAAGCATGTCAATCTCAAATTACTATATATTGGATTATGGAATGACAATATATAGGCAAGAAACAAAAAGAATTGGGATGAAGTTTCAAGTACTTCTAACCTAGATATAATTCTTCCCACTGACACATAAAGAGATTATGGTGCATATAAAAATTTGTCAGAATTGACGTATATGCAGCTCTGATGGTCAAACAAACTACAAGTTCAACCATTTCTAGAAGATGGATTAATGTTGATAGCATTGAGGTGAGGCGTTAAAAGTTTAAGTTAGCTCCAAATCAAAATATATCTTTAGTTGTCTTTCTTTTTAGGAATAGGAGCAAGGATTTGAATAGGAGACGTTGTTAACAGCTACATTAGCTTCTTACAAAATTGAGACAGAACTATCTTCTTTAGAGTTTCAATTACTACCGCGCAAAATTTTTTATAGTGCTAAAAGAGTAATGCTATGCATTGTAAATCTCTAATCAAATTAATGTGATCATAACCGATAAAGATATCACTTGATGTTAGCTTCTATCTTTTTAGAATTGATGTTATTGTTTAATTAGAGATAAGAATTTATTTGTTGAGATATGTAGCTATATTTTGAAACTTGAATGGGAAAAACATGTGCAAGGAAGAAGAAATACTGATTATGCAAGATGAATCTATATACACAATACTGAATATTGATGTGAGATATTTGTTTGATAACGGGGAAGAGAAAGTCAACGGTAAAGAAACCACCAAAGAAGAGAATGGGCTTACTTATACAATCTTCATGTGTTCTATATGTAATCATGGAAACATTGTATAATATCACATGTTATGAAGAACTTGATTGGATAGTGTTTGCATGAATTATTTTGACATTGCTATGGAAAGTTCTATGGATGCCACTAATTTGTAATTGCTCATATATATTAATATCTAAGTTTTTTAACTGAAAAAAATTACGAAGAGGTTGTATGCATGATTTTCCAAAAAAAAGCTTTACTACCGCCGTGGCCGCTTTGACTGAGCCTATAAATATATTTAGTGAATGAATAGATGAAAGTAAACATGTCAATAACGTTGAAGATTATGGATACAAACCACTTTCGGGGGATTATTTCAACAGCAAGCTTATATCAATTTAAATTTGCAAAAAATGATTAATGAACTAAAAATGTGTGAGCTAAAAAACATTGAAATTGTATGAATGGAATCAAATTCATCATCTATACCTTTAGTAGTATTACATAGTGCAATATAGTTTTCCAGTGAAAAGTTCCTAAATAGTCAAATTGCAATCTATGAAAATTGGTATGAGGCAGTGTCACAATTTTAAGAGAGGTTGGTATGTCTTAGTTTTCTTTCGATGCAATACAAGAAAAATATAGTAAAAAAGAGAAGGCTGATGCAACACTACAAATCCAAATAAATGTAGCATATGTGTATATATGTCGAGGGCGTTTCTCAGAAAATGGGTCTTAATCCTCCCAACTTCGAAACTAACCAAAGACAATAGTAAAGAAATTGTTATAAGCTTCAAAACCTATTTGGATGAGCTTATTTTAAGCAGATTATAAGCCAAACATAAACTAATGAGCTTATGAGCTTATAAACCACTTCTAAGCTCATCCACACAAGCTTTTACTATCTTTGAGTTGTGGTCAGTCTTCAATAATATAATTTTACAAAATTCAGAATCATTGGTTGGAATAGTTCTAGGATGAAAGTAGAATTGAGAATTGAAATATAACTAAATCTAAAATTAAGAGACCAGTGTTTATATATGTACAACTTAATGTTGCTCTTTCACCGATGATAAGTTGAAAGAGTACAAATATCTTATTTTATGATGATGATAAACAAATAATAAATGAAGTTAAAAACATAATTTAACTGAAATGTCATTGAACCTACTTTTCATCTAAATATTGTGTGTTACTATAATCCATGTAGTGCTTCAAATTTTCTATCTTTTGAACGAATGTATCATTAATTTTTTTAATTTTTTTTATTGTGGCATCGTTTAGGATGTGAGTTTCTATCCAAAGAGAAAAAAAATAGAGAACCACAATGATAAATACTAAAATGCTAAAATTATATCAATATTTCATATATGTTGGTATGAAAAAACAAAAATTACTATGATTAGTTTGTGTTGATACTAACCGCGCATCGCGCGGGTACTATACTAGTATAATTAAAAATCAAAGTAGATTGAGAATTTCGGATTTCTAATTGTTTCCGAAAAAAAAAAAAATCAAGAGAACTGTTACACAGATGTACAGTTGATTATGAAATAAATGAAGAAAGTAAATTTTGATCCATGTTGTAAGCATAGAAAAATATATTTGAAGCATTTCTTATACTTTTAAAGTCAGACTCAAAATTTATAGAAACAAATGGATAGCAAGTATATTAGATGACTAACTAAATATCTACTACTCCATATTATAAGTGTCCTTGTCATTTTATGTGCTCCACGACATTTTACTACTAACATGCATGTATTTTTATTCATATTAATTCAAAATGAAATAGTATGATAATTCACACAACTAATGTGGATACTACTCTCCACCTTATTGACGACACAAATGACAAAACAAGAACTTCAGCCAGGCATACACTCAATTTTTAAAGCAAAATTTTAATACTCAAATTATTTTCAATAACGCATACAACCTTCAATAATTTCTAATCAAGTCATGGGATAGTGTATTCATTGTTGTGCTATAAGATCTGCCATGTGATTCTATTCCATTTTCGATTCAGACAAATTACCACACGTTTTTATTGTTGTCGGTGACTCATGGAAATCAGAAGCATAGTATGGATAAATGTCCTACTTGTTGGAAGGCAGATTCACAAACTTTGAATTTTATATATATATATATATATAAGAAAATAATTGCAATTACTCTAAATGAACTACTCTGAAGAATCTTTTTTGAGGTGATTCAACAATCGTAGGAGTTTTAGTATCTCCAAAAGGAACGAAAGGATGTAGGAAAGATATAAATTTAAACCTTACTGCTAATTTTACGAAGTACTAAACCATGGAACAAAGCTTATTTCTCTTCCCATTTGTTTATGTCTTCAAAATTATAAATGAATTCACAATGAATGTGAATTTATTTTACGAATACATATCTTTTGTTGTATTTATATACGTAATTAGCCGAAATCAGCTGATTCACTCAAAATCCTTCCACCTCTGATAAGGGCTTCTTCAGATTTATCAATTTAAATTTAGTTCTAGTTCCCTCTTTAGAATGGCAATATTGAAAAGCACAGTTATCAAATTAGGTATGCTCAATCATTCTTGGAGATTGTAAATGGCAGTCCCAAAGAGATTCCCGACAAATATATTACTACTATCCAAGCTATATGAACTCTTCTGAAGAAGTAAACAAATTACTACTCTAACATGTATCATAAAGTTTTATATAAACCGCGTGATACTGACAAAGGGTTGTACAACTTAGACCAGCGAGACAGGCATATGTCACGAATTTTTGTACTCAAAATTAGAAGTCCGAACGTATTTTGAATTACAAAAAATATTAAGTTTAATGTGTTGATTGGTAATATGAAAGAAGTAAAGTTCTACACATATACTAGTAACGTAAACCGTCTATGATAGTAGCTTTTGGTATAGTACATGGAGGTTCTCCTACCCGTACATTTCAGATATTGCTTATTAAGGTAGGTTACCTGCTATAACATGTAAAAGTGAATTGATAGTAATGATGTAAAAATTCTTTACGCTATATGTATATAACTTTGCACTCAATAAGTTCATCGTAAGTTAAATCTCATAAATTTACATATATGATTGTACTCGATGTGATATACTATCATTTAATTTCTCCTATATATTCTTCTTCTTCTTCTAAAATATCTTACCTCAAAATTTGGCATTTTCTTCTTGGAGATGTGTGTGTGTGTGTGTGTGTGTATATATACACGTATATGTATATCAGTATATTTGTTTCCAAATGAAATTACCGAGTAGCATCATGCCTGAGAACTACAGCACACAAAAACGTGCTCTTAGAAACTTGTAGTGAAGGAATAAAAAAAGAACACTTGAAGTATCTGTCATCTTTTCTTTTGTCAAGTCTTAGTCATATCTTCACTTCTCCCAGCTGACTCCATCCTTTTCTATAAATAGAAGAGTATGAGCAGACTTTCCAATTAAGTCACAACCAATTTTTCCTCTTAAACAACAACAACATTCAGAAAAAAAAAAAAAAAAAACAGCAACACTAAGTAGACCTCAATTCCAATTAAGTCGGAATCAGTTAACACGTAAAATGACTGTTGAAAATCAAGAAGACTGTGGATGTTTCTTTAGTGCATGGCTTTGGTTCAACAACTTGGGAAAGAAGCTAACGTTCAAAGTTGTAGATTTTGCAATCAATGCAAAGAAATTAGGGATAGAAGATCCTCGAAGAATTGTTCATTCTCTAAAAGTTGGGTTTGCTATAACACTAGTCTCTTTGTTCTACTATTTCGAGCCTAAATTTAATTATGAAGGTTTTGGTGTTTCTGCAATGTGGGCTGTTCTTACTGTTGTCGTCGTCTTCGAGTTTTCTGTTGGTAAGCTTCTCTTTAACTTATTACAATCTACTTACGACAGAAACAGAAAAGAAAAGATAGTGTATGCTTATATTGAGACAAATTTTACTTTTTATAAACTGACTGTGAAAAAGAATTTTTCAATTGTATATCTGGCCGTGTGATGAAGCAAACGGTAGTTATATATAGGTGATTGGCCAGAAGAAGTGGAATTAGTAATACGAAAAGATAAACAAACAATTTGCTACCATGACATGTTAAATAACATTGACCTTCGTTGTTTTGCAGGAGCAACACTTGGAAGAGCTATAAATAGAGGGATTGCAACATTCTTAGGTGGTTCACTAGCTGTTGGAGCTCATCGCTTAGCATGTTTTTTCGGATCAGAGACATGGGAGCCTATTCTTCTTGGGACATTTCTCTTCTCAATAGGTAGTTAAAGAAGAAAAGAAACTCATTACTATATCATATAAACTCTTACTCCTGAAGTTCTATTTTACGTGCGTCACAAATTTTTATTAATCCGTTTAACAAAGATAGTCACATTTATATATTTGGAACTATTTAGTTTTAAACTTATTATTTTACCTTTAATCACATGTGTTTATAGCTACAGAAAAATCTCATTATATATTTAAGATCAAGGTTTGAATATTTTTCATCTTTCTCAAACTCTTGTGCATTATCAAGCTACGCCACATATATAAAAATGGAGGGAGTAATTAGTTAACTTTCCTCGTTTTGTACTATGTTCTGATGTTTATTTGTGACTTGATGCAGCTGCAATTGTGACATATTTGAGATTTCTTCCGAAATTGAAGACAAGATATGACTACGGTGTTCTTATTTTTATCTTGACATTCTCCATGGTATCTGTCTCGGGTTATCATGATAAGGAGGTGCTAGAAATGGCACATACAAGGCTATCCACAATTCTCATTGGATGTGCCACAGCCTTGGTTATTTGCATTTTCATATTTCCAGTTTGGGCTGGTGAAGAACTTCACAGTAAAGTTTCCTCCAATATTGAAAAGCTTGGCTCATTCCTTGAAGGTATATATATATATGTTTTTCTTTGTAAATTTCAGTTGTATAGTAGTATATTGAAAATTTCATTATCGGGAAGCATGCAGCTCCCATCACAAATCTGTCACAAATATTTGTCACGGGATTATTTATTTCGTCCTAAAATTTTCGACAGTCAAGTCAAATCACAAATCATCGGATTTATGACAAATTGTATTGGATTTTTTGTCAAAAATCTTGTTTCTCTTATAGGAGTATTACTTAGCCGAAAAGAAGTGACTGATAAGGAGTCTTGATTTTTTTTGAACTTGACAGTCTTTGGAGCAGCATACTTAAACATATCATATGGGACAGCCAGCAGTGAACAAAAAGCATCTGATCTGCAGGGATATAAAAGTGTGCTAAATTCAAAAAGTAACGAGGAAGTACTGGTAAGAACTCTCTTATAAACAGAGATACATTATCTTCCGAAAGTATACATAAGTTTAATTTCTGTATATATATTTTGACATTACTAGGTCACTTAAAAAGTATATATAATTATTTTTTATAGCAGTAAGATCAGTTATCTGGAAATTAAAGGAAGTGACCTGCTTCAACGACTGAGATTAAACTATTAGGGTAAAATTCTTTTACACTTTCCAGTGACACGAATTAAATTCATAATGGACATACAAACTACAAAGCTCACTCTTAATCCCAACCTTAAAGTTTTTATATGGAAAAACAGTTATTACTTGGGGTGCACATGTTCATGTGATAACTATTTGATATAATCGAGTCAAGACAAAACTAAAGTACATGATAATATATATAGATTGGAAATTTCTGCAGAATAGATCTGCTAGGTTGTCAATCCTTTAAATTTGAGCCTAGTTGTTGGAAGCAAAAATCTAGAAAAATACATCAAACTACTATATATAGTAATTAATAACAAGTGCTATTATTTTTTCTTTTTATTTTTGCAGGCTAATTTGGCAAAATGGGAACCTCGCCATGGGAAGTTTAGGTATCGCCATCCCTGGGCTCAATACTTGGAAGTTGGTGGCCTTGCTCGAGATTGTGCTTACCGCATTGATGCTTTAAATGGCTATCTTAATTCTGGAAATAAGGTAATCTATCAAACATAAAGAGCCAATTTGTATTGTACAATTACATCTCTATATAATAATATCGTTTGTCCGAACATTTTTAGATGTTATAGTTAGGTGCCGTTATAAATCATAAATTATAATAGAAGATAAATAATCAATTCCAAGAAAAAACTTGATTATTCTTATAACTATCTTAATATTTAACTTCATCGTACTTTCTCCAACCAACATTTAAACATGTAGTTCTAAAAATTAACTAAAAATATTCTCTGATTTGCTTATATTTTTATTTTTCTGATGTATATTTTTTCAAAATACATTTTATCACCAGCCAAACACAGAAAAATATTCCTGAGGAAAAATTTCCAAGAAAATGAGACTACCACCACACCAAACACCTAAACCTGATTCTTAATTTTTTGATGACGAATTTATGCATTGCCCAATTTTGCTTTTCAAAAAGGTAGTCAAGATAACATCTTTTCAAGGATTTTATATATTATGTACCTCCTTAAACATGAAGGGCTAAAATATTAATCGGCTACAACTATTGCAGATTGAACAAGAAATTGGAACTAGAATTCAAGAACCATACATGAAGGTAAGTATAGAATGTGGTCAAGCTCTGAAAGAATTAGCATTGGCTATGAAGACAATGACATATCCACTCACCATTAACATCCACATTGAGAACGCAAAAGTTGCTGCTGAAAACCTCAAATCCTTGCTCCAGACAAGCAGTGCATGGGAGGACATGAACATTCTTGACATAATTCCTATTGCCACAGTTGCTTCATTACTCATAGACATAGTTTCTTACACCATAAAGATGGTCGAATCATTCGACAAACTTGCTACACTAGCAAGATTCAAGAAGATTGGTCCTAATGCTGCCCCAAATCGAACTCGAACAGGTAGTTGGAAAAGGAAAAGAGTAATGCCAGAGCAGAATACAGAAAGTGCACATCATCATGTTATTGCAGTAGAGTGATGAGACGCACATTAGATGAAGCTGCAATATTAAAGTGGGTGAATCCAGAATCTAGAGTTTGTGGGTCCAAATATACACTATGTTTCTTATCTATGTATACACGTGTCAAGATTAATCGGTTCACTGGAACCCATAAAACTCTCTGTAGCTTGTGCACATGACAATCTTTAGTTTAGAACTTTAGTTGTCCTTTGATATGTGATATATGATTAATTAATTCTGATATAAAAAATTGAATTAGTATTATCTAATCTCAATATAAATTTATCCACAATTTGATGGATAAATCAATACCAAAGACCTCATAATATAAATAATCCCGATTTTAATTTATCTTTGTAAAATTAATTTCGGTATAACTTATCCTTGTACTAAACGAAACGATCCCTTAAGGTTGTATGTAGTCCCTATTTTAACCTCTTTTCTATTCCTTTGGAATGGACTTGGTTTATAGATGTGGGAAATTTTTTCTCTTCGCACAGGTAAATCATGTCATGAAATTTTCTGAAGAACAAAAAAGGTTGCTATGTAACATGTTAATAGGAAACAGCTCAAAACCCCATCAACAGACTTTTGATATGGAACTCTTTCATGTCATCGTCATGATCATTTTCGGCTTTATAATCTTCTTTTGTTAGTGTACGAGTTGCATATCAATTGACACCCCTAAAAAGGGGAAAAGAACTAATAATAACAAATCACCTTGTTGACTTGTTGATGTTTCAATCTTTTCTAGAATAGTGAAATTTACTTCAAGGGGACGGAAAGCTTACCACAATCACTTTTGTAGCAGAAATCAAACTGAAAGTCCAAAAACATACACAGAAATGGCACAAAAGTTACAAACATCAGCTAATAAAATCCCACAACTCCGCCTCTATTATCTCCAACTTTCCTATACAATAAACCAAGAAACCACCCTTTATCACATGAACCATTACATTCTATCATTTCCATCTTTGTTCCTCCCAACTAATGAAACTAAGCACTTTCAAGGAAAGAATCAAAGCAACAACTAGTTTGTGCAATCATAGCCATCCTCAACGAGGTATTTACTAGCATCTGATTGCTAACAATAAAAGAGGTATATAACTCGAATGAGGGCCTTAGATAGCGTTTGGCTCATCGGAGAATAACTGATTAGCATTAGAACCACTTGAAGGGCCGTGTAAATGTTAGTCATGGCAAGCATGATTTTCCGCTTGCTCTTAACATTACCAGGTGAAACAGTAGTTTAACTTGTTGATCACAACATGTTCATAGCAAACTACAAGGTCTACCAGTTGCTCTGTTGTTATCAGCAGCATTGGCAGGTTCTGCTCCACCTTTTGTTGTTTGGTCCAAGAGGCGCACGAGTGAGATGAATATCTCCATCCTTGTTACATCTCTGTTTGCCTGTATTTAAATATCAAATTCTAAGTCATGCTAAATGGGAAACAGCGAAGCAATATTGTGGGAGTAGTACAAGAAGCAGGTTTTATCCGATTCTTCTTTAGTTACCTCTACAGAAAATCGTGCCCATATTTTATCGGTCCTTGTTTCCATAATCCCTTTCAAGATAGTCAAGCCCAATCCTCTTATAATGTCAGCTATTTCCAAAAATAAACCCCGTTCCTCACACAGCATCTGCAGAGAACAGAAAACTTAGATGAACCATCATATATGTTTTCCCAATAATAACAAGATCCTGTCAGATATGCCAGAACCATAAAGAAGTGGACAGAACGGTCATTATTTGGAGATGTTGGATACCAACCTCCACAAGCATTTGACGAGGTTGATTCAGATCCTCAACAACAATGGGGCATACCATAGACTGTGAACCAACTTCATATGCCCATGTTGCTCCACCTTCAAGATTATCCTTTAAAAGCAACCCCCCTTCCTTACTGATAATCTGCAGATTCACAGCATTAGTACACAGGTGATAACCAGTTTTAACATGAAATCAGGCCTCCCAAATGATTTATTATTAACACATCTTTAAGCTTAGCATAAACTAGTGGACACTTGCAGATGAAAACTTGAGAACTTAGGCGGAAAGTAACTATGTTATCCAATTCTTACACGACTTTCTTGAACTTGGAAACTTACTTTTGTCATGATCTCCAGCCGTATATTTAACTACGAAATTACAATACACGATATCTCAATAACAAAACCGGTTTGTTAGTATCACGAGAATAAGGCTAAATGATTATCATCAGACCTTTGACTCTCCAGTCTGTTTTAGTTTGTCTGCATGTTTTGTAACACTTTGCAAAAAAAGCATGTGTTTGATTGTCCGTTCCAACAGTGCATCAATGCTACACTGAAATCACATGATCCATCAAAGAAAAGCTTTGGTTAGAGCAGATCTTTATTAAACAAATTCGAAAATTATATAATTAAAAGAATAGAGCAAAGAGGGTGTCCAAGTGTTGAAAGGAGGTATTACTTTTGCCCCATTAGGCACAATTTCTCGAAGTTCCTTCACGCGGTCTTGGATCATTTGCCGATCTTTTGGCCTGGGTCTAGGATTCTCCCCTGGTTTAAGCCTTTTGCGACTCGCTTTACTCATTTCATCTGTCTTTTTAGAATAGCCTGTAGAAGCACTGCTTGATGGTTTTGTGTCTTGACCACTTTCCACCCATGAACTGATTTGTGATCCATAAATTGAACTACTTTGAGAATACATTCCTGAATTTTCTTTAGAGCACTCAGATTTAAATGAGCAAGAACTTGTTTCTCCTGATTTTGATAGTGTCTTAGGAGGCCCAAATAGCTCTTCCGGAATTTGATTGGAGACCCCAACTCGGCCATAGGAACATGAAGCATTAGGGGCAGAGGAGCTGCACATATTTGTCAGTGTCGTCCGAGAAGAAACATTGTCATCCAGGTTCAGCTTAGCAGAATGATTGGATACCATAGTATCTAAAATACGGTCAAAACCAATCATGGAGAATGTACAACTATCTGAGTTTCCTTGGTTGACTGTAGAAGAAGCATCCCGACTTATTGTAGAAGTACAGCTACTCTTAATCCAATCCTTTGTGTTCGGATCTGGTCCATTTCTTTGGTCATTGTTCCAGCTGCCATGTAGTAGTCTGTTCTTAAAATCAGAACCCAAAACATCAAACAAGTCATTTCCTGACTGACATTGGACAGACACATCGTTATATTTGGCATTGTCAAATGAGGAACTTCGTAGTCCATGTTCATGTTTTTCTCCGTAAACATCTTGGTAGCACTCACTTGAACTTGGCTGCTCATTATCTGTTATCATAATGCCTAGGGCTTGAAACAAATCATTTTCTATTATTCTCTGACTCCCATCCAACAAAAATTGTGCACCTTGGCCATCCGAAGAATGATAGTTCACATGGTTCACAACATCATATGAAGAAGATGCCTTCAGTTCAGAAGAACTGATCTGAAGCCCATTTCCTTCTTCAGTTACTGCCGTGGATGGAAGAACAGAATATCCATGAAAGTTGGAGGTCGGAACATGATCCGAACCAGGCTGAGAATCTCTAAAGCCATTTGGCAGAGTTAAATTGCTTTTCAAAAGAATATTTTTGTCATGGATCTGTTGCTCAATCAACCTTATGCTGCCACCATCTAGAGTTAATGAGCCATTAGATGATTCCTGAAAAAATGGTTGTGGAACGTTCAAAGAAGCCGGTTGATTCATCCATACGCCAGGATTTGGAGGAATTACCTCCGCTTTGATCACATTATTTGTCAGCTGGCTGTTCGAAGACATATATGGTTTCACTTCTGGCGGAAGTTTCTTCTGGAAGTGGTCATCATGGTATTCAGCAAACCTTCGAGTGATATTCGAGGCTTGAAATGTTGAATCAGTCTGCATATGTTCTTGAATTTGTCCAGCCAAAAAAGAAGATGAAGTTTGACCAATGAAAGCCTCAGTCTGAATTGAGTTACTCTTATAGTTGCAGCTATCTATTATGGAAGCAGAGTTCATCACTTTGGCTCTCAGAAAAGCTTCCGTCGAGACTAAATTCCCAAGATAAACTGGTCTGGAATTATTTAGGGCAGGTTCTTTTGTTGCATTTTCATCATTTAATAGAACACCCGGTACACATCCTAGTTGACTTATTAACGTTCGCACATCCACCACGAATCCCATATTCTCCATTATCTGAGGCAAAAAAGGAAAGACCTTTTCACTTGAGTAATATTTGAACCAGTTAAGCATGCTTAATACGAAATAAGATTATCTTCCTGGGCACATCTGGCCTAGCACTGATACAAAACATTAAAAGAACATTTATCACTTCATGCTAACTGCATTATATTTACAATAACAGGCAATAAAATTTGGTCTGCTCTTCCCAAACTTTAAAGCATACAAGGCCTTTTCCGTTTGAAGTATGAACCAGGAATTGATTACGTCCAATTTCAATCAACTAATGATTTACTTATTTAAAACAGGTTGTGGGAGCACAATCAGCTTGAAAGCAAACCAAGTATCCCAATATTGGTCAAAGCTGTAACAGTGGCTCAATACTAGAGATTTTTTCTCAGGAATATTTTAAAAGGGAAAGAAAGTGAAAGACTTACGGGGATGTACGAACCAAATTGAACAACGCCGTGAGGAAGAACGGGAATAACTGAAATTGTCTGCATAACAATGATATATAAAGAATGTAGTAAGTTACAAATAATAAGGACTTAGCCAGTTAATGAAATCAATATATTTATACCTGGATACCAACTGAAAATTGTTGAGAAAGCTCTTTCAGAACCTATTAAAACCACAAGATATGAAAGCACTAGTAAGCATCAGTTGATCAATCCAGTAGCATACTACAGGAAATCAATATCATTGCATCTTAGTAGTGTATCACCAAATTGAGGATATTTAGCATCAGCTTAAACTAATTTGTCTTAACCTAGCAGAACACAGTTTCTAAATTCAATAATTGACTAGAAAAACTAACAACTTTAACCAGACAGACAGATTTTACAAGGCAAAATGTTCACAATTCAAATTTCAATGAAATAGAGTAAGTAGATGTATATACTCAGAATATACAGGCTACGGTTTTCGGTGGAATGGCATTGTAAAGGGAAATAATTGAGCATCAGCTTAAAGAGAATCTTTCAAATACAAACCTCTGGTGGATGAGCATCTCTACTTAGACTCTCTGAGAGAATCCACTGATGGTTCCCAGTGACTGCAGCCCGGCCAATTAGTCTGAGATGCAAAATTAATATAACATATGAAGCAGTAACTCTTTTGAGCTTGCATTTTAGGACATATAACACCACTAAACTGCATTTAGGAAAGATCATACCCTTCTCCTACTAGATTGAACTGATTGTCCATCATCATTTTGTTTACAAGCAAATGCAGACAAGCACTCCAATCTTGGAAAGCTAGTCCTGGATTCTCAACTCCAGAAGTTCCAGGAATACCAGAAACTGTTGAAGTTTCATAAAAAGATTCTTCCCAAATTAAAAGCCTGGCAGACCAAAAAAGAAATATTTATTGAAGCAATTAACTTTAATCAAGGATACAGAAATATCAGCAAAATCATTCACAGACAGTGACAACTCTCTGCATTCCTATTTAGCAAGATTACTGGAAAAGTATAAGAAGCTAAATAAGAAGAGACAAGAAGTTTGATAATAAGAATATACTGAATCAAACAAAACTGACAAAACCAGTAATGAGTATAAGTGCACAGCAGATCATAACAGTAGAAATGGTTTTGTAAGATTACAACAAATCTACTTTTTTGCAACTTCCACTAAGATTCTTCAAGACAAACAGACTGGACCAGCTACAACATTCCAAAAACAGAAAATTGAAGTCATTAGATTACAAAACAAAAACATTACAACAATATCCCATAAATCTATGACATGTCAAATCATGTTATAATCAACAAAGGAATACACAACTTTAGCTCAATTACCACAGTATTATGATCCATATCAAGAAAGCTTTGTTTTTGGTCAAACAAGGGAGACTGGAAAGAAAGGAACTGAACTTAATAGAATCAGTGAAGCTCAGTTTACAGTTTTGCAGCAGCACTGAACAACAAAAGGACAGTCAGACTTGTAACATTTCCAGTTCTTACTTTCATTTGCCTTCCATTTTCAGTAGAAAATCCAAAAACAGAAAGCAGAACAAGAGTAATAAAAAATTAAAAACAATGCATATGAAGAGAGAAAAAAAAACCATATCCACGTAAGAAACTTGTAGTCACAGTTTTCTTCATTTTGTTAAAAATGTTATAAACAACAACTCACTTAAGTTTGTACTAAGCAAAAGATCACATTTTTCTGAATGACCAAGAAATCCTGGGGCCAGCGACAAACAGTTCGAATGTCGATGGATAATGAGTCCACTCATTTACCATGCTCAACTTAAATACCATGCTTTTGTCTATCGCAGGTTCAAATGCAACAAGTGCTACCTAATTTACACATCACAAGTTCTGTTCTTCACTAGACCAAAACTGAAGGCCTAAAGATTATATCTTGTTATTTCCATTTTAATCTTTCTGAAAAAATAAAGCTACACCCACATGAAATGAAGGAAACATAGATTAATAAAAAACTTACTTGGTATTTTGGCAAGCAATCTTCCAGAAAACAGCATAAGACCATTGGTTAACTCCACAAAGAGTTTTCAAAACCTCTTTCAACAAGTAGCCCATAATCAACTTTTTGGATGTCTCAATAGAGAAAAAAGAGTTACAATATTTGGCAATAAAGAATCTAACTTCCCCTACAAGAACCACGCCCTGCTTGTTTAGTTCTCAAACCACCACTTCTCTTCCTTTGTGGATCCAAATTTACTACTTTCATTACACTTGTAATACCCATTCTTGATTTAGAAAGTGGAAAGAGAGGAAATAAAGTAGAAAAGATTAAAACTTGACAAGACCCTTTGCAAGAAACTACTGCAACTACACAATACCACAAGCTTTAAGCTCACAATTAACAACAACCACAATTTTCTCCATTTTCAAGAAAACCCCACAAAAGATAATTCAACAAAAAACACGACTATATTCAGTGTATACAAGCCCTTCTCTCGACACTGTGTGAACGAGTGATGTTTTGTGCACTGCGCTCCTCTTTTTTATTCAGGTATACAAAAGTAAAGATCAGAACTTTCAGAGAGTACTCTGTGTGTACTAACGTTATGTCACACTATGTGTTTCTTGGAAAAAAGAAAGGCTTTTTGAGTAGTTGAAATGGTGCTGTTGTGTTTCAGTGTGTGTGTGTTTTCTTACTGCTGACAATGGTATTTGCTCACTGCTTAGAACAAGAAGAAGAAAATGGTATGACCAAAAACTTGGCTATGATTAAAGAAAGGCCACAATGATGGACAGAAACAGGGTTGGAAGAAGTAAAGAATTACTACTACAGTTTTACCACTGTGGGGGGTTGTTTCTTGTCAGCTTTTTTTTATGGTCTTTTTAAATTCAGGGGCTCAGGGCTTATTTTGTGTTTTGTGAACCTTGGGACTACACATGGAATCTTTGGAATTGCTTTTGGTTAGGAAAAAAACAGATTAACATTCTCTTTTCCCAGCTGAAAATTTTAATTTCCTAGTATATTTGCCTCCTTATGTGATCCCTTTGTTCCAATTGACATGGAATGGTTTGACTAGACACTAACTTTGAATCAATTTAGTTAAAAGTTAAAACTGTAAACACCTACTAAGATGAGACATATCAGGAATTATACACATTTAATTGAGCTGTTTTGACAAGTATTTGGAAGTTCAATTTGTTGGATTGGCGAGAGTGGTCACAGGAAAGTAGGGTTTTGGCATAGCACAAAACTCTAACTAAAATAGGTGCTAGCTCAACAGAAAGGTTAGCCTGAAATAGTGGTTTAATCAAGAGAACATGCAACCGCTGGATTCGACATGCTCCTAAAATAATTACTCCCTCCGTTCCAAAATGATTGTCATAGTTTCCTTATTAGTCCGTTCCAAAAAGAATAAATTTGGAAACATTTTTGAGTTGAAACTACTACTTTACCCTTAATGAAATGCTTTATAGCCACATATTTATGTATGACTTATTTTGGACCACAAGTTCCAAAAGTCTTACCACATTTCTTAAACTCCGCTCCAAGTCAAACTATGACAACCATTTTGGAACGGAGGGAGTATTTTCAAAAGCTCAATTGTAGGACCCAAGAAAAATACTGTAGGTGTGTAAGAATTTTTAGAGAGGGCAAAACTCTAATCGAAGTAAATATACTATTATCACTTAACCATAGTTAATTAATAGCCATTTTCTCTTCATTAAATCACTTTACCATAGTTAATTAATATGGTTAGGTGTATACATTTAGTGTAGGTAAGTTTTTTCCTATTCAAGTCATGATTGCTTGGTTATTGAGTCTCCTAAGAGTAATTTTCTTGAAATATCCTAATTTTCTTGGATGAATTTATTTTTGTTACAATTATATATGTATATGTTTGGAGGAGAAGGTACTGGTAGTTTATTTGTAAAGCAACTTCCTTTTGGTGTCATCTAAACTAGGGGACCTCTCAAAGTTTGTACTTTCTCACTTTCTTTTTTTCTTTTTTTCTTTTTTCTTCCCTTCTTTTTAATGGGAAGGTCAGAGGCTTATTCAGAGATTGTAGTCATCAAGGGGAGTTGCCCATAGTGGGTGTCCCTGTCAGGATTTTTTTCTTCCATAATCACCCTTGTCTTAGACTCATTTTACACCCATGCCACTGATCATAATTACAATTGTCAGATTTATTATATTTGGTTGTTTCGTAATATTTGCATGTCTTTTGTGTTCATTATTAGGAACAATTAAATGGGGTAAAACCGAATTATATGTAGAGTAAATAGGCAATATCCATAGGAAAAACGAAATATGTGTATTCGATTAATAAACATAAAAACAACATGAAATGTTTTGCGGACAAAACAAAAAACAGAAGCCAATAAAAATTTAAATGAGAATATACAAATTTTAGATTCTTTTTTTAATTTTATTTTGTGATTTAGGAAATTTCAGGCTCCAGAATAATGATTACATGCTAAAAATATCAATAAAGATACATTATTTGTAAACTTTTTAGCGAGATTATACACATTATTTAATATGGTATTTTAAACAAACAAACATAGGTTATGAGTACGAATCTTATCTTACCCAATTGCTCTACTAATTACATCCAGCGATAAAAGAAATGATTATTCCCAAGACTATTAACAAAATAAAGTAGCTATAGTGAGGGACGTGTTGTGGATCTAGATAAATAACGAAAAATATCTCCTATTTACAAATTTGACCTTTTAATATGAGGTCATCTACACAATAAATTCAACATTATTTTCACTAGCGTTCTAATAAGTGATTACATAATTAAGAAACTGGAGAATAAAGAGAACATGACTCTAACTAAATACTACTAATATAGATAAGTCAACGGAGTATAAAATCTGTTTTCTTTTTCTTGATGACACACTAGCTCTAAAACTTAAAAATATAAGCTTTATGAATTATTAAATGCTGATTTGGTAGAAATACAAGTCATCAATTTAAATTATTGTTGGCATTGACTTTGCATAAGCATGCCTAAGCAATAATACAATTATTCTAAATCTTAGGTAAGAAGTTGTATTTCTCTACATCTAGCAAAATAATTTCTCTATGTGAGTATACGTATCCTCTTGTTTACCATGAAATAGTACTCCAATTTTTAATAATTATTTACCAAATCATGGTTACCTAACTAATGAAGCACAAAAACAAAGATGGTCTAGCTACTTACTAATAATAACTTGCATTGTCTATGTGGGAAGTTAATACTTTTACACATATGGCATTTTCTCTATATAGTTTACCATGAAAGAGTACTTCTAATCTGAATAATAATTTAACAAGTCAAGGTTACTAACAATGAAGCAGAAAATATAAATATGCCCTAGCTACTTAATTATTACGAACAATTATGTTTTAAACTAGCAAATTTATGACACTATTAGTATAAGTTTAATCAAACCTGAAATTAGTTTTAAATAATATTAAAATTTAGAGATAAATTTAGACTTTTAAATTTTCATCAATAATTTGAACGTGTAAAGTTTAGTCATTTCGCACTAGAACGGAATCATGAAAGATATTTTCATTTGATAATATTATTAAGTTGGTGTGGGTTAAGTTTGATTGTGTGAGATATTTAAGAGAGATAAATATTTAGTTTATAAAAATGATTAAAACTATTAAACATCAATTTTTAAGTATAACAATTTTAACAGATTGATCAATTTAACTAGAGTGTACTGTAATATGATCTGATTACTTATTTTTGTTTCACAAGTTGTTAGATGTTCATGAAATAAGATCTTTGAATGATTGGGCTCCCCTCGACACTCCATCTTTCTTTTTCTTTTCTTTTTTTTCTTCTTTGGGTTCTTAGGTGATGTTTGGCATTTTATACCTATATTTCCTTAATATTTCCTTACGTTTGGATACTTTATTCGCTCGTTTTATAGTTTATCAATATAGTTTTGCACTAATTTTATGTCGTGTGTATGTAGGTTGTTATGCAGTGTAATTGGAGCTTTATAGAGCATGATTGAGCAAGAAAAGATTGGATTTTGATTGAGGATTGGATCGAGCACACGAAGGCACAACACGAAACGAGAAAAGGAGAAACGAAACAGAAAAATAGCCTGGCGCTACAGGAGGCGCGCCGCGCCGCCCAAAGCGCCCAGCTTCTGGCGCGGTTTCCCACGCGGCGCGCCCCAAAAGCGTGCCAAGTTCGACGGGTTCTGTCTTGGTCAGCGCTTTACGAGGCGCGGGGCGCCCGTTATAGCGCCCCTTGTGCGGATTTTGACTTCCTATTTCTTCTAGGATTGGGTCTAACTTATTACTAGGTGTTTGTAAACCCTATAAATACTCTTTTACTTAGTTTTTAAGAGGGGTTCAGACTTTGGAGCAAGTTTTGGAGGAGAGGGGAGGAGCCCTAGATGTCTTCTACACAAGTTCTTTCTCTCTTTCTCTTATTCTTCTCTTTAATTCTATAGTTTGTTCGTTCTAGGGTTAGAGTAAATACATGAAGGTTGATGTTTGAAAGTTGATTTCTATATATTGATTTACCATTATGGATTGTTTATTCTTTCTTGATCATAATTGTTTGATTATTGAGGCCTGATAATTGAACACTATCCATGATTTTTAGATTGAACTCGAAAGAGGGAATTTAATTAGGTAATAAGAAAGAATAGAACTAGTTTGTGAACCCGGGCATCGGGGAATCAATTCGTGGGTAGGATAGACATATACTTGCTCGCCTAGTTTAACTCATTACAGAATTCGTTAATGCATGCACGTGATTCAACCCATAGACATATAGGGATTGGAGTAGCCTGCATAGACCGTGAAGAATCGAAAGGTTTTCATGGGTACATTTAACCTGTAGTTAGCAATCTAGGAAATCAAGAAGTAGAATCAACTGGAAAACTCAACTGGATTGTTCGTAACTCTGACCCGGGACCGTCATCTTTTATTGATAACAACTTAGAATTTGCTATGTTACTTGATTTCAATTACTTGTTTTTATTACTGCATTTAGTTAGTAAATTCTCAACCATTGGAAAAAGATCCCTGAATAGTTTTAGGAAATTGTTTGCTAGAATTCAGTCTGAATAGTCCTCGTGGGAACGATACTCTACTTATCACTTTATTACTTGTCGACCACGTATTCTTGCGTGTGCGTTGGGAGTAACAAGTTTTTGGCGCCGTTGCCGGGGACTAAATTGACTGTTTTCTTTTTGAACAATTTATTATTTTCTATTCAGGTTTAAATTTATTTTATTTTATTTTTAGTTTATTATTATATTACTAGTTTACATGGCATCTTTTAATGAAAGTGGGTTGAATGATGGTTGCTCAAATTTTATTGATTCTTGTCTACTTTGTGGAGGACATCACTTTTGGGAAAATTGTCCAACTCTTTCAACCCTACGAGACTGGTTATGTGAATTTTCTACCACCTTTGACTGGAATTTTTGTAAATTGTGTGGTGGTCGGTGGAATGATTGTCCTAAGTGTCATGCTCCTTCCTCCAATAATTGTTGTGATGATTCTAATGATGTTTGTGAGTTTGACAGGAGCGATAAAGTGCAGGTTGTTAGCGAAACTTGGCTAATGGAGCAAGCCAAACTCTTAGAAGCTTATGGGGATTTCAGGAGTGAACTTACAAATATGACGAGGCAATTTATGGAAAAAAGGGTTGTGCTCAGGCAAGAGATTGACGAATTTGGCTTGACTATTCACGACTTGGAGGAGAATTTGAGTGATATGATTGAGGTGTCTAATGCCCAATTATCAGTTGTCGTGAATAGTAGATTTGAGATAGAAGAGCTTAGAAGCCAATTTGAGGAGCAAAAAGTGGAATTCCTACCACTCGACCCAGTATTAGTTGATGATGCCAAGGTTGAGGAAATCACATTAGAGTCAAGTGAGGAAATAGAAAACATCATATTTGAGGACTCTAGTGTTTGTGCGAGTGAGGGTGTCAAAAGTAATGCAACTTTATAATTGAAGCGCATTGGACCTCATTCCAATCATTTTTCTACATTGTGTTTGGATGGTGACATGAAAATTGAGCCACCCGAGCCTATGAAGAAACCAAAGGAGGAGGAACAAGGTGCCTATATTTTAAAGTTTGTGATGTTGAGGAGACAAAACGATATCCCTCATTTAAAGGCCAAGAAGTGCAAAATGCGACAGTGGTTACTTGATCCTTTTGTATTTTTGCCACCACCCCAATACCATAGTCGTAAGCTTGAGGCAAAGTTGGGGATTCAATTCATTAGTTCAAGGTGGAGACAAAAGTGATGAAGTTGTCTTCGTCGTGCTACGACGTTAACTAAGGCGCTTCTTGGGAGGCAACCCAATTTGCTTGCTTTACTTTTATTTATTTTTATTAGTATTTTTATGGTTGTATATTACTTTGGGTGATTCTTTGGATTGCAGGTTCATGTAATGTCGAGGCTAAGTGTGGGGTGTCCTCACCCTTGCCCAATATTGATGACCTGATGAGGGAAGTCTGAGTACCTCATACTATATGGAAGCTTGGAGGATGCTAGCACCAAGGACTAGAATCTTCAGGGAAGTTTTCTTTACCTTGCACTTTCTTATTTTTAGCACTGAGGGCAGTGCTTAGTTTAAGTGTGGGGTGGGGAACTACCCTTTTATTTATTTTTGAGGTTAGAGATGCATGTACCGTAGGATTTTTCTTTTGTCACTTGACTTTATTTTGATTTATTTTTTGCTTTTATATATGAAAAAAAAAATTAGAAAACCAATGAAAAATTCCAAAAAGATTTTCCTTTTAGTTTTATTAGTGGTACATGTCATCCACCCCGTGGTTTTTTTTATGACCTCGGTTCTTTTCCACGGGGAGGCCTTTGAACTGGGTAGTTTTTATTTTTATTAGGATTAGAATAGTTAGTATAGGTGACCCTAGACGAAGGAAAGAGGTAGAATGCTAGGTGCCTTTGATTTGTTTGATACCGGTGGACTTGAATTGATTGCATGTGCTATTTGTGGTGTCCTTGAGTTTTAATTGTGATGCATGCCTAAAAAATTTGGAACGACCCCCTTGAGATGCTTGAGCCCACTCACTTGACTTTGTTGTGAACCTTTGTGCATTAGTGCTTAAATTTCCACAAGTTGCACTCTAGATGCTTAGTTGAGAGTTGTTGATGGAACATTTTTGTGTGGATCGTGTGCAATGTGTGTTGTGAGGCATATTTTTATTATACTCCATGTTGCATCTTAATGTCTAGAACTTGCCCCGTGTGTGTGCAAAGCGAAATCCTAGGTTCGCTCTAGTCGGGAAATGATACAAGGCTTTCTTTTACTTGCCTACCCTTACATATACACCTTGGAAAAATTGTTGTTGTGATTTCCTTGACCCTTTTTGTTGGCACCCACACCCCGAGCCTACCCGTTTGTTCTAAATTGTCTCTTTTGGCCCTTTACTCCTTAAGCACTTTATTGATATTGTGTTGTTATTTTGGAGTTGTGGTTGGATTTTGGGAGGTTTTTGAGTGGAACTAATGAAGGGGAATAATTGTTAAAACTGTGAAGTAGTGAAAAGCATTGGCAAGGTTGGATGAAATTGAAAAAGAAAAAGAAAAAATAGCAAAGAAAGAAAAAAATTGTGGAAAAAGAAATAAAGAGCAAAGAATATTCATTCCTTGCTAGTGTGTGCTTAAAAGAAAAGTTGCTACTTGTTGAGAAGGTGTGTGTGTGTGAAAAGTTGTTGATTGGGTGGCTTTGATGAGATTTGTGCTTAATTAATTGTGATGTATTAAAGGGCTTAGGGAGGTAGTCACTATTACCATATGTATCCTACCCGCCCCTTAGCCTACATTACGACCTTTCTAAAGTCCTAGTTAATCCCGATTGGAGTGAGCTTACATTAGTGGGGTCCTACACTACGGGCAAGCCTATGGTACATTGTGTGTGACATGTGAGCTTTTCATGAGAGTGAGTGAATTCTTTCTATGCTATTGTATCCATTCTATTCTTGATATTCATGGTTGTGTGTGATACTTGGGGGACACTCTTTTGCTTCATATTGGTGAGGGCACGTGGTTTGCATGAAATAGGTGAAGTTGATGGTTCTTGGTTGAGTAGATAGGTGTGATTTTGTGGGAGCATGGTTGCATTGAGTTGAGTTTGTGCATTCGAGCTATTTTGGGGTGGTTGTTCTTATATTTTTGGTTTTGGTAATTTGTTGGCATGTTGTGGATCCATAGTAGTCATGTGTGCATTTGTTCAATGATCGGTATCAACCATAGTCATGGGCAGACATGTTCTACCTAGGTTGGAAGTTAGTTGTGACTTGCTCGAGGGCGAGCAAGGGTTCAAGTGTGGGGTTGTGATGTTTGGCATTTTATGCCTATATTTCCTTACGTTTGGATACTTTATTCGCTCGTTTTATAGTTTATGAATATGGTTTTGCACTAATTTTATGTCGTGTGTATGTAGGTTGTTATGCAGTGTAATTGGAGCTTTATAGAGCATGATTGAGCAAGAAAAGATTGGATTTTGATTGAGGATTGGATCGAGCACACGAAGGCACAACACGAAACGAGAAAAGGAGAAACGAAACAGAAAAATAGCCTGGCGTTACAGGAGGCGTGCCGCGCCAACCAAAGCGCCCAGCTTCTGGCGCGGTTTCCCATGCGGCGCGCCCCAAAAGCGTGCCAAGTTCGACGGGTTCTGTCTTGGTCAGCGCTTTACGAGGCGCGGGGCGCCCGTTATAGCGCCCCTTGTGCGGATTTTGACTTCCTATTTCGTCTAGGATTGGGTCTAACTTATTACTAGGTGTTTGTAAACCCTATAAATACTCTTTTACTTAGTTTTTAAGAGGGGTTCAGACTTTGGAGCAAGTTTTGGAGGAGAGGGGAGGAGCCCTAGATGTCTTCTACACAAGTTCTTTCTCTCTTTCTCTTATTCTTCTCTTTAATTCTATAGTTTGTTCGTTCTAGGGTTAGAGTAAATACATGAAGGTTGATGTTTGAAAGTTGATTTCTATATATTGATTTACCATTATGGATTGTTTATTCTTTCTTGATCATAATTGTTTGATTATTGAGGCCTGATAATTGAACACTATCCATGGTTTTTAGATTGAACTCGAAAGAGGGAATTTAATTACGTAATAAGAAAGAATAGAACTAGTTTGTGAACCCGGGCATCGGGGAATCAATTCGTGGGTAGGATAGACATATACTTGCTCGCCTAGTTTAACTCATTACAGAATTCGTTAATGCATGCACGTGATTCAACCCATAGACATATAGGGATTGGAGTAGCCTGCATAGACCGTGAAGAATCGAAAGGTTTTCATGGGTACATTTAACCTGTAGTTAGCAATCTAGGAAATCAAGAAGTAGAATCAACTGGAAAACTCAACTGGATTGTTCGTAACTCTGACCCGGGACCGTCATCTTTTATTGATAACAACTTAGAATTTGCTCTGTTACTTGATTTCAATTACTTGTTTTTATTACTGCATTTAGTTAGTAAATTCTCAACCGTTGGAAAAAGATCCCTGAATAGTTTTAGGAAATTGTTTGCTAGAATTCAGTCTGAATAGTCCTCGTGGGAACGATACTCTACTTATCACTTTATTACTTGTCGACCACGTATACTTGCGTGTCCGTTGGGAGTAACATTAGGTTATATTATCGATCTTATTATTTTAAAGTCACATGATTAACTTCTAACTATGACATTTTGATCGGTTCATCCTTCAAATCGAAATGATATAGGTGCTATTTCTTGCTACTAGCATCGGTTCATCCTTCAAATCGAAATGATATCCTCCATGTTCTAAGGTGCTATTTCTTGCTACTAGCATTTTTTCGTTTATCCACCTTGTACTGTTTTGTGGCTCAATTAATTTGAATTTGGGTTAGGAATCCCACTACGAGGGTAACAAGTTTACTATCAAGCTAGTAGCAAAATGACTATATTCTCAAAATTTGAAGTTGAAATGTTTAGATATGTATAAGAACACATCGTAATTACGACACATGAGTCTATCATAATCTTTAATGGTGCTTATTACTAATGTTGCCAAAAGTTTACACTTATCAAACGCACACGCAAGTATACGTGGTCGACAAGTAATAAAGTGATAAATCGAGTATCGTTCTCACGAGGACTATTGTTCAGACTGAATCCTAGCAAACAATTTCGTAAAAACTATTCAGGGATCTTTTTCGAGTGTTATTGAGATTTTTACTAACTAAAACAATAATTAAAACAAATAACTGAAGTCAAGTAACAGAGCAAATTTTAGGTTGTTATCAATAAAAGAAAAACGGTCCAGGGTCAGAGTTACGAATAATCCAGTTGAGTTTTCCAGTTGATTCTACTTCTTGATTTTCTAGATTGCTAACTAACAGGTTAATTATATTCGTGAAAACCTGTCGATTCTTCACGAGTCTATGCAAGCTACTCTAACGCCTATATGTCTATGGAATTAAATCACATGCATGTATTAACGAACTCTGTATTTAGCTAAGCAAGGCGAATAGGTATACGTCTATCCTACCCGCAAATCGATTCCCCGATGCCCAGGTTCACAATCAAGCCCTATTCTTTCTTATTTGCATTTACAAGTTCCCTCTGTCGAGTTCAACTTGTAAACCGTAGATAGTGTTCAATTATCAGGCCTCAATAACCAAACAATTAGGCTCAAGAAAGAATAAACAATCTGTAGTGGTAAATTAATTGGTAGAAATCAACTTTCAAACATCAACCTTTATGTCTTTGCTCTAACCCTAGAACGAACAAACTATAGAATTAAGAAGAAGAATAAGAGAAAGAGATAAAGAACTTGTTTAGAAGACATCTAGGGCTTCTCCGCTCTCCTCCCAAACTTGCCCCAAAATCTCGACCTCCCATCAAAAACTAAGTAGAAGGGTATTTATAATGTTTACAAAAGCCTAGCAATTGGTTACGCCTAAGCCTAGACGAAATAGGACTTCTAAAAATGCTCCAGGGGTGCTCTAGCTGGCGCCTCGTGCCTCAAAACGCGCGCAACAAAGCAGAGTCCGTCTAATCTCGCACGTAACGGCCACGCCCCGTACCACAAAACGCGCAGGACACTGGGCGCTGCAGCAGGCGCGGCGCGCCCCTCATGGCGCCAGGCCAATTCCAGTTTTTCTTCGTCCGCAGCTTGCGTCGCGTCGTGCCTTCGTGTGCTCGATCCAATCCTCAATCCAATTCCAGTCTTTTCTTGCTCGATCATACTCTTTAAAGCTTCAATTGTGTTGAGAGCTGGTTTTGAAGTATGACAAACAAGAAGGACTCAGAGGTTCCCACTGAGAACCTAGTCCTTGGAATAAAGGGCACGCTTGATCGAAAAGGATTATGGGTTGCAAATCCCTACGGAACTAGGAGTAGTGGCGCGTGATTGAATATACATCCTAGTCAGACTAAAAGAGGCTGTGTCTTCGAAGTGTGAAAAGGAGGTGGACTTCAACAAGAAAAAAAGTTACTAGGAATCCTGACTTGCCATAATTAAAAGGATTCCTTGTAGAACTCAACTAGGGTTTCAAGACCCATATAAATGCAAGTAGTAGAGGCAGCCGAAAAATAGTTATTCACAAACGGAGAGTTGAGAGCACGAAAAGGCGATCTAGCATCTTTCTACGTGAAAAACTGGAGAAGACAACTTGAGTGCATGCAGGGTATTGAGTCTAGATATTCTGTCTAGGTTTGTCAAAGTACAAGTTGTCTTTAATTCGAACTTTCATAATTTTACCTATTGGCTTATTCAGAAGCATATGTATTAGGTTAACTTTTGTGTAATTACTGAGAAGCTAGAGTTTAGCTTTGAGTAGTGATTAGGGTCTAGAGTGTAACCCCTTGGTTACAGAGTTTGTAATCAGAAACGTTGCTCTTGTGTTAGTGGATTCAGTTCTAAAATCCTAGAGTGTGGGTCGTGGTTTTTCTCCCTTGAGCAAGGAGTTTTCCACGTAAAATCCTTGTGTTCCTTGTGTGTGTGGTGTTGTGAGTTATAGTGTTCCAGGCAGTACAAAAGATAATAAGAACTAGGTTCTACGTTAGAAGAACCAGGTTCTCGTGACGAAAATCGGTACACACTATTCAACCCCCCTTCTAGTGTCTTCAGGAGGTGCATAGAGTGTAACAAGTGGTATTAGAGCAGGTCTTCTTATAAGAGGTTAACACCCTGAGAAGGATCAAATTGAGTGCACCACCTACCATCACTGAAGGACAGTCAGTTCAGAGACCCCCACAGTTTAATGGGCAATACTATGCATGGTGGAAGAACAGGATGGAGAACTACATATGTGCTGAAGATTATCAACTCTGGCTGATAGTCTCTGAAGGAAATCCGATCCCCACCAAAGTAGTAGGTGAAGGAGTTACTGCTAAGCAAGAACCAAAATCGAAAGAAGAGTTTAATGAGACGGACTATAAGATGATTGAAAAGAATCACAAAGCCAAAAGACTGGTCATTTGTGGTCTTGGTCCTGAGGAGTTCAATCGAGTATCATCTTATAAGACGGCCAAGGAAATATGTGATGCTTTGCAGGTTGCGCATGAAGGAACCACAGAAGTGAAGGATTCCAAACGGAGAATGCTGAAAAGACAATTTGAACTTTTCACCATGGGTGAGAAAGAATCAATTTAGGACATGATGACAAGGTTGACTATCATCACAAATGAAATGAGATCTCTGGATATGGAATTTTCTGAAATAGAGATGGTTGATAAAGTCCTAAATGTGCTGCCTGAAGCATGGGAACCAAAGATGACTGCCATCATTGAATCCAAACCTCTGAGATCCATCAAACTTGAAGAACTAGTTGGAAGTTTGAAAACTCATGAGATGATGAAGGACTCAAAAGCTAAACCATCTGTAAAGAAGGACAAGGCCCTTGCCCTTGAAGCAACTGAAGAAACTGATGATTATGTTGATCTTCAATCAGTTGAAGCAGCAATGGTGAGTGCCTTAAGACAGAAGCTCAATCTGGGAAGGTTCAAAGGATTCAAAAGAGGTGGAAAGGAGAGTTCTAGTAGGAAGAACATAGTTGACAGTCCTGACTATTCAGGGTGCTTCAAATGCTTAAAAAAGGATCATGCTGTAGTAGACTGTCCTATGTGGGAAATAGAATGGATGAAAAATAGAGCATCCAAGGAAAAGGAGAAGGAGACACCAAAGGAAGCTGATAAAGATAAGAAGAAGTCGAGACGACCTCCAAACTTCAGAGCAGAAAGAAGAAAGAAGAAGGAGGCATTCTATGCTACATGGGGACCAACTGACAGTGAATCCGACCATGAAAAGGATTCTGGAGATGATTCGCCACTGGCACTAATGGGTATGTCAGAAAATAGTTCCGATGAAGAAGACCTTCGAGAGTTGGGAGGAGGAAGAGATCCGTCTAAACCTCATGTGTTCAATAGAACATACAACAGGAACTGGAAGAAACAGATGAAGACCTTCTTGTAAGCCGCAGACTATAGTCTATGGCTAATTATGAAGAGGGGACCCCATGTCCCTGTAAAGACAGCTGCAAATGGTGTCCTAGTGCCAAAGAAGGTAGAAGAATTGGATCCTCAAGACCTAGACTGGTTACAGGAAAACTCCAAAGCTGAATGGTACCTGAAAAGAGGACTTACCTATGATGTACTTGCTAAAATATCTGAATGCAAGTCGGCCAAGGAAGTCTGGGAAAGGCTGAAGGAGGTGTACTCAGATGACGTTCAAAAGAAGGACTCAGCTCTTATGGCAACGGATGGAACTGAAGATGCTCACTCAGTAGAGGTATGTCTATCTGAACTGAAGGAAACATTGCACACATACTCTTCTGAAAACCTAATTTTAATCACTGCTACCTTCATCGAGGGTTATGAAAAGGAGAAGCTTGAAAAAGATAAACTAACTGAAGAACTAAGTAGTCTTAGAACTAAGCACAAGAGTCTCCTAGAACAGAACATTGAACTTGAAGAAGTCAATGCCACCTTGAAAGGACAGACTCTAGTGTCAAATTCTAAGATCACTGAGCTAGAACTGGAATGCAATCAGTTAAAAGAAAGTGCAAATGGTAAGCAAGTAATAAGTGAAGTTCAAATCTTTTTGGAAAATGAATTGAAAAGAGCAAACGAAATTCTGTAACAGGAAACTGAGAAGAACAAGGTCTTAAGTCAAAAAGTTGAAAAATTAAAATTTGAGCTTACAAAATTAACTAAGTGGAATAAATCATCAGAGGCAATGAACTGGGTTTTTGAAAATCAAAACAGAGGAAAACAACGATTAGGATTTAAGAAACCACTGCCTCCATATAACCCTAAAAGCAAGTACGTGGCATTACCTTGCAACATGTTATGTACTTTTTGTGGTAAAACAGGTCATATCAAACAAAAGTGCATACATGTCAGCAAGGCAAAAGCCAAGAACAAAAGAAGTGTTTTACCTAAATGGGCTAGACAGGACTTGATTTATCCATTTTCTAGTAAGAAGGGACCCAAGCTTGTTTGGTTTCCTAAGTCTAACCTCTAATTTATTTTGTAGGCTGGAGTGAGGGAGAACAACCCAAGCTGGATTCTTGACAGTGGTTGTTCGAGGCACATGACAGGAGATAGAAGAAACTTTCTCTCACTCGCAACATTTTAAGGAGGCAGTGTGGCCTTCGGAGGAGGAAAAAATGGTCAAATAGTAGGAATTGGAAAGATTGGGAGAACTCTGGATCATGCTATTGAGAATGTTTATTGTGTTGATGGCCTTAGACACAATCTCCTGAGCATCTCCCAACTATGTGATAGAGGAAATGAAGTGAAGTTCTCATCTGTAGGATGCATTGTGAAGAACCTACAGAGTGGAGAAATTGTAATGGAAGGAAAGAGGGTGAACAATGTATACAAAGCATCGCTGAAGTCATTATCTGAAAACAACCTAACATGCTTGAATGTACAAGAAAGTGACTCTCAGTTGTGGCACAAAAGAATGGGTCATGCAAGTCTCTCACAACTGAATAAGCTTGTATCAAAGGAGCTGGTTCGTGGACTGCCAAGTAAGAGATTTGAAAACATTAAGATGTGTGATGCGTGTGTAAAGGGAAAGCATGTGAGATCATCCTTTAAGTCCAAGAAGGTGGTAAGTACATCAAAACCACTGGAACTGTTGCATATGGATCTGTCGGGACCTATGAGAGTCAGGAGTAGAGGAGGAAAGAGATTCGTGTTCGTAATTGTTGATGACTACTCTAGATACATATGGACTCTGTTCTTGGCAACTAAAGATGAAGCCTTTGATAGCCTTCAGATTCTCGAAATGCTTCTCCATACCCAAATTTGATGTATAGGGAAGTTAGAGAAATTCCCGATTGCCGTATACTGTCTGTGCATAATTCGGGCTTAAACCCTACCATTTCGAAGAACTCCTCGGGTGCAATGTTCTCAGGCATCAACATTTCTTCACTTTCAAATGGTAATTGAGTTAATCCGCCTATTTCTTCCAATAATGGTGTCAACTCTACACTCCCAAAGTGAAAAACTGCTCGGCATGCATCCCAATAGTGTACTGCTGCTTCTACTATCCCTTTTATTGCCGTATGCTCCTTCAATGAAATAAGGTTCCCCAACACTGCCTTAACTCGGTCTTGTTGATCTATGCTTAAGTTTTCCCACCAATCTCTTAGCAACTGAGGGACTTCAAAAACCATGCCAAATGTTCTAGTGGCCATGATCTTTTGGAAAAGATGAAGGAGGGAGAAAAAAGGGAAGGAAGATACCTAAATTTTGGTTGTAAGCAAACGATTAACGTGTGGCACGAGCTTTTGAAAACAACGCAGTATGAAATATGAAGAGAAGTGTCGTTATGAGTTGAGAACCCTTTAGACACTTTAGAAGGAAAATGTTAATGGACTTTTAACAAACCACGGGTGGCAAGTCTTTATATAATGCTTAAAGGATAAACGTGCCTTATGTGTCATCCCGTCTATGAAACGGTTATTTCTGCTTCAAATTGGGCCTTTAATGCCTTTTCGGTTACCTTCTACGCGTTTGAATAGCATTGAATATAGAATGATTCTAACCGCTTAGAAATAAACAGTCGTTTCTGATTCAATTTCAGCTTTGATGCCTTTTGGGTAACCTTTGTGCCTTCGAATGGCATTGAATGCAGAATAATTCCAATAAACGGTCTACATTTGCATGTTCAATCCTTTAAGGTATATGCCAAATAGATCGTAATCAATGCTTTTTGGCGGTCAAAAACCCGTTCAGATTGTTTGAACAAGTTGGACTTGGGAACAAGTAGGCTAATGATATGTCATGATGCATGATTCCTAGCGCCGCTACTAAAGAGTGGAGTTAGCTAGAACGAGTTTTATTATCCTCCCAAGCGGGGGCTCGGGAGTGGGAACGTCTCGGACCAGATAGATTCCAAGTCGTTCCCCCTAAAGGAATTTTTTTGTGAGGGAAGAGGTGGTCGTAATCACCGCACGATTTAGAAACTTGCCAGGAGCGGCGGAAAGTATACACGATATGCACAAATTTAAAGGAAATGCATATATTTTGTAAAATGATGCACACATATTGAAGTATTTCATGAAATGATTTTAAAAGGATAAGAACAAAATGAACGCGTTAGTTTCGAAAGATAGGGTTAATATAAACTAGGCAATATTAAAAATCACGAAAAAAGATGCAAATATTTTACCAACTTTTAAAAGAGGGAAAGACGAATAAAACAAGTTAATTTTGAAAAATAGGCTAATAATGTTAGGCGGTATATTTTCAAAAATGCGAAAAGAATTATGAAGTGAAACCTTTTTTTTTTTTTTTTTTTTTTTTTTTTAAAGATTTAGCAAATTTATTTAAATGGTGCACATATAAATAAATTTCAAAAGGGAGAAACAGACAAGTTAATTCTGGAAAATAGGTTGAAATTTTCGAAAAAAGGCAAAAGAATTATGAAGTGAAAAAGACTTAGGAGATTCGAAAATAACTGAAGTTTAGGATATTATGAACTAGAAAATATATGAACTGAAATTATTTTTAAAAGAAAAAGATTGAGAAAATTCATGGTAGATTTGAAAACATTTGAAGTATAGGATGTGATGTAAGAAACTGCCAAGAGTGGGTTTACTAGACAAGAACATGGTTCCCCCAGGCGGACAACCAAGGGGTGGGAACGTTTGGAATTGTTGGTTGTACCACGGACCAACTTATCCCAACCGTCCCCCTTACAGGGTTTTTTGAGGTGGAACGACCGTGAGATCCACGTAATCGCTCGTGTGTGTGCAAAGTGTCGTTTCCAGAAGTGGAGGAGTATGAGTGAAGATGCCAATAAATATTACAAGGATATTGCATATAAAAAAAAACAGACCAAAAAAAAAAAAAAACAAGTTAGTAAAATAATAGACAAAATAACAAGCAAAAATAAGCAATTAATTCAATGATATAAATAATAAATATCCCAAAAATAAAACCCGGTGTGGTTAGGACTTTGAAATCCCCAGCGGAGTCGCCATTCTGTCGCGCCCCGTTTTTCGAGCTCGGGATCGAGTTCAAAGGTCGGGTTTGACTGGCTGACTCGTTTGGAGTCGCCACCTAATAAATTTGTATAAAGGCGTATTAGGTCACCTAAATCGTCTAAGAGTGTCTAAATAAACTCCGGGTAAGTTTTTCTAAGAGATTCTATGGGTAAGAAGTCCTTGTGACTTGGGAAGAAGGTATTAGGCACTTCCCGAGTCCCACGAAAGGTGGTTCCCGACCGGATTTATATTTTGGGATTAAGGCTAAGACATGAGGCATTGACAAAATAAAATAAAACAAAAAGTCAGAGATGTAATTTTAATTTAAGAGAAAAAAAAAAACATATCGAAGTAAGGCTAAATTCCAATTATATTATAGTTGAGAAATGTTTCTGCAAAGACTCAACTGGACCGAATTGTTAAATGCGAAGTAATATATTTTGTAAAGATAGACTAAGTTATGGCCAGCTTCGCATAAGTAGCCTCAAAACGATTTAAATAACTAATTATGCGAAATAGAGGTGTTCCATTAAAGGCAAAAAAGTCCTAAGAGTTAAGACAAAAAGGAGTTTAGTATCTTTAAGAAATGTTGCCACTTTAGCGATATAACGACATTAGTTGACGTATACCATTGCTTATGTGGCTGTTATTGTGAGATCAAGTTAAGGAGAAATACATATTTTGAAAATAGAATTTATGAACTAAGATATAGGTATAGAAGTATAGAGAAAATGTAAAAAATGGTATAATCAGGAAAATATTTTTATTTACATAGCACTATATATGAGATTTCATGTACGAGATGCAACTAAAGAAAATAATATTAGAATTTACAATACATATTAGAAGAGAGTATATTCTAATTGACAATACTACACACAACTTAATTAACCATTTTATAAGAGAAAAAATAAATACTTACATATATAAGTTGTAACACTTGACCTCCAAAGCCGGTAGTTCTCCTTATACACTATTAGTTAGTGTAAAGAAGATGTTAGCTTTTCAAAGAAATGATTTAAAATTTTTAGAGAAATGCCACGAGTCTAAAGCTGGCAGGCTTTGAGATTTTTGTAGAAATAGACCTCAATTGAGGCAGACTGCAAAAAATATCCTCTGTTTCAAAAAAAATTCAAATTACGTCCACTGTAAGTTTCAGACTTTTAGCACCTGTTTTATACAATTTTTTTTCAGATTATAGAAACAACTCTGTTACAAGTGAAAACTCAGATTTCGAAATTTTGCATAAACAGACAAGTGGTCAGATCATATTTCAAACTTAGATTTGCAGAAATAGTCCAGATTTTGGATCGGATTGCAATTCTAGCTCCTTTTCGATTTTTACAGAAAATGAACCCTTTTATAATCTGCTTATAAACCTGCCTTGTTCATAATTTTCAACCGTCAACACGCAGCAAGGTCGAACTCCAACATTTACACAAGTCAAAAATAAGAGGAGGGAAAGAAATGGCCCCTTTATAGCCAAACTGTAGCAGCACCTAGCTGCCTGTGTTATTGCTTTTAGTTCATACTTTAGTGCATCCTGCCACTGCTTTTACTGTTGCTGCACTCACACCTTGTCCTTGCACTTTATATTGCACAATAATACATGCAGGGACCCTAATGAATACACATGAATGGGATGGCTAAGGGGCAACCATGTATACATAGAAAACAAGAGAGAATCTGCCCTGTATGTATTTCTAATGAACCACCAGGTTCATTTCAATTATGTTTTAACATCTAGGGGTGTTTTTCCAGAACCAAAAGTCACTTTTAATACTCAACAACCTGCATATGATATTGCATAATGGTATGACCCTTTTAAGGCCATCCGAAGACCTGTATGATAGGGTTAGCTGATGGCCAGAAGAGGCCTAAGCAAAACAGACAAATATAAACAGGATTCAAGCCAAGTTTTAACATGCCATTCATTAAGTTAAGAGCTTATACCTTAGAAAGATCAAACAAAGCGTGAAAAGAGCAGCAAGGAAAGGAGTATTGCAACAACCACACTTGAACAACCAGTAAAGCAAAGAGAAAATTAGAGTACAGCTAGGAAGCGTAGTGTCTGTAGGTGTATTGGAGAAGAAAAGATGAGAGATCAGGCAGTGTGTGTGAGTATAAGAGGTGCTGGAGTAGTATTTGTTAGCGTCTAAGTGTACTGTTGTGAGTGTATTTACAATGTATGTGAGTGTGTAAGATCAGTGTGTATGAGTCTGGAGAAAGGAAAATAGTATTCAATGTGTGTAAGTTGTGTTTTTGAGAGGATGAGAGGAGTGGTATCCTGAATCCAAAGTGAAGGAGGGAGTCTGGTTTATATAGTAGTGAGATAGAGGTTTCAAATTTCAAATTCTCTACAGAAAAGGAAAGTAAATCTGTCATGATATTATATGGAAGATGTGAGGATTTTCTGTCAATTTATTTAAATCACAGCATATATAATACATCCATTTGAGATTTGAAATGAAATCAAGCCCAGACAATTATGTTCACACCCTTAAAGGAAAGTATCCTCTATTCACTCTGTACCTGCCCTTATACTTGGATAAATTCCTACACAAAGCAAGTGAATTCTGGATATGTTCTATTTTAGGAAGCGATTAAAAAGGCTGACAATTAGCCAAAATATATTCTAACAATATTCAGAAGTATCCAAATTCGATTTCAATGAGAATCATTAGTTGTCAACTAGAGCAAGGGATATGCATTCAATGACAACATAAGCGTTGTTATAACCGATTCGCAGTCGTGTTCATTTTCAAGAGAAACATTAACAACAAATTTCCAAACAATCAGACTTTTTTAACTCGATGTTATACTAACTCGAACAAGATGTCAAGCAAATAACCAATTCAAATGCCTTCTAAGCTGTCGAGCTGTTGGCTTAAATTCAAGTAACAATAGCATAGGATTTCTAGGAAAATTTATCATTTACTAGTATCCCGTAAAACAAAATTCGTCATAGGCCGTACTATAGATATGGATCACAATTGCAAACAGCATATCTCTTTTCATGATTAAGCAAGCATAAGAAATATCAAAACAACAACAAAAAAATGGAAGGTGTTACCCGGTTGGGTCGGGTCAAGACTGACCCGATTCAGTTTCTATTTTTTTCCAACATTTCAGACTTGAATCGTTGATAACTTGCCTTGTTTGTGACCAAATCATCGTATATCATGCCCGGACTTAACGAGATTCGTCAATCTCTTCTTCTCCTTTTTCGATTTCCACAGAAACAAGGAGAGAGGTGATTTGCTCCCTTTTCCCGTGTGAAAGCGACAAAGGGAGAGAGAGGGACAACGGAATTACGGCGAAGGAGACGGCGAACTTGGCGTGGTGTATTTTGGACGAGAATTGGGGAAAGGGGGAGAGAGGAGACAAAAGGCGGCTGTTAAGGGTGAGGAGAAGCGTGGGAAATGTTTAGGGTTTATGAGAGGGGAGGCTGATGTGTATAATATCAAAAGTTGAAGAGTAATGTGGTCCGTTGGATAAGAGACACGGACGGTCCTGATTGTGCCACGTCAGGTGCGCGTGTGTGTATGTAGATGTTATATGTGTAATTATATATGCTGAAGTGTAAGAAAAATGGGGCTTTGATGGGTTGTACTGCGTGCAGAGGTGAGTTGTACGCGTGCTTTGGAGAGTAGTACTATGCTTATGATGAGTTGTACGTAGGCTAGGAATGTATATAAGTGAGGTGTAGGCTGAGGTGGCGTATACATGGACAAAAAGGTGATGACGAGGACTAGGTGTAATGGAAATAAGTTATAAAATAACAAATTGGCCAATATTAAAATAATTATAAATATAAGTAATTAGTATAAAATAGGAAATTTTTGTAAATAATTAATAAATAAATTTAGATGACCAGAAATAATACTAATTGGATATAAATAGCCACAAATAATTATTAAATAATATCGTAATACGTTAAATTACACAAATAGCATGCGTATTTTAGAAAATAGCCTCAATGAATACAATTACGTAATTATAATCACAATTAAATAAATATTATATAAATAGGGGACTAGTAATAATTTTACACATGTAAAATGCATGCCATCTAATGCAGTTTATTTGAAAAATTACTATTATAAATTTTAATTAAATATAGCCAAATTGCGAAAAACGGAGGGACAAAATTGGGTGTCAACAGCTGGGAATCTGTAAAACCTGCTCAAAGGATGGGGAAACTACTTCAAATCAGTACAGCTGGCAGAGAAGGAAACAATGGGAGTGGAAATTTGTGAGTTCTTTGTAAAAGCATTTGGTGATATGCAAGCTGGGTAAGACCTTATGGAGATGTTCGTTGCCCCTTCACCAGCAAACTTGGTTAATGGACCTAAAGAAGAAACTGAGGAAAAGGCTGAGGAAGGAGATGTTGGAGCTGATGCTTGATCCAAGAAACTCTTTGCTTGGCACATAGTCCAATCGTCTTTAGTCGAGTAGTTTTTCTTCTCAAGTTGTCTTTTCCATTTAGTCGAGTCATCGTCTTTCTTTCAAAACTAGTGGTTGTCATAAAGCCAAGCAAATCAAATAAAATTTCGTTATTTTTGGGTTTTTATACTTGTGTTGATTACACTCAAGCAAATGAAACGATGTATTCGGTGCAAATGTTACTTTGAATCACCGATAGGCCTACCTCTGGCACAAAAGAGGCCCCATGCATAATAGGACGCGAAATTATTAATGCTAACAATTACTCACGTTTTTTTCTTTGTTTTTGAAGTCTGGTTTGTGCATTCTGGCTTCGCCGCAGTACCGGTTGAGATCCGGAGGATCAATTCCAACACCTTTCCTTTTACCTACAAAAAGAAGGACGAGATGCAATATCATGGCTAAGTTTGATAAGGCTGGAAATAACGGAGGAACCCCTAAGAAGCAAGATTTTGTCGCATACGAGGACTATGCTAAGTTGGAAAAAAGGATGTTTGAGTTGGAGAACAAAGTTCCTCCTATCCATGCTGATCGAACCACTGAACCAAACAAGATTTCCCGCCCTCACGGCAAAGATCCAGTATTCTCTGAGAAAGACATCCCATACCCTATTTACATCGCACCACCAAAAGCATTACAAAACAACCTTCCTACCTTCACTGTCGAACCCAAAATTGTCTCATCACCTACCAAAGATCATGACATGTACGCATGGATAGAGGAAGACTCAAATGACACTAAAAAGCAAGTCAAGTGGCAGGTGGAAAAGTTCAAGCAATTCCAAGGCACCAAGGAAACTAGAGGCTTGGCTTATGAAGACCTCTGCATGTACCCTAATTTGAAGCTGCCGGATGGTTATAAGACATCCAAGTTCAATATGTTCGATGGCTGTGGCGATCTTATAGCTCACTTAAGGTCTTACTGTGACAAGCTGGTTGGAGTTGGACATGATGAGAAGATTCCCATGCAGTTGTTTAATCGCAGCTTGACCGGTGATGCACTGGTATGGTACTCAAAGCAGCAAACAAAGAAGTGGACAAGCTGGGAAGCAATGGTTGGAAACTTTTTTTACAGTTTCAGGCACAACACTGACGCCATGCCTAATCGATTCTATTTGGAGAAGCTGAAGAAGAAGCCTAGTGAAACCTTTAGGGAGTTTGTGACTACATGGAGAGCTGAAACCGCCAAAGTCCAACCTTTCATGGAAGACACAGAGATAGTGGCGACTTTCATCCGCATAGAAGAGGATGTCTACTTTGACAAGATACTGAATATGCAAGACAAGAAGTTTGGAGATTTGATCAATATTGGAGACATGGTTGAAGATGGGTTGGAAACTGGTAGGATTGTTAGCTTGCCTGCATTACAAGCCACTAACAAGGCACTACAAACTGGTTGCACAGGGGCATCGAAGAAAAAAAAGGACGACGTTTTCTTTGTAGCTGCGTCATTCGACCACTCTCCCACCCGTAACAGTTACTACCAAACACCACCTCTATCATACCCATATATTTCACCATCACCCACATATCCAGTCTATAACACCCAAACCATGTTCAAAAATCCACCTCCATAAAGACCACCGTATCCACAAAGTCCAAACAATAGAAATACCAACACCTCACACAAAAAACAACCCAATACCCAAAAGAAACTATACCCATTAGCCTAATCCTGCACTCAGTTGTTTGAAAGACTCAAAGCAGCAGGCCACATACAACCCGTCCCATTCAAAATGCCTGATAGAATGTCACCCTTCTTTGACCAAACCAAAACCTATGCCTACTACTCTGGGGACCTGGTCACGACACTAAAAAGTGTTACGCCTTGAGAGATAAAATACAAGACCTGATCAATCAAAAGGTGATCCACTTGAAAATGCCAAATGTGCACAATAACCCTTTGCCTAACCACGGAGATAATAGGGTGAACTTGATCGAGTTGGATGAAGAGTGCAACTTAGAAGGAACCATTGTTAAGCAAAAGAGGTTACACCAGCATCTGCTTCTGTTGCCCAAGCAACTAAAGCACCTGAGCCTATTGAAGTATAGGTATCTCTAAAATTCTACGTTGACACGGTCCCTCCTTACAATAACAAAGCAATGCCATGGGATTATGAAGTAGAGGAGAAGGGCAAGTCGGCTGTCGAGACCGTTGCTGCACAAGGAATGACTAGGAGTAAGAGGATCTACACTCCCGAGCATCTTGTCCAAGGTAGACGAGGCACCAGCGAGGAAAAGTCTCAAGAACTATAGAAGAAAGTCCAAGCAAAGGAATACTCCGTGGTTAAATATTTGGGCAAAACTCCTGCACAAATATCTGTTCTGGCTTTACTCCTCAAATCAGAGAGCCACCGAAATACCTTGATGAAAGTATTAGATGAAGCACATGTCCCGGTGGACAACACAGTTGAGAATCTGGCTAACATGGTTGGGAAAGTCATGGAATCTAACCTAATCACTTTCCACGAATATGAACTACTGCCAGAGGATTTGAGTCACAAAAAGGCCCTACATGTCACCATCAAATGCAAAGACTGGTTTGTGGGAAGAGTTCTGATCAACGGAGGGTCCGGCTTGAACATATATATGTCCATTAATCACTCTGAAGAGAATGGTATTGATCAAAGCAAGATAAAAGAAAGCGACGTGAAGGTAAAGTCGTTTGATGGTTCATAAAGAAGTACTATTGGGGAAATCGACTTAACTATCATGGTTTGTCTTGTGGAGTTCACTGCTAAGTTTCATGTCATGGACATCTCCGCTTCTTACAACTTGCTGGTAGGAAGACCTTGGATTCACATGGCTGGGGCGGTGACTTCTACCTTGCGCCAGACAGTGAACTTCGAGTGGGATAACAAAGAGGTGGTAGTATTTGGAGAAGGGAGCAACTCCATCTACAATGAACAAACCATACCAGGAATTGAAGGGAATACTCCTGACGGACAAACCTTTTATACTGTGGAGCTTTTGGAAGCAGTGCAAGGTAGCTGAGGAGGAAGCTACAACAACTACAAAAAGAGTTGGAATCCCACTGATGCAGTCCAAGAAGGATATAATGCAGACTTCACTCCTAAACTCATCAACACACCACCAGGGACTGAAGAGAAGAGGAGAAGTTTCTACAGTGCTTATTGGGATGGACGAGGCAAAGGCTATGAAGGGAGGAACTTGGTCTGGGAACCGATATACTCACCTAATGCTCGTCCTAACTGGAAGCACATTTCTAAAGAAACAAGGGGAAAACAAGTATGTCTACCTAAATCACCCAAACCTACACCCATAGATGTAGTGATTGAAGAGCCATACATACTCCCACAGCCTGTGAAGTGGCCTGGAGAGTAGGTTGTAGGCGTTATGATAAGGCAAGGCTATGAATTTGGGAAAGGTTTGGGCAAAAACCTAGATGGCATGGTCGAACCGATTAAAATTGTGATGAGGCCCGACAACGAGAAAGTCAGTATAGGGTAAATTGTGACTTATGAGAAGAGCATAGAGGAAGCTTCGCTGGACTTCAAATACTACAAGAGAAGCACCAAAATTCTCCTGCATATTTTTGTCTCGTCTTGCTCCTTGGATAGTCGTAAGGGTGAGGTATCTGCAGCACTAGGGTTTGAGCCGAAGAGTGCTGACGCTGAAGAGGATTTACTGGAAGGCATGCAAAAGTTGTACCTATTTGACGAAGACTGCTGTGTGATCTTGGAAGAGCATGTTGAACCTCCTGGACTGGCAAAAGTTGAATCTGGAGCTGTACTGAACAACTAAACCAGCAACCTGGCCCGAGCTTACCGCGGACCTTGGTAGAGTTGGGGGATAGAGTTTATTTTATGCTTTCTAAAATAAAACCCGACCCCGAGTCATGGAACTTGTATTTTTCCTTTTTCCTTTTTAACATGTCTCCCTACAAACTTTGTTTTGCAAGGATTTATGAATAAAATATTGCACTATTTCCTTTTGTTTTGTTTTAATCTTTTAACTACGCAACATTTTATTTTTCAGCATTCAAACTAATAATTCCATTGAATCTGCCACGAAACTACGGAGCTTGAGGAACCTGATTTGGATGATGATGAGTTTGATAAAGCAACACAAGAAAAAATCGAAAGATTTTAGAATAAGCCCAAACCAAATATAGAAGAGACGAGGTGATAAATTTGGGTGATAATAAAACAGTAAAAGAAACAAGAATTAGTGTACATCTCACTGGAGGAGGTAGAAAATAGTATACTGAATTTCTTAAGGAATATGAGGATGTGCTCGCATGGTCGTATGATGACATGATCAGCATAAGCACGGATGTGGTGGCTCACAAATTTTCCATCAATCTAGGCTTCCCACAAGTCAAGCAAAAAGCCCAAGTGTTCAAGTCATCTACCTTGTTAAAGATTGGAGAAGAGGTGACCAAACAGCTCAATGCGGGGATTTTGAAAATAGTTAAATATCCGACTTGGATAGCCAACATTGTCCCGTGCCGAAGAAAGATGGAAAACTCAGATTTTATATAGACTACAGAGATCTGAATAGAGCTAGCCCGAAAGATGATTTTCCGTTGCCAAACATACACATCTTGATTGACAATTGTGCAAAGCACGAACTATAGTCTTTCGTGGATTGTTTCGCTGGTACCATCAAGTGCTTATAGATAAAGAGGATTAAGAGGATGCTGAGAAGACAGGTTTCACTACATCTTGGGGAACTTACTGCTACAAGGTTATGCCATTTGGATTGAAGAATTCTTGGGCAGCTTACATGAGGGCAAAGACAACCATGTTCCATGGCTTGATGCACAAAGAAATTGAAGTATATGTGGATGACGTGATCATCAAATCAAAGAAGAGCTCAAAACATCTTGACAATCTGCACAAGTTTTTCAATCGCTTGCATAGATACAACTTGAAGCTAAATCCAGCAAAATATGCTTTCAGTGTTCCAGCGGGGAAGCTCCTGGGTTTCATTGTCAGCAAGAGAGGCATCGAGTTATATCCATCTAAGATCAAAGCCATCAAGGAATTGCCACCACCGAATAGTAAGAAAGAGGTCATGAGTTTCTTAGGACGACTCAACTGCATCAGCCGATTCATAGCTCAATCCACAATCATTTCTGAACCAATCATCAAATTATTGAAGAAAGGTGCAGCAATCGAATGGACGGAGGACTACCAAAAAGCATTCGACCGGATAAAGGAATATCTGTCTTGCCCGCCTGTGTTGGTTCCACCCGAACCCGGGCGACCTTTGATTTTGTACCTGTCTGGGACAAAGGAATAAGCAATATACTATCTGAGTAAGAAGTTCACTCCATACGAGGCCAAGTACACACTGCTAGAGCGCACTTGCTGTGTACTGACTTGGGTAGCGCAAAACCTGAGACACTATCTAACATTATATGCAACTTTGCTTATATCAAGGGTAGATCCTTTCAAGTACATCTTCCAAAAGCCAATGCCTACTGGGAAGTTGGCCAAATGGAAAATGCTACTCAGGAAATTCAACATCACTTTTGTCACACAAAAGGCGGTGAAAGCTCAAGCCTTAGCAGACCATATGGCCGAGAATCTTGTGGATGATGATTACGAACCTCTGCACACTTATTTCCCAGATGAAGAAGTCATGTTCCTAGGGGAAGACATCACAGAGAAATACGATGGTTGGAGATTATTCTTTGATGGAGCGGTGAATTTCAAAAGAGTCGACATTGGAGCAGTACTGGCTTCCGAGACTGGGCAACATTATCCTTTCACAGCCAAACTGAGGTTTCCTTGCACCAACAACATGACGGAATATGAAGCTTGCATTCTGGGTCTTAGAATGGCGGTAGACATGAACATTCAAGAGCTGTTGGCAATTGGGGACTCTGACTTGTTGATTCACCAAGTTCGAGGAGAATGGACGGCAAAGAATTCTAAAATACTGTCGTACCTCGAGCGCATAAAGGAGCTGAAGCAAAGGTTCACCAAAATAGAGTTCAGGCATGTACCTAGGCTATAAAATAAATTCGCAGACGTTTTGACCACCATATCTTTCATGATCAAACATCCTGACAAGAATTACATTGACTCAATACCCGTGGCAGTAAGGAAGCAATCGGGTATTGCTATCATGTGGCGGAAGAATTGGATGGATAGCCTTGGTTCTATGACATTAAAGGATTTCTCAAAGATCGAACTTACCCAAAAGATACGACAAACCTTCAAAACAAGACATTGAGGAGATTGACAAATAGTTTCTTTTTGAACGGCGAAGCCTTATACAAAAGAACACCTGATCTAGGCTTGCTGAGATGCATGGATGCTAAAGAAGCTGCAAGACAGTTAGAAAAAATATATTCTGGGACGTGCGGCCCACACATGAATGGGTTTGTGCTCGCAAAGAAGATTTTAAGACCTGGATATTTCTGGATCACAATGGAGCATGATTGCATAAAGCACGCAAAGAGATGTCATCAATGCCAAGTCCACAGAGACATGATTCGAATACCCCCGAGTGAGTTGAATTTTATGGGATCACCTTGGCCCTTTGCTGCCTGGGGAATGGATGTCATAGGACCTATCGAACTCGCCGCTTCGAACAGACACCATTTCATATTGGTGGCTATTGAGTACTTTACCAAATAGGTGAAAGTTGCATCATATAAGTCAATGACAAAGAAAGTGGTAGCAAATTTCGTTCGTGACAAAATGATCTATAGATTTGGAATCCCTGAATCAATCATCACTGACAATGGGTCTAACCTCAATAGCGACTTAATGAAAGCAACTTGTGAAGACTTCAAGATCAAGCACCATAATTCCACTGCATATAGACCTCAAATGAATGGAGTAGTCGAGGCAGCTAACAAGAACATCAAGAAAATACTGCACAAGATGACAGACAATTCAAAATAATGGCATGAGAACTTACCCTATGCATTGTTAGGGTACCGCACCACAGTGAGAACATCAACAGGAGTCACTCCTTACTTGTTAGTATATGGCGCCGAATCAGTGATACCAGCAGAGGTCGAGATACCATCTTTAAGGATCATTCAAGAGGCACAATTGAAAGACGCTGAATGGGTCTGAGGGAGGATAGAGCAGCTAGCACTCATCGATGGCAAGAGAATGAATGCAATATGTCATGGGAAATTATATAAGAGGAGGATGATGAAAGAATTTAACAATAAAGTTTGAGAAAGGTCTTTCGTGCCTGGGTAACTAGTACTGAAAAAGATATTCCCTAACCAAGAAGAGACAAGAGGCAAGTTTGCACCAAACTGGCAAGGACCATACATGGTCCACCGAGTTCTAACTGGAGGGACGCTAATACTGGCCGAGATGGACGGAGAAGTTTGGCTGAAACCAATCAATGCAGATGTTGTCAAAAGATACTATGTCTAAGAGCTTGCATTAGTTACTGGTTTTACTATTCTGCAATAGATCATGTAATCTGGAACTACGTTACGACCTGATTCCCTAAGTGGGATACGTAGGCAACCTACCCAAGGTTCGGTCGCATAAATACAAAATTTTTATTTTTCAATGAAGCAGACACTAGAGCAGAATTTTTGAGGAATTCTCAAAAATTCCGAAAGGACAGACAAGAATTGACACTGGCAGAAATTTTCGAGACCCTCTCAAAAATTTCAAAATGGAGGAACTGGGGTAGACCTCAAAATTCATTTAATGGAGAATCCTAGAACAACCTAGAGAATAATGACCATGATCTTACACAATGCGGTTTGTGATTCAATGGAATAAAATACTTTCTTCTTACAAAAGCTTTTTCAAATTATTTGCATTATTTATTTCTTTATATATCCCTAGCAGCTCGACTGAGCTCCCAGCCCTCGAAAGAAGCGGGCGTGAAGCAAGCCAAGAATGCAAAAAATAGACCACCCCCGCACAGCTCACAAATGTTTCTTTGAATGCAGGCAAAAATGTACACAGCCTAACACGATAGGCGAACATCTCCTGACTAGAAGGTATTTAACTTCCTTTTACTATGCTTTTATTTTTCAGGGTAGACAGCCCTGGAGGTAGACAGCCTGGAGGGTAGACAACTCAGTGAAAGGATTGGTATGACAGAAGGTAGACAACCCGATGTTGAGTTTGGCATGGAAAAGGGTAGACAGCCCTGAGGGTAGACAGCCCTGTGAGAAGTTTGGCATGATAGATAGTAGACAACCTTGAGGGTAGAAAGCCGTGTGAGAACTTTGGCATGACAGAGGGTAGAAAGCCCGATTTTTAGTTTGGCATGACAAAGGATAGCCAACCCTGAGGATAGACAGTATTGTGAGAAGTTTGGCACGACAGAGGGCAGACAACCTGATATAGAGTTTGGCATCGCAAAGGGTAGACAACCTTGGGGGTAGACAGGCCTGTGAGAATTTTGGCAGGACAGAGGATAGACAGCCCGATGTTGAGTTTGGCATGGCAAAGGGTAGACAGCCCTGTGAGAAGTTTGGCACGACAGAGGATAGACAGCTCGATGTTGAGTTTGGCATGACAAAGGGTTGACAGCCCTGCGAGAAGTTTGACATGACAGAGGGTAGACAACCTTATGTTGAGTTTGGCATGACAAAGGGTAGACAACCCTGAGGGTAGAAAGCCCTGTGAGAAGTTTGGCATGACAGAGGGTAGACAGCCTAATGTGCAGTTTGGCATGGCAGAGGGTAGACAGCCCGATGCGGAGTTTGGTATAATAAGAGGAAGACAGCCTGGAGGGTAGACAGCCCGGTGAAATGATTGACATGACAAAAAGTAGACATCCCAATGAAAAGAACGGCATAGTGTATGGTGGATAATTTGGCATAATAAAGAGGTATACAACCCAACATGACAAACACACATGCATATGATGACAGTCCCCTAACAAGACGATCCAGCAAACAGGAAAGTCCATTTTCTTACATTTACATATACATTATTCTTCGCAAATCTCACTTTTACTGCATGATATACAATACGACAATGCGAAAAAAATTCTATCTAGCACCTCGTAAATTCTCATAATCCATAAACACTCCTTAAGACCCGTGAAAAAATTAGTCGTACTGTCAACGTCTTTCCCCGAAGACTCTTTCATCATACTCGGGCAGAAAGGGGCAGCTGTTCACACCTAATTTTGTCCAACCTGTTTCAACAGCCATTTTTCAGGCGAAATTGCACCGATAACAAAACAATTATCCTTACTCACCCCTATTCAAAATCATTAGTTCGCACAAGCATGCCAATTAGGCTATTTATAAGACACTAGCACAAGCTACGGCTATTTTACAAAATTTGCATGTTCAATTACAAGTTCTTGTAATTATTCCTATCTTAGCAAAATATCCTAAATTATTTTAAAGTCCAAAATAATATGCTTCCCTAACTATTTACTCCTCGCAATTAATTTTCTTATTTTTCTATAATTTTATGAGTATTTTTATACAATTTTCTATGCATTTTTTACGCATTTATACATATTTATACACAATTTATACATATTTATACACGCACACATACACCTCAACATTTTTGTACACCTCACACTTCACTTATATACATCATTTCCACGTCATGTCGACGTGGTTTCATCCTGGCCTTACACCTGTCTGATCAAACGACTGAAACACAAGTTTTCATTTTTAATTATATCCCACCCTATCAATCTCCCTCATTTCCCCTCTCAAACACCCGCCGCCCTCTTCCTTTCTCTCTTAACTAAACCCTAATGTCACCCTGTCACGTCATTTTCTGGCCGTTATCGCCGGCAAAATTGGAAACAAATGGCACCACCTTGTTCCTTTTGGCCTCTGCTACAAAACCCTTGACATGGTTTGTTTGTTCGATGAAGTCGACAAAAAACCCTAAAGTGACTGTCACCGGAGAAGAAATTTCGGCAAAGATCTGGTAAGATCTAAACGTTACAACCTAGGGAAAAGGGAAAAATCCTCACGCAAGCATAATCGAAGTAGGTTCAAATTCGACCCGGCTCCGATGTTAAACGGGTAATCCCTAATCTTTTTGTCTGATTGCTTGAATCAATGTGATAACATGCCTAAATTTGCCTATTCCTTCCCATAATAATATGGTTAGTGATTATTTAGCGATTGGCTAGACTGAAAACTTGTGAAATTGTTAATCTTTGTTTGTTTCATTAAGTTTGAACACTAATCAGTGCCTGAGTTTGTTGTAAGCATGACTTATGTCCTGAACCACCTTGGTTAACATGTAAATTTAAAACCTAGGTCAGTCTAGTGGAATTTCCATGCTCATACATGTTTGTTGTAGTGTATTTGGCCTCTTACTATGCCAGAGTGCGTGATTTGCATGACTACATATCTGGGAAACTAAATGAATAGCCTGTCCTGCATGCTTAGGAAAATTTGAATTGGTTGGAGTGAGATTTTTGATTGATACTTGAAAAGGTGATAGGCTGCTTTATTGATCCAAGATTAATTGGAATTGTTAACTGATTTTGAGCCTAAAATATGTTTATATAATTGATTTTGAACCTGGAACATGCTATGTGAAAAAGGAGAGAACTATATTTGGCTTAAGTTCTGATTTTCCTTTGATTTAGGGATTGAGTTAACTATACTTGGTAAGTACACTTATTTGAGTCCTTTTAATTATGGGATACAATATTCCTTTGCCCTTTTAGCATTCTGCCCGTTTGCACTTAAATCCCCCATCCCACAACTATATAAACTGGTCCTCTTTTCACTTATAGACACACTTCACAGGCATACACCTCCCTACACTTAGATTATAGAGTACTGCATACTACCTTCTTCCCTCACTTTCTTTCAAGATTATTGGAAGATCCCTGCTCTTTTTTTCCTTGTTGATCCTGTCTCTGGAAGCACCTAACACTGCATGCACTTTGCTTTTTTGCTCATCACTATCACTCAGAAGGTAAAACACAATTCTGATCACGTTTACTCTCTATTTTTTTAGCCTGCCTATGCTTGGCCCTTTTGATTGCTCTCTCTCTCTCTCCCTCTTTGTTTGTTTTCATAGTTTAAACTACCTATGCTTGCATGAACTTTTGTCACTCTGCATCTTGGTTCTGGGCTTCTTCTAACTCCTGTTAACCTCTATACAGCTTGTTAGGATGGTCTAAAAAGGCTATACCAGTGTTAATAACTGCAGAATACTGAATGTTTACAGTTTCAGTAGCTACCCCATGTTGTTACAGATCCCTTGACACGACCCGGAATCCGGTTAGGCTGTGCGGGCACCCGACATCCTTCCCTAGACCCGTCGGGGGAACCCTTACCAATTAAATTAGGAAAATAAATATAACAATTCCTGAATAAGGACAACACTAAATAAAAAAAAAACACAAACATACTGATACCTCTAAGCTGTACAAAAGAAATTATAGCTGACTACCCAACATACTAGGCTTAAGGCTATCCAGACTAGACATCTAAGAGTACCAAAGAAGACAGATACCTCCTGAAGGGAGCAAAATGCAACTGAAATAATGAACAATAAAATGGTGGCAATCCGTAATAAAAGCTGGCTCACCCTGACAGCTGAAGTCGTCTTCGCTCATTCACAACGTAGCGAACTCAATCCTGGAGCGAACCTTCCGAAACGAAATAGATAGACTAAAACCAACAACAAACAAGCGTGAGTCAAAAGGACTCAATAAATGGGGCAGACTAGCCACCTCAAAGAATAGGATGGCTAGCCAGGGAGAAAAGAAATAGATAAACTAAATTCCTCTTATTTAAATTATGAAAAGGCAGAGCCAGATAATAACTAGAAACACGTATGGAATCATAAACAACCAGGGACATAAGGTAGACAGAACATATAGGTATCCCGAGCATATCAACAATCAGAAATACATCCTGTTAGGGCGTGCAACCCGATCCATATATTCATACTGTCGTACCGTGCAACCCGATCCATATATTCATACTATCTCGGCGTGCAACCCGATCCGTATACTTATACTGTCGCGGTGTGCAATCTAATCCGTATATTTATACTGTTGCAGCGTGCAACCCGATTCATACATTTATACTATTGCGGCGTGCAACCCGATCCATATATTTATACCGTTGCGGCGTGCAACCCGATCCCCGCAACCCAGTATACGAGCTAGAAATATATAGGCAAACTGAGATATGTCCACGACTTAGTATACATACCGCATACATAAAACACAACACAATACACACAATAGTCAGTATGCGGTGCAATGGGATGGAATGAATGCCGTACGATGCAATGCAGTCACATATGCCTGATACCTATCTCCGGCGCGGGACTCTCATCGTCTACCAGGAGATATATGCAATAATGCCCCTTCACCGGCTCGGGACTCTCATCGATTACTGGGAAGTATATGCAATGATGACCCTTCACCGGCTCGGGATCTCATCTCTTACTGAGAAGTATATACAATAATGACCCTTCACTGGTGCGGGACTCTCATCGCCAACCGGGAAGTATATGCAATGATGACAGCCAGAGTACAATTCTCAGATACTCAATGCAATACCAGCAACAGGACATAACATATATTATACAACATAAATTCAAAGCTAGGGCGTAATGAGTACGCCTATCGGCAGCTACATACGCAAGGAACACGTGGTAGAATATCCACAAGGCCAAGGGCCTCCAACGAAATGGATATAAGCACTTACCTCTTCCAAAAGTTGGCATTGCTAATCAACAACTGCTTTATCCTTTGTTTTCATTACCAAACGATCCCACTCTATTCAATAAACAGAAAAATATATCAAATTAGGCTAAAGGCTTCATTCCTCACATCTTAGGGCAATCCAGGTAGGAACCTGATACACTATTTGCATACGCAATACGCATGACAGGCCTATGTACAAGGTTTAAGGTCACATAACCAACCCTAAATAAATTACATTTATATGTTGCCCATAACTCACTGAAAACGAATATATAATCAATTTCATTATCGGGGTCCATTTGACCCTTTAAACTATTAATTGAACTTATTAAAACGATGTATAATATTCCAAATTTTACCGTTAAAACATATTCAAACACACGTAATAAACTCAAATAAATCCAACTTTTGCATACAAGTTATACAAAATATATGTAACATACTCGCGAAAGCGGATCTTAAATTGGACTCCCGAAACTCAAGATGCGAATTTAAATAAAAAAAGGTCAAATTATTTAACTTTCGACATTTTAGCGGAAACTAGCCGAACAATATTGAGATTCACTTTCGAAAAATTACGAAAGTCACAAATAATCATACGAACCTAACGGCGCTTTCGGATTTCGAATCCGAGCTCATTCACCAAAACCGAGCTCGAAAATCTCTTTTTGATATTTATCGACAATAAAAACTGAAACCTTCTTCCGATGCTTACCAAACAAGGTCTGATTTAGCTCAAATTTTACAGATAAGTCTCAATGAGCCTTACGAATATTTTAAAATTATCGGCACGCCAATCAGAGTTCTAACTTCCGAAACGACTAACCGAGGTCATTTCATTCTCCTCCACTTAAACTCTCGTTCGTCCTCGAACGAGCCTAAGTTTAAAGAAAATTCCGCACAGATAACAAAAGAATTTTCACGGCCTTCATAAACTACTCCACGGGAATTATTTCCTAATTACAGGATCAGAATTATAACACGTATATCGAATTCTTGGATAAAAACATAGCTGGATCATATCATAACGCCATTGCCCAGCTTTTTCTAACTTCACTGATCCTTCCTCGATCACGAGGGGAGAGTTCTATATTTTCGAAACAAAGATACACGAAACTTTGAATGGGTTAACAAGATTCAACCGATAATTACCTCTTCGATATACCTTTCATTATAGAACAGGTCGATGGAACTAAGAATTAGCTCACGCTTGATACAATAGGGGAAGCTTTTGAAGTACCTTGTCACTACTCACTATAGAAGATTTGGTGCAAGCTATATTATTTTTACGAATGCACTATGCAACATCTCAGTTGATTTTAGTATTGTTCTGCAAGCTCCTTGTGAAAATGTAGTTTCTCATATCCTAATGTATGTCAAGGTTCATCTGAACAGGGTCTATCATATAAGGATAAGGATCATGCAACTACTGGATAATATGATGCAGACCAGGAATGATCTTCAGACTAAACATCCACTTCAGGGTATTGTCTTTGGATTGGAAATATTATGACTTGAAAAAGTGAAAATAAAAGAGACATGTAGTTAGATCATGAGCTGAGGAAGAATACCGGCAACAAAGTTGATTACATGTGCACTTATAACGCTAAAGTAACTTCTCAAAGAGTTGACGTGTGAAGGAGATATGCCAATGGTGGATGGACAAAAAGCTGCACTAGACCTTTAACTCTAAATTTTCATGAAGTAAAACAGCGTCAGTATGAGGATCCAGTTCTAGTTGAATACAGATAGATAGCCAGAAGAAAACCAGAGTCACAATACAGGGTTACTACTGACGGTGTTCTCATGTGTACAGATAGACTTTGTGTTCCTGAGTTTGCAGATTTATGTGGACAGATTATGATAGAGACGCATTATTCCAAATACACTGTTCATCCAGGTTCGACTAAGATGTACCATGATCTTAAGCAGATTTATTGCTGGGACGGAATGAAGTGTGACATAGCAGAATTTGTGGCTCACTGTTGCAATTGCCAGCAAGTTAAAGTCGTGTCATCTTTCCAGACTTTATGCTTTCAGCAGATATGTACGTATATATATGATCAGGTTGCCAGCTTATCTCTGGCATTAATAGATTAATAGTGGATTTAGTGTCGTGGCCCTAGATTGGGTCGTGACAATAGTGGTATCAACGCCTTAGATATTTAGTATTACCATTCAATATTTGGAGGAAGACTCCTCCACTTAAAGCACAAACTCATGCAGCTATTTGAATAGGAATAACCATCCCAGCACAGTCTACTGGACTAAAGAAGTTTTAGCTAAAAGTCGAATGTAGGCAGACCTAAGCTACCAAACTACCCTTTCAAGTTGCCAAACAGCTGCAAATCTCGAGTTCACAACTCCATACATTTTCCATAAGCATCACCGCTCGATAGCTCAATTCAGGGGGTCAAATGACACCTGTCATTACCCTTTGTAGCTTTAAAACACAACAATGTGCTTACCTGACTACCTTGACACGTACTCTGGCTCAACACAGGGAATATTACAAGCGGCTATTAACCACCCAAACTCACTATTTCCGGACGATGAAGAAATGGTAATAGACCGAGGATATAAATAATTAGAACTTCAGGAAGCTCATCTTCTTATTGCTTGGCTACCAGAGCTAGACTACTTCCGAGTCAGGCTAGCCAAAGAATCACAATTGAAGAAATAGACATTAAATGAGCTTTATGGAATATCTATGCTAATTTAATCTCCCAATAAGAAGGAAACTCTAACAATTTACCAGAAAACCCTTTTATAATCTAGAAAAGCTCATACGATAACATGACTTTACTAGCGTTTTGAACCAAGAGGAGATACATAGATCGAATATTACTTACTAACCACTTTAAACCGAAAGAAATAATGACACTTTCTGAGGATGACGAATAAGGTTCTCATCATGCTACAAACACTGAATTCCAAAGAGAGAGGTAAACTGACTCGACATAATACGAAAAGGTGGCACAACAAGTTGCCAAGCAGACCACACCGATACTCACTCAAAATCTCTCACATTTAAACCAGATAACTAGTAAGGTCTCACAAATGCCAGGAATAAATCATACCAGAAGCTTGCCTCTCTACCGCAACTGATTCTTAACAGAAACAATATCTAAAGAAACCATAGAACATGATATGACATACCATCTCCAGATCGATCGGAGGAATCAAATCTTAAGGGAAGAAGAAATACATGGGTCTACTACATCGGATGCCTCAGCATCCTGCCAGACTAGCAGTTCATAGAACTGCCTCTGCAGCTGAGCTAAGTAACTACTCTGATAATCACCTTCTGAAGAACAACAGCCACCACACTCTCAACCTCTACCGGATGGTGGCATTTCTTTTGCTGATTGAGATCTAAATGAAACCCCCTGCGACTGCGCAGATGCCTGCTGACGAGAGAAAAGACGACTGTTAACTTGTCGGAGTAAGGGAAAACTCCTCAAAGGATAGCCAGACTCACAACAATGATAACAGGAAAACTCCTCAAAGGATAATCAGACTCAAGACAATGATAACACCTTTTTGCTGAATATGGGAACTGGACATATTGTTGATAGTTGTAAAGAAAAGACTGAATCTGATCTTGACGAGCTACTGGCGCACTCTAAGAATTACGTGACAAAAGCTGAGATAACCTGGAAAGTAACCTCCCAACATAAGCAGAACTCTTACCTCCAAATGAGGTACCATTGTTACCCACTAGGGCCATAGGATCTCTTGCTCTCCCGCTCTAACTCTTCCCGCTCTAACTTATGGTATGCCTTAGTACCTTCGGGTAATAAGAACAACAACATCAAATGAAATCCCGACCTCAATCTCTCGAGCCATCTGGGATCTTAAGGAAAAAGAAAGCTCATCAATAAATCTTTGAATCTCTCGAAAGGCTCATGGACTAGTTCTAATGCATATTCAGCCATTCTATAGAATTCAATCTCATATTCTGAAGCACCAACAGGCTAACCGACAGGCTACCCTGTCCAATCCACTCAAACTAGCAACACTTTTCATCTCGCTCGCTACTCGAAAGGAACTTTTTCATGAATCTAGAAGAAAAATCAAACCAAGTTAACTAATAAAATAGCGGTCCACCAATCCAGGGCTGGACCTTAAAACTAGAAAGCAGAATAATCAATACCATACTGCTCGATATAATCAAAAGCCTGAAGGATACAAATACCCTGACATTATTTTTTTTTAAAAAAACTTCACGGGGTTTATCTGATGCATTGCTTAAGAATATCAGAAGGTTCAACCGCGTAAAATAATGCAACCTCTTCGGACACTCGGACCGAGCCATTACTCAGGCTAAATAACCAGCCATAATAACTAGAGGCACAACACATGCTGTCTCCGAAACATAATTCACTGCAGCAATATTAAGAACCTGAAGAGGATTCTCTGAGATCGAACGTCTGCACATGCGCCAAGCTGATAGGCTGCCCAGTGAATAAAAGGTTCTTGCAGTATCTGCGTCACCAAAATTCTCGTAAAAGCATCGTAGAGAGCCAAGGGAACCACAAGGTCCTGCTCCCTTGCCCCTCGCAAGCTCGTACAGCTGGGACCTCCGTAACTAGATCGTCAGCATGATCTAAAACTCTCGGGGCTTCGTCAGTGCTAACCCCAGGCCAGACTGCTTCGTCTTGAACTCATACTGTTTGCTGATTTGTCGCATGAGGGTTTCACAATTACCACGAAGGAATTAATGAAAATACTTTTTCATCCTAGACCGACGCACGATCAGAAAAAAAAAAGTGAAACTTCCTAAATACTATCATAGTCTCTCATAGATAAGTACGGACGTCTACGTATCGATCAGCGAGACTCTCCTAGACATTGTTTTAGTTTGGATAGACTCTAAACCGGGCTCTGATACCAACTGACACGACCCGAAATCTGGTTAGGCCGTGCGGGCACCCGACATCCTCCCCTAGACCCGTGGGGCGAACCCTTGCCAATTAAATTGGGAAAATAAATATAACAATTCCTGAATAAGGACAACACTAAAAAAAAAACACAAACATACTGATACCTCTAAGCTGTACAAAAGAAATTATAGCTGACTACCCAACATGCTAGGCTTAGGACTATCCAGACTAGACATCTAAGAGTACCAAAGAAGATAGATACCTCCTGAAGGGAGCAAAATGCAACTGAAATGATGAACAATAAACTGGTGGCCATCCGGAATAAAAGCTAGCTCACCCTAACAGCTGAAGTCGTCTTCGCTCCTTCACAACGTAGCGAACTCAATCCTGGAGCGAACCTGCCGAAACGTAATAGATAGACTAAAACCAACAACAAACAAGGGTGAGTCAAAAAGACTCAATAAGTGGGGCAGACTAGCCACCTCAAAGAATAGGATAGCTAGCATGGGAGAAAAGAAACAAATAAACTAAATTCCTCTTATTTAAATTATGAAAAGACAGAGCCAGATAATAACTAGAAACATATATGGAATCATAAACAACCAGGGACATAACGTAGACAGAACATATAGGTATCCCGAACATATCAACAATCAGAAATACATCCTGTTAGGGCGTGCAACCCGATCCATATATTCATATTGTCGCAACGTGCAACCCGATCCATATATTCATACTGTCTTGGTGTGCAACCCGATTCGTATATTTATACTGTCGCGGTGTGCAATCCAATCCGTATATTTATACCATTGCAGCGTGCAACCCGATTCATATATTTATACTGTTGCGGCGTGCAACCCGATCCATATATTTATACCATTGCGGCGTGCAAGCCGATCCCCGCAACCCAGAATAAGAGCCAGAAATATAAAGGCAAACTGAGATATGTCCAAGACATAGTATACATACCGCATACATAAAACACAACACAATACACACAATGGTCAGCATGCGGTTCAATAGGATGGAATGAATGTGGTACGATGCAATGCATTCACATATGTCTGATACCTATCTCCGACGCGGGACTCTCATCGTCTACCAGGAGATATATGCAATAATGACCCTTCACCGGCTCGGGACTCTCATCGCTTACCGAGAAGTATATGCAATGATGACCCTTCACCGGCTCGGGACTCTCATCGATTACCGGGAAGTATATGCAATGATGACCCTTCACCAGCGCGGGACTCTCATCACCAATCGGGAAGTATATGCAACAATTACCCTTTACCGGTGCGGGACTCTCATCTCTTACCGGGAAGTCTATGCAATAATGACCCTTCACCGGTGCGGGACTGTCATCGCCAACCGGGAAGTATATGCAATGATGACAGCCAGCGTACAATGCTCAGATACTCAATGCAATACCAGCAACAGGACATAACATATAATATAAAAACATAAATTCAAAGCTAAGGCGTAATGAGTACGCCTATCGGCAGCTACATACGCAAGGAACACGTGGTAGAATATCCACAAGGCCAAGGGCCTCCAACGAAATGGATATAAGCACTTACCTCTTCCAAAAGTTGGCATTGCTAATCAACAAGCTCTTTATCCTTTGGTTTCATTGCCAAACGATCCCACTCTATTCAATAAGCAGAAAAATATATCAAATTGGGCTGAAGGCTTCATTCCTCATATCTTAGGACAATCCAGGTAGGAACCTGATATCCTATTCGCATACGCAATACGCAGGCCAGGCCTATGCACAGGGTTTAAGGTAACATAACCAAACCCTAAATAAATTATATTTATATGTTGCCCATAACTCACTGAGTACGAATATATAATCAATTTCATTATCGGGGGTCCATTTGACCCTTTAAACTATTAATTGAACTTATTAAAACGATATATAATATTCCAAGTTTTACCATTAAAACATATTCAAACACACATAATAAACTCAAATAATGCATTAACATCATTACTTGAATGTTTCGAGGTAAAAATTCTACTATTTTCCCAGCTCTTTTCTCATTTTCTGGCATTTTTTCCATTTATGCATGTTTTTCTCTTTGCCTGCTTCTGAATCGTTTTTGTTACTGTTTTCGTACTTAGCATATGCTAAGTAACATATATGACTAGCATATATGTCCACCGCCATTCGATTTTAGCTTTTTGTCGTTTTCTCATTTCATTTCATTTTTTATTTTTTTTTCTTTTCGTGACGAAAATTAAAACGGTACCCTACGATATTCTAAATAAATCCAACTTTTGCATACAAGTTATACAAAATATATGTAACATACGCGAAAGCGGATCTCAAAAGACTCCCGAAACTGAAGATGCGAATTTAAATGAAAAAAGGTCAAATTATTTAACTTTCGGCATTTTAGCAGAAACTAGCCGAACAACATCGAGATTCACTTTCAAAAAATTACGAAAGTCACAAATAATCATACGAACCTAACGGTGCTTTCAGATTTCGAATCGGAGCTTATTCGCCAAAACTGAGCTCGAAAATCTCTTTTTGATATTTATCGACAATAAAAACTGAAACCTTCTTCCGATGTGGTCTGATTTAGGTCAAATTTTACAAATAAGTCTCAATGGGCCTTACGAATATTTTAAAATTATCGGCACGCCAATCGGAGTCCTAACTTCCGAAACGACTAACCGAGGCTGTTTCATCCCTAAAGCATTATCATTGAGATTATGAATTACCTTGGCTGTTTGAGCTTAATGCTTGGGAAACAGGGCTTTGATACATGTTCTACCCCCTTAGAAATCCCCTATCTGTGTATATTTGCTAGGATACCCTGCTTGTATATGATTAGAGTGAGGAAAATCACTATTGCTTTCTTCTAGGTTACACAGGGGCCTCTCTCTACCCTCATCTCCTATGTGCTGCATCATCCTAAGAAAATATGATCCTTGGCTGTCTTAAAACCTGCTTAATAGTTTCTGAGTTAGATGTTAAAACACTATTTTGATTTAAAAACTGGGATTTAGAGTTTATTTAGGATCTGGACAATATAATTGGTGTATACAAGTTTTAAAACTCAAATTACAACGCGTGAAATATGTCATTCTATGCTATTGTGAAACCTTAATGATAAGGGGCTAAATGTGTGAACTTTGTCTGATCTTTGACTATTTCTGTAAACTAAATTGCCTCTATTTTTAAATTAAATGATATGGGCCCAATACCTATTTCAAACGTGGCCCTTTATATGCTTAAACCAATCCTTAATAAACTTTAAGCTCCTTTATACTAATCTAATAGTGTATAGGAGTGTATAAGTTATTGGGGTCAACTATACAAGTAATTATATGTATTTTCTAAATCCTAACACATGTTATCATATATATATATATATATATATATATATATATATATATATTATGTTATATGTTATGTGCGTCAGCCCCCTTATGTACATTTTATGTGTTTTGTGACCCTTTTTCTAAAACAGCCCCCTTTATATACATATATTTTCAAAACTTTCCCCAAAAATAAAATAGTCATTAAGGTTAGGGCTCGACAATTAATATCAAGTCACACCGACCCTAAATGGCTAAAATTTTATGTCAAAAATAACCCCTACTTGGTTTGAAATAAATCTGAAATATTTTCTTTAAAACTGCCTATTTCTTCAAAACTGGTCGTTTTTTGCAAATTGTATTAAATACTGAAAATTGCATAAGTAAACTGAATTGAATTAGCTCTCGTGATATTAGCCCTACCGAATATATGTTTGCGAATATGAGCCCAAATGTGCAATTACACATAGGTCTTAGGCCGTTCTTGCAAATTTAAAAGACCAACACCATGTACTTGCTGCGCATATATACTGTTTTGTATAAATAGATTTAGTTTCATGGATAATTGTGATTTTAACTCTCAAGATAATAATATATTTTTGTGAACATGATTAATATTTATCTATAACTTGTTAGACATCCGAAAATTAATTGATCGGGCGGGAACCACTTTTTTTGGGACTTGGGGAAGTGCCTAACACCTTCTTCCCCGAGTCACTTGGACTTCTTACCCTCGAATCTCTGGAATTGAGTATGTCGAATGAAAGACCCAATCTTAGACATTTAGGTGACCTAATACACCTTAGAAACTTATATTAGTTGGCGACTCCAATTTCTAACTCAAACGAGTTACCCAGTTAAACCCGAGTCTTGATTCATTCCGAGTTAAGTAAAATGTGGGTATGACAATGATGTGTCGTGCCACGACATTAAATAAAACGCTCCTTGGGAGGCAACACAAGAAAATTTTTATATAGTTTAGTATGAAAAATAAAAATTAGAAAAAAAAAAAGATCAGCGTGCCACGATGTTAAATAAGGCGCTGATTGGGAGGCAACCCAAGTTTCTCGCTTATTTTTATTTTGTTTGTTTTGAAAGGATGTTATTTGGTGGGGTTCTTGCAACCTCTTGTGTTTGAAGATATGCTTGAGGGGAAGTCTGAGCACCATGTACTCTAAAAAAGCTCACAAGGATGTTCTTCGGGCTTATAGCCACAGGGAGTTTTTATATACCCTTGTTTTGATTTTAATGCATCGAGCGCAATGCATGATTTTAAGTGTGGGGTGGGAGTCCTCTAATTTGTGTTAATAATCCCCTTTGGTTTTTCTTTGTGCCTCGAATATTTTCCAAATGATTTAGTTTGAATCGAGTATAGCATAGATTTTTTTAGGATTAGAGTATGTGATCTTTCTATGTATGGCGTATTTCATATAAACACTTTGGTCGGAATATGTGGATTACATACACTCTTCATGACTTGTGTTGTTATGCCTTGATAGCTGTTGTGTACCCTTGTGTAACGCCTAGGTTCAGGATTTGAATCTTTTATGTGTTGTACTTGAATACATGCTTGCTTGCTTTAAAGTGAGAGCTAGAGTTTAACCGTCCTGAGTAGACCACGCGCCATATGTGTGTGAAATTTGTTGTTGCTCTGTGCTTACATTACAATGTCTAGAACTTATCTCGAGTGTGTGCAAAGCGAAATGATGACTCTTGCTCGGTTTATAAAGTGATATAGGTATTTCTTTGTTAGCCTATGAATTATTTTCCTACCCAATAAAAGTTGACCCTAGTTAGCCCCTTTGAGCCTGAAACCTTTTCGTTGGTAACCATATTACAAGCCGAACTCTTTTATTTTGAATAGACTATATGTTGAACCCTTTTACCTCTTTTGAGCATTTGTGGTTCTAATAAGTTGTGACAGCTATAGTGAGTGGAGTTGGTTGTGGTTGAGACCAGTGAGAAGAAAGAAAGGTGGATTACTTGGGAGAAACTGCTGGTAAGGACTAAAAAAAATGATAAAGAAGAAGAGAAAAGAAAAAAAAAGGAAGGAAAAAATATAGTCATTTACTAGTGGTTAATCTTGAAAGCTTGAAGAAAAGAGAAACTTGGGATGATAAAGAATTTGGAAAATTAGAAATAGTCGGGTGAAAAATAAAGTGATTTAATTATTTGATGCATTAAAATGCTCAAGAGAGGTTAGTCACTCTTAACTAAATGTATCCTACCTGTCATGCAGCCTACATTACAACCTGTGAAAGTCCTATTGATCTTAGACCGAGTGAGCTTATATTAGTCGAGTCCTACACCTCAGGCAAGCCTATAGTACGTCTGCTGTGGTACATGACTTCTTTCTGAGAGTGGGTGAATATTTCATTTGTTAAGTCCCAATATTACTTGAAACTTTCTGTGTGAATGAGACAGTTTTCTTGTTATGATGGCACATAGTTTATGAGGGATTTATAAATTTATTAGGCTTCTCAGTTAGAGTAGGTGAGTGAGTAGGAGAGTTAGTGTTAATGAGTCAGTTCTTGAGGTTAGGAATCTACGCAAGGAAACTTGGTAGTTTTAAGTATTCTTGGAAATCATATATTTGTGAAGAATAGTGTGAAGATTGCATATGCGCCGTTCTAAGTTTTTTTATAAAACATGGCCATAGGTAGTGTCGCCATTCCTAGCTAAGTCCAGGTTTTGCTCGAGGACGAGCAAATGTTCAAGTGTGGGGTATTGATATTCGGCGAGAAATGCATATTTAGAGCCTTGTTTTGCCTCATATTTGTAAACTTTGTGCATTAAATGAGTCGATATCTTAGTGTTCTTGAGCTTATTACGTACTTTTAATCGTGTAGGAATGCACTTGAAGAAAATTAATGGATCTGGAGTTGAAATGATAAAAAATGGAGCTTCAAAGTCTGAGTAGAAGCCCGAGACTCGACCGAAAACCAATGCGTGGATGAAAAATAATTAAAAAAAGGAAGAGCAGTAAAATATGCATGCCGTGCCACACTTGGCATTGCGCTGCGCGACGTGGCAGGGTCGAGCTTCAGAGAGTTGAAATTTTGAAAATCCTAGAAAAATCCCTACCGCACCGTGCTATGCAATGCATTGCGCGATGTGGTTGGCTTAATTTCATGACATGTTGATTCCAGGTTTATTTTGATTCCCGAGCTATGTGGGGATTTTTGGACGATATTAAAAGCATAAAAACAGACCCAAAAATGCACTTTTGACTTGGGAAGGAGCAAAAGGAGGCTAGAGCATTGGAGACTTGGATATTACAAGAGTTTTTCTTAAATTCTTCCATTCTTCTTATAATTTATATGTTCATGAATATTTCTGACATGATTGTTATGAACATGAGCGGCTAAGTTACCCCATCTCTAGGGTACGATGGAACCATTATTAGATGATGTACTTTATATTTCGTGATTAAATCTAGTTTGAATTCTTATTCCTATTCATTCAACTACATTTTGTATTGCTTTTAATTGAAGAGCTCTCACTTGAATGTGCCTTTTTGTTCTTGAGATAACTTGAAAAATTATTTTGAGAAAGGGTTAGTTTGATGACTATACTTTGGCTTATACTAAGGAATTATTTAGGTCAATTTATAGAGTGACTTAGGAATAATTTCCTTTTATCGTGATGTTTGTGAGTAGTCCATATAATCATCTTTGTCTAACTTAGAAGAGTATTTTGAGATAGCTGTTGCTTATGATTGAAAAATACTAGTGACAAACTAGGAGTTCATGTCAATAGGAATAATTAAGCGAGATAATCAATACATCATCCCAATAATTGGGGAAGTCATTGCCCTAGGTCTTTTACTCCTAAATTTTACTCTAGCTATTTACTATTTGTCATTGCTTACGTATTGTTCATTATTAGTTTTTCTATACAAGAACCATTATAAATTGCTCTTGAAATTGTTGCACGAAAATTTGGTAAAAATAAGGTTATAAATTAACATTTCTCTCTATGAAATTCGGCCCCAGACTTGTTAAATTGGGTTACATTTGCAGCGACCGTTTAGTCTTTTTCATAAGACATAGTTCGGCGTGATCATATAGCTTTGGGCATTTAAACATGAGTTGAATGAAAAGAATGAGAAGAAACAACAACAACAACAACAACAACATACACAGTGCTATCCCAGATGTGGAAAATGAGAAGAAAAAAAGTAAAACAATAAAAACGAACTAAGAGTAAAGCAGTATCATGGCCTAAGATAATGGCTCTAAGAAATTTACTAACACCTCAAACAATATACATGGTCATATCTCGTGAAAGCAGAAATTCAAGAAAATAAGACCCATATACATGCATAAAATATGGTCATGGTGGGGACGATTATCTGTATAAATTTTTAGCTAATTGGAACAATACTTGAGGCTTTAGTGGAATTGCTAAATAATTTTCTTGTGATATCTTTTGTTTATAATTTAGCCTGATCATGTTACATGTAAAATATGAAGATAAATATGAAGAAGTAGGCAAAAGTTGAGAAAAAAGATAAATATGAATCTTGGCCAAAGAGATGTGATACCTCACCTCTTTTGAGCCTAGAATTATATTTATATATAGATTTGACAACCATCTCATCACACTCATGAATAATTCACACCATACAGCACTCATGATGATACCTTTCTATGTTTATAATGTGTACTTTAATCTCACTCTCTCTCTCTCTCTCTCTCTCTCTCTCTCTCTCTCTCTCTCTCTTGTTTCTTTTTTCTTATTGAGGGTATTCTCATTCACCTCCTTGGTTTATATGTAGTCCATCTGATAAGATATACTTTATTATATCATGAGTTCTTATATAGTTGAATCCTTGTTGAATAGTCTATGAAAGGCCTTTAAACTTTAGTATCTTGTTATAGTTGAGGTCAACTAGACATGATGCAGTCATTATTTTTATTTTTTATTTTTTGAAAAAAAGAGTCCTAAAAAATATTGGATTGATTACATAATTATGCAAGCTAGCATTTCACTTTACACAAAAATAGTAACATTACTTCAAATATAGCCATGATATATAAAAAGGTAGGAGAAACCCTGGAACTCCCTCCTATACCTCCACCCCCCACCCCCGCGCCAACCCCATATCTGTTGCTTCCATCATTGCCGGCCGCCATCGATAGCTACAATTTTGTTTTCATTTTTCGTTCGTACCTTCTTGGCTTAGGTTTTTGTATATTCCTGTATGTAATTTATATATACTTTGTATGCGTGGTGTATCTCAATGTATGTCTGATATACTGAACGTACATATCTGAAGATACACCATGTATACAAAGTATATACAAAAGACATACAAGAATATGCAGAAACCTAAGTCAAGAAAGTACGAACGAAACTCCATGTATGCACCTTCAATATATAAGACATACATTGTATATATAATGTACATACAATGGATGCATTTAATACTGGCGTATGTAAAGTGTACATTCTTTGTATGTCTATTGTATCTCCACTGTATATACAGAACATACGCCAGACATACAATGAGTATATACTTCTACCCTCACCCACCTTAAAGAAATCACCATAACAACCATAGATCTGTCATAGCCACCATACAAACCTAAAAAAAGGCACCGACGCCATAAAAGTGGCAGCACCGTCGACCAACAAATTTTAAGCAGCGATGGTGCACTAGCAACAACTATGAATTCCGTAGGTAAAAAGGAGCAACAATGATGGGGGATGGGAGGAGGGGCAGCAACAACGACTGGGTTGGAGAGGGATGCAGATGATCGGGTTGGGGGGAGAGACAGTAGGCTACCGTCGCCAACGCTTGTGAAGTAGGTAAAGGGGTGAGGTAGAGATGGGAGGAAATGAGTTAGGTATTTATGTATGTAAAAATATGCCACCTATAATCACGGGGATACGAGTTCAGCTTACGAAGGCTAAGCTTACTGTACAAGCCAATGGGCGCTGAGGATATACGCCTGCTCCATAGCCACGGCTACTCATCAGGCACGAGCCCAAAGTTGAAAGGCACATACCCAGTCGCCTAAAAAGTACTAGTCTCCTAGTTATGTTTTACTTTGTATAAACTACCTCTTGTAACAGGCACAAGGCCAATAGAGTTAGTATTTTATCATAATTAAGATTGGGGTAAACCAAAACCTGTAATACCCATTTTCCCTCCACTGTACTTGACACAAGAGATTCTATTACAAATCCTTTTTTCTCGAGGAATACAACTCCTATTTTCTTGCATTTCTACACTAGACTTAATAATTTACTTTATTGCTTGTGACCCTTAATAAATTGGTCTGTTTAAGTTCTTCGGCAAATTTTTTTTGCATAAATAGTTTGGCACCCACTGTGGGGCCTAGGCAATTATTATTTTTTTAAGAAGCAAATGCCTGAATCATGTCGCAAGACGACGACAGATTCCCACAAAACACTGTTCATGCAGTAGACGATGGAATAAAGGATCCCGACGATCCCGCTAATAATGAAGCAGATTTGCCCAAGGATCCAATCAACTTGGAAAAAGAAGGCGAACACAACAAGGAAACCCCGCCAAGGCCGAGAAAAAATTTGAGAAAGCTTTCAGCAAGTTTCTCGAGGCACAATAACAACAAAAATCACTCCAGAATTCAAGGATACTAGCAAAGGTGTTTAGCCAAGCACCTGGAGGAAGTTTTCACCAAATCAGCTCCAAGGCAAGAATCCCCTCGCGGATCAAAGCTCGCAGGGAATACCCCGGTCTCAGTTCCCCGTTGAAGAATTGATTTGGATTTATCCTCATAAGGCTCGATAGCAGCCAACGATCCAGCATCAACAGAATCTGTTGTCGTACATGCAATGTGCCAAGAATTGAGAGAAGCACGAGTGAATGAGTTACATACTGGGCGCTCCGCCCCTAGTATCTAAAGTGGACGAGATGAAGTTCTCCAAGCAACCCTACAAGACAACGTCATGCCACTTAAAATCTCGAGGATTTTTCGTCTTCCAAAATCACTAAAGTACGACAGTACTACTGATCCTTGGGATCACATAGCTACCTATATCACAAAAGTCAAGAATAATGATATGATCGAGAAAGAGATCCAATCAGCATCAGCAAGAAGATTCAGCTCTACTTTGGCTAAAGGGGCCTTGTTGTGGTACACCTAGCTACCAGGCGGGTCGATAGAATCTTTTGCCCAGATGCAGGACCAGTTCAAGAATGCGCGCTCTGGAGCCTAAAAGTGCAAGAAAAGGATGGAGGATATTTTTGAGATCCGAGATCAAGAGGGAGATTTGCTAAAGGACTACCTGAAAAGATTCCAAAGAGATCGAATGACACTGCTACAAGTGTCGGACAATATAGCGATTGTGATGTTTGCCAAAAGCTTGAACCCCAGAGGTTTGGTAGCCACCCGAGAGCTACAAAGGGATTTGTAGGAATACCCAGTTAAAACATGGGATGCATTGCACCAGCACTACAGCCGTAAGCTAAGAGCAGAGCCAGAAGAAATTGGAGCGACTAGAAAGAGAGGTAATAGAAGACGCGGGTTGATGTGTGAGTATTTTGCTTAAAATAACTCGCTTAAACTTTTGTTTTTGAATCAAAAAGCAACCAATCAATAAGGAAAATATTGTGTTTTTGCTTTGTTTTAGGTTTCTAAGCCAAAGTGAAGTAAAAGAAGCCACAAGGAGGAAAACATTCATGGAAATAGGGACATTTTCAAGGAACTGCAGAAACAAGGAAAGTGTGGCTGCCCATGTCAAGGGCGACCGCTCTTTCCTTGTAAGAGAAAATCATGCCAAGTAGAAGGGCCGCCAAAAAGGCTCCCAGTGCATTCAATGAAGCTTCAGCATAATATGTAAAAGGTCGCCGCACATCCAAAAGACTTGCGCCCAATCAATTGGACATAGAATTTCAAGTGGAAGAAAGGGAAACCTACCATGAAAAGGGCCCTCAGCCTTATCATACAAGAGGAAGAGAGGGGAGACGCCAATTCAAAAGGGAGGTCCACCTAATCTTGAGTGCTGCAGAAAGGCCCTAGCCCTCTGTTCCCTATTTTGAGTTCCAGATTTGAAGCCAAACCAAAAAGGCCTCAGCCCTTCCAGAGAGACCTCAGCCCAACATGCAAAATGGAATTTTCGTAAGTAGTTTTGGAATAGACTATAAATAGCTAGAATTAGAAATTTCATATCACCTTTGACTAGGAGAACAAGCTAGAGAGAGAATACATTACTTCTTTGGAAGATTTCAATCTTTGTACAAGGATCGATCGTATTGGGTAATTTTCATTACTTGTTCATTATTCCAATGCAAAATCTACTACGTACAAGTATTGTTTCATTACAAAGCATGAGTAGTTAAATCTATAGCTAGGGTTCTAATCAAAACCTAGTTCATTAATCTAATGGATCTAATATATTAAGCCTTAAAACTAATTGATACTCCATTTCATTACTTTCCATCTCATATCATTACAATTTGAGGTGTACAGCTCAATTTTGTAAGTATTTGCCTATAATATCTTTATTTTTCTAGCCGAGGGTCTATCGAAAATAGCCTGTCCACCTTGGTGAGGGTAAGATCTGCGTACATCTCACCCTCCCAAGACCCTACTTGTGGGATATACTGGGTATGTTTTTGTTGTTATTATTGTTTGTTGTTGAGGTGTACAGCTCAAATTGAGCCTTAAAGTAATAGATCTACACCGAAAGGGTGTTTCTAGGAATGTGATAAGGTGCCAGGAGAAGGTGTTTTTGCGGTTATCCCGAGTTAACGGGTTGAGCACCGAGAGGGGGATACCTTACTTGAAAATATTCTCTTGAACTCCAAGCAACACCTCTTTACACAGAGATGGAAAAAGGTATTAGTCCCATTCATTACCGAGAGGGGTGAATTAGGTGTATTCGTGCGAGTTCTATTGGACCCACATTATGATTTGGCTAGACTAGTACCCACTAGGTTACATAACTAGGTAGCGATTATGATTCTAGTTCTTTCTACTCATAAGAAAACATATTAGAATTTACTTGCCTTCAATTGATAGCTTTAGTTATATTCAAACTCAATTTTAGGATTCAATTTACTATCCTAAGTAGCTCGGTTCAGGTGTCCTATGAGATAAGAGAGTTCCACCTAAACTCATGGGTAAGTTCTATAGAGTGGCTGTAAGACCAGCTTTATTGTATGAGGCTGAGTGCTGGCATATCGCGAACACCCATGTCAAAAGATTTAGGTAGCCGAAATACGGATGCTGAGGTGGATGTATGTGCATAAAAAGAAAGATAAGATTAGGAATGGAGTCATTCAGGACAAAGAGGAGTGACCTTAGTAGTGGACAAGATGTGGGAAGCAAGCCTACAATGGTTTGGGCATTGACATGGACCCAACTATGGGTAGGGGTCAAGATACCCTAGTCGAAGTAGGGATCAAACACGAGGACTTGCAGGAGATGGGATTTAGTTGGCTTCGCTCAAAATAACTATTTTTAATTAATTATTCGTAGATTTGATATGGAATTCAGCTATGACTAAAGAAAGAGTCATTAAAGATTAGTTTTTAACAATGAATAAAGAAACTAGGATACTGATTTCCCCCCTAACCCTCTAATCTAATGAGTTTAGTACTAAGCTCTATCACACTTTAGGTCACCTAATGGACTGTTCTCACATATACCCAATTTACCCCCTTTCGATGATGAATCGACGATACTAACTCTTGCCATTTCGGTACCAAGAGTTGGTGCTTTGAGTACTAGAAAATAGTCCCAAGTAGGGTATCCTCCTTTTCGGTGTTCAACCCGTTAACCCGGGGTAAATGCAACACACTTACCCCCGGTACCCCCATCACTTCACTTCCCATTCCTAGAGATACCCTTTCGGTGTAAGTCTAGTACTATAGGGCTCAACTTGAGTTGTACACCTCAAGTTGTTGTAATGTAATCAAAACTAGTGAAATAGGGTATTCCTAAGTGTTCTAAAGCTTATTATACTATACCATTTGATTATTAGATTAGGATTTAATTAGTATGCTAGAGGGTGATTTAGCTACTCATGCTATGTAAGGAATCAAGACTAGGAAATAATAGATATTGTATTGGAATAGTAATGGAAAAATAATTCTTACAAAGTATGATGTTGTTCTTCACAACCCAAGAAAGCTTGATAAGAAAGTAATGGTGTTTTTTCTCTACCTTGCCTCTTAAGTTATGTAAAGCGAAGAATATATTCAAAAATTTAAATCTAGCTATATGTAGTGTTTGCCTAGACTAATAATGAAATTGCCACTAGTAGGTTGGGCGGGGCCCTTTTGTCAAAGGGTTGAGTACCAGAAATGGACTGGACGAAAGGGCTGGTGTATCTTGGACATGGTTGGGCGCCCTTTTCTAGCTTTGTATGAGAGGACGGCCGCCCTTTATAATGGGCGACCGCCTTTTATTCTTTTCCAAGAGAGGGCGAAGTTCAGCCTCCGAGTGTGGTCACCTCTGCTTCTCAGCAACTTTTCTATCTTAGTGCAATGGGCGCCCGCCCTTTGGGTGGGCGGTCACCTCTTCATCAATTCTCTAGATTTCCAGACTCCATCAAGATCTGGGGCCTTCTAAGTCGCCCAATTGAACTAATCGTGCTTTTCACATTCTTGGAAAGGGTAGCATGGGCGGCAACCATTTCATGTTTCTGTAGCTTCTTGAACATGATCGCTTCTTGAACATGACCACTTCTTGGTCATTTCTTGCTCTTTTTGGTCACTTATCTTTCTATTTGGCACTAACACATGAAACCAAGCAAAATACATCATTCCTTCCTAAAGATTGGCCACTTTTGGACTCAAAAACAAAAGTTTAAGCGAGATAAAGTACGAAAAATGCTCGCGCATCAACTGCCCCAAACTTGAGTCTTTGCTTGTCCTCAAGCAAACCAATCTCTACCCAAGAATAGTGAAGCACTTTCAAGTCTAGCATACAATGAAGCCAAGTTTCATTTTCAACGTTTCAAAACTTTCGACCTTATTTGTTACTAACACATATTCACTCTCATGAACACTAAACAAGTCTCTTAATGAATCACTACACAAGATTCACAATGGTCAAAGGATGACATAGAGCCTAAAATGTGGAGTTGGTTCATCAACCAACTTCACTTGGTTTCAAACCTCACATCAAGCCAAGATCTCACCTCTCATATCACCACTTGCAATTCTCACCACAAAAGAATATTCCTTGTCTCAAAATCAAATTCAAACTAAGGACTTTTCAACAATTAAACACTCACTCTCTAAAGAATGTTCACGAGTTGAGTCAAAGTACCATAAGCTTGCCCATATTGTAAGTTTCCACTAATAGAGAAAACCGACTTTGGATCAACTAGAATTTGATTAGCCTTATAATGAAGGCTTGGGGCTAAGTGTGGTAATTTTGGAATATTTTGACTACCAACCTCTTCTTAGTCACCAAATCTTTTACAAAGCTTACCATATTAAGCATTAGACTTAGAGCATCAACCAATGGTAGGTTTATAGAAGTTGAGGCAATTTTCTCCCACACTTTCTTGAATGATTGGCTCTTCTCAATTTTTTATTTCTTTGGAGGAAAGGTGGAGTAGGCTTTGGGATAGTGATTTTGGTAGGAATGACTTCTTTGGGTGGTGGAACTTGTTTGGTGGCTTTTTGGGTAGTAGCGGGTGTTGGGGTTGGAATTTCTTGTACATGAAAATTTTGGGATTCTTCCTCAACTTGCACATCATACACATCATCTACTACACTAGGCATAACCTCCACCTCTTCTTCAATCGTTTCAAGCAAAATTTCATTTTCATCATCACCTACCATCTTGGTATCATTCCAAGTCTTTCCACTTCGAGGCATGATAGTCATTACTTGATCTTTTGTATTTCTCTTAGTATTCACTACTGTATCAATTGGTAATTTCCCCTTGAGTCCTTTGATTCACTTGATGAGACAATTGGCTGTATTGGGATTCAAGCGATTGGATAGAAGTAGAATGTGATTGTACGGTTTGCTTGATATCCTTTATATCTCCCGAATTGTCTTCTTGAAGCTTCAACATTTTCTCCATCAGACCTTCCAAGCTTGAACTCTTTGAGTTACTTGAACTTTTTTTAGACTCATTGGGACCTCTTTGATTGTCATGTTGATTTCTCCCTTGATTGGTTCCACTCCATCTATGAGTGTTACCCCATTGATTTCCTTATCGATTGTACGACCTCCATTGGCCTTGAGCCTGATAGCCTTGTGGATTATATGGAGGTCTTTGCCCTTGATAGGCATTAAAATAATTGACTTCTTCATCTTGTTCTTGACCACCTTGATTTACATTTTGCATTTTTTGGACTTGAGTGCAAAACCGACAGGTACATAACCCGGTGGAGCATAACCCATATGATAGGGTTGATAGGAATAATTGGGACCATGATGCACCTCCTTGGAAGACATTTCAATTGCATTAATTTACTTACTTGTAGGCTCTTGGTTTTGCTTCAATTGGGTCATGGCAAGTAACTTAACCGTTGTAACAAGTTGACTCATTCTTTCTTCTTGAGATTCAATTGCCTTTGCCATAGCATCAATTTTAGGGTCATGAACACCCTGCCTTCTTACTCTTTATTTCATGTTCTTGATTGCTTTGTGTCCTTGTTGATGAGGTCAATTGCTTGTTGAAAAGTACCCTCCATTAAGTCTCCTTGAACAAATGGTTTATAGTTGTTTGGTTGTTATCATCAAGACCTCTATAAAAAGTCTCCAATAAAACTCTATCTAGAAAACCATTACCACGACAAGAATGGATAAGCTTTAGGAATCTTTCCCAAGTCTTATGCAATGGTGCACCTGCTTGTTGTTCAAAAATAATAAATATCACCTCTCAAATCCACAAACTTGCCCGGTTGAAAATACTCATCAAGAAAAACCTTTACCAACTCATCCCAACTGTGAATACTTCTCTTTGGCAAACTATCCAATCAAGCCCTGGCTTTTCATTTTAGAGAAACTGGGAATAGCCTAAGGTGGAAAGCATCATCGGTTACTCCGGCATGTTTGTTAAGAGTGCAAATTTCAAGGAACTTTTGGAGATGCTTGTTAGGATTCTCATCTTCTTCTCCTCCAAACAACCCTCGATTGTCAACTGAATTAATAGCGGCTGGTGGTATTTGGAATTTAGTCGTGGCTCTAATGCGTAGAGGCACAATGGCTCCACAAAAACCATCATCATTCACAACTTCTCTTCTTGCATTTCTTCTTGCTCTACCACCTTGAGCTTGAGCATTCGGTTGTGCTCTATCTACGTGCTCCCTGTCAAGTATTTTAATATTTTCTTCAACACCAACATCCTCCACATTATCATTAGGTGGTGGAGAGGTAGTGGATCATCTCCTTGTAGGTTACGCACACCTCCAACATTGTTTTGTGGAATTTCTTGTCTTGGTGGCATTTTTGGTAAATACGTACAAAGTCAAAGAAAACCAAAACCAAAAGTGAAAGATGCTTGAATCAATCAAACTAAAACAAGAATTTAAACTAATTCAACTAAATAGTCTACCGAAGTCCCCGACAACGACGCCAATTTATGACGTGGACCTAATTAAGGGTAGGGATCACAAATACCCTAGTCGAAGCAGAGATCGAACACGAGGACTTGTACGAAATGGGATTTAATTGGATTTTCTCAAATCAACGCTTTAGTTAGTTAATCCTTGATTTGAAATGGAATTTAGCTATGAGTAAAGAAAGAGTAATTAAATATTTATTTCTAACAATGAATAAAGAAATTAGGATACTAATATTCCCCTAACCCTCTAATCTAAGGAGTTTAGTTCTAAGATCTATCACACTTTAGGTCACCCAATGGACCTTGCTCACATATACCTAATTCACCACTTTCGGTGATGAATCGAGACTATAAACTCTTGCCCTTTCGGTATGAAGAGTTGGTGCTTCGAGTGCTACCAAATAGTCTCAAGTAGGGTATCCCCCTTTCGGTGTTCAACCGTTTACCCGGGGTAAATACAACACACTTACCCCTAATTCCACCTCACTACACTTTCCATTCCTAGAAATAGCTATTTGGTATAAGTCAAGTACTATAGGGCTCAACTTGAGTTGTACACCTCAAGTTGTTGTAATATAATCAAAAGTAGTGAAATGGGATACTCTTCAATATTCTAAAGCTTATTATACTATACCCATTTGATTATTGGAGTAGCGTTTAATTAGTATCCTAGAGGGTGATTTAGCTACTCATGCTATGTAAGGAATTAAGACTAGAAAATAATAGATATTGCATTGGAATAGTATTGGAAAAATGATTCTTACAAAGTATGACGTTGTTCACAACCCAAGAAAGCTTGATAAGAAAGTAATGGTGTTTCCTCTCTACCTTGCCTCTTAAGTAATGTAAAGTGAATAATATGTTCATAAACCTAAGTCTAGCTCTATATGGTGTGCCTAGACTCATTACAAAATTGCTACTTGCAGGTTGGGCGGGGGCCCTTTTATCAAAAGGCTGAGTTCCAGAACTGGACTAGGTGAAAGGGCCGGCGCATCTTGGAGATGGGCTGGCGCCCTTTTCAGGGTTTGTATGAGAGGGTGGCCGCCCTTTACAATGGGCGACCACCTTTCCTTCTTTTCCAAGAGAGGGCAGAGTTTAGCCTCAGAGTGTGGTCACCTCTACTTCTCAGCAACTTTTCTATCTTAGTGCAATGGGAGCCCCTCCTCTGGGTGGGTGGTCGCCTCTTCATCAGTTCTCTAAATTTCCAGATTCCTTCAAGGGCTGGGGCTTTATAAGTCGCCCAGCTGAACTCAAGATGCTTTTCACATCCATGGATAGGGAGGTCGCCCTTAGCATAGGCGGTCGCCATTTCAATGTTTCTGCAGCTTCTTGAACTTGATCACTTCTTAGGCATTTCTTGCTCTTTTTGGTGTCTTATGTTTCTATTTGGCAATAACACCTGAAACCAAGCAAAATACATCATTCCTTTTATAATGATTGATCACTTTTGGACTCAAAAATAAAAGTTTAAGCGAGTTAAAGTATAAAAAATACTCGCACATCAGACATGTGAAAAAGATGAGCGCGGATGCCCAGTGAGGAGGTGCGAGAGATTGGCAGTATTTGGTCTTCGGAGAGGTAAAGGTAGACAGAAGAAGAATTTAGACAGGACTGTGATTGTTGTTGTTGTTGTACTTTACTATTGCGAGCAAAGTAGGCCACTTAGCTAATTTCGAGTAAAAATGAAAGTTCCTTGTGTTCGATCCCGTTTACACGAACGGATAATTATGACCCTACTTCCAAAGCACATCACGAGGTTCGATCGGATCCCTCGAGATCCTCGAAAAACCGTAGCAACAGGCAGGGCGTTAAATTTGATGAATGAGGGTCCAAGCCACGACAATATAAAGATTCGGGCTGAGGGTAAACACATTTGACCTGGTTAAGGACCATCTTGGAAGGTTAGGCCCCCGAGTACACTTGCTTAAATCAACAACAACAAAATATTAGTGAAATCCCACAAATAGGACTAGGGAGAGCGCTATGTACGCGGACCTTAGCTCCACCAAGATGGAGAGGCTTTTTCTGATAGACCCTCGGTAAAAGAAAATACAATCTTGAACACATGCTTGAAAAGAGAAATCAAGATGAAAGTACAAGTTTGAAAACATATTTGAAAAGAGAAAACAAAATGAAAATACAATTGTACCGAGAATATGAACATAAGAACTAAAGATTACAGAGATAAATACAAAACACCAATAGCAATAAATACGAGAAATAAAACAAATGTGAAACTCCTGAACTTGCACGAGTATTATCTAACATTTAACTCTAATCTTTGACCTGTACGCTTTTCTATCTAGGGTCATTGTCCTTGGTGATTCGGAAGTGGGCCGTCTTGTCTAATCACCTCGCCTCGATTCTTCTTCAGTCTACCTCTACCTTTACGTAGACCAAAAACTTCCAATCCTCGCACCTCCTCACTGGAGAATCTGTACTCCACCTCTTCACATGTCCGAACCATCGTAGCATCAATTCTCTCATTTTGTCCGCCATCGGTGCCACTCCCACCTTGTCATGAATGATCTCATTCTTAACCATATCAATCCTTGTATGCCCACACATCCATCTAAGCGTTCTCATCTCTGCTACGCTCATCTTTTGAATGTGTGTGTTCTTGACTAGCCAACATTTCACCCCATATAACATGGATGGTCTGAAGGCTACTTTATAGAACTTACCTTTAAGTATAGGTGACACCTTCTTATTGCACAGGACACTAGAAACAAGCCTCCATTTTATCCACCCCGCTCCTACACGATGTGTGACATCCTTGTCAATCTCTCAATTTTCTTAGATTATTGACTCGAGATACTTGAAGCTACCTTTCTTGGGGATGACGTGTGTATTTAGCATCACTTCCACATCAGACTCATAAGTTCTGCCACTAAACTCGCAGTTCGTGTACTTTGTTTTGGTTCTACTCAGCCGTAATCCTTTAGATTCTAGAGTCTGTCTCCAAACCTCTAGCTTATCATTAACCCTGCCGCGAGTCTTGTCGACTAGAACTATACCACCTACAAATAACATACACCAAGGAACCTTTCCTTCAATACTCTAATTTAATTCATTCATCACCAGAGATAATAAGAATGGACTCAGCACTAACCCCTGATGCAACCCTATCTCGATTGGAAAGTGATCTGAACCTCCACCCACCGTTCTCACTCTGGTCTTGGCTCCATCATACATGATCCTTAATTGCCCTAATGTATGCCACCGGAACACCTTTAGACTCCAAACATTTCGAAAAAAACCTCTGTAGGGACTTTGTCATCCACATTTGCTAGGTCAATGAACACCATGTGTAAGTCCCTTTTCTTGTCTCTATACTGCTCAACCAACCTCCTCAAAAGATGGATAGCCTCTGTAGTCAATCTCCCAGGCATGAATCCAAATTGGTTTTCGAAAATGGTTACATCTCTCCTCATCCTCCTCTAAACCACCATTTCCCAGACTTTCATTGTAAGGCTTAGCAGTTTGATACCCCTATAGTTATTACAATTATGAATATCCCATTTGTTATTGTACAACATAATCATGGTATTCTACCTCCACTCTTTGGGCATTCTAGCCATCCTAAAGATAACATTAAACAACCGAGTCAGCGATCTTATACCTGCTATACCTGCGGTCGTCCAAAATTCCATAGGGATCTCGTCCGATCCTATTGATGTTGGACATATTATATGTGTGTTTAGTATTAATTTTCCTTGACTTTTACTTGTGTTTAATGTGGATTATGTCCAGTATTACTTATATTTTGATGTTACACTGATTTATCATGTGTTGGAAACGTATGTATGATTTGAGAGTAATTTGGAGAAAAAATTGGAATGAAAAGAAGTAAGCTACAAGCTATCCAAAAAGCCACATGCTATGGTCAAAGGAACATAAGAATGTGGAGACACAAATTATATTGGAAGTTGGATTTTACAGCAACACTTCAGCAAGCATAAAATTTGGAACGAAGGATTAATCCTAGTGGGAATAAGATAAAGGAAAAGATCAATGTCCAAGCCAATAAGAAAAGGCACCCCTATATAACTAAAGAAGAGATTATTCACGTGGGGGAACTGGGACGTTGTCAACGCAAGGAGTAGCAACAACAATTGGGACGAAAAGCAGCAAGATTATAAGAGTTTTTTCTTTTCCTTCACTTTTTCTTTATATAGTTTGTTAGTTCTAGGGTCGTGGGATTCTCCATCTATGTTGAATTTTGGATGTTAATTTAATTTTATTAGTTTATCATATTAGATTATTTATTAAATCCTGGTCTTAATTATTTTCCTCTTCTTAAGAATCTTCACTAACTGTATCGACTTCCTCGTCAAATAATCAATGTTCCAAGATCCAAATCTCAGTCGAGAGACCCTCTTAACAACCCTGCTCCCCATCCCCATCCCCAACCCCATCCGAGGATAAAACCTAAATCTACCATCGTTCACAAAAGCCACCAATCAGATGCTACCAAATCAGCAAGGCTACTAGGACTAACACTTCAATAGAACAACTAAGAATGGATATAAACTCCTATATTACCAGAAATCACCAACCCAAAGGTTAAACTATCAATATTCTGAAAATAAAAAGGCACGTTATCTAGAGGAATCCAATAGTAAAGCATCACTTACAAGAATCTAGGAAAACAACAATGTAGATTGAGAAACTAACAGTAAAGAACTAGAACTAAATGATAGCCAAATAATCACTAAGAATCTTAATTAAATAGGGAGAAATGCAAGGAAACAATTGAAAATCGCAAATCGAATGGAGAAATTAAAACGATAAAAGAGAAGAAAAGCAATGAAATGAAGGACTTACACGGGCTGCCTCTGGCTGAAAGGCAACGTATCAAGGACCAATTTTCTATTCAGGTAGTGCTTTTTAACCGGTCGAAGTCGTCTTGTGAAGTAGTAGTAAGGAAGAGGGTGATCAGTTTGTATGAAGTAGCTGTTGGGAGGCGTAAAGAAGATAGGAGAGAGAAAGAAAGAACAGAAAAGGAGAAAGATAAGAGGAGAGGGAAAAGCGAGAGTAGGAGTGGTGTTACCTGATCGCCGATGGTGTAGTTGTCGGCGGTGTATGGTGGGTCTAGGAGGTTAAAAGAGACGTTCCCTTTAAAGTAATATGATGTGGAGTATAAATGAATCCTTCTAGCGAGTAGCGCGAGTACACTAGCTTACAAACATAAAAATGCCTCAGACAAAAACTCTGTGATTTACTAAGAGTTTCATTTAGGGAATGGGCACGACATTGCCTATTCCAAAACCCTCATGCTAGAAGTTTCACACCTACTGAATGAGGGACACCTTAAGGAACTACTAGCCGACAGAGGAAGGGAGTCTAATGCATTAAAAAGCAACGACAAGCGACCCGTCAATGCAATATGTGGTGGACCTGAGCCAACAATCGAGACAGCTAAAGATGTGATGAGTTGCGAGGCCCGCGAGGGAAGAAGGAAAAGGTCACGTATCAACATGATCATATTCGACAGAGGAGATTATAAGGACCTCCTACTCTCGCATCATGACACCTTAGTCATTACCCTAAGAGTAATCGACACATAGGTGAATTGAGTGCTTGTGGATCCGTGGAGTGCAGTCAACATAAACTGTTGGGAAGCTATCCGCGATATGGAGCTTTTAGGATAGATAGTCTCTAGTTCATATACGCTAACCAGCTTCAACAATTTAAGCGAAAGATCAGTAGGATAGATAGTCCTTCCAGTCCTCATACCAGGAGTATCAAGATTGACGTCCTTCCAGGTAATGATGTGCAATCTCTCGTACAACATCATAATGGGAAGACCTTAGATACATGAAGTAAGGGTCGTACCTTCAACACTTCATCGAGCGCTCAAGTACCCAAACCCATAGGGGGTAAAAGAGATCCGGGGAGTGAAAAAATTATCCAAGAACTGCTATATATGACTGCTATCTCACGCACAACAAAAGCAGAGATGAAGAATCAACAAAAGCTAATGGAAAAGTTGTTAGGACCTTTCTTGGTGGCAGATATCGCAATTGAACCAGAAGAGCCAGAAGGGGAGGATCCTTAGGAAGCACATGTTGTCTTCCCGATCCGGATGCAGAAGAAGTTTCAAAATCTATGCTAGATGATTAAAACCTGTTGATCTTTGATGAAAAGACACCAAAAAGATTGTTCTACGTAGGCTAAAAATTAATGGTTGAAGCTCGACTAGATTTTGCTAGCCTTCTACGTTCCCGAGCAACGACTTTCGCCTTGACGCATGCTAGAATACTAGGTATATCCACCCAGTGATCACTCACAAGCCAAACGTTGATCTGTCCTACAAAGCCTTAAAGCAGAAGAATGACCAATTAGTTGCGGGAAAAGGCAATAGTTCTCGATGAGGTTGAGAAGTTGCTGAACAATAGATCTATACGAGAAGTTTGCTACCCAGACTGGCTCTCAAATGTGGTGGTCGTCCCAATGAAGAATTGTAAATTGAGGATGTGCATAGACTTCACTGACCTGAGCAAAGCATGACCGAAGGATTCATTCTCGTTGCTGAATATTAATCAACTCATAGATTCTTCGAGGGGGCTACGAAACTTTGAGTTTCTTGGATGAGTGTGCAGTACACAACCAATTCCTCATGAATCGGAATGATCAAGATAAAACCTCTTTCATTACAGATCGGGGGACTTATTATTACCAGGTGATGTCGTTCATATTAAAGAATGCTAGAGCCACCTATAAACAGGTAGTGAACCTGATGTTCAAGGATCAAATTGGGAAAACTGTAAAGGTGTATATCGATGACATGCTGGTAAAATCAACGCTCGTGAAGGACCACATCAAGCATTTGGAGATAACGTTCGATATACTGGATAAGTTCGGCATGAAACTCAATCTAAAAAAGTATTCCTTTGGGGTATCTTTAAGCATGTTCCTTAGGTTCATCATCTCGAATTGAGGAATCGAAGCTAAACCTGTCAAGATAAAAAATATTGAAGCCACGCCGAAAGTGTTGAAGAGTAAGGTCGAGGTGAAAAGACTGAACGACCATATCCACCACGTAAAGCAGGTTTATCTCTTGGTCCTTAGAGTGATTCATCAATTTTTAAGTGTAATGAAGAAGAACAAAGGTTTTGAGTGGACGAACCAATGTCGATAAGAACTCCGAGACCTGAAGGAGTACCTTTCAAATCCCCCATTGCCGGCCAAGCCACATGAAGCAGAACAACTTTTGTTGTACCGAGCAGTCTTGGAAGTATCTACAAGCATCGTTGTTGTACCGGAAGAGAAAGGAGTGCATTCTCGCATATACTACGTCAGTAAGTCCCTACTAGATGTGGAAACTCGTTATCAAAATTTGGAGAAGCTTGCATTAGCTCTAGTTGTAGTTGCTCGCAAATTCAACAACAACAACAACAATAACATACTCAGTGTAATTCCATAAGTAGGGTCTGGGGAGGTAAGATGTATGCAGACCTTACCCTGACGACCTTATTTCTAGATTCATACGATTATTGTTGTGACATCCCAATTTTGCACATACCCGAATGCTCAGGATGCTTGGCATAGTGCGTTGTGGAGCTAAGAGAATATGATATCATCTACTAGCCTCGAACGGCCATAAAATTACAAGTTCTTGCATATTTCATCACTGAATTCAGCACCAACATACTGCCCAAAGTTGAATATGAGTTGAAAGCTATGGGAGGAATCACACTAAGAGAATGGATGGTTTATACAGACGGAGCCTCAAACGTCAAAGGAATTGGGCTCGGTCTAGCGTTGAAGGCCCCGACCGAAAAACTTTTTCGGAAGGCAATTAGTTGCACTTGATCACGATGAATCAAATAGAATATGAAGCTGGCATTCAAGGACTTGAGCTAGCTTACATATTAGGGGCTAGGGAGATCAGTCTCAACAGCAAATCGCAACTGGTTGCCAATCAAGTAAAAGGAATATTCGTAGTTAAGGATGCTCATATGTAAGAGTACTTCGCTAGAGTAGAAGCCATTCTCAAAAACTTCCACAAGTAGAAGGTTGCTCATATTGTTGAACCCCAAAAATCATCGGATAAGGCAAACTATGTTCAACAAAATGTCGATTCCAAAGGGTTTATTTGGAGTCTCCACCTAATTTAGGAAAATTAGGAACTGTTATTAACTAATGAGTCCAAAATTTATTCCCCTTTTTAAATGGAAAAGATGATTTTTAGAGATTCTAAGTAAGTGGTTCAATTATTTTTTTAAAAAAATGTCTTTAATTATTAGAGCACTTTCAAAAATCCACCAAAAGTAGTTGCTTCTCCGGCTTTCACGAATTAGAAAAAATTAAATAACTAAGAAATTTTGAAAAATAGGATAAGTAAGTAGATGAATAAATAAGGGATAAATAAATAAATAAATAAATAGATAAGTAACTAATAAGTAATAAGTAAAAAAAATAATTAAATAGTTAAATAAATAGATAGATAGATAAATAATAAATAAATAAATAAGTAATTAATTAATTAATTAATTAAATATATAAATAAAGAAATAATAATTACAGGGAGGTAAAATTTTAATTGTATTTTATTTGCACACATCATTTAACAACAATTTCTAAAATTCATAATCTAACTAGCACTTTTAAAGAAAAGGAATAAGGCATTTGCAAAAGTAGTTCAAATCATTTTCAGATCAGAATTCATAACAACTCTATCTTACAGGGCTCCTAGTCTATTCTGGGAAGTCCTATAGCATGCATTTTCTAAAGGATAGGGGAAGAGAAGAGTTAGAAGTTAGAACCCGGAAATTGATGCTTCAGAAAAAGTCTCAAAATTTATTTTTTTCGTTTATACATTTTTCCCATGAGTCCTTAAATTAACTCAACAAAACACTTTAACAGATATTCTAAAATGTCTTCAATTCAGTAATATTGGCTCCCGGGGTGAAAAACTTGACCCTGAATCGGTATTCATCCACCCAATGCAAATGTGTCATCCCAAATGTGAGTTTTTCCAAAATCGTTCCCAATTATTCATGCCAAAGAAAAAAAAATACAAGAAGGATTAGAATGCGCAACTAAAGACAAGACAAGATACAAGCAAAACAAAAAGAAAAGAGGGCTGGATAAGTAACATTTTACATAATTAATCTCAACTGCTTAAGGGTATTTTAACACCTAAACTTTTAACATAATGGTTTTAAAGGAAACAATTAACACCAGAAATTCCAACTCAATTCTCCTAAACCAAAAATTGGACCCTATGAACTAACATGCAGAACCTATAAGACCAGCTGACACAAAATGAAAACATGAGGGAACAAGAAACTGATGCAGGCACATCTTTACATTTATTCTCAAATCCAAAGGTTATTACAGGTAAAAATGAACTTAAACTTGTGTGGACAAAAATACGCCATCAATTATGGGGATACGAGTCCAGCTGGTGAGACTAGACTTATCCTACAAGTCACCGAACGCAAAGAATACACACCTATTCTATGAGTTACGACCGTTTAGGCGGTACGAGCGTAGGACAAAGGGCATACATCCTGCCGCCTTAGGGTTGGAGTCTCCTAGTTAGGGTTTAGTATATACCACCGCCTTGAGTTATAGGTCCATAGCCTTATTATTGTTTATTGTTTATATTTTATCTTAATTAGGACAGGATATCCACTACAATAAATACCGCTCCATACATTGTATTGTGCAACAACACAATTCACCACAAAATCCGGCTATTCTCAAGGAATAAGACTAATTTACTTTTCTTGCACATTACTTTCTCTCTTTAATTTATTTACTTTTCAATCGTATAAGCTGTATTGCTTGTGACCAAATTCTAAATTAATTGTTTAACCTATGCAACAGATTTTAGGCATAAACTGTTTGGCGCCCACCGTGGGGCCCAAGCAATTGTAGGTATTCTACGAAGGAAAAGGTGCAATCATGTCTGATGATAGTAGCAACGTTCCGAAGAACACTACAGACACAATAGTTGAATCCGTGAAGGATCCTAGTGATCCCAGTATGCAGCCTAAGGATCCAGTCGAGCAATAAAAAGACCCTTCCTAAGAGCCAATCCATGTCGCCAGCTATGGGGAAGGCGACCATCCGCCGGAAAGTAATATTGAATTCCGAGGTTTCTTGTAAATCTCCTCAACTCTATGTCAGAGCAACAGCAGCGGAACTCGAACAATGTGGTCGAGGGGATATCCCAGAAGTTAGGGACGATGTTTGCTAGATCATCTCAGACGCCAGCACCCCCGCGAGGACCAGATTCAACGAACAATTCATCAGCATCTGTCCCTAACCGCAGGCTAAACATGAATGCCACCCCTAAAGGATCATCAATCATCAATAATCAATAATCAAGACCTTAAGGGAGCGCCTGTTATCTAAGACCTCAAAAAAGAGATGAAGGCCATGCATGATTGGATTGGTAATATGCGGAGTACTCTACCCCAGGTTACCATTATAGATGACCAGAAGTTTTACAAGCATGCCTACAAAGCAAGCGATGCACCAGTGCATATACGAAAACACTTCTGTCTGTCGAATAACTTGAAGTATGACGGAACAACTGATCCGGATGAGCATATTGCTAGGTATTACACGACTGTAAAGAGTAATGAGATCACCAACGAAGAGATTCAGTCTGCTCTGGTGAAGAGGTTTGGCTCAACTCTGACCAAAGGCGGCCCTTGCTTGGTACACTCAACTACCAATGGGCTCCATCGAATCATTTACTCAGATGCAAGACCTATTAAAGAAAGCACATTCTAGTGCCCGCAAGTGGGAGAAGCGCATGGAGGACATCTTCGAGATTCGCCATCATGACGACAAACTGCTGAAGACAATATTGACAGATTCCAACAAGAACTCATGGAGCTTCCTCTAGTCCCTGATAATATTTCCATTGTAGCCTTGGGCAAAAGTCTGAATTCGAAAGGGTCGCCAGCTACCAGGAGAATTACAGTGGAGATTGACTCAACATCATGTAACAACATGGAGGCCATTCCATCAGAGGTACACTGAAAAGCTTCGCTAGGAGCCTGACCATTCCCAGAACCCCGAAGATGAACAAAGAAAGAGAGCAGGAAGTCCCTCTCTGGAGAGTGAGGGGTACAGAAGAAGAACAACAGCAAAGGTCCAGAACCAGGCAGAAAGCGGAAGGCAGAGAAGTTCACAGAGATCTGGATCCCAAGAAAAGCAGGCAGAGTCCTATAGCTTCATAGATTTTGGTTTTCAGGTCAACGTCGTGGACTTAGTTGCTAATCACTTTGGAAAACTAGGTCCTAGGGTCCGATGGCCAACTACCATGAAAGGAGAAATGGGAAGAAATGTAACGCCCTATTATGATTTTCATCGCAGCAGTGGCCATGCAATAGACGATAGCAAGGCCCTGATGATTGAAATCGAGCATCTATTGAAAGAAGGACACCTCAAAGACTTGATAGAAGGAGGACCACAACGTTTGAGAGAGCCAGATTTTGAGAACTTGAGGACCATCAATGCAATCTTTGCGACTCCGGAACCAGTCACAGCCTTGGGGACTACAGAATTGGGGGGAAGTGTTTAGTCCAATTCTATTCAGCCCGGAGGAAGATGGAGAGCACTAGAGCGACCTCGTCGTTTTCGTAGGCGTATCCAACCTGGGCACCCAGTAAGCTCTTATCGATCCAGGGAGTAGCGTGAACGTTATTTGGATGGAGATGCTGCAGAACTCGCGTCAACAGAACCAAATAACTTCAAGCCTTCAGAACATAATTAGCTTCAATGGGTGTTGAGAAGAACCTGTCGGGGAACTAGCTTTACCGGTCCATATACCAGGCGTGATAAGCATTACCCTCTTCCAGGTGTTGGATTACGATTTGTCTTTATGACGTCGTCTTGGGACGGCCTTGGATACATAACGTTAAGGCAATAACCTCGACAATCCATCAAGTCTTCAGATACCTGACTTTTCATAGGGTTAATGACTTACGGGATGAACGGTTTTCACGAGGAGAATATTATCCTACTTGTCTCAGGGATCTTGGTCATCAACCAGTAGCAAAAATAAACATGACCGAAGAGGAGTCCATCGAGTTCGAGGCCATGGAATGAGAAATCAGAGAAGATATCAGCGAACTACGAGATGGGTTGGCGGTGATGGATTAGCTAGTCCCCAAAGTCGCAGAATTGGTGTGTCTGCTCTCTGAGGTGCTACGGAGACCAGGGAGGCCCTATGGCTGATACAGAGTTACCTAACCGTCGCCCAGAAAAATATGTAGCTCCTACAGCTTCCGGTAATAACCGAGCCAAAGCTAGGTGAGCATCTGTTATTGTATGTCTCGATCTCAAAAATCATGGAATGCAGTCCTCGTATATGAAGAGAATGAGAGGCAATTTCCCATGAAGTATGCCAGCAAAAGACCTTCATGTCGAGCCAGGTTTCTACCTTTACTTTTTCAGTTTATTGCGGCCGTAATGATGGCGACCCAGGAACTATGTTCGTATTTTCTCACGGCCGTAGTTTATTGCAGTCAGCATGGTATCCTCTAAAATGCTATGGACCATATTGTCTAAACCCGGACTCTCAGAGGAGATGGCAGAATGGGCTGAGATACTGGGAGAGTATGACATTATCTAAAGACCCCAAACAGCTACCAAGTCGCAGGAGCTGGAAGGTTTTACTACACTTCGTGGAGAAATCGAAACCAAAGGCGAGGAGTCAATTAGAGGCAAAGAAACGATCGAGCTCGGATGTTGGGGGATTGGCATTGAAGTAAACCTGAAAGGGGAAGAAGCCGACCTCGATCTGCGGGTCAGGACACCCATTAGGATGGTCTTTCACAAGACTGCAAAAGCTCAAAGCGACGAAGCAGAGTATGAAGCCATAATTCAAGCACTTGACTTAGCCTACATACTTGGGGCCAGGAAGGTCACCCTCTTTAGCAGCTCCCAACTGGTCGTCGATCAAGTCAAGGAATTTTTTACCACAGGATGCATCTGCACGCCGGATTAGTAGAAGAGAATGAAAAGACTCTTAAAAAATTTTCAAGCATGAGAGTTTGTCTATTGGAAAGGAGGCTCAAGTGAGGGCGAAGTGTCCGGGGATTCATATAATCAACAAATAGTGGTTGAATTAACCTCCGGGGACGTGATGAACCTTGAAGTTCCAAACGCAGAATCCTTCACAGGGCAGCGTCATGCGCTGATCAACTACCTAAGCAAAGGAATCCTCCCCCAAGACAAATTAGAAAGTAGACAATTGCAAAAACAAGTTATTCATTATTGTTTGATTGGCACAGAGTTATACCATCGGGTTGTCAGCGGCCCTGAGGTAACATCTCTAGGCTCAGCACCCTCGAACAGGGAAGCCCAAGCACATGCCCCCGAAGCTTCTGAGGATCGAACTTAAAGTATCTTTAGCTTTTTTAAAGCATTTATTTTTATGTTTTAATTTCTTTTTAACCTTGATCCCAGTATTATCAAACCCATCAATCATGTTATGGTTTTCACCCGCAGCATCTCAGGCCTACCGCCCCTTTATCAATAAAACTACTATATTTACTTAGTCAGTTTTACTTATTTATTAAGATCCATCTACGATCCAGCTATTCATAGCCCCTCCAGACCTAAGTTGAAGTAATACACTCACTTTTCGCTACAAAAAGAAGGGTAAACTACTCGTCTAGAGCTAGATCATATCTAGCTTAGCCACCAGGCATATTCGTATGTTGAACTCGTTAATTCAAAAATCACACCTACATGCTGACGGGGATGCCCGTTCGCATAGTGTCAGAAAGTCTTAAATACTCGAGTCACTAAGCAGAGACATTCGAAGTCGGATGCAAAAGTGCCCGTTTCCGCACGGGCTAAAGTCATCCTATTGTGGGCGCAACTTAAGTCGTCACCTATTGATGCAAATTAAGAGCCCTTCAGTGTGCACACACGTCTCTTGAAGATACTAGTCCAGAAAGACACACAAAAATATACTGCTTGGCTACACATTACACCACATGTAATTACACAAGTACGTAAAAAATAATTGATGAACGACCATTTTATTAATAACAAACAGCCCGTAGTTTCATAATATACAATTAGTTTTTCCTGAATACAACATTTGTTCATAACAAATTGTAGAAAAAAAAAAGGAAAGGGAAGACTAAAAATAAAGAGCTCCTCAGAATTAACATGGCTGAAAATCCTCCATCTGGATTGTAGCTACAAGCAATAAACAGTCTGGAGTTCTTCTTTTCTTCTAGCAGCTCGAGATATGTTGGCCTAAGCATTCTTTCAAGGCACGCGTGGTGCAACAAAAGCCTGTCTGCTTGATCAAAGAAAAAGACCTCAGAAGCGTCCAAGTACAGGCCTAACCTCCTCCATCTTGTCCGTTGAACTTAAAGAGAAACGTGAAGACTCGCCGCAGAGCTTAGAAAGAAAACTTGACCATCCGAGTCAACCTCAACTAGTCAATCCAGAGTGTATAGCCCCGCAGATCTTCAAGCACAAACAAGAGCTCACTAGGGATGGAGGAGGTTGAGCTGGGAACCTACCACAAGGGAGACACTTCCCTCGGGTTTCCCATAGCCAGCGACCGATGAAGCGTTGCAATAGCGGTTTAGCTAAAGCAGATAACTAAGGTGAAAGCCATGAATCGCGAGGGGATCTAAAGCTCCGGGACACCTTAATCACCTGACTACGTGAAGCTAAATCCTCTTGTCTGCCATGAAACGGATTCAGACAAGTCGGCTTCAGCCCTACTCCGTCAAAGAGGAAATCTAAGCACCAGAGAAATCCTGGCGGAGAAGCCGCATGGAAGCTGAAAGGGCTAAGCGTCCTGACCCCGCATAACAAGAAGAATATCACAGCAACCACTGTGTTATAAGATGAACGCACCGTAATCAGTGCACATGACACAATAAGAACATCCCAAAAGACGTCGTTAGAACCCCAATCAAACATCATGACATGGGGGACTTCATCCGTTTTCTCATGGACAAAGAAAGAAAAGGAGATAACTGCAGACGAATTTTCTCCTATAGTTTCTTCATGGAACATCCATTCGGAATGAAGAAGGTTTTCGGGGAATATCAAACCAGGATCAAAGGAAAATATTTTTTAAGAGAAAAAAGTTTTGTCGCTATCATAAGAAAGTGCCGAAGAAGTGAAGTATTTTCTGAAGAGGGAGTTTGTGATTTTTCTACTGCCGCGAAGTCCCTATTATAGGCACAAAATAGATAAGGATTTATTTCTGTAGATATGAAATGATTCAAAGTAGTTAATAGCAGTTCTTGGAAAGGGGCATGGAATCGGTATCAACCAATCAGATGAAAGCACGCCGAGTTCTCAAAAAAATCAGCATCATTCTTGGTCAAAGAAACTGCGAGTCTCAAGGAGTCAGTGAGATATCTTTTCATATCCATCTTGCACGCTGCTTTCACTTTCTGACTGCTTGCATCAACATTCAGCAAGTGGGGGGATTGACTATGTGAGAAAAAATACACCACCTATTATTACGGGGATACGAGTCCAGCTAGCGAGACTAGACTTATCTTATAAGTCTCCGGGCGCAACGGATACACGCTTATTCTAGGAGTTACGACCATTTAGGCAGTACGGGCGTAGCACAAAGGGCATACGTCCTGCCATCTTAGGGTTACAATCTTATAGTTAGGGTTTAGTATACACCACTGCCTTGAGTTATAAGCCCATAGCCTTATTAGTCTTTGTATTTTACCTTAATTAGGATAGGGTATCCACTACCATAAATATCCCTCCTCACATTGTATTGTACAATAAGGCGATTCACCACAGAATCCGGCTATTTTCAAGGAATAAGACTACTTTACATTTCTTGCTTATTACTTTCTCTCTTTAATTTATTTTCTTTTCCATCGTATTTACTGTATTGCTTGTGACCTCACTCTAAATTTATTGTTTAACCTAGGCGACTGATTTTAGGCATAAACAAAACTCAATAGAAAACATTCTCTAATATGCTCTTTAAAACACAGCAATTGAAACATTCTGATATTAATTCAAAAGAATTGTTTTAAGAATATTAAACAGGACTTAGAAAATAAACTAGGATGGATTACAAATGGGAACTGACTTTTTGATAAGACTTGATTTCAAATTAACAAACTGGTTAACTTCTTTTAGAGCTTAACATAATTTGAACTCAAGATTAATAATCTATCTCACCGAATCTAAGAGAAACAAACTCACAGAACCTGGACCAATCAAATACACCCAGAAACTGAACCAAACTTCTGAAATGAGACTAATGGACTGGACACTCGACTCTCACATATATGTCGGGACTACACTAACTCAGAAAACTGATCCTAAGCTCTTTTACACCTAACAATGCCTTCATCCTAACACCTTATGCCCCCCTATTACCTCAAGCAACCGTTAATTCAAACAAACAAACCATAAACCATAAACCATAAAAGAATAAGAACTACATGCTAAGTTAAAACAAGGTGAAGATAACTGGATGGAAGACCCTATCTAAACTGAAGTTCAAGCAAAAAAAGAACTAGAAGAAATAAAGCTTTTGAAACAAGCTAAGCACACCAAGCAGAATCTGCGTTGCACTCTTTCCCCAGTCAAGCAAAAACAAACCTAGGGTGACCCTCTTTTAGTCCTCTTTCATCCCTTTTTACAACTTGAACCCCCTTAAACCAAGAGAACCTACCTCAGAAATACAGAAAACAACCACCCCTCCAACCAGAAGTTCCCTCCCCAACAGCAAACCAGATAGAAATAAATGTAGAAAATCCAACCTGCACATCATCCTACACCCATATCACAATCCCATAAACTAGAGCTCTTATCCCTGCTACACTTTAATAAGGGTCCTGAAATAAACTCAAGCAGAAAGGGGACTATGGAAGACAAGGATTCAAGAAGATTAACCAACTACTATAAAAAAAACTAGAAGGAAAAACTAAGAACAATGTTGCACACACTCTGACACTTACACCAACCTTAGGCAGATTTAGGAAAACTGAAAAAAAAAAGGACTAAGCCAATTAACACCTCCATCTATATAAACAAGAAGATGGAATCATTAACCAAGACAGACTAATTAAGAACCTGAGAACAAAATTGAATAGAGAGGACTATGAAACAAATATGAGTTTAACAAAAAGATACCAAACTAACATGATATACAGAACAAAAATGGCATGGGAGAACTGCTTACACCATGAGTTTTTCGATTTGAGAGACTACTATTTGATCTTCACAAATTCCAGGAAAACATAGATTCAACAAATAAAAGCCAAATATTGATCTTTTCTTATTCTGCTCAAAACAGATTTAGAGCAACATGAGATAGTCTTAAATTCAAAGTATATGCATCTACACACGACCCTCACTAAGAAAATCTCCTTCAAAACCATCTCATTTTGGATCTACAACTCAACAGTAGACTTCTTCTACAAATCCAGTTATTTTAAATGCTAATTGCCTATTGTAAAAGCCCATGATCCAGTTAATATTTTAATGACTATTTTATCATTTCTAATTCTAATTTTTAAGCAAAACTGTTTTACATGATATCACCACATCGATCTTTATTAAACTAATCCTGAAACTACCAATTTACACTAACATAAGCACACAAAATTTAAAGAGAAATGAGGAAAACTAACCTGCTTTAGGGCAATGAAACAAGGCAGGAATCTGAGTCTTTTCAACACTTCAAACATAAAAAAAGACCCCAAGAACAGCTTAAACACTAACTAAATAATACTTTAAACTATGCCGAAACGACTAGGGTTTCTTAAAACTTCAAGATTCCCTTTCAACTTGTGTTTTTTCCCACCTTTTTCCTACTGAAATTTGGGGTATTTATATGGGTTTTAGGGGATGTGAAATAAGCATATTCTCAATGTGGGAACAAGGATTTAAGGCTGTATAAGTGAGTTAATAAAAAAAAGAAAAATTACCTTCAACTTCGATCTAACAGTGGGAATTGATTTTCCTTTTGGGCTAAGTCAATTTGAGCATTCACTTGGAATAGAACTTTCATCAGTTCTGACACTCGAGCAGCAACATCAGTGCAATACCACTATGTGAGTGCCAGTGACGTCAGCAGAACTACGAGGCCTTTGGTGGATGAAGGACATGAGTGGAAATATTTCCAGCAACAACGAGTGGTGTTGAATACTCTCTGCGTGAAAGAAACTCACACTCAACATGGAGTATGATCAGCTGCCAAAGGAACATTACGATGACAATTAGCTCATGATGGACGAAATAAGGGATGACCTCTGAGCTGCAAACAAGAATAGAGGTAATGGCCCCTATACAGTAGCAACTCTGAAGAGAAAGTGCAGAGCACCCGCAAAGAAGAAAGAAAAGAAGAGAGAGGGCGAAGGTAAGAAGCCGTATTATAATAACACGCCTCTTAGAGAAGAAGATGAGTAGATATAGAGGCCTTGCTTGGCAGCCTCTCTCTGGCGGGGGTGCTCTTCGTGGCAAGAAAATAGTCATGATAACTAGCATGTTAGAAAATGAGTACACCATAATTAATTCATATTCCATGATGAAGAAATCCTGAAGATGCCATTAGAACTGTAATTAAATTTCAAGAAACAGAAGACTTCTTTTCCTCTGACCCAAATAGAAGAAAAGAAAAAGCAGAAGGCATCCGTTTCCAAGTTTTCAGTTCTCTCACAGACCATCCACTAGTTTATTTCAAAGAGACATGGTATTTGAAGCAAGGAGATGATGAAAAGAAGACTAGCTAAAGAGCCCTTATATAACAGGAAAAAGATCAGCAATGATATGAAAAGGTCAAGAAGCAATTATGGTAAAGGATACGAAAAGATTTAGCACAGTAAGAGAAGGGAAAACAGCAGTCGTTAGGAAGATGTGACTAAGGAAGCCAATCAAGCTCGAGCACACGGAACCTTGAAAAGAATGAAGTGCCTCAATCGGTAAAAGAAGTTCAAAAGTTCAGTAGACGCACCACAGAAGTTCATTTTTTTACGTCTCCATTAACACTTCTATCTCTTCCCGACTATTTACGGTAGCACTCGGCAAGTGGGGGACTGACTGTGTGGGTGAAAACACACTACCTATAATCACAGGGATACGAGTCCAGATGGCGAAGGCTAAACTTATTCTACAAGCTAACTGTGTTGAGGATATACATCTGCTCCATAGCCACGACTACTCGTCAGGCACATGTCAAGAGCTGAAGGGCACATACCAGCCGCCTTAAAGATATTAGTCTTCTAGTTAGATTTTACTTTGTATAACTGCCTCTTGTAATAGGCCCAAGGCCTATAGAGTTAATATGTTACCATAAATAGTATTGGGGTAAACCAAAACTTATAAATACCCCCCCCCCCCCCCCCACATTGTACTCAACACAATAAATTCAACTACAAACCCTCTGTTTTTCAAGGAATACAAATCCTATTTTCTTGCTTTTCTACATTATTCTTCGTAATTAACTTTATTGCTTGTGAACCCCGATACATTTATCTTTTTAACCTATTCAGAAAATTTTAGGCATAAATAGATTTCAGTAACAACATTTTGGTATTTTTGCTATGTGTGGTAGCATTTTTCTAAAATATTGCCATCTATGGTAAAATATAAAAGATGTCACCATATTTTTAAAACAAAATTCCTAGAATGACACCTAGAGTAATTTTTTCAAAAGAAGGTTACTACATACCTTAAATGTGACACAAAGGCACACATTCATAGTACTCAAAAAATTTCACCGGGTGCACCCATAAGGAGTGTTTTTTCAACATTTCCCCCGTTTAACAATATTTTAGTAAAATACCCTTATGCTGGCACGGAGCCAAGATTTGAAGGCAAAAATTTGTAAGTATTGGCATGGGGCTAAGACTTCCAGGGCAAGTGTTGTCTTACCACCACTTCAAGTTATATGGCGAGAATTCAGAAAGAGATTGGAAGGGAAAGTCTTGGCTTTTTGCCAACATTTACGACCAAGTGCGACAAGTGTTACCTTTTGCATACACTTGAAGGACAAGTGTTGGCAAATAGAGAGGGGGTCAAAGACAAGTCTTGGCCTTTTGCAACACTTACGACCAAGTGCTGGCATGTGTTGCCTTTTGCCAAAACTTGAAGGGGCAGGTGTTGGCAAATAGAGAGGGGTCAAAGGCAAATCTTGGTCTCGTGCCAAGAGTTTGACAGGGGTGTGTCTGTCAAGAATTTTTTCATTAAACTTAAGACATTTTTGCAAAATCGATGTTAGCACGGGAAAAAAGGTAAATCTTTACTTATGGTGTCATATTTCTGCAAATGGGCCCATAGTACTTGTTAAGAATACATGTTCTGCAAAAAATATTTACCACATGTGCCCTCTTATCCCTGGTCATGGATTTTTCTTTCCACTTAAGAATGGCTTAGCAAAATGGTCATGGAGGCATCACTTCAAGTAATAAATTGACAAGTGCTACTATGGGTGCAGCACTTCAAGTTATAAATGGACAAATAGTGCCTCTTCGGAAAATATAAAGGGCAAGTGTTACCTGTGAAGAGATTAAAGAGGCAAGTGTTGCCGAGGCAACACTTTAAGTTATCTTGGTGAGCGGGATAGCACTTCAAGTTATCTGGGAGAATGTTGAAAGAGATAAAAGGTTTAAGTGTGACACGACCCGAAATCCGGTTAGGCTGTGCGGGCACCCGACATCCTCCTCTAGACCCGTCGGGCGAACCCTTACCAATTAAATCAGGAAAATAAATATAACAACTTACAAATAAGGACAAGACTTAAAATAAAAACATAGACATACTGATACCTCTAAGTTGTACAAAAGAAATTACAGCTGACTACCCACATACTAGGTTTAGGGCTATCCAGACGAGACATCTAAGAGTACAAAAGAAGACAGATACCTCCTGAAGGGAGCAAAATGCATCTGAAATAATAAACAATATACTGGTGGCCATCCAGAATAAAAGTTGGCTCACCCTGACAGCTGAAGTCGTCTTCGCTCCTGAACAACGTGGCGAACTCAATCCTGGAGCGAACCTGCCGAAACGAAATAAATAGACAAGAACAAACAACAAACAAGGGTGAGTCAAAAGGACTCAGTAAGTGGGGCAGACTAGCCACCTCAAAGAATAGGATAGCTAGCCAGGGAGGAGAAACAGATAAACAAAATTTCTCTTATTTAAATTATAAAAAGGCTGAGCTAGATAATAACTAGAAACACGTATGGAATGACAAACTCATCAATAACCAGGAACGTAAGATAACCAAAACATATAGGTATCCCGAACACATCAACAATCAGAAATACATCCTGTTGCGGCGTGCAACCCGATCCATATATTCATCTTATTGTGGAGTGCAACCCGATCCATATATTTATACCGTTGCGGCGTGCAACCCGATCCATATATTTATATCGTTGCGGCGTGCAACCCAATCCCCACAACCCAGAATACGAGCCAGAAATATATAAGCAAGCTGAGATATGTCCACGACATAGTATACATACCGCATACATAAAACACAACACAATACACACAATAGTCAGTATGCGGTGCAATGAGATGGGATGAATGCGGTACGATGCAATGGAGTCACATATGCTTGATACCTATCTCCGGCGCGGGACTCTCATTGTCTACCAGGAGATATATGCAATAATAGCCCTTCACCGGCTCGGGACTCTCATCGATTACTGGGAAGTATATGCAATAATGACCCTTCACTGGCTCGGAACTCTCATCGATTACCGGGAAATATATGCAATAATGATCCTTCACCGGTGCAGGACTCTCATCGCCAACCGGAAAGTATATGCAATGCTCAAAACCAGAGTGCAATGCTCATATGCTCAATGCAATACCAACCACAGGGCATAACATATAATATACAATATAAATTCAAAGCTAAGGCGTAATGAGTACGGCTATCGGCAGCTACACACGTAAGGAACACGTGGTAGAAAATCCACGAGGCAAGGTGCCTCAAAAGAAATGGATATAAACACTTACCTCTTCCAAAAGTTAGTACGGCTAATCAACAGCCGCTTTATCCTTTGGTTTCCTTGTTAAACGATCCCACTCTATTCAATAAGCAGAAAAATATATCAAATTAGGCTAAAGGCTTCATTCCTCACATCTTAAGGCAATCCAGGTAGGAACCTGATACCCTATTCGCATACGCAATACGCAGGCCAGGCCCATGTACAGGTTTTAAGGTCACATAACCAAACCCTCAATAAATTACATTTATATGTTGCCCATAACTCACTCAGTACGAATATATAATCAATTTCATTATCGGGGTCTATTTGACCATTTAAACTACTAATTGAACTTATTAAAACGATGTCTAATATTTCAAGTTTTACAGTTAAAAGATATTTAAACACACATAATAAACTAAAATAATGGATTAAGATCATTACCTGAATATTTCGGGGTGAAAATTCTATCTTTTTCCGGCTCTTTTCTCATTTTCTAGCATTTTTCATTGAGTTCCTCCTCTGTTTCTCGTTCCTGTTTCACTGAGTATCCTATTTCCTAATCTTGAGCTTTAATAAGCTCACCGCCATTCATTCTTTTATTTTTTTGTCTTTTTCTCTTTTTTTTCTTTTTTTTTAAATTCGCTGGTACGGTAAAAATTAAAATGGTACCCTACGATATACAAAATAATTCCAACTTTTGCATACAAGTTATACAAAATATATATAGCATACTCGCGAAGGCGGATCTCAAATCGGGTTCCCGAAAGTCAAGATGCGAATTTAAATAGAAAAAAGTCAAATTATTTAACTTTCGGCATTTTAGCGGAAACTAGCCGAACAACCTCGAAATTCACTTTCGAGAGTTCACAAAATTCAAAAATAATCATCCGAACCTAACGGTGCTTTCGGATTTCGAATTGGAGCTCATTCGCCAAAGCCGAGCTCGAAAATCTCTTTTTAATATTTATTGACAATAAAAACTGAAACCTTCTTCCGATGCCTACCAAACGAGGTCTGATTTAGCTCAAATTTTACAGACAAGTCCTAATAGATATTATAAATATTTTAAACTATCGGCACGCCAATCAGAGTCCTAACATTCGAAACGACTGACCGAGGTCGTTTCATTCTCCTCCACTTAAACTCTCGTTCGTCCTCGAACGAGCCTAAATCTAAAACAAGATTCATGCTGATAATAAAAGAACTTGCACGACCTTCATAAACTATCCCACGAAATTTTTCTCATGATTACAGAATCAAAATTATAACACGAACACCGACTCTTAGAATAAAACATATCTGGATAATATGATAACACCATTGTCCATCTTATTTTAACTAGACTAACCCTTCCTCGATCACGAGAGGAGAGTTTTACTTTTTCGAAGAAAAGATAAACGAAACTCTGGATGGATTAACATGATTCAGCCGATAATCACCTCTTCGATATACCTTTCGATATAGAACAGGTCGATAGAACTAAGAATTAGCTTACGCTTCAGCAATGCCTTATAGATTTAACATTATGATTCGGTATCAATTGGAGGAAGACTCCTCCACTTAGAGCATAAATTCATACAACTAACTTGAATAGAAATAGTCATCCTCACACAACCTGCTGGATTAAGGAAGACTTAGCTAAATAGAGAACGCGGTTAAGAGCTGAGCTACCAAATTACTCTCTTGAGTTGCCAAACAGCTGCAACTCTCGAGTTCACTACTCTCAAACCTTTACTACAAGCACCACCGCTTGACAGCTCAAATCAAAGGTCAAATGATGCCTCTATTACCCTTAGTAGCCTTGAAACACAATAATGTGCTTATCCGGCTACCTTGACATGCACTCTGGCTCAATACAGGGAACATCACAATAGGTTATTGACTGCCTAAGTTCACCAGTGCCGAACAAAGAAGAGATGGAAATAGACCGAGGATAGAAATAATTAGAGCTTCATGAAGCTCATCTTTTTGTTTGCTTCGCTCCCAGAGCTACACAACTTCCGAGTCAGGCTAACCAAAGAATCGCAATTGAAGAGATAGGCATTAAATGAGCTCTATGGAACAACATCCATGCCAATTTAACCTCCCAATAAGAAGGAAACTCTGACAATTTACTAGAAAACCCTTTTACAACCCAGATAAGCTTATGGGATAACATGACTTTACTAGCATCTTGAACCAAGAGGAGATACATAGATCGAATATTACTTACTAACCACTTTACACCGGAAGAAACAGGTGACACTTTCTGATGGTGATGAATAAGAATCCTATCATCCTACCAACACGGAATTCTGAGAAGAGAGGTATACTAATTTGACTTAATAATAAAAGCTGGCACGATAAGATGCTAAGCAGACAATACCGACACTCACTGTAAAATCTCTCATATTTAGACTAAATAAAATAGTAGGGTCGCACAAATGCCCTGAATAAATCATACTAGATGCTCACCCCCTCTATCGCAATTGATTCTTAATAGAAACGACATCCAAGGAAACCATCGAAATATGATACGGCACGCCATTTCTAGATCGATCGAAAGAATCAAATCTTATTCACATTTAAAAGAAAAAGAAATCTCAGGGTCTACCATATCAGATACCTCAACATCCCGCCAGACAAGCAGTTCATAGAACTGCCTCTGCAGCTGAGCTGAGCCACTACCCTACTAATCACCTTCTGGAGAACTACTGCCACTACACTCTCAACTTCTAATGGATGGTGGCATTTCTTTTGCTGATTGAGATCTAAATAAAATCTGCGACTACGCATATGCCTAATAACGAGAGAAAAGACGACTGCCTACTTGTCGGAGTTAGGAAGACCTCCACAAAGGATAGCCAGACTCACGACAATGATAACAGGAAAACTCCTCAGAGGATAATCGGACTCACGATAGTGATAACACCCTTTTGCTGAAAAATAAAAGATGGAAAGATTGTTGATAGCTGTAAAGAAAAGACTGAATCTGATCTTGACGAGCTACTGGCGCACTCTAAGAGTCACGTGACACAAGCTGAGATGACCTGGAAGGTGACCTCCCAAAATAATCAGAACTTTTACCTCCAAATGAGGTACCATGGTTGTCCGCCATGGCCACGGAATTTCCTGCTCTCCCGCTCTAACTCTTCCCCCTCTAACTTATGGTATGCCTAATACCTTTGAGCAATATCAACAACGACATCAAATGAAGTCCTAACCTCAATTTCTCGACAGTCTCATGGACTAGTTCTAATACATATTCAGCCATTCTATAGAATTCAATCTCATATTCTGAAACACCAACAGGCTAACCGACAGGCTACCCTGTCCAATCCACTCAAACTGGCGACACTCTTTATCTCGCTTGCTACTCGAAAGGAACTTTTCCACGAATCTAAAAGAAAAATCGAACCAAGTTAGTTAATAAGAGAGCGGCCCACCAATTCAAGGCTGGAACCTTGAAACTGAAAAGCAGAATAATCAACACCATCCCGCTCGATATAGTCAAGAGCCTGAATGATACGCTGCATCATTTTATTTTGAAAAAACTTACACAGGGATTAATTGATGCATGGCCTAAGAACATCAAAAGGTTCAATTGGGTAAAATAATGCAGCCTTTTCAGATACTCGGACCGAGCTATTACTCGGGCTAGCTAACCAGCCAAAATAACTAGAGGCACAACAAATGTTGCTTCTGGAACATAATTTACTGAGGCAATATTAAGAACTGGAATAGGAGCTCCCTGAGACCGAACATATGCATCTGCGGCAACCTGATGAGCTGCCTAGCGAATAATAAGTTCTTGTGGTATTTGCGTTACTAAGATTCTCGTAAAAGTATCGTAGAGAGCCAAAGGAACCACAAGGCCCTGCTCCCTTGCCCATCGCGAGCTCGTACAGCTGGGACCTCCGTAACTAGATCGTCAGCACGATCAAAAACTCTCGGGGCTTCGTCGGTGCTAACCCCAGGCCAGACTGCTTCGTCCTGAACTCATACCATTTGCTGGTTTATCGCACGAGGGTTTCACAATTACCACGAAGGAATTAACGAAAATACTTTTGTATCCTAGATTGACGCACGATCAGAAAAGAAGGAAGTGAAACTTTCTAAATGCCATCATAGCCCCTCGTAGACAAGTACGGACGTCTACGTACCCATCAGCGAGACTCTACTAGACACTGTCTTAGTCTAGATAGACTCTAAACATGGCTCTGATACCAACTGACACGACCCGAAATCCGGTTAGGCCGTGCGGGCACCCGACATCCTCCCCTAGACCCGTCGGGCGAACCCTTACCAATTAAATCAGGAAAATAAATATAACAATTTACAAATAAGGACAAGACTTAAAATAAAAACACAGACATACTGATACATCTAAATTGTACAAAAGAAATTACAGCTGACTACCCACATACTAGGTTTAGGGCTATCCAGACTAGATATATAAGAGTACAAAAGAAGACAGATACCTCCTGAAGGGAGCAAAATGTAGCTGGAATAATAAACAATATACTGGTGGCCATCCGGAATAAAAGCTGGCTCACCCTGACAGCTGAAGTCGTCTTCGCTCCTGAACAACGTGGCTAACTCAATCCTGGAGCGAACCTGCCGAAACGAAATAAATAGACAAGAACAAACAACAAACACGGGTGAGTCAAAAAGACTCAATAAGTAGGGCAGACTAGTCATCTCAAAGAATAGGATAGCTAGCCAGGGAGGAGAAACAGATAAACAAAATTCCTCTTATTTAAATTATAAAAAGGCTGAGCTAGATAATAACTAGAAACACGTATGGAATGACAAACTCATCAATAACCAGGAACGTAAGATAACCAAAACATATAGGTATCCCGAACACATCAACAATCAGAAATACATCCTGTTGCGGCATACAACCCGATCCATATATTCATCTTGTTGCGGCGTGCAACCCGATCCATATATTTATGCCGTTGCGGCGTGCAACCCGATCCATATATTCATCCTGTTGCGGCGTGCGACCCGATCCATATATTTATATCGTTGCAGCGTGCAACCCAATCCCCGCAACCCAGAATACGAGCCAGAAATATATAGGCAAGCTGAGATATGTCCACGACATAGTATACATACCGCATACATAAAACACAACACAATACACACAATAGTCAGTGTGCGGTGCAATGAGATGGGATGAATGCGGTACGATGCAATGCAGTCACATATGCCTGATATCTATCTCCGGCACGGGACTTTCATCATCTACCAGGAGATATATGCAATAATAACCCTTCACCGACTCGGGACTCTCATCGATTATCGGGAAGTATATGCAATAATGACCCTTCACCGGCTGGGAACTCTCATCGATTACCAGGAAATATATGCAATAATGATCCTTCACCGGTGCGGGACTCTCATCGCCAATCGGAAAGTATATGCAATGCTCAAAATCAGAGTGCAATGCTCATATGCTCAATGCAATACCAACCACAGGGCATAACATATAATATACAATGTAAATTCAAAGCTCAGGCGTAATGAGTACGCCTATCGGCAGCTACACACGTAAGAAACACGTGGTAGAAAATCCACGAGCCAAGGTGCCTCAAAAGAAATGGATATAAACACTTACCTCTTCCAAAAGTTAGTACGGCTAATCAACAGCTGCTTTATCCTTTGGTTTCCTTGCCAAATGATCCCACTCTATTCAATAAGCAGAAAAATATATCAAATTAGGCTAAAGGCTTCATTCCTCACATCTTAGGGCAATCTAGGTAGGAACCTGATACCCTGTTCGCATACGCAATACGCAGGCCAGGCCTATGTATAGGATTTAAGGTCACATAACCAAACCCTAAATAAATTACATTTATGTATTGCCCATAACTCACTGAGTGCGAATATATAATCAATGTCATTATCGGGGTCCATTTGACCCTTTAAACTATTAATTAAACTTATTAAAATGATGTCTAATATTCCAAGTTTTACCGTTAAAACATATTTAAACACACATAATAAACTAAAATAATGAATTAAGATCATTACCTGAATATTTTGGGGTGAAAATTCTATCTTTTTCCGGCTCTTTTCTCATTTTCTGCCATTTTTCATTGAGTTCCTCCTCTGTTTCTCGTTCCTGTTTCACTGAGTATCCTATTTCCTAATCTTGAGCTTTAATAAGCTCACCGCCATTCATTCTTTTATTTTATTTTTTTGTCTTTTTCTCTTTTTCTTTTTTTGAAAAATTCGTTGATAAGGTAAAAATTAAAATGGTACCCTACGATATTCAAAATAATTTCAACTTTTGCATACAAGTTATACAAAATATATATAGCATACTCGCGAAGGCGGATCTCAAATCGGGTTCCCGAAAGTCAAGATGTGAATTTAAATAGAAAAAAGTCAAATTATTTAACTTTCGGTATTTTAGCGGAAACTAGCTGAACAACCTCAAAATTCACAGTCGAGAGTTCACAAAAGTCAAAAATAATCATCCGAACCTAACGGCGCTTTCGGATTTCGAATTGGAGCTCATTCGCCAAAGCCGAGCTCGAAAATCTCTTTTTAATATTTATTGACAATAAAAACTGAAACCTTCTTCTGATGCCTACCAAACGAGGTCTGATTTAGCTCAAATTTTACAGACAAGTCCTAATAGATATTATAAATGTTCTAAAATTATCGGCACGCCAATCGGAGTCCTAACTTTCGAAACGACTGACCGAGGTCGTTTCAAAGTGCTACCACGGGGGCATCACTTACTTAAAAGAAATGGCGGGCGTAAATATAAGATTTTGTAGGGATATTTCCTTCAGTGGGGTAGCACTTCAAGTTATAAAAGGTCAATTACTATTACGGGGATAGTACTTAAAATTAGCGGAGGTAATTCTTACAAATAATTTTAAGCAAGGTCAGTTAAGCAAACCATTGCCTTAAGTATCATAGCTGTGTATATCTCCCCATATTAATCGTTTACCCAATACTCACTCTTCCAACAAAAAATTAGGGATAATTACACTAAAAGACAAGCAAAAGACGAAAATTACCAAAAATGGCCTATATTTCCGAATCTTACCCGAGATGTCACCCTTTTCCTGAAATAGCAGTCTGCCGCAAGTTTATACAAGTTTATACAATTTTATATAAATTTATATATGTGTATAAATTGTATAAATTTGTATAAGTGTGTATATGCGAGTGAATAAATCTGTATATTAAGGATGTTTATATTTTTTTTATTTCTCTCATTGCTACATATTTATATATGTATATTCATGTATAATTTAATTTTTAGAGGGAGATTTGTGTGTATAAACTTGTCCAAAGTAATGATTTAGACGCAATAAACAACATAAATTCAGTAAAATACAAAAAAGTAATGACACCATTGGCGGGAAAAGTATTTGCCGGTGGCTTAGTGGCTGGGGAGGGAAAAATTGGTAGCTAGGGTGTTTTTTATGAAGAAGTACTAAAATTTGTAATTTTAGGAATGAGTGCTATGCATGGAAAAAAAAATATGACCTTCTATTTATAATTTTGGGCAGTGAACTGCCTATTTTTGAAAATTCCCCAAAAAATTATTACTTCTAAAAATAAGTAAAAGATATCAACAAAATGTATAAAAGCTAACACAAGCTCATGTGCTTCCAACTATGGCTGCATCTTTTCATGCCCTCTTCCCAGTTGCCAACCCCTCCCTCCCCTTTCTTTCAACCAATACCCCCCCCCCCCCCCGGGCCATATACGAACATAAAAGAGGCCAGTTTAATCGATTAATTAATACATTAAAGAATATTTACTTTCCAACTAAATAAATTGCCAAATCAAAGGTAAAGGCAATAACTGGACTGTCAGCCAACCATAGTCATAAGTCATAACCAACATAAAATAACTCAAAAGAAAGGGAGAGAATAAAAGAATTCAAGTCTTAGTACAGCCTTAATCAATATTATCTTGGAAATTTAATTATTAGAAAAGGAAAAGAGTTGGATATTCAAAAAAATCTCACTGTCCCTTTTTATCAAAAGGACAAGCTAAAAATCCCAAGAGAGAATTTGAAACAAAATAAAAAAAGAGCGAAAGAAAATTAGGGCAAAGTTTAGCGGTGGACTTATGCCCTTGGCAATGTCCACACCCTAGAATTCTTTGGGTTTATGGGGTACTGCAGACTGCCTTGAACATGTAAATACAAGAGTGTTATCCAAAAAAATAAATAAAATGGAGTAACTTAATTTACATGAAACAAGATGAATTTTCATGGCTACGCAATAGATTGAGGTAAATATATATGTATATGTCAATTACTTATTGCTCCATTTAGTAATAATACTGTATGTAAAGACACATAGTATGTAATCATTAATTAGTTTATGATTTAATGTTTTGAAACCTCAATGGAGAATTCTTCGTCGGTGGGACACAGAAAAATGGATGATTGGACCACAAAAGACCAATGGAATAAAGTGCAATTACATGATTCAGTTTTGCCTACACCCCTACACTCGAAATCCACCCTCAAGGGTCTTGGGGCTTTGGGCATCAGGCATTACTCTTCAAAGAGGAAGGATATAAGGTGACATTTAGGAGCTCAAAGCATTTACTTGACTCTCCCTATACGGTATTGTCATCAAGATACATAGTAAAAATAATTGAATGTGTTTTCCAATTTTGCGAAATGTGTAGCAGCAAATAAAGGGTTGTCTGTAATTGTTTTGGTGATGTTTGGCATTTTATGCCTATATTTCCTTAATATTTCCTCACGTTTGGATACTTTATTCGCACGTTTTCTAGTTGATGAGCATGATGTTGCACTGATTTTATGTCGTATGATTGTAGGTTGTTATGAAATGCAATTGAAGCTTTAAAGAGCATGATCGAGCAAGAAAAGGCTGGAATAGGATTGAGGATTGGATCGAGCACACGAATGCACGACGCGACGCAAGCTGCGGACGAAGAAAAACTGGAATTGGCCTGGTGCCATGAGGGGCGCGCCGCGCCTGCTGCAGCACCCAGTGTCCTGCGCATTTTGTGGTGCGGGGCGTGGCCGCTACGTGCGAGATTATACGGACTCTGCTTTGTTGCGCGCGTTTTGAGGCACGAGGTGCCAGCTAGAGCGCCCCTAGAGCGTTTTTGGAAGTCCTATTTCGTCTAGGCTTAGGCGTAACTAATTGCTAGGCTTTTGTAAACATTATAAATACCCTTCTACTTAGTTTTTGATGGGAGGTCGAGATTTTGGGGCAAGTTTGGGAGGAGAGCGGAGGAGCCCTAGATGTCTTCTAAACAAGTTCTTTCTCTCTTTCTCTTATTCTTCTTCTTAATTCTATAGTTTGTTCGTTCTAGGGTTAGAGCAAAGACATAAAGGTTGATATTTGAAAGTTGATTTCTACCTATTAATTTATTACTACAGATTGTTTAATCTTTATTGAGCCTAGTTGTTTGGTTATTGAGGCCTGATAATTAAACACTATCTATGGTTTACAAGTTGAACTCGACAGAGGGAACTTGTAAATGCAAATAAGAAAGAATAGGGATTTATTGTGAACCTGGGCATCAGGGAATCGATTTGCGGGTAGGATAGACATATACCTATTCGCCTTGCTTAGCTAAATATAGAGTTCGTTAATGCATGCATGTGATTTAATTCCATAGACATATAGGCATTAGAGTAGCTTGCATAGACTCGTGAAGAATCGACAGGTTTTCACGAATATAATTATCCTGTTCGTTAGCAATCTAGGAAATCAAGAAGTAGAATCAATTGGAAAACTCAACTGGATTATTCGTAACTCTGACCCTGGATCGTTTCTCTTTTATTGATAACAACCTAGAATTTGCTCTATTACTTGACTTCAGTTATTTGTTTTAATTATTGTTTTAGTTAATAAAAATCTCAATAACACTCGAAAAAGATCCCTGAATAGGTTTTACGAAATTGTTTGCGAGGATTCAGTCTGATCAATAGTCCTCGTGGGAACGATACTCGATTTATCACTTTATTACTTGTCGACCACGTATACTTGCGTGTGCGTTTGGGAGCAACAAGTTTTTGGCGCCGTTGCCGGGGACTAAATAATTGACTGTTTTTTTTATGAACGATTTATTATTTTCTATTCATGTTTAATTTTTGTTTAGTTTAGTATTGTGTTACTTGTCTTATCATGGCATCTTTTAATAAAAATTGGTCGAATGATGGTTGCTCAAATTTTTATGATCTCTGTCTACTTTGTGGAGGAACTCACTTGTGGGAAAATTGTCCAAGTCTTTCAATCCTGCGGGACTGGTTATGTGAATTTTCTACAACCTTTGATTGGAATTGTTGCAAATTGTGTGGTGGTCTGTGGAATTCTTGTCCCAAGTGTCATACTCCTTCCTCTATCAATGTGTGTGATGTTTTTAACAATGTTTGTGAGTCTGACAGGAATGAAGACGTGCAGGTTGTGAGCCAAAATTTTCTAACGGAGCAAGCCATCCTTTTAGAAGCATATGGGGATTTTAGAAGTGAAATTACCAATATTTTGAGGTAATTTATGGAAGAAAGGGTTGTGCTTAGGCAAGAGATCGACGAATTTGGCTTGACTATTCATGACTTGGAGGCAAATTTGAGTGATATGGTTGAGGTGTCTAATGCCCAATTATCAGTTGTCGTGAATAGTAGATTTGAGATAGAAGAGCTTCGAAGCCAATTTGAGGAGCAAAAAGTAGAATTCCTACCATTCGACCCAATATTAGTTGATGATGCCAAGGTTGAGAAAATTACATTAGAGTCAAGTGAGGAAATAGAAAACATCATATTTGAGGACTCTAGTATTTGTGCAAGTGAGGGTGTCAAAAGTAATGCAATTTTAGAATTGAAGCGCATTGGACCTCATTCCAATCATTTTTCAACATTGTGTTTGGATGGTGACATGAAAATTGAGCCACCCGAGCCTATGAAGAAACCAAAGGAGGAGGAACAAGGTGCCTATATTTTAAAGTATGCGATTTCGAGGAGACCAAAAGACATCCCTCATTTAAAGGCTAAGAAGTGTAAAATGCGACAATGGTTACTTGGTCCTTTTGTATTTTTGTCACCACCCAATGCCATAGTCGTAAGCTTGAGGCGAAGTTGGGGAGACAATTTATTAGTTCAAGGTGGAGACAAAAGTGATGAAGTTGTCTTCGTCGTGCCGCGACGTTAAATCAAGCGCTTCTTGGGAGGCAACCCAATTTGCTTGCTTTACTTTTATTTATTTTTATTATTATTTTTATGGTTGTATATTACTTTGGATGATTCTTTGGATTGCAGATTCATGTAATGTCGAGTTTAAGTGTGGGGTGTCCTGATCCCTGCCTAATATTGATGACCTGTTGGGGGAAGTCTGAGTACCTCATGTTATACGGAAGCTTGGAGGATGCTAGCGCCAACGGCTAGGCCTATTGGCCTTCAGGGAAGTTCCTTAACCCTTGCACTTTCTTTTTGTCGCATTGAGGACACTGCTTGATTTTAAGTGTGGGGTGGGGGAACTCCCCTTTATTTTTGAGGTTAGAGATGCATGTACTGTTAGGATTTTTCTTCAGTCACTTGACATTTTGCTTTTCTTTTTAGTATTTGCTTTTGTTTTATTAGAAAAAATGCAAAAAGATTTTCTTTATAGGCTTTGTAGTTGTACATGTCATCCACCCCGTGATTTTTCTTATGGCCTCGGTTCTTTTCCACGGAGAGGCCTTTGAACCGGGTAGTTTTTTTTTATTTTTTTTCTTTTTTAGGATTGGAGTAGTTAGTTATAGGTGGCCCTAGACGAAAGAATTAGGTAGAATGCTAGGTGCCTTTGATTTGTTTGATACCGGTGGACTTGAACTTATTGCATGTGATACTTGTGTCGTTTTGGTTTTAAATTGTGATGCATGCCTAGAAAAAATGGAATGACCCCCTTGAGACGCTTGAGTGCACTCACTTGAGTCTTTTGTGAATTATTATGCATTAGTGCTTAAATTTCACAAATTGCACCTTATTTTTTTGATTAAGAGTTGTGATGGAATCATCTTGTGTGGATCGTGTGCAATGTGTGTTGTGAGGCATATTCTTATTGTACTCCATGTTGCATATTGGTGTCTAGAACTTTCCCCATGTGTGTGCAAAGCGAAATTCTAGGTTCGCTCTAGTCGGGAGATGATACAGGCTTTATTGATTTGCCTTCTAGCCATTAATTGCCTACCTTTTTATATGCACCTTGGACTTGCTTTGTGACCATATTGACCTTTTTGTTGGCACCCACACCGCGAGCCTACCCACTTGTTCTAAATTGCTTTCTTTTGACCATTTACTCCTTAAGCACTTTAATTGATAATTTTATATTATTGTGGAGTTTGTGGTTGAACTATTGGGAGATTTTTTAGTGGAACCAATGAGGGGAATACTTGATAAATGTTGAAGTAGTTGAAGGAGCATTGGCAATATTTGGAAAGAATTGAATAGAAAAAAAAAACAAATGAAAAAAAAGCTGAAAAAAATTGAAAAAAGAAAAAAAAAAGAAGAGAAAAAAATATCCATCCTTGCTAGTGTGTGCTTAAAAGAAAAATTACTACTTTGTGGAAAAGGTGTGTGAAGAAAAAAATTTGTTAGTTGGGTGAAGTGGTTGTTGTTGGTGCTTTCATTGTATTATGATGTATTAAAGTGCTTAGGGAGGTAGTCACTATTATCCATATGTATCCTACCAGCCCCTTAGCCTACATTACAATCCTTTAAAGTCTTAGTTGATCCCGATTGGAGTGAGCCTACATTAGTGGAGTCCTACACTACGGGAAAGCCTATGGTACATCATGTGTGACATGTGAGCTTTTCATGAGAGTGATTGAATTCTTTCTATGCTATTGTCCCCGTTCTATTCTTGATATTCATTATTGTGTGTGATATTTGGGGGACACTCTCTTGCTTCATTATTGGTGAGGGCACACGGTTTACATGAGATAGGTGAAGTCGTGGCTTCTTGGTTGAGTAGGTAGGGGTGACTTTGTGGGAGCATGGTTGCAATGAGTCGAGTTTGTGCATTTGAGTTGTCTTGGGGTGGTTGTCCTCGTGTTTTGAGTTTGTTATATTGTTGGCATGTTTGTTGGACACATAGTAGTCATGTATGCATTTGTTCAATGGTCGGTATCAACCATAGTCATAGGCAGACCTGTTCTACCTAGGTTGGGGAGTCATTTGTGATTGCTCGAGGGCGAGCAAAGGTTCAAGTGTGGGGTGGTGATGTTTGGCATTTTATGTCTATATTTCCTTAATATTTCCTCACGTTTGGATACTTTATTCGCACGTTTTCTAGTTGATGAGCATGATGTTGCACTGATTTTATGTTGTATGATTGTAGGTTGTTATGAAGTGCAATTTATTGCACTCTATGCACCTCCTGAAGACACTAGAAGGGGGGGTTGAATAGTGTCTACCGATTTTCGTCACGAGAACCTGGTTCTTCTAACGTAGAACCTAGTTCTTATTATCTTTTGTACTGCCTGGAACACTATAACTCACAACACCACACACACAAGGAACACAAGAATTTTACGTGGAAAACTCCTTGCTCAAGGGAGAAAAACCACGACCCACACTCTGGGATTTTAGAACTGAATCCACTAACACAAGAGCAACGTTTCTGATTACAAACTCTGTAACCAAGGGGTTACACTCTAGACCCTAATCACTACTCAAAGCTAAACTCTAGCTTCTCAGTAATTACACAAAAATTCAACTAATACATATGCTTCTGAATAAGCCAATAGGTAAAATTATGAAAGTTCGAATTAAAGACAACTTGTACTTTGACAAACCTAGACAGAATATCTAGACTCAATACCTGCATGCACTCAAGTTGTCTTCTCCAGTTTTTCACGTAGAAAGATGCTAGATCACCTTTTCGTGCTCTCAACTCTCCGTTTGTGAATAACTGCTTTTCGGCTGCCTCTACTACTTGCATTTATATGGGTCTTGAAACCCTAGTTGAGTTCTACAAGGAATCCTTTTAATTATGGCAGGTCAGGATTTCTAGTAACTCTTTTCCTTGTTGAAGTCCACCTCCTTTTCACACTTCGAAGAAACAGCATGGACACAGCCTCTTTTAGTCTGACTAGGATGTATATTCAATCACGCGCCACTACTCCTAGTTCCGTAGGGATTTGCAACCCGTAATCCTTTTCGATCAAGCGTGCCCTTTATTCTAAGGACTAGGTTCTCAGTGGGAACCTCTGAGTCCTTCTTGTTTGTCATACTTCAAAACCAGCTCTCAACAAATTCCCCCTTTTTTATGATGACAAACAAATGTTGCCCAAGAACCTGAGTAGACATAAATACCAACAGAAAGTAAAAGGTAACAAGTTCAAGAAAAAACGAACAGATGAATTAGGTCACAAACACTCCAGTCTTCTTCCCCCTTTTGGCATCATCGAAAAGATTCAAATACCTGCACGAACTTGTAAATGATATCCAGTCTAAAGCACAAGGCAACAAGTCAGTAATAAGAGCAAACACAAGCAATAATAAGGGCCCAATGAAGAACCAATTACTGAAGCAGGAAACATTCATAAGCATAAGAAATTTAAAATCATCATCCAGGTTGTGATATCAGCACAACCCCAGTATTAAGTACACAACTGAACAGAACAAATTGTTTTAAACAACCAACATATGCAATCAGGAGAGAATAGGAGGGGGTAGACAACAGGTAAAAGGAGGAGGACAGGACAGGATAGGAGGACTCAAAGCTGAATGTTGAAGTGTTTGACAAGTGCCTTAAGTTGCTTCGTATTCTTGGCCCTTTCCATCACCAGCTCGGCCTCATACTTGTGGCAGTCTATCTTCAAACGATCAATTTCTTGATCCTTCAACTTCAGCTGTCTGTGGAGCTCTGTGTTTTCTGCATTTACCTCAAGGACATGCGTGTCTCCAGCTCTTTCACAGCATCAATGGCCTCTTCAGGTCCATAGTCCTCACATTCCTCCTCTTGCTCTTACTTGGCCTGCATTGGTTTCTTTGAAGCTCTGCTTTCTTTGAAGAAGTCACAATTTTTAAGCATATTAATCCCAAACATTTGGTGAATGGTTGGCTTCTTCCCAGTTTCTAAAGGAACCCCAAAATGCTCAAGTACCTGCTGGAGGATGTAGGAATGCACAAGGGAATGTGGTTTCAGATCTGTGTCAGCAATCCTCTTTATGTGTCTAATTATCAGCCCAGGCAAATTAATCTTTACCCCCCTCTCCAGCAGATCCATGTATGTCAGGTCCAGAGCACTAGCCTCGCAGTTCCTCTCTCCTCTAGGTAGAAGAAACCTGTGCACAAATTCAAACAACAACTAATGTGCAGGTTCCATTTCATTCTTGTCTACCTTCCTCTCCTTTCTCAGCTTGGGTTTTCCTGAGAACTTCTTGACAACATCTAGAAGAGTGACTCCATCAGTCCTCTTTGGCCATTTTAGCTTTATATACCTGCAATAACCTTCAGCAGGTATGTCAAGAATCACTCCAAGCTCAGGTCTCCCAAACTCTATCTCTATTCCTCTCATTGTGGTGAACACTCTCCTAGCATTGACTCTGCAATTTGTGTAGAATTCTCTGATCTCATCAGCATACTGCTTTCTTTCCTTGTTGGAAAACAACCCCAACCAGCCCTGGTGACCAATCATTCTGAGCAGTGGCTTCATATGAAACTCCTTCTCATCATGCAGGATGCTGCCAGGCAACACCTGATGCTTAGAGAAGAAGGGCACCCTGTCAGCTTCATCCTCACTACCTCTCCTCCTTTTTCTGGTCTCAGCTTCACTGTCTGTATCAGAATCACTTGGCTCTGCATAACTCCCAGCATCATTACTTTCCTCTTGTGCTTCTTCAGCTCTTCTTTCTTCTTCTTCCTTCTTCTTTGCTTCTCTATCTCTTACATTTGTCACTGTTCTCTCCAACCTCCCAACTTTCTCCAGTTGTTGTTTTAATGCAGACCTGGTGCCAACCCTCCTGACCACAGGCTCATTTACAACCTTGTCATCACTTTCTCCACAAGCTTCATCAACCAGTCTTGTCTTCAGCACTGGCTTTCCCCCTTTCAATAATCTCCTTCTTTTCTCAGGCTCCACTATGTTTTCTTTCACAAACACAACTTCCTCTTCCTCTTCCTCTCCTGCTATTCTCTCATCTTCTTCACCAAACTTCCTTTTTCTTTTTGGTTCTTCATCTATCTTGGCAATTTCTCTTGGTTCAGTCTTTTCTAAAACTGTCTCCTTCTTCCCTTCTTCCTCAGAGTCTATCCAATCTAAATCTGCATCATCAGCCTCAGTGGAATTTGGACAAGCAACAGGCTCTTGCACCAAATTCTCTGAGGCTTCAGCAGATCCAAGTCCTCTAACAGCTGGACTTTCTGGCACAGATTCTTCCTTATTTTTCACAACACTATCATCTTCTTTAAATTCTTCTATTACTCTTTCTGCAATATTCAATTCCCCACCGGACTCAACAACCACAGGCACCTGTAAATCTTTTCTAAGTTCATCTTTTACACTATCTCGCTCTGACTCACATGAGTTCCCCCTACCTATTCGATCATCATGCTCAACACCTATTATTTTGTCTAGTCCTGTAACTAGGGTTTCAGTTTCTGCAGTTCCAGAGCTGTTTATATCTACTGAAACGACGGGCGTAGATGAAATAGGATCAGAGATTACCTCATGCGGTGGTTGTGATGAACTTTGTGCAATGTGTGTGGTAGGAGCTGCCCTTGACCTCATCTTCTTTACCAGTTTCTTGTCCCCTTTTTGAAGAAATTTTCTGCGAGCCCTCGCAATTCTTTGGGCAAGAGTGGATGGGGGTGGTCTTTCAGATATTATGAAGAATTTATGAATGATTTGTGAGATTTCTAGGAAATTTTCTGTTTTTAGGGCTTGAGAGAAGATTATAGTGTAATGGATTAGAAGTGGGTGAATGAAGGATGATTGTGTGGATGTATCGACAGAGAGAAGGGGTTTTGTGATTTGACAAGGTCTAGGAAAGAAAAAGCAGTAATGATGAAAAGAAGAAAAGTAGCTTTTTGAACTTTTTGATAACCGGGAAGAATTAAAGTTTTGACGGTTATGGACTTATTTGATATATCCTTTTTAAGTAGTGGGGTCCAACACATCAAATAGAATTCTATCCGAAAAAGGAATGTGTTCCTATAATTTAGGACAGTTATAAGAACATGGAGGATCTCCCTTGACACACGTATGATTGACAATTCAGTTCAGTTATGACTTTTATCATGCAGGGTAGAATGAATGTACCTGGACATGATTCCTCATGCTTTGGTTGGTTCCTTCTTAGTACATAGTAGGTTCTTCATGGGATCACATTATTCTTACCTGTGCTCAAAAACTGAACAAGTGTACTAATTCAAGTACCATGTTAGAATGGACATCAATGACAAAATTCAAACATGGACAATCGAATACTTAACTAACCAATCACAAAGGGATTACCTGCTGGGTCATCCGTGTATTTTGGTCATCTCTAATTCCAACATGTTCCTCTCAAACTGTACCTTGTTCAATGCTTTGGTAAATATGTCAGTAATTTGATCTTCAGTCCTGCACGAATTCATAGTAATCAGACCCTTTTCCACATTATCTCTCAAGAAATGGTGTCTAATATCAATGTGCTTGGTTCTTTTATGCTGGGTTCTTGGCAATGTTCACTGCACTAGTATTGTCACAGAAAATTGGCACTGCATCACACTTGACGCCAAAGTCCTCCAGTTGTTGTTTGATCCACAGAAATTGTGAACAGCATAATGCAGCTGCCACATACTCGGCTTCAGCAGTTGATAAGGAAACTGATTTTTGCTTCTTTGTGGCCCAAGAGATCAAACAAGGACCCAGAAAGTGTACCATTCCTGAAGTGCTTTTCCTGTCCACCAAATGGCCTGCATAATCTGCATCAGCAAAACCAATTAGTTCAGAAGTACCTTCTCTTAGGTACTAGAGACAAAGGTCCTGAGTTCCTTTCAAGTATCTCAGGATCCTCTTCACAGCTGTCAAATGTAACTCCTTGGGCTTGGACTGAAATCTAGCACACAGTCCTACACTGTATACTATGTCAGGTCGACTGGCTGTGAGAAAAGAAGTGATCCTATGATTCCTCTGTATTTTGTCTCGTCTGTTGAAGGACCGAGTTCGTCCAAATCTAGCTTCGTCCCCAGTGCAATGGGAGTAGTCATTTCTTTCGCTCCTTCCATGTCAAACTTCTTCAGTAGTTCCTTGACATACTTTTGCTGGTGAATCATAGTTCCTTCAGGCATTTTCTTTATCTGCAATCCAAGGAAGAAATTTAGTTCTCCCATCATGCTCATTTCAAATTCGCTTCCCATCAGATCAGCAAAGTCTTTGCATAGCCCCTCATCAGTGGCTCCAAAAATGATATCATCGACATACAATTGAACCACCAATAGATCTTTTCCTTTCTTTTTGAGAAACAGTGTGTTGTCAATCTTTCATACCAAGCTCTAGGGGCTTGCTTCAATCCATAAAGAGCCTTGTCCAGTTTGTAAACATGATCAGGGAATTCATTGTTCACAAAACCTGGTGGCTGTATTACATAGACTTCTTCCTTCAGGTATCCGTTCAAGAAGGCGCTCTTCACATCCATCTGATATAGTGTGAACTCCATGTATGTAGCAAAAGCAATTAGCATTCTGATAGCCTCCATCCTTGCCACTGGTGCAAAGGTTTCATCGTAGTCTATTCCTTCTTCCAGACTATAGCCTTGAACTACTAGCCTTGCTTTGTTTCTCGTCACTATACCATGCTCATCTAGTTTGTTCCTGAATACCCATTTTGTTCCAATTATTGATCTGTCCTTCGGCTTTGGAACTAGATGCCACACTTTGCTTCTTTCGAATTGATGTAGTTCCTCCTGCATGGCTAGAATCCAATCTGGGTCTTCTTGAGCTTCTTTTACATTCTTTGGTTCCAGAGATGAGAGGGAAGCAAAGAAAGCACAGAAGTTTTTCAAGGCTGACCTGGTCATGATTCCTGTATCCAGTTCTGATAGGACATTTTCCAAAGGATGAGATCGTTGGTGCTTCTATGGCCTGAGTTTAATATGACTGGAAGAACTTGCATCATTATCCTGGAGAGTTTCTTCTTGACTTGCTGAATCATCAGCTTCATCAGCAGCTCCCCCTGTCAAGTTGACTCCTTGTTCCAATGTACTTGCACCCTCACCTGATGTCTCCTTGTCCTCAGAGTCTTCCAGTTCATTCACACCTTTTTCTCTGCTAAGGCCAATCACTTGATCATCTGTCTCACGTTCCTCCAGTGCCTTGTCTGATTCATCAAAGACAACATGCATACTTTCTTCCACTGTTTGTGTCCTTTTATTGAACACTTTGTATGCTTTGCTTTGGGTAGAATAACCAAGAAATATTGCCTCGTCACTCCTAGCATCAAACTTTCCCAAGGGTTCCTTTCCATTATTGTGAACAAAGCATTTACACCCAAAAGGTCTTAGGTGAGCAATATTTGGCTTTATACCTCTGAGTAGCTCATATGGGGTCTTGTCAAGAATTGCTCTGATTGAACATCTGTTCAGCAAGTAGCATGCAGTATTTATAGCTTCAGCCCAAAAGTTTCTTGTAAGACCACTTGACAACAGCATAGTCCTGGCCATATCCTTCAGAGATCTGTTCTTCCTTTCAACCACTCCATTTTGTTGGGGAGTTCTTGGAGCGGAGAAATTATGATCTATGTTGTTCCTTGCACAATACTCAGAGAATTTTGAGTTTTCAAACTCAGTTCCATGATCAGATCTGATGCTGATGAGTTCAAGGCTTAGCCTCTTCTGAACTACACCAGCCTAGTCTTTAAAGCTGTCAAAGGCTTCATCTTTAGTTGCCAAGAACAGAGTCCATATGTATCTAGAGTAGTCATCAACAATTACGAACACGAATCTCTTTCCTCCTCTACTCCTGACTCTCATAGGTCCACACAGATCCATATGCAACAGTTCCAGTGGTTTGAACTTGCATTATTATCCTGGAGAGTTTCTTCTTGACTTGCTGAATCATCAGCTTCATCAGCAGTTCCCCCTGTCAAGTTGACTCCTTGTTCCAATGTACTTGCATCCTTACCTGATGTCTCCTTGTCCTCAGAGTCTTCCAGTTCATTCACACATTCTTCTCTGCTAAGGCCAATCACTTGATCATCTGTCTCACGTTCCTCCAGTGCCTTGTCTGATTCATCAAAGACAACATGCATACTTTCTTCCACTGTTTGTGTCCTTTTATTGAACACTTTGTATGCTTTGCTTTGGGTAGAATAACTAAGAAATATTGCCTCATCACTCCTAGCATCAAACTTTCCCAAGGGTTCCTTTCCATTATTGTGAACAAAGCATTTACACCTAAAAGGTCTTAAGTGAGCAATATTTGGCTTTCTACCTCTGAGTAGCTCATATGGGGTCTTGTCAAGAATTGCTCTGATTGAACATCTGTTCAGCAAGTAGCATGCAGTATTTATAGCTTCAGCCCAAAAGTTTCTTGCAAGACCACTTGACAACAGCATAGTCCTGGCCATATCCTTTAGAGATCTGTTCTTCCTTTCAACCACTCCATTTTGTTGGGGAGTTCTTGGAGCAGAGAAATTATGATCTATGTTGTTCCTTGCACAATACTCAGAGAATTTTGAGTTTTCAAACTCAGTTCCATGATCAGATCTGATGCTGATGAGTTCAAGGCTTAGCCTCTTCTGAACTACACCAGCCCAGTCTTTAAAGCTGTTTCAACATTGACCAGGCAGATTGGCAAGAGCGAAGGGTACTTGCTTTTGTCACCAGCTTTTTAGGGATCGTCGTCTTTCCACAACACCAAGGACGACTTGATGTTTGCATGGTCTCAATTGCTGATGCCTTACTCAAAGACATCAACAAGACATACACTTTGGTACCGATGATTGTTGCAGAGATGTACCGAGCTTTAGAAAGATGCAAGAAGGGAGCTGGTTTCTTTGAAGGTTGCAATCTGCTTTTACAAATCTGGCTGAAGGAACTTTTGCAAAGGATGGATAACAAAGATCAAGCTTTCCATTCCATACCAAGAGAAAACTACATCTTGACTCATACCACCCGCATGGACAACGCTCTCGAGAAATGGGACCAACCAACAACTACCAATGGTTGGCATCACATGTTATGTCAACTGACACCCGAAAACATTCAATGGATGTTTGATTACTTTCCCAGCACAACAGTAATCACACGATCCAAAGAAGACTCTTTTCTCATCTTAGTGGGTTTTAGAGGAGTTTACCCATACACTCATTTAAGGACACTTAGACAAGCAGGGAGAAAGCAGATCATACCCCAAATTGCAGACATCAGCCGTTTCAAAGCAGATATTTCCGGAGGAGTGATACCATTTAAAGACAAGATATTAGAACTTTGGAAAGAAAGACGACAAATGGGATTTGAGACTATTGGACGAGACAGGTTTGATGCAGGCTGTGATGAAGTCTATCCAGACTGGCTAAGGAAAGACATAGCAAAGGCAGTTCAACCAACAGCAACAAGAAAAAGGAAAATAAATGCCGATGAATCGGAATCTGAGTGCAAGGGGCTACGCAAACAACTGGCGAAAGCACGAGAGAAAATAGTGAAAAAACAGAGTTTGGTAGAAGCAAAGAACAAAGAAAAGGACAAATGGCGCAATAAGGCAGAACTTCTGACAAAACGCATAGAGTCTATAGGTGTATGGGCTAGCGAAGGAATGAGCTCCGTGGCAAACAAAGGAATAGAAGAGAAAGGAAGAAAGGCTTGGGAAATGTTGAAGAACTTCACATTTGACATATCACGGCTCTTAACTGATGCAGATAATATCATCTTCCAAGGAGATTCGTCAGGGGCAAGTTCGGCGGAGGAAGCTTCATCTGAAGAAGAAGAAGAATCTTTTGGGGATGGATCGGCATGAAAGATGTTTATTTGGCCATGATCTGATTTCTTAGCAATATTTAGTCTTTTCCGCTTTTTACAATATTTCATTATCATCCAATGTGATAAGATCCAATAAATGCAATATTATCTCTTAGGCTCCCTATTTTGTTAGCAAATGAAATGAGACATGCGGCACAAAGCGCTTTTCAAAATCATCGTGCGTAAAATGGTTTATCGCATTATAGGATGCCTTTGTTACTCGATATGCGTGCATTGCATGAACTCGTTTGTTGCTCTTTCTCTCTCTCTCTCTCTCTCTACCTGAATGAATCTTTTCCCCAAGTTCAATATCTCTCCGATGCATATAACGCTACTTTTCTGATCTTTTGCACATTATAATTACTTCCTAACTCAAAGACTTCCTCTCCAAAAGGTCGGCTCGAGTTGAACACCAAAATAGAAGACATGGCTAAGCAGAGTGCACTTATTGGTAATTTGTCAAAACATGAGGTAGTTATTGCAGCAAGTATTATGCGTATGGAGCAGAAAATTGACAGGGTAAGAGGTGTGATGGTCGGCCTCAAGGGCACCTCTGACATGCCACAAGAATTCCCGAAGCCAATGTTCGAGGATCACTCTAGTGCGGTCTACACTATTGCACCTCCCGCAATACATGAGTGTGATCTAAAGCATTTTCCAAATTTACATTCGTTCACGGTTGAAAGAGCATTCAAAGGGTTAGTAGGAGGCAATCAGGAGATGGGAAGTGAGGAGAATCCACCAAATATTGCAAAGGTTTACACACAACAATCAGATATTAGCATGACGACGAAACTTCCATTGTACGATGGAACTAAAAATCCTCATGTACATTTGAGAGCATATCTACACACCCTAGAAAGTATGGAACACGACGATGAACTCAAGAGGAAACTATTTGTTAAGACACTTACAGGGTCAGCATTGATTTGGTACATAGGGCAAGACACAAGTAAATGGAATTCTTGGAGCGACCTGGTCGAAGCCTTTATTAACCGATACAAATCCTATGGCGACCACCGTACATGCAACAACTCGTTGAAAAGGAAAAGTGTTATAGAACTGATTTCTGAAGAGGCCTTAGGTAACAATTTGACTGAAGCACAATCTAAGGATATGAACAATGCGAAAAAAGGGAAAGCTACCATTTCCAAAACCCCAAGCCCTATCCCAATATCTCTTAATAACCAAGCCATCATCCCTTTGCATGAATCGCTGGCTGTTCAATTTGAGAAACTTAAGTCTATCGGGATATTGCAGCCACAACGTGGAGAAGTCTTTACCCCACTACCACCTTACTTCGATTCAAGCAAACATTGTGCATTTCACTCCAACATACCAGGTCATGACACCAACGAATGCACCGCTCTGAGGAAGGAGATTCAGAGTTTACTGGAAAATGGCAGGGTAGTCGAAGTGCCAAAGGGAAAACCTCAACTTATGTGGTGCCAACCTCTGACCTTCGTGCCAACAGTTGAAGTTTCCTCACAGTCAGTTAACCCATTTCCTTATCAGAATCCAACAAACAACACTAAGAATTGCTCTCGCGATGCTCCTCGCAAGTTTCCTTCCATCGGTGGATCATATGCAAGTTTGTACGAAAGGTTGAAAGATGTAGGGATAGTGCACCCTATTGAAAGGAAAAGTTACAAGGAACCGTGGAAAGCAGATATGAAGAAGTCATGTGTTTACATTCAGGCATGCTGGGGCATAATATTGAGAAATGTTTTGGTTTTTAAGAGAAGATTGAAGGGCTGATCAAGTCTGGGCAGATCAAGATTGAAAATGCTAATGACGAAGCAATTGCAGATGATTAGGACAAAGAGGCAACAGTTTAATGACAGACATCCGAATACAAGAAGAGAGCTTCTAAGTTGCATAATCTTTGGAGACATTTATTTTACTTTCTAAACAAGCTTTATGGCACATGTTTTTAAGATTTTCCCTTTATGTATTTTGAACTACGCTTGACCTGATTCCTATCAGTAGCAGGATACGTAGGCAGCCCACACCGGGTTCGGTCCCCTTATAATAAAATTTATTTTGCCCAATAAGGAAAGTTCGTGCAAAGTTTGAAATACAGCAGTTGGTTGACAATCATGAAAAGACATGGATCACGACAGACAAATTTGTAAAGAAAATGATGAATCGCACCCAAGTCTTTGGTGTTTGATAAAGAGCCGACCTCCCTTTTGGTCACCTAAAGTCCAACCTTTTTCCTTGACTTCGCACAATTCATCGCAACATCCTTATCAATGATTCATCAATCAAAATCTTTGTCTTGACTGCTACATACAGCACTCAAGAATTCCTTTATAATCTCTATACCATTTGTCATAATGTCTAGTTCAAGCATTAGTCTATTATATGCCTTCTAGGCACCCTCTTAGCTGCATATCTGACCTTTATGTGCTATTTTTTTATATAGTAACTCTGTTTTGCATATTTTGTCATTTTGTTAAAGGTTGCTAGCATTTGAACACCTAAATTGGCAAAGAATCTGCATTAAGAAGAAGCCAAAATGACAAGCCAAGATGAAATATTCACTTTTGGAACAAAGTCTTCAGAACCTCAGACATATGGCATCGAGAAAAACAAGACTCAACAGGACATTTCAGATAAATCTGACAATCCTGATCCTACTACTATGCAAATTGTGGCAAGGGACAAGCAGAATCAGCTGTCGGTATACCCACATAAGAAGGACATAAAAGAAATCCAGCCAAATGAACAGGAGGGTTTAAATGAAAAGCTCCATAATCTAGAAATGGTTGTGAAAGAAGATGAGTTTAAGGAATATTCAAAGTCTGAGGTATAAGGATTTGTGTCTACGTCCGTATGTTGAACTACCGTATGGATACAAAATTCCGAAATTCAACACTTTTGATGGAACGGGGAATCCTTTCTATCATTTGAAAGACTACAGTAACAGGCTAATTGGAGTTGGACATATCGAGGCTATCAGAATGCAATTGTTCATTCAAAGTTTATCTGGATTAGCACTCATTTGGTACACCAAACAAGATTTTAGCAAATGGCACACTTGGGAAGATTTGGCCCGAGGTTTTGTCAATCAATACAAGTTCAACATTCGAAAGGATGTGCACCTGTATGAGATGCACAAAGTCAAAAGAATGCAATATGAGTCTTTTGAAGAATATGCTACCCGATGGAGAATCGAAGCTTCCAAGATACACCCTCCTTTACCTGAAGAAGAGTTAGTTTCAACTTTCATCCAAATCCAAGAAGGGATTTACTATGAGAAATTGCTCGGCGTTCAGGCACACGACTTTCCTAGTTTGATTCGAATAATAAAAGAACTCGAAATTGGCATTCAAGAAGGGAAGATCATTGGAAGCTCAACAGTGCACTATGCTAATTAACATTTTCAACCCAAGGCACTTGAGAATTTGCAAAGTAATGAAGAAGACAACACATTAGTCGCCATGACTGGGCACCAACCATCATACAACCAGAATCAACAGAATCTACGATTTCATGATACTCCTGACTTACACACTAGACAACCTTCCCACTATCAGGATTCTCAACAAAAACCTTATCAAGCTCAACACAATCGGCACCAGATAAAAAAGATGAAATCTCGCACATTTACTCCTCTAGCCGAATCTCTGACAAACATATTTGAAAGACTGAGGGATCAAGGGATATTGCAGCCGAGAAATGGATGGGTTCCTCGTTCGAATTTTGATCCATCAAAGACTTGCGCATATCATTCGAACATTCAAGGTCATAACACTGAAGAATGTCCAGCACTGAAACACAAAATTCAGAACTTGATTGAAAAAGGCAAGATAACGGTACAACAAGAACCACCAAATGACAATTTCAAATCTCAAGCTGCAAATACAATCTATGTTCAAGGCAATCCATCGAAGAGAGCTCCGAGGCATTTGAAGAGAAAGCGCAACACCTGAAGACAACCCATCACGATGAAAACTCTACCATATCAATATTTGACTACTCTTTTGCGCTTTATCCCTACTTTGTATCTGAACTATGTATGACTTGATTATGGTATTGACAAGATATGTAAGCAGCCTACTTGGGCAAGGTTTCATTATAATAAAATTTTCATTTTCTCCTAGCCAAGATAAGCACAACTTTTGGGACAACCTCCTAATCCAGTACACTCACCCAAAGGTTTACAACCTAAAATGGAAGAAGTATCTGCATGATCAATTGGGTAATAAAGATTTTCAAGATATCACATCAAAGGACAAATGCAGATTCGAGCCGACACTCGGGTGTTCAATGCAAGGCAACCACTTTGTTTTAAATTAACAACTTTTTCTTTGAGAGCAGATCTTCTCTTACAAATACAAGACTCGCAGGCAATACAACAATCTGAGAATGAATGACTCCAGTTCCAATACCTGACATGCATTAGAGGAATGCACTTACAAGCTTTTGGACATGACACTTTTAATACGACGCTTAGCCCCGTCAGGCTTAAAGGATGACGATTAGCCACGTCAGGCTTAAAATATGACGACTAGCCCCGTCAGGCTTAAAATATGACAGGCTTATGATATGACAAATAGCCTCGTCAGGCTTAAAATATGACGACTAGCCCCGTCAGGCTTAAAATATGACAGGCTTATGATATGACAAATAGCCACGTCAGGCTTAAAATATGACGACTAGCCTCGTCAGGCTTAAAATATAACGATTAGCCACGTCAGGCTTAAAATATGACGATTAGCCTCGTCAGGCTTAAAATATGACGATGAGCCCCGTCAGGCTTAGAATATGACTATTAGGCCTGTCCTCCTTAGAATTGGACATACTCATTCTTTCTGTTTTGCAGGCACTACTATAATCAGCCTTATCCGGCTTAAAATAGGACAAACTCATATATTTTATTTTGCAGGCACCACTACAATAGGACTAGCCACGTCAGGCTTAAAATATGACGACTAGCCCCGTCAGGCTTAAAATATGACAGGCTTATGATATGACAAATAGCCTCGTCAGGCTTGAAATATGACGACTAGCCTCGTCAGGCTTAAAATATGACGACTAGCCCTGTCAGGCTTAAAATATGACAGGCTTATGATATGACGCTTAGCCACGTCAGGCTTAAAATATGACGACTAGCCTCGTCAGGCTTAAAATATGACGATGAGCCCTGTCAGGCTTAGAATATGACTATTAGGCCTGTCCGCCTTAGAATTGGACATACTCATTCTTTCTGTTTTGCAGGCACCACTATAATAGGCCCATCTGCCTTATAATTGGATATATACATATATATTTTACTTTGCAGGCACTGTTATTAGGCTTGTCCGCCTTAGAATTGGACATACATGTATTTTGTTTTGCAGGCACTATTTACAGTAAGGTGATATTTTAAAGGCAATAAACTGGGGCAGAATTTTTGAGGATCCCCTCAAAAATTCCAAAAGGATGCAAGACGACACTGGGGCAGAATTTTGAGGTTCCCTCAAAATTCATTGAAAATCCGACATCCACAAGCCCAAGATGCAACAATGAGGAGGATGCACAAATCAACCCTTCCCCTCTCCCCAAAACTCATATATCTTTCTTTAAGTGCAGGAACAGAATACTAACAACAAATACGACAACATATGGGGAAACACCACAAGACACTCTTCGACTTTCCCGCAATCCCTTCGAGCCCTTCCTCACTCTCTCATACTTGCTTTCAAAATCAGTTCCCTATACGGAGATCGTGCAATTGCAAATTTTCAAATACATATGATACACCATTCTAAAACTCCTTTCGGAAGCTTAAACCCTTCATTTATGCTTTTGTTCTTTCATCACATCATTTATTCCTGCTCGAATCGAAACCTCTCTTATGAAAACAAATAATCTGCCTAATCCTTTTATAAAGAAGACGGTTTGCATTCTTTCTGATGGGTGCTTGCCTCGTGTGAATCTTGCCTGCTCGTTTCGTGCCCAATTGTGCCGATTCGTTTGAATCATGCAAATTTATCGTGCTTACTCTGCAATATGTCATTAAATTTCAAAGCACACACCAATATGAACTTTTCATACTTGGACAAATAAACTCTTGACACCTAAATCGTGCGTCATATATTTCTCACACAGGCAACATGCCATTCTAGAACTTCACGACCTGATTCTCATGAAACCCAAGATATGTAGACAACTCAAAGACCGGAGTTTGGCCAAAACACCCCAAAATCCTCATTTTTTTTTTTCAGCATTTTGCCCGCCCGTCGTGCCAAAATTGGCTACTCCGTCAACTAACTTTGCCCGAAGATTCTTTTATCATCCCCGGGCAAAGAGGGGCAGCTGTTGACACCCAATTTTGTCCCTCCGTTTTTCGCAATTTGGCTATATTTAATTAAAATTTATAATAGTAATTTTTCAAATAAACTGCATTAGATGGCATGCATTTTACATGTGTAAAATTATTACTAGTCCCCTATTTATATGATATTTATTTAATTGTGATTATAATTACGTAATTGTATTCGTTGAGGCTATTTTCTAAAATACGCGTGCTATTTGTGTAATTTAACGCATTACGATATTATTTAATAATTATTTGTGGCTATTTATATCCAATTAGTATTATTTCTGGTCATCTAAATTTATTTATTAATTATTTACAAAAATTTCCTATTTTTATACTAATTATTTATATTTATAATTATTTTAATTAAATATTGGCCAATTTGTTATTTTATAACTTATTTCCATTACACCTAGTCCTCGTCATCACCTTTTTGTCCATGTATACGCCACCTCAGCCTACACCTCACTTATATACATTCCTAGCCTACGTACAACTCATCATAAGCATAGTACTACTCTCCAAAGCACGCGTACAACTCACTTCTGCACGCAGTACAACCCATCAAAGCTCCATTTTTCTTACACTTCAGCATATAATTACACATATAACATCTACATACACACACACGCGCCTGACGTGGCACAATCAGGACCGTCCATGTCTCTTATCCAACGGACCACATTACTCTTCAACTTTTGATATTATACGCATCAGCCTCCCCTCTCATAAACCCTAAACATTTCCCACGCTTCTCCTCACCCTTAACAGCCGCCTTTCATCTCCTCTCTCCCCCTTTCCCCAATTCTCGTCCAAAATACACCACGCCAAGTTCGCCGTCTCCTCCGCCGTAATTCCGTTGTCCCTCTCTCTCCCTTTGTCGCTTTCACACGGGAAAAGGGAGCAAATCACCTCTCTCCTTGTTTCTGTGGAAATCGAAAAAGGAGAAGAAGAGATTGACGAATCTCGTTAAGTCCGGGCATGATATACGATGATTTGGTCACAAACAAGGCAAGTTATCAACGATTCAAGTCTGAAATGTTGGAAAAAATAGAAACTGAATCGGGTCAGTCTTGACCCGACCCAACCGGGTAACACCTTCCATTTTTTGTTGTTGTTTTGATATTTCTTATGCTTGCTTAATCATGAAAAGAGATATGCTGTTTGCAATTGCGATCCATATCTATAGTACGGCCTATGACGAATTTTATTTTACGGAATACTAGTAAATGATAAATTTTCCTAGAAATCCTATGCTATTGTTACTTGAATTTAAGCCAACAGCTCGATAGCTTAGAAGGCATTTGAATTGGTTATTTGCTTGACATCTTGTTCGAGTTAGTATAACATCGAGTTAAAAAAGTCTAATTGTTTGGAAATTTGATGTTAATGTTTCTCTTGAAAATGAACACGACTGCGAATCGGTTATAACAACGCTTATGTTGTCATTGAATGCATATCCCTTGCTCTAGTTGACAACTAATGATTCTCATTGAAATCGAATTTGGATACTTCTGAATATTGTTAGAATATATTTTGGCTAATTGTCAGCCTTTTTAATCGCTTCCTAAAATAGAACATATCCAGAATTCACTTGCTTTGTGTAGGAATTTATCCAAGTATAAGGGCAGGTACAGAGTGAATAGAGGATACTTTCCTTTAAGGGTGTGAACATAATAGTCTGGGCTTGATTTTATTTCAAATCTCAAATGGATGTATTATATATGCTGTGATTTAAATAAATTGACAGAAAATCCTCACATCTTCCATATAATATCATGACAGATTTACTTTCCTTTTCTGTGGAGAATTTGAAATTTGAAACCTCTATCTCACTACTATATAAACCAGACTCCCTCCTTCACTTTGGATTCAGGATACCACTCCTCTCATCCTCTCAAAAACACAACTTACACACATTGAATACTATTTTCCTTTCTCCAGACTCATACACACTGATCTTACACACTCACATACATTGTAAATACACTCACAACAGTACACTTAGACGCTAACAAATACTACTCCAGCACCTCTTATACTCACACACACTGCCTGATCTCTCATCTTTTCTTCTCCAATACACCTACAGACACTACGCTTCCTAGCTGTACTCTAATTTTCTCTTTGCTTTACTGGTTGTTCAAGTGTGGTTGTTGCAATACTCCTTTCCTTGCTGCTCTTTTCACGCTTTGTTTGATCTTTCTAAGGTATAAGCTCTTAACTTAATGAATGGCATGTTAAAACTTGGCTTGAATCCTGTTTATATTTGTCTGTTTTGCTTAGGCCTCTTCTGGCCATCAGCTAACCCTATCATGCAGGTCTTCGGATGGCCTTAAAAGGGTCATACCATTATGCAATATCATATGTAGGTTGTTGAGTATTAAAAGTGACTTTTGGTTCTGGAAAAACACCCCTAGATGTTAAAACATAATTGAAATGAACCTGGTGGTTCATTAGAAATACATACAGGGCAGATTCTCTCTTGTTTTCTATGTATACATGGTTGCCCCTTAGCCATCCCATTCATGTGTATTCATTAGGGTCCCTGCATGTATTATTGTGCACTATAAAGTGCAAGAACAAGGTGTGAGTGCAGTAGCAGTAAAAGCAGTGGCAGGATGCACTAAAGTATGAACTAAAAGCAATAACACAGGCAGCAAGGTGCTGCTACAGTTTGGCTATAAAGGGGCCATTTCTTTCCCTCCTCTTATTTTTGACTTGTGTAAATGTTGGAGTTCGACCTTGCTGCGTGTTGACGGTTGAAAATTATGAATAAGGCAGGTTTATAAGCAGATTATAAAAGGGTTCATTTTCTGTAAAAATCGAAAAGGAGCTAGAATTGCAATCCGATACAAAATCTGGACTATTTCTGCAATTCTAAGTTTGAAATATGATCTGATCACTTGTCTGTTTATGCAAAATTTCGAAATCTGAGTTTTCACTTGTAACAGAGTTGTTTCTATAATCTGAAAAAATTGTATAAAACAGGTGCTAAAAGTCTGAAACTTACAGTGGACGTAATTTGAATTTTTTTTGAAACAGAGGATATTTTTTGCAGTCTGCCTCAATTGAGGTCTATTTCTACAAAAATCTCAAAGCCTGCCAGCTTTAGACTCGTGGCATTTCTCTAAAGTTTTAAAATCATTTATTTGAAAAGCTAACATCTTCTTTACACTAACTAATAGTGTATAAGGAGAAGTACCGGCTTTGGAGGTCAAGTGTTACAACTTATATATGTAAGTATTTATTTTTTCTCTTATAAAATGGTTAATTAAGTTGTGTGTAGTATTGTCAATTAGAATATACTCTCTTCTAATATGTATTGTAAATTCTAATATTATTTTCTTTAGTTGCATCTCGTACATGAAATCTCATATATAGTGCTATGTAAATAAAAATATTTTCCTGATTATACCATTTTTTACATTTTCTCTATACTTCTATACCTATATCTTAGTTCATAAATTCTATTTTCAAAATATGTATATCTCCTTAACTTGATCTCACAATAACAGCCACATAAGCAATGGTATACGTCAACTAATGTCGTTATATCGCTAAAGTGGCAACATTTCTTAAAGATACTAAACTCCTTTTTGTCTTAACTCTTAGGACTTTTTTGCCTTTAATGGAACACCTCTATTTCGCACAATTAGTTATTTAAATCGTTTGAGGCTACTTGTGCGAAGCTGGCCATAACTTAGTCTATCTTTACAAAATATATTACTTCGCATTTAACAATTCGGTCCAGTTGAGTCTTTGCAGAAACATTTCTCAACTATTATATAATTGGAATTTAGCCTTACTTCGATATGTTTTTTTTTTCTCTTAAATTAAAATTACATCTCTGACTTTTTTTTTTAATTTTATTTTGTCAATGCCTCATGTCTTAGCCTTAATCCCAAAATATAAATCCGGTAGGGAACCACCTTTCATGGGACTCGGGAAGTGCCTAATACCTTCTTCCTAAGTCACAAGGACTTCTTACCCATAGAATCTCTTAGAAAAACTTACCCGGAGTTTATTTAGACACTCTTAGACGATTTAGGTGATCTAATACGCCTTTATACAAATTTATTAGGTGGCGACTCCAAACTCGTTTCAAACGAGTCAGCCAGTCAAACCCGACCTTTGAACTCGATTCCGAGCTCGAAAAACGGGGCGTGACACCAGCTGCTTGTCTGGTTGCCACGGTTTTGCCTATCCAGTATTTAAGTTCATCTCCTTTGATTTTTTCCTTATATTGCCTTCTCATCTCCCTTTCTTATGTTATCCTTAACTATTTCTTTTTTTGGTCGAACTTGCTGTATTTTCTTGTAGTTCTTAGCAACACTTGGGGCTTCAGCTTTCCTTTTCAATGTGGTCTTTGATCAGAACTTTTCTCTATCTTCACTGAGCAATTGAGGATAGGTCAAAGTAGCGCCGGGTTTCACCCTGCTGTCTTGGAATTGGCAAAGCTACATAGTTACCCTTTCTTCCCACATTGCCAATATTGTTCCCACCATTGGGTGTTCAATATCTTTTACGTCAACGTTGAAACTTCTTCCTTTTGTCAACAGAGGGGTTTGTTTTGTCATTCCTACTTGTCGGAAGATGCTTAGGGGAACATAGTGATGAGTTCCTCGGAATCCAATCAATGTCAAAAATGTGGTGTCTTGACCTTGTACGGAAATGGTGAAGCCAGCACAGTTTTCTATTACCCATTGTACTTCTTGTAACTCTGCAAACTTGGAGTACCATCCTCGCATGTTTGTAGGTTCTTCTCATACCGTCGTGCCAGCCATGTGAGTGCTATGTGAGAGGATGCCACCAACCCTTGATTCCATTGGTGCTATTGGACTAATTGTGACTTTCTGTAAGTATTCTATCAACTACATTTGTAGCAAGATGTTGCAACCTTCAAAGAAATCCCCTCTTTTTCTATACTTGGTTAAAGCCCTGTAGATTTCTCCCATGATCATTGGCACCAAACTCACTTGGCACTTGTGAGCACCTTTGTGCAATCCTTCAACTACCTTTCCCAACCTTATGTCAATCTTTCCTTCTTTTTCGGGGAAGACCACACTTCCCAGAAAAGAAATGATGAAAGCAGTAGACTCAGTCCATTCCCAATCTTGAATTTTCCATTCCCCTGTCTAATTGTGTTTAAGAGTTGGATCTCCGAATCTAGAATATAGATACTCCAAGGTAACCTTTCCCTCATGTACTCCCTCGACATATGGGTCATAAGGAGCTTTCAACAGCTCAATGAACTCCTTAGGCTCCACATCTCTGGGGTAAATCATGGTCTCGGGCCCAGACTCTAACCCTGAAGACCTCCAATCTCTTTTAACATCGGTGCCAACTCCAAACCATTGAAATAAAACACCGCACTTTTGTAATCCCAGAAATGTGTAGCCGCTTCGACCAAGCCAGACACATCAGTGTAAGCCTTAAGGGCCACCGGTTCTCCCAACACCTTTTGAACATGTAACTTACTGACTGCAGCCAAATCTTCCCACCAAAGCCTGATTAAGTGAGGAGCTCGGAAGACGGTCTCAAATTGAAGTGTACCTCTTGCAGCCATAGTTTGAAAATAAGACAAAAAAAGAAAAGATCAAAATAATCCTATTGTCTTGATCACACCCAAGTAAACGATCAATATTTTGAGCAAACATTTCTTTGAACTATGCGAGGATGCAATTTTCACTGTTCTCGGATCGAGGACCCTTTTTAACGTTAGGACAAGGTTTACTAATGGACTAAAACGTGCCAAGGACGTATAGCCTTCCTAAGCTTGAATGATTTTTAAAATTAAACATGTAAGGGCCAACCATTTATTCTCAATTGACCACCAAAACCATTGTACTTTTGTAAACCAAGTTTGATTACAATGGACAAAAACACAAAGAAATCTAAAAATTTGGATCCTCGGGCATCTTCGATTCGACATCGGACTTCTTCAACTTCTTTTGCATCTTCCTAATGTCTAACTGAGCAACGATTAAGTAAGTAATAGCTAGTAATCCTCCGCCTCCATCTCTTTGATCGTAACTTTTATTGTATTTTCCCTCGAACCCTTTCTTCAGACCTTCCATCTCTCGATCTAAATTTTCTACCTCATTTTTGTTCCTCTTTCGCTCTTCCTTTCTCAATTTCTCGGAAATCTTCAATTTTTCCATCAACCATTTAATCTTATATTGGTTTTCATCTTCTTTGTCTTTGACTGCCCCAGGTATGTCAGTTTTAGGAACGAGAGCATTTTTCATGTCATTACGCAACTATTCCAAATAACCAACTCCACAGCTTGCATGGCATCTGTCTGGTTCAATTGAATTTTCTTCAGCAACCTCTTTTCATTCCATATCTCGCGAATCTCTAGTACAAATGGAACTTTGTCTTCTTCATAATCTACTTGAAATCAGACTGTGTCTCCTATCAACGGGATATCTTGTCTTCTACCTGGTTGCCTCAAAGCTCTAATAGGTATATAAGGCTGGAGACCACGTATACCCATAAGAACTACAAATGATTTCATCTTTGATCGGAGCAAAACTCGCGGAGAAGTGAACCAAGGGTACATCCACTGTATGTCTTCATCTTTCAAATTTTTCAACAACATATAGCACTCGTGAGTAGTGCAGGGTGTTTTGAACCTCTTAACGCCATAGTGTTGCACCAATATGTGGTTTGAACGGCACATGTCATAGAATTCTTGGCTTGCGTTTGGTTTCCTTTGAAGGTGTTCAGTCAGCCACACTTCCAATAACAAGTTACAACCCTCGAAGTACCGAGCCCCATTCTTGCACCTTCCCAAGGCTCTAAAGATGTCGGCTAATATAGTGGGGACCATAGTGCATATCTTTTTCTTGATACCATAGAATAAGGCATGCGTGAAAATGGAATATCTTTGTGTTGATCTCATAGTGCATTCCTTGTGGGAACACGACAACGCCAAAGAACACTACCGCAAATACAAAAATTCTTTCACACTTCCAATCATAGTATGATGTAAACTCTGCTTTGTGATTTTTATAACTCTTTACATGACTGAACTTATCATACAAGTACATGCAACTGAAATTTGACCTTTGTAGAAATTCGGACACATCATTTGTTCGAAAACCGAATGCTTCGCAAAACTCCTCTTCGGCAGGTTGACGCGATATAATAATTCTAGCATCTTTCCATCTATGTCCCTTTAGTCTCAAACCCGGATCTTCAATAAAACCTCCTATTTCCTCCAAAAGTGGTGTCATTTCGAACTTTCTAAATCTAAACATATTTCTATCATCATCCCAAAAGAAAGTGGCGGCTTTAATGATGAATTTATTGGGTTCAACATCCATTAGTGAAGGCAAGTGACCCAATATTTTACTCAATTCAAATTGACCAGCTTCTTCCAAATTTCTATTCCAGGCCCTTATCTCCATTGGAATATCAACAATCATGCCGAAGCGATGGTAATATTTGTGACTCATGGTAGCCTACAAAAAGAAAACCGTTAGACTTGACCCCATTTTCCATTTGAGAAATAAATGGCGTACACTTGGCATTTTTAATTTTAAAAATATGCATATATAGTCATATCTAAATGCCCCTTGGAGTTAATAACTCGTTTGGGTTTGGTTTAGATATGGTGAACTAAAGACTTAGGCATGGCCGGAGTCACAATTTCCTAAAATGATATGATGCGTGATCTTAGTAATGGCTCTACTAAGATTTGGGTACTACTAGACCGGTTCTTTCAAGCGGACAACTTGAAAGTTGAAAGCTTACAAACTGCCAAAAGGTTCGCTATTTGGCTAATTTTGCAAAATCTTCTCTTAAGTGTTTATTTTTAGTGAGAAAAGGGGCGGCCGTGGGTTCCACCCAACCGTCTCTTCCTATGGGCTCAAAGATTTAAGGGGGTGCCAGGTGTGGGGGATGTTATAAACGATAAAATCAAATAATTTACAATATTTTTTTAAAAATACAATATATTTATAAATTGCAGGAATAAATAGAAAAAAAAAAAAAAAAGACAAGTTAGTACACAATAATAATAAATAATACAAAATAAAATAGACAATAAGAAAGGTAGTAAATCCCGAATTAAAGCTCGTTATGGTTAGGACTTTGAATATCCCCAGTGAAGTCGTCATTATGTCATACCCATATTTTACTTAATTCAGAATGAGTCAAGACTCGGGTTTGACAGGGTAACTCGTTTGAGTTAGAATTGGAGTCGTCACCTAATATAAGTCTCTAAGGTGTATTAGGTCACCTAAATGTCTAAGGTTGGGTCTTTCATTCAACATTCTCAATTCTAGAGATTCGAGGGTAAGAAGTCCAAGTGACTCGGGAAAGAAGGTGTTAGGCACTTCCCCAAGTCCCACAAAAAGTGGTTCCCGCCCGAGTAATTAATTTTGGGATGTCTAACAAGTTATAGATAAATATTAATCATGTTCACAAAAATATATAATTATCTTGAGAGTTAATCACAATTAGCCACGAAATTAAATCTATTTATGCAAAACAGTGAATATGGGCAGCAAGTACATGTACATGGTGTTGAGCTTTTAAATTTACAAGAATGGCCTAAGCCCTATGCCTAATCCCATATTTGGCCTCACATTCACAAACATATATTCGGTAGTGCTAATATCACAAGAGGTAATTCAATTCAGTTTACTTATGCAATTTTCAGTATTTAATATAATTTGCAGAAATGACCAGTTTTGCAAAAATAGGCGGTTTTCAAGAAAATGCTTCAGATTTGTTTCAAATCAAGTAGGGGTTATTTTTAATATAAAATGTTGGCCATTTAGGGTCGGTGTGACTTGACAATAATTGTCGAGCCCTAACCTTAATGGATATTTTATTTTTGGGACCAGTTTTGAAAATATATGTATATAAAGGGGGCTTTTTTAGAAAAAGGTCACGAAACACATAAAATGTACATAAAGGGGCTGACGCACATAACATATCTTATATATATATATATATATATATATATATATATATATATATATATATATATATATATATATATATATATATATATATATATATATATATATATATATATATATGCATGCAAATACATGATAACATGTGTTAGGATTTAGAAAATACATATAAATACTTGTATAGTTGACCCCAGTAACTTATAATAGTGTATAGGAGCTTAAAGTTTGTTAAGGATTGGTTTAAGCACATAAAGGGCCAGGTTTGAGATAGGTATTGGGCCCATATCATTTAAGTTAAAAATAGGGGCAGTTTAGTTGACAGAAATAGTCACAGATCAGACGAAGTTCGCACATTTAGCCCCTTATCATTAAGGTTTCAGAATGGCATAAAATGACATATTTCACGCGTTGTAATTTGAGTTTTAAAACTTGTATACACCAATTTTATTGTCCAGATCCCAAACAAACTCAGGATCCCAGTTTTTAAATCGAAATAGTGTTCTATCTTCTCACCCAGAAACTATTAAGCAGGTTTTAAGAGAGCCAAGGATCATATTTTCTTAGGATGATGCAGCACATAGGAGATGAGGGTTGAGAGAGGCCCCTGTGTAGCCTAGAAGAAAGCAATAGTGAGTTTCCTCACTCTAATCATATACAAGCAGGGTATCCTAGCAAATATACACAGATAGGGGATTTCTAAGGGGGTAGAACATGTATCAAAGCCATGTTTCCCAAGCATTAAGCTCAAACAGCCAAGGTAATTCATAATCTCAATGATTATGCTTCAGGGATCTGTAACAACATGGGGTAGCTATTGAAACTGTATACATTCAGTATCCTGGTATGGCCTTTTTAGACCATCCTAACAAGTTGTATAGAGGTTAATAGGAGCTAGAAGAAGCCCAGAACAAAGATGCAAAGTGACAAGAGTTCATGCAAGCATAGGCAGTTTAAACTATGAAAACAAACAAAGAGGGGGGGGGAGAGAGAGAGAGAGGGAGAGAGAGAGAGAGAGCAATCAAAAGGGCCAAGCATAGACAAGCTAAAAAAATAGATAGTAACAGTGATCAGAATAGTGTTTTACCTTCTGAGTGATAGTGATGAGCAAATAAGCAAAGTGCATGCAGTGTTAGGTGCTTGCAGAGGCAGGATCAAGAAGTAAAAAAATAGCATGGATCTTCCAATAATCTTGAAAGAAAATGAGGGAAGAAGGTAGTATGCAATACTCTGTATATCTAAGTGTGGGAATGTGTATGCCTGTGAAGTGTGTCTATAAGTGAAAAGAGGACCATTTTATATAGTTATGGGGTGGGGGATTCAAGTGCAAACGGACAGAACACCAAAAGGGCAAATGAATATTGTCTCCCATAATTAAAAGGACTTAAATAAGTGTACTTACCAAGTATAGTTCAGTCAATCCCTAAGTCTAAGGGAAATCGGAACTTAAGACAAATATAGTTCTCTCCTTTTTCGCATAGCATGGTCTAGGTTCAAAATCAATTATATAAGCATATTTTAGGCTCAAAATCAGTTAATAAATCTAATTAATGTCGGATCAATAAAGCATCCTATCACCCTTTCAAGTATCAATCAAAAATCCCACTCCAACCAATTCAAATTTTCCTAAACATGCAGGATATGCTACTCATTCAGTTTTCCAAACATGTAGTCATGCAAATCACACACCCTAGCATAGTAAGAGGCTAAATACAATGCAACAAACATGAATGAGCATGGAAATTCCACTAGACTGCCCTAGGTTTTAAGTTTACATGTTAACCAAGGTGGTTCAGGACATAAGTCATGCTTACAACAAACTCAGGCACTGATTAGTGTTCAAACTTAATGAAACAGACAAAGATTAACAATTTCACAAGTTTTCACTCTAGCCAATCGCTAAATAATCACTAACCATATTAGCATGGGAAGGAATAGGAAAATTTAGGCATGTTATCACACGGATTCAAGAAATCAGACAAAAAGATTAGGGATTACCCGTTAACATTAGAGTAGGGTCGAATTTGAACCTACTTCAATTATGCATGCGTGGGGTTTTTCCCTTTTTGCTAGGTTGTAGCATTTTGATCTTACCGGATCTTTGCCTGAATTTTTTCTCGCATGATTGTCACGTTAGGGTTGTACGTCGACTTCGTCGAACAAACAAACCATTGCAAGGATTTTATAGCGGAGGTCGAGAGGAACAAGGTGGTGCCATTTGTTTCCAATTTTGTCGGCGATAACAGCCGAAAAATGACGTGACAGGGGTGACATTAGGGTTTCGTTGAGAGAGAAAGAAAGAGGGCAGCGGGTGTTTGAGAGGGTAAATGAGGGAGACTGATAGGGTAGGATGTAATTAAAAATGGAAACTTGTGTTTCAGCCATTGGATCAGACATGTGTAAGGCCAGGATGAAACCACGTCGACATGACGTGGCAATGATGTGTATAAGTGAAGTGTGAGGTGTACAAAAATGCTAGGTGTATGTGTGAGTGTATAAATATGTATAAATTATGTAAAAATGTATATAAATACCTAAAACCTTTATAGAAAATTGTATAAAAATACGCGTAAAATTATAGAAAAATAAGAAAATTAATTGTGAGGGCTAAATAGCTAGGGAAGCCTATTATTTTGGATTTTAAAATAATTTAGGCAATTTTGCTAAAAAATGAATAATTATAAGAAATTGTAACTGAACGTGCGAATTTTGTAAAATAGCCATAGCTTGTGCTAGTGTCTTAAAAATAGCCTAGTTGGCATGCTTGTGCGAAGTAATGATTTTGAATAGGCGTGAGTGAGGATAATTGTGTGGTTATTGGTGCAATGTCGCCTGAAAAATGGCTATTGAAACAGGAGGGACAAAATTAGGTGTCAACAATCATTTGCTTTCCTAACTACAAGCTCAAAACTTTAAACAAAAGAATACTGGATGTCATCCCAAGGTCTCTTTATTAGTTTCCCGATATCAACCACTATCTCTTCATTAGTAAGCTTTAAAGTCAACTTCCTTGCATCAACATCAATTACTGCTCTACCAGTAGCCAAGAATGGACGACCCAAAATAATAGGAACCTCCATATCAACGGGGTAGTCCAACATCACAAAGTCAGCAGGGAACATAAAGCTACCAACTTGTACAAACACATCTTCAATTATCCTCATCTGCTGCTTTTGTCTTCATTCTCCTAACTAAATACGCATTGAAGTTGGTCTCATTCCTGTCAAACCTATCCTCATCTGCTGCTTTTGTCTTCGTTCTCCTAACTAAATACGCATTGAAGTTGGTCTCATTCCTGTCAAACCTACCTTCTTGTACACCTTTAAGGGCATCAAATTAATGATTGCCCCTAAATCGCAACCCATTACTAATGGTAAAATCTCCAACAACACATGGGATAGTGAAACTACCAGGATCTTGCCTCTTTTCAGCAAAAAGCTTTGTGCTCACACTACTACAGACTTTATTCAATTCCACTATCTCACCTCATCAAAGTCGACCTTCTTAGATAAAAGTTCTTTCAACAACTTAGCATACCCAGGCACTTCTCTCATTACCTCCATAAAGGGAATATTTAACTTCAAGTTCTTTAGTAACTCGAAAAGCTTTTTGAATTTCTTATCTTTTTGTTAACCTCTGAGGATATGGTGGCAGGGGCCTCTTTCTATTGGAGTTCTGCTTCATTGGCTCTGTAGCTTTTTCAATCACTTTCTCTGTTTCTCTGGCAGGCTTTTTAATGGGTTCTTTCTCTTTAGAATTGACGGGTTCTTCCTGTCTCACAATCATATCTGTCAAGTCACCCTGTTGCTCTATCTCTGCTTCATTTGGATTTGTGATTAGTGTCTTTTCACCTCCTTGCTGAGGTTGTTGTACTCATTTTTGTGCTCGTTTTCTCTGCCCACCATAATTGTTCACATTATTGACATCTTCACTCTAAGCCTGAGTCTGATGATCAAACCCATTATAAACTGTATCAAACACCAATTGGATAGCGCACGAGGCATACACTACACCGTTTATGGCATCAAGTATATGAACCTGCTTGGTTCTCACTTCATCAATTTTCTTTGTCAGCAACTGCAAGTGAGTCATCATTCCAGTCAAATGTTCTTTGGACGAATTTGGATCAACTGCAACTGAATGCACAGTTGGTGTTATAGAGGAATCTCTTGTTGACTAGCCCGAGATTTGTTCCATTGTCTGGCTTCTGCAAAAATTTTGCTCAAGAATTCTCGACTGACAGAAGCATCAACATTTGCCTTCAGATTATCATTTAGACCCTTGTAAAACCTATGTCCCAGCATCTTCTCTAGAATACCGTGGATAGGACACTTCAGAAACAGTCCCTTGAACTTTCCCCAAGCCTCTTGCATTGACTCGAATGACTTCTGCCTGAACATCAGTATTTCATCACTCAACCTTGCAGTTTTGTTGGGTGGGAAGAACTATTTAAGAAACAACTTAACCAACTCATCCTATGTAGTGATGGAATTAATTGGAAGTGGGTTCAACCACGCCATTGCCTCTCCAGTGAGTGAAAATATGAACAATAGCACTTTAATAGCATCAGGTGACACACGAGCTTCCTTTTGTGTGGCACAAACTGAAAGAAAGTTTCGAAGGTGCTGTTGGGGGTCTTCATGTTCATTCCCAGCATATTGCCCTTTGTTTTGAAGCAGGTTCAACATAGCGTTTGTGATTTGAAAATTCTCTGCTTCAATAGCGCGTACAACAATGAAAGTTGCCAGGTTATCAGATGTAGGCTGAGCCCAGTTATACAGAGTTGCATCTGTGTTGTCAGCCATCTCAACTTCCCTCTCTACTTCTTGTTGAACTAGTGGATGTTTATTATTATTGGCCCTGTTCAAGGCCTTGAACGTCCTCTCATTTATGGATCCAGTTGAAATAGTTCAGCGGATTTCGAACTTCTCAAGGGCATACACCTGTTCAAACACGAGCTAAAAAGTTAAGAACCAAGATGACTAAAGTTGAAATTGCTTAAACTGCTAAACTTAACTATTATTTGAAAATTACAAGCTAAACTGAGACCCCCGGCAACGGTGAAAAAATTTGATCACCCCCAACTATGCCTTATAAAAAGGACTAAGCGGTCACTGCAAATATAACCCAGTTTGACAAGTCCAGGATCTAATCCCACAGAGAGCAACATTAATTTGTAACATTATTTTCACCAGTTTTCGTTCAAACAATTTCAAAAGCAATTTATAATGGTTCTTGTATAGAAAAACTAAGAATGAACAAAACGTAAGTAATGACAAATAATAAATAGCTAGAGTAAAATTTAGGACTAAAAGACCTAGGGCAATAACTTCCCCAATTATTGGGATGATATACTGAATATCTAACTTTCAATCTCGCTTGATTATTTCTATTGACATGAACTCCTAGTTTGTCACTAGTATTTTTCAATTACGAGCAATAACTATCTCAAACTACTATTTCAAGTTAGTCAAAGATGATTATATGGACTACACACAAACATCACGATAAGAGCAAATTATTCCTAAGTCACTCCGTAAATTGACCTAAATAATTTTTTAGTTTAAGCCAAAGTATCATCATCCAACTAACCCTATCTCAAAATACTTTTTCAAGTTATCTCAAGAACAAAAAGGAACATTCAACTGAGCTCTTCAATTAAAAGCAATACTAAATGTAGTTGAATGAATAGGAATAAGAATTCAAACTAGAGTTAATCACGAAATATTAAGTACAACATCTAACAACGGTTCCATCACACCCTAGAGGAGTAACTTAGCCACTCATGTTCATAACAATCATGTCAGAAATATTCAGGAACGAACAAATTATAAGAAGAATGGAAGAATTTAAGAAAAAATCTTATAATCTCCAAGTCTCCAATGCTCTAGCCTCCTTTTGCTCCTTCCCAAGTCAAAAAGTGTGTTTTTGGGTTTATTTTTCACGTTTTATATCGTCCCAAAAGACCCACATAGCCCCAAAATCCAAAATAAACTCGAAATCAGCATGTTAGAAAATTAAGCCTACCGCGTCGTGCAGCGCACTACATGGCGCGGTGCGGTAGGGCTTTTTCTGCAGGATTTTCAGAATTTCTCTGAAACTTGACCCTGTCGTGTCGTGCAGTGCAACACCCAGCTCGGCACGACAGACATATTTTACCGCTCTTCCATTTTTTTTTGTTGTTTTTCATCCACGCCTTGGTTTCCGGTCAAGTCTTGGACTTCTACTGAGGCTTCGAAGCTCCATTTCAGCTCCAGATCCATCAATTTTCTTCAAGTGCATTCCTACACGATTAAAAATATGTAATAAGCTCAAGAACACTAAGATATCAACTTATTTAATGCACAAAGATTACAAATATGAGGCAAAACAAGGCCCTAAACATTCGTTTCTCGCCAAATATTACTATATTAAGAGAGTAATTAGCATTCAAATAAAAGCCTAGAAGTCCTAACAAGTTGAATTTGAAGATTACTTATAACACGTAAAATATTATTAAAATATTATAACATTTTAATTTTGGTGTTATAAAAAACTATTTTGCCAATTAATCTCTCTCGCATTGACGCGTGAAGTGTGGATAAATTGACTAGTTTAAGTCTTAGAGCATATTTGATGAAGCTTCTGAAAATAACTTATTTTGAAAAGCGCTTTTCTTCAAAAGTATTTTTGTAAAATTATTTCTATAGAGTAGCTGTTTGTGTTTGACCAACTCATTTGAGAAGCACTTTTATCCATAAATAGTAATTTATATTTGGCCAAACTTTTGACAAAGTGCGTTTGATTATTAAGTTACGAGTAAAGCTATGTAAATATGCACTTTACAGTTACTTAATTAGATGGATGAATATAAATATTTATTATCGAGACTATATTCAATTTTTTATAATTTAATTAAAGTTTTTAAAAATAGAACATATGAATATTCTAAATTCATACCTTAAAAATAAATGCAATTTAATTCAAAGCTTTCAATAATAATGATGTAGGTGTGTATAGAAAAAACAAGAAGGAAAAAAATAATGTACTATTTATGTATCATTATCATTAGGTTAAAATAAATATGGGTAATTAGGTATATAAGTATTTTTGTTAAAAATATTTCTGAAATAATAGAAATGTAAAACAACTTCTGCTTCTGCTTTTAGGGAAAAACTACTTTTTCAGTTTCCACTGTCACGCAAAAACACTTATTTTCTCTTAAAAGATTAGGCAAATACATCAATTCTCTAAAATAAGCATTCTTGGCTCCCTAAAGCTTAGCCAAACAGGCTCTATTAGTTGGACTAGTAAACATCAAATGATTAAACCTCGAAAAAGAAAAAACACACAAAAATGCAACAGAGATAAAGTCCCTTGTTTTTGTTTGTTGAACAAATTTAACAAATGAAAGTCAATACAATGCTCTTTTTCAAATGAAGATCTAACGGGCAAAGGAATACAAGAAACACTATTTGAAAATTAAGATAATTAAAGCTACCGAATATTAATTATGTCCAGATACACATGAAATTAAGAACCTTGGTGCTACAGCCTACATATACGTCATCATTTAGTTCTTTGTTAAGGCAGTTAATCATTCATTACAAAATTGTTTGATAGCCTTACGGTGGCATCTAATATTTCAAACTTCTCAAGATTATTTCACCTGTCTCCTTGGACTATACTCAAGGCTGTCTTTATGAATATCTCTTTTATGACGACATGAATCTATGATGGTAGAGTCTTAAATTTCTTTCTTTTACTAAATGTTATACGCATCCAAAGTTCAAACTCAAATACAATATTATTTACATAATCCAATATTTTCAAGGCTTATAGTCTTTCTACGTCCCTCTTCTCCTTCCTTGGTTTTTATGTAACAAAAGAAATCTTTTTTCTATTTCGAGAGAAGAGTGTGAGCGTATGCGTGCAGGGGTGATGCACAATTATGATTATGTGCTTGGTCGATCCCAATAGCTATAATCATGTATATGTATTGAAAAATCTATTAACTATACATAAATTTTTAAATCAAGTAACTCAAACATTTAGTGGATTTTATAGTATTCTGAATTCATAAAATTTAAATCTTGAATCCATACGCGCATTCAGGGAGAGGTGTTGTTTGTGCGCTGAGCAAGAAAGGAGGCTAGAGCATGAGAATCTTGACTACTGAGATACCGATCTTTTCATATATCTCCTGATTAAATCCTTCAGATCTCCAATCTTCATTTCAGGACATTATCAACTACTCCTAAGAATTGTTCACACCTGCAGTACACTATAACTACCATAGATAGCATTTTTCACATCTTAGTAGAAGCAACTTCATTGTCTTTCATTGTGTCGTAATAAATAATAAGCATTTGTAGCTTGTAAATAAGCTACTGATATCATGTTCTGAAAAAGAATTCACTGGCGATACTGCCAAAAAAACAAAAGTCAAAAGCACTAAATTTTAGAGACGGTTAGGCTAAAAGTGTTTGTTTTTTTTTCAAAAGTATTTATTTTAGAAAATTGGGGTATTTAGTCAAGCTTTTACGAAAAAAATAAATACTTTTGAGTGACAGTAAAAATTGTTTTTCTGTTGTGGATAAGAAGCTGATAAAAGTAGTTTCTCCTTAAAAGTAGAAGCAGAAGCTGATTTAAGCTTAGGATTACAAGCTATAAATAGTACCTTATTATTTTTCTCGTCCTGAAATTTAATACTCAAAAGCATTTTTTTGTAAAATTTATCAAACACAAATTGCTACTCAAATATTGACAAAAGTACTTCTCAAATGATTTAGCCAATCACAAACTGTTACTCTCGAGTACTTTTATTAAAAAAACACTTATGAAAAAAATACTTTTCAAATAAGCAGTTTTTAGAAATTTGACCAAACATGCTCTTAGTTAAGAGACCTAATTGTGAAGTATAATAATTAGTTATATATTGCTCATGAATTAAACTTAAAACTCATAGAAAAACATTTCAACATGTAATGGAATCCTCTAGATGTTATACACTAGAGTGACATTTTAGCACTTTGCACTCAGATTTTCAAAACATCTTATTGTCAGGTTAGACTTAATTAAGGATGGTAGGCAAATGTTTTGAGATCAGCACTCATGTCCATATATATGGACATATTTTGTGTGAAAAAGCTTGTGTTTCCATGACAATGAGACACTGAAATCTTAGAATCTTGACATTAATTGGCAAATACCTTTTTATTTAATCATAAAAAAGGAAATTCTTTGATCACATCACCTTTTCGACAGGATGTTGGCGGGTTTGGTTACACAAGTTCATTTGCTTACACCTAAAAACTTTCGTCTCTGGACATAAAAGAGATCCTGTTGAGATACGAATCATACAAAAGTTTTACTTTCCCTTAAAGTAACATTTAAAAGGAAAAAGAGACTAACATTTGTAACGAAAAGCTACTTGGATTGAGGATTCTTATAATTCTGTCAAATAAAAACTACACGACCATCACTCTGTTAGTCTGTTTTACTATCTGTTACCGTACAATGAAAATACCACGTAAACTTTGACTATATTAAACATGCATAACTGCATAAAGGTACAACCCTGATCTACAATAACATACCTAGTGCGTTCTTACAAGTAGAGTCTGAATAGGGTGAGATGCACGCAGATGTTATCTTATCTTGTGTAAGATAGCGAGGCTATTTCTGATAGACCCACGATTCAAGAAATGAATTTTTTAAAACAAGTTTGGAAAAAAAAAGTACAAAGTTAAGTTGGAAAATGTCATCGTGAAAAAAAAATGAAAAATTATGTCTTAAACCTCAGTCTTCAGAGTTCTTAGAAATGAACGACTAACCGTACTTAGATTTTTTAGAAATTTAGTGGTACATTTCACATACTTATCCCTAATTTGTATCGAATTTATTGAGTTTGGTTGAACCTGTTGCTAATGAGTTACATATACCTGCCGTTAATGGTTTTATTTATATTTTTGGACTTAACCCATTAGTTAACTTAGTCACCAAGTTAGGGTAGGACTTCCAACTTTTATATATATACCCATTGAGTGAATGAGAAAATGTGAGAAGTTTTCATCCCCAAATTTTTTTCTTGGTGTTTCCGTTTTTGACATGGTATCAGATCCAGCTTGAGGCAAAGGGAGCCCCACACTACTAAAAAATGAATGAACTCCGAGGGACGATGCCAAAGGAAAACCCTCAGTGTTAACTACATACCGAGAGAACTTCTTCGATACACGTACTTCGGTATTCGCTTCTCGCTGTGCATTTCCTCGGTAATATCGATGGATCTCCCTCGGTGGTTCCTCGGGATTAAATTTCAGTAAAAATATATTACATAACTCTTACAGAGGGACTTCCCTCGGTTATAAAAAATATATTACAAATTAAATATTTTACCGATGAAAATCCCTCGGTGGTAATTTAAAAAAGTATTATTTTTAAATTATTTACCGAGGGACATCCCCCGATAAAATAGCAAACAATATATTATTTTTTTTTTTTTGTTTTTAGAATTCCCTCGATATTAAGAAATTCTGGGAATTTATTATGGTCATCTTGGGAGGGAATTCCTCAGTAAGACTGTAAAATCTGCATAATAAATTATTAGAAACATGATATACAACACCTAAGAAATCCAAAATAGTCATTAAAATGGCATTCAAACAGTAATGATAACATGCCTAACATTACAACAAAGCCACAAACGGCCTTTTAAACCATTCTGCATATTTGTTCCATAAACAAGTGTTCAACATGCATATAACATAACTACGAATGTTTCAAGTCCCATGAATAACAACAAAAATAAATACATCCATAACAAAAGTACATGGCAAATAACATTTGTCATATCCAAGTCTATTGACAAATATTTAACTAACTATGAATCTACACCATCCTCTTGGAGTCATTGCCATGTCCCTTAAACTTCTGCACAGCCTATAAAGTCCTTATATTTTCACGGTGAGTTTGGTGTCGCAACTCTTGGTCAGATGGCATTTTCTTTATAGTTTCCATTTCAACGTGCAATTCATCTACATTCTCTGGAGCTCAAGAAGCAGAAGAAGAGAAAACACTAATAATACCTATTTGGGAAGGCTCTTTGTAATACGTTGGACCAAGGCTATATGATTCATTTTTGTTATATCCACCACCCGCCTGAACGAACATTGCATCAGCTTCTTTTGGGGTGGGTTTAAGAAGGCTAGTATCGACCTTCAATCCTTGGCGTTCATCCCATTCTCGCTCAGCGGCTCTGTAGTTATCTTAAGACCAAATAGAAGATAAGTATAATTACTTTAACAAGTATCTTAAATAAAATAATGTTGTAATTGGTATCTTACATCTAGCTCTTGTGCACATGGCTCGACCCATCTTAGCTCATTTCTATGTTCTCCATATAAAAAATAAAACAGACGGAAAAAATCAATATCGCTTATAGGTCCCTGTTCTCTTTTCTACAAAAGAAAAATAGAGTAAGAAAAAATAAAAATATCGGTTATTTATAATTAAAAAAAATTAATACAAACTTACATATCTTATCTGATGGGTCGCCATACTAACAGAACTACATGTGTGCAACGAGCCACCCTTTGTCAAGGCTCAATTTTTCTTTGCTTGCTCACTCCTAGCTATGAATTCCGGTGACTCCCAATACACAAGTAGTTTTTTCCAATGTTCAGGATTAATCCAGTCCGGAACTTCACCAAACTTTCTGAATTTGGAAAATGAATCACTAAGCCTTAGTGTAGCTTTCCTCTCAAAATTACCCCGGACACAATCATCATATATCGAATTCTACGAACACTTCAACTGAAACACTTAATAAATATAAATGAAAACTTATACTTAAATTACTAATAAAATGCCAAAATATCAAAGTTTATACCTTAAAAGTTTCAAACATTTTATCTCTAATCTGAGGGGGGTACTTTTTCCTATGACGGTCAACCATCCGTAAAATGTGGAGTCATAGAGTCCATAACGAAAGGCGTAGCCTTCTCTGATGGAGTAAACCTGCATTCCATTTAACATATCAAAATATATTTAATAGCTGATCATTTAAAAATATAGCAATGCTTACCCATTTGGTCAAGCGGGCACGATAATCAACCTTCCACTATCATCGAGTGACCCAACCTCACCAGGAGAAAGAGTAGGAGCTGTAGCACGTTTCTTTTTACCATTTCATCTTGTAGTAGTGACGGATGGAGAAGATGGTGACTGAGTGTCTGGAACAGGAAACCCAGTACCTGGGAGAGTAGACATACTCGGGGATATAGAAGTTGATGCAGGTGGAACACTCTTGGATGTAGAAGGTGATGCAGATGGAACACTTTGGGGATGCATGTTAAGAGTAGGTACAAAGATCATCTGAGAAGTGTCCCGTGCTGGGAATGATAGGAATGACGGGCCCCGTACACGCACAAATTGAGGGGAGTTGCCTGGTGGAGGCATGGACTGAAAGGAGGGAGCAGTAGGTTAGCCAAACTGATAGTGGAGGCCCAGTGGAGGCACAGAATAAAAAGATAGGCAACCACCCTTTGTTTTGTTCTTTACATCCATCACAGTGTGAAAAAAATCATCGAAAAATTTCTTCTCAATGTGCATCATATTCGAATTATGTCGAAGAAGATTATCCTTCCAATAAGGCAATTCCTAGAAATATGCTTTGCTTAGTCCAGTTATGTGTAACACCAAAGGTATTCTAGGCAATGGTTGTTGCTCAGTTACCTTAGGATACCCCTTCACCCTGTCCCAAATTCATGTCCATTCAACCTTCGTGGAGGGTCATCAAAATCATACCGATGCTTCATAAATGCACTAGTGGTTCTCCTAAACTGATGATCATCTGGCAAAAACCGACGTTGATAGTTGAACCATGTCTTACGCCCATTTTTCAAATAGAACGCTTTTGAATCTCACATACAAAAAGGGCAAGAAAACTTACCAGCAGTGGACCAACCAGACAACATTCCATAAGAAAGAAAATTATTTATTGTCCATATCAAAGAAGCATGCAATCTAAAATTTTGTTTACTTGAACAATCATATGTTTATACACCTACATGCCACTATATTTTTAAATCATCAATCAAAGACTTCAAGAATACACCAATCAAACTTTTAGGGATAATGCAAGTTAGAAAAATATATGGATTTGGCATTACATATTTTTGGTGGAAGATTATACGGTGTGACAAATACAGGTCAACAAGAATATGGTGAGGCAGAGACAGCAAATGGAGAGAACCCATCAGAACTTAAACCCAACCTAATGTTTCTAGGTTTACTAGAAAATTCTGGATACACCTGATACGGGACAAATCGAGCCTAAGCAATAACCATCAAGAACCAAACTTAAAGGACACAAGAGAGAGCACAAGGAAGAGTCTTGAAGATGGAGGCCTCGGAGATGACTTGAAGAGCTTGCACGTGAGCGCCTCGAAGTCCACAGCTTTGGGCGGACCGCCCCCTACACTAGGCGGACCTCCTCTTTTGACAACAGGAGTGGCGCCTACTTCAGTAGGTGGGGCACCTACTTTTCTAGGCGGAGGGTCTACTTCAAGACAGGAAACTACTAGTTTTAAGGTGTATTTCCTATATTAGCCCTATGTGGCCTTTTATGTAATAACTCCAGTTGAAGGCTTTAGAGACATTTCACTTAGGAGTGTGGTGAACCTATGAATACCACACTAATCATTTTATTTCCTCAGCTTGTTTAGATTTGAAGAATAGACATAGAAAGAGAGGCAAGGCCTTCTTCTTGTTAAAGCTTGAAGCTTCGGATTATCTCTTTGCTTGGAACCTATGGAGATTCGTCACTAGTATGGAATCCTTGTATGGTTCAAGTTTCCCTTCCTCTCTCGGATATACATTCATGGTTTGAATCGTTCATCCATTTTTTTCTTCTATTTCTGTTCTTCCTCGTCCCTATTTTCTTGTTATCTTGTGTTTATTGCTTCCGCATCTTAGTTTATCGCTTCCATCTATTTACCTCTCATCAACACCCTATCAAAATGCTTACATGCTTCTCCATCAGACGGATGACATAGAATACCAGGTTGTTTTACATTCATGGTGTCATGTCATATGAGGAGCATAGCCCATTGACGCATACAACTCTTTAACCTTGGTATAAGGGGTAAGTAATGCATCGTTCTAACTGGGACATATTTTTGTTTATCATTTCTGACTGGCTTAAAACGTGCCTCACCACAAAATTTACAAGACTCCAATCTCATATCTTCCTGATAGGTAACATGCAATATTTTCTACAATAGTGAATTCTTTATGAAGAGAGCCCTAATTGGAAACCAATTTTTTGTATCGTAGTACGGAAGTAGGTAACCTCAAGTTAGTTGGATTTAGTTCATTCATAATCCCAATGATCTCATCAATTCCTCCATGAGATATATTATAATCTGATTTTATACTAAGCCATCTAACTACAACTGACAACTTCGAAATGCGTCAACCCCTCATAAAATGGGCGACTAGCTTCTTCCAACTGTTCATAGAAGAGCTTCGCCTCATCATTGGAAAACTCCTTAACATTTGGTTGGGATGGTTCCTCTTAGTATATCCTAAAGGCATCATTTATCATTTCATGCATATGAGAGTTATACCCGACATATGTACTACTACCCCGATATATCCATTTTGTAAGTTGACTTCATCGACACTAGAATTAAATTCTTCATGTGCAGTCCACACCAAATAATTGAGCATAAATCCTTTATTATAAATATGGAGTACAACGACATCTAGGCGTTGCACGTCGCCACACCTGCATTTTACAAAAGGACATATGATTTTACCCTCCTTTATATATTCAGGAAGTATTTTAGCTTTAGTAATAAATCGGTCAATCCCATCTACAAAAGTTTTCCTCAAACCCCAATTTTCATACAACCAACTACGATTTTCATCATGTTCCATCTACACAAATGTTACAAACAGATATATTTAGAACAATACAAGTGATTATAGAATTTTTACATAAAAATACCTGTGTAAACTAGTTTAGCAAATGTTGACAAATTAGCTAATTTTCTTAAGTTTAAGAATAAAACACTTCAATTGCAATTAGTATACCAAGTTTTCTATTTTTTAAATTTAATATTAACTTGTTTACTCCTAATTGCACATTTTATTCTAGATTATGTATGTAATTGCAACAACAACAACTTCACTTAATAGCCAATGCTAGCAACGACAATAATTTCGAGCATCAATAACCTATCAAACAATATTTCAGTTCCACTCTATTATAAAAAAAAGGGCTGGCCCTCGGTACCTCTCCCAAAAAATTCGATTCGTTTCTAGTAGTGCCTAAGCACATGATCTACGCTCCACCCATAATGGGTTTGGGTCCCGAAGGGAGGGGGTTGAAGAATCTTAGTGTTGAGACAAAGAGTCCCACATCGAATAACGAGAAGTGCAAGATGCATGCCCAATATAACCTTTGGCAATCTTTCTCCCTTTGAGCTAGCTATTGGGTGGAGTTACGCTCAAGACCAAGGGTATCCAATTGTGATTTTATCTTAGTATTAGAGCCGGCGTGCTGATCCATCGGAATCGTGAAAGTTCTCTGTGAAACTGTGAACTCATGGCTGTTCCACCCCCCGACACCGGTGTTAGAGTTGACAAAATTGTTGTCGATGACGGATCTGATCTACAGATGACGATTTCTCCATACGACATCACGTCCAACAACAATCTTGGTTTGAGGGTAGGCTTAAGGGAATTTTGTGGAACCTTTGCATCAATCATCCACTCCCGAGATAGTTGAAATGTGATAGTTAAGTAGCCTTCCGTATAACCCAGAATCTGGTGTTTCGTGAACTAATCAAATATATTGAAGTTGATTGCTACTTTGTCCGAGATTAATCATCGAAGGTACAATATATCCTTGATGCGTACCAATGGACACTCAGTTGGCTAATATTTTGACGAAAGCTCTTGGACGAGCACGATTCGATTATTTCTTTGGCAAGTTGGACATTCAGAATTCTCATGCTCCAACTTGATGGGGATAATAGCATATAGTGTAAATACATCACATGTAATTAGGGTAGGCTTTTGGGGCATTTATCAGGATTTTATTTGTCTTTTGGTCTTAATCCATGACTTAGTCACCAAGTTAGGGTAGTACTTACAACTTATATATATACCTACGGAGTGAATGAAAAAATGTGAGAAGTTTTCACTTCAAATTTCTTCTTGGTGCTCGCATTTTGGATAGACTTCTCCGCATTTACTTAATTCTTGATGGGCAACGTTATTCAATACCTATATTAATGAGATATAGCAGCTGCAAGTATTAAATAATCGGGAAAATGACAGTATAAAAAGAAAGAAAAAATATGAAGAATGATGAACGTTTGTCACATACAAAAATTGGTAGACCATGAGGCCCATGACCATGGCATGCCTCCCAGACCCAATCATGTTCTGTTTTTTTAACATCAATACCTTCGGGGTAAAGGTCTTCAACTTGGAAATGCGCGCCACTAAACTTCTCCTTGAATATATGATCTATCTTTTTATTGGTGTAACTTCTTTCCCCTATCTTCCTTTAAAACTGTGATAAAGTTTTATTTCGTTAGATTTATTTTTACAAAAAATATACCCAAAAAATTACAAGAATGCATGTATATAACATTGCCTCCCTGCGAAAAACTTTATTCTATGCCTCACACATCATGTCATATTTATGTGAGGCTCTTAGTTATTTGACAAGTGTATTCATGGGTCTCATTAAATTACTTTAAGACAAGAATTAAAAATTATAATTTCTTACTCCATATTTATTTTTTCCTAAAAAATGTTAATTAAACGACTAAATTGGTAATAATATGTGATTTTCGGATTGCACAACCGCAGTAACTCGTTAGCTAAAATTTTAAATGTCATAATATAGTTAATTCTATTCATCTTTTTTCTTTTGTAAATTTTGAGTCGTTCTATAAAGAGATAATGGTCATAAACTCCCCTAAACTATTACTCTATGGCTTGGTTAATTCCCCTGAACTATCAATTTTCTTATTCAAACCCTCCATGCTGTGCCAAATGGCATGGAGAGTGACTTCACTCTTTTGTAGAGCATCCATACAATTAATTTTTTTAAAGTAGATGTTCTTATTTCTTATTTGGTGTTTTTTTTTTAAATTTATTAATTTTTTCTTTTAATTTTCGGTCAAAATAAAAAAACTTACCGTAATTGAAAATCCATATTTTTAAAATAATAAATATTAACCAATAATAGTAAACTTAGTTATTATATAGAATTGAATATACTCAACCATAATAAACTCAATTGAGAACGTTGTATATTAAAGCATCCAAGTGGTATCCAAGTAGGCCAATAAAAAGCATCCAAGTGGCATTTCTCTTAAACTTTTAAAATTAAGTATTATTTCACTTATTTATTATTATTTTTGAATTTTTACTTTCTTTTTTTTAATTAATTTTCTTCTTCTTCAAAACTCTACATTTTTTGTCAATAACAATAAACTAGTTGAGACTCATTAACCTTAGAATAATTATAGTACTAAAAATAATTTAATCCAAATATGATCATTTTAGTTGTAATTTACTATTAAATTTATCAATAATGGTTATTTTAATTAAAAGACATAAACCTTAACCGACACATAATTTATTTTAAAGACATTTTAATATGCAACTTTCTTAATTGAGTTTATTATGATTGAGTAAATTTAATTCTATATAATAATTAAGTTTACTATTATTGATTAATTTTATTATTTACTATTATTTTAAAAATATGAGTTTTCAACTAAGTTAAAGTTTTTTTTATTTTGAAGAAAAATTAAAAGAGAAAATTTATAAATTTAGAAAAAGAAAAACATCAAATAAAAAATAAGAATAACTATTTTTTAAAAGTAAATGTTAAAATGTTACATGGATACTCTACAAAGAGTATGATGTCACTCTCCATCCACTTGACGCTACAGGGGGTTTTAAATTTGAAAAATATTAGTTCAGGAGTAACGTAACTATCCATAGTTTAAGTAGGAAACTTCAGAATGAGTGATAGTTTAGGGGGTTTTGATATTCATACTAGTAACTGTTTAAACTTCACCCAACACTATACATCAATATATGGATCAAATAAAGCCACTAGTTCAATTATTGAAAGAGCCGTGAAGTAAGAATGTATATATGTTTGCTGCTCTTCTTCAATTAGAACAAAAAAATAAAAGGATGTGGCCTATGAATTCATTGCCGAGCTACTCCCGTCGTGTAATGAAGAATCGGATGATGATGATGAATGATAAATTTCTAGTATAATTTCTTTATTGTAACTACCATTTTGTTCTTTCAATTAAGATATTTTGGAAAAAAATAAATATGAAGTAAGAACTTGCCATTTTAAATTTTTGTCTTAAAGTAATATAATGGGATCCACGAATGTACTTGTCAAATAAATAAAAATTTCACGCAAGTATAATATGATATGTGAGACATGTAATAAATTTCTCATAACTGGGTAGAGTTAACTCGTGGCATTAGCTTTACTATTTTTGACAAGACAAAATGATTGTTGTCTTTTTTATTTTTATTTTTTTAAATATATGCATGGTACACATGAGTTTAATTAGTATATGAATGAATCCCGAATGGCTCCCTATCAAAGACGAATTCAAAAATTCCATTGGTTCTAAATCAAAATTACCATTTAAATACTATTAATTGAGTTATGAACTTGATATTTTACATATTTAGCAATTTTCTTAACACAAATTCAAAATCTAAGTTAAATATACTGAATTATATTCGCACACTTTCCCTATATCCACTACTCGCTTTCTTTTTAGTTTCTTCACATTATTAGAGTAAAGTTGTGCATCCAATTTAATGAACATGAATTCTACTTGGACTTGTGTTAAGATTTGTCTAGCACCACCATGTTGAAGAGACAATTAGATACATTAAGTTTGTTCTCTTTAATAGCTTAATATTTTAGATGAGAAGATCACACAATTAAATATAGTAATAAAGCAAATAGAGATTCTGAGTTCAGATATTACCGCTTCCATCAAAATAAATAAATTTCGCGTGTCTGGCCCTTAAAAATCGCTTCCATAAAAAAATGTATTTCACGTGCTTGATCAATTGGGCACAGAATTAGAGAACATAATTGATCATGTGAAGGTCGTGATTTCCCCTAGCTAATTTGTCTCATTGTGAAAGCCAAGAACTTGAGGGGCCAAGGCTTTTAAGAGAAGTGATCATACAGACTATAACAATTTATCTCATATCTAATCATAATAACAAAATTGTTAATTATATGAGGAGAAATAAGAAAGCAACACATAGACAAAGAGACGCATCATGGGCGATCTAAGAAGAGAAACTGTGGAAAAGACGCCTTTCACAACGGATCACTTGCACAAAATTAAAGTTTCGGCAAAACGGGCATCATTAATTTCAAGATTTGGTAGACAATTATTGGAGTATCTTGGTTGTTATTATGTTAATATTGGTTGCCCCATTTTCTGGAAATTATAATTTTAGGGTGAGTGGTTTTGGACTCTCGAAGACGCATAAAATTATGGATAAATTATATAATTATACAAAGTTTGAATTCTTTTTACCTAAAATAGTAATATTACAAAATTTACGATTCATAGAAATATTTTTTTAATCCTTTTCATACAAAGCGCAAGATTTGCAGATTGGACACAATTCCAAATCCCACATCAGGCTAGCTGGATATTGAGGAAGATACTAGAATCAAGAAAAATTTTAAGTCAAATGCAGGTAGGGAACTCACAAAGAAGAAGCACTATCAGGCACATATATTTGCATGAAACGATCTTAGGTAGTCGTTTCAGGAATCAGGACCCCGATGGGCGTGTCGATAATTTAAAAATCTTCGTAAGGTCTATTAGGACCTGTCTGTAAAACTTGAGTTAAATTAGACCTCATTTAGTACGTATCGGAAGAAGATTTCAGTTTTTACTGTCGATATATATTAAAAAGAGGTTTTCGAGCTCATTTTGGCGAATGAGCTCCAATTTGAAATTCGAAAGCGCCGTTATGTTCGTATGATTATTTGTGACATGTGTGAATTTTTGAAGTGAATTTCGAGGTTTTTCGTGACACGACCCAGAATCCGGTTAGGTCGTGCGGGCACCCGACATCCTCCCCTAGACCTGTCGGGCGAACCCTTACTAATTTAATTCGGAAAATAAATATAAGAATTCATAAATAAGGACAAGACTTAAAATAAAAACACAGACATACTGATATCTCTAAGCTGTACAAAAGCAATTACAGCTGACTACACAACATACTAGGTTTAGGGCTATCCAGACTAGACATCTAAGAGTACAAAAGAAGACAGATACCTCCTGAAGGGAGCAAACTACAACTGAAATGATAACCAATAAACTGGTGGCTATCCGGAATAAAAGCTGGCTCACCCTGACAGCTGAAGTCGTCTTCGCTCCTTCACAACGTGGCGAACTCAATCCTGGAGCGAACCCGTCAAAACGAAATAGATAGACAAGAAACAAACAACAAACAAGCGTGATTCAAAAGGACTCAATAAGTGGGGTAGACTAGCCACCTCAAAGAATATGATAGCTAGCCAGCGAGAAAAGAAACAAAAAACCAGATTCCTCTTATTTAAATTATGAAAAGGAAGAGCCAGATAATAACTAGAAACACGTATGGAATCGCAAACTATTCAACACAGGCAGAACATATAGGTATCCTGAACACATCAACAATCAGAAATACATCCTGTTGCGGCGTGCAACCCGATCCATATATTCATCCTGTTGCGGCGTGCAACCCAATCCATATATTTATACCGCTGCGACGTGCAACCCGGTCCATATATTTATACCGCTGCGACGTGCAACCCGGTCCATATTTATACCGTTGCGGCGCGCAACCCGATCCCCGCAACCCAGAATACGAGCCAGAAATATATAGACAAATAAGCAATGCACATATAAGAAGAACAGTAGTTATGTACCACAAGTCTACACAATGGTATGAAATGAGATGAAATGAAATGAGATGAAATGAAATGATACAAAGAATCACATGTGCACGTAATCCCATACCGAAGCGGAGTACTCCTGCATTCGAGGGGAATCCAATCTGATAACCAACTGGAGCGGAATACTCCTGCTCCTGGGGCGGAATCCTCCTGCACCCAATATAATATAAATTAGAGGCGGAATACTCCTGCACTCTACTGGGGCGGAATACTCCTGCACCCGATATAATGTAAACCAGAGGCGGAATACTCCTGCACTCAATATCTGACATAAGAGCGGAATACTCCTGCTCTTAGGACGGAATCCTCCTACCCTCAATATGATGCAATGGAGCAGAATCCTCCTGCTCCTGGGGTGGAATACTCCGGCACCCAATATGATATGCAATGTAATGCATATGAATGACATATACTGCATATGAATGCAATCTGATGCAATAATAACCCTTCACCAGCGCGGGACTCTCATAGACAGCCGGGAAATAGATGCCAACTCACAGCCAGAGTACAATGCTCAAATTCTCAATGCAATACCAACAACATGACATAACATATAATATAAGGGTAAATCCAAAGCTAAGGCGTAATGAGTACGCCTATCAGCAGCTACACACATAAGGAACACGTGGTAGAAAATCCACGAGGCCAGGTGCCTCAAAGAAATAGATATGAATACTTATCTCTTCCAAAAGTTAGTACGGCTAATCAACAACCGCTTTATCCTTTGGTTTCCTTACCAAACGATCCCACTCTATTCAATAAGCAGAAAAATATATCAATTTAGGTTAAAGGCTTCATTCCTCACATCTTATGGCAATCCGGTTAGGAACCTGATACCCACGCGACCGTACTGTGTGTCCAATGTCCAGCCTCTATGGGGGACTTCAAATCACACATAACTTGATCACAATATAAGTATAAGCATGTATGAGGCATCACACATGTGGCAACAATAGATATGGACTCAAAGGAATGAGAAGAAAACTCTGGATAGAATTATAGACACAACCTAGAACTCAGAATTTGTCAAACTCTTTGAATTTCTATAAAAATTTCGGCAGAGTTTCCCCTGAAACTGGATGATCCGCAAAACAGAACCAGCACTATGCTATACACAGGAATGGATACCCGGATAAACCGATAACATAAACATGTTAAACGGATAACAAGATGAGACAACTGGATGACATAACAAATCCATAGGTAGAATGTCTGGACAGCACCACTGTCCTGATTTTAAGCCTAATTTACAGAGTGTAGATCAAAGTTATAGACTTCATGGTCTTCATGAAAGTTTTAGATATATTTCTTAGGGTTCTGGGGATTCTTAATGAATCTAAATATCAATTTTATACAAGGAGTTATGATCAATATACTAACAACTTTCCAAAGATCAAAACAATTTTCCAGATTTTGAAATGTTTTGTCTTGTTGATTTGGACGTCTTTTACCTTGGATTTTAGTATCAAATTAAGTATATACAAGGTTTCCTTGATGCCATACAAGTTTCTCACAAAAAAACTAAGTTTAGAACTAAGAAAAGCTAAAAGATACATGCCTTGCCAAAAGAAAGGTTTAGTCTTACATACCTTTGATGCTTCTTGCTTCTAAACATTGTTTCCCTTGAATTCAACACCTTCTAATGCTTAAAAAGCTATAATTCAGAATTTGGGTACTTTCCTTAGCCATGAAGTAATTCTAAAACTCAAGCTATAGACGAAATTGAAGGTAGCATAATGTTACCTTAATCGCGTAGAGCGTTTTGACGCAATCCGTCTTCCATTTCGTGTTAGGATTGAAGTTCTTCCTTAAAAAACTTGAAAATACCTTCACTATTCATTAGAGCACTGTTTCTATCTTGAATTCTCTGGAAAATGACGAGTTAAGGGATGAAATTCTCTTTTATAATCGAAATATTTCATTTCTAGCCCTCTTTTGCGCTTATGTCCCTTTTTCTAGCCTGACTTCTGATGCTCATATTTTTTTTCTATACGTTGTATGATCAAACCGTCAAAATTGTTGGAAACTACACTCCAAGACCTTCAATTCGGTATATGATATGTCCCCAAAATACCTCATATAACACACGAAATTAACTACTGAAAAAGCTTCGTTACAAGGCAATTCGTTAGTCGGTTTTTCCGCAAGTTAAATCCGATTTTTCCAAAACTTTATATTCAACATATAAACATCATATATGGTCATATTATGATTTTAAACTCACTTAAATAATTCCTAACATGTCTTCAGAATGGTATACGTCACTTTAGATATACAGGGTGTAACAATCTTCCCCCGAACATTCGTCCTCGAATGTTAAATGAAGTACGTAGAAGCATTAAGCAACGATCTGTTACATACTTGCAGTAGTGAAGAGATGTGAAAGGTCAAATTATTACGGAAGCTAGCCGAACAACCTCGAAATTCACTTTCGAAAAAAAAACAAAAGTCACAAATAATCATACGAATCTAACGGCGCTTTCGGATTTTGAATCGGAGCTCGTTCACCAAAACCGAGCTCGAAAATCTCTTTTTTTTGTATTTATCGACAATAACAACTGAAACCTTCTTCCGATGCCTACCAAACGAGGTCTGATTTAACTCAAATTTTAAAGACAAGTCCAAATAGACCTTACGAATATTTTTAAATTATCGGCACGCCAATCGGAGTCCTATCTTCTGAAACGACTAACCAATGTCGTTTCATTCTCCTCCACTTAAACTCTCGTTCGTCCTCGAACGAGCCCAAGTCTAAAGAAAAATTCACACGGTTAACAAGAGAACTTTCACGACCTTCATAAACTACTCTACGAATATTATCTCATGATTCCGGAATAAGAATTATAACACACACACCGAACTCTTGGAGTAAAATATATCTGGATAATATCATATGCCATTGCCCAGCTTATTCTGACTAAGCGGATACATCCTCTATCACGAGAAGAGAGCTCTACATTTTCGAAACAAAGATACACGAAACTCTGGATGAATTAACATGATTCTGCCGGTGAATCACCTGGTCGATATACTTTTTGATATAGAACAAGTCGATGAAACAAAGAATTAGCTTACGCTTCAGTAACGCCTTAGAGATTTAATATTGTGATTTGATATTAATTGGAGGAAGACTCCTCCACTTAGAGCATAAACTCATACAACTAATTTGAGTAGAAATAGTCATCCTCGCACAACCTGCTGGATTAAGGAAGACTTAGGTGAGTAGAGAACGCGGCTCAGACCTGAGCTACCAAATTACCCTCTCGAGTTGCCAAACAGCTGAAAAAATTGAGTTCACAATTCCATACCCTTGCCATATGAACCAGTGCCTGGTAGATCCACTCAGGGGCCAAATGACGCCTCTCATTACCCTTAGTAGCCTTGAAAACCGACAATGTGCTTACCCAGCTACCTTGGCACGCACTCTGGCTCAACGCAGGGAACATCACAATAGGTTACTGACCGCCTAAGTTCACCAGTGTCGGACGAAGAAGAATGGCAACGGACTGAGGATAGAAATAATTAGAACTTCAGGAAGCCCATCTTCTTATTGCTTGGCTACCAGAGCTAGACTACTTCTGAGTCAGGCTAACCAAAGAATCGCAATTGAAGACATAGACATTAAATGAGCTCTATGGAGCGACATCCATACCAATTTTAACCTCCCAATAAGAAGGAAACTCTGACCATTTACCAGAAAACCCTTTTATAACCCAGATAAGCTCATGGGATAACATGGATGTACTAGCGTCTTGAACAAAAGGAAGACACATAAATTGCATATTACTTACTTATCACTTTGCACTGGAAGAAATGATAACACTTTCTGATGGTGACGAATTAGGATCCCATTATCCTACCAACATTTAATTCCGACGAGAGAGGTAAACTGACTTGACATAATAACATAATGTGGCACAATAAGTTGCCAAACAGACAATACCGACACTCACGGTCAAATCTCTCATATTTAAACCAGATAAACTAGTATGGTCTTACAAATTCCAGGAATAAATCATACTAGGAACTCACTCCTCTACCACAATCGATTCTTAATAAAAACAATATCCAAGGAAGCCATGGAAACATGGTAAGATAAATGAAGTTCAGACCGATCGGAAGAATCAAATCTTACTCACATATAATGAAAAAAGAATTACATTGGTGTACTACATCGGATGCCTTAGCATCCTGCCAGACTAGCAGTTCATAGAACTTCCTCTGCAGCTGAGCTGAGCCACTACCCTAATAATCACCTTCTGAAGAACCACTACCACCACGCTCTCAACCTTTACTGGATGGTGCTATTTCTCTGGCTGATTGAGATCTAAATAAAATCGCTTACGACTGTGCAAGTGCCTGATAACAAGAGGAAGGACGACTGCTACTTGCCGAAGTAAGGGAGAACTCCACCAAAGGTGACAGGCTCGCGACAATGATAATACCTTTTCAGTGAAAATTGAAGCTGGACAGATTGAGAAAACTGGGTCTGATATTGACGAGCTACTGACGCATTCTAAGAATTGCGTGACACAAGCTGAGATAACCTGGAAGGTGATCTCCTAAAATAATCAGAACTCTTACCTCTAAATGAGGTACCATGGTTACCCACTAGGGCCACGGGATCTCTTGTTCTTCCCACTCTAACTCTTCCCCCCTCTAACTTATGGTATGCCTAATACCTCTAAGCAATATTAACAACAACATCAAATGAAGTCTCAACCTCAATTTCTCAAGCCATATGGAATCTCAAGGAAGGAGAAAGGTCACCAATAAATCTTTGAACATTCTCGAAAGGCTCATGGGCTACTTCTAATGCATATTCAGCCATTCTATAGAATTCAATCTCATATTCTGAAACACCAACAGGTTATCCGACAGGCTACCCTATCCAATCCACTCAAACTGGCAACACTCTTCATCTCGCTCGCTACTCGAAAGGAACTTTCCATGAATCTAGAAGAAAAATCGAACCAAGTTAGCTAATAAAAGAGCGGCCCACCAATTCAAGGCTGGACCCTGAAACTGGAAAGAAGAATAATCGACACCATACCGCTCGATATAATCAAGAGCCTGAAGGATACACTAACATCATTTTACTTTTAAAAAAACTTACACAGGGATTATCTAATGCATTGCTTGGGAATATCGGGAGGTTCAACCAGATAAAATAATACAGCATCTTCGGACACTCGGACCGAGCTATTACTTGGGCTAGCTAACCAACCAGAATAATTAGTGGCGCAACACATGCTTCCTCTGGAACGTAATTTACTGGGGTAATATTAAGAACTAGAATTGGAGCTCCCTGAGACCGCATGTCTGACATGATGCAACCTGGTAAGTTGCCTAGTTAATAAGAAGTTCTTGCGGTATCTGTGTCGCCACGATTCTCGTAAAAGCATCATAGAGAGCCAAGGGAACCATAAGGCCCTATTCCCTTGCCCATCGCGAGCTCGTACAGCTGGGACCTCCATAACTAGATCGTCAGCACGATTAAAACTATCAGGGCTTCGTCAGTGGTAGCCCCAGGCTAGACTGCTTCGTCTTGAACTCATACCGTTTGCTGATTTGTAGCACGAGGGTTCACAATTACCACGAAGGAATTAACGAATAAACGAATATACTTTTGAATCCTAGACCGACGCATGATCAGAAATGAAGGAAGTGAAACTTCCTAAATACCATCATAGCCTCTCGTAGATAAGTACAGACGTCTACGTATCCATCAGCGAGAATCTACTAGACACTGTCTTAGTCTGGATAGACTTTAAATTAGGCTCTGATACCAACTGACACGACCCAGAATCCGGTTAGGTCGTGTGGGCACCCGACATCCTTCCCTAGACCTGTCGGGCGAACCTTTACTAATTTAATTCGAAAAATAAATATAACAATTCATAAATAAGGACAAGACTTAAAACAAAAATACAGACATACTGATACCTCTAAGCAGTACAAAAGAAATTACAGCTGACTACCCAAAATACTAGGTTTAGGGCTATCCAGACTAGACATCTAAGAGTACAAAAGAAGACAGATACCTCCTGAAGGGAGCAAACTGCAACTGAAATGATAAACAATAAACTGGTGGCTATCCGGATTAAAAGTTGGCTCACCCTGACAGCTGAAGTCGTCTTCGCTCCTTCACAACATGGCGAACTCAATCCTGGAGCGAACCTGCCGAAACGAAATAGATAGAAAAGAAACAAACAACAAACAAGCGTGAGTCAAAAGGACTCAATAAGTGGGGCAGACTAGCCACCTCAAAGAATAGGATAGCTAGCCAGCGAGAAAAGAAACAAATAAACTAGATTCCTCTTATTTAAATTATGAAAAGGAAGAGCCAGATAATAACTAGAAACACGTATGGAATCGCAAACTATTCAACACAGGCAGAACATATAGGTATCCCGAACACATCAACAATCAGAAATACATCTTGTTGCGGCGTGCAACTCGATCCATATATTCATCCTGTTGCGGCGTGCAACCCGATCCATATATTTATACTGCTATGATGTGCAACCCGGTCCATATGTTTATACCGCTGCGACGTGCAACCCGGTCCATATTTATACCGTTGCGGCGCGCAACCCGATCCCTGCAACCCAGAATACGAGCCAGAAATATATAGACAAATAAGCAATGCACATATAAGCAGAACAGTAGTTATGTACCCCAAGTCTAAACAGTGGTATGAAATGAGATGAAATGAAATGCGATGAAATGAATTGATGCAAAGGGTTACATGTGCCCGTAATCCCATACCGAAGCGGAATACTCCTGCATTCGAGAGGAATCCAATCTGATAACCAACTGGAGCGAAATACTCCTGCTCCTGGGGCGGAATACTCCTGCACCCGATATAATATAAATCAGAGGCGGAATACTCCCGCACTCTCCTGGGGGCGGAATACTCCTGCACCCAATATAATGTAAACCAGAGGCGGAATAAAAATGAGAAAGTGCTGGAGAAAGATAGAATTTTCACGCCGAAACATTCAGGTAATTATCTTAATACATTATTTTACCTTATTACGTGTGTTTGAATATATTTTGACGGTAAAAATTGAGATATTAGATATCATTGTAATAAGTTCAATTAATAGTTTAAAGGGTTAATTGGATCCCGATACTGGAATTGAGTATATATTCGTACTCTATGAGTTATGGGCAACATATACATGTAATTTATTTAGCGTTTGGTTATGTGACTTTGAACCATGTACATATACCTGGCCTGCGTATTGCGTATGCGAATAGGGTATCATGTTCTTAACTGGATTGCCCTAAGATGTGAGGAATGAAGTCTTTAGCCTAATTTGATATATTTTTCTGCTTATTGAATAGAGCGGGATCGTTTGACAGTGGATCCAAAAAAATAAAGCGTATGTTGAGTAGCAGTGCTAGCTTTGGAACAAGGTAAGTATTTGTATCCATTTCTTTGGTGGCCCTTGGCCTTGTGGATAATCTACCACGTGTTCCTTACGTGTGTAGCTGCCGATAGGTGTACTCATTATACCTTAGCTTTGGATTTACATTGTATATTATATGTTGTGCCCTGTTGTTGGTATTGTATTGAGGATCTAAGCATTGTACTCTGGCTGTGAGGTTGTATATACTTTCCGGTTGTTGATGAGAGTCCTGCGCTGCTGATGGGTTGTTACTGCCTCATATTGCATTCATATGCATTATATCACATTCATATGGGGTGCAGGATTATTCCGCCCCAGGAGAGTGCAGGAGGATTCCGCCTCTGATTCATACTATATTGGGTGCAGGAGTATTTCGCCCTAGGAGAGTGCAGGAGTATTCTGCCTCTGATTCATATTATATTGGGTGCAAGAGTATTCTGCCCCAAGAGAGCGCGGGAGTATTCCGCCTCTGATTCATATTATGTTGGGTGCAGGAGTATTCCGCCCCAGGATAGTGCAGGACTATTCCGCCTCTAGTTTATATCATATTGAGGGCAGGAGGATTCCACCCTAGGAGCAAGAGGATTCCACTCCATTGCATCATATTGAGGGTAGGAAGATTCCGCCCTAGGAGCAGGAGGATTCCGCTCCATTGCATCATATTGAGGGTAGGAGGATTCCGCCCTAGGACCAGGAGGATTCCGCTCCATTGCATCATATTGAGGATAGGAGGATTCTGCCCTAGGAGCAGAAGGATTCCGCTCCTTGCATCATATTTAGGGTAAGAGGATTCCACTCTGAAGTAGGAGGATTCCGCTCCATCTATATGGCACATGTGACCCCATTGCATCATACTGCATTCATCACATTTCATTGCACTGCATGTTGACTATTGTGTGACTATCATTCCGTGTTTTGTGTATGCGGTATGTATACCATATAGTGGACATATTTCAGTTGGTCTATATGTTTCTGGCTATTTTGTGTCCCTAATTGGTTTATACGCTTTAATTGTATGCGTTTCTGGTCTGTATTTGCTTCGCTCTTCTCCCGGGCTAGCTATCCTATTCTTTGAGGTGGCTAGTCTGCCCCGCTTATTGAGTCCTTTTGACTCACCCTTATTTGTTATTTGTTTCTTGTCTATCTATTTCGTTTCGACAGGTTCGCTCCAGGATTGAGTTCGCCATATTGTGAATGAGCGAAGACGATTTCAACTGTCGGGGTGAGCCAGCTTTTATTCCGGATGGCCACCAGTTTTATGTTTATTATTTTAGTTGTATTTTGCTCCCTTCAGGAGGTATCTGTGTTTCTTTGTGCTCTTAGATGTCTAGTCTGGATAGCCCTAAACCTAGTATGTTGGGTAGTCAGCTGTAATTTCTTTTGTACAGCCTAGAGGTATCAGTATGTCTGTGCTTTTTCTAAGTCCTGTTCTTATTTATTAGGGGGCGACGCAAGTTGGTCTTCGCGAGTGCGAGACGATAAATCCTGGAGTGGAAGGTGATTCTAACCTTTCAACGTCGAGATTCGTCTGGCGGTCAGTCATTGGTGGCCGGACAGAGTTGAAGGACGTCAGGGGTGTCCGTTAGAAGTTTGGGCCAAATTATCCCTTTGAGCAGGCTTGGGAACCCAAGTTCTGTGAGAGGAAGCATACTTTGAAAATTTCCCCTGATGTTAACTTCATTACTGGGCAAGGCGGCTTGGCTAAGGCGGTCTCCTTGCTCATCGGTCCCCGTGAAGAATGGGTGCTTAGGGAGCTAAGCGATGATGAGTTAGCCTTCCAGATTGCTGCTGACTCTGCCCAGGTAAGTATTTTCCGCTTTTGTGTTGGGAATAACTTTAGCCTCGGACTTCTAACTTTGACTTATTTTGCTTTTTCAGTCAAGTATGCTGGCTGCCGAGCTCATGTTTCGCTCCAGGCTTAACAACGTCGATCAAGTACTCGAGGTAAAGAAAGAGTTGCTGGAAGCTCTGAAGGAGAAAACCATTTTGATAGAGCAGTGTGGTCTCCTAGGTGGTGAGGTTAACCGGTTGACTGATGTCAACAATGAACGGGTTGAGCAGATCAACGCACTCACCAGGGAGAAGGACCTTCTTCTCGAGGAGAAAGAAGGGTTCCCACGCTCTACTCAGGGTCTGGAGAGATTGCTCGAAGAATGTACAACTTCTTTGAACAGTGCTATTGAGGATCGTGCATTCCTTGAGATGGATCTGCTGAGAGCCAATGAAGGATCTGTTAAAGTCAGGGCTGATCTCCAGGCTGCCAAGGATCAGGTTGCTTAATTAATGAGTGCTCAAGCCGCATTAACCAAGGACTTGGCAAACCTGCGCAATCAGTCTGAGATCAAAGCCAAGCTTGTTGCTCTTGAGGCCAAGCATGCATTGCTCGTGCAGATTCAAGCTAAACAAGTTAATGTCGAGGAGATGCTATAGACAACAAAGAGCGCTGTTCGTAGAATAAGACAAGCATTGAATCTCTCTCCTGAGGAATCTGAAGGCGAAGATGAAGATGAAGACGAAGATGACGGTGAGAATTCAGGGGACGATGGCAGAACTGACGGAGCTGGTGCGTCGAGTTCTGGTCGTAGCCCTAAATGTTGATGCCCTTTCTCAATCTTTGATTGATATATTTTTTATTGTCTGGCGAGAGCCGGACTTGTTTGTTGGTGGACAGAAGTCTAGTAAAGACTTTCTGGTCTCTTTGTATGGCCGGTTTCATTTGACCTTTGATCACTCTGTAAACTTCTGTCTGCCGTTTTCGGCATTTTATCAATTTACAGGATAATGTATATATGCTTTTTAGATCTATTCAATGACTATATTTAGCCTGAATTTTTGATCTTTTGTTTGCATGTGTTGTGGCTTTCGCGCCTTATGATTGGGAATTTTCTGAAGTTTGAACTTTATTAAGTTCTGGTCTCCAAAAGTTTGCCCGAATGTTATTAACTTAGCCTTTCGTTAGGAAGAGGTCGTAAGTTGTAAGTAGTCTGACCGAATCGTGGTCGTTAGAGTTTTGGCTGAATTATTGCTCTATGTGTATAACTTTGCTTATCGTTTTGATATTCGAAAGTTGTTGCACGGCTTTGTAGATTGGCTCTGGCCGAGTCGCTGGCCTTGTGAACGACTTCTCTTATTTTCGTGGAAGTTTTGTCACGTAAAAGTTTGGTTTTGTGAACGACTCCTCTTATTTTTCGTGGAAGTCTTGTCATGTAAAAGTTTAGTTTTGTGAACGACTCCTCTTATTTTTCGTAGAAGTCTTGTCACGTAAAATTTTTTGAAAAACTTTAAAAATTCGCCTTTTGGTAAGGTCTTTTGCCTTTATGAAGGTCTTACCTGGCCTACAGGGGCCTCTCACCACCACTCTTGTTTTTATGTTGGAGCACGTAAAGTGATAACATGAAAAGAGTTTCGGTGAGTAGCATATAGAACACATATAACCAAACGAGGAGTGTGTCCGTTGTGGGATTCGAACCCACAGCAACTTCGAGCTCTACCAGTTGAGCTAAACGGATCTGACCTTGTTTAGGTCGTTAGTACCATTTAGAGAGAAGATATAATAAAAGTAAGAACTTTTGTAAAGATAAAAGGTAAGTGTAAGATAACTAACCGTTTTACCACTTAAAAGTGATACCTTTTGAGGTGAACCACATTCCAACTGTTCGGGACAGTGGAGCCGTCTGGTCGTGCCAAACGATAAGATCCCTTGCCGACTGAAGCAATTACTTTGTAGGGGCCTTCCCAGTTAGGACCCAGCTTCCCTGAATTTGTCTCTTGTGTGCTCTGAGAGACTTTTCTGAGTACGAAGTCTCCAACCTGAAAGCTTCGTACGCGCAGTCCCCGATTGTAGTATTGCTCGATTCTTTCTTTTTGAGCGACTACTCGTACAAGAGCTAGTTCTCTGCGTTCTTCGAAGAGGTCTAGCTCTTCGAAGAGGTTGACTGAGTTTGATTCCTCAGTGGCATGTGCATATCGCAGGCTGGCCTCTCCTATTTCAACTAGGATTAGAGCAGCTGCACCATATACCAATGAGTAAGGAGTCTCTGGTACTCATTTTTATTGTTGTACGATAAGCCCATAGTACTCCAGGTAGCTCTTCTACCCAACATCCCTTTGCCTGCTCGAGGAGCTTTTTAAGGGATTCAACGATGATTTTGTTGGTAGATTCTGCATGTCCATTGGCAACATGATGATACGGAGAGGTAGTGATCCTCTTGATGTGCAGATCGTCGAGGAACCTTGTCACTTTCTGGCTGATAAATTGCAGGCCGTTGTCCATGACTATTTCCTTAGGTTCTCCAAAGCGACATACGACAAAACGCCAGAGGAAATCGACAACTTCCGTTTGTCGTATCCTTGAGTATGCTGCCGCTTCGACCCACTTTGTGAAGTAGTCAGTGATGATCAATAAGAAGCGCATCCCCCTTGGTGCTGTGGAAAGAGGACCAACAATGTCCATCCCCATTTCATGAAGGGCCACGGAGAGATTATTGAATGAAGTGGTTCTGCTGGCTGATGGAGAAGATGGGCGAACCTCTGGCATTTGTCACATTTTTTGACAAATTCATTCGCATCTTTCTCCATTTTTTCCCAATAGTAACCTGCACGAATCAGCTTCCGGGTTAAGGCCTTGCCCCCGGAGTGATTTCCACAACAGCCTTCGTGGACTTCTCTCATCACATAATTGACTTGACTTGGTCCAAGACATTTTGCGAGAGGTCCTGCAAACATCCTGCGGTAGAGTTCGCCGTTGAGAATTGTATATCGAGCGGCTTTTACTCGGAGTTTGCGAGCAGCTTTTGCGTCTGTGGGTAGAGTTCCATGGATGAGATAATTTGTTATCTCATTCCGCCATCCCAAGTAGCGTTGATGGTGTTGACTTTGAACTTTTCTCTGTCCGTGGTTGTGTAGAGAAGTTGAACAACAGCTGAAGAGCTAGCTGCCCCTATCTCTGCCACTGATCCCATATTTGCGAGAGCATCGGCTTCATGGTTCTCTTCCCGTGGAATCTGAATTGCTTCCCATTCGTCAAACTGTGCTAGGAGCTCTTTTACTCGGGCGAGGTACAGTTGCATCCTGGATTGTCGTGCAATGAAACCTCCATTTATTTGATTGACCACCAGCTGAGAGTCGCTTTTTAGTTTGACGATGGTTGCTCCATAACTTTGGGCTAGTTCTAATCTTGCAATAACGGCCTCATATTCGGCCTCATTGTTAGTAATAAATTGGCATTTGATAGCCTGCCTTACCGTCTCACCGGATAGAGCAACGAGAACTAATCCAAGCCCAGACCCTTTGATGCTCGAAGAGCCGTCTGTGTGAAGGGTCCACGTGTCGGGAGCCTGCCCTGCATAAAGAATAGCTTCTCTTTCTGCCTCAGGGTATATATTAGTGCTGAAGTCTGCCACGAAGTCTGCTAGAACTTGTGATTTTATTGCCACCCTAGGCTGATAGGTAATATCAAATTCAGATAATTCTATGGCCCATTTTACTAACCTTCCTGAAAATTCAGGTTTGTGCAGAACATTTCATAAAGGAAAGGTTGTAACCACAGCTATCGAATGACTTTGAAAATAAGGGCGTAACTTACGAGCAGCAGTTACTAGCGCCAATGCCAATTTTTCTAAAGGTTGATAGCGTGTTTCTGCATCAATTAGAGCTTTGCTAATGTAATAGATAGGAAGTTGTTTACCTTTTTCTTCCCGAACTAGAACAGCGCTTACTGATGATTCTGAAACTGCCAAATAAATTAGCAGCTGCTCACCCTCCTGAGGTGTGGAGAGCAGTGGTGGATTGGATAGATACTTTTTCAGATCCTTCGATGCTTGCTGGCATTCAGGGGTCCATTCGAACTCCTTGTTTTGCTTTAAGACATCGAAGAAACTCTTGCATCGGTCAGATGATCGGGAAATAAATCTGCGTAGGGCAGCCACTCTCCCCGTCAATTTCATGACATCTTTCCTGTTGTGAAGTACATCTGGGATTGATTCAATAGCTTTAATCTAAGCAGGATTGGCTTCAATTCCACGCTGAGAAACAATGAATCCCAGAAACTTCCCCGACCCGACTCCGAAAGCACACTTCTCTGGATTCAGCTTCATGTTATACTGATCCAAGATTCGGAAAACTTCTTTCAGATGTGCCAGATGGTCTTCTGCTCGTTTGGACTTGATCAACATATCGTCGATGTACACTTCCATAGTCTTTTTGATATGGTTGTGGAACATTCGATTGACTAGACGCTGATAAGTTGCACCTGCATTTTTTAGTCCAAATGGCATAACTTTATAACAATACGTACCTCGACAGGTTATGAACGCCGTTTTCTCCTGATCTTCAGGATCCATCAATATTTGGTTATATCCAGAGTATGCGTCAAGGAAAGTGAGCACCTCGTGTCCGGCTGTTGCGTCGATCAGTTGATCTATCCTGGGAAGGGGATATGAATCCTTCGGGCAGGCTTTGTTTAGATCCGTGAAGTCAATGCAGACTCGCCATTTACCGTTCTTTTTAGGCACGACAACCACGTTGGCTAACCAGTCTGGATATTTGACTTCACATACTGAACTGATTTTTAACAGCCGATCTACCTCGTCGTTGATGACCTGGTTCCGAAAGGCTCCTTGCTGGCGCGTCTTCTGTTTCACCGGGCGGTGATACGGATCGACGTTCAACCTGTGAGTAATGATGTCAGGAGAAATACCTGTCATATCTGCGTGGGACCAGGCGAATATTGTATGCCGCTCCTTGAGGAACTGGAGGATATCTCCCCGTAGGCGTTCGCTCAGTTCAGTCCCTAAGTACACCTTCCGCTCCGGCTTGTCGGCGAACAATTCTTCGGGTTCCAAAGCTTCTACGGTCGGCATGTGGTTTTCTCTTTCATCCATCTTCGTGATGAATTTCGGGACCTCGTACTTAGCCTCTTCAGGTGGTATGTCTGGCCCCGGTCGCTGTAATTGCTATTTGTTCTCTTCGGGTAGTTTGAGAGCCACCGAATAGCAATCTCGGGCAGAGCGTTGCTCTCCTCGGACCTCACGTACTCCCCATTCGGATGGGAACTTCAATACATGATGATAGGTTGAAGGAACAGCTTGCATATCGTGGATCCAAGGTCTACCCAAAATGATGTTGTAGGCTAGATTTGCATCAACAACATGGAAAGTTGTTTCCTTCGCTACCCCTTCGGCAAGAGTTGTCAGGGTAATCTCCCCGAGAGTCTTCTCGCTTAAATTGTTGAAGCCAGAGAGAACTCGAGAAATGGGTCCGATCTTGTCTGACAACTGCATCTCTCTGACAACCCGTGATTGGATAATGTTTGCAGAACTGCCTGCATCAATGAGTACTCTCTTGACGTCGAACTCCGCCACGCGTAACGTTATGACTAACGCATCAGCATGTGGAAATTGCGAGCCGTCTGCATCAGAATCCTCAAATGTGATTACTTCTTCTGATCGTGGATGCTTGTTGTTTGTGATGGAGACCTTTGCATACTTTTTTGCCGTGAAAGTAACGGAGTCCACCTCAATTCCACCTGAAATAACATTAACTGTCCTCCTTGGAGAGGTTGCTCGTGGAGGGCCAGGTTTGTTCTGTTGTGCTTTCGCGTGAGTCTGCTTTCCCTTCTCGGTCAGGAACTCCTTCAAGAATCCCTGTTTCAACAAATGAGCAATTTCATAACTGGGGGCTTTGCAGTCTTCGGTGGTATGGCCATGGTCACGATGGAAATCACACCACAGGTCCTGGTTTCGCTTGCTTGGGTCGGTTTTCATGTCTTTCGGCCACTTGACCTTTTCTCCCATGTCTTTGAGTGCTGCCACTACTTCAGACATCTCCACGTTGAAACTCGGCAGACTTGGGGCTCCACGGAGGCTTGATTCTGAATCATCTCTCCGGGACAACCCTTTGTTGTTGCGGTTGCGTCCTTTGGAATGGCTACGTGACTGATCAGGGTACAGTTCATAACGTACGTCTGTCCTCTCGGTCTCTGCCTTTCCGCCAGATCCACTACTGCGTGCCTGAGTCCTTCCTCGAGTACCTGTTCCAATCAATTTATCTTCATCGATACGTACCTTGGAATTGTAACGATTGTAGATGTCTGACCAACTGGCTGCTGGGAACTCGTGAAAAGACTCATGAAGTCTACGCATGGCCTCTGAGCTTCTAATATCCAAGCTGTTGGTAAATGCGATCGCTGCCCATCTGTCTGGTACTTTGGGGAGCATCATACGTTCTCTCTGGAAGTGATCCACGTATTTGTGGAGAGACTCGTCGGGTCTTTGCTTGATTTCAAAGATGTCCTCTATGCGGGTCTCCATCTTCTGGGCGCCTGTGTGTGCCTTCACGAACAATTCAGCCATCTCTGCGAAAGACCCAATGGAGTTGGGTGGCAACATTGGGTACCATCGCAGAGCTCCATCTGCTACGGTTTCCATGAATTTCTTCACTTGGACAGATTCGATCTCCTCGTCGGTGAGATCGCTAGCCTTGATAAAGTTGCTGAACACCATGAGATGATCGTTGGGATCAGATGTTCCGCGATACCTCGGGATGTTTGGCATTTTGAACATCTTAGGTATCGCCTTTGGGGCTGCCTCCTTCTTCCAGGGTCGCTGTGAATAACGTTGGACATCGACTTTCTTCAGCGTGGGTGGAGCGTCTGGTATCTAATCAATTCTCTCGTGAAGAGATTTTTGAAGTGCTTCCTGGCTTTCTTTGAATTGATTGGTGAGAGCTTCCACAACAAGGCTCATATCCGTAGGCGCCATAGACCCTCCATTCTGATTCTGGTTGATTTGGGTCGTTGGATCTGCAGTACCACCGTTGTTCCGCTCTCCGTCTTGCCTTGAAGTATGTGAAAAAGGTGCGTCACGACCAGGTGCTGCAACGTCAGCCCTTGCAGTTGAAGGGTTACTCCTTCGGAGAGAGGTGAGTGCCTCGTTTATCCCTCGATTTACCTCTGCATGTTCCTGCATGAAAGCAATCAGTGTTTCTTGGAGGTTCCCTCGGCCAGGGGAGAGACTCCTATGGCGTCGTCTCCTGGGTGGGGTAGTGCTCTGAGAGCGCATACGCCTGTATCGCTGCCTGATCGGTCCTTGGGAAGATTGTTGCTGCCCATCGGACGAGTAATCGGGAGAATAATCAGGAGAGTAATTAGGACTGAGTGAATGAGTATTTACCTGTTCTCCGCCTACGATATTTCGTTGAGAATTGCTTTCTGCCATGTTAGTTATAGAGCAAAAAGACTGACGAAAAGAGATATAATATCAAAGATAAACTATTAACCTACGAAGGCTATTGACCGGCTCCTACTGTGGTCGCCAAATTGTTTAACCTAGATCCGATTTTAGGCCAATTAACAATAAAATTTATATTTGCGGAGTTACGATCAATAGTTGAGATTAAGAGTTTGAACGACGAGCTAAAATGGTGATAATTCGAGGATGAGAGGTAAGTATTAACTAATAAAGATAAAGCATAAATGGAAACAAGGAGAAGTAACCATATCGTATCGCTTGTCTTCGGGGAGAGCTCCTCGATACCAATCACACTTAGATGATCAAAAGAACTAAAACAATAGGCAAATATGAGCAAAAGGAATATCTGAGCAAGAGTGAGAGAGTATTCTTATTGATATTGCAGACAGGAAGTAAAGTTGTGTTACAATCGATTAAGGCAAATGCTATTTATAAGCCTGATAGGCACCCGTTGGGATTCGTAACCGCTGGGCGTGGATCCGTCTGGATAAGTAACTGCTGGGCACATATCCGTTGGAGTCATAACGGCTGGGTTGTAATGATTGCCTTAATGACCATTAATTGAATGATCGTGGATGATCATGTTAATAAATGCTCACTTAGACTGTGTTGACTGTTGAAGTGTTTCATAACTCCTTTAGGTCTGCTCGTGATAAATGTCTGTCCGTTGGATGTCTGTTCATTGAAATGTCTGTTCGTGCCACGTGGTAGACACGTGTCACCTTTTCAAATCCAGTCAGCTTTTATCCAATACAATAATAAGGTCTCAACATCAACATGCCATGGTGTATTTACAATATATGCTTACGAAAGAAAGGTTTGATGTTACTGTTTCATAAAAAGTTTGTCTCAGAAGTTTTTTTGCGCAATTAATTCTCTAAAGCTCTATAGTGGAGGCACTCCATGCTTTGCTAAATGAAAACAGATCAAGCCTTAGAGATGATAGGCTTTTTCGGTAGTGATTAATTGGATTTCGCCGGTGGTCTCGTTTGAAGTGACGTGGGGAGCTTGTTTAGGGTAGGGATGAAGTGGATTTGAATTGTGTTTTTTTTAACCTATGTAAAAGATGATTGCCAATGACAATTAATAATTATTAGGTAATTAGTTGATATAATTGTATTTTAACTAGGATTATTACCACTGTTGTTGGTATTCCCTAATTAATGCTTATTCTATTGGTAAAATTACCTTTTTTTTTTTTGCTACTTTTCGGGAAAAGAATTAGGTAGACATATTAATATGGGGTAATTTTTGGCCAGCATATGTAGAAGAGTATATATGGCTACTTGAAGGTAGGGCCTATCTTGGTTTTAGCTATTTATATTTTTTTCTCTATCTTTTTTTACCTTTTGCTACATCTTTTTACCTTTTTGCTATATTTTATATCACAATTAAATAATTCCGCTAATTTTATGAAGTTGGTAAATATCTCTATATTTTGTAAAAAAGTTTCATAAAATAATGGGCCACTTACAAAAATACCCACAAAACCTAAAATAATTACAGGCACTACCCACTACTTTCAAATATTATCCGACATACCCACTAAATTATTTACCCACTCTACCCACCCAGACTTGTATACTATAGTTTATGCAGTATACCATAAAGGTATATACCTATAAGGCATAACAAAGGTATACAGTAATAAATGTCCCTCCAGACTTGTATACCATAATTTATGCAGTACACTTTAAAGGTATAAACCTATAAGGAATAACAAAGGTATACAATAATAAATGGGTAGGTTGGGTAAATACTTTTAATTTTATAGGTAGTATAATTTGTAATAGGTATGGCTTGTAAATACTTTAAATTTTATGGGTATAGAGTGTAAAAATCCCTAAAATTATAGAAATTGTAACTTTTGCCTAAAATTATGGGATCGTTTGCAAGGATAGGCTGTTTTGTGCTCTATTTAGTTGTTAGACCCAATTTTAAAATTTGTACTAGAATAGCATAGTTTTCTTAGTTCTTATAAATGTGTCATTGTATCATAAAAGTTGGATGAATTTGTCCAAATTTATGTCATTCCCAACTTCTATAGCATCCGTTAAAAGTACTAAAAACTTGCATAATTGAAATTTGACAAATCAAGAGTTCGTCCAGCCTTGTAAAAATGGAAGTATTATTGCACCATTTTCAAAAAAGATCAAAACATAAATATAATTCCCCATTTGCAGGGGCGATTTATATGGAAAACGAATATGTCATCCGACCTTACTGGATCAAAAGAGTTTGCAAAAATGACTATAAATGTATTAAATAACACCACTTGAATCAAAAGGGATTGAGTATTCCCTTGGGCTTGAGAAACTGTGCAAAAAAAGTGTTAAAGTGTAAAAAAAAGCATATAGTGTAAGATACAATCAGAAATAATGCAAAAATAATGCATTTGCAGAAAAAGTACAGAAATAATGCAGAAATGCAGAACTAGTGTAGAAACAATATAGAAATACATAACAGTGCAGAAATAATGCAAAAAAAAAAAAAAAAAAAGCATAAACAGTGCATAAACAATTTGATATAGTGCAAAAATAATGCGATTTAGTACAAAACAGTGCAGATACAACAAAATAAAAAGATAAAAAAATACCAGATCTGGATGAAAAAACACTATATTTGACAGCAGAACATCATATCTAGCCCAGTAAACACCAGATATGGTCGAAAATACCAAATTTTAGTAGGAAAACACCATATTTGAACTAAAAACACGAAATATGAATGAACATCATATAAATAACTAAAAATAAAACATGAAATAGTACTTGTGTTGTTGAACAGAGTAGCATCAGTGGTGGAGGGTTGGCCGGAGCTCCGCCGATAGAGGGAGAAAGGCAGCGGCGGCGGTTAGGGGAGAGAGAGGGGGAGAAGCGGGAGAAGGAGGCTAAGGTTTTGCTATGTCTAAGGTTTAGATATTTTTGCTATATTTTGTAATTAAGTCCTTAATTCCTCTATATTTTATAATGTGGACAAAATATCTCTATGTTTTGTAAAAAAATTCTCCAAATTGTACTTTTGTGCAACATAATTACCTAACATTTTTTTATGTGGAATGAGTTGTTTTTGACCTGCTCTTTATTTAGTGAACTATTTTTCGTTGGTCTTTATACCATAAGCACTTTGTAGCTCTCCCCCATAAAAAAATTGTTTTACCCTTCGTATATAAAACTTCCTTTCACTTCTTACTCCATTCCCTAGTCAGATTTACATCGTCGTTGTGTGAATAAAAACCTTATTCTTCAAAATCTCATTTTCTCCTCTTCTAAAACACCGAGGAACGGTCGATGCTGCTGTATCAGTAAAGATCGATGAACGCCGTGGACAGCAGCGTTGAGGTGTTGGCACTGATGTAGGCACTGGATATTGACCGGAATTTTGTCGCCTCCTCCTCTGAATGAACCTTCGATAACGAAACCCGAGTCGGGTCTTACATAGCAGAAAGAGTGAACCAAATTTTCAAGAGGGTCTGATATCATGTATGGATAATCCTTACGCCGAAGACCCTCCATGGAGGCACCATCATTGAAGTAGAGACTTAACTTTACCACCTCATGTTTCTGCCTTGGTTTTCGTGTGTGTGTTTGATATGTATTGTTTGTGTTTTTGTAATAAGTGGTGATGATTTGGCCTCATTTCTTTGTAAAAATGTATGTGGTATTTGGATCAAACTAAATAAATGATGTTAGATAGGTGCTGTTTTATTTTTACTTTTATTTTTTATAATTGGGAAAAAGATGGTTTGGACTCATTTGTTTGCAAAGTATACTTAATATTTGGTTCACGTTATGAATAAATGATGACAGATTGGGGGCAATTATGTGTTTCTTTAAATTTTTGTTAATTTTTGTATTTTTTTATGTATTTTTGTGGATGAACGAAGTGAAGATGATTTGGACTCATTTATTTGCCAAATAGGTGCAATTTTTAGTTTAACATATGCATATACACAACTGGATTGACGTTATTTCTAAATTATAAGCACTTGAGGGTATTTTTGTGAATCAATATAGTAAGGCCTATCTGGCATCATTTATTACAAAATGAACATAATGTTTTGCTCATTGTATAAAGAAATGATGCCGGATTGGTCTTATGTTATATTTTGCTTTGATTTTTATGTATATGAGTGAAACAATGACGATTTAGCGTTATTTATTCACAAAATGGAGGTAAAACAATGTCAGGTTGTCATTATTTTTTGTTGTGTAGGAAGCAGTGGCATTTTTTGTAATTTCAGATTTAAAATGGTGCGGTGGCATTTTGTAATTATGGCTTTAAAAAAGGTGCAGTGACATTTTTATAATTACAGGAAGTTCTCTATTAGTAAGGATATTTTTGTACTTTCAGCTTCATTTAGTGTAAAAGTTCTTATATTTTCAAGACTACAAAAAAACTACTTATATTTTTAAGACCGGATGCATTTGTGCTCAAATTTGTAATTCTCTCATTATCTAATATCCAACGAGTAGCACGTGCGGGGTTTTAGCAATTCAATGTGGGAAATTTACTGCAGTGCAAAAATTATTGGCGGATCTAGGAGATCATCATGAATTATTGAAGTAAAATATGACAGTGTCAGCAAATTCCTTGGCGTGACCTTGTGATTCGGACTAAACAAAGAGTTTTCGTATGGAGGTTGAAAATGCGAGGACGACACCAAAAATATTTACTGGATTCTAAAACTTGTATGTTAGTTATTTCTCCTAGTATATCTTTTAAAACTTAGACATTTACTTAATTAATAAACTTGTAAAAATGAAACTACAATTGAGTAGTATTTAAGGTGCATTATGTTGATTGCAATTACACCGGTTAGTTCACACAAAAAACATGAGCATGATCTTGAAGTTGTGAGTATTTTAAAGGTGACTTTTAAAAATTAAGCAGTTTTTGCAATTAGAAAAATACCGTCACACCTTTTAAATTTAATAAGTCATAATTATAAAAATATCACATAATCTTTTACATTTTGTGAAGCCATAATTACACAAATGACACCGCACCATTTACATTTAATAAATCCATAATTACACAATGTCACTGTTACCATACAAAGATTCACCATTATAGGAACTCCAACAACCAAGATTTGAGATATTTGAGAATCAATATGACAACTACTGTCTAATGAAAAGGCCAAATCTTTAGATTCTAATGCTCTAATGATAGGGAATGCATGAGAACTCGTTTGAACACTCAAATAACTTCCATTTTAATGTAGGAACCTTGATTCACCATTGTAGGCACTCCAACAACCAAGATTTGAGATATTTGAGAATCAATATGACAACTATTGTCTAATGAAAAGGCCAAATCCTTACATTCTAATTCTCCAATGATAGGGAATGCATGAGAACTCGTTTGAACACTCAAATAACTTTCATTTTAATGTAGGAACATGGATTCACCATTGTAAGCACTCCAACAACCAAGATTTGAGATATTTGAGAATCAATATAACAACTACTGTCTAATGAAAAGGCCAAATCTTTAGATTCTAATGCTTTAATGATAGGGAATGCATGAGAACTCGTTTGAACACTCAAATAACTTCCATTTTAATGTAGGAACCTTGATTCACCATTGTAGGCACTCCAACAACCAAGATTTGAGATATTTGAGAATCAATATGACAACTATTGTCTAATGAAAAGGCCAAATCCTTGCATTCTAATGCTCCAATGATAGGGAATGCATGAGAACTCGTTTGAACACTCAAATAACTTCCATTTTAATGTAGGAACATGGATTCACCATTGTAGGCACTCCAACAACCAAGATTTGAGATAGTTGAGAATCAATATGACAACTACTGTCTAATGAAAAGGCCAAATCCTTAGATTCTAATGCTTCAATAATAGGGAATGCATGAGAACTCGTTTGAACACTCAAACCACTTCTATTTCAACGTAGGAACATGGATTTCCCATTATAGGCACTCCAATTAACCAAGACTTGAGATATTTGAGAATCAATATGACAATATGTATACACATATAAATTTTATGTGTACACGTAAAGTTATGTGTGAGTACATTCAATCATTATCAACAGCCAAAAGCATAGTAGGGAATGCATGAGAACTCGTTTTAACACTCAAGTAACTTCTATTTTAATGTAGGAACATGGATTCACCATTACAGGCACTCCAACAACCAAGATTTGAGATATTTGAGAATCAATATGACAACTACTGTCTGATGAAAAGGCCAAATCCTTAGATTCTAATGCTCCAATGATAGGGAATGCATGAGAACTCGTTTGAACACTCAAACCACTTCCATTTCAACGTAGGAACATGGATTTCCTATTATAGGCACTCCAATTAACCAAGATTTGAGATATTTGAGAATCAATACGACAACTATTGTCTAATGAAATGGCCAAATCCTTAGATTCTAATGCTCCAATGATAGGGAATGCATGAGAACTCGTTTAAACACTCAAATCACTTCCATTTCAACATAGAAACATGGATTCCCCATTGTAGACACTCCAATTAGCCAAGATTTGAGATATTTGAGAATCAATATGATAATATGTGTACACATATATATTTTATGTGTACACGTAAAGTTATGCGTGACTACATTCAATCGTTATCAACAGCCAAAAGCACAATTAATGCATGAGAACTCATTTGAACACTCAAATAACTTTCATTTAAACATAGAAATATGATAATAGAGGACTTTAAGATTGATTCAAATACATATAATTATAGACTTCACATATACTAAAATTAAGACATAACTCAGATTTCACGATAAAAATGGAACTTAACATTATATATTATAATTTTCAAAGCCGGAGCGAGGTGGAGAGTTGGGTGGAGTGTAGTAGATGTCCTTCAGGGACTTGCCCAAAGATGCTAGGAGTAGTTAGAAGATCCTTTTAATCCTCCTTATATCCATAAGTTGGCGGTCTTTTGCTTCAATTAGGGCTTCTTTCATTTCATCAAGATCTTTCTTCAAGTCTTCCATCTTTATAATTGGACGTCTTGCCATGATTTCTTTGCTGTTTTTGCCATAGATACTGGAATTGTTTTTGCTTGCGTGATTATGAGAGAGTATTTTCGCCTATTTATAGAGCAAGGATGTGAAGGATTGTGTCTTTTCATCTTTATGTGTTATGGACAGTTTATTAAAGGGTTGCATTAGGTTATTTTTAGTGAAACGACAGTTTTTATAACTGCCCTAGTTTTATTATCCGCCTTTTATGCTTTTTAACCGTCCGCACATAAGTTATATGTGTACACATATTACAGATGTGTACACATATTTGTTACGTGTACACATATTTTTTACGTGTATTATGGACTTGTGCAAATTATACAAGTAATTACCTACACATATTTTTTACGTGTACACATATTTTTTATGTGTATTATGAACTTGTGCAAATTATACAAGTAATTACCTACACATATTTTTTACGTGTACACATATTTTTTATGTGTATTATGGACTTGTGCAAATTACACAGGAGAAAATTACCTACACATATTTTTTATGTGTACACATATTTTTTATGTGTATTATGAACTTGTGGAAATTACACAGGAGAAAATTATCTACACATATTTTTTACGTGTACACATATTTTTTATGTGTATTATGGACTTGTGCAAATTACACAGGAGAAAATACGCAAGTAATTTTTGCACATAGTTAACATGTGTAGATATAAAAGCTTATATACTGAATTCAATATAAACATCATAAGGATTAGTCTAACCATGATATCAAAAAAGATTAAAATTATCCATACATAGCAACAAAAACGAAAAAAGATTAAAATTATCCTTAAATACAGACCAATCAAAGTAGTTCATCCAACACCACTTAAGGCTCCATTTCCTCATAGAATATGCCTACAGCCCACTTCTTTCTCATATCTTCCTTTGAACTATCATGCAACAATGTCATTGGGGTGTCTGTCAAGAGATGCTCCATGAACATAAGCGAATACCCCCCACACGCTGTACCTGTTTCGTTCCTTGGAAGATTCTTGACTCGTTCATAACCCCACAAGTCTGCATTCAAGATGGCTTCTAGTAAATGTTTGAATTTACCACAATCACGCAAGAACTTTGGGAACATAATCGTAATGGGCAAGACATATGGAGCTAATGCATCTTCACTATAAACCCCCATGTTGCAATCACAAAGCTCAATCTTTCCCTGCTCAAGTAAAAAGACACAGTCCCTCTCCTGCTTTGTAGGGATCCATCTTAACATTCTTGGTTCTGTAGGGTTTTCATCACATCCAGGGTGCCGAAGGGATGGAATGGCTTCATATGTCCATGCAAGGAATGCCCATGAGAAGCCATAGAGGTTGTATCCTTTCTTTCCTACGTTCATTGGAGCGACAAGGCTCTGTATTGTCATCTCAAAGCTTTTTCTCCCCCAAGGATACTTTGCAAAGTACGTGGTGGGCTTAGAAGCTAAACAGACAAACAAAGGATCGATACTCATACGCAAATCCTTTGAGCATAAGATTGAATGCGCAAACCAAGCGAGGGAAAGTCAATACTTTGTTCTTGAATCAAGATCACTATGCTCAATAATATTCAACAGCTCACCTCCTGAAACAGCTCTTTTTCCTCCATTCTTCTCGATTAAAACGTCCCACATCGATTGCCCCTTCTCTTTCACATCCTCCAAATAAAGCTCATTGGGGTAATCGTGGCATGACAATCCCGTCATTATTGCAAATTCATTCATACCAAACCGAGTAGGAAGTCCATTGAATTTGACCCACAACTCCATCTTCTTCTTGCATGTTATGGTCCGTAATCGAAGTCCATGGACTAATCTTGGAGGAAAAATTGCTTTATCACTCAGCCCATGCAAGTGCCCAAACACTGATTTTTTAAACTCATCATAATATTCCAATTTTATCAAGGTATCTCTCAACTTCTTTATATCCCCAGCAAGGGAGGATCTTTGTGTGACCTTGATCACAGTGAACTCTCCTTGCTCCTCCATAAACGTCCTAAGATTCACATCAGGCTGGAAAATCACAGTGCCCTCCTCAACCTGCAATGAATTGATTTAGAGATATTGATTAGTTAAATATTTTCAAACTTCATCTATTACAGTACATATAAGAATAAAGTCTACACATAATAAATATGTGTACATATAATAAATATGTGTACACATATTACTGATGTGTACACGAATTTTTTAGCTTTAAATAAATGAAATATGTGTACACATAATAAATAACGTGTACACATATTACTAATGTGTACACATATTTCTTATGTGTAGACTTTATTTATATGTGCGCACATAAAAAATTACCTCTGTTGGGGCTGCTGCCTCAACTGCTCTTGCAGCATTAACTCCTTCAACAATCGTCTCCTCCTCATCATCAGCTACTTCAACATCTGTCCCCTTATCATCATTAACTTTATCATCACCAGCCTTATCCTCAGTCTCTATAGCGTCATTATCCCCAACAATACCCTCAGTCTCCACAACATTATCATCCATATCCTATGCCATACTCTCTAACAACAGCTTCCATCTACTCGTAGCAGCACGTTTTTCTTCTGTTTCTTTTTCTCCACCCGCACCTTCTAGTTCTTGTTCTCCACCAGCACCTTCAACACCTTGTTCTTCTTGATTATCCCTCCCACTAACGCTATCATCACCTTCTTATCTTTTTCTATCACCTCCACTGCCACTAACAGCTTTTCCACCAGCTTCTCCTCCACCACTTCCAATAGCAACAACTTGTTGTCCTCCTTCTCCTCCATCACTTCCACCAACACCTCCTTCTTTTTGTACTCCACTAGCATCAACACCTTGTTCTTCTCGATTATCCCTCCCCCTAACACTAGCACCACCTTCTTCTCTTTCTCTTCACTATCACTAACAACTTTTCCACCAGCTTCTTCTTTATCACCAGTCTCAATATCTCTTTCATCTACTCTCTCCACATTCTCTCCACTATCTATGAGTGCAGCTTGTTGATTAACTTCTCCAAGGATTTTATTAATGTCTACATGTGCACACATATCTATGCTCGCCTGGCTCTCAGATTGGACCTCATTTGATCGTTCTCTACCGCTGGAAGCTCTTGTTCTTTTGCTAGCCTGTTCAGAAGTGTCGCTTCTTTAATTATGTAGCCTTTTGCCACCCCTGTTAGTGTTACCACTAGGCTTCCCACTACATGTGCTAACCATTGTATCTACAAAGCATATAAAGAGAATACATCAAGTAAGATTAAATGAACACAACTTCCAACTGAATTACATCTGGGCAGGTGCAGACACATCAAGAATATGTTTACACATATTCTTGTTGTGTACACATATTCCTGATGTGTACACATATACTTATATGTGTATACATATTATTAATATGTGTACACATCAAGAATATGTGTAAAAATAATATAGCTTTTTCGAACATCATCTTCTGTGTACACACATCAAGAATATGTGTACACATATTGTTATATATGTAAATACGTGTACGGATCTTGAGAGATAATTGGGCAGTGCGCAGAAAGATCTTGAGAGACAATTGGGGCAGCTAGCTGGAGCGCAAAATAATAGGCCTCGGGGTGCTTTACCGAGTGATATAGAGAAGAATCCTAAAGAATTTGTGCAAGTAGTTACTTTGAGGAATGGAAGAGCTCTAGAAGAAGTTCCCCCCCAAGCCAAAGAAGCCTGTTGGTGAGCTAGAGCCAAATGTTGATAGGGAAGTGGAGAAAGAAGCAGAGACAGTAATAGCAAAGCAGCCCGAGTCTGCTATCGTGAGACCACCACCACCTTTCCCTCAGAGGCTACAGAAGCAGAAAGTTGATGCAGCATGCAAGAAATTCTTGGAGATATTGAGTCAGATTCAGGTAAATATTCCTTTGGTGGAGCTTTTGCGGGATGTTCCCAAATATGCTAAATACATCAAGGATATTGTTGCTAACAAGAGAAGACTGACTGAGTTTGAAATAGTTGCACTCACTGAGGAGTGTAGTTCCAGAGTTAGAAGCAAGCTTCCTCAGAAATTGAAGGACCCTGGCAGTTTTACCATCCCTTTGAAAATTGGGGAACATGAGGTTGGTCGAGCTTTATGTGATTTGGGTGCTAGTGTGAATTTAATGCCTTCTTTAGTTTTCAGGAAGCTAGGCCTGGGTGAACCACGACCCACTACTGTGACCCTGCAGCTGGTTGATAGATCTTTGACATGCCCCGAAGGGATTATTGAGGATGTGCTTGTCCAAGTGGGTCAGTTTATACTACCTGTTGATTTTATTATTCTTGTGAAGCTGACCCTGAGGTTCCTCTCATCTTGGGAAGAGGATTTTTGGCTACTGCTGATGCTGTTATTAGAGTCAGAGCTGGAAAGACGATTATGAAGGTAAATGGGGAAGAAGCTGTGTTTAATGTGTTCAGAGCTACCCAGCTTCCTTCTCACTATGAAGAGTTGTCCATGGTAAAAGTGGTAGATGATGAGTTGACTGCTGATGAGAGGTCATTCTTGGCTTCTAATGTTGATTCTTTAGAACAAACACTCTTATGTGATAATGATGATATCCTGAATGATGATGATATTGAAGAGTATTTGGAGGTTCTTAATATGCAGAGTAGATTCATCCCAGGGTGGAAGAAATTTGAGGAGCTTGATAGACCGTTGACCTTAACTCCTGCTAAACCGTCTATTGAGAAAGCTCCTAATCTTGAGCTCAAACCTTTACCCGAGCATTTACGTTATGCTTATTTGGGTGAAGGTAATAATTTGCCCGTGATCCTTTCTTCTTTGTTATCTGATGTGCAGGTTGAGAAGGTGTTGCGGGTATTGCGAGAGCGCAAGAGAGCTATTGGCTGGACTATTGCTGATATTAGAGGGATTAGTCCTTCTTTCTGCATGCACAAAATTCTCTTGGAGGAAGATCATAAACCATCCATAGAGCAGCAGAGGAGGCTAAATCCAATTATGAAGGAGGTGGTGAAGAAAGAAGTCATCAAGTGGCTGGATGCTGGTATTATTTTTCCTAACTTTGACAGCAAGTGGGTGAGTCCAGTGCAATGTGTTCCTAAGAAGGGGGGCATGACAGTGGTGAAGAATGAGCACAATGAGTTGATTTCTACAAGAACTGTTACAGGGTGGCGAATTTGCATTGACTATAGGAAGCTGAACAAGGCCACCAGGAAAGATCACTTCCCACTCCCCTTTATTGATCAGATGCTGGATAGACTTGCAGGGCATGAGTATTACTGCTTCTTGGATGGGTATTCGGGCTACAACCAAATTGTGATAGCCCCCGAAGACCAAGAGAAGACTACTTTTACTTGCCCATATGGCACCTATGCATTTAGGAGGATGCCATTTGGGTTGTGTAATGCCCCGGGGACTTTTCAGCGGTGCATGATGGCTATTTTCACTGACATGGTGGAAAAATTTGTGGAGGTGTTTATGGATGATTTTTCAGTAGTTGGTGACTCTTTTGATGAATGCTTGAGAAATCTTGATGCTGTGCTGAGCCGTTGTGAAGAAACAAATCTGGTGCTGAATTGAGAAAAATGTCACTTCATGGTTCAAGAAGGCATAGTACTTGGGCACAAGGTGTCAAAGCAAGGGATTGAGGTTGACAAAGCAAAGATTGAGGCTATTGAGAAATTACCACCACCTATCTCTGTTAAGGGGGTGCGTAGTTTCTTGGGACATGCAGGGTTCTATAGACGTTTCATAAAGGACTTCTCCAAAATTTCTACTCCCTTGTGCAAATTGTTGGAGAAGGATGTGAAATTTGTGTTTAATGATGCTTGTCTCAAGGCATTTGAAGAGTTGAAGAAAAGGTTGGTGACCGCACCAATCATCATTGCTCCTGACTGGTCTTTACCGTTTGAATTGATGTGTGATGCGAGTGATAATGCTATTGGGGCTGTTCTAGGCCAAAGAATTGGAAGAATCTTTCACTCCATCTATTATGCAAGCAAGACGCTTGATGCAGCCCAGTCCAATTACACCACCACTGAGAAGGAGTTGCTAGCCGTAGTTTATGCTTTTGATAAGTTCAGATCTTATTTGGTTGGCACTCATGTTGTCTACACTGATCATGCCGCAATCCGGTATTTGTTTGAAAAGAAGGACTCCAAGCCTAGACTCATTAGATGGGTTCTCCTATTGCAAGAGTTTGATGTTGAAATTCGAGATCGCAAGGGGACTGAGAATCAAGTTGCTGATCATTTGTCAAGGCTGGAGAATGGAGATCATGTAGATGAGGGACCCGAGATCAAAGAGGTATTTCCTGATGAGCAACTTTTTGCTCTTGATGCAGCTGAGGTGCCATGGTATGCTGACATGGTAAATTTACTTGTGAGTAATGTGTATCCCCCTGGGGCAACTGCTGAGCAAAAGCGTAAACTCCTTCATGAGAGTAGATTTTATGTGTGGGATGAGCCCTATTTGTACAAGATAGGAGTTGATCAACTAGCTAGGAGATGCATTCCAAGGGAAGAAGTAGAGCCGATTCTACAGAGCTGTCATTCCTCTCCTTATGGTGGCCACCTTGGTGGAGATCGAACAGCTGCAAAGGTACTCCAATCTGGTTTCTTTTGGCCTTCTTTATTTAAAGATGCTCACGCATTAGTGAAGCAATGTGATCGTTGCCAAAGAACGGGGACTATTACTAGGCGTCACGAGATGCCTTTGAACAATATCTTGGAGATTGAGCTGTTTGATTGTTGGGGTATTGATTTTATGGGTCCATTCCCAACTTCTATGGGCCATAAATACATCCTAGATGCAGTTGATTATGTGTCTAAATGGGTGGAGGCTATTGCACTTCCAACAAATGATGCGAGTGTGGTGGTGAAGTTCGTGAAGAAGAATATTTTCACTCGTATTGGGACACCGCGGGCTATAATCAGTGATGAAGGTACGCACTTTTGTAACCGGCTGTTCAATAAATTATTGGCTAAGTATGCGGTTCGCCACAAGGTGGCTACTGCTTATCATCCCCAAACTAGTGGCCAAGTGGAAGTGTCTAATAGATAGATCAAGCAAATCCTTGAGAAGACTGTGAATGCCTCGAGGAAGGATTGGGCTATGAAGTTAGATGATGCTCTCTGGGCCTATCGAACCGCATTCAAAACACCTATTGGAACCTCTCCATATAGGCTTGTTTATGGTAAGGCCTGTCACTTGCCGGTTGAATTAGAGCATAAGGCGTATTGGGCAATTCAAAAGCTCAACCTTGATATGGCCTTAGCGGGTGAGAAGAGGATGCTCCAATTGCATGAGCTTGAAGAGTTCCGTTTCCATGCGTATGAAAATGCGAAATTATATAAGGAACAGACAAAGAAATGGCATGATAAGCACATTGAGCGTCGTTCTTTTGAGCCCGGGCAGCTTGTATTGTTGTTCAACTCGAGGTTGAAATTGTTCCCGGGCAAGTTGAAGTCGAGATGGTCGGGGCCTTTTGAAGTTGTTCGTGTTACCGCACATGGAGCGGTTGAATTGAGAGCCCCGGACTCTGAGAACACATTTTTGGTTAATGGTCAACGGGTGAAACGTTATTGGGGAGGTGCGGTGAATCACCGCACTTCCATTATTTTGAGGGACCCTTGATTCATACCCATCGTGCCACGACGTTAAATAAGGCGCTTCTCGGGAGGCAACCCGAGCTTGTAATTGTAATAGTTTAGTATTTTTTTCGTTTTATAGTGTCACATAGTTTGTTGTTTTTGTGTGTCGTTTTTGTAGGAATCGGGTGAGCTAAACATGGTGAAATTAATGCATTGAGGGGTACGGGACGTCTCGAGACATGTCCCGCGCTTGGGGTCGCACTTGGAATCGAAAATCGGTGCGAAAAAACGTGCTCGGGCGCGTTCGGGAGTGCCCCGCGCCTCCCAACGCGCGACACAAAAACTGAAAAAAGAAGCCTGGCGCGTTTGGGAGGCTACCAGTGAGTAAGAATTGTTGGCCGCGTTTGGCATGCGCCGCGGCGCTTAACGCGCCCGGCCAATTTTTTTTAAGTTTTCCGGGTCAAACGGGTTTTGACCCGCGACCCGGTTTCCCCCATTCCCTTATACCCGATTCCTACACATATTTCTTCACTATTTTCACTCCAATTACTCTCTAATCACTCACCAATTCACCTCTAACACTTGGAATCATTCCAAATCTTGTGCAATCCATTCAAACACATTCAAGTAAGTAAATTCCTCTCTTCCTCCTTCAATTACATGTAAGTTGCACTCATTCTTGTTCATGGAAGGTTTCTTAGCTAGTTACAAGTTTATTCATAAAATTCATTCTTGTTGTGTTTAAATTGCTAATGGTGCTAGATAGATAGCTTGTGACTTGTAAAAAGAGATCTCCCAACAATTTGGGAGGGTTGGCACATTCCAAAACTCATTAAAATTGATAGTTTCAAAGTGTGCACACCAAGTGTTTGTGAAAAAGCCTCAATGATAAAAATTCAATAACATTGTGAATTCTTGAGTAGCAATGCATTCCTTAGGCTTATTATGGACATTAGGTGTTGCACACACATAAGAATTGATCATGATGCACCCACACTAGCTTGATCTTGAAAACTCAAAAACGTGGCATCCTTTGTCCGAAGCTAGTTTTGCTTAAGTGTGGGGTTGCTCGTGCCATTGAGTTGAATGCTTGACATAAAGTGTGTGATAAGTGTGGGGTGGTACCCTACCATTTGAGCTTGAATTGTATATTTTTGGTGCCTATCTATCCATCTCACATTGATCTTCCATTGTTGTATAGGTACCATGGTGACCACACCTTTGCCAAGCAAGAGTTCTTCATCCGCCGTGGGCCCGAGGAGAACACTTCAAGCCGGGCCTTCCACCACAAAGCAAAAGGGCGAGGCACCGGCCAAGCCCAAGGCCAAACCAAAGGCTAAAGGAAAGGCAAAGATACCTAAGGACGCGGTGCCGATACCACGTCCCGGAGGAAAGACCCGTTATGGCATCTCTTTTGTAAAGAGAGGTGAATGCCAAACATGGTATAAGAGTGTGCGGCTTGCGGGGTACATCCCCGAGCAAGCCATTGATAAAAGACGGGTGATGCAAAAATTCTGAGGTGTGGCCGAGGCGATCATTGCTCTAAAATGGGACTCGGTATTTGAGAGTCCGGGGCACGCCAACCTGGATTTGGTGCAAGAGCTGTATGCCAATTGGGAGCCGGATGAAGCATGGAAGTAGGATGATATGGTAACGGTGCGGGGGTGAAAGTGAAGTTGGATCCTACGGCATTGAATGCCTTTCTGGGGGTCGAGGACCCCGACTATGATGATATGAAGGAGTACATCAAAAAGCCTGATTACAAGGCTCTGCGAGACACATTATGTGGCTAGGGCTCCACTCACAAGTGGGAGCGCAATGCCGATGGAAGACACAAGTTCATGTACTTCTCGCAGTTTCTTAAACCCGCCCGTGTGTGGATGCGGTTTATCAATGCACGTATACTACCATCTTCCCATTATTCCGAGGTCACCAAGACTCGAGCGTGCATGGTGTGCTTCTTTATGACTGGGAGGCCGGTGAACATAGGCTACTACATGTTGCGCTTGATGAGAGAGCAATGGAAGTTAGATTCATATAGTCGCTTATACTTTGGGAACATCTTGACCCGCTACTTGGAGCAGTCTGGCGTCCCCGTAGATGAGATTGGATCACATTGTCCCTGACATAGGGAAGCCTTTTGATATTGCTTCGGTCAAGGGTGTGACCACTACTGCGCTGGTGAAACTGACGGCAGATGAGTGGCGGGAGGCAGATGCCAACTTGACTGCACGTCAGTACTTGATGATGGAGGAGATGGCCCGGCGGTCGGGCGTAGATTTTGCTGCTATTGATCGCACTGTCCCTCTACTGGAGACCTCGAAGGGTCTGCTAGGCAGGACTCGTGCTAGAGAGGTACCTCCGGAGGAGGATGAGAACACGGATTCAGATATTGTTGCTAACGATCCGGACAGTGAGGTTGAGGCGACTGATGCTGAGGGCGGTGGCTCTGATGAGGAGGAGGATTAGGTCCACACTCCTGCGCACCACCCGGATTTCAGGGCATTTTTCTTTTACTTTTGCACTTACTTCTTTGTTGCACTGAGACATTGCTTAGTTTAAGTGTGGGGTGGGGTACTGCCCTTTATCTATTTTTAAGGTTAGGATGCATGTACCATAGGATTTTTCTTTTGTCACTTGACTTTATTTTGATTTATTTCTTGCTTTAATATATGAAAAAAAAAATTAGAAAACCAATGAAAAATTCCAAAAAGATTTTCCTTTTAGTTTTATTAGTTGTACATGTCATCCGTCCCGTGGTTTTTCTTATGACCTCGGTTCTTTTCCACGGGGAGGCCTTTGAACCGGGTAGTTTTTTTTTTTTTTTTAGGATTAGGATAGTTAGTTGTAGATGACCCTAGACGAAGGAAAGAGGTAGAATGCTAGGTGCCTTTGATTTGTTTGATACCGGTGGAATTGAACTTGATTGCATGTGCTATTTGTGATGTCCTTGGGTTTTAATTTGATGCATGCCTAGGAAAAACATGGAACGACCCCCTTGAGATGCTTGAGTCCGCTTGCTTGACTTGATTGTTAACCTTTGTGCATGAGTGCTTAAATTTCCACAAGTTGCATTCTAGATGCTTAGTTGAGAGTTGTTGATGGAACCTTTTTGTGTGGACCATGTGCGATGTGTGTGTGAGGCATGTTCTTGTTTACTCCATGTTGCATATTAATGTCTAAAACTTGCCCCGTGTGTGTGCAAAGCGAAATCCTAGGTTCGCTCTAGTCGGGAAATGATACAAGGCCTTCTTTTGATTTGCCTACCCTCACATATATACCTTGAAAAAAAATTATTGTTGTGAGTTCTTTGATCCTTTTTGTTGGCACCCAATCCCCGAGCCTACCCATTTGTTCTAAATTGACTCTTTTGGCCCTTTACTCCGTAAGCACTTTATTGATATTGTGTTGTTATGTGGGAGTTGTGGTTGGATTTAGGGAGGTTTTTGAGTGGAGCTAATGAAGGGGAATAATTAAAAAATTTGTGAAGTAGTGAAAAGCATTGGCGAGGGTGGAAGATAATGAAATTGAAAAGAAAAAAATAGCAAATTGAAAAGAAGAAAAAAATTATGAAAAAAAAAAAGAAATAGAAAAGAGAAAAAGATATCCATTCCTTGCTAGTGTGTGCTTAATAGAAAAATGCTACTTGTGAGAAGGTATATGTGTGGAAGTGTTGATTGGGTGGCTTGATGAGATTGATGCTTAATTTGAATGTGATGTATTAAAGTGCTTAGGGATGTAGTCACTATTACCATATGTATCCTACCCGCCCCTTAGCCTACATTACGACTTTTCTAAAGTCCTAGTTAATCCCGATTGGAGTGAGCTTACATTAGTGGAGTCCTACACTACGGGCAAGCCTATGGTACGTTGTGTGACATGTGAGACTTTCATGAGAGTGAGTGAATTCATTTGTAATGCCCCCGTTCTATTCATGATATTGATTTTGTGTGTGATTTTTGGGGGAGCACTCTTTTGCTTCATATTGGTGAGGGCACGTGGTTTGCATGAAATAGGTGAAGTTGATGGTTCTTGGTTGAGTAGATAGGTGTGATTTTGTGGGAGCATGGTTGCATTAAGTTGAGTTATTGCATTTGAGCTATTTTGGGGTGGTTGTTCTCATATTTTTGGTTTTGGTAATTTGTTGGCATGTTGTGGATCCACAGTAGTCATGTGTGTATTGGTTCAATGGTCGGTATCAACCATAGTCATAGGCAGACCTGTTTTACCTAGGTTGGGAAGTGAGATGTGACTTGCTCGAGGGCGAGCAAGGGTTCAAGTATGGGGTGGTGATGTTTGGCATTTTATGCCAAGGTTTCCTTAATATGTCTGCATGTTTGAGCTTGTTTTGCACTCGTTTTATAGTTTGTGAATGTGGTTTTACACTAATTTGATGTCGTGCGTGTGTAGGTTGTTACGCAGTGCATTTGGAGCTTTTAGGAGCTTGATTGAGCATGAATTGATTGGAAGTTGATTGAGGATTGGATTGCGCACACGAGGGCACGACACGAGTGAGATTTCGGACCAAGGAACAAGCGAAAGAAGCCTGGCGCTACCAGGGGCGCGCCGCGCCAGCCAAAGCGCCCAGCTTCTGGCGCGTTTGGCTGCGCGCAACGTCCCAAAAGCGGTGCAAATTCGACGGGTTCTGATTGTTGTAGCGCTTTACGAGGCGCGGGGTGCCCGTTATAGCGCCCCTTGTGCGGATTTTCACTTCCTATTCCGTCTAGCATTGGGTCTAACTTATTACTAGGTGTTTGTAAATACTATAAATAGTCTTTTACTTAGTTTTTGAAGGGAGTTGATACTTTGGAGAAATATTGAGAGCAACATACTCATTGAACAAGGGTTTATTCCTAATCTTTCATCTATTACATCATTTACTTCATTATTACACCAATTTCTTGCCTTGTGATTATGAATATGTGTGGCTAAACCTTACGTTCTAGGGTTAGAGTATTACATGAAAGTTGATTGTTTGAAGATTGATTTCCATTGATTGGATCCCATAATGGGTTGCTTATTCTTTCTTGATTTCACTTGTATAATTGTTAGAGCTCGATAGTTATACATCATCTATGGTTTTTGGATTGAACTCGAAAGAGGGAATTTAATTACGTAATAAGAAAGAATAGAACTAGTTTGTGAACCCGGGCATCGGGGAACCAATTTGCGAGTAGGATAGACATATACTTCCTTGCCTAGTTTAACTCATTACATGATTCGTTAATGCGTGCATGTGATTTAACCCATAGACATATAGAGATTGAAGTAGCTTGCATGGATTGTGAAGAACTGAAAGGTTTTTATAGTTACATTTACTTTGTCAGTTAGTAACCTGGGATTTAAGAAGTGGAATCAATTGGATACATCAACTGGATTGTTCGTAACTCTGACCCTGGACCGTCCTCTTAATATTGTTAACAACCAAAGTATTGCACATTACTTGACTACACTTCTAGCACTTTAATTACTTCAATTTAGTTATAAAAACTCTTACAACCAAAGAAAAAGATCCCTGAGTAGTTTGTAGGAATTGTTTGCGAAGTATTAGTCTGCTTAGTCCTCGTGGGAACGATATTCGATTTATCACTTTATTACTTGTCGACTGCGTATACTTGCGTGTGCGTTGGGAGCAACAGTAACTTAATGGGGAATAAAGTGGAGACTAAATGGAGAGTTAAGAGGTAATACTAAATGGAGAATTAAGTCTTCTAGTGGTTCATGGAATGTGATAAACATGGACGACAAATGCACATCCACATTTTCACAAGTTATATAACAAATTTTTCACTTTTATTGAATTAGGTTTGGACACGCGCGTTGCGCGTCCCACATCAATAAATATACAAAGTATAAAGAAATAGCACACATTTCATCAAAATGTGAATTTGAGTTATAAAAACTAAACAAAGGGTATGCTTCTAAAGTGATATAGATCTTATTTATTCCGTTCAATGAAGGAAGAAGTCCTGCTTCAAGATAAGTCCTGAAATAAATATAGTGAGTTCTGTTTTTGCCTTCTATTTCCAAAACTATCCAATCGTGTATATTCTTTTTTTTGGATTAGTTAACAAACTATACTCGATATAAGAAAATTAAGTGATAAACTTGTGACAATAAGAGTATAGAGATACATACGTACATGGGATAATTGCTTAAAGAAAAAACAATGGCTTCAATTGACTTATTGTATCTATTTTCTCAAGACTAAATCAATTTCATCTCCATTATTTTTCGTGTGCAAGTAGCTTTTGCTATTATGCCTACAATAAAATCCAAAGTCAAATCGACTTCAAATGGTTATAATGTAATAAATTCATTCAACCGAATGAAGTAGAAACATTATTTTTTTAATTTATCTTCTTTAAATTGTATATTTACATCTCTGTATGAACATGTGTTGAGTAAAGGGTAAACCTTCTTTTATATTTTCATTTTGGAGTGTTAGATTACTTTCAAATCCATGGGTGGAGCAATTTCAAATATCGAGTAATAAGTGTTATTCTTTTAAACAAATATAAATAGTAATGCATACATATTCGGAACATACTTGATTGAGTTATAAATTATAATTCTAAATATCAAAAGCTATTATTCATGCATATACTTAAGATGTCTTGAGTAAAAGTCAAAAGACATACTGTCCAATATACTATATCTTCAATTTTTCAGCCATCACGTTGTCAATTAAAATTTGATACATCTCCTTTTTGAAACTTGAATGCTCCAATAGATGATGGCAGAAGCAGAACTCTTCTATCAATTTTATCATCTCTAATTTCTTCAGTCAGAACTACGTCAATTGTGCCGTGAAATAATTCTCTTCTCAAGATTGATTGTTTTTTCTGAAATATTCAAGCCTTTTTTTTTCTATTTTAATGAATTTGTTCTGTCCAAAATCTACAGCTTCTTCATACATACCTATAAGTAAAAAAAAAATATATTCATAAATTGATAAGTTTTAAAATTCGAATCTCATCGATGGATACGATTGAATTGCATAAAGAGCTAGATACCTTTCTTGATCGACGATGGCTCTTTCTTCAAATTGGCATTGTCACAACAAGGAAATCTCCTTTCTTTATCCATTAAACTGAATGAAACTTAGATAAAGGCAACACAAATTCATCAAATAGACATTTATAAGATGTGAAGAGAAATTAAAATGACACTTATAAAAGAGAAATACAAAGTAGGAATTAATACAATTATCAAAATGATGGTGGACTATAGCGTTGCTTTCCCCCTCCACCTAATCAAATGAATTGAAACAACTATATTTATGCCGAAATTAAGAATTTAAAAAATATTGCCGCTTCAATTCTCAAAGTTATACCATAAATATTGAACAATTTTTTATTTTCTAAGGATATAGAAGCTTAATTTTAGAGACAAAGATGCTTGCCATTATAGTTACCATCACTATTTCTACAAATATGACATTTTCTTAAAAAAATTACGTCACCTCGTACTATTACTTAAGTCATGCACAAGATATAAATTAGATGTAAAAATATTCAGCAGAACATGTGTTTTGGATGAGTTAGATCGATTTGAATACATACGTCATGACTAAAATCTAAGTTTCAAAGGACAAATTAAAAAAAAGTTTCATGATAACAGCTCTAATAAATATATATGACAATAAGCAGCTTTGATATTACCACAACAGGTATAAACAATAATAGAGAAAAGAAAATAAAATTACCTAATATGACAGTTGGAAATTGTGTGTTTGCAGACGGAGAGAGTATAAACTGAAACATCCATGTTTTTGTATTGGTAAAGTAATAGTTTGTTAGAAGGTAGAGAATGAGGTAGGAGTTGTTAGAATAATTGTGGCTTTTTATAATCTGAAATGGAGGAGTTAAAAAGTTAATATAGATAAATGCTATTTACTATGGAAAATGTAAGGAACAAACGGTTACTAAGATGATTACCGCAGAAGATGAAAGATTCCAGGCGTTGTACTTAATAATTGTAGGTGAAGTTATCACAAGATGGAGTTAATTGGCTAATAAAAGTGAATGTGATTACAATGGAAAATGTGATGAACAAACAGATCATGTAAGAATTGACTTAATTAGTGCAGAAGAAGAATACTGTAGGCGTTGTCCTTAGTAAATGTAGCAGAAGTTGTTTAATCTCCAACATAAAAAACATAATTATTAATACATTGAAATGTGAAGTTAATTATCCAAATTATGATTTGCCAGAGCTATGAAGGGTTTTAATAATGGGATATTTTAGTAATTTAAATAATTAATGGGGGTATTTCAGTAATATGATTTCGCATTTGAAGTCATACCCATTGACTATAGCGTAGCTTGTGTGGTTATGCGTGAGTGTTTAGCAATTATTTACGGAGTTATAGGTTTGAAGGTTAGGTTTTTCAGCTGCGGCTGCTTGATTGTGTGATTGGATATGAATGGACATGTCAATATTACTAATAGTTTACGGAAGATGATGGCACTAAGTGGGTTAATGAGTTTGTTGTGAAGTCTTTTTGACAAAACAGATCATAAACCACCATGGCGATACCTTTTGGTGCTTTTGAATAGGTTAGATGTTACCTACGGTGTTTAGAGGATGGTTGACATGTTCATTCCCTCCTTTTGTCTAACGAATATATTTGCGTTTGTCATCATATGCCACGCACAACGGTAGTGTTTGGTTATAATTTCATGTCAAGAAACTGAGTTTAAGCTTTACTCGTTCGTAAGCAAGTATGTCTTATAGGTTGTGCATTAGTGTAGTAAGTCATAGTAGTAATTTGGCTCCTATCCGCAAGTAAGTTTTGTGAAATTAGTAGTGGGATTAAAGTGAAATTAATTGGTTGACTGTTAATGATTGACTAAAATTGTAAAACTCAATTGCGACAATGAAAAAAAGGCCATGGTATATAAAATAGCAGTTACTGGTAACGGAAAAAACTTATTTATGTTAGAGAGACAACATTAAACATTAGACGATGTAGATGAACCGTAAAATAACTTCACAGTTTATGAAGATCTAATCCTTTTGTACTTTCATCTTTTTATTCATCCGAACACGTTCTTCCTTGCGGTCCTCAATATTGTTGCTCCGCTTGGTTATTGGTTTGAGGGAGGTTTGTCCAACCGGAGCTTCAATTTTTTCAGCTTTAACTTCGTGCATCTCTTCAGCTATCATACTCTTATCCCAACCTTCTTGTCCAAATTTGGGGTCATTCTTCACAAGGAATGTGAATTCCTTTCCCTTACTCATTATCATCTTCTGGTAGTATGTCAATTCCTCCCTCTGTATGAAGAAATGGTTAAGTATTAGTTAAAACAATGATTGCACATTTTTTAATTTCATGGGAATTCTATCATGGGATAAGTCGCGTGTTTTTTACGTTTTCAACTGTCGATTCAATGTAGTCATGAACATCGCACCCAAAGAAGTATCGAGCACCATCAAATAATGTAATATTGATGTTTTGCTCGTTTCCAGCGAGGACATCAATCTTTAATCTATACCTAGAGCACAATTCGATGGTTAAATCATTAGCAATTTGTCTCGATTGCATTACTTTAACTATAGCATTCCCAAATGTTATGTAACATACTTGTCAAAAACGCCAATAGTATCTTGCTTACAGTAGACACAACATGCAGTATTGTCTTTACCAGTCACTCGCCTGTAGCATTTTTTGCACGCAGGATACCAGGGGTCATTTTTAGTTGTAATTTCTTCAATCACGGCCATGAACTTGAAGTATATATCCTAAACATAAATTAAAATGTAAAATGTGTAAGCCAGTTAAGATTTATAATGTAGTTTACATTTTGTTTAACATTAGTTTGGTGTTGGTTGGGGGGGGGGGGAGGTGTGTTGGGAACTTACCTTCACATTGGCAAGGGAACCATCCATAATATCAGCAATTTTTACTTCGGTGGCTTCTTGCATTATTCTGCTTGGCATTAAACTTATGTCTATTTTTTCTTCCTTCACGCTGTCGTACCTGGTATTTAATGGGGCATATATTTGAAACGTGCGAATCATATTGTAAGTGGCTATTGGAATGCACAGTTTACCATTTTAGGAGATCTACGGCTCTTTCAATTTTTGGGTTGAGTATGATGCTAGTTACAGGAGTTGTCTTAAAGAAAAAATCCCATGTTTAAAAAAATGAACAAACCAACTTTACTGTTACCTTCATTCTGTCCATGTCGATATGTAAATGTTTAAGATGAATGTTGTTGTACCTTTGTACGTATCCCCCTTTATATCACAAAAGGCTATTACTGGGTTGGTTTTTTAAAGACTCTCCAACATTTCTCCGTCAAATTCAGCTAAGTCTTCCCACAATGTCAATGTTTTGCGATCGTACCTATATATTTAAATTTGTAGTGTTAGAAAATATACAGACGGTGAAATTGTGGGGTAAAGGTTCATATTGGCTAATTAAGTAATTTTAACATACCTCTCGTCCGTGATTATAATTTCTCGCCTTTTACTGGACCCATCAACAACCAGCGCTTTTGCTTTTAATAATATGGCAACTACATCTAAAATCATGATATGCTATAAATAAATATAGCGAATAAAGATTTTGAGGAAAAACAATTGTAATGGTAAGTATGCATTACCAAACATGGCCGTATTACTGAACTTTTCAGCCCTGTGGAACGGAACAAAGCCATCAGAGAAGTTTTGATACATGAATTTACTGGTACATTCTTCTACCCTTGTGTAGTTATTAAAAGCTATCTCCAGCTCGCTATTCACAGTTGTGTAGTCGGACTTTGAAATTTTAACTTTTCTATGCTTGATTTGGTTGAAAGAATTCCTTCCATGTTCTACATAATTGTTGAAAAGGGTAGTTTGTATTTTTGTTCTCTGAGGTAATAAAATTAAGTATGAAAGTGAGTGAATAAAGCCATTGTGTAAAAGCAATGAATACAGTATGGAGTTAACATAATCTGACCTCCTCATCAACGAATATTATTTGCTGATAAACACCGTCGCCATTTTTGTTTTTGTAATCCGTTATTAACCCTCTTCGGATGACTAAAACTTTAATCACCGAGTTCATTGAATATTTCTCCAACTTGCTGATAGGTATGCATTGTTTTGCCAACTGGTCCTCGCTCGCCATGATAAATTACCTATTTGCAACTAATAAGTAGATCCTTACGGAAATATAGTTCTAAATAAAACAGAGGATGCTTATGTTATTTATACCTTGTTGAAGTACGTTGTTGTAGTAAAATATTGTATTTAACAAAAGAGTAAAATGTAATACGGTGCAAATAGTATGTCATTTTGCTAGTTTCTAGTTGTAAAAATAGGCAATCGTAGTGGACAATAGCTATAGTTAGATAAGGATGAAGAGGTCAAGCATAATTTGCTATATTCAGCAGATTAAGAAGTACGACGCACTTACCTGTTGGCGTAATCTAAAATTTACCTTTTGAAATGGAGATGATACAGTTCCTTAAATCCAATTGTGTCGTTGCTATAGGGTGATGGTAAAATTGTTGGGCTTTTATAGTGTGATGGTGCTACATTAAGTTTATAGGACGGAGGAAACCCAAAAGATGGTAATTCAAAAGGCTTAATAACTCCAACCTATGAATAATTGGTGAATTTATGATAATCCCATTATCTAACCATTAAGTAGGTTAACATGGTATCAATTTGGGCGTTAAAAAATAATCTCTGTATATTCTAATAAATTGTGGAAATTGCGATGGAAAAGAAGTAGAAAACTGTTTGGAGGAAGGCATATCTGCTTAGCTTTGAAGCTCATTGATTGTTGAACCATAATAGAAGCTTTGAATTCCATTTAAAGCTGTAACTTTGGAGTCCATGGCAGCTCGTCCATATTAGGCGTTTCAAGTCTGCTTATTTTCATTAGGCAGTGGAATGGTTATTGGGTAGGGTAAAAGAGTTGGAACTCTTCAAGTAACCATTATCATAATTAAGTTGGTCTTTTAATTATATTGGAGGAGAAAATGGGTGTTTTAATTTTATGGGTACTTTATAAAGGATTTGCAAGTTTTTATTTAAATGCAGAAGCTTAGGTGAGCTGTTACTTTTTTGGTTTTTAAATTGGAAGATTTTATTGTATTGTTCCACTAATACAGTGTTCATTATATTTTTACGAATGTCGATGTGCGCGAAAGTGTGCTAGGACTGACTTCATTATATTAGTAAAATGTATGATCGTAGTAGTGTTTACGTATTTCGTGGCATGTCCCTATGAATGTGAATTGAAGTAATGTATTAGTTATAATCTTATATTTGAAAAGTTTTATGAAATGATATGATTAACATACGAAACATGAAGTGCTTAGTTTTAAACCATATATGAAAACTCATAACCTTGTAGATCCGGATTGAATAACAAAAGTATGACGTAATCTTATTAAAACTAACAGAGTCGTGCGGTGAAATAAGTGGGACGGAGAGGGAGACAGAACATAATTATGGGTTCAACATCTGTAGTAAGTTCTTATTGCTGCATCTTTTAGGACAATCATTGATAACATACGATTTCAATAATACTATGTTGATAAACTGGAGTTCACTCAACAGTCAATGTACCGGAGAGTTTACATGTCCAAATGTCATTGCCTTCGACCGCCAAAACATCACATGTTGTCAGAACTTAGTGAATTAAATATAATAATTTGTTAGATTGGTATAATGTACAATGAGGACTATTTAGAATTTGATGTGAATTATATGTTCAAGGCCTACCTAATACTTCCTTATAGACAATATTCTTTCTGTAAGTTCCATTTCGACGTTTTGACTGTTCTGTCATGACCAGGACCCTTGTTGTTGACATGGCTATTCCTCTTGAAAGTGCAACGTACAATTGTCCATGCGAAAAAATATGTTGTGGCAAATACAAGCCTACATTTGGAGTTGTTTGGCCTTGTGATTTGTTTATTGTCATTGCGAAGCACAAACGAACTGGAAATTGCTTTCGAACGAATTTGAAAGGGAATCCTTCGTTTTCAGGGGGCGATAGCTGAATTCTAAGGATGAAGACATGTTTGTTTGCACAATGGCCAGTCATAATTTCAGCATGTATCACATTGTTGTCAAAGCCTCTGCAAACCATTCTCTTACCATTACATAAGCCATTTGAAGCGTCTAAATTCCTTAGTAACATGATTGGTGCATTCACCGTCAAAACCAACCTGTAGAATAAACAATATGTATATGTTATTTTATCATTTTAATATGTGTAGAGTGATGTATAGGTGAGACTGTAGTTTGATTTAAAAACATGTGTGGTGGTAGACCATTTGGTGTTAGAGTATTGAGGTATTCTTCCTGGTAGTAGTTGTTTGTGTCATCTTATGCAGAGTCAAAACTAATAAATGTTTTTCTCTGACCTGGGAATGTTGCTATCAGCCGCTCATTTAGTTGATCTACATACTCATTTCTGCTGGCCAAGATAGCTCGCTGACATACATACTCGGTAAACATGGCATTTTGTTTTAGGGATGGAAATATTTCATTTATTAAACAATCTACAGCAATGTCTTCACTATTGTACTTGACAGTCAGTTGTTCAGGGAGTAGAATCAGATCATCTTTTATTGTTGGCTCTTCTCCGTCGCCGATACGAAGTAAGAAGTCACTGAATGTTGGATCTGTCCTCGCTCTCATATTCCTAGTGAATTGAATCTTTTCTATCAAAGGCCAGATAAGAATTTACCAAGCTTGCATTGACAGTTTCTGCTCTTGTAGATTTGGGTACTACCAGCAATACCTGTCAAAAATCTCCACCAAAAACAATGACTTTTCCACCAAATGGTTCATTGATGTCCATTATATCTCTAAAGCTTCTATCAACTGTTTCAATAGTTTGTCGTCTGGCCATGGGTGCTTCATCCCATATCACTAATTTTGCTTTTCTTATCAATTTTGCACCACCACTTTGTTTAGACATATTTGTCATTGTTGTTTCGTTTGTTTGTAGCGGAATGTCAAATCTAGAGTGAGCGGTGCGACCTCCAGGTAAGATAGAAGCAGCCACACCGCTGGTTGCAGTTGCTAAGGCTATCATACCCCTTGATCGAATATTTGCCAGCAATGCTCGATATAAGAATGTCTTCCCTGTTCCTCCAGGTCCGTCAACAAATAATAATCCAGGTCTTTTACAATTAACTGTGTCTAAAATTGTTTTGAAAGCCTTCTCCTGTCAGGGTTTAACTTTATTTGTGCATCAAAGTCTTCAGTTGTTACTTGCACAAACATTACTTCATTTATTTCTTTACATTCTGGTCGCCCAACTTCGACCAAGTGTTGATCAAGTTTAGGTAAGTCATATCTGTCGATAGTTTTGCCCATACTTTCCAAATAGTAATTAATACTCTTCAGGGTGCATTGTAGTGGAGCATTTGATGTGCTATTATGCATCCTTCTGAAGTCTTCAGACAAGTCTTCAAAATATGTTTCCCACAGATTTTTCACATCTGTGAGATTACAGTGAACCAATATTGTAGCAAACAAGCTGCGTAAAGCTGATGGCATTTTGAAAAGGACAGCCTCTCGCAAGCATTCTGATATGCTATCATCTAATTCCAATAACCCTCGTTCTTTGGCTGCTTCCTTAAATGTTCCGCACTGTTTTCCGTTGACCGTAAGTAGCTCTTGAAATGAGGATGGACCTCTGACATGATTGAGTAACAATCTCTCATAATACCTTTCCCTTCTCTTGGATTTGTTGCATCATTGTTGATCAGAGACATTGCAGTTAGAAAAAGAAGAAAAACTGCATAATAACATGTTGTTTAGTGACAGCGTAAATGAATAGTGCTTATTTTGCCAACGCTCAAGTGTTAATAGTTAATTGAAAGCTAATTCAACCAGCCAAAGCTTTCAGATCCATACACATCAAATAAATCACGGTACAAATTGGATATTCCATAGAGGGAAATTTTTGTTCTAAAAAGGAAGAATTTTTTTCTTTTTGATAAAGTAAATAATCTTATTAAAAAAAGGTAGAATTATATAAGCTGCAGCGTCAATTACAGTTATCCAAGTAGATTGATGACTCTTAAATTAGAGACACTAACTTTGAGATGAATATAACAAAAACTGAATATTCTAGAGAAACAATCATAACTATCAAATTGGAATGTAGTTTATAAATAACTATATTCACCTACACCACCTGCTGACTGAATATTTTTCCATTTTAATGGTTGAACCTACATTATTGTAATTCTCTACACTTATAATACAAGCAGTACCGCAAAGTGTCATACGCTTATGTGTCCTTGAGCTTAGAATACAATAGCTTCTATTTTAATATTATTTATATTATACTTTAACTATATTATTGTCGTTGGCGCACAATTTGATTGGGTTGAAATAGGTGATGTCATTCATTTCATAAATATGCCTCCAAAATTTAGTAGTCCTAATCTTATTAAGCCAAGGTACATACTTACTATTTTTGTTGAAGTTATATGGGTAAACTTGAGGAATCGTCATGAGGAAGCTGTTTCCTGGCACTATATTTATGAGCGTTAGAGAAGTAGAGAGAATAAATTTTAATATAAGGCTTACCAGTAGCAATGCGACCAATTGCAGTTCCTTTTTTTCGTTTAGTCCAAATCTTGGGCTGGGGTTTCGAAACATAGTGCTCAGGAAATTCTCTGTAAAGGTACTTACGTGCCTCGGCATCGTTGAAGCACATTTTGAAATATTCAGTAAGCATATTTCGCGTGACATGGTCCCCTGCAATGAAATTTTGCAAATTGCGCATGCTCCAATAGTACACTATGAAATTGTATACAGTTAGATTGAGAACGGGTAACAATCGTTTATTGTATATGCTAACATTAAAAATTAAGTACCTGCTTGTTTGCCTGGGAGATGTAGTTGAAGGTTAGTCACTGCTGGTTGCATCTCAGTTAGGGTGAATCCATAAATTCTCCATAAAGCTTCAGGAGGTGATACATACCGTGCGTCTTGAAAAGTTTGAATTTCTTCAATGAGCTTTTCTCCATCATCTGATTCAACATACGCTGCACATCTATCATGGCCTTTGTATATATACTTGTAAAGGTACTTTCTCGCTTTTACTCCTGAGCAAACCTCAACATTGATATGATAATTGTATCGCGTAAGCAAATAAGGATTATATGGTACAACTCATTGGTTATTCATCTTGATTCCCCTCACCGTCTCTGACCTTTCGTCATTCCTTCTTTTATAGATGGGATATCCATCCTTTCCCTATATTGATTTGTTGTAGAATGGTCGAGAGTAATGGTACTTGCATTGACCATCTTTCATGCATGAATTAGATGGACGATGTCGACCGCAGGGACCGTGCATCATGTGCTTCGTAATTAAATCATGCAAGAATTGATATTCAGATTTGATAGGCTATTCAGCAGAAATAAACTTGTCATATTGATAAGCCGATTTTATCTTATGGCTTTCCTTAAGAATGATGAGAAGGTGTATGTGCGGGAGGCCTCGATTTTGGAATTCTACAACATACACATGTGCAGCAACCATCCCAAAGATTTGTTTTGTAAAATATGGTCCTTCAGGTCCTGTAATTTTGCTCTGAAAACTCTTGTGACTAAATCTCTATCTTGGGCAGTTTGTCCCTCACCCAACTCTTATTTGATTTCCACCCAGTCTGGATTACATGTCACAGTTATGATTAAATCGGGTCTCCTAAAATGCTAAACAAACGCCATTGCGTCCATATATCGTCTCCGCATATCTCTGGGCCCTCCAATGAAAGATGCTGGAAGTAGCATTCTTTGTCCAATTTTATCTCCTCTATATTCTCCGGCCATGATACTATCAACTATTCCTTGTAAAGCTTCTCTTCGGAAATTTGATTGTTCGTTTCTTATGTATTCAAGTCTAGTTGTTTCTAGCTTGATGTATATGTCCACCACAAATTGCTGCAACAATCTTCCACAAAGCAGTAGTACAGACCTATCTGATTCGCGCACTTGTAATTTGCAGCAATAATATTCTCTGCAAGACACTCTGCCTTTTGTCTCGCGGCGGACATCTGCAAGTAATATATCAGTTGATTAAGGGAATTTTAATATGATACAATTAAAATATTGTATAAGATTTTACCTTGGTCCTCGTTGGTAAAAAGTCCATTGGCTGATGTGAATAAAGGAATATCAGTTTTGAAACTCTGGATAGTGTTAATTGTTGAGGTATTTTCTGGATTTTTCCGTTTACTTATTCCTTGATGCCATCCACCCTCGCCTTTTGGGAATCGGAGTGGATATTGCACCGGGTCATAATAGCCATAGTAGTGTTTGACTCTATGCCTACTCCCTGAATGTTCATGGACAATTATCTCTCTCTCAAATGGTGTATTTGGATTATTTCCATCTATCCAAATTGCTGCAACTTGTTCCATTGTTGGTTTGTTGTACACTCGTTGATCTAAGGTTGCATTTGCTGCAATTCGTAGCTCCAATTTTTGGAAGTCTGAATGATCTTTCAACTGGCGAAAAAATTGTGCTTATGGATTTCCATCCATCATTTGCTGTATTTTCGAGACAAGACCCTCTGATAGGAGTGTCTCTTGTAGCTTTGATATCCTATTGGTCAATTCATTGTCTGTATCAAAAAAGTACAGTTGAAAGTAACATGGATTATTATCACGTGGTACCAATGATGGAAGATCGTGATATATTTGACCTTGTACCCTAAAGGTGTAAACTCCTTTCCTTGAAGATGCCAGTTCCTTATCAAGGTTAACGCCAAAAGACGTAAAGGCAAATATGCTATTATATGCCCGTACATTTTTGCAGAATTCTCTAGCATCTTCTGTATCATCCGTGAGCAATTCATATAGGTCATTTGGAGCCGGAGTGCTCGCCAATGTGATCAGCCCGCTATCACAACAAAATATTGGCGGTTCATATTCGAACTGTTTAGCAGTACAGTAGATGCATTTTGGTACGGCTTTCAACCTGTGTACAGGCAAAAATGATAAGGTGTATTCCTGGTGGCCTGAAACATAGTTGTATATTTTTTTTACATATTGTAATTCACTTATACAAGTGTTTCATAAAATATACAAAGGTAAAGTACCTCCAACCTCAGACTGTTCGGGTAAAGCCCTGAATAGCCAATTCAATCTACGTTTCTTCGTTAAATGTGGTTTTGGAATATGTACTTCTGTTATTGGTTGGGTAGATGCTACATACTTGTGTACTCTTCGCATTGCGCTTTGTAATTGCTTTTGTTTTGCAATTAAAATACTAATTTTTGTATTTTTAACTAATCTTATAATAAATGTGAATAAGATTACAGTACAACATCTTCAATTTGCTCTTAAGATGTGAGATTTACCTGAGGTACCCATTTCGGTTGATGGATGCCTGACATGTCTCAGAATTTTTGCAGTAGATGCAATGTATTTTTCTGTATCACCTAATATATTAGGTATGTAAAACGGTAAGATTACAGTGTCTATCATCTCCAATTTGCTGTGAGCATATGAGATTTACCCGAGGAGCTCATTTCGGTTGATGGATGGCTGACATGCCTCCGACCTTTTATGGAAGATGCAATAGATTTTCCTTTATCACCTGACATATTAGGTAAGCAAAAGCGCAAGATTAAAGTGTGCATCTCAGAAATTACTTAATAAAGTATGGTTCCATCTTTCAAGCGGAGCTCATTTCATCTGGTGGACAAATTGCTTAGGCAATAAGACGCGTAACCTGTCGACACCAATTGAACTCTTAATAATAGAAAATTAACAAATAAACATTTGGTTCAATGGTAGTGGAAGAATCATACCTCTCGATTGGGGATGATGTTCTCCAATTATATATACCAAAATTTAAGTAGCGATTATGTTTGAATAACGTAAAAAATAAGCACTTATGTGCGGACTTGAGATGATATTCTAGAATAAACCAAAATTTGTAGCAATTGTGATGTTTAATGGAGAGGGAACTTGGCTTGGTCTTAATAAGGTGAGGCAGAGGCACATAAAAGCAGTATATAGGATTTGAAGTAAACAGGACATTAAATATATAATTTTGACGGAAAGCCAAAAAATTGTAACAGCGAAAGCTAAGGAGAACTTAAGAATACCTGAAGGTGATACGGTCTGCCCGTTAACTTTTATATTAAGTATCAAAAACAGGGTATTAAAGTGGAAATTTGGAAGAGTAAGTATAAAAAACAAGGTATAAAGTGGGAATTTGGAAGAGCAGACTGGGTATATTCCATTGACGAATAGCAACGAAGTTGGAGCAGAGTAGCCATGACGGTTGAAGTAATTGAACGGTTGCCCAGCATAAAGACTTTAATTTCCATTGAAAGCTGATGTATCAAAGTGGTTTGAGTGATTGGAGCCGTTCCAGGTCCTGTGGCATTTAGAACGGTGTTTCCCGGTGAGGGATAAGTGTTACTATTATGAAAATAATAATGAATAGGTGGCAGTAAAATAAGAAGAAGGGTAATTTAATAATTTAGATAACTACTTAGGGTATTTTAGTGATCTGACATTACAAAAAGAGATTTTCACTTTTAATATAATAAGATTATAAACATTTAGCTCTTGGTATTCCACATCGTAACACCAACCCCATTTGTAGTTTACGATATTATGCTAGTCTCCCTTATTTTTATTTTATTAGTTATGGTTCTTTTAATAGGATTATTATTTTATTAGTAATGATTCTTTTAATAGGATTATTTTTAATTTTAAAAATCATGACTAGATTACTTTGCCCTTTCAAATATTGTCTTTTGTTTAACTAATTTTTTTATACATCTTTTCTAAGTAATTCGGTGAATCACATAGTGGGGCTGTAATTAGTTAGTTAACAATATCAGAGACATTAAGGTTAAAGACTGTTGTTAGGTAATATTGTCTTTATAAAAAAATTGATTAAAATTACACTAATCATATTTAGTTGTTAATAGTAAAATAATCTAAACCATGGATTAAGTAAGTGAACACATATCGCCAATCTACACCACTATTGAATAATATTGCACCAAATAGTAATGGACAAGATCCTAATCCATTAAACATGCCTATTTTTCGAGAGATAATGGTCAATTGACTTATCTTTCCTCATTAATTTTGGTATCACCTAAAATATCTGTAATTACAATCACTTAATGATATGTTCCCATGTTTAACGTTAGTTAATAGAGGTCATTCTCTTTTCTTATTGATTTATTTCTTTCTCTACCCAAAATCTTTCTCCTAAAACTCTCACTTTTCGAGTAGAAGAAGAATCAAGGAGACGTGCTTTCAAAAATTTGTTGCCCTCTTATGTCTTGGATTCTCAACTAAATTTCATGATGCAAAATTACTAATACGGCTTAAATAAAAATACTACTTTTTTTATTTTTCTACCATCTATAAAAAATTCTATTGGTAGAAATTGAAATCTCTAGTTGCTGCTGCTGCTGCTGCGTAATTAATGATGTTTGTTGAATGAGTTATTAAGGAAAAATTGAATGCTTCAGTTTATACTGAATGTCTATTTACATATGGGTTGCATACGTATTTATTCCAGATGATTTCGTTATTTCATGATATTTGCATCTGGAATTCATAAAAATATAATCTGCATAGTTTCAATATGCATAATAAATGCATTGTGTATATGAAGCTAAGTTGTATACATATTCTAACCAGCTTAAATATACATGTACTATATGCAGTTTGATTGTACTCCTTCCTATCCATTTTAGTGGATAAGTTTCGCTCTTCGAGTGTCAAGTTGATCAATCTTCGGAGTTAAATTGAACTAAATCTATTCAATATTATAAAATTATAATTTAGATATTAAAAAACTACAAAAAAAGTACTGCAAATTGCAATTCTTTTCATATCAATATGATGAAAAAATAGATCTCAAAATGTTGGTCAAAGTTTATATTGTTTGACTTTTTTTAAAAAAAAGTGATGAACTATTTTGGATCGGAGGGAGTATAACCTACTGTTTCAAGAAAGTTTTCTATAATAATTCACAAAAGATAAGAAAGAAGATTATTGCCTCTACTTATTATGGTGGTATACATTTTACCCAAGGTAAATAGGATTTTCTTACCTTTTAAAATTCCTCATTTTTACCTTACTTATTTCAGTCATGGCTATTTATGTTTTTCCCCTTCAAAGTTGGAAAATTTTCAGAAATAGGTAGCCCACTACCTAAAATTACAAACAGCAGCTCATATTTTTTTTCATGCATAGCACATTTTCCTAAAATTACAAATTTAAGCATTCTTTCAAATTAAAAAAATCATAGCTACCAAATCTCCTCCTCTCCTGCTACTGAGCTACCGACAAATACCTTCCCCGTCGGCGGTATCGTTACTTTTTTGTGTTTTACTGAAGTTATGTTATTGATTTTGTCTATATCATTGCTTTAGACAAATTTATACACACAAATCTACCCTAAAAAATAAATTATACATGAATTTACATAGATAAATGCGTAAGCAATGAGAGAAATAAAAAAAAATCATATAAACATCCTTAATACTAAAGAAATCTGAAATTTATACAGATTTATTCACTCGCAAAATACACACTTATACAAATTTATATAATTTGATACACGTGTATATACTTGTATAAAATTATATAAACTTGTATAAACTTATGGCATGATGCTATCTCGAGAAAAGGGTGATATTTCGGGTAAATTCACAAATAAGAACTGTTTTTGATAATTTTTGTGTGTAGCTTGTTTTTTAGTGTAAAATCCCTCTAAAGTTTTTGAAAGGATAGCCCATATTTCTATTTTGATGGAAATGTTATAAGTTGTAAACAATTTCATCGTTAGCTTTGACGGATCTATCAAAATTACTTTTCGAAAGCTGGACTAAAAATTTACAAGCAAGTTGTAATAAAATATTCAAAAGTTGTGAACATTGAACTTTTGACGTGTTCATAAAAATATATATGATATTTTGAAACATTGTCGGAACTTGTCTTGCACAAATTTTCAAAAAGAGGGTCAGAACATAAACATCATCGTGTCAAAGGAGCAGCTGGCTAAATGTTTACGATAGTAATTGTCTATCCCAGTAACAAATTGATCCCGTAGCTAGTTTTCACAGCGTTAAATTAGAACTAGTTAGTATTTGAATTTTTTTAGATGTAGCCACATTTAAAAGATACGGAAAAGTCCAGAAAAGTTTACTAGAATTTTGAAATTCTTTGAGTTTAAACTAAAATATTCTAAATCTCAGTAAAAATTCTAGGGGAGTGCTAAATATGAGGTCCCAGTAAATTTTTCTAGGATTTTGAAAGTTTAAAAGTCCGAGGGAAATTTCATGGGACTCCAATTATGAAGCTCTAGGAAAATTTCCTGGAACTTTGAACTGAACCCCAGGAAATTTTCCTAGAGTTTAGTTCAAATACTTAGAATATTTTTCTATGGCTAGTCTTAGAAAATATATTTTTAAAATATGGCACTTTTCTTAAAGTTTGAAATTGTTAATTGTTTGTCTTCAAGCAGTTCAAAAACTGGCTAGTTATCAAATTTCCTTCTCCCGGGCCAAAAATTTTACGGGTGTCCTCCATAAGGAATGATTTTACAAGTTTGTCCACATTTAACAATGTTTTAGTAAAATACCATTATGTTGGCGTGGGGTCAAAGACTTTAAGGAAGAAATTTGCAAATGTTGGCTTTTAGGCAAGATGTCAAGGGCATGTGTTGTCTTGCCAACACTTCAAGTTATATGGGGAGAATGTAGAAAGAGATTGGAAGGGGCAAGCATTGCCTTTTTCCAACACTTCTGACCAAGTGCTGGCAAGTGTTGTCTTTTGACAATACTTCAGGGGCAAGTGTTGGCAAATAGAGAGAGGACAAAGGGCAAGTCTTTGCCACGTGCCAAGAGATTGACAGGGTTGTTCCGTCCAAAATCTTTTCTTTAAACTTAACAAAGGCATTTTTTGCAAAACCCTGCTAACCGCGAACAAAAAGGCAAACCATTGCTTATGGTGTCATATTTCTGCAAAAAGACCCTCTCGGGCCAATAGGAAAATTTTTATGTTTTGGGCTTGGGCTAAGTAACGAGACATATGGCAAAAAGTTTCACTGATGTACCCACATATTGCCAAGAATGGTTTGGCAAAATGGTCTCGGAGGTAGCGCTTCAAGTTATAAATTGACAAGTGCTGCCTCTTCGGGAAATATAAAGGGCAAGTGCTGCATGTGAAAAGATTAAAGGGGCAAGTGCTGCCGAGACAACACTTCAAGTTATCTGGGAGAACGTGGGAAGAGACAAAAAGACAAGTTTTGCCTATGCAAGAGGGGGTCAAAGTCAAGTGTTGTCAAGTGCTGCCTCTTGCTGCCTAAGAGGCAACACTTACGAGAAAGGGAGGGCGGGACAACACTTCAAGTTATCTGGCTAGAAAAGGAGGGCTGGATGAAGACGTTATTATAAGATTTTGTAGGGGTATTTCTATCTGAAGTTTATTCATTAAAGCTATGGGAGGTCATTCTTGTAAAATCACTTTAAACGGGATCAATAAGACAAACCACTGCCTATGATGTCATAGTTTTGTAACGGGCGAAGTGCACCAAAGACCACTTTTGGCAGTGTCTTTGGTTTGAGGCCACTTTTTTTTATTGATTTTATATGAGAGGCCATTTTTTGAAACTTCAATTCTTTTGGATTGAACTTCACACAAATTTAGCTCACAGGGATTGAAGTTCAACTTCAGCCCACCACAAGGATTAAAGTTCAACTTTAGCCCACAAGGGTTGAAGTTTACGCATCTATACCTAAAAGTTCAGCCCTTATAGATTGAAGTTGAAACTTCATAATTTAGGCATGAAGTTCTAACTCAAAAGGTTTGAACTTCAGCCCACAAAAATTAAAGTTCCAAAAAGTGACCTCCCATATAAGACCATTAAAAAAAATGGCTTCAAACTAAATAACAGTGACAAATGTGGTCTGTGGGTGAAAAATTTACTTTTGTAAATTCCCCCGACATAGGAGCTATCTTCTACATAACTGATTCCTCTTCTCGCCAATTAGCTTCGCTAGAGTAATGTAAAGTTATAATATTAGCATAAGTGGATTCAGAATTTTAAGAACCATGTATTACTTTTTTTAGTGGGTGTGAACTTAATATTAATACTTAATTATTAGGTTTATTTAACTTTACCGACAATGTTTTAAGAAGAGCACAAATAGAGCAACGGAATAATAATAATAATCTATATAGCCAAACATAACTTGTTTAGGATTGAGATTTACTGTTTATGGGGTATCTAATTATACTCATAGTTCACGCTGAGGAGACAGCTCTCATGCTGCATCTGACTTTGTAATTGGATTGTGGAAATGGTGAGAACAAGTTTACCGGTACAGAGTTAAGATTAGAGAGAATCATTATCCCCATTATTAGGTATTTATATACAACCAAAGTCCAATAACAAGTTACAAGCCCAAATTAAAGGTTACAAATATAAGGTTTGATTTCTAGAGTATAAAATCTATGGGCAAACTGAAACTTCATTTCTTTATTTTATATATACTTGTTGGTGTCTTGTAATTGTATTTTGTAACGACTTCATCAATTTATAGTTGCAAAATAGTTAGAAAAGAGAGTGCTAGTTTGAAAAGTTCTAAAACGGAAAGGAAAATCAGAATCCAAGTCAACAATAGTATAAGCTGATTGAAACTTGTAACCAACTTGAATATTCATTAGTTCAACAGTCTAAGAGCTTATTTAGATTAATAATATCGCATAATTTAATTATCTGCTAGTATATATTAATGCAGCAAGCAAGCACTTGTCTGCCTGTCTTTATTTTACATTATCAGTTGGGCTACCGTACTCAAAGCTTAATATAGATTCTAATAAGCAATATTGAGAAGTGTGCTTCATTTCCATTTTCTTTGCATCTCTTCTTAAAGAGAAAGATCCAATCTAAGCATCATCTCTACGTCAATTATGCTCTTTTTCCTTCTCCTTTGCAATATTTTTCAGTACAACTTATATATTTAGCCAGAATCTTTTGTATCCAATCAATGTATTTTAATTTATTGACGTATGTAATATCAGCGGCGGGCCTATGTGGTATGCCTGGTTGCACCGGTATCCGTTGATGCTGGTAAAAATTCTATATATGTTATATAGATATAAATACTCAAAAATAAACTCTAATATTTGTATTACTTGGCACTCTGAGTAATTAGTATATTTATATTAATTCAGTGGTGCCCCGCATGCCCAGTACTCAAATATCTTGGGTCCACCTTTGTGTAATATACCTTTTTTTTAAGACCCATTTACTATTATAACAAGTTGAGTAACTATCTTTTTACTCTACACCTTAAGGGGCCGTTTGGGACTTGGGATTAAACCCAAGATGTAGGTTTATTTTATCTTTTGCTTTGTGCAATTTTAACATTTCTTCCTCACAAGCTATTGTTTTCTTTTTCTAACATAATAATGATATTAACTCATCGTTGTTGGTAGCAAGACATATAGTAAAAAAAAGGAGATACTAAAACATTTGCTCAATGGCGTCAAGACAACGAAGGGTTTGATAAGATCTCGAATCTACTTTAGAAACCCTAGACTTAGTTAAAGTTAGGGTTTATTAGTAATAACTATCATATCTCACTCCATCCACTTACTTTAAAGGCATAAGTTATGATAACTAACATAATGAAAGAGGAGTTTGCATGGAAACTTGTCAATAGGAGATTTGTTTAATTTGCATGGCTAAAAGGCAATATGCTCATTGTTATAATTACTATTGTTTTGAGGCATGGACAGGTTTTTCTATTAGATAGGCTAATCTTTATTTTATTGTGATGTGTTCTCATTCTTAAACTGGAAACCATTTGGGTCTCACATTTTCGTGGACTGATTGAACTTGAATAATAAAATAAGCAGTAGTATATAATAAATTAAACCATCCAAACTTGCCGGAACAATGACTGGTCTTTACTTTCTGAAACATTTATGGCACTAGCGATTAGCAAATTTCCAAATTCCCCTATGTAAGGCCCTAATTGACGCTTTCTCCAGGATAGCATATAAAATCTTCATTGTATCTGAGTATATATAGCTTTAATATTTTTTAAATTGTTTCATGTGTTGATAATGAAAAAAATAAAGTGTTCTCTGTGATAACTTAAGCTCTTAAATGCGATGAACACACATTTCAACATGATATCAGAGAAAACAAAAGTTATGATGAGTTCAAGTCTTACGGGTACTCTTTAGAAAAAAAATATATTTACTTGTAGTCGACCTATGAAAAGGAATCATGTTCATGCGTGAGGAAGTGTTGAAGACATAATGAAATAAATAAAAGTATGCTATTTTGAACAACTTAATTTTTTTTGAAGAGATGGTTAAACACTTCAACATCATGTCTAAATGAAAGAAGATGATGTTCATCAATCACCATTTTGGGCTTTTTTCCTTTAAATTTTTGTTGATTTTGTATTTCAGTTTCTTTTTAGCGTGTTTAACCTACATTATTGACGAAATAAGAAGTGTTTTATGCAGTCGTTTTATTTGGGTGGTGAACTGGTGATACTCTTAAGCTTTTGTAGGAGATTAGAATGCAAAACGACTAAAAGTATCAGCACAGGGAAATTATTGTAAAACTACGGAAGTAACTTCTCATAATGTTTAATTTTGAGAAGCAAAATGCTGACTTTTTTTTTTTTTTTTTTTTGATAAGGCTCTTAAAAGTTCTTTCACAAAGACAGGTTTTTATTAGGACTATTATTGAAGTAGGAAAAGCTATATATCTAGCCTCAACTTATACCACAACATACGCAGTATACTCCCACAAGTGAATTCTGGGGAAAGTGTGGTGTACGCAGATCTTATTCTTATCCCGAATGAAGTAGAGAGGTTGTTTCCTATAGACCCTCGTAGGGGCGTAACTACCTTATGTCTAGGGGTGATACTTCTTGGTTGGAAATTTTTACTAATTATGTGAATTAACAACTTAAAAAAAATAACAAATACGTACAAGTATAATAAAAAGACAGTACTTATTGCTAGGAGTTTCTTGTTGAGCTTGTTAAATGCATCGCGTCCATTGTATGAATTGGGGGTTCAAGACTCGCTGACTGCAGTTTTTTCAACTTTTTTTTTTTAATTTCTTTTAATATGTGGTTGCCTTTTTTGCTATATAAAAGTGTTGGTCATCGGATCTTGAACCATTAACCTCTCCCTAAAAACGTTAAAATAAATTAATAAGCTAATAAAACTTCTATAATCTTGAGACAAGAAAACTTTATATTATCCTTAAAGAAGATTTCTCCCTAAAATGTAATTCTTGGGGATGGGCCTTAGTGTTGCTCCATAGTGGGCTAGAGTTTGTTTGTTTGTTTGTTTTTTTTTTTTTTTTTTTTTTGTGTGTGAAAGTGACAGTAATTGTAAAAATCCTATGTACGCTATTGGACCCTTGGCTAAAGAACTAGCCTCAGCTTATATCCAAATAAATGTATGTATGTCTATTTTTAAAAATAAAAAAAAAAAATTCTTCGCACCCATGGTGGGTGTGCAAGATATGACAAGCACACCATTGCTGATGGCTTCATCAAGATACCACATTTGTGGTAATATATGTATGTCTATACTTGTCACTCTAGCCAAAAAATAACAAAATTATAGGAGAGCGTTAAGGCAGGCGTGGGGATGGGGAATCAAATAGAAAACAAAGGAGAACAAATATGAATAATTAGCATAATGCAGTATAAGAAATTTATCTTAAAATTTTGGATAGAATTTGAATATCAATTTAGTAAAAACGGTCATCATACAGATTAGTATTGTCTAACATTTCAAGAACCGTTCAGACAATATTAGAAGAGCTCTATTTGTTTCAATTTATATGATACTATTTATTCTTATTTACATATAATATGACTTGTTATATTTAGGACTACAAAGATTCGAAAATCATTTTTTTTTAACTTTAACTTGTATTAAATCAAATTATGCTATATAAATTAAATGATAAGAGTATTAATTCGTCAAATGCAACCAAACAGTAAGTGGACAAGTTTAAAATCTTCATTAATTCGCTCGCAAGATTGCTAATAAGAAGACAAGTGACTTTAACGATTATAGTTGGGGATCAAAAAGTGATTGTACGGGTTCATGCAGTATCAATCTTCGAAATGTAGCAATTAATTGAAATCATTCATTAAAGCTTCAAAAGCTAGTGGTACAACCCTACAAATTGTCCTTTATGCTTTTTGGATCTTAGAAAGTTGCTTAATTAATTACTGATGAAACGTCTTTTCATTAGTTCTTAACAGGTTGAGATCCTCAAGCTTGAAGATATACTACAGTAACTTTTTTGTAGATGAAAAGAATAAGGATCCATGCGTGAAAATGTCTTATAATCTTGTTAAAGAACTTAAAAAACTTAAAAGAAGTTTTATTATTGGAGTTTGTGACCGTTTCATCTAAACTAATAATTTTTAACACACCATTATTATCATTTTATGATTCAGATATGTGAATTTCTTCCATCCAAAATCTTATTACCATATCGAATATGTCATTATTTCATCTAAAAATTTAAATTATTAAAAAAATCATATTTTAAATTACTTTATTATTTTTTAATACCAGCTACAAATGTCAAATCTTAGATTGAATCTCTCTTGCTTGGAAGGGAAAAAGAATTAGAAAAGAAAATATATGTCAATACTCAACCATTGATGCATAAAAGTTTAGTTACAAATTAAAACATAAACACATAATTAGCCAGTATGTCTAATAGTTGTGGTTGATTTTTGAAATGGTGCATTTCATAAACATAGTAACATGGCTTTCGGTTTTACCGGAAAAAATGAAAAAAAAAAAAAAGAAGAAGAAAAAAGACGAGTCCTTTGGTCAATAGGAAAGGAAGAAAGGTGGTGTCTACTGTACAGAAAGGGGAATGGGATCCCTCCACTGAAACTTGAGAAGATTGGGCCAAAAGACCCTCTCAAGTCTTTATTTAATAAAAGGGGACGCGCGTGGAGCGTAACAAAACGCGCGCGTTTAACTTTAATACATGGGCCAAATTAGACACAACAAAACTTTCGGGTCTTCATTAAAAACTTTTTGGACCGGATTAACAATCCCAAAAATTTTTAATCAAAAGGTGGGAAACCGAACAGACATCAGCAATCATTTCAAATATCGAACCCCAAAACTTCTCTTACACACTTTTCTTTTTAAGTCGTCTTCTACGCAACCAACTGATGTTTGGCATTTTATGCCAATGTTTCCTTAATATTTCCGCATGTTTGAGCTTGTTATTCGCTCGTTTTATAGTTTGTGAATGTGGTTTTACACTAATTTGATGTGGTGCGTGTGTAGGTTGTTACGCAGTGCATTTGGAGCTTTTAGGAGTGTGATTGAGCAAGGAATGATTGGAAGTTGATTGAGGATTGGATTGAGCACACGAGGGCACGACACGAGCGAGTTGCAGAGCAAAGAGCAAGCAGTTTTTGCCTGGCGCTTTGGGGCACGTGGCGCGCCAGCTATAGCGCCCAGTGCCCCAGCGCGGTTTCCCACGCGGCGCGTGGCTAAAGCATGCCAATTTTGACGGCTTCTGATTGTTATAGCGCGATCGTGGGCGCGGGGCGCCCTATATAGCGCCCCTTGAGCGGATTTTTACTTCCTATTTCGTCTAGGCTTGGGTCTAACTTATTACTAGGTGTTTGTAAACCTTATAAATAGTACTTTACTTAGTTTTTGAAAGGAGTTCAGACTTTAGAGCAAATTGGAGAGCTCATAACATCTTAACAAGGGTTTTTCTTCCTTCCATTAATTTATTTCATCATTATTTCATTATTACATCAATTCCTTGTGTTGTTATTATGAGTATGCGTAGCTAAATCTATTGTGCTAGGGTTAGAGTATTTCATGAAAGTTGATGTTTGAAGATTGATTTTCATTAATTGAATCCCATAACTGATTGCTTATTCTTTCTTGATTTCACTTGTGTAATTATCAGGGCCCGATTATTACGCATTATCTATGGTTTTTAGATTGAACTCGAAAGAGGGAATTTAATTACGTAATAAGAAAGTGTAGGACTAGTTTGTGAACCCGGGCATCGGGGAACCAATTTGTGAGTAGGATAGACATATACTTGCTCGCCTAGTTTAACTAATTACAGAATTCGTTAATGCGTGCACGTGATTCAACCCATAGACATATAGGGATTGGAGTAGCCTGCATAGACCGTGAAGAATTGAAAGGTTTTCACGGGTACATTTACTCTGTTAGTTAGTAATTCGGGATTTAAGAAGTGGAATCAATTGGAAAACTCAACTGGATTGTTCGTAACTCTGACCCTGGACCGTCTCCTTATTACTGAGAACAACCAATTTTTGCTTCATTGTTTGAATTCACTTTTACCCTCTTAATTACTGTTCTCTAGTTACAAAAACTCTCACTATTGGAAAAGATCCCTGAATAGTTGTTAGGAACTTGTTTGCTAGAATTCAGTCTGAATAGTTCTCGTGGGAACGATACTCGATTTATCACTTTATTACTTGTCGACCACATATACTTGCGTGTGCGTTGGGAGCAAGAAGTTTTTGACCAGCCTTCTGAACATCATCGTCGGCGACCATCTACATTTCTCCGGTAACATCTAAAGGTAAATTTTGAACAATATTGATGTTTTTCAAGTGAATCGGGGTTTATTTTTTGCTATTTTGCTATTTTGAAAAAACTATAGTTTTAGCGCCTTTATACTGGTACTGGAATGAAGTTCTTGTGAAAATCTTTATTTTTGTTGATTTTTTAGTCAAATAGTGCTATGTTCTTGTAAAAATGGTGAAGTTTTTGCATGTTTATGTTATATTACCATGTTAAGAGCATACTCCTTCGCAGTGTCAAACATCGTGAGACAGTGTTCTAAACGTGTGATAGGATGTTTGAAGTTGGTGATGCATTTTAGATGATTTTTGTTAAAATAAATTAGGGTTTTATAAAATAAATATGCTAAAGGTTGAAAAAATGTTGTACAAATAGTGAAGTTTTTGCATGTTTATGTTATATTACCATGTTAAGAGCATACTCATTGTCAAACATCGTGAGACTGTGTTCTAAACGTGTGATAGGATGTTTGAAATTGGTGATGCATTTTAGATGATTTTTGTTAAAATAAATTAGGGTTTTATAAAATAAATATGCTAAAGGTTGAAAAAATGTTGTACATATAGTCAAGATTTTGCATGTTTATGTTTGTGCGTGCATGTTTAAAGTTCTGGAACATTTGAGACAGTGCTCCGACCGTGCGAGAGGATGATAATGTTTAATGATGACTCTACTTGAATTAAATTTCCTTTTTAAAAAATTAGGGTTTGATAAAACATATGTATATTATGTTTCACACACCCATATTGCATGTTTGTACATCTTTAATTGATGAATATACTTGTGATTTGCAGCTACAATGGTTTATACGTGGGGAATTAAGAGGAAGGAGACTACTCCTCCTAGTAAACAGCCTCCCAGGAAGAGGAAAATTATATTGGAGGACGAAGAGGAGGGGTCCCTAGACTATGATGTAAATGTAGGGCCATAAGAAGCTGTGAGGGGGCCGAACGATGGTAATTTATCAGAAGAAATAGAAGCGCTGTTTGGTGATGATGAGTGGGATGAAGAGGGAAACAAAAAAGAGAGCCTTTTAAATATGGCAGAAGAAGAGGAGGTGGGAAGGCTGGTAAATAATCTTGCTGGAGAATTTGTAGGAGTTGCAAATGTTGAAGAAGTAGATGATGTACAAGAAGTTATAGAGGTTGTAGATGTTCAAGCTGGTGAAGGAGGTAGGAATGGTAGGGAAGAAGAAGAGGTTGAGAGATGCGAAGGAGAAGGTCGGATGAAGTTCGTAGACGACGTGGGAGCTGATTCTGCAGAGCCACCTAGAGAGGTATAGTTGTTGTCTAGAACATACATGAAGTTGTTCTTCACTTTACAGTAGAATGTTCAATATTTTTTTTTTATGTGATTTGAGAACACTCGCGTGCATGATCAGATCAAACTTAAAAATGTTCAAAGTATTTTCTTGTAGTTCCTTGGAACATCTCAAGAGATGTTTCATGCATCTGATATTATGTTCTTGCTACCGTGGTGATTCCTTAAACTAACAAATTTCACAACATTGTGCAGCCTGAGTACGTTACCAGTGTCATTCCACCAATGGTGCTGAAGACTTACTTGAATGATCATGAGCATTTTCAATCCAAGATAACTGTCCACTCGCCGCTTATTGGACGAATGCGTGATTTCAAGATTATGCTGCGTACAAGTGGTTTGTATGACAAGTTCAAAAACAGTATCTTTGGCCATTTCTTGGACTTGCCGGAGGAGCCATCATTTCTAACCAGGTTGGTGCACAATATTCTGCTAAGAAGAGTTTTGTGCAATAAAGTAAAAGAAGCTTGGTTCAATTTCAATAGAGTGCCTGTTCGTTTTTGGCCTCCAAGAGTTTGCTTTGATGACAAAGCTGAGATGCCAAGCCTATCCAAGTGTCCAATGGGAGGCTGCGATGAAAGAGAGGGGCAAGGAGATGTGGGAGTATATTTCAACGGCATGGGAGGATGGGAAAGCAAGGGCAGTTACTGCTTCTCGGTTGCTGTGTTTGATAGAAAATGAGGAAGTTCCTGAACGGTACAAGTGTGGGTTTGCCATGGCTTGGTTTGTTCACTCAATATTTTGCGCCAAGGACAAAAAAGCTGGTATTGAGGAATTACTGGTCTACCTTGCATATCTTCCAAATAATTTGTAAAGTATCCTTGGGGTAGAAAAGCTTCGAGCTGACCATTGAGTACCTGACGAAGCCCATGGCAGATCGTGCAGCTAGCAAGGCTAAGGACGGGCCAAATTACAATCTCTATGGGTTTCATTGGGCATTTGTGGGTTGGGTATTTGAAGCAATACCTGCGCTTCATCCCAGGAATTTTCCCAAGGAGAGGACCATGCCAAGGATGCACAGGTGGATCACTGAAAAGAATTAAAGAGACTCCCGAAGGCTGTTTGAGAATGTTGCAAAGCCTGTAAGTACTTTACCTACAATTTTCTAAATGTTGGAACATCTGCAATGTCGTTATAATCATTGTTGTTAATGTTAAGAACGTCTTTTCAGATGTTCGATCACGACAGATATGATGTTCAATTTTTACTGGTGTTAAATGTCGAACAGTAATAATGATGTTCTGAACACTTTTTGTGATGTTCAGGTTTATTTCTCTTATACATTGTATTCTTAACAAATATTTATGGTATGTAGGTAGTGCACCCTTTCGTTGACCCTATCGATGTAGAGAGGGAAGATGATACCTTCAGAATATTGAGCTGTTTGTTGATGGAGGCGATGAGGTAATTGATCAGCTTGTTGTGATGTTGGAGGGGCCTAGCTCGATAGTTGGTGGTGATCGAGTGACAGCTTTTAGGAATTACCCCAGGACCCCTCCAAGAGAGGTAATTGATGAAGGACAAGTTGGTGAAGAATTTGTTAGTGGAGGTGTTGGTAGATGTGAAACACAAGTTGGTGATGAGATTGGTGGTAGGGCTGGTCGTTTTACTGGTGGTCTTTTTAGTGGTAGGGGTTTGTTTGAAGTTGGAGAAATCTCTAGGAGGAGAGAACATGAGAATGTGCAGCCTAGTATCTGCAGTTGCAAGTGCCACGACTGCCTTCAATGGCGACATGGACTGGATCAGAAGCTTGATGCGATCCAGCTGTCCCTTGCTAATTTTGTAGCGTCGTCGTCAAAAAAGGAGAAGCAGCAGCAGCGACCAAAGAGGCATATTTTGTGGTCCAGGATGCTCCAGGGAAAGAAGAACCGAGGAAAGAAGAAAATGGCTGCTGCCAGAATGGCAAGGTTAGTAAAACATCCAATTAGAATCGTTGAACATAAAAGCGACGTTCTTCTATTAAATGTAGAGATTTTTTCAAACATTTTTTTTTAGGGAAATTTAGAGAAAGAGCTCAAGTCAGGCTCCAAGAGAGATTGCCAGTGACACTGTACAATGCACTCAACATTCACAAGAAAGCTGCATTTGACGCTTTCTTGGAGGAGAAGAAGGAAGAAAAGACTGCCTTCCTGTGTCACGAGTTCAATTACTTGGATTTTCTAGACTTCCTGGACGTGAAAGAGTGGATGTGGGATAGTGTAAGTGCATCTCTTTACTTCTATTGTTTTGTTAGTGTTTGGTTTTTATCGAAGAACGAATATGTTTTACTCCGTTCGGAACCTGATGGTCCTATGTTCGTTGAACATTCGACTGGCTGGTCCAAACATAAAATAGTATGTGTCGGTATAGTTTTATTCACAACTTCTAATTTGTTTTATTCTGCAGTTTATGGAAGAGTACTTGGCCTTGATGCGTGTGAGACATAAGGCTTACCCCCGGCATTATGATAGCTCTAATCTTATCCTCGATCTTTCATTCTTTACCAACTTGTGCGTACGATACAATGCGGCTGAAGAGATGTTAGCCTTGACAAATACCTAGCAGAATATAAGTTTGAGGATACATTCCTTGATTATGCCAGAGGTAAGTCTCCATATCCGGGTGGAAGGAAGTGGGATGGTGTGAAAAGACTCTTTGCCGTGTCTAACATTGAAAAGACACATTATGTTACATGCGTCTTTCATTTAGAGGAGGCAAGGATCGATGTCTACGACTGCAACATTGGGTTGTACAATGAAGACCACTTTTATTCAATAATGGGGCCAGTAATGTACATGTTTCCAATATACATCCGGCAGTCGGGGAAATTCAACCACCTCCCTCCTGAAATCCAATCTATGGAAATGTGGCCGTATGAGCGCATAGAAGACCTTCCAAAGAATTTGACTGGTACTGCATGTGGAGCGTATGCCATCATGTTTCTCGAACATTTGTTGACCAACACCCCGATGGAATTGCCGTGTGACAATGTGATAGAAGACTGTCTAGTTCAATTTGCTGTGGACATATTCCATTGCAAATTAATCCCTTAGTATGTGTTGTAAAATTTGGTTAATTATGTTTTTGTTTTTGATGTGTGTAATATATGGATGATTACCCATTTTTTGATGATATATATGGCAAATGATGACTATTGTTTTGCATTACACTGAACATCGAGTTTACATTATTAGAACATCTGTATGATGATAAGATTGACTTAAAAATATTAAAAATTATAGACTATTGGAACAACATTAGTTATTTTCGGAACATTATGTTGTACGTTCAAATAGTTTTTAACTTAATGGATATTTGATGTTCAATAACTAGTAAATAGGGAAACAACAACAGATGTTCTGAACGTTAAAGTTTATACATTGATAATCAAGAACCAGGCAAAAATATTCTTGATTGTTCAAAGATTCAGCGCTTTACAAAAGTATGCTAATTATATTAGCATTTAAGACATTACTTAATAAACAGTCATATTAACATCCTGGTCAGAAACCCAAAATATGCGTTTTTACTTCAACGCGATGCAGTCCCTTCTTGTTTCAAGGTTGCTATCTAGAGCATGGTCTTTATCCTCTTTATTTCTTTCAAAATCTTTTTGACGTCCCTATTGTAGGATTCGAAGAATTCCTCAAATTTGAACTTCCAACCCCAAACTTCAGCACGAAGTTGTTCCAAAATATCATTTGCATGTTCTTGTTGTTCTACAGAAGTGTTTCGACTTGTTCTTCCTCCTCTTAGCTTGACTGATCCTCTTCCCGTTTTTCCTTCTTTTTGCTTGGCTGATCCTTTTTCCTTTCTTCCTTCTTTTTTCTTGGCTGACCCTCTTCCCATCCTTCCTTCTTTTTGCTTGGCTTCACCTCTTCCTTCTTGTTTCAAGGTTGCTCCCTTTGTCGTTTTTGCTACTCTTGACATGGATGCTCTTGTATTGGTTGCTCCTATTCTTGCAGTAGTACCAACTATTGAGGAGGAAGGTTGGCGAACCATTTTGTATAATATATATATATATATATATATATATATATATATTGCTGAAGATTATAGGTTGTAGTGGTATAGAGTTTTTTGAATAGTTTTATCGAGCATTTATAGGAGAAAAAGAGGTAACCGACTTAAGTGTGTTGTATCCAACACTAGCCGTTATGTATTTTTTTTTTAATTTTTTGAAGTGACGCATTCGTTGCTTTGCTTCAGATTTCAATTGAAGGGGATAGCCGTTAAGTGTATTATGATGAGTAGTTTAAAAAATACTAATAGACTACTGGAAGGGTATAAATAATTTTCAAACATGAAGATCAATTTGAATTATAAACGTCAAAAACCAATAGACTAATGGAACGAGTATATTATGATTCGTATCGCTATGAAGATGTTCTGACTTCCGCGGGAAGTATTAGGAACCCCTGGTCACAATTAAAACACGTGTACTAACCCCAACCATTCAATGTGAATAGGCACCTCTTCAAATCATCACATATGCAACCGAAAAGGCACCTAGCGTAGTTTCTATAAATGTTAAACGTCTGCACAACAACAACAACAACAAGGCGAAACGACAACAATGCCTCGCAGAGTAAGGCACCCAAGAGCACAAGAACATGATAGTGGAATTCCAAGTACTAGTAGGTTCACTGAAATCGATCATGTCCGTGAAGATATCGCAGATCTGACCTCAGATGTTGATCAATTTGCACTATATATAGGAAATGTGGCGGATCAAGTGACGCGATTAAGGGCTAGATTTAAATTCAAGCTGCACTCAAGATTGACCCCCAAAACTACCCTTCACCACCACGGCCTCCAGCGGCACACATGTGAAATGAAGAAATAATCTCCTTTCAAGTCTAGTCATTTAAGAAGATTTTCTATTTGTTTAGAATGTCGTGTTTTGAAGTGTTGTCCTTTAATTTTCAGTACAATTTAGCATGTTTTGAATATTTATGAGTGTTGTTTTGCATTACACTGAACATCCCATTTGCAGTATTAGAACATTCGTATGATGATCAATTTGAATTATATACTACAAAAATAATAGACTTTTGGAACGCCATTGATAAATGCTCGAAACATTAACTTAAACGTTCAAATATATAAATCTTAGTAGTACTCGATGAACAACAATTGGTATCAAACAAACCTAGCTACTATGAAACAAAAAAAAACTGCCCAAGACAATAAGAAATACATCTTCCACCGTTGTAATTTAGCCTCTAACTTACTGATCTTCAATAAATTTGTAGTATAACAAGCCCCTAATTTGTCAACTTCCTTCACCAAATTGGCCCTTTCTTCAAAAACTTCATCAAGTGAAATTTTCAACTTATTTAAAACCAATGTAGTAGGCTGGGGATACTCCTCGTCACATCATTCCCAAAATCCACAATTGCTAATACCCTTGCGGAGACACTTGCAAAATTTTGGTCCAGCATTCGACTGTGTGCCCGCCGTGAATTATATCGCAGGTAAGCCACACCAACATCGACGATTTTGAGAGGAGCTGCGAGAACAAGTTGATCCTTGAGACATGGTTGAGTTAAGAAGAAGACGATGTAGAGGGGGTAGGGATAACTTATATTTCAATAATGGGGTAAAAAGACCTAATTAATTGAATGGTTGGGGTTATTCCACGTGTTATAAGGTAACAATTCCGTCCGGAGCGGGTTAATAGAACAGGTTGGATTAATGTAAGTTGTGGAGCAGGTCGCTCCACGTATTTAAAATGGGTTGCTCCACTTTTTTTAGCATTAGAAAACCATGTTTGACACGTATAAGAGATTGTTCTAATATCTCTAAACAAATGTATCCGTTGTATTAGTACTACAAACACCAAAAGACATGCTTGGAACATGTAAGATTGAATTGTTTAAGATTGTGTGTATGTATTTCTGACAAAAAATGTATGTATTTATAGAGAAGTTTTTTTTTTTTTTTAAATTCCAAAAATTGATGCAAAAACATCTAATTTACGTCACGAACATGGGTTAGTATGTTCAGTTCAAATAGGTGCCTATTCTAATATGTAGTGTTCTAACCTTTAATATGATTGTAATAAGAAACTATATAACATGACTAGATTAATAAGGCTTCATATTTAAGGTTAAATCATCATTGTATAGATTATCCACTTAGTTTGAACAACATCTAATGAAATCCTCGATAACTTAGCAATTGCTTTCATTATATATAACTAAGCAATCGCTTTCAATAGATATAAAAGAGTATACTCTAGTAGAACTTTTATGAGTAAACACTTCCAATAGACATACTATAGAGTAGTCACCTTAAATACACATAGTATTGAGTAATCTCTTTGAATAAACATAAATTTCCAAAGATTGATGCAAAAAACATCTAATTTACGCCACGAACGTGGGTTTGTATGTTCAGTTCATAGTAGGTGCCTAATTTAATGTGTAGTGTTCTAACCTTTAATATGATTGTAATAAGAAACTATATAACATGACTAGATTAATAAGTCTTTATATTTTAGGTTAAATCATCAATATATAGATTATCTATTAGTTAGAACAACATCTAATGAAATACTCAATAACTTAGTAATTGTTTCATTAGATATAACTAAGTAATCGCTTTCAATAGATATAAATGAGTATTCACTCTAATAGAAATTTTATGAGTTAACACTTCCAATAGACATACTATTGAGTAGTCACCTTAAATACACATAAATGATGTATCACAATCAATACTTGTATGATTTGAAATCTTAGTTGTTGTAGATACACGAAGAATGTTTGTAATTTGTGAATGAAATTGTATATTTGTTCAAATAGATTATTAATGTGTCTATCTAGTGATATAACGTCCAATCTATGCTACAATTCATCAGAATACACTTCTTAATGATTAAAATTGTTAATTGAGCTAGAATCAACCCTACACTCCTTATCCAAATAACTTAATAATTACATTTTGGTATAATTAACGATATATATTTTGGTTTACTTACACATAGCATGTTTTGGAATCTTAATAAACTACTAAATCATTGTTAATGCATTTCAAATGATCCTTATATTAGTATTTCTCAACTAATCATCAACGGTACAAATTCTTTGATATATATTCTCTATTCCTAATTGCTTTTTTTAGGAAAATACTGGAAAGAGTGGACAAGGAATTAAAAGATCCCAAACATCAGTATGAAGATCCAGAACAGACTTACGGCGTTCGAGAACGTTCCGCAAAAGGTTCAGAACAGGAGATTGGATGTTCTCTAAATGTTAGGAATTTTTGCGGTTTGGGGTTTGGGGTTAGGGTTAGGTTTTGGGTTCGGTTTTGGGGTTCAGGGTTAGGGTTAGGGTTAGGGTTAGGGTTCAAACATCGTTTATTATGTTCTGAACGTGAAAAAAGTACCTTTTATTTTTGAGCAAACGCGTTTCATTTTAAACGAACTACCTAATTGATAATTATGTTTGGCACGTTCAAAAGAACGTTCTAATATCTCAAAAAAAGAAATGTACCCCCGCCCCGGGCTCTATTTTATAAAAAATGGGACGCACGTGGAATTCGGAACAAAAAAAAAGGTGTGGCCTTAATGGCAATCATGACAACCCCAAAAGTGAAGTTCTAATTAAAAATGCGGTTGATCAGTCTTATCAATTCCATTATTTCAAACATCGAATACCCGCCCCTTTCTTCTCTTACACACTTCTCAAGTCTTCTTCTCGAGTCTTCTATTTCGTCGCCGGCCATCTACATAAAGTTCTCCGGTAACATCTAAAGGTAAATTTTGTACTATATTGATGTTTTCAAGTGAATCGGGGTTTATTTTTTTGCTATTTGGCTATTTCGATAAAGCTAGGATTTTTACGCCTTCTTTCTGGTTCTGGACTGAAATTCTCATTAAAATCTCTGCTTTTTGTTGATTTTTTCGTCAAATAGTGTTGTGTTGTTGTACAAATAGTGAGGCTTTTGCATGTTTGTATTAATAACGATTTTAAGGCCATACTCCTTCTGCTATGTCAAACATCTTCATAGAGTGCTCTGAACTTTTGTTAGGATGTTTCAACTTGCTGATGCATTTTAGATGGATGTTGTTAAAATATATGCTAGCATGTTTACGTTAATAACGATGTCAAACATCTTCATACGGTGCTTGGAACGTGTGTTAGAATGTTTCAAGTTGCTGATGAAGATTAGGTGTTCACTTATGTAGTGGAAGTATTATCAACTTAACACATAATCTTATAATTTTCATTCATACTTAAGGAAACAAAATACATATACAAAAGTACTTGACATAATGCTTAGACAAAAGTACTAGATATAATGCTTAGACAAAAGTACTAGATATAATGCTTAAATAAAAGTTCTACTTGTCAGCATTGGGAGAATTTGGAGGAGTAACAAACTGCTCCGGATTCATCCCTTGTTGGAGAAGGAGTCCCAAAAGCATTCTTTCAATACGCTCCGAGTGCTGAATTAACACTTGTTTTATACTCCATACATCAGCAGATAAGCGGTCCACAACATGGTTGATTGCAGTGATGTCAGTTTGTATACCGGCAATATCCCAGGCGATGTTTCTATAATATTTGTTATAGTCAGGTTCGGCTAGGGCATAGTGGCCATTAGCGATAACTTCGTTTTGGTTATTTTCCATTTGTGTTTGTTGTTTATGAAGAAATTTTGATAATTCAAGTAGGAGGATAATTGTGTGTATGGAGGAACAAGGAAATGTATGTATTTATAGATGAATTTAACATAAAAAACACCAAAAGGTGTGATATGAACATTGAAAAGACATTCACTACTCTCTAGGTGATGTATCTGGATTAATTAATACCTTTTTTCGTATGCAGGTTTTGAGGGATGCTTTCACACCTTTTAATTGCACAAGGCAACCCTTCGCTTGAATCAGCATGACTATTGCATTACACTGAACATCCCGTTTGCACTATTAGAACATCTGTATGATGATCAATTTGAATTATATACTACAAAAATAATAGGAATTTGGAACGCCATTGATAAATGCTCGAAACATTAAGTTAAACGTTCAATTATAACAATATATAAAATTGTCAAGATTAAAATTTAAAAAACAACACTTTGAGTTTGGGAGGATTGTCCACTATCCACTCGTTTTGGGCAAGTAGTTCTTTTGTGGCCTGACCTTTTGCAGATGCTACATTTGTTTCTCCTACTTGAAAATACTTCACCAACTGATGGTATCCGCTTTTTCCTTCGTCTACCCTTACCCACGTCGATGAAAGGATGCAATATTCGTCTCTCAAGCAGCTCAGGAGGAACATTCCAAAATTCTTCCGGTGGAACAGCATTGATCGATTCTGCATAGGCAAGCATATATGACTCTAACTTGTAATATGCAGAAGTGAAGTCATAGACGCACGCTCCATAGTCTTCTGAACCCAGCATTCTGATAGCTGTCATAGCATGTTTACAGGGTATTAAGTCAATTTGATACTCTCTGCACGTACAAGTTCTGTTGAGTAATCGGCTTCTGCTCCCTGGCCTGGACTGATGATGGTGAAACCATACGTACCTTTTCGACTAATTGCGAGCTTACCCCCTTCCTCCAGGTTGAATCTTATTTTTCCTTCAATTGAACATATGGTTGAAACCTCGAGGAACTCCGTAGCTCTCACATGGAATTTTTCGCCAAATGTACGATTGATATGATTTAATAGGGCAACAATAGGATATTCTCTTTCATCCCTCAGCATTGCATTTGTGGACTCAGCAATGTTCGAGGTCATCACTGCAAATCTGAAATTGTAACAAACAAACAAAGACCTTAATGCTAAATACGTCTAATCCAAGTGTGAACATTAAGCATGCGATCAGAACATCAATAATTACGTCATACACATCATTGGTACTATTTTAAACGTCAATTAGAATGTTCTCGGCTTAATTGCCATGTAAATATAGAACATTCCATCGCAAGGTTCAGAACATTTGGTATGAATGTTCATAGTCGTGTACCTGTGCCCAGGAAAAAAGCATCTGCTCCATTTATGGAACCCCACGTCATCTTGAAGATATCTGGCAACCCTTGGATTGTTGTCTTCGATTCGCTTAAAGTGTGTTCTGAAATCCTCCACACGATATGCATCTGCTGCAAAGTAATAGGACCCCAGGTGGTCTCCAAACTGAAACTTTGTACGGATATTTTCAGCAAGGTGCCTCGTGCAAACTCCGTAGTGAGCTTGGGGAAACCACTTGGCAACTGATTTTTCTATGCTTTTATGCCTGTCTGAAATGACGCTCAACTCATCATTGTACTGGGCTATGTCAACCAATTGTTCGAAAAAAAAATCATAAGAAGCATCACATTCTTTGTCCACAACGCAGAATGTAACAGGGAATATGTGCTTCTCTGCATCTTGGGCAACGGCAGACAACAACACACCGCCGTACTTGCCTGACAAATGAGTCCCATCAATAGCAAGGACTTTCCTCATATATACAGAAAACCCCTAATCCAAGATCCGTAAGATATAAAAAAATACTTAAACCTCCCACAACTATCAAGCTTCAAAGCTGTCTTGCTTTCAATATTTTGGGACCTTACCATATAACTGTATGCCTCTAAAATTTCATAACTGTGTTCATGTGTCCCTCTTGCTATTGCCTTTGCAATCTCACATTCCTTCAAACTTTTCCAATAACTAATGTTGCATCCCAATTCTCTGTTAAATGCAACTCTGATGTCTTTTGGTGTTATTCCTTTCCCATCAATGTACCTATCTTTCATGTATTCACCAACAACATCAGCTGTGGCATGTGTATGGTGGCTTTGTAGGTGCTGCACACCGCATGTGTGCTCGCCATTGTAGATTGTAATATAAAATATATCACTACTATGATACCTCAATGCTCGAAGCCACCACTTGCAATTTGCATCAACACATCGGGCATAAAACAACTTTTTTTTAATTCTTCACAGCTTTGAAAGAAAAAGGCTTCCTAACTGCAACAAGCCTCAACTTTACCACTAATTCTCGCTTGTTCTTGAAAGTCATACCCTTTACAAAACCTGTGCCGTCTTTTTCAAAAAAAATCGTTGCTGCTGCTCTGTGATGGTGCTCTTTCTGAAGGATTACCAACTACTTCTCCACGTTCTTCACCTTCTTCGTCTGCCTCTCCACCTTGTTTTAATTCATCTTCATCCATCTCAACATGCATATCTTGTTCATTTGAACTTGAAATTCCTTCAGGCCTTGGAATCACACTAATTCTTAGTGTTGGCCTAGCCCCAGCTGGGTCTACATCAGCCATATAAAGCTGAACATCATCATCAGTCCTAATTTTAGATGGAGCAGTCTTTTGCTTTGCGGCAACACTCAGCACATATGAAATGCAAAGATCCCTAGGATCATCACTTATCCCCCAACTGCGTATGATTTTGTTGACAAGTTCATCATATGTATCATTCCTACTCACAAGGGTAGGTCTTGTCTCTTTCACCTTAGGAATCCAAGCATAGCATTTCGAACGCTCAACCCATTCACCGAGAAAATTAATTCCTAGTAGTATGTTGTCCCTAATTACTTTAACGATATCTGCAAGGTAGGATAAACATTCATCAAATGTGGTCCAGGTAGCAAAGGATACTGGAACATCGAAAAACAGATCCGAACATGCCTAAGGATGTTTAAAAATACAAGCATACTGATGTGAAACATCGATACATCAGTTCCGACTATCTACAAAAATGTTCCAACATTATGAATAGCATTTACTGAACATGCTGTAAGATTATTCGGGCAACCAAAATTATGTTCCATAACTCTGGCTAGCACAATAAGAACATCAAAAGGATTATCCTGAGCATCTAATACAATGTTCCATAATTGTGACTACGTTGTACGAGTATTTGTAGAACAATCTTTATAATGTTGCGATCGTCACGGTAAGATGTTTCAAAACAGCAACATACTGTTTAAAAGGGTTTTTACAAAAATTAGAATAGTAGAGATTAGCAAGACGGAGATTTACACTTACAGGAGATATGGGACTTGTCAAACTTTCCAGTTTGAAGTAATGCCCAACGTTATTCAAACTATTTCAACGACAAGCTTTCCAATTTCAAGTAATGGCCAACAGGTAAACATTATTCAAAGCATTTCAACGTCAAGCAAACCAATTAAAAGTAATGCCAACCAGAAATTATTATTCAAAGAATTGCAGCGTATTTTCCCCAAATTATTTGTTCAATTAGAGTCAATAATACCTAATTAACCGCAAATGATTTAGATCTGACAATATTTTCCGTTTGGGAGAGTTGGAATGCAAGAATAATAGCGAAAACGAATGGAGATTGAAGAAAGCAGATGCGCAGCAGCTGTGGTGTTTTCAGGTCATGAGCGAGAAGAGAAGAGAGGAGAGAGAGAGAGAGAGAGAAAGGAGGAAATAAACGGAGGGAAAAATATTTCCCTAATTTGACAAATTTTATTTTTTATATACGTGAGGACCAAAGTATAAGAAATAAAACTTTAGGGTGAAGGGGAGTGGAGGAAAGTTATGTTTAAGAGCCTTAATTAGATGTGTTCCTTCTACTACATTAATTAAGACTTTGTCTCTTTTACCTATTTACACTCTTGAGTGTCCCTTTTGACCAAATATCCCCTGAAACTTGCTGCACTACGTACTACTATTCAATAGAAGTACATATTGGTGTTATGTATCCAGCTAACTAATTTATGACATGGATCATTTTATTAGTATGCAACTAAATATGGAAATGCAATTTGATTCATATGCTAAAACTTAATCCGGCATATTTAAAAACAATTTAAATCTCTTAAACCAGCTACTTCTACCATGACAAAACTGCTGAAGTAGGACATAATAAGGGCGATTTATTAAGCAGGGCTAAAGTTTAAAACTACTATTTATGGAAGTCATTCTTGCATGTCACAATTCTACAATGTGTCGCAAGGAAATTCGTAAAAATTTCGCCCAGCAGCCACTTTTAATACTGGTATTTAGTTGAGGCCACTATTTTTTTGGGTCTTACACTAAAGGCCACTTTTGGGCCTTTACTAAATAAATATTGACTTAAGTCTCTGATAATTGACTGAACTTCAGTCCATACGGCCCCTGGACTGAAGTTCCATCTCTAAGGACTGAACTTCAGTCCATATGGCCATGGACTGAAGTTCCATTTTTAAGGATTGAACTTCAGTCCATATGGCCTGGACTGAAGTTCCATCTTAAGGACTGGACTGAACTTCAGTCCATATGGCCCTGGATTGAAGTTCAATCTTTAAGGACTGAACTTCAATCCGGCCTCTGGACTGAAGTTCTATCTCTTTAAGCAAAAGTGACCACAAACTAAATATTTTGATATTAGTGGCCTGTCCCCAAAGACCAGTGGCAAAAGTGGTCTTTTGTGCACTTTCCCCAGAAAATTCAGCACAAATTTGGATAACTCTGAAGAGTGAGACGACCGACATATATCACATATATCTTAACTAACTAGAGATTTTAGGTTCCAACTTAATTTTCTTTTCATGTAATGAAGACGGACATTTTATTCTTTTTCACTTTTCTACTCTTCTTTTTTCTCGGGGGAAACGGACTGCGGTAATCTTTGACTTCAAATGGTGGAGAGTTTAGACTTTAGATGAAGTATTATTGTTTAGGCTTGAGGATCTTGCTGTGGACTTTTCCAACTTACCACCTAATCAGACACAAACAGCGTTTTTAATTAAGGTACACACTATTGCTTCATGAAGCAATTATATAACAACATGATGTTATCATCAAAAGGGTCCCAAAACAAGACTTTAATACAACTTCTTCAACCACTTTTGTTAGATTAATTTGGAGATTAAAGGGAACTAACGCTCCAACACTTTTTTCTTATCTTAATGGAGTATGACCACACGTGTATATCCGTTATATTTTTGAAGCAAAAGTTAGATCACATTTTCAAAGTTAACCTTATTAACAAAGTGAGATTAACCCTTTACTGAACTATCCATCTACAGATAAAGCACCAAAATTATTTAAAGGGGTTTTATAGTGTACTTGTTAGTGCTTCCTATATAGTTCGAGAAAGTGTGTATCTTGAACCACATATTATAACTAATCTCATCATCATTGTTCCTTTTCCTTTTCAAATTAACCATCCTTTTCAAAGTACCATACGAACTAAAGAACAATAAATAATAATTTTCTTCAAGTTTTATGCTATACGTTTTAGGGAATGATACCGTGACTTGGGAGATATCGAAACACAACTTTTGTAAGTTACAGGGTTTGGGCATCGCATAAAGACGTACAATTGCTAGCATGAACGTTTGTCAAATATCAACCTCAATTCCCTGATGTTAATTGACACTTTGTTATAACAAAAATAAAAAAGTGTTCTACCATTCATTTAATATATGTTTTGCTAAGTTAAATAGGATTAGCTAGTTGCTATTCATGTTTTTTTGTAGTGATATGCTACGGATCAAGGGTTAACGTCATTAGCGCAATAACATATATGAAGAATCATCGTAAGTGACCAATCTGGTAGTAGGTTTCTATAGGCTTAAAAGCGAGCACCACCAAGGTGGAAATAACACGGAAACTCTCAAAACTTTGAGAAGTGTCAGGAGCGCCGTCCTTAAATATATTTTGTGTATTGGATAAAAGCTGACTAGACTCAGAAAAACGACACGTGTCCTCCACGTGGCACGGACAGACATTCACCGGACAGACGTCTCCCACGGGCAGACTCAGGGAAGTTACAGAACATCTTAACCGTCAGCGTGGTTTGAACGGGCAGTTGATAGGATTATCGTACGCGATCATTCATTAAATGATCATTATGGCAATCACTGCAGCCCAGCGGTTACAACTTCGCTGAATGGGTACCTGACGGTTACTCATCCAGACGGTTCCACACCCAACGGCTAGTACAACCCCAACGGGCGCCTCTCAAGCCTATAAATAACGTTTCTCTTAACCAATTGTAACAACTTTTACTTCCTGTCTACATTATCAATAAAAATACACTCTCTCATTCAGATATACTCTTTGTTCTTACTACTATTTTGAGCGATTGGATTATTCAAAGTGTGGACATCGACCAACTCTCCCCGGAGAAAAAGGATACGATACGTTCACCTCTCTTTGTTTTCGTTTATACTTCACTTTTGATGTTTTATACTGATATCATTTGTTTCGCCGTACGAATCCTTAATCTCAACTATTGATCGTGACTCCGCAAATATAAATTTAATTGTTAGTTGGCCTAAAATCGGATCTAGGTTAAACAATTTAGCGACCACAGTGGGAGCCGGTCAATAGCTTTCGTAGGTTAAGAAATCTATCTTTGATATTGTATTCGTTTCCGTCTATTCTTTTTGTTTCATAACTAACATGGCAGAAAGTGATTCCCAGCGAACCATCGTAGGCGGACAACAAGTAAACACCCCTTCGCGTAGCACTAGTTACTCTCCTGAATACTCTCCCGATTATTCGTCCGATGGGCGGCAACAATCCTCCCAAGGACAGGTCAGGCAAAACAGGCATAGACGCTCTCAGAGCACTACTCCACCCAGGAGACGACGACATAGGAGTCTCTCCCCTGGCCGAGGGAATCTGCAAAAAACACTTTTTGATTTTATGCAGCAACTGGCAGAAGTGAACCGGGGAATCAACGAAGCACTAACCTCTCTCCGGAGAAGCAATCTTTCAACCGCAGGGGCTGACGCTGTAGCGCCTAATCCCAATGCACCCTCTTCACATACTTCGAGACAAGGAGAAGAGCGTAACAACGGTAGTGGCACTGCAGATCCGGCGACTCAAGCCAATCAGAACCCGAACGGGGGATCTACGGCACCTGCAGATATGAGCCTTGTCGTAGAAGCTCTCACCAAGCAATTCAAAGAAAGCCAAGAAGCACTTCAAAGGGCTCTTCACGAGAGAATCGATCAGATACCAGGCGCCCCACCTACGCTGAAGAAAGTTGACGTCCAGCGTTATTCACAGCGGCCCTGGAAGAAAGAGGCAGCCCCGAAAGCGATACCTAAAACGTTCAAAATGCCAAATATTCCAAGGTATCGCGGAACATCTGATCCTAACGATCACCTCATGATGTTCAGTAATTTTATAAAAGCCAGTGATCTCACCGACGAGGAGATCGAATCTATGCAATTGAAGAAGTTCGTAGAGACCCTGGCAGATGGGGCCCTGCGATGGTATTCAATGTTGCCGCCCAACTCCATTAGATCCTTCGCAGAGATGGCTGAATTATTCGTGAAGGCGCACACAGGTGCCCAGAAGACGGAGACCCGGGTAGAAGATATCTTTGAAATTAAGCAGAGACCCGACGAGTCACTCCGGAAGTACGTGGATCGGTTCCAGAGAGAGCGTATGATGCTCCCCAAAGTGCCAGATAGGTGGGCGACTATCGCATTCACCAACAGCCTAGATGTTAGGAGCTCAGAGGCCACACGGAGGCTTTACGAGTCTCTTCGTGAGTTCCCAGCAGCCAGTTGGTCAGACGTCTACAATCGCTACAATTTCAAAGTACGTATCGATGAAGATAAACTGATCGGAGCAGGCGCTCGGGGAAGGGCTCAGCCTCGCAGCGGTGGATCTGGTGGAAAAGCAGAAACAGAGAGATCAGGCATGCGGTATGAGCCATACCCTGACCAATCGCGTAACAACTCCAAAGGACGCAGCCGCAACAGCAATAGGGGTCTATCTCGAAAGGAGAATCCTGAATCAAGTTCCCATGGAATTCAAAGCCTGCCAAGCTTCAACGTTGAAATGTCGGAGGTCATGGCGGTACTCAAGGGCATGGGAGAAAAGGTCAAATAGCCAAAGGACATGAAGACTGATCCCAGCAAGCGAAGCAAAGACCTATACTGCGAATTTCACCAAGACCACGGGCACACCATCGAAGACTGCAAGGCCTTAAGGTACGAAATCGCCCATTTGTTGAAACAGGGATTCTTGAAGGAGTTCCTGGCCGAGAAGGGAAAGCAAACTCACGCGAAGGCTCAACAGAACAAACCTGGTCCACCGCGGGCATCCTCTCCAAAACGAACGGTCAACGTTATTTCGGGTGGGATCGAGGTAGATTCGGTCACCTTCACGGCAAAAAAGTATGCGAAGGTATCCATTACAAACAACAAGCGTCCCCGGTCAGAAGGAGTAATCACTTTTGAGGAATCCGACGCTGATGGATCACAGGTTCCGCATGCCGATGCGTTAGTCATAACGTTACGAGTAGCGGAGTTCGACGTGAAGAGAGTACTCATCGATGCGGGCAGCTCTGCAAATATTATCCCGTCACGAGTCGTAGTTGAAATGCAGCTAGCAGACAAGATCGTGCCAATATCTCGGGTTCTCTCCAGTTTCAACAATTCGAGCGAAAAGACTCTCGGGGAAATTACCTTGACGACTCTAGCTGAGGGGGTAGCAAAGGAGACGACTTTCCATGTTGTCGACGCTGATCTAGCCTACAACATCATTCTGGGCAGACCATGGATCCACGACATGCAGGCCGTCCCTTCTACCTATCACCAGGTGTTGAAATTCCCATCCGAGTGGGGAATACGTGAAGTCCGAGGAGAGCAACGCACCGCATGAGACTGTTACTCGGTAGCCCTCAAACTACCCGAGGAAAGCAAATAGCAATTACAGCGCCCGGGGCCGAATGCTACACCTGAGGAGGTTAGGTACGAAGTCCCGGAGTTCATCGCCAAGATGGATGAGAAAGAAAACCACATGCCAACAGTAGAAGCCCTGGAACCCGAAGAGCTGTTCGATGATAAACCGGAGCGAAAGGTGTATTTGGGAACTGAATTGAGCGAACGCCTGCGGGGAGATATCCTGCAATTCCTCAAAGAGCGGCATACAACATTCGCCTGGTCACATGCAGACATGACAGGTATTTCTCCTGACATCATTACTCACAGGTTGCACGTTGATCCATACCACCGCCCGGTGAAACAGAAGACGCGCCAACAAGGAGCTTTCCGAAATCAGGTAATCAATGACGAAGTCGATCGGCTGTTAAAGATCGGTTCGGTACGTGAAGTCAAATATCCGGACTGGTTAGCCAACGTGGTTGTCGTACCTAAAAAGAACGGCAAGTGGCGGGTCTGCATTGACTTCACAGATCTGAACAAAGCCTGTCCGAAGGATTCATATCCCCTTCCCAGGATAGATCAACAAATCGATGGCACGGCCGGGCACGAGGTGTTAACCTTCCTCGACGCGTACTCCGGATACAACCAGATACTGATGGACCCTGGAGACCAAGAAAAAATGGCATTCATAACCTGTCGAGGTACGTATTGCTATAATTATGCCATTTGGATTAAAAAACGCAGGTGCAACCTATCAGCGTCTGGTCAATCGAATGTTCCACGACCATATCGGGAAGACTATGGAAGTGTACACTGACGACATGCTAATAAAATCCAAACGAGCAGAAGACCATCCGGCGCATCTGAAAGAAGCTTTCCAAATTTTGGATCAATATAACATGAAATTGAACCCGGAGAAATGCGCTTTCGGAGTCGGATCGGGAAAATTTCTGGGGTTCATCGTCTCTCAACGAGGCATTGAAGTCAATCCCGCTCAGATTAAAGCTATCGGGTCAATCCCAAATGTACTTCGCGACAGGAAAGAGGTCATGAGATTGACTGGGAGAGTAGCTGCTTTACGCAGATTCATCTCCCGATCATCTGATCGTTGCAAAAGTTTCTGCGATGTCTTAAAGCAAAACAAGGAGTTCGAATGGACTCCTGAATGTCAGCAGGCGTTGAGGGATCTAAAGAAATACCTATCCAGTCCTCCACTACTTACCACACCTGTGGAAGGCGAACAGTTGCTAATTTATCTGGCAGTATCAGAGTCATCGGTAAGAGCTGTGCTAGTTCGAGAAGAAAAAGGTAAACAACTTCCTATCTACTATGTTAGCAAAGCTCTAATTGATGCAGAAACCCGCTATCAACCTTTAGAAAAGTTGGCGTTAGCTCTAGTAACTGCTGCTCGAAAGTTACGTCCATACTTTCAAAGCCATACGATAGTTGTGGTTACTACTTTCCCTTTACGAAATGTTCTGCACAAACCAGAGTTCTCAGGAAGGTTGGTAAAATGGGCTATAGAACTATCCGAATTTGATATCACTTATCAGCCCAGAGTAGCGATAAAGTCACAAGTCTTGGCAGACTTCGTGGCAGATTTTAGTATGAATGTATATCCTGAAGCAGAGAAGGAAGCCATTCTCTATGTAGGGCAGGCTCCAGGCACTTGGGTCCTCCATACGGACGGTTCCTCGAATGTGAAAGGGTCAGGACTCGGCCTGGTCCTCGTTGCTCCATCCGGGGAGACGGTAAGGCAAGCTATCAAGTGCCCTTTCATTACTAACAATGAGGCCGAGTATGAGGCCGTTATTGCAGGGTTAGAACTGGCATGGAACTATGGGGCAACCATAGTCAAATTAAAAAGCGATTCTCAGTTAGTGGTCAATCAAATCAATGGAGGTTTCGTTGCACGAGAACCCAGGATGCAGGCGTACCTCGGCCGAGTGAAAGAACTCTTAGCACAGTTCGACGACTGGGAGGCAATTCAGATTCCACGGGAAGAGAATCACGAAGCGGATGCTCTCGCAAACATGGGATCAGTTGCAGAAGTAGGCGCAGCCGGCTCTTCGGCTATCGTTCAACTTCTCTACACGACCATGGACAGGGAAAAGTTCGAAGTCAACACTGTTAGCACTACTTGGGACTGGAGGAACGAGATAACAAACTATCTTATCCACGGGACTCTGCCCGTAGATGCAAAGGCTGCTCGAAAACTCCGAGTAAAAGCTGCCCGATACACCATCCTCAATGGCGAACTGTACCGAAAGATGTTCGCGGGGCCCCTCGCGAAATGTCTTGGACCAAATCAGACTAATTATGTGATGAGAGAAGTCCATGAAGGCTGTTGCGGAAATCATTCCGGAGGTAAGGCCTCAACCCGGAAGTTGATGCGTGCAGGTTATTATTGGGATAAAATGGAGAAAGATGCGAATAATTTTGTCAAGAAATGTGACAAATGCCAGAGGATTGCCCATCTTCTTCATCAGCCACCCGAGCCATTGCATTCAATAGTCTCCCCATGGCCCTTCATGAAATGGGGAATGGACATTGTTGGTCCCCTTCCCACGGCACCACGGGGGATGCATTTCTTACTGATCATAACTGATTATTTCACAAAGTGGGTCGAAGCCGCGGCATATTCAAAGATACGGCAAACAGAGGTTGTCGATTTTCTCTGGCGCTTTGTCGTATGTCGTTTTGGAGCACCCAAGGAAATAGTCATGGACAATGGCCCGCAGTTTGTCGGCCAGAAGGTGACTAGGTTCCTCGACGATTTACACATTAAAAGGATCATTTCCTCACCATATCATCCTGTCGCCAACGGGCAGGCCGAATCTACCAACAAGATCATCGTTGAATCTCTCAAAAAGCGCCTCGAGCAGGCAAAGGGATGTTGGGTAGAAGAGTTACCTGGAGTACTGTGGGCTTATCACACCACAGTAAAAATGAGTACCAGAGAGACTCCGTACTCATTGGTATATGGCACAGACGCTCTGATCCCGGTCGAGATAGGAGAGCCCAGCCTGCGATATGCGCATGCCACGGAGGAGTCAAACTAAGTCAACCTGTCTGAGGAACTGGATCTTCTCGAAGAACGCAGAGAACTAGCCCTCGTACGAGTGGTTGCCCAAAAAGAACGAATCGAAAAATACTACAATCGGGGACTGCGCGTACGAAACTTCCAAGTCGGGGATTTTGTACTCAGAAAAGTTTCCCAGAGCACACAAGAGACAAATTCGGGGAAACTTGGCCCTAACTGGGAAGGACCCTACAAAGTGGTTGCTTCGGTCGGCAAGGGGTCTTACCGCTTGGCGCGTCCAGATGGTTCGATTATCCCGAACAGTTGGAATGTGGTTCACCTCAAGAGGTATCACTTCTAGGTGGTAAAAACGGTTAGTTACCCTGCACTCACCTTTTTTACATAAAGTTCCTTACTATTTATTCCCTCTAAATGGTACTAACGACCTGAACAAGGTCAGATCCGTTTAGCTCAACTGGCAGAGCTCGAAGTTTTTCAACTTCGCGGCTGTGGGTTCGAATCCCACAACGGACACACTCCTCGTTTGGTTATATGTGTTCAATATACGACTCACCGACAACTCTTTTCATACTATCACTTTACGTGTTCTAACATGAAAACAAGGGGGTGGTGAGGGCCCTGTAGGCCAGATAAGACCTTCATACGGGCAAAAGACCTTATGGCAAAAGACCTTATCGAAAGGCAGCAAAATTTCAAAATTTTTACGTGATAAGACTTCCACGACAAATAAGAGAAGTCATTCACGGAACAAAACCCTCAGGTGACAAGGCTTCCACGAAAATAAGAGAAGTCGATCACAAGGCCAACAACTCGGCCAGAGCCAATCTACAAAGCCGTTCAACAACATTCAATTATCGAAATGACAAGCAAAGTTGTACGCACAGAGCAACGATTCAGCTAAAACTCTAAACGACCACAATTCGGTCAAACTACTTATAACTTACGCCCCTTCTTCTAATGAAAGGCTAAGTTAGAAACATTCGGGCAGACTTATGAAAATACGAACTCAATAAAGTTCAAAGTCTAAGAAAAGTAACTCTCGGTCATAAGGCACGAAAGCCACAGCGTATGCATACAAAAGGATCGAGAATTCAAACTAAACATAGTCACTGAAGATCTAAAACAGCATATATACATAAGTTGGTAAAGTGCCGAATACGGCTGACAGAATTTTTCAGAGTGTTAAAAAGGCCAAAGAAACCGGCCAAGGACCAGAAAGTCTTTATTAAGACTTCTGTCCATCAACAAGCAAGTCCGGCTCTCGCCAGACAATAAAAAAATAAAAGTACTCCAATCACAGATTGGGAAGGGTCATCAACATTTGGGGCTACGACCAGAACTCGACGCACCAGCTCCGTCAGTTCTGTCTTCGTCCCCCGAAATCTCATCTTCATCCTCATCTTCATCTTCGTCTTCGCCTTCAGACTCCTCAGGAGAGAGATTCAATGCTTGTCTTATTCTGCGAACAGCGCCCTTTGTGGTCTGCAGCATCTCCTCGACATTGACTTGTCCAGTCTGAATCTGCACGAGCAATATGCGCTTGGCTTCAAGAGCAGCGAGCTTGGCTTTGATTTCAGACTGATCACGCAGGTTGGCCAAATCCTTGGTTAATGCGGTCTGAGCGCTCGTTTTGAGCGACCTGATCTTTGGCAGCCTGGAGATCAGCCCTGGCCTTGACAGCTCCTTCACTGGCTCTTTGCAGACTCATCTCAAGGGACGCACGATCTTCATTAGCCCTGCTCAAAGAAGTTCGACAGTCCTCAAGCAATCTCTCCAAACCCTGGGTAGAGCGTGCGAACCCTTCCTTCTCTTCGGAAAGAAGGTCCTTTTCCCTGGTGAGAGCACTAATTTGCTCAAGACGATCGTTGTTAACATCAGTTAACCGAATAACTTCTCCACCAAGGAAACCACACTGCTCAACCAAAGCTTTGTTCTCCTTCAGAACCTCCAGCAGTTCTTTCTTTACTTCTACCACTTGATCGACATTGTTGATCCTGGAACGGAACATAAGCTCGGCGGCCAGCATACTTGACTACAAAAAAAAAAAAAAAAAAAGAATAAAACAAGCTAAGGTTAAAGGCCCAAGGCTAATAGTTGCTTCCAGCATAAGGTTAGAAGATACTTACTCGGGCAGATTCAGCGGCAATCTGAAAGGCTAATTCCTCATCGCTCAACTCCCTCAGTACCCACTCTTCACGGGGGCCGATGAACGAGGAGACCACCTTAGCCAAGCCGCTTGGCCCAGTTATGAAGTTAACATCAGGGGCAAGTTTCAAAGTGTGCTTCCTTTCACAGTACTTGGGTTCCCAAGCATGTTCATCAGGATAATTAGGCCCGAACATATAACGGATACCCCTGATATCCTTCAACTCTGTCTGATTACCAATGACTGACCGCCAGACAAACCTCGAGGTTGAAAGATTAGAGTCATTTTCTGCCCCAGGGTCAATTGTGTCACATTCACGAAGACCAACCGGGGCCGCCCCCTCAACAGCCACATTCTCTAGATCCTCAAAGCGAAAAACACGAGGATCTCGGCTATTTTCTTGGGGAACCTCTTCCCTGGTTTCTTCTTTCACTTCTTCTTCTTCTTCTTCTTCTTCTTCTTCTTTTTCTTCTCCTACCTTCTTCTTTCCCTTGTCCACACGGGAAGGGCCTGCCTCCTCCCCGTCACCAACTCGGGGACTCCCCTACGGAGTACGGACGGCTTCCTCCTCGATTCTCCTCTCATCGCTGCAGAGGTGAGGTCTTCGCCTAAGAGGAGCACTAACTTCGGCTTCAGTGTTCGAAATATAGATAACCTCCTTGGCTAAGCCCTCTTCCCGCGCGGACTCGGGGACTTCAACAGCTGCCTCGGCATTCACTTCTACAGGCTCGGGGATGCTGGACCTAGGAGGAAGGTCGTCACCAGCCGATGAGGGTTGCTTGGAAGCAACGGAAGTTTTACGAGCAGACTTCTTCCGTGCTCCTCCCTCTCCCTGGCTCTTCCTCTTCCTCTTTAAGGAGCCCAGTCCATCGGACAGAAGTTCATCACCCCCCTCCCTGCTGCGCAGAGCACCTACCGAAGCTAGTATAGCCTCAGCCTCAGCAGCTGGGTCAGCGACAGGCTCGGTAGGTCTGTCTTGGGGAGGCGCGAGAAAGAAATCTCCCGAAGTGCCCAAACCTGCAACAAAGATGAAACGGTCAGACATAAGAAGGGTTCAAGAAAGGAGAATTATCGGGGAGACAGAAATATCCTCACCATGGTGTTTCACAGTCAAACTATTGAGAGAAGCAAAATACGCCCATTCTCTCTTCTCTGGCCCAAATTTCTCCAAAATCGGCTCAACCCACGCCGTCAGTTCATTAACAGATATGAACCCGTCGTAAGGTTGCTTAGCCGCTGCACGAAGAAATTGAACAAAGGTTAGAGGAAGATGGAAGGAGAGTACAAAAAAGACTCAGGGACTTACGCGTCTTATTCCAGACTTCTGGAAGGTATGTCTTGTCGGCAAAAGTTAAAGCCGAGGAGCGCACGAACAGATACCGGTGCACCCAGCCTCGGTCACTGGTATCCTCAGAACTGCGCAACAAGCATTTACTTCCGCGCATCCTGGCATTTACATAGCCATCCTTAAAAATCTGAATACTGTACAAAGAAATAAAATGCTTGTACTCAAAAGACTGATCGGTTTCTGTCGCAAACCAATCCAAGAGTGTAACCGTCCTAAATATGTTGGGGCTCAATTGTCCCGGGCAGAGAAGGTATTCCCTGCAAAGCCTCTCTAACACAGGGTGCAGGGGCAGCCTACATCCCACCGTGAAAGGGTAGGTGCCCATAGCTGTCCACCCAGCCCTGTGGGAAGTAATATTCTCTTCTTCAGAGACCGGCGAGAGAGGGATTTCGTCGCCCCAATTGCAATCCAACCTCACATGAGGGATCACCTCCTTCGTGATCCCCGACTTAAACCTATACGCCGGCCAGTTGCGCGTATCTCCCTCCCTGTTATGGAAGGACTTGATGTTACAGTCCGCCTCGAGTTCACCCCATTTCTTGGGGATTATTTCTGCAGCAGTGGCCTGAGCAGCCCGCGGCCTAGGAGTGGCCGTCGAGCTACCAGCAATATCGGAACCCTGATTTCTCCTAGACCTTGAAGACATGGTTACAAGGAAAAAGTGAAGTTGTCAAATCAAAAGCTAATTCTGAGATTTTTCAAGGAACAACGCAGAGGAAATAGAAGCAAGTAAAAGGATTCTCGTCAAATGAATCCCTATTTATAGGAACCAAGATTCAGATCCCCAACTTCTCTCAAAGACACGTGGAGGTTATCGGATAACTTACGACCAGATCTGGCCGTCAAAGGAGAAAATAGGGCTAATCAAAACTTTATAGTGCCATCATTACTCTGAAGAGCAGCGGTCACCTCGCAATTAAAAGGCGACGTGCGCACGTGGCTGAGACGGTCAAAATCATTACTCTTTACCCTTGGGATACGCAGCAGTCACTTCAGAATAACCTGCAATTCCACAGGCGTGCCAGCTGCGGTTACTTTTTCATACGGCGCATTTAATGCGCACGACATGAGGGCTTGTCACTTATCTGATAGGATTCATACGTCGTCGGGATTACATCATGTGGAGATAAAAAATTCAAGGAACTCCCGCCAAAATCCATATCCACTCCTCGAACAGATACTCTGCTCGAGAAGTGCGGGGACTATCTGTACTGGATAAAAGCTTACTAGACTCAGGAAAACGACACGTGTCCTCCACGTGGCACGGACAGACATTCACCGGACAGACGTCTTCCACGGCCAGACTCAGGGAAGTTACAGAACATCTCAACCGTCAGCGTGGTTTGAACGGGCAGTTGATAGGATTATCGTACGCGATCATTCATTAAATGATCATTATGGCAATCACTGCAGCCCGGTGGTTACAACTTCGCTGAATGGGTGCCTGACGGTTACTCATCCAGACGGTTCCACACCCAACGGCTAGTACAACCCCAACGGGCGCCTCTCAGGCCTATAAATAACGTTTCTCTTAACCAATTGTAACAACTTTTACTTCCTTTCTACATTATCAATAAAAATACACTCTCTCATTCAGATATACTCTTTGTTCTTACTACTATTTTGAGCGATTGGATTATTCAAAGTGTGGACATCGACCAACTCTCCCCGGAGAAAAAGGATACGATACGTTCACCTCTCTTTGTTTTCGTTTATACTTCACTTTTGATATTTTATACTGATATCATTTGTTTCGCCGTACGAATCCTTAATCTCAATTATTGATCGTGACTCCGCAAATATAAATTTAATTGTTAATTGGCCTAAAATCGGATCTAGGTTAAACATTTTGTGATAAAGACATGTATATAAAGGTTAGGAGGTACCAGTTATATTGATATATGACTAATTCAATCTCAAGAGATAATTCTTAATTAGCTTGACATTTTCCGGAAGCTCCCCAGTATAAAAATATAATTTTCAAAATATGACTTGAATTAGGTCCCATGTATATCTCGAAAATGCACGAGGGACAATTCCACCAGTATTAGCTATTAGTCCATTTCTCATCCACAAACACTAATTCCTGATTGTTGTGTCGAAAATGCTTTCATTGGTGGTCACTCAACTATTGTTTTATTACCACAAAATTATTTTTGTATTTTTGTTATCCAAAAGTCATCCACCTTTCGTCCGGTCTATACTAAAATCACTCTAGCGGAATTTTACTTAAAACATGCCAGAAAAATGACGTGACATCATTAATTAAAAGTAATTTTTTTAATTATACAAGTAATCTTTTTAATTATATAATAATACATTAACCCAATCTCTTAATCCATTACACTTATTCTACCCAATCCAAACCCAAATTGCAAACAATATACATACATTAATTAAAATATATTTTTAAAATGAATTGAGACACAAATTAGTTTGTATTTGAACTAAATTAACATTAAAACTTTCTCAAATATAAGAGTTTGTAATGTTCGTAGTCTAAGAGTATTTCAGATATTTTAAACACAAAAACCGTTTATAAACACTTATCTACCAATTATACTAATACTTATTTTTAGTGTTCACAGTTATATAAGCAACTGCTTATTAAAAGAATAAAGAAAAATCAAGTTATGGGTTAAGCCAACAGTCACTAATAAATTTTATTCCAAGACTATTTACAACAAGAAATGGACTTTTCAAAAAAAAAATAATAATAATAAAGAATAGGCGACAAAATTAATTGTGATCTACTTGTACCTTTTAGTATTAACCCCTGTACCCTTTTTCTGGCAATAAAGAAGTCCGGAGAACACACAATCATTGAACTGCAAAGACCACCCCAAGATCGGGTGGGTTTTAGACCAATTCTGAATATTGAAATGCTCGATTTGGGTAGAATTAATGTAATGGGTTAAGGGATTGGGTTAATATATTAACCTATAATTAAGAAGATTATTTTTAATTAATAATGTCACGTCATTTTTTCTGCATGTTTTTAGTAAAATCCAGCTGGAGTGACTTTGGTGTAGATTGGAGGAAATATGAGCGATTTTTGAGCAACAAAAGAAACAAAAATGACTTTGTGGTAATGAAATAATAGTTGGGTGACTACCGATAAAATTAACTCTTATTAGTCCTCTATGGTAATCTGTTAGGAATTCTTTAAGCTGAATTCTTAACGATCAGGAAATTCTCTTACTTAACGCCAGGAACAGCTCAAAATTTTGCACCTGAGTGCTAAAATTTAAAATAATTTTTAAGGGGGCCACATTTTAAACGAATGAGAGATTCTTGCGTAGATATACTCACGCTTTCTAACTAGATTAACACATCAACAAAAAATAGTTTAACTAATACTCCCTATGTTCTAATTTATGCGACACTTTTTGCTTTTTGAGATTCAAACTGCATGAACTTTGACCAACATTTTAAGATGTATTTTTTCACCAAAATGATATGAGAAAAGTTGCAACTTATAGTACGTTTCAAGTAGTTTTCAAATATATAAATTTTAGTATTAAAATATTGAGTTAGTCTAATCCAATTTAGCTTCAAAGTAGTCAAATTGACTCTCGAAAAGTAAAAAGTGTCACATAAATTGGGACGGAAGGAGTATTTATTAGCGGTGTAAACTTGTTCCTAATACCGTCGTGTAATTTGAAGTTTATTACAAGTAAAATTTCAAATATTTTTTTGTTAGATATTTAAACTTTAGTTATGCCGATAGTTTGGCCAAGCCAAGTCTATGTCCTTCCTTTACTGTTCAAGGTACCAACTATATGCTAATTTTTATCATCGTGATTCATGAAGGTGAATTATTCCATTATGACCCAACCATTGTTGAATTTTCTATGCTAGATTAGTTCTTTAAAAGGAGTATTGGGCTTGAAAATATTAAAATAAAGAACAATATTCAAGAATTTATTTGTAATAGGCTCTAAATTACTTGATGGTGTAAAAAAAAAAACGTACACGTCTGTAGATTTTAATTAAACTAAAAATAAAAAAGAACCATCATAGCCTGATACGTTTGAGGTTTTGAGCAACATTTAGAACACATGCAAAAACATACTAAAGGACGAAAAAAGGAAGAGCATGGAAAGGATGAAAGATAACAATTAGAACCAGAGAACTTTCTCAACACAGTTCAAGCTTCATAATAGAGCACATATACTTACAGACACCTATAGAGATAAACTTTTCGTTTGTCTTTCTAAGAGACTTGCACGGCCCGTCGGTATAAAAATTTTACTCTTTTTTTCTGTCTTTTTTTTTGGTTAAACTTCACAGCACCAGCAAGACATCAACTGTATGCTATATGGGTTGTAATTGTTTACTTCCCCAAATTTAATGTCTTTTTGTTACTAAATAGTAGTAATTATCTTTTATGACTTGAAAATATCGTGAGCGGACTCTAGTTCGCGAGCCCTGACAGAAACAAAGTCCTGTTTTATCGACATATTCTGTAGTGAGCTTCTAACCCCAACCTCTCTTTAAAACTTGAAACATTTGATCATGTACTGAGAAGTACTAACTGTCTAGAGAAGATTGGGCAAAAAGACCCTATCAAGTCTTTTTTAAAAAAATAAAAAGGACAATCTTTCGCTTTCTCTCTCCTGTGAAACGCATGCGCGTTTAAAGGGGCCAGATTAGAATAAAAAAAACTTTGGGGGCACAATTACCCCAAAAGTTTTAATCAAAAAGGTGGGAACTGAATGATCAGTTTCCATCATTTCAAACATTGAACATACCACCACTTTCTTCTCTTACACACTTCTCAAGTCTTCTTTTCAACTGTTCTATTCAACCTTTTCAGCATCATCGTCGCCGACCATCTACAGCGTTCCGGTAACATCTAAAGGTAACTTTTGAACTATATTGATGTTTATCAAGTGAATCAGAGTTTATTTTTTGCTATTTTGCTATTTTTATAAAGCTAGGATTTTTACGCCTTTTTACTGGTTCTGGACCGAAATTCTCGTGAAAATCTTTTTTTTGTTGATTTTTTCGTCAAATAGTGCTATGTTCTTTTTCAAATAGTGAAGCTTTTGCATGTTCATATTATTAGAATGTTAAGACCATACTCCTTCGCTATGTCAAACACCTTGAGACAGTGCTCTGAACGTGTGATAGGATGTTTGAAGTTGCTGATGTATTTTAGTTGAATTTTGTTAAAAGAAATTAGGGTTTTATAAAATAAATATGCTACGGGTATAAAATTTTAGTTTTAAAGTTTATATTGAAAAACTGTTGCTTTGTACTTGCTGTGAAGATAAAATTGTGTTATGTTTGACACACCTTATTCGATGTTCTGGAATATTTTGAGACAGTGCTCCGAACGTATGAGTGGATGATAATGTTTAATGATGACTTTAGTTGTTTTTCCTTTTAAAAAATTAGGGTTTGTTAAAACATTAGTTGCTTAAATATATTAGTTATTTTTTAAGGTATGCTACGTTGTTTTAGTCTATTATGTTTCACACATCCATGTTTCATGTCTGAACATCTTTAATTGATGAATATACTTGTGATTTGCAGCTACAATGGTGTCTACCCGAGGAATGTTCTTCTATTCTACACTTAAGAGGAAGGATCCTCCTCCTCCTCATCCTCCTCCTAAGCAGCTTCCTAAGAAGAGGAGAGTTATATTGGATGAGGAAGAGGAGGAGTTAGGAGACTATGATGTAAATGTAGGGATACAAGAAGAAGCTGTCCGGGTCCCGGATGATGGTAATTTATCATAGGAAATAGAAGCATTGTTTCGTGAGAATGACTGGGATGAAGAGGGATAAAAGAGAGAGACACTTTTAAATATATAAGAAGAAGAAGAGGCGGGAAGACTTGTAAATAATCTTGCTGGAGAATTTGTAGAAGTTGCAAATGTTCAAAAAGAAGTAGGACCAGATGGAAGAGAAGAAGTAGTAGCAGAAGAAGTTGTTGTAGATAGAAGTGATGGTGGAGAACATGTAGGTAGGGAAGAAATAGTAATAGAGGTTGTAGATAATCAAGCTGGAGAAAGAGTTAGGGATGGTAGGAATGAAGAAGAAGAGGTGTAGATAATGAAGCTGGAGAAGGAGTTAGGGATGGTAGGAATGAAGAAGAAGAGGTTGTAGTTCGATTTGAAAGAAGTGAAGGAGAACGTCAGATCAAGTTCTTACACGACGTGTCAGCTGATTCTGCAGAGCCACCAACAAAGGTAAAAGTGTTGTCTAGAACATATATGACCGTACGATGTTCAACATTTTATTATGATACGAGAACATTCATTCTTTGATCAGAACATCTATTTAAATGTTCAAAAAAAATCCTTTGTAGTTTATAGGAACATCTCGTAGGACGTTTGATGCATATTATATTATGTTCTTGTTATCGTGATGATTCCTTAAACTGACAAATTTAAAAATATTGTGCAGCCTGAGTATGTTACCAGTGTCATTCCACCAATGTTGTTGAAGACTTACTTGGATGATCATGATCATTTTCAATCCAAGATTACTATCCGTTCGTCGCTTGTTGGAAGAATGCGTGAGTTCAAGATTGTGTTGCGTAGTTGTGGTTTGTATGACAAGTTCAAGCAGAGTATCTTTGGGCATTTTTTGGATTAGCCGGATATGGCATCGTTTCCAACCATGTTAGTACATAATCTTATATTAAGAAGAGTTTTGTGCAATAAAAAATTTGAAGCTTGGTTCAATTTCAATGGAGTGCCAGTTTATTTTGGCCTCCAAGAGTATGCTTTGTGACAAAGATGAAATGTCAAGCCTATCCCAGTAGCAAGTGGTTGGATACGATGAAAGAGAGGGGTAGGGAGATGTAGGAGTATATTTTAATAGCATGGGAGGATGGGAGAGCAAGGTCAGTTACTGGTGCCCGGTTGCTGTGTCTAATAGAATCTGAGGAAGTTCTTGAATGATACAAGTTTAGCCTTACCATGGCATGGTTTGTTCACTCAATCTTGTTGGCCAAGGATTAAAAAGCTGGTATTGAGGAATATGTAATCTGCCTTGCTTATCTTCCAATTGAATTTGTAAAGTATTCTTAGGGACGGAAAAGCTTCGAGCTAACAATTGACTACCTGACGAAACCGATGGGTGAACGTGTAGTTACCAAGTCTAAGGACAGATCAAATTAAAATCTCTATAGGTTTCCTTGGGCATTTGTGGCTTGGGCATTTGAAGCGCTTCGTCCCAAGGAGTTTCCCAAGGAGAGGACCATACCAAGGATGCAGAGGTAGATAAGTGAGAAGACTGAAAGAGAGTCAGGAAGGCTATTTGAGAATGTTGCAAAAACGGTAAGTACATGACCTATAATTTTCTAATTGGTGGAACATCTGTAATGCCGTGAAAATCATTATTGTTAATGATAAGACATCTATTAAGATGTTCAATCACATCTGATATGATGTTCCATATGTTTACTAATGTTTAACCCGGAATAGTAATTAGGATGTTCTGATCGTGTTTTTTGATGTGAAAGTTTATTTCTCTTCAACAATATATTCTTAACAAATATTTATGATATATAGGTGGTACACTCTTTCATTGACCCTGTTGATGCAGAGCTGGAGGATGACATCTTTCATAATATTGTGTCGTTTGCTGATGGATTTGATGAGGTTATTGAGGAGCTTGTTGTTATGTTGGAGGGGGCTAGCTCGATAGTTGGTGGTGATCGAGTGCCAGTTTGCAGGAATTATCCTAGGACCCCTCCAAGAGAGGTAACTTATCGTCCCAGTGCAAGACAAGTTGGTGGAGATTTTTATGAAGAATTTGGTTGTGATGGAGTTGGTATATGTGGAAGACAAGTTGGTGATGAAAGACAAGACATTGGTGGTAGTGCTAGTCATTTTGGTGTTGGAAGATTTGGTAGTGGTGGTCATTTTAGTGGTAGAGGATTGTTTGAACATGGAGAGAGCTTGAGGAGGAGAGAATTTGAAAATGTGTAGCCTAGTGTCTGCAGCTGCAAGTTCCATGACTGCCTTCAATGGCGACAGGGAGTGGATTAGAACTTGATGGGATCCAGCTGTCCCTTGCTACTTTTGTAGCATCGTCAAAGAAGGAGAAGCCGCAGCGACCAAAGAGGCCTATAATGTTATCCAGAAAGCTCCAGTCTCTTTACACTGCTGAGAGGAACCGAGGAAAGAAGAAAATGACTGCAGCTAGGATTACAAGGTTAGTTGAACATCCCGTTAGATGTGTTAAACATTAGTGTGATGTTTTTCGATTTAATTTTATCTGAAAAAAAAAATTCCTGGAAATTTAGAGAGAGAACTCAAGCCAGACTTCAAGAGAGATTTCCAGTGACACTCTACAAAGGACTAGACCCTCATAAGAAAGCTGCACTTGATGTTTTCATGGAGGAGAAGAAGGAAGAAAAAATTTTGTTCCTGTATCATAATTTTAATTACTTGGATTTTATGGATTTCATTGACATGAAAGAGTGGATATGGGATAGTGTAAGTGTATCTCTTTACTTCTATTATTTGGTCATTGTTTGGGTTTTTATCGCAGAAAGAAACATTTTTTACGACGTTCTGAACCTTACATTATGATGTTCGTTGAACATTCGACTGGCAGGTACAAATGCCAAATTGGATGTTTCGCTATGATTTTATTCACAACTTCTAATTTGTTTTATTCTGCAGTTTATGGATGAGTACTTGGCCTTGATGCGTCTGAGGCATAAGGCTTACCCCCGGCATTATGATAGCTCTAATCTTTCTTAGCCAACGATATGCTGCGGCTGAAGAGGAAGCAAAAGATTTTGATGTCAGCCTTGACAGATGGTTAGCATAGTATCAGTTTGAAGATATTTTTCTTGATTATGCCAGAGATAAGTTGCCATTTCCGGATGGAAGGTATTGGGATGGTGTAAAAAAGATCTTTGTCGTGTTTAACATTGATAGCACACATTATGTTACAGGTGTCTTCCTTTTAGAGGAGGCAAAGATCAATGTCTATGGCTGCAACATTGGGGTCTATGATGAAGACCGTTTTTATTTAGTAATGGAGCAAGTAATGTACATGTTCCCATTATACATCCGGCAGTCGGGAAAATTCAACCACCTCGCTCCAGAAATCCTCAATTTGAAAATGTGGCTGTATGAGCGCGCATCCCAGGCCTTCCAAGGAATTTGACTGGCACTTCATGTGGAAGGTATGCCATCATTTTCCTTGAGCATTTTTTGACCAACGCCCCGATGGATGACCTGTGTGACAATGTGATGGAAGATTGTCTAGTTCAATTTGCTGTAGAAATTTTCCATGGCAAATTAGTCCCTTAGTATGAGTTGTAATATTTGGATAATTATGTTTTTGTCCTTGATGGGTTTAATATTTGGATGATTCCCCTTTTATTTATTTTTTTTCTTTTTTTAATGATATCTATGGAAAGTTATGAATATTGTTTTGCATTATACTGAACATCACATTTACATTATTAGAACATATGTATGATGATCAATTTGAATTATAAACTTCAAAAACAATAGACTATTGGAACGATATTAGTAATTTTCGGAATATTAAGTTACACGTTAAAATATTTTTTTAAAGAAATTTATGGTTTTGACTGTATGGATATTTACTTTTTCTATAGAAAATTATGAATATTGTTTTGCATTACACTGAACATCATGTTTACAAGGATGATAGTTTATGTTCCAATAATTAAAAACTCTTAGTGAAAAAGATGTTCAATAACTAGTAAATATCAATAGATGTTCAATCACTAGTAAATAACAATAGATGTTCAATAACTAGTAAGTAACAATTGATGTTCCAAACACTAAAATTTATACATTGATAATCAAGCACCATGCAAAAATATTCTTGATTTTCCAGTTCAAGACTTTACGAAAGTATGCTAATTATATTAGCATTCAAACAAAGAAAATACTTAATACAAAGTCATATTAACATCCAAAATACACAGCATAAACATTCAAGTTGCTATTTTGATGGAGATGAGTAGTAGTCAAGGTAATGCAGGCCCTAATCAACAAGAATCCCTTTAAGCATGTTCTTTATCCTCCTTATTTCTTTCTTCATCTTTCTGACGTCCTTTTTGTAGTCATGGAAAAAGTTCTCGAATTTGAACTTCCAAATCCAAACTTCCGCCCGAAGTTGTTCCAAAACATCATTAGCCCGTTCTTGTTGTTGTGAATATGGTGCTGCACCAGTGTTTTGCCAATTTGATGTGGATAGTTGACTTATACTTGATCCTCTTGCAATGGCTTCTCCTCTTGCCGTGATTGCTCCTCTTGACGTGGTTGCTCCTTTTGTCGTGGGTCAGAAATCTAAAATTTCAAATTGAAGCATGAAGTCATTGCTCATCTTGGTGTAGTTGCTCCTCTTCTTATGGTTGCTCTTGTATTGGTTTCTCCTGTTCTTACTGTGGTTGCTACTATTGAAGTTGAAGGTCGTCGGGCCATTTTTTTATATATTGGATTTTGATTGTTCTTGTTAGTTGTTGTAGTTTTTGCAATGGTTTGATTGAGTATTTATAAAAGTAAAAAGAGGTAGCCGAGATATTCATTCGGAAGTGGTCGTGTAGCCGTTAAGTGTATTGTAGCCACTAGCCGTTAAGTATATTGAGGTGACTATTTGTTGAAGTCGTTCTATATTTTTCAAATTTTAAATAATATGTTCAGAACTTCATCACATCGTTTGAAACTAGTCAAAATATTACATACCATAACAATAGCTTAATTCAAATCATATCAAGTTGGTTTAGTATTGGTTTAGTGTTGGTTTGTGTTGTTTGCTTCAGATTTTGTTTGGTCTGGATGGAAATAATTATGGCACATATATATAGGTAGTTGTGTATGTGCCTATTGACATTCACCTCTTCATAATTTTGAATATTATTTTGCATTACACTGAACATCACGTTTACATTATTAGAATATCTGTATGATGATCAATTTGAATTATAAACTTCAAAATTAATAGATTATTGGAATGCCATTAATAATTTTCGGAACATGAAGTTATATGTTCAAATATGAAAATCTTGAACAACAATAATAACAACAACAATTGATATTAAATAAAACTAGCTATAATGAAACCAAAAAAATGCCCAAGACAATAAGAAATACATCTTCCAACGTTGTAATTTAACCTCTAACTTATCAATCTTCAACAAATTTGCAGTATTACAAGCCCCTAATTTATCCACTTCTTTCACCAAATTGGCCCTTTCTTCACAAACTTCATCTAATGAAATTTTCAACTTATTTATCAACAATATAGTATGCTGGGGATAGTCATCATCTTACCATTCCCAAAATCTACAATTGCTAATACCTTTGCGGGGACACTTGCAAAATTTTCGCCAAGCATTCGATTGTGTGCCAGCCGTAAATTGAATTGCCGGTAAACCACACCAACATCGACGTTGTTGAGATGAGCTACGAGAACCAATTGATCTTTGAGACATTTGCTGGTACTTTGTTGATTAAGTTCAGCTAAAAAGATGAAGAAGGAGGGTAGTCTAGAAAGACCTAATTTATGTCAGAGATAGGTAAAAAGACCTAATTTATTGAATGGTTGGGGTTAGTCCAAGTGTTTTAATTGTGATGGGTGGTGGGTGAAAAAAGGAGGAGGTGGGTCTTTTAACTCTGTTCGGTTGTGGAGCGGGTTAATGGAATGGGTCAGATTAAGTTGTGGGAAAGTCCACGTGTATTCCCACATGGCCTTCCGTCTGTTTGACTGTTGTGATTTTTTTCAAAGTTTGTAAAATTATCCAATATAGCATCAGATAATCATGTTTGAAACGTAAATAACAACATTCTAATATCTCTAATAAATGTGTTCGTCTTTTCCCTCACCTCTTTTGTGTTTAAAATATTTTCTAAAACACAATGAACATCGTTAACATGTTCAGAATGTTCATTAGATGTTTAGAAAAATTGGTCGATACTGATGACAACTGCTGCAAAAACATCTACTTTACGTTTCGAACCTTAAAAGAGATGTTCAGTTCAAAACAGATGCCTAATTTAATATGTGATGTTTTTTGTATGGTTAAATTGTAATAAAAACTATAGAACATGACCAGATTAATAAGGCTTTATATTTATAGTTAAATCATCTCAATATAAATTATTGACTAATTTAAAACAACATATAATGAACACAACACTTGAGTAATCACTTTCAATAGATATTATGTTTTGGTAGAATCTCTAAGAATGTGTCTTATTTGTGATTCAAAGAGTATATAATGTTCAAATCGATTAGGAATGTGTCTAAGTAGTGGACATATAAACGAATAATCACTTTCATTAGACATAAATGAGGGATCAATACCAATACCTTAGATTTGTATGATACAAAGTCCAAGATGTGGTAGAATTACTATAAATGCATTTTATTTGTGATTGAAAGTGTGTATATATTATGTTCAAATCGACTAGGAATGTGTCTAAGTAGTGGATAGAACGTCTAATATATGCTACAATTGTTTAGAATATACATCTTAATGATTAAAAGTGTTAATCGAAAAGAATCACACTTAACTTACAATAAAATTAACTTAAAACATACATTTTGGTATAATTAAACACATATATTTGGTTTTACTTACACATAACATATCTTGAAATCTTAATAAACTATTAAATCATTGTTTAATCAGTTTAAATGATCCTTATCTTAGTATTACTCAACTAATCCTTGATTGAACAGTCAGAACATCGTCATAGAGATAAGCAACATCGTACACGTATTTCTGAACATTAACTACACGTTCCGGAACAGGTATTTGACGTTCTTAAATTGTTCGTCATTTTTGCGGTTTGGGGTTTGGGGTTAGGGATTGGGGTTCAGGGTTAGGGTTAACTTGTTATGTTCCGAACATTAAGAAGAACGTTTTTATAAGAAATGCACTTTATTTTGAACGAACGACTAAATCGGTGCGCAAAACATTACTGTTTATGTTTTGGCTGTTTGCCTGAACGCAGTACATTATTTTAACAGCATATCGTAGTATATTTCCAATAGCTTAAAAACAAGGGCTTAAAATAATAATATGTTACATGATAAAAAATTAAAATTGTTCAATACTAGGAAGATTAAAATTCAAGAAGCAATAGTTTGGGTGGATTGTCCAGGTCCTCTATCCACTCGTCTTGGGCAAGTAGTTTGTTTGTGACCTGTCCATTTACAGATGCTACAATTGTTTCTCCTACTTAAAAATACTTCACCAACTGATGGTATCCGCTTTTTCCTTCTTCTATCCTTACCTACGTCGACCAAAGGTGGTAATATTTGTCTCTCAAGCAGCTCAGGAGGAACATATCAAAATTCTTCCGGCGGAACAACATTGATCTGTTCTGTATAGGCAAGCATATACGACTCTAACCTGTAATATGGAGAAGTGAAGTCGTAGACCTACGCTCCATAATCTGGTGGACGCAGCATTCTGATAGCTGCCATAGTATGTTTATCGGGTATTAATTCAATTTGATGCTCTCTACACATACAAGTTCTGTAGCGTAAATTGACTTCTGCTTCCTGGCCTGGACTAATGATGGTGAAATCATAGGTACCTTTTCGACTAATTGCGAGCTTACCTCCTTCCTCCAGGTTAAATCTTATTTTTCCTTTAATTGAAGGGACACGTATGGTTAAAACCTCGAGGAACTCCGTAGCTCTCACATGGAATTTTTTACCAAATATCCGGTTGATATGATTCAATAAGGCAACAATAGGATATTCTCTTTCATCCGTCAGCATTGCGTTTGTGGACTCGGCAATGTTCGAGGTCATTACTGCAAACCTAGAATAGTACTCCCTCCGTTTCAAAAAGGATGAACCTATTACTATTTAAATGGTCAAACAAGGTTATGTTTGACCACATGTCTTACAAATATTTTCTAACTATTTTGAATTGTTACCTATTGTGACTTATAGTATTTTTCATGTAGTTTCTAAATATGTAATTTTTATTTAAAAGTTTAAAATTTTGATGTGCAAATTTCCATTAAAAATTAGTCGATTTGACCCTTGTACTCCGCAAAGGTTCATCCTTTTTGAAACGGAGGGAGTAACAAACAAATAAACAAACAAACAAACAACATAAACGCCAAAAATGTCTAATCCAAGTGTGAACATATTTGTAGGCAATCTGAACAGCAATAATTACGTTCTAACAAATTATTTATACTGTTCTGAACGTCACTTAGAATGTTCTCGGCTTAATTTCCATTTGAACATAGAACAACACAAAGCTATATTTGGAACATTTTAAAAACCGTTTGTCGCGTCTCCATAAATATTCAAAACATTAGTATGAATGTTCATAGTTGTGTACCTGTGTCCAGGGAAAAAGCATTTACTCCATTTATGGAACCCCACGCCATATTCAAGATATCTGGTAACCCTTGGATCCTTGTCTTTGATTTGCTTAAAGTATTTTTTGAAATACGTCCAACGATATGTATCTGCTGCCAAGTAATAGAACCACATGTGGTCTCCAAACTGAAACTTTGCACGGATATTTTCACCCAGGTGCCTCGTACAAATTCTGTAGTGAGCTGAGGGAAACCACTTAACAACTGATTTTGCTATGCTTTTATGCCTGTCAGAAATGACGCTCAACTCATCATTGTACTGGGCTATATCAACCAATGGTTCGAAAAAAAATAATAAGAAACATCACATTCTTTGTCCACAACACAAAATGCAACAGGGAATATGAGCTTCTTTGCATCCTGGACGACGGCAGACAACAACATCCCGCTATACTTGCCTGACAAATGAGTCCCATCAATAGCTAGGACTTTCCTCATATGCACAAAACCCCTAATCCAAGATCCATAAGATATAAAAAAATACTTAAACCTCCCACAACTATCAACATTTAAAGTTGTCTTGCTTACAATATTTTGGGTCCTTACCATATAACAGTATGCCTCTAAAATTGCATAACTGTGCTCATGTGTCCCTCTTGCTATGGCCTTTGCAATCTCACATTCCTTCAAACTTTTCCAATAACTAATGTTGCATCCCAATTATCTGTTAAATGCAATTCTGATGTCTTTTGGTGTTATTCCTTTGCCCTCAATGTACCTATCTTTCATGTATTCACCAACAACATCAATTGTCGCGTCTGTATGGTGGCTTGCAAGATGTTGCACACCACACGCCTGCTCGCCATTGTAGATTGTGATATAAAACATATCACTGCTAAATCTACACATCGGGCATAAAACAACTTTTTGGTATTCTTCACTGCTTTGAAAGAAAAAGGCTTCCTCACAGAATTAAGCCTCAACTTCACCACTACTTCACGCTTGTTCTTGAAAATCATACCGTTTACAAAACATGTGTCGTCTTGTCCAAAAAAATCATTACGGCTGCTCTGTGATGGAACTCTTTCTAATGGATTACCATCTCCAACTTCTTCTCCACCTGCTTCTCCACCTTTTTCATCACCACATTCTTCACCTTCTTCATATGCCTCTCCTCCTTGTTTTAATTCATCTTCATCCATCTCAACATGCATATCTTGTTCATTTGAACTTGAAATTCCTTTAGGCCTTGGAATCACAGTAACCCTTAGTGTTGGCCTAGCACCAGCTGGGTCAAGATCAGCCATATAAAGCTGAACATCATCATCATTCCTAATTTTAAATGGAGCAGTCTTTTGCTTTGCGGCAACACTCAGCATATATGAAATGCAAAGATCTCTAGGATCATTACTTACCCCGGAACTGCGTATGATTTTGTTGACTAGTTCATCATATGTAACATTCCTACTCACAAGGATAGGTCTTGTCTCTTTCACTTTATGAATCCAAGCATGACATTTCGAGCGCTCCACCCATTCACCAAGATAATCAACTCCTAGTAGTACGTCCCTCATTATTTTAACAATATCTGCAAGACAGAACAAACATTCATCAAATATGGTCCAGATAGCCAAAGATACGAGAACATCTAACAAATCGTTCTGAACGTCTAACAAGATGTTTAAGAGTACCAGCATACGAATGTGTAACATCTATACCATAGTTCCGAACATCTATAAAAATATTCCAACTTAATGACTAGCATATACTGAACATGCTGTAAGCTGTTCCAAGCATCTAACAATATGATCCATAACTCTGATAGCACAATATGAACATCAAAATGATTGTTCCGAGCATCTAACACAATGTTCAATAATTGTGACTACATCGTAGGAACATTTGTAGAATATTCTATAGGATGTTGCAATCGTCACGTTAAGATGTTTCAAAACAACAACATATTATTTAAAAACCTGCGCTTTTACAAAAATTAGAATAGTAGAGATTAGGAAGACAGAGGTTTACACTTACAAAAGATATGGGACTTGTCAAGCTTTCCAATTTGAAGTAATGCCCAACCACTAAACATTATTCAAAGAACTTCAACGTCAAGCTTTCCAATTTGAAGTAACGCCCAATCAGTAAATGTTATTCAAAGAATTTCAACGCCAAGCAACCTAAAAAGAAGTAATGCCCAACAAGTAATTGTTATTCAAAGAATTGCAGCATATTTTCTCCAAATTATTTTTTCCATTAGAGTAAATAATACCTAGTTCACCAAAAAAGATTTAGATCTGACAATATTTTGTGTTTGGGAGAGTTGGAATGCAGGAATAATAGCAAAAACGAAGAGAGATTGAAGTAAGAAGATGTGCGACAGCTATGCTGTTTTGGGTTCGCGAGGGAGAAGAAAGAAGAGATGAGAGAGAAAGGAGGGGAAAACAGAGGGAAAAATCTTTCCCAAATTTGGTAATTTTTTTTTATATACGTGAGGACCAAAGTGTAAGAACTAAAACTTTAGGATGAAGGAGAGTGAAAGAAAGTTGCGTTTAAGTCCCATAATCAATTATGTCTCTTCTACCATATTAATTAAGACTTTGTTCCTTTTACCAGATTAAAGTTTTGAGTGTCCCTTTTAACCAAAGGACCCAACTGTCTAACTAGCCAACGCCATTTTATATATATATTTAGTTTGTTTCTGTATTCTATTTATATTTATATTTGTACAGTTTATACAAACTGTGATGTGGATGCAGCTACTTTGTAATGACTTGATTCGAACATAAATAATATTGTTTGCAACGAACAAAAATTATGTGAATATATACTAACATATCATAAGAAATTAAATATAAACTGATGATTTTACAAGTATAGCCAAATCAACGCTAATACATGTACCAAAAGTAATTCTGAAATAGTTATATGCCTCACCTGCACCAAAAAGAAAGGACTGTTGCTCAGTGTCCCGTGTCGGGATTCACTTCTATTGGTGATTCAGGACCATTTAGAATCACCAACAATATTTTTCTTGTGTAGTACTTAGTTTTCTAGCTAGTTCTATTCTCTAGCATAAGTTATTTTTCCTAGCACAGCTGCGATGATAATGATGTTTGGGTATTCCTGAAATGGCTATGTGTATTTGTAAAACCGTGTAAAACCGAACACACTCACACGAGAGAAATAATATTTGGGTGAAAACTCTTGCTTTCATTGATGAGGGGAGTCCCCTATTTATACAAATGAAACCTAGAGAACCTAACCCTAAACCTAACTTAGGGACCAAGTAAACCTAACGGGCTTGGCCCATTATACAATTTACATAACTAATCTATTTACAATAATCTATTTACATTTACAATACCCCCCTCAAGTTGGAGCGTGAGGGTTCCTTACGCCCAACTTGTTAAGGAAGAATTCGAACTGGGTGCGTCCCAGCGCCTTCGTAAAAATATCAGCAAGTTGCGTGGTCGTAGGCACATATCTGGGACGAATGACTCCTCCGATGATTTCATTCCGAACAAAATGACAGTCGACTTCGATATGTTTAGTGCGTTCGTGAAAGACTGGATTCCGAGCAATATGTAACGCAGCTTGACTGTCACACTTCAAATTCATCGGAGAATCGTGATCAATTCCAAGATTCCATAAAATCCCTTTCAACCACTTCAATTCACACATAGTCATCGCCATCGATCTATATTCTGCCTCAGCGGAGGACCTCGATACGATCTGTTGCTTCTTCGTTCTCCAAGATATCGGTGAGTCCCCTAACGACACATACCAACCTGTTAACGATCGACGTGTCAACGGACAGCCTGCCCAATCAGAGTCACACCACCCGTCCAATCTCAGATCACACTGAGAATGAAATACAATGCCTTGTCCCGGACAGCCTTTCAAATATCGAACAACCCTGAGTGCCGCTTCCATATGTTCAATACGGGGACTCTGCATGAATTGCGACAACACATACACACTATAGGACAAATCCGGTCGTGTAAAACACAAGTAAATCAATCTTCCAACCAGTCGCCGATAACGTTCAGGATCTTTGATAAAACGACCAGACGCAAGTGCCAAGCGATGGTTTTGTTCTATCGGCGTACCAACCGGTTTTGCCCCCAACAAGCCTGTTTCCGATATGATATCCAATGCATACTTCCTCTGACACAGGAAGATTCCTTTCGGAGCCCTTGCCACTTCAACTCCCAAGAAGTATTTCAAGGCACCTAAATCCTTCATATGGAAACATTTCGAGAGATATAACTTAAAACTTCGAATTGCCTTCGAATCATTACCAGATATAATCAGATCATCCACATAAACAAGCACATTTAAATGCACATTTCCCTTCTTCATCGTAAACAATGAGTAATCCGAATATGATTGTCGAAACCCATATTGCTTAAGTGCAGCAGACAACTTCGCAAACCAACATCGGGGAGCTTGTTTTAAACCATACAATGATTTTCGAAGGCGACACACAGCTCCTCTCCCCGTCATGCGATGTCCCGGAGGCAATTTCATATATACTTCCTCGTGAAGATCACCATGTAAAAATGCATTGTGCACATCCATCTGATGCAATTCCCAATTTTTGGCAGCTGCTACGGCCAGAAAAACTCGGACTGTCACCATCTTTGCAACCGGTGCAAACGTCTCTGTATAATCAACCCCTTCGATTTGATGATTTCCGAAAATCACCAACCTTGCTTTGTACCTTTCAATAGTTCCATCCGAGTTGTACTTTATCTTGTACACCCATCGACATCCGAGGGCCTTCTTCCCGGTAGGCAAGGGAACTATCTTCCAGGTTCTGTTCGCTTCCAATGCCTTCAATTCTTCCCCCATGGCTGTTCTCCATTCGAAGTGCCTTGCTTCGGATAATGCACCCACCCCTCCGGATAGCCAATGACTTCATAGCAGCGTTCCGGAGGATGTCCTCCTCGATCACACAAGTGACACTCCTTATAGCCTGTCTTCGGCGGCTGTGATCGTTGTGCAGCAAACGCCGTTACCTCCCCTCGTTCTTCCTGAATTCGTGCCATCCCTTTGACCCGTTCATCTTGGATTACCTTTTGGTAGACTTGATTCATCGATGGATAAAGGCTTTCATCCAGGCCCATAAGGAATAAGTGAACCCTATCTTCTTCCCTTTTTTTCTCCAGTGCAACCGTTAGATTGCACGTGTAGTTTCCACACGAGCAAGTTGGGAACTTATCACAATTTCCTAGTTCTTCCCACAACATAGCCAGTTTTCCATAGTAAGCAGCAACAGTTAATCCCTTTTGCTTACAACCGGCCAAAGCCGCTTTTAATTCCTGAATCCGAGGTCCGTTTCCCACGGAGAAACGTTCTCGAATACTCTCCCACAGATCTTTCGCTACTTCCATGTGCGATATGGTGGTCCGAAGAGTAGGCTCGATCGAATTCCTAATCCACGACACCAGAAGAGAATTGATAGTCCACCAATCCTCATAATCGATCGACTTTTCATCGGGCATCTTGATCGATCCGTCAACAAAACCAAACTTCTTCCTTGCACGCAGCGCCGTTCTAACCGACCGCGCCCATTCCTCATAGTTTTCACTGGTCAACTGGACCTGTGTGATAATCAAACCAGGATTATCATTCGAAGTGATATCGTACGGCGAGATTGTCTTCCGTACGGCTGCAACATCACCTTTTGGAGCCTCCATTACTTTTCTACTTGAAGAGTTTCACGATGGCTCTGATACCATGTAAAACCGAACACACTCACACAAGAGAAATAATATTTGGGTGAAAACTCTTGCTTTCATTGATGAGGGGAGTCCCCTATTTATACAAAAGAAACCTAGAGAACCTAACCCTAAACCTAACTTAGGGACCAAGTAAACCTAACGGGCTTGGCCCATTATACAATTTACCTAACTAATCTATTTACAATAATCTATTTACATTTACAATAGTATTATATACAGTTACTTATGGAAAAGTTAAAACGTCTTGACTAGTGTCTTTGTAGAAATATGCTTAGTTCATCAATGATATAATGAGAGAAAATGACATAAATTGTCCTCTATATTTGAGGGTTGGTTTAAAATTGTCCTTTAAATATAGCATTGACCATATTTAATCCTTTTTTGAAGAGTATGGTTCTTGATCAGGTGCCTGACGCTGCAGATTTGTTGGATTAAGTTTGTTGAAAGGGGACACTTTTAGTCTCCGTTAATCCAAGCCTTTACTCTGTTAGCTTATGTTAACCATCATGAAAAGCTAAAGATAATACAAACAATAATTAACATTCGTTACTGATGCCATTTTCACATAGAAATAATAGCCCTGTAAATCAGCAGCTTTCCACTTTTTGATAATGATTTTTTATTTTTTTTTAATTTTTTTTGTTTGGGTGTAAGGAGGGGGGAGAGGGGGTTTAGGCTTGAATTTTAGAGTTTTGATACATCAATGCGATTAGTGGTCGAAGTGTTAAGTGTAGTTTTTATGTATGTGAAAACGAAATTAAGGAGTACTCAGTTCTTGAAAAACAACAAGAAGAAGAATAATGGAGTAATTGGGTTTCGCAACTTTGATTTCTTTCGTTGTAAACTTTATCATTTAAAATCCCCTTGCTCTCAAGATACCACAAACCCAAATTGCTCTATAAGATTTTATAAATTTTATACTTTTAGATAAAAAAAAAATTAGGTTTCTTAGTTGAAGAAGGCGCATTAGCAACTGTTGATCCTTCATCGATGGAAATGGTGCATCCCAACATCCTTCATCCAATTTGTGATGTCCTTCGTTAATTATGTGATGTCATCCATTAATTTTCATTGACAGAGTTAAGATTTAGGCTAGCAGGAGCCAAAGGAAAACTTTTAGCAAACTTAAAGGATCAAATATGATTAGAATTATATTTAAAGAATAATTTTAAATCAACTCCCAAACGTAAAGGACAATTTATATCATTTTCTCAATATGATGACCTGAAATTAAGTTACAAGAAACATGTATTTATAACATCCCCTTCTCTTTTGCTACTCGATGGCTCATCCTAGTGCTTACTTCTCTTCTCTTGATTTTTAGACAGCTTAATCCAATTATGCCCTACCTTATAATTAAAACAAACTCTTAGGAGTGCTTCTAATCTTGAGTTTTGGATATAGAAATAAAAAGTTTTGCTTCTAATCTCAAGCAAAGGGAAAAAAGAAAATGCACTCTTTCTGTCATATTTTTTTAGTAAGTAATATTAATTCATTAACAATCAATTAAAAAAATCTCAAATTTTTATATTCAAAATCAATTTAACTTAAAACTTCTCATTTTATCTTTAAGAAAAAAAAAAATTTTGCCACACAAATATTATGACATGTTTAAAATCATATTAAAAAGTTTTATATGCACATAAATGTTAATACTGGCATTTAAGACCATGCATTTCAAAGGAATTTTTTATTTATTTAATTTTTTGATAAGTCAAACTATTCCACATAAAATAAAATGGGAAGAGTATTATTTATGCTTTCAAATAGATGTTTTGTAGAAGCCAAACAGCAAAAGAGAAAACAATTGAGGAAAGAGTAGAAGTGTCATTATCAGAAAATGATGGGCTAAACCTAGGTGTCAGTTTGTCATAATCGTTTTTTACATGCAAGTAGTGAGAGGCAAAAGCATCACACTTAGACTTGGCCTTCACCTTTTCCTTCTTTTGTGCACAAATATCATGCTAGACTATCAACAATTCTAATGGAACTATAAGTTCTTCTTCATTTTTAATTAAAAACTAAAATTTGAGTCTTTAAAATAAAATTGCTTTGGTAGAAACTGTTCGAACTCAAAGTTGGATGCTCTAACTAAAATCTATTCAGCCATAAAGCAGTTAAGCAGATACAAAACATGGAGCAAGAAACAAAAAATAAGGTGTAACAAATATCAGGCTATACCTTGCATTAGCTACCGACAATTGAAGTTCCATCTAATTTGGCAATCTATCGAATAAAGAAACATGGGCCATAGAAAAAAAGGTCCAGAAAAATGCGTTGGGTGCCCTTCGGGTCCCACCCAAACTGGCATCCTCTATCTTTGGGACCACACTTTTAAGATAACGCTGTTGTAAGTTGACGCGTGCACAGTGAAATTCTGGACCTCAAATTTTACGCTAGGATTTTTTCTTTTTTTGGTTTATTCTTTTTTTTTTCTAATAAGCAGGATTAGTTTAAAGTCCCATTATATGAAGCTTGTTAAAAAAACCACTCACTAACGAAATATCTCTTAAAGCTCGAAAAACTTTTGATTAAGGGTGTAAAAATTCAATTCCTACCATATATCCTTTAGGTTATAAAGATACTTTAGTTAATCAGAATAAAAAATACTTTCAGTGTAAAATTTAATTTAACATACGTATGCAGGTTGTATAAAAAATTTGACACTAATAATATATTTTAACAAGTTATATCAAATTATTATTCCTTATTTTCTCGATCACCAATTTTACTTATTATAGATGATAATAAGTTATTATCTTTGAATACTACGATTGTTTTCATTTTAAGTGTATAAAAGTTAAATTATACAAAAATTTGTAGTTTAACTTGTGCATCAATGCTATTTTTGCCTTTTAATTAGCCGGAATGTCATATACGAAGAAATATACTTATACAACCGGGTATTCACATCACCAAAAAAAAAAAATTGGGAAGTTTTTATGTAGACAATTGAATGAAGTAATGAGGCATAGTATGTATTGCGGAATTAAATCCAAAGTTGATGTTATATAAGTGTACGATTTAACAGATATGGAACAATTAATAGCTTTATCTTGCAAAGTAATTATTTTTTTCTGTATAACCATTTGATATTTATTAGTCTAGTTAATGTAGATTTGCTGACGAAAATCGAAATATGTAACCCACTACATGATCCTTTAAAGGTGGATGGAGGGAGAGGAGAAATATCGTTGTAGTCATCCCAATTGCTCGAGTACAACTTAGTATTTCATGCTATGGATGTATATTCAGTACTGCATATCACAATATGCCTATGCCTCTGACAACTAATATTTGCTAAGATGAACCAATTTAACTGGTCGTCAAATCCTTAAGTTTGAGAAAGTTAAATCCAAAAAGTGATGATAGTTAGTTGCAGTCAAGTACTTATTCTCTCTTATTAATTTGTGTCAGTTTGTTCTTAAGTCCTTTTCTGTTAATCTTTTTTGAAAACCTGAGCTACTAATTGTTTCTGTTCTAATCCTACGGTTCTATTTTAGGTATATTTTCCTTCTACGCTAGTAATGTTGATGGTACGCAACTAAAACTATCCACCAAAAAGAGTTATCAATATCTCAGTCGTGTGTCCTTGAATTTAACATAATCAACATCGTTCCCAAGGGACTATTGCTAGCAAAGCTTTTGCCTATTTCCAAGCGTTTAAAGTTCTCCTTACACTTCTTCGCGACCTAATGAAGTAGTCCAACATCATATAAGAAGCCTGGAATGTACTATTTCAACCAATGTGGGGTATTTATTAACACTCTCCAATTTAGCACGCCCACAACTGTATATTTAGAACATAAACAACTATTGAGTTATGATTAAGTTTCGAAGATTAACAAACAAAGGACCTGATGGAGCACCTGATTCTTATCAGAAGGTACCACTAATCGAAAAATGCCGGATTGTAAATTTATGCAGAACTAGAATAATTTGGCGCGTACAAGTTGATAGTCCTAGTGAGCATAATAGATCGTGCTTTGGTCGCCTTTGTGAAGTATGAACAAGAAGCAGAGTTAAACAAGGAGTGTATCTTAGGAGATATTCTCTTTCCATAATTGAGAAGTTTCCTAGTGGTAAACTGCTAGGGTTTTCCACACCCTATATAAACAAATAATTGAGGCGAGCCGCATCATTAATTCACTACGAGGTTGAGAGCAATCAAAGGCAAATTAATTTTGATCGTGAGTGAGTGGACAAAAGCAGATGACTGATAAAGAACCCATGCTGATCCAGTTGTAATATAGGTTCTTTGATATTGTTGTTGTGTTGAACTTGTCATGAACTATTACATATTTGTTTATTCTTAGAAGCATTGTTTTAGGTGATTCTTGTTAGGAATAAGTTGTAAAAGCTAGAGTATAGCTTGGAGAGTTGTAGAGTTTAGAGTATATCCCCTTGGTTATAGAGTCTGTAACTTAAAAAACCTTACTCGTTGTGTCAGTGAAGTTGTTGATAATATACTAGAGTTTGAGTCGTGGTTTTCTCCCATGAGCAAGAAGTTTTCCACGTAAAAACTCAGTATTTTTTAGATTCTGTTTTAGATATGTGTTTACTCAACTGATTAAAGGAACTAGGCAAGAAATAGGTTCCTCAAAGGACAAACAAAGGTCTTCAGAAAAATTAGAGGACACTATTCAACCCCCTCCCCCCACTTCTTGTGTCCTAAATAGGTGCACCTTGTGTAACAAGTTGTATCAGAGCGGGTCTTCTCATGTTAGGTTAACACCTAGAGAAGGATCTAATCATGAGTGCACCACTAACAATTATTGAAGGACAGTATGTGCTCAGGCCTCCTCAATTCAACGGGCAATACTATGTCTGGTGGAAGAGCAGAATGGAGAACTTTATCTGTGCTAAAGAACATCAGTTAGAGAAGGAGCTTCTGCATGAACTGAATCTAAGGATAAGCCTGAGTACAATGAAGCTGATTACAAGATAATTAAGAAAAATCACTAAGCCAAAAGGTTAGTTATTTGTGGACTTGGCTCTGTGGAGTTCAATCGAGTCTCTTCATATAAGACTGTAAATGAGATATGGGATACTTTGGAAGTTGATCATGAAGGAACAAGTCAAGTTAAGGAATCAAAGAAGATGAAGCTCAAGAGGCAATTTGAACTCTTCACCATGGATGAAAAGGAGTCAATGCAAGAAATGATCACCAAGTTAACTATCATTACGAATGAAATGAAGTTCTTGGGTATGGACCTTCCCGAGAAGGACATAGTGGAAAAGGTTCTTAGAACACTTCCTGACTCCTTGGAAGTGAAGATCACTTCCATCATTGAATCCAAACCTATGAGTACAATCAAATTGAAGGAACTGAATGGTAGTCTGAAGACACATGAGATTGAAAAAATTAAGAAACAAGTCCGCACCCAAGAAGAAAAAGACTCCAGCACTAGAAGATACTGAAGAAGTTGAACTTGATATTCATGAAGTAGAAATGACCATGGTGGGTGCTCTCAGACAAAGCTTGAATCTTGCAAAGTTCAAAGGGTTCAATAAAAAACAAAGGACAACTCTGGAAAGAATTTTGTTTTTATAGTTCAGATTATTCAGGATGTTTCAAGTGTTCAACATGGATAATGCAGTCAAATATTATCCTATATATGAGATTGCATGGTTGAAAAATAGAGCCTCAAAGGAGAAGAACAAGGACAAGGACAAAAACAATGAGAAGAAGAAGTCAAAACGTCCACCAAACTTCAGTGTAGAAAGAAGGAAGCTTTTTATGATACTTGGGGACCATCTGACAGTGAGTCTGACGTAGTTGGAGAACATGAGGATGAGTCACCTTTGGCACTGATGCGATCGACTGAAGAAATTTCTAAAGGAATAAGTCCTCATCGACCTCCTTTATTTAAAGGAACAAATTATCTACTGTGGAAGAAGTATGAAAATATTTTTCCTAGCCACTAACTACAATCTGTAAGTGATTGTGAAGAAAGGACCTCATGTTCCCTTAATAAGAAATACAAATGGGTCGGTAGTGCCAAAACTATTTAAGGAACTTGACACACATGACCTTGATTGGCTTCAAGCAAATGCCAAGGCATTGTTGGCAATCAAGTATGAGCGGTGATGTGTTGTCTCAAGTATCTAGTTGCTGCACAACAAAAGAGATACGGAAGAAACTAAAGGAACTTTACAAGGAAGATCCCAAAGAGAAGGAATCGGCTCTCTGACAATGCTCAACACATATCTCGGCTTGAGATATGAACGGTCATCGCAATACAATTTACCTAACTAGGAGTCAGGGTCGAATCCATAAGGAACAAAGTGATGCAATCAAAGTAGTGGAGGAACTAAACCTATTTGACTAAGCCAAACTAGGATAACAAGGTGATGGAATGATATTAACAACTACAAACTATACTAGGAAAGCAAGTAAAGGTGATGAATGGCCTTCTCACAACCAAGAAAGACAAGTTTTGAGCCTAGGATGCAATTATAGCGCGTGGTTTATATATTATGGCCGAGTCGTTCTAATATAATCCCTAGAATCCATCCGGCCTAGAAGGGATTTTCCTCAACGGCGCTCGTCAAAGCCATGGTTGAGCTTATAAATCACTACCCATTACCCGAGGAAAGAAAACCTCTTCCGAGCGTAACATCTTTTAGATGAGTTAGTCTATGAAATAGCCTATCAACCCAAATCCTCGCTAGCTTCACTATTCTACACTAACTAATCTCTCTCGAGTCTTTAATTAGCAAAGTAGACATATAACTTAAATGTCATGAGCACAAAAGTCAAGCAACCACAACAATAGAAGCTAGATAATCAAAACCCATATATAATAAATCGTAGTCATGCTTCATTCAAATATTCATGTCCAAAATCATTTCAATTAACAATACAAATAGTCATGAAATATATTCATAAAATCAAGTCTTCAACAACATCAACAACACCAAATATATGCAATACAAAGCAAGGAAATAAAGAAAGGAGTATAAAGGATCAAGAAATTCTCAATGGGTTGCTCCAATTCTTCACTCTCTAGGTATTTGGTTAGTGGATCTTGGCTCCCAAGATTGAAAAATTGGCCAAAAGATCTGCCCTAAATCGTTCAAGGGCCTATTTATGTGTTCCCACTTCAGCTGATGTGAAATTCCAAAACTGTCCACTACAGTCCAGACGCGCTCTTGCGCGATCGCGTGAAAATGGATGCTATCGCGCTAGAGCTCTTTTATGAGCTATCCGATCGCATGGCTGATAGCGCTATCGCGCTGAATGAACTTGTGATGCTTCACGATCGCGTTTCACTGGCGCCTTCGCGCCGGCTTGACTATTCCTTCTGCGCGATCGAGTGTGTTTCTGCGGGATCACGTGTGTTTCAGCGCAATCGCATTGAACAGTTTTCCAATCCAGAAATAGAAACTTCTCAGATTGCCTTGTTTTGACTTGGTTCCATCTATTCATCACAACAGCTCCAATATCCTGCAATATGCAACTAAAACATGATAAGTGTGCGTATTTAATCAATAATACACAACAAAAGGTCAAGTAAATATAAGGTAATGTGTGGCATTTTGCCCACACATCACTCTCATGGTTACTGATGATGAGGAGTCTGCTCATGCAACTGAGCTAAAAATCTTTCTGACCTTAAAGGAAAATCTTCATACATACTCTTCTAAAAATCTTTCACTGATTACTATAACCTTAATTGAGTATGAGAAGTTAAAGGCTGTGATGGACCAACTATCTATAGTCGTGTCTGAACTTAAATCTAAGTGCAAAAACTTAGAAGAAGTTAATGCTGAACTTGAAGAAAATAATGATGCATGTTATGGATAGGTTCTTGCCCTTAAAACTGAAACCTCAGCTCTTGAACTTGAAGTTTTTAAAATAAAAGAGGCTAGTGGTAAGCAAGTAATTAGTGAGATTCAAACTAATCTTGAGGCTGCACTCAAGAAGAAAAATGAGGTTCTATACCAGGAAATAGAGAAGAACTGGATTCTTCAAGAAAAGCTTGAAAAGGCTAATTATGAAATCACAAGACTCACTAAGTGGAACAAGTTCTCTGAGGCCATGAATTGGATTTTGGAAAATCAGAACAAAGGAAAAAAGGGCTTAGATTATACGAAATCATTACCGCCTTATAATTTTAGAAGCAAATATGTAGGTCTCCCTTGCAATATGCTTTTCACATTCTATGGTAATACATGCCACTATAAAGAAAGTTATATGGCTGTTAAAAGGACAGTAATAAACAATAAAAAGTTTGCTCTGCCTAGTTGGGCTAAAAAGGATTTGATTAATTTATTTTCTCATAATAGGGGCCAAACTTGTCTGGGTTCCTAAAAGTAGCCCCTGATTTGTTTTGGAGGCTGGAGTGGAAGTGAACAACCCAAGCTGGATTCTTGATAATAGTTGTTCAAGACACATGACAGGAGATAAAAGAAATTTTCTCTCACTCGCAGCATTTTGAGGGGGTAGTGTGGCTTTTAGAGGAGACAAGCGTGGTCAAATAGTTGGTATTGGAAGTGTTGGGAGATCACTGAATCATGTTCTTAAAAATGTGTAATGTATAGATGGGTTAAGGCAGAACCTGCTGAGTATCTCTCAACTGTATGATAGAGAAAATGAAGTCAGTTTCTCATCGATAAGATGCATTGTGAAGAACTTACAGAGTGGAAAAATAGTTAAGGGAAAAGGTGAACAATGTGTACAAGGTGTTGACACCCAATTTTGTCCCGAAATTTCAAAATTTCAAAATTAATTTGCTGACACTTACTTTTTATATAAATCTCAAAATATAGCATTTTGTGTTAATATAAAGCCAAGAATGTCCCTTTTCGAAAGAAATTATAAAATTTGACGTTCTGTCGTAATTTGGCTATTGTTTGCAAAGTTTTTCAATATTAGCAACTTGATATTTTCGGCTTTATATTACCTACAACATGTAAAATATTGGGAGCATTTATCTAATTAGAAATTTTTTCAAATTGATTTACGAAATTAGTTAAAGCTATTAGTTTTTAGAAAATAATCGGGATCGTTGTTCATCTTAAATTTCGGCCTATCTACGCAACATTCATATTACGCAACATCCAATTTCTTCCTAGCCCAATTCTAAAACCCTACCCCTCACCCATATATATACCCTTAAACCCTAGCCCCATCCACTATTCATCATCCTCCTTAACACCAAAAAAACCCTCTCCCACCCCTCTCATCTTCTTCAACACCCACTAGACATACCATTTTTTTTTACATAGAGCAACACCAATTCACAGTACACCCTCGTCTTCAGCCCCCATCTTCTCCATTTCCAATCAAAAAAAAAAATCCAGAAACACACCCACATATACAGACATACCCAGACCCACGCCAAACACATATGCAAACAATCACCACCTGAAAATACAGACACATCAACATCCCTCATCGTCTTCTTCATCAACTCAAACTAGTGACAACAACGTATCGTCACCACTACACATATACACACCCAGATCGAAAAGGAGATCAGAAACAGAGGGAGTGGTGGGATTCGCAGATGGAAAAGAGGTTTGGAAAATGGGTCAAGGCTGTTAAAACCACCACCGTCGCCGGAAGGTCTCATCGCCGGAGACCCAATTGTCCTAGTTGTTTCTGTTGTACTGCTAGTCGTCTTATTCCAATGATTTTGCTTACTGGCTTCTCTCCGTCTCTGGTTGATGTATGATTGAAATTGAAGTACGGAATTGGGGTTGCAGCGACGCCACCCACTGGTGGTTGCTCCTCCTTTAAGCCACTGCTTGATTTGCCTATGTTGACATTTTAGCCGGCGGGTTCATTGCTAATTGCTCCTATATCGAGCACCTGCCTTTGCCTATTCGCATGGTCGCTGCTTCATTCTGCGTGCCCTATCGCCGCTATCACTGCTTGCCATCGGAATTGGTCTATTCCGGTTTCGCTGGTTCCGTCTACTGCATTTCGTACCATTTTGACATAAGTGTATTTGTTATTTGGGGTCTTGCCTTTTGTTGGATTCTGCTATTTTCTTGTTCCCTTATCTTTTGGGTTTGACTGATTCTCCTCGAGCTTTGCAGATTGCCAGCATGCTTGAAATTTTACTGGAGATATACTGATCTTGAACAGATATTACACCATTGGCCAATGAAAAAATACGTATACACGTATTGAGGCCTACACAAGGAATTGACGGATAATGAATTGACGGATTTTGAACATGATACTACACTTGAACCGTCCCGTTCCTGTGTCCCTAACGCAAAAGGCGATGATGAATGCATTTTAATGTTAGGCAAGTTGAATAGAGTAACGGGTTTGGTGCTTTGGCACGGCAACACGGCCCGGGCTCCGTGTTTGCAACCGTACCAAATCCCGAGTCTCTATTCGACGCGCCATACAAACCTGAGCCTAAATTTTGCAAAAACAACCTCTTTATTTTTATTATTATTATTATTATTATTATTATTATTATTATTATTATTATTATTATTATTATTATTATTATTATTATTGTATATTCTATTATTATTATTATTATTATTATTATTATTATTATTATTATATATTCTATTATTATTATTATTGTTATTTTATTTTATTAATTATTACACTTTATTATCGTACTAATTTAGTTTAAATTCCCATTTTATTGCGAGGTACATCTTTGCACGAGCAATTCGGGAACGCTTTTTGGCTAACTTCCGTTGCATTGGAGTCGTTTGGATTCAATTCGGACTCGAGCGTTCAGAAATAAGACTTAGAAATTTTAGAAAATCCAAGGCTCCCGCGAGTCGATCATTTCTCGGGTTTTACCTTTAAACTTTGCCTTTCTTTTCTTAGAGATATTTATGCAATAAATGTGTAGAATACTTATTTATCAATAATATTTGATTGTTTTATATTGTTTTACTTTATGTTCGTTGCCTTTTATTTTGAAGTCGTGATTTAATTTATTGCAAACTGAGGCCAATTAGCAAAATGCGTGCAAATTAAAATATTTTTCATAAACAAGTTTTTTTATTTCAATTAATTATTTTAGATAAATTTTCTAGAAAAGTATATTTTGCAAATATTTTGGAAACCTGTCGGATTAACCGTATTCTACGGAATTTCGGAAGTGACTTAAAAACCTTCTTCCGAAATTAATAAAACCTCTTACCTTTAGAATCTTTGAAAAGACCGTCTTTTTCTTAAAACGTAGTTTTTGCACGCATTTGTTAATTTGGTTCCCTGTTTTCCTTAAATTGGGTGGCGACTCCAAAAACTCCAAAAGAGTTAGCCCATCCTGTCGATATTCCGGAATTTATCCTTTTCGGAGGGTAATTTTTGGGGTTCAACAGCATGGCGACTCCGCTGGGGATCATTAAAGGTTTTGACCATAAAGGTTTCCAATTGTTTGCAACTAGCATGCCTAATTTATTTGCTTTATTATATCTGTTTGTTTGGTTTGCCTTATAAAGCATGCATCGTATTAATTTGTGCATAATCTGCATTCCGTTCATATTTCCTCCCTCATGGAGCCTGTCAATTCTCTTTCACCTCCTCGATTTCATCACGGGGTACCCGCTTGATGGGTAGTTATGCAGGAAGGGCATTGCCCTTACCTCACTCTTTCAAACTTCTTTCGTGTCACCAAAAGTTAGTTCGGGATATTGAGATTGCCTGGTTTTGTCATGGCCAGTTCTACTGCGTTGTGAGGCCAGGTCTATCCCGCATAGGTCGATTCAACCTCAACCGTTAGCCCACTCTTAGAAGGAGATTAGGTCATGCATGCATATTCACCTTAGTTTGGGGGAAGGTTCGGCAGATTTGGTTGGTTTGTGTTTTGGAGATGGTTTGGTGTAGTGAGATCTAAGAGGCGAAGCCCCTGGTGTCTTAAAAGGATCAGTGGGGTCCCTCTCGTGGATGGCTTTGCGTGTGTGCAGGCCTATGTTGATTATCCAGCTGCAACTTTGTAAAATTGAAGTATGCTTGTCGCATACTAGGAGAGCGAAGCCCCTGTGTCTTTGAATGACCAGTGGGGTCCCTCTTTGAAGACCAGTGCAGTCTTGGCTACCTAGGAAACTGAGAGGCTTGATTGAAGCCGAGGACCAGTGAGGAGCCCTATGAACAAGGTCAGTGAGCCTTGCAAAACCTAGGAGGCTGAGAGGTTTGTCTTAAGCCGAGGACCAGTGAGGTTTTGTTTTGAAAGGCCAATTGGCGCCTTTCGTGATTTGCAGTCTGGTATTGTGGAAGCAGTTGGAAATTTTCCCCCTGGATGTTGTAAACAATTGGGAGTTATGCTTGGAGGAGTGTAGATGTTTGCAAAAGCTATGGAGGATTGTTTTGGATTTTAGGCATTTGGGTTTAGAATTTTGTGCAGATGCTGTGGAGAGCATGAGCTGTGTTAAAATGTTAATTGCCTGCCTTGCTTTATTTGCTCAAGATGCGTTAAATACTAGGTGTTGCTTGCTTGTATGCAATCCTATGAATGACATGCAAACTATCTTAGTTACCCTTTGTGAGGTTTCTTTTGTTTTGTTTACTTCTCTATCAAATGTTGGATTTGTGAAGTGGCAGACCATCCACCATGCAAAGGTTTCGAGATATGATTGATGGTAGACACTCTAGCTCATGAACGGCGCAGTACCAGAAGCTAATGGCATTGCTTGAAAGAACTTGGCGATTGAACTTAGTAGCATTGTTTTCAATTTTAATTCAGATTGAGGCCCTGAATTGCATTGTACTTTAAAGCTTATGTTATTCTGAATCAACTCATTTTGAATTTATGAAAGTTAAAATAAAATTCATCGCATTCTTATTATGTTATTTACGCTTGCATTTATTTCCATTGCAAAATTAAAATTGATAAACTTGCCAAAACTTTGCTTGTGATGTATGGCAAAACAACTGAACAATTTGAAAACGATGTACTGAAAGTTATTGTCTGCGCTCTTTGGATATTGCACTATCTGTTAAAACTTCAACTGGGGCAGCTTTATTTGATGGTATATGGCATTGAAGCAGTGATGCAGAACTACGCACGGTCTGATTCCCAAGGAGGGATACATAGGCTCCCCCATCGGGCTCGACCCTTTAGCATTTAGGTTTTCATTTTTCCCCCAAGATAGCAACTGGGGCAATTTTTGCAAAATGAGTTAGAGATGCGCAAGATAATAACTGGGGCAGAATTTTGCAAGAAGCGGCGTTGGTTATTAAAGATGAGTTGACAAGAATTTTGAAATTGGTTAAGCAAACAGTGCAAAGTCTAAGACAAAGGACGTTCAGTTTGTTTTAAAATATATTACAAGTTTAAGTCAAGGCAAAATTATCAAAATGCATCTTTGACTTCATTTGCATCCGCATTAAAAATTTTTTATCTTGCCTCTATTTTTCAAAGTCTATGCTATTTGAGTTCATGAGCCAAGTTTCTGAAAGCAATTTGCAAATCCAAGTCCAATGAAGACGAGGAAGCAGCAAGATCAGGATGAAGTCTGCACAAATCAAACGCTTCCCCTTTCCTCCCCAAAGCTAACAATTTTTCTTTGAGAGCAGGAACATGAAAGCTTGCAATGAAAGGATCATTCGCATTATGGATGAACAATTTATTGAACGCGCATCCGAGTTGCCTTGCAAATTGCGTCGCATTGCCCTTTTCATGACTTAAAGCATTATGCTTTGTCATGAGTTATTGCCGAACAGGCGGCATTTCTACCCCTATGACTTTAATTCCTAATAGGCGACAAAGCCGAGGCTTGTTTTGTGTTTTCAAAACTAAGCCAAATAGGGCATCGCTTTGTTTCAGGCTATAATCCGCACAAGGCCATCCTTGCCGGATTGTCTCGCCAATTGATTTATAAATGGCTATCGCACTGACTACATTTCCGCACTACTTTGCCTTGCACTTATTTTGAATTATGCCTTCGCACTTGCTTTAAAATTAACGTCTTGCTTTACTCTTTCAGGTTGACCATCGGCTACGAGGATCCCCTTTGTTGGACTGGTCTCGCTTATTGATTCGCCAAATGGCTCTTGCATTGCTCTACATTCCCGTTAACAGCTCAGTCCCGAGACCCTCCTTGCTTCGTGCCGGACCGGTTCGCCAGCTGATTTGTTCGACAATCAACCCCAAGACCCTCCTTGCTGCGTGCCCGACCGGCTTGCCAGTTGATTTGTCAAGATTGTTCAAATTGCTTCGCACTTGCTTTAAATTATGCCTTTGCATTTCTTTGTATTACATCTTGTTTTACTTTTCAGATTAACAGGTCATTCCCGAGACCCTCCTTGCTTCGTGCCGGACCGGCTCGCCAGCTGATTTGTAGACAATCAACCCCAAGACCCTCCTTGCTTCATGCCCGACCGGCTTGCCAGTTGATTTGTCAAGATTGTTCAAATTGCTTCGCACTTGCTTTAAATTATGCCTTTGCATTTTCTTTGTATTACGTCTTGTTTTACTTTTCAGATTAACAGGTCAGTCCCGAGACCCTCCTTGCTTCGTGCCGGACCGGCTCGCCAGCTGATTTGTAGACAATCAACCCCAAGACCCTCCTTGCTTCATGCCCGACCGGCTTGCCAGTTGATTTGTCAAGATTGTTCAAATTGCTTCGCACTTGCTTTAAATTATGCCTTTGTATTTTCTTTGTATTACGTCTTGTTTTACTTTTCAGATTAACAGGTCAGTCCTGAGACCCTCCTTGCTTCGTGCCGGACCGGCTCGCCAGCTGATTTGTAGACAATCAACCCCAAGACCCTCCTTGTTTCATGCCCGACCGGCTTGCCAGTTGATTTGTCAAGATTGTTGAAAATGCTTTGCACTATGCCTTCGCATTTGCTTTATTGCTTCGCCAGTGGATGGGAAGACAATTTATTAAAAATATTGCAGCTTGCACTAACAAATTACGTCATGCCTACCATAAGCAATTGGAGGCCTTATTTTGAAGCCTATCATAAGCAATTGAAGGCTCTTTTATCATTTGATCCTACCGTAAGCAATCGGGGATCTTATCATCAAGTCTATCGTGAGCAAGCGAAGACTTCATTAGCATTCATGCCTACCATAAGCAATTGGAGGCCTTATTTTGAAGCCTATCATAAGCAATTGAAGGCTCTTTTATCATTGATCCTACTGTAAGCAATCGGGGATCTTATCATCAAGTCTATCATGAGCAAGCGAAGACTTCATTAGCATTCATGCCTACCATAAGCAATTGGAGGCCTTATTTTGAAGGCTATCATAAGCAATTGAAGGCTCTTTTATTATTGATCCTACCGTAAGCAATCGGGAGTCTTATTATCAAGTCTATCGGGAGCAAGCGAAGACTTCATTAGTATTGAAACCTACCATAAGCAATTGGAGGCCTTATATTGAAGCCTATCATAAGCAATTGCAGGCTCTTTTGTTATTGATCCTACCGTAAGCAATCGGGGGGTCTTATTATCGAGTTTATCGTGAGCAAGCGAAGACTTCATTAGCATTGAAGCCTATCATAAGCAGTTGGAGGCCTTATTTTCAAGCCTATCATAAGCAATTGAAGGCTCTTTTGTTATTGATCCTACCGTAAGCAATCGGAGGTCTTATTATCAAGTCTATCGTGAGCAAGCGAAGACATCGTTATCATTTGAAGCCTACCATAAGCAATTGGAGGCATTATTCTGAAGCCTATCATAAGCAATTGAAGGCTCTTTTGTTATTTATCCTACCGTAAGCAATCGGGGGTCTTATTATCAAGTCTATCGTGAGCAAACGAAGACCTCATTATCATTGAAGCCTACCATAAGCAATTGGGGGCCTTATTTTGAAGCCTATCATAGACAATTGAAGGCGCTTTTGTTATTGATCCTACCAAGAAGGATCAACCTAGAGGTTCTCCGGGCGGAGTACTTTGTCAGTTGATCGAAGGAAGAACTTATCGATAATACCCGCATTTACAATTTTATCACTTTATCTATTTCCTATTCCAATTATTACAGTATATTAGCAGTTGCACGCTTACCGCTTGTTGAGATTATTACAGGATTTTAGCAGCACCGCAGCAGCGCTTGGAGCATTACATGGAGCTTTTCTTAGCGGTGAACTGGGCAATCGTTGATATGAGCTAGACTCGTCAACGAAGACCTGAAGAATCGCACCCGCATAAGTCATCCACCCTAGAGGTAAGTCTCTTGTTAACCCTGAGTCTGAGGTTTGAGATTGAAGACAAGATGGCTCGATTATCAAGGTGCAGTGGAAGCTATGTCCGTGTAAACCCCTCTTTATGGGTGTGTCGTCGACCATATTTTCATAACTTGGGTGGTTACAAGCCTCTTTTCCCGCGCTCGAGTAGTCGTTACTATCTCGTCTTTGATTTTCAAATCGCGTCGAACTACATATGGCCTGATTCTCTTTCAGCCCGAGATATGTAGGCAACTCGGAAACCGGAGCTCGGCCATGTCCATAAGCTTCGCATTTTGATCCCAGGAATCAGAGATTTGGCTTTACCGTGACAAAATTGGGTTTCACGTCAACTTCTTTACCCAGGAAACTCTTTCATCCTTTCCGGGTAAAGAGGGGCAGCTGTTGACACCCAATTTTGTCCAGAAATTTTAAAATTTCGAAATTAATTTGCTGACACTTACTTTTTATATAAATCTCAAAATATAGCATTTTGTGTTAATATAAAGCCAAGAATGTCCCTTTTCGAAAGAAATTATAAAATTTGACGTTCTGTCGTAATTTGGCTATTGTTTGCAAAGTTTTTCAATATTAGCAACTTGATATTTTCGGCTTTATATTACCTACAACATGTAAAATATTGGGAGCATTTATCTAATTAGAAAATTTTTCAAATTGATTTACGAAATTAGTTAAAGCTATTAGTTTTTAGAAAATAATCGGGATCGTTGTTCATCTTAAATTTCGGCCTATCTACGCAACATTCATATTACGCAACATCCAATTTCTTCCTAGCCCAATTCTAAAACCCTACCCCTCACCCATATATATACCCTTAAACCCTAGCCCCATCCACTATTCATCATCCTCCTTAACACCAAAAAAACCCTCTCCCACCCCTCTCATCTTCTTCAACACCCACTAGACATACCATTTTTTTTACATAGAGCAACACCAATTCACAGTACACCCTCGTCTTCAGCCCCCATCTTCTCCATTTCCAATCAAAAAAAAAAAAATCCAGAAACACACCCGCATATACAGACATACCCAGACCCACGCCAAACACATATGCAAACAATCACCACCTGAAAATACATACACATCAACATCCCTCATCGTCTTCTTCATCAACTCAAACTAGTGACAACAACGTATCGTCACCACTACACATATACACACCCAGATCGAAAAGGAGATCAGAAACAGAGGGAGTGGTAGGATTCGCAGATGGAAAAGAGGTTTGGAAAATGGGTCAAGGCTGTTAAAACCACCACCGTCGCCGGAAGGTCTCATCGCCGGAGACCCAATTGTCCTAGTTGTTTCTGTTGTACTGCTAGTCGTCTTATTCCAATGATTTTGCTTACTGGCTTCTCTCCGTCTCTGGTTGATGTATGATTGAAATTGAAGTACGGAATTGGGGTTGCAGCGACGCCACCCACTGGTGGTTGCTCCTCCTTTAAGCCACTGCTTGATTTGCCTATGTTGACATTTTAGCCGGCGGGTTCATTGCTAATTGCTCCTATATCGAGCACCTGCCTTTGCCTATTCGCATGGTCGCTGCTTCATTCTGCGTGCCCTATCGCTGCTATCACTGCTTGCCATCGGAAGTGGTCTATTCCGGTTTCGCTGGTTCCGTCTACTGCATTTCGTACCATTTTGACATAAGTGTATTTGTTATTTGGGGTCTTGCCTTTTGTTGGATTCTGCTATATACTTGTTCCCTTATCTTTTGGGTTTGACTGATTCTCCTCGAGCTTTGCAGATTGCCAGCATGCTTGAAATTTTACTGGAGATATACTGATCTTGAACAGATATTACACCATTGGCCAATGAAAAAATACGTATACACGTATTGAGGCCTACACAAGGAATTGACGGATAATGAATTGACGGATTTTGAACATGATACTACACTTGAACCGTCCCGTTCCTGTGTCCCTAACGCAAAAGGCGATGATGAATGCATTTTAATGTTAGGCAAGTTGAATAGAGTAACGGGTTTGGTGCTTTGGCACGGCAACACGGCCCGGGCTCCGTGTTTGCAACCGTACCAAATCCCGAGCCTCTATTCGACGTGCCTTACAAACCTGAGCCTAAATTTTGCAAAAACAACCCCTTTATTATTATTATTATTATTATTATTATTATTATTATTATTATTATTATTATTATTGTATATTCTATTATTATTATTATTATTATTATTATTATTATTATTATTATTATTATTATTATTATTATTATATATTCTATTATTATTATTATTGTTGTTATTTTATTTTATTAATTATTACACTTTATTATCGTACTAATTTAGTTTAAATTCCCATTTTATTGAGAGGTACATCTTGGCACGAGCAATTCGGGAACGATTTTTGGCTAACTTCCGTTGCATTGGAGTCGTTTGGATTGAATTCGGACTCGAGCGTTCAGAAATAAGACTTAGAAATTTTAGAAAATCCAAGGCTCCCGCGAGTCGATCATTTCTTGGGTTTTACCTTTAAACTTTGCCTTTCTTTTCTTAGAGATATTTATGCAATAAATGTGTAGAATACTTATTTATCAATAATATTTGATTGTTTGTATATTGTTTTACTTTATGTTCGTTGCCTTTTATTTTGAAGTCGTGATTTAATTTATTGCAAACTGAGGCCAATTAGCAAAATGCGTGCAAATTAAAATATTTTTCATAAACAAGTTTTTTTATTTCAATTAATTATTTTAGATAAATTTTCTAGAAAAGTATATTTTGCAAATATTTTGGAAACCTGTCGGATTAACCGTATTCTACGGAATTTCGGAAGTGCCTTAAAAACCTTCTTCCGAAATTAATAAAACCTCTTACCTTTAGAATCTCTGAAAAGACCGTCTTTTTCTTAAAACGGAGTTTTTGCACGCATTTGTTAATTTGGTTCCCTGTTTTCCTTAAATTGGGTGGCGACTCCAAAAACTCCAAAAGAGTTAGCCCATCCTGTCGATATTCCGGAATTTATCCTTTTCGGAGGGTAATTTTTGGGGTTCAACACAAGGCTTCACTAGGATTTCTTCTAGAAAACAATTTGACTTGTTTGAATATTCATGAAAGTGATTCACAGCTATGGCGCAAGTGGTTGAGTCATGCAAGCTTGTCAAAGTTAAAAGCTAACATCCAAGGACCTTGTTCGTGGATTGCCTGCCAATAAGTTTGAGGATATTAAGATATGTGATGCTTGTGTCAAGGGGGAGCATGTGAGGTCTTCATTCAAGTCGAAGAAAGCGGTAAGCACTTCCAAACCACTTGAGTTAGTATATCTGGACCTTTGTGGCCCAATGAAAGTAAGGAGCATAGGAGGAAAGAGGTTCGTGTTGGTGATAGTTGATGACTATTCAAGATACACATGGACCCTAATTCTTTCTTCAAAAGATGAGGCGTTTGACAACTTCAAAGCAAGTATTGTGCAGAAGAAGCTGAGTTTTGAACTAGTGAGCATCAGATCTGACCATGGTACTGAATATAAAATGCAAGGTTTGTTGAATACTGCTTCAAGAATGGCGTTGATCATAATTTCTCTGCACCAAGACCCTACGGTAAACTAGGGTAGTTGAAAGGAAGAATAGATCCTTGGAATATATGGAAAGAACTATGTTGTTTTCTAGTGGTTTAGCAAAGAGCTTTTGGGCTAAAGTAGTAAGCACAACTTGCTATATTGTTAAATAGGTGCTCCATAAGAGCAATTCTTGACAAGACTCCATTTGAACTGCTTAAAGAAAGGAAACTGGACATTGCACATCTAAGACATTTTGGGTGTAAGTATTTTATTCACAACAATGGCAAAGAACCTCTTGGCAAATTTGATGTAAGAAGTGATAAAGCTGTTTTTTTGAGATACTCTACACAGAGCTAAGCCTATAAAGTTTTCAACAAGAGGACACAGTGTGTTGAAGAGAATGTTAATGTGGTGTTTGATAAATATGACATGGTGTTCACTGAAGGGACAGTTGATGATCATGGAATAGGTCATGCCTGAGAGGAATCCACTGAAGATTCAGAGAACTCATAAGAGAAAGAAGAACATCAAGGTGGAAAAGGGACCTCGACTCAGGGGGAACAAGCAGTCAATATGTCAGGAGGAATAACTGATCAAGAAGATGAAAATAATGAAGAGGCTGGTCCTTTCCAAGGGTCTGATGAAGGTTCTTCACAGCAGATACTTCCAAAGCCTTGGAAGCATCAAACTTCTCATCCATTGGAGAATGTTTTGTCTGAGTTGAACACTGACATTATGATAAGATCTGCTTTGAAGAACTTCTGTGCATTTTTTGCGTTTCTATCAGCAATGGAACTAAAGAATGTGAAGAAAGCATTAGTAGACCCAAATTGGGTAATTGCCATGCAGAAGGAATTACACCAGTTTGAGAGGTGCAAGGTTTGGCACTTGGTTCCTAAGCCAAAAGATAGATCCGTCATTAGAACCAAGTGGGTCTTCAGAAAAAAGTTAGATGAGCGTAGTTACAAGGAACAAAGCTAGGTTGGTGGATCAAAGGTATAGTTAGGAGGAAGAAATTGACTATGATGAGACCTTTGCACCTGCAGCCAAAATAGATGCCATAAGGATGCTGATTTCTTTTGCTACTTACGTGAAATTCACACTATATCAAATGAATGTGAAAAGTGCATTCTTGAATGTTATCTTTGTAATCACCTAATTTCGCCACAAAAACTAAAATTGCTAGAAATAGCATTGTTAATTTTCATGTGATTTTTGTCAATTTTCCCACTTAATTTAGTTATTTATGTTCTTTAAATAGAAGAAATACAAAAGAAAATTACCAAAAAATATATTCATTGTGCATAATAATTTATTTATTTATTGTGTGTTATTGTAGTCATATGTGGTTTTATGTGTTGATTAAGTATTTTATTAGTTAGAATTTTTGTAATTAAAGGTTGAAAGAAGTTTATACTTTGTTTAATCAAGATGGCTATTGGGTTAATCCATATCAAAAATTAGAAAAAAAAAAAGAGCAGCCCAATATTACACTCTTTGACCTGGCCCAATTAAATGATATAAACGCCAAAATTTTTCCATTTTGCTCATTTTTCCCAACTCATAAAAACTCTGGCCGAATTCCACCAGCTTCTTCGGAGCTCCGTCGACGCCGACGGCAGCTACCCTCTTTCAGGCCAAAAATTACATGAGTATAATCGCCTCTCTATCCTCTCTCTAGTTCTGTTACCCGCTTCCCCAAATTGCTATTGGTTTGGTATTGATCGAGGTTCAAAAGTGAGTCAAAATCCTAGCTCTGGCCACGATGAGTTTTTCCAGCTAACCTACTCGTCTCGTTCTCCTCTATATGTTTCTGAGGTTATTTTCCCCGAAACCCCTTAGTTTCCATGTGCTTCGCCTCTACCGCGATTCCCATTTCTCTGTCGTGGCCTTGGTGGTCTGTGGTGGGGTAACTGTTATAGTGGAAAGTCGTTGCATCGTAGTAGTGATGTATGTGCGATACTATAATCCAGGAGGGTTTGGTGTAGGGAGACTGTGATATGGTGATGGCGATGAATTGAATGGCACGACAGTGGTGTGGGGAAGTGATGAAGCAAGGGTGCGTGTGGTGGTAGTGTTTGAACTAGTGGTATTCCAATTGGTGTGATTTTGCTTCGACAAAGACGATAGCGCGATGGACTGTTACAGTGGCGATGCAATAAGGAGATTAGGGCGGATAAGCAACTGTTGTGCCTATGGTAGTAAGGGGATAGTGATGATTGATAGTCAGCTTATGGCGACGTAATGGCAGGATTGAATCAGTTTCAGGTGTTGAAAGCACTAGGCTACGATGATGATATTAATGGTGATTTGGAGGCGGTCGCGTTGGCTATCGCGGTGCTGCTTCGATATGCTGAGGCGAATAGTGGTGGTGCTGCGAATGAAGTCGTGACAGCGGCGTAGACAATGCTGGTGAGGACGAGGAAGCGGAGCAATGATCCTATGGTGACAATGTAGTGGCTTTCATTTTAGATGTATAATTCTGAAATCTTGCTAGCTTAGTGTTGTTTAGAATGAGATAATCTGTATGAATACCAATTGATGAAAGTGGCCACAAACATATGAATACATACCCATTTGAGATGATCTCGCCTTTATTGTTTTATGCTCTAGGGGAATGAAATTGGTTTACTGTGAAATTATTTTGCTTAAGCTTGTGGTTCAAACGTGATTATCCATGAGATGTTTTGTCCAGCCAATGTTAATTGTTAAGTAAAATCATAGGTATGTGTTTATGTATGAGAGTTATATGATTAGCAATTGTTCAAGTGTAAGGATGGTTTTCTCTTTTTGTCTTGAGTCCATTGTGAAACTGCTTTGAATATGTTTGGAGAGATCAGGATCGTCTAGTATGTTTACTTTTGATTTTGTGTTGACGTGTGTTAGATCAAGGATGTTAGTTTAGTGTTCAGTGTAGAACTTGTTGTGTTAACATAATTGATTAGTTAATTTAGGTCTAAATATGTTCATGTTGTCGCATTGTTTAGTTTGCTCAGAGTTCAATTATTTGTGAAGCTGGGAGTTGATGTTAAGGTCATTTAGTGAGTCACTTGGATATAAGTTGAAATCCAAAATGTGGGAGTCAAGAGTAATAAAGTTGTATCAGGTAGAAAATGCCCGTAAGTTCAAATCCAAAAAAAAAAATTGAGTTAAAAGAGTCAAAAAGTCATTAAAAAGACAAAAATAAGGTACTTTTGGCAGCTTGGAACAAGGCTTTCTCTGCCACATTTTAGATGTCTAGTACAAGCTTTAGCATGCCAAATTTAATGTTTCTGAAAAGTTAAGACTTTGGAACATGGGTTAGTAATTTTACCCAAATTTTTACCCTCATCCCCTACTCTATCTAATACAGTGTTTTTTGTCATTTGAGGACACGTTAACATCTGAAATTTACACCAACACTAGATCTGAAAGAGAGAAGAAAAAATATTAGAAGAAGGAAAAAAAAGGGAGTGAGTTAGGTGGTAAAAAGAGGAGTCTTCCAGAGTTCTATCTTCAAGTTTAAGGTTTAATGTAGAAGTGTAAAAATGATTTTAAGTTGCTGTTGGTGCTGCTGTTTAAGGTTGAGCTAGATTTGGGCCCTAGCTTGTTTTTCTTTCATGTGGTTGCTTGGAAAATCTTCCTAGTAGGTAAATATATATCCATCCTTTGTATTTATTTTAAAATCTTGAATGGTTGTTGTTTAAATATGAAGGGCCACCAAGGCCCATTGAGTTGTATTGTTAAGCATGTCTACGTATTATATTATTATTGTTATTTGTTGAATTTTATTAAAGAAGACATGAAACAAAAGTTTAAGTTTATTTAAGTTGGACCACAATCTAACCAGGCCCATTTGTATATTTAATGAAATGAAGGATGATAAGAATTACAAATTTGGGCAGATTTAGTTTGTTCCAATTAATGTGTAAGAAATGAGATTGGTTCGCTAAAATACTAATCTCGGACAGCTTCAAATTGGACATAGGCAAAAGTATTAAGAATGACACATATTCGAAAAGTGTTAGAGGCGTGCAGTTAATGTTGAATTAAAATTAAAGTCGCCGACGTTTACATGAAACTCACTTATTATTGAAGATTCGATGGACAATGTGTCTGGGGATAATCTTTAATAGAGTTTTATCAATGAACATATGACTCAAAAACAAAATTAAAACATACAAACGCCAAACTTTTACATGAAGCTCATATTATTGAAGATTCGAACGGACAACAGTCCGTGGATAATCTTCAATAGAGTTCCATCAATGAAGATGCAACGTTCAAAACTAAATCAAAGCGGAACAAAATAATTTTGCAATTAAAAAACAAACATAATCCACAAGAGTTGAAATGCATCAAAAAAGTAAATGTGCTTGCACAGAACTCGAGGGTGCCTAACCCCTTCCCGAGAGTCAACTGAGATCCTTACCCGGATACTCTGATGCAGACCGTTTACGAGTCATAAGGTGTTCCAAGGTACACTTTGATGACTTGGCACATCTTTAACTTTTCAATTGGCGACTTCCAGTAATCTCTTATAATTTGTGTACCTTAAAACGCCCAGTCATGCCTTTTTATTAAAAAGAGGGTGTGACAGCTTGTGACTCGGCTAGGGAGGAAGGTAAAAACTTAGAGTCTCAGGCTTTAAAATTTATCACCTTTCGGCTTTTGAGTACTGTTCGTATATGTTGCCTTGATTGTTACCGCTTTGATATGCTTGAAATGTATATACACAATTGTCTTCTCTCGTATACCTCTGAGTCTTCTGGAACACTGCACACAAGCACACCAGTTCCGCTTCTACCTTTGGAATTTCTATCGTGTCTCAGGACACACAAAGTTGAAACCGATTAGGAGGAGCTGCGTTGGGTTAGGCCGTTTGACGTTGTCGTCCGGGACCCCCGAGGCATTTCCAAATGGCTGAATCACTAGATCATGAACCAATTGAGTCACCTAGAGTTAAATCAATGCTTATTCTAGGCCGATTTATTTGTATGTCATTGAACTTAGTGAGGTGCGGTGCACCGGTACCGCACTTGTCTAGGCTGACTCTCTTGTGTCATGATGGAGCACGTATCCCCAAAATACACATCATGGAATATTATGTGTTGCATTTTCTCTCGTCAAAGAGTTGTTATATTGATCGATCATTGGGGGGCGAATGTCAAGTTTTGAAAAAAAGGGGAAAAAATAGAAGAAAAATGAATGAAAATAGGTATTCAAACTGGGTCTCTGAAATTTTTGTTTAGTTGTTATTTCACACTACTATAATGGTGAATTTTTAAGAACTCTTTGAGTCTAATTTTGTGTCTAGGTTTTGGTCCCACGTATTAGAAAGCAATTTTGCTATCGTTTTGCGCCGTTATTATAGAAAAATTTTGGGTCCCTTTCGTATCGGAGCATGTGTCTAAGTCTAGTCCTGAGTTTTAAAAAATAACTTATCAGGGTTTTACGCCGTCATAATGGCGAAATTTTTATAACCAATTTTATGTCTAATTCGTGTAATATTTTGTGTTGAAATCATTGCCGTGTCGTCATAATGGACAGATTTTGTAAATACTCTAAGATTCATTTTCAAATTAGATCGAAGAGTTTTTTTCAAAAATTAAAATTTTGTGCACATCTTTACGTTGTTATATTGTCCGATTTTGGAGTCATCTTTCGGATAAAAAAGTGATTTGTTTCATAATATGTTCTTAAGTTTCGTTCGAATCTCGGATTGAGTTTTAATTTTTTATTAAATAAAGGAAAAATGCCTTAAAAGTCCCTTGAACTTATCTCATATTTGTTGTTACACACTCATACTTTGACAAGGTCCTATTACCCCCTTGAACTATAACGAAATGGAATTATTTGCATCCTAAGTGATAATATGGCACAGTCAGTGAGTTTACCCAACCGAATACGCGTGAGAAAAGCAATGAAGGAAAGATAAATTAGTTTTATGGATCCATATCTTTATTTCAACTCCATTTCAGCCATCATCATCCTGCTCCTATACTAAAATGGCAAAACTCAAGCTTTTCTTTTTCTCCACCTTCTTCTACAGGTAGAAATCCTCTCAATATTGAATTACATTTAGAAAGAAAAAGGTTGAATTACTTCGAACATTCTAATTCTTTTTACCTTCTGATTCTCTTTTTACAAATTCTGAATAAAGAGTTCACTAAAAATCTGGGACGGGCAGTATTTAAAAAAAATTAGGCTCAACATATAATGACTTGATAGCCCAACGCCTCCAAGAAAATTCACCTTTATCAACGAAAATAACCAATCCATTGTCGATGAAATAATTAAATCCAAAACAAAGAGACCAAAAATAAAAATAATGTAAGAAAGAACAGTATACGGAAGTCTCTTTTTTTATCCTGTATTTATTTTTAGAGTAAAAATTGAAACCTATTAGATGAAAGAGAAAATAAGTATCTTTTGATTATTCATGAGAAGGACAAAGAAAGATAGCCATAAATTGAAGTTGAGGATGATTTATTTTGTCCTTTGTTTCTGTCTTGTTACAGTACATTTTTTTGCATGGGGAATGATACACATAAAAGGTTGATACTTGATGAGAATTACATATGGTAGTAGAGAGTGAGATTAATAACTGCAGTTGATCTACGGCGGTCTTACGGTAGCTTTAAAATTGAAAACGAGAAGGGAATAAAGCCAAAAAAAAAAAAAAAAAAAGGAATAAGAAAAGAAAAATAAAAAATAATTATGACATAGCAGCGCATGCCAGTCACTCAGTGCCAGAAATTTGGCCTTCTTGTTTCAGGAGTGTAATAATTCTCCTTCTAAATAATTCAGGGGGTAATAGGACCTTGTCAAAATATGAGTATATAACAGCAAATATAGCATAAGTTCAGGGGGGCTTTTATGCCTTTTCCCTTAAATAAAAGCAAAATCGTTATTTTAGGGTCCCATTTTATTTTTTTTTAAGGTCAAGTTAAAGTATAGATGATAAATTGCAATTGTCACGACCTTTTTGAACTTAAAAAAAGGGCAGTGAACTAGGTGTTTAAAGGTACACAAATTATTAAGAGATTTGGAGTCGCCACTTGACAAGTTAAAGGTGTGCCAAGTCACCAAAGTGGTGTACCAAGAACATCTTTGACTCGTAAATAGTCTACATCAGAGTTTCGGGTAAGGATCTCAATTGACTCTCGGGAAGGTGTTAGGCACCCTCGAGTCCTGTGCCAAGCACAGTTGCTTCATTGACGCGTATCAACTCTTTAAATTTGTTTGTATTTCTTCTTTGATTGCTTATGACTTGATTTATCTAGTTTGTGTGTTCAAATGGAACTCGAATCGAGATATAATCGCGCGAGCACTTCATTCATCCGAAATTTTCGACTTAAGCCAATTAAATCGCGCAGGCACTTAACCCGTTCGAGATCTCCTGGCTTAAATGAGTTCCACATGAACACTTTCTCATTTAGCAGCTTCGTCCTATTTACATTGCCTAGCCGTATGTTATCTCTTCTACTATTAAAGTTGTTTAATGCACTTTGCTTTTGACTTGAAATTAAATCAAGCTTACTTGAATTAACTCTCGTTTTCCCTACCTTAGACAATTTTACATCTGGATTTTGCAAATGCTTACTGCATCGTTTTGTATTATAATCTACTTATCAAGTCCTGCTTTGCTATACATTTAATACTTAACCATTTCAAAATACTTTACAACCTTTGCTTATTCTTTCACGAGTAGCATTAAATTTGTCTATTTGCATGCTTCAGTGACATGATACGCACAGTTTAATGGTTAAACAACTTCTTTTCCGCTACATTGAACTCACAACATTTCTTTAACAAAGGTACAAGACTAAGACATAGGAAAATACAACAAAGCCTTGAAAGGCCATTTTTATTCATGCTCGAAGCCTTTAACAGGCCAACAAATACATACAAGACAAAAACAATGATTAAAAAATTTACCTTAACGAGTTAAATATTCCGAAGCTAACAAAAACAGCAATGAAAACACCATACTAAGCCCAAACCTTCAGGAACATACAACAGAAGAAACAACACCTTAACAGCCCCTTTTAAACTCTAAACTTTACTTTTAACACTATCTCTAACTCAAGACTTTAGTATTCCTAACTCTTTCATCTCACTTTTCTTTTTCTATCTCCTCTCACTTATCTAGCTTTTGCTCTCTCAAAATTCTTTCTATGTTACTCTCAAGTTTTCAAATCTATTTTTTGATTTCTTAAGAGTAAGAAAGTGTTTTTTTCTAGATCTACAAGTGCTTTTCAGAGAGTAAAAATATTTCTATAGAGAGAGAAGTGAAGTTTTAGCTCTTGTTGGTATGCCCAAGTGAGAGGAAAAGCTCTCTCCTAAATAGACAAATAAAGGAGGGGTCAAAGTGGCTGAAAGCTAAGTCTTAATACAAAGCCCCACATGTTAAATGAAAGCAAGCAGTCCTCACAAAACAACAAGAAAGGTGGCAGGGAAAGACAATTTTTCAGCTGCCTTCATTGCTTTTTCTTTTGACTTTGAACTGTCTTAGAAAGTGACAGATTTTTTTTTTTAAAAATTTTCATATTTACAGCAAGCTAAATTAAAACAAAATTTATCCACTAAGAATGCTGATTAATTGAACTCTAAGAATCCCAATCCCTAATGTATAAAGCTAACTAAAACAGGTCCTCATTACTTTTCTAAAGAGTAGCTAAAACACTTTTAAAACTGGCCCAAAACATTTGCACAATTCCAAGTACTACAAGCTTTCTTGCACTCCCTCTTAATCATTAAACCAAATGCCCAAAAACAGAAAAACTCTTTTGCCTCAAACAACAAACTAAAGACTAATAAGATTAAAGCATGTTTGGCGACATTTCAACCGACTTAGAACAATTCATGCTTGACGAACTAACAGACACAAAAAACTTTATAGATATTTCATTTGAAGACAAACTGATATACGTCAGCTCAAAGCTTTAAACAACTAGACCAAGACAAACTTTAGCAAATTCACGTCTAAGCAAAACTTGAAATAAACCAACTCGGACAGGCTTGTCCAGATAACAACTACAACTTTCGATAGACTAAGAATGAACCAACTAGCAACTCTTGGACACAATAAACTTCATGTTTTATACAATCAATTCACACAAACATTACATGCGCATTGACACTACAATTCAACAGTGAACTAATCTTAATTTCCTCTTTAATTCATTGCAACAATACGCTTAATCATTTTTTCTCATCCAAGCGACAGATCCATACTCACAATATTGGAATTAGTTAACACCTAGACAAATAAAGGAAAGGAGAGACATAGAGTTTATGTCTAACCCATTACCAAGCAAACACAAACAAAGCTATCGAACGGCGCCTCCACAGTCTCGCGCCACCAGCTACCTCATCGTCACCATTGCCTCTCGTCACACGCTGCTGCATTGATAACGTCATAGATCATCAATTTTGTCTACAACACATCAAGCTTACCACCACATGACTGCCTTTGCATCATCACCATTGAAACAGTCCAAAACATCACTGCCTCGCCTATGAATACGCCACCACTATGAACTGTAAAAAAGCATCACAACGCCACCAGCTCCGCCCTCGTGGCACCACCACTATTGCCATAGTTGATGTGTCGTATTACACCATGCCAATCGCAGCACCATCACTACTAAACACTGCTACAAAGACATCACAATGACCCCATCATCCGATAGCCTCGCAATCCCCCAACACCATAACAGCCCCCACGAAGCCATAGCTTCACCAACATTGAACCACCACTAACTAATCCACCCAAATCCACACATTCGCCACCATATCAGCCCTCCTTCACCTATATCCCAGTAAAATCAATCTCACGAAACATTATGCCACTGCCTCGCAGCCACCGCATCGCTATCACCATGCTACCAGTTTCAAACGGGCGATTTTCGAGAAAAGTGAAACAAAGGAGGTGAAAAAGAAGATTGAGACGAACCTGTGAATATATAAGTTGGTCGGAGAAGTGAGATAACGCCGTCGCTTGCGGTGGAAGACGATGGCTTATGGCAGAATCCGACGGAGAACAAATATTGGGCAGAGTTCTGTTTTTTGTTTTAAGAAAGGGGAAATAGTGGACTAAAATAGCAAAAAGTTGATTGTTATACTAAGCGAGTTTGGCCGGGTCGAGAATGGGATGGACTGGGTTAAAATTACTTCAGATGGGCCAAATGGGATGGGCTAGGAAATTCTCAATTTGTTTAGCATAGTAATCCTTTCTACCTTATTAGTTCCTAACACTTAAGTAATTAACTAATTATAGTACAACATATACAAAAATCACAATTTAAAACACAACAACAATTTGGACAACTAATACATGAAGAAATATTTTGATAATTTTCTAATATTTTTCTTAATTAATTAATTAAAATGGTTAAATAAAGGGTAAAATCTAGCAAAAAATCATACGATAATTAACACGACTATTTTACGTATTTTTGTATTTTTTGGTGCCAAATTAGGTGATTATAGCTGCTCCTCATTTTTCAAGAACACAAAGAGTTTTCGGACAAAGACATAATCGACAACTAATTTTGGCCCTTTTTGGTCCCAGTCAAGAGCGTGCTCTTCAAAATAGTGATCGTACCCTGAATATAAGGCTACATACATATCCTTAGACTAAGAAATCAAGTCAGTGTAGTTCCTCATGTGCGGTAGCTGGGACTACCGCATTCATACAGACACTACACTCTTCTAGACTCACGGGAACATACACTTGACATATCTAGACACTCAAAGACTAACTCTAGACACTTTCAGAACTAACTGGCTGACTCGACATTTCTAGACTTACCCGAATTGACTCGAGACACTTTTGACATACTAGAGCTGTTGTTGCTGGTCACTCATTGCTGGTTACTGGTTGCTGGCCGATGGTCACTTGCTTTACAATCGAAAGTACAGTCATTGATATGTAAAATCACAATTCCTACTCTAAGTCTTCATGCTTCTCAAGGGTGATGAACTGGTCCGAAGCACCAACTGCCCAAGTCTTGAAAACTTGAAATTGCCGTTTAGGCGGGCTTTAACTTGAAAGTTGAAATCGCCGCACAGGCAGGCTTTGACTTAAAATTTGAAATTGGCGCTTTGACGGGCTTCTACTTGAAAGTTGAAATTGCCGCTAGGGCGGGCTTTGACTTGAAAGTTGAATTTTCTGGTCAAGCGGGCTATGACTTGAAAGCTGAAATTGCCACTTGGATGGGCTTTGACTTGAAAGTTGAAACTGTCGTTTGGGCTGGTTTTGCTTGAAAATTAAAATTGCCGCTAGGGCGGGTTTTGACTTGAATGTTGAAATTGCCGCTTTGGCGGGCTTTGACTTGAGGCTGAAATTTCCACTTTGCTGGGCTTTAACTTGAAAGTTAAAATTGCCGCTCGGACGGGCTTTGACTTGAATGTTCAAATTTCTGCATTGACGGGCTTTGACCTGAAAGTTGAAATTTCTGCTTTGACGGGCTCTGACTTGAAACTTGAAATTGCCGCTTTGGCGGGCTTTGACTTGAAAATTGAAATTGCCGCTCGGACGGGCTTTGACTTGAATGTTGAAATTGTCGCTTTGACAGGCTTTGACTTGAAAGTTGAAATTGCTGCTTTGACGGGCTTTGACTTGAAAGATGAAATTGCCGCTTTGATAGACTTTGACTTGATAGTTGAAATTGCCGCTTTGACGGGCTTTGACTTAAAACTTGAAAGTTGAATTTGCCGCTCTGGTGGTATGACTTGAAAGCTGAAATTTCCACTTGGATGGGCTTTGATTTGAAAGTTGAAACTGCCGCTTGGGCTGGCTTTGACTTGAAAATTGAAATTGCAGCTCGGGCGGGCTTTGACTTGAATGTTGAAATTGCCGCTTTGACGGGCTTTGACTTGAAAGTTGAAATTTCCGCTTTGGCGGACTTTGATTTGAAAATTGAAATTGCCGCTCGGATGAGCTTTGAATTGAATGTTGAAATTGCCGCTTTGACGGGCTTTGACTTGAAAGTTAAAATTGCCACTTTGACAGGCTTTGACTTGAAAGTTGAAATTTTTGAAAACTTGAAATTGCCGCTTAGGCGGGGCTTGACTTGTAAGAAATTGCTGAAAACTTAGAATCGCCGCTCGGACGGGCTTTGCCTTGAAATTTCCGCTCAGGCGGTCTTTGATTATAAAAACGTTGAAATTGCCGCTCGGGTGGGCTTTGAGTGTAGAAAATTTGAGATGGCTTAAAACTTGAAATTTTTTTTCAAGCGGGCTTTGACTTGAAAGTTGAAATTGCAACTCGGGCGGGCTTTGACTTTAAAATTTAACTGCATCTTTAAATTTTACTATCCTTTGACGATCTCTTTTATGCTACAATCCTTGGTGTGTTATTTTTTTTCCAAGTTCGGTGCTGATCTCCAATTATCAAGCTTGGTCCTGACTCGCTCTAGTAAAACTATGAAACTTGTAAGCAAGTTTTGTAAAACTTTCTTCGCTCGTTTATGATGTTATCAATGGGAAGAAATGTGAAGAAAAAAAATGAGAAGCTAAGTGAAGATTTCAAAGAAAAGACATCGGATGAAAGATGCCCTAAAAGGTAAAAATAACTTTATCTAGAGGTGAAATGACGATCATAGTAAACATGACATGCATTTTTAAATCAACTTTTATTCCTCTCACATGGTCTATCCTTGACTTTGCCCCCAGCTTTCCAGTCTTGTTTGATGGAAAATCTAACGACCCTTATTCGACTAGTAGCGCCCTTTCAGATTTTCACCAACTAGCCTCTCTCTTTGTTCTTTTACCTCACAATTGTCTTGCAGAGTCCTTTCAGGTTTTCACCAACAAGACTTCATTTTTTTTGTTTTCTTTCATTTTCTGCTCTTCCCTATTGACCTCCCATATTTCTTTGCTAGTCGACCCCATCTTTCTCTATCTTTCTCCATTTGTCTGCCTTCATCTCGGTTCCCTCATAGATTTTCTTTCAATGACTTGTGTGCTCCCAGCTCCTAATTGTGATTGATGACAGTAAAGTGGGACTTCATAATGCGAAACATCTCCCTTGATACCCTACATGGCTTAACATTCTTAATGACTGGTCAAAAATGTATTATTTGGAATGTAACATGGGATTTCATTAGACTACGAGGAAAGAGGTTCAACATAAAAACTCAGAAATATCTCATGAGACGACTAGATGAATATTACAACCTTTGAAATCACCACTTTTGAAAATAAAACAGACTTTTTCCCCCTAGATTAAGAAAATTGGGGATTTTTTTTTCCTTTCTTCTTCTTTTTTTCTTGAGTTTTTTTTCTCTTTGGTTTGAAAAGTGATATGAAAGCATTTCCTGAAACAACTTGGTGAATGATACAACCATTGGAATCATTTTCTTATAAAATAATAATAAACGGTAGCCCTAGTTTATGGAAAATCGAGCAATTATCTTTTGAATTATCAGGATATTGAGGTTATCTTCCGAGATGAACACAATGAAAGTAAAAGAGACGTTGACTTTCGACATTTTATTTTAAAAATTAAAAATAAACTTCTGCTGCAGTTTAGGATAAACTGGGGCGCTGTGAGTTTCTTCCCGATTTCGAGACTGATATGCCGAACATCTCATGAAATATGTGAATACTTGGTACAAGAAAATAGAATTTTACTTTTATTTTATTTATTTATAAAATAAAAACAAACTTGTGCCACAGTTTAGCATATATTGGGAATTTGAATTCCCTTTGACATTTGCCGCAAACTTGGAGGCAAGTTTTAGTCAATATGAGATAGAGGAAAAATAAACTTTCTCCTGTTATGACCGCACCTAAATGGTTGCCTACATATCCTTTTGAGAGGAATCAGGGCAGACATAGCTCTAACCTGAGGTAGATTTTTTGTTGTTTCTTTTTCTATTTTTTTCAACTTTTATTTTGTTTTTCAATTTCAATAAATTGATTCCAAAGGAGGGTAGCCAAAAGAAAAATACATAAAGCTCAAAGAGCTAGCAAATTGGTGTAGTGTTTGAATAGCAGAAACGAAAGCCGTTCGTTATTCCGACCCGAGAATGCCTTACACGTGATATAAAACACAATGAATCGCCTCTGAGTCATACAATGTCCTCGATTTTTGCTCCAAAAAGATTCTCCAAAATGATATTTCAACCTCAGCTAGAGAGACCTAGCTTGATTTGAACTTTCCGCACACCTCCCTCGTCGGACGACTATTGATTAATTCTAATTTATTTCAAAACTCTTCCTCACGATTCTGATGGTTCATTGAGACAAATATTAGACCGTGCATTTAGATTAAGACGTAAGTTCCGTACACATGTCATGTTATTAAGGCCGACAAAACATAAGAAAATTGAAAAACTTAAAGACAAGATCAAGGAGATAAAGATGGAATGTTGAGACGAGAAGATCTCATTTTTTAATTGAATTAAAGATAGAAGGGTTTGAACATCAAGACAAGCAAAATATGCAGTTGGATTACAACCCTTAAATAACCAAGTGCACAGAAAGATTAATAAAACAAGCGACAATGCTTCCCAGTTGTTCAATTGCGAGTCTGAGCCAGCGTACTGTACCTATGCATTATGGACTAGCAATGGATTTTGATTGATATTTTTTCAGCTGAGTCCTCGACTTGGATCTAACCATTATCCATCTGAGCTTGGATCGCCTTCTTGAGGCTACGACAATCATTCGTGTTGTGCCCTGGCATGTATGAGTGGTACGCACATTGATGCGTATGGTCCACCTTCACCATTGGGAGGACATTTCCAGCAATTGGCTTCATCATATTAAGTTCTGTAGCTTTTGAAAAAGGCTAGAGTAAGATTCCCCAATTGGCATGAACCTGTTCTTTTCTTCCTGACACAGCTTCTGATGATAAGCACCTGGGCGAAAAACATGAGGCCCTCTAGCCGGTAGGGAAGTTTTGGTAGAGCTTGAAAATGATTATGTAGAGCTTGGTGAGTGGGATATGTAGGTTGTGGGGCAGGAGCACACAATTGTGGATAGAAAGGTACTGGAACATATGGTTGTGCTACCTGGACTGAGTATTGCGGTTGAAGAGTAAAGTATTGTGGATTTTGTGGAGGGTATGTAGTGTTGTGGAGGGCGTATTTGTGGGGCTTGATATGGGAGAGGCTAATCATTTTGTCCCTCTCTCCATGCTTTGGAACCCGACCCTACCATGACCACATCATCATTCTTTTTCTTATCAGAAGCTCCGGCTCCAGTCTGCAGTACATGTGCAGTTGCCCTCAATGTTGGATGGCTCACAATTTTGCCATCTTTTACTCCCTTATCGATCATTTATCCCATCTTGGTGACCTCATTAAATGGCTTTCCCATGGCAGAATCAGTGCGCCAAAAAATGCTTCATCTTGGGCTTCTATGAATAACTTGACCATATCTTCGTCTAGGATGGTGGGGCTTACTCGAGCAGCTTGTTCACGCCATCTGAGGGAATATTCTCTAAAATTTTCACTTGGCTTCTTCTTTATCGCATCCAAAGAGGATTGATCTGGCAAAACTTCAATGTGGTATTTGTACTGGTCGTAGAATTCATGTGCCATGTTATCAAATTCCAACCATTTAGTTACATCCTGCGTCATGAACCATTCTACAGCTGCACCTCCCAAGCTTTCGGAAAAGTATGTTATCAACAACTTGTCTTTCTTGACCCCTCTCATTTTGGTGCAGTAGGTCTTCATATGAACCCTTGGATCTCTGTGTCCGGTGTATAGCTCCAATTTTAGCAGTATTAACCCATCTGGAAATTGCAATTCAGAGTAGGGGCAAAGATCAATGAAAGAAGTGTTGATATGATCAATGTATCCCTGCATAATCCTCACTGATTGTTCTTAGCCCTTCACTTTTTGCAGAACTTTATTCTCCACCGACTTTCCCAAGTGGCCAGCTTCGGCTCGATACTCATGATGGAACCCCTGATCATGTGAGTCACTGTGTCGAAAATTGGGCTCATGGGGCTGATCATAGTGGTGGTTACTAGCTTGTAGATATGGATCACTATTTGATCTGGCCATGCTGGGCCTAGTTGGGCCCTAAAAAGTTACAACTTGTGCCAGAGGTGGGCCATACTTCCCTATGGTGGAGGTGGTGCATGAGGACGCACTTCAGCTTCATTTGTTGCACCATGGACAGGGGCAAGACCAGAAGGATAAATTGGATCCTCAACTGCATTAGATGTGCCTAATGCTTGTTGAACCACTGTTGGCACGACCCCAACTAAGATGGATGGCTTGGGAAGAGGTGCCTGTCCTGTGGTCAATGCCTGATGCATATCGGCCACGAGTTGTTTTAAGGTATTAACCTCCCTAGTCAATCTCTCATTTTCCAGTGCCAAGAGTTCATGGGCACCGATCTCATATCTCTCTCCATTAGATAGGATGGTCATGGGTGAAGTCACAGGTCCCTTTGATCTAGTTCTGTATGGATGGGTCAATTCCAAAGTTCCGTACGAAATCTCCAAACTCCAAAAGCTAATGTAAACAAACCGGGTTAGCACAAAAGAATCACAAATTGCAAGCCTAGGGTTGTTATGCATCATCCCGAAATGGGTTACCGACCGTATTCCCAAAAGATTGCTACATGTCGCATTAGACAAAAATCAGGACACAAATTATAGATGGCACTTAATTCGGTATAAGAAAATGCTTGATTTTTTTTCTTTTTTTAATATCCCTTTTGATACAAAAAAACATAATATAAACAACATGAGATAGACTCAAAAATAATATTAAACACGACACACATGTCAAAAGATATAAACAGACTAACATGATAATGGGCGGGTCCACTCGAACTACGAAATAACGAGACTCTTCATTTGAGCATAGTCAGGTTATTACGCAAGGATCGATGCAAAGTACAATTCCATTGGTTACAAATGATTGTCCTTGCCCTGACTTAACCTAACGATTAAAATCGAAACACATGGTTTGACTCAATTTTTTTTTTTTTTTTTTGAAAAGTTAAGACTCGACACAAGATCCGAGTGGAACTTTAGAACTGATCCTTTTTTTTTTTTTTCAAAAGATGGCCCAAAATTAAACACTACAATGGTGTAAACACGGACACAATGAAATTTGGTTTGCTAAATACCTCTGACTTGACTTGGAGCACATATTTCGAGGCATTCGCAAAACCATCCCTTATATCGGCACAACATGAAAAAACCGACAAAAATTATTGGCCTAAACATAGACACTACAAAATTTCCAAATTCTCCATTATAATGGCGCAAACTGACGACGTAAAAGTAATTTCTTATACCTGGTCCAGACCCGGACATAAAATTAGACTAAAAAATTATTGAAAAATTTGCCATTATAACGGCGTAAAATAACAGCTAAAAGATATTTCGAGACACAGGACTAAACTCCATTTTTCTATCATTTCTCCTTTTTTCCAAAATTTGTTTCTCGTCGCCGGTAATCGGTCAACATAACAACCCTTCGAATAGAATAAATGCAACACATAATATGCCCACGATGTGTTTTTCAGGGATGCGGGCCCCATCATGATACGAGGGAGTCAACCTAGACAAGTGCGGTACCGGTTTACCGCACCTCACTAAGTCTAATGACATGCAAATAATTCGGCCTAAATAAAAGTACGGGTCAAACTCTAGGTGACTCAATGTGTTTATGATCTAGTGATTCAGCCATATAGAAGTGTCTCGGGGGTATCGGTCGACAACGTCTATCGGCCTAACCCAATGCACCTCCTCCTAATATAGGTTAACTTTTTCTGTCCTGAGACACGACATAAATTCCAGACGCAAAAGCGTAACTGGCGTGCTTGTGTGCAGTGTTCCAGAAGACTCAGAGGTGTACGAGAGAAGACAGTTATGTATATACAGTTCAAACATATCAAAGCAATAACAATCAAGGCAACATATACAAATAATACTCAAAAAAGCCGAAAGACGACAAATTTTAAAAGCCTGAGGCACTTAGTTTTTCACAATCCTCCTCAGAGGAGTCGCCAAGCTGTCACGACCCTTTTTAACTTAAATAAAGGACAGTGATCTAGGTGTTTAAAGATAAAAAAATTATTAAGAGATTCATAGTCGCCACTTGACAAGTCAAAAGTGTGCCAAGTCACCAAAGTGGTGTACCTAGAACACTTTTGACTCGTAAATGGTCTGCATCAGAATTTCGGGTAAGGAACTCGATTGACTCTCAGGAAGGTGTTAGGCACCCTCTAGTCCTATGCCAAGCACAGTTGCTTCATTGACGCATTTCAACTCTTTAAATTTGTTTGTATTTCTTCTTTGATTGCTTACGCCTTGATTTATTTAGTTTGTTTGTTCAAATGGAACTCGAATCGAGATATAATCGCGCGAGAACTTCACTCATTCGAAATCTTCCGACTTAAGCTAGTTAAATTGCATAGGCACTTCACCCGTTTGAGATTTTCTGAATTAAATGAGTTCTACATGAACGCTTTCTCATTTAGTAGCTTCGGCCTATTTAGATCGCCTAGCCGTATGTTATCTCTTCTACTATTAAAGTTGTTTAATGCACATTGCTTTTGACATGAAATTAAACCAAGCTTGTTTGAATTAACTCTCGTTTTCCCTACCTTAGAAAATTTTACATCTGGATTTTGCAAATTCTTACTGCACCGTTTTGTATTATAACCTACTTATCAAGTCCTACTTCTCTTATACATTTAATGCTTAACCATTTCAAAATACTTTACAACCGTTGCTTTTTTTTTAAGCGAATATCACTAGGCAGGGTGCCTAGCGACTAATTTTATAAATAATAAATTCCTCAAAGAGGACAATACAAAGTAAGGAGGGCCATACCATACCTTACATCATCCTATCGAGGTATGACCTCGCTCCTAACAAGAATGCAAAAAATAAGAGCTCGCAAGAACCAAATAAAGTATGATCATCACAAAGTTTATGACACACTCTATGATGATATTACATATGAGAATACTAAAAAAATGAAATAATATAAAAGCTAGAGAGCAAGTGGAATAATGCAATCCGCACTTCCTTCTACAAGTGATGAAGTGAAAAATGTAGAAAGGCCCTACAATACTAACTTGAAAAAAATGATATTTGCGGCTCTCTGTCACGATCATATATGCTATCCATCATTTCTTCGAGTTCTTGGACTTGTTGGACCTTTTAGATTTTGATTTTGTACTCCTCGTAGGTTGCACCCTAGTAGGCTCTAAAGGGCGCCTTACCCTCCTTACTCTCTTTGGAGCATTATCATGAATTTCCCTAGGCGACAAATCTCCTTCTCTAGCCACCATGCTAAAATTATGTGCGGTGGACTCTTCCTCAAGTTCCTCTTCTTCAAACAAATCATCATCCTCCACCAAATAATGTCCTTGAGGAACCCTCTCTTGGAATGATCCCACTTGCCTTGCCAAGATACCCCTCGTATCATTCAAATCCATTCTCTTGACAAGTTCATCATCCGTGGGTAAAAACTTTGAATGTGGGACAAGCTGCATCAAGGATTTAGGCACAAAAGAGGGAGCATTTATGTTCAAAAAAGACTTACCAAAATTAGGATAAGCACTTCTACACAACTTTTCAAGTTGAACTGTTGGAATTAGATCCTTTCCAAAAAATTTTGGCTTAGCCACACTTGCAGATTCCAAACTCGTGCTCACCTCAAGTGAAGGAACAGTGAGGGCTTGCTTATTTTCCACACATGTTCCCTGACTCAAATTGATACCTTCATTTCCAGAAAAACCACCAACTGCGTCATTTGTACCCAAAGGAGAAGTACTGGCATCATCAGCTTCCAAGTCCTCACTAAAAAGCTCCTTAAGCTGCTCTCCCATATCGACAAAAGGAGTCTCGGAGTCGTGCGAAGCTCGTGACTCCACGACATTAAAAGCAACTGAAGGCTGCTGAGCCACGCCAATTTTAATAGCTGGAGTAATAAATGTACTCCCACATAAAACAGAGGTATCGTCAACCCTACGAGATTCCACAACAAAAGCATCTGACATCTTCTTAATCTCACACGGACTCCCATACACGCTAGGAAAAGGCTGCTCCTCTCCTCGTGACTCCACAGAACTGTTTATAATTAAGCTAGGGGAAATCATCTTGTCCAATAACAAAGCTGAAGGGAGCTGAGAATCATTAAAACCAGAGGTTGCATTAAACGCAACTGGACCCACAGTATTAACTCCACTCTCACGACCTGCATTGGAATTAAGACAATTCCCATGCACAATTAAAGCTGAAGGCACTTTAATAGCAGAAGGCACCAATTCTCCTTCAGCGTTTAATAACCCTTCATTTTCTACAACCTGCATATCCTTGTTGTCCAAAATTAACGCAGCATCATTTAAACAGACTGAAGGCTCCTGCGCAACATTAATACCAGAAGAAACTGGTATATTTAAAGTTCCACCAACCCCCAAACCTCCAGCAACAACTCCTTCAGCTCCAGTTGCATTAAAGCTGAGATCGAGACCATCATTCCTCGCAGCTTGGCCCCCAGCTTCAATGCTCAAAGACACAGCATCATTCAAATCTGCCCTATTCTTACCCGTCCCAGATTTAACAGAAATACCCACAGCATCAACCCTAGGGTGATCTTTAAAGACGTCTCGAACCCAACTCTTAGCCCCAACATGATTAGGAGTTGAAAGATTTTCACCCTTAGGTAAATCCTCCATGCCTTTAGACACAGCAACAGGCAACGCTTGTGTGCTTACATTCTCAACCCCAGGAACTAAAGTATCAACAATATGCGACCTCACCTTTGCTCCATCTACTTCAGCGAGTTGACATAAATTCACCTCCTTGTTCTGAATCTGCTCAGTCTTATCAACTTCAACCTGAAGTTCATCAACATTATCCAGCAAAGCAAAAGCATTAGTTGTAACCACTTTTTCTCCTTGATCACGAGCAACATCAGTTTGAACTTGTTTGCTTTTATTCTCAACTCTTGACCAAGCATTGGGATTTCTATCGGGATTGGTGAATTTCTTAAAATACTTGTTTTGTCGATCAAGAGTTTGAACTGGAACTACTTCTCCAGCTTTGTGCACATTACCAACAATTTTTCCACTTTGAAGAACCTTCAAAGGATCCTCCTTAACAGGTTCTTTCATTGACTTGCGATCTCCCTTTGCCTGGACTTCAGCTTGGGGCACAATATTAGGGTGTAGAACAAAACATTCCTCCTCATTGTGGCCTTGTAATCTATATTCTTTACAATATTTTGGCATGAAATCATACCTGATTCTAATCCATTTAAACCTGATTTCACCAGACGAAGTATTTTTAATCCCAATTCTCAATCTTTGTGGCCTAGCCGCTAGTAAATCCACCTCCACTTTAACTTTCGCACAACTAGGTCTTGTCTTGGCCTTGGTAGCTGCATCTAATTGCAATGGCTTACCCACAGCCGAAGCTAAAGCAAAAACAACATCTTTGACAAAGAATGCCGGAGGCAAACCTGGAAAAGAGATCCAGGCAATGGCTATTGACGTCTCTTCTCTTGGATCAAACCATACATCATATTTCATCGTCCTCATAGAGTAAAAATCAGCGCCAAGCTTAAGAGAAAAGGCCGGCCTAGACAATAAGTGAACATAATCCTCTAATAAAGATAATAGAATAACAACATGACGAGTTTCAAGGAAACCAATAGAGCATTCACTCTTGATCTCGCACTGTAGAGGAATAAGTTTACGAAACGCATGAAACTCAGGCATCCCATATGAAAATTTCCCTATAACTGCATAATGGAGTTCTTCATGTCTCATCATCACATCAACAACCTTATCGTCCCAAACAAATGAGGGTTCTCCATGGTGCAAGTCAAAGCTAGGCGCTGGAATAGAGATATTTTCAGAGGTGACGGAATTAGGGTTAAGAATGGATTTATATGATTGATTTTTTGGTTGTGGGGATAATGAAGGATTAGGAGTAGTAAAGGGGGTTGTCCAGTGGCCATGTTAGCCATGGAACCTCAACTTTGAAAGCTCACCCAAATCGCCATTAGTTAGAGAGAAAACGGCAAAAAAAATACAACCGTTGCTTATTCTTTCACAAGTAGCATTAAATTTGTCTATTTGCATGCTTCAGTGACATGATACCCACAGTTTAATGGTTAAAAAATTTCTTTTCCACTACTTTCAACTCACAATATTTCTTTAACAGAGGTACAAGCCTATGACGTAGCAAAATACAACAAAGCCTTGAAAGGCTACTTTAACTCATGCTCGAAGCCTTTAACATGCCACCAAATACATACAAGACAAAAAATATGATTATAAAATTTACCTTAACGAGTTAAACCTTCCGAAGCTAACAAAAATAACAATGAAAACACCATACTAAGCCCAAACCTTCAGCAACGTACAACAGCAGAAATAGCACCTTAACAGCCCCTTTAAACTCTGAACTTTACTCTTAACACTAACTCAAGACTCTTTAAGAGATTTCATTTGAAGACAAACTGATATACACCAGCTCAAAGCTTTAAACCAATAGACCAAAATAAACTTTAACGAATTCACGTCTAAGCAAAACTTGAAAAAAACCAACTCGGACATGCTTGTCCAAATAACAACTACAGCTTTCGATTGACTAAGAATGAACAAACTAGCAATTCTTGGACACAATAAACTTCATGTTTTATACAATCAATTTACAAAAATATTACATACACATTGACACTACAATTAAAGAGTGAACCAATCTTAATTTTCCTCTTGAGTCATTGCAGCATTTTACCTAATCAAAGGAATAGATACATACTTGCAACGTTGGAATTAGTTATCACCTACACAAGTAAAGGAAAGGAGATACATAGTGTTTATGTCTAACCCGTTACCAAGCAAACACAAACAAAGCTGTCGAATGGTGCCTCCACAGTCCCTCGCCACCAGCTACCTCGTCGTCATTATTGCCTCACGTCACACGCTGCTGCGTTGATAACGTCACGGATCATCAGTTTTGTCTACAACACATCAATATTACCACCATATGACTGCTTCCGATCATCACTATTGAAACAGCCCCAAACATCAATGCCTCGTCTATGAATACGCCACCACTGCGAACTGTAAAAAAGCATCACAATGCCACCAGCCCAGCCCTCGTGGCACCACCACTATCGCCATAGCTGCTGTGTCGTCTTACACTATGCCAATCACAGCACCATTACTTCTAAACACCGCTGCAAAGACATCACGGCGACCTCATCATCCGGCTGCCTCACAATCCCCCAATACCATAACAGCCCCCACGAATCCATCGCTTTACCACCACCGAACAACCACTAAACAATCCACCCAAAGCCACACATTCGCAACCATATCAGCTCTCCCTCACCTGTATCGCTATTAAATCAACTTTATGAAACACTAAGGCATAGCCTCACAGCCACCACATCGTTATCACCATGCTACCAATTTCAAATGGGCGATTTTCGGGAAAAGCAAAACAAAGGAGGTGAAAAAGGAGATTGAGATGAACCTGTGAATATATAAGTTGGCCGGAGAAGTAAGATAATGTCGTCACCTGCGGTGAAAGACGGCGGCTTATGGCGGAATCCGGCGGTGAATAAAAATTGGGCAGAGTTCTGTTTTTTGTTTTCAGAATTGGGGAAATAATGGACTAAAATAGCAAAAAAAAAAATTTTATACTAAGCGAGTTGGGCCGGGTCGAGAATGGTATGGACTGGGTTAAATTTGCTTCAGATGGGCCAAATGGGATGGGCTAGGCAATTCTCAATTTGTTTAGCATAGTAATCCTTTCTACCTAATTTGTTCCTAACACTTAAGCAATTAACTAATTATAGTAGAACATACACATAAATCACAATTTAAAACACAACAACAATTTGGACAACTAATCACATGAAGAAATATTTTGGTAATTTTCTAGCATTTTTCTTAATTAATTAATTAAATGGGTTAAATAAAGGGTAAAATCTAGCAGAAAATCACACGATAATTAGAAGGCTGTTTTACGTATTTTTGTATTTTTTAGTGCCAAAATAAGGAGATTACAGCAATTGTCTAAGTTATACTTTGCACCGATCCTCCTGGAATAATCTGACTTCACTAAAATGTCGAGTCTCATTATTTTTACAGTCTGGATAGACCCTCCAATTATCATGCCAGTTTGTTTATATCTTTTGACTTGTGGGTCATGTTTAATATTAACTTTGAGTTCGTCTCGTGTTGTTTTCTAAATTATGTTTGTTGTATAAAAAAGGATAGTCGAAAAAAAAAAACAACAAAACAAAACAAAACAAAAAAGGGAAAAAGGAAAACAAAATCCAAGCCTGTCCTTATTCGAAATTAATTTCCGCTTTGATTTGCGTCCAGATTTTATCTAACAAGACATGTAGAAAATCTTTGGGGATACGACGATACACGCGGCTTGTGTCGTGAACCATTTCGGGATGACGCATAATAACCCTAGGCTTGCAATATGTGATACTTTTGTGATAACCCGATTTGTTTGACATAGCTTCTGGAGTTTTGGAGATTTGGTACGGAATTCTGGCCTCGACCTACCCGTATAGAATTAGATCGAAGGGACCCCTTACTCCACCAGCCAGCATGGTATCTGAAGGAGAGAGATCTGATACCGGCGCCCAGGAACTTTTGGCGATGGAAAATGAGAGGTTGACTGGGGAAGTCCAAACTTTAAAACAACTCGTGGCCAATATGCATTATGCATTGACCATATGACAGGCACCTCTTCCCAAGCTAGCCATCCTAGATGGGGTCATGCCAACAACGGTTCAACAAGCACTGGGCACATCTAACCCGGTTGAGGATCTAGCTTATCCCCCAAATGTCTCCCATCTCCATGGTCTAACAAAGGGAGCTGAAGTGTGCCCACTGGCACCACCACCCCCTCCAGCACAAAGGCAGTATGGCCCCCTTCTGGCACATATTCTAGTTTTTTGTAGGCCCTGCTAGGCCTACCATGTCCAGGTCAAACAGTTATCCACATTGTAGGTTCGAGAGCATCACCATGATCATCCCTATGAACCCAATTTCCGACACAGTGACTCATATGATCAACTATTCCATCATGAGTCTCGGGCTAAGGTTGACCATTTGGGAAAGCAGGTAGAGAATGAGGTCTTGCACAAGTTGAAGGGTTTAGAACAAGCTGTGAGAATTATTCAAGGATATGGAGATCGAAGGGTTCATATGAAGACCTACTGCAACAAAATGAGAGGGGTCAACAAAGATAAGCTGTTGATAGCATACTTTTCTGAAAGCTTGGGAAGTGCAGTTGACGAATGGTTCATGAGGCAAGATGTAACCAAATGGTCAATGTATGAAGACATGGCAAAGACATTCTATGACCAATACAAGTACCAAATTGAATTTTTGCCAGATCGATCCTCTTTGGATGCGATAAAGAAGAATCCAAGTGAAAGCTTCAGGGAATATGCCCTCAGATGGCGTGAACAGGCTATTCGAGTGAGCCCTGCAATCCCGGATGAAGACATTATTCGATTGTTCATAGAAGCTAAAGATGAGGAGTTTTACGGCGCATTGATTCCTTGCTGGGGAATGACGTATAACAAGGTTGTCCAAATGGGAAAAATGGTTGAGAAAGGAGTTAAACCTGCAAGATTTTGAGTCAAATAGCACCAAGGGGGATAGCCCAAGTTGTACAGACCTAGGTAGGAGCTTTTGGGAAGAAGAAGCAAGATGATGTAGCCATGGTGGATTCGGCTTCACAAAAGTGGAGCGAGAAAAGATACAATCAAACTCACTCATATCAAGCTCCACAAATACACCCTCCACAACACTAATATTCCCCCCACAAAATTCACAATACTCCGTTCCTCAACCACAATACTCAGTCCATATAGGGCCGCCATATGCTCCAATACCGTCCTATCCGCAATGGCATGCTCCAACCCCATATCCTATATATCCCACTCACCAAGCTCCACGTAATAAACTCCAAACTCTATCGAACCTTCCACCATTGGCCAAGAGCTTCTATAGGTTTTCACCCAAAAGCTGAGTACAAAAGGGTGCATCAAGAGAAATAGAATGAGTTCACGCCAATTGGAGAATCTTATGCCGAACATTTTCAGAAGTTGTAAGCTTCACACATACTAAAACCGATCAATGGAGGAATTCATCCTAGGGATAGGGTTGACGACTCTCGTCAATGCGCTTACCATTCAGGTGCATCGGGGCATGACACTGAGGATTGTCATTTTCTCAAGAAGGACATTAAAGCTTTGATTGATACCGTTCAAGTCAGATTCATTGCATTTCTGTGATGATGTGCTTATGGTGAGTTTGGTGTGTGTAGAATATTTGAGAGCTGAATCTGCAATGCCGATAATATCGGTTGGTGATGTGTTAGTTGGGGCCGACAAATGCATGTGACAGTAAACTGTTTTCCTAAAATTGTGCTTGGGGTGGCAGACAGAGTAAGGGGTGAAGAAATGAAGAAGATGAACATGCCTCTCAAGAAGCCAGTTCCATATCTTGCAATTGAACGGCTGCGAAGTGTCGTAACTTGTTTTGTTAATCTTTCTGTGTACTTGGTTATTTAAGGGTTGTAATCCAAGTACGTTGTTTTGCTCATTTTTTCTAGTCAAACCCTTTTATGTTTATTACAATGAAAAGCAATTTCCATTTCTCATCTTAATCACTCTATTTTTTGTGCTTTCAATTTTATCTCTGTAGTTTTTTCGTAGTTATGTTTCATCGGCCTTAATAACATGACATGTGTGTAGAATTTACATCTTGATCTAAACACGCCATCGAATATTTGTCTCAAAGAGCCATTGGAATTGTGAGAAAAATGAGTGAAATCGGTTCGGAATTAATCAAGAGTCGTCCGATGAGGGAGGGTTGCAAAAGTTTGAAATCGTGCATAGTTATTCTGATTGAAGCTGACCATTCTTGAGAATTTTTTGGAACGAAAATTGAGAACACCGTGTGTATCATGTCCCATCTTTTTAGGGCTCTAGGTCGAATCATTTTTTGTGCGAGACGTTCTCTGGTCGGGATGACGAACGGCTTTCGTTTCTGCTATCCCAAACACTGTGTCCCTTGTTAGCCCTTTTGAGCTGTGTATTTATTGTTTTTGGCATACCCTCCTTTGGAAACAATATGATTGTATTTGAAAAAGGAAAAAAAAAAAAAGAAAGAAAAAAAGAGGGGAAAAAAGAAAGGAAAGAAAAAGCAAAAGCAGCAACAACAAATCTACCATTAAGTGGTAGAGCTATGTCTGACCTGATTCCTCTCAAAAGGATACGTACGTAACCATTTGGGTACGGTCTTGATAGGAAAAATTTCATTTCCCCCCTATTCATATTGACCCAAAACTTGCCTCCAAGTTTGCGGCCAATGTCAAAGGGAATTTAAATTCCCAATGTATGCTAAACTTGGGTAGAACTTTGTTTTTATTTTATTTTATTTTATATAAAATAAAATAAAAATAAACTTCCATTTTATTGTACCATTTATTCACATGTTTCATGATATGTTTTGCATATCAGTCTTGAAATTGAAGAAAACTCATAGAGCCATAGTTTAGGATAAACTGGGGCAGCAATTTTTTTTTTTACTTTTAAAAGAAAAGGGAGAAAGTCAACATCCCTTTTGGTTTCATTGTGTTCATCTCAGGGGATAGTCTCAATATCCCTTATGTTTTCATATCAGATATTCAAAAGATAATTCCTTGGTTTTCACTAAATTTCGGCTACAGTTTGTTGTTATTTTAAAAGAAATGATTCTAAGGGTTGTTATATTTTATCAAGTCGTTTTATGATATGCTTTTATACCGCTTTTTCGTGCTAAAGAATAAAAAAGAATCCCCAGCTTGCCTAAACTGGGGCAGAAGTTTTTTTTATTTTAAAAGCGGTGATTTTAAAGTTGGTAATGTTTATCCAGTCGTCTCATGAGATAATTCTGAGATTTTTTGTTGAGCCCCTTTCTTCATAGCCTAACCACATCTCATGTTACAGTCCAATCAAAGACCCTACTGACCGATCATTGAGAATCTCAAGCCGAGAAGAGTATCAAGAGAAAGTTTCGCACTATGAAATCCCATTTATTTGTCGTCAATCACAACCAAGAGCTGGGTGGACGATGGTCATTGAACAAGGAAATCTCCGAGGGAAGAAGATAAGGGACGACAAAAAGGGAAGAGAAAGACGGGTCGACCTGAAAGAAAAGATGAGAGGTCGGTGGGGAAAAAAAGAAAAGAGATAAAAAAAAAAGAAGTATTGTTGGTGAAAACCTGAAAGGGCTACACAAGACAATAGTGAGAAAATAGAAAAAAGAGGGTACTACTAGTCGAATGGGGGTCGTTACACTTGCCGTCAAGTACGAGGTAAGTAGAATTGTCAAATCTGGGGCAGGTCAGGGAAAGACTCTGCGAACGGATCAAGAGTTGATTCCAAAATGCATGTCATGTTTAATAAGGTTGTTGTTCCACCGCTAGATGAGTTTCTTTCACGTCCAAGGACATCTTTTTTCACATATCTCCCTTTGGAACCTCCTTTTTCCATATTTTATTTTATTCTTCTCATTTTGAGCAGTAGAAAGTTTTACAAAGCTTCTTTATAACTTTCAGTTGTACCAGAACAAAGTCAGGATCTACGAGAATGATGGTAGCCTGATACCAAGATTGTACCATGAAGATTGCCAGGAAATGGTATGCTATTTTCTACAAGGGTATAGCTAAAGAATAGAATAATCATTTGATTTTGAAGCACTTTACTGTTGAAAGGCATGAATAGATTGGCTATAACAAGATGTTTGTTGGAAGAACAATGTGAAAAGCAAAAGAAGAAGAAATGAAAAGAATTATCAAATACCATCTGAGTAGAGAGCGACGACTTTAAACTTTCAAGTCAAAACCCCATTGGGATAATGGGTTTGAATAATCAGCTTTTGTCAAGACCCCATATGGATAATGGGATTCAATTTTCAGTTTTATCAAGGCCCCATTTGGATAATGGGTTTCAATTTTGAGCCTGTAGTCAAGACCCTATTAGGATAATAGTTAGAGTATTCAGCTTTTAGAACAAGACCCACTAGAGTAGTGGTTTTAATTTTCAAAAAGAACAGACCTATCAGAGTGAAGGTTTTAATTTTCACCAAGAACAAGATCTATCACGGTGATGGATTTAATTTCCAGCATAAGCAAGACCCATCAGAGTGAAAATTTTTAATTTCCAGCTAGAGCAAGACTCATTGGGGTGATGGTTTTAATTTTTTAGAAGGAGCAAGACCCATCGGAATGATGGTTTTATTTTCAAGCAAGAGCAAGACTCACCGGAGCGGTGGTTTTATTTTCAGCAAGGAAGAGCACGACCCACCTGAACAAATAACGATGGTTTTATTTTCAGAAGTAGCAAGACCCACCGGAGTGGTGATTTGATTCAAGTTTTAGCCAGAGGAAGACTACTAAAGTGATGGTTTTAATTCAAGTTTCAAGACAAGACCTACTGGACTGGTGATTTTATTTCAGTTGTCATCAAAGAGCAAGACCCACCTTAGGAAGCATGAACACTTAGTATAGGAAATCGTAATTTTACATTTTTCATGTTGTATTTCCATTTCTTTGTAAAGTAATGACCACCATCCAGAAACCAGCAACATGAACCAGTAACAATAACTCTAGTATGTCAAAAGTGTCTCGAGTCAGTCCGGGTAGGTCTAGATACGTCGAGTTCAGTCTCAGTGTGTCTGAAAGCGTCTAGAGTTTGTCCATTCATGTCTAGAAGCAGCTAGTATAAGTCCCTATGAGTCTAGAAGTGTCTAGTGTCTGTATGAATGCGGTAGTCTCAGCTGCCGCTCTTGAAGAACTACAGTGACCTGATTTCTTAGTCCAAGGATATGTAGGCAGCCTTATAGTCAGGGTACGGTCGCCATTTCGTAAAGTGTGCTTTTTGCTAGAACCGAAAAGCCAAAATTAGTTGTTGATTATGTCTTTGCCCGAGAACAAACGGGGCAGCTTTAATCACCTAATTTTGATACAAAATCTAAAATTACTAGAAATAGCGGTGTTAATTTTCATGTGATTTTTGTCAATTTTCCCACATAATTTAGTTATTTATGTTCTTTAAATAGAAGAAATATAAAAGAAAATTACCAAAACATATATTGATTGTGAGTAATGATTAATTTATTTAGTGCGTTTAATTGGAGTCATATGTGGTTTTATGTTTTGATTAAGTATTTTATTAGTTAGAATATCTGTAATTAAAGGTTGAAAGGAGTTTATACTTTTTTTAGTCAAGATGGTTATTGGGTTAATCCATATGAGGAAAAAAAGAAGGAGAGCAACCCAATATTACACTCTTTGACCCATCCCAATTAAATTATATTAAATCCAAAAATTTTCCATTTTGCTCATTTCCTCAACTCATAAAAACTTTGGCCGAATTCCACCAGCTCCACCAGAGCTTCATAGATGCCGATGATGCTTACCCTCTTTCAGCCAAAAATTACATGACTATAATCACCTCTCCGTCCCCTCTCCAATTCTGTAACTCGCTTCCCCAAATTCCTACTGGTTTGGCATTGCTTGAGGTTCAAAAGTGAGTCAAATACCCTAGCTTCGGCGATGGTGAGTTTTTCTGGATAACCCTATACCTTTTTTGGACTCGTCTCATTTTCCTCTACATGTTTCTAAGGTTATTTTCCCCAAAAACCCCTCTATTTTCCCTGTGCTTCGCCTTTACCGCGATTCTTATTTCTCCGCCGTGGCCTTGGTGTTCTATGGCGGTGTAGCTGTTACAGCGGATAGCTGATGCATCGTAGTGGTGGAGTGTGTGCGCTACTATGATCTAGTGAGGGTTTTGTGCAGGGAGGCTATGATACGGTGACGGTGATGAATTGAATGGCGAGGCAGTGGTGCGGGGAAGTGATGAAGCAGGGGTAAGGGGATTGTATTCCAATTGTTTTAATTTTTCTTTGATAAAGATGATGGCGCGAGGGACTATTATAGTGGTGATGAAGCAGAGAGATGAGGGCAGAGAAGCAACGGTTGTGCCTATGGTAGTAAGGGGATGGTGATGATTGATACTCAGTTTATGGTGACGTGATGGCGGGATTGAATTAGTTTCAGGTGCTAAAAGGACTAGGCTGCGATGATGAAATTAATGGTGATTTGGTGGAGGTCGTGTTGGCTATCGTAGTGCTACTTCGATGTGCTGAGGCAACTAATAGTGGTGGTGCAAATAAAGCCGTGACAGCAGTGTAGGCAAGGCTGGTGAGGATGACGAAGCGAAGCAATGACCGTATGGTGACAATGTAGCGACTTTGGTGTGATGGTAATGTTTCAGTGGCGATTAGTTGTTCCTTTTATCTTCTTTAGCTTTTCCTTGTTCGTTTTAGATATATCATTCTGAAATCTTGTTAGCTTAATGTTGTTTAGCATGAGATAATATGTATGTATACCAGTCGATGAAAGTGGCCAGAAACATATGAATACATGCCCATTTGAGATGATCTCTCCTTTATTGTTATATGCTCTAGGGGAATGAATTTGGGTCACTGCAAAACTATTTTGCTTAAGCTTGTGGTTTAAACTTAATTATCCATGAGGTATTTTGTCCAGCCAATGTTAATTGTTAAGTAAAATCATGTGTATGTGTTTACGTATGAAAGGTATATGATTGACAATTGTTCAAGTATAAGGATGGCTTGTCTTTTTGTCTTGAGTCAATTGTAAAGCTGCTTTGAATATGCTTGGAGAGATGAGGATCAGCTAGCATGTTTACTTTGGCTTTTTGTGTGGACTTGTGTTAGATCAAGGATACCGGTTGAGTGTTTAGTGTAGAACTTGTTGTGTTAGCATGATTGATTGGTTAGTTTAGGTCTAAATCTGTTAATGATGTCGCTTTGTTTAGTTTGCTTAGAGTTAGATTATTTGTGAAGTTGGGAGTTGATGTTAAGGTCATTTAGTGAGTCATTTGGATACAAGTTTAAATCTGAAATTTTAGAGTCAATTGTAATGGAGTTATAGTCAGGTAGAAAATGCCCGTAAATTAAAATCCAAAAAAAATGTGAGTTAAAAGAGAGCCAAAAAGTCATTAAAAAGACAAAGAAGGTACTTTTGGCAGCTTGGAGCAAGGGTTTCTCTGCTACATTTTGGGTGTCTAGTACAAGCTTTAGCATGCCAAATTTAAGATTTCGGAAAAGTTAAAGACTATGGCACATAGGTTAGTACTTTTACCCAACTTTTTATCCTCACCTCCTACTCTATTTAAAAGAGCAGTTTTTGTCATTTGAGGACACCTTAACATCCGAAATTCATACAGACACTAGATTTGAAAGAGAGAAGAAAAAACATTAGAAGAAGGAAAAAAAAGGGAGTGAGTTGAGTGGTAAAAAAGGAGTCTTCCAGAGTTCTATCTTCAAGTTTAAGGTTTAATGTAGAAGTGTAAAAAGGGTTTTAAGTTGCCGTTGGTGCTACTATTTATGGTTGAGCTGGATTTGGAGCCTAGCTTGTTTTTCTTTCATATGGTTGCTTGGAAAATCTTCCTAGTAGGTAAATATATATCAATCCTTTGTATTTATTTTAAAATCTTGAATGACTGTTTTTTAAATATGAAGGCCTGCCACCAAGGCCCATTGAGTTGTGTTGTTAAGCATGTCTATGTGTTGCATTATAATTGTTATTTGCTAAAGTTTATTAAAGAAGGCATGAAACAAAAGTTTATGTTTGTTTAAGTTGGACCATATTCTAACCAGGTCCATTTGCGTATTCAATGAAATGAATTATGATAAGAATTTCAAATTCGGGCAGATTTAGTTCGCTCCATTTAATGTGTAAGAAATGAGATCAGTTTGCTAAAATACTAATCTGGGAAGCTTGAAATCATACATAGGCAAAAGTATTAAGAATGATACACACGATTCAGCAAATGTTAGAGGCGTGCAGTTAATGTTGAAATAATATTAAAGTCATCGGAGTTTACATGGAACTCACTTATTATTGAATATTCGATGGGCAATGTGTCTAGGGATAATCTTTAATAGAGTTTTATCAATGAACAAGTGACTCAAAACTAAATTAAAACATATAAACGCCAAACTTTTATATGAAGCTCATATTACTGAAGATTTGAACGACAACGGTCCGTGGATAATCTCTAATAGAGTTCCATTAATGAAGGTGCAACATTCAAAACTAAATCAAAGTGGAACAAAATAATTTGGCAATTAAGCAACAAACATAATTCACAAGAGTCGAAATGCGTCAAAAAATTTATTGTGCTTGCATAGGATTCGAGGGTGCCTAACCCGTTCCCGAGAGTCAATCGAGATCCTTACCCGGATATTCTGACACAGACCATTTGCGAGTTATAAGGTGTTCCAAGGTACACTTTGGTGACTTGGCAAACCTTTAACTTGTCAAGTGGCAACTCCGAGTAATTTCTTATAATATGTGTACTTTAAAACACCAAGTCATGCCTATTTGTTAAAAAGAGGGTGTCAATTTTAATGAAGAGGTGTATGTTATTCAACCACCTGGCTTGGTAAGTAGTGAGTTCCCTCATTATGTGTACAAATTCAACAAATACTGTATGGACTGAAGCAGGCACCTAGAGCATGGTATGAGAGGCTGTCCGGGTTCTTACTAAAAAATGGCTTTACCAGAGGCAAAATAAACAACACCTTGTTCCTAAGAAAGAGAGCCAATGACCTGCTTATAGTTATGTTGATGACATCATCTTTGGTGCCACTAATGAGAAACAGTGCAAGGAATTTGCTGAGCTAATGGGAATTGAGTTTGAGATTAGTATGATGGGTGAGCCGAGCTACTTCCTGGGTTTGCAGATCAAACAAACTCTAGAAGGAACCATGATTCATCAGCAAATTATCAAGGAACTACTGAAGAAGTTCGATATGGAAGGAGCTAAGGAAATGACTACTCCAATTGCTCCTAGAGCAAAGCTGGATTTGGATGAAATTGGTCCTTCCACAAATGAAACTAAATATAGAGGAATCATCGGTTCTCTTCTCTATGACAACAAGTTTTTCAGATATTGTCTACAGTGTGGGACCATGTGCTAGGTTCCGGTCGAAGCCTAAGGAGTCTCACTTGTCAACTGTGAAAAAGATCTTGAGATTTCTGAAAGGAAATCAAGATCTATGCTTGTGGTACCTCAGGGGAGGTACATTTGAGTTGATTGGATTTGCATATGCTAATTATGCCGGCCATTTTGTGGATAAAAAGAACACTTCAGGAATAGCACACTTTCGAGATCCTTACTGATCTCTTGGGTTACAAAGAAGCAAAACTCAGTGGCCCTTTCCACAACTGAAGCTGAATATGTTGCTGTTGCTTATTGTTGTTTCAATTATCGTGGATCAAACAAAAACTGGAAGACTTTGGAACTAAAAGTGGACCAGTAGCTATTTTCTGTGATAATACAAGTGCAGTAAAAATTTCCAAAAACTCAATCCAGCATAAGAAAACCAAGCACATTGACATTAGGCATCATTTCCTTAGAGATAATGTTAAAAGTGGCATAATTACTATGAATTTATGCAGGACTGAGGACCAAATTGCAGACATCTTAACCAAAGCATTCAGCAGGGTGCAGTTTGAGAGAAATATGTTAGAGTTTGGGATGACCAAAATACATGGATGATCCAGGACCTGATTCTCCCAATGATTAGCTAGTTAAATATCTAAAGTCATTTGTTCGAATTTTGTTAATATAATCTATTTTAAATTTAGTACTGTAGTACGAACGGTTAATTAAGTGTATACTTGTAATTTTATCTAATCTGATCCCAGTTTACGATATGCTAGGCACAAGAAAGGAATTTTGGAAGAAACAAGGAACCATGACCTGGGACACAAAAATTTGAATTTGATAAGTACTTGGTAAATTTAAATTCTCATACATGTGCATTGACAATTATTTCGTGTTTAACCTCCCTAAAAGCTCGCCGTTATCCAAAATGTAGTCACATCTTTTTAAATTTGAATCCTTTTCCACTTGATAAATGAGTCATAATTATCCTATTTGTCTAAACGGTCACATCATCACCTTTACCGATTTCCAAACCTCTTAAAAGTTGTATCTCTTTTCAGTCTATCATTACTTCTTTTCTAAACAAATGAAACAACTCTCTTTCTCTCTAAATCTCTCGGTCAATACCCTAGCCAAATACAAAATTTTCTTGATCGTTCTTCAAAATTCTCATAATCCCTATAATGTCTCAAACATTGAAATCATCTCCTTCACCCACTAAGTCTTTAAAGCCAAAAGTGTCTTTAAAACTCACAAGAAATACAAGACGAGTGCACCAAGCTTGGCTCAGAACTTTACCAATAAGAAAATACGGGTGAAAAGGAAAATCACTAAATCAGAGAGTACGGAACTTGTGTCTGAAACAACCAGTGTATCAAAATTTCAAGTTGGTTCTGATGATATTCTGTAAGTGGTAAGACCCGATTCTAATATATCCAGTTCTATTGTGCATGAATCTTTTTGAGCCTTGAGAAAATTGCCACTGAGATGCTGGTAATAGGGTTAGACAAACTTGTAGAATCTATGACTGGTGAAGGGTCTGGTAGTATAGTATAGAGGGTGGAATGTTATAACTGTAGAATCTGAAAAAAAAAAACATCCTCTCCCTAAAAGCCTCACGACCTAGGTTTTCTAAAAAGAAAATAAAAAAAAATTTGCATTTTTTCCATTTTACTTTTTTTGAAATTTTCCTAATAAGGGGATGGGTTTTACTAAAAAAGACATAGCAAACTCAATGGGGTCAGTTATAGCATCCTGCTTCTTCTTACTGCCTTTCTTATTCCACTTTATCAAGAAAGAAATAAGGGTCGAAGGTTAGACCGCTCACACAACCGGTACACCATAGGTTAGCCCAACCCAGTCCTGACTGAATTTCCGGGCCTTTTATTAGGGAATACCGGCCAAATTACTCTTGAACTGTTAAGGTACTGTAGAATCGGTTAAAGTGGTTGAGTCTGTGGGTTCTCAAAAAGACCAGTTGACTAACCTAGATCAGAGGTTGTTCCTTCTGAGATTGTGAAGGAGAGTATGGTTGCCAGTGAACCAATCAAAGTTAGAACAGCACCTGCTAAGGTTGCCAAAAGATCTGAGAAAGGACCTAGTTCTGCCACAGCTCCTTTTTTTTATTATTTTTTTTTTAATTTTTTGATGTTGACAAAGAGTCAACTAGGTATTACACCTTACCACCATTTAGTTAATACCAAAATAAAGATGTCCTTAAAAGATGAAAAATATTAATAAAGTGCAACTATAAAGAACGGCCTAGCTAGCACACTTGTAGCCCAACACTCAAGTATCAAAAACTTCTTTGGGTTGAGCATTGTAAAATGCTAATATCACTAAATAAAGTAAATGTAACACTTGAATATTGAGCTTTACAATGTAGGAAACTATGGCTAGAAAAATAAATAAAATATGACTTGTGCCTAACACAAAGAGATGAGTTGATGTTTTGTAGTTGTAATAGCACGATTTGGAGATCTCATAAACAAGGAAGTCATGCCACACACTAGTTCCTGCAGCATCTTGAAGGATTATCCAGCTTGTGAAGCATACACAAGCTGCACGATCTGAAAAAACTTGAAGGAAAAAGTTGCATCCAACATTCTCGCCAAATTCCAAAAAATAGGCAACCTCAATGAGCTCCTTAGTGAGAAGTTCACTTGGCATTAGCTGAAGATGTTTAAGAGCTGCCAGGCAGAACAAAGGTCGTCCTAGCGAGAACTCAGCGAGCTCACCGCCAATACAGAAAATAGGTAGCATCAATGAGCTCATCAACATACAACCTGTGCCAGGCAGAATTTCCCTTGCCCCAACAACCTACAATACAAGCTCTTAACAAAATTCCACGGGGCATGTCTAACAAGAAAGCAAGTTTGATTTATCTTCCTTGTGATTTTCATGGTTTTCTTGATCAAGTTTATAATTCTTGAACAACATAGTACGCGTCACATCTGAAAGTGTTTGATCCTGCCTCAGCTCCTCAGACAACTGATGATGCAGGAATTGACTGGACAAAGTCTGATCAGGAAAACCCTGAGGAGGAAGTGGATACACAGAAGGTAGAGATTTTTGAGAAAAGGAAAAGAAAAATAAAGTTTGGTAATGAGGAGGATGATGTGGTGTTTGTGAGTGAAAAAATACAGGTGCCGGGAAATCCTGTGAAAGAGAAGAAGACAAAGTTGGTGAAAGGAGGAAAGGTCGTGTCTGCAAGGAAACTGGTAGATGAAAGTTGTGATAAGGGTGATATTTCTGAGTCTGAGGAAGAAGAGCAGCTGGTGGTGGCTAGAGGACTAAGAAAGATAGCCATAAGGTCGGCCCTGAAGCAGCAAGAGGAAAAAAATGGAGAAGTTTGCTGCAAAGAAGAGAAACGAAAAAGGCAGCTAAAGAACTACTCCTTTTGAGAAGGATTTACTGTAGTAGGAAGAAGTGGACTTTGCTATGACATTTGTAGAGTCAGATAATTCTGACTCTGGGTAAAGCTCAGCACACAAAAAGAAAAATAAGATTAATAGGGGTGAGTTAAATCCCAACAAAGTTGTGCTTTCTGGGTGCATTCTGTCTGATAAGGACGCGGTGCAGATGAATGGATTGATTGAGAAAATTAACATTCAAGGGTGGACAAAGTTGTTTTCAATGGATGACAGATGTGTATTTGTTGAAGAAATCAGAGAATTATTTTATAAATTGTAGTGTGGTGGCAAGGAGAGTATACTCCACTGTACATGGTGTGGAGATTGAGTTTGGAAGAACTGAGTTGAGGGTTGTCGTGGCCGTTCTTACTGCTAGTTATATCAGGTACAAGAAATTTGAATGGCCCAAGAGAACTGATGAAGTCTCTCCCATTTAAGTAACAAGGAAATTTCTCGAAATGCAAGACTCAAAAAGCCAAGGAAGGTGTTGAAGAAAGAGATTGAGCCAAGCCATCAACTGTTGTTTGAGTTTGTGCACATGTTCTTGTTGCCAAGAGGTGAGAGGAATAATGAGGCTTGTGCATTGGACTTTACTTACATGGACCTTCTGGACATGTGTGTCATGATAAACCTGCCTGGACTCATAATAAGACATTTTATGAGGGTTGCAAAGACCAAGAAGTCATATTCCCTTGTCCACTCCTACATTCAACGTCCGGTATTTGAGAACTTTGGTGTCCCTCTAGAAGGTGGGAAAAATCCCACATACAATGAGCTATTTGGGATGAATATCCTAAAGATATGTTATTTCTTCAAGGATAACAGGGCATCCAAACGTCCAATTTAGGGTCAAGATTGAAAAGGCTGATGAGGCTGAGGGATCAGGAGATAGTGAAGATGATGAGAGGATGAAGGAATTGGAACAGCAATTGGAAGAGCAACTGGCTTAGAACGAGAAACTCAAGAGAGAGTTGAAGCTGAAGGCAAGAAATTGATCGCCTGACGATCGAGTACTACAAGCATCAAGAAGAGCTTGTGGTAGAGCCCAATGGGAATCCAAAGAGCATTGTTGAACTTTTAAAGCACTTCAAGCTTCAGGCCTAGAACCTGTCCTCCATATTCTTGTCTAGATCCTTAGGATTTCCTTCCTGTCTTTTAGTTGGTGATGTTATGTTAAGACGATTTTCTTTTACTAGTCTGTACTTATTGGGTTATGCTTCTGTGAACCTTAGATGATGTGGTTTTAAATTGCTTGTTTCTATAACATGTTCTTTTGTGATGATTTTTATTCCTATTGGGCCCTTGGATAATTACTTGTGTTTTTACTTGGTTAACTTATAGACTTTGGTTATAGATTAGACAGTATTAACTTGTTATTGCAGGGACTTAGAATCTTTTCGATGATGCCAAAAGGAAGAAGAAAGAAATGTTGGGTGTTTGTGACCCAATTCACCTGTTTTAAATCTTCATTCAATTGTTCTTTTTTTTTTTTTTTTTTTTTGGTGTTAATTGTACAGGTTACTTGGCAACATTTGTTTGTCATCGTCAAAAAGAATAAATTTGTTGAGTGATGATTAAGTTTTGAAGATTGACAAATAAAAGATCCATACAAAACTAGGAAAACTTGGCACATACAAGTTAATAGTCCTAGTGAGCATAAGAGATCATATCTTGGCCGCCTTTGTGAAGTATGAACAAGAAGTAGAGTTAAAATTGAGAAGTTTCCTAGTGGTAAATAGCTAGGGTTTTCTACACGCTATATGAACAAGTAACTGAGGCGAGCCCCATCATTCATTCACTACGAGAATTTAGAGCAATCAAAGGCAATTCAGTTTTGATCGTGAGTGAGTGGACAAAAACAGACAACTGTTTAAGAACCCAATGCTGATCTAGTTGTAGTGTAAGTTCTTTGATATTGTTGTTGTGTTGAACTTGTTATGAACAGTTACCTATTTGCTTATTCTTAGAAGCATTGTTTTAGGTGATTTTTATGAGGAAAAACTTCTAAAAGCTAGAGTATAGCTTGGAGAGTTGTAGGGTCTGTAGTGTATCTCTTTGGTTATACAGTCTATAACCTAAAAAACCTTGCTCGTTATATTAGTGAAGTTGCTGATAAAATTCTAGAGCTTGGGTCGTGGTTTTTCTCCCTTAAGCAAGGAGTTTTCAACGTAAAAACTCTGTATTCTTTAGTTTCTATTTTAGATATGTGTTTACTCAACTGATTAAAGGAACTAGGTTCTTGAACGGACGAACAAAGGTCTTCAGAAAAATTAGATGACACTATTCAACCCCTCCCGCCTTCTAGTGTACTGAATAGGTGCACCTTGTGTACAACAACTGTCATGCAACCTATCATATTTAGGCAAACCAAGAAGCATACATGAGTGGAATTTTTACACAAAAGTACACTTTTGAGGAGTTATTTACAAAAAATAGAGATATTTTAGCAAAATTACTCATATAGATGAAAGAAGAATTTAATTACAAAACATAGCAAAAAATAACCTAACATAGCAAAACCTCATCTTCTTTCTCTCATTTCCCCGAATTTCACTTCTCCTCTTCTCCTTCCCCAATTTCACTTCTCCTCCTCCTCAATTTCCATCCCCCTTCCCCAACTTGACGCATTTCTCAAGCTATTCAGCAGCAGTGGAAATAAGGATATCTTTCTGTACAAATCCAAAAAAACCTTATCTTTGTCGTAGAATACACGTCATCCTTTTTGGGTCCAAATTTTTAAAAATTTCACCAAATATCTTTCTGCTTTTTGGAACATATTTCTTGTTATAAAAGCTCTATGTGAGTGAGTCTCCTTGAGTTCACTATTTCACTACTAAGAGCTAGTTTTAGTCTGACACACAGCAATCGAATTGGAAAAATAAGTTACTAATATATACGTATATTTATATGTGTGTATAAGCACTCTTATGTCATGCATTTTCAAGGCCAAACATTGAGCTCGATTCAATATCAAAACAAGTGATACTCCTAATTGGTCAAAACAATCAATAAAAGAACATCAAATTCATGTATTTATATATTTAAATAAATTTGGTATGTTACGTTCAACTTTAATTTTTTTTCGATAAAGATTTGATGTTGTTCAGCCTGCTCTGGTATTTCTCGGCCATTGGTGATGTTTTCATGTCAGATCTGATGTTTTTCCTACAAGCTCTGTATTTTTCCAGCCAGATCAGTTGTCGTATTCATCTTTTATATTTTATTGTATCTCGATGTATCTTGAGAAGATTGGGCAAAAAGACCCTGTCAAGTCATTTTTAAACAAAAGAGGAAACTTTTTCCTTTTCTCTCTCCTCTGAAAGCCACGTGCGTTTAACAGTTAATGAGGGGGCGGATTATAAATTTTTAAACCTCGGGGGACACAATTAAAAACTTTTAAGGCTGAATTAATAACCCCAAAAGTTTTAATAAAAAAGATGGGAACTAACTGATCAGTACTGACTGATCAGTTCCCATCATTTCAAACATCGAACACCACCCCTTCCTTCTCTCTTACACTTCTTCTCAACTACCTCTGATGAAACCTTTTGAACATCATCGTCTCCGGCCATCTACATCGTTCCTGTAACATCTAAATGTAAGTTTTGAACTACATTGATGTTTATCAAGTGAATCGGGGTTTTATTTATTTATTTATTTTTTGCTATTTTGATAAAGCTACGGTTTTTACGCCATATTACTGGTCCTGGAATAAAATTCTCGTGAAAATATTTGTTGTTGTGATTTTTTTTTTCAAATAGTGCTTTGTTCTTGTACAAATAATGAAGTTTTTGCATGTTTATATTATTACGATCTTTAGACAATGCTCTGAACGTGTGATAGGATGTTTCAAATTGTTGATGCATTTTAGTTAAATTTTAATAAATTAAATTAGGGTTTTATTGAATATATATACTTGCTTCTTAAAATTTTATTTCTAAAGTTTATATTGAAAAAATGTTGCTTTGTACTTTCTCATATCAAAACTGTGTTATGTTCGACACACTTTATTCGATGTTCTGGGACATTCTGAGACAGTCCTCCGAACGTGTGAGAGGATGAATCATATTTAGTGATGACTTTATTTGTTTTTCATTTTAAAAAATTAGGGTTTGTTAAAACATTAGTTGCTTAAATATATTAGTTGTTTTTAAGGTATGCTATGTTGTTTTAGTCTATTATGTTTCAGACATCCATGTGTCATGTTTGAACATCTTTAGTTGACGAATATACTTGTGATTTGAGACTACAATAGTATCTACGCGTGGAATGATTTCCTGCTCTACACTTAAGAGAAAGGAGACTACTACTCCTCCTCCTCTTCCTCCTCCTAATCAGCCTCCTAAGAAGAGAAGGCTTATATTGGATGACGAAGAGGAGGAGTTAGGAGACTATGATGTAAATGTAGGGCTACAAAAAGTTGTAGGGGCAGGATGATTGTAATTTATTAGAGGAAATAGAAGCATTATTTCGTGACGATGACTGGGATGATGAAGGAGGAAAAAGAGAGACACTTTTAAATATGGAAGAAGAAGAAGAGGTGGGAAGACTTGTAAATAATCTTTCTGGAGAATTTACAGAAGTTGCAAATGTTCAAGAATAAGTAATAGAGGCTGTAGATAATAGGGATGGTGAAGGATCAAATGGAGGAGAAGAAGTAGTAGCAGAAGAAGTTGTTGTAGATGGAAGTGGTAGTGGAGAACCTGTAGGTAGGGAAGAAGAAGTAATAGAGGTTGTAGATAATTAAGCTAGAGGAGGAGTTAGGGATGGTAGGGAAAAAGAAGAGGTTGTAGTTCGATTTGAAAGAAGTGAAGGAGAACGTCAGAGTAAGTTCTTACACGACGTGTCAGCTGAATCTGCAGAGCCACCAACAGAGGCAAAAGTGTTGTCTAGAACATATCTGAAGATGTTCTACACATGACTGTATGATATTCAACATTTTATTATGTGATATAAGAACATTCATTTATATGATTAGAACATCTATTCAAATGTTCAAAAATAATCTTTTTGTACTTTATTGGAACATCTCGTAGGATGTTTGATGCATCTTATATTATGTTCTTGTTACCGTGGTTATTCATTAAACTAACAAATTTCAAAATATTGTGCAACCTGAGTATGTTACTAGTGTCATTCCACCAATTGTGCTGAAGACTTACTTGGATGATCATGATCATTTTCAATCAAAAATAATTGTCCGTTCATCGCTTGTTGGAAGAATGTGTGAGTTCAAGATTTTGTTGCATAGTTGTGGTTTGTATGACAAGTTCAAGCTGAGTATCTTTGGGAATTTTTTGGAGTTACAGGATTTGGCATCGTTTCCAACCAGGTTGGTGCACAATCTTTTATTAAGAAGAGTTTTGTGCAATAAAAAATTTGAAGCTTGGTTCAAATTCAACGGAGTGCCTGTTCATTTTGGCCTCCAAGAGTTTGCTTTGATGACAAAGCTGAGATGTCAAGCCTATCCCAGTGACAAGTGGTTGGATACGATGAAAGAGATGGGCAGGGAGATGTGGGAGTATATTTCAACCGTATGCGAGGATGGGAGAGCAAGGTCAGTTGCTGGTGCCCGGTTGTTGTGTCTGATAGAATATGATGAAGTTCCTGAACGATACAAGTTTGGCCTATCCATGACATGATTTGTTAACTCAATCTTGTTGGCCAAGGATAAAAAAGCTGGTATTGAGGAAGATGGGGTTGCCTTGCTTATCTTCCAAATAAATTTGTAAAGTATCCTTGGGGATGGAGAAGCTTCGAGCTAGCCATTGACTACATAACGAAGCCAATGGGTGAACGTGCTAAATTACAATCTCTATGGGTTTCCTTGGGAATTTGTGGCTTGGGCATTTGAAGCAATCCCTGCGCTTCATCCCAAGGAGTTTCCCATGGAGAGGACCATGCCAAGGATGCAAAGATGGATCATTGAGAAGACTGAAAGAGACTCAGGAAGGCTGTTTCAGAATGTAGCCAAGCTGGTAAGTACATCACCTACAATTTTCTAATTGGTGGAACATCTGTAATGACGTAAAAAACATTACTGTTACTGATAAGAACATCTCTTACAATGTTTGGTCACGTTTGATATGATGTTTGATTTGTTTACTCTGTTAATTGTCGAACAGTAATTATGATGTTCTGATCGTGCTTTGTGATGTGAAGGTTTATTTATATTCAACAATGTATTCTTAACAAATATTATTAGTATGTAGGTGGTGCATCCTTTCATAGAACCTACTGATGTAGAGCTAGAAGATGATATCTTTCAGAATCTTGTGTTGTTTGCTGACGGATTTGACGAGGTTATTGATAAGCTTGTTGATAAGTTGGAGGGGGCTAGCTCGATAGTTAGTGGTGATCGAGTGACAATTTTCAGGGATTATCCTAGGACCCCTCCAAGAGAGGTAATTGATTGTCCCAGTGCAAGACAAGTTGGTGGAGATTTTTCTGAAGAATTTTGTAATGGTGGAGTTGGTAGATGTGGAAGACAAGTTCGTGATAAAGGACAAGACATTGGTGGTAGTTCTGGTCATTTTAGTAGTGGAGTATTTGGTAGTGGCGGTTGTTTTAGTGGTAGAGGATTGTTTGAAGCTGGAGAGAGCTCGAGGAGGAGAGAATTTGAAAATGTGCAGCCTAGTGTCTGCAGCTGCAAGTGCCATGAAAGCCTTCAATGGCGACAGGGAGTGGATTAGAAGCTTGATGCAATCCAGCTTTCCCTTGCTACTTTAGCAGCGTCCTCAAAGAAGGAGAAGCAGCTGCGACTAAAGAGGCCTGTAATGTTGTCCAAGAAGCTTCAGCCCCCTTACACTGCTGAGAGGAACCGAGGAAAGAAGAAAATCACTTCAAGAGAGATTGTCATTGACACTCTACAAGGCACTAAACCCTCCGAAGAAAGTTGCATTTGACGCCTTCATGGAGGAGAAGAAGGAAGAAAAGACTTTTTTCCTATGTCATAAGTTTAATTACTTAAATTTTATGGACTTCATTGACATGAATAAGTGGATGTGGGATAGTGTAAGTGCATCTCCTTCTATTATTTTGTTATTTTTTGGCTTTTTTTCAAAGAAACATCTTTGACGATGTTTTGAACCTTACGTATGATGTTCGTTGAACATACGACTGGCAAGTCCAAACGTCAAATAGGATGTTTTGCTTTGGTTTTATTCACAACTTCTAATTTGTTTTATTCTGCAGTTTATGGATGAGTACTTGGCTTTGATGCGTCTAAGGCATAAGGCTTACCCCAAGCATTATGATCTTGCATTTTTAAACAACTTGCATTATGACCTTGCATTTTTAAACAACTTGTGCGAATGATACAATGCGGCTGAAGAGGAAGCGAAGGACTTTAATGTCAGCCTTGACAGATGGTTAGCAGAATATCAATTTGACGATATTTTTCTTGATTATGCCAGAGGTAAGTTGCCATTTTCGGGTGGAAGGAAGTGGGATTGTGTAAAAAGGATCTTTGTTGTGTTTAATATTTGTAGCACGCATTAGGTTACATGTGTTTTCCTTCTAGAGGAGGTAAAGATCAATGCCTACGACTGCAACATTAAAGTGTATAATGAAGACTGTTTTTATTCAATAATGGGGCCAGTAATGTAGATGTTCCCATTATACATCCGGTAGTGGGGGAAATTCAACCACCTCCCTCCAGAAACCCCAATTTAGAAATGTATCCGTATAAACACATCCAATGCCTTCCAACAAATTTGACTGATACTGCATGTGGGGAGATGCCATCATGTTCCTTAAGTATTTGTTGACCAACACCCCGATGAATGACCTGTGTGACAATGTGATGAAAGATTGTCTTGTTCAATTTGCTGTGGAAATATTCCATGACAAATTAGTCCCTTAAGATGAGTTGTAATATTTGGATAATTATATTTTTGGCCTTGATGGTTGTAATATTTGGATGATTTTCCTTTTGTTTTGTTTTTTTAATGATAAATATGGTTTAACTGTATGGATATTTACATATGAACATATGTATGATGGATATTTACATATGGTCATCTGAATGATGATCAATTAAGAATATTATTTTGCATTACATTGAGCATCACGTTAATATTATTAAAACATATGTATGATGATCAATTTGAATTATATACTACAAAAATAATAAACTATTGAAACGCCATTAGTAAATGTTCGGAACATTAAGTTAAATGTTCAGATATATAAATAGATAGCTACTATGAACAACAATTGATATCAAATAAACCTAGCTACTATGAAACCAAAAAAACTGCCCAAGACAATAAGAAATACATCTTCCAACGTTGTAATTTAACCTCTAACTTATCAATCTTCAATAAATTCGCAGTATTACAAGCCCCTAATTGTCCACTTCCTTCACCAAATCGGCCCTTTCTTCACAAACTTCATCTAATGAAATTTTCAACTTATTTATCAACAATGTAGTATGCTGGGGATAGTCATCATCACACTATTCCCAAAATCCACAATTGCTAATACCTTTGAGGGGACACTTGAAAAATTTTCGTCCAGCACCCGATTGTGTGCCGGCCGTAAATTGAATCGCAGGTAAGCCACACCAGTATCAACGTTGTTGAGATGAGCTACGAGAACCAGTTGATCTTTGAGACATTTGCTGGTACTTTGTTGGTTAAGTTCAGTTAAAAAGATGAAGAAGTAGAGAAAGAGGGTAGAAAGACCTAATTTATTTGAGATATGGATAAAAATACCTAATTTATTAAATGGTTGGGGTTAGTTCACGTGTTTGAATTGTGATGGGTGGTGGGTGAAAAAAGAAGGAGGTGGGTCTTTTAATTCTGTCCGGTTGTGGAGCGGGTTAATGGAATGGGTCAGATTAAGTTGTGGGTAAGTCCACGTGTATTCACACATGGCCTTATGTCTGTTTGACAGATGAGATTTTTTTCAAAGTTTATAAAATTATCCAATATAACATCAGATAATTATGTTTGGAACGTAAAAAAGAACGTTCTAATATCTCTAATAAATGTATCTGCTTTGTTTGAGTTAATGCACCCATAAAAAACACCAAAAAATATTCTTGGAACATGTAAAAGACGTTCACTCTTCTCTAGAAATGTATCTGAAAGATGAATTTTTTTTTTTAATGCATTAATATTAGAAAGGTGTTGATGCTTTGACACCTTTTAATGACACAAGCTAACCCTTCATTTGAATTAGCATGACTCTTCGGAAAAAGCAGACCTCTATAAATACGTTGTTCATTTCACAGGTTTTTTATCTCATAGAACTCTAAAGGAAGTACAGTCAAAAGCGCAAAAACAAAAAACAAAAACCAACAATGGCGCGCAAACTACACTACAAGAATAAGGACCTGCATGCTGACATTGACGAGATAAGAAAGCGCCTCTGTGAAGCACGCAGGCGTCAATTAACTGACATCCGCAGAATAGCTAGGGTTCTGTGCGTTCTTCTGGAGGTGTATGGAAAGAACCTGGATGACTACATACCCCCCCCCAAATTCCCCACCCCCACCACCACCACCTGCTTCCCCTGCAATGTAATCTTTTTATTTTTATTACTATGAATTTTAATGAAAGGCCTTGATGGCCATATTATTGTTAAATGTATTTCTCTTTTACCTCTCCTCTTCTGTGTTTAAAATAGTTTCTAAAACACAATGAACATCATTAACACGTTCGGAACGTTCATTAGATGTTTAGCGAAGTTGGTTTATGATGATGACAATTGCTGCAAAAACATCTACCATACGTTTCGAACCTTAAAAGCGATGTTCAGTTAATAACGGATACCTAATTTAATATGTGATGTTTTTATCATGGTTACATTGTAATAAAAAATTATAGAACATAACTAGATTAATAAGGCTTTACATTTATGGTTAAATCATCTCAATATAAATTATTGACTTTGTTAAAACAACATATAATGAACACAACTTGGGTAATCACTTTCAATAGATATAAATGAGTAACCACTTTTAATATACATAAATGAGTCATCACTTTCAATAGACATATAAATGAATAATCACTTTCAATAGACATAAATGAGGCATCAGTATCAATACCTTGGATTTGTATGATTCAAAGTCTTAGTTGTGGTAGAATCACTAAGAATGTGTCTTTTTTGTGATTGAAAGTGTATATTATGTTCAAATCGATTAGGAATGTGTCTAAGTAATGGATAGAACGTCTAATAATATGCTACAACTCCTTAGAATATACATCTTAATGATTAAAAGTGTTAATTGAAGTAGAATCACACTTAAATTACAATGTAAATAACTTAAAACATACATTTTGGTATAATTAAACACAAATATTTGGTTTTGCTTACACATAACATGTCTTGGAATCTTACTAAACTATTAAATAATTATTTAATCAGTTCAAATGATCCTTATCTTAGTATTACTCAATTAATCCTTGGTTGGGCAGTCAGAATATCGTCATGGCGATACGCAACATTGTACACGCATTCCGGAACATTAAAAACACGTTCCGGAACAGGTTATTTGATGTTCTTAAATTGTTCGAAATTTTTACGGTTTGGGGTTAGGGATTGGGGTTCAGGGTCAGGGTTGGGGTTAGGGTTAGGGTTAGGGTTAGGGTTGGAACATCACTTGTAATGTTTCGAATGTTAAATAGAACGTCTTTATAAGAAATGCACTTTATTTTGAACGAACGACTTAATCGGTGCGTAGAACATCATTGTTTATTTTTTGTCTGTTTGCTTGAAAGCGACACATTATTTTAACAGCATATCATAGTATATTTCCAATTGCTTAAAAACAAGGACTCAAAATATTAATATTTTACATGATAAAAAATTAAAATTGTTCAAAACTAGGAACATTAAAATTCAAGAAGCAACAGTTTGGGTGGATTGTCTAGGTCCTCTATCCACTTGTCTTGGGCAAGTAGTTCTTTTGTGGCCTGTCCTTTTGTAGATGCTACATTTATTTTTCCTACTTGAAGATGCTTCACCATCTGATGGTATCCGTTTTTTTCTTCTTCTACCCTTACCCACATCGACCAAATGAGGAAATATTTGTCTCTCAAGCAGCTCATGAGGAACATCCCAAAATTCTTCTGGTGAAACAACATTGATAGGTTCTGCATATACAAGCATATACGACTCTAACCTGTAATATGGAGAAGTGAAGTCGTGGATGCACGCTCCATAATCTGCTGGACGCTGCATTCTGATAGCTGCCATAGCATGTTTACAGGGTATTAAGTCAATTTGATACTCTCTACACGTATAAGTTCTGTTGCGTAAATCGACTTCTTCTTCCTGGCCTGGACTGATGATGGTGAAATCATAGGTACCTTTTCGGCTAATTGCGAGCTTACCGCCTTCCTCTAGGTTGAATTTTATTATTCCTTCAACTGAAGGGACACATATGGTTGGAATTTCGAGGAACTCCGTAGCTATCACATGAAATTTTTCACCAAATATCCGATTGATATGATTCACTAGGGCAACAATAGGATATTCTCTTTCATCCCTCAGCATTGCATTGTTGGACTCAGCAATATTCGAGGTCATTACTGCATACCTAAAATAGTAACAAACAAACAAATAATATAAATGCTAAAAACGTCTAATCCAAGTGTGAACATATTCGTGAACATATATTGTTCTAAATGTCACTTGGAATGTTCTCAGCTTAATTGCCATTTGAACATAGAACAACACAAAGCAATGTTTGGAACATTTTTAAAAATGATTGTCGCATCTCCACAAATGTTCAAAACATTGGTATGAATGTTCATAGTTGTGTACCTGTGTCCAGGGAAAAAATATCTGCTCCATTTATGGAACCCCATGTCATATTCAAGATATCTGGCAACCCTTGGATCCTTGTCTTCGATTTGCTTTGTCTTTTGAAATCCGCCAAACTATATGCATTTGCCGCCAAGTAATAGAACCCCAGGTGGTCTCCAAACTGAAACTTTGTACCGATATTTTCACTAAGGTGCCTCGTACAAATTTCATAGTGAGCTGAGGGAAACCACTTAGCAACTGATTTTGCTATGCTTCTATGCCTGTCAAAAATGACGCTCAACTCATAATGTACTGGGCTATGTCAACCCATTGTTCGAAAAAAAGTCATAAGAAGCATCATATTCTTTGTCCACAACACAGAATGCAGCAGGGAATATGTGCTTCTCTACATCCTGAGCGGCGGCTGACAACAACACCCCATCATACTTGCCTGAAAAATGAGTCCCATCAATAGCTAGAACTTTCCTCATATATATAAAACCCCTAATCCAAGATCCATAAGATATAAAAAATACTTAAACCTCCTACAACTATCAACCTTCAAAGCTGTCTTGCTTCCAATATTTTGGGTCCTTACCATGTAACGGTATGCCTCCAAAATTGCATAACTGTGTTCATATGTCCCTCTTGCTATGGCCTTTGCAATCTCACATCTCTTCAAACTTTTCCAATTACTAATTTTGCATCCCAATTCTCTGTTAAATGCAATTCTGATGTCTTTTAGTGTTATATATTTTCCCTCAATGTACCTATCTTTCATGCATTCACTACCAACATCAGTTGTCATGTGTGTATTGTGGCTTGCAAGATGTTGCACATCACACGTGTGCTCGCAATTGTAGATTGTGATATAAAACATATCACTGCTAAATCTACACATCGGGCATAAAACAACTTTTTAGTATTCTTCACTGCTTTGAAAGAAAAAGGCTTCTTCAGCCTCAACTTTACCACTAATTCAAGCTTGTTCTTGAAAGTCATACCGTTTACAAAACATGTGTCGTCTTCTCTAGAAAAATCATTGCGGCTGCTCTGTGATGGAACTCTTCATAATGGATTACCATCTCTAACTTCTTCTCCACCTGCTTTTCCACCTTTTTCATCACCACATTCTTCACCTTCTTCATCTGCCTCTCTTCATTATTTTAATTCATCTTCATCCATATCAACATGCATATCTTGTTCATTTGAACTTGAAATTCCTTCAAGCCTTGGAATCACAGTAACCCCTAGTGTTGGCCTAGCACCAGCCGGGTCAACATCAGCCATATAAAGCTGAACATCATCATCATTCCTAATTTTAGATGGAGCAGTCTTTTGCTTTGCGGCAATACTCAGCATATATAAAATGCAAAGATCTCTAGGATCAAAACATACCCCCAACTGCGTATGATTTTGTTGACCAGTTCATCATATGTAACATTCCTACTCACAATGATAGGTCTTGTCTCTTTCACCTTAGGAATCCAAGCATAACATTTCGAGGGATCCACCCATTCACCGAGATAATCAACTCCTAGTAGTACGTCCTCCATTATTTTAACAATATTTGCAAGACAGGATAAACATTCATCAAATATGGTCCAGACAGCCAAAGATACGAGAACATCCAACAAACAGTTCTGAACTTAGATGTTTAAGAGTACTAGCATACAAATGTGTAACATCTATATTATAGTTCCGAACATCTATAAAAAGGTTCCAACTTAATGACTAGCATATACTGAGCATGATGTAAGATGTTCTGAGCATCTAACAGTATGATCCATAACTCTGACTAGAACAATAGGAACATCAAAATGATTGTTCGGAGCATCTAACACAATGTTCCATAATTATGACTACATGATACGAGCATTTATAGAACATTCTATAGGATGTTGCTATCGTCACGTTAAGATATTTCAAAAGAACATACTATTTAAAAATCTGGGTTTTTACGAAAACTAGAATAGTAGAGATGATGAAGATGGAGGTTTATACTTACAGGAGATATGGGACTTCAAGCTTTCCAATTTGAAGTAATGCCCAACCACTAAACGTTATTCAAAGAATTTCAACGTCAAGCTTTCCAATTTGAAGTAATTGCCAACCAGTAAACGTTATTCAAAGAATTTCAACATCAACCTTTCCAAAAAGAAGTAATTCCCAACCAGTAATTGTTATTTAAAGAATTTCAACGTATTTTTCCCAAATTATTTTTTTCAATTAGAGTAATAATACCTAATTAACTGAAAAGAATTTAGATCTGACAAAATTTTATGTTAGGGAGAGTTGGAATGCAGGAATAATAGCAAAAACAAAGAGAGATTGAAGAAAGAAGATGCGCAGCAGCTATGGTATTTTGAGGTCGCAAGGGAGAAGAAAGAAGAGATGAGAGAGAAAAGAGGAAAAAACGGAGGGAAAAATCTTTCCGTAATCTGGCAAAAAAAAATTATATACGTGAGGACCCAAGTGTAAGAATTAAAACTTTAGGGTGAAGGAGAGTGAAGGAAAGTTGTGTTTAAGTCCCATAATAAATTGTGTCCCTTCTACCATATTAATTAATATTTTGTTCCTTTTACCAACTTAAAATCTTAAGTGTCCCTTTTAACCAAAGGACCCATGTATCTTGTTGTATTTGCACTTTATCTACACTATTTATGTACCATATCTAATTGTTTCTAAACTATTTCAGCGCTATATCTAGGTCTTTGCATTGTTTTTGCACTGTATCTCAACTGTTTATGCACTTTTTCAGTGTTTCTGCACTCTTTCTGCATATTTCTGCACAATTTCCGCATTATTTTCTGCATTGTTTCTACTAGGAGTGGCCGTTCTGTACTCGGTTTGATTTTTGTAGAGCTTTGGTTCGGTAATCGATTCTTTGGAAGTGTACAAAAACCGTAAATTTTATACTTCGGTTCGATTTATTTTAGTTTGATTTCGGTTCGGTACTTCAATTCTTTCTATTTAAACCGAAGTTTCTAGCCAAAAAAAAAAAAAAAAAAAAAATTGGTTGGAAGTGTGTGCTACTTCTATTTTGACAATTTCACGACTAGTAGTTAGATTAAGCTAGTCTCTTATCTTCTTGCCCATTTTATTCCAAAAAAAAAAAAAAAAGGCAAAGAAACAAAGTTACTATGTATTATTTCATTTCGGCATATTTCCCGTTAATGCATTTCTATATTTTTGTTCATTGATAAATTACTAAAATTCTAGTTGTACAGCGCCAATAGCTCTAACGGTTTCAAGAGTTTTATGGTCACATTCTTGCTTGGTAGACAATGGTTCAACATAAGTTTACAATGCCAGTAGCTCCAAATTCTTCTTCTTTAACCTTTATAATTACAAGTTTATTATTTTCTTACAATTTATATAGGTCTAAATCAGTTTAAGATCACAAATCGAATTTGGATAAGAACACAAGCAAATTTTCGTATCAATGTCGGGAAAATGCTAAGAATAAGTGAAAATGCGAGAAAATAATGTGATTTCAATATATTGCCGTGAGTACAAATTTTACCAGAGTTTCTGTATATCTTTCTGAGTGAATACAATGTAAAATGAAATGTTATTTATAGGCTAAAGGGACCTCGTCCACGTTCTCCATGACTGATCATGCTCTCACCAACGTTCTGGACATTTATTATGGGAGTTAGTGGGCGGAAGTAGTGTGCTGCTCAAACCGCTTGGACCGAGGTGCCTCGCCGAAGTTCAAGTGTATAACTTTGGTGGTTGAACCTTGTTGTTCGGCTGAAATGAATGTCACCGAAGCTCATCATGCGGCTCGCCTTCGGCGGTGACGTTGATGCTCGACTTCGGTAATCCAGTCGCTCGCTTCGATCTTTATCCTTCGGAACATCAGTTCGATTGTCCTCGGTTCACCATACCGAAGTGCTATCAGAGCACGTCGATTTTTACCCAATACAGATAGTCCCCCCACTCCTCGGTTGAGTTCCAGGGTCAGGAGTGGAATGAATTTAAGCGGGAAGCTGACGTGGCTCAAGCCTATCCAAGAGTTTCAAAATGTTGCAAGTCTTTTCGAATTACTGTTCCACATTACGTGGCGGCCGTTCGTTGGCTACCGAACGGTCGCGCCGACTCTTTCGCTTTCTCCAACATTACAGTCATCATTGCCTCTGCCACTTGCATGTGTGCATTTTCTATAAATACTTCACTTGGTGGTCTTCTTCTCTACCTGACAACACTTTGTCAACAGTGGAAAAAATAAAGAGAGCTTCAATTCTTCAAACAAATTTCTTGAGTTTAATCTTCATTTGTGCGACAAAGATTTCCTTTCAAATTCCACATTATGTCAATGGCAACATCTGGACAAGGATCTAGTGATTCCGGCGAGAGAGCCGAGCGTTTTGCCACCGCGATAATGAGCGGACATTTTATTCCCACCGTGCCGCCGTTGTAGATGATTGAGGCAGAAGGTGGTGGAGAAGCTATGTCGACAATCACTACTCCTAGGCGGCAAGGAGAGGGCTGGTCAAGATAAAGCGGAGGTCAGCTATGACATTGATGTTGGTGGTGACGACCACGGCGATGATAGGGATGACGTCGAGGGTGATGACGTCATCAGTACCAAAGAAGTAGGTGGCCCATCGGGCGAAACTGAAGTAAGTAGAGAGACAAGTGGCCAGGCGGGCGAAGCTGAAGCCAGCAAAGAGGGGTCTCAGACCGAAGCTGGCACTTCAAAGAAATCGAGGAAGAAGATTCCCCTCGAATTGGAGATAGACCCTCGGTTGGTTATCCCCTCGAATTTTAACAATGACAAGGACCTCAAAGTCCACGCTCAATCTGATGCTCAAAAGGGGAAGAAAAGAAACATACCGGTTCACGTAACCCCGAGTGTGATAACCGAAGATCTAATTGAGATTGTTCGGGCTGATTGCTGTTGGGGGCCTGAGGTGGAAATTAGGGTTCCAGCCCCGGACACGGCTGTCTCTACTCATGTTGTTGGGTACTCTTCGGTCTTCACATACCCTTTCACCATAGGATTCAACTTGCCAGTTCACTACATAATCCACACGTTTTGTAGATCGTACAATTTGTGTTTGGCTCAATTGGGGCCGGGGGTTCGGAGGGTTGTACAAGCCCTTCAGTATTTGAGTAAATTAGCTGGATTACCCTTAACCTTCCAACACTTGATCTCCCTCTACTACCCCTATTTTCATAAAGCCGACGTGGTAGCCCTCTTACCTCGGGGATCTTACGCCATTCTGAGTAAGAGCGAAGACCACGGTGACCGAGGTTGGAATGACCACTATGTACTCCTTTCCACGAGGCTGCCGTCAACTGAACCTGGCTTCCCGGAAGCGTGGAATGCTCAACGTAAGTGTTATATTTTTTCCTTCGGCCTTCGATCGCCGTAGCTTGTGCTTATTTTCCTGTTTGTGACTTGCAGCTGAAAAGGTTCTCAACCCACCTGGGGATTTGCTCGAATGGGCCACCGAGGTCATGAAGCAAGAAACGCGTCCTCGTTGACAGTGGATGATTTTAACCGCTTTGAAGATAAAACTATGGTCATGCAAGAGGCATGGTAAGTTCATCACCGATGTTTGAAGTTTCCTAATGTTTACTCTGAGTAATTGCTCCTTAATGTTTCCTTTTTCCCTTCCCACTTAGGTTTTTCCAACAGGGCCGTTAAAGATGCCGAAGAGGAGGAAGAGGAGAAAGCCGGGGAGAGGGGAGATGGAGAAGGGGAAGAGAAACAGAAGGAGAAAGAGAAGAAAAAGAAAGAAAAGAAAGTGATTTACATCACCGAAGGCGTCAATCAAATGGCCAGTATGGCAAAGAAGCTCGCTGGGGACAGGAAAGCTAAAGGCTCGGCGGGCCAAGGATCTTCACAAGGTGATGATGTCTTTATAGGTCGGTTTATATGTATACCCACTTCTACTTCAGTTCATACTTATGAGATTGCTTCTCTCCCTTCCCCAGGCTCTAAAAGGAAGTGGCATGAGTCAAAGAGAGCCACTAAAGCAAAAGGACCTCGGGTCGAGGAGGTTGGCGCCCCCCGCTTCCGAAGCGGTGGCCACAAAGCGCCGAGGTCTTGTTGATGAATTCAACGACGAAGAGGTTCATCCAGTGGCTCCCGAGGTAGCTCCAGAGCCAATTCCTGAAGTGACTCCAGAGCCAGCTATCGACGTCCCTAGGGCGACCGAAGTGATAAACGTGGAAGATTCTAGCCAAGAAGCTGCCAAGCGGAAAGGCAAGGTTAAGACAAGCGAAGGCTTGATCAAAAGCATGGTCAAGGCTTCCCGAGCTTCGGCTAAGGCTTCGAATGCTGCACCTCGGGCGTTGGAAATTGCTCCCGAGGCCAATCTACTGGATCCTACCAAAGAGGACGTCTATGCCCTTGATGCTATGCTTGGGTCTACCAAGGCTCACGCCCTTCGGAATCTCAGCCCTATGAGTTTGATGGGTGTTTCAGCCGCCTCTACCCTTCGAGTAAGCTTTCATGCACTTTTGTTCGTATGATTTACCTTTCCTTTTCTCCCGATGCTAACACTTTGGGCTTATGCAGAGCTTGGTGCTCGCGGTTCAAGTTATCCACCTCGAGCGCGATCGAGCTGAGCAAGTACAAGCAGCGACCGCTGCCTGGGAAGAGCAAAAGAGGGGATTTGTGGGTAGAATCGCCGAGCTGGAAGCCCAATTTGCTACTTTGAATGAAGAGTTAGAGCTTGCTAACGAGGCATCAGCTAAAGCTGAGGCTAACCTACGTGGGGTTTTAGAATCCGCCGAGGCTAGGGTTCAGGCTGTGACAAATGAGTTTACTAATGAGCGTTCGAGGCTGAGCCTCGAAAATGCTCGACTTGAAGCCGAACTCTTTAAGGCCAAAACCGAAGTGCTTGAAGCAGGCGAAAAGTATCGTGGCAAGCTGGAGGAATACAACGCCAAGCTTATTGGGCTGCAATGCCAGGTAGATCAAGTGCCTGCTCTTCGGGGCAAGATCTCAAAGCTCCAAGGAAGAATTGCTTACCTCAACGAGCGGGCCAAAGTCAAAGCGACGAGGGAGAAGTTAGAGGAGGCTTGGGCTGTCATTAAGACTAGGTTCAGCACACTCGAGCAAGTCCAAGCTAGGCAAATTGTGCTCGAAGAGGAGATAGCTAAATCCAGGGACGCTGCTGCCAAAGCTCAAAAGATTGTAGATGACCTTCCCTCGAGTGAGGGTTCGGATGATGGTGAATCCGAAGGCGATGAAGGGGGCGAAAGCGACGAAGAGGGCAGTGAAGATGCCGAAGGGGGGAACCCTTACGAACAAGTAGTTCATCTTTTGTGTATTGTGTTTTTTGTTTAGGCCCTTTTGCCTTTTGGTGTAAGCCTTCGGGCTTTCTAATGTATATAATCTTGACCTTCGGGTCAACTTATTTTTTATGTAAACAATTAGCCTCAAGGCCTTTTAATGATTTGATTTTGCATTTTGCTTTAAGTGTTAGCTCTTGTATGAACCGATCACTTAAAGTAATTTACTTGCAAGACTTAATTAAATAAGACCGATGCAAACTTAGAACGACGTCGCATCCTCGAGTCAATGCATTCAGGATATAACTTCGGTTAGTAAAATCATAGAAACAAAGATATGTCGAATCAAATTTATCTCATTGATAATATCAACGAGCCATAATCGACTTTTTACATAGGGCCAAGTCGAAGTGGACCTTGGGCGTAAAAACAAATTGACAACATGCCACTATCGGGCGTAATTACAATGTACTAATCTATTCCCTGGGTGTCAGTCCCCGATTGTCGAATAGATAGGCTTCGGTTGAAAGGCTTAGTGTCGACCTCGGTTGCAACCCGCCTCTTACTCCTCCCCAGTGTTCGGGTGTGAATCTTGATGAAGATCCGAGCACGGGAATTCGTTTCATCCGCTTCCTGAAAAGGTCAAGCAAAATGAAACGAGGAGCAAGGTAGTACATTTCGATCGAGGCCCTAGGAGCATTTTTCGGCTCGAGGCTGAGGGTAAACTTTAAATAATCAAGGAATGCTTACCTAGATTTCAGAAGTAGTACCGTTTCAAATAGGAGATGTTCTAATTTAAGGGTTCGGGTATGCCTTGCAGATCCTCAATTTGATAAGATCCCTTCCCAACAATTGCTGTGACTTTGTAAGGTCCTTCCCAGTTTGCGACGAGTTTTTCCCCGTTCTTCTCCTTCGTTGACTGATTTGTAGCCTTCAGCACAAAGTCGCCAACCTTAAAATCTCTAAGTTTGGCCTTCCTTTTGAGATATGCCTCGATCTGCCTCTTTTGTGTTACAAGCCGAACCAAAGCCAACTCTCTTTTCTCCTTGAGCAAGTCCAACTCTATGCGTATGGCCTGCAGATTTGCATCCTCGGTGGTGTGAGCGTACCGAAGAATTGGTTCACCCATTTCCAGGGGATAAGCGAATCCATGCCATAAGCGAGTAAAAAAGGAGTTTCACCGGTGCTGTTCTTTTCTGTTGTCCGCATGGCCCACAACACACATGGCAACTCCTCGGGCCAAGGTCCTTTCTTCTCATCGAGCCTTTTCTTGAGATTTCTAATTATCAGCCTATTTGAAGATTCGGCTTGGCCATTGGCACTTGGATGATAGGGGGTCGAAGCAATTCTTTTTATTCCCTATTGCTTGAAGAAATCAGTGATGGCTGCTCCCATGAATTGTTTACCAGTGTCGCAAGCGATTTCCTTTGGGATACCGAACCTGTAGATGATGTTTTTCCTAATAAAATTGATTACTTCTTTCTGTTTGACCTCGGTGAGAGCTCCTGCTTCCACCCATTTTGTAAAGTAATCAGTTAAAACAAGGATGAACCGAATACCACTTTTTCCCTTCAGTAAAGGGCCAACAATATCCATCCCTATTTCATGAAGGGCCATGCTGACACAACCGAATGCAAGGGTTCGGCTTGTTGATGAATCATTCGTACGTGGCATTGACACTTATCACATTTTTGCACGAACGCCTTTCCATCTGCGCTGATGGTGGGCCAGTAGTACCCAGCTCTAAGTAACTTGCGCACCAAACACTTTCTCTCCAAGTGATTGCCACACTCGCCTTTGTGTATTTCAGCCATCATATATCTAGCTTCGTCTAGACCCAAACACTTGGCCATCGGGCCGCAATACAATCTCCTATAAAAATTTCCCTCGATCACAGAGTAGGAAGCCGCTTGGGTCCTTAACTTCTTGGCTTCTTTCTTATCTTGGGGGACAGTCCCCGAGTCGAAGTAAGAGATAAACTTACTCCGCCAATCCCATTTGTGGTCCACCAAGTTGACTTGCAATTTCATCTCTCTCATTTGCGCATAAAGAAACCGAACCACTGAATCAGTCCCCGAGTGAACTTCGTCGACCTTCGAACCCAAATTTTTCAAGGCATCGGCTTCGGTATTTTCGTCTCGAGGCACTTGTTTAATTTGCCATTCTTGGAATTGGGCCAAAATCCTCTGTGCTCGGTCCAAATATAGCTGCATTCTAGGCTCCCGAGTCGTGTATTCACCGAGCACGTGGTTCACCACCAGTTGTGAGTCGCATCTCAATTCAACTCTTTGCACCCCCATTTCTTTAGCTAACTCCAATCCTGCTAAAGCTGCTTCGTATTCGGCCTCATTATTGGTCACCTTTTTTAACCGAACGGAATGACTGATTTTTCTCCGGTAGGCGCTTTCAACACTATGCCTAATCCCGAACCCTTAGAATTAGTCACCCCATCGGTGTTAAGTATCCATAGTCCCGAAGCGGTTTCTTTCGACATTGAGTTCTCTTTTTCGGCTTCGGATAGTATCCCAACACTAAAATCTGCCACGAAGTCAGCCAAGACTTGGGATTTGATGGCTGTTCGGGGTTGATAAGTGATGTCATACTCGCTCAATTCTACTGCCCATTTTGATAACCTCCCCGATAAATTAGGTTTATGCAATATACTTCTCAAAGGGAAGATTGAAACTACTACTACTGGATGACATTAGAAATAAGGTCGTAGTTTCCAAGTAGTAATAATTACAGCAAGTGCTAGTTTTTCCAAGTGAGGATACCTGGTCTCAGCATCGAGGAGTGTCTTGCTCACATAGTAGATGGGTTGTTGCTTGCCATCTTCTTTCAGAACCAACACAGCACTTACTGACACCTCGGACACAGCCCGAACCAGCACAGCACTGACTGGCACCTCGGACACGGCCAAGTAAACTAGCAAGGTTTCACCATCTTTTGGCTTGCGAGCAACTGCGCGTTAGCCAAATAACGTTTCAACTCCCTTAGCGCTTCTTTACACTCCGGTGTTCACTCAAAGTGATTATTCTTCCTCAAGACAGAGAAGAATTTGTGGCATCGCTCCGAAGACCTTGAGATGAATCGACACAAGGCAGCGATTCGGCCAGTTAAGCGCTGAACTTTTTTTACCCCGGTGAGCTCCTCAAGGATTTTTTCTATGGATTTGATCTTATCTAGGTTAGCTTCGATCCTCGTTTAGAGACTATGAACCCCAAGAATTTGCGTGACCCCACACCTAAGGCACACTTCTCAGGATTCAATTTCATGTCATATTGCCTCAGAACAGCAAAAGCTTCCCTCAAATGATTCAGATGATCCTCCATTCGAATTGATTTGATTAGCATATCATCTATGTAGACTTCCATAGATTTTCCAATATACTCTTTGAACATGCGACATACTAGTCTCTGGTATGTTGCCCCAGCATTTTTCAAACCGAAGGGCATCACTTTATGGCAAAAAGTACCTCGAACAGTGATGAACGAGGCCTTCTCTTCATCCTTTGGATCCATGAGGATTTTGTTGTAACCCGAATAAGCATCCAAGAAGGTTAACAGTTTGTGTCCAGCGGTGGAGTCTATTAACCTGTCTATTTGTGGCAATGGGTAGGAGTCTTTGGGGCAAGCCTTGTTTAGATCAGTGTAATCTATGCACATCCTCCACTTTCCGTTTTTCTTAGGCACGACGACCACGTTAGCCATCCACTCGGGGTACTTCACCTCTCTTATGAAGCCATACTTTTTCAGCTTCGTAGTTTCGTCTTCGATTGCTTTCATTTTTACCCCGGCGTGAGGTCTTTTCTTATGCTTCACCGGGGTGAATTTTGGGTCTACATTCAGCTTGTGGGTCATGATCTCCGGATCGATACCAACCATTCCAGAATGGGACCAAGTGTTGCTCCCAAACGCACACGCAAGTATACGTGGTCGACAAGTAATAAAGTGATAAATCGAGTATCGTTCCCATGAGGACTATTCAGACTAACACTTAATAAACAATTTCTAACAAACTATTCAGGGATCTTTTTCTTCAATGGTGAGAGTTTTAGTAACTAAAGAGCAGTAATTAAGATGCTGGAAGTGTAGTCAAACAATGGTGCAAACTTTGGTTGTTAACAATATTAAGACGACGGTCCAGGGTCAGAGTTACGAATAATCTAGTTGAGTTTTCCAATTGATTCCACTTCTTAAATCCCGGGTTACTAACTGACAGAGTAAATGTACCTGTGAAAACCTTTCGATTCTTCACAGTCTATGCAGGCTACTTCAATCCCTATATGTCTATGGGTTGAATCACATGCACGCGTTAACGAATTCTGTAATGAGTTAAACTAGGCGAGCAAGTATATGTCTATCCTACTCACAAATTGGTTCCCCGATACCCGAGTTCACAAACTAGTTCTATCTTTCTTATTACGTAATTAAATTCCCTCTTTCGAGTTCAATCTAAAAACCATAGATAATGCATAATTATCGAGCTCTAATAATTACACAAGTGAAATCAAGAAAGAATAAGAAACCCATTATGGGATTCAATTAATGGGAATCAATCTTCAAATAATCAACTTTCATGTAATACTCTAACCCTAGAACGTAAGAATTAGCCACGTATATTTATAATCACAAGGCAATGAATTGATGAAATAATGATGTAAATGATGTAATAGATGAAAGATTAGGAATAAACCCTTGTTCAATAAAGTATGGTGCTCTCAAATTGCTCCAAAGTATCAACTTCTATCAAAAACTAAGTAAAATAGTATTTATAAGGTTTACAAAGGCCTGGTAATAAGTTAGACCTAAGCCTAGACGAAATAGGAAGTCAAAATACACTCCAGGGGCGCTATAACTGGCGCCCCGCGCCCACGACCGTACCTGGACAAGCAGTGGACGTAGAAACTTGGGTGCTTTTGGCCCGCGCCGCATTGGGTAACGCGCCAGGCAGTGGGGGCGCTTTGGGAGGCGCGCCACGTGGCCTATAGCGCCAGGCAAAATCAGCCTCCTCCTTGCTCCGCAACTCGCCTCGTGTCGTGCCCTCGTGTGCTAAATCCAATCCTCAATCAATTTCCAATCATTCCTTGCTCAATCACGCTCCTAAAAGCTCCAAATGCACTGTATAACAACCTACATACACACGACATAAAATCAGTGCAAAACCACATTCATAAACTATAAAATGGGCGAATAAAAAGCTCAACCATGCGGAAATATTAAGGAAACATTGGCATAAAATGCCAAACATCACCAAGCAAAGCAATCGTTGTTGGACTTTAAAAATTCGATGATTGCTTTCTTCGACTCTGGGTCCAACTCCGAGGCGACAAATACTTTTCTTTCAGAAAAATCTTTCAATAAAGGTGAAAGATTCCAACTCCTCGATATTTGAGTCCTCGGCCTTTTGTTTCCGAGGCTCTTGAATGCACACCGGGATCTTTTCAGTTTCTCCTCGGGGGTCCTCCTCGCTTGACCCCAGTTGCATTAGTTGCTATTATTTTAACCCAGTCGGGGAAACTCCACTTTTCAATGCAACCGAATAGCATTCTCTTGCTACTCGTTTCTCTCTCTTTATTGATCGAACTCCCCATGGGGTAGGGAACTTGATCACTTGATGAAGGGTGGATGGGACAGCCTCCATGGAATGGATCCATGGTCTGCCGAGGATCACATTGTATGTTATGTCCTCGAGCAACACTTGAAATAGTGTTTCCTTGCTAAATCCTTCAGCAAACGTCTTGAGTGTGATTTCACCCAATGTTTTCTCCATAGAGTTGTTGAAGCCAGTCAACACTGTTACCTTGGGGATAAATTCCCCTTTAAGCCACATCATTTTAATGGCCCCGTATCTGATTATATTGACCGAGCTACCGGGGTCAATCAGGACTCATTTGATGTCTGAGTCATTTATTCTCAACATGATGTCCAATGCGTCGTGATGAGGGAACATCATTCCATCACAATCGTCATCATCAAACATGATTTCTTTACCCGAGCCTCCCACTCGAGTCCTCTTCTCCATGGTGATCGACAGCTTAGCGAACTTTTTTGCAGCTGCAAAGTTCACCCCGTTCACCTCTGATCCCCCGGTGATAACGTTTACAACTATCTCAGGGGGTGGAGCCCGAGGTGGTTGTCCATCACCTCGGCTCTTAGTGTAGTTGTCTTTTACCTTGTCGGTAAGGAATTCGGCTAACACACCCTTCTTCAACAAATGTGCCACCTCGAGGCGCAATGCTCAGCAGTCCTCGGTGCGATGGCCATAATCTGCATGGAACTCGCAGTGCAAATTTTAATCTCTTTTGTCTACTGGAGTTCTCATGTCTTTGGGTATTCTTACCCCGGTGGTTCCCTTTACTACGTTGACCAGCTACGAAGTCGATATATTGACGTTGTAGTCAAGGATCCGAGGTAATTCTTTGTTTTTTGAGACCAAAGCCGGGCCTGAGGAATTTCTTTGGTTCGAGTTGGGAAGAACCTTTCCTCCGAGCCGTTGGCTTATATGTGGGCTCACAAATGAGTTTCCACAAGAATTTCCCAGCCTTTGGCTGACAGACTGCCTTCAGGAGGTGTATGGCTCGTAACTCCCCTTCGAGTTTCCTCCTGACGCCTCGGCGCGATACGAGGATTCGCCTCGATTCTTATAGTTGTGACCTCGGCCGTTGTTTTTAAATTCGGCTTCCTCCAGCCTTATCTTGGAGTAAGCTCGTTTGTGTAAATCATCCCACTTTAGAGTTTGATACTGTTGAAGCTCTTTTCGCAACTCAGCAGCGGCGTCGGACTTGCGAACATTGATACCCTTTTCAAACGCCATGATGGCTAGAGTATCATCCATTGGAGGTAGCTCCATGCGCTCAGCATGAAAGCGCTCGAGGAAGTCCTTGAGTGGCTCACCGGGCCGTTGCTTAACCTCACATATATCCTCCTTCCTTTGGAGAATTTCTTGTGCTCCGGTGTGAGCCTTAACGAAGGAGTTAACCATTTCTTTGAAGGTGGAATTGACCCCGCTGGTAAGCGCCTGGACCAATGTTGCCACCCCGGGGACGCTCTCGAGGCGCTTTTCCACGCGCGCTTCGACGCGAGCCTCGACTCAGGCTTCTATTTCTCTAGTCAACCTCTCGACATCGATCGAAGATGTAGTTTCTGCCACGGTGGGAAGCGTCCCGAAGTGTGGCGTTGTGTTCGGTAAGGTTCCCAAACCTCCAGATGTTGCCCCGTTTTGAGGTCCCCCTGTTATCGTGCCCGTAGGAATGAAGGGCGGGATGCCTCCATTTAGGGCCACAGGCTGGGCTCCATTCGGGGTGGAGCTATTCTCGCATCTATCGAGGCGCAAAATTCAGTGTTGATGATTGCTTGTTCATCCTTTCACTCCTGAAGAGATCTTAGTGAAGCAACAACAAAAGCTTGAAAGGCTTCGGTCGTCATCGGGGATGAAGAAGTAGGATCTGATTGAATGCCAGTTTGTCCATCGGGAGCTAAGTGTTGTTCAATTGGGTTCCTGCTATTATCAGCCATATCATCGAGTGTGTCGAGTAAAAAAAACGACGTGAATTCAGATGAAGAATGCGTTCAACTTTTGAACAAAGCGTTATGCCTGTATCCCACAGATGGCGCCAATTTGTATGAGCCTAAATCAGTTTAGGATCACAAATCGAATTTTGGGTAAGAACACAAGTAAATCTTCGTATCAAAGTCGGGAAAATGCTAAGAGTAAGTGAAAATGCGAGAAAATAATATGATTTCAATATATTGTCGTGAGTACAAATTTTTCCAGAGTTTCTGTATATCTTTCTAAATGAATACAATGTAAAATGAAGTGTTATTTATAGGCTAAAGGGACCTCGTCCACGTTCTCCATGACTAATCATGCCCTCACCCATGTTCTGGACATTTACTATGGGAGTTAGTGGGCTGAAGTAGTGGGCTGCTCAGGCTACTTGGACCGAGGTGCCTCGCCGAAGTTCAAGTGTATGACTTCGGTGGTTGAACCTTGTTGTTCAGCCAAAATGAATGTCACCGAAGCTTAGCATGCTCGCCTTCGGTGGTGACATTGATGTTCGACTTCGGTAATCCAGTCGCTCGCTTCGATCTTTATCCTTCGGAACATCAGTTCGATTGTCCTCGGTTCACCATACCGAAGTGCTATCAGAGCACGTCGATTTTTATCCAATACACAAGTGTAACGATCTTTGAATTGTTTTCAACAATTTTATTGTAATTGTCTTCAGATTCACACACAGAAGATTGAACAAGATATAAAAAAGTAAGAAATTGAAATCAATCTTGGAGATCGAGACAGAGAATGCCGAAGCTTGGATCTGGAGACGGCGAAGAATTTTGAACTTGAGAAGGAGAAGTGTATTCTGTTCGTGTGTGTTTACTACTCACAGCGCAAGAAGGAGAATTAGGATTATTTGAGTGAAGTGTATAAGAATAAGGGTAAGTATATAATATTGTGGTGAGTGTGACTCAAGTGAAGTGTAACTGTGTAACTTGTAAGAGAGTTATTCGGTACTTCGGTCCTTCGGGTAATCGAGTTACCGCTTACCCAAAATCGAGAATCGAACCGAACACCGAAGCTTTGAAATTTACAATACTGATACCGAACTGAAAAACCGAAGTACTAAAACCGAAGTACCGAATTAGTTCAGTTCGGTACTTCGATTTTTTGATTTAGTGCCCATCCTAGTTTCTACCTGTTTCTGAACTGTTTCTGTATTGTATCTCCATTGTTTTAAACTGTTTCTGCCTTGTATCTGCATTATTCCAGACTGTATCTGCATTGTTTTAGACTGAATCTGCGATGTTTCAGGTTGCATCGCACTGTAAGATTAGGTTTTTTTTTCTTTTTCTAGTTGTTTGCAGTAACTTGTATATAAAAAATAATGCTATGTTTTGTAATATCAATAATGTTGCTATTTTTTTATAATTGTATATAAGTGTAAATCTACCTATATGAATTGGTATGACTTTGATACTCATAAGAAAATGAATTCTGGACATGACTCATACTTCAAAGATTAGATCAGAAGCGAGGATCTCCCAATACCATAAAGGAGACTACACCCATTCCTTCAACCAACACGAACTACTTGAGATGCAGTGATGCCATCATGCTTTAGCAACCAAAATTAAGAGCCTTTAGATTCAACTATATTAGTGTACGTGCCAAACTCTTACTTTTGTTTCGATTGTTGTTTGGTCGTATGTTAATATTTTAATTGATATTTGAAAAAACCCCAATATTATTAAGTTAGGAAAAAGGACAAAAAGAAAGAACGGAAGACCCCTACGTACACCATCCATAAACCACGAAATCATGATGTAACTAGTCCTTAGACATGAATTGAATAAGTTGTTCAGTAGATAATGGCCCAACCCAACCCTCAGCTAAAACATCAGACCCACATACCCGTAGTTTACAAGTAAACTAGTAGTATTTCCTTCTCATAGATACATGTGGGAACTAGGCTACTAAAAAGTGCCTCCATTGAATTGATTGATTGAGAGAGGGCCACACTTAACATACTTTCAATTATTTTTGGTAGTTTCTGTTGTCCAAACTTCAGATTACTTTTCTTTCTTGGGAACTGGTCGTTAATGGTCAGAAAATTCATCCTCACTATACTCCATCAAACTGTTGCAACAAAATTCAATGTATAGTCCAACTTGATAAGTCCCCCTTCTATTATTAATTCAAAACAAATTTTGGACTAACATGAAATTTAATTTATTTTAGTGATAGCACAGGCAAGACGACTTCACTTTGAAAGAAGGGTACCTAAGAAATGGTTTGGCGAATTACCTGAGAAAGTCACATTTTTTTGGTTTCGAACAATAAAACCACCCAAGTTATTCAAAATATTTTTGAAAGTCAATCTATAAATTTTGTCAATCATGCTCATCGGAGAAAACTTATGTAATATTTTATTTTAGTTATTTTTATAAAGTTTAGACCCAACACCTATTTCAATAAAACGAGCCGCTACAATCGTTTCTCAAGTATGAATTCTTTTTATTTGATTTTCTCTTCAGAATTAATGTCCTATATATAGGAGTAATCCAAATAATTTTTCATCAAAAAAAAGAGGCAAACATTATTTTTCAAGTAGAAATTCTCATTATTTTATCACACGACTACTAATAAAAATGATATTATGAAAAAATTTGATTAACAAAAAATTTGTTTTGCTCTCGAAAAGTAAAAATTTCACATAAAGTGGGATAAAGGAAGTATTGATTTTTTTATTTTTATTAGTATTGTGCAAAAATAATGAGAATTTCTACCTGAAAAATAATATACCAATGTTTGCATTTTTTTTTCTTGATGAACTCCTGTGTAGGATTCTGAAGAGAAAATCAAATAAAAAAATTCCTACCTAAAAGAATGTACATGTTTTTTTAATTAAAATATGTGTTGGGTCCACTTTTCTTTTTATAAAAAAAAAACTAAAATTAAGGATTAGGTAAGCTTTTTCTGATGAGCATGATTGGTAAAACCTGTAGATTGACTTTCATCGAATTTTGGATAAGTTGAGTGACTTTATTGTCCCAAATTAAAGTAAAATGACTTTTTTAAAAATAATTTGCTTAAGGGCAACTCCAAGGGTTGCCCCTAAACCTCCTTTTCCCTATTTTTAGGGACACATTTAGGGAAATTTTACTCCAATGACTCCCTATTTGTGTCCCTAAATTAGGGAGTGAATAGTGTTTCCCCAAATTTGGGGACACACTATTCATCTCCCTATTTACTATTCACCATTAAAATAATATTATTTTTATTATTTAACCTTTTAATTTATCTCTTTATATAAATATAATTATGTTCATATAATATCTTTATATAAATAATTTATAGTCTAAACATTGTCGAATTATTTTGAAAATTTAATTATCGTGTATCTATTTTTTTATGTAAAATTGGTAGTTAATTTTATTATGAGTTATAATTGTATAAAAAAAAATATACCATAAAAACAATGAAAGGTGCAAATATAAAATTTTTAATGTTGCTAAAATTCAAAAAAAAAAAAAAAAAAAAAAGAAAGTTAAATAAAAACACATTAAAATTGAAATTACATTAAATAAAAATACATTAAAACTGGAAATACATTAAAATTGAAAATACATTAATACTGCACAACATGATAATCGAGAATGAGCGTGATCTTAATACACCAATTCAAGATGATTTGGAAGGTCCAGTTCCAGAAGTAGAATGGCAGTCGATGAAAATCACCGATTTCAAGAATTTTTAGCTAGATACGGAAGAATTAGGAACAAAGATGCTCATTTTGAACTTCGTAATGCATTAATAGATCATTTATGGGAGCATAGAGGTGAAAATTGAGGTTCTACTGGTAGTATTTCGAATGAATTTTATCGTAATGTAATATGTATTTAATTATTTTGTATCACAATTATTTCACTTTTATTTGAATTATCCGTTCATATATATAATCTTTAATATTTTCTTACAAATTATATAGTTTAAAATTTTATGGTAGAAAATAAATTTATATTGAATATAAATTATGTGAGACAAATATGTAAAAAAGAAAATAAAAGATAGAATTTGTTTAATGGGAATAAGAAAATAAAATTGAGATAAAGATAATAATATAATATAGAAGAGAGAGAAGAATATAAAAAGGAATATTCTTTTTAGGGAAAAAAATTGGAGAATGGTTGGAGTAAGTTTTCCCTAAAATAGGGATTTCCCCATTTTAGGGAAAAAAAATAGGGGCAACCCTTGGAGTTGCCCTAAGTTCAATACCGTTTCAAAAATTAACTGCAAATTTAAGGAGATATGAGAAGACAAAGATAAAACAAACAAAAACATGACATTATTTTTATTTTAGTTGTAGCACAGGCAAGACTACTCGACTTTGAAGAAGAATTATCAAGGAACTCTATATAGTTTCTGAAAATAACGACTAACATTGCAACTAAGTACCCCCATGACAAATGATTCAAATTATGACCTCGTAATGATTACATCATAGTAAAATGCAGCGTTAAAAGAATTATTATATGTTCTATTACTCTGAAGATCATCAGGTTCATTCACAATAGTATCATAAGGAGCCATAAATTGAAATGGGTAAACCATGCGTGCTGATTATCTATCATACGTTAAGTTATGTGATGTCTTATATAAAGGCTTAAGTTGTCACAGACTAAACATTGTTATTCGACCATATACTTTATGTCGTCATTAAACATCCTCATTTAAAGACTTAATTTTTTTAAGCGAAAACATCACAATATTAAGTGGCAGTGAGACTAGAACTCGATCTCAAACTCTTTGTTTGTAATCCTTTGTCAAGAAATTTATGTTAATTAGATAAGTAACTCTTCATTATTTATTTATCTTAAGTACGCCATATTTTGAATTTCTCAGCTCTCTTCTTTATTTTATTTTTATTCATACATTATAAATAGTGGCACCCGTAGCTTCCAATTCTTAAGTACGCCTCTATTTCATCAATGATAACTAAAACTCAAAAATCTATTTACACGATCGAGAATGAGAGAATGTACTTTGTGGCAAATTCATAGTTAAACATATTGATAATATTGATGAATTCAAATTATTATCATAAATTATAAATGATTTAAATAATAGATAAAATATTTTGATTAAAAAATTATATATAAAAATATATTACATAGATGGGGTTTGAAAATGGGAAGGATAAAATGGACATTGTATAGGATAAAAGGGAGAGCTTGATCATTGTTCATAGTTGAGGGGGAAATTTAATTTTTAAACCAAAGTGGGTGGTAAAAATGATTTTCACCCTTTATTTATCTAAGGATTTCAATTCGATCGAAACCTCAATCGGATGGATTCATGTACTTCGATTGTCAATCTCAACCTTTTACATCTCTAGCGAATAACGTCAATATCTCTTATCTTATATTTTTAATTATCGATCCAAAGTATCACTTTCAAGATGAGATGAAAGACGTGCAAATAGCAAATTACGTGACTTAACAATGCTAACCATCTTGGTGGGCCTCTCTATGTTATCACTTGACTTTAGGCAATTTCAATTCATTGGACCACTTTTGCCATGATTTTCTTTGACCATTATTGCAATTTTAGCCTTTGGGGTTGAATGAATAGATTAGCTTTGAGGACATTGCATGGAGCGACACGCATAGGGCTTTGTGGGGGCAAAAAACCTTTGCAAACATCAACTCCTTTGATAACCTTTCTGTCACTTGTACTAAGGATATTAATTGGAAATATTATATATATCTTTGGCTTAATACATAAATTGCCACATATAATAGTAAAATGATTCTTTGGACACATCAATATTACGGGTGTGTCTTTACCCACCAATGTTTTCTTAAAATATATCCAAGATATGTCGCTTTTACTGAGATGTATAAAGACGAGATGTATAAAGACGTGTTTGTAGCTCTCTAGAATCTTTTTTCTTCACATATTTTGCAAACCCGCAATTTTAAATCCCAAACTCTTGAATTTATGAAAAGCTTTTTGTTGAGACAAAGAGTAAACATACTTCCTCAATTTTAATTTATGTATTTGTTTTTAAATATGATTAAAAGACAATTTCGTCTTTTTATTATTCTCATTGGACCTCAATGATATTCCTGTACTGGTCGAAAATCGTCTGAACACGTGGCGACACGTGTTCGTTGACGTGGCGAGCTCAGCGTCAAAATTGGGGACAAGCCAGACGTCATCGAGTAAAAATGATTATCGAAGACGCCTTTTCGTTTTGGTTGATGGGGAGTGATTTCTTCAAAGGCACGACACAACGTTGCAACAGATAAGCATGATTTACCAAAGCCCTTCATTTTCGGGAGCCGTTGGACGTGGATAACGGCCTTATCAGATCGTGGAGAAACATATGGCTAGTGGAGTCCACCTAGGATTGGGCACAGTTCCCCTTCCCCAGTGTAAGGTGACGTTCTTCTGAACATAACCCCCTTTAAGTTATTGCTATCACCACCATCTTTATAATTAGCCGCCATTATCAACTATTCCATCACCAATAATATCATTATGCTGTGGTTGTTCTGTTATATCCTGGCTTTGCTGTGGAGAAGGAATCCATCCTTTTCAACGGAGCACAAGCCTTTGATCGCTAAATACAATAAGATTATCTTTTATTTTCTGTTCATTTGTTGCTCATTTGATTGACTATTAATTCGTACTATATTCGTCAGATCGCTTAAGTCATTAATCATATTCAATCTGGTTAAATTCGAAGTATCATAGATAACTTGTATGTTCATAATCGGCTGCTTTAGTTATTGAAATCGACAGGTCAATTTGTTCGTTTGCTGTGTTCGAATACTTAGCCGTTCTCTTCGTCATTTTCTTACTATACTTGCCATCGATTTTAGTACTAGTTATTCGTCGTTCATTTGCTACTGTTCGGATACATCTGCATTTCGATCTCGTATAAGCATTCATTACAATGATAAGTCTTGTGAACGTAAAACCATCGATCAAGCATCAGACTTCGATATAAAATGGTCGACTAAGACTCAACAAAATATAAATATAATTGTAATACCTGAAATTGAATTTTAGAATATACAGTTTGGCGCCCACCGTGGAGCCTAGGCAATCGATTTGTTCCGAAGTTTGTCATTGATTCTACTTACGTTTGTTGTTTTTTGTGTGCAATGGTAGATGATCAGAGCAACAATGCTCACAACGCCAAGGCCGCTGTGACGGACGGCGCGCTTCAGCCTAAACCCGTCAGCTTCCAGGCGTCGAAGAAGGGGTCGATGAATCATCCCACCATGTACAGGATCCACCCTTGAACATCACTACGAATGGTTCTCAGTCGAATGTTAATCGAGGACGTCGATCCGGTAAACAACCCGCAGTCGAGGAAACGTCAGTTGACATGAACACTCTGTTGCATGAATTCTTAGTTAAGAAAAATCAGTAAATGGAGAAGGTAAGTGAGTATTTGAAGCTTCTGTCTGGCTCTGCAAGTCATAGAGCGCCTGCCTTCCCAGCAACACCCCCCCCCCCCCACAGGCACTCCGATCTCTATTCCTTAGGGTGCAGTAATAGGGGGACCTTAAGCGGGAGTGGAGCTCGGAGGATTGTGTTCAGCCGCCGTGGCTAAGGGAGCTCAGGCCTCCGTCATGACAAAAGCAAGGATGTTGGCTATGATGCCGACATTGTTGAATGACACAGTGGAGAAGAAATTCAATCTAATGAGATCATTTATGGAAAAGTTGCCAGGAGTTCCAAAGTTAACGGAGGACGCCGCTAAAAAGTCGATCTCAAAGCAGCCTTTTCCGCTGAGTGCAGCTCCATTGCCAATTCCTAAGACTTTCACATTACCGGAGAGTTTGAGGTATCAGGGAACTACAGATCCGAGGGATCACATCCATATGTTTTCGATCGCAATGTAGTCGAATGATTTGACAACAGATGAGATTAATTCGATGAGTCTAAAGAAATTTTGTGAAACACTAAGAGGAGGAGCATTGAAGTGGTATATGCAACTACCCGAAAATGGGAGATCAGATTTCGATGACATGTCAGCCAAATTCATTCGGGCACACACTGGAGCTAAAAGATAGAACGAAGAGTGGAGGATACATTGAAAATTAGGCAGCGGCCCAATAAAATGATCAAACAATTTTTAAAACAATTTAATGCAGAAAAGATAAGCATCCCAAATGTTAAAGAGAGATGGGCTTGTTTGTCCTTTATAAACAATCTGAGTAATGATTCAATGGAGGCATGTAGAAAATTGAAAGATCGGTAGAGGGAAGTCACTCCTTGGAATTTTGACGACCTACATCGTGAATGTGAGCCAAAGATCAAGGCTGAGGAGGAAGAGTTACAGCTAGCTCTTTACAATCGATGGTATGAGCGACCAGCTCCATGGAGGGTCGAAAACGACAGGCGAAACCACAGGACTAAGCAGTGATTCGAGCCCTACAGTTTCCCTTGCCAAAGTGGAAATGGACATTAAGCTAGCAGTTCGAGGAGTCAGCCAAGGAAGGAGTCGGGTCCATCTGCGGCTCCGAAGGACCCACTGATTTCAGAGTATAATTTTTGTGTTTCGACAGCCAGCTTGGTTAATTCATTGAGGGGAATGGGTTATAAAGTGGTAAAATTCCCCGGTCGCATGCAAACGCATCCAAACAGTAGGGATGATAATTTGTACTGTTCTTTCCATCATGATTATAGTCACACAACTGAAGAATGTAAGGCTCTACGTTATGAGGTAGGGAAGTTGCTTGAGAGTGGGCACTTGACGAAATTTCTGACGAAAAGAGGTAAGGAGAATTTTAATAAGAAGAAAGATGACCATCAACCGTCAAAGCCTCCAGCCCCAAGAAAAATGGTTAATGTCATTACCAGTGGAGCAGAAGTCCATGGGATAACATATACAACGAAAAAGTATGCAAAAGTGTCGTTCACAAGAGACAAACGGACACGAGAGTCTATAAATGAGGACATTGTGTTTGGGGATTACGACTTCGATGAAAGGATACATCTCCATCACTATGCTTTGGTCGTCATGATGAGGGTTGATGACGCTGATGTAAGACGGGTCTTAATCGATGCAAGCAGTTCGGTCAAAATAATACAGTCAAGAGTAGTTGAACAGTTGCAATTGACTGATAAGATAATACCCAGATCTATAGTGTTGTCGGGGTTCAATAATTCAAGTGAAACAATGCTAGGTGAAATTATGATTTAGACTTATGCCGAAGGAATCGAGAATGAAACTTTGTTCCAAGTGATGGGGGGAGATATGGCTTATAACATGATTTTGGGTCGACCGTGGATCCACGCCATGGGAGCGGTCCTATCGACCTTACATCAAGTTGTCAAGTTCCCTACCCCATGGGGAATAAGAGAAGTCAGGGGCGAGCAGCAGACTACCCGAGAGTGTTACCTAGTAGCCATGAAGGAGGGTACTAATTCGAATACTTTGAAATAGCAATTAAAGTCACCAAAATCTTTGGTCGAAGATGATGAGACGGAACCAAGTCCAACGGATAAAGACTTCGCAAAAATTCCGGCATATGTTAGGGAGCTGAACAAACAGAAAGCTGGGGACTCAACTATTGAAGAGTTAGAAGAAGTAGACCTTTTCGAAGACAAAACAGAACGGAAAGTGTATGTTGGGGCAGAATTGGACCCCGATATGAAAACAGAGATAATCACATTTTCTCAAAAATAATGTTGATTGTTTTGCTCGGTCCCACGCGGACATGAAAGGGATAGACCCAAAATTTGTTACTCACAAGTTGAACATCGATCCATCACATCGGCCAGTGAAACAAAAGAAATGACCTAACGGGGGATTTAGAAGGAAAGTAGTCGATGATGAAGTGGACAAGTTGCTGAAGAATGGATTTATAAGAGAAGTAAAATATCCGGAGTGGCTAGCTAATACGGTCGTAGTCCCAAAGAAGAACGGGAAGTGGAGAATATGTGTTGAGTACGCCGATCTAAATAAGGCATGTCCAAAGAAGTAATTTTCGTCGCCTCACATCGATCGATTGATCGATTCAACGACAGGGCATGAAATACTAAGGTTTTTGGATGCGTATTCGGGATATAATCAGATATTAATGGAGCCAGAGGATCAAGAGAAAACATCATTCATAACGGACAAGGGGACTTATTGTTATACGGTCATGCCTTTCAATTGCAAAAACGTTGGGGCTACCTATCAGCAGTTGGTCACGACCATGTTCAAAAGTTTGATCGGAAATACTATGGAGGTTTACATAGATGATATGTTGGTGAAGCCGTTGAAAGCAAAGAGTCACTTGGATCATTTGAAAGAGACATTCACAATATTAAAGTTGTTTGACATGATGCTGAACCTGGAGAAGTGCACGTTCGGGGTGGGATCCGGCAAGTTCTTGAGATTCATCGTATCTCAAAGAGGGATCGAAGCAAATTCAGAAAAAATCAAAATAATCGAAGATATACCAAATGAGCTCACAAAGGTGAAGGACGTTCAGCGTTTAACTAGTTGGGTAGCCTATCTCAACAGGTTCATCTCGAGGTAATTCGAATGATGTCACAAGTTCTTTTCAGTCTTGAAGAAAAACATAAGCTTTGAGTGGACGTCGGAATGTAAACAGGCCCTTAAGGAGTTGAAGCAATATTTGTCAAACCCTCCATTTCTTTCAAAACTAGTAGAGGGGGAAGTGTTGCTGATCAACTTGGCCGTTTAAGAAGTTGCTGTAAGTGTTGTCCTCGTTCGTGAGGACAAAGGTAAACAATTTCCTATCTATTATATTAGTAAAACCTTACTTGATTCAGAAACAAGGTATCCACACTTAAAAAAACTAAACTTGCACTTGCACTTGTTATAGCTGCATGAAAACTAAGGCCATATTTTCGATGCCATGCTATATATGTTGTAACTACGTTTTCTTTACGAAGTATTTTACATCGACCGGACTTATCCGGCTAATTAATAAAATGGGTGGTCGAGCTAACTGAGTACGATATCACTTACCAGCCTCGCACCGCCATCAAATCACAAGTTTGGCTGACTTTGTAGCAGACTTTAGCGCTAACATTCTCCTGGAGGCAAGAAAAAAAGAGCTTATGATGAGGGACCCAGACCCCAGAGTCTGGATGCTTTACACGGACGGAGCATCAAACGTAAAGGAAACTGGCCTTGGAGTCTTGTTAATAGAGCCGATGGGTAAAAAGCTAAGGTATGGAATCAAATTACATGCCAAAACTAAAAATGATGTCGAATATGAGGCCCTCGCTGCAGGTCTCAAAATTTCCAAAGACTAGAAGATCGAACGGTTAGACATAAAAAGTGATTCTCAACTGGTGGTAAACCAAGTCCAAGGAGACTTCAGTGTTCGAGATACAAGAATGCAATAACTGCTCAAAAAGGTACAAAGTTTTTTAAGTTCTTTTCAGGAGTGGAAGATAGCATAAATCCCAAGGGAAGAAAATATTGAAGCAGATGCTCTGGCCAACCTCGGCTCTGCAGCGGTCATCGAAGGAGAACCCGATGAAATAATTGTACAGTTGTTCGAATCTCCACTCAATCAAAGTCTTAAGGAGGTAAACAATATCAATCATACTTGGGATTGGAGAAGCAAATATTTGTTTTACGTGCAGGCAGGAATTCTTCCCGAAGACAAGAAGGCTGCCCGATCACACAGGCGCATGTATAGCGGCCCTTTGGCGAAATGCATGGGCGCAGGAGAAACAAGTTATGTAACGAGGGAAATTCACGAAGGCCAGTGTGGCAACCACTCCGGAAGTAAGTCTTTAGAACGAAAATTGATTAGAGCTGGTTACTATTGGACAACGATGGGAGTAGATGCCAAATTCCTTGTTCAAAAATGCGACAAGTGTCAACGACATGGCAACTTTATTCACCAACAAGCAGAGCCCCTTCATTCGGTCACGTCAACATTGTCGTTCATGAAATAGGATACGGATTTGGTATGGCCGCTTCCAACAGCGCCCGGTGGGGTAAAGTTTAAATTAATTTTAACTAATTATTTTTCTAAGTGGGTAGAAGCGATTGCCTTGGCTAAAATTTGAGAACAAGAAGTCATCAAATTCATCCACTAGAATATCATATGTCATTTTATGATACTCAAGGAGATCACATGCGACAATAGCAAATAGTTCGTTGGTATTCGAATAACAGCGACCAAAGTTTTAGTTCATATTCATAAAAGCCTTAAAACGGCCATGTTCCAAAACTGATCACAATTTTCGATCGGTCAAAACATACTGAGCGCCTGATAGCAGCCAATATTTAAATTAATACAACGCTTCTTGTCAAACATCTGTTGCTATTTGCCGATTCAAAATGACTTAAGTGTTAAAATAATTTTCCAAAATTGATGTTCGAACAGTACACTTGCATGAAAATGAGACGTCATTCTTCATTACACGCTAACTACATTGGGCCCAATTAAATTGCTCTTTTCATAACAAAAACATTGAGACTTTGAACGATGAAGACACCACTTGTCTTGATAAACGGTAAAATGTAAGCTTTATCTTCGAAAATCAATACTTAAAGCAATAAATGGAAAGAAAATCAAGCAAAAGAAAATCATCATGACAAAAATATTCACATATGAACGGCCAATGACCCTATTGTTTTTACAAAAACGACCATCACCAACTGGTCGAGAGAACTAGAATAAAATAAACAAAATCCAAAGTTTTAAGATCTCATTCATCGCCTTCATCATCAGAGGAACTTGGTGGGAGCCCGAAGTCTTCATGAGCCAACCTCACAACTTGAACAACCTCTTCTAGTTCAGCAGCGACGTCGACCCTGCGTTGAGACTACTCCCGCAACACATCATGCCTAGATTCTGCAAGGATTAACTCCCTCATCTCCTCGAATTCTTCCTCTATCGCACGCTTCTGAGCACCTGAATATTGCTGAAGGATTTGATTCATCTCTGTTAAAGCATTGACTTGAGCAGTCAAGTCCTCATTGTCGCCTCGAAGAGTGTGAAGCTCCTCGTTTAGTTTAGCAAGTTCCAAGTCCTTACCCTTCAGCTCAAACTCCAATCTAGTGCATTTGCTGCCCCATATTGGCTTCAAATCGCTCGAGTTGGTCATTCAGAGACCGGACCTGAGATTTCAACTCCGACTCACGAAGAGCATGAGCGGTTGCTTTCTTGACTAAATCAGCCTCAAGCTCAGAATACTTCACCTTTAGAATCTTCAAGATATTGTGCTATCCACTGCCAGCCGATGCAAGGTAAGCAGTTTGCTCATTTAAATACACTATTTCGACTTGAAGCTGGCGAATTTGATCGTCTATCTCAATGGCCATGATTTTGTTCTAAAGTGAAACAAAACAAAGTTGAGAGGAAGGAAATAAACAAAGGAGTTCATATGATCAAGAAAGAATTTTAAAATTACCCGAAAGGCGCTGAAAGCAATCTGGGAAAGCAAGCTCAAGTCACTATGGAAATTCAGCCGAGCTCTCTCCATCGGACCTGTCACCTCGAAGAGATAATCGACAAGATGCTTTGGACATCTAAGCAAGTCAGCATTGCCAGGAACGGTCACTGTAACCGACCTAGCACTTAGTTCTCCAGCAACGTCGGCCCCCCCCTTGAAAGCGGCAAAGAATGCAACCTCTTCACCCCTAGGAAGTGGAACCACATGCTCTTCGTGATCCGACACAAAAAAATGATGAACCTGAGCTTTCCGCGTGCTTAGACTTCGTTGTCTCCACTTGCCGATCGAGAGGCAACTTGCCTTTCCTCATGCCTCTCTCCCTAGGCACTTGACCCATGGAGACAATAGTGGCCTCCCTTACTTCGGGCGTGGTTTCCATCAGAATGATGGCATCCTCTTTCCACCAAGACAAACCTTCAGACCCTGAAGTGACCTCAACTAAATCCTCTTCTATGGGCGACAAAAGAAGTTGCCTCTCAACCCTGAAGTCGATTAAAGGAGCCCAATCATATTCTTCGGCCACCTTAAGTTGTTCAGACATTTCCAATATCACTTCCTTCCTTGGCCTCTTCGGGTGCGTTAATGGCTGTTCGGAGCCCGACTCTTCGGCCTTTTCATCTTCGAGGGAAAAATGAGCGGACGTGCCTCCCTCGAAAGCTTTTACTGCCTCTAAACTGCACCTGCCATAACCTCCTCGATAGGCTTGAGGGCAACCGATGTGCCTACTTCTTGATCTTTTGGGGCATTCTTAGCAAGATATCTTGCTTTGAGGTCTTGGTAGGGTGTTTTCTTTTTCTTCTTCGGGAGAGCTTTATCAACCTTCTCCCCCTAAGCTTCTTCGGCATCGTCCTAGCTTGGCTCACCACCAATGCCAGTAATGCCTATAGGAATTTTCATCCGTTAACAAGGGAAGTCGATTTTATACAAGTTAGGGAAAGAATGAGAGAAAACATGCCATGATGTTTGGCTTTCACTTTCAGAAGAGCAGCTATCAGTTTCCAGGCTCTCTCATCATTGGTAGTCTTGTCCAAAACCCTAATTAGCCACCCCTCGATGTCGGGGACCAAGTCAAACAAGACCTTGTTGGCTTAAATATAAAAAAGCATAAGAATACTGGGGAAAATTACAGACATAAAACGAGAATTGAATACTTACGAGTGTGGTTCCACGTGTCGGGGAGCAAATCTTCCCCCGGAGCAGTGAGTTGATGTTTTGGGATAAAAAAGAATGTTAATCCCATCTCCAAAGATCATCGACGTTATTTTAAATCAGAGACCGTTGTCCCCGCTTTTGCACTGTGATAATTCAGGCTTTGTAAACTCAAGGGGAATATAAATGGACAATATGTTGAAGCGTTACCTCCACCTCAGCTTTCTTGGCAATCCAACGATACATGGCCACCAACCGCCATATCATCGGTGAAAGTTTCCCAACACAGATATTGTACGTTTGACAAAATTTTTCGATCAAGGGATAGATCGGAAGGGTGAGTCATATCGTAAAAGGTTATGTTAAAACGACTGTATGGCCACCGTAAAAGGTAGCCCAAGTCGACATTTCCGGAGGACACACGACGTCGATCTCGCACTCCTTTCATCCACACTTGTCACGAACCCTAGGGATCATCTCCGGAGTGATGGCAGCAAATACAGAATCGATGGGGATATTCTGTTTCCTTCTCACTTGGGTAGAATTTTGATGACTAACCTTGCAGTCATCATCGTAAGTGAATTTCTTCGAAATTTTTTTTATGTAAAGCTTCTCAAAGTTCTTGGGTTTCCGTTTATTTCCTTTCACCTTGGCCTCAGAGGGACCAGTGATGTTCGCATGTTCAGTTGCAACGGCAGACTGCGCTGGCGCTGCGGCAGTAGGAGCGGCGGAGACAACAATATCGGTGGTGGCTGAAGGTGTAGAAGTTTTCTTAGTCACCATTATGTGAAAATGTGACTAAAAACAAGATCTAAAACTAAATTAGGCTTCCAAACAAAAGATTAACAACCAGAAATGGGGGAATCTTAAAGAAGTTTTCTGGAAATTTGAAGAAAGTAGAAGAGCAAAAGTTTGGAAATGAATTTTTAAAGTGGTATTTATAGGAGTTGGGGTAATGAGTGCCTCGGTAACCAACGAGAACTGCCACCCGCACGATGGTATGCACATGTCCTGATGGGTAAGCGAAGTGACGTTTTGGCATTTTGAATTGCAAGGCTGAGAAAGTTCCACGTGTTTTCCCGCGTAAAGTTTCATGCCACTTGCTAAGATCACACGAGCACTCACTCGGAAAGTGGGGGGACTATCTGTACTGGTCAAAAATCATCCGAACACGTGGCGACACGTGTTCGTTGATGTGGCGAGTTCAGTGTCAAAATCGAGGACAAGTCAGACGTCGTCGAGTAAAAAATAATTATCGAAGATGCATGTTTGTTTTGGTTGATCCGGAGTGATTTTTTAAAGACACGAGATAACGTTGCAACAGATAAACATGATTTAACAAATCCCTTCATTTTTAGGAGCCGTTGGACTTGGATAACGGCCTTATCAAATCGTGGAGAAATGTGTGGTTAGTGGAGTCCATCTAGGGTTAGGCTCTTAGCTATAAATATAGCTCCCCCTCCCCATTGTAAGGTGACGTTCTTCCAAACATAACCTCCCTTTAAGTTATTATTATCACCACCATCTTTATAATTAGTCGTCATTATCAACTATTCCGTCACCAATATTGTCATTATGATGTGGTTGTTCTGTTATAACCTGGCTTTGCTGTGGAGGAGGAATCCATCCTTTTCAACGGAGCACAAGCCTTCGATCGCTGAATACAATAAGATTATTGTTTCACTTGGTGCACCTTCGCAAGACACTAGAGGGGGTGAATAGTGTCCTTACCTGATTTCAAATCCTAAAACTTACTTTTAACTTCCAGCGCCTAACTCACAAAGAATCAGGTTCCTTGCAAGTTTCACCTATCTCTGAAACTAAACAAATTGCGGAACATAAAGAACACAGAGATTTTTACCTGGAAAAATCCTTGCTCAAGGGATAAAAAACCACGACCCAAACTCTTGGGATTTCAACTCTTCCACTAAAGAAAAACTCGAGCAAGTTTTAGACTACAACGTAATGTAATCAAGGAACTAGAACCCCCTAGTACCTAGAACCTTCATAGCCACACGTTAGCTGGTAAGGTTACCTCTACTTAACCTCAAAAAGTAATCTCTACTTAATGCTTCTAAACAAGCTGATAGATTACAACTCAATAGCCTATAACAAAGAAACTAAAACAACAGACTTATCTATGAAACTGCTCATTCGTAAGGTTCTGCTGCTTAGTCTTTGTTCTTGCACACAAAGCTTCCAACGGTCCGATTGCTCTTTATTTGCTCTGTTCATATATCTTTTGTGCGTATCGAATTTGGCCAAACTAACTTGTATTTATAGGAACTAGACTCAGCCGGATCCAACTAAGTTTAGGATTCCTTTTCCTCTTTGAAATCAGTTTTAAACAAGGTTACCCATATTTCCTTATTTAAAACCTAAGTTAACTCACCTTAGTTTCCAATCTATTTTGGTTTAGGAACCGCGTCCTTCTCAGCACCGCTTCTTGCTTCTTTTATTTCCGGTAGGATTGGAACTTTGACTCCAGCTGTTCTTTTCTTTCCTTCTTCAACTCAGACTTGATTATCTCATTGAACAGCTGGTCTTGTCACCTCAACTATGAACCTTTTCCTGGTCCACTTAGCACCAGGTCCTTTGTCATCTTCAAAATTCATCCTTTAACAAATTCTCCCTTTTTGATGATGACAAACAATGATGTCTCACCGAGGGTTTATACGCTCAAGAACCTGTAAAAAACCAAACACTAACCACTAACCACGAACCAGGGTAATAACAGTTAGGCAAAAATTAGGTCACAAATATATAATGAACAAACAACATCTAACTTCCCCTTTTTGGCATCATCGAAAAGTTTCACAGTTATAAGAACCTGCTCAACTTAAATTAAGTCTAGTTGATTCTAGTGCCAAAGGCAGCAAGCCAACCTTTAAACGTCAGGAACCTGTTTCAGACAATAAATACTAGCAGATAGGATATTTATATCAACAAAAAGAGCCAAATCGACTTAAAACATCCAAACAATATTCAAATATTACAAACCGAGATATAATATTGCCTTAAAAACAGGCCATAAGAGAACCAAGAGGGTACTAGTGAAAGGAACTGGCTTAGAATTGGGGAATATCAGGGATGTTAAATGAGCAAGCAACAAGGCGAGGCGACGCGATTTTCCTTCTCTTTCACGCTCCAGCTCTGCATCCAGCCTTGTGTTTTCAGCATTCATCTAGGCCAGCTCATCATTTTGCCTTTCAAGCTGCCTCCTGAACCCCTCAATCCTCATATCCATTCTATTGTTCCTCCTTTCATCTGCATCCTCTTCCATATGCTCAGGTTCATCAGCAGGTTCACCATCGAACATACAGTCACACGATTTCAGAATGTTCCTCCCAAACAAGTCATTGTGGTCCGGCTCAGTCCACTTACCAACAGGCACCCCAAAGAAATCAAATACCTTCCCTAGAAGAAACCCATAGACCAGCACATGTTTGCCTAACCCCATATCAGCTACCCTACCAATGTGCTTAATCATCAATTCAGGCAGATTAATACAAACCTCGCGATCTAGCGGGTCCATATAGGTCATATCCAGAAAGTTGGCCTCACTCCTCCTTTCCAACCTCTGCAATAGGTTCTTCAGCACGAATTCAAAGAGCAACTAGTAGAAGGGTTGCATTGCATTCTTCTTAACTTGTGTAGCCCTTGCCAGTCTTGGTCTCCCTGCAAATTTCTGGGTCACCTCCAAAGCAGACACACCATCTCCTCTAGCTGGCCACGAGTTCCTTATGTACTCGCTGTAGCCATGAGAAGGAACACCTAAAATCTCACCCAATTCCACACTATCAAATTGGATCACCAGCCTCTTGACTATGGTTGGTATAATATCTTCACTCACTGTACAATTGGAATAAAATTCTCAAACCTCTTGCTCCCTCAGCTGTTTAGCACGATCACTGAACAGGTTCAACCACCCTGAGCTCTCAACTTAGCACCAAGTTGAGTCATCCCTTCCAGCTCAAGATCGGTGAGAATCTTACCCTTCATCATTGGTAGACCTTTACAGTAGGCCACTCTCCTTTTCTTGTCTTCCTTGTCATCACCAGTCCCCAGCTTTGATTTGGAACCTCTCATACGAACCTCTGGTTCCTCCACAATCCTCTCTTGCTGCTCTCTTACAGAACCTCGAGTAGCAGGTCTCCTAGCATGACTTACTGTCTTTTTGCTGCTTTCTCCCATACCCTCTGCATCTCAAGAACTTCCAATCTTGGAACTAGCCACAAATTCTCCTCCCTTCACTAACCTTCTTTTCTTCATAGTTTGTTTTTGTTCCTGAACCACAGGCCTCTTTCCCAATCTCCTATGTTCCTCCACCACTACAACATCAGTCTCACTGGAGGAACCTTCACTAGCTTGAGGAGTGGGATTGGCCTCAGGCAACACAGCATCTAAAGGCACAGTAAAACCTACACCTTCTATAATCTTCTCCACGTAATCGTCGATATCTCTCAGATCTGCATCATCACCTGCCACAGAACCAGAGACCGAACCAGGTTCTTTCTCAGGTTCTTTAGCAGGTTCAGCAGATTTCTCCTCTCCTTTGTCACTAACAGTCTTTTCTACTACAGGAACTATCTCGGGAACAGGTTCTTCAACAGTTTTCTTAGTTTCTTTTGCAACAACAACATCAACCTCTGTTTCAACGACCTTTTCAATATTTTCTACACCTACCTCTTCCTTATCTCCTACTTCATTCACAATATGCTTTTCTAAATCTATATGCATAGAGGGTAAACCAGTATCGACAACTACAGTACCAGTAGGAGAACTAGGGTTTACCTTTTCAGTTTCTTGAACGATTTCTTGAGTCGTTTCAATGATTCCTTCCTCCGTACCAGTATCTGGAACACTTTTCCTCTTACTAGTTGCTTCCTCTGTCAACTTTTTCTGTCTCAGTTTTGTAAACTTTCTCGCCATAGCCACAGAACGACTCGCTGCTAGTTGCTTTGCCTTTTGATTTAGTTTGGATATTTTGTGTTTTGGAGAAGAGAGTTGAGAATCTACTTTAGAACTGGTCGACATTTTTTTTTCTTTTACAGAGAATTGGGTTTTAGAGAGAGAAAATATTTTGAGAGAGTTTTAACTTTTCAGTCGATAGAAACAATGTTTCTTGATGAAGTAGTGGAATAGAGAAGGGTATACGTGTATCGGCAAGGGGAACGGGTTGATGGGATTGGAAAAGCTGCTACTACTTATGACGCATAGGAGCTGACGCCATCATGGTTCAAAGAATTTGAATTTTAAAAGCTACAGCTAATCCGGCGCCAAGTAAGGGTGATTGGTAACAATTAGGCCACGTAAGACAAACATTATATTCAGTAAGTAATATAGAATGTGTATCTGAATATCCATGCACCAGTTTCTTCAGATATATCCTTTATCACAAAAATTTGTCAGTATCTAAGTCATGAAAACAGGTTCCAAATAGGTTAGCGAGCAAAACAATTAAGTATTCATATGTATAATCAACTAAGCAAAGTTAAGCTAAGTAAAACAAGGAAACTTCACAAGCCAATCATTGGGAGAACCAGGTACTGCTACGTTCACTGTATCTTGGTCATCCCTAGCTCAAGCCTGTTTTTTTCAAATTGTACCCTGTTCAATGCCTTAGTGAAGACATCAGCAATTTGGTCCTCAGTTTTGCAAAAATTCATAGTAATTAGGCCTTTCTCCACATTGTCCCTTAAAAAGTGATGCCTAATATCAATGTGCTTTGTTCTCTTTTGCTGGACCGGGTTCTTGGCAATATTGACTGCACTGGTATTGTCACAAAAGATTGGAACTGGTCCACACTTAATTCCAAAGTCCTTTAGCTGCTGCTTGATCCATAATAACTGTGAACAACATAAAGCAGCTGCAACATATTCAGCTTCAGCTGTGGATAATGCCACTGAGTTTTGCTTCTGTGTAGCCCATGAAACTAAACAAGGACCTAGGAAGTGTGCCATCCCAGATGTACGTTTCCTATCAACCAAGTGACCAGCATAGTCAGCATCAGCATACCCAATTAGATCAAAACTTCCACCTTTTGGGTACCATAAACCAAGATCCTGAGTTCCTTTCAAATATCTCAAGATTCTCATGACTGCAGTTAAGTGTGACTCTTTTGGTTTTGACTGGAACCTTGCACACAAACTCACACTATAAACAATATCTGAACGACTTGTAGTTAAATACAGCAAAGAACCAATCATTCCTCTGTACTTAGTTTCTTCAATTGCAGCACCAGTTTCATCCAGATCTATCTTCATTCTAGGAACAATAAGAGTGTTCATATCCTTAGCAGACTTCATATCATACTTCCTTAACAGCTCTTTGATGTACTTTTGCTGGTGGATCATTGTGCCTTCCTGAGATTGCTTGATTTGTAAGCCTAAGAAGAAATTTAGCTCACCTATCATACTCATCTCAAATTCACTTCCCATCAGGTCGGCAAACTCCTTGCAAAGGTTCTCATTAGTAGCACCAAATATGATGTCGTCTACATACACTTGAACAATCAGTAGGTCCTTGGCTTTATTCCTTAAAAACAAAGTATTGTCTATTCTTGTAAACCCATTCTTCAATAAGAACCCAGACAATCTTTCATACCAAGCCCTAGGAGCCTGTTTCAACCCATACAGTGCCTTGTCAAGTTTGTAGACATGATCAGGGAACTCTGTACTTTTAAAGCCAGGTGGTTGAACCACATACACTTCTTCATTCAAATAACCATTAAGGAATCCACTCTTCACGTCCATCTGATACAGCTTAAACTCCATGTAAGCTGCAAAAGCAATAAGCATCCTAATGGCCTCCATTCTTGCAACAGGCGCAAAGGTTTCATTATAACCGATTCCTTCTTCTTGGTTGTAACCTTGAACCACCAGTCTTGCCTTGTTCCTTGTTACTATGCCATGTTCATCCAGTTTATTTCTAAAAACCCATTTAGTACCAATGATGGACCTGTCCATTGGTCGGGGGACCAGGTTCTATACCTTACTTCGTTCAAACTGATGAGTTCCTCTTGCATAGCAATCACCCAATCTGGATCCTTAAGTGCTTCTTGTACTTTTTTTGGTTCTATTAAGGACAGGAACGCAAAGAATGCACAGAAGTTCTTCAAAGCTCTTCTAGTAACAACTCCAGTGTTTAGATCAGACATGAGGTTCTCCAGTGGATGAGAACTTTGATATCTCCAAGGTTTAAGTTGAATCTGCTTAGTGTCATTTCCTGGAGGAGCTGAGCCATCTAAGTCCTCTTCATCTTGTTCTTCAGTTCCCCCTGTTTGATTGCCTTCCAGTTCCCCCTGAGTTTGATCCTTATCAGCATTGTTCTTCAGTTCCCCCTGAGTTTCATCTTGTTCTTCAGTTCCCCCATTCAGATTCTCAGGGTCTTCAGCAGGTTCATCTCTTGCAAGATCGATCTCCTGATCATCATCTTCATGTCTGTTTGTAACACTTTCAGATTCATAAAATACCACATGCACACTTTCTTCTACATTCATGGTTCTCTTATTGAACACTTTGTACGCTTTACTTTGTGAAGAATATCCCAAGAAGATGGCTTCATCACTTCTAGCATCAAACTTCTCTAGAGGTTCTTTCCCGTTGTTATGCACGAAACACTTGCACCCAAAAGCTCTGAGATGTGCAATATTAAGTTTCCTGCCTCTAATCAGCTCATAGGGAGTTTTCTCTAACAAAGGACAGATAGAACAGTGATTCAGTAAGTAGCAAGCAGTGTTGACAGCTTCAGCCCAAAAATTCTTTGATAGACCGCTTGACAGCAACATAGTTCTAGCTATGTCCTCTAAGGACCTGTTCTTCCTTTCAACTACCCCATTCTGCTGAGGGGTCCTTGGTGCAGAGAAGTTGTGATACACACCATGCTTGTTACTATATTCAGCAAACTTATCATTTTCAAATTCTGTACCATGGTCGGACCTTATATTCACTAGTTGAAGCCCCAGTTTCTTCTGATTGATTCTGACCTAGTCCTCGAACATATCATATGCTTCATCTTTAGATCTGAGGAACAAGGTCCATGTGTATCTGGAGTAATCATCAACTATTACCATTACGAATCTCTTACCTCCTCTGCTCCTTACCCTCATTGGTCCACACAAGTCCATGTGAACCAGCTCAAGTGGTTTTGATGTACTAACCACTTTCTTTGACTTGAATGAAGATCTTACATGTTTCCCCCTCACACAAGAATCACAAATCTTGATGTCATTGAACCTCTTGCTTGGCCTTCCATGAACCAGGTCCTTTGACACCAACTTATTCAATTGAGTCAAGCTTGCATGTCCGAGTCAAGCTTGCATGTCCTAGTCTCTTGTGCCACAACTGACTATCATTCTCTAACACATTCAGACAAGTCAAACTATTCTCAGGAAGAGAACCTAATGTAGCCTTATACACATTATTAGCTCGTTTCCCTTCCATTATCACTTCACCAGTCTGCATGTTCTTTACAGTGCAACCTACAGAAGTGAAACTCACTGAGTTTCCTCGATCACATAGTTGAGAGATACTTAGAAGATTATGCCTCAATCCATCCACACAGAGTACATTATCAATAGCACGATTGGGGGATCTCCTAACTTTTCCAATTCCAACAATTTCACCACTTTTGCCTCCTCCAAAAGCCACACTACCCCCTTGAAATGCTGCGAGTGAGAAAAAGTTTCTTCTATCTCCTATCATGTACCTGGAACACCCACTATCAAGAATCCAGCTTGGGTTGTTCCATCTCACTCCAGCCTGCAAAAGAAAATCAAGGGTTAGTAACAGGAACCCCGACAAGCTTGGGTCCCTTTTTGTTATCGAATGGATGAATTAAATCTTTTCTAGCCCAATAAGGTAAAACTAATTTTTTATTCTTTTTCACTACTCCTTTTGCAATACTGCATTCGTTCTTGATATGTCCAGTCTTACCACACAAGAAGCAGAGTTTGTTGCAAGAAAGTCCTACATATTTACTATTAGGGTTCCAAGCAGGTAAAGGTTTCCTATGTCCTAATCCAGTTTTACCTCTATTATAATTTTCATGCAACCAATTCAAAGCTTCAGAAGACTTGTTCCATTTAGTGAGTCTGGTGAGCTCAGAGTTAGCTTTTTCAACCTTTTCCTGAAGAACCCGGTTCTTCTCAGTTTCCTGATGTAGAACCTGGTTTTTCTTTTTGAGCTCAGCTTCAAGGTTGATTTGAGCCTCACTACCTCCTTGCTTACCAGACCCTTCTTTCAATTTTTGATTCTCAAGTTCGAGTGCAGAACCTAGCTTCTTCTCACGAAGCATATGTTCCTTTAATTGAAGAGTTTCTAATTCAAGGGCTGAGACTTTCTGTTTTAGTTCAAAAACTTGAGTTTCACTAGTAATTAATTCCTTTTTAAGATCAGATTTAGCTTTTTCCAAGTTTTTATTAATCATTGAAAAATCAGACACAACTGACATTAGTTGGTCCTTCTCAGAAAGTGCTTGTTCCTTCTCAGACCTCAAATTTTCAATTTCTTCAATACAGGGCAGGCAAATTCAATTTTATAAAAGAACAGTTATGAAGTCTAGTTTTTAGTTGATCGAGACTTACCTCAGGTGTATCATCATTGGAAGGTTCATCATCAAGAGCCATAAGTGTCAATGGAGAATCATCTTCTGGTTCTTCTTCTTCTTCTTCATCACTTTCACTTTTAGAAGGACCCCATGTTGGACAATGTTTAATAACATGGTCTCTTTCGCCACACCCGAAAGATCCTGAGTGGTTTAGATTCTTTAAAGTGCTATTCTTGACAGGAATGACTTCGATTGAACACTCTTCTGACTTTGCAGTTTCTTCGTTGTATACACTGTCTAGCGTATCCCAGCTTTCCGTTGCAGTTGAGCACTTGGGAATACGTGAACATATATTAAGTCCTAGTTCACACTGAAGAATCTTCATGGCTCCAGCGTTCATCTGAAGTAGTTTGAAGTCCCTTTCATTAAATTCTTCTACCGACTTTTGAACTTTGTTCCCTGTTGTATGAATCTTTGTGGGAATCAAAGGACCATTCTTTGTGATCCTCCATAACTGATAATTTTTTGCCTGTAAAAAGGTTTCCATACTAAACTTCCAGAATCTGTAGTGTTGACCATTGAACTGCGGAGGCTTGCTGATAGAGCGCCTTCGGGCATGAATGGTGGTGCACTCATTGTTCAGATTCTTCTCAAGAAGTTAATCTTTATTCGAGAGAACCTACTCTGATACCACTAGTTGCACTTGGTGCACCTTTGCAAGAAACTAGAGGGGGGTGAATAGTGTCCTTACCCGATTTTTAAATCCTAAAACTTGCTTTTAACTTGCAGCGCCTAACTCACAATGAACCAGGTTCCTTGCCAGTTTCACCTATCTCTAAAACTAAACAAATTGCGAAAACGTAAAGAACATAGAGATTTTTACGTGGAAAAATTCTTGCTCAAGGGATAAAAAACCACGACCCAAACTCTTGAGATTTCAACTCTTCCACTAAAGGAAAACCCGAGCAAGTTGTAGACTACAACGTAATGTAATCAAGGAACTAGAACCCCCTAGTACCTAGAACCTTCACAGCCACACATTAGCTGGTAAGGTTACCTCTACTTAATCTCAAAAAGTAATCTCTACTTAATACTTCTAAACAAACTGATAGATTACAACTCAATAGCCTATAACAAAGAAACTAAAGCAACAGACTTATCTATGAAACTGCTCCTTCGTAAGGTTCTGCTGCTCAGTCTTTGTTCTTGGACACAAAGCTTCCCACGATCCGATTGCTCTTTATTTGCTCTGTTGAGATGTCTTTTGTGCGTATCGAATTTGGCCAAATTAACTTGTAATTATAGAAACTAGACGCAGTCGGATCCAACTAAGTTTAGGATTCCTTTTCCTCTTTGAAATCAGTTTTAAACAAGGTTACCCATATTTCCTTATTTAAAACCTAAGTTAACTCGCCTTAGTTTCCAATCCATTTTTGTTTAGGAACCGCGTCTTTCTCAGAACCGCTTCTTGCTTCTTCTATTTCCGATAGGATTGAAACTTTGACTCCAGCTGTTCTCTTCTTTCCTTCTTTAACTCAGACTTGATTATCTCGTTGCACAGCTGGTCTTCTCGCCTCAACTGTGAACCTTTTCCTGGTCCACTTAGCATCAGGTCCTTTGTCATCTTCAAAATTCATCCTTCAATAATTATCTTTTATTTTCTATTCATTTGTTGCTCATTTGATTATTTACCTATTTGTTCATTTATTTTAATCATTCATCATTATCATCATCAATTAATCAGTAAATCGTATCTCAATCGGGATCTCATCTAAATATATTCTTCTGTTGACTATTAATTCGTACTATATTCGTCAGATCGATAGATCATAGATTGACCACTTGCTTAGTCGTTTAAGTCGTTTAAGTCATTAATCATATTCAATCTGGTTAAATTCGAAGTATCATTGATAACTTATATGTTCATAATCGGCTGCTTTAGTTTTTGAAATCGACAGGTCAATTTGTTTGTTAGTTGTGTTCGAGTACTTAGCCGTTCTCTTCATTATTCTTGCTATACTTGCCATAGATTTGAGCACTAGTTATTTGTCGTTCATTTTCTATTGTTCAGATACATCTGCATTTCGATATCATTTAAGCATTCATTACAATGATAAGTCTTGTGGATGTAAAACCACCGATCAAGCATCAGACTTCGATATAAAACGGTCGCCTAAGATTCAACAAAATATAAATTTAATTGTAATACCTGAAATCGAATTTTAGGATATCCAATTCCCTTGATTATATGAAGGGTATTGCATGTTTAAGTAAGAGCACCTTTGTTTTCCGTACAATTTCTTTGGGTGGACCAAGCAAGCAAGTAGCTTGGACGGACTGCTATTGGAATAAACACGACTTTTCAATTGGCTTTCGCCCGTTTAAATATAAGAGTAATATAATAAATAATTAAATATCAAACGTCAAGTCAAAGTATCTATTTCACCAAATTAAACAAGTGGAAAAGCCGGGGAAAAGAGAATTTAATACAGCAATAATCACGTTGGAACTTCATCAACCTAAAAAATGCAACCAACAAGAACTAAATTGGAGGACTAACTTGGATTATTTTACAAATAGTTACGTATTTAGTTATTTAATCAATGAGATAACTTGGAGTAGCTGTTTAATCAATGAGATAACTTTAAAGGCAAAGAAACCAATAAATCGTGAGGTGGATATTAATTTAAGGTGGTGGCACAATTGTCACCATAAAACGTTGAATTTCATAAAAGGATTTGCATTTTTCTGCAATACCATAATCCGCCCCCTGTTTTGCTTCAAAATTTAAGCGTGGCAGGATTCTATTAGTAATGATAATCAAGTTTATAGTAAAATTTTGCATGTATGGGATATTTATGTTAAGACAAGTTTAACTAAGAGCTTGTTCGACTAAGCTTATGAAACCTGCTTATTTTGAGAAGTGTTTTTCATCAAAAGCGTTTTTCGTTAAAATATTTTTGAAAAAAATAGTTTGTGTTTTGTCAACTCATTTGAGAATCACTTTTGTTAATAGTTGAGTAGTAATTTATGTTTGGCCAAACTTATGAAAAAGTACTTTTAACTGTTAAATTACGAGAAAGACATTTAATGATTTATTTTACAGATGTTTAACTAGATAAATAATTTTAAATATTTATTCTCAAAAATTATATTTATTTTTTATTTAATTAAAAATTTTCAAAATAAAGCATACAACATTGAATATTCTAGATAAATATATCTTTAAAAAAAGATGATATTTGATTAAAAGTTTCTAACAATAGTGATGTAGGTGTACGCAGAAAAAATAATGTACAATTTATATATTATAATCATTAGGTTAAAATAAATATGAGTAATTAGGTATATAAGTAATTTTAGTGAGGATATTTTTGAAATTATAGAAATTAAAAATAGCTTATTGTTTCCACTCAAAAGAATTTCTAGGGAAAAATTACTTTTTTCAACTTCTTCTCCACAATAGAAAAACAGATTCTGCTACCACCCAAAAGCAATTATTTCCTCCTAAAAGCTTGGCAAAACACCTCAATTTTTCAAAATAAACACTTTTGAAGAAAAATAAGCATTTTGGCTCCCTAGAACCTGGGCCAAACGGGCTCGAATACACCGAATGAGTTAGCTTGATTACCTTTTGTTAATCGGATATAATTTTTTTGCTGGTTGATCGTATATCATACTTTACCTAAAATAATAGATTGGGCATGGAAATTTCTTACCCTTTTTTTTGTCTTCTAGTAAGTTCCTGTTTTATCAAATAGTGTTGCAAAAACAAACTTGTCCAACTTCAAATTGGACGTTTAGCTGGTTCCCTTTTTTAACACTGAATTTTTTTAATAGAATTTAAGTTTTATGCATCATTAATGTACACAAATTTTTACATCATCAGATAATATTGACCTGCTATAATATGTTACCAACTTTTCTCCTAATATATTATCTTTTTTTCCTAATTAATCAAACAATGACCCTGCCCACGAATTCTGTTGTTCCTGCGTTCAAATAAATCAGAAAATACAAAACCAAAAATGTATAATCAATGTGTATGGGACAATCCCAAGCCCACAAGTTGCTTGTGTCTCCTTAAGGAATCGAACCCCCTCACAGTTGCCCAAGGTTCATGGGTTAATTCCTCACAGGATGGAACGGGATGTCAGTTCTACGGTAGCGGCACTTCAAACCGTAGAACTCGACGAACTCAAAGTAGCAGAGCAAATCACACGACTTACTATTTGTATGCAGAAAAGGAGAGGAGGCAGTCAGATATTTTATATGTGTTTAAAAACTGATGAAAGACAAGTATATATAGCCATGTGAAGGCAGAATATGAAGAGACACCACCTTTCAGATGTGGCTGTTACAGAAACGACCACTCTAATGGCTGGTTTTAATACATAACGGGAAAAAATTAAAGTGGAGGAATGAATCAATCTGAATTCAGATTCCCGTTACAAAAACGGATTAATATTAATATTAATTAATACTTTTAGTTTTTGTTGGTCCAAAAAATTAAGTCAATCAATTATATCAATCGACTGAATCCGAAGCCGAAGCCGAAGCCGAGACGAGCGAGCGACGGCGTGAGGCTTCCCTTCTTCTTAACCCTTTTTAAGAGTTAGAAGAAGCACTTCTCTATTTAAACCCAAAAAAAGCCTTTTCCTCTACCAATGTGGGAGAAAGTGCATTTCCCTTATAAAAAGGAACCTTTTCACCTTTCTACCCATTTCTCATTCACACTCTTCACATTCCAAAAACCCAACAATCCCCCACATGAATGGGAAATGGCTATATTATGGAAATATGCATGACAGACTTGTGTGATTTGCAAGAAAGAATTAGTTGCATCGGGATAAGTAGGTTTCCCTTTGAACTTTCCGTAGTGAATATACATCAGATATACTCGGTTAATAAGTAGATTTGATATCTTTGAATTGTTGAGCTTTGGTGTATACCTAGACAACGTAAGTCACACAACGAACCCTTAACCGTCTTTGGTTCTCACTGTTGTGTTCGTTTCAGCCGTAGATACCGCCTGGTTTCATAAATGTGTAGAGAATTGGCAATACAGAATTCTCCTTGAAGCGGCTTCCACTTCACACTTACATAGGTGATTTCTAAATGCGTAATCCCATAGATGTACACTATTTGATAATTACAATATCAAACTTAGATAATCATTAAAAAACGTCTCTAGCGTTTTATCCTTGGTACTTGAACATTGTCTCATCACGAGAATGGACCAAAAAAATTTTATTTTGACAATGTTGGACCGTCATACACAACTTTGTATTCTCCTTGAACCTAGTTCTTGGGATCTCCAGTCTTCTAGGTAGAGTTTCCGCCGTGATGACTTGTCCTTGGCCATAGTCCCATTCCCTTCGATGAACACTCAACCGCCTCTCTAGTTAGGCCTATTGTAAGCGGATCCGACACGTTATCCCTTGACTTTACGTAATCAAAGGTGATAATACCTCTAGAGAGTAGGTCCCTAACAGTTTTATGCCTTCGTCGTATATGACGATTCTTACTGTTATACATGACATTCCTAGCTCGTCCTATAGCCGATTGACTATCACAATGTATACAAATTGGTGTCAACGGCTTAGGCCAGAACGGGATGTTTTCCAAGAAATTCCGAAGCCATTCAGCTTCTTCACCGGCCTTATCTAAAGCTATGAATTCAGCTTCCATTGTAGAGCGGGCAATACACGTTTGTTTGGATGATTTCCAAGATACCGCTCCTCCACCAAGTGCGAAAAAAAAAACCCACTTGTGGACGTAGAATCAGTTGTGCCGGTGATCCAATTGGCATCACAATATCCTTCAATGTCCACAGGATACTTGTTATAATGCAATGCAAAGTCTTGGGTGTATTTTAAATATCCCAAAACACGTTTCATTGCCATCCAATGAGTTTGATTGGGATTACTCGTGTATCGACTTAGTTTACTTATAACACAAGATATATCTGGATGAGTACAATTCATGACGTACATCAAACTTCCCAAAACACGATCATAATCCCGTTGCGACGTGCTTTGACCTTTGTTCTTTTTAAGAGCAAGGTTTACATCAATAGGGGTCTTTGAAACTTTAAAATCCAAATATTTAAATTTTTCAAGCACACTATTGATGTAATGAGATTGAGACAAAGCCAGACCTTGAGGAGTCCTATGGATCTTAATACCCAGAATTAAGTCGGAAACTCCTAAGTCTTTCATATTAAATTTGCTAGTTAGCATGCGTTTTGTAGCATTTATATTGGCAATGTCATTACTCATTATCAACTTGTCATCTACATATAAGCAAACAATGACTACATAATTAGGAGTGTTTTTAATGTAAACACATTTATCACACTCGTTAATTTTAAAGTTATTTGACAACATTGTATGATCAAACTTCGCATGCCATTGTTTAGGTGCTTGTTTTAGTCCATAAAGTGACTTAACAAGTTTACACACCATCTTTTCTTTTCCCGGAACCACAAACCCTTCAGGTTGTTCCATGTAAATTTCTTCCTCCAAATCCCCGTTTAAGAACGATGTCTTAACATCCATTTGATGGATTTCAATACCATACACGGTGGCTAGCGCTATTAACATACGTATGGATGTAATTCTGGTTACCGGCGAGTATGTGTCAAAGTAGTCAAGACCTTCTTGTTGTCTATAGCCTTTGACAACAAGCCTTGCCTTGTACTTGTAAATAGTGCCATCAGCTTTCATTTTCCTTTTGAAAATCTACTTAGAACCTAATAGTTTGTTTCCAGGAGGAAGATCAACCAACTCCCAAGTATGGTTGTTCAAAATAGATTCTATTTCACTATTGACTGCCTCTTTCCAAATGGAGAGTCTGAAGAAGACATGGCTTCTTTGAACGTCCGAGGCTCATTTTCCATAAGAAAAGTGACAAAGTCATCTCCAAATGAAGTAGAAGTCCTTTGACGCTTGCTACGTCTTGGTTCTTTCTTATTTGGTGAATTTTCTTTAGTTCCTTCCCAAGGTCATTTGGATCTTTCACCAACTGACTCACATTCCTTCTTATATGGATATATATTTTCAAAAAATTCAGCACTATCGGATTCCACCACCATATTTACATGAATGTCGGGATTTTCTGATTTATGAACCAGAAATCGATGTGATTTACTATTTGTAACATATCCAATGAAAACACAATCAACTGTTTTCGGTCATCTTAATCCTTTTGGGTTTTGGGACTTATACTTTTTCCAAACACCCCCCACACTTTGAAATAATTCAAGTTGGGCTTCCTTCCTTTCCACTTCTCATATGGAATGGAAAGTGTTTTGCTATGGGGAAATCGATTGAGTATTTGATTAATCGTGAATATAGCTTCCCCCCACAAGTTCTGGAGTAAACCCGAACTTATTAACAAGGCATTCATCATTTTCTTTAATGTTCGATTTTTTCTTTCCGCAATCTCATTAGATTGAGGCGTGTAAAGGGTAGTTGTTTGATGAATAATGCCATATTCCAAACATATTTGTTCAAAAGGAGATTCATATTCGCTGCCCCTATCACTTCTTATCATTTTGATCTTTTTGTTAAGTTGCGTTTCAACTTCATTTTTGTATTGCTTGAATGCGTCAATTGCCTCATCTTTACTACTAAGTAAATAAACATAGCAGTAATGAGTGCTATCGTCAATAAAAGTTATGAAATACTTCTTTCCACCGCGAGATGGTATTGACTTCATGTCACAAATGTCCGTGCGAATTAAGTCTAATGGTTCAGAATCCCTTTCAATTGACTTGTAAGGGTGTTTAGTATATTTAGACTCAATACATATTTGACATTTTGATTTTTTGCAATCAAATTTAGGCAATACTTCCAAATTGATCATTTTCCGTAAGGTTTTATAATTGACATGTCCCAAACGAGAATGCCATAAATTATTTGACTCAAGCAAGTAAGAAGAAGATGAAATTTTATTCATAGTGTCAACGACCATTACATTGAGTTTGAAAAGGCCCTCAATCAGGTAACTTTTTCCTACATACAGCTCATTCTTAGTTATTACAACTTTGTCAGAAACAAAAACACACTTAAACCTGTTTTTAACGAGAAGTGCAGTAGACACCAAGCTCTTCCGTATTTCAGGAACGTGAAGAACATTGTTCAGAGTCACAACCTTGCCAGATGTCATCTTGAGGCATATCTTTCCATATCCTTCAATTTTGGCCGTTGCAGAGTTGCCCATAGAGAGTGTCTCATCAGGTCCAGCGGGAGCATATGAAGCAAAGGCTTCCTTCAGCACAAACATGGCGGGTGGCTCCTGAATCTCCACCATTCTTTAGGATTTCCAACCAAGTTGCATTCAGAAATCATAGCACAGAGATCAATGTCTTGCACTCCTTGGGCCAATTAATTCTCTTCAACCATGTTGTCTTGACCTTTTTCCTTTTTCCTGTCCTTGTCCTTCTTTGCAACACGACAGTGTGCGGACTTATACCCACTCTTGCCACAATTGTAGCAATTTCCCTTGAATTTTTTTCTTGCTAGGGTTGGTTTTCCCTCTAGAAGGCTTCTTTCTCTTATTCTGATTTGGATTATGCTCAACAATATTTGCTCCCGCTATTGTAGCATTTCCACGAGCCTTCTTTTTAGCAGATTTGTTGTCTTCTTCAATCCTTAAGCGTACAATCAAATCTTCAAGAGTCATCTCCTTGCGCTTATGTTTCAAGTAATTTTTAAAGTCCTTCCATAACGGAGGCAACTTTTCAATCATAGCCGCAACTTGAAACGCCTCATTAATCATCAAACCTTCAAAGAAAAGTTTGTTAGCATCAATATAATTAATACTTTTATCATAAGTATTAATCAAGATCATACCTTCAGCAAGGAGATCATGAATAATGACTTGAAGTTCTTGGACTTGGGACACAACAGATTTGTTATCCACCATCTTATAATCCAGAAATTTGGCAGCCATAAATTTCTTCAGTCCAGCATCTTCAGTCTTATATTTCTTTTCCAGTATATTCCACAGTTTCTTTGACGTTTCAACATTACTATAAACGTTGTACAAGTCATCTTCCAAGCCACTTAGAATATAATTCTTGCATAGGAAGTCAGAATGCTTCCAAGCCTCAATCACAAGGAAGCGCTCGTTTTCAGGTGTTTCATCAGTCAGGACTGGAGCATCCTCCTTAATAAACTTTTGCAGGTTTAAAGTGGTCAGATAAAAGAACATCTTTTGCTACCATCTTTTAAAGTCCACACCAGAAATTTTTCCAGGCTTTTCTGCAGGTGGCATAACCGTTGCAGTAGCAGCACGGCTAGACTCTGCAGCACCAGAAGCTGTGGTAGCAGTAGCACTCACAACAGGGACAGTTGGTTCCACTCCGTTTTTCATCTCTGTCAAAATGACACAAGCAGAAACAATATCAATAACCAGTGAAGTATTTAAATCTTCAAACCGAATACAAACAAACTGTTTAAACAGCCGGAGTAGGAAAATCATGAAGGCTTTTAGTCTCCACAAACAGATTAATTAACAGTAAATAGGAGTAGAAAACCACGAAGATTTTAGTCTCCTTAAACGATATTTATTTAGACGCAGAAAATAAATAACAATAAATTCCTTAAGCTTGTTGTTCCTGCGTTCAAATAAATCAGAAAATACAAAACCAAAAATGTATAATCAATGTGTATGGGACAATCCCTAGCCCACAAGTTGCTTGTGTCTCCTTAAGGAATCTAACCCCCTCACAGTTGTCCAAGGTTCATGGGTTAATTCCTCACAGGATGGAACGGGATATCAGTTCTACGATAGCGGTACTTCAAACCGTAGAACTTAACGAACTCAAAGTAGCGGAGCAAATCACACGACTTACTATTTGTATGCAGAAAAGGAGAGGAGGCAGTCAGATATTTTATGTGTGTTTAAAAACTGATGAAAGACAAGTATATATAGCCATGAGAATGCAGAATATGAAGAGACACCACCTTTCAGATGTTGCTGCTACAAAAACGCCACACTAATGGCTGGTTTTAATACATAACAGAAAAAAAAAAAGAGGAATGAATCAATCTGAATTCAGATTCCCTTTACAAAAATGGATTAATATTCATATTAATTAATACTTTTAGTTTTTGTTAGTCCAAAAAATTAAGTCAATCAATCATATCAACTGACCGAATCCGAATCCGAATCCGAGCCGAAGCCGAGACGAGCGACTGACGACGACGGCGCGAGGCTTCCCTTCTTCTTAACCCTTTTTAAGAGTTAGAAGAAGCACTTCTCTATTTAAATCCAACAAAAGCCTTTTCCTCTACCAATGTGGGAGAAAGTGCATTTCCCTTATAAAAAGGAACCTTTTCACCTTTCCACCCATTTCCCATTCACACTCTTCACATTCCAAAAACTCAACAAATTCGCCCTTGCCCTTCCCCCCCCCCCCCCCCCTCCCTTCAAGCCCCTCTGTCTTCGTCATCTCAAAAATGTCCATCTATTTCTGTTTTTGGCTTTTCCACCATTGTTTGCCTTCTATACTTTACACCATCAATAACTTTTTCCTTATTTTTGGATTGAACATTCATGATCTATCAAGAAAGACTTTTGCGGGAGAAATACTTTGAAAATAAGTTGTGGAGAAGAGCGAGAATTCTAAAAATATTGAGAATATTATTTAAGAATAAAAGTGAGCTCTCTCTAAACAGCTTAAATTTTTAGATGAGAAGGTCACACAACCACAACATGGTATCAGAGCAGGCAGAGGTCCTAGGATCGAATTTCAGGACCATCCAATATTAAAAATAATTTGCACGTGCTTGGCTGAATAAAAAAGAATCAAGTCCACATGTGAGGGGGCGTTGAGAATATAATTTAAGAATAAAAGTGTGTTCTATCTAACAACTTAAGCTTTTAGATGAGACAGTCACACAACTACAACATAGTATCAGAGCATGCACAAGTCGTAGGATCGAACCTCGGTGCCACCCAATATTAAAAGTAATTTTCACCCTTTTGATGAGATGGTCACACAAAATCAACAAAAACGAGCAAATTGGTCGATCGGGAGATTCAGTGAACAATAAACTTTTGACAAACGATTATTCCTACTACTGAAATGCCAATATTTCCAGTTTGAAGGAATCATGATTGTGATAACACAATTGACGGATTATACTAAAATTAGTAGTAGTTTCTAAGAACCTAAAAACATGCACGAAGAAGAACTGTTAAAGACAAAGCGAGCTTAAGTTCTAGAATATTATTTGAGTTAAGAATTACTTTGATGATTTATTGAATGATGTCTAGAGAAATCATGAAAATTGTTGAATTTAGTACATAACTAGAGAAAGGAAATTATGTTAATACCAGTATTATTAAGATTCTGATTGCTTTTTTTTTTTTTTTTTGTGGTTTTTTTCCTATTTCAATACATTAATTACTCTTTTAATTATATAAATAAAAAGGTTACCAATATTTATCTAAAAAATAACCTGATTTTTTGTACACTGACAATGCGTAGAACTTAAACTCTTTTTAATATTAGTCTTGTTATTTTAAAAGTAAAACTAACATGACCTTTTACCCTTTTTATGATGAGACGATTACATTTCCCTTCAGATGACATATTAACATCATCATAAGGAATTATTACCCAACATAACCATTCCCAACCCTTATCTGCTTTTTATAAACACTAGTATTGGTACCCGCGCGATGCGCGGTTAAATATCAAAAGAAATTAATTGTTGCAAATTTAATATATATACACACATATACATTATTACTATCAATGTTAAAATCTAACTATTTATGCCCCTGTATCATGGCTCATTACTTCTCTTCAGGTTATGGCTTTAGTGATTTTGTTCTGCACTGAAGTATTAAGATTGGATCAAGTTAATAATCACAGTTTCGAGAAGAAAGAAAGGGTAAATGATTCGCTTAATTACCTTGGTCTAGCTGGACAAAATTAAAAAGCGGAGATGCCATTCAAATCACTATTTTGTTAATTATTAAAAGCAAATGAAGAACATATAAACCAAGAACAACTTCAAAATAAGCTATGCATATCTTATCGAACTTCAGAAAAATACGAAAAAATCGAATGTAATAAACTCAAATATAAACCAATGAATCCTCCCAATCAGTCCATTTATTACTCACCATACAGTTGATTATCACAAGTAACCATATTACATTTTTTAATAACCGAACACAACCCATAAACCAACATTTATAACGAAATAAAGTACCAATCTACTTCTTCCCATAAACTTCATAATTTTTCACCTCATCTAGAGGAAAGATCATCGTCAAAGTCCAACCCTGCACCAATATATAAATAAAGATATATTTTACATCAATCAAACTACTCCCTCCGTCTTAAATTATTTGTCTTCTTCACTTTTGCACGCTCACTTAAGAAATCATTAATGAGGGGTGTTTATTGACTATTTTACCCACCTTATTATGCTCTCTTTAATAAATATTATTTCTAGTTGTATTTTCAAGAACAATAATTACTAAGGGTAAAATAGAAAAAAAAAAGAGAGAAATTTTACTTTGAACTCCTAACTGGACAATTATTTTGAGACGGCCATTTTTAGTAAGAATAACAAATATTTTGAGACGGAGGGAGTATAACACATCACAAACATATCTATACTATTCATTGATGGAGCTCAAACTCCCTGAAGTAAATACCCTACAAACAACGCCATGAACTGAAACCACTAATATCAATCATAGGAAAGTTTCAGGATACAATTTCAACTTTTACCTAATAGCTTTTAAGAACTGAGTTAGATAGCTGCAGTCCTGGCCTTAATAGAGAATTTGGTTGAATACTTTTGAAATGTAGAGCCTGTATGTCTCACATATCATTATTCAGATGTACTCAAACTCCATAAGCATATGTGCAATTCTCATCCTTTTTTCCCTTTTCCTATAATCAAAATTTAATTCACATATTCCCTGTTTAATCCTTCCACATATCCTCTCTAACTTATGGGGAGATTTATCCTTTGACCCTGTCCTACTTGTTGAAAATTGCATAAGCGGGCAATTAGAACAAATGTATGAAAAGAGGATAAAAAATAAAAATAAAACACAAGGAATCATGTCATTGCATAGTGCTCTAGATCAGTATGATAAATAAAAAATGTTGGTTTTATCAGCGCAAAAAATTACTTACACACAAAAGGCAATTGTCTTGACCGAAGACGTATATAATTGTCAGACCCTAGAATTTTTCTTCTGCTCCATCAACAACAGATGTCTCATGAGGCAGTTGTCCTAACTGAAGATACATATTATTGTCAAGACCCTTTTGTTTTTCTTCTCTTCATAAACAACATATGTTTTATCATGAGACGTCTCGAGATTATATTGTTGGTGCCCGTGCGTAACTAATAGAATTTTTTTGGACACGTTATTGAAGCATATAGAAGATTAAGCAAATAGAGAGTCCGATATATAGTCTAAACTAAATTCAAATCCTTTGGCTTGGCATCGGTAGCGTGTCAGTCAGTTTCAATTAATAGCGAAGACTATACTATTATTCAACAGGATACTCAATTGTAGGTGAGGAAACTCAGCAGACAATAACTCAATTACTGTGCTTCCCTCCTTTGCACATTATCTCTAAAGTTTGTATAGCCTAGAAAAGAAGTGTATCTCCATCTATATTTAAAATAAATTGTGCTTGCAAGATGAACACCCAAATAGAGATAGCTTAAGATTGAAAAAGTATTGCAAAATTAAATGCATGACTTGGTTATAATTCTTGAAACAAAAGAAAACATACCTTCGAGCATTATAATTTAAAGGACTTCTAATCCTGGTGTAGTGACAACGTGAATACGACCAAGATGTCGATGCGGTAAGTATCTCGACAAAAAAGAAGATTAAAAATCACCATAAACGAAGAGAGAAAATTAATGCAAACGCAAAAGTTAATTCCATTAAGTGAAACCCAGCTTCGTCGTTGAAGCGTCCTCTGGCTTTACTTTGTATTTCCTCGTTTTGGTACGTGACTCTGCTTAAAATTAATCGAGAGGCTTGTTAGTTTCCTTGTGATAACATGCCATGTTCGCACAAGCTTGTTATTTTTCTCCACCAACCACTTCATTGCTTGACCTACAAATCTCAATCAATTCAGATTTTACCAATGTAAATTTTTAGTTGGGATAAACTTATAAAAAACACTCACCAAAAAAATAGAAGTAAGAAAAGAACAAAGAAATAAAAACCATAGGTCCATTAGTTACCTATTTTGATCTTTTATCAATGTGCATGCTAGCAGATCTGCTGGTGCCTCCACCATCTACTCCATCTCAGTAATTCCAACAAAGAATATATAACAGCAATGGAGCACATGTGTTTTATTTATATTGGGATAAAGCATTATAAAGTTCGTCACAATGTTGTCGATCAATATTATAGCCATGACACCATCCATAGTAATGATACGTTAGATATCCCATTATCTGTGCATCACATATCCCATCAATCCATACAAGTTACAAAAATATAAGTTTTTTCTACCCATCAGTAAAAGATAGTTATGGACGATATACTTCTCTTCCTTTTTGGGAATCAGTTAAGATAAAAATAAGTTGATGATCAAAATATTTAGCACTTCTAATAAAAAATTATTTATAGAGTTTGTTAGATAAATTTACCTCATTCCAGCTCGTGAATCCTTGCATGTGAATATTCACCAAGAACCGCCACCGATTGTTTAACCTATCAATTCCTAATCACTTCACATTTTACTAATATAACGTTTTAGTTCAGATAAAATCACACAAAAAGATAATAATAATAATAAAACCAAGAAAATAAATAAAATCCGTTAAACATACCATGTACTATACTATAGGAAAATCAAAAGGTTGAATTTGCCATCATACCTGGCATGATCTATTCTGACTTGCTTAAGAAGGGACTTTGAACAAATTGCAAGATCTCCTTTGAGTTTATGCGATGCCACCTCGCATAGAGCCCCCAAATTTCAGCATTACCACCACTTTGAACATTCTGCATCAAAGTAAAAGGTTCGTCACTATATGCTAGTACTACATTATATACTTGTGCCATTTTTGCATTTCTCAAGTAGATAAATCCTATTAGCTAGTCAGATCAAGTTACAACATATACTGATACAAAATGTTAATTCTTGGTGATTCTACTCTTCCCCTGCACGTCATCAATCAAAATCCAATATTATATAATTGAGATAAAGTAAATAAACATTCTTGAAATAAATGCATATTTGCATTGAGATCTAGGAAGAGAGGAAATTATTCACAACTTCATACATGCCATCGATCTCCAAAGAAAATTCAAACTTTAGATTGAGAATGCAACTTCAAAATCTACTTATCAATAATTAGCACCTCATTAAGACCAATTTTCCCTCACTTGCTTCACCACCACAACAACAAAACAGCCCCACGACCTTTAAACTCTCCAAACGCATTATATATCTCCTAAATTCCAAATACCCACTTTAAAAAGTTGCTCAAAATAGTGAATAACGCCCTCCAAGATCTTGTCCATTTTTTCTTTCTATATGTTCTTGAAAAGTATCCAAAATTCTCAGTAAAGAAAAAAAGAAAGAAAAAGGACGTGTGTTTGCAAAGGAAGGAGCAAAAAGAAATCTGTTAAAGTCCGTTTCCGTAAAAGTGACTCTGTAGATAAATATTTGCTATAAAGAAGGAGCAAAAAAGAAACTGTGTTTGCACGTAGAGTTAAATTAGGTTTAAAAAATGTATTTTCCAGTTTTTTGCTCCAACTCTTACAGTAAATATTTGCGGGAGTAGTGTTAAATCGTAGAGTCCTACTAAGAGGGAAGCGTGAGGCGAAATTTAAGATACAATTTCAAGCTTTAAATGACAGTTACCAGTTACCACTAATTCACAAACTTTATCCTGTTATCCTTTTCCTTTTATTCAGGAGCATTTATTTGTAAATTTAAATTAAACATTAATTAATCAAACTAACAAACATTAACTAATCTATATCTAAAAATTGCCAAGTGGCTTTTTATTTGCTTGCCACTTGGCTTCATGTGGTGCTAGACTTTCTTGCTTTTAATATATAATAGATATTTTATCTTATCTTTCCTTTCCTAGCATATTTAGTATATATAATTTGATTATAGAAATATTTAAAAAATATAAAATAAATATACGTGTGTATATATGTGTATAGAAGTTATATATAAATAATATCAATCTAATTATATGTCCTATTTTAATTATAAATTATATTTTAGATATAAATATTGTGGTTAAATTATGTTAGTGCTAAGTAACTTGTTAATATGGCATATTGAGGACTATTTATGTGGAAAATCCTTTTTACTTTATTACTTGTCATTTCCCTTTGTCTGTTCTACCTTTTCCAATACAGAAAAGGACCAAAAATATCCTTGACCTATTGAAAAAGGTTTAAATTTACCCTCCGTTAACTTCTTGGACTAGAAATATCCTTGGCATTAAACTATACGGCCAGAAATGTCCTCAACATTTTATTTACGCTCTACCCTAAAAATTAACAGACTTCTAAAAAAACAGTATGAGATAATTCTAGCCCATAATATTAACGAAGGGCATTTCAAGACGATTACCAATAGATTATGAGAAGTTGGGCCCTTTTCTGTTTACAAACTATAAGTAGATTTTAAAAATTAGCTCTTGCCTTATTATTTGTTTAAAATAATTTTTTAATGAAAAGTATTTACTGTTCACAAATATATATACACAATCTATAATAAAATAGAGAGTACAACCTAAATACATATACAATTATTGTATACAATATCTAGCAATCATAAAAAAATATTAACTACAAATGTTCTTGGAAAATCACCATTCATTTTTATAATTACTAGATATTGCATCATTATATATGTAATTAAATTGTACTCTTTATTTTATTTTATATTGTGTATATACATTTGTGAGCAACAAATATCTTTATCAAAAACTTATTTTAAACAGATTAAAAGTCAATAGCTAATTTTTAAAATCTACAAGTAATTTTTAAACAGAAAAAGGACCAAAAATTTCCCTGGTCTATTGATAGTGATCTTGTAATGCTCTTTGTTAATAATATGTGCCAAAAATATCCCCTACTCTTTATTATTTTAATTATTTTTTCCTTTTTTCAAAAGTCAGTTAGTTTATAGTGCATTTTGAACCTAAATAAAAATTTTGAGGACATTTCTGATCCTAAGGTTAACGGCATGTGCATTTATGGCCCAAAAAGTTAACAAAGATATTTTTAAACCTTTTCCAATAGGACAGAAGGTTCTTTTTGGCCCTTTTCCGTTTCCAATATAGGATCACAGTAATATTCATCAATTATTTACATCTCTTTCTCTATCTATCTCTCTCAATGAAACTTATGGACTGCATATATTATAGGTAAAATAAATGAGAAAAGGACTCTATATGTACATTTGGATCTTTTAAAGGGAGAACTAGGTAAAAATTGATAGCTGAAATGTGATATTTTTGATAGATATCTTGTCTTTTTTCTCTTAATTGAAAGGTCCATGCAAATTGTCACGTTTATATACTGTCCTTGTACGATAGCAACATTTTTGCTGTATGTATTATGTATACGTGCCCTATGCTTCTAATCTTTCAGCGGGAATTTAAGTCAATTCTCTGTTTTGGTCGATCTTGAATTGTTTTTTGTTAAACGAATTTCCATAATTTAAAAAAGAAAAAAATCTCAAACTAGAATGAGTAGAATTTTCGTAGCGAGCAATTTTTTCAGAAGTTTGTTTAATCTTTTTCCAAATTAGGCTGATCTATATACATTAGGACTATTGGCTTAACCTTATGGTTAAGGGGCTGATTAGTTGAAATAAATTTTATTTTAACCTTTAAATGTGAAAATGGACAAGTGTCACTATATTAAAGGTGCACTGGAAGAACCGGACACTAGCTGTACAGAAGAGGAGCCTCATCTACCCACGACCAACCCATGAGATCTTGGAATTATATCTTGCAAGTATTTAAATTATATACACTAATATTATTAACAAATTTACTTTTTTACTGCAATTTAATCTAGTAGATTATTTCTCCATATTTTATATTGCCATATTAAGTTTGTACGAAAGCTACAAATACACTGTCTTATGTCAAGTAATTAACTTAAATGATTTTTGAAAAAATTATATACACGAACATTGCGCAAAACATAACTTTATTTTGAAATTAAAACAAAACGTTTAAACTATCTATAAATTACTACTCAATCTGTCCTATTTTAACTGCCTGGTTTGACTGGGTACGAAGTTTCAAAAAATAAGAAAGACTTTTAAATCTTGTGGTTTCAAACAAAAAGTGCCTGTAAAGTGGGTCAGTGTCTTTAAATATTGTGGTCCAAAAAAAATGTTGGAATTAAAGAGTTACAAAATATGAAAAGAGACACTCTTTTTAGAATAAATTAAAAAAGAAAAGTAAACACTTAAATTGGGATAGAGGGAGTAGGACCCCTTTTTTGGTACCTTTTCTTTACTGGCTTTTAAGAATTCATTACAAGATATTGGAATGAACTGTTCAACTTATGCTGTGTACTAGACAAAGTATACACTTGAGAACCATCACGTTATAAAGGATATGCATATGTAGGGAATTAAACTCATAGTGCAATCACTCTGACTAATATCACGAAATTTTCATAAACATAACTATATAAGGGTGACAATATTTATACAATGTCATATATATATATATATATATATAGAAAGAGAGAGAGAGAGAGAGATTATAAATATTGATTGACAACTTGATAAATACACTAACATGCTGCTATAAGTTAAGCTGCACCGATCTTGTGAAAAAGAATATTTGCATTATATTAGTCTATATACTTTAAATCCTTCTCTAAATAATCAAACTATGAGATGTGAAATGATCAGAATTAGCAAAATATACCCTTTAAAAAAGTGACCAAAACATCTACGGAGAGAAAATACAAAAACTTTTCAATTTTTCTTTTTTCTTTTAGGCTTTTCTTTACTAAATTTTGGGGTTCGATTATTAGAAGGTTGGGAGGTTATCAAATGGTCCATAATATGGTACCTACTGTTAGAGGGGACCAAGTAAAAGGCATTCTTTAATTTGATTGGATGTATATTTCACATGTTAAATGTTAAAACATACTCCCCCATCCTCTTTTATGCGAAAGTAATCTGAGTTGGCACGAAATTTAAAAAATAAGAAAGATTTTTAAATTTATGGTTAAAAATAAATTATTGAAATTTGTGTGATTGAGAATCATCTCACAAAGTTGAATTGTTACTAAATATTGAAATGTGTTATTCATTTAGAATTGATAAAAATAAAAATATATCATGTAAATAGGGAAGAGGGAATAGAATACTATATAATTAAATCTGAAGCCTAGAAGTTGGTATAGCATTAAATTTTTTTCTTTTTTATACTACTAATACTGCTAGCTAGTTATTGGAAAAACTTGCAGGAAGAGTAATATAAATTTACCAAATTTGGTATACATGGGATTACGTCTTTAATTACAGTTTATGGAGGCTCAAATAGTCAAGTATTAGACTCAGTCAAAATATTGTTTTCGTGAACAGGAAAGTCAAATCCCAAAAAATCTAGTCTCTTCAATGAGTGAGCCATTTTAGTCTTTAAACCTCTCACTTGCTGCCCTTTTTGAAACTCATTTGGAAGAATTTTCCTTCAATTGGGTCATCCTGTATCGACTAAGGGATCGTCTGGTAGAGAGGCAAGTTATATAGAAATTAATAATATATGGATTAATAATGAAGGGATTAATAATGTAGGAATTAGTAATGCAGGGATTGTTTTTATCATGTGTTTAGTTTAATGTATTAAATTCTGGATATACTAAGTATTAACTTAAACTAGTGTTTGGTACAAACATATATAAACTTTAGTTTATAATTATACCCTTATCGTTTGGTACGAGGTATTAGAAGAAATAAGCATGGTATTAGATTTGGTATAATTTTATCCAATATTTGGTTGCTTTTTGAACTATGTATAAGCTAAACATGGTATAAAGTTAATACACCAATTGGTGTATAACTTAATACCTAGTATAGCATGGCATAACAAACATGGACAAGCTATACATGGATTAAACACCAAAATGAAAACACTAGCCTTGTTTTTTTCCTAAAAATCGATGAAGGCCAATCATTCAAGGGTATATTTGTAAATTCATTACTTTTTTATTTAGAATATACACAAATATTTAAAATAAAATTTTGTATGCCCCATTTAGTGCAATTTACCAAACACTCAATAACAAACAATCAGGGGTCGTTTGGTAGGAAATCAAGTTATACATGAATTAGTTATACAGGGATTAGTAATGCAGGGATAAAAATACAGGGATTAGTCATGTAGGGATTGTTTTTATCATGTGTTTGGTACATTGTATTAAAAAGTAGTTGTAGATGATATTATTTAATATATGAATTTATTTTTAAGTTTTAAATCAATAAGTTTACAGTTTTACCCTTGGATATTCAACTCTCATTGGTTTCTAGGAAAAAGGTAAAGGTAGTTTTGTCTTTTCATACTTTATCCATGTATAAGCAATACATGGATAAGTTATTCGCTGTTGGTGGTGGAATAACTTAATACACCAATTAAGGGGTCGTTTGGTTGGGTGTATAAAGGCTTAATACATGTACTAAAATCCACACTAAATTATTACCATGTTTGGTTGCTTTGGGTGGAAATTTAATACTTGCATAAAAATAATACAATGTTTGGTTAAACTTTAAGATATAATGCCCGCATAACTTAATGAGGAAATCTATGTATTATTTTATGCGGGGTAGAAGGTGGAATTAATAATGTGGGTATTAACAATGTAGGTATTAAAATTTAAAATGACAATATTAACCCTCATAATAATAAAGATAATTTTAAATTATATTTAAGGAGTAACTAAATATTTTAAATTATAACATTGTAAATTAATTTGTAATATATTAGTGATTCAAGAAATAATTCCTATAGCTAATATCTACATTACTAATACCCACATTATTAATACCCGCATTACTAATACCCGCATTATTAATACCCACATTGCTAATACCCACATTGCTAATACATACCTTATTAATATCCGCGTAAACTCTATCTCAACCAAACGACCCGTTAGTGTATTAAGTTATACCATGTATTAGTTATACCAACTTTGAAATGGCAACCAAACATTGTATAAGCCAATATCAATTTCTATACATGGATTATTTATGCTTATACACGCATTATTAATCTCCGTATTACTAATCCCTGCATTACTAATCCATATATTATAATCCTTGTATAACTTGTCTTTCTACCAAACGACCCAGTAAATAAGTTTTAGCATAAAAAGGTTTGTGGGCAAGGATACTTTTGTCCTTTCAACTTCTTTATCCATATATTGTAATCCATATATTAATAATACCATGATGGGGTTGGTATTAGTTTGTACTCAAATTGGTGTATAAACTAATACCAGGATTAGTTATCCCTTTTCAATAGAGCTATTAAACGTTGGATAAAAATATAGAAAATATTAATACATGGATTAACTAATCAATATATCAAACCAAACGAGTCCAGTGTTACAGTATAGACATAACATAACTTTTTCTTGTTTTGAGCTTAGTTACGTTGGTCAATTTTGGAATCTTCTAATTGTGTTCAGTTGATGTACTCTTAGGAGATGTTTGGTACAGGGGATTCCGTAAATTAATTCATGTATTAAATTTGGTATTGGGTTATCCTATGTCTGATTGGTATTTTGAAACATGTATAACTAATTCATATATTAAACAATACAGTCAAGTGGTGTATTATCTTATCCCTCCACCAAGATGGTATAACTAATACTTATACATGGATAAAGGAACAAAATGACAAAAATAGCATTCTCCTTTCCCTAGAAGCCAATAAAAGTCAAGCATCAAAGGATATAGTTGTAAGTTCATTACTTTTTAATTTAAAACTAAATCAAATATAATAAATGACAACTTACATATCCAATTTTAGTGCAATGTACCAAACACCCAAAAAAAATTCTATATATTACTAATTTTATGTATTATTAATCCCTAAATAACTAATCTATATATTATAATCTATATAACTTATCTTCGTACCAAACCACCTCTTAGTAATTTTCTTGTTGGTCACACGCTGACACCCTTCTTAATTAAGTCTAGCTCACTAATTTAGCAACTTGCTTAGAAATCAATTAGCGTTGAACAATTTGCTTGAAGCCCTAGCGACTACTTCTGAATCGCGACCTCAAGCGTATAACAATTTGCTTTGAAATCAATTCGCAACAACATAACAGAATGGCATATATATTTGAGAGACCTCTTTCAATCCATGAACTTCTTTTGGAATTCATGTGGGAAAAGTCTTCTCCAAATGGTTCATTACACTTTTTCCCTTTCCTATTAATGCCTTGTAATACTGGGATAGTTACATATTTTCAACCAACTTCCTTCGTATTATTTCAAAAGCCAAATTAAAGAACCGAACAAACCATACCATTACTCCAAGTTGCACCATATCTAGTAAGCTGAAATATATTGAAAGCTAATTGCAACTGCCAACATGAGGATGAAAGATCGGATATATAGGACAAATGTGTGGTCCAAATTAACTTCTTTTCCTTTAATAGCCCGAAATTAACTTCTTTGCCTTTAATAGCCATTCGCTATATATTGATCTGACTAATACAGATTCGTGTCGCATAGGGTTCGTTAAGGAGAGGAATCGCTGTATGCCAGAAATATTTCATTATTTTGGGTCTCGAACTCAAGTCCTTTAATTAATGGCTGATCGATCTCATACATCCCACCACATTCTTTGACGACAGTCCAAATTAACTATATATGTTTTTAGAAAAGTAAGTCATTTCTTGTGTTTAATTAGTTTCCACAAAGATTTTCCTTTACAGCTATCTCAATTCTTAATTTCAAATTCACACTGTTTAGGCCTAAATTTGGTCGTTTAGGTAAAATAATTAAATTTGTTAAAAGATCACAAGCAATACAGTAAATAGGCAGGAAAAATAAATAAAACCGTGAGAAAAGTAATAGACATGAAAGTAAGGAGTTTTATTCCTTGAGAATAGCCGGATTCGGTGTGAATCGCTTGATATACAATACCATGTAAGGAGGGGTATTTACAGTAGAGATTTACGTAGTCCTAATTATGGTAAAATATAAAGACTAATAAGACCATGACCCAGTAAACTCAAGGCGATGGTATAAACGAAACCCTAACTAGGAGACTGTAAATCCTAAGGCGGCGGGATGTATATCATGCATCCTATGCCTGTGCCGACCGAGCGGTCGTGGCTTGAGGAGCAGGCGTGTATCCTCTGCACCCGGTGACTTGTAAGCTCGCTAACTGGACTTGTATACCCATAATCATAGGTGGTGTACTTTTGCCCACACACCCAGTCCCCTACTAGCTGAGTGTTGTCATAAGCAGTCAGGAAGTGAAAGAGGTATGCAAAAAGGTTGTGAAAAGATATCTCACTGACTCCTTAAAACTCACAGTCTCCTTGATCGAGACTGACACTTGATTTCTTCGAGAAACCCATGCGTCTTCGTCTGATTTATCAATGTCGATTCCATGCATATTCCCATAAATGCCTTTTGCTTTTCCAAATCGTTTCATATCTTCAGGGCATAATTACATTGATCGTCTCACGCTTTATCCTTATTTCACTCCGCCTTATAAATAGGGCCTCATGATGAACAAAAATCACAAACCTTTCTTCAGAGAAACACACTACTTATTTCAAAGCTCCCTTATAAAATAATAGCCTTTCTTCTTTAAAAATGTTTGTCTTTGATCCTGGTTTGATAATCGCAGAACAGCTCATTCATTTAGAATGGATAGTACATGATATAACTGTAGGCAAAAGACCCTCGGCAGTTTTCTTCTTCTGTTTCTCCATCCATGTTTGGATGAACGGAGTCCCCCGAGTCATAAAGTTTGATCATAATTCTAATTATGTTCTCTGAAATGTCTTTGATGTGGCAGGTGCACTGATTATAGTGTGCTCATCTCCTAACGCAGCGGTTGTTGTGATATTCTTCTTGACATGTGGGGTCAGGACGCTTAGCCATTTCAGCTGTCATGAGGCTTCTATTCCAGGACGCCGTCGCCGTTCAGGTAGCTCCTTTGATGGTGTCGTGTTGATGCCCTAATTCCTAGCTTTATTTCATGGCAGACAAGAAGATGCATCCTTGTACCATCAGCGGGTTAGTGAGTCGCCAAGCTCTAACTTTGCTTATGGTTCTAGGTTGTCTCTTGGTTCAGCTGGTCCGATTGAATTGTTATTGTAACGCCTCTTCGACCGCTGGCTATGGGATACCCGAGGGAAGAGTCACCCTTCTGGTAGGTTCCCAGCTCAAGCCTTCGTGTCTTTGATAAGCTCTCAATTGTGCTTGAAGATCTACGGGGCTATGCACTCCCGTTTGATCAGCTGAGGTTGAAGCTAATCTTCGAGTTTGTTTGTTATGACGGGAGAAGGTTTTGCCTGTGCTCAGACGTTTCCGAGGTCCTTTACTGCGGATAGAACACCCGGGCCTTGGTTATATAAGTGATTGTGTGCCAAAGGTTGCTTGTGCTGACATATCTCCTGGTGCCAAGAAAAACTTTGAGTTGCCTGCTGACTAATAACTATAATCCAGATGAAGGACCTTGGTTGTACCTAATTCAGAGGAACTTGCAGTTTTTCGTTTCTTAAGAATGCATGTAATGAACAGTGTTGTATTAAAAAAGAATTCAGTTGTATATTGTAAACCTACGGGCTGTTGATATTAATAAAACGGTCGTTCATCAATATTATTATGCATAGTTGTGTAGTTACTTGTAGTGTAGTCAAGCAGTATGTTGTGGGTGCCTTTCTATGCTAGTGTCTTTTAAAGACGGGTGTGCGCACTATTGGGCACTTCATTTGCATCAGTAATGACGGCTTTATATTGCACTGACAATTGGACGTCCTTACCCCGTTGTACGTAACAGGGCATTTTTGCGTTCAAATTAGAACGTCTATGCTTATTTACTAGAGTATTTTAAGACTTTCTGGCACTATGCAGGCGGGCGTCCCCACCGGCACGTAGGTGCAATTTGTTGAATTGACCATTTCAACTTACGAATAACGCCTGGTGGTGCACTAGAAATGATCTAGCTTTAAGCGAGTAGTTTACCATACTTTTTTCATGAAAAGTGAGAATATTACTTCAACTTAAGTTGTGTTAGAGCTATGAATATTTGGATTGTAGATGGATCTGATTGTTAAAACTGGCTAAATAAAATAGTAGTTTTATTGATAGAGGAGGTGCGGAGCCTCATAAGAACTTAACAAAGACGGGGCTAAGTGCTTGTATAAAGTAATGATAAAAAATAAAGAACAAGAACGAAGAAAATACATGTCTCGAGTATGTAGGTCCAGTCAACCTTTCAAGAATAGTACTTCTTAAGCTGAATGATAGCGGTGCTTTTCTTTTCTTCAGGATATTCACATGCTTGATAGAGAATTGGTTTTCTGGAGGCTCGAAAGTATTTTCCGAGGTTCCCTCTTCGATTGCTGCTAAACCCCGATGTGTGACTTGTAGGCTGCTAACTACTCGATGATATAGCTCTCCGTTAATCAAACAGTAATGAACCTTTTTTCACAGCTGTCTACTTTCTGCCTTGTCCCCAGGGAGTATTTCATTGTCCAAGTACATTAGTAGTACAGAACGCCAATTCGTAACGGATCCTATATTTGGAACTTCGAGGTTCATCAGGTCCGCGGGGCTTAACTAAATCTCTGTCAACTGACCGCCCGTTTTGGTATTCATATCTTTAGCCGCTGCGTCAAAATTTTTTCAGGAGATCCGTTATCTTTACTTGTCGGTCTGGTGTGTAGACTCATCTATAGAAAAGATCTGGTTTACTCGATCGACCGCCATTCGAGAACCACAATAGAGACTGATCTTCCTGGCCCCCAATATGTAGGCTAAGTCAAGAGTTTGAATTATGGCTTCATATTCCGCTTCGTTGCTTGGGCAACTTGCAGCCTTGCGAAAGATTCTCCATACGTGTGTTTTAATCCACAGATCAAGGTCAGCTTCTTCTCCCTTTAGATCCACACCCATATGGACTACCCAATACCCATGCTCAATCGTCTCCGCATTCTTTATCAACTCCTCTGCCTCTGATGTTAATTCTTTAACAAAATCTGCGGTGAAGGCCTCCAGGGCTTGTGAGCTAATGGTTGCTCGTGATTGATAAATGATATCGTATTCTCCCTGTTCCATGGCCTATTCTGCTAGCCTCTTCGAGAGCCAGATTTAAATAGAATGGTCCGCAGTGGTACTGTAGAAACCATGTTGACCGTATAATTAAGAAAATACAGGCACAACTCCTGTGTCGCCATGACTACGGCCACCACAAACTAGACTGGTAGTGGGAGACGTTGGTCTACCCATAGAATCCCCTTAGTGGCATATTGTACAGGAAGTTGCCTTTCCTCTTCTTCTCGCGTAAGGACCGCATTCCATGCCAATTCTGAGACTGTAACATACATGAACAGGTGCTCTCCCGGGATCGGTTCGGTTATCGTTGGAAGCTGCACGAGTTGCATCTTTGCTCTTTTTAACACTTGGCAGCAACGTATCGACCATTCAGGCTTTTCGTGCTTTATGGAGGCTCGAAATTATTTTTCGAGGTTCCCTCTTCGGTTGCCGCTAAACCCCGACGTGTGACTTGTAGGCTGCTAACTACTCGATGATATAGCTCTCTGTTAATCAAACAGTAATGAACCTTTTTTTCACAGCTGTATACTTTCTGCCTTGTCCCTAGGGAGTATTCCATTGTCCAAGTACATTAGTAGTACAGAACGCCAATTCGTAACGGATCCTATATTTGGAACTTCGAGGTCCATCAGGTCAGCGGGGCTTAACTTAATCTCTGTCAACTGACCACCCGTTTTGGTATTCATATCTTCAGCCGCTTCGTCAAAATTTTTCAGGAGATCCCTTATCTTTACTTGCCGGTCTGGTATGTAGACTTCTTCTATAGAAAAGATCTGGTTTACTCGATCGACCGCCATTCGAGAACCACAATAGAGACTGACCTTCCTGGCCCCCAATATGTAGGCTAAGTCAAGAGCTTGAATTATGGCTTCATATTCCGCTTCGTTGCTCGGGCAACTTGCGGCCTTGCGAAAGATTCTCCATATGCATGTTTTAATCCACAGATCAAGGTCAGCTTCTTCCCTTTAGATCTACACCCATATGGACTACCCAATACCCATGCTCAATCGTCTTCACATTTTTTATCAACTCCTATGCCTCTGATGTTAATTCTTTAACAAAATCTGCGATGAAGCCCTCCAGGGCTTGTGATCTGATGATCGCTCGTGGTTGATAAATGATATCGTATTCTCCCAGTTCCATGGCCTATTCTACTAACCTCTTCGAGAGCCAAATTTAGATATAATGGTCCGCAGTGTACTGTAGAAACCATGTTGACCGTATAATTAAGAAAATACAGGCACAACTCCTGTGTCGCCATGACTACGGCCGCCACAAAATAGACTGGTAGTGGGAGACGTCGGTCTACCCATAGAAGCCCCTTAGTGGAATATTGTACAGGAAGTTGCCTTTCCTCTTCTTCTCGCGTAAGGACCGCATTCCGTGCCAATTCTGAGACTGTAACATACATCTACAGGTGCTCTCCCGGGATCGGTTCGGTTATCGTTGGAAGCCGCACGAGTTGCATCTTCGCTCTTGTTAACACTTGGCATCAACGTATCGACCATTTAGGCTCTTTGTGCTTTATCAATACTTCGGAGAATTGATACCATAGTTCCGTGGCGTTGGGAATCAGATGAGTCATCTCCAACACATGCTCTCTCAATTCTCTACCACTATTCTGGCCTTTCGGACGAAATATTCATCTCATAGAAAATCTTCATTGATCATATTCACTTCTACTTTCGGCCTTGCATCGAGGCTCCTTGATCTACGCTCAATCCACTCACCTATAAAGGTGTGGGGCAATCATCAAAGATAGTAGTACCCAACTAAGAGTCAGGGTCGATTTCCCCAGGGAGCTAGCTTGCAATCTATTAATCTTAGATTGAATAGTAATGAGTTCTACAGATTGTTCATCCATTCCTAAGTTTAAATTGATAGAGATTGAATTAACTACAACTAAAACTAACGATTAACACTAAGAGCATAAAATTAACTCAATATTTTAAAATATATGTAAATATAGAGAATGAGCTAGGGGTTTACTTATTCCGACAAGATTCCTTTAATTGAACTCTTGCTTCAACCTTACAAATTATATGGGTAATATTAATGGTCGAACTTAATTGTATTCCTCAAAAACCCGTTAGGGATTGGGAGGATTTACCTCATCAAGCCCTTTAAGGTCAATAATGGGGCGCGAGAAACCCTAGTCCAAGGACCCGAGGGGGAATGAACTTTTTAGATCTTTTGCCTTAAGATGGGGTAGGCCGTAGCCAATGTAACTCAAATTTTCGCTAGTTTCCATTAACCTACACCTTCAACCTCGTTAGGGTGATGAAAGTAAAATAGGATTAGGTTCAAGTACGACCATGCCTTAAACCCTAGTCAAGAAGTACAATAGAGAACTAGATTCACCTTAACCCATAGATTTTACAAGATTAAAAACAAGTTTCAAGCTAAAACAATAAAGTCATTATGAATAAATCCCTAGTATGAGTTTAGATACTCATACTAGGGCCTAACACACACATGGTAAGAGATGACATGGCAAAAACCATGTAAAGAATTAGATTAAGAAATAAAATTCTTACAAAAGATTCAAGTTAGAACTCTTCCTTAGCCTCCAAGAATATTCAAAAGTGTAATAAGTGTATTCTAAGCTGAAAAAGATATATAGCTTTTAGGAGGCATAACAGCCTATTTATAGGTATGGGTTTGAAAACTAGGCTAATATTTATAAATTTACCGTTTTTCCCTGTTTTATGCTAGACCGCCGGTTATTAGGCGTGCCACATATTGAAGTGCGTGGCCGCCGAAGGCTAGTCTAACTCCTATTTTGTCTTGTTCTACGGTGCACGTCCGGCGGGGTCGCAGGTTCAGCGGCGGACAACTTCAGCAATCTGCAGATTTCTTGAGCTCACTGTGATGACTGGTGGAGCCACATCTCCTTCTACAGCATCGCAAAATGCATTTAGTAAAGATTTACTCTAATAACAAAGCTTTTAGGACGTGAAAGCTAGTCCAATAGAGTTGTGAATATACGCAAAATACCAACATAATACTCCTTCCGGGCACTGGACACTCTCCAAGCAAAGACCGCTCACTCCATAAATCGCTGATCCTGCGTGGGGTTGGGTATCTGAAAACTTAGTGAAGTGTTGAGGGTACTCTCTTTACGTCGTTCATCCACGACCATCTTAGGATGACATCATATGAGAGATTATACATCAGTATCTGGAAGTGTGTTATGCTCGTCACACCCGTAATATAGACCGATACAGCTAGTTCCCCGACAAGCTTCTCACAGATGCTGTTGAAGCTGGTTATCCTACAAGGGCTCAAAATCATCTGCCGATTCTGGCCTATCTTTTGTAGTATCTCCCATCAAATGATGATGACATTACTCCCTGGATCTATCAGAGCTCACTCAATCTGAAGATCGAGCACTTTGATCGGGACTATGAAAGCATCCTGATGCCTCGTTCCTCTGCTATTGGGCTGAACAAAATCAGAGTATTGGGTAGTTCTGATGGTTCAGTCCCCCGAATTTTGATCGACCCGGGCGTTACGAAGATTGCATTAACCCTTTGCTTCCTTAGGGTCATGTGCTCTTGATCGCCTCGCTCCCTCTTCCATCAAATCCTTTAAATGTCCTTCATTCAACAAATGCTCAATTTCCAGCATCATGGCCTTGCAATCGACCGTGGCGTGGCTGTTGCTTTGATGAAAATCGCACTAGGGCGTTGAGCTCCTTCCAGGTGTGTTATTGATGATGGTCGGCCAACATACCCTAGAGCTTAGTTTTCCCAAAGTGCTGGGCGACCAGCTATACAATATTCACTGTTAGCCTAAAGTCTTTGAAGCTACGAGATTCTGTGTTTTTCTCGTGGGATCCGTTGCCTCGGGAATTATTTTGCTTTTCGATCCCTGCTTGATTCTGAATCCTTCATTTCTTTCTTCTTCCTTCACCCTCTCTCTCTGGGAATGGACTACCTGCTCGCTTCCTCCGTGTGCCTTCACTGAGGTCTTGCAATTGCTCAAGTTTAAGGCAGAGCTTCTCGGTGTACCTCTAATGCAAGGCACTCCATGTGGTCACCGGGTATTGAGTAAGACTCCACTAAAACTCCCGAGTGGCTATTGAGCCCTTAGAGTTCAGACTCTTGGCAAAGGCACCACATCGATGTTATCGGGAGATGGAGAGAGCTTCATGCGTTCCCTCTGAAATTAGTCCAGGTAACCCTTCAATAGCCTGTCGTCGCGCTGCCGGTTCTCAAAGATGTCTTCGATGCGCTTCTCCCGCTTACGGGCTCCAGAATGACCCTTCTTGAACAAATCCTACATCTGGGTGAATGACTTGATTGAACCCATTGGTAGCTGGGTGTACCAAGCGAGGGCACCCTTAGTTAAGGTCGAGCAAAATCTTTTCACCAAAACAGATTGAGTTTCTTCTTCATTAATCTCGTTGCTTTTCATGGCTGTGTAATAAGCTGCAATATGCTCGTCCGGATCGGTAGTTCTGTCATACTTAAGGTTATCCGGCAGGCGGAAGTACTTCGGTATACTGACCGGTGCAATGCTTGCTTTATATGCATGCTTATAAAACTTTTGCTCATCTACGATAGTAACCTGAAGTGGAGCACCTGGCACGTTACCATTTCGATCGTGCATGGCCTTCATCTGCTTGAGATGTCCTGGATGACAGGTGTTCTTTTGAGATCTTGGTTGTTGACTGTTGTGGAGCTGCCGGGGGCGGTATCCATATTGAGTCTCCGATTGGGCCATGGCTTCGGCCATGTTGGCCGAGTTTCGCTCTCCCCGTTCTTCCTGGTTTTTAAAGAGACCAATGAGGAACTCCTTAAGCCCAGATTTATTCTGCTAGTTGATCGTCTTCTCCATCACTAGCGACAGGAATCGAATCCTTGGTAGGGTCTTTCGCACGTCCGCTAGGATCGCTGGGATCCTTTATGGAATCGTCTACTGGATTGCAGTGTTCTTGGGAACGTTGTCGTCCTACATGACTGCGCGTTTTTCTTGTAGAAACCTAGAATTGCTTGGGCCCCACGGTGAGCGCCAAACTTTTAAGGCCTAAATTTGGCCGTTTAGGTAAAACAATTAATAAATTTATTAGAGGGACACAAGCAATATAGTAAATACGCAAGAAAAGTAAATAAAATTGAGAGAAAAGTAATAGACAAGAAAGTAAGGAGCTTAATTCCTTGAGAATAGCCGGATTCGGTGTGAATTGCTTGATGTACAATACAATGTAAGGAGGGGGTATATATAGTAGAGATTTACATAGTTCGAATTATGGTAAAACACAAAAACTAATACGGCCATAGGCCTGAAAACTCAAGGTGGTGGTATATACGAAGTCCTAACTAGATGATTGAAAACCCTAAGGCGGCGGGATGTATACCATGCATCCTATGCCTGTGTCGACTGAGCAGTCGTGGTTTGAGGAGTAGGCGTGTATCCTCTGCGCCCGGTGACTTGTAAGCTCAGTCTAGTCTCTCACCAACTGGACTTGTATCCCCGTAATTATAGGTAGGTATTTTTGCCCACACACTACTTTTTCAATCAACAATTAACACATTATTATTAGTAACATTTAATATTCAAAATTTTCATAAAAGCATCATCTGATCTGCTAACCAGTAGCCATATCATGCATTTTGTTTTATTATAGTAGCAATTCAAAATGGAAATTTTGATGCAAATATGAAATTCAATGAACTGACTGCTTTTTGTTATTTTCTTGCTTTTGCAAACAAAATTACTAGCAGATGATAATTAAGGCTCGGGAACCACGAGGATGGAAACCAAAGAGTTTTATTTATTTATTTATTTATTTATTTTTGGCGCAAAACCAAAAGTCAGGCTACTAAATGGGACGTACGGAAATGTATTATACGCTGTAACTTGTAAGACATCATAAATATACACCCTCAAATGGAAATCCGGATAGTCATGCGAACTAAGTTTTTTAGGCTAGTCTGACACTATAGTTAATATATACTCTTCCATTCGGATAAAAATAATAACTAACTTGATATTGCCTATTAATTATATTGATAGTGCAAAATATGTCGGTATAAATTGAATCCTAAATCTAATTATTAAAGTAATTTGGTAATTTAGACATATATACTTTCTTTCTAGACTACTGTTAACTTCACCAGAGACATACACAACTCAAATGTTATTTTGAGAGTATCCCTATCAAACGTGCCAATATCATATCATTATTTAAAGTGTGAAAGAGAGTCAAATCTCAAAGTATCTCTTTCTTATTCATCACACGTACCTTAACACCAAGTAAGAAAATACATACGTACATAAGGAATTAGAGAATAGAACACTGTATTGGGTTAAATCCGTCGTCACCAAAGTTGGTGACTAAGTATCCACGTAGGACAACGTATAGACGACACATGGCTATGAATGAACGTAAAGGCAGTGGATAGAATCGAAGATGAACAGTTACAACGGACAGATGAACAGTCACCGCGGCCAGAAAAGTCGCAGCCCCTCAATCAAGCCAGTTCAAAATAGGAATCTTATCCAAAAACAACGCAACTGCTCGACTAAGGAGTTACAACTGCTTGTGAACAGACGCATAGTTATCTATATATTGTAATCTAAGTCACAAGCATTGAATCTAATGCTTCTCTGAACCTACACTTGTATTCAAACTATTTACTAGCATTCAATTCTTTATCTCCAGTGAATATTTATTACTACTGATAATCGAAAGATCTCTTTTATTGTTCCATTGACTGAATATCATAAAGAGTACGAGGAAGGGAATTTGATCAAGTCTATACGGCCTGAGCACGGTTCCTTTTTGTTCGAATATTCATTTATTATACCGCATTGATTGCATCTTTATTTCTTCGCATTTATTACTGTCATTTATATCTTTCCATAAAGAGCATTTAATCTCGATTATTGACCGTGACTCCGCTCAATAAATTTAATTGTAACTTAACCTAACAAAACGAAATTATGGTTAAACAATTTGGCGACCACAGTGAGAGCCGGTCAATAACTTCCGTAGGTTAATCGCTCATCGTATTTTATTCTTTATTCGTTTTCTCTTCGCTCGCTGGTTCTCCCCGTTTTCTTTTTGTCAAAATGGCAGATAACAACTCGCACAACAACGCTCCCATTGAAGGACAACAAGACCTCAACGCTGCGGAGCAGGTAAACCAGAATTTGGCCGGGGACGAGCAGCAAGATGTTCCCCTTGCAGACGACGACGTGATCCCCATTGCAGAGGACGAGAATGTGCTCCCAGCGGAACAGGAGAACGAGCACAGTCAGCAAGGTAGCAGAAATAGCCGCCATCCTGGCCGAGGAAACGTCGACCAGGGGGCTGGAGGATCTAGAAGACCCAATGGCCCTGGAAATTCGAGGAACTCTCAAGACGCTGTCCTTGAATTCATACGGCAACAGGCTGAAATCAACAGGCAAATACGGGAAGCTATCGACAGCCTACGAGGACAAAACTTGTCAAACACAGGAAATCCACCCATGGGACATCCAAGGGATGCTTCACCCTCTCATGCCTCGAGGCGCGCTGAAAATCAGAATACAGGATCAGCGGTGCCAACAGAGATGAGCGAGGTCATGGAGGCCCTCACCAAGCAGTTCAAAGAGAGCCAGGAGGCCCTGCAGCACTCTCTTCATGAGAGGATTGACCAGATCCCTGGCGCACCACCCACTTTGAAGAAAGTTGACGTTCAACGGTATACTCAAAGGCCCTGGAAGAAAGAAGCAGCACCAAAGGCCATCCCCAAAACATTCAAAATGCCAAACATACCAAGATACCGGGGAACAACTGACCCCAATGACCACTTGATGATGTTTAGCAATTTCATAAAGGCAAGCGATCTCACCGACGAGGAGATCGAATCAGTGCAATTAATGAAGTTCGTGGAAACCTTGGCGGATGGCGCTCTACGGTGGTATTCAATGCTGCCCCCAAATTCAATAGGATCTTTTGCCGAGATGGCGGAGTTATTTGTCAAAGCACACACAGGCGCTCAGAAAACAGAAACAAGAGTTGAGGACATCTTTGAAATCAAGCAACTGCCTGGGGAGTCTCTCCGGAAGTATGTGGATCGCTTTCAGTGCGAACGTATGTTGCTACCCAAAGTTCCAGATCGATGGGCGGCTATTGCATTCACGAACAGCTTGGACGTCAAGAGCTCTGAAGCGACCAGACGGTTGTACGAGTCCCTGCGAGAATATCCTGCGGCAAGCTGGTCGGATGTCTACAACCGTTATAATTCCAAGGTACGTATAGACGAAGATAAATTAATTGGCACAGGTACCCGAGGACGGAGCCAAACTCGCACCAATGGCGCTGGGGGAAAGATCGAGACGGATAGGCCAGATGCACGGCACGAGCCATATCCCAGCCGGTCACGCAACAACTCAAACGGACGCGGTCGCAACAACAAAGGCCTGGCAAGGAGCAATGATTCCATCTCAACTTCTAGTGGGATTCCAACCCTGCCCGTCTTCAGCATCGGAGCAGTCGAGCTCGTAGCAGTGCTCGAGGAGATGAGCGAAAAGGTCAAATGGCCTAAGGATATGAAGGGCGACCCCAGCAAACGCAACAAAAACCTATGGTGCGAATTCCATCGCGATCACGGCAACACAACGGATGACTGCAAGGCTCTAAGGTACGAAGTTGCTAATTTGTTGAAACAGGGCTATCTCAAGGAGTACTTGACAGAAAAAGGGAAGCAAACTCACGCGAAGGCCCAGCAAAACAAATCAGGACCTCCCCGAGTATCATCTCCAAAAATGACAGTCAACGTCATCTCTGGCGGAATTGAGGTTGATGCAGTCACATACACAGCAAAGAAATACGCCAAAGTCTCTATTACAAAGACCAAACGACCGCGACTTGAGGATACGATGACTTTTGAAGAAGCAGATGCAGATGGCTTGCAATTTCCTCACATGGACGCTTTAGTGATAACGCTGCGAGTGGAAGAATTCGATGTCAAGAGAGTACTCGTTGATCCAGGCAGTTCAGCAAACATCATATTGTCACGGGTCGTGCAGCAGTTGAAACTATACGATGGGATTGTGCCAATTTCTCGCGTTCTCTCAGGATTTAACAATTCCAGCGAGAAACGTTGGGAGAAATTACACTGACGACCCTAGTCGAGGGCGTCATGAGACGCACAACGTTTCATGTCATTGATGGGGACATGGCCTGCAACATAATCCTTGGGAGGCCATGGATACACGACATGCAGGCAGTCCCGTCAACCTATCATCAAGTGATGAAATTCCCTTCAGAGTGGGGAATACGAGAGGTTCGGGGAGAGCAGCGCTGCGCTAGAGATTGCTACTCAGTCGCAGTCAAGCTCCCTGAGGAAGCGAAATAGCAATTAAAGAACCCGGGATCAGAATCAAGCAATGAGGCATCAAACTACCAAATCCCGGAGTTCATATCAAAATTGGATGCACGAGAAGAGTACGCGCCAACTATTGAAGCTTTGGAACCAGAAGAACTTTTCGACAACATGCCCGAAAGAAAGGTATATTTGGGAGCAGAGCTAAACAAAGACTTGCGCAAAGATATCTTGCACTTCCTCAAGGAGCGGCACACCACCTTTGCGTGGTCACATGAAGATATGACAGGAATCTCCCCGAAGATTATTTCTCATAAGTTGAATGTGGATCCATACCACCGCCCAGTGAAGCAAAAGAAGCGCCAGCAAGGAGCATTCAGGAACCAGATCATAAACGACGAAGTTGACCGCTTGCTCAAGATTGGCTCCGTCCGAGAAGTCAAGTATCCAGATTGGTTGGCCAACGTGGTCGTAGTGGCGAAGAAAAACGACAAGTGGAGGGTCTGCATTGACTTCACTGATCTGAACAAAGCCTGCCCGAAAGATTCTTATCCACTACCTCAAATTGACCAACTAATCGACGCGACGGCCGGGCACGAGGTGCTTACATTCCTTGATGCATATTCAGGCTACAACCAAATCCTGATGAATCCCGACGACCAGGAGAAAACGTCCTTCATTACTTGCCGAGGTACGTATTGCTACAAAGTAATGCCTTTTGGACTTAAAAATGCAGGTGCAACTTACTAACGGTTAGTCAACCGGATGTTTCACGACCACATTGGCAAAACCATGGAGGTTTACATCGACGACATGCTGATCAAATCCAAATGGGCAGAGGATCACTTGGCTCATTTGGAGGAAGCCTTTCGAATCCTTGATCAATACAACATGAAACTCAACCCGGAGAAATGCGCATTTGGAGTGGGTTCAGGGAAATTCCTCGGTTTCATCGTTTCCCAGCGAGGGATCGAGGTGAACCCCACCCAGATAAAAGCGATAGAAGCCATCCCCGACGTACTTCATAACAGAAAAGATGTAATGCGGCTAACCGGGAGAGTAGCGGCGCTGAGGAGATTCATCTCCCGCTCGTCTGATCGGTGCAAAAGCTTCTTCGACGTGCTGAAACAGAACAAGGAGTTCGAATGGACCCCTGAATGTCAGCAAGCACTTAAGGATTTGAAGCGGTACTTGTCAAGCCCGCCTTTACTTTCAACGCCACAACCAGGTGAACGACTATTACTCTACCTGGCCGTGTCTGAGTCAGCGGTAAGTGCAGTTTTGGTTCGAGAAGACAAAGGTAAGCAACTACCAATTTATTACATTAGCAAATCTTTATTAGATGCTGAAACCCGCTATCAACCTTTGGAGAAACTAGCACTAGCATTGGTAATCGCTGCCCGTAAATTAAGACCTTACTTTCAAAGTCACTCAATAGCTGTAGTTACTACCTTCCCCTTACGTAGTATCTTGCACAAACCTGAATTCTCGGGCATGTTAGTAAAATGGGCAGTAGAATTAAGTGAATTTGATATATCTTATCAACCCCGGGTAGCCATAAAGTCTCAAGCTCTAGCAGATTTTATCGCAGCTTTTAGCGCCACCATGTACCCTGATGCTCAGCGTGAGGCGGTTCTTTTCGCCGGATCCGAGTCGGGGACTTGGACCTTGCACACCGATGGGTCCTCGAGCGTGAAAGGGTCAGGGCTAGGCTTAGTCCTCACCACTCCCTCGGGTGAGACCATTAGACAGGCCATAAAATGTCCCTTTATTACTAATAATGAGGCCGAATATGAGGCCGTAATTGCAGGATTAAAACTGGCTCGAGATTATGGAGCAGACAGGATTCATCTTAAGAGTGATTCCGCCCTAGTCGTCAACCAGATAACTGGAGGTTTCGTTGCAAGGGAGTCTCGTATGCAAAGGTATCTTGCCCGAGTTACTGGTTTGCTGGCACAATTCAACAATTGGGAAGCCACACAGATCCCGCGAGAGGAGAATCATGAAGCCGATGCCTTGGCAAATTTGGGTTCAGTCGCAGAGATTGGAGCAGCAGGTTCAGTGGCCGTAGCTCATCTCCTGTGCACAACAATCGATAAAGACGCAATGGAGGTCAACACGACCAATCTAACTTGGGATTGGAGGAATGAGATAATCAATTACATACTGCATGGAACCCTGCCATCGGATGTTAAGGCTGCTCGAAAACTGAGGATAAAGGCTGCCAGATATACAATTATAGATGGCACCCTCTATCGAAAGACTTTTGCAGGTCCACTCGCTAAATGTCTAGGCCCCAGCCAAACAGAGTATGTGATGAGGGAAGTTCATGAGGGATGCTGTGGAAATCACTTGGGAGGAAAGGCGCTTGCGCGAAAACTTATACGAGCAGGCTATTACTGGGACAAAATTGAGAAAGATACTAACGAGTTTGTCAAAAAATGCGATAAGTGCCAAAGGTTTGCACATCTCCTCCATCAACCGGCGGAGCCCTTGCATTCAATCATCTCCCCGTGGCCGTTTATGAAGTGGGGAATGGACATCGTTGGGCCACTACCCACTGCACCCAGAGGGGTACGTTTCTTGTTAATAATTACTGATTATTTTACAAAGTGGGTTGAAGCTGCAGCATATTCAAAGATACGTCAGGCGGAAGTAGTTGATTTCCTGTGGCGTTATGTCATTTGTCGATTCGGAGCACCCAAAGAGATTGTCATGGATAACGGTCCCCAATTCGTTGGTCAGAGGGTCACAAAGTTCCTTGAAGATCTGCATATTAAAAGGATTACTTCCTCCCCGTATCACCCAGTGGCAAACGGGCAGGCGGAATCGACCAACAAGATAATAGTGGATTCACTCAAGAAGCGTCTCGAGCAGGCCAAAGGGTGTTGGGTGGAAGAACTCCCCGGAGTTCTTTGGGCATATAGAACAACCACAAAAATGAGCACCGGGGAGACGCCCTATTCTTTAGTATATGGTTCTGATGCACTGATTCCAGTCGAAATTGGCGAGCCAAGCCTACGATATGCCCATGCAACTGCAGAATCTAATTCAGTCAACCTCTCCGAGGAATTGGATTTTCTAGAAAAACGCAGGGAATTAGCACTGATACGAGTAGTGGCTCAGAAAGAAAGGGTAGAGCAATATTATAATCGGGGACTGAGGCTACGTAACTTCGAAGTCGGGGACTTTGTATTGCGTAGAGTCTCCCAGAATACGCAAGAGGCAAACGTCGGCAAACTTGGTCCAAACTGGGAGGGTCCCTACAAGGTGGTTGCATCAGCTGGTAAGGGTTCATACCGTTTAGCACGGCCAGATGGATCGCTTCTGCCCAGCAGTTGGAACGTGACTCACTTGAAGTGGTACTACTTCTAAGTGGTACAGGGGTTAGTATTTCTGTCCATCTTATGATTGCTTACCTGCCTTCATTCTCTTTTAAGTTACTCTGTTTCCTTATATTTGTCTAAATGGTACTAACGGTCTTCAAAAGGCCAGATCCGTTTAGCTCAACTGGTAGAGCTCGAAGTCCTCGTGCTTCGCGGCTGTGGGTTCAAATCCCGCAACGGACACACTCCTCTTTTGGTTATATGTGTTCTCTGATTTAGCGCTTCACCCATTGTCTTTTCATGACTGAAATTACGAAATTTCAACATAAAAACAGGGGGGTGGCAAGGGCCCCACTAGGCCAAAGTCCCGGCTAACATAGGTGATCTTCGAGCAGAGTGAGGTCATTCGCTAAAAGCACGGCTAAGCAGGATCAAGTAAGTTCAATAGAACTATTTTACTTATGCTGCGTTATTTTCTACATTTCGCGGCCAGTATCCGCTCAAATCCCACAACTTTACGACCAAACAACCCTGCGTTCTGGTCATTGGGTTACTTGTCATTTTCAATAGAAATAACAGGGCAACCTTAACCAAACAAAATTTTTTCTGCCAAAACTTTCAATTGTCAAATATGATAAGCAAAGTTTATCGCAAAACCATCTTACACGGCCAAATTTCAGTCAGCCTAAACGGCCTGGTTTCGTCCAGCCCAGGGGGCCTGACTTCAGTCATCTTAACTAAGGGTATCTTAACCTGGTTATGAAGGGATTTTATTTCAAAACATCTGCGCAGACTAACACCAAAAAGGGGACTCAGACACTAAGATTTGAAACATAATTTTAACCTCTGAAAACCCCATTAAGCAATAAGCAACAGCAGCATTCATATAAGTAAAACTTGAAAGACTAAAAATGGTCGTCAAGCCTCGACCAGTCAGACAAAAAAGGAAAACAGCCAAAATATGCATTCATTCATAAAGTTAGCAAATATTCGGGGTTAGCGACATCCAATAAAATTACAAGAAGGACTAAATGAGGCATTAGTCGTCATTTTGGCCAGGATCCCGACCTGATGCACTAGCTCCATCAGTCGGATCCCCACCCAAATCTTCATCATCTTCATCTTCATTGTCCTCACCGCCTTCATCGTCCTCTTCGACATCATCGTCGTCAGCCCCCACTTCCATGCCCAAGACTTGCTTGACACTGATGATGGCTGCTATGGTCTGATCAAGGACTAGGTCAACGTTAATCTGGCCGCGCTGCATTTGGATAAGCAACTTCTTTTTGGCCTCAAGAGCTTCCAGTTTGGAGTCGATCGTATAACGATCCCGCAAATTCGCCAACTCCTTCGATAATAGCTCTTGAACCTTTGCAGATTCCGCAGCCCGATTTTTGGCTTCTTGTAGTTCTCCTCGAGCAGCCTGAGATTCAGCTTCAGCTTTGTTCATATTCCTCAGCATCAGGTCGGAAGCATTGCGGATACTCTCCAGAGTAACTTCCTTCATATTAAGCTCATGGGCAAGTTGGGAAATCTGACGACCTTGCTCATCCATCTTTGCTTTCAGGTCCTCAAAGGATAACGCAAACCTTTCCTTCTCATCCAGAAGACGGTCCCTTTCCTCGAGGAGTGCGCTTATCTTGTCGTTAGCCTCAGCGTTAGATTTCTCCAACCTGTCTATCTTATCTTCAAAGAAGCCGCGCCTCCCCTCCAGGACCCGCTTCTCCCCGATCAGAGCTTGCTTCTCCCCTTCTAAGGCCTGATTGTCCCGAAGAGCTTTTAAAAGATCTTTCTTAAGGCCGAGGACTTGTTCCTGGTTATTCAGCCTGGAACGGAACATGATCTCGGCAGCCATCATGCTTGCCTGGTAACAAGTGAGAATGCGTAAGCAATTGGAACTAAGGCGTCAATAAAAGTAAAGCAGTAAAAGGGGGAAACATTACCCGAGTAGTATCTTCAGCTATTGCATAAGCCAGCTGCTCGTCGCTCATACTGCGCATGTTCCATTCCTCGCGAGGACCAATTAGGTTGGACATCACTTTGACTAAGTGGCCAGGCTTCGTCAAAAAATCTGTGTCTGGGGAAATGGAAAAATCACATTCCCTCATGCACGGCTTGGGCTCCCTCGCTTGCTCAGAGGGATATTGGGGACCAAATTTGTGGCGTATGCCCTTGACAGAATATGCCCCAACCTTCCCTCCTAAAGATACTCGCCTAGTAAGCCTAGTGCGAGAAATCTCGACATCACCTGCCTCGTCGTGGCCCAGGGTGTCACACTCCTGCAGATAAACTGGCGCCACTCCATCACCAGCCAAGTTCATCATATCTTTATAATGAAAGACCTGAGGTTCATCCTCCCCCTCAGCTTTCCTCTGCTCACCAACCTCCTCACCTTCATCCTTATCCTCCTCCCTCATCGGCTCTTTACCAGGCCGCCTGTGGCCAACTTGCTCAGACTCGCCCTGCTGGCCACCCACCCTTACAGGCTCATCCAATTCTGGGCCTTCAGGGAAAAAGGTAAAGTCTTCACGCATTCCCTCTTCCCCTGCCTCCCCAGATCTATCTCCTTTCTCACCAATGACTCGGGGACTCTCCTCGAAAGCGTAAGAAGAAGTCTCTACGTCCTTCTTCTTATCACCCCGAAGAGATACCCTCTTCCTCCGAGTCAAGCTCACATCGGGAGCATCTGAATCTGAAATGTCAAAAATTACAGGCTCAGCAGATTCAGGGGCCGCCGCCGAGCTTCTAACACTCTCCTGCCCAGACTTGGGCGTATCAGCCGCAGCGGTATTGATTTCGACTGTCTTCTCAGAAGGCTGAGGAGTCCTACGAGCTGTCCTCGTTTTCTTCTTAGGTCTGCTCTTTTCCGAGTCAGACTTCTTTCTCTTTAAATTTGCAAGGACCTCCTCGCCACCCTCCCTGGCCTTGATAGCTGCAGCGGTCTGAAGAATAGCAGCCGCCTCCTCGTTGATCTCGGCCACAGGATCAACAATCACTTCCTCAGGGGGAGGAGCAGGGAAATAGCTACCACCAGTACCTAGACCTGATAATAGAGGCATGTTAATATCATAACGAATTCTGCATAAGTTAGCAGGAATTCGAGTAAATCAGCTTACCATGGGTGCTGGGGTTAGATAAATGCTTTAAGGAAGCATAGTGAGACCATTGCCTCTGCTCGTGAGTGAACTCTATCAGAATTGGTTCAACCCAAGCAGACAATTCCTCCTCGGTAATCAGGCCATCATAGGGAATCTTGTCAGCTAACCAACAAAGAGTGAAAATTAGAAAGGGCAGATACATAATTCAGAGGACATTCAATACAAAGACTCGGGGACTTACGAGTTTTATTCCACACTTCGCGGAGATTAGTTTTGCTGCCACGTGTGAGGAGTCTGGACTGCACATAGACATACCTATGCATCCAACCCCTGTCTCCTGTATCTTCAGATTTGCTCACTAGAGCTTTTCTTCCCCTCATACGAGCATTGATATACCCGTCTCTCGCGACCTGAAGGCTGTACAGGGAGATAAAATGCTTAAAATTAAAGTCCTGTTCAGTCTCGTCGGCAAACCATTGTAGTAAAGACACAATCCTATAAATACTCGGACACAGCTGTCCCGGGCAGATAAGGTAATATTTACAAATGTCCTCTACAACGGGATGCAACGGGAGCGTGTGACCTATTGTGAATGGGTACGTTGATATAGCCGTCCACCCAGTTCTCGTAGAAGTAATATTCTCCGTCGGGAAGGGGCAAGAAACGGTAACGTCGTCATTCCAGCCGCAGTCTTCCTTAACCTTAGGCAAAAGGTCAGGGGTAATCGAACTCTTAAATCGACTTGAAGGCCACGACCTTATGTTGCCATAATGACTGAACGAGCTGACCGAACAGTCATTTTCAAGATTTCCCCAAACTTTCGGAATCACGTCAGCAACTGAAGTCGGAGAACTCGTAGATTGACCAGCTGCCGCTGAAGAACTGGTGGCCACAGCATCCATGTTCAAGCTTTTCTTAGCTTTTGGAGACATTTGAACCAAACAGTTGGAAGAACTTTCTGCGTTTTAGAGGATTTTAAGAGGGTGTTTTGAAACTTTGAAGGTTCGAATAAGATTTGGAATTCAGTAAAAGGATTTAGGATAGTGGAAATCCTATTTATAGAGTTGGTAAAACCCAATCCGCCCTACACGTGGCGAACATCCACGCAAAAAGTGAATAAATCCAGCTGTAAAAGAAAATAACGAAATAAAATCGGAGTGACGGTTTTTTTTGCCTTGGGACGTGCGAGACGTGAGTAGGCGCAGTTTAATCATCACACCTGCAGTCTCGGAACGCGCAACAGTCACTTCCTCAGTAAAAAGTGGAATAGAATTGACAACTTGCACGTTTTGTCTTTAGCGGAGCATTTAATGCTCAAGCTGATAAAACGTCACTCAATCAAAAGCCTATGAAGGGTTCAACGGGCAGCATCCAAACACGAATACAAGGATTCAAATATGTTACTTGGGATAAATTCCAAAAAGTTCTTTCCCGCCCAAAGCTCGCTTTCCACTCCTCGACCAGATTCTCTGCCCGAGTAGTGCGGGGACTATCTGTATTGGGTTAAATCCGTCGTCACCAAAGTTGGTGACTAAGCATCCACGTAGGACAACGTATAGACGACACATGGCTATGAATGAACGTAAAGGCAGTGGATAGAATCGAAGATGAACAGTTACAACGGACAGATGAACAGTCACCGCGGCCAGAAAAGTCGCAGCCCCTCAATCAAGCCAGTTCAAAATAGGAATCTTATCCAAAAACAACGCAACTGCTCGACTAAGGAGTTACAACTGCTTGTGAACAGACGCATAGTTATCTATATATTGTAATCTAAGTCACAAGCATTGAATCTAATGCTTCTCTGAACCTACACTTGTATTCAAACTATTTACTAGCATTCAATTCTTTATCTCCAGTGAATATTTATTACTACTGATAATCGAAAGATCTCTTTTATTGTTCCATTGACTGAATATCATAAAGAGTACGAGGAAGGGAATTTGATCAAGTCTATACGGCCTGAGCACGGTTCCTTTTTGTTCGAATATTCATTTATTATACCGCATTGATTGCATCTTTATTTCTTCGCATTTATTACTGTCATTTATATCTTTCCATAAAGAGCATTTAATCTCGATTATTGACCGTGACTCCGCTCAATAAATTTAATTGTAACTTAACCTAACAAAACGAAATTACGGTTAAACAAACACACACAAAAGAAATCCGTTATAGCACTCTACAAAAACAAAGAAAGTAAATAAAAGAAAACAGTAACCTCTCCAGTGTCAATAATATTACTCTTCCAATTTCAATTTATGTAATAGAATTTAACAATAAGAATGCAAAAAGAAATTGTTAATATGGATAAAATAAGAAAAAACTTTCACTCCTTTGAAATTCACTAATTTTTTTGGTGACACATAATATATCCAATTATTATCCATTATATATCTTCTTCATACATTGTGGAAAAAAATCTCAGTTTGGGTATCATTTTTTCTTCTCTCTTGCCCTCTTTAATCTTTGTCCTGTAGTGGGGTGGATAGGGGGTGGAGTTGTTAGTATAGAGGGTAGGGAGTAACCCCACACCTCTTTATTCATATTTCCCTTTTATGTTGGAGAGAGTTTGCAAGAAATTGATCAGTCTGACAAGAAGGCAACTTCTCAAGCTTTGAGCTACCAATATAGACAGTTAGTTAGACAGACATGTGAGTTTGTGTACATTTTATTATCCATTTCTTTGATGCTACACACAAACCTGTCTAGTTATCTCTCTTTCCTTCTCTCCCTTTCTTGTTTTTCTTTTGCGTTTTTGAAGATCTTGATATTGCCTTTATTTGTCACTTCAAGCAGAATTTTGTTATTCATTTACATAAACAAATCCCCCCATATTATTTCTATGCTTCTTTTTGTATATTATATCAACATCAGAAGCCATCATCAATCAAGAATCCCATGGTCTGGGAGAGTTTTCATATTTGAGCTGTTGCCTCTATGTTTTTTGGGCAGGGTGGAGCTACAGCCGATGAAGAGTAGTCCATTGGACACTCTTCGTCCAAAAATTATATTCTATATTTTTTTCATACTTATATATTATATCTTGAAATTATTATTGAACTTCTTGACTTTTCCGTTTATTCTGTGTCAGAAATGTTTGCCATATTTAGGATATGCGTGGATTTATCATAAACTTCTTTTCTTTTACTTTCTTTCAGGTTATCAGTACTAGCAGGTGTTTGAAGTGACTTACATCAGTTGATAAAAGGAGAAATTAAACCCAACGAGAAAACGAGGATTTTCTTACTTGATTGTTAAGTCAAATTATATACTCTTCCTGCAAAATCTGTTACTATGTACTATCAAGCTGAAACTTCGGATAATATTCAAGCTGCTGCAGATGGTAATATTCAGACACTTTATCTGATGAACCCTAATTATATGCAAGGGTACACTGACACCCAACAGCAGCAACATCATCAACAGTCTTCAAACATGATTTTCTTGAATGGACACGCGCTTAACACCGCGAGTATTTCCCACGCGCCTCTGCAGCAGCCACAGCACTTTGTTGGTGTTCCTCTTCCGTCGTCCCATGATCAGAATCATGGCCTTATCCAAAGATTGTGGGGTGCAAATGGAAGTCATCAATCCCAAATACCGTCATCCTCAGTGGTTTCCGCCAATTCTTGTGGCGGCACCACCACGGACTTGGCCTCACAGTTGGGTTTCGAGAGGCCAATTCCCGTGTCGCCACCACAACAACAAGGTGCGCGTGGTCTTTCACTAAGCCTCTCTCCGCACCAACAAATTAATTTCAGGTCTCCTCCTATAGACCATCAAGGTGGAACAATATCATCATCATCACCAAGTACAAATATTAGAGGATTGGATGGAATATCAAACATGATTTTAGGATCTAAGTATCTAAAAGCTGCACAAGAGATTCTTGATGAAGTTGTTAATGTTGGGAAAATGAGCATCAAAGGAGATGGTTTAGAAGGTGTTAAAGAGAAAGGGAAAATGAATAATGAATCAATGCCTTTGGCTAGTGATGTTGATACTACTAGTGGAGGTGAAAGTAGTAGGCAGAAAAATGGAGTGTCTGAACTTACAACTGCACAAAGACAAGAACTTCAAATGAAGAAGGCCAAACTTGTTAGCATGCTTGAGGAGGTACGTACAATTGGATTGAAGTAGTATACACCAACAAAAAAGAAAATTAATCTACACAATCAGTTCAAATTAACCGGCCATAGTAGCAATTTCTCGGTGGTCTTTCATATTACTATATCATGCTTGCAACGAAGAGTTAATTATTGTTACGTTGGTCAACAATTCACCAACATTATATGAAATTCTATAAATTGTCGGTGCATACAATTTAGCTCTTTTCAGTTTTGTCTTCTAACTTCTATTTTCCTTCTTTTAAGTCCAATTTAGTCGATTATCAACACATAATTTTCATTAAGAGGGTTTTTGGAAAATATGCATTCTAATTCCGTAAAACTGTCGAGTTTTAGCTTCCTTGAGGTGGAGTTTTGTCTAGACAAATCAATCAACTGATCCAAAACTGTAAAAACATTTTACATCTCTCATTTATGGTAAAAGTTGGCCTTTTTTCATTTGTGTCTTTCCCTCTATCCTAGTAGTATTTTATTTACCTTTTGCCAAACTAATTAAATGGGTATAAACTATTGATTCATATAATTATTTGATACGGTTGTTGGAAGATGAAACGTACAGGTTTTGTTAATGTCTAAAGATCAGCAGTTCCAATAAGAGACACCAATCACATTAGTTCTTTGCTGATATGATGTGTGGCTATAAGTTTCTTCCGTGGGGTCCTACTAAAGCTAAAGATAATATATTCACTTATTGCTTACTTGAAATGTTTCGACCAATATTTTTTTTTTAATTTCTAATGATAATTACTCTAAATTCTCTACTCATATACAGTACAATCAAAACAGATTTGAATCTTCGATAAACTTTTAATATTCTTTCGACAATGGATTGTATCTGATTAAATCAAGTAGGTACTATAATCCCTCATTGCACTCCCCGAGCATTCTTATTTTCCTGTTCTTAAGAAAAGATTACTATTGGTTCATTGTTCATTTAATTAGATAGATTAGATAAATGATCAAGCAGTAATGATACTTTTATTTCGCAAACATCATCAATAACTTTGTGTTAATGAAAGGAAATGTTCTTTATTTGTTAATTTATTTATTTGGTTCAGGTGGAGCAAAGATACAGACAGTACCATCACCAAATGCAAATAATTGTATCATCATTTGAGCAAGTAGCAGGAATTGGATCTGCCAAATCATACACACAACTGGCTTTGCATGCAATCTCGAAACAATTTAGATGTCTAAAAGATGCTATTGTTGGACAAATAAAGGCCACAAGCAAAAATTTAGGTGAGGAAGAAGGCTTATTAGGAGGGAAAATTGAAGGGTCAAGATTAAAGTTCGTAGACCATCATCTTAGGCAACAACGTGCACTTCAACAGCTAGGAATGATGCAACCTAATGCTTGGAGACCCCAAAGAGGTTTACCTGAAAGAGCTGTTTCTGTCCTTCGTGCTTGGCTTTTCGAGCATTTTCTTCATCCGTAAGTACTTCACGAACATTGTTAGAGGATATATTTGTACCTCATTTGTTATATAAGGATTTCTAACGAGGTTTATAATGCTTAAGGCCGCTCACAACTAAAGAACGTCTTACCATGTTTTTCTAACTGCTCCTAATACCTTTGCTGTAATTGTTCTTTTAACTTGTGAAACTGGTGTTTTTGTATTGCAGTTATCCTAAGGATTCAGACAAAATTATGCTTGCGAAACAGACCGGGCTAACTAGGAGCCAGGTTCTCGGAGACACATTCCACTCATTCTTGGAATTCTTTTCTTTTCTTTTAAAGAATGCGACAGAAGTAAATTTTTTATTTATTTAAATTAATGCAGGTCTCCAATTGGTTCATAAATGCTCGAGTTCGACTGTGGAAGCCAATGGTAGAGGAAATGTACTTGGAAGAAGTGAAGAATAATCAAGACTCAAATAGTTCACAAGAAAACAAAAACAACAGTGATCATCATAAACCCAACAAAGAGATATTGGTCTCAAAATCATGTGCTCCACAAGAGACTAACAAACCAAGTACTCCAACAGAAATATCTACCTCAACTGCTATTTCAACATCTCCTAATGGTGGCTCAACATTTCAAGCACAAGCTGCTGCAGGATTCTCCTTCAATATTGGTTCATTAAACATGGAAAGTACTGCTCATGACGATCAAGAACACAATGTTAAAAAGCCAAGAAATCATCATGACATGCAGATCAATTCTCCAAGTAGTATTCTTTCAATAGATCATCACATGGAAACCAAAGCTAAAGGGTTCAATCCTTTAATGGCAGCTTATACAATGGGAGAATTTGGTAGGTTTAATCCTCATGATCAACAAATGGCTACAAATTTTCATGCAAATGGTGTTTCTCTTACTTTAGGTCTTCCTCCTTCTGAAAACCTAGCATTACAAGGGAGTCAGCAGAATTATCTTTCTAACCAAAATATTGATTTGGGAAATAGCAATTATAGTAGGATGGGCAATCCTCAAGCTAATTCCCATCCAAATATTAGTTATGAAGACATAGATTTTCAGAGTGGGAAGCGATTCCCTACTCAACTATTACCAGATTTTGTTGCCTAATCATGGGAAACAATCACCTAGCATTTTAAGCACAGTTTCTAGTACACATGTTATCTTCTTTTTTATATAGAAAAGAGGAGATTATGCTTTAGTGTATATAGAATCTACTTAATATTAGTATTGTAGTAGGTTATACTTTAGAAGATACAACTAGTAGTAGTAGTTCTGATATTTTTTTTCTGAAATAGCTTGCTTGGAGTATTTAATGTTCATATGAGAAAGTATTTCTCTAGGAATGCAAACTAGTACTAGCTAGTATATATGTTGTAAAGCTGCTGTAATTACTTTGTCTGAAATTTGCATATAATTTGAAATATTTTGCACCCACTACTCTCTAAAATTTGTTTCCATTGTTTGTATCTCCACCTTCGTCTTTCTATACTTTAAGTTTACTGCAAGTTTATTATCACCCCTTCACTATCAGCTTTGCAAAAGTTCTTCTCTTTAAATTTTCCTGAGACAAGCCAATATATACTCTCTCCGTTCCACAATGGATGTCATGTTTCGAATTTCGAGAGTCAAACGAGTTTATCTTTGACCGTGATATTTTCATGTCTTATAAATATTTTGAATTATTAATTATTGTGACTTATAGTACTTTTTATGCAGTTTCTAAATATATAAATATCGTTCCAAAAAACTTAAAAAATATATGTTCAAATTCACGTCAAAATGAACTGATTTGACTCCCAAAATCCGAAACATGCCATCTTTTTTGGAACAGAGAGAGTATATACTAATATTAACCCTTTAAACATTTAGAGTTTAACTCCTTTACGTTGGAATTTATACTTTGGATTTCATATTACCCGTGTCACTTTATGTGCTGGTGTGGACTGCTAGTCGTGTACGCCATGTTGAAGACCTAATAAAGCCTGTTATGGGGAGGTCTATTAATTAGGTCAAGGCGTGATGCCTATATATAAATGGCTAGGTCTCGTATATCTCCTCAATCTTAGGCAACGGCCACACTCGAGTGCAATTGTATAGGAGGAGCAATGAGTTATGAGAGAAAGAGGCCAATCGTTCCATAGTTTTGGAGTGTGGCTGATAAGTTTCCACACTAATGAATAGACGGCTTAGCATGTACGCATCTTATCTCTCTTTTCTAGTGTTCGTGATTGCACTGATAAGCGGCTTAGTAGGTATCCGTCTCTTTTGGTGTTCTTGATCTATGCAGTGATGCACTGATCCTGGCTTATTAGAATTAAATTACACTTTAACATTGACAAGAATTTTTAGTCTTCATGTCAAAGTACATTATAGTATAAATATTTATGTTCGTGTATTTAATTAAGTTGAATAAAAAATATATTAGAGCTATGATAATTGTAAGATTTCAGCATATAAAGAGTGGTTTAGAGACTTATCGGTTTCTCCTTGTGGAAGCGAATTCTTTGCACTCACGACGGGTTATTGGAAGTCATCACCAAGTAGATGAACTCCCTGGAATTTTATTCATTGTAAACCCTACCTGTCATATATATATTAGGAGGCGGACAAACTAATGGAATAATTAACACCTCTTGCAGTAGTATTTTCCAGCAATAGTAATGACTTATCCTTTTGATTTCTAGAAGAGCTAAGAGCAAAGGTTGTTCTCAGCGTGAAGTGCCTCAGAAAAAAAGCTAGTTTTGATATTTCACCTATATAATGCAGAGAATATAACAGCTCACCCTAATTACATGTAAAAGTTTGCTAAGATGGTGGGTAGTTTCTGATTAAATTTGTTGTCAACAAGATCAATAAGAGATCTGAGATTGCTTGATCTTAAGAACAACGTACCATTTTTATTTCCCTTAATCATTGTCTTTATATCTATTGTTGCTATCTGTCTTGTTTTTCAAACATATTCTCTAAATGTTTTCTCTAGTCGAGGGTTTACCGAAAACAACCTCTCCATCTTGTTATTGTTGTTGTTAATTAGTCTCGTATTGTTTACAACACATCTACCGCAATGGAAATTTTGATGAGAAATCGGCATGGCTGTTAGAGTTAATCGAAATATTTGAGATTGAAATATATTAATGTCGGCCTTTCAACTATGACATCTAGTTGATGAAAATTTAAGAGAACTTCTAGCATGTGCTTGTCGTGAAAATCTCAATATAAGGATTGTCAAGGGTTGCTCAAAGAAGGAACAAGTTTTGTGAAATCACACAATTTAAAAGTAAAATCACAAAAGCATTATGTCAAGAAGCAATAGTTCAAATATTTTGTGACAATCTCAGCTGTTGTCTATTAAGAACAATAAAAGTGGCAGCTGAATTGATCACTCTTAGCATAAAGTATATAATGGTTGTGGCATGTCAAGAAACAAGAAGCTAGTATCCTGAAGTACGGTACAATTTCCTAAGCTTTCTACATGGATAACAAATTATTCTTATGTAGCACCCACAATTATCTTAAGCTAGCTACCCTAAAGTTATTACTCCGAAAACATGAATGGGTACTCTTTACGTATGGGGGCCGGGAGAGCATGAATGTTTTGAAGAGGCCATGGAAAGTAAAGAAAAATATATGTGGTTTGATGCTATGCAAGATGATATGAATTCCTTGCATGATAATCATACCTTTGATTTGGTTAAATTTCCTAAAGACAGAAAGCTTTGAAAAACATGCGGGTTTTCAGGGTGAAACATGAAGATGGTAACTCAGTTCCATGTTACAAGGCTAGATTTGTTGTCAAGGGCTTTAATCAGAAAAAGGGAGTTGATTTTAGTGAGATATTTGCTCCTGTTGTGAAGATGTCTTCCATTCGTGTTGTTCTAAGCTTAGCTGCAAGTCTAGATCTAGAGATTGAGCAAATGGTTGTTAAAACTGCTTTTCTCCATGGTGATTTAGATGAAGAAATTTATATGAAGCAGCCTGAAGGCTTTGAAGACAACGGAAAAGAGAATTATGCTTGTAGATTGAAGAAGAGCTTGTATGGCTTGAAACAAGCTCCCAGACAGTGGTACATGAAGTTTGGGCCTTTTTTGCAGCAGCAGGGTTTCAAGAAGACTTCTTCATACGACAGTTGTGTTTTTGTGCAAAAATTCTCTGATAATAACTTTATTATTTTATTGCTTTATGTTGATGACATGCTTGTTGTTGGTCATAATGCTTGCAGGATTCAGAAGTTGAAGCAAGAGTTGAACAAGTCTTTTGCTATGAAAGACTTAGGACCGGCGAAGCGGATTCTTGACATGGAGATGGTCTGTGACAGAGAGGGCAAGAAGTTGTGGTTATCACAGGAGAAGTATATTCAGAAGATACTTCGCAGATTCAGCATGGATAAAGCAAAGGCTGTCAGTACACCTTTGACTATGCACTTCAAGCTGAGCAGAAAGCAGTGTCATTCCAGTGTTGATGAGAAGGATGATATGAAGAAATTTCCTTATGCTTCAGCTATTAGCATTTTGATGTATGCAATGATTTTCACAACACCTGATATTGCTCATGTTGTTGGCATTGTTAATCATTATCTTTCTAATCCAGGAAGAGAGCATTGGAATGGAGTAAAGTGGATTATGAGATATCTTTGTGGCACTACTAGTCAGAGTTTGTATTTTGGTATAAGGAAGCTTGTTCTTTAGGTTACACTAATTCAGACATGGCTGGCGATATTGATACTGATAAGTCTACTTCTGGCTATTTGATTACTTATGCCGGGGGAGCTATTTCTTGGCAATTTAGAATTTTCCTATTCTAGCACCTCAACTCAACCATTCTCATATTAATAAACGCAATTGACCTTTGACCATGTCCAGGTGGCATCAGTTATATATGTTAGCTTGGTGTGTAAATAACACAAAATATAGGAGCGTGAATGTTCTTTTATCAACACTATTAACGGTAAAAAAATACCTTTATAAAAAGCTGGCTTCTTCTTAAAAACAAACAAGAAGCCTTAGGCAGCCATTGTTGATGTTTTCAAGCTTTATCAACTTCATTTTAACAAAAAAAAAAAAAAATCGTATTTCCAAGCTCATCTTCACGTATTTGTTTGTCCAGGTTATTTGCGATAAAACTTTTGTAAAATCTCAGCTATAAAACAATTGCAAAATCTGCAACTTTTAAATTATAAAGATGGAAACACGTCCAGCTTGTCATTGTGCTTTTATAGCAGCAATTCGAACTCCCAAACATCCACATGCCAACGCTATGGAGGAGATAATGCTTGTAATTTTTTCATGTGGGTTGATCCTCCTATTCCAGACCACTACAAACAAGTGATATTGAGACTACAACAAAGAATCAAAGACATGGAGAAGAAGAGAACAGAAGACAAATATAGGGGAAGCGGCAAATTATTTATATGTTACACATTATTTGTTGTACTTTTACTAATTATTGTAATTTTTTTACTAGCATAGGTGGTGCTTTTTCATTCTAGTTTGTAAGGAATCAGACCTGTATTTTTATATTGTAAAGCTATGGTGTACCTTATTGTAATGCAAAAAATGCTTGACATAAAAAAATGTGCATATATTAGAGTAGAAGCATTGGACATGTGCACATACTAAAACAAGTTAAGCACTTGATTCTGCACACAAGCAGATTCAATAGTGTTGCCAAAACACAACATAATCAACTTAAGGTTCTGCACAAAATAAACCTACACAACACACAAAAAAAAAAAAAAAAACGTTTTAAAAATTCATTAAGGTTGATAGTGCTGGCTTGGTTGAGATGTTGTTGTGACTTGAGTTTGCATCCTTCTCACTTGTTCTTGTAGTTGCCTTTGTGTTACTTCATCCCTTCCCATCCACTTGAGTCCAGGTGGTTTGAAGCCAAGGTCTATATTTGTTAGGCTAGCATCCCTGATGTTTCCTGATGAGTGTGGTAGGTTAGCAACCTCCCCATTATTTTATTTCTCTAAAATACCCTTATATTTATGTTGCTTATTCATTAGTTGTGGGGGCACTTTAGTATTTTGGTCAAAACCAAGCTAATTCGTCACTCTCTCTATTGTCTCCCTCCTTTTCCCTGTTTCTTTTTCCTCCTGTTCTCTCCCTTGTTTGCTATGGATGGATTCCTAATTAAATGACAGTAATATGAATTATACAAGTTTCCAATTTCCAGTCGAAATGCATTTTTCTTTATGTTTTATTTAGTGACAATGTATTTTACTTTTCTCTATTTGGGTAAAAGTATCAAAATACTAAATGGGGTCGCAGAGAAGTATTCAACAATGTAAAGAACTAGCTTCAGATGATCGAAGTTACTTTCTTATCTTTTTAAAATGTACTACAACTGTCATTCATCAATTTTCATATGAAACAAATTGTACTTTACGGGCTCTATGCTAAATGAAATCCTTATGCAAAGTTGCTTTTCCTAATTGAAGATGGTGTTCGCATGGAAAGCTTTCTGAATATCTAGAGTCTTATTTTGATAGTGGCTCTTAATAGGAAGAATGGAAAGGAAATCAGGGTTGGATGTTGGCGTGTGGCTGGAGATTAAAGCTAGGAGAAAATGCAACAGGAAAATTTTTAGGATTTAGGCGAATGACTAAAATATCCTTGTATTTAATATGCTGGCATGGGTTGGAAGGGGTTAAATTTGAAAAAAAAAATGGGGAGGTTGCTAACCTACTACACTCATGTAGTAGGTTAGCAAAACTCATACTCCCTCCGTTTCAAAAATGAGGATGAACCTTTTCACATTTTTGAAAGTCAATTTGACTAATCTTTGAACTTAAATTAGACTATATTAAATTAATATTTTCAAATAACAATTTGCATATTCAAAAACTATACGAAAAGTACTATAACATGCAACTCTTCGCATATCAATATGATAAAAAAATCATCTTAAATTGTTGGTCAAATTTCATCCAGTTTGACTCTCGAAAAGTGAAAAGGTTCATCCATTCTGAAACAGAGGGAGTATATATATATATATATATATATATATATATTTATATTTATCTTATTTTCCCTCTTCACTAGGTTATAGGGCTGGTTACATCCAATGTAACATTTGGCATCTCTTGCTACCACGGTAGCACCTAGTGTGGCGCTTTTTAGAAAGACTGGCTTTCTCTCTCGGTGCTTTTCATGCTGCCTTTAGCGGAAAACGGACTTAATGGACAAATAAGGGATAGGCAAGAATCTGTTCTTGAACTCTAGAGAACAGGCGGAAAGAGGTTCATCAGAGCAAAAGAAGATTATTAATAAAAGTTTAGGATAGTCCCGAATCCTCTCTTTTCACGAATCCGCAGCAAAAAGACGCAGATACCAGATCGTTGCGGATAATGAAGCCGATATATATCGGCGCATACAGATTTTATTTGTATATATATATATATATATATATATATATATGTATATATTAAAAAAATTCAACAGCTAAAGCTAAAAACCTAAGTTACTAAACATTAAGTTGTAGCTATCACTTACCCTCTCTATCACAGTGCCTGAATTGCCAAATAAAACACCATAACCAGCAATAGGCCTTCCACTTCCAGTATGCATTCCTCTTCCTCTTCCTCTAATATTTCTCTAAACAACACCAGGGAACCAATCATGATCTACAGGTGTCCTTGATGACACATTTTCAGGTTGAGAGGTTGATCTTACATTCACATGAACCTAAAAAAGGTCAAGTAAGTAAATATACTTTTTCTTAGAATGGTAACATTTGTGTGTGTGTGTGTGTGTGTGTGTCTATATATATATATATATATATATATATATATATATATATATATATATATATATATATACCTCAGCACAAAGTCTGTGCTGGTAAACAAGTACAAGATCAAAAGTAAAAGCAAAAAGCAAAAAATTAACAACTAAACCTTACCTTGCTCTACTTACAATGATTCTATAATGTCTAGTATGGAATCATCATCATTTACATAACTTTCTTTACACCCAAAATGAAAAAGCAATAAACAATTCATCTTGATCTTTTGTAGCGTGCTGCTTTTTCCTTCAAACACCCTGGCATTCCTCTCCTTCCAAATGGTCCGCCAAATACAAGCAGGTATCAAACTCCACCATTTCTTTTTCCTGACAGAATTCCCCACCTGATTCCAACTTCTTATAAGATCAACCGAGGACTTAGGCATAGTCCTCCTGAGCCCCACCATGTTTAAGAACAAATGCCACAGTTGCGAGGTTGTTTCACAGTGAATGAATAAGTGGTTGTTGCCTTCTAATTCTTTATTGCAAAGATAACATCTGGAACACAATTGGAACCCCCTTGCCATAAGCTTTTCATGCGTTAAGCAAGCCTGTCTAACCACTAGCCATGAGAAACAGAGAACTTTGGTTGGTGCTTGTACTTTCCAGATCTGTTTCCAGGGCCAGTTAGAAATTCCTTGGTTGCTATTTGATAAAATTTGATACGCTGGCCTCACTGAAAAGATATTCTTGCTATTACCTTTCCATATCAATCGATCCTCACAGTTTGAAGTTCCTTGAAAATTTTCCAACTGTTTCAGAAGGTCAGCAACGCTATCAATCTCCCAAATCATTCAAAAATCTCCTAAAGTTGAAATTCCACCCCTGCTGAGTCCATAATTCTCCTATCTTAGCATCGGGATTAAGTACCACGCTACATAGGTCAGGAAATAAGTCTTTTAAAGGGCCATGCCCAAGCCAATCATTGTTCCAGAATGATGTCTTCAATCCTTTGCCAATTCTGAACTCTGCATATTTAATGAAAATAGGCCACAAAGTTCTGATGGACCTCCAATTACTCACACCAAAAGTTGAGTTGACTGCTTTGGTACACCATTGCAAGCCTTCCTCATATTTACATCTAATAACTCGTCTCCAGAGAGCATGTTGTTCATAATTGTACCTCCACAACCATTTTAATAGAAGACTTTGATTATGGATTCTCAAATTTTTGATACCGATGCCTCCTTTTCTCTTGCTAACAGTTACAGACTTCCAATTGACTAGATGAAAAGCCTTGGTCTCCTTGTTCCCTTGCCAGATAAAGTTTCTTCTAATAGCATCAAGTCTTTTTTCCACTTTGTTTGGCAAAGGAAATAAAGACATCACATATGTAGGAATAGCATCAAGAACTGAATTTACAAGGACCACTCTATCACCAAGAGAAAGATATTGACTTTTCCATTTAGCTAATCTCTTTTCACTCCTCTCCAACACCCCTTCTCATATCTGCAGAGCCTTATTTTTTGCCCCATATGCTAGGCCCAAATAGGTAGTTGGCAAGGTCCCTATTTCACACCCCAAAATAGCTGCCAAAAAATGAATATTGCTGGCCTCCTTTATCGGAAATAACATGCTTTTCCTCCAATTGACATGGAGACCTGAAACAGCCTCAAAAATAGCAAGGATTAATGTAATATGTCTTAACTGCTCCGCATCAGCCTCACATATTATCAGGGAATCATCAGCATACAACAAATGAGATATTTACTATAAGCTTTAGAAATTTATAAAGAAGAAATTGTTTACTCCAGATTGTTGATTTCCAACAGTTGGGTTGGCACTAGCATTCACATTCCTAGTAGCTGAACTTCCATGTCCTCTCTGAAATGAAAAAACAAGTGCACAAGTCATATGACATGTTTATACACAAATAAGAAACACAATATTTGATGACAATATGTCTTACCAAGCTTTGGACATCCTTTCTTATTATGGCCTGGATTCTTACAATAGGAACATGACATTAGGGTCCCCTTTTTTGATCTCTTTCCTAACTTCTCTTTTGGCTCATCTTGAGCCTTTCTCCTATTTTTCTTAGGTCTTCCTGGAATTTTAGTTATCATAGAAGGTAGAATTTGAGGGTTATTAGTGGATGGCCACATCTTCATGTTGGTCATAGGTTAGATAAAATAGCTATAAGTTTTCATGTAAGTTTTCTTTCGATACCAGTGATCAACATAATCAGTTGGATCTAACCTCATGTGGAACATTGCACATATTGCATGTGCACACGGTATTCCCTTTAGTTGCCATGATCTGCAGGTGCAAGTCTTCTTCTTAAAGTTAACAGTATGTTGATATTTGTCATCAAGCACCTGAAATCCACTGTCCCCATTCCAGTTTAGCTCACACTCGTATGAATGTTAGAGCTTGTTTTTTAAGGTGTTGTGTAGCCATTGGAGACACGTCACTGTCCCATTTTCACAAAATTCTCTCATCTTTGTCATCCTTTCCATCACTTTTACTCTAATCTCTTCTAACATTGTTATTATTGACTTATGACTAGGCACAAGTATCCAACTATTGAAGGTCTTACACAAATTGTTCTCCACGACATCACATTTACTAGATTCCCTAAAATAAGCCCTACACCAACTTTCTTTTTTGTAGCACAACAAAGACTCAATAATTTTATCACCTAACAGAGATAGCTCATCTATTTTATCTTGTAAAGCTACCTCAAATGATGCTCTTGCACATGCCCAGAACTTCATCCTTCTCTCTTCACTGTTCCATGTCTTCTTCCAATTACTCCATATGTGCCTCGCACGCATTCTATGTTCAGCCAATGGTAGTAAATCACGAACAACACTAATAAATCCCTACAAGAAATAAGGATCACAATTAGTACAGATTATAGAGTTAAAGCCTTAAAAAACAAATGGAAAAATAAATAAATAAATAATACATACCTTTTGTATATCTGAAACAATTGTGAGTCCTTCTTCAATTTCATTTAATTTCAAATCCTCCATCAGGCACTTAATAAACCAAGACTAAGTGTTTTAGTCTCTTTATCAACCATAGTCCATGCAATAGGGTACATTTGGTTATTTCCATCCTTTGAAATGCATGATAGAATTTTCCCTTTACAAGCACCTTTCACAAAAGCACCATCAAATCCAATAACATTTCTACACCATTCTAGCAAACCTTTTTTTAAAGTATTCAAGCATATGTATATTCCCATAAATACCTCTTTTCCGGGCTCGGTTTCTTTGAATGTCCTAACAACAACGGTGATGCCAATATTAGTTGTTCTAATCATATGAGCATAGTCATATAGCCTAGCATACTCTAACTTATAATCACACATAAACTCTGACATTACTTGATGTTTAGCACTTGCACACACTGCCTTACCTACATACATACCATATTTAGACTTAATTAAATCTTGTAGCTGCCTAAGCTTGATTTCAGGTTGGCCTACAATCATTTCCTTGTATTTTTTTCAGTCCATGATGTGTTAGCAGACTTATTCTTGTTAGACTCAAAGCACTTATGCACAGGATAGTATGTCTTAACAATAAAGTTTCCAGTACTTTTTTGTATACTTCCCATAATCACCCATCTACACTTCTCATTTAAACAAGTGGCCCTGACCTTATGTTTTTCGTTAGGCCTCAACCTGATGTGAACTTTCCTTTGTACAACATAATCTTGTAAAGCAGATCTAAATTATATGGCATTTTCATATATCATATCAAGCTGAAAAAATAATATCTTAGCACTAGGGTCATGATATATCTTACTAGAGTATCTTCTTGGTGGCAGATCCTTCTCCCCATCCTCTGATCTTGTTATATCCTGCTCATTGTCCTAACAACCCAGATCCGAACTATCAAAGTACTCTTCATCACCTCCTAGCTTACCAACATATTTACCTTTCTTATCTTTGAAAATATCTTCAAAACCAGGATCAATACCTACAGGACCAGCAGGTATCTCATCTATATTAAAAGCTGCTGATTTTATCTTGTTCTTCTTTTCAATGATTCTTGCTTGTCTTGCTGCCAACAAGTCTTCTTCAAGGTCACTAGTTTCTTCAAGAAAGTGTTCACCAACATCATAAAGTGAATCATCAGTATCACTTTCTTCAGATCCTCCCTCATAATCTTCATCATCAATAGAGTTTTCATCAACATCATAATATGAAATGCTATCCAAGTCCACATTACCAACATTAGAATCATTACTATTTATGCCTTAATCTATTTCCTCCAAAACAGTATGTTTATCAAGAAAATGGCAAAGGCAAACATCAATAAGATCTTCATCCTCTCTACAAAACTCCAGAACATCCACATCATTTCTCAATATGTGATTTTGGTCCATTTTTTTTTCACTCGGCAAGTAAATTTATCTACTTTTAGGTATCCTAATTCATTCGCCCACTTGTTAAATCTCAAAATGTGTAGTTCGTCAATATCTACTGTTAAAATTGTACTATTTGATGTTTTGAATCGTGAAGATTCTTCTATTTCCAGTTGATTTTAGATAAATTTTTGTAGTAGAGTAGAAAAGGAAGAAGGTAAAAAAGGGAGAAAGTGAGATTGAGTTGAAAATCTAAAACAAGAAATTATTTTGCAAGAATAATAAGGTGTTACAGTGTCTAGAAGTAAGCAAATCAGCCATATGAGTGTGTCATTGTGAGTAGATAAAAAGGTTACAGATGAATTTGAGAATGGAGGGAGTTTTAGTCTTTTGGAAGAAATGGGGGGAAATGATAAGTTATTGCGAATATTTTGGTCCTTTGACGAGTAAAGTTTTGATTGGGTAGACTTTAAGAGTGTTGTACACATGCTATATTCCAACATATCAAGTGTTTATTAATATGAGAATGCTTGAGTTGAGGTGCTAGAAAAGGAAAAACCTAAGTTGGAGGGTCGGCTTTAAAAAAAGTTGCAAGTTGAGGTGTTAATTAAGTTATTCTGCCTTAAGATAAACAAGTAAAAATTGTACAGTTCTAATATTAGTAATAGGCAAATCTTGTTTCCAAGGTTTCACATTTTTGTTTAAAAAAATGCAAAAAAATTCAAGTTTTTCATAATAGAAATTTTGTAACCTTTATTTAAACTACGCATATTTTCATATTTGTAAATACTATTTTTGACAATCAGAATTAATGTAATGTATTGAAACAAATGGTTACATTTTTTTAGCTCTCTTCCATAAAATTGAGAAGACACAATCTTGCAATCCTAAAATAAAGAAATTAGAAAAGAGAAATGGTATTCGAACAAATATAGTAGCAAAAAGAAAGCTGAAGAAAATGATAACATCAAACCTCCATATGAAACTCCGCCTTTGAGACATTTGTTGCTTCCATAAGAGGCAACAATGTAGACTTGTATAAGGCAGTGTTGTTTTTTTGTTCAAATAATACATACAAAAAAGATAGGACTACCCGTACATAAATCCGGTGCTTCAATAAACAATCGGGTGATCTTGTAGGGACCGTCTTGTTGATTTACTTCAACTTCAACATCTTTTACAACCCTTTCAAGCTAGATTTAATAATAACCTTACATGATGAGGCAAGAACAGAGCATAGATAACAAGTAAGAAGAAGACGGTCTTCTCGTTGCCTCGATACGACCTGCACAAAAATGGGGTTAGCTGGTATATCTCTAAGATTCGGATATCTCTTCACAAAATCTGCTATAGTTACAGATTCATAGAATATGGTGGCTTTATAAACTGTAGAGGAGAAGGTGTTAAAGAAAAAAATAGAGTAAAAACAACAGCAAGTAACACCTAAAATAACCCTCATCTTGGGCACGCACTCAAGTTAAGGTTGTAACCCATCTGCCTTTCTCGAAGACTTTGATAATAGCCTTGATACATATTGTAGACCTCCTTTTAATGAACTAGCTTCTCCTAGAGTGTGATGGAAAACTTACTTTTCAGATACTTTTATCTACAATCAAATATTGCATTTTAAATACTTAAATTACCATTTAACAGTTAAAAAATTAAAAAATAAGAAAAGAATAAAATCATACTTAGATAATGTTGATGCTCGAAGCACCATATCTAAAACATGACTACAAGGAGGCATAATCACTTGTTGCGAACTGAAACTAATCTCATATTTCCTTTCGACAATAAACAATATCATTGTAAGAAAATTCATAAAAGAGAAGTAATTTAAATGACAATGGAGTTTAAAATATTGCAGCAATTTACAAAAAGTAAAATTGTGGTGTTTAAAATATGTAAATAGTAAAACGTACTCTGCATTAAGCTGGACGGCAAAGACGATCTTCAAGGAATTAGATGGAAGTGCCCTAGCACTGTAAACAAACAAAAATCCGTCAAAGACTAGTCTCAAGCCGCTCAAGTGAGATCTTCCATAAAGATCAGAGAGCTGAAACACTCAAGTGAGATCTTCTATGAAGATCAGAGAGCTTTTCAGTAAGGTGTCTTTAGTCCTTTTTTGATGGAAAATGGGGAAGAATTTGCTCCTGAAATAAAAAATTATACGCGAACAATAAATTAACAGTAGTGGGCTGCCATTATAATATTAATATAAATAAAAACCTGCAAAAACAAATCAATATTTAAAAATATTTACACAAAAAAGGAGGCACACAGACACCTATCACAAGTCACGCTACACACACACAAATACACAAAAATTTATCTCATCTTTTTTTCCTAATCTTTCTCAAAATCTATGCCTATTCAACTATTTCAGTCAAATTTACTGTATGGGCCTAAATCAGTTTAGGTATACAAATCGAATTTGGATTCGGATACAAGCAATTCTTCATATCAAAGTTGAAATAACACGTGAAAAAGATATAAAAACGAGAGAATATACTGTATTGCAATATATGAATGTGATTACAAATTTGGGCAGCGTTTCAGTACAAATTTCTGGATCCCTCTAGTACAAAATGAGCTACTATTTATAGGCCTAAGAGCCTTGCCCACGTTCTCCACCATCAGCAAGTGTATTCCCCACGATCTGAGCAGCAATATGGGGAAGTTAGTGGGGCAAAGTAGTGGGCTGCAAAGCCGATGGAACCGAGATGGTAACCAAAGCCTTGTCTCAAGGCTTCGGTCGTCTGACCTTACTGTTCGGGTAGGATGACGTGTCACCAAAGCCCGAAGTCTAACTTGTCCTCAGTCATGCTGTTGGAAACTGACTTCGGTGACTCAATCACGAGATCGATCTCTTCTCTTCGGAGCATCAGCTCGTTTTCCCTTCGGTCTACCATCTCGAGGTGTTGACCGAGGGCGACAATTTTCACCCAACACAGATAGTCCCCCCACTCCTCGGTAGACGTCGAAGTCGCCGAGGAGTGGAATGAATTTAAGCGGGAAATCGACGTGGCAAAACCCTATCCACGAATTTCAAAAGTCGCACATCTATCGGGTCGCCGTTCCGCATTACGTGGCGGCTTTTGATAGGTCTCCGAACGGTCACGCCGTCTTTTTGTTTTCTCCAACGTTTCAGTCATCATTAGCTTTTCCTACTTGCACGTGTGCAATCACTATAAATACCTCATTTTCGCCTTCCTTCCCTTCACTTGAAACTTTTGACTGAGAAAAGCTTTGAAGAGTTCTCTGAATCAGCTTCCAAATCTCACTTCTTGATCTTCAGTACTTCTTCTTTTCGTTTACCATTATGTCTGCTACTGTCTCTGCTACTAATTCTGGTCATGGCTCAAGCGACTCTGGCGAAAGGGCAGAGCGTTTCGCTGCCATGGCCATGAACCATGAGGCCATTGTTTCTGTGCCACCGTTGCAGGTGGTTGAAGCGGGTGGTGGCGGTGAGGCCACGTCTGCCGCTCCCGCTCCCAAGAGGCGGAAGGAGAGGGCTGGCCGTGATAGGGCTGAAGTGAGTTTACATGCAAAACATGACATAGGCGATGACGATCGCGTGGGGGATGAGGGTGACGTTGGGGGTGATGACGTCACCAGTGCCAAGGAGGTGGGCAGCTCGGTTGGCGTCGCCGAGGTGAGTGGGACGAGCGATCCCAGAGGCGAGACCGAGGCTGGGCCGTCAAAGAAATCGAAGAGGAAAATTCCTCTCGAGGTTGAGATCGACCCTCGTTTGGTGATTCCTTCCAGTTTCAACAACGACAAGGATCTAAAGGTTCACGCTCAATCAGACGCCCAAAAGGGGAAAAAGTGGAATATTCCCGTCCACATCACACCAAGCATCATAACCGAAGAGAGGCTTGAATCGGTTCGGGCTGATTGTCGCTGGGGGCCCGAGGTTGAAATTAGGATTCCCGCGCCTGGCTCGGCGGTGTCAACGCATGTTGAAGGGTATTCTTCGGTTTTCACCTACCCTTTCACCATAGGATTCAACTTGCCAGTGCATCCTATTATCGATGTATTTTGCAGGTCTTACAATATCTGTCTGGCCCAACTTGGGCCCGGGGTTTGGAGGGTTGTCCAAGCCCTCGAGTATTTGAGTAACAAGGCTGGTTTGCCTTTCACTTTTCAACATTTAATTTCACTCTATTATCCTTATTTTCACAAAGCCGGGGTAGTTGCTCTTCTGCCTCGGCGAAGACCACGGGGATCGAGGTTGGAACGATCGATACGTGCTCATCCCCACGAGGTTGTTGTCAACCGAACCTGGCTTTCCCGAAGTATGGAATGCCCAACGTAAGTGCCCGCTTCCGCTCTTCCCTCGGTTTTGAATTGTCATAATTGTTGCTTACCCTTTCATCTTTGGTTTGCAGCTGAAAAAGTCCAAGTTAACCCACCAAAGAATTTGCTCGAGTGGGTCACCGAGGCGATGCAAATGAAAACGCGCCCCGAACGGCAATGGATGGTGTTGGCCGGTTTGGAAGAGAACCGATGGGCGTGCAAGAGGCATGGTGAGTCGTTGATGACTTCGATCCCTAGGACTCGCTTCGGGCTATTGGGTTCTAATTTCTCTTGGTTTGATATATTCGTGCAGGTCTTCCAAGCAAGGCTATGAGAGATGCCGACGAGGAAGAAGAAGTAGAGATGGACGTCGAGGGGGGGGGGGGAGAGGAAAGAGGCAAGAAGGAGAAGAAAAAGAAAGAGAGGACAGTGCTCAACATTGCTGAGGGCGTTGCCCAAATGGCGACCTTGGCGAAGCGGCTCATCGATGACAAAGCTAAGGGTTTATCTAGCCCGGGGACCTCACAAGGTGAAGAAGTTTTCTTGGGTCGGTTTTCTTGCATTTCCACCACCACACACACTTATGTTAAACAAGTTGCTTCCCTTCCTTCCCCAGGTGCTAAAAGGAAGAGGGTCACCTCGAAGCGGGCGACCAAAGTGAAAGGTCCTCGGGTAGAAGAGGTTGTTGCTCCTGTTGCCGAGGCGATGACCACAAAGCGCCGGGGTCTTGTCGACGTACCCAGCGATGAAGAGCTCCCCCCTCTGGTCCCCGAGGAGAGGCCAGATCTAGCCTCCGAGTCCGTTCCCGAAGCGAGGCCTGAAGTTGGTGGGACGACCGAGGTCATACATGTGGATGAGTCTGATCAAGAGGCAGCAAAGCGAAAAGGCAAGGCTAAAGTGGGTGAAGGCCTGATCAAGAGCACGGTTAAAGCTTCTCGAGCCTCGCTGAAGCCTACCAACATTGCGCCCCGGGCTTTGGAGATATATCCCGATGCTAACTTGCTAGATGCTACGAAAGAGGATATCATGTCCCTTGATGGCTTGCTTGGCCCCGCCGAAGCTCATGCTCTTCGGAACCTCAGCCCCATGAGTTTGATGGGCGTCTCTGCCGCTTCAGCTCTTCGGGTAAGTTTAAGTTTGCATTTTATATGGTTGATCTCACTGTTGTGCGGGTTCTAACATCGTGTTTCAAACGCAGAGTTTGGTCCTTGCGCTGCAAGCTGTTCACCTTGAGCGCGACCGAGCTAAAGAGCTCCAAGCAGCCGCCGCCTCTTGGGATAATCAGAAGAAGGTTCTCAAGGGGCAAGTTGCCGAGCTAGAGACTCGATTATTAATTCTGAACAATGAGCTAGAACGCGCTAATAAGGCCTCGGCGAAAGCTGAGGCGGACCTTCGCGTAGCTGTGGAGTCTGCTGAAGCTCGTGTCCAAGCTGCGACAAGTGAATTTACTGCAGAACGCTCGAGGTTGAGCCTTGAAAATGCCCGGCTTGAGGCCGAACTATTCAGGGCCAAGACCGAGGTGCTTGAAGCGGGGGAAAAGTATCGTAGCAAGCTTGGGGAGTATAATGCTAAACTCGTCGAACTGCAAAGCCAAGTGGATGAAGTGCCAGCCCTTCGGGGCAAAGTATCCAAGCTCGAAGGCAGAATCGCTTACCTCAATGAGCGAGCCGAGGTTAGGGCAACAAGGGCAAAGTTTGAAGAAACATGGGCCATTGTCAAAACCAGGCTTAGCGCACTCGAACAGGTCCAGGCCGGGGAGATCGTGCATGAGGACGAAATTGTCAAAGCGAGGGAAGCTGCTGCCGAGGCCCAGAGGATTGTGGATGAACTCCCTTCGAGTGAAGGATCAGATGATGAGGGCGATAGCGCCGAAGACGGCAGTGGAGATGCCGATGGGGCGTAGCCTTCATTTTTTGCACCTGCTTTGACGTTTTCCTTTTGTTTTGGGGCCTTCGTGCCTTCTTTGGACATTAGCCTTCGGGCTTTCATGCTTATGTTTTGGACCTTTGGGTCATATTTTGGATGTAAATAATCCCAGCCTTTGGGCTTTTAATGAAAGACTTTGCTTTGTGAATTCCGTGTGTTGATTTTTCATATATATCGAACACTTTTGGAAATAAAATGATATGCTTGCAAGACTTAGACTAAATTCAATCGATGCAAACTTAGGACGACGTCTCGCCCTCGAGTCGATGCATTGTGCAGCTTCGGTGTGCAAGGTTTATATAGATAAAATGAATGAAACCAAAGTCACTTTATATGAATGGAAACAAAGTCATTTTATTGATATTCACGAGCCCGAAAAGGCTGTTTACATGAAACCAAGTCGAAACGGACCTCGGGTAAAAAAAAAAAAAAACAAAAACAAACTTTCAATAAAAGCAGATTGATCGCATAAAAGCAGATTGATCGCACGCCGCTATCGGGCTAATTACAATGTACTAAATCTAATCCTCGGGCGTGAGTCCCCGGTTATCGGATAGATAAGCTTCGGTTGGGAGGCTCGATGTTGACCACGTTATCAACCCTTCTCTCCCCCCCCCCAGTGTTCGGTTCTGAATCTTGGTGAAGATCCAAGCACTGGAAATGGTTCGGTTCGCTTCCTGAAAAGGTCAAGCAAAGAGATGGAACGAGGAGCAAGTTAGTACATTTCTTTTGAATGCCATGGGAGCGTCATTCGGCTCGGGGCTGTTTGATTGAAAAAGAATTGAAAGATATTTACCTCGGCTAAAAGTAGTATCGCTTCAGATGGGAGATGTTCCAATTCAGAGGTTCGGGTTCTCCTTGTAGAGACTCGATTTGATAAGAGCCTTTTCCAACGATTGCTTTGACCCTGTAGGGTCCTTCCCAATTTGCAATAAGCTTTCCTCCGTTATCCTCCTTTGTTGATTGGTTCACCGTTTTCAACACATAATCTCCGATCTTGAAGTCTCTAAATTTAGCTTTCCTGTTGAGGTAAGCCTCAATCTGACTTTTTTGGGCAACAAGCCGAACCAAAGCTAATTCCCTCTTCTCTTCGAGCAAGTCTAGCTCAATGCGCATCGCCTCTTGGTTAGCGTATTCGGTTGTGTGAGCGTACCGAAGACTTGGTTCGCCCACTTCTACGGGGATGAGAGAGTCCATGCCATAGGCTAGTGAGAAAGGGGTCTCACCGGTGCTGTTCTTCTCCGTTGTTCGCATGGCCCACAACACCCTGGGAAACTCCTCGGGCCATGGACCTTTCTTCTCATCGAGTCGCTTCTTCAAATTTTCAATTATGATCCTGTTCGAAGACTCAGCTTGGCCATTGGCACTTGGATGATAGGGGGTCGAGGCAATTCTTTTGATCCCCCATTGCTTGAAAAAATCAGTGATGGCTGCCCCCATGAATTGTTTACCGTTGTCACAAGCAATTTCTCGTGGGACGCCGAACCTATAGATGATATTCTTTCTGATGAAGTCGATCACTTGCTTTTGCTTTACTTCGGTGAGAGCTGCCGCTTCCACCCACTTTGTAAAGTAATCGGTCAACACTAAGATGAAATGAACACCACCTTTTCCTTTGGGTAATGGTTCCACGACATCCATTCCCCATTTCATGAAGGGCCATGGTGACACCACCGAATGAAGAGGTTCAGCCTGTTGGTGGATCATCCGCCCATGACGCTGGCATTTATCACATTTTTGAACGAAGGCTTTCACATCGGCGCTTATTATGGGCCAATAATACCCTGCTCTTAACAACTTACGCATTAGAGATTTTCTCCCTGAGTGGTTGCCACATTCGCCCTCGTGCACTTCAGCCATCACGTACCTTGCCTCCTCGGGGCCCAAGCATTTGGCCATCGGGCCGCAGTACAACCTTTTGTACAAATTGTCTTCGATCAAGTGATACGAGGCTGCTTGAGTCCTCAGCTTCCTTGCTTCTTTTCTATCTTGGGGGACAGTCCCCGAGTCGAAGTAGGAGATGAATTTACTTCGCCAATCCCAACGGTTATCCACGGAGTTAACTTGTAATTTCATCTCTCTCATTTGTGCTGATAGCAATCGAACCACTGACTCAGTCCCCGAGTGGGTTACACCGATAGCTGAACCAAGATTCGCCAAGGCGTCAGCCTCGGTATTCTCCTCCCGAGGCACTTGTTTAATTTGCCATTCTTGAAATTGTGCTAAGATCCTTTGTGCTCGATCCAAGTATAGCTGCATTCTGGGCTCTCGAGCCGTATAATCACCGAGGATCTGGTTGACCACCAATTATGAATCACACCTTAGTTCGATTCTTTCAACTCCCATTTCTTTAGCTAACTCCAAACCTGCTAGAGCTGCTTCATATTCCGCTTCGTTGTTGGTCACTTTTTTTAACCGAACCGAATGCCTGACCTTTTCCCCGGTGGGTGTCCTCAATACAATGCCTAACCCCAAACCTTTGGAGTTTGTTGCCCCATTGGTGTATAGTACCCACAGTCCCGAAGGGGATCCCTTTGCCATGGAGTTTTCCTTTTCCGCCTCGGGCATAATTCCGATGCTAAAATCAGCCACGAAGTCTACCAAGACTTGGGACTTAATGGCAGTTCGAGGTTGATAAGTAATGTCATACTCACTTAGCTCAACCGCCCATTTGGATAACCTCCCCGACAACTCTGATTTGTGCAATATATTTCTCAAGGGGAAAGTTGAAACTACTGCTATTGGGTGACATTGAAAATAGGGCCGTAGTTTCCGAGCAGTAATGAGTAAAGCAAGCGCTAATTTTTCCAAGTGTGGGTACCTGGTTTCAGCATCGCGGAGTGTCTTGCTCACATAATAGATGGGCTGCTGTTTGCCATCTTCCTCCCGGACCAGCACTGCACTGACTGACACCTCGGACACCGCCAAGTATACCAGCAATGTCTCTCCTTCCTTTGGCTTGGCAAGCAACGGTGCGTTAGCCAAATATTGTTTCAAATCTTTCAACGCCTGTTTACACTCCGGTGTCCACTCGAAGTGATTGTTTTTTCTCAAAACGGAGAAGAACTTGTGGCATCGCTCCGAGGACCTTGAGATAAAGCGACTCAAGGCAGCGACTCGGCCAGTCAAGCGTTGAACTTCCTTTACCCCGGTTAGCTCCTCGGGGATTTCTTCAATAGCTCTGATTTTATCTGGATTGGCTTCGATTCCTCGTTCGGAGATAATAAAACCCAAGAACTTGCCTGATCCTACGCCGAAGGTGCAGTTCTCAGGGTTCAATTTCATACCATATTGCCTCAATACAGCAAAAGCTTCCCTCAGATGATTCAAATGATCCTCCATCTGGATCGATTTGATGAGCATATCGTCTATGTAAACCTCCATAGACTTCCCAATGTACTCTTTAAACATGCGACATACTAGCCTTTGGTATGTCACCCCGGCGTTCTTCAGACCGAAGGGCATCACTTTGTAACAGAAGGTACCTCGGTCTGTGATAAATGAGGTCCTCTCATCGTCCTTCGGGTCCATGAGAATTTGGTTATACCCCGAATATGCATCTAGGAAAGTTAATAGTTTGTGTCCAGCCATGGAGTCTATTAACCTGTCAATTTGTGGTAGTGGATATGAATCTTTGGGGCAAGCTTTGTTTAGGTCAGTGTAATCTACGCACATTCTCCACTTGCTATTCTTCTTCGGTACAACCACAACATTGGCCAGCCACTCGGGGTATTTCACTTCTCTGATGAAGCCATTCTCTTGCAATTTGGCGGTCTCGTCTTCGATCGCCTTCTTTTTGACCCCGGCGTGAGGTCTTTTCTTCTGCTTCACCGGGGTAAATTTTGGGTCTACATTCAGTTTGTGGGTCATGATCTCCGGATCGATACCCATCATGTCTGAATGTGACCAGGCAAAACAATCATGGTTGGACTTCAAAACTTCTGTGATCGCCTTTTTCGACTCCGGGTCCAACTCCGAGCCGACAAACACTTTCCTATCGGGGAAATCTTTCAATAGAGTGAAAGATTCCAACTCTTCAATAGTTGAGTCCTCGGCCTTTTGCTTCCGAGGCTCTTGAATACAAGCCGGAATCTTTTCGACTTCTCCTCGGGCGTCCTCTCCGCTTGACCCCGAATTCTGTCGTTGCTATTGTTTTGGCCCAACCGGGGCGACTCCGCTTTTTAGCGCAACCGAATAGCACTCCCTTGCTACTCGTTGCTCCCCCTTGATTGATCGAACTCCCCAAGGTGTAGGGAATTTAATCACTTGATGTAGAGTGGAGGGGACAGCCTCCATGGAGTGAATCCATGGTCTTCCGAGGATCACATTGTAAGCTAGATCCTCGGGCATAACTTGGAATAGTGTTTCTTTGGTAATCCCCTCGACGAATGTTTTGAGTGTGATCTCACCCAATGTTTTCTCCGTGGAGTTGTTGAAACCAGCTAACACTGTTGACTTGGGAACAACTTCACCCTTCAGTCACATCTTCTTAACTGCCCCGTAGCTAATTATGTTAACTGAGCTACTGGGGTCGATCAAGACTCTTTTGATGTCAGAGTCATTGATCCTCAACATGATAACTAGAGCGTCATGGTGAGGGAACATCATCCCATCACAGTCATCGTCGTCGAAGACAATATCATTGCCCGAGCCTCCAACTCGGGTCCTTTTCTCCATGGTGATGGAGAGCTTAGCGAACTTTTTGGCTGCGGCGAAGTTCACGCCGTTCACTTCTGACCCCCCAGTTATGACATTCACTACTCTCTCCGGGGGTGGAGCTCGAGGTGGTTGTCCATCACCTCGGTTCTTGGAAAAGTTGTCTTTCCCTTTATCAGTGAGGAAGTCGGCCAAGACTCCCTTCTTCAGTAGGTGGCCTACCTCGAGGCGCAAAGCTTTGCAGTCCTCGGTTCTGTGGCCATAATCTGCGTGGAACTCACAATGCAGATTGTGGTCTCTCTTGTCTGCCGGGGTCCTCATATCTTTGGGAACCCTTACCCCGGCTGTCCCCTTGACAATATTGACCAGCTCTGAGGTCGATATGTTGAAGTTATAATCTTGGATCCGAGGAAGATCCTTTCTAGGGACCGAATCAGAGCTCGAGGGATTTCTTTGGTTCATGTTGGGTTGAACCTTCCCCCCGAGCCTTTGGCTTATATGAGAGGCTGGGTATGAATTACCGAGGGTGTTTCCCAACCTCTGGCTAACATGCTGCCTCGTTGAAGTGTAAGGCTCATATCTTCCCTTCGAGTTACCTCGTGGCGCCTCGGCGCGATTCGAAGTGTCACCTCGGTTATGTTGATGATAACCTCGGTTCTTGAACTCCGTTTCCTCCAATCTGATTTTGGAGTAAGCGCGTCTATGCAGATCCTCCCACGTCAGGACCTGATATTGTTGTAATTCATTACGCAATTCAGCGGCAGCGCCAGAATTGCGACTATTGATACCCTTTTCAAATGCCATGATGGCCAAGGTATCATCCATCCGAGGCAATTCCATGCGTTCAGCGTGGAACCGCTCGAGAAACTCTTTAAGTGGCTCACCAGGCCGCTGCTTCACCTCACATATATCCTCCTTCCTCTGGAGGATCTTTTGCGCCCCGGTGTGAGCCTTGACAAAGGCGCTAGATAGTTCTTTAAACGAGGAGATTGACCCCGCTGGCAAGCATAAATACCACCGAAGAGCCCCTTTTTCTAACGACTGACCAAACTTCTTTAAGAACATCGACTCGAGTTGCGTAGATGTTAAGTCGTTGCTCTTCACCATGGCCATGTATTCCCTTATGTGCTCCTTGGGATCAGTCGTCCCATCATACTTTTTCAGGAATGTGAGTTTGAAGCCCGGGGGAGTTGGGGCTGGGGCTGCTTCGGGCTTATAGGGCTGCTCCCTGTATTGCTCGATGTCGAGGTCGTCTTCCTCCTTATTTATCCCCGGCAAGCCTTCGAGGCATTTTTCTACGCGCGCCTCAATGCGAGCCTCGATTTCTCTGCTCATTCTTTCAACGTCAACCGAGGACGTCGTTTCTGCCATGGTGGGAAACGTCCCGAAGTGTGGCGTGGCGGTTGGGTTGTTCCCTGAGCCCCCAGACGTGGCTCCGTTGTGAGGTCCCCCTGTTATCGCGCCCGGAGGAACGAAGGGCGGGATGCCTCCACCAGGAGCCGAAGGCTGGGCACTGTTTGGGGCAGCACTATTCCGCAATTTCAGTGAAGCGCGAAATTCGGCGTTGATACTAGCCTGCTCATCCTGTTTACTTTGGAGAGGCCTTAGTGTGGTGACAACATACATTTGGAATTCTTCAGTTGTCATTGGGGCGAGGGGTTGTTGGTTCAGCGGAACATCAACCCGATCGTTGTTGTTACCATTGTTATCGTTATCAGCCATAACGTTGAATCGCAAACTTTTGACAAAGAACAGATTTGGAACTTTGGAACAAAGTGTTACTGCTTATATCCCCGCAGACGGCGCCAATTTGTATGGGCCTAAATCAGTTTAGGTACACAAATCGAATTTGGATTCGGATACAAGCAATTCTTCGTATCAAAGTTGAAATAACACGTGAAAAAGATGTAAAAACGAGAGAATATATTGTATTGCAATATATGAATGTGATTACAAATTTGGGCAGCATTTCAGTACAAATTTCTGGATCCCTCTAGTACAAAATGAGCTACTATTTATAGGCCTAAGAGCCTTGCCCACGTTCTCCACCATCAGCAAGTGTATTCTCCACGATCTGAGCAGCAATATGGGGAAGTTAGTGGGGCAAAGTAATGGGCTGCAAAGCCGATGGAACCGAGGTGGTAACCGAAGCCTTGTCTCAAGGCTTCAGTCGTCTGACCTTACAGTTCGGGTAGGATGGAAACTGACTTCGATGACTCAATCACGAGATCGATCTCTTCTCTTCGGAGCGTCAGCTCATTTTCCCTTCGGTCTACCATCTCGAGGTGTTGACCGAGGGCGACAATTTTCACCCAATACATTTACCTTTCTCTAATAGTGTCTGCAATCAACACTCACTAATTTTTCTTCCTAATGTAAAATCAAAATGCTTATTGAATTATCAAACGATATTGGAATTCATTCACCACACCTATACAGGCTACAGCAAAACACACATACACACAAAATTATCTCATAATTAAATTCTATCTTTCACAAAATCTATTATTAATCCACTAAAAAAACACACATGCTACCCATACAGAAAAACATAAACACACATACAAATACACAAACACAAACGCAAACACACACACACACACGCTAACACACACGCATAAACACACACACACAAACAAACACACAAATACTCAAATTCAACTCATCATTTTATTTTATTTTTCACAAAATATATGACTAAATCCACTATAAATATGCACGTGCTACCCATAGAGACAAACATAAACTCGCATACTCACACACACACTCAGATTTATCTCATCTTTTTTCTACTTTTTTTTTTTTTCAAAATCTATTATTATTACACTGTCTTCAATCATATTTCGTAAATACATATGCAGACATGCACTTACTCACACGCCACAACAAACCAAGTTATTAACACTATAGTACCCTTCCGTCCCAAAATGAGTGTCTGAATTTGATTGGTGCGGAGATTAAGAAAATATGGAAAACTTTTGAATCATGTGATTTAAAATTAGGAATTTTTACACGGGCTGCCCATAAAAATAAATTATTTACGTTTTTGTGCCCAGGTAAATTTAGTTTACATGGAACACCCATGCACCCCATTTTATTTACACTACATGCCTACCCGGCCCGTTTTAATTACATAGGCACCCATACTCGCTGAAAACTACTCAAAACAAGGTTGATCGATGTTTCTTCCCAAACCCTTCTATCCTAACGTACAAAGTCCTAACTGAATCGACAAATCGAGGCACTCTTCTTCATATCCAAATTCACAACCATAAAATTTTGATTAGAAAACTACGTATATAACTATATTACGTTAGTGAAGGATCTATTTGGGACAAGATATCAAACATCGGGAGTGAAACTTGGGAAGCTCCAAAAATAATGTTATTCATGGTACCTAAATGGAGATTTGTGTTGTTACGATCATACTCCATCAACAAAACAACAAATTACCAAAACGGGTCGGGTCTTAAAATTCGAATTCCATCATTTGGAGGTGTGGATTCGATGTGGGTGCTTCAGAATTGGGTGGGTGAACGCCATAAAGTTCCTCTACATGAGCTTAGGCCCATTTCTAGGCAGCTTATTAAATGACGCCATTTTAAACTCGTTCTACAGGTTATTTTTATTCTCTGTGATTTAGTACGGTCCTTTATTTTTTGGGCGATTGATTAGTTTTGTTGTTTTTGTCTATAGTAATAGTATAATAACAATAATTTTCTTAAACTTTTGAATGCCATCACAAATATGTGTTTTTATCTTATAATTGTGGCTTGCGTGTATTTCGATGGGTATTTTGTCCCTGCTATATCTCACCAGCTTAGGTATGAATATATTTGTCCACCAAAACTTAAAAATATGAGAAGAAATTACCAAGTATTTTTACCTTGCTGGGATTTGAACATAAGAGCTTATAGTTAACCCACTTTATTTACCGCTAGGCCACACCCTTGAATGCTTTTGCATTATTGTTTCATGGTTATGAGCTTTCTAGTTATGAGCTTTATTAAAATATAGTAGGAAATTAGCTAATTACAAAGGAAGGATTCACTTGCTTGAATTTTGTCTCAGAATATATATTAGGAGAAAAAGAATACAACTTGCTCACTTGGATTTTGCACAAGGACCATGAAAACTTTTCTTTCCAAATCTTGCTTATAATTTTTTTTATTTGCGTAGCATGTACTGAAGCAAGATAAGACAAAAAATGTATATTTTCTATTTTTCTTCATCTCAACATAGTTCTAAGATGATAGCGGCTTATTATGCCATGAAAGAGCATAGTCGAGGAGAAGTTGAAAAATATTTTGAGAGTTTAACAAGCATTGTTTCACTTAAAGCTGCTTCACTCCCTCTTCTTCGTAATTATGCTGAAGAAAGGTCCAATGAAAAAGCTGAAGCTTTCATGCTAAAAATGAGCTATAGCTTATTAGACATGATTTAATTTTTATTTTAAGTACTTGATTTTCTAGGTTCTTAATTCCTTTTCTGGTATAATGGCAGTTTCCGTTACTGTATCAAGAAGGCATTCAAAATGTCCTTTTCAGTTGGCGTCGTATAATTGGCTGAACGATAAATGGTGTTTGCAGTGTCGTTATTATTTTCTTCGTATGCGTAACAACACTAGATCCTCAAGCCTTCAATGGGGATGGAAAAACTGGTGACTATGCAATTGTAGCAGCAACTATGTACAAGTGTGGTTTGGTTTGTGAACTGTCAGATGACTCTTGTTGTAAGTTATTTTATCTTAATTCAACACATTCTCATCTGGGATGGATCTGTGACACGACTCGGAATCCGGTTAGGCCGTGCGGGCACCCGACATCCTCCCCTAGACCCGTCGGGCGAACCCTTACCAATTAAATTAGAAAAATAAATATAACAATTCATAAATAAGGACAAGACTTAAAACAAAAACACATACATACTGATACCTCTAAGCTGTACAAAAAAATTACACCTGACTACCCAACATACTAGGTTTAGGGTTATCCAGACTAGACATCTAAGAGTAGGAAAGAAGACAGATACCTCCTGAAGGGAGCAAAATGCAACTTGAATAATAAACACAAAACTGGTGGCCATCCTGGATAAAAGCTGGCTCACCCTGACAGCTGAAGTCGTCTTCGCTCCTTCACAACGTGGCGAACTCAATCTTGGAGCGAACTTGCCGAAATGAAATAGATAGACAAGAAACAAACAATAAACATGGGTGAGTCAAAAGAACTCAATAAGTGGGGTAGACAAGCCACCTCAAAGAATATGATAGCTAGAACAGGGAGAAGAAACAAATAAATCAAATTTCTCTTATTTAAATTATAAAAAGGCAGAGCCAGATAATAACCGAAAACACTTATGAAACCATAAACTCAACCGGGAATACGAGCCAGAAACATATCAACAAATAAGCAATGCACGTAGAAGCAGAACAGTAGTTATGTACCACAAGTCTACACAATGGTATGAAATGAAATTGAGATATGATGCAAAGGGTCACATGTGCCCGTAATCCCATCTCGAAGCGGAATACTCCTGCATTCGAGGGGAATCCAATCTGATAACCAACTGGGGCGGAATACTCCTGCTCCTGGGGCGGAATACTCCTGCACCCGATATAATATAAACAAGAGGCGGAATACTCCCGCACTCTCCTGGTGCGGAATACTTCTGCTCCCGATATAATACAAAGGTGAGGCAGAATACTCCTGTACTCAGTATCTGACATAAGAGCGGAATACTCCTGCTCCTGGGGCGGAATACTCCTGCACCCGAAAAAATGTAAACCAGAGGCGGAATACTCCTGCACTCTCCTGGGGCGGAATACTCCTGCACCCAATATGATATGCAATGTAATGCATATGAATGACATATAATGCATATGAATAGAATGTGATGCAATAATAACCCTTCACTGGGGCGGGACTCTCATCGACAGCCGAGAAGTAGATGCCAACTTACAGCCAGAGTACAATGCTCAGATCCTCAATGGAATACCAACAACAGGACATAACATATAATATACAATGTAAATCCAAAGCTAAGGCGTAAGGAGTACGCCTATCGGCAACTACACACGTAAGGAACACGTGGTAGAAAATCAACGAGGCCAGGTGCCTCCAAAGAAATGGATATAAATACTTACCTCGTTCCAAAGTTAACACTTCTACCCAACAACCGCTTTATTCTTTGAATTCATTGCCAAACGATCCCACTGTGTTCAATAAGCAAAAAAAAAATATCACATTAGGCTAAAGACTTCATTCCCTACATCTTCAGGCAATCCGATTAGGAACCTGATACCCTATTCGCATACGCAATACGTAGGCCAGGCCTATGTACAGAGTTTATGGTCACATAACCAAACCCTCAATAAATTACATTTATATGTTGCCCATAACTTACTTAGTACGAATATATAATCAATTTCATTATCGGGGTCCATTTGACTCTTTAACTATTAATTGAACTTATTAAAACGATGTCTAATATTCCAAGTTTTACCATTAAAATATATTCAAACACACATAGTAAACTCAAATAATGCAGTAAGATCATTACCTGAATGTTTCGGGGTGAAAATACTATTTTTCTCTGGCTCTTTTCGCATTTTCTGGCATTTTCTTCCACTGCGTCATTTCATTTTCTCTGTTTTGTTTCTGTTTTAATGTTGTAGTAGAACGCTATATCCCTTATCACCCACCGCCAAGGTCACCTTTCATTTTCTTTCCTTTTTTTGTCTTTTTCTCTTTTCTCTTTTTTTTTTTAATTTTATTTTCGCGACAAAAATTAAAACGATACCTTGCGATATTCGAAATAATTCCAACTTTTGTATACAAATTATAAAAAATATATGTAGCATACTTGCTAAGGCGGATCTCAAATCGGGTTTCCGAAACTCAAGATGCGAATTTAAATGGAAAAAGGTCAAATTATTTAACTTTCGGTATTTTAGCGGAAACTAGCCGAGCAACCTCGAAATTCACTTTCGAAAGTTCACAAAATTCATAAATAATCATACCGACGCTTTCGGATTTCGAATCGGAGCTCATTCGCGAAATTCGACCTCGAAAATCTCTTTTTAATATTTATCGACAATAAAAACTGAAACCTTCTTCCGATGCCTACCAAACGAGGCCTGATTTGGCTCAAATCTTACAAATAAGTCCTAATGGATCTAACGAAGATTTTAAAATTATCGGCACGCTAATCGGAGTCCTAACTTCCGAAACGACTTACCGAGGTCGTTTCATTCTCTTCCAGTTAAACTCTCGTTCGTCCCCGAACGAGCCTAAGTCTAAAGAAAAATTCGCACAGATAACAAAAGCACTTGCACGACCTTCAGAAGCTACTCCACGGACATTATCTCATGATTGCAGAATCAAAATTATAATACGAACACCAAACTCTTGGAATAAAACATATTTGGATAATATGATAATACCATTGCCCGGATTATTCTGACTAAGATGATCCTTCCTCGATCACGAGAAGAGAGTTCTACATTTTCGAAACAAAGATATACGAAACTCTGGATGGATTAACATGATCCCACCAATGAATTACCTCATCGATATACTGTTCGATATAGAACAGGTCGATGGAACTAAGAACTAGCTCACGTTTAATGCAATAGGGGAGCTTTTGAAGTACCTTGTCATTACACACTATAGATGATTTGATGCAAGCTATGTTATTTTTACGAACGCACTATATAACATCTCAGTTGATGTTAGTGTTGTTCCGCAAGCTCCTTATGGGAATGTAGTATCTCATATCCTAATGCATGTCAAAGGTTTATCTGAACAGGGTCTATCATATAAGGATAATGATCATGCAAATACTACTGGATAGTATGATGCAGATCAGGAATGATCTCCAGACTGAACATCTACTTCAGGGTATTGTCTTTGAATTGGAAATATTATAACTTGAAAAAGTGAAAAATAAAAGAGACATATAGTTGGACCATGAGCTGAGGCAGAATACCAACAACAAAGTTGATTACATCTGTACTTATAATGCTAAAGTAACTTTTCAAAGAGTTGAGGTGTGAAGGAGATATGCCAATGATGGATGGACGACAAGCTGCACTAGTCTTTGAACTCTAAATTTCCATGAAGTAAAACAGCGGCAATATGAGTATCCAGTTCTAGTTGAATGCAGACAGATAGCCAGAAGAAAACCGGAGTCACCATACAGGGTTACTACTGACGGTGTTCTCATGTATAAAGATAGACTTTGTGTTCCCGATGTTCCAGATTTACGTGGATAGATTATGATAGAGGCACATTATTCCAAATACATTGTTCATCCAGGTTCGACTAAGATGTACCATGATCTTAAGCAGATTTATTGGTGGGACGGAATGAAGTGTGACATAGCAGAATTTGTGGCTTAATGTTCTAATTGCCAGCAAGTTAAAGTCGTGCCATCTTTCCAGACTTTATAATTTCAGCAAATCGGTACGTATATATGATCAGGTTGCCAGCTTATCTCTAGCATTAATAGATTTTTAGTGGGTTTAGCAATGATCGAAACTCATTGTAGGTTTCCGTTGTGGCCCTAGGTTGGGTCGTAACAAAAGTGGTATCAACACCTTAGAATTTAGTATTGCCATTCAGTATTTGGAGGAAGACTCATCCACATAAAGCACAAACTCATGCAGCTATTTGAATAGGAATATTCATCTTCGCACAACCTAATGGATTAAGTAAGACTTAGCTAAAACAGAATGCGGCTCCGACCTGAATTACCAAATTACCCTTTCGAGTTGCCAAACAGCTGCAACTCTCGAGTTCATAACTCCATACCTTTGCCGTAAACACCACCGCCTAATGGATGATACTTCTATTACCATTAGAAGCCTTGGAACACAATAATATGCTTACCCGGCTACAATAACACGTACTCTGGCTCAACACAGGGAGCATCACAAGCGGCTACCAACCGCCTAAGCTCACTAGTGCCGGACGAAGAAGAAATGGAAATGGACCGAGGATAGAAATAATTAGAGCTTCAGGAAGCTCATCTTCTTATTTGCTTGGCTACTAAAGCTAGACTACTTACGAGTCAGGCTAACCAAAGAATCGCAATTGAAGAAATAGACATTAAATGAGCTCTATGGAGCAACACCCATGTCAATTTAACCTTCCAATAAGAAGGAAACTCTGACAATTCACCAAAAACCCTTTTATAATCCAGATAAGCTCATGGGATAACATGACTTTACTAATATCTCGAACCAAGAGGAGACACGTAGATCGAATATTACTTACTAAGCACTTTACACTGGAAGAAACAATGATACTCTCTGATGGTGATGAACTAGAATCCCATCATCCAACCAACACAAAATTCCGAGAAGAGAGGTAAACTGATTTTATATAATAAGAGAAGGTGGCACAACAGGATACTAAGCAGGCAATAGCGACACCCACTGTCAAATATCTCATATTTAGACCAGATAAATTAGTAGGGTCTTATAAACGCCAGGAATAAATCATACCAAAAGCTCGCCCCTCTACCGCAACTGATTCTTAATAGAAACGACATCCAAGGAAACCATCGAAATATTATAAGACACACCATTTCCAGATCGATCGAAAGAATCAAATCTTACTCATATTTAAGAGAAGAAGAAATACTCGGGTCTACTACATCGGATGCCTCGGCATCCTGCCAGACTAGCAGTTCATAGAACTACCTCTGCAGTTGAGCTGAACCACTACCCTGATAATCACCTTCTGAAGAACCACTGCCACCACGTTCTCAACCTCTACTGGATGGTGGCATTTCTCTGACTGATTGAAATCTAAATAAATCGCCTGCGACTGTGCAAGTGACTGATGACAAGAGAAAGGACGACAGCCTACTTGCCAGAGTAAGGGAGAACTCCACCAATTATGACAGGCTCGCGACAATGATAATACCTTTTCAATAAAAATGAAAGCTGGACAGATTGTTGATAGCTACAAATAGAAAAACTGGGTCTGATATTGACGAACTACTGGCGCACTCTAAGAATCGCGTGACACAAGTTGAGATAACCTGGAAGGTGACCTTCCAAAATAATCAGAACTCTTACCTCCAAATGAGTTACCATGGTTGCCCACAAGGGCCACGGGATCTCTTGCTCTCCCACTCTAACTCTTCCCGCTCTAACTTAAGGTATGCCTAATACCTTTGAGCAATATCAACAACGACATCAAATGAAGTCCCAACCTCAATTTTTTTTCGAGCTATCTAGGATCTCAAGGAAGGAGAAAGGTCATCAATAAATCTTTGAATCTCTCGAAAGGTTCATGGACTAGTTCTAGTCCATATCCAGCCATCCTAAAGAATTTAATCTCATATTTTAAAAACACCAACAGGCTAACCGACAGGCTACCCTGTCCAATCCCCTCAAACAGGCAATACTTTTCATCTCGCTCGCTACTCGAAAGGAACTTTTCCACGAATCTAGAAGAAAATCGAACCAAGTTAGCTAATAAGAGAGCGGTCCACCAATCCAGGGCCGGACCTTGAAACTGGAAAGCAGAATAATCAACAACATACTGCTCATTATAATCAAGAGCCCGAAGGATACGTTGACATCATTGTATTTTAAAAAAACTTACACAGGGATTATCTAATGCATTGCTTGGGAATATCGGGATATTCAACCGCGTAAAATAATATACCCTCTTTGGGCACTCGGACCGAACTGTTACCTCGGATAGCTAACCAGCCAGAACAATTGGTGGCGCAACACATGCTGCATTTGGAACATATTTTACTGGGCAATATTAAGAACTGGAATAGGAGCTCCCTGATACCGAACATATGCATCTGCGGCAACCTGATAAGCTGTCTAGGGAATAATAGGTTTTTGCGGTATCTGTGTCACCAAGATTCTCGTAAAGCATCGTAGAGAGCCAAGGGAACCACAAGGCCCTGCTCCCTAGCCTATCGCGAGCTCGTACAGCTGAGACCTCCGTAACTAGATCGTCAACATGATCAAAAACTTTCGGGGCTTGATCAGCGCTAGCCTCTGACTAGACTGCTTCGCCAGTGCTGAAGAGAGATCCTGATCTTGGTCCCTAGAGGAAGTAAATAAATACATGAATTAGGATTTGATTTCCCGGGGAACTTCTTAATGGGGAGTTTGCAGATCTGGGTGTAGGGGATTCGGAAGTAAATCCGGTTAATCTTGTTTTTTAACCACGAAGGATCAGGGGCTTCCGACTCCATGACCTCCGTTGGTTGACCAGGAGTGCCAGCCGAATCAGCCGTTTCATTTAGAAATTGCCGCAAGGTTGACTTTGCTGATTTGTCGCACAAGGGTTCACCATTTCTACGAAGGAATTAACGAAAAATATTTTTGCATCCTACACCAACGCACGATCAGAAAAGAAGGAAGTGAAACTTCCTAAATGCTATCATAGCCTCTCGTAGATAAGTATGGACGTCTACGTACCCATCACCGAGACTCTACTAGACACTGTCTTAGCTTGGATAGACACTAAACCGGGCTCTGATACAAACTGACACGACCAGGAATCCGGTTAGGCCGTGCGGACACCCGACATCCTCCCCTAGACCCGTCGAGCGAACCCTTACCAATTAAATTAGGAAAATAAATATAACAATACATAAATAAGGACAAGACTTAAAACAAAAACACATGCATACTGATACCTCTAAGTTGTACAAAAAAATTACAGCTGACTACCCAACATACTAGGTTTAGGGTTATCAAGACTAGACATCTAAGAGTAGTAAAGAAGACAGATACCTCCTGAAGGGAGCAAAATGCAACTTGAATAATAAACATAAAACTGGTGGCCATCCTGGATAAAAGCTGGCTCACCCTGACAGCTGAAGTCGTCTTCGCTCCTTCACAGCATGGTGAACTCAATCTTGGAGCGAACCTGCCGAAACGAAATAGATAGACAAGAAATAAACAACAAACAAGGGTGAGTCAAAAGGACTCAATAACTGGGGCAGACTAGCCACCTCAAAGAATATGGATAGCTAGCTTGGGAGAAGAAACAGATAAACCAAATTTCTCTTATTTAAATTATAAAAAGGCAGAGCCAGATAAAAACCGGAAACACTTATGAAACCATAAACTCAACCGGGAATACGAGCCAGAAACATATCTACAAATAAGCAATGCACGTAGAAGAAAAACAGTAGTTATGTACCACAAGTCGACACAATGGTATGAAATGAAATGAAATGAGATATGATGCAAAGGGTCACATGTGCCCGTAATCCCATCTCGAAGCGGAATACTCCTGCATTCGAGGAAAAACCAATCTTATAACCAACTGGAGCGGAATCTCCTGCTCCTGGGGCGGAATATTCCTACACCCGATATAATATAAACAAGAGGCGGAATACTCCCGCACTCTCCTGGGGAGGAATACTTCTGCTCCCGATATAATGTAAAGCTGAGGCGGAATACTCCTGCACTCAGTATCTGACATAAGAGTGGAATACTCCTGCTCCTGAGGCGGAATACTCCTGCACCCAAAAAAATGTAAACCAGAGGCGGAATACTCCTGCACTCTCCTAGGGCGGAATACTCCTGCACCCAATATGATATGATATGCAATGTAATGCATATGAATGACATATAATGCATATGAATGGAATGTGATGCAATAATAACTCTTCACCGGGGCGGGACTCTCATCGACAGCCGGGAAGTAGATGCCAACTTACAGCCAGAGTACAATGCTCAGATCCTCAATGCAATACCAACAACAGGACATAACATATAATATACAATGTAAATCCAAATCTAAGGCGTAAGGAGTACGCCTATCGGCAGCTACACATGTAAGGAACACGTGGTAGAAAATCCACGAGGCCAGGTGCCTCTAAAGAAATGGATATAAACACTTACCTCGTTCCAAAGTTAACACTGCTACCCAACAACCTCTTTATTCTTTGAATTCATTGCCAAACGATCTCACTGTGTTCAATAAGCAAAAAAATATATCACATTAGGCTAAAGACTTCATTCCCTACATTTTAGGGCAATCCGATTAGGAACCTGATACCCTATTCGCATACGCAATATGCAGGCCAGGCCTATGTACAGAGTTTATGGTCACATAACCAAACCCTAAATAAATTACATTTATATGTTGCCCATAACTTACTGAGTACGAATATATAATCAATTCTATTATCGGGGTCCATTTGACTCTTTAACTATTAATTGAACTATTAAAACGATGTCTAATATTCCAAGTTTTACCATTAAAATATATTCAAACACACATAGTAAACTCAAATAATACATTAAGATCATTACCTGAATGTTTCGGGGTGAAAATACTATTTTTCTCTGGCTCTTTTTGCATTTTCTGGCATTTTCTTCCACTGCGTTATTTCATTTTCTCTGTTTTGTTTCTGTTTTAATGCTGTAGTAAGAACGCTATATCCCTTAGCACCCACCGCCAAGGTCACCTTTCATTTTCTTTCCTTTTTTTGGTCTTTTTCTCTTTTTTCTTTTTTTTTTAAATTTTCTTTTCGCGACAAAAATTAAAACGGTACCCTGCAATATTTGAAATAATTCCAACTTTTGCATACAAATTATACAAAATATATGTAGCATACTTGCTAAGGCGGATCTCAAATCGGGTTCTTGAAACTCAAGATGAGAATTTAAATGGAAAAAAGTCGAATTATTTAACTTTTGGCATTTTAGCGGAAACTAGACGAACAACCTCAAAATTCACTTTTGAAAGTTCTCAAAAGTCATAAATAATTATACCGGCGCTTTCGAATTTCGAATCGGAGCTCATTCACCAAAACCGAGCTCGAAAATCTCTTTTTAATATTTATCGACAATAAAAACTGAAACCTTCTTCCGATGCCTACCAAACGATGTCCAATTTAGCTCAATTTTTACAGATAAGTCCCAATGGACCTAACGAAGATTTTAAAATTATCGGCACGCCAATCGGAATCCTAACTTTCGAAATGACTAACCGAGGTCGTTTCAAATTGCTCTTTGATATATTTTCCTTAGGGAGGAGAATATGGGGTATTTATTATTTAACAAAGTTTTTCTTTTGAGGTTATGGCGCAAATATTATTCACCTACTGATTGTCTTTCTTTGTGTGTGTCACACTATATTTTCTATATAGAGAGCTTGTCATTGTTAGTGTTGAAGACAATAGAAGACATGATAGTAGCTGTTAAATGGGGGTCAAACTCCAAAGAGTTTGTAGAGTCATACCTGGATATTGATATGAGGGAGTTTTATTGCTGGCACATGTCAAATATCATGTCCCAGGCAAAACAGCTCCCTGTGTGTGGCATTCTCCACTATGTATGATGGGGAGAAATCTTTTTTTTTTTACAAACAGTGTAGTAGGCTGAACGTGTTAGGCAGTATGTGTTGTGTGGAGCTGCATTTTTCCAGGAAAAATTGTGTTGAGGGCAACGCATACCATATAGTGTTGGTGATGTTCATGCTTCCAGTGTATCATCCTCCTTGATGACGCATGGCAAAATGTACGGCCAGGTATGATGGGATTTCAAATGACCTAGAGTACTGCAATGATGTGAGGCAACGAGACAATGTCCGTAGTGATAATTCAGTAGTTATGACTTGTGGTTTTTGATGTGATTCCAATGGTGGCGATAGGCAATTTTGGCAAGGCTTATTATGGTTCTTTGGAAGTGTGGGATACAATCAAGCAAATAAATATTTCAGTTTTTTCTATTTTGAATAAAGTATACACTTTTGGTACACCATTTTGTATTTGGATGAACAATTGAGCAAATAAATATTTCACTTTTTATTGTTTTAAATCAATTATATCCATTTGGTATACTGTATACTCTTTTGATATACCCTTTTGCATTTGGATCAAAGTGTGCGATGCTATCAAAGAAATAAATATTTCAGTTTTTGTTGTTTTGAACAAAGTATACCCTTTTGGTATGTTGTATACTCTTTTGATATACTATTGGATCAACTATCGAGCAAATAAATATTTCAGTTTTTGTTGTTTTGAACAAAGCATACCCTTTTGGGATACTATATACTTATTTGGTAGTTTTTGTTGTTTTGAACAAAGTATACCCTTTTGGTATACTGTATACTCTTCTGGTATACCTTTTTGTGTTTGAATCTAAGTGTGCGATGCTACCGAGCGAATAAATATTTCAGTTTTTGTTGTTTTGAACGAAGAATACCCTTTTGGTATACTGTATACTCTTTTTAGTATACCTTTTTGTATTTGGATCCAAGTGCGATGCTAGCGAGCCAATAAATATTTCAGTTTTTGTTGTTTTGAACAAAGTATACCTTTTTGGTATATTGTATACTCTTATGGTATACCCTTTTGTATTTGGATCCAAGTGTGCGATGCTAGCGAGCGAATAAATATTTAAGTTTTTATACTTTTGAACAAAGTATACCCTTTTGGTATACTGTATAGTCATCTGGTTTACCTTTTTATATTTGGATCCAAGTGTGCGATACTACTGAGCGAATAAATATTTCAGTTTTTGTTGTTTTGAACAAAGTATACCATTTTGGTGTACTGTATACTCTTCTGGTGGTTTACCTTTTTGTGTTTGGATCCAAGTGTGCGATATTATTGAGCGAATCAATATTTTCAGTTTTAGTTGTTTTGAATAAAGTATACCCTTTTGGTGTACTGTATACTCTTCTGGTATACCCTTTTGTGTTTGGATCCAATTGTGCGATGCTACCGAGCGAATAAATATTTCAGGTTTTGTAGTTTAACAAAGTATACCCTTTTGGTGTACTATATACTCTTTTGGTATACCCTTTTGCGTTTGGATCCAAGTGTGTGATGCTACCGAGCGAATAAATATTTCAGTTTTTTTGTTTTGAAAAAAGAATACCCTTTTGGTGTACTATATACTCTTCTGGTATACCATTTTGTGTTTGGATCCAAGTATACGATGCTATCGAACGAATAAATATTTCAGTTTTTGTTGTTTTGAACAAAGTTTACCCTTTTGGTATACTGTATACTCTCTTGGTATACCCTTTTCTGTTTGAACAAATAAATATTTCAGTTTTTGTTATTTTTGAAAAATTATACCCTTTTGATATACTGTATACTCTTGTAGTATACTCTTTTGTGTTTGGATCCAAGTGTGTGATGCTAGCGAACGAATAAATATTTAAGTTTTATAGTTTTGAACAAAGTATACCCTTTTGGTATACTGTATACTCATCTAGTTTACCTTTTTGTATTTGGATCCAAGCGTGCGATGCTACCGAGCGAATAAATATTTCAATTTTTATTGTTTTGAACAAAGTATACCCTTTTGGTATACCGTATACTCTTCCGGTATACCCTTTTGTGTTTGGATCAAAGCGTGCGATGCTACCGAACGAATAAATATTTCAATTCTTGTTGTTTTGAACAAAGTATACCCTTTTGGGATAGTGTATACTCTTCTAGTATAGCCTTTTGTGTTTGGATCCAAGTGTGCGATGCTACCGAGCGAATAAATATTTCAGTTTTTGTTGTTTTGAACAAAGTATACCAATTTCGGTATATTTTGTACTCTTCTAGTATACCATTTTGTGTTTGGATCCAAGTGTGCGATGTTACTGAGCGAATAAATATTTCAGTTTTTGTTGTTTTGAATAAAGTATACCCTTTTGGTATACTGTATACTCTTGTAGTATACCCTTTTGTGTTTGGATCCAAGTATGCGATGCTACCGAGCAAATAAATATTTTAATTTATGTTGTTTTGAACAAAGTATACCCTTTTGGTATATTGTATACTCTTCTGGTATACCCTTTTGTGTTCGAATCGAAGTACAAAATATTTCAGAAGACATATATATTTTAATTTTTATTATTTTTTAAAAAGTATATCTTTTTGGCATATTGTGTTCTCTTTTGGTATATCCTTTTGTGTTAGAATCAAAGTGTGTGATGCTATATATCGAGCAAATGAGTATTTCAATTATTGTTATTTTGAACAAAATATACTTTTTTGGTATACTGTATACTCTTTGGGTATACCTTGTTATATTCGGATCGAAGTGCGAGATGTCTTAGAGCACATAGACATTTTAATTTTAATTTTTTTTTAAAGAAGTATACCTTTTTTGTATATCATATACTCTTTTGGTCTGCAGTTTTATGTTTTTATAAAAGTGTGAGATACTATCGAACAAATAAAATATTTCAGTTTTTATGTTTGTGAACAAAGTATGCCTTTTGGGAGAAAGAAAAAGAATGAGTGTAATATGATTACGGAGAAAGAAAATAAATAAAAAATAAAAAATAATGGGGAGACATGAATAGTGCTAGAAACAAGAAAAAGAAAAAAGAAAGAAAAAAAGAATAAAAAAAGGGAAAAAAAAGAATAGTAAAAATGGGGGAGGAGAAAAGAGTAATAAAAGAATGACCCAAAAAAGGAAAAAAATAATTATACAAGATATGAGGAGAGAGAGGAACTTGAGTTCCTTGTTTTATGCCTTAAAATAAGAAGGTAATTAGCTAATGAGTGTAGAGTGTAGATAAGTTATGGGCATAAATATAATAGGCAGAGCCATATAAATAAAATAGGATGTATGTGTATTTTTGTAAATCCTCCAAAAAATAATACAAGATATGAGGAGAGAGAGGAACTTGAGTTACTTGTTTTATGCTTCAAAATAAGAAGGTAATTAGCTAATGGGTATAGAGTGTAAATAAGTTACGAGTATAAATGTTATGGGTAGAGCCATGTAAATAAAATAGGACGTATGTCTATTTTTGTAAATCCCTCTTAAAATTAAAGTTGTGTGTAATGTGGACCAATGACTTTAAATCTTGTGGTCCAAAACAAATCTTAGAATTAAAGAGTTACCAAATATGGAAACAGACACTTTTTTTGGGACAAATTAAAATGGAAATGTATACACTCATTTTGAGACGAAGGGAGTAATAAATTAAAATAAAAAAGAAAAAAATAAACTAAACGATACTTTCATCGTAACGATAATAACTCTCAGCTGTAACATCTACTTTGAAGTAGTTCGATAAAACCATTGGTGGGTCAATTGGTCGAGGCTTCTCAAGGTCTTTAGTCGCGCTTTTGCATTCTGGTGGTGGTGGCGGTACTACCACCATAATTATACGTGATCCGTCTCCCATTGTTGGAAGACACACACACTGTATTGGGTAAACACCGACCCGCGATGATTCGCCCCGGTCGCGTCGCTTGATAGCGACCGAGCTCGTGTCAGCAAGCCGGTGACCGAAACAAATCAATGAGTTGCAGAAGCCAGGCACCGAGGTTTTCACCGAAGGCAAGCCGTAAGCTAAGCTTCGGTGACAAGCCACCTCGGTCAAGCAGTAGGGCCAGGCCACCGAGGTCAATCATTCGCACCTCAGTGGATCCCCTCGGTTCATGCGGCTTTGCAGCCCACTACTTTACCCCACTAACTCCTTCATTTAATGCCTAGATCGTGGGAGACGCATCAGCTGCTAGTGGAGAACGTGGGCAAGGCCACCACGTCTATAAATACTAGATCATTTTGTATTATAGGCATCCAGAAATTTGTACTGAAACGCTGCCCAAATTTGTAATCACGTTCCTATATTGAAATACAGTTATTTTCTCGCATTTACATCCTTTTCGCATATTGTTTCAACTTTGATACGAAGAATTGCTTATATTTGAATCCAAATTCGATTTGTACACCTAAACTGATTTAGGCCCATACAAATTGGCGCCGTCTGTGGGGATATAAGCAGTAACGCTTTGTTCCAAAGTTACACATCCGTTTTTTGTCAAAAGTTTGCGATTCAACGTTATGGCTGATAACAATAACAGTGGTAACAACAACGATCGGGTTGACGTTCCTTTGAACCAGCAGCCCATCGCCCCGATGACAACTGAAGAATTCCAGATGTATGTTGTCGCTACGCTAAGAGCTCTCCAAAGTAAACAGGATGAGCAGGCGAGCATTAATGCCAAATTCCGCGCTTCGTTAGAGGCGAGGAATAGCGCTGCCCCAAACAGCACCCAGCCTTCGGCTCCTGGTGGAGGCATACCGCTCTTCGTTCCTCCGGGCGCGATAACAGGGGCACCTCACAACGGGGCCACGTCGGGGGCTCGGGGAACAATCCAACTGCCACACCACACCACATTTCGGGACGGTTCCCACCGTGGCAGAGACAACGTCCTCGGTTGATGTTGAAAGAATGAGTACGAAAATCAAGGCCCGCATCGAGGCGCGTGTGGAAAAGCGCCTCGAAGGCGTGCCAGGGATAACGAAGAAGGAATAACATCTGATGATGTCAACCAAAGATGAATGTTACCTTTAGAGGTCCCTTGATCGGAGGCTCCCTTTGAAACTTTTGAAGACTTGGAAGCCTTCAACCCCTTATATTCTCCAGCCACCGCAGCCAGATCGTCATCTGACTCGGTCTCCTCCCCATCTGTTTTCTTTTTATCCTCCTTCTTCTTATTACTCTTTTTGGTATTCATGGCACGGTTTGGAAAACCTAATAGCGAGGAGAGGAAAGTCAATAAAGCAAAGTCAAAATCTCAAAACGGCCTACCTATCAAAGCATCATCAAAGACTTACCGTGCTTCTTGCATTGCCAACCGAATTCGGCGGCCATTTTCATCCACGTCCTCTCGGGCCGTTTAAGAGCCCCGGTCATCGCATTGACCCACTCAGTCAAACCCAACGGGGGCACGATGTCAACTTTGTTGGCTGAAAAAACAACAAGGAAGCGAAATCAATTAACATGGACAAACCACCGAGGAGTGAGATATGTAAGAAAGGATACTTACGCGTGTTATTCCACCGTTCGGGGAAATTAGGCTCGGTGGATAAGACCTTTGTCTCCAACAAGATGTACCGTTCGCTCCAGCCCCGGTCCCCGTGGTCCTCGCTCTTGTGGAGAAGGGCGAACTTGCCTCGGTTGTTTAGCGCCACAACCCCGGCCTTGTGAAAATAGGGGTAGTAAACTGAGATGAGGTGTTGAAGAGTGAAATCTACCCCGGCCTTTGTGCTCAACCAATCCATGCATTGAACAACCCTCCAAACGCCGGGGCCAAGTTGAGCCAGACATAAGTTGTAGGCCCGGCAAAAATCGTCAATTACTTTATGGACCGGGAGGGAGAAGCCGAGGGTGAAAGGATAAGTGTAAGCGAAGGAAAACCCCTCAATGTTGTGGCACACCCTGCTCGTTGGATCAGGTACGATCACTTTCACCTCAGGCTCGAATTGACACTCCCTCCAAACCCGCTCAATATGAGCTTGAGTTATGCGGGTTGGAGTGGTGTTCACGGGAATATTTCTGTTCTTCCCCTCCTGCTCGGCTGTCTGGGCTTGTAGCTTTAAATCCTTGCTGTTGTCAAAGTGGGAGGGAATTATTTGGTGAGGCTCAAGTTCCTGCTCGAGAGGAATCGCTGGCCCCGAAGACCCCCCTTCGGCGGCGTTCACGCCCTCGGCATCATCACCCTCACCATCACCTCTGTCATCATTGCCTCTGGGAATGACGCCGCTGAAGCTACCTACCATGACGTTATCAAGCATGACGTCATCCTCTCCTATATTGGCTTCCTCTTCCTCCACTGTCAAGTCGCGCATAGCCCTAGCCTTACGGCGCTTTAGGCCCCCAGCGCGAGACGACACCTCACCGCCTTCCACCGCAGTCGTGAAGACCGCCGGCGTAGCAGCGGCGGTGTCGCCACTAACAGTAGCCATAGCCAAGGGCGGAGCTCGCACCCTTTCACCCGAATCACTTGAGTCTTGCCTAGATATAGTGGTAGACATGGTGGCAGCTTAAGGTTGAAATTTTCTTGAAAGTAAGGATTGATTAGAAGGAAATATGGAAGCTTGTGTTTTTTCACTCTGAAAATTCTTGATTGTAGAAAATGAAAGTGAAAGAAAGGGTTTAGTAGGGAGGTATTTATAGATATGGAAGAGTCAGATTGTGGGACATCATCATCATTGTAACGTTGGGAAAACCAAAATTACGGCGTGACCGCTCGGGCAACCAACGAATGGATGGCACGTGTCGAGAAGAAGTGACCTGATGAGACGCGGACCGTTGACAAATTTTGAAATACTTGGATAAGATCAAGCCACGTTGCTTTCCCGCTGAACTTCATTCCACTCCTCGGCAACCTCGAAAGGTAACCGAGGAGTGGGGGGACTATCTGTATTGGGTAAAAACCGACCCGCGATGATTCGCCCCGGTCACGTCGCTTGATAGCGACCGAGCTCGTGTCAGCAAGCCGGAGACCGAAACAAATCAATGAGTTGCCGAAGCCAGGCACCGAGGTTTTCACCGAAGGCAAGCCGTAAGCTAAGCTTCGGTGACAAGCCACCTCGGTCAAGCAGTAGGGCCAGGCAACCGAGGTCAATCATTCGCACCTCGGTGGATCCCCTCGGTTCATACGGCTTTGCAGCCCACTACTTTACCCCACTAACTCCTTCATTTAATGCCTAGATCGTGGGAGACGCATCAGCTGCTAGTGGAGAACGTGGGCAAGGCCACCACGTCTATAAATACTAGATCATTTTGTATTATAGGCATCCAGAAATTTGTACTGAAACACTGCCCAAATTTGTAATCACGTTTCTATATTGAAATACAGTTATTTTCTCGCATTTACATCCTTTTCGCATATTGTTTCAACTTTGATACGAAGAATTGCTTATATTCGAATCCAAATTCGATTTATACACCTAAACTGATTTAGGCCCATACACACACAAAAAGAGAGAAAGAGACCGAAAATGATTTTTGAGTAGAGAGAGAGAGACACGTTTATAATACAGAGAGAGAATAGTTTTTTGTCTCCTATTCTGTTTGTTTGGTAAGAAGTTTATTTTTAATTCACTTTGTCCTCATATGCAAATTGCTATTACAGTGTATTAAAGATGGTCACTTTCGTTTTTATGATTTAGACAATTGTGTTTGAACATGACAAAGAATAAAATTGAAGAAAGTTGAAAGAGTGAAAAATATTATCTAATTTATTTATCCAAATTATCTTTTCAATATTAGTTGAAGCTTTTGAAGATTTACATCAATAATAGGTGTAGTATTCAGGATTAATTGATATTTGTTATTACTAAAATGGAGTAATGTTCATATCTAAAGACAGTGCTCTCGTAATATTTTTAGGATGAATAAGAAGTTAAACTTCAAAATGGCAAAGCAACTAATGAATTTCCCACGAATATGTGTACTTATGTTTCTATTGCTTAATTAGTAGTATACTTTTTCTGTTTCAATTTATGTGACATACTTTTATTTTTGATCCGTTCTAAAAAGAATTATATATTTTTATATTTAGTAACAGTTCAACTTTATGAGATAATTTTCAAACATACAAACTTCTAAGATTTGTTTTAAACTACAAGTTTAACAAGTCTTTCTTATTTTTTAAAGTTTGTACCAAGTCAAACTACTTCACATAAATTGGGAGGGAGGAAGTGGTATGTTTCCAATATTATGATAGGTGATGTAGATCTGAGTGGAAAATGATTCATTGTATGTTTGTTGTGCATTTTAATCTTTATACTACTTGCAAAACATTTAAATCACAAATAGTGCATTAAGAAAATACATACGAGTTAAAGGTATTTGACTGTAGTCTTACCAGAATGGAAAAAACTTTTATATATATACAATACTATAATGAAGTTGGGAAGGAGTTTTAAAAAATATAGTACTAGTAAGAACTCGCTTGCCTTAACTTAAAAGCTGGTCAAATAAGCTTTTAAGTTAATTTTAGTTCATAGGAGTGTGTAGTTACAGCAAAACTGTTTAAAAGCACTTACTTTTAAGATTATTTTTTTTTAAAAAAAGCCGTAAGTTGGGTAATTCCAACTTATTATTTTTTGCTTAAAAGGTGTTATGGTGACCAACTGTTTTATCTGATATAGTTGTTCTTAATTCCACTATTACCTCAACTAACAAATGTCCTAGATTATATTTTTTTATTATTTTAAAAATATTTTAATCATTCAACGTAAAAAAAAAAATATATATTCTTAGCCAAATATCTCAGCAACTCTTCTTCAATTTCAGTACATCTATAAAACACTTAACTGCTTATTTATAAGAATAAACTCCAACACTTAAAAAGTATTTTTAAGTACAAATATTTAAAAGCTACTATCTTTTTTAGCTAACCCAAATGGGCTCCAAATCGTGGTCAGGAGTTGTTCCTTTTATTCACTACTAAAAATTTTGTATTTTCGACGGACAAAATCATTGGAGATCCATCCAAAAATCGTTATTCCAACGAATAACAGACGAAAATAGTCTCTCGAAATATTTTGGCTGGAAAAATGATTCCGGCGGTCCGCATCATTTTCCGAAACGACCAAGAATATGGATGACGTTTCGACGGGTGTCCGTCGGAGGAAGAAAATAATAAAATATTCATTAATTTGGACGGATGTCCGGCGAAATAATTTAAATTAATATTTTTTTTAAAAAAGCTTTCTCCGACGGTATGTCATTGGTATGTAATTTAAAAAAATATTTTTTAAAAAAAATAAATTTGATGAACGTCCGTTGGAGAGGATTTTAAAAAATAATAATTTACTTTATCCGTCAGTACGTAGGCACTTCTGAAAAAAAATTCTGGTAACTTTCTGACAAAATTCCATCAAAATTATAAATTTTTGCAGTATAAAATGTTAGAACTTGAATACCCTATCTGCCAAAAAATCAAAATAGCTAAAAAACAAGCTTTCAAACCGTTCATAAAACTTAACATAACCCATGACTTTAATAAAAGTTCTACTACATATCTAATAAACGACAAAGTACCCAACAAACATAACTAAATAATATTTGTGTCAAGAACCTACACATTGTCGGGCTTCAACAACTATTGTGAGAAGTCCGTGGGTGAGCTGAACCTTGCAGTCTATACATATAGAGTTGTCCACATCACGTCTTTCCAGAAGAGGCGTCTCCTACAACTCTATTGTAGGACGATCGTGGATCCATCAACTGAGGGTAGTGCCCTCCACCTTGCACCAAGAGCTTAAATACCCCTACTAAGTGGGAATAAAAGAGATATATGGAGAGCAGGAGGTGGCAAGGGAATGTTACGCAACAACCATCCTTGAAGCGGCCAAACACAATATACGGAAAGAGGCAAGCCCCCATGAAGATAGAGAAGACCCTAGAACTTCAATCAACCAAGACGATTGCTCCAGTCAATTGGTTAATTGAATTGGCGAGAATAAGAGTAGGACATATGGATGTATACTATTTTGGTTGTTTAATTTAATTAGTTCCTTTAGCTTGCAAGTATTATTTTCTTTTATTTATGTTACGGGTTTCACACCCACAACAGTACGGGCCAAGCGCTCTCTCTTTTTATTCAATGAAACTACTATCTTACTTTAGTCAGTTTTATACTCAGATCTATCAACAATCCAACTATTCATAGCCCCGGCCAAATTTGGGTTGAAGTAATACACTCACTTGTCATAAAAAGGTTGAACAAACTACCCACTCAAAGATAGATCATATTTAGTTGAGCCACCAAGAATTATCATACGTTGAAATCGTCAACTCAACAAATTGCACCAACATATCGGTGCAGACAATGCCCTTATATAGTACCACTAAAGACTTAAGCACTCGAGTGGACAAGCACAAAAATTGTAGCTTGAGTGCAAAAATGCTCCATTGAATATAACAGGCTAAAGTCGCCCCCTTGAGGACGCGGGCCTCGCCCTAATCGAAAGACGTCCATCACAGACACAACATAAGCCTCCACTCGTTGGTGCAAACCAGTAACCAGAAGATGTACATGCCTGAGCAAGCTCACAATAATACGATGTTAACAAAGGCGACACATATATTTCTATATAGGCACAACCTTATGAAAACTAGTTTTCCAAGACTATTTTAGGTGAAGAAGCTAAGATCGTCACAAGCAAACGACAGATGATGGAAACACATTAGAATGAAAGTTAAAAGCCACAAAAGGGGCACACTTCAAACAAACATTATAATTGCGCCCAAAATCACGGGCAAGAGTTCAAAACATTATCTCAAAAAAGGGGAAAACTAGTTCTTTCATGGAAAATTCCTCTGCGGCAACACTCTGCGAAGGTCCTACTTCGCCAACTACATGCTCCCAAGCTGGAAGGCCATCACCTCCATCGCTACTGGCTTCTTTAGAATCATCCTCAATGTCAGATCTCAACCGAGCATCTGCTTGAGCCACTAGCCTGGTCATTTTAGTGATCTCGGTAGCCAGGTCCAGCTCAGGATTTTCATGGACCGTATGGAGAGTAGCAAGCGCAACAACCAAGTTCGTGCAATCCACCTCAGCCACATGCCTTGCACGCTAGTCACTCATTTGTTCAGTTAGCATGTGGAAGTCGTTACATAGCTTGTCGCAGACTCTCCCCAGGGATTGGATATTGCCCTGAAGCTTACATTCTCATCCTGAAGAATGGCAGAAAGGTTTCTAGCCTCAAAGGCCTCATTTTTGGAAACTTTGGCTCTCTCTTCCATGGCAGACAATTGTTGATGCAAACCAATCTCAATTGCCTCCAAGCGGGCCGCTTGGGCAAAATTCACTTTTCCTACGACTTTGGCCTCCTAGAGAGTGATGACAATGCCTCTACTTTCTCCTTGAACTTAGGGACCTCGGCACCCATCGCGGTATCAAGCTGGTTGGCCTGCATTTGTTCGAAATGGTGAGCATTTTGTGCAGCCAGGATAATTTCATTCAGCTGCTAATCTTTGGTTACAAAAGGCTGCAATATGGCCATCTGGCCCCGTAGAGCATCATTCTCTTCTCTCAAGTGATCATCAATGCTCCCCCAACGGATGACCTTATGATAGACCATCAGCCCCTGAATAAATCTCCTAAGGATTTTCAGAAAAAAAAAAAAGGGGATTCAGCTGGAGGTGATAAAGCAAGAAGAAGAAGCAAAGCATACCTGAAGAGAACACCCCGCAGCAACCATTAGCAGGTCATGATAGCATTCTCCGGAGAGGTGTCGTTGTTCAAATAACCTAGCCAGCTCGGTAGTATGATCAATTACATCTCCCGAATTCTTGAATAGATTAATTCCACAGCAATGGGGACGACAATATCACGGGATCCACCAACGGGCTCTGCAACGGCATCACTAGTTTCAACCACCTCCTTGCCAGGATGATGTTGAGAAGGAGAGTCAGAACTAGAAGCGGGGACCACAGTAGCAGATTTTATTCACATTCAATGAAGAACCATCAGCAGAATGTGCGAAGCGGCTGAATCAATAGAATGAAAAAAATAGGCTAAACCAACAAGAAATCGGAGCTTCAAAGTGAGCTATTGGGAAGACAACCTCGTCCTCCACACCGGCCTCCTCTTCAGATTCAGGGCCCTCATGGACAAGATGTCTATGCTTGCACGCAGAAAGGTTGGGTTTTGGAGTAACGGTAACAACAAAAGGATTAACAGCCTCAGGCTCGGGCACTCGAGGGACTTCCTCAGTGTCGGAGCTTATCAAAGGTATTTCATAAACCACGACCTTTTCAAGCCTGTTGGGCTTCTTTTTTTCGAAGAACGAGAACTACCAGTCTTATCGACGACCCTATCAGTAGAGAGAAACACGTTAGGAAGAGGAGTAATGTATGGAGCAGCGATAGGGATCTCTCTTAACTCAAGCATCTGAAGATGGGAGAAACCTAATATGTATCAAGCAAGAGTAAGAAATCAGACGTGCGACAATTAAGCAAGAGGGAAGGGACACCATACCATCGTACTTCGCCAACCAACAATTCATATTGACCAGGGGTGCGAAATCATAGTCTTGGCTGGATTCGTGGCAAAGATCGTGGTGACCCACACAACCAATGCTTCATGAGAAATTGAGAGGACAGTCACGCAGTTCACTAAAATGGATGGAGGTTAATGTATAAGATGACGATCTAAGTGTACAATTACGGGGTATGGGGACTTACGTTTCCTATTAAAAACCTTCAGCAAAAGGAAAGAGGAGACTATGCTTGGAGTCCACAACGCCACGTATCGGTGGAACCAGCCACGGTCTTTAGAATCCTCGTTGTTGGAAACAATACTCTCATCCCTTGTGAAGCGAGGAGAGTAGAAGGCATGGAGATGCCAGAAAGAAAAGTCCAGCCCCACATGGTTAGCCAAATGATCCAATACGACAACCAAACGCCACACAAAATGCCCAATTTGGCCTAAACAAATGTCATAACGACGAAATATTTCCTCAACAATCAAGTGCACACACTTATTGAAATGGAGAGTAAAAGCGTAAATATGAACCATTGAATAACCAACACAATAGATGGAGATCATCTCTTTAGTAGTAAGGAGAATGATATCAACTATGGACAGCTAATGACATTCAATTCTGATACAAAAAATATCATCAGGAATGACGACGGAAGGGTAATACACGATGGAAACGTTAGCATTCTCACCCTCTTGCTTAGCCATTTGCACTTGCATCTTGCCATCATTTTCGAAAATCAAGTTCAGGGGAAGGTATTTTTGAACTCTGAAGTTTCTGGGTAAGAAGTTTGTTTCTTGGGCCAGTGTGGAAAGGATGTGTTTGAGGACTACAAGAGGTTTTTGAAAAATTGATTTGCAAAGGAATGTGAATGAGAATGCGAATGAAGATCTCTCAGAATCATGATGTATTTATACGCAAAAAAGTGTCCTAAAAGAAAAGTGGATCGTTTGCAGATATATGATCGTGATAAGTATGGCTTACGTGATAAATCCCCATAATTACGGGATATGGCAGAACAGTTGCAGCTTTAGAAAGAGACAGTCGAAATCCTTCAATCGTAAGGTCGCACGTCATTGTACTTGAGTACTATCATTACTTGTGATCCTCTTATAAATTCTATCTGTTTGACCTATTAAGAAAATTTTAGGCATAAATAGTTTGGTGCCCACCGTGGGACTCAGGCAATTGTAGGTTTTTACCTAGAAAAATCATGACCTTGTCGAACAGCAACCACGATGTCCTAAAAAACACCACTAACACGGTTGACGATTCAACAAATGATCCCATCAATCCCAAGGGACAACCGAAGTACACTTCTAGGGATCTGATCTCTATGGACAGTGACTGTGACGATGATCAACCACGTGGAAGCAACTCCAAGCTCGAAGACTTCCTCAAAAATTTTCTCAAAGCTCAGGAGGAGCGAGAGAAACAAAACTCGCCCAACATGGTTGAAAGTTTATCCAAGAAGCTGGAGGCGATCTTTGCTTGTTCATTACAAAAGCCAACATCCCTACGAGAACCCATGCCCGTGAATGAGTCACCAGGTTTTGTCCCCAGATGGAGCCTCAATATGTGTGCCGCCTGAGGAAGCTCCACAGCGACCACTAATGAAGGCATTTAAGGAACACCTATCATCCAGGACATCTTTAAGGAACTAAAAGTCATCCACAATCGGATAGGAAACGTGCTGAGTGCTCCACCCGAGGTTACGACCATAAATGATCAAAATTTCTTCAAGCATGTATACAAAGAGAGCGATAGATCGGTCCGCGTACCTAAGCACTTCCGCATGCTGGACAACCTTAAGTATCACGGAACCACTGCTCCAGACAAGTACATCACTGCCTACTACACCGCTGTCAAGAGCAATGAAATCACAGAAGGAGAAACTTGGTCTGGTCTGGTAAAAAGTTTCGGCTCTACCCTGACCAAAGGGACCCTCACATGGTACACTCATCGGCCGTTGGGATCAATCGAATCATTCACCTAGATGCAAGATCTCTTCAAAGCACTCTGGTGCTTGCAAGTGAGAGAAATTACAACACCTATGACTACAGGGATACGAGTTCAGCTGGTGAAGACTAGACTTAGCCAGTAAGTTACCGGGCGCAGAGGATACATGCCTGATCCATAAGCCACGTCCGTTTAGCATGCACGAGCTATGTGAGTCAAGGCATACATCCCACTATCTTAGGGTTTACAGTCTCCTAGTTAGAGTTAATTTGTATCACCGCCTTGAGTAAATAGGTCAACGGCCTATAAGTTTTTGTTTTAACATAATTAGGACTAGGGTAAATCACAACTATAAATACCCCTTCCCATTGTACTGTACATCAAGCGATCCTCCAAGAATCCGACTTTGCTTAAAGATTACAATTATTATTTCTTTGCTTGTTTTTCTGTTTATTACTTTTTCTTTATATTTACCGTATTGCTTGTGACTCTCTTATAAATTCTAGATGTGTAACCTATTAAGCAAATTTTTGGTATAAACACTCTGCACGTTGCTTGACCCATCTGACCTCGTTACCTTGATAGTCTATTAATACATGCTATTAGAAAAATCAATATCACTCATAGGTCCATGTTTATTTTCCTCCAAAACAAAAAATGGAGTCAGACCAAATATAAATGATAGTTATTTATAATTAGAAAAAAGAAACACAACTTATATATCTCATCTGATGGGTCGCCAAACTAACAGAACCGCCTGTGCAACGAGCCACCATTCTCCGGGGCTCGGACTTTCTTTGCTTTCTCACTCATATTCTTGAATTCATCAGAATCCCAATACTTAAGAAGTTTCTCCCAAGCAACATCATACATCCAGCTTGGCCTAATCCCTTTCTATCGGTATTCATAATATGAACCTTTAAGTCTATCAGCCGCTTTCCTCTCAAAACATGCACGCATTATATGATCATGCTCCAACCTCCAAGAATATTTCAACTGAAATAATTAACAATATACATGAAAACTTATACTTAGATAACTAATCTACCAAAATAGCTTGTTCACACCATAAACTCTTTAAACATTTTAATTCATCACTAAACGTTAAGGTGACTTAACTAATTCAATTATCTAAATGTACAAATAGAATATTGAGTGTAGCACACATCTAGATAATATTGCATTTAGCTTAAATATAATAGAATATATGATAGAATACATATTTTCTTCTTCACTTAATCTAAATTTTATCAAATTAGTAATCCTACTTTTCTAACAATATTATTTTAACGAAGGGATAACAAGTTTAATATTTTTTATATAACAAGATGAGGGCAATATATCATTAACTAAAAAGGAAGAAACTTTTATTATTAAATGAAAGCAAACACGCAAAGTTGTAAAGAACACTACTTTATGAAAGGACAACAAACAAGAATATATCTATGTTATTCTTTATATTTTTATTTCTTTACTCTTTTTTGCTTCAAGAAATTATATTGGTTTCCAAGAATTAAAAATATCTCTCATCCAAGACTACAATAATAATTAAAAAATAAAAATTTAAAAAATAACATAATTGTTGTAAATAAAAGGTAATAGTAGCAGTAAAGTAAATGAGAGAACTAAGAATATGGAGAGAGTTTATTATCGCCTATCTTATTTATGGATTGGTGGATGAATGATATCACTTTTATAAGTTGCAAAAGCAACTGAAGAATTACATATATGAACTAGCATATGAAATTCATACATGTACTTATTAGAAGTACTTCATTAATGGCATCCACAAATGCAGTGGATTTGTAATACTCCCCCTTAGATGTTCATTAAGCAAGAGTATACCTCGTTAAAACCTTACTAGGAAAAACCATGTAGAAAAAAGCCTAGTGAAGGAAAAAGAGTACACACATCTTGTAATACGCATTTAGAGCTGTCTCATTAAAAATCTTACCAAGAAAAACCAATGGGATAAAACTTTGGTTAAGGAAAAAAGAGTACAGCGCGTATCTTACTCCTCCTGATGAAGATATTGCTTTATATCTCGGAGACGATGCATTTCAATCTTGTATATCAACTTCTCAACTGTTGAGGTTGGCAATGCTTTAGTGAATAAATCCGTCAGATTATCACTTGAACATATTTGTCGGACATCTATTTCACCACTATTTTGAATATAATGAGTGAAAAAGAATTTTGGTAAAATGTGTTTTATTATGTCTCATTTGATATATCCTTCTTTCAGATGAGCTATGCATGCGGTATTATCTTCATATAATATAATTGGAATCATTTGCAAAGAAAACACACATATTTTCTGAATATGGTGAGTCATCAATCTCAACCAAATGCATTCACGACTTGCTTCATGAATTGCCAATATCTCTGCATGATTTGAAGAAGTAGCAGCAATAGTTTGTTTTACTGAACGCCATGATATAGCTGTGTCTCTACATGTAAATAGATAGCCTGTTTGAGAGCGTCCTTTATGTGGATCAGACAAATATCCAGCATCTACATAGCCAATTAATTCTTGCATTCATTTGAATAAAACAACCCCTTATCGATAGTCCCTTAGAGGTATCTAAATATATGCTTAATACCGTTCCAGTGTCTTCATGTTGGGGAAGAACTAAACCTTGCCAATAAGCTTATAGCTCAGTGCCAAGAAACTCTTCATCATTTTCACAAGGTCAGAATGGATCTTTATTTACATCAAGTGACCTCACAACCATTGGGGTGCTCAATGGATGTGATTTATCCATGTAAAATCTCTTGAGAATCTTTTCAGTATATGTTGATTGATGGATAAATATTCCATTTGTGAAATGCTCAATTTGTAGACCAAGACAAAATTTAATCTTTCCACGGTCTTTCATTTCAAACTCTTTCTTCAAACACTCCATATTATTAGAGAGTGCTTCATGAGTTCCGATAATATTTAAATCATCAACATACACAACTATTATGAAAATTTCAGATCCGGACATTTTTATAAAGACACAAGGAAAAATTGGATCATTTTTATATCCTTCCTTCAATAGGTATTCACTAAGGCGATTATCCACATACGGCCTTATTTTTTTTAATCCGTGTAAGGATTTCTGAAGCTTTATTGAACAAGCTTCTCGGTAACCTTTAAATGCTTTAGGCATTTAAAATCCTTCAGGCATTTTCACAAAACTTTCACTGTCTAATGAGCCATATAAATAGGCTAGAACAACATCCATTAGACGCATCTCAAGCTTTTCTCGTACTGCCAAACATACAAGGTACCTGAAGGTGATTGCATCCACCACAGGAGAATATGTCTATATATAATTAATGTCAGGTCATTGAAAAAACTATTGTGCCACAAGTCGTGCTTTATATCTAACGACTTCATTTTTCTCATTTTGTTTTCGCACAAATACCCATTTTTACCCCACTGGCTTTACACCTTCAGGTGTTCCAACGATTGGTCTGAAAATTTCACGTTTATCAAGTGAAGTCAATTCTGCTTGAATTGCATCTTTCCATTTTGGCCGATCATTTCGCAGTCTGCATTCATCGACAGATTCTGGTTCAAGATCCTCGTTTTATTGTATTATCTCAACAACAACATTATATACAAAAATATTGTCGACAACAATATTATTCTGGTTCCATAGTTTTCCTATAGAGACATAACTTATTGAGATCTCTTTAGGTGCCTGAGCCTTTCCTGAAGAAGTCTTATTAGTTGTTATGTTTTTATTCTTGTTTTGAGCAATTACCTCCGTAGTATGATCGTTTTGATCATTTTCTCCTTTTCTTTTTCAAGAATTTTTATCTTTGGAACCTGGTGGTCTACCATGCTTTAGGCGTGCATTAGACTCACTTGCAAAAATAGGTTGCCCTACCGGGATATCAACTCGAATGGGAGCATTTGCAGCTGGAATATGAGATCTAGTTACCTTTGTAGGTCAGTGAATGCATCTGACAGTTGATTTGAAATATTTTGAAAACACACTATCTTTTGAACTTCAAGTTCACACTGATTTGTATGAGGATCTAAATGAGATAGTGTTAATGCATTCCAATCTATTTCTTTTTCCAGCTGCTTATTCTCTCCCTCTAATGTTGGGAAAATTGATTCATCAAAATGACAGTCTGAAAATCTTGTTGTGAATAAATCTCCCATCATGGGCTCAAGATATTTAATAATAAACAGAGATTCATATCAAACATATATCCCCAACCTTCTTTGGGGTCCCATCTTTGTACGGTGTGGTAGAGCAATTGACACATATACCGCACATCCAAAAATTCTAAGATGGGAATATTTGGCTCCTAATCAAAAGTCAATTGTAATGGGGGAGAATTTATGATAACTTGTTGGTATGATTCGACAAGGGCTGCCGCATGCAAAATAGCATGTCCCCATACTGAAATGAGTAATTTTGTTCTCATAAGCATTGGTCCAGCCATTAATTGGAGGCTTTTGATAAATGATTCTGCTAGACCATTTTGAGTATGAACATGAGCAACCAGATGTTCAAGTGTAATCTCAGTTGACATACAATAAGCATTAAATGCTTGAGATGTACACTCAGCAGCATTATAAAGACGAATTGTCTTAATCGCATAATATAAAAATTGTACTCTCAAACTTATCATTTGAGCAAGAAGCCTCACAAATCCCATATTGCGAGTTGATAATAAGCACACATCTGACCATCTTGTAGATGCATCTACTAAAATCATAAAATATCTGAATGGTCCACATGGAGGATGTATGGGCCCACATATATCACCCCGTATACATTTCAGAAATGCGGGGATTCTTGTCCCAACTTTAGCTGCTCTAGTAATTAATTTTCCTTGAGAAAAGGAAGCACAAGAGAATTCTTTAAATTGAGAATATTTTGGTTTTTCAATGTATGCCTATGTAAATTTTCAATTATATTGCGCATCATATTATAACCCGATGGCCCAACCGGTCATGCCAAATAATAAAATTATTTGATTTAGTATATGTTTTGTTTACTATGGCATGTGATTCAGCTCTGGCAATACTTGTGTACTACAAGCCAAAGGAAAGTGCTGGAAGCTTTTCAAGCACATATTTCTCACCCGACATTGCAGTAATATAAAGATATTCAATCTTTCCATCAGTTTTAGTCTCAATATGATAGCCGTTTTGGCGTATATCTTTGAAACTTAACAGGTTTCTTTGAGACTTACTACAATATAAGGCTTCATCAATGGCCAAACATATTCCTTCGGGTAATAATAACTTGGCTTTTCCAGAGCCTTCAATCAATCTTGTACTATCGCATATTGCATTAACATTGGCTTCTTTCATAATCAAATTAGAGAAATATCTCTTATCTTTTAGCATTGTGGCATTGTAGCACTATCAAGGAGACATATATCTTTATTATTAATCTTGGATCCAACTGAAAACTGGGAAATTTCCATTTTCTTCATAAAAAAATACAGAATGAGAAATATTGAAAAAGAACAAATACATGAGAAAGAGTATTGAAGTTTATTAAAATGTAAAAGAAAACTTTAATTTCTTATTATTTTATTCCCTAGTTATTGGATACATCAGTATTTCAGTTATGATCTCCAAAGGAGTCTCCAGCTTCTAAATGGGTAATATCAGTGAGGCATTCAAAAACATCATCTTTACATGCAAGGTTTGCCTCATTATCATCATGCTTATTTGTAAGATGTGCCAGATGTGTCACACTATTATTATTCGAAAAGGTCAAGTGTGCCTCTGTATTATTTTTATTCTTTTGAGGGAGGCCTGATAAAGCTTGACAAGATGTTCGGACATACGACAATATCGTTGCCAGTGACCTTTCACACCACATCGATGGCAAATATAATTAACCTTGCTTTTTGAAGGATTATTTTGAGAACCCTTATTATTCTCAACTTTATTTCAACCGTGACGACGATTATTAATTCGTCCCTTGCCACGACCATGACCTTTACCATGGTAATTTATTTGCCTTCTTTCAGGCATATCATGTATTGCTACCATATTCACCTCAGGGAATGGAGCATATGACGCTCCAACATTCACCTTAGAGAATGGAGTATATCCAGTGGGACAGGCTTCATGCTTTTTTTTATTAGTAGGAAATTATGTTGCTCGGCCACCAGAAGGCATGAGATCAACTCAGAATATTTTTTGAATCCCTTTTCGCGGTATTACTGATATAATACTATATTTGATGCATGAAATATGGAAACTAATTTTTTCAATAAGGCATCATCATCAATAAGTTCTCCACATAATTTTAGTTGAGAACTTGTTCTAAAGACAACATAATTATATTCAGTTACGGTCTTAAAATCTTGTAACTATAAATGAATCCATTCATCACGAGCATTTGGTAGTACCATGGATTTTAAGTGATCATACAGTTCCTTCAAATTAGTCCACAGTTCTAGTGGATCTTTCACGGTTATATATTCAATTTTTAACCCTTCATCAAGATGATGACGAAGGAAAATCATGGTTTTCGTCTTATCCTGGCTTGATGTTTTATTTCCTTCTTTAATAGTATCACCAAGACTTTTGGAATCCAGATGTATTTTGGCATCAATAATCCATGACAAATAGTTCTTCCCGGATATGTCAAGTGCCACAAATTCAAGCTTTGATAAATTTGACATAGTAAAAATTATCAAAGACAATAAATGGATTAGATATTATATAAGCTATTATCAATTAAATTTATAACTACAGTGACATGAAGAAAAAAAAACTTTCTCATTCTTTTGGAATAATGCCACAAATCATTAGAATTTAAGAATACTAGTTTTTCATTTCTTATCCCGTGGGTAGATAAATAAAATTTAATAATATTTTTTTAGTAACAGAACTTTAAATATTTAAAGCATCTCTTCAAAAACAAAAATGATAGCTTATTAATGCATTCAGAATTTTTTTTTAATTTGAATATATACTACTGCTGTAAAATTATACCAATATATGTGTAGTAACATATAGTGCGTTTATCTGTAAGTGAGATATTACGATATATAAATAATATATACTTATACCTTAAAAATGGAAGAAATTGGTACTTAATTTGGAGAAGATTAGAGCCTCGTGCTGATGACATATCGTAAAAAAAATATAATAGTAGTAGAGCAAATAGGAGAAGTAAGAATATGGAGAGAGTTTATTATCCATATCTCTTGAATTTGGATATTTCTTCTAAGACTACATTGTGGAGTTTGATGCTGTGTTGTAGAGACGATCTATTTATAGTTGTCAAAACTTCTTCTCCAAGAAAAAGATAGACATAAAAAGAGATATACTCCTATTAGAAGTCTTTTTCCTTCCTTCAACAACGAGAGTCCTAATAGGTTAAAAATTCAGGGCAAAACCCTAACAATTCTCCCCTTGGCCTGAATTTTCTGACAATGATTTCTTAATATTCTTCACATATTTCAACGTATGACTACTTCTTGCAATGGTTAAAAATATGTATGGGTTAAAATTTTGGTATTGGTTGAAAAAGATCTCAAGAAAGGGTTAAAAAGAGCCCAAATATGGGTTAAAAGTAATTCATGCGCTAGAAATAAGCATGAGTTAAAACTGAGATCGGTTAAAAGTAGCCCAAACATGGGTTTAAAGTAGATTTTGAAGATATGGTTGCAGCAGCACAGACTTTGAATATATGGTTGTAAATTTTTCTCCACATGTAGCTTATCACGTTCAAATTTTCTGGATAATCTTCATAATCATTGGTTGCGGTTAGAACTAAAACCGCCTTGAATCTGTCTTCAATCTTGCTCAACCTGGCTCATCGAACCATCGGCTGAATATGGCTCTGATACCACTTGTTGGGATCGAAATACCTCTTGATATCTCGTGCTGTTGACATATCGTAAATAAAATATAATAGTAGTAGAGCAAATAGGAGAAGTAAGAATATGGAGAGCCAAAAACTTGTTGCTCCCAAACGCACACGCAAGTATACGTGGTCGACAAGTAATAAAGTGATAAGTAGAGTATCGTTCCCACGAGGACTATTCAGACTGGACTCCTAACAAACAATTTCTTAAGAACTATTCATGGATCTTTTTCAATGGTTGAGATTTTTACTAACTAAAGGAAATAATTAAAAACAAGTAATTGAAGTCAAGTAATAGAGAAACGGTCCAGGGTCAGAGTTACGAACAATCCAGTTGAGTTTTCCAGTTGATTCTACTTCTTGATTTCTTAGATTGCTAACTACAGGTTAAATGTACCCGTGAAAACCTTTCGATTCTTCACGGTCTACGCAGGCTACTCCAATCCCTATATGTCTATGGGTTGAATCACGTGACGAATTCTGTGATTAGTTAAGCTAGGCGAGCAAGTATATGTCTATCCTACTCACAAATTGGTTCCCCGATGCCCGAGTTCACAATCTAGCTCTACTCTTTCTTATTGCGTTAAAAAATTCCCTCTTTCGAGTTCAATCTAAAAACCATAGATAGTGTTCAATTATCAGGCCTCAACAATCAAACAATTATGATCAAGAAAAAATAAACAATCCATAATGGTAAATCAATATATAGAAATCAACTTTCAAACATCAACCTTCATGTATTTACTCTAACCCTAGAACGAACAAACTATAGAATTAAAGAGAAGAATAAGAGAAAGAGAGAAAGAACTTGTGTAGAAGACATCTAGGGCTCCTCCCCTCTCCTCCAAAACTTGCTCCAAAGTCTCCACTTTTATCAAAAACTAAGTAAAAGAGTATTTATAGGGTTTACAAGCACCTAGTAATAAGTTAGACCCAAGCCTAGACGAAATAGCAAGTAAAAAACCGCGCAAGGGGCGCTATAACGGGCGCCCCGCGCCTCGTAACGCGCTGGGACAAGCAGAACCCGCCAAATTTTGGGCGCTTTTGGGGCGCCCCACATGGGTAAAAGTGCCAGGCACTGGGCGCTATAAGTGGCGCCCCACGTGCCCCAAAGCGCCCAGCAAAAATCGTCTCTTCCTTGATCTGCAACTCGCCTCGTGTCGTGCCCTCGTGTGCTCAATCCAATCCTCAATCAACTTCCAATCATTCCTTGCTCAATCACGCTCTATAAAGCTCCAAATGCACTTCATAACAACCTACATACACACGATATAAAATTAGTGCAAAACCACATTCATAAACTATAAAACGAACGAATAACAAGCTCAAACATGCGGAAATATTAAGGAAATATAGGCATAAAATGCCAAACATCACCACGAGGTTAACACATTAACAATGATTGACAATAAATCAGGCATAAAAGAAGACATATATGAAAAAACGTTTATTTAAAGTAGTTCGGCCAACAAGCCTACATATTTGGGAGAAAAGTCTCCCCTAAACAAAATTATCCTAAGACTACATTGTGAAATTTGGTGGTGTGTTGTTGTGTTGTAGAGATCATCTATTTATAGTTGTCAAAACTTCTTCTCCAAGAAAAAAGTAGACATAAAAGAAGATATACTCCTATTAGAAGTCTTTTTCCTTCCTTCAACAAGGAGAATCCTAATAGTTTAAAAATTCAGGGCAAAACCCTAACAATTCTTCCCTTGGCCTGAATTTTGGACAAGATAATCTTTGTCTCTCTTATTCACATAATCTTCACACTGCCCCTTAGTTTAAAAGGGCCCAAAACTGGGTTGAAACAAGTCCAAGAATGGATTAAAAATTGTATTGGTTAAAAGTAGCCATGCGTTAAAAATAAGCATGGTTAAAACTGGCATTGGAGCCTATGCATTACAAGTTGGATACCACTCTCTCCATATTCTAGTATACTTGTAGGAAGAGAAGGTTTAGGATTAGGAACTCTACCTCCATCTTTGGCTCCTACTATGCCCTTACCCTTATCATCATTAGGTTTAGACATGGTTTTCTCGTCCTTGCTCGGCCATGTCTTCTTTGGTGTAGATGTTGGACGACTCCTCCAAGTGCTAGCTTGCTGCCTCTTTTTATTTTGCCTTTCCACTTTGATAGCTAAATCAACTAACTCATCTAGGGTTACATATTGTTGTATTTCTACTACATCTGCAATCTCCCTATTTAAGCCATTAAGAAACCTAGCCATAGTAGCTTCTTCATCTTCATTACAATTAGCTTGGATCATAGCCATATCCATCGCCTTGAAATAATCATCAACAGACATAGATCCTTGCTTCAAAGTTTGAAGACGTTGCTGTAAATCTCTTTGAAAGTAGGATGGTACGAACCTCTTCTTCATTACTCTCTTCATCTCGGCCCATGTAGAAATTGGAGGTTCTCCATCTTGCTCTCTATCCCTAGAAAGCTTTTTCCACCAAATAGTAGCATAATCAGAAAATTCAACAACTGCAAGCTTAACTTTCTTACCTTCAGAATAGTTATGACAATCAAAGATAGCTTCTACTTTTCTCTCCCATTCTAGGTACAAGTCTGGATCTCTTGTCCCTTTAAAAGATGGCATCTTCATCTTTATGCTACTTAGATTATCATCTTCCACCCTAGCTCTTTGCCCCCCTTCTATTTCAAGAGAATTAGGATTCCGTTCTTGATTATCTTGGGGGATTTTGAGCTAGAAAAGCAAAAAAAAAAAAAAAAAAAAAAAAGTTACTGTAGCAGTGAACAGTAACATGAAAAAAAAAAAGAGGAAAAAAACAAAAAAAAAAAATGAAAATTAAAAATAAAAAAAAATTGGAGGAAAAATTTTTGGTTGCTTATGCTCATTATTTTTAGAAATCTAGTAGTATTCGGTTTCCTAGTCAATAAAGGAAACAAGAAGAGGGGATTCTAGTCCTTGGAAGAAAAGTAATATCTTTCCTTTTTTCTTTGGGTTGGGTTTCTTATGTTCTTTTCCTTGTTTGTTTCTACATTCCAAATCCTTTTTCTATTTGGGTCGTTAAACCTGTTGATTATATTGATCCTTATTTAAAGGTTTATGATATGAAGTTTCACAAAGCCATTGCTATGATGGAGGCTTTCTATACAAGAATACAAGGTGATGTTTTTCCATTAAGGAACAAGTCCAAGTATGGTATGTATAATTCGTTAATTAGAATTCTTGGACTCTTTAGAACACCTAAGGTATTTTTGGAGGTAATGAATATTGTTCTTGTTTCTTATGTTGGTGACTTTGTTATTTTGGAAGATGATGATATTTTGATGTATACCAAGTCATTAACTATAATATCAAAATTTAAGAGTAAAAGTAAAATTTATGGATACTACTTAATGTTGTTCCAACCAAGAAAATTTGTTGTGGAATTGGTTATTATTTCTTTTGTACTTCTACTACTTTCTCTTTTGTGCAGGTTTGAATTCGAGGACGAATTCCTTCAAGAAGAGGGGAATGATAGCATCCAAGGAAGGAAAAAATCCATTGAAATACTTGGATAAAGCTTTGGAAGCTCTTGGAAGGCATATGACAAGATCTCACATAAAGAAAGCTCAAAACAAGCCGATTGCACTTGAATTGTGAAGAGAAAGAGCTCGAGCCAAGGATGACCTTTTGTCTAAGTGATATAAATATTATATGGTCCAAATTGAGGAGCCTAAAGTGTGCCAAACTTGAAGCCCAAGAAGAGCCATATAGGCTCACGTTTTTAGCCTATAAAATGTGCTTAGTTTCAGCCCAAAAACGTGCAAAGGATGGTCAAAGGATTTCCATGAAGTGTACCCCAAGTTGCTTGCAAGTTGCTATCAAGGATTCCTAGTTCAAGTGGGATTCGTTTCCTAAATTAACTGGGATATATTTTCCTATATTAATTAGGTTTTGATTCCAATATTAATTAGGATTAGTTTACCAAGTTTATTTAGGATATTATTTACTTTTCCTAGTTTAGTTTTAATTTACTTCCTTTTCCTATTTTATTAGGATTTTCTTTCCTAGTTGGTTTCTTTTCCTATTTCATTATTACTTAGAAACTATATTTGAGTAGGATTTTGTAAGGCCTATGGCCAGCCCCTACTCCTATATAAAGGGGTTATTTTCTTTACTTTTAGAACGACAACAATAGATTTATGATGAATAAAAATTGAGAGGTTTTCTCTTGCACTTTTGTGTATGGCTACTCTTTGATTTATCTTTCAACCTTCAAGTCTGCACTTTTAGGTGATGAGGTATTTCTTCTTCAAATCTTTAGATTACTTTTAGGTATTCAAGAAAGGCCGCATAAACCCTATTTTACTGTTGTTCTTTGTTACTCTAACGGGGGTCGGGATTCTATAATCTACTTCTTGTGTTATTCTCTACCAAAGGCGATTAGCTAGTCTAATTGTTGTTGTTAGGAGTCTCTTTTCAAGATTTTGACTTGTCTTGAATTTCTAGTTTCATTCTTGAGATTCTTGATCCGTTCTTGATTTCAAGAAACTCTTTCTTGAATTCATTTTATCCTTATTTTCAATTCTTGTTTGGTTTTAGGTATATTTTCTTAGCTTCCGCGTATTTCTTTATCAAGTTCTTGGATCCATAACGTGAGCGTTATCAAGAGGTATCGTGATTGTTATCAAGAATATGGAGAGAGTTTATTATCCATATCGTGTGCGTATCAAACTGTTAGGATTTTTGCCCTGAATTTCTATTTTATTAGGACTCCTCTTTCTTGAAGGAAGGAAAAAAGACTCCTAACAGAAATATATCTCCTTCAGATGACTTATCCTTTACTTAAGGAAGAAGTTTTGACAACTATAAATTGATGAGTTTTTTCTTCTCAACACCATCACAAAACTCCACAATGTAGTCTTAGAAGAATTTTGTTTAGGGGAGGCTTTTCTCCCAAATATGTAGGCATGTTGGCCAAACTACTTTAAATAAACGTCTTTTCATATATGTCTTCTTTTCTGCCTGATTTATTGTCAATCAAGTTTGTTTTGTCAGCTTCCGCATGACGCCATGTTATTTCGATCCCAACAAGTGGTATCAGAGCCATGTTCAACCAATGGTTCGATGAGCCAGGTTAAGAAGATTGAAGACATGTTCAAGGCGGTTCAGTTCTAACCGCAAGCAATATGATGATAATGAAGTTTTATCCAATAAATTTGAATGTGATGCTACATGTGGAGTAAAATTTTCAACCATAATTTCAACATTGTTGCTGCTACATCTTTAAAAATAAAACCCTATTTTTAACCCATGTTCGGGCTGCTTTTAACCAATCTCAGTTTTAACCCATGGTTATTGTAACACTTGGGCTCCCTTTTAACCCATTTTTGGGCTCCTTTTTAACCCATTGTCGGGCTATTTTCAACCAAAATAAAATTTTTAAATGTGACAAGCAGCAATGTGAAGATCATGTGAAGAAGACAAATTAGGATTTATATGCCAAAAAAAATTCAGGCCAAGGGGAGAATTGTTGAGGTTTTTTTGCCCTGAATTTGTAACCTATTAGGACTCTATTTCTTGAAGGATGAAAAAGAGTTCTAACAGGAATATATCTCCTTTTATGCCTATCCTTCTTTTCTTGAAGGATAAGTTTTAGACGTCCTATAAATAGGATCTTCTCTTCACAACAAAGAGAACACACAAAACTCCACAATGTAGTCTTTAAGAGAATTTAGTTTGGGGGAGATTTTTCTTCTCCAATATGATGTAGGCCATTTGGCAAAACCATTTTCAATAAAAGTCTTTTTAGTTTATTCCTTTTATATGTCTCCTTTATTGTCAACCAATGTTTGATGTGTTAGCTTCCGCATGCCATGTTATTTTGATCCCAACAAGTAAAAACTTGTTGCTCCCAAACGCACACGCAAGTATACGCGGTCGACAAGTAATAAAGTGATAAATCGAGTATCGTTCCCACGAGGACTATTCAGACTGAATTCTAGAAAATAATTTATATAAACTATTCAGGGATCTTTTTCCAATAGTGAGGATTTTATTAACTAAAGAACAGTAATTAAAAGGTAAAAGTGAATTCAAGCAATGGAGCAAAACTTGGTTGTTATCAGTAATAAGGAGACAGTCCAGGGTCAGAGTTACGAACAATCCAGTTAAGTTTTCCAATTGATTCCACTTCTTAAATCCCGGATTACTAACTAACAGACTAAATGTACCTGTGAAAACCTTTCGATTCTTCACAGTCTAGGCAGGATACTTCAATCCCTATATGTCTATGGGTTGAATCACGTGCACGCATTAACGAATTCTGCAATGGGTTAAACTAGGCAAGCAAGTATATGTGTATCCTACTCACAAATTGGTTCCCCGATGCCTGGGTTCACAAACTAGTTCTATTCTTTCTTATTACGTAATTAAATTCCCTCTTTCGAGTTCAATCTAAAAACCATAGATAATGCGTAAAAATCGGGCCCTGACAATTACACAAGTAAAATCAAGAAAGAATAAGTAATCCGTTATGGGATTTAATTAATGGGAATCAATCTTCAAACATCAACTTTCATGTAATACTCTAACCCTAGAACGATATAATTAGCTACGCATACTCATAATAACAACACAAGGAATTGTTGAAAATAATGAAATAATGATGAAATAAATTAATGGAAGGAAGAAAAACCCTTGTTATGATGTTACGAGCTCTCGAATTTGCTCCAAGGTCTGAACTCCTATCAAAAACTAAGTAAAAAGAGTATTTATAGGGTTTACAAACACCTTCTAATAAGTTAAACCCAAGCCTAGACGAAATAGGAAGTCAAAAACGTCCAGGGGCGCTATCACGGGCGCCACGCGCCTCGTAACGCGTTGGGACAAGCAGAATCCGTCGAAACTTGGGCGCTTTTGGGGCGCCCCGCGCCAGTAACGGCGCCAGAAAAGTGGGCGCTATAGGGGGCGCCCCGCGCCAGTTATAGCGCCAGGCTTATTTCGCTGCTTCGTCCGCAACTCGCGTCGTGTCGTGCCTTCGCGTGCTCGATCCAATCCTCAATCCAAATCCAATCTTTTCTTGCTCGATCATGCTCTTTAAAGCTCCAATTGCACTTCATAACAACCTACAATCATACGACATAAAATTAGTGCAAACTCACATTCATAAACTATAAAACGAGCGAATAACAAGCTCAAACGTGAGGAAATATTAAGGAAATATGGGCATAAAATGCCAAACATCACCACCCCACACTTGAACCCTTGCTCGCCCTCGAGCAAGTCACAACTAACTTCCCAACCTAGGTAAAACAGGTCTGCCTATGACTATGGTTGATACCGACCATCGAACCAATGCACACATGACTACTATGGATCCACAACATGCCAACAATTTACCAAAACCAAAAATATGAGAACAGCCACCCCAAAATGGCTCAAATGCACAAACTCAACTTATTGCAACCATGCTCCCACAAAATCACACCTATCTACTCAACCAAGAAGCCATCAGCTTCACCTATCTCATGCAAACCATGTGCCCTCACCAAAATGAAGCAAGAGAGTGTCCCTCAAGTATCACACACAACCATGAATATCAAGAATAGAATGGGGACAATAACAAACGAATTCACTCACTCTCATGAAAAGCTCACATGTCACACACAATGTACCATAGGCTTGCCCGTAGTGTAGGACTCCACTAATGTAAGCTCACTCCAATCGGGATTAACTATGACTTTAAAAAGGTTGTAATGTAGGCTAAGGGGAGGGTAGGATACATATGGTAATAGTGACTACCTCCCTAAGCACTTTAATACATCACATTCAAATCAAGCACAATCTCATCAAGCCACCCAACCAACACTTCTACACATACACCTTCTCAACAAGTAGTATTTTTCTTTTAAGCACACACTAGCAAGGAATGGACACCTTTTTCTCTTTTATTTCTTTTTCCACAATTTTTTTCTTTTTCTATTTCATTATCTTCCAACCTTGCCAATGCTCACAATCAACTACTTCACAAATTTAACAATTTTTTTCCCCTTCATTAGCTCCACTCAAAAACCTCCCAATATCCAACCACAACTCCTAACTAACAACAAAATATCAACTAAAGTGCTTAAGGAGTAAAGGGCCAAAAGAGACAATTTAGAACAAAGGCTCGGGGTGTGGGTGCCAACAAAAAGGGTCAAAGAATCACAACAATAATTTTTTCCAAGGTATATATGTAAGGGTAGACAAATCAAAAGAAGGCCTAGTATCATTTCCCGACTAGAGCAAACCTAGGATTTCGCTTTGCACACACACGGGGCAAGTTCTAGACATTAATATGCAACATGGAGTATAATAAAAATATGCCTCACAACACACATTGCACACGATCCACACAAAAAGGTTCCATCAACAACTCTCAATCAAGCATCTAGAGTGCAACTTGTGGAAAATTAAGCACTAATGCACAAAGGTTCACAATAAAGTCAAGCAAGTGGACTCAAGCATCTCAAGGGGGTCGTTCCAATTTTTCCTAGGCATGCATCACAATTAAAACCCAAGGACACCACAAGTAGCACATGCAATCAATTCAAGTCCACCGGTATCAAACACATCAAAGGCACCTAGCATTCCACATATTCCTTCGTCTAGGGTCATCTACAACTAACTATCCTAGTCCTAAAAATAAAAATACTACCCGGTTCAAAGGCCTCCCCGTGGAAAAGAACCGAGGCCATAAGAAAAACCATGGGGTGGATGACATGTACCACTAATAAAGACTAAAATGAAAATCTTTTTGGAATTTTTCATTGGTTTTCTATTTTTTTTTTTTTTTGATATATTAAAGCAAGAAACAAATCAAAACAAAGTCAAGTGACAAAAGAAAATCCTACGGTACATGCATCCCTAACCTCAAAAATAGATAAAGGGTAGTTCTCCACCCCACACTTAAACTAAGCACTGTCCTCAGTGCTAAAAATAAGAAAGTGCAAGGTAAAGAAAACTTCCCTGAAGACTCTAGTCCTTGGTGCTAGCATCCTCCAAGCTTCCATATAGTATGAGGTACTCAGACTTCCCTCATTAGGTCATCAACATTAGGCAAGGGTGAGGACACCCCACACTTAGCCTCGACAGTACATGAACCTGCAATCCAAGGAAAAACAAAAACTACGTGACACTATAAATAAAATAATACAAATACAAACTCGGGTTGCCTCCCGATGAGCGCCTTAGTTAACGTCGTGGCACGACGACACTTTTAGCTCACTTCCAGCATTTATGTCTTCTCTTCTTACGCCGAACCTTTGCTTTCTTCCTTTCTTTGAGAGAACCCCTCTTCAACTTCACATGTGGTTTACTTCCATCTTCTTGTCTGACACATTCAATCATAGAGCACTCTTCCACCTCAGCTATGTGCTCCTTCTTATTATAAACCTTGAAAGTAACCTTTTCTCCTTGCGCTGTAACAGTCATCTCACCCAGCTCCATGTCAATTACTGCCTTCGAGCTGACTAAGAATGGTCTCCCCAAAATGATTGGAGCTTCTCGGTCCTCTTCATAATCTAGGACTACAAAATTAGCAGAGAATGTAAACTTACCAACTTTTAGCAACACATCCTCCAACTTACCATCAGGGTGAGTGAGTGATCCATTCGCCATCTTAAGAGTAACTGAAGAGGGCTTGACTGCTCCTAGCCCTAACCTTTTGCACACAGACAGAGGCATGAGATTTATGCTCGCACCCAGATCACACAATGCACCAGTGATATTATGCCCTCCAATGGTGCAAGGAATAGTAAACCTCCCAGGATCTTGAAGTTTTGGAGGTAGCTTGCTCAAGATTGTGCTACACTCCTCAACTAACTCAACTGTATCTATCTCTTGAGGCTTTTTCTTCTTGACTAAAATTTCTTTTAAGAACTTCACAAAGGATGGCATCAATTCAAACACATCAGTCAAAGGAATATTAACTTGAAGTTCTTTCAACATACTCACAAATTTTTGATACTGGGCCAGATCCTTCGATGGTAATAGTTTCTGTGGGAATGGTGGAGGCGGCAGAGGTGCCTCCTTTCTCTCTTCTTTCTTTTTTACCTTCTCCACTTTTTCAATTTTTTCTATTTCAGCTCTCTCCTCGGACGGGGCCATCAGCTCTCCACCTTCAATTAAAGTCACTGCAAGACATTGTTCAGGCTCTTTTTTAACAGTGCTTATTTCTCCCACCAACTGCCCCAACTGGTGCTCCAGGTTCTTGTGAGCATTGGCAATATCTTGTATGGCCACTGCATGGGCTGCAGTGTCAGCTATCATTCTCTGCTGGCCCGCCATTAACTGCTTTAACATCTCTTCAACTGAATAGCTAACCTGCTGTGGTGGAGCTGGAAGTGGGTGGTAATTATTCGGGGCTCTCGTATTGCCTTGATAATAACCATTACCAAACTGATTTTGACCCTGCAGCCTGTTTTGATTGCCTACGTAATAAACTAACTCTGGATTAGAGGAGCAAACCTCTGTAGCATGGTCTTGACCACAAACCTCACAAAAGCTCTGGAGTTGTTGCACTGGAACCACTGGTTGCTGAGCCTTTGGCAGAGCTAACTTGCTAATTTGATTTCAAATAGCATCCATCCTCGCCCTTAGCTCTGAAACTGCATCTAACTGAAGTACCCCTGCAGGTTTCTGCGTAATAGCTCTACCATGTCCCTGCCAATCAGGATTGCTCTGCGAAAACTTATCTAGCAAATCATAAATTTGATCAAAATTTAAGGCCAGTACTTGGCCTCCAGCAGCAGCATCAACCACGATCTTAGTGTGTTGGTTCAACCCCTCAACAAAAGTGTGTGCAACAACCTCATTGGATTGGTTGTGGTGTGGACAATCTCTCAATAAGGCTTTAAATCGCTCCCAGGCTGAATACAAAGACTCTCCTTCTAACTGTCTGAAGGACATAATTTCACTCCTCAGCTGGGCTGTCTTGGCAGATGGATAAAATTTAGCCAAGAACTTCTTAGCCAAATCCTCCTAAGTAGTGATAGACCCAGACTTTTCAGCCTTTAACCACTTCCTTGCTGCCCCAATCAGTGAAAACGGGAACAACGTCAAGCGGACATAATCAACAGGAACTCCCTTCGGTGTGTAAGTATCACTGATCTCCAAGAAATTCTGGATATGTTGTTGTGGATCCTCGCTAAGTAATCCAGTAAATTGTCCAGTCACATGTAACAGTTGTATCATGCCGGACTTAATTTCAAAGTGCCCGGTGATTTCAGGCTTGACTATGCTCGAGGCTACTCCCTCCAGGCTGGGGAGAGCAACATCTCGCACAGCTAAAGCTTGTTCTTCTGCCATTCCTGTAGGTAAAGATCAAGCAGGACCTAATACCTGAAACAGCACAAAACTCAAAACAAAAATTAAACCTGAATAGAAAGTAATAAACTGTTCAAAAAGAAATCAGTCAATTATTTAGTCCCCAGCATCGGCGCCAAAAACTTGTTGCTCCCAAACGCACACGCAAGTATACGCGGTCGACAAGTAATAAAGTGATAAATCGAGTATCGTTCCCACGAGGACTATTCAGACTGAATTCTAGCAAACAATTTATATAGACTATTCAGGGATCTTTTTCCAATAGTGAGGATTTTATTAACTAAAGAACAGTAATTAAAAGGTAAAAGTGAATTCAAGCAATGGAGCAAAACTTGGTTGTTATCAGTAATAAGGAGACAGTCCAGGGTCAGAGTTACGAACAATCCAGTTGAGTTTTCCAATTGATTCCACTTCTTAAATCCCGGATTACTAACTAACAGAGTAAATGTACCTGTGAAAACCTTTTGATTCTTCACAATCTATGCAGGCTACTTCAATCCCTATATGTCTATGGGTTGAATCACGTGCACGCATTAACGAATTCTGTAATGGGTTAAACTAGGCAAGCAAGTATATGTGTATCCTACTCACAAATTGGTTCCCCGATGCCCGGGTTCACAAACTAGTTCTATTCTTTCTTATTACGTAATTAAATTCCCTCTTTCGAGTTCAATCTAAAAACCATAGATAATGCGTAAAAATCGGGCCCTGACAATTACACAAGTAAAATCAAGAAAGAATAAGTAATCCGTTATGGGATTTAATTAATGGGAATCAATCTTCAAACATCAACTTTCATGTAATACTCTAACCCTAGAACGATATAATTAGCTACGCATACTCATAATAACAACACAAGGAATTGTTGAAATAATGAAATAATGATGAAATAAATTAATGGAAGGAAGAAAAACCCTTGTTAAGATGTTATGAGCTCTCGAATTTGCTCCAAGATCTGAACTCATATCAAAAACTAAGTAAAAAGAGTATTTATAGGGTTTACAAACACCTTCTAATAAGTTAAACCCAAGCCTAGACGAAATAGGAAGTCAAAACGGGCGCCTCGAGCCTCGTAACGCGTTCGGACAAGCAGAATCCGTCGAAACTTGGGCGCTTTTGGGGCGCCCCGCGCCAGTAACGGCGCCAGAAAAGTGGGCGCTATAGGGGGCGCCCCGCGCCAATTATAGCGCCAGGCTTATTTCGCTGCTTCGTCCGCAACACGCGTCGTGTCGTGCCTTCGCGTGCTCGATCCAATCCTCAATCCAAATCCAATCTTTTCTTGCTCGATCATGCTCTTTAAAGCTCCAATTGCACTTCATAACAACCTACAATCATACGACATAAATTTAATGCAAACTCACATTCATAAACTATAAAACGAGCGAATAACAAGCTCAAACGTGAGGAAATATTAAGGAAATATTGGCATAAAATGCCAAACATCATCTATCTTATTTGTGAATTGATGGATGAATGATATCTCTTTTATAAGTTGCAAAGCAATCGAAGAGTTATATATTTGAACTAATATATTAAATTCATACATGTACTTATTAGAAATACTTCATTAATGGAATCCAAAAATACAGTGGATTTGTAACAATAATCTTGCCAAATACAAAGTGAAAAAAAACGTACTTTAACCGGTAACTGTTGCCTTTTCCGGTGATTTTGTCAGTGAACTGGATATTTTTTAAATAAAAAATTAGAGTTAAAATAGGTCATGTTTTGGTAATTAAAAATAAAAAGGAAGAAAGAGAAATTTACGAAATTGATGAAGAGGAGACGAAATTGAAGAAGAGGAGACGGGTTTGGACGATGGTGTATTTGGACGGAGCTTATTGCATCTATCAACACTTGCTTGATATTCGAGTCATTAATTCGCAACATAATCACCAACGCATCGTGATGCGGAAATATCATCCCATCAATGTCCTCATCATTAAACATAATCTCCCTCTTTGAATTACCATCACAGCTTTGCTTTTCATGATTCACGGAGACTTTGAAATTTTTTTTGCCCGAGGTATAAGTTATGTCATTGGCCTCTGAGCCTCCGGGGATCACATTTACTACACTTTTAGGAGATGGAGGCCCCTGCTTTTGGCAAAACTTTGTCCCCAAAAGATTCTTTTAACATCTCTTTCTTAAGCAAATGGACCACCTCATGTCGCAAAGGTTTGCAATCTTCAGTGAGGTGACCCTGGTCTTCATGAAAATCACACCATAGGCTTTTATCCCTCTTATCGGGGTCAGATCTCATATCTTAGGGGAGTTTCACCGACTTTTCCGTCATCCCCTTCAACGTAGTCACCAACTCTGAAGTAGAAACGTTGAAATTATATTTTGAAATTCGGAGCAAACTTGGCTCCTTTGAAACCAAAGATGGCGTGGTGCTATTCCTCCGAGCTGGGTTGTTATTTCTGTTGTTCTTATTTCCAAACCTTTGGCTCGCATGCTGCTTCAGAGGGTCATAAGGATCATATCGTGATATTGAGTTTCCCCTCGGCACCTCATTGTGTCTAGAAGACTCAGAACGATCTCTATACCCGGAACCACGGCTCGCAACATAACGGTTTCTATACCTGGAACCACGACTTGCAAACTTCATCTCCTCCTCCACTATAATCTTAGAGCAAGTTCTTGTGTGTACATCATCCCAAGTCATGCATACCATTCTTGCAAATTTTTCTTTAACTCAGCACAAGCCTCCGAGCTATCAGCATTCAAGTTATTTGTGTAAGCCAAAATTGCCATATCATCCTCTATCAGAGACATGGGCATTTGTTCCGCTTGAAAGCGCTTGATGAAATCTCGAAGGGGCTCCCCCAGCCTCTAGTTGACGTGGAATATGTCTTCCTTTCTCTTACGGAAATGTGTTTTGATGAACAAATCATTCATTTCATCAAATGACCCAATAGATTCGACATGCAAGTGCATATACCAATTCAATGCTCCTTTCTCTAGCGTCTCTCCAAATTTCTTAAGGAACACTGAGTCTAGCTCCAACTTAGTTAGGTCATTCCCCTTCACCATCACCATATACTCGGTGATGTGATCTGTGGGGTCAGACGTACCATCATACTTTTTCAGCAACTGCAACTTGAACTTCTAGGGAATCGGAGCCAGAGCAGCTTCTGGCTTGAAAGCTTGTTACTTGCACTTGGAAATATCTATCAACTTGAGATATGTTGGTGATCTAGGAATCTGTTCCATCCGTTCTTCAAACTTAGTCTCGAACTCTTTTTTCTATTTTTCCAACTGGTCCAACAAGACGGTCTGTTGAACCGTGGTAGTTGACTCAGTCACCACAGGAATGGTGGCTAAAGGTATAGTCCCCGAGCCCCCAAACCCGACTCCATTTGGAAGTGCCCCCCCCCCCCATTACTGCACCCTGAGTAATAGAAGTCGGAGTGCCTCCTACAGGAATCACAGGTGCGGTGATTGTAGGCCTGAAACTCTCGGGGAGTGTTTCCAATGAATGGTGCACCTGTTCGCTTATTCTTGCCTACTCCTCCAAGGCTTCGCGAGTTTGATCCATAAAATCCCTAAGGTATACCTGCAAGGAATCGGATCCTGAAGTACTTGCCCCACGTTCATCGGGGGGATCTGGTCATGCTTAGAATGAGCATCATTAGTGGTCTGATCTCTGCGACCTTCTGGACCAATGGGGCGTGCTTGATCTTCAATTGTTTAGCTTTTAGTGTTGCCTTCAACTATCTTGAAGGAAAAAGATGCACAAACTGAAAGGTGTGTAGCAACCTTGCAATGATCTCAATTGCTTGAGTCCTGCGGTGGGTGCCAAGCTATATCGGTACTTAGGATACAACTGATTTGTTTAAGGGTTACAAATAGTTAGTCGTATCAAGGTAATAATTACTGAATGTAAAGATGAAATAAAGGATAAAAGTAACAAGAAGGATAAATAAATATTGTATTATGATGAGAGTATAAATTGACAGAGTTTGGCATGTATTTGTGGTTGTCTATTCAACTGATTTCAAGTCCTATTTATAGTGCCCAGTTGTTGAAACTCAATGGCCGCATTAAGTACCCATGTTCTCACGTAAGACCATGGGGAGACACTGAGGTGTATTCAATGAGTTGCATGGCAGTTACAAACTCATTCGGTGCAGCTTCAAGTCAAACCGGCACTTCACGAATCAGGCTTTCAGAGAGTTTCATACGAGACCAAATCCACGGAGACCCATTGCTCGAGCCTCCATGCTATTACTCGTTGTTATCTGATTCCTTGGTCCCTTTCTTACCTCTAGAACCAAAGATCTTTCCCTGATAGATTGTATCCGTGTGATACATGTTCGTGACACAATTATACCGATACAAGACCATCCACGACGGAACCTTGCTCTACAATTGGAGATTTTATCCCGCAAAAATGATGCCGCCAGTAACCCTTATTATTATTATTAATTTTTCTTAATATACTTATAGCACAAATAATAATATTGATCTCAATGATTTAAACATGATATTGGCTCTTGATACCACTTGTAAGAATCAAATTGTAGATGAATACATTTACCCAAGATCTACCATGTCAAATCATTAAGAAAAACAGGCTGAATGCGGAAGCGTACCTGAACCCATAGAAACTAATGATGTCATCTTGCGGTTAGGTCTTCCAAACCATCACGTGGGACGACTGTCACTTTTCCAACAATGAGGTATCATAAAAGAAACTCTACGTTTGATTAGGGGATCACAACCCTATTTATAGTTGCACACACTTTATGTATTTCTAATTAAGCTCATCATTAAATTAGAATATAAATCTAGGTATTTACATAGATGACTCATACTTTCTGAGGTGTCTAATTAGGTCCATCTAAATTTAAATCTTAGTAGATCACTTTATTTGGGTTAATCTTTTAATGATAGTAGTTAACTTATAACTACTGATACATATATATTTGTGCAAGTCCATATATTCTTACATATTATTCTCAACATATGCAGTTGAAAAGAGTTACTCAATTACTCTTGTTTTGTTATATCCACTCACATTAATCTCTAAAGTATTGTATTAAAAATGAATACAATGCTTATTCATCATAGGTAACTACAGATTTGATTGATTGAGAAGTGTAATTTCTATTATGAATTTGTCTATGTTCACTTATAAAATTAGAAGAAAAAAAATGAGTTTACATATTGTCTAATTTGAAAATATAGCTAATGAAACTATACCATATATTATTTTTTTCATTATAATTCTCTCTGGAAAGTTCTCTCAAGACATAAAGGAAGTTCATTAAAATAGCTATTTCTTAAAAAATTGTAAAATACAAACTGAAATTATTTTATGTCTCAAAAATCAAAATTCAAATACTTTTAAACACCGTCAAATCGTACAAATCATAAAGGGTTTGAAAACTCGGACTCACAAATGCCCCAGCGAGGAGATGTGAGAGGTTGGTGGTGTTGGGTCTACAGAAAAGTAGAGGTAGACCAAAGAAGAATTGGGTGAGGTTGATTAGACAAGACATAGTTCATATCCAGATCACCGAGGAAATGACCCTAGATCGAAAATATCAAGGATAAGAGTAGAATGTCAGAAAGTAGCCAAGCGATTTCAGTCATATTAGCATTAGCATTATGTATGTATGTATGTATGTATGTATGTATGTATGTATGTATGTATGTATGTATGTATGTATGTATGTATGTATGTATGTATGTACGTACGTATGTATTCTTCGAGAATGTTGATACTGCTGTTGCATTTACTTTGGCTATCTTTTGTTTGCATGCTTCAATTGTATTGCTACTGTTGTTTCATTTACTTTGGATATCATTAGTTTTTATGTATGTATTTTCTCTATCCTATTACTTTCACCTTGTCTTTTTTCATACCAGTTTTCAAAAATATTTTTCTTCAATCGATGGTCTATCGAAAACAAACTCTCTACCTTTTCAAGGTAGGGGGTAAGGTTTGAATACACAAAATTAACAGAAATAGGACATTGTTGTGTTATTGTTAGATTTTTTGTCTATGTTAAAAAAAAAAATTATTTAAGTTAGCTATTATCATCAAAACTAAACTTTAAGCCTCATTGTCATAACATGAAAATTTTGCCGGACTCTAAGGATTTTCTCAGGAATAAAGTCCCAAATTTTTCCCGGAGAAAACTTAAAAAATCACCAAGAATTTCTCCATGTTCTGTCAATGTGGCAAAAACTTAAATAATTTAAAATGTATGTCCAAAAAACTTAATGTGGTGCTCCATCATGGTAACTGGGCCCAAAAAGTTGGTAGTTGAAAATTGAAAAAAAATAAAAAATTACAACACACTATAGCTTTATGATTTTTTTTTCTTTTTTACAATATTAAATATTTTTATAACTTACAAAAAATAGCGACATTCCTAGTACATGCTACAAAATATAGCAGAATGTTAAAAAAAAAAAAAAAAAACATATCGTAAAAGTAAATAACAAAAGGGGTAAATTTAATCATATTTTTATGGCCGAAATCATACTTAGTTTTGTTTAATTTTATTAATCTTTAAAGTTTTTAATGTATACCATTTTACTCTCTCTCTCTCTCAAAACTCTTTTTGTCATAAGATAGCAGATTTGTAATATCTTCTCCTCTGATTGTAGTGTTAAAATTCTCTAATTTTTTTTTTTATCTCACACGATTTCTCTCACATTACATTCATTCTTTGCACGATTTTGTTGGGGTTTGTCAGCCTCTTTACCCTTTCTTCACCATGTTTCATGGTTAAGAATTCATCTTTTTCTAATATTAAATAAAAGTTTTCCTTTCTTCGTTGTTTTTTTATGTGTGTGGCTTTAATATTTTTGCTCTACTCATAAGTTAATTCCAGGAAAAGATACGTTGGAAAAACGAAAAAAATCTTTCCTCTTTATTTTTTTTAGAAAGAAAACAAATGACCGATCATTTGCTGATTGCACAACATGGAACAAGTGCTACATAATAGGAAAAAAAGTTCTACAAAATTGCTACTATACAACACAAATTTTTACAGTTTCTGTATAATAGGAAAACAAGTTTTATACAATCCGTAAACAAGCTCTATACAATAGCTGCTATACAACAACAAATATATAACAACTGCTATAAATAGTCATACAACTGCAGTTCATCAGTCGCACATCAGCTATACAACACGTCATATAGCAGTGAATCAATATTTTTCATGTTTAATTTTTCGCCAGTACATTCAAGACAATAGTTGTATCACAAATACAAATTTGAGGCAATTATGTCAGTATAAATTACAGTCATACAATTTTATAAAATAGGGAAACAAGTTATATACATCAGGGAAACAAGTTCTACACAATAGGGAAACACGTGCTATACAGCATGGAAGTAAGTTCATACAACTATAATACAACACAAATCCTACCATGTTTATACAATAAGGAAATAGATTCTATACAATCGAAAAACAAGTTCTATACAATAGTTGCTATATATCAGAAACTATATAACAATTTCTATGGAATAGCCATACGATTTCAATACAATAGTCATTGAAAATAAAATCGAACTCTCACGTCATTATAATTCTCCAGTGGCGGAGATTGGTCATTCAATTTATACTTGATTTCAATGTGGTTCTCCATCGTTTCAACCCTTAGTTGTTGTGCTATTGTAGCACATAGCTCTTCAAAACTAGAATTAGGGCTTACAAGAACCTCATCGACTAAGAAATCAACATATTTGTCATTTCTACCCCAACCTCCATTGTATTGCAGGACAATCGTTATTGTAGCCATCAGATCCAAACCAAATACCTAATTTGACGTGAAATTTAAGTCATGATCCATACAAAATATACCGTAGAATCATAATTCAATTTTGAAACAAAAAAGATTGTTACTTTTTTTAATCTTCGAAAGCTGTGTTGTTGTGCTTCAATTGGGATCCTTATAGCAGAGAAAAGTTATGGAGCAGAGTGAACATTATGGAGCAGAGAGAACACACTGCTTTGAAAATTAAATTTTTATGTTTCTAATTGGGTAATTGAAATCACAAAATTTTAAGAACTGAATAGTTATGCATACAATCTAGCGCTATTTTTGTGTTGGCCTCGATCTAGTTTTGATTTTGATAAAGACTCTTATTATGACACTCCACCCTTATTTGACGAAGAAGAACATGAACAAGAATTTTATTTTTCACCTACTATTTATAATGATGAAATTCATGATTTTGGTGAAGAGTTGGCTCAAGTGGGGAATGATTGTGATTTGTCTACTTTTAAATCTCCACTACTTGTTGATAGTATACATGTTGGTTATGAGGAAAACTCTTGTGCGCTTCTTAATCCATTAACTATTTCTTGCACTAGCTCTTGTGTTTTCGTGCATAAAAGTGATGAAAAACCTTTTGAAAGGGGAGGTGAGATTCAAGAGGTGGTGGAAAGGAACACAATTGAATTCCTAGATGAATATGGAGAAATCAATTCTTGTTGGATATTGGAAGACGAAAGCTTAGTGGCTAATTTTTGAGTCGTTAAACCTGTTGATTATATTGATCCTTATTTAAAGGTTTATGATATGAAGTTTCACAAAGCCATTGCTATGATGGAGGCTTTCTATACAAGAATACAAGGTGATGTTTTTCCATTAAGGAACAAGTCCAAGTATGGTATGTATAATTCGTTAATTAGAATTCTTGGACTCTTTAGAACACCTAAGGTATTTTTGGAGGTAATGAATATTGTTCTTGTTTCTTATGTTGGTGACTTTGTTATTTTGGAAGATGATGATATTTTGATGTATACCAAGTCATTAACTATAATATCAAAATTTAAGAGTAAAAGTAAAATTTATGGATACTACTTAATGTTGTTCCAACCAAGAAAATTTGTTGTGGAATTGGTTATTATTTCTTTTGTACTTCTACTACTTTCTCTTTTGTGCAGGTTTGAATTCGAGGACGAATTCCTTCAAGAAGAGGGGAATGATAGCATCCATGGAAGGAAAAAATCCATTGAAATACTTGGATAAAGCTTTGGAAGCTCTTGGAAGGCATATGACAAGATCTCACATAAAGAAAGCTCAAAACAAGCCAATTGCACTTGAATTGTGAAGAGAAAGAGCTCGAGCCAAGGATGACCTTTTGTCTAAGTGATATAAATATTATATTGTCCTAATTGAGGAGCCTAAAGTGTGCAAATCTTGAAGCCCAAGAAGAGCCATATAGGCTCACGTTTTTAGCCCATAAAATGTGCTTAGTTTCAGCCCAAAAACGTGCAAAGGATGGTCAAAGGATTTCCATGAAGTGTACCCCAAGTTGCTTGCAAGTTGCTATCAAGGATTCCTAGTTCAAGTGGGATTCATTGGGATATATTTTCCTATATTAATTAGGTTTTGATTCCAATATTAATTAGGATTAGTTTACCAAGTTTATTTAGGATATTATTTACTTTTCCTAGTTTAGTTTTAATTTACTTCCTTTTCCTATTTTATTAGGATTTTCTTTCCTAGTTGGTTTCTTTTCCTATTTCATTATTACTTAGAAACTATATTTGAGTAGGATTTTGTAAGGCCTATGGCCAGCCCCTACTCCTATATAAAGGGGTTATTTTCTTTACTTTTAGAACGACAACAATAGATTTATGATGAATAAAAATTGAGAGGTTTTCTCTTGCACTTTTGTGTATGGCTACTCTTTGATTTATCTTTCAACCTTCAAGTCTGCACTTTTAGGTGATGAGGTATTTCTTCTTCAAATCTTTAGATTACTTTTAGGTATTCAAGAAAGGCCGCATAAACCCTATTTTACTGTTGTTCTTTGTTACTCTAACGGGGGTCGGGATTCTATAATCTACTTCTTGTGTTATTCTCTACCAAAGGCGATTAGCTAGTCTAATTGTTGTTGTTAGGAGTCTCTTTTCAAGATTTTGACTTGTCTTGAATTTCTAGTTTCATTCTTGAGATTCTTGATCCGTTCTTGATTTCAAGAAACTCTTTCTTGAATTCATTTTATCCTTATTTTCAATTCTTGTTTGGTTTTAGGTATATTTTCTTAGCTTCCGCGTATTTCTTTATCAAGTTCTTGGATCCATAACGTGAGCGTTATCAAGAGGTATCGTGATTGTTATCAAGAATATGGAGAGAGTTTATTATCCATATCGTGTGCGTATCAAACTGTTAGGATTTTTGCCCTGAATTTCTATTTTATTAGGACTCCTCTTTCTTGAAGGAAGGAAAAAAGACTCCTAACAGAAATATATCTCCTTCAGATGACTTATCCTTTACTTAAGGAAGAAGTTTTGACAACTATAAATTGATGAGTTTTTTCTTCTCAACACCATCACAAAACTCCACAATGTAGTCTTAGAAGAATTTTGTTTAGGGGAGGCTTTTCTCCCAAATATGTAGGCATGTTGGCCAAACTACTTTAAATAAACGTCTTTTCATATATGTCTTCTTTTCTGCCTGATTTATTGTCAATCAAGTTTGTTTTGTCAGCTTCCGCATGACGCCATGTTATTTCGATCCCAACAAGTGGTATCAGAGCCATGTTCAACCAATGGTTCGATGAGCCAGGTTAAGAAGATTGAAGACATGTTCAAGGCGGTTCAGTTCTAACCGCAAGCAATATGATGATAATGAAGTTTTATCCAATAAATTTGAATGTGATGCTACATGTGGAGTAAAATTTTCAACCATAATTTCAACATTGTTGCTGCTACATCTTTAAAAATAAAACCCTATTTTTAACCCATGTTCGGGCTGCTTTTAACCAATCTCAGTTTTAACCCATGGTTATTGTAACACTTGGGCTCCCTTTTAACCCATTTTTGGGCTCCTTTTTAACCCATTGTCGGGCTATTTTCAACCAAAATAAAATTTTTAAATGTGACAAGCAGCAATGTGAAGATCATGTGAAGAAGACAAATTAGGATTTATATGCCAAAAAAAATTCAGGCCAAGGGGAGAATTGTTGAGGTTTTTTTGCCCTGAATTTGTAACCTATTAGGACTCTATTTCTTGAAGGATGAAAAAGAGTTCTAACAGGAATATATCTCCTTTTATGCCTATCCTTCTTTTCTTGAAGGATAAGTTTTAGACGTCCTATAAATAGGATCTTCTCTTCACAACAAAGAGAACACACAAAACTCCACAATGTAGTCTTTAAGAGAATTTAGTTTGGGGGAGATTTTTCTTCTCCAATATGATGTAGGCCATTTGGCAAAACCATTTTCAATAAAAGTCTTTTTAGTTTATTCCTTTTATATGTCTCCTTTATTGTCAACCAATGTTTGATGTGTTAGCTTCCGCATGCCATGTTATTTTGATCCCAACAAGTAAAAACTTGTTGCTCCCAAACGCACACGCAAGTATACGCGGTCGACAAGTAATAAAGTGATAAATCGAGTATCGTTCCCACGAGGACTATTCAGACTGAATTCTAGAAAATAATTTATATAAACTATTCAGGGATCTTTTTCCAATAGTGAGGATTTTATTAACTAAAGAACAGTAATTAAAAGGTAAAAGTGAATTCAAGCAATGGAGCAAAACTTGGTTGTTATCAGTAATAAGGAGACAGTCCAGGGTCAGAGTTACGAACAATCCAGTTAAGTTTTCCAATTGATTCCACTTCTTAAATCCCGGATTACTAACTAACAGACTAAATGTACCTGTGAAAACCTTCCGATTCTTCACAGTCTAGGCAGGATACTTCATTCCCTATATGTCTATGGGTTGAATCACGTGCACGCATTAACGAATTCTGCAATGGGTTAAACTAGGCAAGCAAGTATATGTGTATCCTACTCACAAATTGGTTCCCCGATGCCTGGGTTCACAAACTAGTTCTATTCTTTCTTATTACGTAATTAAATTCCCTCTTTCGAGTTCAATCTAAAAACCATAGATAATGCGTAAAAATCGGGCCCTGACAATTACACAAGTAAAATCAAGAAAGAATAAGTAATCCGTTATGGGATTTAATTAATGGGAATCAATCTTCAAACATCAACTTTCATGTAATACTCTAACCCTAGAACGATATAATTAGCTACGCATACTCATAATAACAACACAAGGAATTGTTGAAAATAATGAAATAATGATGAAATAAATTAATGGAAGGAAGAAAAACCCTTGTTATGATGTTACGAGCTCTCGAATTTGCTCCAAGGTCTGAACTCCTATCAAAAACTAAGTAAAAAGAGTATTTATAGGGTTTACAAACACCTTCTAATAAGTTAAACCCAAGCCTAGACGAAATAGGAAGTCAAAAACGTCCAGGGGCGCTATCACGGGCGCCACGCGCCTCGTAACGCGTTGGGACAAGCAGAATCCGTCGAAACTTGGGCGCTTTTGGGGCGCCCCGCGCCAGTAACGGCGCCAGAAAAGTGGGCGCTATAGGGGGCGCCCCGCGTCAGTTATAGCGCCAGGCTTATTTCGCTGCTTCGTCCGCAACTCGCGTCGTGTCGTGCCTTCGCGTGCTCGATCCAATCCTCAATCCAAATCCAATCTTTTCTTGCTCGATCATGCTCTTTAAAGCTCCAATTGCACTTCATAACAACCTACAATCATACGACATAAAATTAGTGCAAACTCACATTCATAAACTATAAAACGAGCGAATAACAAGCTCAAACGTGAGGAAATATTAAGGAAATATGGGCATAAAATGCCAAACATCACCACCCCACACTTGAACCCTTGCTCGCCCTCGAGCAAGTCACAACTAACTTCCCAACCTAGGTAAAACAGGTCTGCCTATGACTATGGTTGATACCGACCATCGAACCAATGCACACATGACTACTATGGATCCACAACATGCCAACAATTTACCAAAACCAAAAATATGAGAACAGCCACCCCAAAATGGCTCAAATGCACAAACTCAACTTATTGCAACCATGCTCCCACAAAATCACACCTATCTACTCAACCAAGAAGCCATCAGCTTCACCTATCTCATGCAAACCATGTGCCCTCACCAAAATGAAGCAAGAGAGTGTCCCCCAAGTATCACACACAACCATGAATATCAAGAATAGAATGGGGACAATAACAAACGAATTCACTCACTCTCATGAAAAGCTCACATGTCACACACAATGTACCATAGGCTTGCCCGTAGTGTAGGACTCCACTAATGTAAGCTCACTCCAATCGGGATTAACTATGACTTTAAAAAGGTTGTAATGTAGGCTAAGGGGAGGGTAGGATACATATGGTAATAGTGACTACCTCCCTAAGCACTTTAATACATCACATTCAAATCAAGCACAATCTCATCAAGCCACCCAACCAACACTTCTACACATACACCTTCTCAACAAGTAGTATTTTTCTTTTAAGCACACACTAGCAAGGAATGGACACCTTTTTCTCTTTTATTTCTTTTTCCACAATTTTTTTCTTTTTCTATTTCATTATCTTCCAACCTTGCCAATGCTCACAATCAACTACTTCACAAATTTAACAATTTTTTCCCCTTCATTAGCTCCACTCAAAAACCTCCCAATATCCAACCACAACTCCTAACTAACAACAAAATATCAACTAAAGTGCTTAAGGAGTAAAGGGCCAAAAGAGACAATTTAGAACAAAGGCTCGGGGTGTGGGTGCCAACAAAAAGGGTCAAAGAATCACAACAACAATTTTTTCCAAGGTATATATGTAAGGGTAGGCAAATCAAAAGAAGGCCTAGTATCATTTTCCGACTAGAGCAAACCTAGGATTTCGCTTTGCACACACACGGGGCAAGTTCTAGACATTAATATGCAACATGGAGTATAATAAAAATATTCCTCACAACACACATTGCACACGATCCACACAAAAAGGTTCCATCAACAACTCTCAATCAAGCATCTAGAGTGCAACTTGTGGAAAATTAAGCACTAATGCACAAAGGTTCAGAATAAAGTCAAGCAAGTGGACTCAAGCATCTCAAGGGGGTGGTTCCAATTTTTCCTAGGCATGCATCACAATTAAAACCCAAGGACACCACAAATAGCACATGCAATCAATTCAAGTCCACCGGTATCAAACACATCAAAGGCACCTAGCATTCCACCTATTCCTTCGTCTAGGGTCATCTACAACTAACTATCCTAATCCTAAAAATAAAAATACTACCCGGTTCAAAGGCCTCCCCGTGGAAAAGAACCGAGGCCATAAGAAAAACCACGGGGTGGATGACATGTACCACTAATAAAGACTAAAAGGAAAATCTTTTTGGAATTTTTCATTGGTTTTCTATTTTTTTTTTTTTTTGATATATTAAAGCAAGAAACAAATCAAAACAAAGTCAAGTGACAAAAGAAAATCCTACGGTACATGCATCCCTAACCTCAAAAATAGATAAAGGGTAGTTCTCCACCCCACACTTAAACTAAGCACTGTCCTCAGTGCTAAAAATAAGAAAGTGCAAAGTAAAGAAAACTTCCCTGAAGACTCTAGTCCTTGGTGCTAGCATCCTCCAAGCTTCCATATAGTATGAGGTACTCAGACTTCCCTCATTAGGTCATCAATATTAGGCAAGGGTGAGGACACCCCACACTTAGCCTCGACAGTACATGAACCTGCAATCCAAGGAAAGACAAAAACTACGTGACACTATAAATAAAATAATACAAATACAAACTCGGGTTGCCTCCCGAGGAGCGCCTTAGTTAACGTCGTGGCACGACGATACTTTTAGCTCACTTCCAGCATTTATGTCTTCTCTTCTTACGCCGAACCTTTGCTTTCTTCCTTTCTTTGAGAGAACCCCTCTTCAACTTCACATGTGGTTTACTTCCATCTTCTTGTCTGACACATTCAATCATAGAGCACTCTTCCACCTCAGCTATGTGCTCCTTCTCATTATAAACCTTGAAAGTAACCTTTTCTCCATGCGCTGTAACAGTCATCTCACCCAGCTCCATGTCAATTACTGCCTTCGAGGTGACTAAGAATGGCCTCCCCAAAATGATTGGAGCTTCTCGGTCCTCTTCATAATCTAGGACTACAAAATTAGCAGAGAATGTAAACTTACCAACTTTTAGCAACACATCCTCCAACTTACCATCAGGGTGAGTGAGTGATCCATTCGCCATCTTAAGAGTAACTGAAGAGGGCTTGACTGCTCCTAGCCCTAACCTTTTGCACACAGACAGAGGCATGAGATTTATGCTCGCACCCAGATCACACAATGCACCAGTGATATTATGCCCTCCAATGGTGCAAGGAATAGTAAACCTCCCAGGATCTTGAAGTTTTGGAGGTAGCTTGCTCAAGATTGTGCTACACTCCTCAACTAACTCAACTGTATCTATCTCTTGAGGCTTTTTCTTCTTGACTAAAATTTCTTTTAAGAACTTCACAAAGGATGGCATCAATTCAAACACATCAGTCAAAGGAATATTAACTTGAAGTTCTTTCAACATACTCACAAATTTTTGATACTGGGCCAGATCCTTCGATGGTAATAGTTTCTGTGGGAATGGTGGAGGCGGCAGAGGTGCCTCCTTTCTCTCTTCTTTATTTTTTACCTTCTCCACTTTTTCAATTTTTTCTATTTCAGCTCTGTCCTCGGACGGGGCCATCAGCTCTCCACCTTCAATTAAAGTCACTGCAAGACATTGTTCAGGCTCTTTTTTAACAGTGCTTATTTCTCCAACCAACTGCCCCAACTGGTGCTCCAGGTTCTTGTGAGCATTGGAAATATCTTGTATGGCCACTGCATGGGCTGCAGTGTCAGCTATCATTCTCTGCTGGCCCGCCATTAACTGCTTTAACATCTCTTCAACTGAATAGCTAACCTGCTGTGGTGGAGCTGGAAGTGGGTGGTAATTATTCGGGGCTCTCGTATTGCCTTGATAATAACCATTACCAAACTGATTTTGACCCTGCAGCCTGTTTTGATTGCCTACGTAATAAACTGACTCTGGATTAGAGGAGCAAACCTCTGTAGCATGGTCTTGACCACAAACCTCACAAAAGCTCTGGAGTTGTTGCACTGGAGCCACTGGTTGCTGAGCCTTTGGCAGAGCTAACTTGCTAATTTGATTGGAAATAGCATCCATCCTCGCCCTTAGCTCTGAAACTGCATTTAACTGAAGTACCCCTGCAGGTTTCTGCGTAATAGCTCTACCATGTCCCCGCCAATCAGGATTGCTCTGCGAAAACTTATCTAGCAAATCATAAATTTGATCAAAATTTAAGGCCAGTACTTGGCCTCCAGTAGCAGCATCAACCACGATCTTAGTGTGTTGGTTCAACCCCTCAACAAAAGTGTGTGCAACAACCTCATTGGATTGGTTGTGGTGTGGACAATCTCTCAATAAGGCTTTAAATCGCTCCCAGGCTGAATACAAAGACTCTCCTTCTAACTGTCTGAAGGACATAATTTCACTCCTCAGCTGGGCTGTCTTGGCAGATGGATAAAATTTAGCCAAGAACTTCTTAGCCAAATCCTCCCAAGTAGTGATAGACCCAGACTTTTCAGCCTTTAACCACTTCCTTGCTGCCCCAATCAGTGAAAACGGGAACAACGTCAAGCGGACATAATCAACAGGAACTCCCTTCGGTGTGTAAGAATCACTGATCTCCAATAAATTCTGGATATGTTGTTGTGGATCCTCGCTAAGTAATCCAGTAAATTGTCCAGTCACATGTAACAGTTGTATCATGCCGGACTTAATTTCAAAGTGCCCGGTGATTTCAGGCTTGACTATGCTCGAGGCTACTCCCTCCAGGCTGGGGAGAGCAACATCTCGCACAGCTAAAGCTTGTTCTTCTGCCATTCCTGTAGGTAAAGATCAAGCAGGACCTAATACCTGAAACAGCACAAAACTCAAAACAAAAATTAAACCTGAATAGAAAGTAATAAACTGTTCAAAAAGAAATCAGTCAATTATTTAGTCCCCAGCATCGGCGCCAAAAACTTGTTGCTCCCAAACGCACACGCAAGTATACGCGGTCGACAAGTAATAAAGTGATAAATCGAGTATCGTTCCCACGAGGACTATTCAGACTGAATTCTAGCAAACAATTTATATAAACTATTCAGGGATCTTTTTCCAATAGTGAGGATTTTATTAACTAAAGAACAGTAATTAAAAGGTAAAAGTGAATTCAAGCAATGGAGCAAAACTTGGTTGTTATCAGTAATAAGGAGACAGTCTAGGGTCAGAGTTACGAACAATCCAGTTGAGTTTTCCAATTGATTCCACTTCTTAAATCCCGGATTACTAACTAACAGAGTAAATGTACCTGTGAAAACCTTTTGATTCTTCACAATCTATGCAGGCTACTTCAATCCCTATATGTCTATGGGTTGAATCACGTGCACGCATTAACGAATTCTGCAATGGGTTAAACTAGGCAAGCAAGTATATGTGTATCCTACTCACAAATTGGTTCCCCGATGCCCGGGTTCACAAACTAGTTCTATTCTTTCTTATTATGTAATTAAATTCCCTCTTTCGAGTTCAATCTAAAAACCATAGATAATGCGTAAAAATCGGGCCCTGACAATTACACAAGTAAAATCAAGAAAGAATAAGTAATCCGTTATGGGATTTAATTAATGGGAATCAATCTTCAAACATCAACTTTCATGTAATACTCTAACCCTAGAACGATATAATTAGCTACGCATACTCATAATAACAACACAAGGAATTGTTGAAATAATGAAATAATGATGAAATAAATTAATGGAAGGAAGAAAAACCCTTGTTAAGATGTTATGAGCTCTCGAATTTGCTCCAAGGTCTGAACTCCGATCAAAAACTAAGTAAAAAGAGTATTTATAGGGTTTACAAACACCTTCTAATAAGTTAAACCCAAGCCTAGACGAAATAGGAAGTCAAAACGGGCGCCTCGCGCCTCGTAACGCGTTGGGACAAGCAGAATCCGTCGAAACTTGGGCGCTTTTGGGGCGCCCCGCGCCAGTAACGGCGCCAGAAAAGTGGGCGCTATAGGGGGCGCCCCGCGCCAATTATAGCGCCAGGCTTATTTCGCTGCTTCGTCCGCAACTCGCGTCGTGTCGTGCCTTCGCATGCTCGATCCAATCCTCAATCCAAATCCAATCTTTTCTTGCTCGATCATGCTCTTTAAAGCTCCAATTGCACTTCATAACAACCTACAATCATACGACATAAATTTAATGCAAACTCACATTCATAAACTATAAAACGAGCGAATAACAAGCTCAAAAGTGAGGAAATATTAAGAAAATATTGGCATAAAATGCCAAACATCATCTATCTTATTTGTGAATTGATGGATGAATGATATCTCTTTTATAAGTTGCAAAGCAATCGAAGAGTTATATATTTGAACCAATATATTAAATTCATACATGTACTTATTAGAAGTACTTCATTAATGGAATCCAAAAATACAGTGGATTTGTAACAATAATCTTGCCAAATACAAAGTGAAAAAAAACGTACTTTAACCGGTAACTGTTGCCTTTGCCGGTGATTTTGTCAGTGAACTGGATATTTTTAAAGAAAAAATTAGAGTTAAAATAGGTCATGTTTGGTAATTAAAAATAAAAAGGAAGAAAGAGAAATTTACGAAATTGATGAAGAGGAGACGAAATTGAAGAAGAGGAGACGGGTTTGGACGATGGTGTATTTGGACGGAGCTTATTGCATCTATCAACACTTGCTTGATATTCGAGTCATTAATTCGCAACATAATCACCAACGCATCGTGATGCGGAAATATCATCCCATCAATGTCCTCATCATTAAACATAATCTCCCTCTTTGAATTACCATCACAGCTTTGCTTTTCATGATTCACGGAGACTTTGAAATTTTTTTTGCCCGAGGTATAAGTTATGTCATTGGCCTCTGAGCCTCCGGGGATCACATTTTACTACACTTTTAGGAGATGGAGGCCCCTGCTTTTGGCAAAACTTTGTCCCCAAAAGATTCTTTTAACATCTCTTTCTTAAGCAAATGGACCACCTCATGTCGCAAAGGCTTGCAATCTTCAGTGAGGTGACCTTGGTCTTCATGAAAATCACACCATAGGCTTTTATCCCTCTATCGGGGTCAGATCTCATATCTTAGGGGAGTTTCACCGACTTTTCCGTCATCCCCTTCAACGCAGTCACCAACTCTGAAGTAGAAACGTTGAAATTATATTTGAAATTCGGAGCAAACTTGGCTCCTTTGAACCAAAGATGGCGTGGTGCTATTCCTCCGAGCTGGGTTGTATTTCTGTTGTTCTTATTTCCAAACCTTTGGCTCGCATGCTGCTTCAGAGGGTCATAAGGATCATATCGTGATATTGAGTTTCCCCTCGGCACCTCATTGTGTCTAGAAGACTCAGAACGATCTCTATACCCGGAACCACGGCTCGCAACATAACGGTTTCTATACCTGGAACCACGACTTGCAAACTTCATCTCCTCCTCCACTATAATCTTAGAGCAAGTTCTTGTGTGTAACATCATCCCAAGTCATGCATACCATTCTTGCAAATTTTTCTTTAACTCAGCACAAGCCTCCGAGCTATCAGCATTCAAGTTATTTGTGTAAGCCAAAATTGTCCATATCATCCTCTATCAGAGACATGGCATTTGTTCCGCTTGAAGCGCTTGATGAAATCATCGAAGGGGCTCCCCCAGCCTCTAGTTGACGTGGAATATGTCTTCCTTTCTCTTACGGAAATGTGTTTGATGAACAAATCATTATTTCATCAAATGACCCAATAGATTCGACATGCCAAGTGCATATACCAATTCAATGCTCCTTTCTCTAGCGTCTCTCCCAATTTCTTAAGGAACACTGAGTCTAGCTCCCAGACTTAGTTAGGTCATTCCCCTTCACCATCACCATATACTCGGTGATGTGATCTGTGGGGTCAGACGTACCATCATACTTTTTCAGCAACTGCAACTTGAACTTCTAGGGAATCAGGAGCCAGAGCAGCTTCTGGCTTGAAAGCTTGTTACTTGCACTTGGAAATATCTATCAACTTGAGATATGTTGGTGATCTAGGAATCTGTTCCATCCGTCTTCAAATTAGTCTCGAACTCTTTTTTCTATTTTTCCAACTGGTCCAACAAGACGGTCTTGTTGAACCGTGGTAGTTGACTCAGTCACCACAGGAATGGTGGCTAAAGGTACAGTCCCCGAGCCCCCAAACCCGACTCCATTTGAAGTGCCCCCCCCCCCCCATTACTGCACCCTGAGTAATAGAAGTCGGAGTGCCTCCTACAGGAATCACAGGTGCGGTGATTGTAGGCCTGAAACTCTCGGGGAGTGTTTTCCAATGAATGGTGCACCTGTTCGCTTATTCTGCCTACTCCTCCAAGGCTTCGCGAGTTTGATCCATAAAATCCCTAAGGTATACCTGCAAGGAATCGGATCCTGAAGTACTTGCCCCACAGTCATCGGGGGGATCTGGTCATGCTTAGAATGAGCATCATTAGTGGTCTGATCTCTGCGACCTTCTGGACCAATGGGGCGTGCTTGATCTTCAATTGTTTAGCTTTAGTGTTGCCTTCAACTATCTTGAAGGAAAAGATGCACAAACTGAAAGGTGTGTAGCAAACCTTGCAATGATCTCAATTGCTTGAGTCCTGCGGTGGGCGCCAAGCTATATCGGTACTTAGGATACAACTGATTTGTTTAAGGGTTACAAATAGTTAGTCGTATCAAGGTAATAATTACTGAATGTAAAGATGAAATAAAGGATAAAAGTAACAAGAAGGATAAATAAATATTGTTTATGATGAGAGTATAAATTGACAGAGTTTGGCATGTATTTGTGGTTGTCTATTCAACTGATTTCAAGTCCTATTTATAGTGCCCAGTTGTTGAAACTCAATGGCCGCATTAAGTACCCATGTTCTCACGTAAGACCATGGGGAGACACTGAGGTGTATTCAATGAGTTGCATGGCAGTTACAAACTCATTCGGTGCAGCTTCAAGTCAAACCGGCACTTCACGAATCAGGCTTTCAGAGAGGTTCATACGAGACCAAATCCACGGAGACCCATTGCTCGAGCCTCCATGCTATTACTCGTTGTTATCTGATTCCTGGTCCCTTTCTTACCTCTAGAACCAAGATCTTCCCTGATAGATTGTATCCGTGTGATACATGTTCGTGACACATTATACCGATACAAGACCATCCACGACGGAACCTTGCTCTACAATTGGAGATTTTTATCCCGCAAAAATGATGCCGCCCAGTAACCCTTATTATTCTTATTAATTTTCTTAATATACTTATAGCACAAATAATAATATTGATCTCATGATTTATTTAAACATGATATTGGCTCTTGATACCACTTGTAAGAATCAAATTGTAGATGAATACATTTACCCAAGATCTACCATGTCAAATCATTAAGTAAAAACAGGCTGAATGCGGAAAGCGTACCTGAACCCATAGAAACTAATGATGTCATCTTGCGGTTAGGTCTTCCAACCATCACGTGGGACGACTGTCACTTTTCCAACAATGAGGTATCATAAAGAAACTCTACGTTTGATTAGGGGATCACAACCCCTATTTATAGTTGCACAACACTTTATGTATTTCTAATTAAGCTCATCATTAAATTAGAATATAAATCTAGGTATTTACATAGATGACTCATACTTTCTGAGGTGTCTAATTAGGTCCATCTAATTTAAATCTTAGTAGATCACTTTATTGGGTTAATCTTTTAATGATAGTAGTTAACTTATAACTACTGATACATATATATTTGTGCAAGTCCATATATTCTTACATATTATTCTCAACATATGCAGTTGAAAAGAGTTACTCAATTACTCTTGTTTTGTTATATCCACTCACATTAATCTCTAAAGTATTGTATTAAAATGAATACAATGCTTATTCATCATAGGTAACTACAGATTTGATTGATTGAGAAGTGTAATTTCTATTATGATTTGTCTATGTTCACTTATAAAATTAGAAGAAAAAAAATGAGTTTACATATTGTCTAATTTGAAAATATAGCTAATGAAACTATACCATATTATTATTTTTTTCATTATACTTCTCTCTGGAAGTTCTCTCAAGACATAAAGGAAGTTCATTAAAATAGCTATTTCTTAAAAAATTGTAAAATACAAACTGAAATTATTTTATGTCTCAAAAATCAAAATTCAAATACTTTTAAACACGTCAAATCGTACAAATCATAAAGGGTTTGAAAAACTCGGACTCACAAATGGCCCCAGCGAGGAGATGTGAGAGGTTGGTGGTGTTGGGTCTACAGAAAAGTAGAGGTAGACCAAAGAAAGAATTGGGTGAGGTTGATTAGACAAGACATAGTTCATATCCAGATCACCGAGGAAATGACCCTAGATCGAAAATATCAAGGATAAGAGTAGAAATGTCAGAAAGTAGCCAAGCGATTTCAGTCATATTAGCATTAGCATTATGTATGTATGTATGTATGTATGTATGTATTTATGTATGTATGTATGTATGTATGTATGTATGTATGTATGTATGTATGTATGTACGTACGTATGTATTTCTTCGAGAATGTTATACTGCTGTTGCATTTACTTTGGCTATCTTTTGTTGCTGCTTCAATTGTATTGCTACTGTTGTTTCATTTACTTTGGATCTCATTAGTTTTTTATGTATGTATTTTCTCTATCCTATTACTTTCACCTTGTCTTTTTTCATACCAGTTTTCAAAAATATTTTTCTTTCAATCGATGGTCTATCGAAAACAAACTCTCTACCTTTTCAAGGTAGGGGGGTAAGGTTGAATACACAAAATTAACAGAAATAGGACATTGTTGTGTTATTGTTAGATTTTTTGTCTATGTTAAAAAAAAAATTATGTAAGTTAGCTATTATCATCAAAACTAAACTTTAAGCCTCATTGTCATAACATGAAAATTTTGCCGGACTCTAAGGATTTTCTCAGGAATAAAGTCCCAAATTTTTCCCGGAGAAAACTTAAAAATCACCAAGATTTCTCCATGTTCTGTCAATGTGGCAAAACTTAAATAATTTAAATGTATGTCCAAAAAACTTAATGTGGTGCTCCATCATGGTAAACTGGGCCAAAAAGTTGGTTAGTTGAAAATTGAAAAAAAATAAAAAATTACAACCACACTATAGCTTTATGATTTTTTTTTCTTTTTTACAATATTAAATATTTTTATAACTTACAAAAAATAGCGACATTCCTAGTACATGCTACAAAATATAGCAGAATGTTAAAAAAAAAAAAAAAAAACATATCGTAAAAGGTAAATAACAAAAGGGGTAAATTTAATCATATTTTTATGGCCGAAATCATACTTAGTTTTGTTTAATTTTATTAATCTTTAAGTTTTTAATGTATACCATTTTACTCTCTCTCTCTCTCAAACTCTTTTTGTCATAAGATAGCAGATTTGTAATATCTTCTCCTCTGATTGTAGTGTTAAAATTCTCTAATTTTTTTTTTTATCTCACACGATTTCTCTCACATTACATTCATTCTTTGCACGATTTTGTTGGGGTTTGTCAGCCTCTTTACCCTTTCTTCACCATGTTTCATGGTTAAGAATTCATCTTTTTTCTAATATTAAATAAAAGTTTTCCTTCTTCGTTGTTTTTTTATGTGTGTGGCTTTAATATTTTTGCTCTACTCATAAGTTAATTCCAGGAAAAGATACGTTGGAAAAACGAAAAAAATCTTCCTCTTTATTTTTTTAGAAAGAAAACAAATGACCGATCATTTGCTGATTGCACAACATGGAACAAGTGCTACATAATAGGAAAAAAAGTTCTACAAAATTGCTACTATACAACACAATTTTTACAGTTTCTGTATAATAGGAAAACAAGTTTTATACAATCCGTAAACAAGCTCTATACAATAGCTGCTATACAACAACAAATATATAACAACTGCTATAAATAGTCATACAACTGCAGTTCATCAGTCGCACATCAGCTATACAACACGTCATATAGCAGTGAATCAATATTTTTCATGTTTAATTTTTCGCCAGTACATTCAAGACAATAGTTGTATCACAAATACAAATTTGAGGCAATTAGTCAGTATAAATTACAGTCATACAATTTTATAAAATAGGGAAACAAGTTATATACATCAGGGAAACAAGTTCTACACAATAGGGAAACACGTGCTATACAGCATGGAAGTAAGTTCATACAACTATAATACAACACAAATCCTACCATGTTTATACAATAAGGAAATAGATTCTATACAATCGAAAAACAAGTTCTATACAATAGTTGCTATATATCAGAAACTATATAACAATTTCTATGGAATAGCCATACGATTTCAATACAATAGTCATTGAAAATAAAATCGAACTCTCACGTCATTATAATTCTCCAGTGGCGGAGATTGGTCATTCAATTTATACTTGATTTCAATGTGGTTCTCCATCGTTTCAACCCTTAGTTGTTGTGCTATTGTAGCACATAGCTCTTCAAAACTAGAATTAGGGCTTACAAGAACCTCATCGACTAAGAAATCAACATATTTGTCATTTCTACCCCAACCTCCATTGTATTGCAGGACAATCGTTATTGTAGCCATCAGATCCAAACCAAATACCTAATTTGACGTGAAATTTAAGTCATGATCCATACAAATATACCGTAGAATCATAATTCAATTTTGAAACAAAAAAGATTGTTACTTTTTTTAATCTTCGAAAGCTGTGTTGTTGTGCTTCAATTGGGATCCTTATAGCAGAGAAAAGTTATGGAGCAGAGTGAACATTATGGAGCAGAGAGAACACACTGCTTTGAAAATTAAATTTTTATGTTTCTAATTGGGTAATTGAAATCACAAAATTTTAAGAACTGAATAGTTATGCATACAATCTAGCGCTATTTTTGTGTTGGCCTCGATCTAGTTTTGATTTTGATAAAGACTCTTATTATGACACTCCACCCTTATTTGACGAAGAAGAACATGAACAAGAATTTTATTTTTCACCTACTATTTATAATGATGAAATTCATGATTTTGGTGAAGAGTTGGCTCAAGTGGGGAATGATTGTGATTTGTCTACTTTTAAATCTCCACTACTTGTTGATAGTATACATGTTGGTTATGAGGAAAACTCTTGTGCGCTTCTTAATCCATTAACTATTTCTTGCACTAGCTCTTGTGTTTTCGTGCATAAAAGTGATGAAAAACCTTTTGAAAGGGGAGGTGAGATTCAAGAGGTGGTGGAAAGGAACACAATTGAATTCCTAGATGAATATGGAGAAATCAATTCTTGTTGGATATTGGAAGACGAAAGCTTAGTGGCTAATTTTTGAGTCGTTAAACCTGTTGATTATATTGATCCTTATTTAAAGGTTTATGATATGAAGTTTCACAAAGCCATTGCTATGATGGAGGCTTTCTATACAAGAATACAAGGTGATGTTTTTCCATTAAGGAACAAGTCCAAGTATGGTATGTATAATTCGTTAATTAGAATTCTTGGACTCTTTAGAACACCTAAGGTATTTTGGAGGTAATGAATATTGTTCTTGTTTCTTATGTTGGTGACTTTGTTATTTTGGAAGATGATGATATTTTGATGTATACCAAGTCATTAACTATAATATCAAAATTTAAGAGTAAAAGTAAAATTTATGGATACTACTTAATGTTGTTCCAACCAAGAAAATTTGTTGTGGAATTGGTTATTATTTCTTTTGTACTTCTACTACTTTCTCTTTTGTGCAGGTTTGAATTCGAGGACGAATTCCTTCAAGAAGAGGGGAATGATAGCATCCATGGAAGGAAAAAATCCATTGAAATACTTGGATAAAGCTTTGGAAGCTCTTGGAAGGCATATGACAAGATCTCACATAAAGAAAGCTCAAAACAAGCCAATTGCACTTGAATTGTGAAGAGAAAGAGCTCGAGCCAAGGATGACCTTTTGTCTAAGTGATATAAATATTATATTGTCCTAATTGAGGAGCCTAAAGTGTGCAAATCTTGAAGCCCAAGAAGAGCCATATAGGCTCACGTTTTTAGCCCATAAAATGTGCTTAGTTTCAGCCCAAAAACGTGCAAAGGATGGTCAAAGGATTTCCATGAAGTGTACCCCAAGTTGCTTGCAAGTTGCTATCAAGGATTCCTAGTTCAAGTGGGATTCATTGGGATATATTTTCCTATATTAATTAGGTTTTGATTCCAATATTAATTAGGATTAGTTTACCAAGTTTATTTAGGATATTATTTACTTTTCCTAGTTTAGTTTTAATTTACTTCCTTTTCCTATTTTATTAGGATTTTCTTTCCTAGTTGGTTTCTTTTCCTATTTCATTATTACTTAGAAACTATATTTGAGTAGGATTTGTAAGGCCTATGGCCAGCCCCTACTCCTATATAAAGGGGTTATTTTCTTTACTTTTAGAACGACAACAATAGATTTATGATGAATAAAAATTGAGAGGTTTTCTCTTGCACTTTTGTGTATGGCTACTCTTTGATTTATCTTTCAACCTTCAAGTCTGCACTTTTAGGTGATGAGGTATTTCTTCTTCAAATCTTTAGATTACTTTTAGGTATTCAAGAAAGGCCGCATAAACCCTATTTTACTGTTGTTCTTTGTTACTCTAACGGGGGTCGGGATTCTATAATCTACTTCTTGTGTTATTCTCTACCAAAGGCGATTAGCTAGTCTAATTGTTGTTGTTAGGAGTCTCTTTTCAAGATTTTGACTTGTCTTGAATTTCTAGTTTCATTCTTGAGATTCTTGATCCGTTCTTGATTTCAAGAAACTCTTTCTTGAATTCATTTTATCCTTATTTTCAATTCTTGTTTGGTTTTAGGTATATTTTCTTAGCTTCCGCGTATTTCTTTATCAAGTTCTTGGATCCATAACGTGAGCGTTATCAAGAGGTATCGTGATTGTTATCAAGAATATGGAGAGAGTTTATTATCCATATCGTGTGCGTATCAAACTGTTAGGATTTTTGCCCTGAATTTCTATTTTATTAGGACTCCTCTTTCTTGAAGGAAGGAAAAAAGACTCCTAACAGAAATATATCTCCTTCAGATGACTTATCCTTTACTTAAGGAAGAAGTTTTGACAACTATAAATTGATGAGTTTTTTCTTCTCAACACCATCACAAAACTCCACAATGTAGTCTTAGAAGAATTTTGTTTAGGGGAGGCTTTTCTCCCAAATATGTAGGCATGTTGGCCAAACTACTTTAAATAAACGTCTTTTCATATATGTCTTCTTTTCTGCCTGATTTATTGTCAATCAAGTTTGTTTTGTCAGCTTCCGCATGACGCCATGTTATTTCGATCCCAACAAGTGGTATCAGAGCCATGTTCAACCAATGGTTCGATGAGCCAGGTTAAGAAGATTGAAGACATGTTCAAGGCGGTTCAGTTCTAACCGCAAGCAATATGATGATAATGAAGTTTTATCCAATAAATTTGAATGTGATGCTACATGTGGAGTAAAATTTTCAACCATAATTTCAACATTGTTGCTGCTACATCTTTAAAAATAAAACCCTATTTTTAACCCATGTTCGGGCTGCTTTTAACCAATCTCAGTTTTAACCCATGGTTATTGTAACACTTGGGCTCCCTTTTAACCCATTTTTGGGCTCCTTTTTAACCCATTGTCGGGCTATTTTCAACCAAAATAAAATTTTTAAATGTGACAAGCAGCAATGTGAAGATCATGTGAAGAAGACAAATTAGGATTTATATGCCAAAAAAAATTCAGGCCAAGGGGAGAATTGTTGAGGTTTTTTTGCCCTGAATTTGTAACCTATTAGGACTCTATTTCTTGAAGGATGAAAAAGAGTTCTAACAGGAATATATCTCCTTTTATGCCTATCCTTCTTTTCTTGAAGGATAAGTTTTAGACGTCCTATAAATAGGATCTTCTCTTCACAACAAAGAGAACACACAAAACTCCACAATGTAGTCTTTAAGAGAATTTAGTTTGGGGGAGATTTTTCTTCTCCAATATGATGTAGGCCATTTGGCAAAACCATTTTCAATAAAAGTCTTTTTAGTTTATTCCTTTTATATGTCTCCTTTATTGTCAACCAATGTTTGATGTGTTAGCTTCCGCATGCCATGTTATTTTGATCCCAACAAGTAAAAACTTGTTGCTCCCAAACGCACACGCAAGTATACGCGGTCGACAAGTAATAAAGTGATAAATCGAGTATCGTTCCCACGAGGACTATTCAGACTGAATTCTAGAAAATAATTTATATAAACTATTCAGGGATCTTTTTCCAATAGTGAGGATTTTATTAACTAAAGAACAGTAATTAAAAGGTAAAAGTGAATTCAAGCAATGGAGCAAAACTTGGTTGTTATCAGTAATAAGGAGACAGTCCAGGGTCAGAGTTACGAACAATCCAGTTAAGTTTTCCAATTGATTCCACTTCTTAAATCCCGGATTACTAACTAACAGACTAAATGTACCTGTGAAAACCTTCCGATTCTTCACAGTCTAGGCAGGATACTTCATTCCCTATATGTCTATGGGTTGAATCACGTGCACGCATTAACGAATTCTGCAATGGGTTAAACTAGGCAAGCAAGTATATGTGTATCCTACTCACAAATTGGTTCCCCGATGCCTGGGTTCACAAACTAGTTCTATTCTTTCTTATTACGTAATTAAATTCCCTCTTTCGAGTTCAATCTAAAAACCATAGATAATGCGTAAAAATCGGGCCCTGACAATTACACAAGTAAAATCAAGAAAGAATAAGTAATCCGTTATGGGATTTAATTAATGGGAATCAATCTTCAAACATCAACTTTCATGTAATACTCTAACCCTAGAACGATATAATTAGCTACGCATACTCATAATAACAACACAAGGAATTGTTGAAAATAATGAAATAATGATGAAATAAATTAATGGAAGGAAGAAAAACCCTTGTTATGATGTTACGAGCTCTCGAATTTGCTCCAAGGTCTGAACTCCTATCAAAAACTAAGTAAAAAGAGTATTTATAGGGTTTACAAACACCTTCTAATAAGTTAAACCCAAGCCTAGACGAAATAGGAAGTCAAAAACGTCCAGGGGCGCTATCACGGGCGCCACGCGCCTCGTAACGCGTTGGGACAAGCAGAATCCGTCGAAACTTGGGCGCTTTTGGGGCGCCCCGCGCCAGTAACGGCGCCAGAAAAGTGGGCGCTATAGGGGGCGCCCCGCGTCAGTTATAGCGCCAGGCTTATTTCGCTGCTTCGTCCGCAACTCGCGTCGTGTCGTGCCTTCGCGTGCTCGATCCAATCCTCAATCCAAATCCAATCTTTTCTTGCTCGATCATGCTCTTTAAAGCTCCAATTGCACTTCATAACAACCTACAATCATACGACATAAAATTAGTGCAAACTCACATTCATAAACTATAAAACGAGCGAATAACAAGCTCAAACGTGAGGAAATATTAAGGAAATATGGGCATAAAATGCCAAACATCACCACCCCACACTTGAACCCTTGCTCGCCCTCGAGCAAGTCACAACTAACTTCCCAACCTAGGTAAAACAGGTCTGCCTATGACTATGGTTGATACCGACCATCGAACCAATGCACACATGACTACTATGGATCCACAACATGCCAACAATTTACCAAAACCAAAAATATGAGAACAGCCACCCCAAAATGGCTCAAATGCACAAACTCAACTTATTGCAACCATGCTCCCACAAAATCACACCTATCTACTCAACCAAGAAGCCATCAGCTTCACCTATCTCATGCAAACCATGTGCCCTCACCAAAATGAAGCAAGAGAGTGTCCCCCAAGTATCACACACAACCATGAATATCAAGAATAGAATGGGGACAATAACAAACGAATTCACTCACTCTCATGAAAAGCTCACATGTCACACACAATGTACCATAGGCTTGCCCGTAGTGTAGGACTCCACTAATGTAAGCTCACTCCAATCGGGATTAACTATGACTTTAAAAAGGTTGTAATGTAGGCTAAGGGGAGGGTAGGATACATATGGTAATAGTGACTACCTCCCTAAGCACTTTAATACATCACATTCAAATCAAGCACAATCTCATCAAGCCACCCAACCAACACTTCTACACATACACCTTCTCAACAAGTAGTATTTTTCTTTTAAGCACACACTAGCAAGGAATGGACACCTTTTTCTCTTTTATTTCTTTTTCCACAATTTTTTTCTTTTTCTATTTCATTATCTTCCAACCTTGCCAATGCTCACAATCAACTACTTCACAAATTTAACAATTTTTTCCCCTTCATTAGCTCCACTCAAAAACCTCCCAATATCCAACCACAACTCCTAACTAACAACAAAATATCAACTAAAGTGCTTAAGGAGTAAAGGGCCAAAAGAGACAATTTAGAACAAAGGCTCGGGGTGTGGGTGCCAACAAAAAGGGTCAAAGAATCACAACAACAATTTTTTCCAAGGTATATATGTAAGGGTAGGCAAATCAAAAGAAGGCCTAGTATCATTTTCCGACTAGAGCAAACCTAGGATTTCGCTTTGCACACACACGGGGCAAGTTCTAGACATTAATATGCAACATGGAGTATAATAAAAATATTCCTCACAACACACATTGCACACGATCCACACAAAAAGGTTCCATCAACAACTCTCAATCAAGCATCTAGAGTGCAACTTGTGGAAAATTAAGCACTAATGCACAAAGGTTCAGAATAAAGTCAAGCAAGTGGACTCAAGCATCTCAAGGGGGTGGTTCCAATTTTTCCTAGGCATGCATCACAATTAAAACCCAAGGACACCACAAATAGCACATGCAATCAATTCAAGTCCACCGGTATCAAACACATCAAAGGCACCTAGCATTCCACCTATTCCTTCGTCTAGGGTCATCTACAACTAACTATCCTAATCCTAAAAATAAAAATACTACCCGGTTCAAAGGCCTCCCCGTGGAAAAGAACCGAGGCCATAAGAAAAACCACGGGGTGGATGACATGTACCACTAATAAAGACTAAAAGGAAAATCTTTTTGGAATTTTTCATTGGTTTTCTATTTTTTTTTTTTTTGATATATTAAAGCAAGAAACAAATCAAAACAAAGTCAAGTGACAAAAGAAAATCCTACGGTACATGCATCCCTAACCTCAAAAATAGATAAAGGGTAGTTCTCCACCCCACACTTAAACTAAGCACTGTCCTCAGTGCTAAAAATAAGAAAGTGCAAAGTAAAGAAAACTTCCCTGAAGACTCTAGTCCTTGGTGCTAGCATCCTCCAAGCTTCCATATAGTATGAGGTACTCAGACTTCCCTCATTAGGTCATCAATATTAGGCAAGGGTGAGGACACCCCACACTTAGCCTCGACAGTACATGAACCTGCAATCCAAGGAAAGACAAAAACTACGTGACACTATAAATAAAATAATACAAATACAAACTCGGGTTGCCTCCCGAGGAGCGCCTTAGTTAACGTCGTGGCACGACGATACTTTTAGCTCACTTCCAGCATTTATGTCTTCTCTTCTTACGCCGAACCTTTGCTTTCTTCCTTTCTTTGAGAGAACCCCTCTTCAACTTCACATGTGGTTTACTTCCATCTTCTTGTCTGACACATTCAATCATAGAGCACTCTTCCACCTCAGCTATGTGCTCCTTCTCATTATAAACCTTGAAAGTAACCTTTTCTCCATGCGCTGTAACAGTCATCTCACCCAGCTCCATGTCAATTACTGCCTTCGAGGTGACTAAGAATGGCCTCCCCAAAATGATTGGAGCTTCTCGGTCCTCTTCATAATCTAGGACTACAAAATTAGCAGAGAATGTAAACTTACCAACTTTTAGCAACACATCCTCCAACTTACCATCAGGGTGAGTGAGTGATCCATTCGCCATCTTAAGAGTAACTGAAGAGGGCTTGACTGCTCCTAGCCCTAACCTTTTGCACACAGACAGAGGCATGAGATTTATGCTCGCACCCAGATCACACAATGCACCAGTGATATTATGCCCTCCAATGGTGCAAGGAATAGTAAACCTCCCAGGATCTTGAAGTTTTGGAGGTAGCTTGCTCAAGATTGTGCTACACTCCTCAACTAACTCAACTGTATCTATCTCTTGAGGCTTTTTCTTCTTGACTAAAATTTCTTTTAAGAACTTCACAAAGGATGGCATCAATTCAAACACATCAGTCAAAGGAATATTAACTTGAAGTTCTTTCAACATACTCACAAATTTTTGATACTGGGCCAGATCCTTCGATGGTAATAGTTTCTGTGGGAATGGTGGAGGCGGCAGAGGTGCCTCCTTTCTCTCTTCTTTATTTTTTACCTTCTCCACTTTTTCAATTTTTTCTATTTCAGCTCTGTCCTCGGACGGGGCCATCAGCTCTCCACCTTCAATTAAAGTCACTGCAAGACATTGTTCAGGCTCTTTTTTAACAGTGCTTATTTCTCCAACCAACTGCCCCAACTGGTGCTCCAGGTTCTTGTGAGCATTGGAAATATCTTGTATGGCCACTGCATGGGCTGCAGTGTCAGCTATCATTCTCTGCTGGCCCGCCATTAACTGCTTTAACATCTCTTCAACTGAATAGCTAACCTGCTGTGGTGGAGCTGGAAGTGGGTGGTAATTATTCGGGGCTCTCGTATTGCCTTGATAATAACCATTACCAAACTGATTTTGACCCTGCAGCCTGTTTTGATTGCCTACGTAATAAACTGACTCTGGATTAGAGGAGCAAACCTCTGTAGCATGGTCTTGACCACAAACCTCACAAAAGCTCTGGAGTTGTTGCACTGGAGCCACTGGTTGCTGAGCCTTTGGCAGAGCTAACTTGCTAATTTGATTGGAAATAGCATCCATCCTCGCCCTTAGCTCTGAAACTGCATTTAACTGAAGTACCCCTGCAGGTTTCTGCGTAATAGCTCTACCATGTCCCCGCCAATCAGGATTGCTCTGCGAAAACTTATCTAGCAAATCATAAATTTGATCAAAATTTAAGGCCAGTACTTGGCCTCCAGTAGCAGCATCAACCACGATCTTAGTGTGTTGGTTCAACCCCTCAACAAAAGTGTGTGCAACAACCTCATTGGATTGGTTGTGGTGTGGACAATCTCTCAATAAGGCTTTAAATCGCTCCCAGGCTGAATACAAAGACTCTCCTTCTAACTGTCTGAAGGACATAATTTCACTCCTCAGCTGGGCTGTCTTGGCAGATGGATAAAATTTAGCCAAGAACTTCTTAGCCAAATCCTCCCAAGTAGTGATAGACCCAGACTTTTCAGCCTTTAACCACTTCCTTGCTGCCCCAATCAGTGAAAACGGGAACAACGTCAAGCGGACATAATCAACAGGAACTCCCTTCGGTGTGTAAGAATCACTGATCTCCAATAAATTCTGGATATGTTGTTGTGGATCCTCGCTAAGTAATCCAGTAAATTGTCCAGTCACATGTAACAGTTGTATCATGCCGGACTTAATTTCAAAGTGCCCGGTGATTTCAGGCTTGACTATGCTCGAGGCTACTCCCTCCAGGCTGGGGAGAGCAACATCTCGCACAGCTAAAGCTTGTTCTTCTGCCATTCCTGTAGGTAAAGATCAAGCAGGACCTAATACCTGAAACAGCACAAAACTCAAAACAAAAATTAAACCTGAATAGAAAGTAATAAACTGTTCAAAAAGAAATCAGTCAATTATTTAGTCCCCAGCATCGGCGCCAAAAACTTGTTGCTCCCAAACGCACACGCAAGTATACGCGGTCGACAAGTAATAAAGTGATAAATCGAGTATCGTTCCCACGAGGACTATTCAGACTGAATTCTAGCAAACAATTTATATAAACTATTCAGGGATCTTTTTCCAATAGTGAGGATTTTATTAACTAAAGAACAGTAATTAAAAGGTAAAAGTGAATTCAAGCAATGGAGCAAAACTTGGTTGTTATCAGTAATAAGGAGACAGTCTAGGGTCAGAGTTACGAACAATCCAGTTGAGTTTTCCAATTGATTCCACTTCTTAAATCCCGGATTACTAACTAACAGAGTAAATGTACCTGTGAAAACCTTTTGATTCTTCACAATCTATGCAGGCTACTTCAATCCCTATATGTCTATGGGTTGAATCACGTGCACGCATTAACGAATTCTGCAATGGGTTAAACTAGGCAAGCAAGTATATGTGTATCCTACTCACAAATTGGTTCCCCGATGCCCGGGTTCACAAACTAGTTCTATTCTTTCTTATTATGTAATTAAATTCCCTCTTTCGAGTTCAATCTAAAAACCATAGATAATGCGTAAAAATCGGGCCCTGACAATTACACAAGTAAAATCAAGAAAGAATAAGTAATCCGTTATGGGATTTAATTAATGGGAATCAATCTTCAAACATCAACTTTCATGTAATACTCTAACCCTAGAACGATATAATTAGCTACGCATACTCATAATAACAACACAAGGAATTGTTGAAATAATGAAATAATGATGAAATAAATTAATGGAAGGAAGAAAAACCCTTGTTAAGATGTTATGAGCTCTCGAATTTGCTCCAAGGTCTGAACTCCGATCAAAAACTAAGTAAAAAGAGTATTTATAGGGTTTACAAACACCTTCTAATAAGTTAAACCCAAGCCTAGACGAAATAGGAAGTCAAAACGGGCGCCTCGCGCCTCGTAACGCGTTGGGACAAGCAGAATCCGTCGAAACTTGGGCGCTTTTGGGGCGCCCCGCGCCAGTAACGGCGCCAGAAAAGTGGGCGCTATAGGGGGCGCCCCGCGCCAATTATAGCGCCAGGCTTATTTCGCTGCTTCGTCCGCAACTCGCGTCGTGTCGTGCCTTCGCATGCTCGATCCAATCCTCAATCCAAATCCAATCTTTTCTTGCTCGATCATGCTCTTTAAAGCTCCAATTGCACTTCATAACAACCTACAATCATACGACATAAATTTAATGCAAACTCACATTCATAAACTATAAAACGAGCGAATAACAAGCTCAAAAGTGAGGAAATATTAAGAAAATATTGGCATAAAATGCCAAACATCATCTATCTTATTTGTGAATTGATGGATGAATGATATCTCTTTTATAAGTTGCAAAGCAATCGAAGAGTTATATATTTGAACCAATATATTAAATTCATACATGTACTTATTAGAAGTACTTCATTAATGGAATCCAAAAATACAGTGGATTTGTAACAATAATCTTGCCAAATACAAAGTGAAAAAAAACGTACTTTAACCGGTAACTGTTGCCTTTGCCGGTGATTTTGTCAGTGAACTGGATATTTTTTAAAGAAAAAATTAGAGTTAAAATAGGTCATGTTTTGGTAATTAAAAATAAAAAGGAAGAAAGAGAAATTTACGAAATTGATGAAGAGGAGACGAAATTGAAGAAGAGGAGACGGGTTTGGACGATGGTGTATTTGGACGGAGCTTATTGCATCTATCAACACTTGCTTGATATTCGAGTCATTAATTCGCAACATAATCACCAACGCATCGTGATGCGGAAATATCATCCCATCAATGTCCTCATCATTAAACATAATCTCCCTCTTTGAATTACCATCACAGCTTTGCTTTTCATGATTCACGGAGACTTTGAAATTTTTTTTGCCCGAGGTATAAGTTATGTCATTGGCCTCTGAGCCTCCGGGGATCACATTTACTACACTTTTAGGAGATGGAGGCCCCTGCTTTTGGCAAAACTTTGTCCCCAAAAGATTCTTTTAACATCTCTTTCTTAAGCAAATGGACCACCTCATGTCGCAAAGGCTTGCAATCTTCAGTGAGGTGACCTTGGTCTTCATGAAAATCACACCATAGGCTTTTATCCCTCTTATCGGGGTCAGATCTCATATCTTAGGGGAGTTTCACCGACTTTTCCGTCATCCCCTTCAACGCAGTCACCAACTCTGAAGTAGAAACGTTGAAATTATATTTTGAAATTCGGAGCAAACTTGGCTCCTTTGAAACCAAAGATGGCGTGGTGCTATTCCTCCGAGCTGGGTTGTTATTTCTGTTGTTCTTATTTCCAAACCTTTGGCTCGCATGCTGCTTCAGAGGGTCATAAGGATCATATCGTGATATTGAGTTTCCCCTCGGCACCTCATTGTGTCTAGAAGACTCAGAACGATCTCTATACCCGGAACCACGGCTCGCAACATAACGGTTTCTATAACTGGAACCACGACTTGCAAACTTCATCTCTTCCTCCACTATAATCTTAGAGCAAGTTCTTGTGTGTACATCATCCCAAGTCATGCATACCATTCTTGCAAATTTTTCTTTAACTCAGCACAAGCCTCCGAGCTATCAGCATTCAAGTTATTTGTGTAAGCCAAAATTGTCATATCATCCTCTATCAGAGACATGGGCATTTGTTCCGCTTGAAAGAGCTTGATGAAATCACGAAGGGGCTCCCCCAGCCTCTAGTTGACGTGGAATATGTCTTCCTTTCTCTTACGGAAATGTGTTTTGATGAACAAATCATTTATTTCATCAAATGACCCAATAGATTCGACATCCAAGTGCATATACCAATTCAATGCTCCTTTCTCTAGCGTCTCTCCAAATTTCTTAAGGAACACTGAGTCTAGCTCCAGCTTAGTTAGGTCATTCCCCTTCACCATCACCATATACTCGGTGATGTGATCTGTGGGGTCAGACGTACCATCATACTTTTTCAGCAACTGCAACTTGAACTTCTAGGGAATCAGAGCCAGAGCAGCTTCTGGCTTGAAAGCTTGTTACTTGCACTTGGAAATATCTATCAACTTGAGAGATGTTGGTGATCTAGGAATCTGTTCCATCCGTTCTTCAAACTTAGTCTCGAACTCTTTTTTCTATTTTTCCAACTGGTCCAACAAGACGGTCTGTTGAACCGTGGTAGTTGACTCAGTCACCACAGGAATGGTGGCTAAAGGTACAGTCCCCGAGCCCCCAAACCCGACTCCATTTGGAAGTCCCCCCCCCCCCCCCCCATTACTGCACCCTGAGTAATAGAAGTCGGAGTGCCTCCTACAGGAATCACAGGTGCGGTGATTGTAGGCCTGAAACTCTCGGGGAGTGTTTCCAATGAATGGTGCACCTGTTCGCTTATTCTTGCCTACTCCTCCAAGGCTTCGCGAGTTTGATCCATAAAATCCCTAAGGTATACCTGCAAGGAATCGGATCCTGAAGTACTTGCCCCACATTCATCGGGGGGATCTGGTCATGCTCAGAATGAGCATCATTAGTGGTCTGATCTCTGCGACCTTCTGGACCAATGGGGCGTGCTTGATCTTCAATTGTTTAGCTTTTAGTGTTGCCTTCAACTATCTTGAAGGAAAAAGATGCACAAACTGAAAGGTGTGTAGCAACCTTGCAATGATCTCAATTGCTTGAGTCCTGCGGTGGGCGCCAAGCTATATCGGTACTTAGGATACAACTGATTTGTTTAAGGGTTACAAATAGTTAGTCGTATCAAGGTAATAATTACTGAATGTAAAGATGAAATAAAGGATAAAAGTAACAAGAAGGATAAATAAATATTGTATTATGATGAGAGTATAAATTGACAGAGTTTGGCATGTATTTGTGGTTGTCTATTCAACTGATTTCAAGTCCTATTTATAGTGCCCAGTTGTTGAAACTCAATGGCCGCATTAAGTACCCATGTTCTCACGTAAGACCATGGGGAGACACTGAGGTGTATTCAATGAGTTGCATGGCAGTTACAAACTCATTCGGTGCAGCTTCAAGTCAAACCGGCACTTCACGAATCAGGCTTTCAGAGAGGTTCATACGAGACCAAATCCACGGAGACCCATTGCTCGAGCCTCCATGCTATTACTCGTTGTTATCTGATTCCTTGGTCCCTTTCTTACCTCTAGAACCAAAGATCTTTCCCTGATAGATTGTATCCGTGTGATACATGTTCGTGACACAATTATACCAATAAAAGACCATCCACGACGGAACCTTGCTCTACAATTGGAGATTTTATCCCGCAAGAATGATGCCGCCAGTAACCCTTATTATTATTATTAATTTTTCTTAATATACTTATAGCACAAATAATAATATTGATCTCAATGATTTAAACATGATATTGGCTCTTGATACCACTTGTAAGAATCAAATTGTAGATGAATACATTTACCCAAGATCTACCATGTCAAATCATTAAGAAAAACAGGCTGAATGCGGAAGCGTACCTGAACCTATAGAAACTAATGATGTCATCTTGCGGTTAGGTCTTCCAAACCATCACGTGGGACGACTGTCACTTTTCCAACAATGAGGTATCATAAAAGAAACTCTACGTTTGATTAGGGGATCACAACCCTATTTATAGTTGCACACACTTTATGTATTTCTAATTAAGCTCATCATTAAATTAGAATATAAATCTAGGTATTTACATATATGACTCATACTTTCTGAGGTGTCTAATTAGGTCCATCTAAATTTAAATCTTAGTAGATCACTTTATTTGGGCTAATCTTTTAATGATAGTAGTTAACTTATAACTACTGATACATATATATATTTGTGCAAGTTCATATATTCTTACATATTATTCTCAACATATGCAGTTGAAAAGTGTTACTCAATTACTCTTGTTTTGTTATATCCACTCACATTAATCTCTAAAGTATTGTATTAAAAATGAATACAATGCTTATTCATCATAGGTAACTACAGATTTGATTGATTGAGAAGTGTAATTTCTATTATGAATTTGTCTATGTTCACTTATAAAATTAAAAGAAAAAAAATGAGTTTACATATTGTCTAATTTGAAAATATAGCTAATGAAACTATACCATATATTATTTTTTTCATTATAATTCTCTCTGGAAAGTTCTCTCAAGACATAAAGGAAGTTCATTAAAATAGCTATTTCTAAAAAAATTGTAAAATACAAACTGAAATTATTTTATGTCTCAAAAATCAAAATTCAAATACTCTTAAACACCGTCAAATCGTACAAATCATAAAGGGTTTGAAAACTCGGACTCACAAATACCCCAGCGAGGAGATGTGAGAGGTTGGTGGTGTTGGGTCTACAGAAAAGTAGAGGTAGACCAAAGAAGAATTGGGTGAGGTTGATTAGACAAGACATAGTTCATATCCAGATCACCGAGGACATGACCCTAGATCGAAAATATCAAGGATAAGAGTAGAATGTCAGAAAGTAGCCAAGCGATTTCAGTCATATTAGCATTAGCATTACACTTATGTATGTATGTATGTATGTATGTATGTATGTATGTATGTATGTATGTATGTATGTATGTAGGTACGTACGTACGTACATATGTATGTATGTATGTATGTATGTATGTATGTATGTATGTATGTATGTATGTATGTATGTATGTACGTACGTACGTACGTATGTTCGAGAATGTTGATACTGCTGTTGCATTTACTTTACTTTGGCTATCTTTTGTTTGCATGCTTCAATTGTATTGCTACTGTTGTTTCATTTACTTTGGATATCATTAGTTTTTATGTATGTATTTTCTCTATCCTATTACTTTCACCTTGTCTTTTTTCATACCAGTTTTCAAAAATATTTTTCTTCAATCGATGGTCTATCGAAAACAAACTCTCTACCTTTTCAAGGTAGGGGGTAAGGTTTGAATACACAAAATTAACAGAAATAGGACATTGTTGTGTTATTGTTAGACTTTTTGTCTATGTTAAAAAAAATTATTTAAGTTAGCTATTATCATCAAAACTAAACTTTAAGCCTCATTGTCATAACATGAAAATTTTTGCCGGACTGTAAGGATTTTCTCAGGAATAAAGTCCCAAATTTTTCCCGGAGAAAACTTAAAAAATCACCAAGAATTTCTCCATATTCTGTCAATGTGGCAAAAACTTAAATAATCTAAAATGTATGTCCAAAAAACTTAATGTGGTGCTCCATCATGGTAACTGGGTCCAAAAAGTTGGTAGTTGAAAATTGAAAAAAAATAAAAAATTACAACACACTATAGCTTTATGATTTTTTTTTCTTTTTTACAATATTAAATATGTTTATAACTTACAAAAAATAGCGACATTCCTAGTACATGCTACAAAATATAGCAGAATGTAAAAAAAAAAAAAAACATATCGTAAAAGTAAATAACAAAAGGGGTAAAGTTAATCATATTTTTATGGCCGAAATCATACTTAGTTTTGTTTAATTTTATTAATCTTTAAAGTTTTTAATGTATACCATTTTACTTTCTCTCTCTCAAAACTCTTTTTGTCATAAGATAGCAGATTTGTAATATCTTCTCCTCTGATTGTAGTGTTAAAATTCTCTAATTTTTTTTTTATCTCACACGATTTCTCTCACATTACATTCATTCTTTGCACGATTTTGTTGGGGTTTGTCAGCCTCTTTACCCTTTCTTCACCATGTTTCATGGTTAAGAATTCATCTTTTTCTAATATTAAATAAAAGTTTTCCTTTCTTCGTTGTTTTTTTTATGTGTGTGGCTTTAATATTTTTGCTCTACTCATAAGCTAATTCCAGGAAAAGATACGTAGGAAAAACGAAAAAAATCTTTCCTCTTTATTTTTTTTAGAAAGAAAACAAATGACCGATCATTTGCTGATTGCACAACATGGAACAAGTGCTACATAACAGGAAAAAAAAATTCTACAAAATTGCTACTATACAACACAAATTTTTACAGTTTATGTATAATAGGAAAACAAGTTTTATACAATCCATAAACAAACTCTATACAATAGCTGCTATACAACAACAAATATATAACAATTGCTATAAATAGTCATACAACTGCAGTTCATCAGTCGCACATCAGCTATACAACACGTCATATAGCAGTGAATCAATATTTTTCATGTTTAATTTTTCGCCAGTACATTCAAGACAATAGTTGTATCACAAATACAAATTTGAGGCAATTATGTCAGTATAAATTGCAGTCATACAATTTTATAAAATAGGGAAACAAGTTATATACATCAGGAAAACAAGTTCTACACAATAGGGAAACACGTGCTATACAACATGGAAATAAGTTCATACAACTATAATACAACACAAATCCTACCATGTTTATACAATAAGGAAATAGATTCTATACAATCGAAAAACAAGTTCTATACAATAGTTGCTATATATCAGAAACTATATAACAATTTCTATGGAATAGCCATACGATTTCAATACAATAGTTGTTGAAAATAAAATCAAACTCTCACGTCATTATAATTCTCCAGTGGCGGAGATTGGTCATTCAATTTATACTTGATTTCAATGTGGTTCTCCATCGTTTCAACCCTTAGTTGTTGTGCTATTGTAGCACATAGCTCTTCAAAACTAGAATTAGCGCTTACAAGAACCCCATCGACTAAGAAATCAACATATTTGTCATTTCTACCCCAACCTCCATTGTATTGCAGGACAATCGTTATTGTAGCCATCAGATCCAAACCAAATACCTAATTTGACGTGAAATTTAAGTCATGATCCATACAAAATATACCGTAGAATCATAATTCAATTTTGAAACAAAAAAGATTGTTACTTTTTTTAATCTTCGAAAGCTGTGTTGTTGTGCTTCAATTGGGATCCTTATAGCAGAGAAAAGTTATGGAGCAGAGTGAACATTATGGAGCAGAGAGAACACACTGCTTTGAAAATTAAATTTTTATGTTTCTAATTGGGTAATTGAAATCACAAAATTTTAAGAACTGAATAGTTGTGCATACAATCTTTTCTACTATATCAATACTTTTTTAATCATATCAATACAAATTATTAAAAAAATATCTATATTAAAATGGAAGATATACAATGCACAAAAATAGCGCTAGATTGTATGCACAACTATTCAGAGGTTATTTTAGCATAAATTTCTTAAATAGAAAAAAACTCTAAACAACATGCTAACCAGGAGCTATTCGTGCAAAACTACAAATCACTCTAATGGTAAGGCTCTCGAGCCATTTTCCAAAGTAAGCTAGTCCAGTCATTAAGTAAAAATTAGGTATAACCAGTTGTAGCACGTAGAATGAGAAACATCCATCATTTGAAAATTCATAAAAGAGTAACCAAATTTAAGAAGTACGTAAAAATTTCAGGAAAATTTTCAAGGAGTGCAGGATATGAAGTCAGAGGATTTTTTTTTGGGACTTTGGAAATTTTAATTCAAAGTTATAGGAAATTTTCCTAAGGAGAAATTTGATTCCTAAAGTTTATTTCATTTTTTTCAAAAAAAAAAAAAAAAATTCCCGAGGATTATCTTGTTTTATTTAAGCGGTCACTTTTTTTCTATAAGTTTTCTAAGTGATTGTTGTTTTCTGTTTGAGTAGATTACAAACTGCCTATTATTCTGTAATAATATAAGTAAACAATATATTCAACTTTACACAAAAATAGTAATATTAATCGAATATAAAAAATACCAGTATTTTTTAATCAGAAAAATAGCAAATACACTAAAATGTGGAAATAAAACCGTAGATCCTCCCTCCGCCAACCCCCTCTCCCTAAGCCGAATTACAATCACTGAATTTTTTTCTTTTAACTTTTTATTTATTAAATTATTTATACTTGTATGCTAAGTTCATTATATATATATATATATATATATATATATATATATATATACTAGTCTTGAGCACGCGCGTTGCACGTGTACTCTTTATTGAATAGAACAAATTTATGAAAATCTTACACAAAAACCTTATGAGTTAATAATTAAAAATTTAGCAGACTAAGCGTAAAGTCATGTTAACAATAAATATTTATCCTATATTTTTAAATTAATAAACTAACTTTACTATTTAGAATCTTCAAATGTTTTTTAATTTTGATGAATAGATTTGTGATTTTGCTTAAGAAGCCGAACTAAATATTGGTTATATATATACAAAAGAATGCATATTAAATCAACAATAAACATACATAAACACAATAATCTAAATGAATAGACTTGAAACAACAAAAAGAAAAAGGAAGATACCGATTCAGAAGGAAATTTCAGCACTAAGTCCTTTGACGAACGCAACAAACTTTGAAGTCCCAAACCATTTTGTCCAACCTATTTGCCAATAAAAAGAGTACTTGACATTGTAGTATATATAGCGCAAGTGAAAACCAACCTAATTAATAAAACTCTGTGGTGCTGAGGGTGATCCGAGGGTAGAAAAGATCAAGTTAGAATGAAAGTAAATATTACTCCTGGGATTGCGTAGAAAAGAACAATAGAATAAGGAAAGCAAAACTTCTAAAGAATTGTCGTGAGTATAACTTGATTATCGTGCATCATATCAACTATTTAGAAGCTCTATTTTAGGAGCTCATAAATCTTTCGATACCCTTCTATATGCATTTAAAAATGATATGAACCTGCATCACCAAGTTGATACAACTTCTCAATTCTTTCCTCCTACACGATCCATTAAAAGTACTTACATGACATGTGCAGACATCATCACATCTAAATATGTAGACTTTTTTTCCTTGTTACGCATAGTGAAATTTCCCAACAACATTTTCAATTCTGAAATTTACAACCATTTCAATAACAATTAAATCATTTATCTTGTCTATCACAATATATAAATGAGTAAATCGTGTGCATGTTTACCTTTATGTCTGATGTAATATATAAAATATAAATGACAATTTTTTTGATACATTACATTATAGTATACGTACCTTTAGACATCCTTTGCGCATGATCAGTATATGTATTTTGGAAGAGCTAATGGATGTCTTTGTTTCAAGGTCGAACACTCTGTACAAACATATTGTCTATCCTTCTTTAAAACACCCATGGTTTGCTCAATACTCTCATGCATAAAAGGCAAATAGTAAGAGTAACGTAATTGTAAATTTAACTGCTTAATAAATTCAATTGGGAGTATCAAAAGGCACCAACTCCTGGATTGCAAAAATGTGACGTAATTAGAAACAATAGCATTATGACCTTTAATATTCTATAGGTTTAATATGGCATTTATTTAATTGGCTTAAAATAAGATAAGGGAGAAGAACCAACGCAATTAGGGATTTTGGGAGAACGTGAGTGTTGAAATAGGGCAAATGATATTAATTAGAATTTGTATGGTTTCCCTGTTGAATTGCATGTGAATGAACAAAGCAGGAACCTTGGTCTGCGTGGACAGTGCTTAAAATTTTACTCATTTATTTTCTATTGTATTTATAATATAAATATATAACTGTGTATTGACCTTCTTGTAGAAAAGAATGCTCAAAAGAAGATTTATATGGAGGGCAAAATAATCGTTCACCTTTTATATAGGAGATTCCCACTTATATATATATATATATATATATACCTCTATTATTGATTATGGATTTTTCTTATCTAATAATATTTATTAGAATATGTATTTACATTATGTACATGTAATCTGATTTTCTACTTGGGGCAAAATGGTCTTTTACATTTTGCTTTTGAGATTGGCTCTTTTAGTATAGTTAGATATAAAGAAATACATATACAATAGATATACAACATACAGTTATACAATTGATGTATGTGACTGTATTACACTTGTATGTATACTGTATACATATTATATGTACAATGCAACAATAATGGACATATAATCTTCCCACCTTCAAACCACCATCAAAGCATCATAGCCATCATTATAATCACCATAAAAATGAATTAAAAAAAAATTATACATATACACAAGCGAGACAAATACAAATGGGATATAATTGATACCTCCATTCACTGAAAATCCATAGTGAACATAATTATCTATCCTATACAATACAATATACCAGTGTAGTTCCACAAGAGATTATAAATACCACTCTCCTACCGAACAGAGAAGGTAGAAAAAGAAATTCTCAAAAAGGCTCTGCAAATTTGACTGAAAATCTCGTTCCAAAATCCAATTCTAACATTGAGAAAATAGCAACATGGATACCTCCTCAAAGTGGTCAGAAAAAGTGGAAGATCTCATTGATGCTGGAGAAACCAATGAAGCCATTTCTTTGCTGGAAAAAGTAATTTCAGAGCTAGAAAGAAATGAGCCCCAAAAATTATCTACTGCTTTACTTGACTTGTCCAAGCTTTATTCTACTCAAGGCTTATCTTTACTAGCTGACCAAACGCGCTCAAGGGCACTTGTTATCAAACACCAGCAACAATCTATTCAACAAAATCGGTTAGTTCTTGATATTTTCTTTCTTGTTTTCTTGGTACCAAGAAATAGCTGCCCATACGACTGCTTAAACAAAAAGTAATGTATATTTATGTATACCGGCTAGATAATCAAAATAGTGATTCTGACCGGCTATTTGTGAAAAGATCCTGACAAAATTTGCATTGCTTGACTTTAGTGATATGAGTAATTGGGTATGTGTTTAACATGTATTGGCAATGATTGGAAGTTCAACATGAAGTAAAAAAATAGGATAGTTTGTTTTTCGCTGTTTGTCTGTCTGTTTGCTTGAAAATGAGAGAAATAAGGGGGCTTTTGGTTTAGTGGTCAAAGCACAGGTTGTGATGTGTAGGTTACACGTACGAGTCACGGGTTTCAATTTTGCCGCAGAAAAAAGTTTGGTATTTAAGTGGAGGAGGGTTGTGGTAAAATGATGATCAGGCATTAAAAAAATGTTAAAGTATAATGAATCTTATACTAATAAATGAGAGGAACAGATTTTGTTTGCCCCCAAGGCTTTGGTTAGTGCGTAATGTGTGGGTTAGGCGCACTTGCGGATTTGAGCCTTGCCGTAGAGCGAAGCTTAGTATTTAACCATAGGACGGTAGAGGGACATGTCCATTATCTTCCGAATTTCAAATTGAGTGCTATTAGCCCTCAGGGATTTCTTGTTTAAACAAGTAATGAATGAGGGGAATACATAATTGACCTGAACTATCTTTATCATAGAATTGAGATACAGTAGTTATTCATCAGTTTTTCTAGCATTAAAATGAAACTTACGTTCTCCCTTCAGTTGGATAAAGATGGAAATATTGGGGGAAAAGTTCCAAAGGAAGTGAAAATAAAGTTAGAGTTACCGGCATTGCCAGTTTGTGGTTTTTGTCCAACTGACTATCCTACTCATGAAATTCGTTTTTTGAAATGTTGGTTGATAAGGTACATCTTAGCTTTTCGTTTGCTTTTCCAGGGACGTTAATGCTGGCAAGGAGTCGAGTAGTAGTGGAGCTTCAGCTAGTCATGATTCACAAAATGAGGCTTCTGCATGTAATATTTATTCTGCTTCTTTTTTTACTTTCCTCTAGGTTCTTGATTTGTTATATCAACAATCTAATGCTAAACTTATTGGTTGTGTTTGGCATGACGGAGATGTTTTCCCCAAGAAAAACATTTTCAAGTACTGGTTAACTTGAAATTTGGAATGTTATTTTTGTTCTCTAAATTTCCATCTAAAGCGGGAAAATGCACGGGTGGAAGTCTTTATTCTTTACAAATTTGTCAATCTTACTCCATATCACTTTTTCGTCAACATTAGACATTGTCGGGAATTGATGTCATCATTTGTTATTTCTAACTAAACACTGAAATTATCCATAAAATGATTTTCCAAAGTTAAACATTTTTCACTAGAAATTTAAGTATTTCTTGGAGAACATTTACCTTCCCACCAAATTTTGCTCTCTGTGCATTTGTTATTCCCGAGAACTTATATGCTCTACTTCATGTTTTAGGTGAACACAAGGATCATGCCGGCTTGCAAATTGATACCTCAGAGAAGGATGATGTGCCTGATGATGGTACGTACCTCCTTCCCTTGAAATTAAAGGCGCTTAATATGTCTTCAGTTGAACTGATGCTTTTATGTTTTGCCTATTGAATATTCTTTGTTGAGCATGAAATGTCATTTGGGAGAGGGAAGAGGGGGGAGGGGGGGGGGGGGGGGGGGGGCTCAGTTGGGAGATGGGTTGCACTGGCTAGGGAAAAGAGAGGAATGAGGAAAGTATTTGCTTCTAACAGTTGGAGTAACCATCCTTCAGAGGGGTTATCATGTCTGGTACCAACTGTGGAAATGGGCCCAAGGGGATTTGTGTCAATATGCCATGTTTAGTATTTTGGTTTCTGCTTGCCCACCAAAAGGATACACCTTCTAAGACTTCTCAATTGAAGTGCTCACTTATACATATAACACACACATAATATTGTTTATTGACTTGAGAACAGTGCTGATTTCTAACATTTGTAAAAACTGGCATCTGACTATATTTGTCTCTTTCTTCCATGTTAATATGAAGAACATGTTGCATTAAGCTTGGCACCCAACCTACAATTTTCTCACTCATGAAGTTTGCTAACAGCCATTTAACACTATAAAACTGGGTTCAGTGTCAATTTGTTGTGATCTCTCTAGCATCTTAAGATTAATGACTTTCAAAAAAACATAATCTTGTGGTGAATACAGATTGGGAAGCTGTTGCTGATCGTGCGCCAGATGAACTACTTTCCCCACAGCACTTGCCAGAAGTCTCTAAACTTTCTTTGCAAGATTCAAAAGCGCAGGGCCCCAGGCGACGGGGAAGGGGTACATTCTCCTATAAGAAACACGGTCTCTACAGTGATCAGCAGTCTGATGAGCCTGACATTGATGACTTTGAAGATGAAACTGTTTCCCATGTTCCAGAAGGGAGCTCAGATACAAAAAATTGTATGATTGCATTCTTTTCAAGCATAGCAGCATTTAAGCTTGAGCTGTTATTATCATGTCATTGATTGGTTGTTAATATAAATGCCTAGTAGTCAACTCAGTTTTTCTGGTTAAGCCAAATGTTATACCTGTATATGTTTCAAAATGTCACATTAAGCAATAAAACGTGTGTTAATGTATTCTCCCTCATAGTAAGTCTTAAAAATATAACCACATATTTCTCATTGTTTTCTGATATTTTTCCTAATAGGAAAGAGGAAAAAAGGGCCATGAATTTTCTTACTCTATTTTTTATTTTTCCAATGTAGTTATTCCTTATTGTGGAAGAACAAATGCAGCAAGCATAAACTTCTGAATATAGTCAGTTACATTACACAACAGTGGGATAGATGAATTCTTGCTGTGTCCTTGGTTTAAACTTGCACTGCCACCTATTTGTTTGTAACTTCTGTTGACGGTTGCATGTAAATATTGTTTCTCAAATGTCTTGCTTATCAGTCAAATGGTGATTGGTGACATAAGAGTAAATCTTATTTAGGAACAGAAGTACATAAAGGAGTTTATTCCTCTTAATTGTCCAGAAAGGACTTGCTTAAATTTAAGTGAATGACACTTGGGGAAATTTTGGCAAATAAACTCACCTTTACTAGTTGCTTCAAAGGGTTTATAAATTACTGCAGATCTATTAGGAGAATCCTGTTTGTGTTTTTGTGATTTGACTTGTATTTTCCATCTGTAATGATTTACCACAGCTATGTTTAACTGAATATGCTTTATTGCTTTCTTTTCTAATTCTGAGACGTGTAGCTAACTGCTTATGTGCTTAAGTTAGCTTGTGGTGGCAGCTTGATTCAGCTGTCCCGAATCAAGTGCTTCAAATTTCATAAGCATTTGTTTCTTTGTTGTGATGTATAGTGATGTAACAGCTTCAATTGGCCTTTCACACCTTCTATTGCCTGTAAGCATGCAGATGCACATTTGCACAAAATTTGTTTCTTGTGCCTCATGGGCATAATAGACTTTGGTGCAAATTAAGAATCTTCTATAGGTCTTAGATTCAAATGTAAGCACTTAATATTAGAACTATTCCCAGCTTATAATGAGAGGTTGAGTGCACATGACGTCAGATCAACAACAACAACAACATACCCAGTGATTTCCCACCAAAAGGTGGGGTCTGGGGAGAGTGAGATATAAGCAGACCTTACCTCCACCAAGGTGGAGAGGCTGTTTACGATTGCACATGACGTCAGACATTTCTCTAAAACTGTTCTCACTGTTTATGCTAAAATAATTTCCATCGTGTGCATGAGGACATTCTCATTTTGAATTACTCCTCCTTTATTTTGTGGCTGACTGTTTTCCTCCCTCACTTCTTTTCTGTTGTAAATTTCAGTAAACTATGGAACGCGCCACATCTTGGTTCTGGCTGATTTTCCACCAAGCACGAAAACATATGACCTAGAGAAACGGTTAGAGAAATTTAAAGACGATGTGGCTATTCGCTGGGTCAATGATACAGTTGCACTTGCAGTATTCAGAACACCATCCCTTGGTAAGTTGCTGCAGTCTCTTCTGTAATTTGAAATTTAAAAGGCTTCCAGCCAAAGGCTTAGCTTGTAATGACTCACCGCATACTCTTGATGTTCAATTTATGCTAATAGTTTCTTATACAAAGGGACTGTTATCCTAGTTTGTTTGATTGTTAACAATAAAGTTGAGAGTTAGTTTGTCTAAGTTTCTCTTGCAGATGAATTCAATTAAATTATCATTCCTTTGCACTAGCGATGACAAGGATGTTGTTTAGCTTTTCTGCATAGAAAAAGTGTCAGATAGATATCAGAAGTCAGATCTTATATGTCCAAAATACGGTGTTAGTGCCCTTTGGTCTAGACTGAAATCGGAAGGATGAAAGGAGATGGGCATCATGGTGATTAAAATCTTTTAGCCCCCTTTCTTTGAAACTGAAGATGAGCACAAAGATGAGCATACGTTTTTAGGCTTATTAAGTGAATGAAACACCATTCATTTCAAAATGATAAAAGCAGCAGTTAGAATACACCACATAATGCAACACGAAATGGGTAATTTTACATGTTTCTATTAACCTAGCACATACTTACTTCCTTTATGGTTGCTATATCTATTTCTTCTATTTTGAATCGCGGACATTGTTAATGCTTGTAACTAGAGCCGTCAATATGGGCTTGACCCGCTGGGCCGGCCCGGCCTGGCCGTAATTTAATAGGGTTGGGCTAAGATTTTTTTAGCCCACGAAACACTGAGGCTTTTTAGCCCGGCCCACGCAAGCCCACGACCCGTGAGGCTTGGGCGAGGCCGGGCTGGGCCGGCCCGTGGGCTTAGTTAAATTAAATAATTTAAATAATAAAATAAGGACCAGTCTAAAAATAATGAAAACAGAGCTTCCAGTTTTGAATATTTTGTTGCAATTTTTCAGTACTTATATTTTGACAAATATTATATTATTGGTATCCTTTTTATGTTTTCGTTTTAATGTTATTTGGAATGCGGATTCTTGGAGAATAACAATTTATCAAATGTGTGTGGTGACTTATCAAAAGTTTGTAATTTTTTTTCTGATTATCTTGTGTTAACAACAGTTAATGATGATATCTGAAATTGCTCCAGGAATTTTATGAAATTAAGATACTCTTTTAACTAATGACAATTGAAATAAATTTTAAGTTCACATTAGATACTTTTTGACACCAAAGTTTGTACTATATTTTTGCTTGTTTACATTATCTCCTTTATAAGAATTGTTCAGTTGGATATTATGGTAATATTTGGTTTACTTCTAGTATATACTGTTATTAAAAATTCAAAAATCAAACTAACATTATTAAGAAATAATTAATAATAAATAATGGTGGGCTGGCCCGGCCCGGCCCGGCCTGCAGCCCACTTAGGGCTGGGCTGGGCTAATAATTTAATGGCCCGTATGAATTGTGGGCCGGCCCGGCCTGGCCCGGCAAATTGCAAAGCCCACATGGGCTGGGTCGGGCTGGGTCGGGCCGGCCCATTTTGACAGCACTACTTGTAACTATGTTTCAACTATTCTTATCTTGTGATGCAGCACTAGAGGCCAGCAAGTCGATACATTGTCCATTTACAGTGAGGGTACTGTATGAGGAGGATGAACTTTTGAGCTCAATTCCACCAAGAGGTAATACTTAGTACTGTATCTTCAGCCACTTCTGCAAATGTGAGAGTCTACCTTCCTTCCTGTTGGTTGAAAAATGATAAAGGTCTTTACTATTGTGCTATATTCCTTTGTAAGGCCTTTACTACTATTGGATTTTGTGGGTTCATGATACTAAGAGAAGGAAGTAAGAAATAATGACTAAAAAGGAGTATCCCTATCAAAACAGAAAAATATCCGGAGTGTTTGGTCAGTTTGGTATGGCCAAAATCATATTTGGGAAAAACTTTCGCTTGAAAATGTTTATCGGTGTTTGGTTGGTGAGGAAAAATATTTTTTGAAAAGCATTTGTTAAATAGTGATAATAATGTTCTAGAGCAAGGTTTACCCAGAGCGCACCCGAAGGTAGCGGCTGCGGGTCCCTTGTCATAAAAAAATAGTGATAATAATGTTAGCAAATTAGATAGTGTTTTAATAACTTTTACATAGGCCCCTAAACTCGTCCACATATTCCACCTAGACACCTAAACTCAGCCTGCGACCATTTGAACACTCGAACTACACTAAAAGTGATTTATTTAGACACCTTGGGTTCAAACAATAACAAAAGTAAACTGAGTGTTTTTCACTCGCTGATGACATGGAAAAAAAGTCAATATAAGGATGACACATGGCTCATCTCCATTAGTTAGTATATTTTCTTTTTTAAATTTTAGAAAAAGGTATTTTCTTCCACCCTCCTGCCTCCCATCCTTCTCTTTCACTATATGCGAGAGCGGTGGCTCTTCCATAATTAATCAATTCATGTAGTAGTTCATCTTTCTCTTAAGTTTTTCAGTTTGTGTCTTCTTCTTCTTCTTCCTCTTTCACTTAACATTCCTTTTTTTACGCTTTAAATTTATTGATTGTGTTGCTGGGTGTTGTTTCAGCAAAGCACCATTTTTTGTTACAACAAATTTTCTTGGATAATGGTGTTTTTGTTTGAATCCGAAGGAGAAGAAGAAACTCCATTTTTTCAATAGAAAACAGAAGAAAAATTGAATCTGGGTCTCCAAAAAACTTTCTGGTGGTTCTCATTTTTTCGGAAATATGTTTGTTCCGGTAATTGAATTTTCGATGGCCAGTCAGAAACTCTAGGACGTCACCATCTGAACTCCAGTATGCCAGTGCCACCACATTCACTTGCGTTCTTCTGGTTCTTTTCCTCACCGTGCTGACAACAAAACCTACATAAGGATACCTACTATCCTTTTTGTAGTTAACTAGAGATTTTCGTCACGGTCAAAGAACAATAAAAAAGTGTTTTTAGCTATGCTCTACAAGTAAACATTTTTTGTAACAAGAAGGTGCTTCCCTTTGTCGGGAATATGGTGGTGGGGGTTGCAGAGACAGCGGCTAGTGTGACGATGATAGTGGATATACGGCCAGTTATTATGGTGGCTAAGGTTAGCGTAGTGGTGCTGGTGCCGCTAAGAAAAACTAAGGAGAAAAAAAAATTACACATTTTTCTCTACCTGACACTTCTCCACGTCAACAGTAGTATAAAGGCAAAAATCACGCTCTCATATAAAGTGTGAAGCACGCACCATGCCATGTCAGCAGGAGGTGTCTAAATGAAACATTTCTAGTATAATTGAAGTGTTCAAATGGTCATAGGCTAAGTTTAGGTGTCTAGGTGGAATATGTGGACAAGTTTAGGGGGCCATCTATGTATTTGGCCTATTAAATTCGATAATGATGTCTAACTGTTGGTTGGATTAGTGATATGAATTTAACTGGTGAGATATTATAATTTCAGCCCATAAGTGAGTTCATTCCTTTTGGTGGAAAATGTGTTCCTTGGGAAATATTTCTTGCCACCAATCACCAAAAATTGCTAATTTTTCAGAAAATGTTCTCCATCATACTGGGGGACACACTGTAGTCATGTCAATTGTCAAGTCCTTGTTTCCAGAGTTGAAGGGTAGCCTTTGGAAAAAGTTTGTTTTAGGGTGTCTTTTTGATCAAGAGGAAGTAGTACTGAGGAACATCTTAGGGTAGCCTCATTCTCAAGCAATATACCTAAATATTCCGCTGGATCTTAGCCAAAAATCCAAGGATAATGTATGCAAAGAGTTTAATGTCACCTTCTATTTTCTTCTGTTCACTTCTTTTCCGTTTTTATTAGTTATGAGAAGACACTTATTTTTGTTTGGTTTTTGTTCAAATAAATTGTCCCTGCTTACTCTGTAATTTCAAAGTAACACGTGTGATATTGAAGAGGATAAGGAAAATGGAGAATTTACATCACCAGAAATCTCGCTACATGCAGTTTTCAAATTTTTGTATTGCATTGTGGAGCAGATTCCGTCTTTTGATGAATTTTGTAATACAGTTAAAAGAAAAATCTAGTGAACACAGTTATCTGTCTGATTGAATGTTTATGCAGACCTCATATTTAGCTCTGCAAATCCGATGTTCTGTTCTTGTGGTATTTTTGAGCAATATTTAAATGTTGACTGAGTCTGCTTCGTTCTCATTTATCAGAGTTCCTTATGCCGTGATCTATCCCTATCTATCCAATTATTACTCGAAATTCTGGTTGTTTATGGTATTCGGTAAATGTATTTCCTAGATCTGGAGCCTCCTCGTAGAAGACCTCAGACTTCAGCTAGAACCGCCCAGAGATTGATCGCTCACAGTATGGGTATAAAGTTGCCTTCTACGGATGTTGGGTCTAGAGAATTTAAGAGACAGGAGGAAGCCAGGAAGAACCGGATAGTTTCAAGACAAAACATGAAGAATGATGCTTGGGGTGATGATGGCAACTAGGATTCAGTTGTCCATGCTCTCTAATTTGATTTTTGTTCTTCGGTATTCAATCACAGAGTGTTACTGCGCTGAAAAGAATCCCCAAAGATGAACTAACCTTACATTTTGAGTTCTGCACAAATCTTTATCATCTTCACCAATTTGAAGTGATGAATAATATCTCGAGGAACTCTTGATATTGCCCCATTGGTTAAATGGAAATTCTCATCCTTGTATAGCTACACAAATGTGCCAAACATGTATCTCTGATGTTAAATATGTAAGAGTTTTTTGGCTAGTAATCTCATTGAAGCTGTGACTTATCCTTTTGTATTCCTTTGGTAGACTCAACATGAAGTTAGTGTGCAACACATTGACATGGGTTGTTACGTACAAGAAAACGGAAAATTTTCCAGCCTAGATGTTATTGATGAAGTAAAATGGAGAATTTATGATTGGTTCCTCGTGTGGTCTTTTCTGTTACAAGAGTTGTTAGCTCATCCAAGGGTGTCAACTATTTTCTAGTAGTTAATGAAGTGTGACGACAAATTTTGCATGATAATTTTTTGTGGGCCTAAGTTGTGGTGGATAAAGTTATTCGATATCTAGTCACATGTATTTTTCTCATAGGTAGTGATCAATAGGAATTACTTGTTCTTCTTTTGAGGGAGGTAGTAGAAACTGGTAAAATAGTTGAGGTGTTAGTAGATTGATCTGATGGAAGGTAAGGAACTCAAATTCTAGTAGAGACAAAATATTAGGTGAGATGCGTGCTTATTTTTTTTTTTTTTTTTTTGAATGAGCTAAGCACATGAATTTTTTTTATGATGTGTGACAATAAGACTTGAATCAAGGACATATACTTGTGTTAGTGCTATATTTAATAATGTGGTTATCTAATATAAAAGATGAAACAGTTAGAGAGATCATACTTTTATTCATTTAAGGATTTTTTATACTATATACCCATGAAATTCAAAGTATTTACAAGTCATGCCCGTTAAAAATTACACTACCCATGAAACTAGAAGTATTTACTCAATCTACCCATTTATTATTGTATACCTTATAGGTGTATACCTTTAGGGTATATTGCATAAATAATACTAGTATACAAGTCTAGATATGAGTATATACATTTAAGGTATACTGCATAAATAATAGTATACAAGTCTAGATGTGTATGACATGTAAATAGTTTATGGGTATGACTTGTAAATATGAAACTTATGGGTAGAGATGGGTAAATATCTTGATTTTGATGGGTATTTTCGTAAACCTCCCTTTATTTAATAACATGAGTTATTTTTCACTGGTCTTTAAATCCTAAGCAGTTTTGAGCACTTTTAATAGAATTTTTACTTTTACCCCTAAAACACTATTCTACAATCATTTCACATTCACTATTTTCTCTCTCGATACACCAAACCTTAACCCCACCACAACTACCACTAACTCTGCCGTAACTAGTCACAATTTTTAGTCAACCACTCACCGCCGCGCCACCGCAACCGCTGCTAACTCCGCTGTAACCACTGCTGCTACAATCATTGAGTTTTTGTTGAATGCTGAGCTGTGGCAGGAAGCGACGGAGAGGCTAGCTGGTGTGCTCAGTGATGATCGATTTTATTATTCTATTACAGTAGAGAAAGTGATCAACGTTAGCTTATGACTACGTTGAAGACGAAACATAGTTTTGGTTGGAGTTGTGTAATTCCTCTAGCTGCAAATGATACAGTAGCAACGACATCAGATAAATTAAAGGCATGCACCAAATTTGAGTTGATTGTCCCTATGGTCATTCAACTTTGGATAATAGGCCACCATGGTCACTTATATTTGTTTTGTCTTTCTATGGTCACTCAACTTTGGGTAATAGGCTACCATGATCACTTATCTTTGTTTTGTCTTTTTATGATTACTCAACTTTACCTAATTAACTCTCATGGTCATCTAACACAAAACTCTACAAACATCCGTTAAGGATATGCTGACGTGACAACTTTATTTTTTATGCAAATTACAGAAAATAAAAATAAAAAACTAAACTAACCCACTTTAGACCCCACCCAGCCCCAAACCGACCCAAGAATTGAATTTAGCAGAACTTCCTTACTGTTAAACAACTTGCTTTTTCTTTTTTCTGTTTCTTTTATCTTTTCCATATTTCATCCTACAAATTATATGTAACATTTATCGTACCATTACGAAGTGAAAGGAATAAAATAAAGCATCAAACAAAAAGGGAGCATGCATTATCTAAAGCAAAATGAAGACATCAAACCATTGTGAAATTATTTATATAGTTCAACAGAAACATAACCATTTTAACCATATAATTAACTTCTTTACAACATATCATATCAAACTGATGTCTATGGCTTCTTTCTTCCAAGAGAGCATAACCATTTTAACCAGCAAAACGATATGTTATAGTTAGTTCGTTTAACATCAACTTGAAGCCATTATCATATCTGCTAAATTGATATCAATATCAACTATAAAAAACCTGTATATAAATAAAAGCAGTACTACTTAAACAAACTGTGAAATATCTTTATAATTAATTAAAAATTTACACCACTTAAATAAAAATTCATGCTTATAAAATGCATGAATGCAGCTAACTCGTCAAGGTTAGATGACCAAATTTAATTTGGATTGGAGCTGGATGAGGTTTAAAGTGGGTTGGTCCTAAATAATTTTAGTTTTTATTTTTATTTTCTGTAATTTGCATAATTAGTTGCCATGTCAGCAGATACTTAACGAAAGTTTGTAGAGTTTTGTGTTCGATGACCATGATGGTTAACTGGGTAAAGTTGAGTGACCATAGAAAGACAAAATAAAGATAAGTGACCATGGTGGTCTATTACCCAAAGTTAAGTGACCATAGAAAACAAAGATAAGTGACCATGGTGACCTATTACCCAAAGTTGAGTGGCCATAAAGGCAATCAACTCACCAAATTTTATAAAGAGCAAAATCAGGTGAAATTTAGAATTTAGACTGAGGAATTGAAAACTTATTAAAATAAAAAGGAAGAGACTAAATAGTGAGTAGCAAACAAAAAAATTTCACCGTATGCCCTCCATAAGGAGTGGTTTTACAAAATTACCGGCGCTAAGAAATGTTTTAGCAAAATGCCCTTATTTAGTCCGCAAGCCAAGACTTCAAGGCAAAAAATTTGTAAGTCTTGGCAATTGGCTATACTTCAAGGGCAAATGTTGTTTTGCCAATACTTCAAGTTATACGGCGAGAATGTAGGGAAAACTGGAAGGGGCAAGTCTTGACAATTGCCAAGACTTACGATGCAGTGCAGCAAGTGTTGCCTATTGCCAATACTTGTCGTGCAAGTGTTGGAAAATCGAGCAGGGGTCAATGGCAAGTCTTGGCAATTGTCTAGTGCGACAAGTATTGCCTATTGCCAATACTTGAAGGGATAAGTGTTGAAAAACGGAAAAATATAACGGGAAGTCTTGGCCCCGAATTTTTTTCATTAAATCTTAACGGGGGTATTTTTGTAAACCATCTCTTAGCGGGGGCAAAAAGGCAAACCATTGCTTCCCGTGTCATATTTTTGCAAATGAACCGCAGCAAACAACCCTTTTAGTGTGTAAGAAGATAAACTTAGATGTTCATGTGAGAATCAACCTTCAGCAAATGAACACGCTTGAATTAACGTGAATACAAGCCAAAGATAAGTCAATATTCTTACAACCAGCCTTTCGAAATGCATCACATGTTGACGCAACATGCTATTGAGATTTTGGGTTTCAAATTAATTAAATTTGTGGGACATGTTAGTTTTTCTAGGATTGTTTATTTGTCATTGATAATTTCGCCTCCATAGATATTTCTTGGTAATCCACTTTGATCATGAATTTATGAATGAATTGGACTAATGTATTTATAAAATAGAATGGACAAATGATGTCAGATTGGTTTTATTTTATTTTTACTTTGAATTTTTGTATTTGGGCAAAGTGATAATGATTTGGTGTTATTTGCTTGTAAAATTGACATAGTAGTTTGGTTCACTTGTAAGTAAATGATGTCGAATTGGTCTTATTTTATTTTTACTTTAGATTTTTGTATATGGACAAAGTGATGACGATTGGTGTCATTTGCTTGTAAAATAGACATAGTTGTTTTGCTTAGTTATGAATAAATACGGCCGGATTGTCTTCACTTTATATTTTCATATATATTTTTATGGATGAATGAAGTAAAGACGAATTGGACTCATTTGTTTACAAAATGTACCTAATATTTAGCTCACATTATGAATAAATAACTATGCATTGTCATTATTTCAAAATATATAAGCACTTTGAAGGTAATGAATAAAGTAAGGCCGATTTGACGTCACTTCTTCAGAAAACGAATATGATTTTTTGCTTATTGTATGAAGAAATGATGCCGGATTGGTCTAATATTTTAGTTTATTTTGATTTTTGTATATGAGCGAAACGATGCAAAATTTTTCACTACATGTACCCCGTTATCCTTGGTTATGATTTTTTGTCCCAACTTAAGAATGATTTAGCAAAATGCCCTTAGTAGGCAACACTTCGCGTTATAAATTTACAAGTGTTCCCTTGGGGAAAACACTCCAAGTATAAATTACAAGTGCTGCCTGCAAGACAACAATTCAAGTTATTTGGGGAGAATGTTGACAGAGATAAAAGGTCAAGTGCGACCACGGGGGCAGCACTTGCAGCACTTGTCATTTTATATTTGAAGTGCTTGCCCCGTGGGTGCACTTGTCAAGTTTATAACTTGAAGTATTGCCCCGAGGAAACACTTACTTAAAATTAGTGAGACCATTCTTGTAAAACTACTTTAACCGAGGTCAATAAGACAAACCATTGCTGAAGGTGTCATAGTTTTGTAAATTGTCTGAAACGATGACGATTTGGTGTTATTTATTCACAAAATAGACGTGAAATGCAGACGGATTGTCTGCCTTGTATATAAGCGAAACGATGCCGATTTGGCATTATTTATTCACAAAATGGACGAAAAACCACAACCAGATTGACATTGTTTTCTACTGTGTAGGAAGCGACGACGTTTTTTGTAATTTCGGATGTAAAAAGATGCGGTGATATTTTTGTAATTTTGACTTCAAAAAAACCGTCGGTGCATCTTTATAATTACACGAAGTTCTCAATTAATAAGGGTATTTTTATCCTTTCAACTTCATTTAATAGTAAAGTGCTTATCTTTTCAAGACCATAAAAAGTTGCTCATATTTTTAAAATCGAGTGCACTTGTGCTCTTTTTGTAATTCAATGTCTCCATGCACCGACTTCTTTTTGCCTATGTGTACTATATTTGGTATCCAGCGGGGTTTTGTCTTTTTTTTTTTTTTCGGATTTCAAAATAAGAAAAAGTAAACATGAAACTAGTGTGGATCGGTGGATGGTTCACTTAATTACTTGTAATGTCAAAGCAAAAAGGATCATTCAATATTTTCCAAATGTTTCTTCATTTATAATTAACAAAAGATATTTTTATAATCTTCTATTATTTTTCTTAACTTGCTACTAATCCTAATCTTTTATTCCCCGTTTCACAATAGACGTCCTAGTTTGACTTGAATTGGAGTTTAAAAAATAAAATGAGGCTTTTAAAATTTGTGGTCTAAAATAAGCCATAGCTAAATATGTAGCTATAAATCATTTCATTAAAGATAAAGTAGTAAGTTTAAAAGTAAATTGTTTCTAAACATATAATTGTATCATTATTTTTTTAATGGACCAATAAAAAAAATATAATATTTATTGTGTAACGGGAGGAGTAGTACATTGGCATGATTTATGCTCTAGGAATTCTAAACTCGCACAACTCTTGTATGATTTCGTAATCAACTCAAATTACCAGTCAATTCATGACCAACCTAAAGTTCAGTCGAGTGACAAATGTGAGCACTATTATTCGCCCTTAATTTAGCAACTTGCTTGTCACCAATTGTGACGTTTCGAACAAATAAAAATAAGGTGTGTATGGGCCTAAACTGATTTAGGATCACAAATCGAATTTGAGTTAAGAGCACAAGCAAATCTTAGTATTAAAATAGAAGCAAGGCTAAGAATAAGCGAAAATGCAAGAAATAACGTGATTTCAATATATAGCTGTGAGTAAAAATTTTGCCAGAATTTCTGTAACTATTTCTGAATAAATACAATGTAAAATGAGGAGCTATTTATAGATACAAGGGCCTTGCCCACGTTCCCCACGACTGGTAGTATCCAAACCCACTTTCTGAGCAGTTATTGATGGAGTTAGTGGGCTGCTGAGCCGCTAAAACCGAGGTGTTCCACCGAGGTCTAAGTGCATGACCTTGGTGGTGTGACCTTGTTGTTCGGTCGAGATGTGTGTCACCGAAGCAAAGCTTGCGGCTCACCTTCGGTGACGACTTGGGTGCTCGGCTTCGGTGGTTCAATCGTTTGCTTCGGTCTCTCTCCTTTGGAACATCAGTTCGATTGTTCTTGGTCCGTTATACCGAGGTGATATTCAAGCACATTGGTTTTTACACAATACAGATAGTTCCACCACTCCTCGGGCGAGCGCCAGGGTCGCCAAGGAGTGGAATGAATTTAAGAGGGAAGGTGACGTGGCTCAACCCTATCCAAGGATTTCAAAAAGTCGCACGCCTCTTCAAATTACTGTTCCGTGTTATGTGGCGGCCGTTCGTTGGCAACCAAATGGTCGCGCCGACTTATTCGCTTCCTCCAACGTTATTGTCATCATTGCTTTTCCCATTTGCACGTGCACATCACCTATAAATATATCACTTGGAGAACTTCTTCTCCATTTGATAATCTTCTGCAAACAGTGGAGAAAGACAGAAAAAGCTTGCCCCTTTAGCTGATTTCATGATTTGCTTCAACCTTGATTTCAGCCTTCTTTCTTATAAGGAAACTTTTCTTTCAAACTTCACATCATGTCTACTGCAAATTCTGGACAAGGATCTAGCGATTTCGGCGAGAGAGCCGAGCGTTTTGTCGCCGCGATTGTGAGCGGCGATTTTATCCCCACTGTGCCAGCGCTGCAAGTCATTGAGGCAGAGGGTGGTGGGGAAGCAACGTCGATAGCCAGTGCTCCAAGGCGACGCAAGGAGAGGGCTGGTCGAGATAAGGCTGAGGTCAGTTTTGACGCTGACGCTGATATTGGTGGCGATGACCATGATGGTGACATGGATGATGTCAAGGGCGATGACGTCATCAGTACCAAAGAGATAGATGGCCCAGCGGGCAGGACCGAAGTCGACAGAGAGGCAAGTTGCCAAGCGGGCGAGACCGAGGCCAGTAAGGAGGGGTCACAAGACGGAGCTGGAACCTCGGAAGAAGATTCCTCTCGAGGTGGAGATTGACCCTCGGTTGGTTATCCCTTCAAATTTTAATAATGACAAGGACATAAAAGTCCAGATTCAATCCGATGCCCAAAAGGGAAAGAAAAGAAACATACCAGTGCACGTTACTCCGAGCGTGATAACTGAGGATGTGATTAAGACTGTTCGGGTGGATTGCCGCTGGGGACCCGAGGTGGAAATTAGGGTTCCAGCCCCAGACGCGGCGGCCTCCACTCATATTCTAGGGTACTCTTCGGTTTTCACGTATCCTTTCACCATAGGGTTTGGCTTACCAGTTCACCCCATAATCGACATGTTTTGTCGATCCTACAACTTGTGCTTGGCTTAGCTGGGCCCCGTGGTTTGGAGGGTTGTACAAGCCCTCGAATATTTGAGTAGGTTGGCAGAGTTGCCCTTCACTTTCCAATATCTGATCTCCCTTTACTACCCCTATTTTCACAAAGCCGGGGTGGTAGCTCTCTTACCCCGTGGATCTTACGCTATTTTGAGCAAGAGCGAAAACCATGGTGACCGAGGTTGGAATGATCGTTATGTGCTCATTCCTATGAGGCAGCTGTCGACTGAGCCTGGCTTCCCCGAAGAGTGGAATGCTCAACGTAAGTGTTTGTCTTTGTTTGGCCTTCGATCACCGTAGCTCGTACTTACTTTCCTGTTTTTGACTGACAGCTGAAAAGGTTCCAGTCAACCCACCGGGGGATTTGCTCGAATGGGCAACCGAGGTCATGAAACAGGAGATGCGCCCTCGTCGGCAATGGATGATCTTAGCTGCTTTGAAGGGGAACCGATAGGTATGCAACAGGCATAGTGAGTTATATGCCGACGTTCACAATTCCTTAATGTTTGCTTTGAGTAATGGCTCCTTAATGTTTTCTTTTTCCCTTCCCACTTAGGTTTCTCCAACAGGGCCGTTAAGGATGCCGAAGAGGAGGAGGAAGCCGAAGAGAAGGGAGACAGAGAAGGGGAAGAGAAGAAGGAGAAGAAAGAGAAGAAAAAGAAAGAGAAGAAGGTGATTGACGCCTGTGAGTTTAGCGAGGAAGCTCGCCGGAGACAAGAAAGCTAAGGGCTCGTCAGGCCAAGGGACTTCACAAGGTGATGACATCTTTTAGGTCAGTTTATATGCATACCCACTTCTACTTCATCTCGTACTTATGAGATTGCTTCTCTCCCTTCCCAGACTCTAAAAGGAAGATGGCTAAATCGAAGAGGCCACCAAGGCGAAAGGACCTCGGGTCGAGAAAGTTGCCGCCCCTGCTTCTGAAGCGGTGATTGAGAAGTGCCGAGGCCTTGTTTATGAGCCCAGCGACGAAGAGATTCGCCAAGCTGCTCCCGAGGTAGCTCCAGAGCCAATTCCTGAAGTGACTCCAGAGCCAGCTGCCGAGATCCCTAGGGAAACCGAGGTTATAAACATGGAGGACTCTGACCAAGAAGCTGCCAAGCGGAAGGGCAAAGCTAAAGCCAGCGAAGGCTTGATCAAAGCATGGTTAAAGCTTCCCGAATTTCGGCTAAGGCTTCGAACGCTGCACCTCGAGCATTGGAGATTGCTCTCGAGGCCAATCTGCAGGATCCCACTAAGGAGGATGTCGCCGCCCTTGATGCTATGCTCGGGTCTACCGAGGCTCATGCTCTTCGGAACCTTAGCCCCATGAGCTTGATGGGTGTTTCAGCCGCCTCTACTCTTCGTGTAAGTTTTCATGCATTCTTGTTCGCACGACTTACCTTTTCTTTGTTCTCGATGCTAACACTTTGGTCTTGCGCAGAGCTTGGTCCTCGCGCTGCAAGCTGTCCATCTAGAGCATGACCGAGCAGAGCAAGTTCAAGCGGCGACCGCTGCCTGGGGAGAATAGAAAAGAAAGGGGATTTTTGGATAGGATCGCCGAGTTGGAAGCCCAATTCACTACTTTGAACGAAGACTTGGGGCGTGCTAACGAAGCAGCAGCTAAGGCCGAGGCTGACTTGCACGGGGTTCTGGAATCCGCCGAGGCAAGGGTTCAGGCTGTAACAAATAAATTTATTAATGAGCGTTCAAGGCTGAGCCTTGAAAATGCTCGACTTGAAGCCGACTTCTTCCGTGCCAGGGCTGAGGTCTTGGAGGCAGGCGAAAAATACCGTGGCAAGCTAGAGGAGTACAATGCCAAGCTTGTTAGGTTGCAAAGCCAAATAGACCAAGTGCCTGCTCTTCGGGGCAAGGTCTCAAAACTACAAGGAGGAGTTTCCTACCTCAATCAGTGGGCCGAAGTCAAAGCGACGAGGGCGAAGTTTGAGGAGGCTTGGGCCGTTGTTAAGACTAGGCTTAGAACACTTGAGCAAGTCCAAGCTGGGGAGATCATGCTCAAAGAAGAGATAGTCAAGGCCAGGGATGCTGCTGCCGAAGCCCAGGAAATTGTAGATGATCTGCCCTCGAGTGAGGATTCGGATGATGATGAATCCGAAGGCGATGAAGAGGGTGAAGGCACCGAGGAGGGCAATGAAGATGCCGAAGGAGGAAATCCTTAGAGGGAGAGTTCATCCTCTGTATTTTTGCTTTTTTGTTTAGGCTCTCGGGCCTTCTTGACGTAAGCCTTCGGGCTTTTGATGTATTTGCTTTGGGCCTTCGGGTTCTTTTTGTTGTAGATAATTCACAGCCTTCGGGCTTTTTACTGAAATGATTTCGTGTTTCTTATTTTAAGTGTTAGCTTTTGTTTGGACCGAACACTCAAAATAACTTGCTTGCAAGACTTAATCAAATAAAACTGATACAAACTTAGAAATGACGTCTCGTTCTCGAGTCAATACATTTAAAGTGCAACTTCGGTGTGCAAGATCATAGAAACAAAGAGATATTGAATCAAGTTTATTTTATTGATGATAACAACGAGCCGGAATCGGCTTTTACATAAGGCCTAGTCGAAGTAAACTTAGGCGCAAAAAACATGCCACTATCAGGCGTAATTACAAAACTGCTAATCTATTTCCTGGGTGTCAGTCCCCGGTTGCTGAATCGATAGACTTCGGGTGGGAGGCTCAGTAACGACCTCGGTTGCAACCCTCTTACTTCCGCCCCAGTGTTCGGGTGTGAATTTTGATGAAGATCCGAGCACTGAAATCATTTTATCCGCTTCCTGAGAAGGTCAAGCAAAATGAAACGAGGAGCAAGTTAGTACATTTTGACCGAAGCCTTAGGAGCGTTTTTCGGCTCGAGGCTGTGGGTGAATTTTAAATGATCAAGGAATGTTTACCTCGATTAAAAGTAGTACCGCTTCAAATTGGAAATGTTCCAATTCAAGGGTTCGGGCTTGCCTTGTAGATCTTCGATTTGATAAGAGCCCTTTCCAACGATCGCCTTGACTCTGTAGTGTCTTTCCCAGTTGGCAATGAGTTTCCCCCCATTCTTTTCTTTGGTTGATTGGTTCGTAGCCTTCAACACATAATCGCCAACTTAAAAATCTCTAAGTTTGGCCTTCCTGTTGAGATATGCCTCGATCTGCCTCTTTTATGCTGCTAACCGAACCAAAGCCAACTCTCTTTTCTCCTCGAGCAAGTCCAGCTCTATGCGCATGGCTTGCTGGTTGGCATCCTCGGTGGTATGAGCATACCGAAGACTGGGTTCGCCCACCTCCACGGGGATAAGTGAATTCATGCCATAGGCGAGGGAAAATGGGGTTTCACTGGTGCTGTTCTTCTCCATTGTTCGTATAGCCCTCAACACACCTGGCAATTTTTCGGGCTAAGGGCCTTTTTTCTCATCAAGCCTCTTCTTGAGGTTTTCAATGATTACTCTGTTCGAAGATTCGGCTTGGCCATTGGTGCTTGGATGGTAGGGGATCGATGCTATTCTTTTTATTCCCCATTGGTTGAAGAAATCACTGATGGCTGCTCCCATGAACTGCTTACCGTTGTCACATGTGATCTCCCTCAGGACACCGAACCTGTACATTATGTTCTTCCTAATAAAATCGATTACTTCCTTTTGTTTCACCTCGGTGAGAGCTCCTGCTTCCACCTACTCTGTGAAGTAATCAGTTTAGACCAGAATGAACCAGACACCACCTTTTCCCTTTGGTAAAGGGACAACAATATCCATTCCCCACTTCCTGAAGGGCCATGGTGACACGATTGAATGCAAAGGTTCAGCTTGTTGATGAATCATTCGGGCGTGGCGTTGACATTTATCACATTTTTTTTACGAAGGCCTTTGCATCTACGCTAATAGTGGGCCAATAATACCCAGCTCTAAGTAATTTGCGTACCAAGGACTTTCCCCCTGAGTGATTACCATACTCGCCTTCGTGTATTTCAGCCATCACGTATCTAGCTTCGTCTGTACCCAAACACTTGGCCATCGGGCCGCAATACAATCTTCTATATAAATTCCCCTCGATCATTGAGTACGACGCTACTTAGGCCCTTAAATTTTTGGCCTCTTTCTTATCTTGTGGGAGAGTCCCCGAGTCGAAGTAAGAGATAAACTTACTTCGCCAATCCCATTTGTGGTCCACCGAGTTGACTTTCAATTTCATCTTTCTCATTTGCGCAGAAAGCAACCAAACTACTGAGTCAGTCCCTGAGTGCACTTCGTCGACCACCGAACCCAGGTTTGCCAAGGCATCGGGCTCGGTATTCTCCTCTTGAGGTACTTGTTTGATTTGCCACTCTTGGAATTGAGCTAAGATTCTTTGTGCTCGGATCAATAACTATTGCATTCGGGGCTCACGAGCCGTATACTCACCGAGCACTTGGTTTACCATCAGTTGTGAATCACACCTTAACTCAATTCACTCTACCCCCATTTCTTTGGCTAACTATAAATATGCTAAGGCCGCTTCGTATTCGTCTTCGTTTTTTATCACCTTTTTAAACCGAACTGAGTGCCTAATTTTCTCCCCGGTGGGCACTTTCAACACTATGCCTAATCCCGAACCCTTGGAATTAGTCGCCCCATCGGTGTAAAGTACCCATAGTCCCGAAGCAGACCCCTTCGATATTGAATTCTCCTTTTCGGCTTCGGGTAGGATCCCAACACTAAAATCAGCTACGAAGTCGGCCAAGACTTGGGATTTTATGGGCGTTCGGGGTTGATAGGTGATGTCATACTCACTTAATTCTACCGCCCGTTTGGATAACCTCCCCGACAACTCAGGCTTATGCAATATACTTCTCAAGGGGAAGGTGGAAACTACTGCTATTGGATGACATTGAAAATAGGGTCATAGTTTCCGAGCAGTAACAATTAAAGCAAGTACTAGTTTCTCCAAATGAGGATACCTTGTTTCAGCATCGAGGAGTGTCTTGCTCACATAGTAGATGGGCTATTTCTTGCCATCTTCTTCTCGAACCAACACAGCACTGACTGACACCTCGGATACAGCCAAATAAACTAGCAAAGTTTCACCATCTTTGGCTTTGCGAGCAACAACGTGTTAGCCAGATAACGTTTCAACTCCCTTAGCGCTTCTTTACACTCCAGTGTCCACTCGAAGTGATTATTCTTCCTTAAGACCGAGAAGAATTTGTGGCATCGCTCCGAAGACCTTGAGATAAATCGACTCAAGGCAGCGACTCGGCCAGTCAAGCGCTGAACCTCCTTTACCTCGGTCAACTCCTCGGGGATTTCTTCGATGACTTTGATCTTATCTGGGTTAGCTTCGATCCCTCGTTCAGAGACTATGAATCCCAAGAATTTTCCCGACCCTACACCGAAGGCACACTTCTCAGGATTCAGTTTCATGCCATATTGCCTTAGAACAACAAAAGCTTCTCTCAAATGGTTTAAATGATCCTCCATCCGAATAGACTTGATCCGCATATCATCTATGTAGACTTCCATAGATTTTCCAATGTATTCTTTGAACATGCGATACACTAGTCTTTGATATGTTGCCCCAACATTCTTCAAACCGAAGGGCATCACCTTGTAGCAGAAGGTACCTCGGTCAGTGATGAACGAGGTCTTTTCTTTGTCCTTCGGATCCATGAGGATTTTGTTGTACCTCGAATAAGCATCTAAGAAGTTTAATAGTTTGTGTCCAGCCGTGGAGTCTATTAACCTGCCAATTTGTGGCAGTAGGTAGGAGTCTTTGGGGCAAGCCTTGTTTAGATCAGTGTAATCTACACACATCCTCCACATTCCGTTCTTCTTGGGCACGACGACCACATTAGCCAACCACTCGGGGTATTTCACCTCTTTTATGAAGCCATTCTCTTACAGCTTCATGGTTTCATCTTCGATTGCCTTCTTTTTGACCCCCGCATGAGGTCTTTTCTTCTGCTTCACCTGGGTGAATTGGGGATCCACATTCAATTTGTGGGTCATGATCTCCAGAGCGATACCAACTATGTCTGAATGGGACCAAGCAAAGCAATCGTTGTTGGACTTTAAGACTTCGATGATGGCTTTTTTCGACTCCGGGTCCAACTCCGAGCCGACAAACACTTTCCTCTCTGGGAAATCTTTCGATAGCATGAAAGATTCCAGCTCTTCTATGGTTGAGTCCTCGGCTTTCTGCTTTCGAGGTTCTTGAATGTAAATCGGGTTCTTCTCACTTCTCTTCGGGGATCTTCCTCGTCTGACCCCGGTTGCATTGGTTGCTATTTTTTTGGTTCGATCGGGATGACTCCACTCTTCAATGCAACCGAATAGCATTCTCTTGCTACTCGTTGCTCTCATTTTATTGACCGAACTCCCCATGAGGTAGGGAACTTGATCACTTGATGAAGAGTGGATGGAACAGCTTCCATGGAGTGGATCCATGGTCTCCCAAGGATCACATTGTACGCCATGTCCTCGGGCAAGACTTGAAACAGTGTTTCCTTGCTGACTCCTTCAGCAAACGTCTTGAGTGAGATTTCACCCAATGTCTTCTCCGTGGAGTTGTTGAAGCCGGTCAACACTGTTGCCTTAGGGATAACTTCTCCCTTTAGCCACATCTTTTTAATGGCCCCGTAGTTGATTATGTTAACCGAGCTATCGCCGTCGATCAAGACTTGTTTGATATCCGAGTCATTTATTCTCAACATGATGACCAAGACGTCGTGATGAGGGAACACCATCCCATCATAATCGTCATCATCGAACAAAATTTCTTTACCCGAGCCTCCAACTCGAGTTCTCTTCTCCATGGTGATTGACAGCTTTGCGAACTTCTTTGCTGCTGCAAAATTCACCCCGTTTACCACTGACCCCCCGGTTATCACATTTACGACTCTCTCAGGGGGTGGAGCCCGAGGTGGTTGTCCGTCGCCTCGATTCTTGGTGTAGTTCTCCTTCCCCTTATCAGTGAGGAATTCAGCTAATACTCTCTTCTTTAATAAGTGTTCCACCTCGAGGCGCAATGCTTTGCAATCCTCGGTGCGGTGGCCATAATCCGTATGAAACTCGCAGTGTAGATTTTGGTCCTTTTTATCAGCGGGGGTTCTCATGTCTTTGGGTATTCTTACCCCGACTATCCCCTTCACAATATTGACCAGCTCCGAGGTCGATATGCTGAAGTTGTAGTCGGGAATGCGAGGTAGCTCTTTATTCTTTGCGACCAGAGCTGGGCCCGAAGAGTTCCTCTGGTTCGTATTTGGGAAAACCTTTCCGCCGAGCCGTTGACTCATATGAGCATTTCCAAATGAGTTTCCAAGCGAATTTCCCAGCCTCTGACTGACAGGCTGCCTCGACGACGAGGTGTATGGCTCATACCTCCCCTTCGAGTTTCCTCACGGCGCCTCGGCGCGATAAGAGGATTCGCTTTGGTTCTTATAGTTGTGGCTTCGGCCATTGTTTTTCCATTCGGCTTCTTCCAGCCTTATCTTGGTATAAGTTATATTGTGCAAATCATCCCGCTTCAGGGTCTGAATATTACTGAAGCTCCTTTCGCAACTCAGCAACGGTATCAAAATTGCGAACATTGATGCATTTCTCAAACACCATGATGGCTAGAGTGTCATCCATAGGAGGTAGTTCCATGCACTCAGTATGCATGAAAGCGCTCGAGGAAGTCCTTTAGTGGCTCACCGGGCCGTTGTTTGACTTCAAATATATCCTCCTTCCTCTGGAGGATTTTCAACGCCCCAGTGTGCGCTTTAACGAACGCGTTAACTAGCTCTTTAAATGTAGAAATCGACCCCGCTGGTAGGCACATGTACTACAGAAGTGCTCCCTCCTCAAGAGATTCACCGAATTTTTTCAGAATATTGATTCCTTCTCTATTTCCGTTAAGTTATTGCTCTTTACCATTGCCATGAATTCGGTGATGTGTTTTTTGGGGTCAGTGGTCCCATCATATTTCTTCAAGAAGAAGAGCTTGAAATTTTTGGGAGTTGGGGCTGGGGCAGCTTCGGACCTGAATGGCAACTCCCTATATTGGTCGATATCAAGGTCGTCTTGAACCTTAGTCACCCCAGGAATGCTCTCGAGGCGCTTTTCCACGCGTGCCTCGATGCCAGCCTTAACTCGGGCTTCGATCTCTTTGGTTAACTTTTCAACGTCAGCCGAAGAAGTAGTTTCTGCCACGGTGGGAAGCGTCCCGAAGTGTGGCGTTGTGTTCGGCGATATACCCGAACCCCCAGATGTGGTCCCATTTTGAGGTACCCCTGTTATCGCGCCCGTAGGAATGAAGAGCGGGATGCCTCTACTTGGGTCCATAGGCTGGGCTCCATTGGAGGTTGAGCTATTCCTTGCCTCTAACGAGCACAAAACCCAGCGTTAATGTTGGCCTGTTCGGCCTGCTGCTCTTGAAGAGCTCTTAGTGAAGCGACAACGTAGGCCTGGAAGGCTTTGGTCGTCATCGGAGCTGAAGAATTCGGATTTGACTGATTGCTAGTCTGTCCATCGAGCGTTAACTGCAAATCAGTGGGATTCCTGCTATTGTCAGCCATATCGTCGAGTATGTTGAGTGAAATACATGAATTCTACTGAAGAAGGTATTGAACTTTGGAACAAAGCGTTTATGCCTGTGTCCCCACAGACGACGCCAACTTGTATAAGCCTAAACTGATTCAGTATCACAAATCGAATTTGGGTTAAGAGCACAAGAAAATATTAGTATCAAAGTCGAAACAAGGCTAAGAATAAGCGAAAATGCAAGAAATAACGTGATTTCAATGTATAACTGTGAGTACAAATTTTGCCAGAGTTTCTGTACGTATTTCTGAATGAATACAATGTAAAATGAGTAGCTATTTATAGATACAAGGGCCTTGCCCACGTCCCCCACGACTGTCAGTATTCAAACCCACGTTCTGAGCATTTATTGATGGAGTTAGTGGGCTGAAGTGGTGGGCTGCTGAGCCGCTAAAACCTAGGTGTTCCACCGAGGTCCAAGTGCATGACCTCGGTGGTTTGACCTTGTTGTTCGGTCGAGATATGTGTCACCAAAGCACAGCTTGCGGCTCGCCTTCGGTGACGACTTCGGTGCTCGACTTCGACGGTTAAATAGTTTGCTTCGGTCTCTCTCCTTTGGAACATCAGTTCGCTTGTCCTTGGTCCGTTATACCGAGGTGCTTACCCAATACAAGGCGTACAACGCAGCACATAAGTTGACGTAGACTTATTTTCCAGTTATCAATTAAAATGTTGAAAGAAATCATAAATTCATACCATATATATAGTTGGAGCAATTGTAAATTACGTCGTCTTAAAAAGAAGTTCATGACAAAAGGAAAAGAAAAAATCATGATTTATTCAAGAGCCGCCATGTGGCTCATCCTAACCTCAGTTTTAAAAGGTTTTCTAGGGACTCGCCTCAGGACTCGCTTCGGGGCGGGGCACTCGCAAAACGTCCTAAGGTTTATGGGCGGGGCTTAAATCCGTGGAACTTACGCTTCAGGCACCTGGTTGTGCGCTCAGAGCACGCCTAACGCTCAATATTCGGGGTTCGTCCCATAGAATCCACACAAATCATCTGTTCAGTACCCTAATTAAGATTGTTCACCTAAATTTTCTCTTCGTAAATAAATTATACAAGTTATAGTCATCGATAGGAACTAAGTGGAAGATATAAAAAACAACATTGGGTGGTTATAATTAAGAATATTATAAGGGTGAATATCATTAGTATATTTAATCCAATATGCATAGTCGGGTTTTAAATCATCACTTTTTGTTGGTCTCCATACCTAATTTCTATCTCTCAATATTATCTGATTTCATTTTTTTTTTTTTGTAATTTGGAAACAATTTATATTTATGCATGAAGAATTAATATTTTAAATTATAGTAGCAGTAAAATTTATTTATTATTCACTGTTAATTTTCATAAGTGATTATTTAATTGTTTGACAGTTAATTAAGGCAAATAGTTTATTTGTATCTCATAAAAATGGTAATATTATTCAATTTTTTATACTTCTAAAAAATATTTGATTTTTGTTTTTATATAATTTTTAATTTTCATAAACTTTATATGTATTTTTAATATTTTTAGGGTCATTATGCTATTTTATTAATTTAAAATTAATTACAAAATAAGATTTGTGGGGCTTATGCCCCATGTCTCGGAGCTTACGCCTCGCCCATAGTAAGTAAAATGCCCCGCCTTGCCCGCTTTTTAAAACATTGATCCTAACTAATTCGTGCTACTATTATTTAAAAGAGCCTATTTTGCTCTATTTTTAATTCTTTTGTACCGTGACAGCAAAGATAACAACTGGACTAGTTGATTCTTTGACTATGATTAGAGTGTTTCTGGATGCGGAGAACTTCTAGGAGGTCTCTTTTCATTATGCATTAATAGATAAGAGTACTAGGATTTAAGTTTTAAGCATTGAATGCAAGGAATTTTTATTTTGTCAATGTCATTACCCATTTTGATAAATTATTTTATTTTGTAGGTTATCATAACTGCTAAACGAGTTATCTGCTATTATATTATAGCCTAGTAATAAAGAAAGTATAACACTAATGGGTTTCGATGAAAAGAAAGAACAAGGAAGTTTGGAGTCGAGCGCTAGAAATTGGTCCACAATGAGATATTCAAGCGAAGCAAGAGAGAAGATGTCCGGTCGAAAGGAAGTTCAAGTCGCTAAGGTAATTTCAGATAGAGCTATGTTCTGGGTATTCCTACTATTTTTCTTATAGGGTTACTCTTTGAACTCTTAATTAAAATACTATAAGAGAATCATTATCGTCTTTCTTAAGGACGGAAATTTATGTATATTGCTTATGCCTGATTTGTTGATCTAACTTGACGTCACTCACATCAGAAATAATGGTAAAAAATAAAATAAGACAAGGGCATAATTTTACCTGATGATATAAAAATTTATATAAATATTAGTGTAGAGGCAGATGTAGCCTTTTTGCTAGGAGTCCATCTAAACCTAGTATAGGATCTAGATATGCATAAGATTTACTGAAATTCAACAAATATTATATCTAAAACCAAAATTTTAGAAGTAAATGGGATCAGTACGTGTTAAAAAAGTAGGCCTGGGCATCGAGCGAGCGAGCCGAGCCCGAGCCGAGCCCAACCGAGCTTACTATGTTACCGAGTCGAGCCGAGCCTGAGCCGAGCCGAACCGAGCTTTAAACTATACCGAGCCGAGCTCGAGCCGAGCTCAACCGAGCTTTGCTAGAGTTTGACCGAGCCCGAGCCGAGCCCGAGCTGACTCTTTTTCTTTTGTGTCCTCATACTTAATAATATAAAAAATAATATTTTTTTTCATCATAATTATTAAAAAAAACAGTTTTAGAGATGATGTTAAAAATATGATAAGTAGTTAAAAACAGTTTTATTCTAAAGTCTTTGCTTAAAACTTTGATACATCATAAGAAATAAAATAATAACAATTTTATACTCTAAGCTTCTAAGCTAGACAAAGATTCTTCATCACTGGAAACAAAATCAACATCGAACACCAGGTTTTGACTTCTTGTTTCAGCATCTAGCCAATCTTTTAAAACTACACACATTTCTATTGAAGTTGCTGTCATTGAGTGTCTTGTGTCTCCTAATACTCTTCGACCTGCAAAAAAGCAGATTCCGATGCTACAGTAGACACCGGAGGAGTTAACAAATCTCGGGCCATGGTAGACAAAATTGGATATGATTTTTGCCAATTTTTCCACTAGTCCAAAATATCAAAATTGTCTGTATCATACACTTGTTCACTGTTTAAAAATAAATTTAATTCTGTATTTATAGCCAAATCACTTGAAGCAGCAGCTCTCTTTTTATTACTAATAATTTGTGCTAGAGGATCATTATTTGCACTGGAAACAATAGAAGATACACTTGAAGTAGAGGATAATCTATCATTATACTTTTGCACATATACTTTAAAGTACTCATTTAATTTTTGTAAAACATTTTCTTTTTGACGTGCTATTTCACCAGGTGGCATAAAATATTGAAAACTATCAAAAAATGTATCAACAAAAATATAATACACATAAAAGCTCATAAGTTGTATTCCATCTAGTAGGACAATCTAATGGAAATCTTCTATAACGAATTCTTGCTGTCGAGCATAAATTTTTAAATTCTCTTCTTTTATTTCTATTACCATTAACTAACAATGCAATATTTCTAACTTTTGTAAGACTTACATCACAAGATTTTAAACCATCTTGCACACAAAGATTTAGAATATGACATGCACATCTAACATGAAAAATATCACCATTTAGCGGAGGATTCAACTGATCTTTTAGTCTGTCAACTGCTGCACTATTATTTGTTGCATTGTCAAAAGAAACAGAAAGAATTTTATTGACAATACACATTTTTTTCTATGATTATTTTAGATCCTATTAATATATATTTTATTTTTGGTGAGAAATTCAATATTATGGTTATAATTTTACCATGTTAATAATTAAAGAGAAAATTACATAATAAATCAAGTTAACCGAGCCGAGCCGAGCCAGCTCTGTCGAGCCGAGCTTTGACCGAGCCGAGCTTGACCGAGCTTTGACCGAGCCGAGCCGAACCGAGCCAAACTTTGAATAAAATCGAGCCGAGCCCGAGCCGAGCCTCTTTTCAAAATGAGCTGAGCCGAGCCGAGCTAAAGGCAATCGAGCCGAGCCGAGTTCAGAGCTGGCTCAGCTCTATGGCCAGGCCTATGTATAAGTAATCTCTTATAAATATTCCCTGTCACACAGTCACAGTACCACCAGGCAGTCTAGTGCTTCAGGTATTTGAATAGCTTTTAATAAGTGAATTTGAATAATTCATGAATTATTAACGGGAATTCAAATGAAAATGATCCTCTGCTACATTGGACGCTCTTCCCAGACACAGTAATGATAAGTATACACTAGAAGTTGAATGATTACTGGGAACAAGATTGTCAAAAAAATTAAACAACATTTATATTTCACAAATAATTACTAGTATTTTTCTCATGGCGACAACTTAAATTAGAATATTCCGTGTATATATTTCAGACCAGGAAAAATGAAAGCTCGTTCAACTAAGATATAGGAGTACTATATATTTGAAGAGTAGAAGAGTATGAAATTTTCTCTACTTAGTGCTGAATGACTTATCTTTGACTTTCATACTCTTCTACTTCCGAATATTCACATGGAATAAGTAGTAAGTATTTAGTGAAAACGTCCAAGTGCATGAAACTAGATCAGTTATGCCGTCCAAGAAAAAACGTATCCTGTTGACGTGCGTGCATGCATGATGAATTAGGAAGTCATGTCGTGAAGCACCGGTTAAGCCAATCTGAATCAGAGACGGAGTCATTTGTTTTTATTATGCACCTCTGAATATTAAGATATTATTTTTAGATTTGAACACTAAATTATTAATATTTTTTTTAACATCTAAATGTTGTAATTTATGTATATTATAACTAAATAAATATAATAATTTAATTAAAATAGTAATAGTAATATATCAATAATGCATTTGAGAAATCTAAATTAAAAAAAGAAATAATACTTTGATGAAAATTTGCATTCCGCAAAGATACTAATGGATATTTAATATTTGAGTTTTTTAATATCAACACCAGAAAAGATTATCAACTGAAATAATTTTCGTAACAAAATACATTTTAATTTATGTGTATTGATTATATATTTGCAAGGAATTTTCTTATGTGTGCTTGATTATATGTGCATTGATTATATGTGGGTTCATGGAGCTTTGCTAACGAAACTGCCGATTTGTAGAGGAACAATTTAGTTTTTTTTGTTGAGCATTAATTGCCAAAATTCTCGCCAGATGAAGACGTGAGCAATGTTTAGCTCTGAATAGTTTACCCACTTGATTATAGATCTGATTAATTTATACCCATCAAATTTTTATTAAGTCTTTTTAAAGGAAAAAAAATAAACACATTTAATGGTTTGAAATCTGAATTATTTATATTCAGATCCTCATTAAGTGCAAACAAATAAGCCAAAAGCATTCAGACAAACTGATCAAAGACCTCATTGTTTTATTATAGTAACTATTATAAGCATAAACGAAATTTTGCTAATTGGTGTCGATTTATTATCAGATTATATGACTTTTAATTATTTGAGTCCAGAATTTTATGTGGTGGTTTTAAAACTTTACTTCATACTCAATAAGTAATACGGAGTATTATTTTGTACTATTTTCAAAGGTTATAGCTACGTACGTAGTCGTAGAGTATGTGATGATCTTACCTCTTACTGAACTCCAAAGCGTGCCTGATCTGCCACTAACTACTAAGTCACTTGTCCCTTTAGCCCCACTAGCCACTACATATTATTGGTGGAATGTGGCAAATGTTAGAATGTCAAGTAGACAAATGCATTTGCTGTTTCTCAATTGTTTCTCGTGGGTTGACGGACTCCTTCCAGTTCAACCTTTGACCCAAAATCAAGTAAAACGACAAAAATTACGAACAACAATACTTAAATGAAGGCGGTACTTATCTAGAAAATGATTCTTTTCTTCTACATCTCCCTTTGCTTTCTCCATTCAAACATCATGCATAAATTAGCCGCTTTCTTTTACCACCTTTCATTCTAAATTTTGAAAAAGAAAAAAAAAAACCTCTCTTTCTCTCCGTCTTTTCTTGTGTTATATATTGTTTCATTCTTATTGTTGATTTTCCAGATAGAGAAAATGGAAGAAGTAGAGATACCCCAATATTTTTTGTGTCCTATATCACTCCAAATCATGAAAGATCCTGTGACAACAATCACTGGAATCACCTATGATCGAGAAAGTATTGAGCAATGGTTGTTGATATCAAAGGAAAATACAGCTATATGTCCAGTGACCAAGCAACCTTTGCCTAAAGACACCGGGTTGCTGACACCAAACCACATGCTTTGGCGAGTAATTCGATCTTGGATCATTGGCAATGCTGAGAAAGGAATTGAGCAAATTCAATCACCAAAATACCCAATGAACAAATCACAGGTTATCAGGCTAATCCGCCAGGTGAATAATCACGAGCTTTATTTAGAAGCGTTAAAGAAAATGGATGACATGGTCAGTGAGAGTGAGAAAAATAGAAAGTACTTAGAGGAAGTTGGTGCAATTAAGGCCATAATTTGTTTCATATTGAAGTGCTTCAAGGAAGGGAAACTGATTATGGGTCTTGAACAAGCTTTAAGGATTTTCCATCTTGTTTGGAGCCCAACACATGAAAACAAGCAACTCGTCAAGGAAAATCATGATCTAATTGAAGCTATTTTATGGATTTTGAAGAGTGAAATGGTCAATAACAATCATGTTGTGATAATCAAGTCTCATGCCATAATGGTATTGAAAAAGGTTATCGCGGTTTCAAGTTCAAATCTATTATCAACTCTCTCACCCGAATTTTTCCAAGAGATTTTGAATATTTTGAGAAAAAGCAACCAAAAATATATGTCTAAACAAGCTACAAAAGCAGCATTACATGTGCTAATAGATGCATGTCCAAGGGGAAGAAACAGGCTAAAAATGATAGAATTAGGGGCCATTTTTGAGCTAATTGAACTAGAATTAACTAACACTGAGAAAAGGGTTAGTGAATTAGTATTCTATCTTTTGGCACATTTGTGTACTTTGGCTGATGGGAGGGCACAATTCTTGAAACATGCAGCTTCTATTGCATTGGTTTCTAAAAGGATACTTGGAACTTCTATAGATGATAGTGCAATTCAGATTCTTGGACTGATTGCTAAATGTTCTGCTACAAAAGAAGTGCTAATGGAGATGTTAAGAGTTGGGGCAGTGTCAAAACTTTGCATGGTGATTCAAGCAAATTATGAAGGATGCGTGAAGAAAACAGCTATGGAGATATTAAGGGCACATTCTAATGTTTGGAGTAACTCTCCTTGTGTACAGCTTTATCTCTTGACAAGATATCCTGGACAATAGACCTAACATACGACACATTTTCATTTCCTTTTTTTTTTTTTTTTTTTTTTTTTTTTTGGTATGAAGCATGTAAAAATTACAAAGCACCATTACATCCTTCCTCTTATGCCAACAGATTGATCAATTTCTGGATTCTTATCCTAAGACAACATTCAAATATTAGTAATTGGGTTCTTAATTTAAATTTACATATATCTAATGATTTTTTTAACACATATACAATTTACACTTAACCTTCTAGTTTTATTGAACCCACATATTGAAGGCTACAACCAGTATTGTTTCTCCAAATCAATACCAAAATATAACGGACTACATAAAGTGTTATGAAAGTTTATTTGCCTATTTAAAAGCAACTACTTCATGTAGAAGAAGGCAATGGTATTAAAGAGTTTAATCTCTATGCAACAACTTAAAAGAGCCCACATTTTCAATTTACCTATTAAAAAAAAAAAAAGGACACCCCACCAACTAGTTGAGTTGGGGTGGGATTGGGATTGGCTCCAGTACTCCAAATAACAGTAAGCATCAGTACTGCATTATATATCTGACACGTGGCACTTTAATTTTAAAAGGCTGTAATCCATTTTTAAAATAATTGAAAAGGGAAAGAGGCTCCTACTAATATGTAGCAGTTCCATACTTCCAGTTCCATGTACTCCCCCGCCAAAACGTTAACCCTACCTGTTGTCATTGATTAAAGTGCCAGGTTAGTCCTTTTTACTTACATATATAAAATTTAATTAGTTAATATTCAAATACCCTATATACCAAAATCTTCAATCTTATTAATTCTTTATTCAAGCTAACTTTACTAAGCCACTTGAATTAATATCTATTAATCTACATTTATTTAGATGATAATCTAATATCAATTTTTTCTAAAACTTGTTATAATCAAGTGAATGTGCTTAGTTTTTTTGAGAGTACATAAAAAATATTGTTTTTGAATTAGTTTCAATTGTTTTGGCGGGGTGGAGGGCTACTTCACATGGGATCTGCTACATATTAAGAGGCAATAAGAGCATCTTTCCTTTTCAATTCTTTTATTTATATTATACTATCATATAACCAAAAATAAAGTACAAGAAAAGGTGTAATATACCCTTTTAAAACTAAGGTGCCATGTGTCAGCCATACAATAAGTACGGCTACTTACTGCTACTTGGAGTACTTGAGCAAATCCCAATCCGAAAGGAAGCATGATCTTGTAAAGTTAGTTTGGCATTCCGTCCAGTATCGTAGTTGATAGTACGGAACAACTAGAGTAGACATACCAGTAACATACCACTCAATTCTCGTAAAACTAGTAATTTGTTAGTAAATTGTTGCAAGGTTGCTGATAGAATTCTAACTCGTTGTGAATATCTAACTATTAAATTAAATGGATCTTATTTTCAGTGTTAGCCAGCAAGTATACGCACATCAGTCGCTGAAATTGCTGATCTAAACCGATCAAAATTAAAGACATCTTTTTTGGAGGGTAAAAACTTATAGGAAAAGGATAAATCAAATCATTTAAAATCCTTCTTAGCGCATCAACAGTATACTGTACTGTATTGCACTTCTACATTGGTACTGTCCGCAACGTAACATATTTTATTTTTTATCTATTAAACATCTTAGTTTGTACTTCATAGTATCTTTTCCTCTACTGTAATTTCATTTCCTTGTACGTTATCAATGCAAAATTAAAATTATTATAATCTTTTGAGTTCTCAAAGCATCTTTTTAATAATACACTCGAGTTATAAAAATAAATTTGGCACCATGTTCTTTATAATATTCCAATAATTAAAGGTAATAAAAATGTCGACAGAAAATATCATTTCATTCTTTATTAAGATTATAAAACAAATGTTGAACTTTACTATGACGTACATAAATTAGATTGTGATAACTAAGCAGTTTCCATTAGCTAAGGGATTTAATGAAATTTTATTAATGAAATAAGATCATTCTGTTTTACCAGAACTCCGATTACGAAGAAGACGCTGAAAAAGCTCATCTAATTAACTGACCAAAGACTTTTTCTTTTGTTGGGGTTAAATATCTCTAGACTCCTAAAACAACACGAATCAAATTAGTAATAACAAACCCTACTTGGAAAATCAATTGCTTCTTCACTTCATAATTCCTTAACATTTTCCAATCTCATTCATTTCCTTACTGAAAACAAGACTCAAAATAAGAAGTTTTGCTCCCAAAAACTTCCCAATAAAGAGGCTCGCCTTGCTAGCTAAGAGTAGGTAACTCGTTAATGTGTCTTTGTTCCTATTGCATTCTGTCTCATCGTATTTATATTCGGTGAAGAAATAAACTAAAACATGCACCCTTTAAGCCATAGTTCCTGCCTAAACACATTATTTTACCTTGTCATTTTCATCATTTTCTTCAATGCATCAATCACTGATCAAAAGTCTACGTATTCCCTTCATGATCATCATTCTGGAAACAACACTAACCGTAGAAAACTCTTATCCTTCAATGGTGATGTTCTTGCCATCAATCCATCACTTAACTTTAAAAATTTTAGGCTAAAGAATGCTTACATTGCGTTACAAGCTTGGAAAGAGGCCATTCTCTCTGATCCTAACAATATAACCGCAAATTGGGTAGGATCTAATGTGTGTAACTACACTGGTGTTTTCTGTTGGCCTGCACTTGATGAACCTTCTGAATTAACAGTTGCTGGAATCGATATCAATCATGGCGATATAGCTGGTACCCTTCCACATGAATTAGGTCTACTATATGATATTGCATTGTTACATATAAACTCAAACAGGTTTTGTGGTACACTCCCTCAAAGTTTCTTGAATTTGAAGCTGTTATATGAGTTAGATCTTAGTAATAATCGTTTAGTTGGGAAGTTCCCTGATGTGGTTGTTCAATTGCCTAGTTTGAGGTATCTTGATTTGAGGTTCAATGAGTTTGAAGGTGAGCTACCAAGGCAACTTTTTGAGAGGAAATTTGATGCTTTGTTTATTAACAACAACAGATTTTCTTCTGAGTTGCCTGATAATTTTGGAAATTCACCTGTCTCTGTCATGGTTTTGGCTAACAACAACTTTCAAGGATGTATACCTGTTAGTTTGGGAAAAATGGGCAAAACATTGAAGGAGTTGCTTCTTATAAATAACAATTTTCATTCATGTTTGCCTAAAGAAGTTGGGATGTTGAAGAATTTGACAGTGTTGGATATGAGTTATAATCAAATTGTTGGTACTTTACCTGAGAGTATTGGAGAAATGGAGAGCTTGGAAGTGTTGAATTTGGGTCATAACATGTTGTCTGGGAAGATACCTGACAACATATGTACACTTCCAAATTTGAAGAAATTTGTATATGACAACAACTACTTTTCAGAAGAGAGTCCAGCGTGTCTAAATCTGAATGCATTTGAAGATCAAGAGAATTGTCTTAGAGGAAGGCCAAAGCAGAGACCTGAATTAGAATGCAAGAGATTTTTGTCTAAAGAGGTTGATTGTAACTCTTTCAGATGTGCATTACCACCTCCATCACCAACTCCACCAACCATATGTTGTTCTTGTTCATCACCACCGCCACCATCACCACCACCATCACCGCCACTACCATCTCCTCCACCACCACGGCCACTACCCCCTTCACCATCACCACCTCCACCATCACTGCCATCACCATCTCCCCCACCACCACCTACAACATTGTCACCTCCACCACCTCCAACTCCTTGCCATCCTAATCCACCAGTATCTCCACCAAGCTATGCACCACCTCCTACATTCTCCCCACCTCCACCAAGCATATCACCGCCATCACCATCGCCACTACCACCTTCTCCACCCCCACCAACTCAAGTCTCTCCTTCACCTCCACCACCAAACTTACAATCACCACCTACATTTGTAGCACCTCCACCACCTTCTCCTCCCCCATGTTCAGAACAGACTATAGCACCAAGACAAGATTTGTCTCCTCCTTCACCTTGAAGCTGATCAATATCTGAGGTTACTCTTCTTGGTGTCATGTTCACTATATTACCTCATCTTCCTCACACACAGGATGTTTAAATCATACTTATTATTACAGGATATCTGCACAACAGTTTTGTTAGAAACCATGCAGAAGGAGCTGTGAATTGAGAGTCATATTATTGTAGGACTAGGTAGAAGAGTTGCAAGATGAATTGTTTAACTTCTCTCCAGATTTATTAATAAGATGTAGATCATGTTGCATAAACTAGTTTTCTCCTGAAACAACATATGTAGTTGATCATGAAAAGGAGCCTCCTTTATTCCAAACAGAATTCAAGATGGTCTCTGAGGTTACACTGCTCATTTATTTCAAGCTTTAACCAGCATCACTAATACTTGGTTTTGCTCTTTCAACATAAATGTGTTCAATATGTGCTTCAATTGCAGTGTTACTGGGCCAAGACTAGATTACTCTAGGCTGTGGAATGGAACTATGCTAAAGCTTTACCACATTACAAAATAATGTAATTCATCGAGTTCTGGCACTTCAACCTTGCATTTCATCATTAACTGCTAAATGCATACTGCTTCCTCAAGTAAAGAACTTCTATCCAGAAATTGAACATAACGATCAGAAGATGTCTCTAGTTTCATGACAATAGTGTAATTTGCAATGTCATCTAATACTAATTTCCAGGATGAACAACTTATCATCAATCAGCTTAAAAGCGCAAACATCACCTACATACAAAGCATTATCTTCAACATATTTGCTCCACCCTTTCTTAAGTTGAATGCCAAAAGTTTGGGAACTAAAACTGGCCAGCTAACACCACAAGTTCAAAGAGTTGCAAATTCTTCAAATGGTTGACTTGTCTTCACGTATCTGTTGCCAAATGCAGCCAGTATATTCTGCACAAACAGTCGCAAACACGCAAACACAAGATACAGTTAATTATCAGGTCATCACCAAAACTATTTCGAATTTAACCAATATGATTCAACATTCATGTTATTGTGAAGACACTAATAAGCAAAGTGAGAGCTCAATAATGATAGAATGCATCAAGTTGAAAATAATTTCTGCAAATAATTTGCAGTGCAGATGATTGAGATATTAACTATTTTTGAAGGTAAACATCTTCTGGATATTGAATACTTGATGTTGTTGAAACACTTGGATTCAAAGAGAATATTTTGCACAATCTTAGATGCTACATACCACTACACTTTGAAGTGCAAGATACTTATAATTGCGAACATTTCCAGAATCCATCTTCCTAAGAAATCGCAATTCCGACTGGGGGGAGCCAGGACATTATACAAGGGTTCATAATATTACTACTAGGAATATCATACATGGGATACGAACTAATGATCTAAAGCAATTTTCGAACCCCCTTTAGCACTTTACTAGAGTTTTGCCTTCTGTCAAGAGGTTCAAAAGTATAACCACGAAATTAGTTTTAGATATATTTGCAAAGTGCAATTTTTCAACATAGGGGATTCAATTGAACCCTCTTACACTTGCCTCCGCCCCTGATACTAACCAACTAGCTCATGAGAACTGTCTTGAAGCTTCTTTCCCTCAGAAGTTCTTTTGCTAGAAGCTATTGGATTATTTCCAAAAACTTAGTTGGAAGAAATTAAACTATAACATCATAAAATTTACATGACGGAAACTCTTTGTTGATAAGGTAAATATGTGCTGAAGAAAAAGTGTGTGAAAATCTAGGCAGGGTTACAGCAAAATAGAATTACATACCTAGAAAAAAGAAGGAAAGCCAATCATGGACTCCGGCTCTAAAACAATTCCTGCTGTCCTGTTCCACCAAAAACTAGTTACAGATATACACTTATCATTTGAGCCTAAGTTACAAGACAGAAACTTTCGCTTCTGTTTTGCTTTTCTGACTTTGAAGTGGTTGTATTCAAGGACATTCCTAAAAACAGGTACTTCAATGATTTGTGAACAGATCCGAATAATTTGCAATTAATAAACTTACCAAGGACCCCTTTTTTTTATGTAGAATAGTCTTATGACAACTTTGAATGAAGTGACAGGCAAACTATGTTCTCTGAGTCTTTAAGTGCTCGATCAGCTTGTGAAGTTGGCTCAAGTACCCCAGAATCAGTTGGTTATGCATAAGTGACTATATTTTTAACTAGTAGAAAGCATGGAGCGACGTATTGCATAAAACTAGCAATAGATTAACGACCTTCAATTTTGAAGAAACTTATAATGCACATCTTTTCGTCTGATGGATGCAGCTTAATCTCATTCTTGCTGGCATTTACATCCTGCTTTTTGCAGCCATTTTCCATATGATTTAGTAGAAAATATCCATATTCCAAGCTATTATCCTGCACAAAGTTTGGCTAATCACCCCTGGAAAAGAAATCCTTTTCAATATTTTCTACAGCAACCCTCAAAGATCTCCTACTTGGACCTTCAACCTCGAGCAAAGCGATTACTGGAATATCTCCACCGAAGCACTTCAGAAAGGCGGCTGGATTCTCTGAACAAAGCAGATGCAAAAAGGAAAACAGCTTGGGTTGATTTCCAGTAAGAAAGTTATGCAATTTAAATATTAGGATAAGACGTCATTTGGAAGGTTAGTTCCCACGATGAGTAAAGTTCGATTATGATCTTAAGCTAATGCTATCTCTTAATAACAATTGCCTGAGTATGTTCAATCTGGTCTGTAAATATAGCTCCATAACCACCATTAGATCGGTAGTTAACTCATTATCCCCTCTCTGATCAGTAAAGGGAGTAAAAAATTATCATTCCTTTCACAGGATGCATTTTAAGCCTTTCGTCGAGTATTTCCAAACCATCTCTAGTTTAGTCAAGGTGAAAAATGAACACAAAGATTATAAGTTTCTTACCACAATCATGAGAGATCTACTAACAAATAAGTATTGTTTTCAAATGCTGAAATTAGTTTCATCAACATCTAAAAGCAACCAAAACCCGATTCAAATCATTTCGTCACTAAAAATAGTCATAATCTAAAGGATCCATTATCAGTTGTGACTTCCCTGTCAATTATCAAATAACTAACTATCAAGAAAACATACACCTTCATCTTCATGTAATACTTGACAAAAAGCAGCAAGAAGGCTATAATAAGTTAAGCATGCAACTAGCTTAAGGCTTCAGCCTCATCTAATTACTACCAAATGTACTAATGAACATAATCACAAAAAAGCAGCAAATTTAGTAAACTCCTTTATTAGTCATTACTCTAAAATTATAAGACTTTATATCTTTATCACTTAAGATACCTTCATTTCGCTCTAAAACTTACACCACCAAGGCGGAGCTAACTCTTAGAAGGGGGTTCATTTGAATCTCTTTCGCGGTAAAACTGTACAGCGTAAATTGGATAAAAATTAATTTTTTTGTTATACATAAATTGTTGAATCCTTTGAAATGAGGGAAAGTTCTAGTAAAGTTGCAAATGAGTTCAAAATTATTTTAGGCCATGGTTCAAATTTCAGGCGCGGCACGTTTTAATCCCCTAGTTAAAATTTCCTATCTCCACCCCAGTACACCACCCATAAAAACAAAAATTAAATGCACTGAACAAACTTCAGGCTTTGTTCTAGTGGTATGAGCTAGTGAAACTCGTGATCTGTGTGCTATGCGTCACATGCTCTGTTAGAAAGTAAAATAAACTCGTGAGCATGTGGAGTGACCCGACCCAATACCTGACCCATTTAAAAAAGAAAAAGAAAAAGGAAATAAAATAAAATAGAGAAGAGATTGGATAAACACTAACTTCCTTGAAGAAGCTACTTGATGTTTATTATTTTGAACGTGTAAGTAGTCTTCTCAAAGATACAATTGTATCTTTTCCTCCTCTCTATAGTCTATCAATGTGTTTTTTTTTAACAGTGTAGAAAAACAAGAACAAAGACATCTTCTTTGTGATTCTTCTCTCGAAAACATACAAGAAAAAATATTTAGTTTGTGAAGAATATACCTTATTTTCTAGTAATTCAAAGTTAGATTTGGAACATGTGATGCGGTCGTATTTAGATTTCTGCTTTGTTAACAGAAACGCAAATTCGTTTCTGTTACGGCTTTATTTGATAACATTGGTATCAGAGCATGTTGTGTGTTGTATGAATATGGATACACTGTTTTAATCCTTATTTCTTGATTGCTGTAACTCTGTCGAAAGCTAGTAAATTAGTTTTGGTCTCAAACGAATTTTTTTTCCTATGTATTTGCTGAAAGAGACTAGTATTTTCGGCAGACCACTTTGAAGTAAGTAGTCAATCTATGTCTTGTCACACAAAATTAAAATTTAATGATAATATAGTAGTCCAGAAAAAAGGTGGATTATTTAAAAGAATATGACCGCCGGCCTTGTCAACTCTTGGATTCATTTGAGTATATAAAGCTTAGTCCTATTTCCTGTATTAAAATCTCTTCTACCAGTTGTGATATATGGTGTCACATTGAATGGTATGTCCATTCTTATAATGGAGGGTGCGGGCAGGGGGGACGGCGGGGAGGCCGGCCCCATGACCCCGGTTGGTTGCCGAAGATGACCCCTTTCATTGTACCTATTTCAAATATGGTTGAACATGGATATGCTCGAAATACTCCAAGTGGGAGTTCCCAAAATCGAGCAAGTGGATAACGTAGAAGAGTACATCGTTGTATGACATATTCCCGAGGACGTGAAGTCGTACGAAATGATTGTTGACACCCAATTTTGTCCCTCTTTTTCTATAGATTGGCTATATTTAACCTAAAGGTGCAATATTGACTATTTGACGAAATGTGCAATAGAAACCATGCATTTACGTGTGTTATCTCTTATTTATACATTATATATTCTTAAGTGTGATTATATTATATAATTTATACCATTTAGGCTGTTTGTAAAACTGTGGCTATTTGCATAATTTACTACATTTATAATATGTATTAATTATTTGTGACTATCATACATAATCATTTTAATTTGATCCTAATTGCTTCATTATGTGAATTTTTATTTTTTATATAATATAATTGATTTAATATGCACCTTTAATTAAATATCAATCCGATTAAAAATACTCATCCCATTTTTATTCATGATTGTCATATTCATTTGGAAATTTGAATTTTCCCAATCTCTATCAAAATTCACTTTTTTAAAATCTATACGGAATGTTGAACGGATACCTTCCCACAATATAATCTTTCTACTTTTATTGCTTCATTTTCTGGATCATTCTTTTCCTCTAACCCTACAATTTAAAGTTTGAATTTGAAAATTCGGTCAAACACTTTCATATCATATCATATATATATATATATATATATATATATATATATATATATATATATATATATATATATATATATATATATATATATATATGTCTTTCTCTACCACAAATATCCAAATCTCTAGAAAACTATCCATATTAATAGAAGATTTTCTCTTTCCTCCTTAAACATCTCCATTATTTTGTAAGATTACAAGTTGCTTTTCTTATATTTTTCCTTCTCTCACCGTAGCTTTCAAAATTCATTTTGTAATTAAAGTCATTCATTTCTCAAACTAATTTCTAAAGGGATAAATCACTCTTGCTATCTTATTCCACCCCTAACGCTCCCTTTTACCTCATGTCCTCCTCTAAGATTTCTCCTTAATTAGCCTCAAATCCTAGTTCCCTTGCCAAAATATCCCGTCAATCTCTTCAACAAAAAATTCCCTTTTCTCATTCCAACAGTATCTTTTGTTTATTTTTTTGGTTTACTAGAAAATTTATTTCGTCCTTTTTCTTACCCGTTAATCCATCTCTATTTTAGTAGATGATTATTTCAAAATCACTCCCAATCATTACCTTTTAATTCTCTCATTATTTTCGTGCTTTTCCTTCTGACAAAGACCTCTCCCAACGTCTCTCAATCTCTTTTTTTTTTAAAAAAAAATAGGGATGAACCTTCACACTCGGGGGAGGGGGGAGGTACGAAAAAATACAGTGATAAACACACATATATTATCCCCTATCACAATTCTCTCCATCTCTCATATATGCTGACCCTCTCCATAATTCTTGGCTATGATCTTCCTTCTCTCATTATTTACTGTACTCTCAACCCCTCCTTCTATTCCACATAGCGACTCCTCTCCCTTTTTTACACAACTCATACTACTTCCCGGTTTAATACTTACACTTGCTGCTCCTCGCTCCATACTCTTAAACATAGCTAGTTTTTCTTTCATTTTCCACTTCTTTCCTAACTGAATGTCCCAAAAAGTCATGATATTGCTGCGCTCGTACATTGATGGCGGGTGACCATCATCACTAGCGACATAATGCTCAACGGAAAACGGCAAACATTAGGTGGTATCTCTTTAATACCTTACGTTCGCAATGTTTCATTTGCTTTAATCTCTCTTGTTCTTATCTCGTCTATTTGAAACTTGGAGATATTATTCCAGAAGAATGTTAATAACTAAAGCTTTGATTTTCTTATTCTCTCTAGGAAACTTTATTTAGGGTCTTGTCGCTAAACTTTTTCGTTAATTCTCGTAGTGAAAGTTTCAAATGTTATCTTTATTTTCACACTAGCAGTTGGTTACTCCTTAAAGTATATAATGAGTTTGGACTGATTAAAGAAGCTAAAATAAGTTATTCACAGTTTTCTAATGCTACGAATATTTTGGTTGAGGAAATTAAGATTGGTACTTTATGTTCTTTTAATACGTTGTTCATGCAAAAACTTACTGACAAGTACTTGATAATCTTATATGTTGGTTCTCTTGTTCTCACTTCAAACTAACAATAATCTTATTTTCTTAGATGAGTTAGTTCTTTTGATTATTTAAACAATGAAAATCAACACTCTCACCTCTCTCCGTTTCAATTTCTTACATGCACATTGCGAGCGAGGGATATCATGGCTTGAGTTTCGTCAACCGTGGCATACAAAGGAATCAACATGCAGACTGGGTGGCGTCATCACCCATAAGCGGGGCCAGGTATGTTTAGGGATATGGTGACTAACGGCAGGCTAGTCGACTTCTTGAATGAAGAAAACATATATAGCTTTACAAAAATTAAAGCGACTCGTTACTTCCTCATTTTGATTTGATATGTCACTTTCCTAAGAGTTTTAAAGATTCAATATTTTTACTTTTTCTTTTTAAACTTTAATTTTCTTTTCACCATTTGACATTTTCTCAAAATTAACTACGAAATCTAGGCTATTTAACGCTTTACAAATAGCAACACTTTAAAACAGAAAATGACTTTCACTTATACTATAGAAGCTAAACCATTTTGAGTTGAACACTATTTTCAAATCTAAATATTTTAATACTTCTTTTGACTTGTCTAAAAACGTTTAAGATTGTTGATCATACAGAGCCAAATAGAGGGAAGTAACATTGGACTGGGCCCTTCTCCCGCCTCGCCTATACCTGATCCCGCATTTTTCTCAACTCTTAATTCTAGTTCATTTATTTATGTTATTTAAATATTTTGCTCATATTGAATTTGCCACCAAAATAAGGTGGCACGTGCTTCTACTATTTTTTTTTTTAATTCTTGTGAAGTAATATAGGATGCTTTTTCTGAAGGATTAAAATGATCTCGTTCAACTCAATCATTTACCTCCTCGCTTAATTACTTATTTACTTGTCATTTGTGTGATCGATTGCATGCTTTATGATCAGTTTAAATTAAGTATTTTTTTGGCAATGTTTTAGGATTGAATTGGAGAGGAAAACATGAGTGGAAGTTGATCTTTTAGCTCTATTTCAAGGAAGTAGATGTACTTAGGATAAAATTGCACCATCGAACTTTAATCTTGCTCATACTTCAATTTTTAGCTCTGACATAGTCTAAATTGCTTATTTGCGCTAATAGACTCGAATTGCATGTCTACTTTATATTAAAATTTCAATTATAAGTCCGGCCGGTAACTACATTCGGTGGAGCTTGAGAGGTGCCTAACCCCTTCCTCTTGAGTTAACTTGAATCTCTTACCTAGAAATTCTGGTTCGTAGACTAAGTTTCGAAGTTAATTATAAAATTAACTAGAAACCAAATAGGTGCCTTAATACGCCTAGTTAAAAAATATATTAGGTGGTGACTCCAACTCATCACTCGTGAGTTACCCATAAGTCGAGCCCTATTTCGAACTTTAACCGGGGTTCGGGGAAAAATGGGCATCGACAGAATGACGACTCCGCCGGGATATCAAGGTTCAAACCATAACGGACTTTTAATTGGGATTTTTTGCGTTTATTTTCTTATTTTCTTTATTTCTCAAAACTAATATTTATTTCTTTTCCTTTTGCAGGTTTGAAGTTTAGTTTTTTATTTCATTTGCGTTTTATTTATTATCTGTAATTGTTATTTTGTTTATATTTCCTCCACTCCTGGAATTTTTTTACACTTGCACACACCATAAACGATTACGTGGATCTCACGGCCGTTTTACTCTCAAAAACCCTTTAGGGGGAACGGTTGGGGTATAGTTGGTCCGTGGTACAACCAACAACTCCAAACGTTCCCACCCCTTGGTTGTCCGCCTAGGGGAACCATGTCCTCGTCTAGCAAACCCACTCTTGGAAGGTTCTTACAATACGTCCCACACTTTAACTATTTTCAAATCTTCCACAAATTTTGCTAAATCTTTTTCTTTAAAATAATTCCACGTCATAATCCTTTTGTATTAATTGATTTTTATTATCCTATTCTAAAAGGCTAATTTGTTTGTTTCGTTTTCTATTTACTCCTCCTTTTTAAAATCATTTTGTGAAATATTTTTTTTTCTTTCCATAAGTTTACTAAACCCTTTTCTTTTTTTACTAAATGATTCTTTTTTCACTTTTAAGATTATCTAGTTTATATTAATTCTATTTTTTTAAATAATGTGTGTTTGTTTTGTTATCCCTTTTAAAACTTATTTTGTAAAATATTAATATGTGCATTTTTTTTCTTTTTCATGATTTTTAATATTGTCTAGTTTATATTAATCCTATCTTTCGAAACTAACGCATATGTTTTGTTCTTATCCTTCTAAAATCATTTTACGAAATACTTCAATATGTGTGCATCATTTTACAAGACATATGCATTTCTTTCAAAAAGTTGTGCTTTTTTTTAAAAAAAATTGTACATATCATGCATACCTTTCGCCACTCCTGGCAAGTTTCTAAATCGTGCGTTGGTTACGACCATCTCTTCCCTCACAAAAGTCTCCTTTTAGAGGGAAAAACTTGGAACTTATTTGGCCCGAGACGTTCCCACTCCTGAGTTGTCCGCTTGGGAGGATAATAAAACTCGGTCTAGCCAACTTCATTCTTTAGTAGCAATGCTAGGAATCATGCATCATGGCATATCATAAGTCGACTTGTTCTCAAATCCGAAAAGCCTACTTGTTCAAACAATCTGGACGGGTTTTGGCCCTAAAGAGTTTTAAACATGATTTATTGGCATATACTTAAAGGATCGAACGTGCAAATGTAGACTGTTTATGGGAATTATTCTGCATCCAGTGCCATTCAAAGGCACAAATGGTAACCGAAGAGGCATCAAAGCCAAAATTGAATCAGGAACGACTGTTTATTCCTAAGCGGTTGGAATCATTCTGTATTCAATGCTATTCAAACGCGCAAAAGGTTACCGAAAAAGCATTAAAGGCCCAATTTGAAGCAGAAATAACCGCTTGATAGACGGGATGACGCATAACGCACATTTATCCTTTAAACATTATATAAAGACTTGACATTATTGGCATGTCACGAGTCCATTAGCAATTTCCTTCTAAAGTGTCTAAAGGATTCTCAATCCACAACGACACATCTCTTCATATTCTCTGTTACATTATTTTCAAAAGCTTGTGCCAAACGTTGATCATTCGCTTACAATAAAGCAAAATTTAGGCATTTTCTTTTCCCTTTTCCCATTGTCCTTCACCTTTTCCAAAAAAGATCATGGCCACTAGAACGTTTGACATGATTGCCAAAATCCCTCAGTTACTCAAAGATTGGTGGGGAAACTTAAGCATATATCAACAAGATCGAGTTAAAGTGGTATTGGGGAACCTAGTTTCACTAATGGAGCACACTGCAGTAAAAGGGATAATAGAAGCAGCAGTACACTATTAGGATGCGGACCGAGCAGTTTTCCATTTCGGGAGTATAGAGTTGACACCACTACTGGAAGAAATAGGTGGGTTAACCCAATTACCATTCGAAAGTAGAGAAGTTTTGATGCTTAAGAACATTGCACCCGAAGAGTTCTTCGAAATGGTAGGGTTTAAGCCCGAGTTATGCACAGACAGTATAAGGCAGTCGGAAATTTCTTTGACTTCCCTCTACATCAAATTTGGGTATGGAGAAGCATTTCAAGAAGCCGAAGACTATTTCATCATTAACCAGGCAAAGTGGCAAGAGCGGAGAATTACTTGCTTTTGTCACCAGCTTTTTAGGGACTGTCGTGTTTCCACAACACAAAGGACGAGTCGACGTTTGCATAGTATCAATCGCTGATGTCCTACTCAAAGATTTTGACAAGAAATATACTTCGGTACCTATGATCGTTGCAGAACTTTACCGAGCTTTAGAAAGATGCAAGAAAGGAGCTGATTTCTTCGAAGGTTGCAATTTGCTTTTGCAAACTTGGTTGATGGAACATTTGCGAAAGGTGAACAGCACAGACCAAGGCTTCCACTCCATACCGAGAGAAAACTACATCTTAACGCATATCGCCCGCATGGACAGTGCTCTTGAAAAATGAGACCGACCAACAACCACCGAAGGCTGGCACCACAGGCTTTCTCAGTTGACATCTGAAGACATACAATGGATGTTTGATTACTTTCCCAGCACAACAGTAATCACACGGTCAGAAAGGGATTCATTTCTCATTTTAGTAGGCTTTAGAGGAGTTTACCCATACACTCCTTTAAGGGCACTTAGACTAGTGGGGAGAAAGCAGATTGTACCCTAAATTGCAGACATCAGAAGTTTCAAAGCTGATATTTTCGGAGGAGTGATACCATTCAAAGACAAGATATTAAAACTTTGGAAAGCAAGGCACCGAATGGAGTTCGAGACTATTGGACGAGACAGGTTTGATGCAGGCTATGATGAAGATTACTCAGACTGGCTAAGGAGAGACATAGAAAAAGCAGTTCAACCAAGAGCAACAAGAAAAATGAAGAGAAATGCTGAGGAATAGGAATCTGAGTGCAAAAGGCTACATAGACAAATATCAAAGGCACGAGAGAAAATAGCAAAAAAATAAAGTTTGGTCGAAGCAAAGAACAAAGAAAAAGACAAATGGCGCAATAAGGCAGAACTGTTGACAAAACGCATAGAGTCTATCGGTGTATTGGCTAGCGAAGGAATGAACTCTGTGGCTGACAAAGGAATAGAGGAGAAAGGAAGGAAGGCTTGGGAAATGTTGAAAAACTTCACATTCGACATATCCCGGCTCTTAACTGACGCAGACAACATCATCTTCCAAGGGGATTCGTCAGGGGCAAGTTCGTCTAGCGAAGATTCGTCCGAAGAGGAAGAAGATGAATCTTCTGGGGATGGATCTACATGAAAGATGCTCAACTGGCCATGATTTAATCTCCCTACAATGTTTAGTCTTTTCCTTCTCTTACACTGTTATAATATCAGCGGATGTAGTAAAGACTAATGTCCAATAAACCAATATTTCTCTTTTAGGCTCTCTGCATTGTTAGCAAATGAAGCGATACATGTGGCACAAAGCACTTTTCAAATCATCATGCGTAAAACGGTCCTTTATATTATAGAATTCATTTCTTATCTGATATGTGTGTATTACGTGAATTTGCTTGTTTGCTCTAGGTCTCTTTCTACCTAAGTAAATCCCTTCCCAAAATCCAATCTCCTACCAAGGCACCACATCTCCTTACTCTATGCCCAAATCATGATATCAGAAATCCCTTGCATGTCTTGATAATTCCCTATCCCTTATGAACTCAAAACCTATTATCCAAAAGGTTGGCTTAAGTTGAATACCAAGGCAGAGGATTTGGCCAAGCAAAGTGCACTTGTCAATGATTATTCAAAACATAAGAAAAGTTTATTACAACAAACATTATGCGCATGGAGCAGAAAGTAGATAGGGCAAGAGATTTGTTGGTCAAACAAAGGCACACATGACTTACCAAAATACTTCGTTTTGACACAATGTCTGAGGACCATTCTGTCGGTCTAGTACATATTGTAATATGTTTAAGGCAATCCAAAATGTTTCCGAACTTGCACCTATTCATGGCCAAAAAGACGTTCAAAGGGTTATCACAAGGCAATAAGAAAGTGAGAAATGATCGAAACCCGCTTGATGATACAAAGGTTTATGCATAACAACCAAATTAGTAGGCTGGTTCAATCTGGAAAAGAATGCAAAGGCGCAGTGAAAAAATTTCCATTATATGACGGAGCTAGAAGCTCTTGCCAAGTATTGGAAGCATATCCCTACCAACTAGCAAGTGTGGGATGAGACGATGATCTCAAGATGAAGCTATTTGAGACACTTACAAAACCATGAATTAATTTTATAACAGTCTTGACTGAAGCAGTGATCTAAGAATATACATGGTACACCGAGAATGGTCTTTTGGCAACAAAATCTATCTGACAAGCAAAAGCTAAGGCAAAGATTGAATTGCAGCAGTCGGTTGACAAGTACGAGAGATATTGAGTATCTCTCTCAAAGACACATGGGCATCATGACACACAAATTTGCAAGAAAGGATGACAAATGCACTAAGGTCTTGGTGTTCGACAAAAGCCAACTTCCTTTTCAGTCATATATATACCCCTTACCCGAAATCTTTGTCAACTTTTGATTGAGATCTAACCAGACCCATCTTCTACTCAAGTGAGCATCAGTCATTTAACAAAAAAATCCTTGTCTTGAATGCTACATAAAGCACCCAAGCAATCTTTCAACCTCTATACAATTTGTCAGTCTCTAAAATTCAAGTGCTAATCTATCATCCGCGGTCTAGGCATCCTCTTAAGCTTATGTGTCATTCTTATTTTAAACTTACTAATGTGCTAACTTTGTTTTGTGCATGTTATCACGCTATTACGATCGCTTTGCATCTGAACACCGAAATCGGTCAAGAATCTGCATTCAGAAAAGCCGAAATGGCAATCCAAGCTGATAACATTTACTTCTGAAATAAAGTCTTTCGAACCATCAAGCATAGGAAACCAAGAAAACTCAGATAGGCCCAATTTCATTCCCGTACAACTTGTAGCATGAACGAACCAGAATCGACTAGCATTATGCCCACACAAGAGTCGCAAGAGACAAATCCAATCACTATATAACTGAAATTGGCAAAACTCACAACCTCACACTACACCCGACTTACACAATAAACAACCTCCCTCTTTCAAGACTTTCAACAACAACCTTATAAGGCCCGACACAATTGAGGACAGACGAAAAGATAAAACCTCACACCTTTACTCCTTTAGCTCAGTCAAAAGATGTTGCAACCATCCATCAAAGTTAGCTCCATGTCTGTCGAAAAGAAAAGCATGAAAAATGAAGACACCCCGTCACAACCCCAAGACAAATACAATTTTGGACAGCGTCCAAATCCGAAAAATCTAACCTCAGTCTGAGGATACAAGTATCCACACAATCAGAGTCATTGAGATACCTAATCATCACACTAAAGGACGATGCATATTCAAGTCAATACATTGGTGTTCAGTGCAAGGCAACCACTTTGTTTTAAATTTAAAATTTTTTCTTTGAGAGCAGACCTTTTCTTACAAATACAAGACTCGCAGGCAATACAATAATCTGAGGATGAATAACTCCAGTTCTAATACCTGACATGCACTAGAGGAATGCGCTTAGAAGCTTTTGGACATGGCACCTCAAATATGACGATTAGCCTCGTCAGGCTTAAAATATGACGACTAGCCTCGTCAGGCTTAAAATATGACGACTAGCCACGTCAGGCTTAAAATATGATGACTAGCCCCGTCAGGCTTAAAATATGACAGGCTTATGGTATGACGACTAGCCTCGTCAGGCTTAAAATATGACGATTAGCCTCGTCAGGCTTAAAATATGACGACTAGCCACGTCAAGCTTAAAATATGACAGGCTTATGATATGAAAACTAGCCTCGTCAGGCTTAAGATATGACGACTGGCCTCGTCAGGCTTAAAATATGACGACTAGCCACGTCAGGCTTAAAATATGACGATTAGCCTCGTCAGACTTAAAATATGACGATGAGCCCCGTCAGGCTTAGAATAGGACAATTAGGCTCGTCCGCCTTAGAATTAGACATACTCATTCTTTCTGTTTTGCAGGCACTACTACATTCAGCCCCGTCCGGCTTTAAAATAGGACAAACTCACATATCTTGTTTTAAAAGAACCACTACAATAGGCTCCTTCGCCTTAGAATTGGACATACACATGTATTTTTGTTTATTTTGCAGGCACTACCATGATATGATGATCTGTCAAAGGCAATAAACTGGGGCAGAATTTTTGAGGATCCCCTCAAAAATTCCAAAAGACGCAAGCTGATACTGGGGCAGAAATTTTTTAGGGGACCTCAAAAATTTCAAGAGAGACGAAGTACAGAAACTAGGAGTTCCCCAAGAAAACTTGACCAAGGCCTAACATTCATGAAAAGCATTATAAAAGCAGAAAAAACGACGACTTTCCTACCAGCGTTGCAGACATGATAATGACATTTTATTTTTTAGCACTTCACTTTACTTTTGTCCGCAGGGTACACAACCCGGCTACAGGCACCTTACTTGTAACGACCCTCAAATAGTCGTTATGGGAATCGAGACCTCGATCTGCGTGTCGATTGTCTCAAAAGCTCCGTTAGGTCATTTATGACCTGTTCGTGAAATTTGAATCAAAACGGAGTCCGTTTGATAGGTTTTCGAGAAAAGGATCCGTTTATGAAATTCCGGAAAGGAATTTGGGGTTTCGATAGGTCGTTTTGAGTAAACGAACCCCGATGGAAAATCCGAGTGCACCGTTAGGCCCGTCTCGTCATTTATGATATGTAGCAACCTTCAAAATTGAAAACGGACCTCGTTTGATAGGACTTTCGATAAAGTCCCCGTTTCGGAAGTTTAAAAGAGTTAAAAGAGGTTTTCGAGCTCGATTTGAGCAAATGAGCTCCGATGAGAGATCCGAAAGTTCCGTTAGGTTCGTATAGTCATTTGTGACTTGTAGCAAATTTCGGAATTGGATTCCGAGGTCGTTTGGTTAAATTTCGCTATTTTGGCGAAAGTCGAAAATTGAACCTTTGCCGTGGGACCCACTTTTTGAGTTCTGGAGGTCCGAATTGAGTTCCGTCTGGACGAGCATGTCACCCAAGTATTTTATGACTTGTGTGCAAAATTTGGGGTCATTCCGAGCTTCGTAGGGTCCCGTTTGGACCCAAAACAGTTCGGATTTTTCTGGTGCGAAACTGCTGTTTCTGCTACTGTTTCTGTTGCGAGCAGCCGGAAAAATGGCATTTTTCCGGCCAATCCGTAAGGAATTAGGAAAAACTCAAAACATGAAAGTTGTAGCCCTTTGAGTTGTGGTTTTAATGCCATCCGTTTCAGGTCATTTGGACATTCCTATCAAAAGTTATGATTATTGGAACAGAGGCTGTTACAGTGGTAAAAACTGCTATAAAAGGGTCATTTCGGGACAGATTTCGGGAAACCGAATTTTTATTCAAATGAGGCGATTTGGAGGCAATTTTGGAAGGTTCAAAACGTGTATAATCATAAGGTAAGCCTCCATAACTCATTTCATATCATATATCATGAGAATCAAAGCTTGATTCATAGGAAATGAGTTAGAATCCTAAATTTTAAGATTTGGGGAAAATCAACGAGCAAGGCTCGTATGAGAAATCTAATTGCATATTTGGACTCACAGGAGTGTGGGGAGTCCGGAAATGTATATTTTATTAATTGTGGGCTCGGTCCCACCCGAGGGTATTTTGGTAATTTTACCCTAAGTCGTATATGAGCTTAGTTCTCTATAATTGAGCACTAATAAGTGCTACATTGTCTTGATAGACTTAGAGGAAAGTTCCCCGAGGAGAAGAAGAGCAGGAAAGGAGATTGTTTCCTAGCTTTGAACCGGAATTCGAGGTAAGTGAGACTTGACCTCTATTTTGCTTGTGGATACGTCCAGCATGCTAGTACGCTTCGGGTACTCTTATGTGATTAGCTTAGGGCTATGTGTTAAATATGAATTGACTAGCGTTGGCTAGGTATATTACTATTAATTAAATATGAATAGTAAAGACATGAGTTGACCGAGGTATGTGCCGGTCTAGACGCTATATTGAGATAGCGATTAATTATATTGTGGGATTGCTTACTATTATTTGATCATAAATAGTGAGTACATGAGTTGACCGAGGTATGTGCCGGTCTAGACGCTACATTGAGATAGCGATGACTTATATTGTGGGATTGCTTGCTATGTCATGATTAGATAGCAAGGACCTGGGGATATGGCCGAGGATGTTGCCGGCATATCATTGATTATGTCTTGCCAAGGTTTCTGCCGGCTTATGTACGAATTTGGTACTTGTATGGTTATCATGACGGGTTGTGTAGTGCTGACTCCTCGTAACCTTTGGTTAGATGACACGGGAGTAGGGATTGTACCTCCAAACCGTCGTCGGGTTAACCTCCGCTTTACATTGAGCTAGCATAACCAATCTTGGTTACAGTGACTGTGTAATATTATCGTTATTAATATTTCTGTTATTATTTCTGTTATTGTTATTAATGTCGTGGATATTAATACGGTTAGAGGGACACTTGACAGGGGGTGTGGTGTCGCCTATACTATGAGATGTGTCACACTTGACAGGGGGTGTGGTGTGGACACTTGATTATTGAGATGTGACACACTTGACAGGGGGTGTGGTGTGGTCACTAGATATTTGAGATGTGACACACTTGACAGGGGGTGTGGTGTGGTCACTAGATTGTTGAGACACGACACACTTGACAGGGGGTGTGGTGTGGTCGTATATAGATGAGATGAGACAACGACTACGGGTCATTGGTCTACCTCCTTATGATTGAGACAGTGACTACGGGTCACTGGTATGTTGTTTATGTTGACAATGGCGTTATGGCCTATAGACGGAGCCGCACAGGGTGCGTGCTGATATTGAGTGATGAATGTATTGTTGCCTACGTCCGTTGGCGGTGTTGCTAGCCTACCGTAGGTTTAGGTTAGTCGGCGTGGGAGTAGAGATGGGACCTCCAAACCACTGTTTGATTGACCTAGGCCTTACGTTGGGTGGGCATAATCCTCTTTGACTTGTGTATGATATTCTAAGACTACTGGCTTACTTAATGTGTATGTGACATATGCTATCTGTATGTACATAGGTACATACGTATATATATATATATATATATATATATATATATATATATACTTGGATAATTATATTGTGAATATGTGCGACTGCGCTATTTATTTACGTAGAAACGACGTGCTTAGTTGCTTGCGATGCATGTTTGCGACTTGTCCCGCAAGGGTGATTTAGCGGGCCTGTCAGTGATCTTACTGGGCTTCGGCTCATAACTTACTCTGCCACATGTGCAGGTACTTCTTCTAGATAGCCATCGAGACAGTAGCGACCGTTCGAGGCTGCTGTATTATTTTGTTGAGGTGAGCCAACCGTACAGTCCACGGTGGCGTACCGCCAGTGTTGTATAGAGATAGACTCCACTTCACTTCTGTTGTATTTTATTTCGATTGAGTCACTCTATAGATGCTCCATTGGTGTTTGTTGGGTATAGTAGACAGGGGTGTCTACCTTCTTTTGGATTCCAATTTTATATATATATTTCATCATGTTTCTCTTCTTTCAGTTTATTTCCGCATTTTTTGTTTCTGTTGGTTCGCCTAGGCAATATCGTTTAGGTGCCATCACGGATCCAGATTTTGGGTCGTGACATTACTTTTTGTTCGCAAGATACACAGCCCGGTGCGATAGACAAATAGCTCCTGAAAAGAAGGCAAAATAGCTCTTGACGAGCAGGCAAAATAGCTCTTGACGAGCAGGCAAACAGCTCCTGACAAGAAGGCAAAATAGCTCTTGACGAGCAGGCAAAATAGCTCTTAACAAGGAGGCAAAATAGCTCTTGACGAGCAGGCAAAAAGCTCCTGACAAGAAGGCAAAATAGCTCTTGACGAGCAGGCAAAATAGCTCTTGACAAGGAGGCAAACAGCTCTTGACGAGCAGGCAAACAGCTCCTGACAAGAAGGCAAAATAGCTCTTGACAAGCTGGAAAAATAGCTCTTGACAAGGAGGCAAAATAGCTCTTGACGAGCAGGCAAACATTTCCTGGCAAGAAGGCAAAATAGCTCTTGACGAGCAGGCAAAATATCTCGACAAGAAGGCAAAATAGCTCTTGACGAGCAGAAAAACAGCTCCTGACAAGAAGGAAAAATAGCTCTTGATGAGCAGGCAAAATAAGCTCCCGACGAGCAGGTAAAATAGCTCTTGACGAGCAGGCACTTATGATACACAAATATCTCATAATGAGAGACCGCGACACATTGACAGTTGACAATCCAACGACAGGAAAGTCCATTTTACATTTACAAATATTATCTGCAAAAGCTCACAGTTTATTGCAGGAAACAGTGGGACAGTGTTCCAAGGTATACAACCCGACACGACAAACAATTATCTCCTGACAAGATGCCCATAAATGAATATCTCCAAACACTCAAAGCACCTGGAACAGACTAGACAACTACATGACAAAGGAGAGCTCAACTTTACAGGGAGTTTACTTTATCATCATCTTTGGTTGCGCTTATCCTACTTTTATTGCAGGACACTCTTCGACCCCTTGACAGACCCTTGAGCTAATTCCTATATTTCCATACTTTTCCAAAAAACCACTATCGCACATGAATTTGTGCAACCGCAAAACCTTAAATGCATACTATGCACCATTCTGGAACACCATTCAAGAAGCCTAAACCTATAGACAATGTCTTTACTACACCCGCAAACTATCTATTTTGTCGAGTTCCAAAGCGCTCGGAGCTAAATTTCCCTGCTCGCGCAAGTGATCCACCTAATCTTTCATTCCTGATTGGATGTCAGTTTTGTATTTCTTCCTATTCGGGCCCATCTGTTTGAATCATGCATACTTATTGTGCTTTACTCCTCAATATTCCCCAGCCCATTCAAGGCAACATCGAAGGCAAGATGACTCGTTTATCAAGGTGAAGTGGAAACTGTGTCTGTGTAAACTCCTCTTTATGGGTGTTGTTCTTTCGACTATGGAAGCTGAGTTCGTAGATACATATGCAGTGCAAGAAGTTGTTTGGTTGAAGAGATTCTTTGAGCATCTAGATATTGCAAAGAATCCTCAAGGATCGATAATTTTATATTGTGATAGTCATGCGGCTATTGATTTTATAAAAGATCCTAAGCATCATGAAAAGACCAAACACATTGACACCAAGTATAAGTACTTGAGAAACATAGTTGCAAGTGGTGAAGTTCCAATACAATACATGCCTATGCTGAAAATGGTAGCTGATCCTTTTACAAAGGCGATACCTAGAGACCAGTTTGAGAAACATGTTGTGTCTCTAGGTTTGCGTGAAATATGACTATGTTTCTGTATTGTAAAACAATTTGAATGTTATGCTCATCAATATATTACTATTTGTGTTATTTGCATGTGATGAAATCTGTTTATGTTAAGTGTGTCGAATAAGTCACGAGATCGGCTTTCTTACACGAGCGATCGCCTCTGACGTCGAGGAACATGCAGAGATGAGACCAATTGAACCTTGATTTGTACAAGGTCATACGTATTTTAACTAAAATGGTTGGTCTTGATAAGAGTTCAGACTTATGGATTCAAAAAAAAAATAAAAAAATAAATCAATATAACTTGTTTTAACGAGCCAGATGTGAGTTTTTCAGAAGATTGGATTTGAGGATTGTTTGAAGAAAAACTCGGGTTAGACATTTAGAAGTGTCTAGACCAAGATCTGTACGTTGCTTATATATTTAAGAATGAGACAGATGCGCCGAATTAGGCAAGAACGTCGTAACACGTGTTTCATACCACGTGTGCAATCAACCAATAGGGTAATAGAAGAATGAATCCCTGCTTCTTCATTGTGTGAGACCCTGAGAAAAATCAATGTGATTTTTTGTAATACCCTTTGACCTTTTACTGTCTCTTGAAGTACCGATCTATGTTGCTACTTTAGCATGTTACTAATAGCCATGAGTGATTCGACAATGCGGTGCATGTCTAGGAAAACATCTTATTTGGAATGAGTAGATTCGAGTAGAATGGTAAGACAATTAAAATAATTTATAACTTAACTTGTATTCATAGGTCGACCATTACAATTACCCTGATGATTTCAAGTGTAATTATGATACAAAGTTAAATAAAAACTCGAGTTCGCCTCAATCGAGGTTGAGAGATCAGATAAGCAGCTACTAGAGTAGCGAATGATGTCTGGGGCATTGCAAGTAATAAGATCCTCATGTTAATAGTGAATCCTTTCCGTATGTGATTAGATTCCTACATGGAGCTATTGTACAACCTTAATACGTATGGCGCTTGAAGATGCTCGCAGGTCTCACAAACTATTTGTCCGTATGAATTGTGTATGTAATTGACATGGAACTGGTTCGAATTCAGTCCACCTTGTGCGAAGTGGGAGATATTAGAAAGTGGGCTTACCTGACCCATTTGGAAAAGAAAAAGAAAAATGAAATAAAATAAAATAGAGAAGAAATTGGATAAACACTAACTTCCTGGAAGAAGTTACTGCACGTTTATTATTTTGACTGTGGGATTAGTTTTCCCAAAATACAACTGCATCTTTTCCTCCTCTCTATATAATCTTCCAATGTGTTTCTTTTTCTACAATATGGAAAAACAAGAACAAAGACATCTTGTTTGTGATCATTCTCTATAAAACACACACAAGAAAAGATATTTAGTTTGTCGAGAATATACTATTTTCTAGTAATTCAAGGTTAGATTTGAAGCAAGTGATCTGCTCTTGTTTTGATTTCCACTGTGTTAATCCGTTAACAGGTACACAAATTCGCTTATGTTACGACTTTATTTGATAATAGGTTCGAACCATATAAAGCAGACAAAACCTTGTTATTTAAGCGGAGAAGGTTAGAGACGAGGACGCATTATCCACATAGTTCCAAAATCATGGCCATTGACACTGGGGGATTTCTCAGTTAACAAAGAAAGTATTGCTCTAAAGAAACCTTTTCTTTTTCTCTTTGAGCCAAATTATTACGATTCCATGCAATAGTACTGAATCATCTTTTAAACATAAAAGATAAATGATTTTTTCTTTCATTCTAAAACTAGTTTTTACATGAATAATGAGAGTGTTTTTGAAATTTTGGTAGAAAAATGAAGGGACAACCAGTTGGTGAGAGCATATAGTAGGGACATAAATCTTGACGAACTCAGAGAAATGATCAGAGACAACAACTTCCTCAACTCGGTTTCACCATTTTGGTTTTTTCCCATTGTTTTCTTTTGCCTAAATCCTACAAATCTCCTGGTCAAACATAAGAGATTGATTCAACTACAGATTATAGAACACTGTAGACAAATAGATAGAGAAATCAATCAGTACCTAGAACAAGAAGAGCATGTTTATTAAAAGAAGAAAAGTGAGGTCTAAACTCTAAAGTAAAATGTGTAGTAAAGAAAATTATGAATTTCACTTATTTCTTATTTAGGTATGACATTACATACAATGCTATTGATAAAATTCTTGAGAACAAATTCTGGTGGGAAATTTTCCTTTAAACATCTTATACATGTAATTAAGATTAGTCAAACTAGCTGGTGGCTTATAAAAAAAAAGTATGTCATAAAATACTTTTAAGTGTTTGATGGAAAATAAGTAGGTTGAATACATAAAATACCCATCTAACTTTGGACCAAATCCTTGTGACACACTTGATATTCACGGGCAACTTAAAACACACCCAAAGTTTTTCAAAGTATACCTAATACACACCTTTCTTGTTACGTGGCAAGCAAGTGTTTTACATGCGAAATAAAGGAAGTAAACAGTAAAAAAAAATGTGACAAACGTCTCAGCTTAACCTATGTGTCTCTAACTTTTTTTTTTTCCAATCATCATCCTTGTTACCAATTCTGACTAAATCCTAAGCAGCTAATACAACAATGGACCCAAAACTTTCCTGACACCAAAGCAAAAGCAAAATCAATAGAAAGAAAAGATTGGAGAAACAAAAGAAAATTAAAGGGAATGATTTCTAGTGAAATTAGCCAAAGCAAAAACAAAGCTCTGTATATTTTTTTCCCAAAGAGAATGTCTTAAATGTTCGTGAGTATTTTCCAAGCTGCTAGTTATTATATGTAATTGTGACTAAAAAGCTTTGTGTATTTATTTTTTCATGTGTTGCCTCTTAATTGTAACACCCCATTTAGATGATAGGGTATTAGTTAAAGCCAACTAGGTTAATATCATATGACTTCTCCTTCGATTGTCTGGGTATGTCGAAAATGACATCAATGCGCTGTGAAATCGTGAGGAGTAATGGAGATAATGGAGATCGATTTTTTTGGTATTTAGAGATGGTAAAAATGTTGTCTTTGGGGTAGAGATTGTGAAAAGCGAGTGTGGCAGTCATGGTGTGGTAACCTTGACAATGGTAGAAGCAATGCAGAAAATTTTTGGTGGCTTTACCTGCGAGATGGTGGCAGCCATGGTGTTAACCGGTAAGGAAGAGGAAGAAGATGGTATAAATATATATATATTTTTTCAGCTATAGACACGTGGCATAATATTTCTGGAGCGTGTGATACACTTGTTTGGGAAATGTGGTCAAACAAAAAAAGTGTGTATTAGGCATACTTTGAAAAACTTTTGGAATGTTTTAAGTTGCCGGTGAAAATCGAATGTGTCACAGGGATTTCGTCCAAAGATTGATGGGTTTTCATGTATTAAGTCAAATAAGTAATGTCTAAATTTGGTTGCCACAAAAACTTCAAGGAAAACAGTTTCTTTTCTATCACCTATGTGTTATGTGCTGAAGTTATTTTTTTACACAATGATCTCCGCTATCATGTGCTGAAGTAATTTAAATTACTTATTTTTTAAATATCTTCAAACCCCACCAGTAGAATAACAATAGGTATGTTATTATTGTTGTATCATTTTTCAAATATTGCTTATTACCAATAACAACCTTTAATATTTTAAAAAATACATATTATAAATATTATCCGATTTATAATTTGGAATGAGAGGGACTAGATATAACTTGACTATCAAATTTGACTCCTTTGGTTCAGGGGTGGACCCACATAACAAAGTGGGGTCAGTTGAACCTACTTGCTCGAGAAATTATATCGTGTATATAGGTATATTGTTAGAGAATTATTGTAGGAGGATGAAAACTGGCTCTGATAGTGTAGTCACTGTCCTTAAGGAATTTAAGCCTCCCACTTTGTTGCTGTTGGGATTATGGCAGAATTCCTCCAGGATTTTACAAAGCCAACATAATTCAATTTTCAGCAATAAATTGAGTTTTCCACAAGAACAAGATAGTTGTGATTTATAGAAGATATAGTAAGAGAAGAGAGATAGAAGACTGAGAATTTTTGTGTGCGTCTTTTTCTGGAGAGGAAAACAGGTATTTATAATACATTTGAAATCTGTTAGGAATAGGTGTTTCCAAATAAACACAACTTTTCCAATGGTCACTTCTAACAGACACCTTTTCCAATAGACACAACCTTTCTCTTCTCAATTACTAACTCATCAAACACTAACTAACACTAATAATCACCCACTTAGTTAGTGATTGATGTTGTTTAAAGGGTTTATGCATATAGCAGGTGTCTTTTGAACTAAACCTACTACTTGTATAAACGATTCAAGACCTTTTCAAAATTGATGGTTAGAGTAAGTTCTATTAAACCACAATTTCCTAATGACAAGATGGAAAAATTTTACACACATAAACCATACCAACTTCACAACTTATTCGCCGTGTATTTTAGCACTTGAATATGGCCTTGTGCTACTTCCTGAATTCATAAACACTTACAATATTTTGTTCTCAAATATTGATTGAAGCGGCACCACTTCATGTGTTTATATAGGTGAAGTTTTAAAACCAAGTCCCTAATATGGACTTACTTAGTTCTTAACCCGAACTCTGTTTTCTTCATTAAGAGTATTTTTACACTCACCCTCCATTTTCTAAGTACTATAATTTTCAGTACCAACTAACCTTCACAACTATAACTTGTTATTACCTTTTAAACCTTTAGTATTGTTGTGCAAAACGAAAGGTAAGGTTCCCACTATACATGACGAATTTAAATTGCCCTAAGACCCACAACACTCGTAGTGTTTTATCATACCTCTCGAGAATCTTTAGACGTCAAGGGTCGGCAAGGTTGTCTTTTGACATAACATAGTAAAATAAGTAAAATAATTGTTTTATGTACAATATCTCAAAGAAATATGTCTAGATTTCCACTAGTGTATATCTTTATGTCTTAGACATAGTTACTTTATTATCATAGTGCAAGAGGACAATTGGCATATCTGTTATGGCCATAACATTATTTCTAGAATAATTTATCAACCATCCTGTCTCTCTTTTCGCGACTAATAAATCAATAAACTCAAATTCCTCATGGAATGAGTAATCCACATCTGTTCTAAGAAGCTCGTATACCAGCTCCTTCAACCAAAGTATATTAAAATCAGTCAGACGCTAACTTATTATCATTTATACTAGTTATCCAACTAGTACCACAATATCCTTCTTTTACCGAAGGTATTTGTTATATAACAAGACAAAAACTTTGTCTTTATAGTCAAGCATCCTTTCGATACTTTTCTGATAATCAATACTTGGATTATGAGTACATCTTAATAATGTATTAAAACAAGGCAATATCCACTCTAGTGCAATTCATAGCAAACATTTCAAATTTTAATTGTGCTAGTGTAGTGTAATCGACTAACAAATCTTTCCAAGATCTTTTAAGTTCTCAATTAACTTACTAAAAAATATCAATTGGAGTATTAAGCTTTATAATGTCCAAATAATTAAACAACTTGAAAGATTTAGCCTTTTCCTCAATGTAGTAATATAGTCAAAAAGAAAAACCCCACTACATTTTTAACTTTGAAATTTTACACTATTAACTTCTCCCAGATTTTCATTCTAAATCGAGAAGTTAATATATTTTAGTTTCATTCATGCCTTGTAAAATCCTTATAATTAGCATATCACAAAGCATACTATTACATTTCACAATCCTTGTGAACTTGGATAAAATAAATTTATCCACTAATGAAACCACTCGATTACATCACATAATCAAAATGTGTGCCATCATCTAGAGCTTCGTTTTAATTCTCACAATGACTTAACAATTTTATATACCTTCTTCTTATTTTCGAGAAGTAAAAACCTTTAAATTCATTGATTCGCACTTGTCTTATGATCATTATCCAGATCCAAGACATAAGATATTCTATTTAATATCATGCTCTCTAGTTCCTTCTATTAAGATAACTATTGATTGAGAAAAAATAAAATCAAGAACTTATCTTCTTCTTTCTAACTCTTTAAATCTTCCAGGTACAATGGGAGACTCAATTTATTTTCTTCTGTCCAAAGAAGAATTAAGATTCATAATACATATTGTAGTATGCTGAGTTAGTACATTGTCATAGTCATTATAGAACCATCCGAGGTTACACAATTAGTTTCTATTTTTAAGACAAATTATTATCATCATTGGAAAATATCCACCTATTATTTCATATGATTTTGTACTTCTTTTCCAATGACTTTTCAACTAATCATTTTGGACTTCTTGACACGACCCGGAATTCGGTTAGGCCGTGCGGGCACCCGACATCCTTCCCTGGACCCATCGGGTGGACCCTTAACAATTAAATTAAAAAATTAAATATAATTCAATTTCTGAATAATAATAAGACTTAGAAAAAGTACAAACATTATGATACCTCTAAGTTGTAAAAAAAAAATAAAAAAAAAAAATTACAGCTGACTACTCGCAAACTAGGTTTAAGGCTATCCAGACTAGACATCTAAGAGCACAAAAGAAGACAGAAACCTCCTGAAGGGAGCAAAATGCAACTGAAATGATAACCAATAAACTGGTGGCCATCCGGAATAAAAGCTGGCTCACCCTGACAGCTGAAGTTGTCTTCGCTCCTTCAACGTGGCGAACTCAATCCTGGAGCGAACCTGCAGAAATGAAATAGATTGACAAGAAACAAACAACAAACAAGGGTGAGTCAAAAGGACTCAATAAGTGGGGCAGACTAGCCACCTCAAGGAATAGGATAGCTAGCCAGGGAGAAGAAACATATAAACCAAATTCCTCTTATTTAAATTATGAAAAGGCAGAGCGAGATAATAACTAGAAACACGTATGGAATCACAAACTCATTTATAACCAGTAACGTAAGATAGCCAGAACAAATAGGTATCCCGAACATATCAACAATCAGAAATACATCATGTTGCGGGGTGCAACCCGATCCATATAATTATCCTGTTGCGGCGTACAACCCGATCCATATATTCATACCGTCGCGGCGTGCAAGCCGATCCATATATTTATACCGTTGCGGCGTGCAACCCGATCCATATATTCATCCTGTTGCGGCGTGCAACCCGATCCCCGCAATCCAGAATACGAGCCAGAAATATATAGGTAAACTGAGATATGTCCACGACATAGTGTACAAACCGCATACATAAAACACAACACAATACACACAATAGTCAGTATGCGGTGCAATGAGATGGGATGAATGCAGTACAATGCAATGCAGTCACATATGCCTGATACCTATCTCCGGCGCGGGACTCTCATCTTCTACCAGGAGATATATGCAAAGATGATCCTTCACCGGCTCGGGACTCTCATCGATTACCGGGAAGTATATGCAATGATGATCCTTCACCGGCTCGGGACTCTCATCGATTACCGGGAAGTATGTGCAATAATGACCCTTCACCGGTGCGGGACTCTCATCGCCAACCGGGAAGTATAGGCAATAATGACCCTTCACCGGTGCGGGACTCTCATCGCCAACCGGGAAATATATGCAATAATGACTCTTCGCCGGTGCGGGACTCTCATCGCCAACCGGAAAGTATATGCAATAATGAACCTTCACCGGCTCGGGACTCTCATCGATTACCGGAAAGTATATGCAATGCTAAAAGTCAGAGTGCAATGCTCATATGCTCAATGCAATACCAACAACAGGGCTTAACATATAATATACAATGTAAAATTAAAGCTAAGGCAGGATGAGTACACCTATCGGCAGCTACACACGTAAGGAACACGTGGTAGAATATCCACAAGGCCAAGGGCCTCCAAAGAAATGGATATAAACACTTACCTCGTTCCAAAGTTAGTACAGCCACTCAATAACCGCTTCGTCCTTTAGGTTCATTGCCAAAACGATCCCACTCTGAATGTTTCGGGGTAAAAATACTATTTTTCTGCGGCTCTTTTCGCATTTTCTGGCATTTTTTCTGCATATTCTCTTTTGGTTTCAGTTTTTGTTTCTATTTCGTTTCCTGGAATGGTACGTCACGCTAAGGATTAGCTTAGCCGACATAGCCCATTCTCTTTCTTTCATTTCTTTTTTTTTTTTGGTCATTTTATGTTTTCCTTTTTCATTTTCTTTTATTTATTTTATTTTCGCGATGAAAATTAAAACGGAATCCTATGATATTCGAAATAATTTCAAATTTTGTATACAAGTTATAAAAAATATATGTAACACACTCGCGAAGCCGAATCTCAAATCGGACTCCCGAAACTCAAGATGCGAATTAAAATGAAAAAAGGTCAAATTATTTAAGTTTCGGCATTTTAGCGGAAACTAGCCGAACAACATCGAAATTCACTTTCGAAAAATCACAAAAGTCAAAAAATAATCATACGAACCTAATGGCGCTTTCGGATTTTGAATCGGAGCACATTCGCCAAAACCGAGCTCGAAAATCTCTTTTTAATATTTATTGACAATAAAAACTGACACCTTTTTCCGATGCCTACCAAACGAGTTCTGATTTAGCTCAAATTTTACAGACAGGTCCTAATGGACCTTATGAATATTTTAAAATTATTGGCACGTCAATCGGAGTCCTAACTTCCGAAACGACTGACCGAAGTCGTCTCACTTCTTTTCCAATGACTTTTCAACTAATCACTTGTAACCCGTAAACATATCAAATAAACATATTTGTTTCAAGTGCAAAACATCTCTTTTTCATGATCTCAGTGATATATATTTCAAGTATAATCATGCAACCCTGATTCACATCATACAACCTTGAATAATCATTAAATAAAATTCATGCTTGCTAATAAATAATATACCAACTATTCGTTTTTATTTGTTAACGTGAATAACAAAAATACTAACTTCTTAGTATATGTCATTCGAAACACCATACATGCAAAATATATTTTGAGATCATAACATTTACCCTAACATTTATAGATATTAAATAATACTCCATCATAAATTAAATCACATAGGGTAGAAAACTTAAAACTGAATGGAAAAAGAAGATAAAACCCGATCTTATTGCCGCTTTCTCATTGCATTGGAGTTTATGTATTCCTGTAACTCATGGCATCCTTATCCACTTCAAAATTTTATGAGATTCCTGATTTAGCCACTTTATCATTCCACTTCATGCATCCATACTTTGATTCTTCTTTTTTTCATAGCAAGCGAACAACGACAGTGATCAAAATTCTCTCCATCAAAAAAAATTAAATTTTTAAGATTGTTAGAAAATTATTGTAGGAGGATGAAAACTGGCTATGATAATGTAGTCACTGTCCATAAGGAATTTAAGCCTCCCACTTTATTGCTGTTGAGATTATGCCAGAATTCCTCCAGGATTTTACAAAGCCAACCGAAACGACCTCGGTTAGTCGTTTCGAAAGATAAGACTCTGATTGGCGTGCCATTAACTTTAAAATATTCGTAAGGTCCATTGGGACTTGTCTGAAAAATTTGAGTTAAATTAGACCTCGTTTGGTAGGCATCGGAAGAAGGTTTCAGTTTTTATTGTCAATAAATATTAAAAAGAGATTTTCGAGCTCGGTTTTGGCGAATGAGCTCCGATTTGAAATCCGAAAGCGCCGTTAGGTTCGTATGATTATTTGTGACTTTTGTAAACTTTCGAAAGTGAATTTCGATGTTGTTCGGCTAGTTTCCGCTAAAATGCCGAAAGTTAAATAATTCGACCTTTTCCATTTAAATTCGCATCTTGAGTTTCGGGAGTCCGATTTGAGATCTGCTTTAGCGAGTGTGTTACATATATTTTGTATAACTTGTATGCAAAAGTTGAAATTATTTCGAATATCATAGGATACAATTTTAATTTTCGTTGAGAAAAGAAAAGAAAAGAAAAGATAAGAAAAAGGAAAAGACAAAAGGAAAGAGAAATGGAACAAATGAAAGATAGAAAGAGAAATGTCGGTTGGTGAGCTTATAAAGCTCATAATGAACAGATGAGAAACGACGAGAAGCAGAAACGCAACAAGAAACGAAACAGAGAAAATTATCAGAAAAAATTCCAGAAAATGAGAAAAGAGCCGGGAAAATAGTAGAATTTTTACCCCCAAAACATTCAGGTAATGATTCTAATATAATATTTGAGTTTATTACGTGTGTTTGAATATATTTTAACGGTAAAAATTGAGATATTATACATCGTTTTAATAAGTTCAACTTATAATTTAAAGGGTCAATTGGACCCCGATAGTGGAATTGATTATATATTCGTACTCAGTGAGTTATGGACAACATATAAATATAATTTATTTGGGGTTTGGTTATGCGACTTTAAACCCTGTATATAGGCCTGGTCTGCGTATTGCGTATGCAAATAGGGTATCAGGTTCCTAACCGGATTGCCCTAAGATGTGAGGAATGAAGCCTTTAACCTAATTTGATATATTTTTCTGCTTATTGAATACAGTGGGATCGTTTAGAAAGGATACCAAAGGATAAAGCGGTAGTTGATTAGTCGTACTAACATTTGGAAGAGGTAAGTGATAATATCCATTTCTTTGGAGGCACCTGGCCTCGTGGATTTTCTACCACGTGTTCTTTACGTGTGTAGCTGCCGATAGGCGTACTCATTATGCCTTAGCTTTGAATTTACATTGTATATTATATGTTATGCCCTGTTGTTGGTATTGCATTGAACATATGAGCATTGTACTCTGGTTTTGAGCATTGCATATTGACACGACCTGAAATTCGGTTAGGCCGTGCGGGCACCCGATATCCTCCCCTAGACCCGTCGGGCAAACCCTTACCAATTAAATCAGGAAAATAAATATAACAATTCACAAATAAGGACAAGACTTAAAAAAAAATACAGACATACTGATACCTGTAAGCTGTACAAATGAAATAACAGCTGACTACCCAACATGCTAGGTTTAGGACAATCCAGACCAGACATCTATGAGTACAAAAGAAGACAGATACCTCCTGAAGGGATCAAAATTCAACTGAAATAATGAACAAGAAACTGGTGGCCATCCGGAATAAAAGCTGGCTCACCCTGACAGCTGAAGTCGTCTTCGCTCCTTCACAACGTGGCGAACTCAATCCTGGAGCAAACCTGCCGAAACGAAATAGATAGACAAGAAACAAACAACAAACAAGGGTGAGTCAAAAGGACTCAATAAGTGGGGCAGACTAGCCACCTCAAGAATAGGATAGCTAGCCAGGGAGAAGAAACAGATAAACTATATTCCTCTTATTTAAATTATAAAAAAAGCAGAGCCAGATAACAACCGGAAACACGTATGAAATCATAAACTCAACTAGGGATACGAGTCAAAAACATATCAACAAATAAGCAATACACATATAAGCAGGACAGTTGTCATGTACCGTAAGTCTACACAATGGTATGAAATGAGATGAAATGAAATGAAATGTGATGCAAAGGGTCACATGTGCCCGTCATCCCATCTCGAAGTGGAATACTCCTGCATTCGAGGGGAATCCAATCTGATAACCAACTGGAGCGGAATACTCCTGCTCCTGAGGCGGAATACTCCTGCACCCGATATAATATAAACCGGAGTGGAGCACTCTCTTGGGGCGGAATACTCCTGCACCCGATATAATGTAAAGCTGAGGCGGAATACTCCTGCATTCTCCTGGGGCGGAATCCTGCTACCCTTAATATGATACAATGGAGCGGAATACTCCTGCTCCTGGGGCGGAATACTCCTACCCTCAATATGATACAATGGAGCGGAATACTCCTGCTCCTGGGGCGGAATACTCCTGCACCCAATATGATATGCAATGTAATGCATATGAGTGACATATAATGCATATGAATGCAATGTGATGCAATAATAACCCTTCACCGGCGGGACTCTCATCGATAGCCGGAAAGTAGATGCCAACTCACAGCCAGAGTACCATGCTCAGATCCTCAATGCAATACCAACAACAGGACATAACATATAATATACAATGTAAATCCAAAGCTAAGGCGTACTGAGTACGCCTATCGGCAGCTACACACGTAAGGAACACGTGGTAGAAAATCCACGAGGCCAGGTGCCTCCAAAGAAATGGATATAAATACTTACCTCGTTCCGAAGTTAACACTGCTACCCAACAACCGCTTTATTCTTTGAATTCATTGCCAGACGATCCCACTGTGTTCAATAAGTAGAAAAATATATCACATTAGGCTAAAGGCTTCATTCCTCACATCTTAAGGCAATCCAGGTAGGAACCTGATACCCTATTCGCATACGCAATACGCAGGCCAGGCCAGAATGTTTCGGGGTAAAAATTCTACTTTTCTCCGGCCCCTTTTCTCATTTTCTGGCATGTTTCCACTGCGTGCTTTCCATTTTTGGTTTCTGTTTCTCGCTCAAATTGTTTCTCTGTTAATCGTTTAAGGACACCGTCAATGCACTTTTCTTTCTAAACTTTACTATTTTGTCTTTTTGTCTTTTTTATTTTTTTTTCTTTTCATTTTCGCGACGAAAATTAAAACAGTACCCTACGATATTCGAATCAATTCCAACTTTTGCATAGCAGTTATACAAAATATATGTAACATACTCGCAAAGGCGGATCTCAAATTAGACTCACGAAACTCAAGATGCGAATTTAAATAGAAAAAGTCAAATTATTTAACTTTCGGCATTTTAGCGGAAACTAGCCGAACAACATCGAACTTCATTTTCGAAAGTTTACAAAAATCACAAATAATTATATGAACCTATCGGTGCTTTCGGATTTCGAATCGGAGTTCATTCGGCAAAACCGAGCTCGAAAATTTCTTTTTAATATTTATCGCCAATAAAAATTGAAACCTTCTTCCGATGCCTACTAAACGAGGTCTGATTTAGCTCAAATTTTACAGACAGGTCCTAATGGATATTACAAATATTTTAAAATTATCGGCACGCCAATCGGAGTCCTAACTTCCGAAACGACTGACCGAGGTCGTTTCACATATACTTTCCGGTTGGCGATGAGAGTCCCGCACCGGCGAAGGGTCATTATTACATATACTTCTTGGTTGGCGATGAGAGTCCCGCACTGAAGGTTCATTATTGCATATACTTCCCGGTTGGCGATGAGAGTCCCGCACCGGCGAAGGGTCATTATTGCATATACTTCCCGGTTGGCGATGAGAGTCCCGCACCGGCGAAGGATCATTATTGCATATACTTCCCGGTTGGCGACGAGAGTCCCGCACCGGTGAAGGGTCATCATTGCATATACTTCCCGGTAATCGATGAGAGTCCCAAGCCGGTGAAGAGTCATTATTGCATATATCTTCTGGTAGACGATGAGAGTCCCGCGCCGGAGATAGGTATCAGGCATATGTGACTGCATTGCATCATACTGCATTCATCCCATCTCATTGCACCGCATACTGACTATTTTATGTATTTTGTTGTGTTTTATGTATGCGGTATGTACACCATGTTGTGGACATATCTCAGTTTGCCTATATATTTTTGGCTCGTATTCTGGGTTGCGGGGATCGAGTTGCACGCCGCAACGGTATAAATATATGGATCGAGTTCCACGCCGGAATGATATAAATATATGGATCGGTTTGCACGCCGCAACGGTTGCACGCCGCAACGATATAAATATATGGATCGGGTTGAATACCGTGACGGTATGATGTATTTCTGATTGTTGATATGTTCGGGATACCTATATGTTCTGGCTATCTTATGTTCCTGGTTGTTAATGAGTTTGTGATTCCATACGTATTTCTAGTTATTATCTGGCTCTGCCTTTTCATAATTTAAATAAGAGGAATTTGGTTTATCTGTTTCTTTTCTCCCTGGCTAGCCATACTATTCTTTGAGGTGGCTAGTCTGCCCCACTTATTGAGTCATTTTGACTCACCCTTGTTTGTTGTTTGTTTCTTGTCTATCTATTTCGTTTCGGCAGGTTCGCTCCAGGATTGAGTTCGCCACGTTGTAAAGGAGTGAAGACGATTTCAGCTGTCAGGGTGAGCCAGCTTTTATTCTGGATGGTCACCAGTTTATTGGTTGTTATTTCAGTTTCATTTTGCTCTCTTCAGGAGGTATTTGTCTTCTTTTGTACTCTTAGATGTCTAGTCTGGATAGCCCTAAACCTAGTATGTTGGGTAGTCAGTTGTAATTTCTTTTTTACAGCTTAGAGGTATCAGTATGTCTGTGATTTTTTTTTAAGTCTTGTCCTTATTTGTGAATTGTTATATTTATTTTCCTGACTTAATTGGTAAGGTTTCACTCGACGGGTCTAGAGGAGGATGTCGGGTGCCCGCACGGCCTAATCGAATTCCGGGTCGTGTCACCAACAAAATTTAATTTTTAGCAATAAATTAAATTTTCCACAAGAACAAGATAGTTGTGATTTGTAGAAGATATAGTAAGAGAAGAGAGATAAAAGACTGAGAATTTTTGTGTGCCTTTTTCTGGAAAGGAAAATAGATAATTATAATACCTTTGAAGTCTGTTAGGAATAGGTGTTTCCAAATAAACACAACTTTTTCAATGGTCACTTCTAACAGACACCTTTTCCAATAGAAACAACCTTTCTCTTCTGAGTTACTAACCCATCAAACACTAACTAACACTAACATATATTTGGTCTATCTTAAAAAAAATACCTTTAAAATTTAAATTTGAACCATGTATAACCTTTTCACTTTTTTTAATCAACTTGGTAAAATTTTTGGGTCCACTATTGCTTTAGTTTCCCCAGATTCTCGCGAACCTAGGGAGACATTTATGTTCCACCTTAATTTATACTATTAAGCTTAGATGGTTTTGTTTTGCTCTAAAAATGCTATCTTATGTAGCGCCTTCATTTGATATTTGTGGGACTAAAACTAGAGTAGCACATTATTTAGTATCACAAGTATATACTTGGCTCACTTTGTCATCTCTGACAAGCCAATATTGGAGCAGGTAAATACGTGTTTCCCTTAGCTACGGATACCATCTTTTTGAAAAGATATATAATTATCTTTGTAGTTAGAGCCCGTTTGAATTAGCTGATTTAAAGTGGCTGATAAGTATTAACTGCTGAAAAGCACTTTAGGTGCTGAAGTTGATTGTATAAATAAGTAGTTACATGTTTGGATAGAAGTGTTGAAATTAGTAATAAGAAATTGGTGTTTGGTAAAAAAAAAAAAAAAGTGATGATAAGTACATTATTTATTAAAATGACTAAAATATCCTTTAAGTTATTTTTTTTTTTTAAAAAAAATTAAAAGTATTTTTACATTAAAAATAACAATTGACGAGTATAGAATGAGGAGGAGGTTGAAAATTTTATTTTATAAATGATATTTCATGGATTACAAAATATTTTAGGGATAAAATAGTAAAATACTTGGTCAAATTAAAAGTGCTTATAAGCGGAAAAGAAATAAGTTGGTAATGACCAACTTATGGCTTATGACTGATTTTGGCTTATAAGCACTTCTGATACTTCCCAAACACGTACATAAGCCAAAAAGTTCTTATAAGTTGGTTAGCCAAATACCCTCTTAGTCATACTAGTGCTTTGGGAGAGGTTGGGGGATCTAAACACTTTATTGTTATATTTATTAGGTGTTTGGCATATGATTTTTTTTCTAGAATTGTTTTCAAAAAATGTGTAATTTGTCTGTGAAAACTTGTAAAATTTTTGGGAGATTTTGTGAAAATAACTTTTCAAAATTCTTTAAAATTTTCCAGGAAAAAAAATATCCTTATAAAATTTCAAATTTTTTTCAAATAAATTGCATGTCCAAACACCAACTTCCAAATACAATTTTTTAAACTCGGCTTTATAAATTATTTTTCAAATTTTCTTTGGTATCTGTGCCAAACGCCTACTTAATATAAGAATATTTTTGGCATTTCTTTTAAAAAAAATGGAATATCCAACAAAAGCAAAGATCTAACTAGGATTTATTTAGTTTGAAAGGAACATTGTTGGGTTGTTGGGATTGAAAATTATAATTTACTGGTTATATTACAACTTTATCATGCATGCTTTATCTAGTTTATTTGCAGGATTCTAATTTAATTAACGATCATGTCCCTTATCTACTTTCCCCTGGCTCATAATTCACAGGTCCATCCCAACCAAAAATAAATATTACTATGGCAAAAAGGATAAGTGCTCCCTTGAAGTATACCCGATTTTGCTGTTACACCCTTTATCTTTGCGGGAGTCTTAGTACCCCTGAACCTGTCCAAACCAATACTAGGTAACCCTTCCGTGCTTATGTGGCAAGTCTAACTGCTGATGTGGCATATGCAGTGTATGAGACATACATAAAGCGCGTGGGAATAGGAAAAATACAGTTTAAACCAATAAAATTTAGCGATGTGGCATCGTTTTTCCTCCCTTTTTTTCGTTTTTCTTTCTCCTCTTTTCATTTTGTGTAGTTGCCACCGCCACCACTTGTTTCTAATCACATTGTCAGCCGCTATTCCACGAGAAAAATAACTTTGTCGTCATCAAACCACCCCTTCACCTTCTTGACAATACAACCATATCCATAACCCTATAAACAATCACCAGTAAAACCACCACAATACGCAGCCGTCAACCACCCGCAGAAATACCAAATCAACCCCTTCACTGTTTGCAATGATTTTTACATCCTACCACATGCCCATTGGCACCACCAAGAAATTAGAAAGCTCTAAAAAATTTCGTCAACTCGATAAATCAAAATTGTTCAGCTGAAGTTTTATAAGATCTTTATACGGTGGTTAACTAAAGTATATGAAGACAAATTTTGAGACATGGCTGTCAACTAAATCTAAAAAATAATAATAATACCGTAAAATGAAAATTCCGATGACAGTTCCATGGATTCCGACCACCTTCCTCCGCCAAAATTTACTCACATCAAAATATTACCTTCTATTCTAATTGTACCAAATTCCATCCTAAAAGAAATTAAAAGTATCACCATATGCAAACAAGACCCATTTCTTTCATATCATCATTCTAGCGCTGATTTGCAGAAATATGAAATGGGAGTCATTGGTTTGCAAAAATGCCTTTGCTAACAGTGGTTCAACATAAATGCCCTCCAAGTTTAATAAAATATTTTTCAAATAAAAATACCCCTAACAACTAATAGAAAAGACCTGCCCAGTCCCTCTCTTTCCTTTTCTCCATTCACGCTTTCTACAAAACCTAAAAACATATAACTTTTACAGGTTCTCTCATTCTTCTTAAAAGCATTGCACACTTGCATAAACCAACGATCAAAGTGCTGGAATATTTCAATTGACCATCAAAAGGATGATACATACACTTTTTTTAGATAATACTGACAAACATTCAAAAGACTTCTTGGCAATGGGCACCTTGCATAGAATTTTTGGCAATTGCGAAAACTTTAAGCCCTGTTGCAATGGGAAACTTGTCTCTGCAAGTCTATGCCAAGAGTTTAAGCTCTGGTGTAATGGCACCTTACACAAACTTCCTGGCAATTGCCAAGACTTCAAGCCCTATTGTAGTGGCCAACTTGCACAGAAAGTCTCTGCAAGTCTTGGCTATTGCCAAGAGTTTAAGATTTTGTGCAATGTACATCTTACAAAGACTTCCTGGCAATTGCCAAGACTTCAACCCCTGTTGTAGTGGCCAATTTGTAGAGAAAGTCTTTGCAAGTCTTGGCTATTGCCAAGAGTTCAAGCTCTGGTGCAATGGGCACCTTGCACAGACTTCTTGGCATTGTCAAGACTTCAAGCCCTGTTGCCGTGGGTAATTTGCAGAGAAATTCTCTTCAAGTCTTGGCTATTACCAAGAGTTTAAGCTCTGGGGCAATGGGCACCTTGCAGAGACTTCTTGGCAATTGCCAACACTTCAAGCCTTGTTGCATTGGGTAATTTGTGAGAAAGTCTTTGCAAGTCTTGGCTATTGCCAAGAGTTCAAACTCTGGTGCAATGGGCACCTTAAGTAAGAAATTAAAGTGGAATCTAACACAAGAAAAATAAAAATAAGATTGAATGAAAGTTGTGAACATCGTCATTAAGAGTCAAGTTATCTCTGGACAAATCGAGAAACCAACTTCTTTTATCAATGGTAACACCACCCAAGTGATCTTACCAAATTCTCTGCAACTTTTGGCAATAGCCAATACTTTAAGGTCGGGTGGAAGGGGGCAACTTGTAGGGGAAGTCTCTGAAAGTATTGGCAATTGCTAATACTTTAAGATCTGGTGCAAAAGGCAGCCTGCATACAAAGTATATGCAAGTATTGACAATAGCCAAGACTTTAAGGTCTATGCAATAGGCAACTTGCAGAGAAAGTCTCTTCAAGTCTTGGCTATTGCCAAGACTTTAATCTCTGTGCAATAAAAGCTACTTGCAGAGAAAGTCTTTGCAACAAATGGCAATAGCCAAGACTTTAAATTCGCAATAGCCAAGACTTTAAACTCTGTACAATAAAGGCTATTTGCAGAGAAAGTCTCTGCAACTAATGGCAATAGCCAAGACTTTAAACCCTGTGCAATGAGCAACAATAATATCTAATTGCTATTGCCAATAAGAACCTTAAAATCATCTTAATCAAGCATAACAACAAAAAAATATTCATATGAATGTCAAATTTAATTCGAATCAATCAAAATGGAAAAAACTTACAGATAAGTATAAAAATAATAATTACCAAAAAGAAATACAGAAAAAAATAAATACACATAAAGGATTAGGCAAAATAAAATATACATTATAATATAAATTAAAGAAAGAATAATAAAATAAATATAACTTTTACAGATTCCCTAAATCTCCAGGACACTAAGAAGAAAGAAGGAAATGATGGAGGAAAGAGAGAAGGAAACTAAATGTGAATTAGGTTTAGTCAGGGGTAAAATAGTCTTTTTGCATAGTGAAGGATGATGTGGAGGGCATTTACTTAAAACATTTGAAAGTGGGAGCAAATTGGTAAGACCAGTGCTTATGAAGGGTAGCACATGAAATTTGTTTTCATTCTAGTTCTAGTTTTTAATAGGAAACCAAAGTTCTCTTTGAGCCCATATCAGAAATATTTTTTAAAAGCAAAATCAAAATTAAATGATAATTGAAGGGGATACTTTCACTAACGGTGGAGGCAAGAAAGAGCAGGTGGGGTGATCTCTCTAAGTGTGAGAGGCGGTGGTGGAGTCTTCCATGGAAAAGGGAAGAATAGAACCCACGTTTAAAATATGAATAAGAAAACAAATAATGTAAAAAAAGTAAATACATAAACAAAGTAAGAAAAAAAGACGTGGAACATTAATAGTTGTGCGTGAATTGTACTCCCTTGGTGATCTCAGGGTGGTCTTAATACCACTTGACTCCCATCAACTTTAGGTGTGTAAGAGGTAAGAACAAAAACGGTTAAAGTTTAAGGGGATACTTACGTGATTTGCCTATTACTATTAAAGAAAATAAAGGAAAAGAAATGATGAGTTGCTCCTATGTTTATTTATCGAAGAGATGTGGGGAACTTGGCACCTCTCTAAATTCCCTTAATTAATTAAGTTTGTCGTCATTTCTGACATCCTAATATATCTGAAGCACTTTGTGTTAATTTCTGGCTTCACCATTATCTATCTCTAACGAGACATAGATTGAAATTTAATTACCATTGATTAAAATAAGGCGGAATAGGTTACCAGCTACTCAAATTTAGCACGAAAAGTTACTTAGCTCCCTTAATTCTTTCCTGTACCTATTGGCTACCTGATGTTATGTTGAAATGTGCATATTGAATCATTCCAAGACAACTTGGCAAAAATACACAGTGCGTGTATCTCACACCCGTTGATGTGTCTAAGCTAACGAACGAGAAAAATCCACGTGGCTTTTGGCTTTTGTTAATATTAAAAGATTCATCAAATAAAAAATTAAGGAAAAGGAACCACATTGTTGATTTTCCACCAGAAAAACCATGAACAAATTATCACCGCAGCGTTGCTATTCGATATACTCTCCGGACCCATAAACCAATTTTTGACCCCCACGCTACTGTCACCCCCCTCTGTTTCGTCGCAGCATACCACCTGCAATTCCCTGCCACCCTCCGTTCCCATTCCTCCCTAAGCCATGAAGTCAAATCTCCAAATACTCACACATGAAATCCTTTTGCTTTTTTGCCAAATTTGAATATTGTTCTTGTAATTTACATAAAAGCAACAGCCCAATTCTCACTATTCATATCTAAGCATTTGTATTTTTCAATAAACACTACCCATTAAAATCCCTCCCCCTCCCCAATTTCACATATTTACTTGGTTCTCCGGATTTCAAAGAGAAAGAGGGGCATAGGGTGGTGGAAGGTGGCGGAGAGGGACCCGAAATGCCGAAACTCTAATGCCCTGATCACCAGAAGACCCGAAACTCCAAACGCTCTAATTACTTGATTTTGATAGGAGTTTGGTGATAGATAATGCAAAATTTTAGCTGGTTTTCTAGCTGAAAATTTTTTGGTTGTTGTCTTTGCCGTCGGCAAGTCTTTCACAATCCATCTCTTATCCTCCTAATTCCAAATTCACATGGATGCCCGAATTTTTTCATAAAGATTAGCACATGATTTCGCTCGATTATCAGATGGGTTTTGTCGATGAACTCCTTTTTCACTTCATTTGCTGGATTAAGATTTTGTTTTAGGAGTTGACTTGGGCAATTTTTGATTTGGGGTGTACTAAGGTCGGTAGTGTCTCAGGGAAGAAGAAGAAGAAGAAGAAGAAGAAGAAGAAGAAATTAAGGCATTTTACTATTTAAAATAATTATATATTCTTATTTTGACTTTTTTTAACCATTGGAAAGTCCAAGTCAGCCAAAAAAAATAGTTCTCACGTGCTCTAAAATATTGAATGTCACGACATGTGATATGATCCTAAACTAGGAATTAGGAAGATAACAAGAAATTAAAGCTATAGAAGCAAGACCCGATTTGATTAATTGAGAAATAAGGAAACAAATTAGGGGATAAGCCTAATTACCCCCCCTTAAACACACAATCAAAAGAACCTTTACTAATTAGTTCTCAATTGAATTAACATTCAATTGCAAACCAAGGATAGAGAGTGCTCAAGCAACATGCTTAGCCTATGTTTACTCACATCATTCATCATCAAAAGTCTAACTAATAAATAAACATTCAATTAGGCTATTTATAATAGCTAGGTAATGACAATGATAAATGGACTAAAAAGCCCCTAATGCTGATTCTGGAAATCTGGTCTTCCGCCCTTCAGCGCGATTGCCCTTGTGTACTCGCGATCGCAGACTATGACTGAATCCTTCTGCGAGATCGCGTCTTTGGAGTCGCGATCGCGAACCATACGCAGAACTCCAGAATCCTCGTCTGTGCGATCGCGCCTTTGGAGTCGCGATCGCGAAGCATACGCAAAACTCCAGAATCCAGCCAGCTCCCATCTGCTTGTTTGACCAATCCTTTAGCTTGGCTCTTGGCTTCCAAGTCCTTTTGAAGCATTCTAAGCTCCGGACGTCGAGCATGAACCCTCCATGGCTTAACGTACCAATCCAGCTCGCATCATTCCCTCATTATTTAAAGGAATTCGTCCTCGAATTTGTACCTTGCAAAATCATGACGTGAATAAGTACCAACTCAATAACTTTCCAAGCACTAAACAATAAAGAGAATGGGACAAGACACACATACTCATGCTCAAAGTGCACACTCTTATGATATAACCAAGCATCAAGATCAACCATAAAGAACATTTTTCCAATCCCAACATCAAAAACTTGGATATAAGAGCAACAATAAGAAAACTAATTTACAAAACAATCTTTATTTTTAGACTCATTCAACTCATTTCAAGCCTCCATTGACAAACATCTTGGGAGTTAGCTTGCTAACACCAACACAATTATCACTCTCAAGCAATTCACAAGAATCATTTTGAGCAAATAATGGGTTGTTAAAACTAAAATCACCTTCCAACACTTCATCTTGCTCATTTTCAACAAACAATGGATTTTCAAATAGTTTAAAGCCTTGACACAAACCACCGCCACAATCAAGAGTGCTATCAAATGCTATCATCTCAAGATCAAGAAACTCATTGGCACATTTTTCAAACAAAGGTGGAACATCAAAACTCAATTCATTATGTTCAAGCTCATCCATTTGCACATCACTAGTGTGGGACAATTCACACACAAAAATTCCATCAATTTTCTTTCCACAAGTGTGCCCAACTAGTGTATGCTCACAACCAATATCATCAATACAAGATCAAGAATCATTAATTCCATAAAAATAAAGCTACCATCCATACTCAAGTCTCGATCAAACTCACTCAAAGGAATACACGAGTTAGGATTAGCTTTGTTACCTTGTAGCACATCTAAAGATTCTTCTTTACCTTGGCTTTTCAAAAGGAAGCTCACTTGTTCATTTGCAGACTTCACATTGGTCTCTTCTTTTTCTTCCAAGCATGGAACCACTTCCAAAGAAGGATTCCCAATTTTAACTTCTTCAAGAGAACCTTCAAGAGACACAAAACAACTAGAGAAACAAGAAAGGTTAGAATTGTTAGAATAAAGAGAATCCCCACCCTCACTCTTTTGTTTTCCCTCTTTCTTTTCTCTCATTTTATTTTCAAACTCCTCTCTCTTTTCTTGTGACAACTCACTCACTTCACTCAACTCAAGCTCTCATTTTTCCTCTCTTGAGTTGTCACTTGTCGCTCCCTTACTCCTCTCAATCTTTTCTCTTTCAAGTTCATTTGAATTAGGATATGTGCCAAGAATCCCTTTGGAAAGAGTAGGGGTACTCTTGACCGCATTTTTCAATTTTTCTCCTTGAGAATCTTCATCCAACCTTTGCTTCACTCCTTTTGCCCTTGTCTTTCTTCCTTTTTCTAGCATTACAAAATAAAATTCTTTAACTTTCATTGGAGGGGTGGCGCCAAGAATAAACTCTTGGTCCCGTAAAGTGAGAGCATGCTTTCCAAACTTCTCACTACACTTGGCATTTCTAGCAAGCTTCCATGGTTTTACCAACAACAAGTGGCAACCTTTTATGGGCATCACATCATATAGTACTTCATCATGATAATCGCCAATTTTGAACTTTACGCACACTTGTCCACAAACCCATCTCCATTCAACCAAGGGCACCTATAGGGTAAAGGATGACTACAAGTTTCCAACTTCAATTGCTCAACCAAAGAAACACTTGCAATCAATGATCACAGCACAAGTAAGCCCTCCAACCTTAAAAATTGCGTGGAAGAAGTTCTTTCTTTCTTCTAAAAATTTCTCCACACAAACTTCATCACACTTATGGTTGTCTACAAAATGATTTCGTTTAAATATAGTTCTCAAAGCATTGTTAGTCCAAGACAAATCACTTGTAGAACATGTAGCACCTTTTCCCACTCTAGGCCTCAAGTTGCCTTTCACATAAGAATTAGAGACATTAAACCTTTTAACACAATTAGAAGATGTAGGATTTCTTTCTCTCATGGAGTAATTACCACTTCTCCTCATACCGATAGAAAGACATCTACTACTCCCTCATTTATTTTTAGGAACACAAAGAGAAGATGCAAACGAACAATCTCTCTAATAAACTTCATCATCAATTCTCTCTATGTCACTATCTACATTTTCATGTTCATCACAAGAAGAGTAAGTAGGAACATCGTACCTTGAAGCGTCACTATCATCATCTCCAAGACTAGAAGCATAGGAGTTTTCATGGTCACGTTCATCCTCATAAGCCTCATAGCCTCCACGAGCTTCATGATCACTATTAGACCCTTGGTTTTGTGAGATACCGCCATGGCACGAGTTTGGGCATGTTGGCTCGGCCATGGGAAAAAACGGGTTGAAGACAACATGATTGACGAACGGTTGGACAAGTGCGGGCTAAATGTGCTTGGTGGGATCAAGAACATGTGTGGGCTGATTGTCTAACGTGATGGTGGCACGACGGCTAGGCAGCCTAGTGTCTTGTGGTTGTCTAAGTGTGGGCAATGATGGAACGGTTTCGGTTGTCGGGTGGCAAACGAAACGAGGCAGTGGGCAAACGACGTTGTGGGCAACGGGGTGTCATGACGTGGTGTTGTGATGCCAAGGCAAGCATTGGCTTGGCTAAGTGTGGTGCATGGCACTTGGCCGAAGTTGGGATGGATGGACCAAGACGTAGGCTAAGCGGCTGGACATTGGCTAAGCCTTGGCCGCATGTGCCAGGCATGTGCCGGAAGTGGCCGAGACATGGCCTGAGAACGTGGGCAACATGGGCGAGAAACGTGGGCAGCGTGACCAAGAACGTGGGCAACGTGGGCTGCCAAGTGTAATTTCGTCCCTAGCCATTTGTAAAGCCTTTGTGGCTTCCCCCTTTGTATATATTAGTCCATTTATTCATTGTAAATACTTAGACAGAAAAATGTAGTCGAAGATAGAAAGATAGCCATTGAACGACTTGTGTTCTTAGCTTAGGACGAAGTCGAAGTCGATCCAATTGTATTAGACTTGAGATATTAATACATTGGTTGGGAACGGGTTTCCCGTATACCGTTGTGTTGCTATTTTACTTATGTTGCTGCCTATGTTTGTTCCAAATACTAAAACAAAATCAAATGACCCTATTATATAAACAAAGAGTTGGGAAGGCTGGGCTTCGCAAGGGTGCGTTGCCGCCGCACAGGGCAAACCTCGGCAGGTTTTGGTTGTCAAAAACCACCCCCGTGACAACTAGTATCAGAGAGAGCAAGTTGTTTGGTGTGTGTGACGGGCTGATCAAGACATCAAGAGAGGGCTCGGGATGGCTTTGGTTCAATGGGAGGCCGTCTAGTACTTGGAAATGGAAAAACAAGTAAGTAAACGTGACTTTTCTATCTCAAGTGGGCTGATTTCGGGATAAATCAGTGTGGTTGCTCAATTTTTGAGCATGGCTTAGACTTGCCAAAATAAAGGAGACAAGATGAACAAATGGGAGAAACGTGTGGAATTTGTTGTGCACAATTTGGGGCTGCATGGGAAACGAATTTAACACAAGACTCAAGGTTGTTGGCTTGTAATTTCTTTGCAAGTGGTGGACACATGTGGGTTGTTTGTGATGAACGGCTTGGTGAGGGTTAACAATGGCGCTGCAAAAACTCAAAATGAGCAAAGGAAAACGGGCAAAAGGAAAGCAAAGGCGTTGCACTTAAGGGCAAGTGTAGGAAACAGACGTTGTGGCTTGAATTGCATTTTTCTTTGTATTTTGTGGGGTGTTGTTGAATCTGTTCGACGAGGGTGTCGAATTCAGGAGGTGCGGGTGGTTTGTTAGACCCTTGGTTTTGTGAGATTGGCCATGGCACGAGTTTGAGCATGTTGGCTCGGCCATAGGCAAAAACGGGTTGAAGACAACATGATTGACGAACGGTTGGACAATTGCGGGCTAAATGTGCTTGGTGGGATCAAGAACATGTGTGGGCTGATTGTCTAACGTGATGGTGGCACGACGGCTAGGCAGCCTAGTGTCTTGTGGTTGTCTAAGTGTGGGCAATGATGGAACAGTTTCGGTTGTCGGGTGGCAAACGAAACGAGGCAGTGGGCAAATGACGTTGTGGGCAATGGGGTGTCATGACGTGGTGTTGTGATGCCAAGGCAAGTATTGGCTTGGCTAAGTGTGGTGCATGGCACTTGGCCGAAGTTGGGACGGATGGACCAAGACGTAGGCTAAGCGGATGGACATTACTAAGCCTTGGCCGCATGTGCCAGGCATGTGCCGGTAGTGGCCGAGACATGGCCTGAGAACGTGGGCAACATGGGCAAGAAACGTGGGCAGCGTGGCCAAGAACGTGGGCAGCGTGGGTTGCCAAGTGTAATTTTGTCCCTAGCCATTTGTAAAGCCTTTGTGGCTTCCCCCTTTGTATATATTAGTCCATTTATTCATTGTAAATACTTAGACAGAAAAATGTAGTCGAAGATAGAAAGATAGCCATTGAACGACTTGTGTTCTTAACTTAGGACGAAGTCGAAGTCGATCCAATTGTATTAGACTTGAGATATTAATATATTGGTTGGGAACGGGTTTCCCGTATACCGTTGTGTTGCTATTTTACTTATGTTGCTGCCTATGTTTGTTCCAAATACTAAAACGAAATCAAATGACCCTATTATATAAACAAAGCGTTGGGAAGGCTGGGCTTCGCAAGGGTGCGTTGCCGCCGCACGGGGCAAACCTCGGCAGGTTTTGATTGTCAAAAACCGCCCCCGTGACAATCACCATAGTGGCTCGCTTCATCTTCATAAGAGCCATAGTCCCCCGAATCATCATAGTAACTCTCATCATCATCATTGGAACCATAGTCTCCACAATCATCTTAGCAATCTCCATCATCTCCATAGGAGTCATAACCACCACAATCATCATCTGAGGACATATTTGCAACAATAATAACAAAAGGACCTCACAAATTCACTCCCTCACGTGTATCACTCGATATATATTCACTCAATTTTCTTTCCACTCGTGTATACACTCAAGGTCAATGGCTTTTGTGACCACACTCTAATGTTCTCACCACTCTTGCCTTTTACCTCTTGTTGGCAAAGTCAAGTTGCTTTTCACACTCAATTCCGATTTGACAATCGAACTGACACGACCCGGAATTCGGTTAGTCCGTGCGGGCACCCGACATCCTCCCCTAGACCCGTTGGGCGAACTCTTACCAATTAAATTTGGAAAATAAATATAAAAATTCATAAACAAGGAAAAGACTTTAAAAAATACAGACACTGATACCTCTAAGCTGTACAAAAGAAATTACAGCTGACTACCCAACATACTAGGTTTAGGCCTATCCAGACTAGACATCTAAGAGTACAAAAGAAGACAAATACCTCCTGAACGGAGCAAAATACAACTGAAATAACAACCAATAAACTGGTGGCCATCCGGAATAAAAGCTGGCTCACCCTGACAGCTGAAGTCGTCTTCACTCCTTTACAATGTGGCGAACTCAATCCTGAAGCGAACCTGCCGAAACGAAATAGATTGACAAGAAACAAAAAACAAACAAGGGTGAGTCAAAAGGACTCAATAAGTGGGGCAGACTAGCCACCTCAAAGGATAGGATAGCTAGCCAGGGAGAAAAGAAACAGATAAACCAAATTTCTCTTATTTAAATTATAAAAAGGCAGAGCCAGATAATAACTAGAAACACGTATGGAATGACAAACTCATCAACAACCAGGAACGTAAGATAGCCAAAACATATAGGTATCCCGAACACATCAACAATCAGAAATACATCCTGTTGCGGCGTGCAACCCGATCCATATATTCATACCGTTGCGGCGTGCAACCCGATCCCCGCAACCCAGAATACGAGCCAGAAATATATAGGCAAACTGAGATATGTCCACAATATGGTGTACATACCGCATACATAAACACAACATAATACACACAATAGTCAGTATGCGGTGCAATGAGATGGGATGAATACGGTATGATGCAATGCAGTCACATCTGCCTGATACCTATCTCCGGCGCAGGACTCTCATCGTCTACCAGGAGTTATATGCAATAATGATCCTTCACTGACTCGGGACTCTCATCGATTGCTGGGAAGTATATGCAATGATGACCCTTCACAGGCTCGGGACTCTCATCGATTACCGAGAAGTATATGCAATGCTCAAAACCAGAGTGCAATGCTCATATGCTCAATGCAATACCACAACAGGGCATAACATATAATATACAATGTAAATTCAAGCTAAGGCGTAATGAGTACGCCTATCGGCAACTACACACGTAAACAACACGTGGTAGAAAATCCACGAGGCCAGGTGCCTCCAAAGAAATGGATATAAATACTTACCTCGTTCCAAAGTACCCAACAACCGCTTTATTCTTTGAATACATTACCAAACGATCCCACTGTGTTCAATAAGCAGAAAAATGTATCACATTAGGCTAAAGGCTTCATTCCTCACATCTTAGGGCAATCCGGTTAGGAAACTGATACCCTATATGTTTACGCAATACGCAGGCCAGGCCTATGTACAGGGTTTAAGGTCACATAACCAAACCCTAAATAAATTATATTTATAAGTTGCCCATAACTCACTGAGTACGAATATATAATCAATTCCATTATCGGGGTCCATTTGACCCTTTAAACTATTAATTGAACTTATTAAAACGATGTCTAATGTTTCATGTTTTACCGTTAAAACATACTCAAACACACGTAATAAACTCAAATAATATATTAAGATCATTATCTCAATGTTTCAGGGTGAAAATACTATTTTTCTCCGGCTCTTTTCTTATTTTCTGATATTTTTGTTGCGTCATTTTGTTTCTCGTTTCCTCTGTTTCGTTTTATTGTCTATTGTTATGTTTCGGTTTCTCTTCTGCTTATATAAGGCAGCACCGCCTCCACTTTGATCACTTTCCTTTTTTTGTCTTTTTCTATTTTCTTTTTTTTTATTTTCTTTTCTTTTCGCGATGAAAATTAAAACAGAACACTACGATATTCGAATTAATTCCAAATTTTGCATACCAGTTATACAAAATATATGTGACATACTCGCGAAGGCGGATCTCAAATTGGACTCCCGAAACTCACGATGCGAATTTAAATAGAAAAAGTCAAATTATTTAACTTTCGGCAATTTAGCGGAAACTAGCCGAACAACATCGAAATTCACTTTCGAAAGTTCACAAAAGTCACAAATAATCATACGAACCTAACGGCGCTGTCGGATTTCGAATCGGGGCTCATTCGCCAAAACCGAGCTCGAAAATCTCTTTTTAATATTTATCGACAATAAAAACTGAAACCTTCTTCCGATGCCTACCAAACGAGGTTAGATTTAGCTCAAATTTTACAGACCTAATGGACATTACGAATATTTTAAAATTATCGGCACGCCAATCGGAGTCCTAACTTCCGAAACGTCTGACCAAGGCCGTTTCATTCTCATCCACTTAAACTCTCGTTCGTCCTCGAACGAGCCTAAGTCTTAAGAAAAATTCGCACAGATAACGAAAAAACTTGCACGACCTTCATAAGCTACTCCACAGACCTTATCTCTTGATTACAGGATCAGAATTATATTACCCACATCGTACTTTTGGAATAAAATATATCTGGATAATATGATAATACCATTGCACCGCTTATTCTGACTAAGCTGATCCTTCCTCGATCACGAGAAGAGAGTTCTACATTTTTGAAACAAAGATACACGGAACTTTGAATGGGTTTACATGATTCAGCCGATAATCCCTCTTCGATATACTTTCGATATAGAACAGGTCGATGGAACTAAGAATTAGCTCACGCTTGATGCAATAGGGGAGCTTTTGAAGTACCTTGTCACTACACACTATAGAAAATTTGATGCAAGCTATATTATTTTTACGAACGTACTATGCAACATTTTAGTTGATGTTAGTGTTGTTCTGCAAGCTCCTTGTGGGAATGTAGTTACTCATATCGTAATGCATGTCAAAGTTTCATCTGAACATGGTCTATCATATAAGGATAAGGATAATGCAAATACTACTGGATAGTATGATGCAGACCAGGAATGATCTTCCGACTGAACATCTACTTCAGGGTATTGTCTTTGAATTGAAAATATCATGACTTGAAAAAGTGAAAATAAAAGAGACATGTAGTTGGACCATGAGCTGAGGCAGAATACCAGCAACAAAGTTGATTACATGTGCACTTATAACGCTAAAGTAACTTCTCAAAGAGTTGAAGTGTGAAAGAGATATGCCAATGAAGGATGGACGACAAGCTGCACTAGACCTTTAACTCTAAATTTTCATGAAGTAAAACAGTGTCAGTATGAGGATCCAGGTCTAGTTGAATACAGACAGGTAGCCAGAAGAAAATCGGAGTCACCATACAGGGTTACTACTGATGGTGTTCTCATGTATAAAGATAGACTTTCTGTTCCTGATGTTGCATATTTACGTGGACAGATTATAATAGAGGCACATTATTCCAAATACACTGTTCATCCAGGTTCGACTAAGATGTACCATGATCTTAAGCAGATTTATTGGTGGGACAGAATGAAGTGTGTCATAGCAGAATTTGTGGCTCAGTGTTCTAATTGCCAGCAAGTTAAAGTCGTGTCATCTTTCCAGACTTTATACTTTCAGCAGATAGGTACGTATATATAATCAGGTTGCCAGCTTATCTCTATCATTAATAGATTATGAGTAGGTTTAGCAATGATTGACACTCATTGTAGGTTCCTGTCGTGGCCCTAGGTTGAGTCGTGACAAAAGTGGTACCAACGCCTTAGAGATTCAGTATTACCATTCAGTATTTGGAGGAAGACTCCTCCACTTAAAGCACAAACTCATACAGCTATTTGAATAGGAATACTCATCCCCGCACAGTCTGCTGGACGAAAGAAGATTTAGCTAAAAGTTGAACGTAGGCAGACCTAAGTTACCAACTATCCTTTCGATTTTCCAAACAGCTGCAACTCTCGAGTCACAACTCCATACATTTTCTATAAGCACCACCGCCTGATGGATCAAATCAAAGGTCAAATGAGGCCTCTCATTACCCTTAGTAGCCTTGAAAAACAACAATGTGCATACCCGGGTACCTTGACACGCACTCTGGCTCCACACAGGGAACATCATAAGAGGCTACTAACCGCCTAAGCTCACCAGTGCCGAACAAAGAAGAGATGGCAATGGACTGAGGATAGAAATAATTAGAGCTTCAGAAAGCTCATCCTTTTATTTGCTTGGCTCCCAGAGCTACACTACTTCCGAATCAGGCTAACCAAAGATTACAATTGAAGAGATAGACATTAAATAAGCTTTATGGAATGACATCTATGCCAATTTAACCTCCCAATAAGAAGAAAACTCTGACAATTTGCCAGAAAACCCTTTTATAACCCAGATAAGCTCATGGGATAACATGACTGTACTACGTTTTGAACCAAAAGAAAATACGTAGATCGAATATTACTTACTAATCACTTTGCACCGGAAGAAACGATAACACTTTCTGATGGTGACGAATTAGGATCCCATCATCCAACCAACACGGAATTCCAAGAAGAGAGGTAAACTAATTTGACATAATAACAGAAGGTGACACAACAAGATGCCAGGCAGACGATACCGACACTCACTCCCAAATCTTTCACATTTAAACCAGATAAACTAGTAGGATCTCAGAAATGCCAGGAATAAATCATACCAGAAGCTCGCCCCTCTACCGCAACCGATTCTTAATAGAAACAATATCCAAGGAAACCATGGAAACATAATATGACAAACCATTTCCAGATTGACCGGAAGAATCAAATCTTACTCACATTTAATGGAAGAAGAAATACATGGGTCTACTACATCAGATACCTCAGCATCCTGCCAGACTGGCAGTTTATAGAACTGCCTCTGCAGCTGAGTCGAGCCGCTACCCTGGTAATTACTTCTAAAAGAACCACTACCACCACGCTCTCGACCTCTACTGGATGGTGGCATTTCTTTTGCTGATTGAGATCTAAATGAAATCCCTTGCGACTGCGCAGATGCCTGATGACGAGAGAAAAGAAAACTGCCTACTTGTCCGAGTAAGGAAAAACTCATCAAAGAATAGCCAGACTCACGACAATAATAACACCTTTTTGCTGAAAATGGAAGCATGATAAATTATTGATAGTTGTAAAGAAAAGAATGGATCTGATCTTGACAATCTACTAGCGCACTCTAAGAATCGCGTGACACAAGCTGAGATAACCTGGAAAGTGACCTCCCAAAATAATCAGAACTCTTACCTCCAAATGAGGTACTATGGTTGCCCACTAGGGCCACGGGATCTCTTGCTCTCCCGCTCTAACTTATGGTATGCCTCATACCTCTGAGCAATATTAACAACAACATCGACTGAAATCTCGACCTTAATCTCTCGAGCCATCTGGGATTTCAAGGAAGGAGAAAGGTCATTAGTAAATCTTTGAACATTCTCGGAAGGTTCATGGACTAGTTCTAGTGCATATCCAGCCACTCTAGAGAATTCAATCTCATATTCTGAAACACCAACAGGCTAACCGACAGGCTACCATGTCCAATCCACTCAAACTACAACACTTTTCATCTCGCTCGCTACTCGCAAGGAATTTTTCCTACGAATCTAGAAGAAAAACCGAACCAAGTTAGCTAATAAGAGAGCGGCCCACCAATTCAAGGATGGACACTAAAACCGGAAAGCAGAATAATCAACACCATATCGCTCGATATAATCAAGAGCCTGAAGGATACGCTGACATCATTTTATTTTAGAAAAACTTACACAGGGATTATCTAATGCATTGTCTGAGAATATCGGAAGGTTCAACCGGATAAAATAATGCAGCCTTTTCAGATACTCGGACCGAGCCATTACTCGGGCTAGCTACTTGGCTAGAATAACAAGAAGCACAACATATGCTGCCTCCGGAACATACTTTACTGCGATAATATTAAGAACTGGAATAGGAGCTCCCTGAGACCGAACATCTGCATCTGCGGCAACCTGATGAGCTGCCTAGCGAATAATAGGTTATTGTTGTATCTACGTCGCCACGATTCTCGTAAAAGCATCGTAGAGAGCCAAGGGAACCACAAGGCCCTGCTCCCTTGCCCATCGCGAGCTCGTACAGTTGGGACCTCCGCAACTAGATCGTCAGCACGATAAAAAAACTCTCGAGGCTTCGTCAGTGCTAGCCTCACGCTAGACTGCTTCGTCTTGAACTCATACTGTTTGCTGATTTATCGCACGAGGGTTCAGAATTACCACGAAGGAATTAATGAAAATACTTCTGCATCCTAGACCGACACAAGATCAGAAATGAAGTGAAACTTCCTAAATGCCATCATAGCCTCTCGTAGATAAGTACGGACGTCTACGTACCCATCAGCGAGACTCTACTAGACACTGTCTTAGTCTGGATAGACTCTAAACCGGGCTCTGATACCAACTGACACGACCCAAAATCTGGTTAGGCCGTGGGGGCACCCGACATCCTCTCCTAGACCCGTCGGGCGAACCCTTACCAATTAAATTTGAAAAATAAATATAACAATTCATAAATAAGGACAAGACTTAAAAAAAACACACATACTGATACCTCTAAGTTGTACAAAAGAAATTACAGCTGACTACCCAACATACTAGGTTTAGGGCTATCCAGACTAGAAGTCTAAAGTACAAAAGAAGACAAATACCTCCTGAAGGGAGCAAAATGCAACTGAAATAACAACCAATAAACTGGTGGCCATCCGGAATAAAAGCTGTCTCACCCTGACAGCTGAAGTCGTCTTAGCTCCTTTACAATGTGGCGAACTCAATCCTGAAGCGAACCTGCCGAAATGAAATAGATTGAAAAGAAACAAACAACAAACAAGGGTGAGTCAAAAGGACTCGATAAGTGGGGCAGACTAGCCACCTCAAAGGATAGGATAGCTAGCCAGGGAGAAAAGAAACAGATAAACCAAATTCCTCTTATTTAAATTATAAAAAGGCAGAGCCAGATAATAACTAGAAACACGTATGGAATGACAACTCATCAACAACCAGGAACGTAAGATAGCCAAAACATATAGGTATCCCGAACACATCAACAATCAGAAATACATCCTGTTGCGGCGTGCAACCCGATCCATATATTCATACCGTTGCGGCGTGCAACCCGATCCCCGCAACCCAGAATACGAGCCAGAAATATATAGGCAAACTGAGATATGTCCACAATATGGTGTACATACCGCATACATAAACACAACATAATACACACAATAGTCAGTATGCGGTGCAATGAGATGAGATGAATACGGTATGATGCAATGCAGTCACATCTGCCTGATACCTATCTCCGGCGCAGGACTCTCATCGTCTACCAGGAGATATATGCAATAATGATCCTTCACCGACTCGGGACTCTCATCGATTGCTGGGAAGTATATGCAATGATGACCCTTCACCGGCTCGGGACTCTCATCGATTACCGAGAAGTATATGCAATGCTCAAAACCAGAGTGCAATGCTCATATGCTCAATGAAATACCACAACAGGACATAACATATAATATACAATGTAAATCCAAGCTAAGGCATAATGAGTACGCCTATCGGCAGCTACACACGTAAAGAACATGTGGTAGAAAATCCACGAGGACAAAGAAATGGATATAAACACTTACCTCGTTCCAAAGTTAACACTGCTACCCAACAACCGCTTTATTCTTTGAATTCATTACCAAACGATCCCACTGTATTCAATAAGCAGAAAAATGTATCACATTAGGCTAAAGGCTTCATTCCTCACATCTTAGGGCAATCCGGTTAGGAACCCGACACCCTATTCACATACGCAATACGCAGGTCAGGCCTATGTACAGGGTTTAAGGTCACATAACCAAACCCTAAATAAATTACATTTATAAGTTGCCCATAACTCACTGAGTACGAATATATAATCAATTCCATTATCGGGGTCCATTTGACCCTTTAAACTATTAATTGAACTTATTAAAACGATGTCTAATATTCCATATTTTACCGTTAAAACATATTCATACACACGTAATAAACTCAAATAGTATATTAAGATCATTACCTCAATATTTCAGGGTGAAAATACTATTTTTCTCCGGCTCTTTTCTTATTTTCTGATATTTTTGTTGCGTCATTTTGTTTCTCGTTTCCTCTGTTTCATTTTATTGTCTGTTGTTATGTTTCAGTTTCTCTTCTGCTTATATAAGGCAGAACCGCCTCCACTTTGATCACTTTCCTTTTTTTGTCTTTTTCTATTTTTTTTATTTTCTTTTCTTTTTTCGTGATGAAAATTAAAACGGAACCCTACAATAATCGAATTAATTCCAACTTTTGCATACCAGTTATACAAAATATATGTAATATACTCGCGAAGGCGGATCTCAAATTGGACTCCCAAAACTCAAGATGGGAATTTAAATAGAAAAAGTCAAATTATTTAACTTTCGGCATTTTAGCGGAAACTAGCCGAACAACATCGAAATTCACTTTTGAAAGTTCACAAAAGTCACGAATAATCATACGAACCTAACGGCGCTGTCGGATTTCGAATCGGAGCTCATTCGCCAAAACTGAGCTCGAAAATCTCTTTTTAATATTTATCGACAATAAAAACTGAAACCTTCTTCCGATGCCTACCAAACGAGGTCTGATTTAGCTAAAATTTTACAGACAGATCCTAATGGACATTAAAAATATTTTAAAATTATCGGCACGCCAATCGGAGTCCTAACTTCCGAAACGACTGACCAAGGTCGTTTCATGAACTCAATCCAATTCGGGACGGGAAGGAATTGTTGTGACAAGAAACGGACAATTAAAGCTAACAGACAGAATTTAGAAAAAGTCAAAAGAATAAAGAAAGAAAGGCTCAAATCGAATTGGCACGAAACGAATTTGGATTTGGATGAAACTTTGTGTGTGATCTAGAAACTTATTGTGTTAGATGATAAGAAAGGGTTTTGGGTGATCTGAAATTTTTTCGGGGCTGTTCCGAGCAATCTGTAAAGTGGCTGATTTTTTTGTTCAGCGCTATCACGACAGTACGCGCGCGATCGTGAAGAGCAAAATTTAACTCTGCGCTGTCGCTTTGCGATCGTGAAGAGCAATAATTAATAAGCCTGCGCGATCGCGGCACTTCTCGCGCAATCGCCAAGAGCAAATTCTGGGTTTGATGCAGAACTTGAAGCCCAAATTTCTGAAAATTTTCTTCACTTGAATCTTCACAAATCAACTTGTTTTTGCTCCAACTTTGAGATATAAGCTCCTTATATGTCCGTGAACAAACCCCAATGATCAATTCTTCGAAAACAACACCCAAATTGCAAAAGCTCCATCTTTGTTGAAGAACCTTAGATTTTATTCTTCAAATTATCACCTCAAATATTGTTTACTGTTCAATTCCTTCGAGAATTAGGTTCTAGAATCATCAAGCAACAATTGGTAACAAATATTTCATCCAAAGGAAACCTAAACCTATGACTCAATTTTTGGATTTTTTTTTTTTTGGATTTTTTATTTTTTTGTGATTTTTTCAGATTTGATAAACAAATTTAGGTTAGTGATTGTAAGAACAAACACTAATCCAGCCCTGATACCAGGAATTAGGAAGATAACAAGAAATTAAAGAGATAGAAGCCAGACCCAATTTGATTAATTGAGAAATAAGGAAATAAATTAGGGGATAAGCCTAATCACCCCCCCTTAAACACACAATCAAAAAGAACCTATACTAATTAGTCCTCAATTGAATTAACATTCAATTACAAACCAAGGATAGAGAGTGCTCAAGCAACATGCTTAGTCAATGTTTACTCACATCATTCATCATCAAAAGTCTAACTAATGAATAAACATTCAATTAGGCTATTTATAGTAGCTAGGTAATGACAATGATAAATGGACTAAAAAGCCCCTAATGCTGATTCTGGAAATCTGATCTTCCGCCATTCACCGCGATCGCGCTTGTGTACTTGCGATCGCGCTTGTGTACTCGCAATCGCGGACTATGACTGAATCCCTCTGCGCAATCGCGTCTTTGGAGTCGCGATCGCGAAGCATACGCAGAACTCCAGAATCCTCCTCTGCGCGATCGTGCCTTTGGAGTCGCGATCGTGAATCATACGCAAAACTCCAGAATCCAACAAGCTCCTATCTGCTTGTTTGACCAATCATTTGGCTTCATTCTTGGCTTCCAATTCCTTTTGAAGCATTCTAAGCTCTGGACGTCGAGCATGAACCCTCTACGGTTTAACGTACCAATCCGGATCGCATCAACATGTGGCAGCAGTGCATTTTTAGCTCAAAAAGTACAATTCCAATCGGGTTGAGGTAGCCAATAGGTACAGGGGAGGGTTAAGGGAGCTAACTGACTTTTAATGCCAAGTTTGAGTAGCTGTCAACCTATTCTGCCTTAAAATAAATAGGAGAATTGGCATGGCAGGCCCCTTTAAGTTTTTTTGAATGGAAAAAGGATCAAGTTTTAATTGTGTAGTATAGGGTCCTCTAATCCTAAATGGTGTTAAAAGATTTTAACTCCCTAACTATCTCGGCCCAAAGTTTTGTATGTTACACAATAGTCCATGTATAAAAGCTAGTTTTTTGCCAAATTTGGCCATTACACCTAGATCAACCCGCTGCTTCTTCCCTCTCTCCTCTCCCCTGTTTTCCCTCCATTTTTTCCCCATTCTATGACCGCTCAAAATTCCACCATAGCTGCTGAGCTTCTTTTCCTAAATCGAAATAATAAAAATTCCACCATAGCTGCTGAGCTTATTTACTGAATATCCTTTCCAATTTTACGCAATACAAGCTGAGACCACCCACATTTGGGTTATACGGAAGTTCGTTAAATTTGCCAAATCTGGTCGTTTCTTATCCATTAAAGGGAAAATCTTGTTCCTCTAATTTTAATCGTATCAATCCTGATCTCCTGTAAGTATACTAACTTTAGAACATGTTTTTAGTTGTTTTTGTTGATTTGAGGTTGTTAAAGATTCAGTTCCTCCGAACATTCTGCCTAAAATTTCAAACATCATTTTGATGTTCCTATGGTCATAACTATAATTCCAAACATATTGCTAGCGTTTTACCCGGCGTATGTATTTATTGGAATTTTCACAGATAATGTTCGGAACATCCTGCTAGGATGTTTGAGCGTTCTGTTAGCATTTTGTAACACCTTGTATTAAGCAATGAAGAACTGTAAGGTGATGTTCAGAATGGCAGTATACGATGTTCCAAACGAGCAACATTAAGGTTTGGAACATCTTGCATTAAGCAATGAAAAATTGTAACGTGATGTTTAGAACGTCAGTATACGATGTTGGAAACAAGCAACATTGAGGTTTGAAACATACTATATAAATATTATCAATTTGATAGTAATACTAATAGTTGGTCATTCCAATTTATTGTAGGTGACCATCGATGGGTGAGGTTATATTAGCAGTTAATTATCAAGGTAAATGGGTGGAGCGTTCTAAATGTTATGCTTGGGTTCTGAAGGTTAAAGAGTCAAGACTCATTCTTGTACCCAGAGATGTTACGTATGATGTTCTACTTAACAAAAATCATCGGAAGTTGGGGGATAAGAGACAATCTGAGGGACATTTGCATTACTTACATGCTGAGTGTTGCCGCAAATCAAAATACTCCTCCCGTTACTAAAAGAAATGATGATGATGTACGCCTTTATATCGCTCATGTTGATTGTAATGGTGCTAGGCCCACTCTAAGGATAATTGTGATTTCTACGACGAAGGAATGTGTTGGTTCTAATGACCAAGAAATGCCAAATAGTGGAGGGCATGATTTTAGTCAGCGATTGGATGACATACATGAAGAAGTAGAAGACGACAAAGGAGGAGGGGTAGAAGAAGAGGAGGCAGATGTAGAAGAGAGAAGAGAAGGAGAAGAAGAGAAGAAGAAGAAGAAGAAGAAGAAGAAGAAGAAGAAGAAGAAGAAGAAGAAGAAGAAGAAGAAGAAGAAGAAGAAGAAGAAGAAGAAGAAGAAGAAAATATGTAGAGGAAGATTCTGCCATGTATACCCCTGTGTTTCCAACACAAAGCGGCGAGCCGATATTTCACTTCGTCGATGGCATAGGTTTTGAAAAAGGTATGACGTTCACCAATAAGAAAGAACAGGTCACCAAATTGAAGATTGCAGCAAATAAACATCGTTTTAATTACAAAGCATTGAAGAATACTGCAAAGATTTTTAATGCTAGATATTTAGATATGAAATGCAAATGGTGGATAAGGGCAATGAGGTATAAAAGTAATGATAGGTTCTACATTAGTATTTACAATAACTTGCACACATGCGGTGTCCAACATCATTCCAGTCATAATTCAGACGCCTTTGCCCAGATAATTGGTGAGTTCATGAAAGTTGAATATTTAATGGGAAAATGTCCAACTACAAAAGCTGTCAGGGAGTCCCTTAACATCGATTTGGGTTGTAACGTTAGCTATTGGAAGTGTCTTAGGGCCTGTCAATTTGCAAAAGCTTTGACACGGGGAACACATGAGAAAGGTATTGAAATTCATGATGCTTATGATTATATGGTTAGGAATAAGAATCCAGGAACCAAGACAGATTTGAGGCTTTCTAGCACAGGGAAGTTCTTGTATTTTTTTCTCTCTTATGGAGCGTGGATCAGGGGATTAACTTATGTGAGAAAAGTCCTAGCGCTGACGGTACACATTTGTCTGGCCAGTATGGAGGGGTGTTGTTGTCTGGTGTTGCTCAGGATGCAATGAGTCACGTATTTCTTGTTGCTTTTTGTGTTGCAGACAAAGAGTGTGACGCCTCATATGAGTACTTTTTCGAACAATTACGCATCATAGTTTCAGATAAAGAAGAGTTGTGCATTATTTAGGATAGACATCTGAGCATCTCGAAGATGGTCGCCCAGTGTTTCCTTCTGCACACTATAGAGTTTGCATGTGCCACCTTGGTGAAAACATCCGAACAAAGTTTCAGTTTGAAATCAGTCTTCATAAATACTACATTGCAGCAAAGGTATACAGGGTAGAGGAGTTCACTGATGCTATGAATGAGATTAGGACTGTTGATAGGAGGGTAGCAGATTATCTTGAAAATGTTGTTGGCTATCATAGATGGAGCAGATTATATTTTCCAAGAAACAGGTAAACTATAATAACAAGATCTGATATTACTGTCATGCTTTCGGTATGTTCCAAACGTCTCACAAGGCGTCCAAACATATCATTGATGTGCAGAACATTTCTAGGAAAAATTATTTTTTAACGATGTTGCGATCTAAACTTGTGCTTTATGTTAGGAACATCATGAATGTTCCGCACTTCTTATTCCTATATCTGCACTTGTGCTTTATGTTAGGAACATATTTTGATTATTATACTATTTATTCTTTTTAATAGGTTTGAAGTTATGGCATCAAACATAGCTGAGTCCATTAATTCCATTCTGAAGGAGCAAAGAGAATACCCCATTGCTGCCCTCTTGAAGGATATAGGTAGGAACTTTGCAGAAAAATTCTACACTAGGGCTATGAAGTTAATCAACCACCCAAATTTATGCATCCCAGACGTTGAAATAAAAATAAGGAAGAATAAAGAAGTGGGAGACAAGCTAGTTGTCAACTGGAAGGGAACTTATGGTTTCGAAATCATTAGTCCAGGGTTTGAGGCAGAAGTTGATCTATATAAGAGGACATGTACAGGTAGGGAGTTTGATCTTGAAAATTTACCTTGTGTACATGCTATGGAAGCAGTTAGGGGGTTGCATGGCTATGAATATGGAAGTAGAGTGTATGAATACACTTCTGGATATTACACAACACAAGCATACAGCCTTGCTTATGCAGAGCATGTCAATGCAGTACCTCCTAAAGAATCATGGATCGTCCCTGCTAAAGAGATACTTTATCCAGTGCCTCCGTCCGCAAAGCCGAGCAACCGTGGAAGGAGAAAGGTTAACCGGATTCAATCTATTGGAGAACGTCTTCTAAAGAGGAAAAATAAATGTGGCAACTGCAAGAGATATAGTCACAAAAAAAAACTACATGCCCCGTTGTTCGTAGTGGAACTGAAGCTACAAGTCAGCCTACAAATTGAGTTTGTGAATTGGACGAAGCATCAGCCTCGTTATAATGTTTGAACAATTTCATTTATTTGGATTTCTATTTAAATTGCATAATGGACTTTTCGTCCTACTTGTATAATTTATATTGTGTACATATTTGTTTTACTACAGTTTTAATTTATGTTGTGCACATATTTGCTTTACTGCATTTTAACTTATGTTGTGCACATATTGCTTATTGTTCGCAACACATCTTGTGTTGTTTAGGATATTACAAATTGATGTTTCAAACTATGTCAAGGCATGTGAAGTCCATGTGAAAGCTTGTGAGGTCCTTCTCTTTCCATGTAATAGCCTGAGGGAGTTTGTGATAATCTTGTTCGTTTGGAACATCGGTAAAGGCACTACAATACAAGAAAATCTTAATATTCGTTCACAATTCATAGTCGTAGTATTTACCAAGTTCTACCTTCGAGAAGATGTTCAGAACATCTTGTCAAGGATATTATATTATACTTGTATACCTAACGTTCCGAACAAGCCATTCAAATTTTGAAAGACACAAACGGCTACAATGAACAGTTGCCCAAATACCAATACACCAAACGGCTAAAATACAATTGCTGCAACAATCACGTCAAAACCCATGCACACTTGTAAATATGTGTCCCTTCATTTGCTTCGGCTATTAAAAAGGCGTGCACTACAAATGAAAAGCCACTACAAACCATCTATAAATACCCTCTTGATGAGCTAAATTCACAATTCATAGTCTTCGTATTTACCAAGTATTACCTTTATTTTCTACATCAACGAAGTATAAGTTGAGGTACTCAATTTTTCCATATTTTCTAAGTATTTTTTGTGGTTTCCATATATATAAAGTTTTTCCTAAAACAATTTCAATATCTAATCTATTTATATTTACTTTAACATAACTCCACTTTGATTCTTTTTTTATTTTAAACAACTTGTATGCAGATGTTCAATGATGCATTGAACGATCCTTGGAATAAGTACCACCGAGTCCGACACCCTCCAAACAAGTCGCTTTCTGCTAGACTGCTAGAGGTGCACTTTGAAGTCATTGACATTAAGGAGGTTGCAGATAATTGTGAGAGGTCCATTCAAACACTTGAGACAAAACTTGAACAGATGCAATTGCAGTTAGATCGAATCGAGAGGCTTTTGAAAAATCACTTTGGTGGAGGCCAATATAATAACGAAGATGCTATTATATATTAATTATTTAAGTAGTCGTACTGTTTATGAAGATGCTTTTGTTATCTCTGTTCAATTAATATTATTATGTAGGTATTTAATTAGTATTGTTAAATTGTCTCCAAACCATCATATTTGTTTATAGTTCGCAACGCATCAACTGTCGTTTAGGATATTACAATACGATGTTCCAAACGACATCTTGTTCTAATCCTCCATTTCTGGAAAAGATAATAAAATCATACAGTTAGTTCGGAATATAAACAATGTGTTCCAACACTAAAGTATATGTTCGGAACGACACTGGTATGTTCTACGGATAAATGAATGTTATTATCACTATACATGACCATATTTCCCGATTAGAGTGATAAATGATGTTCATTTTCACTAGAAAGGACCTATTATACTTGTTAGAGTGACAAATGATGATGATTATCACTAGAAATGACCCACTTTAATTGTAAAAGTGACAAATGATGCTCATTTCGCTTAAAAAGACCAATTATAATCGTTAGAGTGAGAAATGATGATAATTATCAGTAGTAATGACCAATTATAGTTGTTAGAGTGATAAATGATGACAATTATCATAAGTGTGACAAGTGATGATCATTTATCATAGGAGTTGTTTCAAACAACCTATTGATGTTCGCCGCATTATACTCTCGTTCGGACCACGCATTTTTAATGTTGCTATCTTCATCGTATTGTTTTCCAATTAGAGTTGTTAGAGTGAGAAATGATGACAATTATCAGTAGTAATGACCAATTATACTTGTTAGAGTGAGAAATGAGAAATGATGACAATTATCAGTAGTAATGACCAATTATACTTGTTAGAGTGATAAATGATGACAATTATCAGTAGTAATGACCAATTATACTTGTAAGAGTGACAAGTGATAATCATCTATCATAGGGTTGTTTCAAACAACCTATTGATGTTCGTCGCATTTTACTCTCGTTCGGAGTGCACAGTTTTAATGTTGCTATCTTCATCGTATTGTTTTCCAATTAGAGTTGTTAGAGTGAGAAATGATGACAATTATCAGTAGTAATGACCAATTATAGTTGTTAGAATGAGAAATGATGACAATTATCAATAGTAATGACCAATTATACTTGTTAAAGTGATAAATGATGACAATTATCAATAATAATGACCAATTATACTTGTAAGAGTGACAAGTGATGATCATCTATCATAGGGTTGTTTCAAACAACCTATTAATGTTCATCACATTATACTCTCGTTCGAAGCGCGCAGTTTTAATGTTGCTATCTTCATCGTATTATTTTCCAATTAGAGTTGTTAGAGTGAGAAATGAGGACAATTATCAGTAATAATGACCAATTATAGTTGTTAAAGTGAGAAATGATGACAATTATCGGTAGTAATGACCAATTATACTTGTTATAGTGATAAATGATGACAATTATCAGTAGTAATGACCAATTATACTTGTAAGAGTGACAAGTGATGATCATTATGACTAGAAATGACCCACTATACTTGTTAGAGTGACAAATGATGATCATTATCACTAGAAGTGACCAATTATACTTGTTAGAGTGAGAAATGATGATCCATACATATAGTCTTGTTTCGAACATCAAATTGATGTTTGTCACATTTATGTGTCGTTCCGAGCGCAATCTTCAATTGTTTCTATCTTCATCATATTTTTTCACAATTAGAGTAGTTAGAGTGACAAATTATGATGATTATATCACTATAAGTGACCAATTATACTTGTAAGAGTATAAATTCATCAACTTTCATCACAAAAGATCATTTCGAGTAGTTAGACTGAGAAATGATGATCATTATCACTAGAAATGACCAATTACACTTGTTATAGTGAGAAATGGTGATCATTATGACTAGAAATGACCCACTATACATGTAAGAGTGACAAGTAATGATCATTATCACTAGAAATGACCAATTATACTTGTTAGAGTGACAAATGATGATCATTATGAGTAGAAATGGCCAATTACACTTGTTAGAGTGACAAATGAGGATGATTATCACTATAAATGACCAATTATACTTGTTAGAGTGAGAAATGATGATAATTAACACTAGAAATGACCCACTATACTTGTTAGAGTGAAAAATAATGATCATTATGAGTAGAAATAGCCAATTACACTTGTTAGAGTGACAAATGATGATGATTATCACTATAAATGACCAATTATACTTGTTAGAGTGATAAATAATGATTATTATGAGTAGAAATGGCCAATTACACTTGTTAGAGTGACAAATAATGATGATTATCACTATAAATGACCAATTATACTTAACAAATGATGATCATTATCACTAGAAATAGCCAATTACACTTGTTATAGTGATAAATGATGATCATTGTCACTAGAGATAACCAATTATACTTGTTAGAGTGATAAATGATGGTCATTATCACTAGAAATGACCAATTATACTTGTTATAGTGAGAAACGATGATCCATACATATAGTCTTGTTTCGAACATCAAATTGATGTTCGTCACATTTTATGTGTCGTTCTGAGTGCGGTCTTCAATCGTTTCTATCTTCATCTTATTTTGTCACAATTAGAGTAGATTAGAGTGATAAATTATGATGATTATATCACTATAAGTGACCAATTATACTTTTAAGAGTGATAAATTAATCAACTTTCACCACAAAAGACCACTTAGAGTAGTTAGACTGAGAATTGATAATCATTATGACTAAAAATGACCCACTATACTTGTAAGAGTGACAAATGATGATGATTATCAATAGAAATGACCAATTATACTTGTTAGAGTGACAAATGATGATCATTATGAGTAGAAATGGCCAATTACACTTGCTAGAGTGACAAATGATGATTATTATCACTAGAAATAACCAATTATACTTGTTAGAGTGACAAATGATGATCATTATGAGTAGAAATGGCCAATTACACTTGCTAGAGTGACAAATGATGATGATTATCACTATAAATGACCAATTATACTTGTTAGAGTTACAAATGATGATCATTATCACTAGAAATGACCCACTATACTTGTTAGAGTGACAAATGATGTTCATTATGACTAGAAATGGCCAATTACACTTGTTATAGTGAGAAATGATGATCATTATCACTATAAATGACCAATTATGGTAGTTAGACTAAGAAATGATGATCATTATCACTAGAAATGGCCAATTGCACTTGTTATAGTGATAAATGATAATCATTGTCACTAGAAATGACCAATTATACTTGTTAGAGTGACAAATAATGATCATTATCACTAGAAATAACCAATTATACTTGTTATAGTGATAAATGATGATCCATACATATAGTCTTGTTTCAAACATCAAATTGATGTTTGTCACATTTATGTGTCGTTCCAAGCGCGGTCTTCAATTGTTTCTATCTTCATCATATTTTTTCACAATTAGAGTACATCATATTTTTTCACAATTAGAGTAGTTAGAGTGACAAATTATGATGATTATATCACTATAAGTGACCAATTATACTTGTAAGAGTGATAAATTCATCAACTTTCATCACAAAAGACCACTTAGAGTAGTTAGACTGAGAATTGATGATCATTGTCACTAGAAATGACCCACTATACTTGTAAGAGTGACAAGTGATGATCATTATCACAATAAATGACTAAGTAATGATCATTATCACTATAAATTACCAATTATACTTGTTAGAGTGACAACTGATGATCCATCTATCATAGTTGTTTCGAACATGCTGTTGAAATTTGTCACATTAAGCTGTCGTTCGGAGCGCTCTCATTTCGTTGTTACCATCTCCATCGTATAGTTTTCAAAATATTCAGAACAGATAGCGATATGATTGAAATATGTAGTGTGTCGTGCGGAACAACTTAGGGTACAATGGTAATTTACTGGACAACATAACAAGTTCAAATGAAATTTCTTGATCATTAGTACACAAAACATAACAATTGGAAATAAATAGAACCTAAACTATGAACCAACACTTGATTCAAATACAGAATATGAGAACAATTAGCACCACAACTAGCACTACCACAACACCTAATTTTTTTGTCATAATCGTGCCTCTTTCCTCTCTTCTTCAACACCTTTCAACTTCTTAAGTAGACCTAATATTACTCTCTTTGCTTGATCTGGCATCTCTTCATCATGCCATCTAAAGTAGTTGCAGCCATTTCCCTACATAAAAAGAAGAAAATAAATACAACAGTTGAAGAAAAAAATAAATACAACAAACAAATAAATACAAGAAAAAAATAAACCCATCAACTAACCTGACCATATTTGCATCTGTAAAACCTCCTTCTTGGGTTTACTTGAGTCCACGATGTTGTTAACTTCGCATAATCTCCACATCGACAAAATGGTCCTACACTGCCACTATTAACGGATCTACTAGACATTTTAATTTGGATGTTTAATTTATTTTTGTAAACTGTTTGATAAATAATGAACGGATATATAATGAGTTGAGTGGTATATTTTATTACCGTTGGTAAATAAATGTTGTTCACGCGCCCAATGTAACAATTGATCACGAGTTTGGGCTAGATCGAAAGGATGTTCGGAACATCTTGTAAAGGATAAGTTACGCAAATTATACTTATGTACAATGACGTTCCGCATTCAAAAATTGAAATACACAAATACCTACAATACAAGTTGCAAATACCAATACACCAAACAGCTACACTAGGTTGCAGCTAGGTCACAATGATGTTCGGAACATATTTTCAAGGATACGTTACACGAATTTTGCTTATATATGCTGATGTTCCGAACCACATGTTCAAAATTTGAAATACACAAACGGCTACAACAAGGCGCTCAAATACCAATACACCAAACGGCTACAATACCAGTCACGTCCAAATAAACATTTCGGTTGCCTCTTTTTACTCCTATAAATACCCAACAATTCAAACCATTTCAATCCACATTCATCAACTTACAATTCAAACCATTTCAATCCACATTAATTAACTAACAATTCAAATCATTCATCAACAAAAATGGCACGTCAACCATCTTCAAGAGGAGCACGAACAAGAGGTGGCTCCACGGCTAGAGGAGGCTCCACAGCAAGAGGAACCTCCACCTCTAGGCAAAACACTATTGTTGCATTATCATTTCCAAGCTCACCACAAATTGAAAGGGCGATTGACATATTGGAACAACTAAGGGAAGAAGTGTGGGGTTGGAAGTTCCAGTTCGAGAGCTTCCTACATGGCTACAAAAAGGACGTCAAAAAGATGAAGAAGGAAATGCGAAGGATGAAAAGAATGCTCAATGGGCTACTTGTTGATAAGGGGATGTATTACCTTGACTTCTACTCCTCACCTTCATGCTAGATTTGGATGTTCATATTAATGTTTATTATATAATTTCTTTTTGAATGTTTATCATCTAGTTTCTTTTATTTGAATGCTATTATAACGAGCATTTATTTTGTAAAGCACTGACAATGATGTGCAGTTTCTCTGTTTGAATGCTAATATAACTAGCATTCTTTTGTAAAGCACTGACAATGATGATCAATGAAGGATATGTTTGCCTAGTTCCTGTAAAATAAGTGTATAATCCGTTTAGAACATCTATATGTTCAGAACATCCAGTGTTATGTTCAGAACGTTTGTCTGTCGTTCTGGAAAATAAACATCCTTTATACAATGAGATATGCATGTTTGGAACATCAAACTTACACGAGGAACACCATTATGTCGTTCTGAACAAATGATGAACAATTTATATGCTCTGTTCATTTTCTAAAAAAGTAATCCATACATAATTAAATAAGCACAATATCCTGAATTACATATCAATGTTCCGAACTTCAAGTTAAATTCTAAAAGGCACAACAGTTACAATTAACAGTTTCATCCTTGTTTGAGTAGTACATAACGGTTACAAGTTTCGTCAAAAGTCACTTTCCCGAAAACCATCCCCAACAGACTCGTCGATTGGCACTTTACTCTTATAAATACCCAACAGTCACATATTGATTCCACACATTTCAAAATTCCTCGTCGACCAAGAACAAGGGGAGCACCAATAAGAGGAGCATCGAGTTCAAGATGGCCTAGAGTTCCTTCCTCGAGTTCACATTCAGATTCTGAAAATTCGAACGATAGCTTGGACCAACTAAGGTATGAAGTATGGGAATGGAAATTTAAATTTGAAGAATTCTTCCAAGATTACAGAAGGGACATAAGAAGGATGAAGAGAATGCTTAAAGGGTTGCTTGCTGAAAAGGAAATTGATTATGTCCCATACTCCACACCACATGGAACACCACCTGAAGCACCACCACAAGCTCCACAACATGCACCCTAAGTTCGATTGCTTATGTTTATTTTAGTTATAATTTTATATGTTTATTATGTTATTGTGCCGTTTGTGTCTCGATATTTTGTATTTTCTAAAGAACATAAGTGGAGGAGTTGAATGACGTTGGTAACATCAGTGGTTATATTAAGGAACGACTTATCGTTCCAGAATGACTTATTATCATTCTAGGGTAAACTTAAATAAATGTTGCAGATGTTTGAAACATCCCATTATTTTTCAGAAACAACAACATATCGTTCTGGAGCATCAATAATAATCATATAAATTTTACATGTCATTTTCTATTGAATGCTGAACAACTGACCAATAATATTTGAATGTTTGTTTTAATTGCGACTAATTAAGCTATCCTTTTAAGCACATCAAAAGCTATTACTTGGCTAAGAAATAAAAGTCATCCATACCTAATTACGTAACCAAAATAAAAGTTAAAAGATTATCCCAATATTACATATACCCAAATTAAGGTTTCATTTTGCCGTCAAAAATACAAACGGCAAAACGTTGTCTCCACCGATCAGCCTTATTGTCACAAATTTTGTCCATGGGGGTGTTTGGAATAAGATGCTCGATGTACATCAACGCGGACACTCCACATGATTTCATTGTTAGATTTTGTGGACAAAGTGATCTTGGCACTCTCTTAAACGACCACATGCCTCCTTCCTTACACTTTGGATCCAAGTCTTTGAATAGCTTAGAATTTCTGACATAGATCGGGAATATGTAGAGAATGGGGATAATTATTGGAAAGAAATGTTCATCATTATTAACACCATGATTGCAATCATACACCCAAACCTTCGCTTCAACTATGTCAAACACCACTGTCACGTAGTGATTGTCGTTAATGTTGAAGACGGCGAAGATCCTCTTAACACCAGCTCAACACCTACCCCCTGGGTAGGGTAGCTTTCCATCTCATACTTCAGAAAATCATCATCAAACTCATATGTCTTCAATGCCAAATCAAGCGGTAGCTTATCTTCTTGCGCATCTACTTCCAGTTGGTAGTAGCGTTTTTTCATGTTTGTCAAGAATGCCATATCCAAAATGAGGTCACTTTGATCGTAATGATAGGGCTAATTCAAATGTCTCTCCCGCATCATTGTCATCACAGCTTCAACATACTGCAGAACATATAAGAGACAAAAATAAATTTGGGTATAAGTGAGTGAAGGAAAGGACTGTCATTCCAAGCATAAGCACGATGTTCCGAACTCACTTAGTATGTTCCGTACAACTATGTGAAATTCAGAAAATCATTAAAAAATAAACTTAAAATGTCCCACAGCCACTCATTCTTGTTCATCAGCGTTTTGAAATCCTTAAAATTCATCGGCAATCCAAGAAAAAGATCTTTTTGTTGCTTCCTTTTTTTGATAAATGCGTTCATAGCCTCCACTTTTTTATGCTTCACTGGCTTGTAAATATCCACTGGAAACCTTGGAGCAACTTCTTCCTGCTTCTTCTTATCTTCTGTTTGTGGTGTTTTCACAGCCTTTGCAGGTTTTATAATTGTTTTGCTCTTCAACTGCTCAATCGTCTCCTGCATGGCCGCCATCTTCATCTTCATGCCTTTACGCCAATCCTTGCAATCTTTGCAATTGCAACTGCTACATTTGGAGATGTCGAATCCATCTCCACCAGAAGAATCGTCTTTGCTTTGCTTAGAAGCCACAATATTTGTCTCATAAGCCACGATCTTTTACTCATAAACCAAAATCTTTTGCTCCGTTGCTTCCCTCCATCCGATGCATTCATCACATTTGCAGCCTCTGCAATTGGAGCTCCTCTTCACTATACCAACTTCAGTGATACCAGCAACTTCAAACTCACCAACAACTTCACCATCAGTTTTGTTTCCAATGTCAATATTCACATCTTGCAGGCCATCAATTCTCTCTTCATTATATTCCTCATCACATCCAAACATCATCGCTTCTTCTCCTTCCTTAGCTTTAATTTCTATCACTTGTCTTGGAGGGGTTGTAGGATTTTTCTTGAAAATACAAATTGTAGTGCCACCAACAAGACTAAGGCTAAAAGCATCCGCCAACACTTCACAAAAAGGATCCATAATGTCGTCCTTATAGTCTTCAAATGGCACAATATTTTGATAGAAATCCATCTCCAGCTCATCATCAGTAGGAATAAGGAAAGGGTGAAGAACTTGTTAATATATCCCCACAACATTAAAGAAATATCAACTAAATTTTAAAAAGTTTTTCCAAGTTGTTTGGAACAAAGTTGAGTTGTTCGAAAACATCAAGCCATGATGTTCCGAACATCGTAGAGTGAAGCAGTTGATAGTGCTTCATGTAGATGTTCTGAACATCAATTAGAAATATCTCAACAAACACTAAGTTGTTCCAAACATTACATAACATATATGGAAAATGAAATACTTACAGGAACATCATGTTGCTCAAACAACCTGTCTGTATCTCTTTCACAAATTTCAGTAAGCCTATTTATGATCCTTGGGATTGTTTTTTCTTTTGGCAAATCCTTTGGCCTCAAGGCAGGTATAGCTTCATGACCTCAGGCCATGAATGCCCATGGAAAGCGATAAAGATTGTAAGTCTGGCTTCCTTCTGCACAAGATTCCATTGGCTTCATCAGATATTCCATTGTTAATTCAAAACTCATCTTACCCCAAGGATAATGCTAGAATGCCTCAAGATCGGCGGCCAAGCACACCACCCATTCCTCTATTCTATATTTAGAATCCCTCGCACAAAGAATAGTATGAACAAATCAAGCCATGCACAGATTTAAATACCACTTCTTGGGACAGGTTCTAGAACATACCAAGTCAAGCAAATCACCAGACTTCAAAACTTGCTTTTTCTTCGGCTTCTTTTATTTTTTGGGCTTGTTGAACTTCCTCTTGGCGGGTAAAGGTGAGGGTGGGGGTGAGGATGAGTGTGAGTGTGAGGGTGAGGGTGCGGGTGACTCCTCCACCTTCTTCTCCCCCCCCCCTTCCCTTCCGCTTTCCCCTCCCCTTCTCCTTTTCCTTCCTCCTTCTCCCCCTTTTCCTTTTTCTCTTTCTCCTTATGCTTCCTCTTCTTCTCCTTCAAATAATCAACAATAAACTTCCACAATTCCTTCCCCTTTTCTTTCATTTCTTCCATGTACTATTTATCTGGATAGGCACCACAGTTTAGCCCTGTCATTAGTGCAAACTCGGATAGGCCAAAACATGTTGGCAACCCATTGAAGGATATCCAAACCTCTCTCTGCTTCTTGCAAAGAATCCTTTGCATGAGGAGGTTATGCACCAAGTTGGTGCCATACAGTGGATATTCCGGTAATTGCAAGAAAGGACTGAAACAATTATGGGAAAATCCCTTTCTCACCTGCAATTTTTTCAAACCTCCTTGAATTGTATCATACCCTTAGCCAACGAAGATTGAAAAGTAATCTTCCCATTAAAAGGTTCATTGTTGGTCAGGAATGTCTTGTAGAGACCCTCAATGTTACTCTTTAAAATAGCATGACCAACGTCTTCATACTACACATAATTTTAGCATAAAATTAATAAAATGAATCACAATGATAGTAAATCACATTAAAGGAAAAACTTAAATGTTCGGAACATGTTTATGTTGAGGTTTTGAACGACAACAACAATCGTTTGGAACATCACGTAATGTGTTCAGCACGACAGCTACCAGCCTTCATGCTGATGTTGGGAACATAAACAGGTCGTGTAGAACATCAACATAGTTGTACCGAACAATCACGAGTTTCCATTCAACTATCACATGGTCTTCCTCCAGTTTCAATCCAGATGTTCCTTCAGTTTCCTTCTCTTCACCTGCTTCTTCTTCAACATTTCCACCTACATTATTTACAGCTTCCCCATCTATTTTAACTCTTTTTACACGATCCTTCATAAAGTTACTTTGTAAAATTACATCCCCGCCTCTCTTCTACTTCTTTTACTGCTTCTAGGACTCTCCCCTGACTTATCTGCTTCCCCCTCTACTTCTTCTCCTTTTTCTCTACTTAAATCATCGGCTTCTTCATTTTTTTTACCACCATCTTCCTCTTCATTTTCACGATCACCATCTTCCTCTCCAGTCCTCAAAAAATCACTTTTTAACAGTTCATCAATACCGACGTCATCTATATCCACCCTTCTTTCACGCTCATCAGCAGCTCTCTCCAAATCCTCCCCACCTTACTTAAATCGTAACTTCGTGATGAACTTTGGCTTTATTCTTGTTTATCACATGCTTCACCTTTGTTTTGTGGACCTGCTACTTCTCCTTGGCTGTCGTCACTCTCCACAACTAATTTTCTTTTAGTTGTTCTAGTTATTCTTGGGCGTTTAGGAGTAGGTTCTAAATCTGTAGGATTCTGAATCTGAAGTAGTAGGCTTCTTAGGTTTCTTCTTTGGAGAAGGGCCCTTTCTTTTAGAAATTCCCTTCTTGAAAGTCTTTGTAGGCTTCTGCTTCTGCTCATCTTCATCTTTCAATGTTAAATTTCTCGGTCTTAAATGTACTATTTTTCTGCAAAGCAAAACAAGGGGGACACAAAATTTAGTTACAGAAAATCAAGAACATCCAATGAGATGTTTAGAACCTCATATGAACTGTTGTGAATCTACTGTGTTGTTCTGAACATCAAGACACATAACAGCAATAACTTCAATTTGCAACTAAATAAAACAGCGTTGGTTCACAGAAAACCCACAAATCGTCACATTTTAACCAACAAAAAGCCTAAAATTTTCAATTGAACATCGAAAATTTTCTTTGTAGTTTGGAACTACTTTACCCATTAAAACACATAATACCATTTTTCAACACAATATTACACCTTTTTGTACAAAAACAAACACCCAAAGCAGTGTTAATCAATGTCGACCAAAAAATCAAAAAAAAAAAACCTAGGTTCAAGATTTACACCACAGTTTAAATGATCATGACATTGTTTACCTTTTATATTTAATACTTTGTTGTATTGCTGATCGGATTCCTTGAAAAACTATAGAGAAATTGAGAGTATTTGGTTGAGATTTCGTGCAAGAGAATATGAAGTGAAGGAAGATGAAGAGAAAGCCACGCGGGGGGGGGGGAGGGGGGGGGAGGGGAGGTTATGTTGTTCTCAATGTTTGAATGATTAATATGTATGTTTTAAGAAAAACCCTGAAGTTTTAAAAATATTAATTCGGTCCCTGATTAGTCTTAATCAGCTTTAGAAAAAAACGAAAATGGAAAAGAAAAGGCGAGGCCCTTTTCTGCCAAAAAAGACTTGAGGAGTTCCTGAACGCCCATTCTCACGAATAACTATGCATGTACTGATATAATATTTCTGATTTATACTCTTTAATTGATCAAATCTTTTATGAAGCCAAAAATTAACGGACTATTCTGCGAGATTTTATAATATGCATAATATTCCAATTAGCACAACACTAAAGAAAAATAATTACCAGTAGTGACTTATTGAACACACATACGATCACAAAATAGTATTCAACCGCAACATTTGTCTATGAACATTGAACAACTAAAATAGCTATTTTTCTCAATATTTTAACGTGTGTAATATTTAATTTACATAGTGTTGTAAATATTTTTTATCTGATGAAGGTGTAACCTAAAACTTAACAATATAATTGGTGACAGAACTCAAAATTGCGTTAAGGGGTATCGAAATATAAAGAAGTAAACAAAAAAATAAAGGAAACTCAATATGTATATACATTAAACAAAAAAAATCACCTATTAAAACAATATATTTTTTCAGTAAAACGACAACCTTGAATACATGTAGCTCCGCTTCTCAACATCACAGCTTACTTTGGTGATCGTCATGGTTGGTAAAGGTGGCTAACCATGGTGTTTCTACCATGGTCGTCAAGACAGCGGTTGTGCAGTGATAACTAGTGGCGATCATTTGATAAAGGTGGCTAGCGGTGATTATAACTTTAGAAAAAAAAAAGTGATTCGACAGAAATATTTCTTATTTAACGATTTATTGTGTTTTATACTTTTACTGGCCAAAATTTGGTCGGACATCGATGGTACGTGTCGGATGGCATGGCAAACACGGAGCAAGAATTGGAGACAACTTAGCAAAGACCTTCTTCAAGAAACCAGCCAATGTCTGAGACGCATCGTTCGATAGGATTAGTATTCGTTGTTTGCCACCGAAAGAGATAAACGTTATCCTCAACTAACTTAGTTATTTTCGGGGAGAATGCTAGTCGTGGATAATAACGTTATTAGTTTGTTGGAGAAACATGGGAAAAGTGGAGTTCGACTAGCTTTAAGATTCCCCACCTATAAATATTCCTTTTTCCCCACTTTCTAACAATTTACGTTGTGAACATACATACTTTATATTCACATAGCTATTTTACACTTTCTGTTGCCGCTATATTGTTGCTTAGCTTTAGAGGAGACGAAGGTTGTCTTCTTCCACTGGAGCATGAGACTATTCAAATCAAAAAGATCTTTTATTGCTTACAATCATTACTTTATCTTTAAATATTTAGCTGTTGATTCTTGTTGTTATTATTGCTCTCGTTTCATTATTGACTGTTTAATCAAATAACCTAAGGAATAACTATAGTTCGTCTAATTCATCGAATTACATAACTAGCCCACCTTGTTAGGTGTAAATTTAAATTCTAACTTTTGATTCTTGATATCAAAAGATGTGTCTCAATAAAATATAAATTTAATTGTAAATATGGACCATTAGTACCCACAAGTACACCATCAAATGTACTACACGGAGCCCTACATCTTGCCCATTGCGTTTCCATTTTATTTGAAAACGTCCCCATTTGTCAGTTTCAATTATATTTAAAAAAAAAATTATATTTACACTCTTCTTCCCCAATAACGTCGTGAATCCCCTACTACCGCCCTCTCCATTACCCTCTTCTCTCTTATTGTGAGCGTTGAAGAATCGAGCAATAAGTGTCTTAACGCTCACAATCTTAAACCATGATTATCAAGTGTTTAGATCAAGAATTTTCTTGTTCAATTCCCTTCATACTATGAGTGTGTCTTTAGTAATTCACGTTAATATTCTTTAAGAGTGTGAAATAACAAATAATGAAATCGAAATAAAGGCATAAAAATCAGTTTTCAAATTCAATTAAATAATTTCTTAGCATCTATCTAAGTTTTATTCTTTGTTAGTGAAGGTTTTAAGGATATATACTTCTATACTGCTAACTACCACGGGTTTGTTGAGATGGTTGGCATTCTTATTTAACCAATGTTTTGAATTTGAGCCATGAAAAATCCTACCAGATTTTATGCGGCACAAATTTAAAAATTCTACAAGTTGGTAATGGGCTGAATTGCCAAAATATGCTACGGGAAGCCATGGTTTGCGAAATTGCCCTCACTAACAGATGTTTAGCAAAAATGCCCTCATTAGTTTAATGAAACTTTTTTCTGACCAAAATACCCCTACAAACCAATAAAAAGACGCGCACAGTTCATTCCTTTCCTTTTCAATATTCACGTGATCACAGCAACCCTAAAGCCTCATTCCTTTCAGAGCAAAGGTTCACTTTAAGATTTCTTCAAATTGTTATTAAATTTTACTAACAGTTATAATTTCATTCCTTTTCAATATTCACGCGATCACAGCAACCCTAAAGCCTCATTCCTTTCAGAGATTGCTCCGTTCAAGCAAAGGTTCACTTTAAGATTTCTTCAAATTGTTATTAAATTTTACTAACAGTTATAATTTCATTTATATTATGCTTAACTTTGTTTAAAATTCTATATAAACCAAATGAAATATGGTTTTATTCATAATAATCACAAAACACATGACATTAGATTGATTACAGTAATTGTAATATGCACTTTCATAAAAAAAATCTATCAATTCTGGAAAGTCTTGGCTTATTGACAATAGTTTAAGCTCTGGTGCAATGGGAGGCTTGTACAAAGTTATTGTCTATTGCCTATTGCCAAGACTTTCAACCCTATTGCAATGAGGGGCTATAGCCAAGACTTACAGCTCTGATGCAATGGGTCTTTGTAGACACTTCTTCCCATTTGCCAAGACTTACAGTCCTGTTGCAATGGGGTACTTGCAGATAAATTCTCTGAAAGTCTTGGCTATAGCCAAGACTTGTATCTCTGGTGCAATAAGCACAAAACAGAGACTTCTTGGTTATTGCCAAGACTTTCAAACATGTTGCTATCGAGGACTTGCAGACAAAGTCTCTGCAAGTCTTAGCTATTGCCAAGAGTTGCAACTCTGGTGGAATAAGCACCTAGGAGAAACTTCTTGGCTATTGCCAAGACTTTCAGATTGTTGCTATGAGAGGCATGCACACAAAATCTCTGCAAGTCTTGGCTATTGCCAAGAGTTGCAGCTCTGGTGCAATAGGCTAAGAGAGACTTCTTTACAAGACCTTAAGCCCAGAAAAGGGCAACATTTTTACCCATGATCCTGCTTCTATTAAAGCATATTATTTGTCTTGATTATGTGCAGGATTACCACTATGGCGACTCGCTGCATTTATATAGCTTATAATAGGAATTGGGATGCAAACAGCAAATACATCAACCATGATATAAAGTTGATACTTGTCGAAGACGGTATAAGCTATCACACATTTAGAAAAGAAATTTGTAATGCTCTAACCATCAACACTGCTGAAACTGAAGTAAAGATAAGGTTTGACACAAATCTCGAAAGGTGCAGAGGAATGATGGTAACAAATGATCAAAAACTTACGACTTGCATTTTCTGCTGAAAAATGATGAGAATTTCAGAAAATCCTGCTTCATAGTAGAAGTTATTAAAAGGATTGACATGTCAGAAAATCTCGCTTCTTTGTGAATGAAGCTGACCATAGCATGGTGTTGCATCAAAAGGAATGACACTTATTGATTATAAATATTTTTAAAAATCAAATGTGATTGGAAAGTTAATATTATCAATAAACTAAACTATTGGCAATAGCCAAGACTTTACACTCATCGAGATAACCAATTCAATTTAACTTGACGTAAAGTCTTGGCAAAGGGTAAGATATTTCCTACCAAAACTTATTTATCGACTTTAATATTAGAAATAGTTACTTGCCTTGATGTCTTGTCATAGGCAAGAATATTGACAACTAAATTGATACAAAGTCTTGGCAACACATTACCAGCACAACCCTCCATGAATTATTTATCAATTTTAAATTAATTATATAATATTAGAGTTGGAATTAATTAACTAGAATTCAAGTCTTGCCCAGTGGCAAGACTTTCCATCTAAATGTGTTCACCCCACAGCAACTAAAATGCCTTGAAGTCCTGCAATTGCCAATACTTCCAGTTCATCCTTCAAAGCAACTTCAGTCTTTAAAATAACAAAAATATCAAATATCCAAGTGTACTTGTTTACATAAACACAAAAACTATGGTAAATACGAAATACATGTAATTAAAAACTACTCAACAATTTTCTCTAACTCTTTTGTAGTACTAATAGTCTCATTTAGACTACTACGCATATCATCTTGCGACGGAGATAACAAATGAAAATTTAAAAATTCATCGCCCACATCACATTTTTGCCTTGGAATTCATCAGAAAATCTTGGCTGACATATAAAATCATCAACCACATCAAAATGTGCATGATCAGGATCAGGAGATTGAAGATTCAATATCCATTACCTGCAAAATTTTAAAAAACAACAATGACAACACATAATAACAAAACAGTAAAATTATAATGAAAAGGCCATATACTTCACATCACCACCCCCAATAACCTTTGGAATCAAACCAGTGCTCAAACTTAAAATTTTGATCTCCTTCCTATAGGAATAAAAGATAAAATATGCATATTCAACAAATAAAATTACAAAAATAGTATGATAACAAAACAACAAGTAAAGACAAGGAAACATACATCACGAAGTACCATCATGAACTCATGATTAATATGTAGAAAAATTCCTATGTCATTACCATAATTCAAAGTCAACAGGCCAAAAGCAAAGACAACTGAAAAACACAGCAACAACTACAGAATGCATGACTGATGAAATAAGCAAACTACAGAAAAAAAGTCTATACAACTATTGACAATAGCCAACACTTTAAACTCTAGTGAGAGGGGCAACTTGTAGAACTAGTCTCTACAATTATTGGCAATTGCCAACACTTTTTCCTATACTGCAGTGACAAACTTGCAGAAACTCCTGGCAATAGCCAAGATTTTAAGTTCTGATGCAAGGGGGACCTTACACTGAAAATCTCTAAAAATATTGGCAATTGCCAAGACTTTTACCTCTACTGCAGTGAACAACTTGCAGACAAAGTCTTTGCAACTCTTGACAATAGCCAATACTCTAAGTGCTGCTGGAAGCGACAACTTACACGGAACATCTCTGCAAATATTGACAATAGCCAAGACTTTAAAGTTAATGCAATAGCCAACTTGAAGAAAAATTTTATGCAACTCTTGGCCATGGCCAAGACTTTAAGCTCTAAACAATAAGCAACAATAAAATCTAATAGCTTTAACCAGTAAAAACCTTCAAATCACCGTAATCAACCAAAAACAAGCGAAGCTCAAACTTAATTCAACAATCATCCCAAAATTTAAGCTCTGTGCAAAACATGAATATCTAATAGCCATAGGCAATAAAAATCTTCAAATCACTGGAATCAAGCAAATACAAGAAAAAAAATCCCAAATTTCTAGCACAAAAAGAAGAAAGAAGGAGGCCAGGAATGAGGAAAGAGAGAAGAAAATCTTTCAGCGTGAAGAAAGAAGGAGGCCAGGAATGGGGAAATAGAGAAGGAAACCTTCAGCGTAAATTAATACAAATTGGGGGGCAAAATAGTCCTTTCATAAGGGTGTGTATGATGTGGAGGGCATTTACTTAAAATATTTGTAAGTGGGGAGTAATTAAGTAAGACCATGGCTTATTGAGGGCACTAGGTGAAATTTTTTGTTGGTAGTGTGTAAATGCAAAATGTTCCCATTTGTCCCAACATGGCCGTATTTGATTGGACCCGTAATTTCACAAAGAAATAATTTTGTTTTGAAATGTATGGTTCTAAAATAATTATAAACTTCTATGTGACTAGAATAAATCTTACTAATAAGAAAGTTTGTCTGTATGACATAAATTAAGGTATTGAAGTAATTATATTTTGTACCAAAGAGAAAAAGAAAAGAAGTAGGGAGTATTTAATACCTTTACCTTGGATGACCACCCCACAACTCCTACTCCTCACCTAACCAGCTAACCCCTTAATAACGCAACTCCTATAGTCCATCCAACCAAATTTCACCATTCATTCATCCTCTCTATATCTCTTTTCTCAATCCTCAACTTCACACACTACTTCTGTATCTCAAACCCCACTAAAAATATCTCCAAATTCTTTCTTTTATTTTCACTTCCACGCAATGTTCAATTTATACATACTTATCCCATCACTTACACTACTCATAACAATCCCAGTAATCTTTCTTTTAGCCCCAACTATTCTTCCTATTCACCAAATAACCATTTCAGTCTCTGATGAACTCGATGATCTTTCCCTTTTTCACAAAGCCATAGTTGCAGATTCCACTTTCCATAAAAAGAAACTTTCCCATAATAACAACAACAAACTCCCTTCCAATAAATTCCATTTAGGTTCCACTTCCATACGCCGTCCCAAAATTGCATTCTTGTTCCTAACTAATTCAAATTTACACTTTGCACCCTTATGGAACCAATTCTTTAACACATCTGATCCACATCTTTACAATATTTACATTCACGCTGACCCAACTGTGAAAATCACACCTCCACTAGGTGTTTTTACACACAGATTCATCCATGCAAAAAAAACCCAACGTTCATCCCCTACACTTATTTCAGCCACGCGCCGACTTCTTGCTCACGCGCTTCTTGATGATCCAGATAATATTTATTTTTCACTTATTTCTCAATCTTGTATCCCTTTACACTCTTTTAATTACTTTTACAATTTTTTACTAAATACCCAAAAATTAAGTAATAAAATGGAGCTTCCTAGTTATATTGAAGTTCTTGAAAAGTTTCCATTTTTATTACAACGTTATAATGCTAGGGGTAAAAATGTAATGTTACCTGAAGTTAGTTATAATCAGTTTCAAGTGGGGTCCCAGTTTTTTGTGATTACAAGGAAACATGCTTTAATTGTAATAAAAGATACTAAACTTTGGAGGAAATTCAAGAAAGGTTGTATAAAAATTGAATCTTGTTATCCTGAAGAACATTATTTTCCTACATTGTTAGCAATGGAGGATGTAAATGGTGTTACAAGGTTTACATTGACAAATGTGAATTGGACTAATTCAGTTGATGGACACCCACGTAGTTATGGTGTTGGTGAAGTGAAGCCTGAGTTGATTTATAAGCTTAGGGAATCGAATTTGAGTACGTATGAGTACATGTTTGCGAGGAAGTTTTCACCTGATTGCTTGAAACCTTTGATGGATATGGCGGATTCTGTCATTTTTAAGGACTAAATTTGGTAAGTTTTCTGCTTTCTTCATCCCTTTTTGGTCCTTTTTTTTTAAATAGTTGAGATGGGTTAATTTGTTGAGTTCACTTGTTTGGTTTGGTTATTTGAGATGGATTGCTGATATAGTAGTATTTTAGAGACTATTCCTTCGGTTCAATTTTATTCCGTCTAATGACAGCTTTATAAAATTGGAATCAATTTAATTTGCATTTTTCATTTTAAACTTAATGAAAAGCATTTAATAGTAAGAGCGCAACGCGTGAGCATACGATCACGAATTCAATCTTTGTAACAGTCAAAAGTCTAGGTACTCTGGTGACTCTCTAAGATTTATCGATTTCAACTATGAAAATACCTGACATTTTGATGCGAACTTTTGTCAAGTGTTTTAAGACAATTTTTTTTTAAATAGTTGTGATATTCGGACTTGCCAGTAACTCGATTAATTCCACCAATGCCGATACAAAGTAACTTTGTTCCTAGGCTTTAAAAAGATGGGAGTAAACAGTCTTTATATTGTCTTAAAGAATAATTATAGTAATTTTGAACTTCTATTTTAGGAGTAACTAATTTCTTTTATACAGAATCTTGAAGATGTTATGTTATCTATCTTTGTATGCCCATGCTCACCTTTACCTTCACCAGTCTTGAAATACAACCAAAAAAAGGAGTCTCCAATTGAATTGTTTTAGACTGACTGTTGAATTTAGACAAATCTTTAGTTCTTCTTTTGTCTTTTTTGGATGGCGGAATAGAAAATCTCCTAAGTAAAAGACAGATATAGAACAAGAAGGAAATTTGGTCTCATGAAAGTAGATAGTATTAGGTAAATTATGGAATCTCTAGTTGATATTTTTGGACTTCGGATTGTGAAAGTTAGACCAGATGTCTCAATCATCATTATTAGAGAAACTATGGTCAATTTTCTTTTAAGATGGCTTTGGTTTTGGTATAAACCTAATATCTACGTGTCAATTAAGCTTTAAGGTATGACAAATCGCAAATGCATTGATAATTTGGTGATTGGTGAGCTAGGATCCCGTGTGATTTGAACTGAATCATGTTCTTGTTTTATTTTTTCTTGTTTTTACAGCTAGTGATGAGGAGGAGAAATCTAATGCAAAATTTGATGTTGTGAAGAAAAGGATGCATCTTGGAGTACCACGTAGGGATGAGGTCTTGAAGGGTCTGCAAAAATAATGCCCTCAGCCTAAGTAACCCCAAATGAAATCCAACTCAAAGCTATGAAAGAGCTTTCAAAGAAAGCAAGTAATAGTCAAAAGGTATCGTTGAGGTGTTATTATAGAAAGTTATTTCTTTCTTTTAGTTGTTCAGTGTCCGGTATTTCACTATTATTCGATTAATTCAGATTCGTGTCGACAACCTAAAGCATTATGACGCTCCCTACATAGAGGAGAGGTTCTCTATCGTGTGAATAAAACACAATTTGGTAAAATTGTAGCTTGTGGGGTTTAATTGTGGGATGCCTTGAGGATCTTCGTTTTGGTGTGTTGTGTATGTTCCTCTTGTACATATATGCAGATAATATTTGGGTGATACTATGAGTGGGTGATTGAAGCGTTGTAATTTTTGAATGTTCTATGATGGATTCAACATAAGCAAACAAATCAAGAAAGGGCAACATCGTTGCTTTCCACTTCTTGTGGAGATGAGCATTTGGTCTCCAAGTTACTTTCCCCTATCCTTCGCTTCTTTTCCCTCCTTCCCCTCTCAGCATTTTCTTCACTTTGGTTGTGGGTTATTCCAATGAAAGTTTTCTTTTTGTAGTTCGTAAATTATGCTAATAGTTTCCCTTAATTGTAATAGCAGCAATACCAAATAGCCAAGCAACAACCATGATGTTTTCACTTTACAAATAATCAAATAAGGTAATACACTAAAGTAGATACACTACATGTGTTTCTCTTATAAGCACTGTTTTCATGACCCTTGTCTAAATCACCAAAATCAAGTTATACTAACATACTAAATTCTCTGCTTGAATGTGATGCTACTTTGCAAGGAAAAAACTTATCCCTCGTCTAAGGGTGTGCACTATTCGGATTAAACCGAAAGTCAAACCGAACCGAAATTTAATTTTGGTTTGATTTGATTTCTGGTCAATTAGTTTGAATTGTATTGAGTTGTTTTAAAATTTTAATTTTTTGGTTTGCTTTGGATTTTGAAAAATAGAAACCGAAAAAAGTAAATTTATATATATATATATATATATATATATATATATATATACATACATATTATTATTATTAACATATATGTACCGTTAGGGACCCCTAAATTTAAGTATTTAAACACTTAAAGTTGTCTTTTGTATTCTCAGGCACGGCGCAAGTCTCTGTCTTTAATGGCACCAAAGACCACTTTGGCAGTGGTTTTTGGTTTTTGGCCTGAGGCCAATTTTTTTATTGGTTTTACATGAAATGCCACTTTTTAGAACTTCAATATTTTTGGGTTGAACTCCACACAAGTTCAGCCCACAAGGATTTAAGTTCAACTTCAGTCCACCACAAGGATTGAAATTCAACTTCAGCCCACAAGGGTTGAAGTTTACGCATTTATACCTAAAAATTCAGCACTTACAGGTTGAAGTTGAAACTTCATAATTTAGGCATGAATTTCAACCCACAAGGTTTGAACTTCAACCCACAAAGATTGAAGTTTTAAAAAGTGATCTCTCATATAAGACCAATAAAAAAAGTGACTTCAAACTAAATATCAGTAACAAAAGTGGCCTGTGGGTGAAAATTTTACTGCCGACAAACCTCTTCCATCAATTTACGCTCTTTAATTGTGAGTCTTTTTTATCCAACTTAGTATTGTTGTCTCTTGTATGTTCATTACTAAAAGATTAGTCGCAAAGGTTCTGCTTGCACTTACGTAAATCAATATGCTCTTTCTTTAGTTGCCATGGCCATATATTTGTTTATTCTTGTTTGATGAGCACATTGTGATGCATATTTCTATTATTATACACTTTGAGGAAGATCAAAGCCTTGAAACAATTATATAATACATATGAAACACAGCAGTGCATTCAAACTAGTTCCCTCATGGTTGAAGTACCACATGAAAAGATTTTAATTATCTAAAAACTTTTCCTATGCCTCGTCACCCAATCCCTTACTAGCTAAATGGAACTGAGCATCGTGTACCTTTTTAAATTTAAATGTTATCTCTTCTAGATTTATAGTCTTAATGTACACCAAATCAAATTTGTATCTGCCATTAATACTACTTTACTATTTTACTATGTACATAGGTGGCAGGAACCAATAAAAATATTGATGAGACCGAAGGTTCAAATGAAAAGAAAACTAATACTCTCAAGTCAACTGATTCTTCAAAGAAAAGAAAAGTCATGAAACCAAAATTGGTTGCTTGGAAACATTTTGAAAAATGTAAAGACTCTGATGTACTACTAGAGGAAACTGCAATTGTTGTGGTGAAAGTTTTGCAGCTAACACAACTCACAATGGCACTATCACAATTGCTTACACATTTGAGGAAGCACTGTAAGCTTTATCCGCGTAATGCTGATCCTAGTCAAACACTAATAAGCTTTCAACCAAAGCCTGATGGTCAGAATGGTGATGTAGCAATTAATAGTTCGAAATTTGATCAGGAGTTAATAAGAAATGCTTTAGCACGGACAATTATTATTGATGAACAGCCTTTTAATATGGTTGAAAAAGAAGGCTTTAAGTACTTTATAAATGCAGCACAACCTCTATTTAAAATTCCTTCACATACGTCAGTGACAAGGGATTGTTTTGAACTTTTTTGTGAAGAGAGGAAAAAATTGAAAGTACTTCAACGAAGCAAATCAAAGAATTTGTGTTACCACCGATACATGGACTTCAGTGCAAAGAATTAACTATATATGTCTTAACGGTCATTTTATTTTCACAGATTGAAAATTGCATAAAAAAATATTTAATTTATGTCCGATCTCTAGTCATAAAGGTGATGACATGGCTGCTGTGATTACTAAGTGTTTGCTTGATTGGGGTTTGAATAATGTGTTTACGGTTACAGTTGATAATGCTGGCTCGAATGATACTACAATAAAGGAGTTATCTAAACAATTGAGTAAATGGGGTACTAACCTGATGGATGGTGCACACCTTCATATGAGCTGTATGGCGCATATAATCAATCTCACTATTCAAGATGGTTTGAAGGAAGTTGGTGATTCGGTAAAACGTATCAGACAAGTTGTAAGATACATACGACAATCTCCTGCAAGGCTTAAAAGATTCAAAGATTGTTGCGATATTGAAAAGATTATGTGCAAAAAAGCATTATGTTGGAATGTTCCTACTAGATGGAATTTCACATATTCAATGTTGGAAACATCACAGTATTTCGAGAAAGCCTTTGTAAGATATAGTTGTCTTGATGTGGGGTTATTGAATCATCTTCTTATATATGTTTGTAAGGATGGAAAGGCTGCAGGTCCACTAATAGTTAATGATGGGGAGAATGTAAGATACATAAGAAAATTTCTTGAATCTTTTTATAGCCTTACCTTGATGATTTTAGGTTCTCTATACATCACATCAAATATTCACTTTCAAAAAATCAGTGGAGTTAATTACTTTTTGAATCAATTGATAGAAAATGAAGGTACAGAGTTGAGGGATATGTCAAAAAAGATGAAAGTAAATTTAACAAGTATTGAGGTAATCCAGAAAAAATGAATAAGATGATTTTTATTGTATGTGTGCTTGATCCTCGTTTCAAATTTGATTATGTAGCATTTGTACTTGTGAAAATGTATGGGGAAGTAAAAGGCAGCAAAATAAGAGATGCAATTAAGGTGTACATGGTTTCTTTGTTTGATGAATATCGAAGAGAAGTTTAGTTGTATCTATGCTTATATCATCTGCTTCATCTAGTTGCACACAAGACACATCAGAAATTCCTAAAAGTGCAATGTGGCAATTAGAATACAAGAAACATAAAGCATATAGTAGAAGTTTGAATAAGACAGAGCTGGAAAAGTATATGGTGAAGAAACTGAAGCTGAAAGTGAAAATTTTGATAAAAATGGTGGAAAGTTGCTGACATGGCTCCTGATGTGCTAACAATACCTGTTTCTATTGTGGCATCAAAAAGTGTGTTCAGTATAGGAGGTCGTATTTTTGATTCGTTTAGGAGTTCATTAACTCCTAAATTGGTGCAAGCCCTAGTTTGTGCTCAAGATTGGCTCCAATGTGAATCTCAACCTGTGCGATTAGAGGAGAACTTGGATTATCTTCAACAACTTGAAAATAGTATTTAATGATTTAAACTTTTTGTCTTTAATTTTTTACTGCAACAAATTTATATGTTGATAACATACATTTTATATATTCTTCAGATTTGAGCAATGATGGAAGAGATGCATCATCCATAATTGACATATACTCTCAGACATAAATTGTAAGTTGAAAGTTCAACTTTTTTAACGTGTCTTTAGTTTACATTTTCGGCTGTAGCGGCTTAGCCCTCTTCAATAAGTTAATTTGTTTTGGTTTAATGATTAAAATATTTGATATTTTAATCGTTTTTATATTATGTTCGGTTATTACTTAACTTTTTGTTTAGCTTATTGAATTTATGGGTATACATACACTATAATTCTTTCTGAACAAATATAGTTTGTTTGTCAGCTTCTTTCTGTTAGTCCATAGATTCCTATATATACCCAAATCTTATAACTATAATTATTTTTTACTTACTTTATTTTCTTATTATGTTTTAGATTGGAGGATCTTAATAGAAGATATTGAAAAAATTGATGAGGCAACGTGGTGTTTCTTTTAGAATTAGGATTAAGAGTTAAGCGAATTGATCTTGGATTATGGTTTAGACTTTTAATTTCATATTATTATTATATGTTTGGATAAGTATTTATATAATTTAAAGTATTGTGTTTGTTCTTGGCTAAGATCAAGTATTTTGTTTGATGATTCTAGCTTTATAAATTTTAACACGTTTGTGAAAATCATTTAGTATTTTTTGACTTTTTCTTAGCTTTTGCGCAACCGAAAAACCTGAAAAACCAAACCGAAAAAATTCAAACCAAAAAAGAAAAAATCGAATCAAACCAAATTTAGTTTGATTTAGACTGGATTGCACTTTTCAAAAATTGAAAAGCGAAAAACCAAACCCGAATAATGAAAAACCGAACCAAAAAACCGAATGCACACCGACCTCGTCCCATTTTCTTAATAATGCTTTCTAGAGTTAATATATTTTAGGTTGCATCACAAAAGTCTGAAGTTGGCCTAAACTTCTAACATTCTTTGAAGTTGAATTGCATTTATTTCAGACCTTTGGTCTAAGATATAGGATTTCGCTAGGAGCAGTCTAAAGTTGATGACGCGGTTAGAATTTAAATTGTTATAGCTGATTTTACCTATACTATTTAGGGAATAAATATTCACTTCTTCAATATGTAAGTCTACTTCATTAACTTTAGTCAGTTCGAAACTGAAGTTGGTCTTCATCTAAGCCCTTCGGACCACATGCGTAAAGTTTTGGTTTGAATTGAGGTCTGAAGTAGTCAGTTCAACTTCAAATTTTTGGTTTGGAATTGACTTCAATTTCAGACCTGTTGTCTAAACTTAAATGGCCACATTCGTAAATTTCTTTACAAAGTTGATGCGTCTTAGATGATGTGGGTCCAAGTATGCTACCCCCATGAAAGGTATATATGTCATTGACAAGTGCAAGTGCACTATTCTCATGAGGCAACTTATTAAGCTTTCTTGTTTTAGTTATGGGAAAAATAATTAATTATGTGAGCTATCTGTGACTAAGCTCATTATTTACCCATGCCAAATGCTAATTGAATAAATTCCTTTAGCATAAGTCATGTGAAAATAACAGTTACTGATTAAGAACTAAAAACTCAAAACTACGGTTATTCTCACTTAACAACAATGAAAATCATCGGAGTATGAGATTCAATGTCCCTACCCTCCCACTAACATATGTGACACCGAATCTTTTCTAATTCATTGTATGGCTGACTTTTTCTTCGTAATATATTGTACAATAATTTTATTCAATCAATATCTTTTAACCTGATATAGCATTTTTAGCTAAAAATAACTTATAAATTATCAGATTGTGTAGATACTTTCTCAATAATTAGAGGTTTTGCATTCACACAATGCTCATATGTTAGGTTAAGTCCAAAGCTGGACACAAAACTCTCCTTTTTCTCTCCTAATTCCCCCCTCCCCCTCCAATTTTTTTCTGTAAACCAGTCATTAAAAAGGGGCACGTCTCATACAATCGCCCCTCATGGAGCCACCGGTAGGCGTCGATATGGCGCGTCCGGAGCTTCGACAGGCTCCCTCAACTGGGACCTCTTCCCCAACAAAAAACCCAGACAATAAAGCTTCGTACGCAAGAATCATAAGTTTAGCTCAGCCAGCTCAAAATCAAAACCCCTCTTGAATCGTTCAAGCTAGGAAAATCCATCACAATGGAATGCCAACATGTATCTTCAAGTCCAAAGACTATTATGGAGTAATGGGTGGAAGAGTGCAAGATGACTATAGTAGGGAGATTTTTTAGAATTTGACCTCTAATTGAAAAAATCAGATCTGTTTTCAAAGAGAGTTTCCCTTTGAAAGCCACAGTGAAAATTGGCGTTTTTGACAACTACAATGTCTTCATAGATTTTAAGAATGTAGAAGGCTTTAACCAGGTGTATTTCAAGAGGGTGGTAGAAATTGAAGGAAAGCAGATGTGGCTGTCTAGATGGACTCCAGATTGGAAGCCTGAGGAAGATATATCCATTGATCATGTGTGGGTCCTCCTACCAGGTTTACCTTTTCATCTTCACGCTTCTAATTGTATAAAGCAGATTGTTAGCACAATTAGAACCCCATTAAAAATGGACGCAACAACGAGAGGAAGGACAAGACCAAGCATGACAAAGGTAAGGGTGGAAGTTGATCTTTTAAAAAATTTACCTAATTCAGTTTGGGTAGGGTTAGAAGATGATAAGTCACCTCTTAAAGGATTTGTGCAAAAAGTAGAACATGAAGGAATACCTAGATATTGCAAGCATTGCAAACTACTAGGATATTCTTTGGAAACATGCAAAGTTTTAGAAAAGAAAAGACAATCTGATGTGATAGAAGCTAAGTCTAATCAAGAATTAGCAGACAACATGAGACAAAATGAAGAGAGAATTAATGAAAAAATGGAAGAGGAGGATGGCAGTAATATGGTAGAAAATGTTACTTCTGCAAGTGGAGCTAAAGAGAATGATGAAAAAGGCATTCCGGAAGGCTCAACAAGAAGGAATATGAAAAAAGCAAAGCAGAAAGAGAAAAGAAAGGTGAAATGGAAAATAGAAGCAATTCAGAAGGTGTTAAGAATGGAAGTAAGAAATGGGAACCAGTCAAGGGCAGCTACAAAAAGAGTAGAGCAAGATCGGGAGAGATCAAATCTGGATGGAGAGGAGATACCAGGCAGATTAAACAAAGAAGCAAAGAATTCTAAAAGAAACAGGGAGAACAAAGTTCAAGAAGCAACAAATTAAAGCCAACAACTAAGGATACATAATGCTTTTCAAGGTATTGAAGAAGACCAGAAGGAAGACCATTTAGATCCAGTTCAAACAAATGATCCAATAAGTCAAACTGTATGTTGTACATAGAGGAAGCTGAGAAGAGAATAAATAGAAGATGCGAGTGATGTCATCTCAGAAAGTGAGGAAGAGGGAGAGCTGGAGAAGAACAATCAGAAGATTATCCATAAGGAAGCTGAGAATGACAGAAATGGCAAGGGCATTTCCTATGAATTTGTAGATGTGGTGGTAGATAGTCTGGACATAGCAGTCAAGCCAGCAGTTGAAGATTCATCACGAGCAATTATTCAACAGGAAGTAAATATGCTAGTGAATAGTGGAGGTTTATTTCCAAGACCTCATGGTCATACAAAAAAGAATCTGGTTAAGCCAAAAACATTCACCCATTCATATGCCTCTTTCAAGAGCTGGGGAAGCGCTTTTAAAAAACTCAACCTTTAGGTTCCAATAATTAGTGCAATCAATTGGAACATCAGGGGGTGGGATCAAAAGGTGCCTTTGAAAGACTAAAGAAGTTGGTTAAAATATATAAAGCTTCATTTTTTGCATTACAAGATCCTTTTGTAGACAAAGAATAGTTAGAACAGTATAAGAGAAGATTAGGGCTCCAGAATGCTGCAGTGAACTGTAATGGAAAAGTGTGGTGTTTCTGGGATTCTACCGTTGATTTTGCAGTGGTAAAAGATCATAGACAACATCTTACTTTAAAAATGAAGCAGAACACATATGCCCAAGTTATTTGGGTAACTGTTGTTTATGCAAAGACTAAATCTCACTTAAGGGTATCATTGTGGTAAAGCCTGAGAGAAGTAAATTCTCTGGTAGATGGACCTTGGTCTATTATGGGAGACTTTAATATAATTATGCAAGTAGAGGAAAAGAAAAGGGGAAGGACTCATAAAATAACTAAGAGTTTGGATTTTCTGTCTTGTACGGGAAACTGTGGCATGATGGATGCTGGGTATTCAGGAATCCCATTCACATGGACTAATGGTAGGAAGAAAAGGGAAAGAATCAGTCAAAGGTTAGATAGGTTGTTATACAATGGTGCATGGTCTGAAGCTTTTCCAGTGGTTACAGTCACTGGATCAGACCATCATCCTCTTCTAATAAAGTGTGAAATGCCTGCAGAACGTTCAGTTAAGTACTTCAGATTCCTGAACCGGTGGACTGATAAGCCAAGCTTCAAAGAGGTAGTTAAAGTTTCTTAGAAAGTTGGAGTTAGAGGTAATCCCATGTTGGTTGTGCAGCAGAAGTTAAAAAGACTATCAAGTTGTTTGAGCAGATGGTCCTAGGAATGAATAGGAGATATAGTTATCAAAGTGAAAGAATGGGAAGGGAAGGTAGAAGATCAAGAAAGACAGCATGAAGAGGATGACAGTGATAACAACAGATCACAATCATATGCTACATATTCTCAACACAACAGATGGCTTAAGTTGCAAGAGTCCTTCCTAAAACAAAAATCAAGAGTTAGATGGGAGCTGGAAGGGGATAGCAACTCAAAGTACTTTCACAGCATAATTAGACAAAGACACAAGAGAGCTCATCTACAAAGAATCAGGGATGAGCAGGGTTAGTGGGTAAATGGATCAAGTCAAATTGCAGAAGCAGCAGTTAATCACTTTGAAAGTTTGTTTACTCAACCAACACAACACTTTGATCCAAAGTTCATCAGAAGGCCATAGAGAAGGAAGTCACTAGGGAGGATAAATAGATGACGACATGCATGCCTACAGAGGAGGAGATAAAGATAGCAGTCTGGTCTCTAGATCCTAACAGTGTTGCAGGTCCAGATGGATTTAATGGGATATTTTATCAAGAGTGCTGGGAAATAATAGCTGGGGACCTTTGCAAGGTTGTGTCTCACTTCTTTGAAGGGGGCAGACTAACTCAGTTTTTTACTCACTCATGTTTAGTGCTGATCCCTAAGGTGGATAATCCAAGTTCTTTTTCAAAGTTGAGACCAATCAGTCTTAGCAATTTCTCAAACAAGTTAATTTCCAAGATCCTGTCCAGAAGACTTATAGGTATAATTCCTAAGCTGGAGTCAGAAATTAGTCAGGATTCATACAAGGCAGGCTGGTCACAAAGAACATTCTCTTAGCTCAAGAGACTTTCATGGAATAAACAACAGAAATAAAGGGGGGGGGTAATGCAGTGCTCAAACTGGACATGTCAAAGGCATATGACAAAGTGTCTTGTCTTTTTTTTGACATCTGTGTTGAGAAAGATGGGGTTCTCTGAAATATTCATTGACATGGTATACAGGATAGTGTCAGATGTATGGTATTCTGTGATCATCAATGGCAGCAAATATGATTTTTTCCATTCCACAAGGGGGCTCACACAAGGAGATTCTTTGTCTCCAGGGTTGTTCATCTGAGCTCCAGAGGCACTATCTAGAGCTTTGAACCATCTATATGATAACGAGAATTATATTGGGTTCTCAATGCACAAAAAAAGACCCAAAAGAAATCATCTTTATTATGTAGATAACATGCTCATTTTTACATGAAGAGACAAAAAATCCATGAGGATGATAATGAAAAAACAACACCGGTATGAGAAGGCATCGGAGCAACTATTAAATGTAGAGAATAGTGTTTTTATAATAGCTATGAAAACTCCAGAATACATAAGGGACAAAATTCAGAGGATCACTGGGTTCAAACATCATCATTTTCTTTTCAAGTATTTAGGAGCTCCAATTTATGGTGGGAGGAAGAAGATAGCATACTTCTTTGACTTAGCATCAAAGATGGTAAATAGAATTGGTTCCTGGAAAGGAAATTTGTTCTGTTGGGGGAAGAGCTACTTTGATAAAGTATGTTCTTCAGTCTCAAGCTTTGCATACTCTTGCAGCTTTGACCCCACCTAAGACTGTTTTCAAATAAATAGAAATGTATTTTGCTGATTTCCTTTGGGGCAGTCAGAATCCAAGAAGAGATATCACCAGTCCAAATGGACTAAGATATGTTACCCTACAGTGAGGGGGAAACAACTTTCAAGAGGCTAGAAGACAAAACATTTGCAGCTGAAAGATGGTGGAGATTTAGAGCTAGTGACAATTTATAGGCTCAATTCTTAAGAGCCAAGTATTGTCAAAGAGCCCACTGTGTGTTCAGAAAGCCAGCAGGAAGGCAATCTAGCATCTGGGCTGGGCTTATGAAAATAAGACCCCTGGTGGAGCCTAGTATCTTCTAAAAAGTTAATGAAGCTAATGTTGACTTTTGTTGGGATACTTGGCTAAAGTCAGGACCACTTGATGAGATCTATTCAGGAATGAACTTAGAGAGGTTACCTCTGGTAGTCTGCATGAATGATGATGAATGAGACCTAGATTTGTTAAGGATGCTGATTCTAGAAAATAAGGTGGATGAAGCGGAGGCAGTGAAGATTGGAAACAGATCAATACCAGATAGGCCCATTTGGAAGCCTATCTCTGATGGAATGTTTTCCTGTGCTTCAGCATTCCAAATAATGAGGCAAAAAAGAGTGCAGAAAGTTATTTGGCATAAGATCTGGATGAAAAGGGTTCCATTTAAAATATCTTTCCTATTATGGAGGGCCATTAAAAAGAAGATCCTAGTAGATGAAATTGTAGAGAGGTTTGGACAAATTATTATGTCAGGTTGTTCTTGTTGCAGTGCTCCCCAACAAGAAACAACTGATCACTTGTTTGTGCATAGTCAACTAGCATCTCAGATGTGGAATGATTTTGGGCTACCTTTGGGCATCAAGATGAATAATCAGTCTCTAATCACCATGTTACATTCCTGGTGGGATTTTGGTTCAACTAACAAGGCAAAGAAAATAGCAAGTCAAGACATTCCTATCTTTATATGCTGGGAAGTGTGGAAATCAAGGTGTGGGACAAGATATGGAAAAGGGAAGACTTCAGGCTTTTAAATGTGCAAGAAAATCAATTTTCACTTGGAGATGTTGTTCAACAAAAACAAGATTGTGTTAAAGCAAAAAGGAATATGGAGAGTGGTATGCAAAGAGATGGAAGTGGTCAGGCCAAAGCTAAGTTTTAAGCCAGTTAAATAGAATCATCCAGAGGAGGGCTGGCTGAAGCTGCGTACAGATGGGAGCAGTAATAGTAGTTTAGGAAAAACAAGAATATGAGGGATTCTTAGGAATAGTGAGGGGAAGTTTGTCACGGCATATGCAACTCCTCTCCAATTCTGTTCAAATAACAAAACAGAAGTGCAATAAACTTTGTTTGGTCTGAGATGGTGTGCTCAAAACACTGAAGAAAGAGTGCTTGGAAATGGACTCATTATTGATAATAAGTATGGTAACAGATAAAATGAAAGTTGGTCGGGAGCTGCAAGAGATAATAACTAAAATGAAAGAGATAATTGAACAAAAGTAGTATAGAGTAGTTCATAGCTACAGGGAAGTAAATCTTATGGCAGATGCCTTAGCTAAACATGGAAGTATAGAGCAATTTGATCAGGTATATGTGGACAGTCACCAAATGCCACAAGAAGCGGTTGAGGCATACATAATAGATAGAACAGGTATCCGCAACTTTAGAGTTCAGCTTTGAATAATGAAACAAGCAAGAACTTTGTAAATACTTTTTGTAAGCTAACTTGGTATATAGATTTGATGTATATTAACTCTAACTTGTTGACAATAGAGGTAAGGTTTTATGTACCCATCCTTCATGTTTTCATCTTTTGGTTATTAATATACGAGGTAGGGATCAATGTCTAACCCCATAAATTAATAATAATAATAATAACAAAAGAGGTTTTGCATTCTAATAATGAAAATGAATAAGTTTTTGATAGAGAGTGGATTCCATTTAATAGTCGTTGTATTGGATAAAAGCTGATGTCGTCTAAAAGGTGACACGTGGCCGCCACGTGGCACGGGCAGAAATTCCACCGGACAGATATCTAACGGGCAGACAACTAGCCAGACGGTTACCACGAACAAACTCAAAGAAGCTACGTAACGCCTCGTCAGTCAACACGATCTGAATGAGCAATTATTAACCTGATCATGTGCGATCACTCAATGAATGGTCTTAAAGGCAGTAATTACGACCCAGCGGTTACGTATCCAACGGAGTTGGATACGTGCCCAGCAGTTACCATACTCAACGGACGCCTACGAGACCTATAAATAGCACTCGTTCTAAGCCATTGTAACACAACTTTACTTCTTGTCTACAACAGTCAATAAGAATACTCTCTCACTCTTGCTCAAATATTGTTTTTTGCTCGCATTTGTTAAGTAATTGGTTCTAGTGCGATCAGTGACGAGGGAATCTCACCGGGTCAAGTGATCCAATACGGTTACCTCCATCTATTTTATTATGCTTTAACTTTAATCATTCTTAGTTACATACTGTCTTCTTTTTGCTAGTTATTATTACTGGAAATCACGAATACCATCGGTAATCTAACAGTTATCGCATTCCTCATCTGAACTCTTAATCTAAACTATTGATCGTGACTCCGCAAAATACAAATTTAATTGTTAATTGGCCTAAAATCGAATCCGGAATAAACAATTTGGCGACCACAGTGGGAGCCGGTCAATAGCCTTCATAGGTTAATAGTTTATCTTTTCCAGTATTATATCTCTCTTTATCGATCTTTTTGTTTCACAACTAACATGGCAGAAAGCAGTTCACAACGAACTATCATCGGCGGAAGTCAGGTACGTACCTCTTCATCAAGTCCCAATTATTCTCCTGATTATTCGTCCAATGGGCAGCAACAATCTTCCCAAGGACCGGTCAGGCAACGAAATGGGCATAGGCGCTCCCAAAGTACCACTCCGCCCAGGAGACGACGCCATAGAAGTCTCTCTCCTGGCCAAGGGAACCTCCAGGAGACGCTCTATGCATTTATGCAGGAACAGGCAGAGGTCAACCGAGGGATAAACGAGGCACTCAACTCTCTCCAAGGGACAAACCCTCCGGTTGCAAGAGCTGATGTTGCAGCACCAGGCCGTGACGCCCCTTCTTCGCGTACGTCAAGGCAAGGTGGAGAGCAAAACGACGGAGGGACTGTAGATCCAACGATCCAAGTCAACCAAAATCGGAACAGAGGATCTGTGGCATCTACAGAAATGAGCCTCGTCGTAGAAGCTCTCACCAAACAGTTCAAGGAGAGCCAGGAAGCACTTCAGAAATCTCTCCACGAGAGAATTGACCAGATACCGGGCGCTCCACCCACACTAAAGAAGGTTGATGTCTAGCGATATTCCCAGCGGCCTTGGAAGAAGGAACCAGCCCCAAAGGCGATACCTAAGACGTTCAAGATGCCAAACATTCTGAGATATCGTGGGACATCTGATCCCAATGATCATCTCATGATGTTCAGCAACTTTATAAAGGCTAGCGATCTCACCGATGAGGAGATCGAATCTGTCCACTTGAAGAAGTTCGTGGAGACCCTAGCAGATGGATCTCTACGATGGTACTCAATGTTGCCACCAAACTCCATTGGGTCCTTCGCAGAGATGGCTGAGCTGTTCGTGAAGGCACACACAGGCGCTCAGAAGACGGAAACTCGTGTAGACGATATCTTCGAGATCAAACAGAGGCCCGATGAGTCTTTCCGTAAATATGTGGATCGCTTCCAAAGGGAGCGTATGATGCTGCCCAAAGTACCGGACAGATGGGCAGCGATCGCATTCACCAACAGTTTAGATATCAGGAGCTCAGAGGCTACGCGCACACTCTATGAATCTATTCGCGAGTTCCCAGCAGCCAACTGGTCGGACGTCTACAACCGCTACAACTCAAAGGTACGTATTGATGAAGATAAATTAATTGGAACATGTACCTACATATAGGACTAGTGCAAGTGGCTGTAAAACCACTTCATAGACTAGGATTAGATATTCCTATATGTTTATTATTAAGAGATAATAGATTCTTAAACTTTGATGATTCATTAATAGCCGTATTACAAAGTAACATGGCAAATGGGCCAGTATACTTTAATTGTTATCCGAATTTCTCAGTTGATATTAATGATCCGACAATATTAGATGTTCTAACATTAAATGTTAAAACAAAACATCTAAATAGTAAACATCAAGCCAGAGAAATAGCTATAATATATAGAGTATATTATAAATTAATGAAAACTACTCTAGCTCCCAAAGCTAAACCAAGTAGAGCTCATAAAGGAGTTACAATGTTAATGGAAGCAAATATTAGACATCATAATATATTTGTCCCAAGATTACTTAAATGGGATGAAGTCTTATCAAAAAATGAATGGCACTTTGATTCCATCACGGAACCAAAAGTGGAAGATGAATCTATACAAATAGAACAAGTTATACAACATACAGATGGATCAATAGATTTAAAATTCCTAAAATCTAGATCCTTTAATGCTACATCTTCATCTTCCAGGATGTCCTTTTCAAGGCCATCTACTTCTTGTCCCCTGGAGGAAGAAGAAGAAGACATAATAAGCAAAAATTTAAAAGGTGTAAACTTTAGTAAAAAAATTCCACAACCAGAATACAAGCCTGTCATAATCAATCAACCATCAAGCCCAACCTTTAGTGAAATAAATGATTCCTTAGGAATGATAACGTTAGAAGAACCATTTGAACCAGATATAAAATATCTCCAACAACTCTGGGTAAGACCAGAAAATAATATTAAAAGAGAATGGTATAGAAACAATTACACTTTAGAACAGAGGAAATCATTTAGAGATAAATGGATGAAAGATATGAAAAAATGGAAGTGTAGTTTAGAATTTTTTAAATGGTTTGAATATACAGGAAAATTAGCTAACTGTGGATCTTTAAATATGGTAGTTAAAAAATGGTATACGAAAAGTAACAAAATAATAGAATCTATCATTCCCCCATTAGAAGAAATAAATATACCAGTAGGTGATAAAGTAGTAATAGGAAATCCTTTTAAAAGAACATCAATAGATGCCCAAGGAGAACCTAAAAATAGAGATATTAATAAACTAATAGAACAAAGTAATTATACAAATCAAATACTACATGTCATAGCCAATCAGGTAGAAGAAGCAAGAAGCAAGTCTTCTTTTAAACCATTCCCAGAGAAAAGAATAAAATTTGAAGATAATATTGAAGAAAATCCAATTTTCAGGCTACCTAGTATGTCAAAAGATAAATTCCCTAGTCTTCCTAAAGGTGGATTGGAAATAAAAGGTGATGTTCTAGATGAAATTACTAAAAGGTTAAAATCATCTTTAACGATAAATACAATTCCAAAAGAAAAAGAAAATTCAGTAAAACCCTTATCTGAATTAAATAATCAATTAAATAAATTAGGATCTAATTATCATCATAAGAAAAATTATTATAAAAAACCTACATTTCCTGATATACAGTATGAAGAAGAACATCTAGTATCATTCAGTTCGCACACAGGTGATGCTATAACTGAGTGGAATATAGATGGACAAGCAGAACATCAAATACTAAATAGATTACACGAAATGGGAATAGCAGCAACAGCCTATAAAATAAAAGGTAATACAGATAAGCAAGCAGCAACCCTGCTTTCTTACGGATTTACAGGAATGTTAAAAAATTGGTGGGACAACTATCTGTCAGATAGAGATAGAGAAACAGTCCTTAATGCTACTACAATCATAAAGGTAGTTAAACAAGAAAGTAATAGTACTAATCAAACAATAGAAGAACAAGTACGTGAAGATGCTATAAATACTTTATTATATGCTATAATTAAACACTTTATTGGAGAACCAAAAGTATTTAAAGATAGAAGTTTAGAAATATTATCTAATTTATCATGTCCAAAATTACATGACTTTAAATGGTATAAAGACATATTCCTAAATAAAGTAATGATTAGAGAAGATTGTAATCATAGTTATTGGAAAGAAAAATTTATAAGTGGATTACCACAGTTATTTGCAGATAAAGTTAGACAAAAAATAAAAGATAGATTTAACGGTGAAATACCTTATGATGGTTTAACCTATGGTGATATAATAAGCTTTATTAACATAACAGCTTTAGAACTATGTACTGATATGAAATTAAAAAATCAGCTAAAAAGAGATTATAAAATCACTAAGAAAGAATTAGGAAATTTCTGTAGTGATTTTGGTTATGCTAAGATAACTGCCCCGTCTACCGAGGCAACAAAAAAATCCAAAAGGAAAAATAGAAAAGACAAAAGTAGCAATAGTGATTATAAAAGAAAATATTCCAAAAGATACAGGAAGAAAATTCCAAAGAATACAAGTCAAAGTAAACAACCTTCTTTTAAAGAAAGATGCTACAATTGTGGTAAAAAGGGCCATAAGGCAAATGATTGTAGAATCAAGACAAAGAAGAAAAACAAAATTAATAGCTTAGAATTAGATGAAGACATTAAGAATAAAATATATGCTATACTAGACGAAAATGATAATAGTGAAGAAGAAAGTTCATCCACGGAAAGCATAAGTGATGATGAACAAATTAATATAGCATATGAGTCTAGTGATAGTTACACTTCCGAATCAGAGTGTGATTGTCCTAGAGGATTATGTACCTGCGGAACAGGTTCAATAAAAGTCATATCAAATGAAAATAAAGAATTCTTATTTGATCTAATAGATCAAATAAAGGATGAAGAAATTAAAAGAGAATATCTTTTAAAATTAAAAGAAATAGTCTTAAGTAAAGAATCAAATAAACCTAACATATCCAATCCTTTTAGTATGAAAGAAATCCTACAAAAATTTGATAAAAAAGAAGAAAAAATATCTATATCAGATCTTTATGCAGAATTAACAACATTAAAACAAGAAGTTAATATTTTAAAACAAAAAGTTAATAACATAGAGGAAGAAAACCTTGCTCTAGAATTATTTCAAAAAACTCAAAAGGAGTTAAATTCTACAATAATAGGAAAAAGTTCAAATAGTAAACAAGTAGAAGCACAAGACGACGAATTGGGAGTCTTGGCTATCTCTAAAATTAAGTCTCAAAAATGGTATGTACCAATAAAATTAGTCATAAATAGTGAATACAGTATCCAGACAGTAGCTTTATTAGACTCTGGTGCTGACCAAAATTGTATAGTAGAAGGATTAATTCCAACAAAATATTGCGATAAAACATCAGCAAAATTATTCTCTGCATCAGGAGAAAAACTTAAAATAAAATATAAATTATCTAATGCACATATATGTAATGATAACATATGCTTTAAAAATACTTTTATTTTGATAAAAGATTTAAATGAGGAAGTTATATTAGGAACTCCCTTTTTAACTCAGATATCTCTTTTACAGTTAATACAACAGGTATTACTACCAATAATCTTGGTAAAGAAATAATATTTTATTTCCTAAATGGTCCAAAGCAAAGAGAAATAGATACTCTAAAAGAAAGAAGTATCTATAAAATACAATTGATAAAAAATCAAATAAATTATATAAAAGACGAAATTAAAATTGTTAAAATAGAAAACCAGTTTAAAGATAAACTAATTCAAGATAAAATACTACAAACCCAAAAAGAAATAGAATCTGAAGTCTGTTCAGATCTACCTAATGCCTTTTGGGAAAGAAAAAGGCATATAGTACGATTACCGTATATAGAAGGATTTGAAGAAGGATCTATCCCCACTAAGGCTAGACCAATTCAAATGAACCAAGAATTAATGGAATATTGTAAAAAAGAAATTAATGAATTATTAGAAAAGAAAATAATTCGTCCTTCTAAGTCACCTTGGAGTTGTTCCGCATTTTATGTTAATAATAATGCTGAACGAGAAAGAGGAGCTCCAAGATTAGTTATAAATTATAAACCTTTAAACAAAGTATTAAGATGGATACGATATCCAATTCCAAATAAAAGGGATTTATTAAAAAGAACGTATAAGGCAAAAATATATAGTAAATTTGATATGAAATCAGGATTTTGGCAAATCCAAATAGATGAAAGGGATAAGTATAAAACAGCATTTAATGTGCCCTTTGGCCAATATGAATGGAATGTTATGCCCTTTGGGTTAAAGAATGCCCCATCAGAATTTCAAAATATAATGAATAATATATTTAATCCATATAGTTCATTCTCAATAGTTTATATTGATGATGTATTAATATTTTCAGAAAATATAGATCAACATTTTAAGCATTTAAAGATATTTCTTAATATTATTAAGAAAAATGGGCTGGTAGTGAGTGCCAAGAAGATTAAATTATTTCAAACCTCTATTAGATTTTTAGGACATGACTTGTCTCAAGGCATGTATAAACCAATTTGTAGAGCCATAGAATTCTCTACAAAATTTCCAGATGTTTTAACAGATAAAACTCAGTTACAAAGGTTTCTAGGAAGCCTCAATTATGTTTCAGATTTTATTCCAAATCTTAGACAAATATGTGAACCCCTTTATCAGCGTCTTAGGAAAAATCCAGTTCCTTGGAGCCAAGAACAAACACAAACAGTCCAAAAAGTCAAAAGTATTGGTCAAAGACTTCCTTGTCTAGGCATACCACATCCGGATGCCTTTATGATTGTTGAAACCGATGCCTCTGAAATAGGTTTCGGAGGAATTCTTAAACAGCGTCTCTCTCCAAAAGAGTCTGAACAATTAGTCCGATATTGCTCTGGAATATGGAACGGAGCTCAAAAAAATTATAGTACTATTAAAAAAGAAATTTTATCAATAGTTTTATGTATAACTAAATTTCAAGATGATTTGATAAACAAAGAATTTCTTTTAAGAGTTGATTGTAAAGCAGCAAAAGATGTTTTGCAAAAAGATGTTAAGAATTTAGTTTCAAAACAAATATTTGCCAGATGGCAAGCTTTATTATCTAGCTTTGATTTTCAAATAGAATTTATTAAAGGAGAAGACAATAGTCTTCCAGATTTTTTAACTAGAGAATTTTTACAGAGAAGACATGAGGCCATTATATCCAGTAAAACCTCCGAGGCAATTCCTTGAACAGCATCATAACCAGAGCTCACATATAAACAGATATACGGCTTTAGCAGAGTTTCCTCAATTACCTCCTCCTACACCGGTAAAGAGAGAAGCAACCCCAGGAACCTCAAAACAATCCTTAAACAGTTATGCCAAAAGAACCATAAACAGTTATTCTGAGGCAGTACAACCTCAACCTCCCATTAAACAGGAACAAGCAAGCTCTTCAACAGCGAATCAACAGAAATTCGATTGGATAAACAGTCAACAGGTACCAATCATTGCGATTGAGAGAAAATTAGTTGAAAAACGAATTACAGATATCATCAAGTCTTGTTACACAGACAGAAATTATGTGGAAACAGACAACCCTTATAAAACAAGAGAATTTTATGAAGCTATACTGATAGCTACCAATTCAATAGAGATTGAAAATGAGTTAGCAGATAAAAATGATCCAAGGAGTATTAGGTACTCCAAGTTTACTATTAAAAGAATTTTAAGCCCTGCGGATTGGCCATTAGATCATCTACACACGCCGATTCAATTTCCATTATCAGTGAATTTTAAAATATCAAGTTATAATTTCTACGACTACAAAAATGCGTGGTTTAACTTCATATACTTAAGACCTGGCAGCCATTCATGGTTTGTCAAGTTCTGTGAAAAGGTATCAACAGATCCCATCCCAAGATGGTTTTATGAATGGTGGAATACATTTGGAGCAGACGAAAGGGTGTTGTCACCTTCTTTCAAACAGCTACACACCAATTACCAGAAAGAAAATGAAGAACTAGCAACATTACCAGAACATATACAGTTATGTAAATTCTTCATGGCTAAAAGAGTGTCCTACATTATTAGTTGGAAATTCAATATAGAATTATTATGCAAGGTCAGGTACCTTGTTAAAACTATAAAAATTAAGGGATGGACCCCTAAGAACAAAGAAAAACAGCTTCAGCAAGTTCAAACGAATATCGGATCAACAGTCAAATTATCAAAGGAAGCGTTGAAAAGAAAACTTCAACAGGCCTTAGCAAATTTAGACCAAGCAAATGGCAGTGAAATAAATCAAATTACTGAATTATTAGATACAGCGTCATCAACAGCATCAGCAGAAGATAATGGAGATATGGAGGACCCACACGGGATTGCTCAAGCATATCTCACGGATTTTTAGCAAAAGATAGTCAACAAAGTATCAATAATGCAGATCTTACTCTACTTTTGTAAAGATAAGATTCTTGACAATAGGACCCCATCAGCATCAATAATGTAAATCTTATCTTACTTTATAAAAGATAAGATTCCCCGTTAATAGCTCTCCACCTGTAAAGGAGAATAGTATCATTAGCAGCTATAAATAGAAGTAGAAATCAGAAGTAAGGCATCACTCGAAATCCTCACTTTCGAAATATTGCCTACTTTCCCTCTCTGTAAAACAATGTTCCTTCATGTTCAATAAACAGTTCCAATTTTAATAGTAAGTTTTCTGATCTTATAAATATTTTTAACATTTACTTTGATTATTAGTATTTAATTTAATAATTAGCTTTATTATTTCATAAATATGTTTTTGGGGACCTTCTATTGTACTACCTAGATAATAAAGCTTGCCATCTGGCAAATATTTGTTTTGAAACTAAATTCTTAACATCTTTTTGCAAAACATCTTTTGCTGCTTTACAATCAACTCTTAAAAGAAATTCTTTGTTTATCAAATCATCTTGAAATTTAGTTATACATAAAACTATTGATAAAATTTCTTTTTTAATAGTACTATAATTTTTTTGAGCTCCGTTCCATATTCCAGAGCAATATCGGACTAATTGTTCAGACTCTTTTGGAGAGAGACGCTGTTTAAGAATTCCTCCGAAACCTATTTCAGAGGCATCGGTTTCAACAATCATAAAGGCATCCGGATGTGGTATGCCTAGACAAGGAAGTCTTTGAACAATACTTTTGACTTTTTGGACTGTTTGTGTTTGTTCTTGGCTCCAAGGAACTGGATTTTTCCTAAGACGCTGATAAAGGGGTTCACATATTTGTCTAAGATTTGGAATAAAATCTGAAACATAATTGAGGCTTCCTAGAAACCTTTGTAACTGAGTTTTATCTGTTAAAACATCTGGAAATTTTGTAGAGAATTCTATGGCTCTACAAATTGGTTTATACATGCCTTGAGACAAGTCATGTCCTAAAAATCTAATAGAGGTTTGAAATAATTTAATCTTCTTGGCACTCACTACCAGCCCATTTTTCTTAATAATATTAAGAAATATCTTTAAATGCTTAAAATGTTGATCTATATTTTCTGAAAATATTAATACATCATCAATATAAACTATTGAGAATGAACTATATGGATTAAATATATTATTCATTATATTTTGAAATTCTGATGGGGCATTCTTTAACCCAAAGGGCATAACATTCCATTCATATTGGCCAAAGGGCACATTAAATGCTGTTTTATACTTATCCCTTTCATCTATTTGGATTTGCCAAAATCCTGATTTCATATCAAATTTACTATATATTTTTGCCTTATACGTTCTTTTTAATAAATCCCTTTTATTTGGAATTGGATATCGTATCCATCTTAATACTTTGTTTAAAGGTTTATAATTTATAACTAATCTTGGAGCTCCTCTTTCTCGTTCAGCATTATTATTAACATAAAATGCGGAACAACTCCAAGGTGACTTAGAAGGACGAATTATTTTCTTTTCTAATAATTCATTAATTTCTTTTTTACAATATTCCATTAATTCTTGGTTCATTTGAATTGGTCTAGCCTTAGTGGGGATAGATCCTTCTTCAAATCCTTCTATATACGGTAATCGTACTATATGCCTTTTTCTTTCCCAAAAGGCATTAGGTAGATCTGAACAGACTTCAGATTCTATTTCTTTTTGGGTTTGTAGTATTTTATCTTGAATTAGTTTATCTTTAAACTGGTTTTCTATTTTAACAATTTTAATTTCGTCTTTTATATAATTTATTTGATTTTTTATCAATTGTATTTTATAGATACTTCTTTCTTTTAGAGTATCTATTTCTCTTTGCTTTGGACCATTTAGGAAATAAAATATTATTTCTTTACCAAGATTATTGGTAGTAATACCTGTTGTATTAACTGTAAAAGAGATATCTGAGTTAAAAAGGGAGTTCCTAATATAACTTCCTCATTTAAATCTTTTATCAAAATAAAAGTATTTTTAAAGCATATGTTATCATTACATATATGTGCATTAGATAATTTATATTTTATTTTAAGTTTTTCTCCTGATGCAGAGAATAATTTTGCTGATGTTTTATCGCAATATTTTGTTGGAATTAATCCTTCTACTATACAATTTTGGTCAGCACCAGAGTCTAATAAAGCTACTGTCTGGATACTGTATTCACTATTTATGACTAATTTTATTGGTACATACCATTTTTGAGACTTAATTTTAGAGATAGCCAAGACTCCCAATTCGTCGTCTTGTGCTTCTACTTGTTTACTATTTGAACTTTTTCCTATTATTGTAGAATTTAACTCCTTTTGAGTTTTTTGAAATAATTCTAGAGCAAGGTTTTCTTCCTCTATGTTATTAACTTTTTGTTTTAAAATATTAACTTCTTGTTTTAATGTTGTTAATTCTGCATAAAGATCTGATATAGATATTTTTTCTTCTTTTTTATCAAATTTTTGTAGGATTTCTTTCATACTAAAAGGATTGGATATGTTAGGTTTATTTGATTCTTTACTTAAGACTATTTCTTTTAATTTTAAAAGATATTCTCTTTTAATTTCTTCATCCTTTATTTGATCTATTAGATCAAATAAGAATTCTTTATTTTCATTTGATATGACTTTTATTGAACCTGTTCCGCAGGTACATAATCCTCTAGGACAATCACACTCTGATTCGGAAGTGTAACTATCACTAGACTCATATGCTATATTAATTTGTTCATCATCACTTATGCTTTCCGTGGATGAACTTTCTTCTTCACTATTATCATTTTCGTCTAGTATAGCATATATTTTATTCTTAATGTCTTCATCTAATTCTAAGCTATTAATTTTGTTTTTCTTCTTTGTCTTGATTCTACAATCATTTGCCTTATGGCCCTTTTTACCACAATTGTAGCATCTTTCTTTAAAAGAAGGTTGTTTACTTTGACTTGTATTCTTTGGAATTTTCTTCCTGTATCTTTTGGAATATTTTCTTTTATAATCACTATTGCTACTTTTGTCTTTTCTATTTTTCCTTTTGGATTTTTTTGTTGCCTCGGTAGACGGGGCAGTTATCTTAGCATAACCAAAATCACTACAGAAATTTCCTAATTCTTTCTTAGTGATTTTATAATCTCTTTTTAGCTGATTTTTTAATTTCATATCAGTACATAGTTCTAAAGCTGTTATGTTAATAAAGCTTATTATATCACCATAGGTTAAACCATCATAAGGTATTTCACCGTTAAATCTATCTTTTATTTTTTGTCTAACTTTATCTGCAAATAACTGTGGTAATCCACTTATAAATTTTTCTTTCCAATAACTATGATTACAATCTTCTCTAATCATTACTTTATTTAGGAATATGTCTTTATACCATTTAAAGTCATGTAATTTTGGACATGATAAATTAGATAATATTTCTAAACTTCTATCTTTAAATACTTTTGGTTCTCCAATAAAGTGTTTAATTATAGCATATAATAAAGTATTTATAGCATCTTCACGTACTTGTTCTTCTATTGTTTGATTAGTACTATTACTTTCTTGTTTAACTACCTTTATGATTGTAGTAGCATTAAGGACTGTTTCTCTATCTCTATCTGACAGATAGTTGTCCCACCAATTTTTTAACATTCCTGTAAATCCGTAAGAAAGCAGGGTTGCTGCTTGCTTATCTGTATTACCTTTTATTTTATAGGCTGTTGCTGCTATTCCCATTTCGTGTAATCTATTTAGTATTTGATGTTCTGCTTGTCCATCTATATTCCACTCAGTTATAGCATCACCTGTGTGCGAACTGAATGATACTAGATGTTCTTCTTCATACTGTATATCAGGAAATGTAGGTTTTTTATAATAATTTTTCTTATGATGATAATTAGATCCTAATTTATTTAATTGATTATTTAATTCAGATAAGGGTTTTACTGAATTTTCTTTTTCTTTTGGAATTGTATTTATCGTTAAAGATGATTTTAACCTTTTAGTAATTTCATCTAGAACATCACCTTTTATTTCCAATCCACCTTTAGGAAGACTAGGGAATTTATCTTTTGACATACTAGGTAGCCTGAAAATTGGATTTTCTTCAATATTATCTTCAAATTTTATTCTTTTCTCTGGGAATGGTTTAAAAGAAGACTTGCTTCTTGCTTCTTCTACCTGATTGGCTATGACATGTAGTATTTGATTTGTATAATTACTTTGTTCTATTAGTTTATTAATATCTCTATTTTTAGGTTCTCCTTGGGCATCTATTGATGTTCTTTTAAAAGGATTTCCTATTACTACTTTATCACCTACTGGTATATTTATTTCTTCTAATGGGGGAATGGTAGATTCTATTATTTTGTTACTTTTCGTATACCATTTTTTAACTACCATATTTAAAGATCCACAGTTAGCTAATTTTCCTGTATATTCAAACCATTTAAAAAATTCTAAACTACACTTCCATTTTTTCATATCTTTCATCCATTTATCTCTAAATGATTTCCTCTGTTCTAAAGTGTAATTGTTTTTATACCATTCTCTTTTAATATTATTTTCTGGTCTTACCCAGAGTTGTTGGAGATATTTTATATCTGGTTCAAATGGTTCTTCTAACGTTATCATTCCTAAGGAATCATTTATTTCACTAAAGGTTGGGCTTGATGGTTGATTGATTATGACAGGCTTGTATTCTGGTTGTGGAATTTTTTTACTAAAGTTTACACCTTTTAAATTTTTGCTTATTATGTCTTCTTCTTCTTCCTCCAGGGGACAAGAAGTAGATGGCCTTGAAAAGGACATCCTGGAAGATGAAGATGTAGCATTAAAGGATCTAGATTTTAGGAATTTTAAATCTATTGATCCATCTGTATGTTGTATAACTTGTTCTATTTGTATAGATTCATCTTCCACTTTTGGTTCCGTGATGGAATCAAAGTGCCATTCATTTTTTGATAAGACTTCATCCCATTTAAGTAATCTTGGGACAAATATATTATGATGTCTAATATTTGCTTCCATTAACATTGTAACTCCTTTATGAGCTCTACTTGGTTTAGCTTTGGGAGCTAGAGTAGTTTTCATTAATTTATAATATACTCTATATATTATAGCTATTTCTCTGGCTTGATGTTTACTATTTAGATGTTTTGTTTTAACATTTAATGTTAGAACATCTAATATTGTCGGATCATTAATATCAACTGAGAAATTCGGATAACAATTAAAGTATACTGGCCCATTTGCCATGTTACTTTGTAATACGGCTATTAATGAATCATCAAAGTTTAAGAATCTATTATCTCTTAATAATAAACATATAGGAATATCTAATCCTAGTCTATGAAGTGGTTTTACAGCCACTTGCACTAGTCCTATATGTAGGAACTTATAACTTTTTCTATATTTTTCTATATCTTTTATAGACAATAGTTGAATTGTTTCAACTGACTGATTTATAGCAATTGTTGATTCACATGTTTTAATATTAAATCTATTTATGAAGTCAAATCCTCCGACTTCATATATCTTTTCTAACTTTTCTTTGGGAATATTCCAATTTAACAGATTATTTTCTATCTTTGATATTTTATCTACTTCTGTTGATAGGTTTATACTGTTTAATACTGACTGTGATGATCCTTCCATTTTAATAATGGACTCCTGGACCGTCACAAGCTTTTCTATAATAACTTTCAACTATAGGTTTTAATCTAAGTATTTCTGAAATATTATTTTGCATATAATGTAAAAAATCAATATTTCCTGTTGAAAGATATCTATGTAAATTATCATTTAAAAGCTTTTCATGGTCATTAATTTCTTTATCAATATTTATCCAGAGTTCTAGATAACCTGGATCCATATTCATTTTTATTTTTTAAAATATTATATTTTTATTTTTATTAAGGAAATCTCTTCTCCAAAGTTTATAATATAGCAGAAGAGTTTCTTTTACGTAAGGATTATCGTTGTTTATTAAATCAGAGAAACATATATTCATAAAGTAGATATAATATTCATTATCATTATATTTATTAAACCAGTGTTTCATAAGATACGGGAGTTAAGTGTTTTTGTTTTCTTATGGGGGGGGGGGGGGGGTTATCCTATAGTTAACTCTACTCTTTTCTATTAAGGTGTTTTCTTTATTCAGATTTCCTTCGTTCTTATCCTATGTAGCTAAGCGACGGGAACACCAATCCGGGTCCGGCCCTATTTCCTAGACTCAACGGGCTAATCCAACGGAACTTTATGGCTTGCCAACGTCTAAACCGGAGATTAATCGGTTACCTCGACACAAGGATAAGGACTAAGAGATATGAACAAGAAAACAGGCTTAACAGAAAATAATTGGAACATCAGGGGGTGGGATCAAAAGTTGCCTTTGAAAGACTAAAGAAGTTGGTTAAAATATATAAAGCTTCATTTTTTGCATTACAAGATCCTTTTGTAGACAAAGAATAGTTAGAACAGTATAAGAGAAGATTAGGGCTCCAGAATGCTGCAGTGAACTGTAATGGAAAAGTGTGGTGTTTCTGGGATTCTACCGTTGATTTTGCAGTGGTAAAAGATCATAGACAACATCTTACTTTAAAAATGAAGCAGAACACATATGCCCAAGTTATTTGGGTAACTGTTGTTTATGCAAAGACTAAATCTCACTTAAGGGTATCATTGTGGTAAAGCCTGAGAGAAGTAAATTCTCTGGTAGATGGACCTTGGTCTATTATGGGAGACTTTAATATAATTATGCAAGTAGAGGAAAAGAAAAGGGGAAGGACTCATAAAATAACTAAGAGTTTGGATTTTCTGTCTTGTACGGGAAACTGTGGCATGATGGATGCTGGGTATTCAGGAATCCCATTCACATGGACTAATGGTAGGAAGAAAAGGGAAAGAATCAGTCAAAGGTTAGATAGGTTGTTATACAATGGTGCATGGTCTGAAGCTTTTCCAGTGGTTACAGTCACTGGATCAGACCATCATCCTCTTCTAATAAAGTGTGAAATGCCTGCAGAACGTTCAGTTAAGTACTTCAGATTCCTGAACCGGTGGACTGATAAGCCAAGCTTCAAAGAGGTAGTTAAAGTTTCTTAGAAAGTTGGAGTTAGAGGTAATCCCATGTTGGTTGTGCAGCAGAAGTTAAAAAGACTATCAAGTTGTTTGAGCAGATGGTCCTAGGAATGAATAGGAGATATAGTTATCAAAGTGAAAGAATGGGAAGGGAAGGTAGAAGATCAAGAAAGACAGCATGAAGAGGATGACAGTGATAACAACAGATCACAATCATATGCTACATATTCTCAACACAACAGATGGCTTAAGTTGCAAGAGTCCTTCCTAAAACAAAAATCAAGAGTTAGATGGGAGCTGGAAGGGGATAGCAACTCAAAGTACTTTCACAGCATAATTAGACAAAGACACAAGAGAGCTCATCTACAAAGAATCAGGGATGAGCAGGGTTAGTGGGTAAATGGATCAAGTCAAATTGCAGAAGCAGCAGTTAATCACTTTGAAAGTTTGTTTACTCAACCAACACAACACTTTGATCCAAAGTTCATCAGAAGGCCATAGAGAAGGAAGTCACTAGGGAGGATAAATAGATGACGACATGCATGCCTACAGAGGAGGAGATAAAGATAGCAGTCTGGTCTCTAGATCCTAACAGTGTTGCAGGTCCAGATGGATTTAATGGGATATTTTATCAAGAGTGCTGGGAAATAATAGCTGGGGACCTTTGCAAGGTTGTGTCTCACTTCTTTGAAGGGGGCAGACTAACTCAGTTTTTTACTCACTCATGTTTAGTGCTGATCCCTAAGGTGGATAATCCAAGTTCTTTTTCAAAGTTGAGACCAATCAGTCTTAGCAATTTCTCAAACAAGTTAATTTCCAAGATCCTGTCCAGAAGACTTATAGGTATAATTCCTAAGCTGGAGTCAGAAATTAGTCAGGATTCATACAAGGCAGGCTGGTCACAAAGAACATTCTCTTAGCTCAAGAGACTTTCATGGAATAAACAACAGAAATAAAGGGGGGGGTAATGCAGTGCTCAAACTGGACATGTCAAAGGCATATGACAAAGTGTCTTGTCTTTTTTTTGACATCTGTGTTGAGAAAGATGGGGTTCTCTGAAATATTCATTGACATGGTATACAGGATAGTGTCAGATGTATGGTATTCTGTGATCATCAATGGCAGCAAATATGATTTTTTCCATTCCACAAGGGGGCTCACACAAGGAGATTCTTTGTCTCCAGGGTTGTTCATCTGAGCTCCAGAGGCACTATCTAGAGCTTTGAACCATCTATATGATAACGAGAATTATATTGGGTTCTCAATGCACAAAAAAAGACCCAAAAGAAATCATCTTTATTATGTAGATAACATGCTCATTTTTACATGAAGAGACAAAAAATCCATGAGGATGATAATGAAAAAACAACGCCGGTATGAGAAGGCATCGGAGCAACTATTAAATGTAGAGAATAGTGTTTTTATAATAGCTATGAAAACTCCAGAATACATAAGGGACAAAATTCAGAGGATCACTGGGTTCAAACATCATCATTTTCTTTTCAAGTATTTAGGAGCTCCAATTTATGGTGGGAGGAAGAAGATAGCATACTTCTTTGACTTAGCATCAAAGATGGTAAATAGAATTGGTTCCTGGAAAGGAAATTTGTTCTGTTGGGGGAAGAGCTACTTTGATAAAGTATGTTCTTCAGTCTCAAGCTTTGCATACTCTTGCAGCTTTGACCCCACCTAAGACTGTTTTCAAATAAATAGAAATGTATTTTGCTGATTTCCTTTGGGGCAGTCAGAATCCAAGAAGAGATATCACCAGTCCAAATGGACTAAGATATGTTACCCTACAGTGAGGGGGAAACAACTTTCAAGAGGCTAGAAGACAAAACATTTGCAGCTGAAAGATGGTGGAGATTTAGAGCTAGTGACAATTTATAGGCTCAATTCTTAAGAGCCAAGTATTGTCAAAGAGCCCACTGTGTGTTCAGAAAGCCAGCAGGAAGGCAATCTAGCATCTGGGCTGGGCTTATGAAAATAAGACCCCTGGTGGAGCCTAGTATCTTCTAAAAAGTTAATGAAGCTAATGTTGACTTTTGTTGGGATACTTGGCTAAAGTCAGGACCACTTGATGAGATCTATTCAGGAATGAACTTAGAGAGGTTACCTCTGGTAGTCTGCATGAATGATGATGAATGAGACCTAGATTTGTTAAGGATGCTGATTCTAGAAAATAAGGTGGATGAAGCGGAGGCAGTGAAGATTGGAAACAGATCAATACCAGATAGGCCCATTTGGAAGCCTATCTCTGATGGAATGTTTTCCTGTGCTTCAGCATTCCAAATAATGAGGCAAAAAAGAGTGCAGAAAGTTATTTGGCATAAGATCTGGATGAAAAGGGTTCCATTTAAAATATCTTTCCTATTATGGAGGGCCATTAAAAAGAAGATCCTAGTAGATGAAATTGTAGAGAGGTTTGGACAAATTATTATGTCAGGTTGTTCTTGTTGCAGTGCTCCCCAACAAGAAACAACTGATCACTTGTTTGTGCATAGTCAACTAGCATCTCAGATGTGGAATGATTTTGGGCTACCTTTGGGCATCAAGATGAATAATCAGTCTCTAATCACCATGTTACATTCCTGGTGGGATTTTGGTTCAACTAACAAGGCAAAGAAAATAGCAAGTCAAGACATTCCTATCTTTATATGCTGGGAAGTGTGGAAATCAAGGTGTGGGACAAGATATGGAAAAGGGAAGACTTCAGGCTTTTAAATGTGCAAGAAAATCAATTTTCACTTGGAGATGTTGTTCAACAAAAACAAGATTGTGTTAAAGCAAAAAGGAATATGGAGAGTGGTATGCAAAGAGATGGAAGTGGTCAGGCCAAAGCTAAGTTTTAAGCCAGTTAAATAGAATCATCCAGAGGAGGGCTGGCTGAAGCTGCGTACAGATGGGAGCAGTAATAGTAGTTTAGGAAAAACAAGAATATGAGGGATTCTTAGGAATAGTGAGGGGAAGTTTGTCACGGCATATGCAACTCCTCTCCAATTCTGTTCAAATAACAAAACAGAAGTGCAATAAACTTTGTTTGGTCTGAGATGGTGTGCTCAAAACACTGAAGAAAGAGTGCTTGGAAATGGACTCATTATTGATAATAAGTATGGTAACAGATAAAATGAAAGTTGGTCGGGAGCTGCAAGAGATAATAACTAAAATGAAAGAGATAATTGAACAAAAGTAGTATAGAGTAGTTCATAGCTACAGGGAAGTAAATATTATGGCAGATGCCTTAGCTAAACATGGAAGTATAGAGCAATTTGATCAGGTATATGTGGACAGTCACCAAATGCCACAAGAAGCGGTTGAGGCATACATAATAGATAGAACAGGTATCCGCAACTTTAGAGTTCAGCTTTGAATAATGAAACAAGCAAGAACTTTGTAAATACTTTTTGTAAGCTAACTTGGTATATAGATTTGATGTATATTAACTCTAACTTGTTGACAATAGAGGTAAGGTTTTATGTACCCATCCTTCATGTTTTCATCTTTTGGTTATTAATATACGAGGTAGGGATCAATGTCTAACCCCATAAATTAATAATAATAATAATAACAAAAGAGGTTTTGCATTCTAATAATGAAAATGAATAAGTTTTTGATAGAGAGTGGATTCCATTTAATAGTCGTTGTATTGGATAAAAGCTGATGTCGTCTAAAAGGTGACACGTGGCCGCCACGTGGCACGGGCAGAAATTCCACCGGACAGATATCTAACGGGCAGACAACTAGCCAGACGGTTACCACGAACAAACTCAAAGAAGCTACGTAACGCCTCGTCAGTCAACACGATCTGAATGAGCAATTATTAACCTGATCATGTGCGATCACTCAATGAATGGTCTTAAAGGCAGTAATTACGACCCAGCGGTTACGTATCCAACGGAGTTGGATACGTGCCCAGCAGTTACCATACTCAACGGACGCCTACGAGACCTATAAATAGCACTCGTTCTAAGCCATTGTAACACAACTTTACTTCTTGTCTACAACAGTCAATAAGAATACTCTCTCACTCTTGCTCAAATATTGTTTTTTGCTCGCATTTGTTAAGTAATTGGTTCTAGTGCGATCAGTGACGAGGGAATCTCACCGGGTCAAGTGATCCAATACGGTTACCTCCATCTATTTTATTATGCTTTAACTTTAATCATTCTTAGTTACATACTGTCTTCTTTTTGCTAGTTATTATTACTGGAAATCACGAATACCATCGGTAATCTAACAGTTATCGCATTCCTCATCTGAACTCTTAATCTAAACTATTGATCGTGACTCCGCAAAATACAAATTTAATTGTTAATTGGCCTAAAATCGAATCCGGAATAAACAATTTGGCGACCACAGTGGGAGCCGGTCAATAGCCTTCATAGGTTAATAGTTTATCTTTTCCAGTATTATATCTCTCTTTATCGATCTTTTTGTTTCACAACTAACATGGCAGAAAGCAGTTCACAACGAACTATCATCGGCGGAAGTCAGGTACGTACCTCTTCATCAAGTCCCAATTATTCTCCTGATTATTCGTCCAATGGGCAGCAACAATCTTCCCAAGGACCGGTCAGGCAACGAAATGGGCATAGGCGCTCCCAAAGTACCACTCCGCCCAGGAGACGACGCCATAGAAGTCTCTCTCCTGGCCAAGGGAACCTCCAGGAGACGCTCTATGCATTTATGCAGGAACAGGCAGAGGTCAACCGAGGGATAAACGAGGCACTCAACTCTCTCCAAGGGACAAACCCTCCGGTTGCAAGAGCTGATGTTGCAGCACCAGGCCGTGACGCCCCTTCTTCGCATACGTCAAGGCAAGGTGGAGAGCAAAACGACGGAGGGACTGTAGATCCAACGATCCAAGTCAACCAAAATCGGAACAGAGGATCTGTGGCATCTACAGAAATGAGCCTCGTCGTAGAAGCTCTCACCAAACAGTTCAAGGAGAGCCAGGAAGCACTTCAGAAATCTCTCCACGAGAGAATTGACCAGATACCGGGCGCTCCACCCACACTAAAGAAGGTTGATGTCTAGCGATATTCCCAGCGGCCTTGGAAGAAGGAAGCAGCCCCAAAGGCGATACCTAAGACGTTCAAGATGCCAAACATTCTGAGATATCGTGGGACATCTGATCCCAATGATCATCTCATGATGTTCAGCAACTTTATAAAGGCTAGCGATCTCACCGATGAGGAGATCGAATCTGTCCACTTGAAGAAGTTCGTGGAGACCCTAGCAGATGGATCTCTACGATGGTACTCAATGTTGCCACCAAACTCCATTGGGTCCTTCGCAGAGATGGCTGAGCTGTTCGTGAAGGCACACACAGGCGCTCAGAAGACGGAAACTCGTGTAGACGATATCTTCGAGATCAAACAGAGGCCCGATGAGTCTTTCCGTAAATATGTGGATCGCTTCCAAAGGGAGCGTATGATGCTGCCCAAAGTACCGGACAGATGGGCAGCGATCGCATTCACCAACAGTTTAGATATCAGGAGCTCAGAGGCTACGCGCACACTCTATGAATCTATTCGCGAGTTCCCAGCAGCCAACTGGTCGGACGTCTACAACCGCTACAACTCAAAGGTACGTATTGATGAAGATAAATTAATTGGAACATGTACCCGAGGAAGGGCTCAGACACGTAACAGCGGCTCCGGTGGAAAGACGGAGACGGAGAGATCAGACGTACGTTACGAGCCATACCCTGACCAGTCACGCATCAACTCCAAAGGACGCAGTGCAACAACAAAGGGCTGTCCCGAAGAGATGATTCAGAATCAAGCCTCCGTGGAGCCCCAAGCCTGCCGAGCTTCAACGTGGAAATGTCTGAAGTAGTGGCAGCGCTCAAAGATAGGGGAGAGAAGGTCAAATGGCCGAAGGACATGAAGACCGACCCAAGCAAGCAAAACCAGGACTTATGGTGCGAGTTTCATCGCGACTACGGCCACACCACCGAGGATTGCAACGCCCTAAGGTATGAAATCGCACATTTATTGAAACATGGATTCTTGAAGGAGTTCCTGACCGAGAAGGGAAAGCAAACTCACGCGAAGGCGTAGCAGAACAAACCTGGCCCTCCACGAGCATCTTCTCCAAGGAGGACAGTTAATGTAATCTCGGGTGGGATCGAAGTGGATTCCATCACCTTCACAGCGAAGAAGTATGTAAAGGTCTCCATCACAAACACCAAACGACCACGACCAGAAGGGACAATAACATTTGAGGACTCCGACACAGATGGTTCGCAGTTCCCACACACTGATGCATTAGTGATAACGTTACGTGTGGCAGAATTCGACGTCAAAAGAGTACTCATCGATGCGGGCAGCTCCGCAAACATTATTCAATCACGAGTTGTAAGGGAGATGCAGCTGTCGGATAAGATCATGCCGATATCTCGAGTTCTTTCCGATTTCAACAATTCGAGCGAGAAGACCCTTGGTGAGATTACTCTTACAACTCTCGCCGAAGGGGTAGCGAAGGAAACGACATTTCATGTTGTTGATGCGGATCTGGCCTACAATATCATCATGGGGAGACCTTGGATCCATGATATGCAAGCTGTTCCTTCCACTTATCATCAGGTGTTGAAGTTCCCATCCGAATGGGGAGTACGTGAGGTTCGAGGAGAGCAACGCTCTGCTCCAGATTGCTATTCAGTGGCTCTCAAGCTGCCTGAAGAAAGCAAATAGCAATTACAGCGACCGGGACCAGACATGCCACACGAAGAGACAAAGTACGAGGTCCCAGAATTTGTCACAAAGCTGGACGAGCGGGAGAGCCATATGCCGACCATGGAAGCTTTGGAACCCGAAGAATTGGTCGCAGACAAGCCAGAACGGAAGGTCTACTTAGGGACCGAGTTGAGCGAACGCTTACGAAGAGATATCCTCCAGTTCCTCAAGGAGCGGCATACAACGTTCGCCTGGTCTCACGCAGATATGACAGGTATTTCTGCAGATATTATTACCCACAGGTTGAACGTCGACCCATACCACCGCCCGGTAAAACATAAGACGCGCCAGCAAGGAGCTTTTCGGAACTAGGTCATCAACGATGAGGTCGATCGGCTGTTAAAGATCGGGTCTGTACGTGAAGTCAAATACCCAGACTGGCTAGCCAACGTGGTCGTTGTGTCCAAGAAGAATGGCAAATGGCGAGTCTGCATTGACTTCATAGATCTAAACAAAGCCTGTCCAAAGGATTCATATCCCTTTCTCAGGATAGACCAACTGATTGACGCAACAGTCGGGCACGAGGTGCTCACCTTCCTCGATGCGTACTTTGGGTACAATCAGATATTGATGGACCCCGATGACCAGGAGAAAACAGCGTTCATAACCTCCAGAGGTACGTACTGCTATAAAGTTATGCCATTTGGGTTGAAAAATGCAGGTGCAACATATCAGCGCCTAGTCAATCGAATGTTCCATGACCATATCAGTAAGACTATGGAAGTGTACATCGATGACATGCTAATCAAATCCAAACGAGCGGAGGACCATCTAGCACATCTAAAAGAAGCCTTCCGGATTCTTGATCAGTACAACATGAAGCTGAATCCGGAGAAATATACATTCAGAGTCGGATCGGGAAAATTCCTGGGCTTCATCGTTTCTCACCGTGGAATTGAAGTCAATCCTACTCAGATCAAAGCCATCGAATCAATTCCAGATGTACTCCACAATCGGAAGGACGTCATGAAATTGACCGGAAGAGTGGCAGCCCTGTGAAGGTTTATATCCCGATCATCAGACCGATGCAAAAGTTTCTTCGATGTTCTAAAGCAAAACAAGGAGTTCGAGTGGACCCCCGAATGCCAACAAGCGTTGAAGGAACTCAAAAAGTATCTGTCCAATACACCACTGCTCTCTACACCTCAACATGGGGAGCAGTTGCTGATTAATCTGGCAGTTTCAGAGTCGTCGGTAAGCGCCGTTCTAGTTCGGGAAGAAAAAGGTAAACAACTTCCTATCTATTACATTAGCAAAGCTCTAATTGATGCAGAAACACGATATCAACCCTTGGAAAAATTGGCTTTAGCACTAGTAACTGCTGCTCGTAAGTTACGCCCTTATTTTCAAAGTCATTCAATAGCCGTGGTAACAACCTTTCCTTTGCGAAATTTTTTGCACAAACTTGAATTTTCGGGAAGGTTAGTAAAGTGGGCTATAGAGTTAAGTGAATTTGATATTACCTATCAGCCTAGGGTAACAATAAAATCACAAGTTTTAGCAGACTTCGTGGCGGATTTAGAAAAGGATGTCGTTCTATATGCTGGGCATGCTCCTGGCACATGGACCCTATACACTGATGGCTCTTCGAGCGTCAAAGGGTCCGGTCTCGGACTGGTTCTCATCACTCCATCCGGAGAGACCGTCAGGCAGGCCATCAAGTGCCCGTTTATTACTAACAATGAGGCCGAATATGAGGCCGCTATTACAGGATTGGAGCTAGCCCGAAGTTATGGAGCAAACATCATCAAACTCAAGAGTGATTCTCAATTGGTAGTCAACCAGGTGACCGGAGGCTTCATTGCACGAGAATCTAGAATGCAAGTGTACCTTGCCCGGGTGAAGGAGCTCCTGGCCCAGTTCGATGAATGGGAGGCACTTCAGATTCCACAAGAAGAGAACCATGAAGCCGACGCTCTCGCGAATCTAGGGTCAATAGCAGAAATGGGGGCGGCCAGCTCTTCAGCTGTTGTTCAACTCCTTTACACGACCATAGACCGGGAAAATTTCGAAGTTAACACCATCAACACAACTTGGGACTGGCGGAATGAAATCACGAACTATCTTCTTCATGGGACTCTGCCCGTTGACACAAAAGCTGCTCGCAAGCTCAGAATAAAAGCTGCTCGGTATACAATCATCAACGGCGATCTCTACCGCAAAATATTTGCAGAACCCCTCGCAAAGTGTCCCGGACCGGATCAAATCAACTACGTGATGAGGGAGGTCCATGAAGGCTGCTGTGGCAATCATTCTGGGGGCAAGGCATTAGCCCGCAAGTTGATTCGCAGGATATTATTGGGACAAAATGGAGAAGGATACGAACGAGTTTGTCAAAAAATGTGACAAATGTAAGAGGTTCGCACATCTTCTTCATCAACCGGCAGAACCACTCCACTCAATCATCTCCCCGTGGCTCTTCATGAAATGGGGAATGGACATAGTCGGTCCACTTCCCACGGTGCCCAGATGAATGTGCTTCTTGTTGATCATCACCGATTACTTCACCAAGTGGGTCGAAGCAGCAGCATACGCGAGGATACGACAAACGGAAGTCGTTGATTTCCTTTGGCGTTTCATCATGTGTCCCTTGGGAGCACCTAAGGAAATAGTCATGGACAACGGCCCGCAGTTCATCGGCCAGAAAGTGACTAGGTTCCTCGACGACCTACATATCAAGAGGATTACTTCTTCTCCATATCATCCGGTTGCCAATGGACAAGCAGAGTCCACCAATAAAATAATCGTTGAATCCCTCAAAAAGTGCCTCGAGCAGGCCAAGGGATGTTGGACAGAGGAGTTACCTGGTGTACTATGGGCTTATCGCATGACGATAAAAATGAGTACTGGAGAGACATCTTACTCATTGGTGTACGGTGCAGACGCTTTAATCCCAGTCGAAATTGGAGAACCCAGTTTACGGTATGCACAGCCACTGAAGAATCCAACTCGGTAAACCTCTCCGAAGAGCTGGACTTCCTCAAAGAACGAAGGGAACTAGCGTTCGTACGGGTAGTCGCCCAAAAAGAACGAATTGAGCAATATTACAATCGGGGACTGCGCGTACGAAGTTTCCAGGTTGGAGACTTTGTGCTAAGGAAAGTGTCCCAGAACACACATGACGCAAATTCAGGAAAGATAGGCCCTAATTGGGAAGTCCCCTACAAGGTAATCGCCTCAGTCGGTAAGGGCTCTTATCGCTTAGCACGACCAGACGGTTCAACTGTGCCAAACAGTTGGAACGTGATTCACCTCAAAAGGTATCACTTCTGAGTGGTAAAACGGTTAGTTGTTTTCTTCCTACCTTTTACTTTTGCAACAATTCTTACTTTCATTATATTTCCTCTAAATGGTACTAACGGCCTGAACAAGGTCAGATCCGCTTAGCTCAACTGGTAGAGCTTGAGGTTCTTCAACTTTGCAGTTGTGGGTTCGAATCCCACAACGGACACACTCCTCGTTTGGTTATATGTATTTTTTTATTTACAACTTGTCTTAAATCTTTTTATGTTATCACTTCCCGTGTTCCAACATAAAAACAAGGTGGGTGGTGAGAGACCCCTGTAAGCCAGGTAAGACCTTCATAAAGGCAAAAGACCTTGTAAAAAGGAGAGCTTTCAAAAACTTATGTGACAAAGCTTCCACGAAAATAAGAGAAGTCGTTCACAAGGCCAGCAACTCGGCCAGAATTAAACTACAAACTTCCTGCGACAACTTTCAACTATCAAGACGATAAGCAAAGTTGGTTCGCAAAGGCCAATGATTAGGCCAAAAACTATCGACCATGACTCGGTCAGAATAAAAAAATCTGCGCAGATTATTCATAACCTATGACCTCTTCCTTGGGAAAGGCTAAGTTAAAACATTCGGACAGACGAGACCAGAACATAATAAAGTTCAAACTTCAAAAGCTCCTAAATATAAGGCACGAAGGCCACAATACATACAAATAAAAGATCAAAAATTCAGGCTAAATATAGTCATTGAATAGATCTAAAGTTATATATACATAATCCTGTAAAATGATAAAATACCGAAAACGGCTGACAGAAGTTTTACAGAGTGATCAAAGGCCAAATGGAACCGGCCACACAAGGATCAGAGAGTCCCTATGAGACCTCTATCCACAACCAACTAATCCGGCTCTCGCCAGATGTACAAACTTGCAACTTAATCAAATTTAGGGGCATCAGTTTTTAGGGCTACGATCAGAACCCGACGCACCAACTCCGTCGATTCTTCCATCGTCCCCCGAATTCTCGCCGTCATCTTCGTCTTCATTCTCATCTTCACCTTCAGACTCCTCAGGAGAGAGATTTAGTACTTGTCTTACTCCGCGAACAACGCTTTTTGTCTTCTGCAGCATCTCTTCAACAAGGATCTGCTTAGCCTGGACCTGCCCGAGTAATGAACGCTTAGCTTCGAGCACAACAAGCTTTGCCTTGATTTTAGATTGGTCACGCAGGTTTGACAAATCTTTAGATAGCGCGATTTGAGCACTAATTGACTGGGCAACCTGGTCCTTAGCAGCTTGGAGCTCAGCTCTGGCCCTAGCGGACTCTTCGTTAGCCCTTTGCCGATCCATCTCAGGAGATACACGATCATCAATAGCTCTGTTCAGCGAAGCCTTGCATTCTTCGAGTAGAACCTCCAGACCCTGGGCAGAGCATGCGAACCATTCCTTCTCTTCGGAAAGAAGGTCCTTCTCCTTAGTGAGTTCGTTAATCCGTTCAATTCGCTCGTTGTTAACTTCAGTTAATCGATTAACTTCACCCCCAAGGAGACCACACTTGATGCAGGGAAAAATACGCGGAAGCTAAACACGATACATACAATGCGGAAGCGATAAAAGATAACAAGAAATCGAGACTAGGAAGGCAAGAAAGTAGAAGAAAGAATCGAATTCAATTTACTAACGTTAATTGAATTCAAAAGGGAGAAGGGAAACTCGAACCTTACAATGGAATCAAACTAGGTGTCGATCTCCATAGGTTCCAAGTCGAGACATACACGAGCCTCGGGCTCAAACAAGAAGGGCTCGGCCTCTTCAATGTTCTCTCTCAATTCTATCCTCTAAACAATGACTAACTTCCTAATGAAATGGCTAAGGGCTGTATTTATAGTTTTTCCTAACCCCTTGCGCAATGACTAAAATGCCCCCAAAGTGGGCTAAGACATAAAAGGCCACTTAAGGGCAAAACAGGAAAATTACATAAAATCCCGTCTAAGCTTACAGGGGGAGGCGCTCCGCCTCAGGGCCCTTCAGGGAGGGGCGGTCCGCCTCAGTGGGGGAGGCGCTCCGCCTCTTGCAGGGTCCAGAGGGCTGCACTTCATTAGGCGGTCCGCCTGGTTTTCAGGGCGGTCCGCCTCTTCCTGTAGCTTCTTGAGGCTCCCCAATTTGTGTCCCTCGAGCCTCTTCTTTGGTGCCTATGTGCTCCTCCTTCCTTGGCGCTCCAATGCATGATCTTCAAGACGTTTCCGGAGCCCTTGACTTGTATCCTTTGTGCTCTTCAAGCTTGGTTCTTGATGGTTGTCGTTTAGGCCAATTTGCCCGGCATCATCCTCCCCTTCTTGAAAGGATTTCGTCCTCGAAATCACACCATCAAAACCTACAATCAAAGCAAGCACAACCAAAATTTCCTACTTCACAAGTAGGTTAGCATTAACAAGAAAAGTGCAAATTGTGTGGAAAACACACTCTTGTGATAGAGCCAAGCATCAACACCCATTAAAAAGCGTATATCCCCAAAGGACACAATAAGTTCTTGGCTCAACAAGAACAAGCACTCAAAATCATAACAAGCAAAGAGATCAAAGTCATGTAACATGTAGCAATCAAATATCCTATGACCCCTAAGCTTACTATCAACACACCAAGCCTTCAAATCAATTTTATCACAATGTGACACATCGGCTTTGGCATGACCAACACTCAAGGTGTGCTCAACATGTGGGATGGAGTAAGTGAAATAGTTCAATTCACAACTAACATCGATTACTCCACTCCCCTTCTTACGAGCATTCTTATACACACCAAGAGGCTCCTCCGCTCCTCCAACTATTCCTCCAAGATAAACCTCGTCACTTGACAAACTCCCAAGGGAGGTCTCAAACAAAGGATTATCTATAGAGTTAGGCATCTCAATCCAGGGAGGTTCAAACTCACACTCTTCCCTAGTTTGATACAACTCACCATTCTCATTGATGTGGCCCTCATACAAAGGATTAGTATAGGCGCACTTCTCAAGCTCGCTAGCAAGCAAAGGTGAAGTTCTCAAACTAGAGATCACATCTACACTTGAGGAGTCATCGAACACAAGTCGATCTATCTCATTCTCAAGAGACTCCTCAAGGTTACAAACTTCCCCACTACGACACAAGATACCACCGCTAGCAAATAAGCAATCAAAGGGAAGAATAGGATAATCATGCAATTCATCTTCTCCTTTATCAAACATGGGTGGGGTGTCATAACAAGGGTCGCAAACAAGGTCAACTTCAATATTGTCACTAAAGAGAGGTTCAATGAAAACCGAGCTCACATCATGATGTGGCTTTTCAACCCTCTCAACTAGTAGTTCATTTTCACACACAAATTGACCCAAAGGATCTACACTAGTTGCAAACACATTATACTCATGCAAATCATCAACTAGTATAGAGCTTTCACAAACAAGATCACAAGACAAGGAAGTTTCATGCTTAAGGAAAGAAGAACTATCACATACCTTTGAGTCGCACTCGGGCTCACTCAATGTACTTGAAGCATCATGGGTAGTTCCTTCACCTCGTAGCTCACATTTGACTTCTCCTTCACCTTGTCTTTCCATCTCAGAAATGGTTGAGGCTCCATCGGTTTGCCTCCAAGAATACCTACACAAGTACTCAAACAAGTAGAAGAAAAAGATAAAGGGTTAAGGTTAGAATAAGGGGTGTCCTCACTCTCAATTTTTCTTTTTCCCTCTTTCTTTTCCCTCATTTTCTTTTCAAGGTCGGGTGTAGATTCGGGTGGTGACATCCCACTCACATCACTCATCACATCCTCTCCTTTTTCCACTCGAGGAATGTCACCGGTCACTCCCTTACTCCTCTCTATCTTTTGTCTCTCAAATTCGGGAGAATTGGGACGAGGCCCAAGAATACCCATAGCCGGAGTAGGCGGACTTTTTACATCAACCCGGAATCTAGGACTTGGAGACTCATCACTTGATGTCTCCTTCTTCTTCATTGGTGAACCACTTGGTTTTGCAATTTGTAGTTGGTTCACCTTGTTGACAATTGCCAACTCTTTTCTAGCACTTGTCCCACCACTTCTTGCAATTGTAGGACTTCTAGTTTGCACCTTTTCAACCATGGAATGAAGTTCTTGCTCCTTGCTCCTTTGCATAGCCATAGAAGGTGCACTAGTAGGCACTTGGCTCTTCGCCCGGTAAGGCACAAAGTCATAAACTCTTTGCCCTACGCCCACAAGATACGCATCCTTCACCACACTATATCGCACCCTCTTCCCCTCCAACCACGGCTCACCTATCCACACATCAACATGACGCATGGGATACACGTCACACCACACATAGCATTTATAACTCCCATGAGATATGAGTACCCGAGCCTCTTTAGAAACCCACACTCCATCATACTCATAAGGATGTTCTAGCTTGTGGCATGGTATCCTAAGCCTATCAACCAAAGAGGTGCTAATACAATTGGCATCGGTATCACCAATCTTGAGCAAGTATCCTCCAATACCATCTACCCCAACAACAAACCTTCTTCTACCCAAGCGTTGTAGCGTGGCATCCAAGTGAGAACTTGAATGCCCATGAGTGTCAACACCGACAACTTGGGTCTTCCTTATCCCTCCACTAGTGGTAACACCACTACTATAGTCCCCACACGAGCCATAATCTCCACGATCAACATTCGACATTGTCGCAACACCAAGAACAAAACCTCCCAAAAGTCACTCCCTCACGTGTTTCACTCAATTTATGAACACTCAAGAGCGAGGCCTTTACAACTTGGGAACCAAGGTGATCACAACTAGCATGTCCAAGTTAAAGTTCGGAATGGAGTTAATGAGACTCAATGGACGGACGGTTATTTAAAGTGCGCACTTGAGGCCAAAGAAAGTTCTACGAATCTTCTTTGATTTCTAATCTCCTCTAAGCACGAATACCCTAATACGCTAAAGGATTAGTGTCTCTCAAGTAGGCCAATTACCTTAGAAACACTAACCAAGAAGCCCGTGGGCGAATAACAATGAAAACCTAGGCAAAAAAACTACCCGGAAAAACCCTTCAGGAAGAGGCGCTCCGCCTCAGGAAAATCCAGAGGGCAGCCCAGAGGGAGGCGGTCCGCCTCAAAATCTAGGCGGTCCGCCTAGTGCATTTTCCTGCAACTTTGCACAACGCGTTTTTGGCTCGTTTCGCACCCAAAAATCCAACGTTTTCAACCCGAAACACAAAATCAATGATACACAAAGGTGTATACAACTATTATAACCAATCCCCAATGGTTTTAAACCTCCAACAAACAACAACAAGCTTCGGATCAAGATTGAAGCGTTTTCAAGAAATTTTCAAACTTTGAGATTTTGATTTTTGAAATTTTTGAATCGTAACACCAAAATGTGATATATGGGTACCAAAACAACGGGAATACTATAAGGAACAAACCCCAATACTTTTTAACACTTGGGGATTCGAATCCAACCCGATCTACCAAATTTTTTTCAAGTTTTCAAGTTTTTTCAATTTTTTTGTTTTCTTCTTTTTCAAGAACAACAAGAACAACACATCAACAATACTAACATATGGAACAAGGAACGGGGGGTTTGTAAGAACATAACCCGAGCCTTGCTCTGATACCAACTGATGCAGGGAAAAATACGCGGAAACTAAACACGATACATACAATGCGGAAGCGATAAAAGATAACAAGAAATCGAGACTAGGAAGGCAAGAAAGTAGAAGAAAGAATCGAATTCAATTTACTAACGTTAATTGAATTCAAAAGGGAGAAGGGAAACTCGAACCTTACAATGGAATCAAACTAGGTGTCGATCTCCATAGGTTCCAAGTCGAGACATACACGAGCCTCGGGCTCAAACAAGAAGGGCTCGGCCTCTTCAATGTTCTCTCTCAATTCTATCCTCTAAACAATGACTAACTTCCTAATGAAATGGCTAAGGGCTGTATTTATAGTTTTTCCTAACCCCTTGCGCAATGACTAAAATGCCCCCAAAGTGGGCTAAGACATAAAAGGCCACTTAAGGGCAAAACAGGAAAATTACACAAAATCCCGTCTAAGCTTACAGGGGGAGGCGCTCCGCCTCATTGAGGGAGGCGCTCCGCCTCAGGGCCCTTCAGGGAGGGGCGGTCCGCCTCAGTGGGGGAGGCGCTCCGCCTCTTGCAGGGTCCAGAGGGCTGCACTTCATTAGGCGGTCCGCCTGGTTTTCAGGGCGGTCCGCCTCTTCCTGTAGCTTCTTGAGGCTCCCCAATTTGTGTCCCTCGAGCCTCTTCTTTGGTGCCTATGTGCTCCTCCTTCCTTGGCGCTCCAATGCATGATCTTCAAGACGTTTCCGGAGCCCTTGACTTGTATCCTTTGTGCTCTTCAAGCTTGGTTCTTGATGGTTGTCGTTTAGGCCAATTTGCCCGGCATCAACACTGCTCTACCGGAATCTTGTTCTCCTTCAGAGCATCCAGCAACTCTTTCTTTACCTCGAGTACTTGATCGACGTTGTTGATCCTGGAGCGGAACATAAGACATCATACTTGACTGGTGGAACAAAATAAGCAAAAGTTAGAAATCTGAAGTCAAACTATCCCCAACACAAGCGGTAAAAACTTACCTGGGCAGAATCGGCGGCAATTGCAAAAGCCAACTCCTCGTCACTCATTCCTCTCATTGTCCATTCCTCTCGGGGGCCGATGAGTGAAGAGACAGCCTTGGCTAAACTACCCGGCCTGGATATGAAGTTAACGTCAGGGGCTAGCCTCATGGTATGCTTCCTCTCGCAGTACTTGGGTTCCCAAGCCTGTTCAGAGGGGTAGTTTGGACCAAACTTGTAGCGCACACCCCTAATATCCTTTAATCCGATCTGACCGTCGATGACTGACCGCCAAATAAGCCTTGTTGTTGATAAGTTGGAGTCACCCTCCACTCTAGGATCTATCGTGTCGCACTCGCGAAGACCAACAGGCGTCGCCCCCTCAGTGGCCACATTTTCCAGGTCCTCGAAACGAAAAACATGAAGACCTCGGCCACCTTCTTGGGGAACCTCTTCTCTTGTCTCTTCTTTTTCTTCTTTTTCTTCTTCACCTACTTTCCTTTTCCCTTTGTAAACACGGGAAGGAGCCGCCTTCACCGCGTCATCAACTCGGGGACCCCTCTCCGGAGTACGGGCAGCCTCTTCCTCGACTTTCTTCTTATCACTTCGGAGATAAGGTTTTCGCACAAGGGGTTCATTAGTTTCAGTCTCAGTATCTGAAACATCAATCACCACCCTGTCTAAACCTTCTCCCCGTGCAGACTCGGGGACTTCGGCAGTAGTCTTGATATTCTCTTCTGCAGACTCTGGTACATTGGCCTTGGGCGAGGACTCACCCCTAGCAGTTGAGGTTTGCCCGGCAGCAACGGAAGTCTTACGTGTAGACCTTTTCCGTGCTCCGCCCTCACCCTGGTTCTTTTTCTTCCTCTTCAAAGAACCAAGGCCACTGGATAAGAGCTCCTCGCTACCTTCCCTGCCGCACAGCGCCTCTACTGAAGCCAGTTAAGATGCTACTTCGGCATTAGGGTCAGCAGTAGAATCAGGAGGCACGACCGGAGAAGGAGGAGCAGGGAAAAAGTCCTCCTGAGTACCCAGACCTACAAAAGGCAGGACAATCAGACACAACGAAAATACGAAGGAAAGAAATGGCTACAACAGCAGAAAATTCTCACCGTGAGTCTTCACGGTCAAACTCTTCTGCGTAGCAAAGTACGCCTATTCTCTCCTTTCAGGAGAAAACTCCTTCAAGATCGCCTCGGCCCACGCCGTCAGCTCATCAACGGATATGAGCCCGTCGCAGGGTCGCTTGGCAGCTACAAAGAGAAGTCAAAGGGTTAAGCAAACAATAAGAGAAAAAAGAAGCACGAAAAACTCAAAAGAAAACTCGGGGACCTACGCTTCTTGTTCCAGACCTCGGGCAGGTAAGCTTGGAGTTGAGGGACAAGGAAGTAGTGCGCACGAACACATACCGGTGTAACCAACCCCGGTCGCCGGTGTCTTCGGAGCTGCACACCAAGCCCTTGCTCCCACGCATCCTGGCGTTTACAAAACCGTCTTGAAAATTTATATACTATACAAAGAAATAAAATGTTCGCATTCAAAAACTTGGTCGGTTGCTGCCGCAAACCAGTCCAAGAGTGTAACTATTCTATATACACTGGGGCACAGTTGCCCCGGGCAGAGCAAATACTCCCTGCAGAGCCTTTCAAGCACAGGATGCAGGGGTAGTCTACATCCAACTGTAAAAGGGTAGGTGCACATAGCTGTCCACCCAGCCCTGTGTGAAGTAATGTTCTCCTCTTCAGAAATCGGCAAGAGGGGGACACTCTCGTCCCCAGTCGCAGTCTATTCTGACCCGTGGGATCAACTCTGATGTGATCCCAGACTTAAATCTATACGCCGGCCAATTGCGTATATCCCCATGATTGCTGGAAGCTTTAATGCTGCAGTCTTTTTCTAATTCACCCCATTTCTTGGGGATAATCTCCGCAGCAGTGGCCTGAGTAGCCCTAGGCCTGGGGGTAGCAGCCGAAGAACTACCAGCTGCATCCATATTTTGGCTTTTTCTAACTCTGGAAGACATAATTGAGGAGTTCACAAGAAAAGTTGAGAGGTGTTCAAAGAATTTTCAAGATTTAGCGGAAAGAAAATGAAAGCAAGTAAAAAGTTTCTCGCTCAACGAACCCCTATTTATAAGAACAAAAATCCAGCCCAACAAGTTCCCTCGAGACACGTGGAGAATATCCAAGAGGCCACGATCAGATCCAACCGTCAAAAGAAGAAGTAGTTTTCACCAACTTTTACAGTATCATCATTACCTTGAAGTGCAGCGGTCACCTCGCGATCAGTAATCGACGTGTGCACGTGACTGAAGCGGTTAAAATCATTATTTTTACCCTTGGAACGCGCAGTAGTCACTTCAGAGCGGACTGCAGACTCGCAGGCATGCCAGCTGCAGTTACTTTTTTATACAGCGCATTTAATGCGCACGTCACAGGAATTTGTCACGTAACTGATGAGATATGTGCGTCACTTATCCTCGTCATACAAAGATTGGATTTTGCAAAGTGGAAATTCCCGCCAAAATTCACATCCACTACTCGAGCAGATACTCTGCTCGAGAAGTGCGGGGACTATCTGTATAGATAAAAGCTGACGTCGTCTAAAAGGTGATAGCACGGGCAGAAGTTCCACCGGACAGATATCTAGCGGGCAGACAACTAGCCAGACGGTTACACGAACATACTCAAAGAAGCTATGTAACGCCTCGTCAGTCAACACGATCTGAATGAGCAATTATTAACCTGATCATGTGCGATCACTCAATGAATGGTCTTAAAGGCAGTAACTACGACCCAGCGGTTACGTATCCAACGGAGTTGGATACGTGCCCAGCGGTTACCATACTCAACGGACGCCTACGAGACCTATAAATAGCACTCGTTCTAAGCCATTGTAACACAACTTTACTTCTTGTCTACAACAGTCAATAATAATAATACTCTCTCAGTCTTGCTCAAATACTGTTCTTTGCTTGCTTTTGTTAAGTAATTGGTTCTAGTGCGATCAGTGACGAGGGAATCTCACCGGGGTCAAGTGATCCAATACGGGGTCAAGTGATCCAATACGGTTACCTCCATCTATTTTATTATGCTTTAACTTTATTCATTCTTAGTTACATACTGTCTTCTTGTTGCTAGTTATTATTACTGGAAATCACGAATACCATCGATAATCTAACAGTTATCGCAATTCCTTATCTGAACTCTTAATCTAAACTATTGATCGTGACTCCGCAAAATATAAATTTAATTGTTAATTGGCCTAAAATCGAATCCGGGTTAAACAGTCGTAACAATGAATTGTGAATACTAAATTGGTTATAAATTAAGAAAAGAAGTGTTCATGACCAAGATTCAACAAATGTCAACCTCTATGAAAATGCACAAAGTCTTGCCAGCCAACTGTTCGCTATTATTTTTAAGATGAATGTACAAGTATTTTTTGTTCCTTTTACATTTTTGTTCTATCCTTTTGAACCACGGAATATGGAGAATTTGATTAACATAAATACTTGTCGAGTCGAAAAGTGTAATTCAATGTACTCTTATAGCCATCTGGATACAATTAGGTAACGTCCATGTCACATATTCACGTTGTACATTGACATGTCAACTTATCTTCCTCCCTCTGATCTCTTCTGTACATTTCAACATTTTCTTCTTTGTTCTTTTATCTATAATATAGCTCGTACTTTGGATATTTAATGCCATACTTGCATTCTCTCACCAAAATATATTGCAAATCTCTCACATCTCCTCATTGAGGCATATGTGTTTCTCATTTTCACATATTCGAACCATTTAAGTTTCGCTTCATGCATCTTATCCACCAGTGCATAATTTTATTATATATATATATATATATATATATATATATATATATATATATATCTTCTCGGGGAAGCGGTGCTCTCTTTCGCATAAGCCCTTTGTTAAGTAAGGTGATGGTGCTCTTTATCTGCTGCTTTCCCTCCTGGCAAGTGACTTAAAGAAAACAAGTGAAGTAAGCTCCCCCCGATACAAGCGAGCTAAGGGGCTTGAAGTTATCCCAATACCAGAGAGACACTTCACAGAGTGTGATACTAATGGTTAGGGGGATGGTAGTAACCCAACTGCAAGCACATGAACTCGCTATACCAATAGTTCTCTGCCCGCAACCCCAGCTCCTACTTCGAATGATAGAACGATTCGAAAGGGGCATACGTACGGCTTTGACTAAACGACTAACTAAGGCTAACGGAATAACAGAATCGGAAGCAGACGTAATCGAAAGAAAGCTTGGGCCGAATGGAAGGGGCTTGCAACGATATATATATATATATATATATATATATATATATATATAAATGATGTATGGGTGCATGAAAATTTTTAGACCAAACCACACAATATCTAGCTAAAACAAAAATAGACGAAAGTATTTTCTTAATCTTTTATCAAATTATTTAATTGTCCTTTATGTTTTAAACCTATTTGTTACATTTTTATTATTTTTTAAGTAACAAGTTACTTTCAAGAGTTGTTTTTTACCCACTTCCTGAATACTTTAATCAAAATAAAAAAAAAATTCAAAGTGAAAAGTCTCAAATTTACCATGTTTGATTTGCTTGTTTAGGAACAAATTAAAATTTAGCGTGTCTGATATTCATTATTTTGGAACCAACCTGATAAAAAAAAGGATGTTATGGAATTCAAACATGAATGGTCTTACTCTGCAGTGAACACCATCGAATACTGGGCTATGTCTCTCTATTGTTTTAAAAGTGTTCAATATATAATATATACTCATAAAAATCAATATTTCGCCTACTTACACGACATTATTTTCCAACAAAGGGTAGTCGCCTGACCACCCTCGGCATAAGGTGGCTCCACCACTGACCTACTCCCACCTTATCCCGAATCATAAGTTGATAATCCCAATTAATTATAGTGAAGAGAGACCCTAACAATTTGTCATATGCGGGGTGAATTGGTGTTTATAAGCACTGACAATTGTCTTATAAAGATTAGCTTTCACAATAATTTTGGTGGATTTTCTTAACCAAGCCACTGCCTATGAATTGGTGGCACATTCTTCAATAGGGACACGATCAACCTAGTTGACATCAGCTACTTTTAATCAGTTAAATAGAACAATTATAAAAAATATACGAGAAATAAAAGGAACAAAAGAACCGATAAAAAAATAAAAAAAATAGATAATATTAAAATAATAAAAAGTGGAACTCAATAATAATTTAATAATGGCTCCTAACCAATCATGCAATCTAATCTTACCCAAAGCCATATGTACTTGTCAGGTTGAATCACTTTCATACACATCTCCACGCGCCTCACTAAACCCTTCTTTTTCACCCAATCAACAAGTACACCACTTCCGTTAAAACCGGAACCGTAATCACCGTTAACCGTTAATCATTTTACCGGTTTCTCCGGTCAAAAAGAGAATCTAACAAACAGCATAAAGTACCCGTACTCCACGCATTAACACTTGTACCATACGAACAAACAAATTGTACATCACGCAGCAAGAGCTGTACCTAAAAGAGTAGAATAAAAGTTTACTGTTTAGTCAGAGTTTTTTCTTGGCCATTCACACAGAGATGATAGAGACAGAGATACTGTTTTGTACAGAGAAAAAAAATACTCCGTATGAATCTATACATACATATATAAATGTATAAATATTTTTAGAGAGAGAAAGTGTTCGAATTGAAGATTTGTAAGAAGAGGTAGAGAGAGAAGGAAAACTTCTAGAATTTTCTCTCTCTAAAAGTCTGTAATTTTCTCGGGAAAATTATTTTTGATATTTAGGGTTTGAATTTTGATTACAAAATGTTAATCCGATATCCGTACGGGTAAGAATCGGAGCTCCGATAAGCTATAAGGAATCATCTAGGGTTTCTAATTTGGGGGGAATATGGATGTGGATTCAACGATGTCACCGGAATCCGATCACGATCAGAATAACGGCGTGTCGTCGGCCGGAGAATCTCCACTGGAGGAGCAGGAGAAGTCGGAAAGTTCTCAGCAGCAGGGGAGTAGTAGTCCGGTGGTGGCGGGGCCCAGGTGTGCTCCGACGTATACGGTGGTGCAGCCGGTGTTAGAGAAGAAGGAGGACGGTCCGGGGCCTCGGTGTGGGCATACGTTAACGGCTGTACCGGCGGTAGCAGAGGAAGGTAGTTCGAATTATATTGGTCCGAGGCTTATTCTATTTGGTGGTGCAACTGCACTTGAAGGGAATTCTGGTGCTTCAGGAACTCCTTCTTCTGCTGGAAGTGCTGGCATTCGTACGTTTATTGTTTCACTTTATTTAATTCATAGCCAATTTTTGGATTTTGATTAGGAAAATAGTGTATTTTTCCAGTTGGGTAGATTAAATGGAATGAGTGAAGTTATATTTACTGGTCTTGAAGAAGCTGTGATTACTATTCCAATGCTCAAGCTTGAAAGAAATGAAACTTAATCTATGTAAAATAATCAAGTGATAGAAGAGTTCTTCGAGTTTTTTTGTCCCCTGGGCTTTGATCTAGTGGTAACTGGTAAGAGAGTTACTTGTGATGTGTGAGTTAGGCGTGCGTCAGGAGTTCGAACCTTGCTGCGAAAAAAGCCTGGTATTTAAGTGGAGAAAGGTAGAGAGACAAACCCCTTATTCACCGAGTTTCGAACATCACGAGGTTTTTTTGATAACCTCGAGTACTTTTAATGTAGGTCCTATACTTTCTAGGAGTGGTTTAGCCTTTGGAGATTTATATGTTTAGAAAATACAGAGAATTTCTAATACTTTTTGTTTTTTTATTTGCATAACATTGGCTCGAGATGGGTTGAAATGGAGTAACATGGTCACTGAGGTTTTCAGATTGTTGATCCCTGCTAACCTACTTGTTTGGTTGAGGGTTGTAGTTGTTGTTGGAAGAAATCTACGAATATCTTGGGTAGAGAAGCGCAACGTGATTGATCAATAGAATCGTGTGTGACAATATGGTGTACCTTCTAATTGCAGGGTTAGCAGGGGCTACAGCTGATGTTCACTGCTACGATGTTTTGACAAATAAATGGTCTAGGTAAGTGGTGATTGGTGTCAGCGGTGAGCTGTATTCCTTGTGGTTTAATGAGAATGGATAAAGTATGTGTCTTTCGTAATGATTAACAGGATGACTCCGATTGGAGAGCCTCCCACACCAAGGGCTGCTCATGTTGCTACAGCTGTTGGAACTATGGTTGTTATTCAGGTTGGTAAACTGATAGCATTTTGTTTGCATTCTTGCATGATCATCTGCTTCAGCTAGTTGAGATGCCTTATCCTATCCATCCCAGGGTGGAATTGGTCCAGCCGGTTTGTCAGCGGAGGATCTTCATGTTCTTGACCTTACACAACAACGTCCACGATGGCACAGGTCAGCACTTAGTAGTTGGATTAAAGACAGTTTTGATGAACATGGTGTACTGATGAAGTCTGAAATATGGAAGTGCTGAAAGTTTGTATCATCAGCTGCTGATTAAATTCCTTTTTGATCTTCTTAGGGTTGTGGTCCAAGGACCTGGTCCAGGGCCACGTTATGGACATGTCATGGCTTTGGTAGGGCAAAGATATCTCATGGCTATTGGTGGAAATGATGGTTAGTCTCGGGAAGAGGCCTCCTATTTCATTTAAGTAATAATTTAGCCTTAAGAAATAAAATTTTGGTCTGTATTTCAGGAAAACGACCTCTAGCAGATGTTTGGGCTTTGGACACAGCTGCCAAGCCATATGAATGGCGCAAATTGGAACCTGAGGGTGAAGGTCCACCACCTTGCATGTAACTTTCACTATCTTTTCTTGAAGATGTGTTTTAAGTCTTTAATTCCTCATTGTACATGACTTTCACTATCAAAGAAGTAGCATGTGGTACACAGTGGCAATCTTCAGTGGCTGTTTGAAGTGCCTTTTTAAAATTTTCTTACATTAGAAGAATGAACCTGATCCCTTTGATAAGTGAAAGATAGCCTACTGGTGAAACCCTCCACTTTCAATCCCGTGCTTTCTGCACCTTCTTGATGTCTTTTAAGAAATCTACCTACTTCAAGAAATTGTCTCCTTTTATTTTACTTTTGGTCTAAACAAGATGTCACAAATGATGTGGGAGAATTAACCGATTTCATGGGAAATTTGTAATTAGTTTTTAGAGCAGCTTACTTTTTGATGTACATAAGGAACTTAGCACCAGGGTGGTGCTGATTATGGGGATATTTAATAATATTGTTACCTTTATCAAAAAAAGAAATCTACCTACTTCACCCAAAAAAAAAAAAAGGAAACTCTCAACCCCAACGATAAGGTTGGAGCTTTTAGCCACCAAAGGATCACATTACAGTGGGAAAGAGACTGTTGGGCTCCTTTGTCGGGGGTTTGGAGGGTTGGTTTATCCATATAAAAAATTGCACATATCTCTTGTACCTATTCGATTAAGAAAATGCCTCTTTTCATTTCCTAAAATTTACCCACATGGTGATACTCTATGTTAACTAAGCCCCGTTCAAAGTCCAATTATTCAATGTATTTTTAGAGGAGGGGTGGCCTCTTTTCTTTTACTTAAAAAGTATGTATTACTTATTAGAACTATAATGGATTATTGACATATAAGAAAACTGTTATGATTTCATATGTTGTGTGGCTAGAGATGTCATTTTGTCAGTAGATGATTTAAGGAAATGAAATTGCATAATAGTCAGTTAGTGTTGCTTCTTGTTGAAAACTTGGACACGAGGTGAATCATCCTCTAGTGCACTTTTGGGGTAGAGTTATGGGCTCTAGTCTTTTTCACTGTCAGTGCTTTGTAAGCGCTACCTGAAACGGTTGTGGCTTCCTCAACTAGTTGGAGGATGAAAAAACTGTATACCAGAAAGAAAGAGCTGTGTAAGGCATTCCTTATGGTCTTTCTTTTGTTAATTTGGAAGGAAAGAAATACAATATTTGAAGGTGTAGACAATCCTTTGTGGAGAGTTGAGAGCTCCCTTTCGTTTAATCTGCATTTGGTGTAATACAGATACTCCATAATGTATGCATTGTTGGTTGGATTTTGATATTCAATATTGTATACATTGTTGGTTGGATGTTTGATGTATTTCGTACCACGTGGGACATGATCTTGGGAAAGTGTAGATAAGATTTTATGACTTGTGAAAAGTAGTATTGAGCTTGTTATAGTTGCAATTTCAATACGTGAAGATCATTTTATATAGTTTGATCATTTTCTACGTGATCTCCATATGAACCGGTTGGTACGCTGTAACCATGTTGGTTGAAGGAAGGATCGAAAAGGGACTAGGTAGACTAAATTACATGGAAGAAATTGTCTCGGATGATCTACTATCTCTTGAAAGCCATATAGACTAATGGTAATTGGGAATAATGGAAGAAAACAACATATAATGATACCAATTTGTCGGGATAAGGCTTAGTTGTGTTAGATTGAACTAGTTTAATTGAAGTGATATGGACAGTTTTAATTTATATAACCGATCCTAACTAGCTTCGGTTAAGACATAGTTATTTTTGTATTGCGTAACAATTTGAGCTAATGATATGTACCCCAAAGGTATTTTCCATGAGATTAGTGTTTAGCTTTGCTGGTGTTATACAGTTCTTTTGCGCACTAATGTTGACACCTGATTACTGGGCATGGGATTTTTTACCAGACTCATAAGAATCAGAGGCATTACCTGAGGGATAGGCCCATTATCCACTGAGTTTCGAACCGTGTCCCACTGGACTTTTGGGATTTCTCGGTTATAAAAAAAAGTAAAGATTGAGAGGCATTACCACATATGGTAAATGAGAGCATGTCGAATAAGGACATGTGAGGAAATACTATCCTTTCCTAATTATAGTCTTTTCATAAGAGCAATTTTCATGCATTTAAGAAATAGTTCCTTTATATTTAAATTCTCAAAATTCGTCATACTTCATATACATTTAACATGCTTTTTATCCATTCTCAATACCATGTCAACATTTTCTCACTTCGTTGTATTCATTGCTTTAAAAAATTTGGCAACTGAAATTTAAACTTATTAATGTCGCACTCGAACAGTTTGGTGTGTGGAACTGGTAGAGATACGATGCTAGGATGGAAGTTAAGAAGTAGTCGGAGAGGGATATTACTCATGTGGACAACATTGTAAGAAAGGAACCAGTGCGTTTGAAAAGTTGAAATACCAGCGCATTTGATAAGGGGTGGGCCATTATTCACCGAGTTTCAAACCATGCGGCATTGGTGCGCAGTTTTCTCGGTTATTAAAAGAAGAGTTGAAAATACTGTCACAATATCTGATGTTTTTAGTTTTATTTATTTTTTACATTGTAGAGTGCATGTGATTTTGAAGCCTTGTTGAGAATATGATACTCTATTGAGTATAGACTACTTCAATAAAGACGTGAAACATTTGACTTCAAAGAAGAGAGAGTTTGCTGAGTTATTGTTCCTTACAAGTTTTTCATTTACAACAATAATTACTGCTCAGTTCCAAACAAGATCAGCTATATGAATCCTCGCTAATCATGTTTATCCGTGCAAAGTCATCTCATGCCAACATTATACCAAATAAAACTTAAAATTGCTAGAATTCTCTATATGTTTTACTGACATAAAAATCCCTAATAGAGCTAAAAGACTCAAAGAAAGCATAGGACCTAAAGTAAATATAAAATTTATCAAAACCTAGAACTAATCCTTATCAAAAATCAAAACCAAGAAAATGACATACATTGCTCTCTTCTTAGTGGAGGTACCTAGTTACTAGTACACTCATTGTGAGCCCATTTGCTTTAGTTATGATAGGCAGGTTTACTCCTTACATGTGTTTATATAGCAGGCTGTTCGATGGATTAGTTCAGGTGCATGCAGGGTAATTCAGACACCACTATCATTTATTAAAAATGGCATGCATAGGCTCGAGCAGTGGGAAATGCAGTCTTTCCATATCTGGATTATGATTATTTGATGAACTTTTGTGACAGGCTTAGCATATGTTGGTCTTTAATTTTTCAGAACTTCTACATTTGTTGACAGAGTTTTTTAGGCTATACTGTTTGTTGAACTGGAGCTGTCTGAGTGTTTGGTGGAAACATTTTACACATTTCTTCATCTGTATCTGAATTTTCTTGTGCAGTATCACTAGTTCCTCTATGATGTCTCACTATTAATAACTTCTTGTAACCCTAGCCTGGCCCTACCAGCCAGTAAATTAATGAAATCTAATCTGTTCTTGTTACTTGGCTAGGTATGCTACTGCAAGTGCCCGATCTGATGGTCTTCTTCTGCTATGTGGAGGGAGGGATGCCAATAGTGTGGTGAGTGAAGCATGTTTTCTGATTCTAACAAAACAAAAGAAGAAGAAAAGAAAAGATTAGAAAAGAAAAGAAAACTGATGGTTTTTTGCGCCGGTTTACTCATTGATTTTGTCATTACCTTTTTTAGTTGAACTTAGAAGGATATGTGTGAGAAAATTTGTTTTCATTCTAGCACAAATGCTGCTTTCTTTGCCTCATGCTATCTCCTTCTCTCTCCTCCTCTACGCTGCTTCTTCTACTTTTTATTTCCTCAAGTAGAGTCAGTTTCTTACTTTATTATGTGAATCCCGAAATCTTATTATAACCAATTTCTTGGCTGGAAATTGTATTTCAGTGATACATAGGTAGAGTTAAGGTATATTTTTGTTACAAAAGCTAGTTGTGTGACTTCAGCGCAATAAATTATTAATTTGGTGACTGTCCATGAAATTCACCCAGTGTACTAGGGATATAAGAGTAAAGAAAGATTTCCATGGTTTGTACTTACTGTAGGCCTTGTTGAGCCTTTGTAATTTCAACGTGATATCTTTTCGATAGATCATGTGATTTAGAAACTTTCAACTAGTGTTTCTATGGTATTTTGCCAACTCACTTAATATTAACAAACTTATCAACTATCTTTCTGGTTTTTATGCCCAATAAACTGTTTTTGAAAGATAATGTTTTGTCGACTTCATCCAGTTAAACCTAATATCAAAATTTCAGTGATGGGGTGGATTTTTGATTTATCATTGAATGAACGATGTATATTTGGTCCTTGAAGTTAAGGAAGTATATGCGGCATGGTGTGATGGTACTTTAGAAACTGTGTTCTCGACTCACTTTATGTGAGGTATAGTTGGCTGTGCATTTTGTGTTCTATTTCATTGGATACGACTGTAAACCTTGTTGATCTTGTGCATTAGCTTTGCCCATATTTACATAGAAGTTTATGTTGTCAATTTGATTGATAATAACAACAATACTCTGCCTCAATCCGAAGCTAGCTGTTGACAATTTGACTGATAGTGGCATAAATTTTTTTTGACATACTCATCTAGTCATCTGATAAGATCTTGTTTTTGGTACTCAAAAAAGGGTATGGTGATAGTGCAATCATGCTGACTTTTTTTTGCATATATAACATGTAGCTGAATATTGTAATAGGTGAAGAATGGTCCTACTGCTAGTCAAAATGTTAACATGCTTATAAAAAAAGTAATGTCAATACACTTCTGTACAATAATGAACTATGTCATGCAGCCTCGTTTATGAGTACTTATTTGATACGGGTGGCACTAGCATCTGGTATTATTAGTGTACTTCGAAGAACTTCATAGTACCCATACCTTTTACTATACCAGTTCGAGATGCGTATGTCAAAACATTTGAGGATCTATGTAACGTTAGTGATGATCCATGTATGATGTAACACTAATATTTTTGCTTGTTTTTTTTTCTCTGATTGTTTATTGGATGACCCTGAGCTGTTCCGTTGTTACTTCTATTGCTCATTGGATGATTATTTCCCTTTTCCTTCTCGATCCACAGCCATTGGCCAGCGCATATGGACTTGCCAAGCATAGAGATGGGCGCTGGGAGTGGGCCATTGCTCCTGGTGTATCACCATCCTCTAGATATCAACATGCTGCTGTATGTGTTTGTTTTGTTCCTTTTGTTAACTGCATCTTGTGACATGGATCTTGTGATGTATTTATCGGTTATGTTCTGGTACTATAGGTTTTTGTTAATGCTCGGCTCCATGTATCTGGAGGGGCACTTGGTGGCGGGCGCATGGTGGAGGACTCATCCAGTATAGCAGGTATTTTATTTAAAGTTTTGGATATCACCTTGTGAAGATGAATGATTTTGCTCAATTCCTTTATTTTGACATCTGGTTAAGTGTTATGTTAATCCCTTGTCGTCTTTATTCTTCCCCCTTGTCAGTTCTTGATACTGCAGCAGGAGTGTGGTGTGACACAAAGTCAGTTGTCACTAGTCCTAGGACTGGCAGATACAGTGCAGATGCAGCTGGTGGAGATGCTGCAGTTGAATTGACTAGACGTTGTAGACATGCAGCTGCTGCTGTTGGTGACCTTATATTTATTTATGGTGGACTGCGTGGTGGTAAGACTATAAGATAGACATCAGTTGGCGATCTTATATTTGCTTTCTTGTTTGATTTTCAGATGAACCTCGTCTTTATTTTTTTTGGAATTGTAAAGTAACTAGCTGATCAAAATACTGAAAGTAAAAAGTTACTTCAGTAACCAAAAGGATCTTACTTTTCTATCTTCGGCAGCAGAGATGCTGCTGTTGATTTAGGCATTCATAAATTTAAATCGTGCTGTGTTTTTGTCGCAGGGGTGCTGCTAGATGACTTGCTCGTTGCTGAAGACTTGGCTGCTGCTGAAACCACTAGTGCAGCTTCACATGCAGCAGCCGCAGCTGCTTCAGTAAATATGCATGGTGGAAGGATAGCAGGAAGGTATGGGTTTGGCGATGAGAGAACAAGTCAAACAGACCCTGAGGCAGTCAATGATGGCTCAGTTGTACTGGCAAGTCCTGTTGCTCCCCCTGTAAATGGTGATATGTATTCTGATATAAGCGCTGAAAATGCAACGCTTCAAGGATCTCGGTGAGTTTGCAGTTGCACAGGAGCAACTGTATCTGCTGTCTGTGTTTGTTAATTGCACCGTTAGTTTCTAAAGATATATCTTGTGGTTTGTTTTGTAGGAGACTCATCAAAGGTGTTGAATCTCTAGTGGAAGCTTCTGCTGCAGAAGCTGAGGCTATTACTGCTACACTAGCAGCTGCTAAAGCTCGACAACAAGGTAATGGAGAAGTTGAACTTCCAGATAGGGATCGTGGAGCCGAGGCAACGCCAAGTGGAAAACAGGCGTCTACTTTGATCAAACCTGATTCTGTAATATCAAATAATTCTGTCCCAGCTGGAGTCCGGCTACATCACCGTGCTGTCAGTGTTCAGATCCTTAATGCTTTGTGTTGGTCTTAGTTTGCTCGTTAAGATTGACTGCTGATATGCCTTAATGCTTTGAAGGTGGTTATAGCTGCAGAGACTGGTGGTGCTCTTGGTGGCATGGTGCGACAGCTTTCAATTGATCAATTTGAAAATGAAGGTAGGCGTGTCAGTTATGGAACCCCAGAAAATGCAACAGCGGCAAGAAAACTCTTGGATCGACAAATGTCCATCAACAGTGTTCCCAAAAAGGTACAATGATTTGTCAATTCAAGAAAGCAGTCATTTCTCTCATGGGCATGTAAATGCAGGAATATCAGATTGTATTTTTGTTTGTTTTTAAATGATTAAAACATGAACTGAAGACTATCCAAAAGGGAAGTTTGGAAGCACCAAATTTTAAATTTTAGCTGCTTCATCTAGGGAATTTGGTCTAAGGCTCTAAGCTGAGAAACTCTATGTCTCTGGAAGTTGAATAAGGAACTGGAGAGTAAAAATGAGGAACAGTAAAGGGGAAAAAAGGCGAATATTTTTATATTTCCATGTCTGTATCTTGTGGCCTAGTTGGGCGAGTTAGAGGTAGGGGGAGGGAAGGAGAAGAAAAGGTGGGAGACATTTGGACCGTCTGTCTTGAGTTAACGAGGTAACTATGTCTTGAGTTAATAAGGTAACTAAGGCCTCATATGTTTGCCTTAATGGAGGTCTTAATCTGAATGGTTCAGACCTCAGACCATTAAGTGCATTTGTTTATGATCTGACTATTTAAGGTCTGAAGATCTGAATCATGCAGGTAATCATTATAAGAGGCTACTCAGTTAAAGACCTTTGGTAAGATGGCCTTCCATCTACAGCCGCCATCACCACCAACCACCACCATCAACCACCTCCCCCATCACAACTGCCACTGTTGCCACCAACAAGGCTACAACCTTCATCATCGCAACTATCACTGATGTAAACACCAACATTTCCAACTGTGACCACCACCTGCCCCCACTACCAGCCACCATCATCACCGCCAGCCACCACTGCCTGCCACAATCTTCAAGTACCCTCACTACCACCAAACACCTCCATTGTCACTAACAACCACCACCATTACCACTAAAAGACAACCACCATCAGTACCACCAATATTGCCAACCATCACCACTACCACCACTGAGTCGCCGCAAATATCTCCACCTTCACTAATACCACTTCCACTATCACAACCACCATCATCATGCAGCCACCTCTGCCAGTGCTATCACAATCACCAGTATCGTACAACTTTGCCAACCACCACGTAACTATCTAATATTTTGTGGATATGGTATTTAAATTATGTTATTTGAATGTTATATTTATTAATTTATTTAATACTGATAAATTATAAACATTTTGATGTTGAGAAAAAACAAACAGTCTTAATCATTCAGTATTCTGATCTTAATACATCATCTTAATATTCAGATGTGCATTCAGATTTTGGCATATTAATTTTAATAAGAATAAATGACTCCTAAGCCCATCATTCTGAGTACTCGAGCAAAAGGACTTATTTGTGGAATATGCAACTGTCATTAGTTCAATAGCTTAGGCTGTTACATTCGTAATACTGCAGTTGGTTAGTTATGTCATTTCTTTTTCCTTTCTGCCTCAGGTTATCGCCCATCTTTTGAAGCCTCGTGGTTGGAAGCCGCCTGTTCGACGACAATTTTTCTTGGACTGCAATGAGATAGCTGATCTTTGTGACAGTGCCGAAAGGATATTTTCGAGTGAACCTAGTGTTTTACGGCTTAGGGCCCCTATTAAGATATTTGGCGACTTGCATGGTCAATTTGGGGATCTCATGCGTCTTTTTGATGAGTATGGTTCCCCATCAACTGCTGGGGATATAGCGTAAGTGCTTTGAGCAATCTTGTTTCTGCCTGTATTATTTTCTATCCGAGGTGTTCTTTCTACCTGTCTTAAGTTCCTTGGATGGCAGTATCTTAAAACATACCATCCTTTTGTTTTGAAAGCATATAGTGATTGAGATTGTGGTATTAGCACAGTTTACTTGTTGGTGTTACCATTTACTGTATGGGTAGGGTCTAGGTATCTTGGCAGCCCTTTTAGAAGCAAAAAAACGGGGGAAAACTTGTCTGGAAGGGGTAATTGAAAATTTTGAGAAAATATTGGTCACCTGGAAGAAATAGTACCTATATAGAGTACATATATAGTGTCTTTATTTCCTTCACCAGCAAATATTGAGAAATTTCTCAACTGAAAAGAATTGATTTTCTTTGGGAAGGAATCTGAAACAGCAACATCAACTTGCTGAAACATCTATGGTGACAACATTTTTAAAAAGGAGGTGGTCTGGGGGACAAAAATTCTAGATTATTCAATAAAACATATGTTGCTCAAGTTGATCTATGCACATTTAGAAGTAGGAATGGCCAAAATTGCCGCTGAACTATTTTAAAAGGCTCATACGTTAATAGTTGGGGTCATGGATGCCATTGCTGTGAGATTTTGGGTAAAAAAATGTCCTTATTTTGCCATTTCAGCAAACGGAGGCATTTAGTAAATAAAAAGAAGGGTTAAAAAGCAAAGAATACAAAACATGAAATAAGAAAAAGGAAACAAAGTTGACCAGTTCAACCCCCCCAAACCTCCCAACTACAATCTCCTCTCCCTGAATGCCTAATCTGTGACAGTATCTCTTGCCAGAAAATTCAATCGGTGACTGGCCCTTCCTTATTTTTTCTCTTCTCAAAATTACCGTGAAAAAAAAAAAAATCTTTTCCAAACCATCATGGAAAACCAGATCCACCACCGTCAATGACCAGTAACCGTCTACTGAGATCCTTTGCAGCAAGCTCCAACAGAACTGGCTTCTTTACTGATTTGGTTCTCTGTCTCTCTGGCTGATGATATTCTTTCAGGCCATGACTTCTTATGACATTTTGTGAGTCATAATTTTGTGAAACCCCTTAGGAGGTCAGCGATAATTTTCTGGCCGAACTCAGCAGTCAAGGTAGTGGTCCCTTGCATGCGCTGCTGGTGAGAGGGAGAGAAGTCTATGTTGGTTCTCACTGATAAGTTCTAGGGAGAAGGGGAAAGGTAGAAAAAGGAGAAAGAAAGAGAGGTCGCTGAAGATCCGGCCACTGGCTAGGAAAGTCGCTGTTATCGATTGATCCCCTTTGTGATGCTTGTGGAGTTTTCATAGGAAAGTCCTGATTTTTAATCTTGAAATGTATATCGGTTAATATCCCCATGTAAGAGATATGCAACGCTTATGTCGCTGATGTCTTGGCCAAATTTCTATCAGAAGTAGTGAACTTTTTCTTCTTTCATTTCTGTTTTGGCTGTCCTTTCATTTTTCTTTTTCTTATTTCATTTCTGAATTCTTTTGCATTTTTAACCCTTTTTTTCATTTATTAAAAGCCAAAATGCTAAGGGCGATGGCATCCATGACCGCAACTATTATTAGGTGGCACAATTGAGCCTTTTTGAATAGTTCAATGACAATTTTGGCCCTTCTCCTTAGAAGAATGATTTACTGAAACAAATAGTCAGAGCTGAACATGGCGTGCATTGCCCATAGCATACTGAGTGCATTAATTCATCTCAAAGTGTAGCTTTATGGAAGATCAGCAAGATGAATTTCAGAGTATAGTGGATTGAGAGTTTGTGATGGGCAGAAATAGAATTTGGACTAGATGCATGACTAGAAGACCTCCTTTAAAACATGTTTTGGATTTTTTTATTATTTTTTTTTTTGTGTGTGTGTGTGTGGATACAGTAATAAGCTTTTGTTAATGGATGGCATAAAACACCAGTATACGAAAATTTAGAAAATCATACAAAACGATATGATATTCTACAAAGGTCGCCCATTCTTCTATACAAGTAGTGGGTGCCATTTGTAGAAAGCCATATTCTTTTGCTAGGCTTTCTATTCAGGCGTGTTATTTGTCCTTCTTTTAATGAAATTTATTTCCTTATCCAAAAAAAAAGAAAAAAGCAAAGAAAAGGAAAAAAAGCAAAGAAAAGGAATGTCGTTGGTGTACCAAAAAAGAAACTAGGGATAAGAAGTTACTCCTCAAGTGTACAAAATCATACTCTACCCCTTGAAAAGCTCTCCTATTTCTCTCTCCATGCGGTCCACCTAACTGCTGGAGGAGCAACATCCCATGCGTATGTCTTCTCTTCTGCCTTCCAGGGTTCCAGCAAAACAGCACTTCGGCCCCAAACCAATTTATTATTTCCCACAAGTGAGATGCAACCCTACAATGTAAAAGGAGATGATCACATCTTCACCCGAGCTTTTAGACATGAAACACCAGCTGACAAAGTAACCCCCCTCCTCAAGTTCTGAACTGCCCCTCTAGCAGCAAGGCCAAGAGAAGATTAGATGGTTGCCATCTTTATATTATGTTGGAAATTTTGGATTTGATCCTTAACAAGTTAGAAATGATAGCCGTTTGGGCGTCTCTCGGCCATATATTGTGATTTTGTGTGGTGGAACTGTTTGACTATTTCCGCTTGTAGTCTTCCATTGAAGGGCAAAGGTGAGACCAATAAATCTCTTGGTATAAGTTCTGTAGCATAACCAAATATGGATTATAGAAGATTATGTAGCCTTTTTACATTATAACTCATACTTAAAGCGACACTATACTAGGTCTCAGGTGAGGCTGTTGAATATACTGCTGGTGTCATTTGCTGCCTCTCCTGTCATTCCAACTCCTGCAGACTTCTACCAGTTTTTGGATTGATCTAAGTTAGGTCATTTTGTTGTGTTAATAATTATTCTTTAATTTTCGCAACTAATATTTTTTATATGGCCATCAGGTATATTGACTACCTCTTCTTAGGAGATTATGTTGATAGGGGCCAGCACAGTTTGGAAATCATAACTCTTCTTCTTGCTTTAAAGGTAGCTCATATGTCTGGATAGTTTCTATGCTTTCATTTCTCAGTTACTCTTTGATTTTGATGCTCATAAATTGATGCTTTAGGTTGAATATCCCCTCAATGTACATTTGATTCGTGGGAATCATGAAGCTGCAGATATTAATGCGCTTTTCGGCTTTCGAATTGAGTGCATTGAACGCATGGTATGTTATGTTTTACTCAGTGAAGCTTGCCCTTGCCTTCCAAGCTAGATGTTGATGTCCATCTATGAAACAGGGTGAGCGAGATGGAATTTGGGCATGGCATCGATTTAACAGATTGTTCAACTGGCTTCCTCTGGCAGCATTAATAGAGAAAAAGATAATTTGTATGCATGGTGGTATTGGAAGGTCAATTAATCATGTTGAACAAATAGAAAATATCCAGCGTCCTATCACTATGGATGCTGGCTCAATTGTTCTTATGGATTTATTGTGGTTAGTTCCGTCTCCTCTTACACGTCCATCATTGAATTTAACGTCCTACTTTCTCACATTTGTGCATTCTTCTAGGTCTGACCCAACAGAAAATGATAGTGTTGAAGGATTAAGACCAAATGCAAGAGGTCCAGGGTTGGTCACTTTTGGGGTGAGTATTTTTCATGTCCTATCATTTTGGGGAGTGTAATTTTGTCTTCATATCTTGTTTTGGGGTAGTAGAACTTTTTTGTTTTCTTCACGACCTATTTGGATCTTATTTGGGAAGCTGCTATATTTTTATCACTTAACGGGATTTACTTAAAATGCCCCAGTACACAGGAAATGTTAAACATAAATGTTAAGATTGCTTCATCCACCTTCCCTTTCACTTGTATTTTGACATTCTATGTGCTGTCACTTTCTTGAATTCTTTTGTTGCAATTGCAGCCCTTCCATCTTTGTAACTTGATCATTTATTAATTACTGTGTCCAAGCTCTTCTCTTTCAAGTTAATCTAACTCATGAGTTGTTTTAGTCCCAGGTTACAGGTTTAGTTGCCTGTGTTTTCTTTGGACGACCTATTTTGAAATAATAACTCAGAGAGAGAATTCTGATCTCTTGTTTCTTTTGTTAAATTCCGACTTATGTTTCATTCATCCAATGTGCCATTTTTAAGTAGGGAGTTACATCAATAAGAAGACTTAGCCCTTAAGAAATTAGAAACCTTAAAGAATATTCTAGAATAATAAAATCCTAATATTTAAGTAACTAGAAAACATAAATCCTATTCTATAATAATAATAATAATAATAATAATAATAATAATAATAATTGATATTAATTGCAAACTAAAGCCCTAGACACAAAACACGTAACATTACTCCCCTCCTGAAGAACGAGCTTATCCTCAAGCTCGAAATCTGGATAACTAGTCACAACCTCTCCTTTGGTCCTCAGTTGTATTGGTCTCAATGTCTTCCACTTCTAGCAAGAACAACTTCTTACACTGATGAGTTGTTGTATAAGATTCATCGCAGTTGTAATATAGTCCTCTAGCTCTACGCTCCGCCATCTCTGTTCGAGTTAATATTTTGATGAATGGATTTGGTGCAAAATTTGTTGCAACTCCAACTTGATTGGTGTGTGAGAACTGTAACTTTTGTTCAAAAGCTCTAGCAAGATTCATGGCATGAACTAAATCAGGCGATGTTTGCATTTCAACATCCAACCGAATTGAATCATCCAGCCCCGCCGTAAACAAACTGACATGTTGATAACCCTCACATGTCTACTAGCTGTAGTGATTTAATTATCATAGGTTTTTAATAATATTTATGTTATTTAGTCAATAAATTAATAGTTTATTTAGGGTTACTAGGTTTAGATTATTTAAGGTTATTAGGTCTCTTTTGTTCCAAGTTATTAGTTTATGGTAGACTTCTAGTTCTATTTCAATTAGGACTCTGTAAGCTCTATTTAAAGAGCAATATTTCAGAAATTAATAATAAGCAGAAATTTGACATAAACCCAGAGGTCTAAGACTTCTCTCTCAATGAGTCTTAAGGTCAGAGCTCCCTTTGACGAGCCTAAGGTTGGAGCTCCCTTTAATGAGCCTTACTATCTTTACCGCCCTGTGACTCGATCCCGGGAACATAACATGAGTGATTGACGTGACTTATTTGATTCATCAGTTGGGTTATCAGTCTCAAAGGTTCTAGTTATTTTGAGCATTTATCCTCTCAGGTTCTAGTTATTTTGAGCATTTATCCTCTCTTCGCTGAACTGGAGCCTTGGTACTTCAGTTTATGTGTTCTGTGAATATTAGATATCACTTGGCTGTGCTATCTCCAGGGTGTTTGGTTCAATGTATTGCTCTAGCATTTCCTGTTGCACTGATGTGAGCACTTGCATACATGCAGCCTGATCGTGTCATGGAATTCTGCAACAACAATGATCTTCAACTGATAGTCCGAGCGCATGAATGTGTAATGGATGGATTTGAACGATTTGCTCAGGGACATTTAATTACTCTTTTCTCAGCCACTAATTATTGTGGTAAGATGTTATTCAAATTTTTTATGTTTGGAGGTTTTCTACGTTTTAAATATGATTTTATCTTCATGCAAAATGTTCGTCTTTTCCTTTTCAATAAAAATTTATAGGTACTGCCAATAATGCTGGTGCTATCTTGGTATTGGGTAGAGATCTTGTTGTGGTTCCAAAACTTATTCACCCACTGCCACCAGCCGTTTCATCTCCTGAAACTTCACCTGAGCGGAATATAGAAGACACTTGGATGCAGGTTTGTTATTTCCAGATCTTCTATGGCCCACAATTTTTTTTTTTAATTTTTATTATTTTTTATGTGTGTTTAATCCTACGTACAATTTTTTGAATAGGAGCTAAATGCTAACAGACCACCTACACCAACTAGAGGACGTCCTCAAGCTGCCAATGATCGAGGTTCTCTCGCTTGGACTTAGCTTATAGTGCGAATTGTTTTCCTATACTTCCAGGCTCATGCTAACATGTGGGATTTCCAGTGATATGTACATAGTACAATGCTATCGCAGATTTCCACGGAGATACCTATCCTCTTGAAAATTAAAGACTCGAAGCACCTTGCGACTCTTCCAACAGAAACGAGCCCAAAAAGAAATTCAGCTTTAGACATTGGAGATTGCAGGCGCGTGGTCAATGCATCAGATGATGCAAGCGGTTCGGGGTTGTTTCCGATAGTTCCCTTTGTACATTGACCTACAAGCAGCAGGTAGAGAAGGATATATCCCTTTTGGTCATTCTTATGGGTGGACAGTGGTGGGTTTTATTGTATTTTATTTCTCCATATTCTTTTTTCTCGTTTAGGTTGTATCAATTTTGTCCATGATAAAAGAGGACTTGAGTCTTCTATTTATAAATGATTGGTGAGATATATAATCCGGAAGTCACTGTTGAGAGTCATGTATCATAGAGCGTGTTGCTTTCTGTAATTGTATTATTGCCTTGTAAAATTTTACTTCCACGTGAGGACTGGAGCTTTCCGCACAAGAAAATGAGATATGAAAAGAATGGCTGGTTATGTACTTTATCTTTAGATTTTTGTATTCACCTGAGAATTTTCGTTGGGTTATTACCTGTACTTTTGGTACTCAACCGATGCATCAAAAGAGGCAGCAAATAGGACTGAGATTGCAGTACGTAGGAACTTTTGAATATTTCTTTCATTCTACTGCTGGGACAAACTATGGTCGGTAACATTATTTGGTTGAGCCACGGAGAAGATATGATGTTCGGAGGAGATCTAATATTTAAGCTCGATTAATTTTACCTTGTAGTTATTTTTCATTCACTCATTGTATGTCTTGATTTTGGATTGAAATCCAACACTTGTTAAAATTTTAAAGGATTGTCTCACGTTGAAAATACTAGATTACGAACATGATACTGATGAGCTGAATCGATCACTCGTAATGGGCTAAAAACTATCAGAACAGCCGCATCCTTTTCTTTTGTAAGAACAGTCAGTCAGTTACAGCACCAGATTTGATTTCCTATCTTCGTATTTCACTGACTAGAGAAGTTTTTGTCCGATAAGTTGCGTGGAAGAACCATTTAAACACCAGTTTCTTGTGTCTAGACAAATTGCTGATAATTTTCCTTGCACTAAATATTGTCAACATTCCATTAAAACAAAATTACTTGGTGCAAATAGTACTTCAACATGCGGAATGATGAAAACTACAAAATATAAGAGAATGAGGGACACTCCTAGCTGAGGAAGCTTCCGTTCGCGGACGCGTGGATTTTGGCGCGTTCGCGAAGCACTGCCGGCTTGGTCATTGCAATCGTGCCTCTTCTGTCGCGATAGAGCTGAAACGATGATCAGAAGCCCATTTCAAGTTAATGACTTTTGTTTCAACCGGCTTTAGGGGCAATTAAGACAATGTTATGCCATTTTTAGAAACCAGTATTTAATCCTTCTTAGCTTCATTTGTTAGGGTTAGACTTTTGATGATTAATTGTGTGAGTAAACATTGGCTAAGCTTTTTGCTTGTGCATCTCTTCTTTGATTTGCAATTGAACATCTCTTCAATTGAGGATCAAACAGTTTAGGTTCATTTTATTGGACAATTAAGGGGGGGGGGGGGTTAATTAGGCCTTACCCCTAATTTGCTTCTTTAATCTTTTCTAATCAAAGTGAGTCTTACTTTTATCTTGTTTAATCTTCTTGTTATTTTTTTCCTTTTTCATAGTTAGGATCATATCACTTTTGCCAACACTTACGACCAAGTACAGAAAGTATTGTCTTTTGCCAACACTTGAAAGGCAAGTGTTGACAAATAGAAGGGTCAAAGGCAAGTCTTGGCGGCCAAGACTTACGACGAAGTGCTGGAAAGTATTGACTTTTGCCAACACTTGAAGGGACAAGTGTTGGAAAATAGAGAGGGGACAAAGGCAAGTCTTGTCCCTGTGACAAGAGTTTGACAGGGGTGTTTCCGTCCATAATTTTTTTCATTGAACTTAACAGGTATTTTTGTAAAAGCACTATTAGTACGGGCAAAAAGGAAAACTATTGCTTATGGTGTCATATTTCTGCAAATCGGCCATGCAAAACAGCACGGGTGGTGAATTACAAATTTGAGCACAAATGCACCCGGTCTTGAAAATATAAGCACTTTTTTTGTGGTTTTGAAAACATAATCACTTCACCGTTAAATGAAACTGAAAGTACAAAAATACCCTTACTAATAGAGAACTTTTCGTAATTACAAAAATGCACTGACCATCTTTGAAGCAGTAATTACAAAAATGCCAAGTCACCTTTTTATAGGGGGTGGTGTCAATGGTTCGGTTCGATCGGTTATTTCGAAACTTTTGTACCATACCAATTTTTCGGTTATTCTAGAATGTATAATCAAAATTTGGATTTTCGAAACCATCCCAATCATATCGGTTTCTCTTCGGTTTCGGTATGGTTTTTCAAATAAAAAAAATTATTGACTAAAACTACAATTTTTATCGTACAAGACAACAATATTGAAAAACAAGTATCACTTTCATTGCAAAATTCATATGGTTCTAGTGATTAAATTAAAATATAAATATCATCTTACTAGAGTACTAAACGATATTAGAGATAACAATGATATCACAATCAATTGAATATTTGGCAGAGTGTGCTTAAAATGATTCATTACAATATGCGACAATGAAACACTATACAATACCTACTCTCTAGATAACATTATGAAAGAGTGAGTAAGAATAAATAAACAAAAAGCTAGACAATTATTTACATTATTTCGACTGTTAAACTCATGTTCGTTTAATTTTTTAATAAGGTATTTGATTATGATGTATTATTCTATACTAAATCAAAGTTCAAATAAATATAAGTCGACATAAATTTAATAAGAGATTAAACCTTCACCTATGGATAAAATTTACAAGATTGCAAAAAAGGTCCACGAAGACCTTCTATAATAAATTTTGTCACTACATCAGGAACTAGATTTTAAAAAATTTAGAGTTTAAAATGGCGAAAGCAATACACTATTGAAATATGCTAGTTTTAACTTTTAGTAGTACTAATAGTACAATTAAGTAGGTTGGGATGCTTCACATTACTAATTTTACCCCAAGGATTAACGGTTAAAAATATATACTTTGTTGATTTTAGAATTAATTAAATTATATATAGTTATACATATAAGTTTCATATATAAAGTATATTTCATGCATATAAATTTATTCGGTTCAGTTCAGTATTTTTTCGTTTTCTTTTTATAAAATTAAAAAACCTAAACTAATAATCGGTACAGTTATGACTTTGCATAAGAACCTACGGTTTTATTTTAAAGAACCTAAAATTCGGTTCGGTACGGTTCGGTCGGTTATGTCGGTTTTTTAAAAACCATTGACACCCCTATCTTTTTACATCCGAAATTACAAAAACGACACTGCTTCCTACACATTAGAAAACAATGCCAACTCGGTTGTATTTCACGTCCATTTTGTGAACAAATACGGCCAAATCGGCATCGTTTCGCTCATATACAAGGCAGTCAATTCGTCTGTGTTTAACGACTATTTTGTGAATAAATAAAGTCAAATCGTCATCGTTTATTGTTTATCGTTTATAACATAAGATCAATCCGGCATCATTTCTTCATACAATGAGCAAAATATCATATTCATTTTGTAAATAAATGATGCCAAATCGGCCTTAGTTTATTCGTTCGCAAAAAATACCTTCAAGTGCTTATATATTTAGAAATTGCGACAATCTGTCATCATTTATTCATAATGTGAGCCAAATATTAAGTATATTTTAAAAACAAATGAGTCCAAATCATCTTTATTTCATTCATCCATAAAAATACATATGAAAATATAAAATAAAGACAATCCGGTCGTATTTTATTCATAAATAAACAAAAGTACTATATCTATTTTAAAAGTAAATGACACCAAACCGTTATCACTTTGTCAATATACAAAAAGTTAAAGTAAAAATAAAACAAGGCCAATTCGGCATCATTTACTTACAAGTAAGCCAAACTACTATGTCTATTTTACAAGCAAATAACACCAAATCGTCATCACTTTGCCCAAATACAAAGATTCAAAGTAAAAATAAAACAACGTTAATTCGGCAGCGTTTGTTCATAATGTGAGCCATCTTTCTCAGGCATTTCATCAAATACTTCACGAGCAGCTAATCGTCATCACTTCATTTCATAAAATGGAAGTTTAGAACTTATCTCTATAAAGTTCATTAAACAACTCCAACGATTTGTAAAAAATAATAAAAAAAGGATGTCCTTTATTGTTTTTAAGTATTCTGAAGCAATTTTGGATCACCATCCCAGGAAAAAAAGGACGGGTAAGCTGTTAGTGCTTTGTATCATGAGAAACCTAACTACAAGAAACTCATATGAAGTTCCACAAAGGAGTAGGGATCTGGAATGTCAAACTCGTTAGGACCTCTACAAATTTTGTCTCCAACCGAAAATTAAATCTCGCACCGAAACTTTAAAACTATCACCCAAAAATCCTATTAGATAACTCCAACAACTTATAAAAAGTAATAAAAAAAAACTCTTGAATAATGTCGGATCTTCCTCTAGAAGCTTCTTCACAGCAATCACATCGTTATGCTACTAGTACTGGGATAGAAGTGGCGGTTACGGTGGTGGCGCAGTGGTTGTGGTGGTGCAGTGGGTTAGTGGTGCTGGTTGTGGTGGGGTTAGAGTTTGGCGTAGAGTGAGAGAGAAAGTGGATCTGTAGAGAGAAAAAAAGCGGTGAATATCAAATAATGGTAGGCAAGTGCTAAAAGGGTAGAAATGAAAATATTTTTAATAGTGGTCAAAAAGTGCTTATGCTTTAAAGACCCCAAAAAAATAGTTCACCAAATAAAGACCAGACAAAAAAGTGTTCATTCCACATAAAAAAGTTAAACTAACACTCACCCAAATTTACCCGACCTTAGCAAGCTAGGAGTGGGGCATCAGGGGACCAAAGAGACGAAAAATTGATAGCAGCTCCAATAAATTGTACGTACTTGCTAAACACATTAAAGCTTTCGGAAAAGAAACATACCATACCAAATTGACAGCCCAAAGTGGCGCACCTAACGTGGCCTATCCGTGAAAAGATAAAAAAGTCCTTATTCACTCTTACAGTCTGGTCACACGCGCGAGTGGAATTGCAAATTAGGTTTGGACCCACTTCCCATACTCCTCTTGACCCCTCTCTCCAAAAAACAATCAATTCTCCATGGATCTGAACGGAAGAAGTCACTGGTCTCCGACCTCACGTAAATCCTCTCTACACAGTCCCAAAATCCATTTCTCCTTGCCACTTTAGGCTTTCAAAGCAAAGCCTCAAAATTCCCATTTCTCTCTTTTCAAAGCTGAAAAATGGAAGCTTGATTTTTAGAGTTCAACAAACATGGAACGGAAACTAACACCAAAATAACATTTAAAAAAAAAAAAGAGTTTAATTTGCGTGAAAGCAGAACTTTTCGATTTCACCTACAAGAGATTTAACTGCAGAATATTTGAGAATGGGTTATTCCGATGAAGTTCCGGTAAAATTCTCATTCCCATATTTAATCTGCTATTTTTTCAATTGCATTTAAATCGATTTGGCGCTAAGGTTAGGGTTATGATTAGTGATTTTGCTTGCTTCTATTAGGTGAATGATTAGCTACTTTGTTTATTTATGAGCTCTTTTAAGGTTGACGTATCATTTATTTCGCGAAATCTTCGGTATAAAAGCAATCATTGTTGAAAATTTTGCTAGCTATGTCCTTTTTATTTGGTCTGCTGCTACATCCATGGACCTCAGTGCAACAACCCGAAAAAAATTAAAAGGAAAAGTCACAAATTTACAGAACCTTAAGGGATCCTATGAAGAATAGTCGTTGCATTCGCACCGCCTTTGTGTCGCTGTCCCTTATTTCTTAACTTTTTGCATTTGACATTTGGCACTTGAGATTTTCCTTATTTGATTCTACTTTGAGATACTGAACTTGGTGAACAAAGCTTATAGTAAGCAAAATAAGTAAAATTGTTTGTGTAGCGATCTCTCTGTGTCAAATCTAGTTTATCTACATTGGTGCATTCATAAGGTACTTTATTTTTGCAGTAGATAAGCTGAAGTCTTGAAATGCAGCCGAGCTTTCTTTGACAAAAGGATCTCCCGGGAGGTTAGTGGATATTCTTTGGGGAAGGTAACTTTCTGTTCCCTTTACACCATGGCGTTTAAACTCTAATTAAGAATGGTTATGTCTAATTATTGATTGAAAAGATTTGTTATTATTAATTTATATGACTTCAAGGGATATGTTTTCAAGATCATAGGAGGTTCGTAATTACTGAGGTTTTCCGATGAAGCAGGGAGTGTTAATTCTGACCGTTCCCGTCTTCTGCTTTATCGAGGTATCTTTAAAATATGTGCTTGATGAGTACACTTACATCTATTTATTTGCATCAGAAGCTATTAATTTAAGATCTTTTTGGAAAAGCTCTTACTTAAACTCCCGTTTGGACATAGTTTTTGGGGGGATTTTTTGGGAGTTTTTGGGCCAAAAAGTGTTTGTTTATCCTTTTTGAGCAAAATTTGTCCCAAAAACTCAAAAAGTGGTCTTGAGATGTTTTTGAGCCAAAGAAACTATGACATTCTACGCTGGAGAGGCATTGTATCCTATGAAGGACGAGATATTTGCACTCCTGAAGGAGTTTGATTCTGAGATGAGAAAGAGAGGCTATATTCCTGACACCATGTTCGTTTTGCATGATATGGAGCAACAAGAGAAGGAAAGACAGCTCTTTTGGCATAGTGAGAGATTGGCTGTGGCTTATGGACTTCTGAGGAGTGTTCCTGGATCAGTAATAAGGGTGGTGAAAAACCTTCGAATTTGTGGTGATTGTCACACCGTTATTAAATTTATATCAAGCATTACTGATTGCAAAATCGTCATTAGAGATGCAAATAGATTCCATCACTTCAATGAGGGGATATGTTCAGGATATGTACATGTATAAGAACTTTATTAATCAGTTTATAAGTAGGCCTGAAGACTGGAACTTTCTTAACTATTGTCCTTCTACTTTGATATGGGCTGCCGTGGAATTGATTGTTTGATCATTTCAGCATACTCAAATGGTTTTCCTAGTTTTTAAAATTTCACTCATATGCTTTAGCTACTACAAGCATATACTGACAAGTGACAAGCACATTGGGAATGACATTAACAAAGACCAACCTAGTGTGCTAGCTATTTCTCGAGCTAGTCAAATATACACTTCAATCTCATGTTTCTTATTTTTGTTATTATACCACTTTTGATCTCAAACTTATCGGCTTATGTTTTGTAGATGGTTATTGGATCTCTTCAGAATGGAATCTTTTTTGATACTTTAGGATGAATACTATCTTAGTAGAGGTATTGTCTTGTTTCTTTTGTTACAGTGGACTTCATCAATTTGTTTTCCTAATTGATGTTGCATTGATTTTAGTTACTCCGAGAGAAAGTTCAACGAACTACAACTAGAAAATTGGGTTGAAATCAAAAGTTCTTTTAACAAGGTTAGTTTCCTCTTTAATTTGTCAGCACTCTGCTCGCTTTGTTCCCTTTTGTTAACTTAGTAGTCTTGCATACAAGCTTTCTTCTTTTAGAAATATATGTTTGTCTTATATCTGTTATTTGGTGTTTACTTCTGAACTAAACATTCTTTTTTCCGAGGAGAAGTTTAGAGCTTTAGTTGTATTTTGGTGAAGCTTTGGTTTTTCCTAAAGTGAAAGTTCTCTTTTTTATTTTCCGCTTTCTAGTTATTTTTTACACAATCATGTTTGATGCAACCTTTAATTTGTCAGATTTATTGATGCTTTTATTATTCAAAAGTTTATTGTGAAAAGAAAAATAGATTGTGTTTCTTTTGGTTATTTATATGTATGGTTTCCAGATTGAATGTTAATGGTATTATAAATGATCTAATCTTTTCTCTGTTATGGGGTCTTATGTCCTATTGGTTGCTTGGTTATTTTATTCAAGATGCAACTTCCCCATGAGACTTTTGATTAGCCTTTCAAACAAGAAGTGAATAAGAAACCTTTGGTTGCATAGGTAAAAAAGGAATCGTGTAATCGTACCTATAGATGTATTTACTCCACATGGTAACAAGTGAATTTCTCACTAGTAACATCTAGAATAACAGAGGAAGCGTTTGTCTTAGAAGTTACGGTTTCTTTGTTTAGAAGTTGCATTTTTTTGTTCGATATTTTCCTCTTGACAAACTAGTAATATTCTTGTGTTTGCATGTCGTTGCAACCAACTTAGACTTAATAGACATTGATTCTGACCAAATGATCCATAGAAATACATTCAATAAGTTCTTGAGATATATAACAACCTTCTCTATTCTTGTTGCGTAGAGTAAGTGCCTATTGCTAATCAACAGGGAGTAAGGAAATTTTATCTTTCATATTTCATGATTTGTGAATGTTCGACTATTTTTGTAGGATTTCTAGAACCAGATCTAGCAAAAATTGTCTTTCTATGATTATGCGGAAGGATTAAGTTAGTTTGTTATTTTGTGGTGCAGGGCCTTTTTTAGTTTTGGAGAACTTTGGATAGTTATGGATGTGATGCAGCTCCGTTATGGATGATTTGCCGCCTGCTGAAGCCATCCTTGTACCTTACCAGTCTTAACGCAGGCTTCATTGTTTAAATTATTTGTAATGGATGATTATTTGTAATGGAACTTGATTTAAGTTGTAAGTTATTCAATAAAATTTATTATTTAATGCTATTGTCTACTAATTACTTTTTTTAGAACAATGAGATCATGATACAGGGTTTATAAACCCTCGCATTTTTTTTTAAATATTGGGATCATATTTTGGAGGTTCTAAACGGCCACTAAACAATTTTCAACATGATACTACACTTGGTGGATGACATTCTTTAGCCATTTACCTTTTTGAGCTGCTGCTGCCCCTTTACTGTTTGATAAAAAATATAATTGGGCCATGACGAAAGTCCTAGAATGTCAAGTAAGGTGGAGGACTTATGGGTCTTGTATCTTGGCGAGGTAAGTCATTGCAGCCATGGCAAGCCGAACGGTTCTTTGCCTATGTTGATTACAGGTTCGAGCCCCCTTTTTCTAAAATAAAATTAAATACAATTTTTTTTCTCAAGGTTTGCACTTCTCCCTGTTACAGATTTATCTTGGGTACTCACAAGTGTTCTCTTTCCTCCATGATATTAGCAAAATGATTGTCACTTTGCCTTGCTTGTGTTGTCACTATACATGTTATATAGTCTGGCCAATTGTTTATGTTTGCGACTTGCCATCAGCTTTCTTGATTAGCTGAAATTTTCTTATTCATGTCCACTTCACAATTTAGCTGCTATGTATGGCTATCATGTTGAAGTGTAATTAAAGCTAAAGCTTGTATTTTTAGGCTCCGCAATAACATTAAAACTCCATTCTAAGAGTAAAATTTTAGTTGTACACATAGTATACATATGTTGAGTTTTAGCGGTTTAACAAATTTAGTCTTGTCACCTTTTTCTTTGTTTTTCTATAGTCTGTTCAGAGTATGAATGCATAATTTCAGCTTATTTAATTAATTAGTTTGTTTAAGTCATATGTTTAAACTGTTATATCAAGGTTAGGTGTGTTAACAATTAGATTAACTGCCTTCCACTTAATGTTAGGATCTTGGAGTAAATTTTTCATCTTTATCACTAGGATAGTCTAGTCCATTGTTAAATCGGTCAAGTTCTCATGTAAGTGTACTCTTATTCTAAACATGAAGTTTGACCTTTATTAATCTGATATGTGTACTTTAACATGAAAACTACAATTTTTACAATTTTTCTTTAAAAGGTGGAGTAGTCTTGAACTGAATCTTTAAGGATGAATACTCATTTTGAAGAGCTAATGGTTAATAAAATAATTTTGAGGATTACATTCTAATTACACCTAATTACATAATGAACTTTTGGATGAGCCCCAGGCGTTGGGTATTGGATGTGTCTGGGTGTAAGTCTAGCCACTTGAGGCGAAAGCATCGCGATACAAGAGCCCCCCATGTATTCCCCGGGGCATTTTACGAGTGCACCGCCCCGGGGCGAGTCCCAATTCTGCCTTTTAAAACAGAGTCCAAATCAAGATGTTCCCTGGCTGTATGATTGAAATTCCTTTTAGTTTGCAGTGGTTTAGTTTTGTCTGAAGCCCTGATTTTTTTCAAGAATATTGGTCATTGGGTTCTGTTTCTCTCTAGATTGGTTTCTGAAGTGGTTCTCTTCCTAGATTCTTTCCTAAGTTATCTTTTCGTGTTTAGATTCCAGTTAGTATCAGTTTTAGTTAAAAAGTATATTAGGCTTCTGTTTTTTAGATTTTAATGTCTGCAAAGTGAATGAGTTGTTTATAAAGATGGTTTCTTGACCATGGTTCTATTTCAGACATATGCTCTGCTTGTTTTTTTTTTTTTTTTTTGGGGTTAGAAATTGAACTCGATTTTTTAGTTGGGTATGCTGAAACAAGTACAATTTTTACAAAGTTAGCAGGTTTAAATGACTGGAAGTGATGGCATGTAAAAGTATGAAAGTCTCCTCTGTTTGTTTCAGTTATGCAACAAGCTTCGATTTTTCCTCATGGGTCTGCTAGTTGTTTAATTTTGCATTGATGTAATTCTATCTTTGAATGTGCACTAATTCACTATTGCACCAGTGTGTGCTATAATATTGCTTTTTTTTTTCACACTAGTGTGTATATGAGTTACTGTTTGGTTTGTTTTAATTTGAGTAAACTCGGAGATCAATAAGAATTTTCTTGCCTCATATGGGAGTCTACTCTTTTATTTGAGATAGTTTGAAGGTATGAAGCTCTAAGCTTGCCTTTTCTTGATGTGTTATGTCAAAGATAACATTTATCTTGGGACTTCTTTAAAATAAGATCATCCTTTGGGTTACTATGTTTGGAAATATGGTTTAGTTCGATGGAGTATGTAATCTGCTATTTGATTTCAGGTTCTGGTTGAGTTTTGTCTTGAGTTCTGAGTTCAGTAGGAGGTAAGGGCTAGGCTTGTTTCATTTGGAATAAGTCTAGAGGTATCAGACGCAGTAATGGAGCTTATATACCAACAAGGATTTGACAGAAACTATGGTGCACACCCTCTTAGAAGGACTGTTACTCAAATGATTGAAAATTCTTGAGTGAGTCTTTATTATGGGAAATTCACGCCAGGTGATGTTGCTCTAATTCATTTAGACGAGTCTGGAAATCCTATTATCACTAACCAGTCAAGCCAGAGTATCCATTTGTCTAATTCAAATGGAAATCCAGTTGTCATTAGCCATTGAAGCCTGGGAATACATTCGTCTGATACTATTTGTATTGTAAGGTAATAACAACACAATGCAGCTTCCTGTATATGAGTAAATTTTTTGTATAGTTGTAGATAGTTGATTCATACATGTAAAGACATGTCACAGATGATTCTTTCAACAATGTAAAAACTCTCACAATCGTAGTAATATATTGACAATCATGTACTCAATCCTACATCATTAATCTGTTAGAGATAAATCCCACATTGGAACTTTCAATTTTCTTTTTGAAGATGATGAATTCTATTATATCGCCTTTAAAAATTGAAGTTTCATCCAAGAACCCTTTTATGGGAAATATGCTCTGTAATCATCAGGAACTTCTTTTTAGTAGTTTATAAGCAGGAAATAAATAGAATAAAGTAAGTTTCGAGCCACCAGTCTTTCTATTTCTCCCATATTCTCTCTCATCCTAATACAATCTTACCATATTTTTTTCCACATCAAGTCAACTTTGTCATCTGATGCTCTCAAGCTAAGAATTGAAAATTCAGGAGCTATCTGGTCTTGAAAATCAAAACGCAACAAATTGTCTCAGTTCACAACAGTATACAATGACTAAAGTTACATGGATTAATTAATCTTCACCACCACCCACCCTTTCAAAAAAAAAGAGCTTCTCTCCACAGATAAACCGTGCATCTGAACAGTAGCAGCATAGCAATGTTGCAGCTCAATTACATTTGATAACTGTAGGTGTTTACGCCTGGAAAAAAGAAGAAACAGCCAAAGGAAAATTAGGTGACAAACGATAGATGCAGTTTTTTGGGATGTAAGAAAAGGTCAACAGGCATAAACAATAAAGTAAGTAGACAAGTTTACTAATGCAATTACATGATAAGATAGGTGGTTTACAAACTAAACAAGCAATCAGTGATTCTATATCCCAACTTAGAGCTCTAAATATTAAGCTTTGCAACGGTGACAACTGACTAACAAACTAGTGTATGTTTCTCCGAATTATATAACCAACCCAGGAAACTAAATCGCGAGGCAGTGACAGGAGAAAAGAAAAACCAGTCACAATATTTCATCTTACAATAATTTTCACTCTTTGTATTGAACTTTTGGATAATATTTGGTTGTACCATCAACTAAAGCCATTTTAGCCCCTCCTTCATTTGGTTGATGGATCAACTAAAGCCATTGTTTCCCCTCTATTCATACTCGGGATAACATTTGGTTGTACCGTCAACCAAAGCCCTAAGAGTATATTGTATATACCTACTTATTCTTCATGTTTATATTGTTATCCAGTGGCGTAGCCATAAATTTTTTTCAAGGGTGTTCAAACTTCAAAGAAAAAAAAATCTTTCTTCAGAATGTATAAGTTGGGATTTTATCCTAGTTTGTTTAGCTAAATATGACCACACTGCAACACTAGACTAGCACTATTAGTTGTGTTAAAGATGTTCAAAATGTAATATTTAGTTATAAATAATTAAATTTAAGCCATGTACACGATATAATTTTCGGGCGAAGGGTGGTCGCCTGACCACCCTTGCTTCCGTGTGGCTCCGCCACTGTAAATGTTATCATCGTATACCCTTACTTACCCTTACAGATGTGACATTATCAACCAAACAACTAACTGGACATACTTTGTGTAAAATTATCATAAGAGTAGGAGTAGGAGAAGTTGTTAGTGTTTCTCTCCACTCATTATGTTGAAATTCCAGATAATATTTGGTTGTACCGTTAATTAAGACCATTTTAGCCCCTCCTTCTTTTGGTTGATGGATCAACGATTGCTAGGCTACAAAAAAAGACTAATGTTGTTGCCTGATGAATCAACCAAAGCTTTAATAAGAGTTGGAAAAAAGGCCTTGGTTGATCCATCAAGCAACAACAATAGCTATTTTTACAGTCTAGTATTGGATGACTCATCAACCAAAGGCAAAATCAAGAAGTATGGGCTGAAATGGCTTTGGTTGATGGTACAACCAAATATTTTCCCTAGTATGACCACAAAGAGTGGAGAGACGCTAACAACTTCTCCTACTCCTACATTTGATGATTTCTCTTTACACAACGCATTCCGAATAATGGTTTGGTTAATTATATCCCCTATGTATATATTCTTGATAATAATTTTCTTATATATAATAGTTCCATAACAAATTTATTTCCTTTTTTTATATTCATGCATAATTATTATTATATTGCTGGTATTGGTTAGTAAAATCTATTTCTATTATATTTCTACTATATTGGTTAATAATCAAATATGATTTTTCTAATATTTCAAGACCAAAATCAAATTCGATACAACCTTAGAAAATATGTCCGACTTTGACATTTAATCAATATCACCAAACTAAAGATTAAGTGTGATTAACAAATTGACCTTATGTTACGTTCGATTACGATGATTGGTCAATCTTACCAAATTAGATTACTACGGAAGAATACGTAAGGGTACACGATGATAACAATATAATCATGAAGAATAAGTAGGGGTATGCAATATACTCTTATGGTATATAGTGATAACAATACAAAAATAAATTTTTGGCAAAAGTAGGATTTAAATTAAATTATTTTAATTTTATTTCTGTTGTAATTTTTCTTGCTTATTTTGTTCACATGAATAAACAAAAATTTCAAATTGAATATGACAACAAGAGAGGTAAAAATTTGACAAAAGTAAAGAAGCTAAAAAAAGGAGTGGGAAAATCAAAGAGAAGCAAAAAAAAAAAAAAAGAGCGGGAATATTAAAGAGAAAATGGCTGAAGAGAGGAAAATTAAAAAGAAGCAAAAAGAGGGTCTTTTCCTTTTTCCTCCTCTATTAATTTCATCTTGGCTCTAGAGTTTATCTTTTAAGTACACTTATTTGAGCTCTTGGTTGGTGTCCTCGTTGTATTCTTTCTAGCTATACCTCTCAATTGACTTGATTTTGGTTCGATATCTATGAAAGGGAAGGAAGAATCTTGAGAATATTATACAAATTAAAGACGCACATCGAGTAATCGCAATTGGTAAAATACAACTCGTACATGTATGTGGCTCTATTTCACTTAAAAAATATTCTTGTTGCATCATTTGTAGTGGCTGTTTTTCTTTTGCTTACTCTTTCAGTTCTTGATTATTCCTTTTGTTTCCTCCATAGATTCCTTCTTGTTTCATGTTGAAAGATCCATGTGTAGGACTTTGAAAGGATTTTGTGAAACCTATCATGGTGAGGATATTAGCATTCAGGTACATACTGAGAAGAATTTGTTGTTGCCTATTATTTTTCAGTTTCAGTTTTCCTGTTTTTGATGTCTATTATATACCATTGTAGTATCTGGCACCGTAGATATTTCGAGACGATACTTACACTCGTGGAGTTCATAACTGAAACTGAGAAGGGTCTGGTCCAGATCTCTTTCTTCCTTCTCTTTTTTTATGGGTTGTCTATATGTCCTCATGTACATGAAAAGCACTAAATCACCATTCCTTTGATATGTAATTCAGACTTTTTTCCAGAGAAATCAATTTCTCTTAAAATGGTCATCTTTTAAATGAGTCAGCACACTCAGAGGCATTCACTACTTCCAGAGCTAAAATTAGGTTCTTGTTTTTTTTTTCCTTATTTTTTTGTTTGGATAAGTTATCTGATTCACTTGTTATAGATCGGAAAGTTCATTTTTTGATAAGAAAAGCAAATTCAAATTAAATTGCACATTTGTGTTTATACCTAAAGTTTGATACAACTTGGAATAGATCTGTTCTTAGTTTTTAGTATCCTTTCGTTATATGCTATGAGTAAAGAGGAGAATGGTAGAGAAATAAAATTCAGAGGTGAGTAACAGAGTAAGTAATGAGCAAATGCAGAAGTTTTCATCCTCCCAAATGTAAGCAGAAACATCAGGAAGGGAGATCTCTTTAATGAAGCTTGTGGTAATGCCCCCAAAAGAAACTTGGTGGATTGTGATACTGATAAATACGTACTAAGGTATTGTCATTTCCTGTGTAAAATTGTACTATTTGATTTGGGTTATTAAGCTTTGAATTGTATTTGGGAATTTACTTCCCAAATTGAATGGCCATAGAGAACTCCATGTTATAATCACCATTACCTGTATAGGTTAAGCTATTGAAGGAGGATAAGAAAAACGGTTGCTAAATAATATGAATGATGCATCAAAAACAATTTCATGGAAAATCATATATATCCATGTGCTTTTTGGAATTGGAAACATATGGAATTTCAATATCATGAATCATAATATATGACTCAACGCAGTGTTAAATATAGGAATTTTTGTCCGCTTTTAACCTTGGTAAATGTGTGAACCAGTCAAGTCTTAAAAAATTTAAAAGTCAATATACAAAGAAAAGCCCTTGATTATTTTTTGCTTTACATCTAGAATTATGTCTTGATATGTTGTATTGTTCAATAGAACAAGGACATAACAGGTGGATGATTGCTACTTTTATCTTGAACATGGGGATTTAGGGTAAACGGTAAAATATGAACGCGATGTTCTTTATCGGATTCTATCGAAGGTGAACTAATAATTGAATCATCTGTGTTCCTATCCATTTATTGACATTCACTTACACTGGGTGGAGTCAATTTTGGTCGGGGAAAAGATTGCAACCGAATCCTCTCTAATACATACAACTTAGGTATGTTACTACTCTTGAATTTCCATAAGATTTTTTATACCATGTTGCTTTTACTGATGTTTCTCTGGACTGTCTTGTTTATAAATAGCTGATGGAGATGTATGTCGAGGCATGACACTTCCCATCTACATTATTCTTCCCCATCTTTTGACTTGTCCGTCAATCTTTGCTGGGTATGTGTTTGATCCAATCTAAGACCGAAGGCCAGGAAAGTTACTTGTTTGGTTTGTTTGACATGCTTGCTTATGTTTACATCTGCATTATATCTCTGCTCTTCTTATATTTGATGCTTAATGGCCTATATAGCATGCAGCCCATTTTCCATAAAGTTCAAAGTTACCATCATAATAACCTTTCAGTCGGAGCAGTCGAAGTTGCATACAAAATTCAATTTCAATTCTTTTAAGTCATGGGTGAGCATCTCTGTATCCATGTCAGTATTTCACATATGTATCATGTCAAAAGTTCTTAGCAACGACCTCAATCTTAACAATCTTGCTTCTTTGATTTTTGTTCTTTTTTTGTGTATATATGTGTGTTCTAGGGTATACTTTTACCATCTAAACATCGTCGATCTACAAACTAGTTGTTGCTCCAAGGTTAGTGTTTTGTTTTCAATTTTTACTCAAATCTACAGAGATACCTACACTATTTAGAATATCAAAAATGCGTACAAAAATGTGTTGGCAAGGAATGATAGTTGTAGAAAATTTTATAATCACAATTCTAGCAGGGATTGACTTAGCATCCCCCATCTACTGAGCTTTCAGTTTCTTTTCTCTTTCTGTAGCGAATTAAAATAGAAGTCAGTCTTATCAGCTACAAAAATTCTTTGCTTTTAGCTATGATATATTAGTTGTTTCTTTATCCTCACGCGTATGTGCCCATTTGCACAGCTGAGAATTTATGGCCTTTCAGTGGCTGGATTTGAAAATTTAATTATGTACATGTACCATTACCACGATTGACAAATTTTAATGACATAAGATATGTCGGCTTGAGAGATTTCTTTATTAATTCATTCGGAATAACAGTGCCTTTGAGATCTACCTTGTTTGGTTTATAGATATTTTCATGTGAATTTGCTAAGTTGAGATAACGGATTGAGTTTTTTCTTTTTCTTTTCAAGTAAACACAAGGCTAGAATTTTAATAGGTTCCCACAATTGATGTAGTTATGTCAACGGCCTTGACGTCTAACATGACTATTTGCAAATCATTTGATAATTGATATTTAGGTTGGGATACAAGAAGACAAGACTTCACATCCAGGTGTGTATCAGAAGCCAAGAAGATGGTGTAGGAAGTTGAAACAGAGATTTGGAACTAAGATCTGGCCGAAAGAGAGGCACCAGACTCTCTATAAGTAAGGTGTTTTTGCAGTTTAGGCAGTGATAAGGCCCTAACCAGTGTGAATTCTTGGAGATTTTGATGTCGTAGATGTATGATCTTGATATGTGATGCTAATTAGCTTATTTTTACTTCGAGATGCATCAAAAACCAAATTGCAGGAAACAATCTTACAAACAGAAGAAGAGGTGCAGAAATGTGCTCGTCAACTCTTTGTTGTTGAATCAGTTTCTTAATATAGAAAGTATATAGCATCAAATCTGCCAGAACTAAGGATGATTTTGCAGAGGTTGTTGGGGTTGTATCCGATATGCATAAAGCTGATTTTCCTGGCTTTGATCCAAACCACTGATATTGATCCTACCAAAATAGTTATGATTTATGTCTTAGGAGCCTTTGGTCCATAAATATATATACAATTGTTTGGGTATACATCGAGTCTTTTTGGTTGGTTTTTGAAGATCAGTCTTTCATAAAGTAAACCAGTCCTTTAGTGAAACTTTTTGTTGTCATCAGTACAATTTTGGCATACTTTGTTGACTTCAAAATCTTTAACCTTCTTTCATAATCGATTTAAGGAGTAGATTAATTGTCTTGACCTATCCTTTACAGCTTATCACTAAATCCAAGTATTTTTATTTGTTCACATCTGAGTTGTCTCACTGATATTTGTTAGCATTTAGACATTGCAAACTAAAAAATATGCAGTAGTTTGTTTGGAGTGGGTGGAGGGGACGTTATGCAAAATCTCCCTAAGACTTTGGAATTATAAAGTTTCTTCACCATCCACAAATTTCAATTGGCATTAACTCCATGAATTTCAAAAAAAAAAAAAAAAAAAGCGTTTGAGAAAGCATTACTGGAAAACCATTTGGGTTTAGTAGGATTTTGAAACGACGTTGTAAGCATTACTAATCTATAAACATAAAGAAAAAATTGCTACACTGTATTCTTGTGCTTAAGTTTGGCAGATTAGTCACAATAATTTTATTCCTTCGTAGTAATATAATCTATCTTTAACCTTTTCTTATTGTCTATACCAAAATATGCACCAGAATAATGCCATGTGTTCCATTATAGAGAAAAACACGAAGAAAAAGACCAATCAGAAATACAAGGTATAACAGCTAGTCAATTCCCACTTTGTTATTCAAGTTGGCAACTTAACACCATATTTCTAGACATCAAACCAGGCTTGCCTTGTACAAGCATTATAGCACCTTGCAAAGGTCAATGTAATCTGATTTGTGATCGTTGCTTAAAACTTCTGTGACTTTTGCATCTTCTGAACAAGGACTACGGGGAAGAACAGAGTTTCCTTTGGTGCATAATAGATATTCTAATCTCTGCAATCGTATTTTGTGTGGGAATAAGTGTTATGTCGATTAGAAGGGAGTAAAAAAATAAATAAACCAAAACGTAGTTAACACTTGCATAAAACGGGGAAAGACACTAGCCACAATAGAAAGCTTCAAGCAGGATAAAAAGAGGTACCAGTGCTCTCACGAAATTGTGAACACAATGCAATTCTCAAAGAATAATCCCATATACCATAGTTTTGGTCACAAAGTAGATGTGCAGAACATATCTATACCATAATAGAAGATGAGATACATTATTACTGAATTCAAATAGACAATATAAGCGTTTCAGTTACTGGATCCTCCCAAAGATTGATGTATCACATTCGTCAATGCGAACACGAAGAAGAAGAAGTTGACCATTGTATAGTTCTCAAGTCCGGGTACTGCTCGTAAAAGTGGCAACTATAGTCTCTCCGGTAGATCAGTAGAGAATCCCTACAAATAAAGGGATCATTACACCATGCAAACAACAAAGGAGCATTAACGCAGACAAGACAATACACTGATATAGAAATGGATAAGATGGTCGCAAGGTGATATTGATAGCGCAAGTTATTTCTAAAGAGAGAGGTATCTTAGGAGATGAATTTTAACTTTAAGAAATTATCCAGAAGAGAGCTTTAAAGAATGTAGCCGGCATATCTTCCTAGCAGCACATCACAATAGCTTGAAGATGTCAAAGTTGTAGCAAATTAAAATCAATTTCGTGGAGATCCCTACTTGGGATAACCTTAGCGAACTATACTCACAAAATAGATAATAGACTTGAAGCAGTGTTTTAAAACCCGAACAACACAAAGAAGCGACAGGACCAAGGGTTAAGGAAAATGCAAGATAAAGTGAGAGCCTCGCAAAAAGCAAGAAACAGAGTGTAATCGTAAAAGCTATTAGAGAGAGCATACTTTATTATTTAATTATGTTTTCAACAACATTTAATCCAAAGATTGGAACCGAAAAATAAAGAGTCAGCAAACCTGCACGTAGAGTTCAAGAACACTTTGACCCTCAGGTTCAAGAAATATTTGATGCGAGTCTTTATTCTGAAATCTTACAATCTGAAATAGTCGAAAAGCAAATCAAATATCATGTGGGAGTAATAGAAAGAAATAAGATCAAACAAGAATGCAACCTGGAGCTATGATATTTGAACAAGGGAGTTAGTTACTAATTTGATCTCTATCAACAATCATCACAACAAACTTTATTACAAGCAAGGAATTACCCTAATACCCTCCACTCACTTGAAGAACTATTAATAACATTAGTAAAATCTACTATCAGAAGGAATCAAATCTTCCTGCCATTTACTTTCTTCTCCGTCCAATAGCATAAGGCGTTTTTAACGAACTCTAGTCGCATAATAACTGGTAAGTAATTTCAGTGGTAAAAAATGGCTCCTAATGAGATTTTAGGATATGTAAATTTTTTTTTCTGCAGGGTCAGCATTGACACTTCATTCAAATCATGATCATTAATTGGTTTAAACAAGCTCAAGCGTATATGACTCTTAAGTTTTCATGCTTGGGAAGTAGATATTAGTTTACTTTACCAATCGCACCATCTTAATGTGAGGAGAGATCTTATCGCATACCACATCAATCAACACTGCCTCAATCCTAAACTAATCCGGATGGCAATTTAATACATCTCATAATAAGGAAAAAGAAAAACAAAATACAAATGCAAAATAGTAGAATATATAATTTAAACACAGCAAGTAGTAGTATTGGCAAGCCAAATAAGATTCATAGATTAACTAAGAAAGTTCAAATGGAGCTAAACCATTTTGCCAGCCAAGACATGAAAAATTATTTTCAAGTGTTCAATAAAAATACACATACTTCTGGCCCTTCTACTTACAGAGATCACCAAACATCCTAATACCAGAACCCTTTATCTTCCCATGATGTCCAAACTAACTGCAAACATCACAATTGAGGTAAGTTACAAAAGATTCAACAAAGAGAGGAATTTAAAAGTTACTTAAGCCATGCACCTGTCTATCTTTGAAGTTACACTAGCTGACGCCATAGGTGGTATCGATACTGCTAGGATTGATGAGTGGAGATCGGATCTAAAGTCATACATGTATAGGCTTTAAAATAGATCTGATTTCTACATGCAACTAGAAACATGTCAATCATACCAAATATTTGACCATCTCTACCCCCGGCTCTCCCATTAAACCCCTAAAGATTTGAAAAAAAAAGAAAAGAAACGCAAAGATGATTGGAGAGAGAGAGAGAGAGAGATAGAGATATAGAGAGAGAGAGAGAGAGAGAGATGAAGTTATTGCAGGTAACAAAGGATGAGAAAGAGACCAACACAAGCAATACAGGCAGGAAGTTAAAGAAAGATGTAAATGTAAGGTGAAACAAGTTACATGACAAATATGGTATTAAAGAAAGGACACTAGTACGCCTCTGAAGTCTTTTAATCTTTAATTTTTGCAAGTAAAAGCCTAAAGGTGTAATGAATCCAGCACTGAAAGAGCTTAATAGGCCTGGTAGGTACAAATGCACATAACTCATACGATCAAAGTTTGAGGGTTTGCAATAGAAACAACAAGGAACTAAATAAAGAGTTTGTGTCATAAAAGAATACCCAATTAAGGCAATGGCTTGTGCAGCACCCTACCTCTTCCAGTACTCCTATGTGCTACCTACACAATAAACAGCTTTTGATATATTTGAAAATGAATTTGTTGTGGAAAGGATAAGAAACATAGAAGCAATTGAGTTCGATTTTTCTTTGCCATTAGATGAACTATATCACTCTGAACTCTGAAAGAAAACACATCCTGCTTTTTATAAAGGGAAAACACTCATTCTTGTTATATTATTGCAGAAGGTCAAAATAGTTAGCAAAAGAAAAATACGGGGAGGGTTAGAAACATGAGACAATGAGCTTAAATTGTCTTTGCCATTAGATGAGGTATACCACTCTTAACTTTGAAACTAAACACTCAATCTTTGTCTTTTTGACAAGGAGAGACCACTCAACTAGTTATACTACTGCAGAAGATCATAAAGTTTTGTGATGGCACGACATGTGAAAGAAAGTATACTTATCTCTACAAACATTGTGGGCGCATTGGTTACAGGTCCATGATGTGTAGCTTCCAATGTGACCTACACAAGAAGTAGATATAGAGAGGTATCCACCACATAGAGATGCTATTGCAACAAAGTAGAAAAATTTTAAAAAAAAAAAAAATCAAAAGGATTGCACTTGGTAGTGAAAGGGGAATCCATGCTGAATAAAATAGATCAATTCTAAGTTCAGATCCAGTATCTCATAATCGTTAAAAGCAGTGTCACTGATCCACAATCTAATAAAAAAGCTGTAAATACTAATCAAATATCTCTGCAAGTAGTATTCACTCTGCAATAACTAGTGAATCTAACCGATGTACTCCAAGGTGAAAAGGTGGTTAATCAAGGATTTTACCTCAAATTCAGGAGTTAGATTGTGCGACTCAGCAATCGATTTCAACAGTCTAAACCACGGCCCAATACGTGGATTAGGTGGTGCTGCCCAGGCAGGCTTCCCACCTACAGGTGTTAGGTGAGGACACCTAGTTTTTTTCATCACAACAAAAGTAATTCAACATTTCAACATTATGGCATCGAGTCCTTCAAATCCACATAAACTATATACAGTAGAAACCATTTTTACCTATAGGGTGAACTGTAAGTGCAGGACGGTTAGATGCAGCAGTGTGCTTGCTAAGAAAGATAACCTCATCATCCGTCTCGCCCATGGCTTCTTCCCAACGGGTGTCCAAGTGGTCTTCTCTCACAATGGTTCTATCATGTTTCAATAGCCTTACATCTTGATTCACAAAATTTGGAATATCCTATGCTTATTCATAAACAAAAAGCATAAAAATCACAGCTTTATCAGTTAAAGCATGTCTTAAGTCTCTTCTCTCGATTCATGTAGTTTCTAGGAGCTAAAGCCATACTTTTGAATTAAGGAAAGTAGCATGTATGTGCTTGAATTTCTCCAAAGGGAATAAAAAAGGAGATAGATTATAATGCACCCATCTATTCTTTCTTCCTTCTTTTTCCTATGATGGTGGTGTCCGTCCATCTTACGCGCCTAGAATATTAGACTATATACCTGCTACCTCCTACTAGTACAAGTACCCTTTATACTTTTTTTATTTTAATCTATTCTTAACAATATTGTGACAACCACTGAAAAATAGTCAAACTATGTACATACGCAGAAACAATATGCAGCATTCATATAATCCACCTCAATTAGTTTAGCTGACTAATGCATTAATGATATTAGAAGGGAACTTCTCTTTTTATAACCGAGACATCCCCAAGTCAATAGCGCCCGGTTAGATACTTGATCGATAATGGTCCATCCCTCTGTCCGTCTCCACTTAAATTTCAAACTTTTGTCTATAACAGGTATGTTTGTAACTGAGATATCCGAGCCTGTATCGACAAGTCCGAAACTCAATAGATAATGGTCTATCCCTCTACCCATCGCCACTTAAATATCAAACTTTCCTTTATAACAGGTATTAAAAGGGACTTTTTTCTTATAACCGAGGAATCCCTAGGTAGGTTCCGGTTCAAAACTCAATGGATAATGGGTCCGACCCTCTACTCATCTCTACTTAAATATCAAACTTTTACTTAAAGAAGATATTAAAAGAAACTAATATCAAGAAATGAGAAAAGAGGTGAAAATAAAGAACCTGTAAATGAGGACTAGGGTGCCGCCAGGCATAGCTAAAAGAGCAGAGGCGGGCCAATGGAGGCAGGGTCTATAGTAGTGGCAACTATTAATGTCACCATTCCTCTCTACAACTAGCAATATTATTTTCAATATTCTTGATGAAAAATGTCTTAAAGCAATGTTTTTTTCCAACACTAGAACATATTATTCTATGAGCATTAAGGGGTATGGTGGTTCTTGTTAGTAGATGTAAAAACCCAATCTTGGTCATCGTATTACTTGTTGATCATAACCATTAACTAGCCACTCATACACCTTTCACAGCACAAGGGAACACATTTGCACAAATAGGTTGATTTCACACATTATCTACATCTCCAACGAAGATAACTAGATCGAGCTCGATTGAAGACGCCTTTTTCAAATCTGAAAGGTTCCGTTATTAGTTTTGTAGCTCAGAGGAGTTTGTGAGGTAAGGGCAGTTGGAGACGAAGACTGACGGTCGCCGGCGTTGGGTTCCGGCGACCTCTTTCATTCAGATCTGAAATGTTCAAATGTGACTGAAAAAAGATGATATGGAACACTACCTCAGCTTTTGTGTATTTGCCTGAAGGGTGAGTCAGAGTAAGTGAGGACATTTTCGTATTTTCACACGTAGGCCACATCAGGTGCGGCAAATTGGCTGGCAAAATGGAATGGTATGAATCATTACCCTAAAACTTTTCATGTGACCTCAAAAGTAGTAATTTCATTAGTATCACATTGATAACTAGTCTCAATCGCAAATCAAATTATTCTAGAAAAAGCACATTCAACATACAGAAGCTCATCTAAAATAGACTAGAAATCCAAATCTTGTTGAGAGACAAAGAAGTGATTAAATAGAAACACAATTAACACAGGGAAATTAACACAAAAACTGGCTCCATGATACTGTAACTCAATTCCATGACCTCCAAGACGCCACCATTTGTCGTCTGAATCATTTGGGTTCTCCATAGAAGAATGAGGGAGAATTTGCTAGAGAGCAGGAGGTTATAACTTATAATATATTCCGATTAGTTATTATAGTTATAGTAGTTATAGGTTTTTTTTTTTTTAAAAATAAAAATTGTACTAGTAGTTATAGTAAAAATTTCGCGTGGGAGCCTGTTTGACACGCGCTAATTGATCTGTAGTCTCCGCGCACAAATTCGCTGAGAAATAGCCACCGCGTGTGTTTTTTTAAGTTGTTCTGTGACGATGCCGTTTTACACTATTTCTAAAATTCCTCTTTTACCCTTCGATTATTTTGAATTTATTCGAGGGTTTGTTTCTCTCTCTCATTACTGCAACTTTTGAATTCTCTCAGATAATATTCTTCCCCTTCCATTAAAATATGCAGAAACGATTATTTTGAGAGATTCAAGCCTTGGATTTGCTTGAATAAGTAATTTTTTTGTTTTTGCGTCATTTTTAAGGCAACTACTTTACTTCGCATCGTTATTTTTTCATCATGTTTTATGGGTCATTGGGTTATTAGGTTATGTTTTTTGTAAAAAATATTTGGATTCGCCATTGAAGTAAATATAAGCTTTGGATTCCTTGTAAATGTTGGGTCTTTTTTTAAATGCAACGCTTTTGTGAAGCCCTGTGTCCTAGTAGTATATACTGTGACTCCTGCTGGGATATCCTATTGTTCCAGCACAAATACTTGGGAGTCGGTCGGGGGCATAAGCTTTGTACCCCATGATAAAATACTGAGACTTTGTATTAACAAGTACTTATGTCCCAGTAAAGAATCATGAGACTTTATATAATAAAGAATTATAACATACGTTTTGTCCCCTAGTACTATTACTGTGATTTTACATATGCAGCACTTGTGCCCCTAGTACCAAAGTCTCGGAGTCAGTCAAGGGGCATAAGCTTTGTGCCCCATGATAAAACACTGAGACTCTGTGTTAACAAGTACTTGTGTCCCAGTACAAAATTATGGGACATTGTACAACAAAGCATTATAGCATATCTTTTTGTCCCCCAGTACAAATACTGTGATTAAACCTATGAAGCACTTGTGCCCCCAGTATTAAAGTCTGGGAGTCAGTCTGGGCGCATAAGCTTTGTGCCCATGATAAAATACTAGGACTGTGTATTAATAAGTACTTGTGTCCCAGTACAAAATCATGGGATTTTGTATAACAAAGTATTATAGCATATGTTTTGTCCCCCAGTACAAATACTGTGATTTTACATACGCACTTGTGCCCCCAGTACCAAAGTCTGTGATATTTTAGGTGTAAGCATATAGGTGTTAATTTTTGTAGGTTTTATTTTAACACAAGTGCTAATCTTACAGCTATGGAGATTTTTCCAATCGACGAGGGTATGGAGGTTTTGCCAAATGAGGAGGGTATGGATAATTTTCCAAAAAACGACGGTATCTTGGCTCCGTTTGCGCAATGGAGAAATCGTGATTGCTAGTGGAAAGGTGATACAGAGTATCGTAGATTACTTGAAGGGTTATTGTCAGCCGATCACCTGGAGAAATTGAAGCAAGGGCCTTTCGACAAGTTTATGCTTTTGGAAGATGCTAAATATTTTGGGAGGCTTGAATTATTTTCTGCAGTCTCAAATACCTTCATCAGACTACACTAGGATTAGTTTTAAAGTTTTTGGCCATATAGTAGATTTTACAGCTGTTGATTTTTATGCAGTTTGTAGTCTTAATATTTTCAGTAGTGTAGTTACAAGTATTTTGAAGCATAGAAAGAATAGATATAAGGAGAAGTATTTTAGGAATCCTGAAGAGGATAGTAACAAAAAGGATAGCAAGTGGAGTTTAAAGTTACACGACTTGCTTGATTTGATTGAACATCATTCCAGTTATGTGAGAATGACTCCAAAGAACAAGGGTAAGGGTAAGGGTAAGGTTAAGGTTAAGGGCAATGATAAAGACGAAGATGACGATTGTAACAATGATAACCGAAATATAGTGTCAGCCGGACAATTGGATGTTCCATCGGATGAAGATGATGGTGTTGGAGAGAATGCAAAGAAGAAGCGTAAGCGTAAGTGTAAGGTCAAGAGTAAAGGTGAAGGTTATGATCTTAACAATGATAATCTGAAAAGAGTGTCAGCTGTATGATTGGATGTTCCATTTGATCAAGATGATGCTGTCAAATTAGTTAAGATTTATTTGCTTACCTTTGTTTTATTGGGTCGGCCAGTATCTAGAGTAGTGGAGGATTGACATATGATTATTATTGACGATGAAGAGGTGAATAGCTCTTATCAGTGGGGTACTGAGATATATCGTCCCTTGATACCTATATGCAGACAGTCATAAAGACAAATTCTCATACAAATAGTTATATGTTTCTTGGTATGCCCTTCCTCTTCTGCTGCTGGGTGGCAGAGGTGTTTCCTGTCTTCAAGCAATATTATAATGTTCGTACTAAGATCAAACCTCTGATGCTCCATTACACATTTACTACTACCCCGTACTACAATACCTTGTGTGAAGATTACTTTCATAATGAAAAGGTGAGTTTACTAGTAGTTGCTTTTTTTTCCTTATTTTTTTGTACCTTTTTATTGGTTTTTTTATTTTCTAAATGTATTTTTCTATAATAGTTTTGGAAAGATGCCACAATGAGATCAATAAGGCATAAATCTAAATGTGCTTCAACTTCAAAGTCAACCTCAAAGTCACCTTGAAAGACAAGTTCAACAATATGATCTATTAATGTGAATGAAGTTGTAAATGTGAGATTTTTTGTTGGTTTTTTCTGTGATTTCTATTTCTTATGTGGTTTTACCTTTTTTCTAATTTTTATCAGAGGTTGACAACTAATCTAAAAGCACATTTACCTAATGAGAAAAAGATTAAACTTATGATCAATGCCTCGGAAGAAAGTGTGAAGCGTGATCTTCTTGATTCGGGGAAGAGGATTATGGATCATTTTAATGCAAAGTTTGATGCATTACTGCTTCTTATTGCAAAATTAAGGACAAGTGATGTAGGCGAAAACTGTGGTGATTCTGCGAGTAAATCAGATACCAGAAGTAGAAGTGACAGAACTCACTTTGTTGGTGATTTTAATTATTTAGAGGGTCGGGATAGTTTTTTTAAACAACTATCATATCCAATTCAGACATTAGATTTCCTTGATCATCGGTGCGAGGTTATTGGAGGTGGAAAAAATGGTCAAGGTATTCCAGGTGCTTTACAAGAGAAAACCGATCAAATTATTGTGGATGTTTTACAGAAATACAAAGTTGATGTTTGTGATCAAGAAAAAGATACAGATGGTTTACAAAAGTCGCCCTTAAATCCAGTCCATCAGCAAGAAAGACATGGTAACTAAGTAGAGTATTATATATAGTGGTTGATCACAGTGGAAAAGTAAAAGTAGAATATTTGTTTTATGTAATAATTTTTTTTGTGGTTATTTTTTTTATGTAGATGCAGATTAACAGAATCCTTCCGCTGATTTATCGCATAAATGTCAATCTAAAGATAATGATGCAACTTTGATTCTAACAGAAGTTCAGCTTCCTGATGAACAAATTTATTCCACACCTCCTAGTAAGAAAAAAAACTTGTTGCTAGATTCAACCAACATGTTATGCTCCTTACCCCCCCCCCCCCATCCAGAGAGAGAAAATACTGTGATTTTTTTTAGTCAGTAGTGTGTGTTGTCTCAGTATTTATACCCGTGACTCTTTTCATCAGATGCTTATGTCTCAGTCTATAGTACTGGACTCTAATTACTTGTCCCAATATTTAAACTTGTGATTCTTTTCATCAGATGCTTATGTCCTAGTATATAATACTGGGACTCTATTGAATATGTGTGTTTTGGCAAATCTGGGAATGAAGATGTTTTTAATCAACGCAGTTACAGTGTTGTGATTCGAGAAGAACTTCAGAGTGTCAATGAGCTTGGTGAAGCCGGTCTTTTTTAGACACCAGTAGGTTGTAGAAGTACTTTTATATAATAATTAGCATGGCTATTTTTGTAGTTTAAAATGTGTAACAAATTATCTTTTTATAAAGGCTCTGAACAAGGTTCTCAACAAGTTCAGCTTGCTGATAATCAAAATTTTTTAACACATGGTAAGAGAAAACATCTTGTATATTTGCATTTTTTATTGCTTACAGCAGGTTATGGTCCACACCCCAGCATAAAATACTGCGATTGTTCACTCAATAGTGTGTCTTGTCCCATTATTAAATACTATGACTCTTTTCATCCGAAGGTTGTGTCCCAGTTTAAGTACTTGAATCTATCAAATATTTTATTTTTGGCTTCCTTGCATAAAGTAAATATAATGTATTGTTATTATCTATTTTTACACAAGCAACTAATGTCAAATCTGGGAATGAAGACGTTGTCAATCAACGCAGTCACAGTACTGAGGTTCGACTTGAAGTTGAGCGTATCAATGAGCTTAACAGCGTTGGTCTTCTTTTTACACCAGTATGTATGTAAAATTCTTTTTTATAGTTATTTTGTGTTTTACTGTTGGAAAATGTATGATCAATTATCTTATTTATAAAGGTTCTCGAGAAGATTCTCAACAAGGTATCAAAGAAGATGTTGCGTATTCGGATTTGAAAACGGTCTTGAAAACATTGGATATCAAGAAAAGAAAGGATCGTGATAACAATGCTTCTCCTGAAATTGCATCTCCCCCCGAAATTAAAGTTGGTGAAAAATCGGTCGGGGGAAGCAATAGCTTCATGAATATTACTTGCTCAGATGGACCTTCATTTTCACTTGACTTCTCCCAGCCATTGCAAGAGACTAAACCAGGGATCAATAGTATCGGGCCAGATTTTATGGATATTGATCGCTCACAAACTAAGGGTGGTACAGAGTTGGCATCAATCGATAAAAGATAATTCAAAACTTACGACACTTGCTGATGCATCTGTTGTAGTAATGGAGCAAGAGTCTGTTTTGAATTTTGCAATCAAAACACCTGAATAACTAATTTTTGCAGAAAAATGGAAGGTTGCTGGAGCAGATGACTCTGCAAGGAATGCTGCAGATGTGTGTTCATCTAAAGAAGAGCCGGCTATGCAGTCTTCAGTGAAAAAAGAGGAAGGTATGGATTTTTCTGTTATGCCATACAACCCATCAAATGGTCCAGAAGGAGGAGAGCTATTAGGTAGGGGACATATCGCAAGATTAGCCTCCATTTATTATCTCTATTCAGGCCTTTTACGCCAAAGGAAAAGGGTGATTGGAAGCCTACTTATAGATGTGTATGCCTTTTTCATAAAGTCAATGTCCAGTCTAATTGTTTGGCAATTTTTGATGAATGATTGAAGAAAGGCCTGAAACAGATTGCTAGAAACAGAGTCCCTCAACCGTAAGTTAATTTTTTTTATTTTTGTGTTTTGAGTTAAAGGATTTTATATATTATATTAGTAAATTAGTATTTTCCTATGTTGTTTTTGTGTACCTTTTTCAGGAAGGAAGATCTTTATGTTGAGAAAATTCCAGACATCAATTCTCAGAACCCAAGCAAGTAAAATACTGCTTCAGTGAAGAATAATATGTGGTTTAGAGAGATTGCAGATAGAACATATTCACTTACCACTGAGGTTTTTTACAGCTTATTTTGTTGTTGGTTCTGTAGTTTTTTTTCTCTTTTATATTATATTTGTTGACTACTATTTTTTTTTTGTGTTTGTTATTTTTTCTATTATGCAGCATGTTGATGTTATACTATACTATTTGAAGAAGAAGCATGTGTATGATTTCGCTAATTACTCAGTGATGTTCACAATGACAGACTTGAAGTTTGATTCTTTTGTAGAGTCGTTATTATATGGGAAGGTAGAATCCTATTTTGATAATATATCAAAGGAAGAGAAGAACCAGAGATTGAAAGAGAAGAAGGATAGAGCAAGAAGAAGAATGGAAGAAGGAACAAGCATTTGAAGAAGCGAAGAGGAAAAAACAAGGAGGAAAAAAGGTTCTTGGTCAAGCAAGGAAAAAAGAATCTCGACTTCCAGCAGAAGTTGTTTTGGGAATAGAGGACTTGACATTGCAGGATTTAGAGAAGATAGAGTTAGATGTTGACCTAGCAATTTTTTCTGGAACTACACAGAATAACCTGTATGAGTGTGTGAATGGGTTTTCCAATCAATGCGGCATAGCATGGACAAAGGTAGAAAAAGTCTTTATGCCAATTAGGAAGCCTTCAGATGATCCTGATGATCTTAATTCTTGCACACATTATTGGCTGGGAGTTTTTTCTATAAAAGATCACAGAATAGATGTCTATGATTCGATTTTCAGTGGGGATGAAAATTTTTAAAGATGAAGATGGAAATGTATGCAATTTTTATGCCTACGCTACTTCATGAGATGAAGTTTCATACTCAGTATCCTAATTTTGGTATGGAGTACAAGAAGCATGATATTGTGTATAAAAGTGCACCGAAACAAATAGGAGACACAGATTGTGGTGTATATGTAACAAGGTTTACTGACCTGCTCATGTTGGGACATGATTTGTTTAAATTTGATTGGGGAGTGGAAGCTATTAGTCTTTACAGGAGATGTGTTCCTGCTAATCTACTGATGCATGGAAGATCAAAGTGATACGAAGGTTATGAAACTCCACCAGAGAATGTCAATGATGATTATGAAGATGCCAATACTTTGATTCCAGGTAAACGATTGAGTTTACCACATTTAAAATAGCAGTTATGCAACTAACTTGTAACAATCATTTTATTATTTTATAAAATAGTGCTTGTTCAGTATAGGGTGTAGCTGTTATGTAATTGTGTCTGTTCAATACATAACTTGCAACTGTTATAATAGCAATGATATTCTATAAATACTCATACAGTAGTGAAGAAACTTATTCAAAGAAAAAAGAACAATTCTCCGTTCAATTCTTAGCAGAGAACCATTTCAAAATGTCTCGTCGACCAAGAACAAGAGGGGGAGCATCTAATTCAAGGCGAAGAACAAGAGAGTCATCCAGTCCACATTTAGATGCTGAGCAAAAGAATGAAAATTTGGATCAACTAAAGGCTAAAGCCTGGGCATGGAAATTCAAGTTCGAGCATTTCTTCCATGATTATAAGACGGACATAAGAAGGGTGAAGAGAATGCTTAAAGGGCTAATGCTTCATAGGGATATTGATTACCATATCTACTCTACACCACGAGGATCACCACCAAAAGTACCACCACAACAACCAGCAGAAGCACCAGAATAAGCACCCTAAGTTTGAATGTTTATTTTTGAAATTTTATTTTAATTATGGATGTTGAACAATTGAATGTTTGTTTGAGTATTTCTTTCAATGTTGAATAATTATTTTTGTTTTAGTTTTTATTTGCATTCTTCAATGTGGTTTTTTATTTTTATATCAGTCTCTATGTTAGGAAGTCCCAGTATATTGTAGTATGACTCCATCAAAATAAATACAAAGTCCCAAGGTTTTTCCATGGGAACATGTGATTTGGTTATTTTACATGTTTTCCTCTAAAGCCCCTATATTATCAAGCCTCAGTTCGATGTCCAGTGAGTACAACAAAATATATAGAGATCCCCAAGTATCTATACTGGGACATGTGAGTTGGTTTTCATTTTTTTCTAAGTCCCTTGTTTAGGAACTCCCAGTTCATTGTAATGTGACTATCAAAATAAATACAGAGTCCCAGCATTTTTTCCTGGGGAACATGTGATTTGGTTATTTTACATTTTTTCCTCTAAGTCCTTATATTATGAAGACCCAGTTTGATGTTCTGTGAGTCCAGCAAAATAAATAGAGATCCCCAGGTATCTATACCTATACTGGGACATATGAGTTGGTTTTTATTTATTTTTCTAAGTCCCTATGTTTAGGAACTCCCAGTTCATTGTAATGTGACTTCATCAAAATAAATACAGAGTCCCAGGGTTTTTTCCTGGGGAACATGTGATTTGGTTATTTTTTATTTTTTCCTCTAAGGCTCCTATGTTATCAAGCCCCAGTTCGATATCTTGTGAGTATAACAAAATATATAGAGATCCCCAGGTATTTATACTGGGACATATGAGCTAGTTTTCATTTTTTTTCTAAGTCCCTTTGTTTAGGAACTCCCAGTTCATTGTAATGTGACTCCATCAAAATAAATACAGAGTCCCAGGGTTTTTTTCTGGGGAACATGTGATTTGGTTATTTTTACATTTTTTCCTCTAAGTCCCTATGTTATCAAGCCCCAGTTCGATCATGTGAGTCCATTAAATAAATAGAGATCCCCAGGTATCTATACTGGAACATGTGAGTCCTTATGTTTAGGAACTCCCAGTTTTTAAAAAAAAAATGTATGTGAGTTGGTTACAAGTAGTTTTTAGTTTTGCACAATGTTATACGAGGTGGCAGCCCTTGTGTTTTAGGGGCAGTTGTATGCATGTGTATTTTTTCTATATGTTTAATTAAATTGTATAAATAATATCTAATGTCTGCATATAAATACAGTTTTCAAATATAGGATCATCATACATTTTAAAAAATTATAGTTTCGTCTTAGAAAAATAAAAATGTCTCTTCCACAAAATAATGTGCATGTAGTTGAGAACATGCATGCAGTTCAAAATGGCCACACTTTGCAGAATGGCCATGAAAATCAACAGAAAGGGCGTGATCTGTATTGGGAGATTGCAGGTTTGGAGGGAGACATTGAGGGGCTGAAACGTACTATAGAGCAGCTTCGAATATGAATTATTCGACAAAATCAGAGGCTTGAAGGTAATGAACGAGAAATGAGAAAGATTAAGAGGGCACTGAGACAATTTTCAAACTACAATAAAGTGGATAGTCCTCCAAGGTCACCAGTGTGAAGCACTAGCACTAATTTAACTATTTTTAGGCTTTTATAATTTTTAAGTTGAATTAAGTTATGTAAGCAAGTTTTTATTTTTGTTTGTAGTTATGTATGTCTTATCGCAGGGTTATATATTATATAATTGAATTCTTAGAATATAATTTAAAATCACTTTTAATGTTTTACAAGAAAGGTTATGGTGTGAACAAATATATGTGACTTTTACATTTTTCAATGTTAAAATGATTGTTCCAAGGAAAAAAGACTTGAATGCTATTCTTTGAGTGTCAGTGTATCCAATTTAACTAGAAGTCTCAGTATGATATACTGAAATAGAACCAAATAAATGTACAAATCTCAGTATAAAGAATCAGGACTTTATTGAAAATCAAAAGACAAGCAACCTACAAGAATTTGACTGGACATATTTTGACTAGGTACAAAGTTTGGAATATAAAATAGCCCTCTTTGTTATTGAAGAGTCATTTCTATTTGGTAACAAATTGTTATTCTATCCAAAAACAAAAGGACAAGCAATACGCAGGTTTTTTGAAAGAAGAAAGAATCTTCAGCTTTTTTTGACAATACACAACAATTCAGAGCATTGTATGTTCTTATACTATATATAGACGACTTTGTTATTGAAGAGAACACACGAAAATTTGCAGCTTATGATGTCAGGTCTCTGGGAAGCGGTGTTGAATGAATTAGATGCTCAGTTAGATCAATTTGTAAGTTAATCATAACTTTTTTAAAAGTGTCATTTTTGTTGTTGTTATTATGGAATAACAATGTTCTTTTTTATTTTTTTTGTTTGTTTGCAGATTTTTCCACAATGTTTGGCGGTTAGGCTTCCATTACATGATCTCTCAGCTATTTTTATTTGCCGTGGTACTGAATACCATATGAACTACCAAAAACGTAGAAGACAAAAAAGCTTTGCAATGGATGGAGGGAATTTGTTGTTCGTAATAATTTGGAGCTAGGATCTACACTACGTATTAGAATTTTGGAATTGGTAGATCATGTGGTTTAAATGTTAGCATTTGGCTGCCTGAAGATAGTATGTTTGTCCGCGTGTTAAGTTCTCTGTCTACTGTAATTTTTTTTTATGTCTGTGTGTTTTGTTGTTTTTAATATGTAAGTGGAATGTAACTGTCATTTTTGTTTTGATAATAAATTGTGATTGTTCAGTATTTCTTGTAACTGTTAAATAATGGTGTCTTTTCAATTATAAATTGCAATTGTTACAAATAGGTTTGATGTTATGGCTATAAATTCATAACAATTATTAGTTGTTTCTCATCTTATTATTATATTTTTCAAAATTTTCAAAAATGTCTGAGAGTAGTTTCAATTAACAAATACCATCCCCTCTACCAGCACCAGCACTACTACCATCCCACCAACCACCTCCACCTCCACCTCCACCACCACCGCCACCGCCACCATCGAATAATATAAATTGGGATGTTTCAATTCTGCAGAGTCAGATGCAGGACCAGATAATGTAATACAACAAATTCGCAGCGATGATTGGATTATATCTTACGTGCAAAGGAGACAACTTGGAAGCATCTGGCGCTTTATTGATGCTATAATAGAGGCTATAGGATTGGAAATTCCACCAGGATCTCCATAATGAAATATATGAAGTTTCTATGTTGTTAGTGTTAAGATATGTTCTGTTGTAATTTTGAATATCTTACATAATTTAGTTGTGATAGGATTCAACCTTATCCCATAAGAGTTGTATAGAACTCAAACTTGTACTTCCATTAGTTTAAGAGGATGACTCCTCTCAGTTGTAAATCAACTTCACAGAATATACGATTCTTTACATGGTATCAGAAGTTCCCAAAGACTCATGTCCTTCATCACCTTCAATGGCTCTCAATTCTGTTACTAGTTTTACAACTCAACCAACATCCAACAATTCTGGTCCCTTTTCCACCAATTTTACTCATTCAAACTTGATCAAACTTGATCGCAATAACTATATCATCTGGAAATCACAAGTCTTATCACTGTTAAGAGGCCATGATCTTGAAGGCTATGTGGATGGAACCTTAAATGCCCTTAAAAAATGATTCCTAGCAGTCCCGCTGGTGCAAACTCAGCTGCATTAATTATCAACCCAGACTATACTCTATGGAAGAAACAAGATCAACTTTTGCTTTCTTGGATTTTGTCAACTTTAACCGAAGGAATACTAGCACAGGTTGTAGGCTGTGTTTCATCCCAAGATGTGTGGCAAACACTTGAAAATATGTTTGCCTCTCAGCCTAAGGCACAGATCATGCAGTTGCACCTTCAACTTCAAACTACAAAGAAGGACAACACATCGATGATGGAATATCTTAAAAAAATGAAGACTGTTGCAGACAACTTAGCAGTGGCAGTGCACCCAATTGCTGCGGATGATTTGGTTCTTTATATTCTAGGAGGTCTTAGTCCTGATTATGATGCCCTCGTTGTTTCAGTTACTTCTAGAGCTGACTTAATTTTGTTGGCTAACCTTTATGGTTTGTTACTTAGCCATGAGTATCATCTTGAACAGATGGGGGTTGTCGAACAAGGTTTGGCGCAAGTCAATTTAACTACAAAAATAATACCTTTAGTGGTAATGAAAAGTTTGATGGAAACCACAGACGATACATGAATCCTAATCAACACAACTATAATAATGGGAGCAGGCGTGGTCATGGAAGAGGAAACTAGTATGGTGGAGGTCGCAACAGCAACCCGAGCAGTGCAGTCCAGTGTCAAGTTTGTCAAAAGCATGGTCATACAACCATCTCCTGCTACCACAGGTTCGACCACGCCTACTAGTCTCAATCCAAGAACCAAATGTCTGCCTTTCTTGCTCACCCATCAATAGTAGCTGATCCCTCCTGGTATCCTGATTCCGGAGCCACCAATCACCTCACTAATGATGCTAACAATCTGCTTGTTCGTGGCGAATTTGCAGGGAACGATTAAATTTTAGTTGGCAATGGTACATGTTTGAAAATAACTCACATTGGCAATTCTTCTTTATCTTCTCAAGTTAGGTCTTTGCATTTAAAAAATGTATTGCTTGTGCCCGAAATTACAACTAAGTGTAGCTCAATTTTCTCAAGATAACAATGTTATTTTGAATTTCACCCTCATTTTTGTCTTGTGAATGATCGGGCAACAGGGACGGTGCTATTGAAAGGGATACTTGACCATGGCCTTTACAAGTTTCATTCTACTAAATCTTCAAGTTTGCAAGCAGTTAACAATAAACCACAGGCTTTACTTGTGTCAAAATCCTCATTTGATATTTGGAATAATAGATTAAGTCACACTATGTAATATATTTTGGGCTTAGATCCCAACCATCAAGAACCAAGCTTAAGGGGCGCAAGAGATGTAAAATCAAGAGCTTTAGAGGAGAGTTCGGGAGCGATTTGAAGATTGTCCACTTGAGCACAGCTTTGGATGGACCGCTTAGGAACAAAGGAGGACCGCCTCAACACCTCGCAGCAGCTTCAGGGAGCATTCCAGAGATGGGCGGACCGCCTTAGTAGGGTGGGCGGATTGCCTACCTCTCAAAGTCCTTCAAATGCGGCTAAGTGTGGAAATTCAAGCTCTCTGTAGTTTGGCTAGGCGGAGCGCCTAATTGCCAGAGGCGAGGCGCCTCTTACTGAAGCAATATCAAGCCTTCACAGAGTGGGAAGACCGCCCAATTGAGGAGGCGGACCGCCTCCCCCTGTTTCAGCCTTGACGAGATTTTGTTTAATTCCTAGACTATTTTCCATTTTGACCCTGCGTGGTCTTTATTTTTTTAAACCGACTTGAGGGCTACTTTGTCATTGTTTTAACCTATGGGTGGACCTATAAATACCTCATTAGGTCTTTCATTTCATTAGTTAGCTTATTTTGATAATAGAAGAATATAGAGAGAGAGAGGCAAGGCCTTCTTGTAGAAGCTTGAAGCTTCATGTGTCTCTTGCTTGGAACCATATTGATTTCATCCTAGTATGAATCCTTGATTAGGTTAGAGTTTCCTTGCTCCCTCTTGGATAATCATTCATATATTGAATCATTCTATCCATTCTTTCTTCTATTTCTGGTCTTCCAAATCTCAGCTTTCTTATTATCTTGTGATTTGTATCTTTAATTGCTTCCGGGTATTTTATATTGCATCAGTTGGTATCAGAGCACAACTAGGTTTTGTTCTTGAAAATCCTCGTCCTGTTCATCGTGCCTTGGTTTCTTATTTGTTGTCGTTCTTGGTAAAAGAAAAAGAAGAAAAAAATTGAAAAAGTTGAAAAATCACAAAAAAATTAATAGAACTTATCGGATTTGAAAACCCAATCGATGAAAGTTATTGGGGATTGTTCTATGTTGTTTTCCCATTCTTTTGGTGTTGTAATTCAAAACTTGAAGAATCAAAACCCCTATTTTTGAAAACCCTTGAAAATTTGCTTCAAAACTCGAATCGAAGCTTGTTGTTGTTTGTTTGGGGTTGAAAACCACTGAGCATTGATGGGAATAGTTGAATACACCTTTTCGTACCTTTGGATTTGAGAAACAAGTTGAAATCAATTGAAAATTTTGGTGAAAACAGATCAAAATCTCGTTGTTGAAAACCTGCAGATTCAGCTTTGGGCGGACCGCCCCTGCACAACAGGTGGACCGCCCCGTGCTGAGGCCCTCTCTGGACTTTTCTAGGTGGACCACCTATTCACCAGAGGCAGGGTGCCTCATCCTTTTAAGGGTACCAGGTAGTTTTTCTTGTAGGTTTTTGCTTGTTCTTTGCTTCCGAACTTCTTAATTAGTGTTTCTTGGGTAATTGTCCTACCCCATTGACACTAACGCTTGAGCTTTTAGGGTCTCGTGCATATTGAAGTTTCCTCTATAGTCGTATAAAATTCTTTGGCTTTACGTGCTCACTTAAATAGTTGTCCGTCCGTAGAGTCATATTAACTGCATTCCGCATCAATACTTGGACATATTAGTTGGTGATCTTACCACCGTGGTTCCTAAGAGAATAAAGAAATATTGAGTGGAAAAAGGCTTGAGCGGTGAGAACAATAGAGTATGGTCAAAAAATCCATTGACCTTGACTGTATACACGAGAAGAAAGAAAATCGAGTGTTAATATATTGAGTGATACACGTGAGGGAGTGAATTTGTGAGGTCCTTTTCTCTTTGTTGTTGCAACTATGTCCTCAGATGAAGATTGTGGAGGTTATGACTTATATGGAGATGATGGGAGTTGCTATGAAGATGGTGGAGACTATGGCTCCTATGATGATGAAGCGGGTTACTATGATGATCATGAGGCATATGGAGATTATGAAGCTTATGGATATGAATATGAAGATTCTTATGCTTCTAGTCAAGAAGATAAAGATAGTAACGCTTCAAGGTATTAATGTTCCTACTTACTCTTCTTGTGATGAACTTGAAAATATAGATAGTGACATAGAGAGAATTAATGATGAAGTTGATTATAGGAATTTTTCATTTGCATCTTCTCTTGCTGTTTCTATAAATAAACAAGGGAGTAGTAGTGGTCTTTCCATTGGTTTGGGAAGAAGTGGTAGTTGTTCCATAGGAAAAGGGAAGCTTACATCTTCTACTTGTACTAAATGTTTCAATGCTTCTAATTCCCATGTGAAAGGCGATTTGAGGCCTAAAGTGAGAAAAAGTATTGCTTTTGCGACAAAAGATTTGTCTTGTTCTAACAATGCCGTGAGAAGTTTGGATAGTTGTAGTAGGAGTAGTGCTATTGGCTATGGAACCAAGAAGAGGGGAGAGAATTTCTACCACACTCCTACCTCTAGGAGAAATTCTTATGGGTTTCATGATGAGACTCCTTCCCCGACTTTCAACGACACATCTAATGTTAGAAGAGTGACGGGAAGTGGAAGCTACACTAGTGGTGTTGCTAGTAGAGGAGGGATAAGGGAGACTCAAGTTGATGGTGATGCTACTCTTGGGCATTCAAGTTCTTTTTTGGATGCAAATCTACGAAACTTTGTTAGGCGTAGGTTCGTTATTGAGGTAAATAGTTATGGAGGAAACTTGCTCAAAATTGGTGAGATCGATGCCAATTGCATTAGCACCTCTTTTGTTGATAGGCTAAGGATACCATGCCATGAGCTAGAACATCCTTATGAGTATAATGGAGTGTGGCTTTTTAAGAAAGCTCGGGTGCTCATATCTCATAAAAATTATAAGAGTTATGTTTGGTATGATGTGTATCCCATGCGACATATTGATGTATGGTTAGGTGAGCCATAGTTGCACGACAAGAGGTTGCAATATATTGCTAAGAAGGATGTGTATCTTGTGGGCATCAGTCAAAGGGTTTATTACTTTGCACCAACCAGTGCACATTCTTGGGCTATGCAAGGGAGAAAGGAGCGAGAACTTCATTCCATGGTTGAAATGGTGCATTCAAGAAGTCCTACAAACACAAGAGGAAGTGAGACAAATGCAAGTAAAGGGTTGACAAGTGTCAACAAGGTGAACCCGAAACCGTAAGATTCACAAGTGGTTCACCAAAGATGAGGGAGACATCAATTGATGATTCTCTAAGTCCTAGATTCCGGGTTGATGTAAAGAGTTCACCTACTCTAGCTAAGGGCATTCTTGGGCCTCGTCCCAACTTGCCCGAATTTGAGAGACAAAAGATTGAGAGGAGTAAGGGAGAGACCGGTGACAACTCTCGAGTGGAAAAATAAGATGTTGTGTTGAGAGAAGTGAGTGAGTTATCACCATCCGAATCTATACCCGACCTTGAAAAGAAAATGAGGGAGAAGAGAGAGGGTACCTCTTATTCTAATACTAACTCTTTATCTTCTTCTTATTCTACTTGTGTGAGTTCTTTTGTAGGTATTCTTGGAGGCAAACCGATGGAGCCTCAATCATGTTCCAAGATGGAAAGACAAGGCAAATAAGAACTTCATTGTGAGCCACAAGATGGAGGGACTACTCATGACACTACAAGTGCTTTGATTGAACAAGATAACAACTCAAGTGTAATTAGTTCTTTTTTCCATGAGCATGTTACTTCCTTATGTTGTGAAAATGTTTGTGAAAACTCTATGCTAGTTAATGATTTGTATAACTACAATGTGTTTGCAACTAGTGTAGAGTCGGTTGGTCAACTTGTGTGTGAATGTGAACCACTAGTTGAGAGGGTTGATAAGCCACATCATGATATGAGCCCGGTGTTCAATGAACCTCTCTTTAGTGAAGAAGTTGTAGTTGACCATGTTTGTGAACCTTGTTATGACACACAACCCACATTTGATAGAGGGGAAGATGAGTTAAATGAACATCCTATTCTTTTCTTTGATTGCTTATTTGATAATGATGGCCTCATGTGTCGTAGTGAGGATGAACATAACCTTGAGGAGTCTCTAGTGAAGGAGATGGATAGGATTATATTTGATGATTACTCAAGTGTGGATGTTGGCTCTAGTGTGGATACTTCACCTTTGCTAGATGGTGAGCTTGAGAAGTGTGCCTTTACTAATCCTTTATTTGAGGGCAACTTCAATATAGGTGGTGAGTTGCATCAAACTAGAGTAGAGAGTGAGTTAGTACCTCCATGGATTGGAAAGTTTGACTCTATAGATAATCTATTGCTTGAAACTCCAAGTAAAATGAGTGGTCTTGGTATTAATTGTGTTGATCTATCTTCTAGTAGTTCTAATCTTGATTGTCTGGGCTATAATGATGAAGAATCTATTATGGAGACCTTTCTTGGGAGTTTTTTTAGTGAGGAAGATTGTCTTGGAGGTAAATATGGAGGTGAGGAGGTAACTCTTGGTAAGTGTAAGAGTGCTTCCAAGAAGGGGAGTGGAGTATTTGATGTTAGTTGTGGATTGAACTATTTTGCTTACTCCATTCCATTTGTTGATCACACCTTGGGTGTTGAGCATGCCAAAGTCATTGCGTCACATTGTGATAATATTGTATTGAAGGCTTGGTGTGTTGGTCATGAGCTTAGGGGTCATAGGGAATTTGATTGCTTAATCTTGCATGTTCCATGTTCTATTGATCTCTTTGCTTGTTCTTGTGTTGGGTGCACTTCCTTTTTGAGTCAACAACTTGTTGTTTACTTGGGAGACATGAGATTTTTTATTGTTATTGATGCTTGGCTCTATCATAAGAGTGTGTTTTCAACACAATTTGCACTAATCTACTCTCGTAGTAGGAAATTTTCGTTTTGTTTGCCATTGCTGGTAGGTCTTGATGATTTGATTCGAGGACGAAATTCTTTCAAGAAGGGAAGGATGATACATTATAGTTTGGCTAGGCGAAACACCTAATTGCCAGAGGCAGGGCACCTCTTATTGAAGCAATCTCAAGCCTTCACAGAGTGGGACCGCCTAGTGGAGGAGGCAGACCGCCTCTCCCTATTTCTGCCTTGACGGGATTTTGTTTAATTCCTAGACTATTTTCCATTTTGACCCTGCGTGGACTTTATTTCTTTAAACCGACTTGAGGGCTATTTTTTCATTATTTTAACCTATGGGTGGACCTATAAATACCCCATTAGGTCTTTCATTTCATTAGTTAGCTTATTTTGAGAATAGAAGAATAGAGAGAGAGAGAGAGAGAGAGAGAGAGAGAGAGGCAAGACCTTCTTGTAGAAGCTTGAAGCTTCATGTATCTCTTGATTGGAACCATGTGGATTTCATCCTTGTATGAATCCTTGATTAGGTTCGAGTTTCCTTCCTCCCTCTTGGATAATCATTCATATATTGAATCGTTCTATCCATTCTTTCTTCTATTTTTGTTCTTCCAAATCTCAACTTTCTTGTTATCTTATGATTTGTATCTTTAATTGCTTTCGCATATTTTATATTGCATCATCACTCGTCAATAAACTCTGTCAGTCATGTCATTAGGACACTTAAAATACCATTGTGTACTACTAATAGATTGCAAGTTTGTTCCTTTTGTCAATATGGCAAAAGTCATAAATTGTCATTCCCTGTTTCTTGTTATATTGCTTGTAATCCTTTAGATCTTGTTCATTCGGCTGTAGGGGACCCTGCTCCTTATTTGTCAAATAATAAATATCGTTATTACGTTTCCTTTATTGATGATCATACAAAATTCACTTAGTTATATCTTATGCATTCTAAATCTGAAGGTCATGATATCTTTTTGCGTTTCATATCCCAAGTTGAAAATTTATTTGATCGTAAAATTAAATTTTTTCAATTCGATTGGGGTGGGGAGTATCAAATATGCTCTAAACTATTTGCAAAAATGGGGATCACACATCAAATATCATGCCCGCACACTCACGAATAAAATGGTACGACCAAGAGGAAACATCAGCATATTGTTGAAATGGGATTAACTCGTCTAGCTCATGCTTCTTTACCACTTAACTTTTGGGGTTACACTTTTACTACTGCTGTTTACATAATTAATAGAGTCTCATCTCCTTCTCTAAATAACCTTTCACCTTTTGAAAAGGTATTCAAGAAACCTCCTGATTATCACTCTCTCAAAGTATTTGGTTGTGCGTGTTATGCATGCCTTAGCCCCTATAATTCACATAAACTTGAATTTTGTTCCCTCAGATGTGTGTTTGTTGGTTACAGTGATAATTACAAAGGTTTTCAATGTCTTCATGTTCCAACGGGCAGGTTGTATATTTTCCGTAATGTGGTGTTTGATGAGTTTAATTTCCCATATTTAATGCCAACCTTATCATCCAAGTTATCTCCAATAGTCCACTCTACCACAAGTTCCACTTTATCTATCCTTACTCCTCATGTTCCAATTAGTACACCAACTCCAAAAGTGCCTACTTCACTTCCTCATGTGCCAATCTCACCAAGCTCACTCCCTCGTACCAATCTTTCAAGTGATTTTTCTCCACCTTCATCATATGATCCTGGGCAGCTTCCACCTTCCTCAACTAATACAATTAAAGCTTCTAAAGTTGTATGTCAACCTAGAAAGCCCGTTATCCATCCTCCCTACCACATGATCAATTCACTCGCACTAGATCAAAAGTAAGGCACCCTCAAGCCAATCTTGCTACCCAATATCCTCTTCCACCTTCAAACTTACCTACCGAACCAACATGTTTTTCCCAAGCAAACAAAGATTTAAATTGGAGAAAGGCCATGCAAGAGGAGTACAATGCTCTCATTCAAAATGGCACTTGGTCCCTTGTCCCTTCTTAAATAGCCAAAAATATTGTGGGGGTGCAAATGGATTTTCAAGTTAAAACTCCATCCGAATGGGTCTATTTAGCGCTATAAGCGCGGTTGGTGGCAAAGGGATTAACCGGCTTGGGTTGATTATCATGAAACATTCAATCCAGTTATTAAGCCTACAACAATTCAGGTGATTCTTACTTTGGCTCTATCTCGTGGTTGGTCTCTTCGCCAATTGAATGTCAAAAATGTATTTCTTCATGGTCAATTAAATGAAGAAGTTTACATGTCTCAACTAGCTGATTTTATTGATCCAAGATATCCCACTCATGTTTGTCGCCTTCACAAAGCACTCTATGGACTTAAACAAGCGCCTCGAGCTTGGTTCGAAAGGCTTAGCAGTGCCTTCTTTGAATATGGCTTTGTTTTGTCTAAGTCTGATTCTGCACTTTTCATTAGAAAATGTTCTATTGATGTGACCTTTGTTCTTGGGCATGCTGATGATTTAATTGTCACAAGCAGTGCTTCCTCATTTATATCTGGTCTAATCTCCAAGCTCTCAACTGATTTTGCTCTCAAGGATTTGGGCAGCCTTCACTACTTCCTAGGAATAGAGGTAAATAAAACTAAAAATGCTGGCTTAGTTCTCTGCCAATCAAAGCACATAAGAGACATTCTTTCTCGAGAAAAAATGAATGGTGCAAAACCAATTGCTACACCAAAGACTTCAGGTTTGCAACTTTCCCAGCATGGTAGTACTTTATTTCATCATTCTGCCTTATATCACGGTCTAGTGAGAGCTCTTCAATATGTTACGATCACTAGATCGGATGTGTCTTATACTGTTAATAAGTTGTGTTAATTTTTGCATAAGCCAACGAAGTCTCATTTCAAGCTATGAAGCGACTGCTGCGATATCTTATAGGTACACTCCATCTTGGTCTACTTTTTCGCCCATCTACACAACTTCAAATTAATTATTTTTCTGATGCCGATTGGGCTGGGTGTCCCGATAAAAGACGCTCAACTAATGGTTATTGTATCTTTTTGGGCTCTAATTTGATATCCTGGTGTTCTAAGAAGCAAAAGGTTGTTGCTCGCTCTAGCATGAAGGCGGAATATAGAGCATCGGCTGCTGCAACTGCTGAAAAAACTTGGCTACAATATCTTCTTAAGGAACTTGGAGTACCACTATCTCATGCCCCTCGGCTATGGTGTGATAATATTTCTGCAACCTATCTTACTGCTGACCCGATATTTCATGCTAGAACTAAGCATATTGAACTAGACTTTCACTTTGTTAGAGGAAAGGTTGCAGGCAAAGACCTTGAAGTCCGCTATATCAGCTCACTTGATCAAGTTGCTGATATTCTGACGAAACGTCTATCTGGAAGACGATTTGTGTTTCTTAGTGACAAGTTGTTTATGGTGCACCCATCTGCACTTGAGGGCGGTTGTTAAGATATGTTTTGTAGTAATTTTGAATATCTCACATAATTTAGTTGTTATAGGATTCAAACTTATCCCATAAGAGTTGTATAGAACTCAAACTTGTACTTCCACTAGTTTATAAGAGGATAACTCCTCTCAGTTGTAAATCAACTTCACAGAATATACGATTCTTTACAGTTAGTTTTAATTATTATCCTATAATTTCTTAGTTTCTACAGCACAAGTTTTTGGCCCCAGGTTAACATATCGTGATTCTGTTTTTGCATAAGACTATGACTCCAACCCAAAATACTGGGACTTTCTATGTAATTCCAGTTTTTCATCCATCTATTAATAAAAAATATTATGGTTATATTTTTATATGTTGTACTTTGTTAAATTTTTGGCAATGATATTGTGGATATCTTTGTTTCATTTTTTTGTGCTTATGAAAATGTCAGTCATTTTTTTTTTTTTTTGTGTTACAGTGGCTTTCAATAGTATAAAGTGCGATTCAACATTTTTTAATGTAACTTAAAGAATCTTCCTAAATTTTTTTTGAGTTATCATGTTGACACGACCCGGAATCCGGTTAGGCCGTGCGGGCACCCGACATCCTCCCCTAGACCCGTCGGGCGAACTCTTACCAATTAAATTAGAAAAATAAATATAATAGTTTATAAATAAGGACAAGACTTAAAAAAACACATAGACATATTGACACCTCTAAGTTGTACGAAAGAAAATTACAGCTAACTACCAAACATACTAAGTTTAGGGCTATCCAGACTAGACATCTAAGAGTACAAAAGAAGACAAATACCTCCTGAAGGGAGCAAAATGCAACTGAAATAATAACCAATAAACTGGTGGCCATCCGGAATAAAAGCTGGCTCAGTCTGACAGCTGAAGTCGTCTTCACTCCTTCACAATGTGGCAAACTCAATCCTGGAGCGAACCTGCCAAAATGAAATAGATAGACAAGAAACAAACAACAAACAAGGGTGAGTCAAAAGGACTCAATAAGTGAGGCAGACTAGCCACCTCAAAGGATAGGATAGCTAGCCAGGGAGAACAAAAATAGATAAACTAAATCCATCTTATTGAAACTATAAACAGGCAAAGCCAAATAATAACTGAAAACACGTATGAAATCATAAACAGCCAGGGACATAAGCTAGACAGAACATATAGATATCCTGAACATGTCGACAATCAGAAATACATCCTGTTGCGGCGTGCAACCCGATCCATATATTCATATTGTTGCGGCGTGCAACCCGATTCGTATATTTATACTGTTGCGGCGTGCAACTCGATCCGTATATTTATACTGTTGCGGCGTGCAACCCGATCCGATCCATGAATTTATATTGTCGCGACGTGCAACCCGGGATACGAGCCAGAAATATATAGGCAAACAGAGATACGGTATACATACCGCATATATAAAACACAACACGATAGTCACACAGTAGTCAGCACGCGGTGCAATGAAATGGGATGAATGCAGTATGATGCAATGGTGTCACATGTGCCAAATAGATGGAGCGGAATCCTCCTGCTCCGGGGGAGGAATCCTCCTACCCTCAATATGATGCAATGGAGCGGAATCCTCCTGCTCCAAGGGCGGAATCCTCCTACCCTCAATATGATGCAATGGAGCGGAATCCTCCTGCTCCGAGGGCGGAATCCTCCTACCCTCAATATGATACAATGTGCATACGAATGCAACATGAATAATAACCCATCACCAGCGCGGGACTCTCATCGACAGCTGTAAAGTATATACCAACTCACAACCAAAATACAATACTCAGATTCTCAATGCAATACCAATAACAGGACATAATATATAATATAGAATATTAATCCAAAGCTAAGGCGTAATGAGTACGCCTATCGGCAGCTACACACGTAAGGAACAAGTGGTAGAAAATCCACGAGGCCAGGTGCCTCCAAAGAAATGGATATAAACACTTACCTCGTTATAAAGTTAGTACAGTTATTCAACAACCGCTTTATCCTTTGGATTCACTGCCAAACGATCCTGCTGTATTCAATAAGCAGTAAACTATATCAATTTAGGCTAAAGGCTTCATTCCTCACATCTTAGGGCAATCCGGTTTGGAACCTGATACCCTATTCGCATACGCAATACGCAGGCCAGGCCTATGTACGGGGTTTATGGTCACATAACCAAACCCTAAATAATTACATTTATAAGTTGCCCATAACTCCTTGAGTACGAATATATAATCAATTTCATTATCGGGGTCCATTTGGCCTTTCAAACTATCAATTTACGTCATTAGGACGATGTCTAATATCCCTATTTTTATCGTAAAAATATATTCAAACATACGTAATAAACTCAAATAATATATTAAGATCATTACCTGAATGTTCTGGGGTGAAAATACTATTTTTCTCCGGCCCCTTTTCTCATTTTCTGGCATTTTTTTCCATTTCTGCACCATTTTATTTTTCTCTGCTTGAAATCATTTTGGTTCCTGCTTCTGCTAAGAGATGTAGCATATATGCACTGCTACACCGCCTAACTTTTATGTTTTGTCTTTTTCTATTATATATTTTTTTTATTTTCTTTTATCTTATTTTCTTTTGTTAACGAAAATTAAAACGGTATCCTACGATATTCAAAATAATTCTAACTTTTGCATACAAGTTATACAAAATATATGTAACATACTCGCGAAGGCGGATCTCAAATCGGGCTCCCGAAACTCAAGATGCGAATTTAAATAGAAAAGAAGTCAAATTATTTAACTTTCGGAGTTTTAGCGGATACTAGCCGAACAACATCAAAATTCACTTTCGAAAGTTTACAAAAGTCATAAATAATCATACGAACCCAACGACGCTTTCAGATTTCGAATCGGAGCTCATTCGGCAAAACCGAGCTAGAAAATCTCTTTTTAATATTTATCACCAATAAAAATTGAAACCTTCTTCCGATGCCTACCAAACGAGGTCTGATTTAGCTCATATTTTACAGACAGGTCCTAATGGACATTATGAATATTTTAAAATTATCGACACGCCAATCGGAGTCCTAACTTCCGAAACGACTGACCGAGGTCGTTTCATTCTCCTCCACTTAAACTCTCGTTCGTCCTCAAACGAGCCTAAATCTAAAGCAAGATTCACGCTGATAACAAAAGAACTTGCACGGTCTTCATAAACTATCCCACATAATTTTTTCCTCATGATTACAGAATTAAAACTATAACACGAACACCGAACTCTTGGAATAAAATATATCTGGATAATATGATAATACCGTTGCCCGGATTATTCTGACTAAGATGATCCTTCCTCGATCACGAGAGGAGAATTCTATATTTTCGAAGCAAAGATACACGGAACTTTAAATGGGTTAACATGATTCAGCCGATAATTACCTCTTCGATATACCTTTCGATATAGAACAGGTCGATGGAACTAAGAATTAGCTTACGCTTCAGCAACACTTTAGAGATTTAATATTATGATTCGGTATCAATTGGAGGAAGACTCCCCCACTTAAAGCATAAACTCATACAACTAATTTGAATAGAAATAGTCATCCTCGCACAACCTGCTGGATTAAAGAAGACCTAGCTAAAAGCTGAACATAGGCAGACCTAAACTACCAAACTACCCTTTCGAGTTGCCAACTAGCTGCAACTCTCGAGTTCACAACTCCATACCTTTGCCGTAAACACCACCGCCCGATGGATGGTACTTCTATATAAAAATTTCGGCAGAGTTTCCCCTGAAACTGGATGATCCGCAAAAACAGAACCAACACTATACTATACATGGGAATGGATACCCGGATAAACTGATAACATAAACATGTTAAACGGATAACAAGATGAGACAACTGGACCAAAACAATAATATGCTTCCAAACAATAATATGCTTATCCGGCCACAATAACACGTACTCTGGCTCAACACAGGGAACGTCACAAGCGGCTACCAATCGCCCAAGCTCACTAGTGCCGGACGAAGAAGAAATGGAAATAGATCGAGGATAGAAATAATTAGAGCTTCAGGAAGTTCATCTTCTTATTTGCTTGACTACCAAAGCTAGACTACTTCCGCGTCAGGCGAGCCAAAAAATCGCAATTGAAGAGATAGACATTAAATAAGCTTTATGGAAAAACATCCATACCAATTTTAACCTTCCAATAAGAAGGAAATTCTGACAATTTACTATAAACCCTTTTATAACCCAGATAAGCTCATGGGATAACATGACTCTACAAACATCTTGAACCATGGAAGACACGTAGATCAAATATTACTTACTAACCACTTTACACCGGAAGAAATGATAACACTTTCTGATGGTGACGAATTGGGATCTCATTATCCTACCAACACGAAATTCCGAGAAGAGAGGTATACTAATTTGATATAATAATAAAATGTGGCACAACAAGATGCCAGGCAGACGATATCGACACTCACTCCCAAATCTCTCATATTTAGACCAAATAAATTAGTAAGATTATCATAAATGCCAGGAATAAATCATATCAGAAACTCACCCCTCTACCGCAACCGATTCTTAATAGAAACGACATCCAAGGAAACCATTAAAACATGATAAGACACACCATTTCCAGATCGATCAAAAGAATCAAATCTTACTCACATTTAAGAGAAGAAGAAATACATGGGTGTACTACATCAGATACCTCGACATCCTGCCAGACTAGCAGTTCATAGAACTGCCTCTGCAGCTGAGTCGAGCCACTACCCTGATAATTACTTCTAGAAGAACCACTACCACCACACTCTCGACCTCTACTGGATGGTGGCATTTCTCTGATTGATTAACATTTAAATGAAATTCCTGCGACTGTGCAGGTGTCTGAGGGCAAGAAGAAGGACGATTGTCTACTTGCTGGAGTAAGGAAAAACTCCTCAAAGAATAACCAGACTCATGACAGTGATAACACCCTTTTCCTTAAAAATAGAAACTGGATAGATTATAGATAGCTACAAAGAGAAAACTGAGTCTATTTTGATGAACTACTAGCACACTTTGAGAATCACGCTTTACAAGCTGAGATAACCTGAAAGGTGATGTCCCAAAATAATCAGAACTCTTACCTCCAAATGAGGTACCATGGTTACCCACTAGGGCCACGGGATCTCCTGCTCTCCCGCTCTAACTTTTCCCCCTCTAGCTTATGGTATGCCTCGCACCTTCGGGCAATATCAACAACATCAAATGAAATTCTGACCTCAATCTCTCGAGTCATCTGGGATCTCAAGGAAGGAGAAAGGTCATTAATAAATCTTTGAATCTCTCGAAAGGCTCATGCACTAGTTCTAATGCACATTCAGCCATTCTATAGAATTCAATCTCATATTCTGAAACACCAACAGGCTAACCGACAGGCTACCCTGTCCAATCCACTCAAACTGGAAACACTTTTCATCTCGGTTGCTACTCGAAAGGAATTTTTTTCCCACGAATCTAGAAGAAAAATCGAACCAAGTCAGCTAATAAGAGTGCGGTCCACCAATCCAGGGCTGGACCTTGAAACTGGAAAGTAGAATAATCCACACCATACTGCTTGATATAATCAAGAGCCTGAAGGATACACTGACATCATTGTATTTTTAAAAAGAATCACGAGGTTTATCTGATTCATTGCTTAAGAATATCGGAAGGTTCAACCACGTAAAATAATGCAACCTCTTCGGACACTCGGACCGAACTGATACCTCGGCCGGCTAACCAGCCAGAACAATTAGAGGTACAACACATACTACCTCCAGAATATAATTTACTGCAGCAATATTAAGAACCAGAAAAGGAGCTCCCTGAGATTGAACGTCTGCACATACGGCAACCTGATAGGCTGCCCAGCGAATAATAGGTTCTTACGGTATCTGCGTCGCCAAGATTCTCGTAAAGCATCGTAGAGAGCCAAGGGAGCTACAAGGCCCTGCTCCTTTGCCCATCGCGAGCTCGTACAGCTAGGACCTCCGTGACTAGACCGTCAGCACGATCAAAACTCTCGGGGCTTCGTCAGTGCTAACGCCAGGCCAGACTGCTTCGTCTTGAACTCATACCATTTGCTGATTTATCGCACGAGGGTTTCACAATTACCACGAAGGAATTAACGAAAATACTTTTGTATCCTAGACTGATGCACGATCAGAAAAAAAGGAAGTGAAACTTCCTAAATGCCATCATAGCCCCTCATAGATAAGTACAGACGTCTACGTACCCATCAACGAGACTCTACTAGACACTGTCTTAGTCTGGATAGACTCTAAACTGAGCTCTGATACCAACTGACACGACTCGGAATCCGGTTAGGCCGTCGGGCGAACCCTTACCAATTAAATTAGGAAAATAAATATAATAGTTCATAAATAAGGACAAGACCTAAAAAAACACACAGACATATTGACACTTCTAAGCTGTACGAAAGAAAATTACAGCTAACTACCCAACATACTAAGTTTAGGGCTATCCAGACTAGATATCTAAGAGTACAAAAGAAGACAAATACCTCCTGAAGGGAGCAAAATGAAACTGAAATAATAACCAATAAACTGGTGGCCATCCGGAATAAAAGCTGGCTCACCCTGACAGCTGAAGTCGTCTTCGCTCCCTCACAATGTGGCAAACTCAATCATGGAGCGAACCTGCCGAAATGAAATAGATAGACAAGAAACAAACAACAAACAAGGGTGAGTCAAAAGGACTCAATAAGTGGGGCAGACTAGCCACCTCAAAGGATAGGATAGCTAGCCAGGGAGAATAAAAACAGATAAACTAAATCCATCTTATTGAATCTATAAACAGGCAAAGCCAAATAATAACTGAAAACACGTATGGAATCATAAACAGCCAGGGACATAAGGTAGACAGAACATATAGATATCCTGAACATGTCGACAATAAAAAATACATCCTGTTGCGGCGTGCAACCTGATCCATATATTCATACTGTTGCAGCGTGCAACCTGATTTGTATATTTATACTGCTGCGGCGTGCAACCCGATCCGTATATTTATACTGTTGCGGTGTGCAACCCGATCCGATCCATGTATTTATATTGTCGCGACGTGCAACCCGGGATACGAGCCAGAAATATATAGGCAAACTGAGATACGGTATACATACTGCATATATAAAACACAACACGATAGTCATACAGTAGTCAGCATGCGGTGCAATGAAATGAGATGAATGCCGTATGATGCAATGGTGTCACATGTGCCAAATAGATGGAGCGGAATCCTCCTGCTCCGGGGGCGGAATCCTCCTACCCTCAATATGATGCAATAGTGCGAAATCCTCCTGCTCTGAGGGCGGAATCCTCCTCAATATGATGCAATGGAGCAGAATCCTCCTGCTCCGAGGGCAGAATCCTCCTACCCTCAATATGATGCAATGGAGCGGAATCTTCCTGCTCCGAGGGCGGAATCCTCCTACCCTCAATATGATGCAATGGAGCGGAATCCTCCTGCTCCGAGAGTGGAATCCTCCTACCCTCAATATGATGCAATGTGCATACGAATGCAACATGATGCAATAATAACCTACCACCAGCGCAGGACTCTCATCGACATCTGTAAAGTATATACCAACTCACAACCAAAGTATAATACTCAGATTCTCAATGCAATACCAATAACAGGACATAATATATAATATAGAATATTAATCCAAAGCTAAGGCGTAATGAGTACGCCTATCGGCAGCTACACACGTAAGGAACAAGTGGTAGAAAATCCACGAGGCCAGGTGCCTCCAAAGAAATGGATATAAACACTTACCTCGTTACAAAGTTAGTACAGTTATTCAACAACCGCTTTATCCTTTGGATTCACTGCCAAACGATCCTCCTGTATTCAATAAGCAGTAAACTATATCAATTTAGGCTAAAGGCTTCATTCCTCACATCTTAGGGCAATCCGGTTTGGAACCTGATACCCTATTCGCATACGCAATACGCAGGCCAGGCCTATGTACGGGGTTTATGGTCACATAACCAAACCCTAAATAATTACATTTATAAGTTGCCCATAACTCCTTGAGTACGAATATATAATCAATTTCATTATCGGGGTCCATTTGGCCTTTCAAACTATCAATTTACGTCATTAGGACGATGTCTAATATCCCTATTTTTATCGTAAAAATATATTCAAACATACGTAATAAACTCAAATAATATATTAAGATCATTACCTGAATGTTCTGGGGTGAAAATACTATTTTTCTCCGGCCCCTTTTCTCATTTTCTGGCATTTTTTTCCATTTCTGCGCCATTTTATTTTTCTCTACTTGAAATCATTTTGGTTCCTGCTTCTGCTAAAAGATGTAGCATATATGCACTGCTACACCGCCTAACCTTTATGTTTTGTCTTTTTCTATTATATATATATTTTATTTTCTTTTATCTTATTTTCTTTTGTTAACGAAAATTAAAACGGTACCCTACGATATTCAAATTAATTCTAACTTTTGCATACGAGTTATACAAAATATATGTAACATACTCGCGAAGGTGGATCTCAAATCGGGCTCCCGAAACTCAAGATGCGAATTTAAACGGAAAAGAAGTCAAATTATTTAACTTTCGGTATTTTAGCGGAAACTAGCCGAACAACATCGAAATTCACTTTCGAAAGTTTACAAAAGTCATAAATAATCATACGAACCCAACGGCGCTTTCAGATTTCGAATCGAAGCTCATTCGGCAAAACCGAGCTAGAAAATCTCTTTTTAATATTTATCGCCAATAAAAACTGAAACCTTCTTCCGATGCCTACCAAACGAGGTCTGATTTAGCTCAAATTTTACAGACAGGTCTTAATGGACATTATGAATATTTTAAAATTATCGACACGCCAATCGGAGTCCTAACTTCCGAAACGACTGACCGAGGTCGTTTCACATGTCATATCTGCTTTACTGTATTTGTCAAGTGCATAATACTGTGACTTTTAATATACACTTGCAACAGTCTCAGTTCCATCTTATCCTATACATATAGGAGGACCCCTAGCAAAAAAAAAAAAAAAAAAAAGAGATATCTTTTTATTGGACTTTGTTCTATCTTTATGCAGAGAAAGATCTTAGTGGAATCTCTGCGATTTCAAGCTTGAAAAATGTAAAAAAGAAGGAATATACTAAAACTTTTTTTCGGAGTTGTAATGTCATCTAAAAAAATAAAGATTCTTCACAGATTTTTATTATTTTTTGAAATTCTGATTGGCAGTTTAGTTTTCTTGTATAAATTACACAATGTATTGTGTTTTTATTTATACAATATTATTGCAAAAAAAAAAAAAAAAAAAAAAAAGAAAAAAAATGAAAGTAATACAACAAGAAATGGCTTGCAACGATGAAGCAAGAAGACAACAATGGTACAGCTTCAAGAATGATATTAGGAATTTGAAAATTGATCTTGAGTTACTGAAAAATGAGGTATCTGTTGTGCAGAACAATTTGGATGTGTTGATTGATATTTTTGTAGCATTCAAAGAGAAAAACACTACAAATATGAATCGTCTTTTTGACAAGCTTATGGACATTGAATTACAGAATTTTATGGGCTCAACCTCTGGCTGTACCTCTTGTGTCCCTAGTAATCATTAATCTTTTCGTCGTGTTTTACTAAATATTTTCTAGTGTTTATGTGTTTCATGCTTCCAGCTGTGGGAAGCAAGTGTAATTTAAATTTTATTTTTGTTGTGTTTTGTGAACTTCAGGATGCTTCTGTTGTGTTTTAGAAGTGCCCTTTTCTGTAATTTTTATCTCAGTTTTAATGAAAATTCCCCTAAGTTTGTGTTTTGCTGTGTGAAAAAAGTTGATTATTTCATTGCAATATTAGCAAAAGCAGAGCATAAAAAAACCTAATCTTATGCTTAGATGGGGGTCCCAGTCATATATCCTGAGATAGTCAGCTTAAGCCACATGGGGTCCCAATTTTATGCTTGAGACTATTGTAAAAATAGACGGAGTCTCAACATTTAATACTGGGACATTGAGCTAATGCATATGTAGTCCCAGTATTTTATCCAGAGATAATAGGCCATGTGGAGTTCAAAATCTGTGCATCCAATAACCATCTAACACTGCAGTCGAGAAAATCTAAAATTTATTAATATATTGAAAAACTGAATAACGGAAAAACTCAGCTTATTTGACTTGAATTATTTTGATATTAATGCATTTTTTTTTACTGTAACAGTTGAACAAAGTTAAGTAGTGTTAGCCTATAAATAAGACTTTGCAGTGGAAAAAAATTAAAACATATTTTTAGTTGATCTAGTTAAATAAGTTTTTCTTTGTAGTAAAAAATATTTCACAAAAGAGTATATGGAGCAGCCTGCTTATTTCTATAAGAAACTCACAAGATCTTATTTTAAAAGAGATGATTTTGTAGGTTAAAAGTTTTTATTTTTCATCCAATTCTTTTAGTTTGTGTTAGTTTTACTAATTCTCACAGTTATTGCTTGTAGTTTTTTTCAGAAAGTTGAAAGCACAAAATCCTTAATAAAAGTGGCATCGCGCTTATATTATGCAACGACAAAGACTACAAGACGAGATACAAGGTTGAAAAATACAAAAGACTCTGCAATGGATGGAAAACACTTCTTCAAGAGCAAGGTTTCAACCAAGAGGATACCCTTTGTTTTAAGTTCATTTTGTTCGAGGACACCGATTGGAATCACATTACTTGTTTTGAAGTTAGTCGCAACAATCCTCAAGAGATTGGTAGTGATTATGATGATGATGACAATAATGATGATGCATGATCAACATAGAAGCTAATTCTAATCAATTAAGCTTTTTAGTAGTTTTGTGTTGTTGTTTTAGTTAATGTAGTTTAAGGTTCTGTTTTTCATTATGTTCACTTTGTTTTCTGAATTTTCGAGCGTATTTTTGTCTGATGTTTAATGTACTAGTTTTCATCTAGTTTTTATGCGTTGGTGATTCAATTACTAAAGAAACTAAGACTTTCTGAATTGGAACAAGAAATTTCATACCAAAAATTAAAAATACTTAGTATTTATAATAATCATTTCAAAGACTACAGAAAAAAATTTCCCCTGTAAAAGAATTGTTAGTTTTTAACTGGGACACCTAGCTAAAGTTAAATAGAGTCCCAGTAAAATACTGGGTCTTCAAGGTTTAACCAAGAAGGAGTTATAATATTTTTATCTGGGACACCAGCCTTAATTGTGTTAGAGTCCCAGTATTTTTATAATTAATTAAATCTGTATACAGAAATATCACCTAACATTGCAGTCGAGAAAGTCTGGAATTTATAACGTTAGGAAACTAGAAGAATATAGAAAAAAGAACTTTTTTTACTACATTTATTATGATATCAATGCATTTTTTGACTATACAAATTATATTTTGACTGTAACAGTTGAAGAAAGAGTAGTAACTGTTAGCATATAAATAAGGCTTTGCAGTTGAAGGAAACTACAAGTTTTTTTTCAGTTCATCTACTCATATAAGATTTTATTTAAAGTAAAAAATACTTTCATAAAAGAAGATATGGAGAATGATGGGAATCGCGTGGAGGAACTTGGTCATTTCTATAAGAAACTCACAAGTTCTTACTTCAAAAAGATGATTTTGTATCTTGAAAAATTCCCAAGCCAATTTCTTTTTTTTTTTTCCATCTAATTTTTTAGTGTCTATGATTTTTTTTACTAACTGTTATAGTTTATTCCTTTTAGATTTTTTCAGAAAGTTGGAAGCAGAAACTACCTAATACAAATGGCTATGCGTGAATATTTTTTGAAGATGATGATGAAGTATATGAGATGAAATTCAAGGTTGGGAGATATAAAGGTTGTGTAATGAATGGAAGATATGCTTCTTCGGAAAGGTTTCATGCAAGGTGATTTTCTTCGCTTTGAACACCTTTGGCTTGAGATTTTGGAAGACGGGACTGTATCTGTTATTTTTGAGGTTACTATCAAAAACCATCGCGATAGTGATAGCGACGATGACGACGACGACGACGATAGCAATGAAGATGATGATGTTGGATCAGCACAGAAGCCAGTTGTAATTCAATAAGTCTTAGTAGCATTGTCTTGTTCTTTTAGTTAATGTAGTTTATATTATCTTTTATTATATGTAGTATGTTTTTTTAATTTTCTATTTTGTTAAGGTACTGTATTTTAGTTTGATATTTTTTTGTTGTTAGTTCATGTACTGTGTTATGTATTAACTTTTATGGCAGTCATGTGTTTCTGTTACTTTGCCTATCAATAACTGATACTGTTGGTTATTCAATCAGTAAAGAAACTAGAAAACAGATAAATTGGAACAAGAATTTTCATAGCAACAAATGAAAAATATGTAGTTTTTTTTTTTTATAGTAATACTTGTCAAAGAGTACAGAGGAATTCAAAATAAAAAAAAAAAAAAATTATGCTCTATAAAAGAATAGTCCCTTTTTCACTTCAGAATTGCTGCCACTTGATGAAAACAGAGAAGTATGGTCTTCTATCTATCTAGTGACGATGGATCCCTGACGGCAAAAAAGACAAAAGGAAAAATTTTAACACATTATCTTTTGTCATGTTTAAATTTCTATTGAATTGTAGTAAAACATAATTAAAAAAATAAAAGCAGACAGAGAGACATACCTATATTTTTATTGAGAGTTATGTTCCTTTGAATATGGATGACGTGCTGGAGTGTATATGCAGGATGTTTTGTTGTGTCACGACCCAAAAATCTGAATAGGTCGTGAGGGCACTCAATTAAACAAATTGGGCGAACCCACTTGATTGCGAATAATTAGTATAAACATTACTACAAAATATATAAATATCGCAATACCAATCCATGGAAAAAATAAGGAAAGTAGAAATATCCCAACAACAAAAGGTTTAAATACTCCTCGAATCATAAACATCTAAGAGTGTCGAATAAGTTATACAACTCCAAAATCACGGGAATACATCATAGGAAAATATAAATTATATAGGTGGCCACCCACGGACTAAGAGTTGGCTCACTGCTAATAGAAGGATGCTCCGCCTCAGTCAACCCCGATGCTCACTAGTAGAGGGCGTCGAATTTATAAGACATAAAATAAACCAACAAAGAAAAAAAAGGGTGAGTCGAGTGACTCAATAAGCGGGGACAAGGCTCCAATAAAACTAGCAAGTTGCTCATATGTGGAAAGCAAAACAACTCAAAGGAAATGGAAAAGCAAAGTGAAACCATTTAATTGACAAACAAATAATAGTCATTCTTATATATCAAAGTACCATAACACTTCCATTGTAACTCGAGGATATGTATGAAACCACGTCTTACTAAAATTATATGCACGGAACTATATCGTGCTATGATAAGTTGTACGGAACTACATCGTACCTGAATAATATGTACGGAACAACCTCGTACCACGATAATACGCACAGAACTATATCGTGCCACAATAATGTGTAAAGAAGGATATATCATACATAGGGTGTGGAGCAAGTCCACCAAGAAAGCGAAATACACTTACCTCAGTCCGAAACTTACTAGCTACTCAACAATGATTTTTCCTTTTTGAATCTCTTCCAAACATTCTCCCTCTACTAAAAGAACGTAATACAATCAATACCAGGGCCAATAGTTAAACATTACCAACCTTAAGCTAAAGAGATTGAGAAGTCAACTTAAAAGTTACCCCGAGCCTACTTGATCAAATCACAAAACCAATAAAATTTTTGGGTTACCCATAAGCTAACGAGTCCAAATATGTATTCAAGATCCCAGCTTGATTCCATTTAGACCTCAGATTGACTTATTAGTATTATAGGGTTTAAGCCTAAAGTTATAAATTTTCATTCAAGAGAACTCATGTTTTTAGGCTATTTTCTCATGTAAATTCATATACATAAACCAGACTTGCTAATATTCTAGCCTAAGAAAATCACAATCATAAATAATATATGAAATAGTTCTTAACAAAAGGCAAAAGTACCAACGCTAGCCGCATCTGAAGTAAGCGAAGCAGTAGCTTGCAAAGTTCCACAGATTCACTCTCATAACTATGGCTACCAATCATTATGCATTTATTATGTCTAAACAACTATCATCTAATCCTTTCACTTCATTAATTATTTATATGTAATAAAGAAAATAGCGTTAACAAGTAATATATATAAAGATAGGAAAGTGCGCATTACCTAGTTGTATCAGAATGGAAGTTTAATAAAGCATTTCTTGCTCCAAGCTCAAAGCAGCCGACCACCCTCTTCCCCAAGCTCAATTTACTTCTCTTAATCCACTATTTCAATTTGCTTTTCCTTTTGCCCTAGAAAAGATTAAGCCTAGTACATAACTATGGGCCTTAGCCCATCACTTGCTACTTGGTCAAAATAGCTTAAGGCCCAATAATATGTCAACTTGACCCAATAGCCAACTAATTATTTATCATACACTTATAGAAATAAATTTCATAATAACCTACTAGAATAATTAAAGTATAGTTAATAAAATGAATACAAAAATATGGGTCATTACATGTTGCGTCCACGCCTTTTTACAGTTCTGGCATCTCTTCATCTTTTGTCTGACAAATTCTGCAGTTGATGTATATTTTCGTCTGCCTCCTCCCTGACTTAACTTTAAAATTTGGAGGTTTTGTTATCTCTTCTTTGATGCTATCCGGCACAACCCATGATTCTTCATGTCTAACAGTGTTAATTTTTCCTTTATATTATTTTAGCCATGTTCTCTTTTATATCATATAGAGAAGTAATCGGGCTTGTGTTGTTGTACCCTATCTATAGCAGCAAGTGCATGTTCACAAGGTATTTCATCTATTTGGAACTGCAGGTATTGACATTCCTTCTAATTTAAACAAATAGTGAATTCTCTCTCATCATGTGTTACCTTAAAGCTTTGATCACCAGTCCGGTCAACCTGAAAAAAATAAAATCTATAAGAGTGTTTAGTCGAGTTTTCATTTACTAAAAAGAAAAACAATAACCAGCATGACACATGAAGACTCCATCTACATAAATATTGAGTCTCAGTATCTCTCCATCTATGTAAATTAGCGAGTCCCAGTATTTAATTCTTGAACTCCAGCAAAATAACTGAAAGTCCCAGATCTTTTTAATAGGACTTCATGAATAATAGGAATTGCATCCTAAAAACAACTGGGAACTCCCCAGGCATACAAAAGTGTATTTGTTTCATATACTCATATTCATTAAGTATATTGTTTGCATCTTCTTTTGCAATTCATCGTCTGCCCATTTTGATGTTGCAAAGAAAAAATCATGTGCTTTCTTCCGTCTCTCAAAAATCAAGTTTGTAGCTTGTTCATTATGTTGTCCATCATTGACAATATTAATTTTTCTCTAGCTTGCAACAGAGCATTATTCATTGATTCCCCGATATTTTTGTCATCATGTCATATCGTCGATTCTGAAAGCAAGCTCTAGCCCATCTTTCTAGTGGTTCTTTCATGAGGTAATCATAAGTTGCCCTGTCTGTTTGTTTCATATTCTTCATGTCTTCTTCAAACTCTTTATGTGTGTAGATCCGAGATTCCAGCTATCACCGCATGACTCATGTTCTTTATGTTTAGGTTTTTTTCGAGATGATATATATAAATCCCATGCGTGTATTCTGGATACACATTTGCAATTACAGAATTACGATCAGAAAGGAACACCAAATTCTTACGGCTTCCAATTGCAATGTGCAACTGTGTAAAGAACCAATTGTAGGCCAGATTATTTTCTGAGTCCACAACTCCAAAGACAAGAGAGACGATTTGGTAATTTGCATCTTTTGCCACTGCAACCAATAGTATTCCTTGATATCTTTCTTTTAGGAATGTTTTATCGATAGCTATGACGGGTCTATAATGTTCCTAGCCTTTGATAGATGCCCTACAAGCGAAAAAACATATATTTGAATCTGCACAACACAGGTGCAATGTTATTAGTAACATCCCATCAAAAAATATCTATGGAGTCCCAGATTTTTGAAATGTGACTCCATTTAAATAAATATTGAGTCTCAGTATTTAATCATGGGACTCTGTCTATATATACTAGCAAGTCCCACTATATAAATATGGGACACAAATAAAATAATTGCCAAGTCCCATATCTTTTTACTGGGAGTTCATAAAAAAAAATCGGAACTGCCCAGTTATTTTCCCATTGTTTACCTGTTCTCAGTGTCTTTTTTCAGGGCAATGTGTATGCCTGAATTGATGTCTCTCAGCACATGTAATTATACCGGTAGCTTTTGAAAGTTCTCTTCAGGTGTTCCTCTGATCAAATTCACACCTTCTTGTATAGCACGCCATGCCTTATGATAAGAGATTTCAACTCCTAATTTCCTTCTTATCTTTGCGATGACAAAATTAGGTTTGACTGGATATTTATCATCTAGGATATTCTCAACAATCTCATCTCTCACAATCTTTGAAGTAGCATGCTTTAGATCTCTTTTTCTGTTGTCAATTGAGCAACTATGATTCTTCTGAAACTTCAATATTTTGAACAGTGTGGATTTTTTAATCCTGGAAGAGCGAAGACTCCAGTCATATTTTTTGTTTGCGCATACCAGTGCATATCTCGTTGTGCTCGATCTAATAGCTTTGAATTCAAAGTGATGCGCAATTGCTATTGTTTGGAAACATCTAGTCAGACACTGCTTGTTCAGAAAAATAGATCCAACTCTTATGTCATTCATTGTTGCTTCTTCTTTGAGTATTGGACGAGGTGATTCTTTCACTTTCTTCTTTGAAGACCTCTTTCTTTTCTACATGGCAGTTGATGTCTCACGTTGTTGAAGAAACACATATTCTTGTTCTATATTTTCAGTATTCATTAACTGATGTGCGACAATATCTACTGCTTCAACTTGCATAGGTGGAGGAGTTAATGTAATAACTTCAAATGCATCATCATTGTCAATTTGCATTATCATTTGTCCTTCAAACGATGCAGTAGAAGGTGTTGTAACTAAAATTTGGAGGACTAACAGGAGGATGTGATGTTACATTTGCTAAAGGAGGGGATTGTGGAAGCGGTGGTGATGCAATAGGAGGATTGTTATTAGAAATCGCAGACTGCGGAGGTCGTTCTGTAATGTTAATTATGAAATGTCTAGTGCTGTAAGCAGAATTAATCTTCGTCAAGTGTAAGGAGCTGATTATATCATCAGTTTTCCTAATAGGCACCCTTTTATTTGTACGAAGATTCATATTAAATCATATGACTGCCTCAAACTTTTTTTCATCTAAATCTATAGATTTGAAAAGTTTTTTTTTTCTAAAATCTTCAAATGTATTTATTTCACTGTGCAGAAAAAGTCTTGTCTGATGATCTTCATTTCTATAATCTGGCGTCCATTTGCCATTAAAAGCAACAACGATGCAGATTTCACCCATCCCTGCATTTTTTGTTTGCAGAAAATAGTTACATCATATTAATAAAATACAGTAAAATGACCTGGACAACTACTATAGTAAGATTCATACAACTTATTTTTTTACTTGTTTGTGAAAAAGCCACAACACAAAATACCGCAACTATGCTTCAATAATGAACTAAGTCCAGGTATTTTATCATGCGACTCTTATTAATTTCATCTCTATTTTCAGCTGAGGACAACAATTCACATTATATGATAATATAGTTATGCTTCAATAATGAACTAAGTTCCAGAATACTATGCTTTTACTCTTATGAATTTCAACTCAGCACAACAAAGGCACAATATATAGTACTGTAGGTATGCTTCAGGAATGAACTTAGTTACACGTTTTTATACTGGGACTCTTTTGATTAAATATGCATAACCACAACATAAAACACTGGACTTTTGATTCAGCAAGAGATTAAATCTCATATTTTAATACAGTGATTTTTTCATCTCCTTTTGCAGATTTTAAAGTTTTTAGTTTCAGTTTTTAGACTGAAACAACTAAAATTATTTTAATATACGCAAAATCACATAGCAATAAAAAATTCGTCGAATGAATTTCATATTTTACAGTAAAAATAAGCTCATAATCATGAACTAATAACAGATTTAGAATTCAACGTATAAATTGAAAAAATAGAGCTCAATTTTAAATAAACCGATAGATTTTGAATCGAAATTAATAATAACAGATTAATATAACAGAATTGATACCTTTTTCACACACTTTTACAGTTTGAATTGAATGTGAATTTGTGATTCTGGGGGAGAGAAATGCTATGATTTTCCGAAAGAGCTCCCATATTTTTATTCTATTTTTATGGGCAGATCATAACTCTCCGTTCTATTTAAGTGTAGTTGTAGGTTTTATAAGGGGTAATTTTATAAAATCACGCGTGTGAGTTGTTGCCACGACAGTAACATGTAAGTGTTTGGGGAGATTTTGACTATTTCTTAATGAATTGTGAAATGGTGGATGAAACTCATTGAGTGGGTGTAAATTTGGCTACTTATTAATTTTTCACGTAGTTATACTCAAAAAAATTCAACAGATACCCTCTATAAGGAGTGATTTTGCAAGATTGCCCCCGTATAATAATGATTTAGCAAAATACATTTATATTGGTACAAAGACTTCAAGGGAAAGTGTTGTCTTGCCAAAGCTTCAAGTTATATGGCGAGAATGCAGGAAGAGATTGGAAGGGGCAAGTCTTGGTCTTTTGCCAACAGTACGACCAAGTGCTGGCAAGTGTTGCCTTTTATCCAATATTTGAAAGGCAAGTATTGGCAAATAGAGAGGGGTCAAAGGCAAGTCTTGGCCTTTTGCAAACACTCAACCAAGTGTTGGCAAGTATTGCATTTTGCCAACACTTGAAGGGGCAAGTGTTAGCAAATAGAGAAGGGTCAAAGACAAGTCTTGGCTCCGTGTCAAGAGTTTGATAGGGGTGTTTCCGTCTATAATTTTTTAACTAAGCTTAACGGAAGAATTTTTACAAAACCACTGTTAGCACGGGCAAAAAGGCAAACCATTGCTTATGGTATCATATTTACGCAAATGAGCCAGTTATACTAGTTAGTTTTTTTTTTTTTTTGAATTTCTTCTCTTAACTGATTCTGAAATCTCCGCATACAAACGAAAACAAGTGCTTCTACGCAAAATGCTTCGATATTATTCTAGTAATGTTCTAAAGTTTTTGAACTAAAAAATTGCACTTCATTAGTTCGTAAAGTTTAAATTTTCAGTTCAAAACTTCAGGCACCAAATATTAATGTTCGCCCTATTTTAAATTGTAAATAAACATTAAATACATTAAAAAATTTGGCTAAACTAAATAGCAGCCTTTGGAGTGGCTACTGGTGTCATTTTTCGGGTACTGCAGTTCCGAGACTCGGGTACTGGGCTCTCTCTAAGTCCAACCAAAACTTGCCAAAAGAGGGTTATTTTCACAAAAGGTTCACAAATATAAGTTTTTTCATCAAAGTTGTACAACTTTAAAGTCACACTATTATCATCTTAATAATCATATAATCACAATAGCCGAATAGTGTATCTTCCAGTGGACTATTTTATCTATTTATTTATTTATTTACCTTTTTCACTTTTTTTAAACAAATAACTATTGGAATTTTTTTTTTTTTAGAGAATTTATCAATAAACTCTTACCTAGATATCTTTATTTTTCATACTTCTTTATATATTTTATCAGGATAAATTTTAGAATATAAAAAATATAATGTTTTCAAGAGAATAGGCAATTTTGAGTTCTAAAACGAATAAAACTGAATGCTACAGTCATTACTTTCTTCACTTTGATTCTTTAGGGGCCGATCTTCTCAATTATATGTCTTTTTTTTTTAAAAATAAAGTATATATACATGACCCTTCTACTAAAAATAAATATATTTACTGTACAACCACACTATTGGAAGAGTTAAGTGTTTGAGTACAAAAATTTTTTGAAGGCGATTTTCATGCTTATTTGTATCAAATGACCTAAAAGGAGACTGTTTATGTGGCTTAATTACAATAACATATAATTTGATTAATTTTGGGAGTCAGATTTGCCTCTTTTTTTTGAAAATAGAAGAATCTGGAGCTAATTTATTAAACTGCTTTGTATATTTAAATTATATATAAATAATAGTGAAAAAGCTTTTAAATATCCTAATAAAGTATATAAAAATAACACAAGCAAAAGCTTATTGGTGAATCTTCATTTGTTTGTTTATCCAACGGTAGTTTGTGTAAAAAAGGAAACATAAAAATAAAAACATAAAAGAATGCCATAGTGTTACCTTTTTTCGGTCATTGTGATAATTTAGTTATGAAGATCATAGTAGAATGACACTTAACTGGGAAAACAAAATTGTGAGACTTTGCTATAAAAAATCTATAATCATGTGACTATTTGTGAATATTATCCGACCATAGACATATGATTTGGGCTTAATAACTAACTAATTTGCACCAAGTTCCCCTTTGCTGTGGTGATATTCAGTTTTGTCCCCTTGAGCTTGAGTAGGTTGATTTGCAGACATTTTGATAAAAAATAGTCTTTGATAGAAAATTTTAGAGAGAAAATTTAGAGAGAAAATTTAGAAAATAGCCTTTGATAGAAAATTTTAGAGAGAAAATTTAGAAAATAGTCTTTGATATAACTCGCAATTAGTTATAGCCGTTCGTAAATCTTAAGCAACAGACAAAGATTCATATACAGTGTTCCACCTAGTTAAAACTTCCTTAGGAACTCTTGTAGCCTGCAAACCTTCATTCATACACTCTACCTTAAAGTCCCTCCATCTATCTGGTTTTTTAGATTTAAAAATATAACTAATTGCGAGTCTGACCTTCACAACAGTAGGATCAAATAACTTAAGGTCATCTTTTAGAACTAAATTATATGTATGACATGCACATCTAACATGAAATAATTCCTCAATAGGGGGGGGGGGGGTGCAATTGTGATCTTAATCATTGTTTGAAGCATCATCAAGAGTATACTTAAAATTTTATCACTAATAAAATACGCCTTACAAATATCAGTTATTTCTCTCTTAATAAATGTTCCCGTATGTGGTTCATCGATAGAGCTATATGCTAAAATTCTTTTTTGCATTACTCAGTTAGGATCTATCCAATGGCAAGTAAGTGTTAAATAATCATACTCATTAAATCCACGACCCAAGACAAACTCTACAATCAAAGTAATAAAATATATATCGTAAATATTGTTTATATTCATTTTTAAATTTTATAATATCACTTATAACCGTAGTTTTTGAAAAATCTTGAAAAGATGGATTATATACGGTTTGAATATAACGAACAAAACCAGTACAAGAAGCAAATGTAAGAGGTAAGAACTCTACCGCAATTATTTTTGCCATTTGTTCCCTATCTTTCTTCCTATCATAATGCATAAGCCCCTCCTTTACTGGGTTAATTTCTTGTTGAACTCCACTACCTTGAGATGGAGCCATTCTGTTCCCTGATAGAGTGCCACCCGGCCTCTTTTTCCATTCTTCCTTATAATGGTTTTCTAAGTGTGTTCTCAACTTTGCCGTCCCACCATGATGCTTGCCGGTTTTAAAATCCCAAACTTTTTTACAAAGATTACATTTAGCGTTCTGAGCCGGAGCAGTTTTAGGCATAAATTTCCACAAATCCGGTATGTCCGGTCGTGTAGCTGGTTCTCTACTAGGAGGCATAGGTGGTAATTTAGATTCAGTTTCTTCAGGTTCACCATGAAATTGACTAGTAGGTGTTTCATCATCTAAATTAACTCCTTCGGTATTTTCTTGATATTGTATCTCTAACATATCGTTATCTAGTGGGTGATCAAAATCCACATCATGATAAAATTGCGTTTCATCTTCCTGAGTAAAATCATCTAGATGAGCAGGAGTGCTAGAACTACCAATTGGTCTTTTACCTAGAGCACGACTGCCCTTGGTTAGCACGTGATCTACGACCGCTACCCATACGTCCAGTAAGTGCTCTCCACACTCCAGATATTATTATAAGTAAAGCAAACAAATAAATTACTAAAATATGGGTATATGCTAAAAATAATGGAATTTTTACAGAAAAGTACAAATTTTAGAACTTAATTACCAAATATAGCAATATTTTAGCAAAATTACCCTATGTAGAGGAAAACACAAGTTAATTACAAAAATAGCAAAAACATAGCAATATTTTCCCATAACATACCAAACCCTTACATTCTTCCTCCCATTTCCCCCTATTTCACTTTTCCTCCCACAATTTCCCCCAATTTCACTTTTAAACTATATCAACTCCCGTTTCAGACTGTATCAGCTCCATTTCAGACTTTATCATAGTGTTTCGATGCCGTTTCACTGTATCAGTCTGTTTTAAATTGTATCAACTCCCGTTTCAGACTGTATCAACTCCGTTTCATAATGTATCAGACTGTTTTAAACTGTATCAACTCGCGTTTCAGACTGTATCAAACTACGTTTCAGACTGTATCATAGTGTTTCAATGTCGTTTCAGACTGTATCAGACTGTTTTAAACTGTATCAACTCCCATTTCAGATTGTATCAACTCCATTTCAAACTGTATCAGACTGTTTTAAACTGTATCAACTCTCATTTCAGACTGTATTAACTCTGTTTCAGACCGTATCATACTGTTTCAACATCGTTTAGACTGTATAAAACTTCTGCAACAACTGTTTCAATGTTTCAGCGAAGTTTCAAAGCGTATCATATTATTTCAATGCTATTTCAAACTGTATCAGACCATTTTAATAATAAATATATGGTGACTAGGTTTTATTTACTTTTGAAACAGTGGTTAAGCTCCAATGAGCAGTGTAATCAGTCGTGAGCAATAGAAAATAAGAGTTTAAATTTATTAAATACTATAACAAATCTGTACAAACAGAAAAAGAAATGGAACAAATATGAAGAAACATGAATAGAACTGGAACAGAAACGAAATCTGAACAATTTTGAAGAAACAGAAATGGAGCAAAAATAAAACAAATCTGAAGAAACAGAAACGGTTGAAAAATCCCTATCGGCGCTGCAAAAGGTTTAGATCCAAATTCCTCTGCCTAAATGACGAAAGTATCAGCAAGGAGAGCATAAGCGAACTTAGATCCAGGTACAATGAAGTTTCTGAACTTAGAATTGGCCGGAAATTTTTACAATTTGTATTTTGGTGTTTGCTTAGCTCTTAAGCGTACTGTGTCTTCTTCGTTTCTGTCTATGTTCGGCATTCAGAGTTTCATGCCATATATCCGGCGACGGCTACTGCATTCCTCCATTTCTATCTATCCGCAGCCCGCCTCACTCTTTCGATCTCTAGAGTGGTGGGGGGTGAGGTGAGGGTGATGGCGCTAGAGTGCTGGTGGTGGGGATGGGGGTTATGGGTCTGCATGGGGGGTGGTTGCACTTTTTCTGTTAGGATCGGTAGTTGTGGTGGTGGGGTGGGGGGTGGGGGTGGGGGTGGGGGTGGTGGCTGTTTGTTTGGGAGGAAGTGGGAAAAGTATTTTTGGATTTTTTGGAGAGTGGGGTGTAAGTGTAGTTATTAAAAATGAAATGTGTTGATTATTGAAGAAATGTGCTAAAAAAATATTGATATGGCTGGTAATTTTAAAAATATTGATATTTTTGTGTAATTAGGGGTGTATATTTGTATATATTTGTAAAAAACCCAAAAATAATATTGCAAAAAAATTAAAATAGATAATAAGAAGTAAGAACGAGTTTACCTGTTGTCGCGTTAGAACTTATAACTTAGAAGTGAAAGTTGAAACTTTACCGGAACCGCACCGAACAATTTTTCACTCCACTCCAAATATTTTTTGTAATGCAATTTAGAAATTAAACCCTTTTTGCGAGAGAAATTTTGAATTATTTACCAAATAGCCTTTATAGAAATAAGAGAGATTGAGAGTGATTTAGAGAGAATATTAGAGAAATTGTGAATAAATTGATGAAAAATTGTGATATTTATAGAAATAATAGGTTGGGGGATATGGGGTGCCTAGGGGGGTGGGAGTGAAAAAAAGAGCCATTTTTGGCCGTTGACTAACGGCTGTTATTGCCAACGGCTATATTCCAAGCAGCCCACCCAATTTTTTTTTAATTTTTCCGTTCCGGTCCGCTCCATTTTAATTCGATTTGACCGGTCCAAATTGGGAGTGACGGGTTGGGGGACGGTTCGTTTCAATTTTTTTTTTAATTGGCCCGGTTTGCACCGGTCCGGACCGGTCCGATCCAGTGCAAACCGGACAGCTGGTCACCCTTACTCCTTAGTACGTACCACTAGTCCTTAAACTTTTTCCTTGTCCCTGGCATCTTGTCACTACAACACATTTATTCTTATGAGAGTTGCTTCATATATTTCCACTTCAATGTGAAGTACGTAAGTGTAAATGTATATACTGTACTTTTTATATTTTGTACATGTATGTGTATATAGATAACTTTATTACCCAATGTACCAAAAAATATATATAACTTAATTCAAATAATGAAAATATTATACGGAGTACGTATATTGAAATAGGACTTATTAAGAAGTGGCACATATTTAATTAAAAGTTACATTTTATATTAGTGACTCATGCGACTGAAATATGATGGTTGAAACGGAATGAATGCAAGGGAGCCGCAATTCACACCAAATCAGGCAATGTTGCTTAAGTTCTTAAAAATTAAAAAGATAAGTAATATACTTTATTTAACCAATGTATGTATCAAAGACACATATCTTGCATGTACTCAGTGGAGCAAACACCAGTTAAAAAAAAAAGAGGATACCCACTAAAGTGAAAAACAAGTTCCTTTAATTAAGCAGTTGTATATAAGACCAACAAATACTATACAAGATTAATTATTTAGTCTTCTAAGACCCAACATAGGAGTACAAAATAAGTATTGCGAAAGTCTAATGTTTAATTTTCACGACCTAATGATGTATGCGTTCTGTGTATGTAAATGTTACGAGTGTATGCGTGCGCGCTATATTGACAAGAAACAAACGTGTGCAAATTAAGTGCAATCTTTGTCTTATATATTGATTAAAATTTAAAAGATTAGCATGATTTTTCGTCTTTATTAATAATGAATCTAAAAATGCCACAAACCTTTTCTGTTTCCTATTTCGTGCAATTATATAATTAAAATTACCAAAATTCACACTTAGTTTCTAATTTTTAAAAGTAAAATTAGAAATCATGAAGATGTTGGATTACTTGGATACTTAGCATCAGGACCAAAGAGGAAATATTGTACTTGTACATATAATACTTTAGTAAAATGTGTTAGATAGTCATTTGTATCATTTATTTATTGTGTAGTTAGTCCTAGTTAAAGTTGTAAGTCATAAGTGGCTATTTAGCTAAAATATAAATGTTGTAATATTGGACTGGGTATTGACCCAGGGTATAAAAAGAAGTGGGTCTGAGCTTTTCAGCTTGCCCGAAGTATTTTCCAATTTTCACTTCATCTTCTCTCAAACCCTAGTTTAGTTTATGTAAATTCCGCTAAATCAATAATGTTTTCATGGTATTAGAGCATGGAATCATATAGATCCATCTCTTAGGAGTCCATCGATATTACCCTCGACCCATTTTGAAGAAATTTTCTTTTGACCGTTCATATTCCGGTGCGATTCCGGTTGTCTAACAGCGGCACTGTGTTTTCTTCATATTATTTGCGGTGTAGCATCGCTTATTCTCTGGATCGGAGGTATTTTGACGGTGTCGATACAAAATTCCGGCGGCTGTTTGCGATTTCCACGGTGTCGGTGTTTTCTTTGGTGCTATTTCTTTTACCAAGGCCGTGACTCCTTCCGTAAGCGAAGGAGAGTGGTAACATCTTTCATTTTTCGTAGCTTGTGATTTTAACTGTGTAACCCTAGTTTTCATTACTGTGTGGTCATGGCTTCTACGAGTACTGCTATTAGCAATAAACTCGAATCATCAAGCCCTCTCTCTGTGTATTCTTCTGACGTTCCTGGTAGTTTCTTAGTACACGTTCCTTTCACTGGTGTCGATTTTAGGGGGTGGAAACGAGATGTGACGATTTTCCTAAGCGCTAAGAATAAAATTGCTTTTATTGATGGGTCATGCCCTAAACCTGAGGAGCATTCTCCCCTGCTTCCTCAGTGGAACAGGTGTAACAATTTAGTAATCTCATGGTTAGTTAGCTCTATGTCCCCTGACATAGCAGATAGCATTCGCTGTTCTGAAACTGCTGAGAGCATTCGGCTCCAGCTGAATTCTCGATATGGGACATCAAATGGGGCTAAAATATTCGAGTTGAAGAAGGAACCTGTGTCTACCATCCAGGGACATCTTGACATAGCTTCCTACTTCAGCAAACTTAAGAAACTATGGGATGAGCTCAGGGAAATGCGTAGCAGCAAGGCTAAGGTCTGTGTTTGTGCTGCAAAGGATGACAAAAGGAAGAGGAAGCAAATAAACTTTACCAATTTTTTATGGGGGTTAAATGAGGCCTATGTGGGTGTGAGGGGCAACATCTTAATGATGCAACCTCTCCCCTCACTTGATACTGCCTACAGCATTTTGCTTCAAAATGAGAGCCAAAGGCAGATCACACTAACCAATCCTCAATTTAACCCCGAAGCTTCTTCATACAATGTTTCCAACACTTTTAACAAGAACTACAATCAAATGGTGAATTTTGATCGGTCAAGGAATAATCAGAGATGGTACACTCAATATAAGAACAATTCAAAGGGCAACTACTTCTATTGATATTGTAAGAAGGCAGGGCATAAAATTGATTACTGTCTCAAGCTCAAGGCTATCAATGCCAAAAATCAGAACAATCATAATACTTCTTCTTCCACATCTAGTCAGCAATCCAACCAGTATGCTAAGGGAAAGAGAACTGCTGCTAATGTCCAGCATGATGGTTCTCCTTACACCTCCGATGCATCTTTATCCAAACCTGGTTTTTCTTGTGGGTTTGATTGCACTAGTTATCATGCTGGTTCTGAGCAGACTGGATCTATTTATGGGCCTGGATCCTCAGGAGTATCTCATCCTGGGCTGACTCAACAACAATATGCTCAGCTTCTCAATCTCCTGCAACAATCTCCTATGAATGATCCAACCTCTCAGAGTAATCTCATGCGTTCAGCCAATTCTGCTGGTACTTTGTTGTTCGATCCTTTAAAGTCTGACACTAGCTCATGCATGCTCACTCAACTCTCTCATGTCACTTGGATCATTTATTCAGGTGCATCTGATCATATGACCTCCAACAAAGATATTTTACACAATCTAACACTACTTTTTATTCCATTCTTAGTTTCTTTAACCAATGGGTACAAGGTGAAGGTTACTTGCACTGGTTCTTTCACTTTGAATTACTCTATCACCTTGCATGATGTCTTATATCTTCCATCCTTTTAACATAACTTAATGTCAGTGCACAAGTTGATTCAGCAGTCAAATTGTCATGTCCATTTCACTGCTGACACTTGTTTCATGCAGGGCCCTTCTCTGAAGATGCCTCTGGAGCTTGGTAAGCTTGATTCTGGACTTTACAAGCTCCAGTGGCACAATACTTCTGGGAGTTCAACTGTACATATGACACGACCCGGAATTCGGTTAGGCCGTGCGGGCACCTGACATCCTCCCCTAGACCCGTCGGGCGAACCCTTACTAATTAAATCAAAAAATTAAATATAACAATTTACAAATAAGGATAAGACTTAAAATAAAAACACAGACATACTGATATCTTTAAGCTGTACAAAAGAAATTACAGCTGACTACCCAACATACTAGGGTTAGGGTTATCCAGACTAGACATCTAAGAGTACAAAAGAAGACATATACCTCTTGAAGGGAGCAAAATGCAGTTAAAGGACTCAATAAGTGGGGAAGACTAGCCACCTCAAAGAATAGGATAGCTAGCCAGGGAGAAGAAATAGATAAACCAAATTCCTTTTATTTAAATTATAAAAAGGCAGAGCCAGATAACAACCGGAAACACGTAAGAAACTTCTAAACTCAACCAAGGGTGCGTGCCAGAACATATCAGCAAATAAGCAATGCACATATAAGCAGAACAGTAGTCATGTACCGCAAGTCTACACAATGGTATGAATTGAGATGAAATGAAGTGACATGAAATGAAATGAAATGAAATATGATGCAAAGGGTCACATGTGCCCGTAGTCCCATCCCGAAGCGGAATACTCCTGCATTCGAGGGGAATCCAATCTGATAACCAACTGGAGCGGAATACTCCTGCTCCTGGGGCGGAATACTCCTGCACCCGATATAATATAAACCAGAGGCGGAATACTCCTGCACTCTCCCGGGGCGGAATACTCCTGCACCCGATATAATATAAAGCTGAGGCGGAATACTCCTGCACTCAATATCTGACATAAGAGCGGAATACTCCTGCTTTTGGGGCGGAATCCTCCTACCCTCAATATGATATAATGGAGCGGAATACTCCTGCTCCTGGGGCGGAATACTCCTACCCTCAATATGATACAATGGAGCGGAATACTCCTGCTCCTGGGGCGGAATACTCCTGCACCCAATATGATATGCAATGTAATGCATATGAATGACATGTAACGCATATGAATGCAATGTGATGCAATAATAACCCTTCACCGGCTCGGGACTCTCATCGACAGCCGGAAAGTAGATGCCAACTCACAGCCAAAGTACAATACTCAGATTCTCAATGCAATACCAATAACAGGACATAATATATAATATAGAATATAAATCCAAAGCTAAGGCGTAATGAGTACGCCTATCGGCAGCTACACACGTAAGGAACACGTGGTAGAAAATCTACGAGGCCAGGTGCCTCCAAAGAAATGGATATAAACACTTACCTTGTTACAAAGTTAGTACATCCACTCAATAACCGCTTGTCCTTTGGTTTCATTGCCAAACGATCCCACTCTATTCAATAAGCAGAAAAATATATCAAATTAGGCTAAAGGCTTCATTCCTCACATCTTAGGGCAATCCGGTTAAGAACCTGATACCCTATTCGCATACGCAATACGCAGGCCAGGCCTATGTACAGGGTTTAAGGTCACATAAACAAACCCCAAATAACTTACATTTATAAGTTGCCCATAACTCACTGAGTACGAATATATATTCAATTCCGTTATCGGGGTCCATTTGACCCCAACCCTTTAAACTATTAATTGAACTTATTAAAACGATGTATAATATTTCAAGTTTTACCGTTAAAACATATTCAAACACACGTAATAAACTCAAATAATATATTAGGATCATTACTTGAATATTTCAGGATGAAAATTCTACTTTTTTCCGGCCTCTTTTCTTATTTTCTGGCATGTTTTCTTCTGCGTGTTTTTCATTTTGTTTCTGTGTTTCTCCATGTTTCTCGTTTTTTATCAAGCTCAAAGTGAAGCTCAAGATACATATCAGCCCACCGCCATGCACACTTTGTTTTCTTATGTTTTGTCTTTTCCCCTTTTTCATTTTTTATTTATTTTCTTTTCGCAATGAAAATTAAAACGGAACCCTACGATATTCGAAATGATCCCAACTTTTGCATACCAGTTATACAAAATATATTTATCATGCTCGCGAAGGCGGATCTCAAATCGAGTTCCCGAAATCCAAAATGCGAATTTAAATGAAAAGAAGTCAAATTATTTAACTTTCGGCATTTTAGCAGAAACTAGCCGAACAACATCGAAATTCACTTTCGAAGGTTTATAAAAGTCAAAAATAATCATACGAACCTAACGGCGCTTTCGGATTTCGAATCGGAGCTCATTCGCCCAAAACCGAGCTCAAAAATCTCTTTTTAATATTCATCGCCAATAAAAACTGAAATCTTCTTCCGATGCCTACCAAACGAGGTCTGATTTAGCTCAAATTTTACAGACAAGTTCTAATGGACACTACGAATATTTTAAAATTATCGGTACGCCAATCGGAGTCCTAACTTCTGAAACGACTGACCGAGGTCGTTTCAACATACATCCTGCAAGTCTGCAAGCAGCCTTCATCCTCATTCTTTCTCTTATATTAGTTCATCATGTGTAAATAGTTCATCACCAATTTCTAATAAAGCTGCTTCTTCTAATAATGTGCCTTTAACTGATAGTGCTATTGTTAGTTCTATTGTTGATGTGACTTGTGTTGTTGATAACCTGTGGCACCTTAGACTAGCACATGCACCATTTGCTAGAATGAAAGATATCACTGCCATTTCTAAATCTATCTCCTCTAAACAATATTTTCCTTGCAACATTTGGCCCATGGCTAGGCAGACTAGACTTCCTTTCCCAAATAGTTCTATCCACTCAACCACGCCATTCCAGCTTATCCGTGTGGACACATAGGGTCCCTATCACACACCTAGCTTATCTGGAGCTAGGTATTTCCTTACCATGAATGATTACACCAGGTGTACATGGACTCACCTCATGCACACTAAGAGTAGTGTATTCCTTTTACTTAAGGCTTTCACTTTAATGGTCAGGACAAAATTCAATACCTCCATCCAGACCATGAGATCTGATAATGCACTAGAAATTGGTCTGAATACTCCTGCACTTGAATTCTTTGCTGCAAATGGGATAGTATACCAAACTTCATGTCCACACACACCCCAACAGAATGGTGTGGTGGAAAGGAAACATAGAACTCTTTTGGAGGATTCCAGATCCCTGTTATTCCAGTCCAAAGAACCCATTAGATTTTGGGGTGATTGCTTACTCACTACAACATATATAATAAACAGATTACCTTCTAGATTACTTCATAATAAAACACATTATGAACTGCTTTATGGGACCACCCCAGTATACTCTCATATGAAAACTTTTGGTAGCCTTTTTTATGCTTCTATTCCAATCGCACATAGGGACAAGCTTCAACCTAGAGTTGTTCCTTGTGTTTTCATTAGCTATCCTTTAGCCAAAAAGGGCTACAAGCTCTACAACATTCAAACCAAGCACTGCTTTGTATCAAAAGATGTGGTGTTTTATGAATCTATATTCCCATTTGCCATTTCTCCTAACAAATTTCCTTCTTCACACTAACACTTATTTCCGCCGATGTGTGCTGTACCTGAACCAGAGATATCCTTCTTTTCTGCACCACCTCCTCCAGCTTCTCCCTTTTCTCTACCTTAGTTCCTTCTCCTGTTCCTTCCTATTCTCCTACTTCCTCTCAACACTCTCATGTTCCTTTTCCTTCTGCTTCCCCTACTCCAAATAACTCTCCTGATTCACTTCCCCATCCTAGGAAGTCTTCTAGACATCATAAAGTTCCATTTTATCTTACTGATTATCAATATGCTTTCCCAACTTCTTTCTCTTGCATTTCTAAGCAACATGTAGGGCTTGGACCAACTTTTTACAATCAGGCTGCCCTCATTCCAACATGGCAGATTGCCATGAGACAGGAATTTAAGGCTTTGGAATCCAACAACACTTGGAAAATAGTTGAGCTACCCAAGGGTAAGAAGCCTATTGGAAGTAAGTGGGTTTATAAGATCAAACACAAATCTGATGGCAGTGTTGAGAGGTATAAAGCTAGGTTGGTGATAAGGGGTGGCACACAAACTGCTGGGGTTGAGTTCAATGAGACCTTTCCACCTATTGTCAAACTTTCCACCATTAAGAGTCTCATAGTTGTGGTTGTTAAGAGGAATTGGTCTCTTTTCCAACTTGATGTTCATAATGCTTTTCTCCATGGAGATTTGGATGAGGAGGTTTATATGAAACTTCCTCAGGGCCTCACTGTTTCTCCTTCTTCTGCTTCTGCTCCTTTGGTATGTAAATTGAAAAAATCTTTATATGGCCTGAGGCAGGCCTCAAGGCAGTGGTATGCTAAGCTATCGCATGCCTTGTTCAGCAGAGGTTACTATCATTCCATGAATGACTACTCATTGTTCCTTAAGGGTAGTCCTGGTAACATAGTGATTTTAGCAGTCTATGCAGATGATATTATCTTAACAGGGGATAATCTTGATGAAATTACTGCTATAAAGAAATTCTTTGATGCTAAATTCAAAATCAAAGACCTGAGGTTGCTTCATTATTTTCTGGGGTTTGAAGTAAGTTCTGTGTCTGGTGGAGTGTTGTTGAATCAGAAGAAATTTGTTCTTGACCTATTGAAGGAGCTTGATTGCAGTCATGCTAGTTCTGCTATTTGTCCCTTTGATCTCAATATCAAACTGAGATTCCACTTGTGGGGAGTTGCTTCCCAATCCTGAGAGATATAAGAGCATGATTGGAAAATTACTATTTCTCACTCATACAAGGCCTGATATCTACTTTGGCGTTCAACACTTCAGTCAATTCCTTCAGGCTCGATTGCCTCACATGGAGGCTGCATTGCATATGCTCAGGTATCTCAAAGGCACCACAGATTTTGGCTTGTTTTACTCCCCTTCTCCTTATTACACTGTCACTGCCTATAGTGACAGTGATTGGGCAGCTTGCCCAGACACCAGGAGGTCTGTTATTGGCTTCATTATATTCTTGGGTGATAGCTTGATAGGTTGAAGTCAATGAAGCAGCTTGTTGTTTCATTGTCCTCTGCAGAGGCAGAATATAGAGCTCTCAACAAGGTTGTTGCTGAACCGGTTTGGTTGTCTAGGCTGCTCTCTGATCTTTCTATTCCAGTGGACTATCATATCTCTACTTTTTGCGACAACCAAGCTGCCATCCACATTGCAAAGAATCCTATTTTTCATGAGAGAACCAAGCACATAGAGGTCGACTGTCACTTTGTAAGGAAAACCTTGGTGATGGTCTTATTCATCTGTCTCATGTCTCTACTCTTCACCAGCTGGCTGATATATTGACAAAGCCCCTAACTGGTATTCCGCATCACCATATGTTGTCCAAGTTGAAGGTTTTTGAGCATTAGTTTTGAAGAATGACAAACGAGAAGAACTCAGCGGTTTCGGAGAAGAACCTAGTCCTTGAATAGAAGGGAATGACTGCTCGAAAAGATCCGAGGGTTGCAAATCCCTGCGGAACTAGGAGTAGTGGCGCGTGAATGAATATGCATCCTAGTCAGACTAAAAGAGGTGGTGCCCAGGCTGTGTCATCGAAGTACGAATATGAGTTGGACTTCAATAAGGAAAAGAGTTACAAGGAATCTTGTCTTACCATAATTACAAGGATTCCTTGTGAGACTCAACTAGGGTTGTAAAACCCATATAAATACAAGTAGTTGATACATCCGAAAAACAGTTATTCACAAACAGAGAGTTGAGAGCAAACAAAGGCGATCTAGTAGCTTTCAGACGTGGTATAACTGAAGAAGACAACTGGTGGACTTGAGTAGGTTGAGTCTAGATAATCTTATCTAGGTTCCATGCTTTGTAAGTTGTCTTCGTTTGTGCGATCATTGTTTTACCTATTTGCTTATCTTAGAAGCAGTGTATTAGGTGAACTTTTGAGAGATTACTTTGTAAAGCTAGAGTTTAGCTTTGTTTAGTGATTAGGGTCTAGAGTATAGCCCCTTGGTTACAGAGTCTTGTAATCAGAAACTTGCTCGTGTTATTAGTGGATTGTGTTTCAAAATCCCAGAGTGTGGGTCGTTGTTTTTCTCCCTTGAGCAAGGAGTTTTCCACGTAAAATCCTTGTGTCCCTTGTGTGTGTGATTTGCGTGTGTTATGGTGGTCAGGTTGCAAAACTGCAGAGACAAGAACAGAGTTCTTGACTCAGGAGAATCGAGTTCTTGAATCAAAAAATTGGTGGACACTATTCAACCCCCCTTCTAGTGTCCTTAGGAGGTGCATATATTTAACAAGTAGTATCAGAACGGGTCTTCTCGTGCTAGGTTAACACCTTGAGAAGGATCATAATTATGAGTGCACCACCTACCATCACTGAAGGACAGCCAGTTCAGAGGCCCCCACAGTTTAATGGGCAGTACTATGCTTGGTTGAAGGACAGGACGAAAAATTGCATATGTGCTGAAGACTACCAACTATGGCTTATAGTATCTGAAGGAAACCTGATTCCCACTAAAATAGTTAGTGAAAGAGATACTGCCAAACAAGAACCTAAGTTGAAAGAGGAGTTCAATGAGGCGGACTATAAGATGATTGAAAAGAATCACAAAGCCAAACGTCTGGTAATTTGTGGTCTTGGTCCTGAGGAGTTTAACAGAGTATCATCTTACAAGGCTGCCAAGGAAATCTGGGATGCCTTGCAGGTTGCGCATGAAGGAACTACTGAAGTGAAGGACTCAAAGAGAAGAATGCTGAAGAGACAATTTGAGTTGTTCTGTATGGGATAGAAGGAATCAATCCAGGATATGATGACCAGGTTGACCATTATTACTAATGAGATGAGATCCCTAGATATGGAGTTACCAAAAGTAGAGATGGTGGATAAGATTCTAAATGTGCTACCTGAAGCTTGGGAACCCAAGATGACTGCTATTATTGAGTCTAAACCTCTAAGATCCATTAAACTTGAAGAACTGGTTGGTAGCCTGAAAACTCATGAGATGATGAAAGACTCAAAATCTAAACCAGCTCTCAAGAAGGACAAGACCCTTGCACTCGAAGCAACGGATGAAGCTGATGAGTATGTTGATCTGCAATCAGTTGAAGCAGCGATGGTTAGTGCCTTGAGATAGAAGCTTAACTTAGGAAGGTTTAAAGGCTTTAAAAGAAGTGGCAAGGAGAACTTTGGAAGGAAGAACATAGTGGACAGTCCTGACTACTCAGGATGCTTTAAATGCTTCAAGAAGGATCATGCTGTTATGGATTGTCCTATGTGGGAAGCTGAATGGATGAAAAACGGAGCATCTAAGGAAAAGCAAAAGGAGACGTCAAAGAAGAATGACAAAGATAAGAAGAAGACAAGACGACCTTCAAACTTTAGAGCAGAAAGAAGGAAAAGAAAGGAAGCTTTCTATGCTACATGGGGACCAACTGATAGCGAATCTAATCATGAAAAGGAATCTGGAGATGAATCACCACTAGCACTGATGGCAGTGACAAGCATTAGTTCAGACGAAGAAGACCCTCGGGAGTTCAGAGGAGGAATAGATCCTTCAAAGCCACCTGTGTTCAACGGGACTAACTACAAGTACTGGAAGAAACAGATGAAGAACTTCCTGCAAGCAACAGATCACAGTCTCTGGTTGATTGTGCAGAGAGGACCTCAAGTTCCTGTGAAGAGAGTAGCCAATGGAGTTCTAGTGCCAAAGAAGGTAGAAGAACTAGATCCTCAGGATCTAGACTGGCTACAGGCAAATTCCAAAGCTAAATTGTACCTGAGAAGAGGGCTGACTAATGATGTGTTGGCCGGATACTTGAATATAAGTCTGCTAAGGAAGTGTGGGAAAAGCTGAAGGAGTTGTACACAGGTGACGACCAAAAGAAGGACTCCGCCCTTATGGTTACTGATGGAGCTGAAGCTGCTCATTCAGCAGAGGTATGTCTATCTGGTCTTAAGGAAAATCTACACACATACTCTACTGAAACTTTGATTCTAATCACAGCCACTTTGATTGAGGGTTATGAAAAAGAGAAAATTGAAAAAGATAAATTAACTGAAGAGTTAAGTGATCTCAGAACCAAGCACAAGAGTCTTCAAGAACAAAACATTGAACTGGAAGAAATCAATGCTATCTTAAAAAGGGTAGACTCTTGTGTCAAACTCTAAGATCACTGAATAGAAATTAGAACTTAATCAGTTAAGAGAGAGTATAAATAGTAAGCAAGTAATAAGTGAAATTAAAACCTTTCTTGAAAATGAACTTAGAAGAGCCAATGAGATTCTATATCAGGTAACTGAAAAGAACAGGATTTTAAATCAAAAGGTTGAAAAATCTGAATTTGAGCTTACCAGATTAAAAAAATGGAATAAATCATCTGAGGCAATGAACTGGGTTCTCGAAAATCAAAACAAGGGAAAACAAGGACTAGTATTCAAAAAACCGTTGCCTCCATATAACCCTAAGAGAAAGTATGTGGGTTTAACTTGCAACATGTTGTGTACCTTTTGTGGTGAAACTGGACACTACAAACAAAGGTGCATGAATGCAAGCAAGGCAAAGGCCAAGAATAAAAGAAGTGTTCTACCTAAATGGGCTAGACATGAATTGATTTATCCATTCTCTCATAAGAAGGGACCCAAGCTTGTCTGGGTTCCTAAAGCTAACCCTTAATCTGCTTTGCAGGCTGGAGTGAGAGAGAACAACCCAAGCTGGATTCTTGATAGCGGTTGTTCGAGGCACATGATAGGAGATAGAAGAAACTTTCTCTCACTCGCAGCATTTCAAGGAGGCAGTGTGGCCTTCGGAGGAGGTAAAAGTGGACAAATCGTAGGAATTGGAAAAGTTGGGAGAACACTAGATCACGCAATTTAAAATGTATATTGTGTCGATGGTCTCAGACACAACCTGCTGAGTATCTCTCAACTATGTGATAGAGGAAATGAAGTAAGTTTCTCCTCTGTAAGATGTATTTTGAAGAATCTACAGAGCGGAGAAATTGTTATGGAAGGAAAGAGGGTGAAAAATGTGTACAAAGCATCACTGAAGTAACTGCCTGAAAACAACTTAACATGCTTGAAGAAGAAAGTGACTCTCAGCTGTGGCACAAAAGAATGGGTCATGCAAGTCTCTCACAACTGAATAAGCTTGTATCTAAGGAGCTGGTTCGTGGATTGCCTAGCAAAAGATTTGAAAACATAAAAATGTGTGATGCTTGTATAAGGGGGAAGCATGTGAAATCATCCTTTAAGTCAAAGAAAGTGGTAAGTACTTCAAAACCACTGTAATTGTTGCATATGGATTTGTGTGGACCTATGAGAGTTAGGAGCAAAAGAGGAAAGAGATTTGTGTTCATAATTGTTGATGACTACTCTAGGTACACATGGACCCTGTTTTTGGCATCTAAAGATGAAGCCTTTGACAGCTTCAAAGATTGGGCTGGTGTTGTGCAGAAAAGGTTAAGCCTAGAACTTATCAGTATTAGATCTGATAATGGAACAGATTTTGAAACCTCGAAATTCTCTGAGTATTGTGCAAAATACAGCATTGATCATAACTTCTCTGCACTAAGAACTCCACAACAAAATGGAGTGGTTGAAAGGAAGAAGAGGTCTCTGGAGGATATGGCAAGGACTATGATGTTGTCAAGTGGGCTTGCAAGAAACTGTTGGGCTGAAGCGATAAACACTGCATGCTACTTGCTAAACAGATGTTCCATTAGAGCTATTCTTGACAAGACCCCATATGAGCTACTCAGAGGAAGAAAACCAAATATTGCACATCCGAAACCCTTTGGTTGTAAATGCTTTGTTCACAACAACGGAAAGGAACCATTGGGAAAATTTGATGCTAGAAGTGATGAGGCAATATTTCTCGGTTACTCCACTCAAAGCAAAGCATACAAAGTGTTTAATAAAAGAACATAAACAGTGGAGGAAAGATGCATGTGGTATTTGATGAATCCGACAAGGCATTAGGAGAAACTGCGGTAGATGATCAAGCGATTGGTCTCAGTCGAGAAGGGAGTGCAGCTGACTCTGAAGACTCAGAAGACAAAGAACTATTAGGTGAGAATTCAACTTTGCAAGAACAAGGAGTCAATATGACAGGGGGAACATCAGATGAAGTCGAAGATTCAGAAAGTTAAGAAGAACCTACCCAAAGTGATGCTGAAGGTTCTTCTTGTCATATTCAACCCAGACCTTGGAAACATCAAAGCTCTCACCCTTTGGAGAATGTTTTGTCGGAACTGGGTACTGGTATCATGACAAGGTCAGCCTTAAAGAACTTCTATGCATTCTTTGCATTCCTCTCATCTCTGGAACCAAAGAATGTAAAAGAAGCTCTAGAAGATCCAGATTGGATTCTAGCCATGCAGGATGAACTTCATCAGTTTGAGAGAAGCAAAGTGTGGCACCTGGTTCCTAAGCCAAAGGACAGATCAATAATTGGAACAAAATGGGTGTTCAGAAACAAACTGGATGAGCATGGTATAGTGACAAGGAACAAGGCAAGACTAGTGGTTTAAGGATACAGTCAGGAAGAAGGAATCGACTATGATGAAAATTTTGCACCAGTGGCAAGAATGGAGGCAATTAGAATGCTGATTGCTTTTGCTACATACATGGAGTTCATAATGTATCAGATGGATATAAAGAGTGCCTTCTTGAATGGCTACCTAAATGAAGAAGTTTATGTCATACAGCTACCAGGCTTTGTGAACAATGAATTTCCTGATCATGTTTACAAACTGGACAAGGCACTCCTATGGATTGAAGCAAGCTCCTAGAGCCTGGTATGAAAGACTTTCAGGATTCTTACTGAAGAACGGTTTCACAAGAGGAAAAATTGATAACACATTATTCCTGAAGAAGAAAGGAAAGGATCTACTGATGGTTCAAGTATATGTTGACGATATTATTTTTGGAGCCACTGATGAGGAGCTATGCAAGGGGTTTGCTGATCTGATGGGAAGTGAATTTGAAATGAGCATGATGGGTGAACTAAATTTCTTCCTAGGACTGTAGATAAAGTAGATGCCTGAAGGGACTATGATTCATCAACAAAAATATGTCAAGGAACTTCTGAAGAAATTTGACATGGAAAGAGCAAAGGAAATGACTACTCCTATTGCTCCTGGAACCAAGCTGGATATGGATGAACTAGGTCCTTCGACTAATGAGACAAAATATAGAGGGATCATAGGTTCACTTCTCTATCTCACAGCTATTCGACCTGATATTGTATACAGTGTGGGACTGTGTGCTAGATTTCAGTCCAAGCCTAAGGAGTCACATCTAACAGCTGTGAAGAGGATCTTGAGATACTTGAAAGGAACTCAGGATCTATGTATGTGTTACCCAAGGGGAGGTACTTTAGAACTAATTGGTTTTGCTGATGCAGATTATGCAGGTCACTTGGTGGACAGGAAAAGCACTTCAGGAATGGCACACTTTCTTGGTACTTGCTTAGTCTCTTGGGCAACAAAGAAACAAAATTCAGTGGCTTTGTCTACTGCAGAAGCTGAGTATATAGCAGCTACATCATTCTGCTCACAATTGCTATGGATCAAACAGCAGTTATGGTCTGATTACTATGAATTCTTGCAGGACTGAAGATCAAATTGCTGACATATTTACCAAAGCATTGAACAAAGTGCAGTTTGAGAGGAACAGGTTGGAGTTAGGGATGACCAAAATACACGGATGACCCAATAGTTTGTCCCTCAATGATTGGTTAGTTAAGTGTTCAATGATTTGTGTGTAACATTTGTTATTATTGTCCAGTCTAATATTGTACTTTCTTAAGTATACTTGTTCAGCTTATGAGCACCAGGTAAGGATAATGTGATCCCATGAAGAACCTGCTAAGTACTGAAAGAGGAACAGACTGAAGCATGAGGAATCATGTGCAGGTACAGTCACATTACCTTACATGATAGAAGTCATAACTGAAATCGAATTGTCAAAATTATACGCGTGTCAAGGGAGACTTTCCATGTTCTTATAACCGTCCTAACTTATAGGAACACATTCCTTTTTGAGTTAGAATTCTATTAGACTTGTATGGACCCCACTACTTGAAAAAGTTTTTTATTGAGTAAGTCCATAACCGTCAAATCCATAACTCTTTCCCGGTTTTCAAAAATTTCAAAAAGTTGCTTTTTACCTTTTATGTCATCATTACTTTGGCTTCCCCAGAAACCGTCTCATCACAAAAAAAAAAAACCCCTTTCTCCTCTTTCGATCAACACAGAACACACGTACTCAACAACCTCTCTTCTCTCAACTGACTTTCTCTCTCAAAAATTCAAGCGAAAAAAAACTTCGTAATCTCAGTCCAAACCCTAACCAATTTCACCATGTCTCAAGCACAATCTTTATCAAAATCACCCACCAAGATTCTCAAAAAATCAACTCCAAAACCCCCTCCTTCCACTCTTGCAGAAAGAATTGCCAGGGCTAGGTCAAAGTTTCTCCAAAAGGGAGAAAAGAAGCTGGTCAAGAAGATGACGGAAAAATCCTTGACTACGCTTACAGGACAAGTTTCCTCTGAAACATCCGTCGAGGTAATTCCCGACTCTACCTTATCTACTTCTGTCGATTTAGAGGGTGTAAAAAGTCCTGGTAAAGTGGGCACTGAAACTTTAGTAAAAGGACTAGATGAATCGTAGGAGCGGTAGAGTCTTGTGATAAAATTGATACGAGGAAGGTAGCTTAGAAGAAGCAGCAGGATGTTCAGGAAGAACCTAAGGCTAGTCTGCATGTGCCTGCAGTAGAAAAGACTGTGTTAGAGGTTGATGTAGCAGGAAGAGTGTTAGAACAACTAAGGGAAGATGATTCTGTTGAGTCCCTTAAAGAACATGTTGTTGAACCAAGTTCTAGTGTTGTGCTTGCTGATAAGAGTCAAGGGGTGTCCATGCTTGAAGGTCCAGCTGGTAGAGGACCTAGATCTGCTGAGGTTTCACAGGATTTGAGCAAAGAACCTGGTTCTTGCCCAGATCCTATAGAGGCTAATGATGTAGAACTCAAGTGGACAGACCCTGAGGAAGAAAAGGATGAGGAAGTTGGAGAAGAAATAATTGAAAGTGAGGAAGTTACAGAGAAGGCTGAAGGAACAAAGAGAAAAAGTATGAAAAAAAGGTTTGGTGAGGAGGATGAGAGGCTGTTATGTGAGGAAGAGGAAGAAGAAGTAGTATTTGTGAGTGAAAACAGAGTAGAGTCTGACAAGAGGAGAAGATTGGTGAAAGGGAGAATGTCAGTATCAAAAAGCAGGTTAGTTGATGAATCAAGTGAAGAGAGTGACGGTAAGGCTGTGGTTGAGCCAGTGGTTAGAAGAGTAGGAACTAGGTCTGCTCTGAAACAACAGCTGGTGACTGTTGGAAAGCTGGAAAGAACAATTACAAATGTGAGAGACAGAGAAGAGAAGAAAAAGAAGGAGGAAAAGAAGAAAGCTGGTGAGGCAGAGGAAGAGAGTGACGAGGCTGGCAGTTATATGGAGCCAAGTGACTCTGAGACTGACAGTGAAGTAGAGAACATGAAAAGAAGAAGAGGATCTGAAGAAGAGGTTGATCGAGTGACTTTCTTTTCCAAGCATCAGGTGCTGCCTGGTAGCATTCTACATGATGATAAGGAGCATCATATAAAACTCTTGCTCAGGTTGATTGGTGACCAAGGGTGGCTGAGCTTGTTTGGAAACAAAGACAGAATGTTATTTGCTGATGAGATCAGGGAATTTTATACAAATTGCAGAGTGGTAGCCAGGAGAGTGTTCACGATTGTGAAGGGAGTTGAAATAGAGTTTGGGAGAAATGAGCTAGGGGTGATCCTTGATGTACCTGCTGAAGCTTATTGCATGTATATTAAGCTGAAGTGGCCCAAGATGACAGACGGAGTAACCCCTCTGAGTGTGATCCAGAAATTCTCCGGGAAACCTAAGCTCAGGAAAGAAAGGAAAGTAGACAAAAAGGAGGTGGAACCAGCACACCAGTTTCCGTTTGAGTTTGTGCACAGGTTCCTTCTGCCTAGAGGAGAAAGAAATAGTGAAGCCAGTGCTCTAGACTGAACATACATGGACCTGCTGGATAGGGGTGAGAATAAACTTGCCTGGGCTAATCATCAGACATATTAAGAGGATTAGAGATAATGATCAAAAGCCACACTCTTTAGTGCATTCCTATGTCCTTCAGCAGGTTCTAGAGCATTTTGGGGTTCCACTGGGAGCAGGGAAGAAGCCGACAATTCATCAGATGTTTGGGTATAATGTTCTTAAAAGCTGTGACTTCTTCAGAGAAAGGAGAACTTCCAAGAAGCCCATGCAGGTTAAGCAAGAGCTAGCTGAGGAAAGTGAGGATTATGGACCTGAGGAGGCCATTACAACTGTGAAGGAACTGAAGAGCCATGTTCTTGAAGTCAATACAGAAAATGCTGAGCTTTACAGACAGCTGAAGTTGAAGGATCAAGAAATTGATCGTTTGAAGATAGATCGCCACAAGTATTAGGCCGAGCTGGTGATGGAAAGGGCAAAAAATACAAAGAACCTTGAGGCGCTTGTCAAACACTTCAACCTACAGCCCTGAGTCCTCATTTCCTACCTTCCTATCCTTTCTCCTAACTGCTGTTATTTCTTTCCATTCTCCCTCGACATGTGATATTTCAAACAATTTATTCTCAGTTGTGTACTTCTGGATAGGGTTGTGCTTCTGTCACACCCTGGATAATGATTTTAATTTTCTCCTGTTTATGGTTGTTTGCTCTATGGTACTTGGTTCTTGTTGGGCCCTTAGCCTTATCTCTGTGTGTCTATATTTTAGCTGACTTGTTGCCTCGAGCTCTAGACTGGATAGTACTAACTGGTTCATGCAGGTATTTGAATCTTTTAGATGATGCCAAAAGGGAGAAAAAGGAAATGTTGGGGTGTTTATGACCTAACTCATCTGTTTTAAAATTTTCAAACTTGTTATTTTTGTTTTTGTATTTTTTGGGAATTTTGTCTATTCAGTTTCTTTGGCAACATTTGTTTGTCATAATCAAAAAAGGGGAATTTGTTGAGCATTGGTTTTGAAGAATAATAAACGAGAAGGACTCAGTGATTTCGGAGAAGAACCTAGTTCTTGAATAGAAAGGCACGACTGTTCGAAAAGATCCAAGGGTTGCAAATCCCTGCGAAACTAGGAGTAGTGGCGCGTAAATAAATATGCATCCTAGTCAGACTAAAAGAGGCGGTGCCCAGGCTGTGTCTTCGAAGTACAATAGGAGTTGGACTTCAATAAGGAAAAGAGTTACAAGGAATCTTGTCTTACCGTAATTACAAGGATTCCTTGTGAGACTCAACTAGGGTTGTAAAGCCCATATAAATACAAGTAGTTGATACAGCCGAAAAACAGTTATTCACAAACAGAGAGTTGAGAGCAACCAAAGGCGATCTAGCAGCTTTCAGACGTGGTATAACTGAAGAAGACAACTGGTGGACTTGAGTAGGTTGAGTCTAGATAATCTTGTCTAGTTTCTGTGCTTTGTAAGTTGTCTTCGTTTGTGCGATCATTGTTTTACCTATTTGCTTATCTTAGAAGCAGTGTATTAGGTGAACTTTTGAGAGATTACTTTGTAAAGCTAGAGTTTAGCTTTGTTTAGTGATTAGGGTCTAGAGTGTAGCCCCTTGGTTACAGAGTCTGGTAATCAGAAACTTGCTCGTGTTATTAGTGGATTGTGTTTCAAAATCCAAGAGTGTGGGTCGTGGTTTTTCTCCCTTGAGCAAGGAGTTTTCCACATAAAATCCTTGTGTCCCTTGTGTGTGTGATTGGCGTGTGTTGTGGTGGTCAGGTTGCAAAACTGCAGAGACAAGAACAGAGTTCTTGACTCAGGAGAATCGAGTTCTTGAATCGAAAAATCGGTGGACACTATTCAAACCCCCTTCTATTGTTTTTAGGAGGTGCATATATTTTAACAAAGGTAGTTGCCCCCTCTAACTTGAGGGGGGGAGGGGGTGCTGGATTACTTGGATACTTAGCATTAGGACCAAAGAGGAAAGATTGCACTTGTACATATAATACTTTAGTAAAATGTGTTATATAGTCATTTGTATCATTTATTTATTTTGTGTAGTTAGTCATAGTTAAAGTTGTAAGCCATAAGTGGCTATTAAGCAAAAATGTAAATGTTCTAATATTGGACTGGGTATTAACCTAGAGTATAAAGGGAAATTTTGATCAGTAGCCATTTTTGGACGCGCTTAATGGGGACTATCCAGCGTTTCAAAATTCTTTGAAGAATAGCCAAAAATTCGCGCGCACACTTAAGCTCCATTAGCGTTGGAAAACACCCCAGATTAGTCCCATAACAAAATAATCCCATAACAAAATAATGGGACCTTGAACTAACATGTTCAAAGGCCCCATTATTTTGTTATGGGATAACAAAATAATGGGATTTATTCCCATAACAAAGGTCCCATCAAAGGGATAAATCCCATTATTTTGTTATGAGACTTTATATATAAAGCTTCAGTCCCCATAACAAAATGCTGTGGCTTTGAACAAGTTTTGTTCACAGCCCCAGCATTTTGTTATGGGACTGAAGCTTTATACAAAGTCCCATAACAAAATGCTTTGTTCAAAGCCCCAGTATTATACTGGGGCTAGTTTACTGAAGCTTCCCCCAGTATAAATACTGGGGCTTTGAACAAAACTTGTTCAAAGCCCCAGTATTTATACTGGGATTTGTCCGGAGGTGGCTATTTCTCAGCGAATTTATTTTTGACGGCTACAAATCAATGAGCGCGCGCCAAACAGGCCCCTAAACTAAATTTTTACGAGTATAAATAGTAGTGGGCCTGAGCTTTTCAGCTTGCCCAAAATATTTCCCAATTTTCACTTCATTTTCTCTCTCAACTTTCTCTCAAACCCTAGTTTAGTTTCTGTGAATTTCGCTAAATCAATAATGTTTTCATGAAGAAGACAACAATAAAAGAATATTTAATTTTTCATACATCAATTCAAAGCACTATAAGAGGAAATATGTACGGTAGTGCCTTTCAGTTCAGCAATAATTCTCGTATCTCTTCCATAGTGTAATGCCACAGTTTTCTGAAGAGAAGTGAATTATCATATACTTTATTTGGTAGTGACTTTTTCATCAATAATTTTCACCTATTCGTTATAGTACTTAATAAAGTAATATAAAAAACTTGAGCATTAATACATTCTCAACGCAAGTTGCATGTACATATGTGAATGCCTAGAGGAAAATGGCTAGTAATCACCTTTCCATTTGGTGATATTTTGCCTAGCTTATAGCGATGATTTGATCTTTGGCTCAAGCTCTGTTCTCTCTTCTTATGTAAGAGTGGCTAGTTAAAGCTCCACGTATGTACAGTCAAAGCTCGAACTTGGGATCATCTGGCCTTGTTGATCCGTTTATAATAATTGAAAGGGATCTAAAAAATAAATAGTATATTTCATTTAAATTTATAACTTCTAGTAACACTAGCAGACTAATTCATAGTACCAGCAACTAAAAGAACAAAAACAATCTATAGGTAACATACGGGTACCAATTACTCAATTAGCAGCCCTTAATACCTGAAAAAAACAGTAGTAATAACTTTGATCTAAATAAATAAAAGAATATAAAGAAGAAAATATGAGTCCTCTTAATTTCAGCATTATCCTTTTCTTTCGTGTCTCATCATGGGTGCTAAGGCATAGCACAATTAAAAATGACCAACAATAGCTTTTAGATATGTTATATACGAATTTTGTTCACACAAATAGCATTCACACTAGTAGCCTTTTGCTTTTGTTCATGGCTATTTGTGCACTCGATTTGGAAAGTAAACTGTAAACTGTTCATTTTAGAATCTAATAACTAAAGATAAAACAAGAAGGTATCGATTTTCCTGGATCGCAAAGACGCTAACCAACAGTATATAGGATAAAGTTCTACACTATTTTATTATATTCGGTTACACGCTATTCTATAAAAATGTGTTCACTAAGACGATTATTCCTCGTTATCATGTCCATGCATTTTTTCTTAGAATTTACTTATATGCAATGATGATGTATACGGGTTTCTAGTTTCACGCTATAACTGCAATTTAATTATATTTTATCCATATAGTGAATAATTCCGGAATTAAATAAAAAATGTCCTTTTAACTCAGTGGTAGAGTAACGCCATGGTAAGACGTAAGTCATCGGCTCAAATCCGATAAGGGGCTTTGTAAAACTCCAATCTAGTATTCATATTTGATTCATATTTGAGGGAAAAATTGTATTTTTTTGTAATAAAAAAAGTAACGAACTGGATAATAATGACTACCCTAATAGCTATATTACAAAAAATAACAATACTTTTTCCTATTTACAATACATACCAATACATAACAATACTTTCTCATTTCTCATTACCTCATTCCCAAACATGAAACCCTAATTTCTCCCTCTCTCTCCTCCTCTCCCCTCCTCCACCCACCGACCACCATCCCCCTCCCTCTCCCGCCACCAATACTGCTGCCTCCATCCCCTCCCTCTTACAACCACCGTCCCCCTCCCTCTTCCAACCACCCGTCCCCCTCTCTCAAGCTAACTGTCGTCGCGCTGCTACCACCGCAGTGCAGCGGCGCTGCTCCTCGCGGCGGCGCCGCTGCACTGCAGTGGTGGAACACCTGGATCTATGTTTTTTCGGTGGTTTTCCGGTGGGTTTTCACGATTTGGTCATTTTTTTCTTTTTTCCTTTTTGTATGTGTATATACGCGTATTTTTATGTATATGAATTTCAAATCTAAATCAATCATTTTGATCAAAAAAAAAAAGTACTTGGGAATTAGAGGCAGCGGCTGGGAAAGCGAAGGGACCCGGATAGATTGAGTCAAGTAATGGCATCCACTGAGAGCTTACCTAGTTGTAGTTGACTTTAAGCGCACCTGAACTACCCATAGTCGTCTATTTACGGGCTTGCACGCTCCCCTCCTCTTATCCTTCCTTTCTTTCATAAGGCTAGGCCTTTAGACTAGCCCTCTTCTGGAAAGAGATTGGTTCCTATAGGTCGTGGTCAACGAGAACTTATATATATATAATTTCAGATCTCCTTATTTTTTTTCTTTTTTTTCGCTTTTGTATGTGTATATATGTGTATGTTTATGTATATATCTATATTTTGTATATACATATTCAGATCTGTCTTTTAGTATTTTTTGTATATAAAAACGTATGTTTTTGTATTTTTTGTATATAGATGTATAATGTCTACTTTTGTAAGTGTATATTGTTGTATAAATGTGTATGTTATTGTATGCTTGTGTATGTGTATGAAGTAACAAATAGTTTGTATGTTATTTTTTTGTATACTTTTGTATGTTTTTGTATATTGTGTATGTTTGACTATGAGTAAATACGAAATAATAAATTATATAAAGTTTCATATGTATATATGTGTATATTTTGTATGTTTCATTTTGTAGATCTAAGAAAAACAAAAAAAAAAAAAAAATACAAATCCGGCCACCTGCCGGCGGCTGACCGGCGGCGACCGGCTGCCGGTGACTGGTGGCGTAGCAGCAGTGTAGCAGTGGACAAGGAAGAGGGTTAAAACCCTAATTTGTGTAAAAAAAGTATTGTTATTTTTTGTAAAGTGGTATAGTGTTGGTATGTTTTGTAATTTTAGTGTTAGGGTTGTATATATGTGTAATTCTCCCTTTAATTAACATGTTATGAAAGATTGCTTGCCTATTTTAATTTCTCATATTATGAATAATTAACTGTAATTATATATACATATATATAAAATTTTATTATTCTATCAACTGTTTGTTACCAACAACTGATTGAGCTCTTGATCGAGATATTTATACTCATAAGTCCTCTAAATATTGCAGGAAAAAAATAAAAATAATTATACATAACTGGTACATCAACACCATATTGATGAAGGTTTTGATATAAAGCCATTACACTCAATAAGTCGTCTTAGCCAGCACTTGGAATCTTCTTAAGTTATGCTGGATTCACGCGAAATGAATAAACTAAATTAAAGGAAAACCAGAGAGCCGAGAGGAGAAAGCTTGTAAAAGGCCAACAAGTTAAACGCTTATTCCATTGGTTCTTTTTTATATACACATACATAATAGAAATTTATAGAATTACAATTGCCGTTTACATGAACCTAACCTTTAAGAGCTGTGCTTTACTAATTACTCCCTCCGTCCCAATTTATGTGGTACCATTTCCTTTTTTGTTTGTCCCAAAATAAGTGGCACCTTTCTTTATTTGGCAACTATTTAATGCATCATCTCTATTTTACCCTTGCTGGACCCTACATACTTTTAAACCTACCAACAACATTTTTATTACTGAAATCTTCTCTCTTACTTTTTCAAGGGCAAAATTGATATTTTTAAAGGTCAACCTCTATTTTCTTAAACTCCGTGCCCGGTCAAATAGTGCCACATAAATTGGGACGGAGGGAGTAATATGTTTCTATAAATAAATGTGAAATTACATAATGTTTGATCCATGTTGATTTTAAAACAAACCGTTCATCTTTATTATTAATTGTGTCTGAGGTAATTGTTTTGAAAATTGACAAAGTAAGGACCTGGTGAAGAACCTAGTCCTTCTGAGAAGGCAAGACTAACGGATCGAAAAGATTGCAAGGTGTAAATTCATGCAGAACTAGGAAAGATGGCGCATGTATGTGTACTTATCCCAGTCAGTAAAAGAAGTTATGCCGAGGCTGTATCTATGAAGTGTGAACAAGAGTTGGTGCTAAACAAGGAGTATATCACTGGAGATCTTTACTTACCATAATTGTGAAGATTTCTAGTGAGAACTACTAGGGTTTACATAACCCATATTGTCACGCCCTAAAATTTACTAAAATAAATAAAAGGTAGGTTGTGACTTAGGTGTTTAAAGGTACAAAATTATTTAGAGATTTTTTCGGAGTCGCCACTTGACATAGTTCAAAGGTGTGCCAAGTCACCAGAGAGGTACCTTGGAACACCTATGACTCGTAAGTGCTCTGCGTCAGAGTTCCGAGCAAGGATCTCGATTGACTCGCGGGAAGGTGTTAGGCACCCTCGAGTCCTGTGCCGAGCACAGTTGCTTTTATTGACGCAATTTTTAATTTATTAAATATGGTTGTATTGTTTTTGCCGTTGATTTGAATTTTAACTTTAACTCAGAAAAATTTAAAATGTTATTCTTATCCGACTTCACAGAAGATCGGACGGATTAACACTTTAACTCACAATAGCTAAAATATACTACGCATTTCCAACCTCAGAGAGGATTGGTCCATTCTACGGATTTTTTACATGTACCACATTTGCTTCCGACGTTTTTGATTAAATGTGGCAAAATTTAATATTTACAAAAGCGCAATTCGAATTAAATCAAGAAAATTACTAAGTTTACATCAAACAACTATTAGGGCTTAACATTAAAAGACTGAAATTAATCGAGCTAGATTCGCAAAAATTTTGGTCCACTTATTTTATTGTAGCCTTAAACTTAAAGGCTGGAGCTAAAAAAAAGGCCAGATTTGCAAAATATGAGGCCCATTTTTGTTTTTTTTCAGATTCACAGACACGTTTGACAAAATTGCACTTATGTCCTATTTTGCATGTTTCTTTCAAGTTTAGCCAGATTTATAAATTTTAAATGTACTTGTCTACTGCTCTTTTAGAATTTACATTGTTGTCTATTATTTTACGATCTTGCGAAAATGTCCTGATTTAGCTCATTTTTGCCTAATCCTTAGTTAAAGATTGCATATCTTTGCAAACTTCATTCAAGAGAAAATAAGTTTCTGTACGTTTTTTCTTTTTCTTGTTTTTCAGTTTTTTTACAAGTCCTTTTTGCGCTTATAATTTTAAATTTAGCCTATGAGTTTCCAAGACTACAAAATCCAAAGAGAATTAAATCATATACATAACATGAAAATACAAAAGAAACACATCTCTTAAAAGTGTCACATTTATATATATCAAGTTCCTAACATATTAAAAAAACTAAACATAGCATACATCATTCATGTGTAAAAAAAGGGTAGGAAATAAATACCTAGTGAAGTAAACTTCCAAAAGTTTTGCAAAGATTCAAGCCAAGCAAACTCCCACCAACAAGCCCAACAACTTTACCACTCCAAAGCAAACAAACAGCCACAAATGACAACCCTTTTGAAATAATAACCTAGACCCAAAACCCTTTCTTTCTTGCTATATTTTTTTTGCTCTTCTACTGCCTTCTTTCTTTCTCTTTTTTTTAAAGTTTTTTTTTTTTTTTGCTTCTATTTTTCAGATCTGAAATGTTGTTCTTTTTGAGGTAGTTGAGAGAGTTAATGTGTGTGTAGTTGTGTAGGAAATGCTAGTATATATAGGAGAGAGATGAAAGTAAAAAAAGGGGGAAAAGTTAAAGTAAAAAAAGGAAGGAAAAATGGGCTGTTGGTGCAAAAACCAACACCCATTAATGCAAAAGATTTACATTTCCATTTTTGTGCTATACCCTCTCACCAACCAAAAAGTAAAAGCTGAAAATTTCCCTATTTATGCTAGCACACTCTACCCAACATTTTGACTTATTTTGATTCTCATCTTACAAATTTCAGCACTTGTTTTGAATTTTCAAACTAAAATTTTCAGATTTTCTTTTAAAAGACTTAACACTAAAATCCAACCTAATAACTAAATAATTGAGGAAAACTATTTCTAGCCTACAAACCTTATATACTAATTAAACTATACTAAAGCTAACCAGATTCCAAACTAAGTTCAAAAGCAAGAAACAAAACAAACCTAAGCTAGCAAAACTCATCCCATGGTTGGACATTAACTTGAAGCAAGAGAAACACTAACTCATGCTAAACAGGAAACATTTTAACGTACCAAAGAAACTAGTACATACACTACTTGATCAGCAAAAACTTTCATAGCAGTCACTATTAACAGTGTACTAAACATATTCCATTTTGAATGTTTTGAAACAAATTCATATATGATTGGGAAGCGACAAAGCCTACGTCTCCTAAAAAAAATTTTAAGACAAAAAACAAACACACGTTTGAATCCAGAAACTACTCACTGAACATTTTTATTCACACGAACATATGCATACATTTGGACGTGGTTTTCCCTATGACCAAAAATCTAATTAACAACATGATCTAAACTAAACAATCAGACGAGTTAAAAGAAAAGCTTACGACTCGATCACTGTCGTATTTAACGCTTCCCTGCGTCGCTTCAGTTCCAGGCAACATCAATTTTGCAACCTCACTACCAAGGCTGTCCTTCACTGTTAATCAATAGCACCATCGCTCGCTAAACAAACCACCACCACAGCCGCTACATCAATTCGATCACTGTCAGCATCATAGACTCGCAGCCTCCCTCGTACTCGAACAGTTATCTCCACAAAACAAAACTGAACAAAAAACCATCACAGCTCTCGGATTCAAAATTGACACAGTTCCTGCCCCGCTACGCCCTCGCCAACTCTCAAAACATCATCACCAGCCCCTCCACTTCGAATCAAACAAAACAGAAATATCATTGTCCAAACGCTATTGAAAAAAGCCCCGCCCCTAGTCCTCACTGCCTCGCATCCGAAACATCACCATCATATCCTCAAATGAACCATAACAGCCCCCCCATAACCAAAAAACAAGCACCATACTCCCATTTTCAACATCACAAACAGAAACAGAAAGAAAAAGAAAAAATCAGAAAAGGGAAGGAAAAACAGGAACGGGACAGGGGAGAAGAAACGGGGGGCAAAGGGGATGGGGTATTGGGAGATGGGATGTGGGAGAGATAGAGAGGAGTAAAGGGAAGAGAAAAGAACAAGAAAACTCACCGGAAAAATTCAAAGTGGCCGGATTTCCAACTTTGACCGAAGCTTTGACCATCGATCTACGGGAATTGGTCACTCCTTTGCAAAAATCAACGGTGGAAATGGAACAAGGAAGTCGAGATCTATCGGATGGTGTACTTTTTTGTATTTTTCCGGCCACCGGAGGTGGTGGCCGGCGGCGGCAGCGCGGTGGAAGGCAGTTTCCGGCGCGACAGTGGAAAAATGGGCAGAGTTTGATTAGTCACATGGGACTCAAGTGTGTGTGTAGTGAAATGAAGAGAAATAAGGTTATATATTTGAAAGGGATGGGTGAGGAGGACCCTTGGATTAAAACAAATGAAGGGCTGAGATTAAACCGGGTCAAATGGGGTGGGCTGAAGTGTTGGGCTTCATTAGCTCTTCTTTTGGGTTTCACAAATAGTCCTAATTGCTGGTTATATATTAACTAACGCACCCACAATTAACAAGTAAAACTAATTAAACAAACAGTTAAAACTACGCGCGTGCTAGATTATCACAGTCAACATGTAAAGACACAGTTAGACACATAACAAATATATATTTTGATAGTTTTCTAATATTTTTCTCCTAATTAAATGATTAGAATTAAATATGATACAGATAAAAATTGAGGAAAACTAAAACTACTACTTTAAACGCACTTTGGTATTTTAGGTGCCAAAATTAGGTGATTACAGCTGCCCCTCTTTGTTCGAGAACATGAAGAGTTTTCGGACAAAGATATAATCACGACTAATTTTGGCCTTTTGGTTCTAGCCAAGAATGCGCTTGCAGAATTGTGACCGTACCTTGACTTTCGGTTCTAACCGAGAACAAAGTTACCTACATATCCCCGGACTAAGGAATCAGGTCAGTGTAGTTCCTTACGTGCGGTAGCTGGGACTACCGCATTCAAACAGGCACTAAGACTCTTCTAGACTCTCTAAGCTAACGCTAAACATTTTCTAGACACACTAAATTAAACACCTGACACTTCTAGACTAACTGGGACTGACTCGATGCTCCTAGACTTACCCGGACTGACACAAGACACTTTTGACATACTAGAGTTGTTGCTGCTGGTCACTTATTGCTGGTTGCTGGCTGGTGATCATTGCTTTTACAGAGAAAAATGGGATTACAAAATTGAAAAGTGTAAAAGTTACAATTCCTAGACTACTCTTCATGCTTCCCAAGCTGATAGACTGGTCTGAAGCTCCCACTAGTCAAAGTGGGTTTTGAAAACTTGAAGTTGCCGCTCGGGCGGGCTTTAACATGAAACTTGAAATTGCCGCTTTGACGGGCTTGACTTGAATGTTGAAATTTCTGAAGCTTGAAATTGCCGCTCGGGCGGGCTTTAACTTGAAGCTGGGGATGGTTGCTATCTTTGAGCGGGACCAACTTGAAAAGCGAGTGGTTGCTATCTTTGAGCACAAATGACTTGAACTGAATGTGAGTGCTATCTTCTAGCAAAACTGACTTGAAAAGAAAATGATCGCTATCTTTTAGCAGATCTTGACATGAAAGTAAATGACGCTATCTTTTAGCGGGATTGACTCGGAAAGGAAATGATTGCTATCTTTGAGCGAAACTGACTCGAAAAAGAAATGATCGCTATCTTTTAGCAGATCTTAACACGGAAAGGAAATGACGCTATCTTTTAGCGGGATTGACTCGAAAGGAGATGATCGCTATCTTTGAGCGAAATTGACTCGAAAAAGAAATGATCTCTATCTTTTAGCAGATCTTGACATGGAAAGGAAATGACGCTATCTTTGAGCGAGATTGACTCTTAAGGGAAATGATCGCTATCTTTTAGCAGATCTTGACATGGAATAGAAATGACGCTATCTTTGAACGAAACTGACTCGAAAAGGAAATGATCGCTATCTTTGAGCAGATCTTGACACGGAAAGGAAATGACGCTATCTTTGAGCGAACTGACTCGAAAAAGAAATGATCGCTATTTTTTAGCAGATCTTGACGTGGGAAGGAAATGACGCTATCTTTTAGCGGGAATTGACTCGAAGAGAGAATGGAGTTCCGTCTGATATCTGGTGCAACTACCCCAATTCAAGTGGTCCTAGCTCTTTCTTGGCAACATAGCAAATGTCACACTTACTTTCTGCATCGTGGATACACCCTGTTTCGGATCTTGCAAATAAGCTTAATGACTCTTGTTCTATTCTTTACAGTACTGTGGGATGAACAACGCCTAAAGCTTCTCCCAAACATATCCACTCTTCATGATACGATTTTGGTACGTCGCCCTTCCGGCCTGATGTGCGGTGCTGGGCTCCAATTATCAATGTTGATCATGACTTGCTGAGAACTTTTCCATTGTCGAGGGTGTGCCCTGCTTGCTGGAATTAAACCTGAATCCTGAAAGATAGAGTTTTGCAATTTTCTTTTGTTGCTCATGTGAGGTTAGCACCGAAAGGGCGAGGAATTAATGATGAGGCAAGATGTACAAATGGAATAAAAAGTTTAAGGGCGAAATTCGTTTGGACAGGGAACGTCTTTCTGAAAAGGGAAACTTATCTGGCAATATACTGGCGGCCTTGATGATCATGACATGTATCTTGAATGACCTCGTCCGACCAGCGCCACTTGTTTGTTGAGAATTGATCCATAGAAGATATCAAACCATAACCAAGTTGAGGTGACTCTCAAGTCGACTAGCAGCGCCCTTTCGGGTTTTCGCCAACTAGCCTCTCTCTTTAATCTTTTGCCTCACTGTTTGTCTTGTGGCGCCTTCTCAGGTTTTCACCGACAAGACTTCTTTCTTTTTCTTTTTTTTTTCTTTTTTTTTTCTTTTAAATTCAATTTACAACACAAACATCTCTTGAAACATGTGAATAGATGATACCACAATGATAGAAGTTTGTTTTTATTTTATTTTATTTATGAAATAAAATAAAAACAAACTTCTGCCCCAGTTTAGCATAAAATGGGGATCTAAATTTCTTTGACGTTGGCCGCAAACTTGGAGGCAAGTGTTGCGTCAATAAAAGAAAACAGGGAAAGAGGAATTTTCTCTTATTGCGACCGCACCGAAATGGTTGCCTACGTATCCTTTTGAGAGGAATCAGGTCAGACGTAGCTCTAGGCAAATGCCCAGGTTTCTTTTTGATGCTTTTCAGTTTCATTTCATCTTGGTACAATTACATTGATTTCAACTGAGAACATGCCTCAAAAGTACAACGTTCAAAATGCTAATAAGGGATACAATTTGGGATAGCAAAAAGAGAACAAAAGCCTTGCATTCATCCTGACTTGAAAGCCATCTTGAAATCAAATGTAGTACCTCTTGACCGCGTCTGCATTGACGGGTATTTCAGTTGTCCTACCATCTGGATCTGTAAGGTACAAGGCGCCATTTGGCAATACCTTCTTTACCAGGTACGGCCCTTGCCAATTTGGAGCAAATTTTCCTTTAGCTTCTTCCTGATGAGGAAAGATTCTTTTCAAGACTAATTGTCCTTCTTTCAAGTCGCGGAGGCGCACTTTCTTGTTGTAGGCTCGGGCCATTCTTTGCTGATACAATTGACCATGACAAATTGCATTGAGCCTCTTTTCGTCAATAAATGACAATTGTTCCAATCGGGTCTTGACCCACTCTGTGTCCTCAATCTCTGCTTCCACGATGATTCTGAGAGACGGTATTTCCACTTCAGCGGGTATGACTGCTTCAGTTCCGTATACCAATGAATACGGGGTTGCACCTATGGAAGTGCGCACAGTTGTGCGGTAACCAAGGAGAGCGAAAGACAACTTCTCATGCCAATCACGAGATCCTTGTATCATTTTCCTAAGGATCTTCTTGATATTCTTATTGGCTGCTTCAACCGCGCCGTTTGCCTTTGGTCGGTAAGGTGTGGAATTCCGGTGCATGATCTTGAATCTTTCACACACATCATTCATTAAATGACTGTTCAGATTTGCCGCATTATCAGTGATGATGGTACTTGGGATACCAAAGTGACAAATAATATTAGAATGAACAAAATCCACCACAGCTTTCTTGGTCACGGACTTGAGAGTCACAGCCTCAACCCATTTGGTGAAGTAATCTATTGCAATCAGAATGAATCTGTGTCCATTTGATGCTTTTGGTTCAATAGGCCCGATAACATCCATCCCCCATGCTGTAAAAGGCCAAGGAGCTGACATTGTGTGCAACTCTAAAGGAGGTGAATGTATCAAATCACCGTGTACTTGGCATTGATGACACTTTCGCACAAAAGTAATGCAATCATGCTCCATGGTGAGCCAGAAGTATCCTGCTCTGAGTACTTTCTTAGCTAGCACGTGCCCGCTCATGTGGGGTCCATAGATCCCCGAATGCATGTCATTGAGAATTTTCATGGCTTCAGTTGCATCCACGCATCTTAACAGTCCCAGATCAGGTGTCCTTTTGTACACCACTCCGCCACTTAAAAAGAAGCCACTTGCCAGTCGTCGAAGTGTTCTCTTTTGATTGTTTTATGCCATTGGCGGATACGTCCCATTTTGAAGGAAATTCTTGATATCAAAATACCACGGTTGACCGTCAATTTCTTCTTCAACCACATTGCAGTATGCATGTTGACTTTGGACCTGAATCTCTAGCGGATCAATATGGGCTTTATCAGGATGGACAAGCATTGAGGCTAATGTAGCCAATGCGTCAGCCAGCTCATTATGTATTCTGAGAACATGTCTAAACTTTAGAACATCGAACTTTTGACGAAGATCGTCCATACACTGCTTGTACATGATCAGCTTAAGGTCTCGAGTTTCCCATTCACCCTTCATTTGGCGTATCAAAAGATCTGAATCTCCGATCACCAGCAATTCTTTGATGTCCATGTCTAGAGCCATACGCAAACCCATTATGCATGCTTCATACTCAGATGTGTTGTTAGTGCAACTGAAGCGGAGTTGGGCAGCTGCCGGATAGTAATGTCCCGTGGGGGAGATGAGGACTGCTCCAATGCCATGGCCCTTTGAGTTAGAAGCCCCGTCAAAGTACATTTTCCACACATGTTCTTCTTCGTTAATCAGTTCTTCAAGCACATCTACCTCCTCATCAGGGAAGTAAGTCTTCAATGGCTCATAATCGTCATCCACCGGATTTTCAGCCAAATGATCAGCTAAGGCTTGAGCTTTCATTGCAGTTCTGGTGACATAAACTATGTCAAATTCCATGAGCAAGATCTGCCATTTTGCAAGTTTGCCAGTTGGCATCGGCTTTTGAAATATGTACTTCAATGGGTCCATCCGGAAAATCAGATAAGTGGTATAGGACAAGAGATAATGTTTCAGCTTTTGTGCAACCCAAGTTAGGGCACAACACGTCCTTTCCAACAAAGTGTATCTGGCCTCACAATCTGTAAACTTCTTGCTCAGATAATAAATGGCCTGTTCTTTCTTTCCCGAAGCATCATGTTGTCCCAGTACACAACCAAAGGAGTTTTCATTGACTGACAAGTACAAAAACAATGGTCGGCCAGGTTCAGGCGGGACCAAAACAGGAGGATTTGACAAGTATTGCTTGATCTTGTCAAAGGCTTCTTGGCACTCTTCGGTCCATGCAATTGATGCATTCTTTTTCAACAACTTGAGGATCGGCTCACATATTGTGGTAAGTTGAGCAACGAACCTACTGATGTAATTCAACCTGCCTAGAAAGCTTTTAACATCCTTCTTGGTTCGAGGCGGAGGTAGTTCTTGTATTGCTTTGATCTTTGCGGGATCCAGTTCAATACCTCGCCTACTAACAATGAAACCTAGCAATTTTCCAGCAGGGACACCAAATGCACACTTGGCTGGATTCAGCTTCAGATTGTACCTACGGAGCCTCTCAAAGAACTTCTTGAGATCTCTCACGTGGTCTTCAGCAGTTCTAGACTTGATGATCACGTCATCCACGTACACTTCTATTTCTTTGTGCATCATATCATGGATAATGGCAGTCATGGCCCTCACGTAGGTTGCCCCAGCATTTTTCAAACCAAACGGCATCACTCTATAGCAATAAGTTCCCCAAGGCGTAGTGAATGCCGTTTTGTATGCATCATCTTCATCCATCTGGATTTGGTGATATCCAGCATAGCAGTCAACAAAGGATTGTATCTCATGTTTGGCACAATTGTCTACGAGGGTGTGAATATTAGGCAATGGAAAATTGTCTTTGGGACTCGCCTTGTTCAAATCTCGATAGTCGACACATATCCTTGTTTTTCCATCCTTCTTAGGAACCGGAACAACATTTGCAACCCAAGTAGTGTACTGAACCGATTGAATCACTTTTGCATCCAGCTGTTTCATTATTTCATCATGGATTTTCTTGATCATATCAGTTTTGAACTTCCGTTGCATTTGTCTCATTGGAGGGAAACCTGGTTGAATTGGCAATTCGTGGACTATCAATTCAGAACTCAAACCCGGCATCTCATCATATGACCATGCAAAAATATCTCGATATTCAAAGAGCACCTTCCGAATATCGTTCTTCACTTCAGGTAGGGCATACATGCTTATCTTGGTTTCCCTCACATCATCAGGGCTCCCAAGATTAACATCCTCTGTATCAGCCAAATTGGGTTTAGGCTTGCCCTCATGGCGTTCAACTTCCAGGCCTATTTCAAAAGCAGCCCGTTCTCCATCATATTCAACCTCATTAACAAATTCCTCAGTGTTTTCTTCATCACTTTCAACCTCAACTATGGTTATGGAGTCAAAATCAGATTGTGGTCCCTGGATGGACGATAAGTTTCTTGAACATGTCATGACATCAGGACCAGCAGATATATCACTACAGATAAACAAAATAGAATAAAATTAGGAATATGAACAGAGATTGAAGTAAAGCTTGGCTCTTGGCCTTTCATTAATGAAAAAGGGTTTGAATTACAAAGAAAAGATGAGCAAAATAATACACTTGGCATACAACCCTTAGAATATCCAAGTGTATTCAAAAGAAAACTGTAAAACAACAGTCTACCAAGACCCCTTCCTGACGGGGAAGGGAGTTGCATTCCAGTTAGTCAGGTGCACGTCCGGGCCAATGTACTGAATTGAAGCATTACTGGAGCCTTCACCCGGCTGTACCATGCAGATTTCAAAGATGCCACCCAGATCAAATGGCGCATCCTGATTGTCTTCCACTGTGTTGACATTTGCAGCGACAACCTTTGGTTTCATGACATACCCCACAAAAGACTGAGCGAGACACGGAATTGGCTTTGGGAGAGACCAAACTTCCGACTTCTTTTTCTTTGCTTGCTTGCGATCAGCTGCTTTTGGCTTGAACCCTAGTCCCCACGTGCCTTGCACGCCATTTGGATAAACTGGATTTACCCTGCCTTGTAGTGATGCTCCCAAACCCTTTCCAAATTGGAAACCATGCTTTAACATTTCAGAAGCCATCATTATAGACGTCTCTGACACTCTTGGGATGGGTATAGGTTTCCCTTCTGTTACCTTTTCCACATACACCACATCGGAAGTTTGATACATGATGGTCGGGCGTGTAGTGACGGCTTCAAGGGCTGGTACGTCCAGGCTGTTGTTGAACTGCGAGTCATCCTCTCCATAAACCACGACAGCTTGATTATCCCAAGTAAACTTTACCACCTGATGAACTGTGGAGGGTACAGCACAAGCCATATGAATCCACGGTCGGCCTAGTAACAGATTGTACGATGCATCCGTTTCCATGACTTGAAACTCAATGTTGAAGGTAGCGGGCCCAATAGTTAACTCAAGATTGATGATGCCCAAAGATTCTCGAACTCCACCATCAAAAGCACGAACAGCAGAGGAAGTTGCCCTGATTTTGCTCATATCCACCCTTAGACTCTTCAATGTAGACAGAGGGCAAATGTTCAATCCCGCGCCACCATCTATTAGAACACGTGTGACATAGGAGTCTTCACACTTAACTGAGACATGAAGCGCTCGATTATGACCGGTTCCTTCTGCTGGCAGCTCCTCATCGGTGAACATCACACGATTAGTCTCAAATACTCTGCCAGCAAGTGCTTCCAGATTAGCCACAGTAGTTTGTTCAGGAATGTAGGCCTCATTCAATATCTTCAACAGTGCATTGCGATGTGCTTCAGAGTTCATAAGTAGAGACAGAAGTGATATCTGAGCTGGAGTCTTTCTCAGTTGCTCGACAATAGAATAATCCGTCGATCTCATTTTCTTCAAAAATTCTTCAGCTTCTTTCTCAGACACCGGCTCTTTGATGGGTCCTTGGTCTTCTCGACCTGGCTTTGCCTTTCTCAATTCTTCCGGGGTAAAACATCTCCCGGACCGAGTTAGACCATTTACATCTGCCGTAACCTCCATGATTTCTTTCCCGTTGTAAGACACAATTATTTTGTTGTAGTTCCAAGGAACGGCCTTTGTACTTTTGACAGGGAGTTGCACTGCTTGAGTGATGATAACCGGTTCACACTTCTTTGCCTTAACCTCGAAGACCGGAGTTTTCTGGCATGATGCCCCTTGTACAATAAATGCTGGTGCACTGTCATGAACTTTTTCCTGCTTTGCAGCCGGAATTGTGAAACTTGGCTCAACAGCAGTATCTTGCTTTGCTTTGTTGACAACAGACACACTTGACTTTTCCCTGATTACAACAATAAACGGCTCAGGGCCTTTGATGTCTGGGGAGGGACCAACTGCCACAATCTGCTTGGCGGCTTTCCCTTTCATGTCCTCTTCTATGCATACCATCCCTACCATGTGTACGTTGTTTTGAACATCATGAGCTGGTAAAGGATTTTGATTTACATTTTGTGTTTCATCCCCCACGACTTTTATCTGGTTGTTGTCTATCATTGCCTGGATTGCCCTTTTGAGTTCCCAGCAGGATTTTGTGTCATGTCCAGGTGCTCCAGAATGAAACGCACAATGGCGTGAATGATCAACTCTTCCATTGGGGTTCACTTTCCCCGGGATTGGCTTCAACAGATTGGCTTGTTGCAACTTTTCAAACAAATTAGTGTAGGTTTCCCCCAGTGGGGTGAACTGCCTTTTCTCTTGTTGCATGTTTCTCTGTTGCATGTTTGGACGAAAACCCTGCGGACCTCGTGGTCGATAAGGCATCTCCTGGTGAGCCGGGAATTAAGCATGTGCCTGTTGATTGTTGTATTGGACTGGAGTAGGGGGTGGACGCCATTGTGGACCAGATAGCGGCTGAGCATAGGATGCTGCATTTACAGGGAATGAGAACTGCGGCATGGCAAATTGTTGGCCGTGAGTTGGATAGAATTGTTGCGGCGGAGGTGCCTGGATGTACCCTTGACGGTCATTGTATCTTCCATCATTTCTTCTCGGTCCAGGACCAACCATTGCCACTTCATCTTTCTTTTCTTTCTTCTTCCCAAAAGCACCTGACCCTGATTGCAATGCTTGGGTCGTGGCTCTCAAAGCTGTTTGGCTAACAATCTTGCCTGCTTTGATTCCTCTCTCGATCATCTCCCCAATTTTTACTGCTTCATTGAATTGCTTCCCAAGGGCAGAGGCCATCGCCTGGTAGTATGTTTCGTCAAGCACTTCGATGAATTCTTCAACCATTTTATCGTCTAGGATCAAAGGGCTCACACGCGCCGCCTGTTCGCGCCACCTATAGGCATACTCTCTGAAGCTTTCGCCTGGTTTCTTTGTGATCGTCTTCAAAGAAGAACGATCAGGAGCAGCCTCCATTTTGTAGCCATAATGATTCCGGAAAGCGCTGGCCATGTCGTCAAAGGTGACCCACTTGGAAACATCTTGTTGCACAAACCATTCTGTGGCCGGTCCTCCCAAACTGTCCGCAAAGTACGCCATCAATAATTCGTCCTTCTCGATACCCCTCATTTTGTTAAGGTATATCTTCACATGGATCCTTGGATCACTTTGTCCAGTGTACGGATCGAATTTGGGCACAACAAAACCTTCAGGCAATGGCACATGAGGGAATAAGCACATGTCTTTGTATGAAATACTGGTTTTACCCCCTTGCCCTTGTATGTTTTTCACAGTTTGCTCCAGGCTTTTCAATTTCCGAGCAAAGTCAGCCTCTTCTATTTTCCCCAATCTTTCGACATCAGCATGTGATTCTGGGTGGTGTCCATGATCATACGACTCAGTGGGGCGGAGTACATTACCCCGGGTTTGGTCGAATTGTTGATCACGAGCCCTCAACTGTGGGTCACTGTTTGACCTTTGCAAAGTGTGTCCTGCAGGAACAGTGAATACTGTGGCAGGAACTTGGGCTTGGCCATGTTGTCCATGCTGTGGGAATTGTGCCCCAGGCTGTACGGTAGAAGGTCCAGCTACGTTGTCAGTTTCTGGATGTGGACCGAACCCTGGAGGATAACGGGGGTCTTCTACCATTGTAGATTGCCCTTGCCCTGGTGGCTGAGCATTTTCCGTGAAACCAGCAGCACCTGGCGGAGCAGGAGGTGCCTGAACTGCTGACAAGTTACGGACCAGTTGCATCATCATTTCTTTCATGGCCGTGAAATCCTCGGCCATCTTAGCCTGTTGTTCAGCCAAGCGAACCAGCTCAGTGTTCTCAGTTTCTTCGGCCATCGTTGCTGGAGTGTCTTCTTGAAGAGGTGCTTCAACCACTTCTGGAACAGGCAGTGGTCCCTTGATTCTGGTGGAATAGGAATGTGGGGCCAGCACGGCAGTTGCTCAAGTTCTAAACAAATCAAAACACGTTAGTGCAACAAGATAGCATGGAATATGAATTTGCTCGTCGGCCTAAACAATGCCTAAGGTCGTTATGCGTCATCCCAAATTGGTTTAGATTAGATCCCCAAGTGTATTGTTTGACTTCTTCTTTTTTTCTTCTTTTTCTCTTTTTTTTTTTTTCCGTATATTTTTTCAAGCGAGGCCAGAGGGTGAAATGAATTGATACATAAAAATAAGCAAAATACTTTCATTACTAAAAAAAAGAGTACATACAATGCTTCCGGAGCACGACCAAAAAGAAACGTACAACTGACTGAAAAAAGTGAAAGTAAATTACAATATGCTAAATTCAGAAGCGACATAAAGTACAACAAATGCCAAGATGTAAAATAAATGACAAAAAACAACAATAATCTGCATCATCTTGGCCTGATGTATCTACTAAGGTGACTGAGGCACAAAGTCAGCTGGCTCCTCTGGGTCGAACTCGAACGGCTCCTCAGGATCTACTGGCGGGCCTTCTGCAAAGGTACGACGCAATCCATTCAAATCTGCTGCAACTCTAGTGACGAAAGGAAGCACATGTGGGAGTATGTCCTCTGCGGGAAGCCTCCTATACTCATTGATGGACCGTGCAACATATGTAGTAGAGTCATAAACCTGCCGATAAGCTACACTGATGGTCTGTCCTGCAGCCTGTATATCTCAAAGTCGGTCCTGTGCTAGCCTTCTGAGCTGCTCACCCTGCTCTAGTGCCCTGTCAAGTTGAGCTCGAGAATCTATGGCATCCTGGCGATGATAATCCTCCCTTCTCCTACTTTCCAACAAAGCTGCCCTGTCGGCATCCCGCTCTGTCAATGCCTGTGAGTGCATGACACGGAGTCGTTTGACTGTGTCTAGGTGCTGATGCGCGAAATCCTCACTCTCTGACTGAGCAGCTCTGGCGGCATCCCTCTCTGCAATTAAGCTTTGTATGGTAGCGCGGTATTCTTCCCTAATCTCACGCCTAGCAAGTTGAACCTGCATATCCAGCCTGGCCTCAGTGTCGACCATGCCTGCTCTCGACCTCGCGGGCATCTCTCTAGGTATGGGCTGGTGGTAATACCACAACTTGTACTCCCGAACGACCTCCCCCTTAAGTCCATCCTGAACCTGTGTGCTTTCTGCGAGGCGCCTCCTAGTATCCCACAGGCGCAAGATCTCACCTCTAAGAGTAGCTGGGTTGAGAGGATAGTCTGAGACATATGCACTCATGTCCTCAACTATTTGGATCTCCTGCTTTCGACCCAACTGCCTAAGTACACGCAGAGGAACATAAGGCTGGGATGCCGTCAAACCCATCAGAACGAGAAAAGGACGATCCACGCATCTGTATACAACCTCCCTCTTAGGAAACCAGCTACACTGCCACAAAATCTTGTCCGGCGTGAGAGAGTTCAAGAAAGACCTCCAGTCTGGCTCATTTTCTGGGAATTTGTACTTCTCGATGTGTTCGAGATGGTATTCAAGATAATCGATGTCACAGTACCTAAGAATATCACGAGGTGGGCAAGGGCGTACATGCTCCAAGAACCAGACCTGCAATAGAAGGTTACATCCCTCAAAGAAACCGCTTTCTCCCTTGTGGCATCGAGTCAAAGCATGAAATATGCTACCCAGAATCGTCGGGATGATAGTGGCGTCTGGTGCTCCACCATATAAAGCTGCCATTATCCAACTGACCTTAATAGATATCGCTCTATCCGGTAGTGGAAAAACCAACAACCCTAGCAAAGCGAACACGAAGACCTTAGGGCAAAGTAGCACCCAATCTCCATATTTCAGCTTGTCTTGGAACTCAAATCCATACTTCTTAAAACCATTATCGGCCCCAAAACGATCATACAGGTAATCAAATGAAATCCAGCCTTGGCGAACACTAGCGATCGAGAGGTCTGTTCGTACCTTGATATTATTGAAAAATTCCCGCTCATTAACCTTCCTTGGAGCAATCATATTCTTTTTCTCAAAATCCAGCTTAAGAAGCCCAGCTATCTCTTCGAGGGTCGGCGTCATCTCAAACCCCTTGAAACAGAAGGTATTTTGGCTTGGATTCCAAAACCCAACTAGTGCACTGACCAAGTCTCGACGCGGGACAATAGGTTTAGTCACAAGGTCAGTCAGAAAACCAATCTTTTCCTGGACTATATCTTTCTGCATTTGACTCATTGCGTCCCACCAAGACTTCAAAGATTTATCCGATTTGGGTGGGCCATCTGTCATCATAATAGAGGGTGGAGTGGCATCAGCAGGGTACTTTCTCTTGACTGTCCTAGAAGATGATGCAGCCATTGTTCCTAATAAAAAAATGTGTCAAATGTTTGAAAACCTGAGAACAACTTAAGACAACTGACCGACAGAGCAAAACAGATGCCTAAACTGCTAATTCGAAACTCCAATTTTTTTAACCAAAACTTTTGTCATTGTAATGACGTAAGGTTGACCCTAAGAGAATCGAAAAATTTTTTGTCATTATAACGGCGTCAGGACTGATTCCAGGAAATTACCAACATTGGTTTTTAGATGTAATTTATAGAAGAAAAAATTCGACGTTACAACGACGCCACATTGACACCAAAACAAAATTTCATTTCCAGTGATGAACACTACAGTACTTTTGCAAAAATTCGCCGGCATAACGACGTGAAAAACTGGATCTCAAAAACTCCCAACATCGATATACGAGCCTTTTTATAAAAAATTCGCCATTATAACGGCGTGAAAACTGACATGAAAATTTTTCGACTTTCTAACTACTAAGTATCTACATATTTTTTTTTTTTGTAAAATTTTCGTCATTATAACGACACAAAACTGACATCTACAAAAGAAGGCCAACACTGGCGCTTTTTTACAAAAATTTGCCATTACAGCAGTATGACTCAATTTTATAAAAATAACAAGACATTTACATTAAAAAATATAAAATTCACCCTGCTTCCTCACTTTTTCCTTTCATTTTCATTTTTTTTTCTTTTCTTTTTCTTTTGAAATCCGTCTCTCTCCCATTTTGTCAGCATAACAACCTTTCCTAGTCGCATGCAACACACAGAATGCTTTTTTTGGACAAGTCTTTCCCAGGAAGTGGGTCCCGTTTAGACAAAAGGTAGTCAGCCTAGACAAGTGCAATACCGGTGTATCGCACCTCACTAAGTCGGATATGATGCAGATAATTGGGCCTAAAGGTTTAACTCTAGGTGACACAACTGACTCAGTGTCTAGACTGGCTGAAAACCCAGTGGACAAACCGGGCGGAAAGCGCATCAGGGCCATCCGGAGACAGTGTGTCCGGCCTAAAACCCCGTCACGCCTTCCTCCTAAATCATGGGCAATTTAGTAAGAAAGTCCCAGATGCCACAAGCAATCTGGTAAGTGCACGTGTGTGTGTGTTTCAGAGACTCAGAGGGTTGCGGAGGAAGACAGTTTATATACAGTTCAAAAAAATATCAAAGCGGTAACATTCAACTTTCATGTAATAACGACAATAATATAACAACCAAATATTTAATAAATTTAAAACATGCGACAATTTAATCAAAGCCGGAGATTCTAGTTTTCACTAATTATCCCCAGCGGAGTCGCCAAGCTGTCACGCCCTAAAATTTACTAAAATAAATAAAAGGTAGGTTGTGACTTAGGTGTTTAAAGGTACAAAATTATTTAGAGATTTTTTCGGAGTCGCCACTTGACATAGTTCAAAGGTGTGCCAAGTCACCAGAGAGGTACCTTGGAACACCTATGACTCGTAAGTGGTCTGCGTCAGAGTTCCGAGCAAGGATCTCGATTGACTCGCGGGAAGGTGTTAGGCACCCTCGAGTCCTGTGCCGAGCACAGTTGCTTTTATTGACGCAATTTTTAATTTATTAAATATGGTTGTATTGTTTTTGCCGTTGATTTGAATTTTAACTTTAACTCAGAAAAATTTAAAATGTTATTCTTATCCGACTTCACAGAAGATCGGACGGATTAACACTTTAACTCACAATAGCTAAAATATACTACGCATTTCCAACCTCACAGAGGATTGGTCCATTCTACGGATTTTTTTACATGTACCACATTTGCTTCCGACGTTTTTGATTAAATGTGGCAAAATTTAATATTTACAAAAGCGCAATTCGAATTAAATCAAGAAAATTACTAAGTTTACATCAAACAACTATTAGGGCTTAACATTAAAAGACTGAAATTAATCGAGCTAGATTCGCAACAATTTTGGTCCACTTATTTTATTGTAGCCTTAAACTTAAAGGCTGGAGCTAAAAAAAAGGCCAGATTTGCAAAATATGATGCCCATTTTTGTTTTTTTTTTCAGATTCACAGACACGTTTGACAAAATTGCACTTATGTCCTATTTTGCATGTTTCTTTCAAGTTTAGCCAGATTTATAAATTTTAAATGTACTTGTCTACTGCTCTTTTAGAATTTACATTGTTGTCTATTATTTTACGATCTTGCGAAAATGTCCTGATTTAGCTCATTTTTGCCTAATCCTTAGTTAAAGATTGCCTATCTTTGCAAACTTCATTCAAGAGAAAATAAGTTTCTGTACGTTTTTTCTTTTTCTTGTTTTTCAGTTTTTTTACAAGTCCTTTTTGCGCTTATAATTTTAAATTTAGCCTATGAGTTTCCAAGACTACAAAATCCAAAGAGAATTAAATCATATACATAACATGAAAATACAAAAGAAACACATCTCTTAAAAGTGTCACATTTATATATATCAATTTCCTAACATATTAAAAAAACTAAACATAGCATACATCATTCATGTGTAAAAAAAGGGTAGGAAATAAATACCTAGTGAAGTAAACTTCCAAAAGTTTTGCAAAGATTCAAGCCAAGCAAACTCCCACCAACAAGCCCAACAACTTTACCACTCCAAAGCAAACAAACAGCCACAAATGACAACCCTTTTGAAATAATAACCTAGACCCAAAACCCTTTCTTTCTTGCTATATTTTTTTTGCTCTTCTACTGCCTTCTTTCTTTCTCTTTTTTTTAAAGTTTTTTTTTTTTTTTGCTTCTATTTTTCAGATCTGAAATGTTGTTCTTTTTGAGGTAGTTGAGAGAGTTAATGTGTGTGTAGTTGTGTAGTAAATGCTAGTATATATAGGAGAGAGATGAAAGTAAAAAAAGGGGGAAAAGTTAAAGTAAAAAAAGGAAGGAAAAATGGGCTGTTGGTGCAAAAACCAACACCCATTAATGCAAAAGATTTACATTTCCATTTTTGTGCTATACCCTCTCACCAACCAAAAAGTAAAAGCTGAAAATTTCCCTATTTATGCTAGCACACTCTACCCAACATTTTGACTTATTTTGATTCTCATCTTACAAATTTCAGCACTTGTTTTGAATTTTCAAACTAAAATTTTCAGATTTTCTTTTAAAAGACTTAACACTAAAATCCAACCTAATAACTAAATAATTGAGGAAAACTATTTCTAGCCTACCAACCTTATATACTAATTAAACTATACTAAAGCTAACCAGATTCCAAACTAAGTTCAAAAGCAAGAAACAAAACAAACCTAAGCTAGCAAAACTCATCCCATGGTTGGACATTAACTTGAAGCAAGAGAAACACTAACTCATGCTAAACAGGAAACATTTTAACGTACCAAATAAACTAGTACATACACTACTTGATCAGCAAAAACTTTCATAGCAGTCACTATTAACAGTGTACTAAACATATTCCATTTTGAAAGTTTTGAAACAAATTCATATATGATTGGGAAGCGACAAAGCCTACGTCTCCTAAAAAAAATTTTAAGACAAAAAACAAACACACGTTTGAATCCAGAAACTACTCACTGAACATTTTTATTCACACGAACATATGCATACATTTGGACGTGGTTTTCCCTATGACCAAAAATCTAATTAACAACATGATCTAAACTAAACAATCAGACGAGTTAAAAGAAAAGCTTACGACTCGATCACTGTCGTATTTAACGCTTCCCTGCGTCGCTTCAGTTCCAGGCAACATCAATTTTGCAACCTCACTACCAAGGCTGTCCTTCACTGTTAATCAATAGCACCATCGCTCGCTAAACAAACCACCACCACAGCCGCTACATCAATTCGATCACTGTCAGCATCATAGACTCGCAGCCTCCCTCGTACTCGAACAGTTATCTCCACAAAACAAAACTGAACAAAAAACCATCACAGCTCTCGGATTCAAAATTGACACAGTTCCTGCCCCGCTACGCCCTCGCCAACTCTCAAAACATCATCACCAGCCCCTCCACTTCGAATCAAACAAAACAGAAATATCATTGTCCAAACGCTATTGAAAAAAGCCCCGCCCCTAGTCCTCACTGCCTCGCATCCGAAACATCACCATCATATCCTCAAATGAACCATAACAGCCCCCCCATAACCAAAAAACAAGCACCATACTCCCATTTTCAACATCACAAACAGAAACAGAAAGAAAAAGAAAAAATCAGAAAAGGGAAGGAAAAACAGGAACGGGACAGGGGAGAAGAAACGGGGGGCAAAGGGGATGGGGTATTGGGAGATGGGATGTGGGAGAGATAGAGAGGAGTAAAGGGAAGAGAAAAGAACAAGAAAACTCACCGGAAAAATTCAAAGTGGCCGGATTTCCAACTTTGACCGAAGCTTTGACCATCGATCTACGGGAATTGGTCACTCCTTTGCAAAAATCAACGGTGGAAATGGAACAAGGAAGTCGAGATCTATCGGATGGTGTACTTTTTTGTATTTTTCCGGCCACCGGAGGTGGTGGCCGGCGGCGGCAGCGCGGTGGAAGGCAGTTTCCGGCGCGACAGTGGAAAAATGGGCAGAGTTTGATTAGTCACATGGGACTCAAGTGTGTGTGTAGTGAAATGAAGAGAAATAAGGTTATATATTTGAAAGGGATGGGTGAGGAGGACCCTTGGATTAAAACAAATGAAGGGCTGAGATTAAACCGGGTCAAATGGGGTGGGCTGAAGTGTTGGGCTTCATTAGCTCTTCTTTTGGGTTTCACAAATAGTCCTAATTGCTGGTTATATATTAACTAACGCACCCACAATTAACAAGTAAAACTAATTAAACAAACAGTTAAAACTACGCGCGTGCTAGATTATCACAGTCAACATGTAAAGAAACAGTTAGACACATAACACATATATATTTTGATAGTTTTCTAATATTTTTCTCCTAATTAAATGATTAGAATTAAATATGATACAGATAAAAATTGAGGAAAACTAAAACTACTACTTTAAACGCACTTTGGTATTTTAGGTGCCAAAATTAGGTGATTACACATATAAAATCAAGCAGTTGAGGCAGCCGTATTCATTCATTCACAACTAGAGTCGAGAGCAAATAAAAGGCGATCTAGTTTATTTTTGTGTGTCTGAATAATTGATGACAACCAATAAGAACTCAGAGCATAACTAGTTGTTTGTTAAGGTTCTTTATTATAGTTGTCATATTACTGTGTATTGAGAATTTTACCTATCTGCTTAGTCTGAGAAGCGATTCTTTAAGGTGAACTTTTGTGAGATTACTTTGTAAAGCTAGAGTTTAGCTTTGAGAGTGATTAGGGTCTAGAGTGTAGCCCCTTGGTTATATAGAGTTTGTAATCTAAAACCTGCTCATTATGTTAGTGGAATTGTTTTCAAAATCTTAGAGTGTGGGTTGTGGTTTTTCTCCCTTGAGCAACGAGTTTTCCACGTAAAAACACCGTGTCTTTTTACTTTCTGTTTAACTTTTTTGGTTTTGGTGTTTGTTGAAAATATCAGTCAAGAGTCTAGTTCTTCAGCAAAAATAGAAGGACACTATTCAATCCCCTCCCCCCTTCTAGTGTCCTTAGGAAGTGCTTAGAGTATAACAAGTAGTATAAGAGCGGGTCTTCTCACTGTCACGACCCTTTTTCAACACACAAAAACTAAAATAAATAAAAATTGTGTATTTAAAGGCTGTGACTGCTGTTCAAAAAGGTACACAATTATTTAAGAGAATTCGGAGTCGCCACTTGACATAGTTTAAGGTGTGCCAAGTCACCAAAAGGTACCTTGGAACACCTTTGACTCGTCTAATGGTCTGCGTTAGAGATTCGGGTAAGGTTCTCAGTTGACTCTCGGGAAGATATTAGGCATCCTCAAGTCCTGTGCCAAGCACAGTTGCTTTATTGTCGCAATTTCAATTTATTAAATAATGGTTGTTATATCAATGCCGTTAATTTGAATTTGTACTTTGATTAAGAAAATTGAAAGCGTATCGTTCCTTTCCAACCTCGCAGAGGATTGGTTAAATCTACAATTTGGTTCAAAAAATTAAAAAAATTGTCATTTCATTTCCAACCTCACGGAGGACTGGTTTAATTAATCAAACTTCAGAAAATAATTAACTTTTACCAAATAATGAAACCATTTATTAAAGAAGCGTAGCTTCCCACGATTTAATTTTTCTTTCAAACTGGCTCATCTCAATTTAGTTTCTTTTGTCTTTTGCCTAATAAGTAGATCACAAATCGTACCTGTCATTGCCTAATTGTATGGAGGTCTTCTCGCTCCTATTTTATTTGCCTAATCGACTTAATTAAGTACAACCGTTAACTTTATTAAGTGACAAATTGAGACTCCCAAATTTGCCTTTATTGATTGACAAAATATGGATTACGAAAATATATATATATATATATATATATATATATATATATATATATATATATATATATATATATATATATATATATATATATATATATATACTAGTTTTGGACACCCACTTTGCACGTAAGTCATAGCTAGCGAGCTTAATTTTTTTTTTAAAAAAAGAAATTACATAAATAATGATGCATATAATATATGTTCATATACATATTTTTTATATATGAAAACTATAAATCAAGTTCCTTAAAAAAATATAAGCTTCTCTATCCTATAACTTTTGTCGCTTTCCTATTAACAATTTTTTTTGCGCCTCCGCCCTTATAAATGAGTACAAAGTTTATTTAAAAAAAACTGCAAAAAATGAAGTGTTCCCGATTTGTAGTTAAAAAATTAACCAAAAAAAAAGTAGAATCATTCTTGCAAATGGTGAATATTATCCGAATCCCTACATAAGTTCAAAATTGACTTCATGCGTGATAACTTTTGTCACTTACTTAAAAAATGTTAGTTGAGCAGCAGGTGGAATATTGCATAGAAGACCATAAATTAAAAATGGCATGAGTAATATAAATCCACATTCATAGTTAATAGGAAAGCAACAATAGTTATATCACCATCATCTCATCTCGTAGGTTTGAGTACTAAATACTTTAGTCCTAAATGAATTATATAACTTTGTTTCTTTAGTAAAATGTTATGCCAATTGGTAGCAAACAAAGCACCATACTCTCATCCTTTTGAGCCTATCAGTGTGCAATTTTTGTTGGTAGTGGATAAACTACAACAACTAAGGTAAGTGCACAGAATTTATTCAGGTAGACAGTGAAAGAAAAATAAGTTAAAAAGGTCTATAGCGTAACTGTAATCAGCCGTAATGAAACTGACCTATTAGCCAAGTAACTTTAGTGGTTCTTTCACAGTAATACAAAGGTGACACACCAGCCAGCAGAGAACTATGCCTATGAGCTAAAAATTCCAAGCCAACCGCAAATGAAGCACCAAAACAAGCATCAACAGACTAGCCACTGAAACAGCCCCTCAAATACCCTTAGCTTGACTTGAAACCAAAGATTTATGACCCAAAAGACTCTTGGTATAGAGGTCTTTTGGTTCTAAATCTTTATACTTAAACTCACAAAATATTTTCTTCTTTCACTTGCTCCTTTTTCTCTCTTTCTCTGCTAATTTTCAGCTGGTAGTTCTATGTTAAATGAGGAGCAAAAAGCTCTATTTAATGCTGAAAAATGAGAGCCAAAGGTGGGATATGGACTTGCACAAAAGTACAAGCCCACACCCTACAACTTGAGAGTTTTTTTGACTATTTTTCAGCATGGTACAGCAGCTGTACAACTACTATTTCAGCCACTAAAGCAGCCCCAAAAAGCTGAAAAATGCAAGAAAAATGTCCTTTAAAAGGACACCCAAACACTCATTATATTAACTAAAGGACTAGGACTTACTATGCAAACTAAATCAGCCCCCAAACTAACTAGAATAGACCAAACTAACTTAGAATTGAACTATCAAAACCAAAAACAAATTTCCAGATTTCAATTCCAATTTTCTAAACACCAAACTAAAAATAGAACACAATCAGATCATGGAGCAAATAAAAAACACTCAAGCTCTCCATGTTATTTTCACTGAACTCACCAGACAACTAATATACTAGTTAAACTAAGAATGCATGCTAGTTAAACTAAGTATGCTTGGGAGCACTTCAGGTAACCTGAAACAGTTTCGCACTTGAACATATAACACCAAGACATAAGCTTCTCGCACGAAACAATTTACCCGACAACAAAAGACAAGCAATTTCATACTTGAACGTTCATGCAATTTTCCCTATCCCGCAATAGCCAAGTACGTGTTTAAACTCAAAGGGATATCACCAAACCGAGAACAAATGTATTTAAAACTTTGCATTAATCTGGATAACAACACATAATGCCCATTTCTACACACTTTGATTAACATTGAAAGCTTGTTTTCCATGGCTAAACCATGCCAATCATTTAAACATTTCTACTTTTTAAACTAAACAAGCTAATAAAAAAAATAAACAGGGAAACAAGATGGTTCTCTAACCCGTCGAGGCCTCCCTGCCTGGCCTCACAAAGTGATTCGCAGCCGAGCATTGCCTTCATATCGCCGCACTGGAACAACCTGGCAGCAACGCCCTCGCGCCAAAGTTCCAGTTTTGTCGCGACACTGTCACAGCTGCGTCTAAACTCTAAACCGCTACGCACCACTGCTGCCTCGCTGCTACTATTTCTGTCTAAACGCCATTAACATCGCTGCCTTGCACGCCATAACAACCCCTCCAATCGTCAAAACAACATCCCTGCTACTACAAGGCCAACGAGCATGAAAACAACCCCTTCCCCACACCATTGACATCACAGCATCTCCACCCTTTAACTCGCTGTCTAATCATTGAAGACAGCCCCCCCCCCCCCATTTCCAATCGTCAACATCAAACATCCTCCATCGCCTCCAAATCACCATCACCCTCCGAACAACAATCACATCCCCTCCAAACAAACACAAAACAGTAGCAGCAACGAACCATTACAAGAAAAGAAAACGGGGAAAAAAAATGAGAAGAAGAACGGGGAAAGAAAACAGAAACGGAAGTAAATGGGGTATAAGGGGCGAGGTATTTTGGGAAAAGTAGGATACGGGGTTGAGAGAGGAGTAAAGGAAGAGAGGGAACTAGAAAACTTACCGAAAAAAGCACAAAGTGGTCGTTTTTTTTGTTTGACCGCAACTTTGACCGTCGATCTACGAAAATTGGCTTAGAATTTGGAGGAACTAAGTTGAGAAATGGAATGGGGGTCTCGAGATCTTTCCAATGATATATATTTTGTATTTTTTCGGCCACCGGAGGTGGTGGCCGGCGGTGGCAGTGCGGCGGTTCTACGGTGGAGCTGCGGCGGGAGGTGATTTCCGGTGAGCTTGGAAAATTTGGCATGGGTTTTCCCTGTTTTTCTGAGTTTTTTTGTGCAAAAATGAGCAAAGAGTAGAAGGGTTGGCTTATATAGTTAGTGAGGTGGGCCGGGTCAGGAAATTGGACTGGGCTGATCTTTTGGGCCATTTATTCTTACACAAATGGTCATTTAAAGGCACTACATTACTTAAAACAATACTAAATTAACCAAAATAAAAATCACATAATTTATACTAACATCACAATTAAACATAGAATCACAATTAAGCACCTAACAAGTAATTTTTGTTAATTTCCATATTTTACTTCCTAATTAATGACAAATTTAGTTAGAACAAACACTAGAAGTCCAAAAAATTTGACGAAACGTCTTAAGAATCTAATACGACTATTTTGAGAAATTTTATTCATTTGGTGCCAAAATTAGGTGATTACAGCTGCCCCTCTTTGTTCGGGAACACGAAGAGTTTTCGGACAAAGAAGTAATCGACAGCTAATTTTGGCTTTTCGGTTCTAGCCGAGAGCATGCTTTTCAAAATGGTGACCGTACCTTGGATTTCGGTTCTAACCGATAACAAGGTTACCTACATATCCCTGGACTAAGGAATCAAGTCAGTGTAGTTCCTTACGTGCGGCAGCTGGGACTACCGCATTCAAATAGACACTAGACTCTTCTAGACTCACTAAGACAACACTAGACACTCTAGACTACTAAGATGACACTAGACACTCTTCTGGACACACTTGGGGCTGATACTAGACACTCTTAGGCACACAAGGGTTGTCGCTGCTGGTCACTGGTTGCTTGCTGATTGGCGATCATTGCTTTACAGAGAAAATGAAAGTACAACATTGAAAATGTAAAGTTACAATTCCTATTCTAAGTCTTCATGCTTCCCGAGATGAGCTTCTTGGTTCTTGCTCCCCTCCCTTGTTGAAAATAAAACCACCGCTCTTGGTTCAGGTGGGTCTTGCTCTTTATAGAAAAGATAAACCCCCGATCTTGGTTCAGGTGGGTCTTCCCTCTTTACAGAATGGATTCCCTCGTTCTTCAGGTGGTTGCTTCGACTTCTTCAAACTACTCCCTCATTCTCCAGGTGGGTGCCTCGACTTTCTCTGGACTACTCCCTCATTCTCCAGGTGGGTGCATCGACTTTCTTTAAACTACTCCCTCATTCTCCAGGTGGGTGCCTCGACTTCCTCTAAACTACTCCCTCATTCTCCAGGTGGGTGTCTCGACTTTCTCTAAACTACTCCCTCATTCTCCAGGTGGGTGCCTCGACTTTCTCTATACTACTCCCTCATTCTCCAGGTGGGTGCCTCGACTATCTCTAAACTACTCCCTCATTCTCCAGGTGGGTGCCTCGACTTTCTCTAAACTACTCCCTCATTCTCCAGGTGGGTGCCTCGGCTTCCTCTGAACTACTCCCTCATTCTCCAGGTGGGTGCCTCGGCTTCCTCTGAACTACTCCCTCATTCTCCAGGTGGGTGCCTCGGCTTCCTCTGAACTACTCCCTCATTCTCCAGGTGGGTGCCTCGACTTTCTCTAAACTACTCCCTCATTCTCCAGGTGGGTGCCTCGACTTCCTCTAAACTACTCCCTCATTCTCCAGGTGGGTGCCTCGACTTCTCTAAACTACTCCCTCATTCTCCAGGTGGGTGTCTCGACTTCTCTAAACTACTCCCTCATTCTCTAGGTGGGTGCCTCGACTTCTCTAAACTACTCCCTCATTCTCCAGGTGGGTGCTTCGACTTTCTCTAAACTACTCCCTCATTCTCCAGGTGGGTGCCTCGGCTTTCTTGAAATGAATTTCCTTGTAAAGGTTGCTTCTGACATGAAAGTTGAAACTGCTGCTCTTGAAATTGCCGCTTGGGCTGGCTTTGACTTGAAATTTGAAACTCCTGAAACTTCAAAGTGCCGCTCAGGTAGGCTTTGGCTCGAAAATGAAATGTCCGCTTATAGTTGTGCGGATTTTGACTTTTAAGACTGGAAACTGCATCTTGAATCTGCTGATTCTTGGACGATCTCTTTCATGGTACATTCTTTGGACCGTCATTCTTTATACCAATGTGCAACATTGGACTCCAATTATCTAGGCTGGTCCTGACTTGCTCTAGTACGACTATGAAACTTGTAAATGAGCTTTGCGAAGCTTTCTATTGCTCGAAAAGAAATGAGAAGAAAATAAAATGAAAGAATTTCTAGAGGAGACATTGAATGAAAGGTGTCTCCAGAAAAAAAAAAGAATTTATCCGGAGGTGAAATAACGACCTTATTAAGCATGACATGCATTTTGGAATCAACTCTTCATCCGTTCACACGATCTATCCCTGATTTTGCTCCCATTCTTCAAATCTTGTTTGATGGCAAATCTAACGACCCTCATTCGACTAGTAGTGCCCTTTCGGGTTTTCACCGACTAGTCTCTCTCTTTGTTCTTTTAACTCACTATTGCCTTGTAGCGCCCTTTCAGGTTTTCACCGACAAGACTTTATTTTTTTTTTCAGATTTTTTTTTCAATCTTTCATTTCACACTCTTTCCCATCGACCACCCATCTTTTCTTGCTGGTCGACCCCATCTTTTCTTTCTTTCTTCAATTTTTTGGCCTTTATTTTTATTCCTTAGAGAATTTCTCCTTTAATGACCTTGGTACTCCCAGCTCCTAAATGCGATTGTCGACTCATAAGAAATGCAACTTTTCAGTGTGAAAATTGTCCCTTGATACTCCACTCGGCTTGACATTCTCAATGATCGGTCAGAAGGGTCTTTATTTGGACTGTAACATTGGATTGGGTTAGGCTATGAAGAAAAGGATTCGACATAAAAGCTCAAAAATATCTCATGAGACGACTAGAATGAGCATTACACAATTTGAAATCACCGCTTTTAAAAAAATAAACCAAACTTTTTCCCCAGTTTAGGCAAATTGGGGATTCTCTTTTTTTTTTCTTTTTTTTTTTTTGGTTTGAAGAGCGGTATGAAAGCATCTCATGAAACGACTTGGTAAATATTACAACCCTTGAAATTATTTATTTTAAAATAATAACTAACTGAGGCCCCAATTTATTGAAAAACTGATGAATCATTTTTTAATTTCCGATATGAAAACACAGAGGATATTGAGATTATTCCCCGAGATGAACACGACCATAAAGAAAAGAGATGTTGACTTTCTCCTCTTTCTTTTTTCTTAAAAAAAATAAACTTCTGCCCCATTTTAGGATAAATTGGGGCGCTTTGAGTTTTTCCCTCGACTTCGAGACTGATATATCAAACATCTCATGAAACAGACGAATATATGGTATAATAAAATAGAAGTTTGTTTTTATTTTATTTTATTAAAATAAAATAAAAACAAACTTCTGCCCCAGTTTAGCCATACATTGGGGATTTAATTTTTTTTTTGACATTGGCCGCAAACTTGGAGACAAGCTTTTGCGTCAATAAGGAACAGGGAAAAAATGAACTTTTCCTGTTATGACCGCACCCGAATGGTTGCCTACGTATCCTTTTGATAGGAATCAGGTCAGACGTAGCTCTACCACTGAGGTAGATTTTTGTTGCTTTTCTTTTCCTTTTTTTCTTTAATCACATCAAATTGATTCCAAGGGGGGGTAGGCCAAAGAAAACACAGAATAAGACTAAAAAAAGACTGACAAAAGGATATAGTGTTTGGGTAGAAGAAACGAAAGCCGTTCGTTATCCCGACCAGAGAATGCCTCGCACAAATGATGATTCAATCAATTGACCTGGATTAATCCACACGTGTCCTCGACTTCTACTTCAATGATGTTTCTCAAAACTTGTATTACAACTTCGGCCGAAGCGACCAAACACGATTTGAACTTCTCACCGATCTCCCTTATCGGATGGCTATTGATTAATTCCCAATTTATTTCACTCTCTTTTCCTCACAATTCTGATGGTTCATTGAGACAAAATGCCGGACCGCGTGTTTAAATCTAGAAGTAAACCTCGTATGCATGTCATGTTATTAAGGCCGACAAAATATAAAAACAGAATACTAAGGAAACACGATCAAGAAGAAAAATAAGAGACATAATGTTGAGACGAGAAAAGGATCCCGCTTTTCATTGAATTAAAGATAGAAGGGTTTGAACATCAAAACAAGCAAAATAATGTACTTGGATTACAACCCTTAAATAACCAAGTACATAGAAATATTAGCAAAACAAGCTACAACATTTCTTAGACACTCAATTGCAAGTCAGGGCTAGTTTTCCTGTGTTAGGCATTGTTGAGCCTTTCACCAATATGCACCATACTGATACCAAAGAAATTCTCTGAGTCTGGCAACATCTTCTGCTTTTCCTCATTTTCTCCAACTCCCATCAGCGTAGACTTCACCTCTTTGGGATTGATGAATGACTGGGTAAGATATGGAATTGGCTTCTCGGGAGACATGGTCGTCTTCTTCATTTCTTCACCCTTTACTCTGTCTGCTACCCCAAACACTATTTCAGGAACACAGTTCACTGTCACAAGCATTCGGTTAGCCCCAATTGACACATCACCAACAGGTACTATCGGCATTGCAGATTCAGCTCTCAAATATTCTTCACATACCATACCCACCATATGCACATCATTACAGACAGACAATGAGTTCTGGTTGATATTTGTTGCATCTGAGCCCTCGACTTGGACCTGGCCATTATCTATCAAGGCTTGAACTGCCCTCTTGAGATAGTGGCAATCTTCTGTGTCATGACCACGTGCGCCTGAATGGTAAGCGCATTGACGAGAGTCGTCCACTTTGTCCCTTGGATGCATTCCTCCCTTGACCGGCCTCAACATATCCAAAGCCTGCAGATTCTCTAAGACATTAGTGTAAGATTCCCCGATTGGCGTGAGCTTCCTCTTTCCCTCCTCTCGCGCCCTCTTGCATTTGGGTCTTGGGACGAAAGTAGAAGGTCTCTTTGGCCGATATGGCAATTTATGTGGAGTCTGGTATTGATTATGTTGAGCTTGGTGAGTGTGGTATGTGGGTTGTGGGGTTGGTGCATGCCATTGCGGATAGGCAGTTTTTGGAGCATATGGTCGCGCTTTTTGGAGTGGAGGAATGCAATATTTTGAATTTTGCAAAGGGTAGTGCTGCAAATGATGTTTCTGTGAGGTTCGAGGGCATGAATGGGGTTGTTTGCACCATTCCTCATCCCTTCTTCCTGGACCTCGCTCCCTTTCATCTTTCCTCCCAAGATTCCCCCTCCTAATAGGACCCGTGAATGGTGGAACAGAGGCTTGGGGCGAAGTATGCCCCATTTGAGATGGATGTGGTTCCCAAGGATGCGTTTTAGACGATCCCCCATCACTTGCATCGTTCTGGTAGTAAGGAAAGTCGGGAGAATATTGTGGGTCCTCAAATTTAGTAGGTGAGCCACGTGCCTGATGTGCAGAGAATGAAGCAGCCCCTAAAAGATTGGTTGGCATAGGAGGAGATGCTTTTCCCGTGGCAATGGCAATATACAAGTCAGCCACCAATTGTTTCAAATTTTTGACCTCTTCAGACAACCTCTTGTTTTCCAGCACTAGAAGTTCATGGGCGCTGATCTCAGAATTTCCAGCGTTAGACGACATGGTAGCGGGTCCCTTTGATCCTGTTGGATATGTCTGGAATGATGCCAGAATCTTGTACCAATTCTCCGAACTCAAAAGCTAATGGCAAACAAATCAGATTAGCACAAAAGAGTCACAAATTGCAAGCCTAGGGTTGTTATGCGTCATCCCGAAATGGTTCTCGGCGCAAGCCGAGTGTACCGACTGTATCCCTTAAAGCTTGCTTACGCGCCTTGAGAAAAATCAGAACAAAATGGTAACTGGCACGTAATTAGAACAAGGACAAACTTGTATGGTTTTTTTTTTCTTTTATCTCTTGTTCCGACTCAAAACATAATTTAGACGAACGACACGAGACAGACTCAAAATAAACTGCTTAACGTGATACATGAGTCAAAAGATATATACAAACTGACACATTAGGTGGGTACATCCGGCGTTAAAAATAATGAGACTCGACATTTTAGCTGAGTCAGATTATTCAACGAGGATCGACGCAAAAATACAATTAGCTAATTGCAATTTATCGTCTGTACCCTGTCTTGACCTTAAAAAAAAATACAAAGTAAAATGGGACCCTAAGAAACACACAATTTTTTTGATGAAGATTTAAGACTCAACCCGAGGGAGGTTCTAACGGAACTTAAGAACATATTATGAAATAAACTATTTTTTTTATCCGAAAGGCGATTCCAAAATCGGACATCATGACGACACAAAAATGGACACAATTTTTGAAACAAACTCTTTGATCTAATTCGAAAAAAAATCTTAGATATTTACAAAATTTGGCCATTATGACGACACAAAGACACAAAATATTACACGAGTTAGATGCAAAATTAGTTTACAAAAATTGGCCATTATGACGGCGTAAAACCCCGATAAATTATTTTCCAAAAATATGGACTTGACTTGGGCACATACTCAAAGACAAAATGGTCCCAAAATTTCGCCATTATACAGGCGCAAAACTATGACAATTTATTTTCTGACACTTGGGACCAAACCTGGATGCAAGATGAGACGCAAAAAATTCATAAAAGAATTTGCCATGATAATGGCGTAAAAATGACAACTAAAGTTATTTTGAGAAACGGAACTAAATCCTTCTTTTTTTCCTTTAATTTTCCTCTTTTTTTATGATGCAGATAATTGGGCCTAAAGGTTTGACCCTAGGTGACACAACTGACTCGGTGTCTAGACTGGCTCATAACCCGGTGGACAAACCGGGCGAAAAGCGCATCAGGGCCGTCCGGAAACAGTGTGTCCGGCCTAATACCCTGTCACGCCTTCCTCCTAAATCATGGGTAATTTTAGTAAGAAGGCCCAGATGCCACAAGCAATTTGGTAAGTGTACGTGTGCAAGTGTTCCAGAGACTCAGAGGTGTACATGGAGAAGACAGTTTATATACAATTAAACAAAATCAAAGCGGTAACATTCAACTTTCCACGTGATAACGGCAAACATATAACAACCAGATATTTAATAAATTAAAACATGCGACAATTTTATCAAAGCCGGAGATTCTAGTTTTCACTATTTTCCCCAGCGGAGTCGCCAAGCTGTCACGACCCTTTTTCAACACACAAAAACTAAAATAAATAAAAATTGTGTATTTAAAGGCTGTGACTGGTGTTCAAAAAGGTACACAATTATTTAAGAGAATTCGGAGTCGCCACTTGACATAGTTTAAGGTGTGCCAAGTCACCAAAAGGTACCTTGGAACACCTTTGACTCGTCTAATGGTCTGCGTTAGAGATTCGGGTAAGGTTCTCAGTTGACTCTCGGGAAGGTATTAGGCATCCTCAAGTCACTACCAGAATTTCGCTATTTACCCACAGAATTTTACCCACGGAAATAAATAGTCGGTAAGTACCCACCGATACCGTGAGTATATTGTAAATATTTTTTTCCCGCTATTATTATCAATGTTCCCACGACTATTCCCACTATTCCGTGGGAATATTTTCCCGGAAAAATCCGCGCTTCAGTGTATCGACAGAATCTGTGGGAACATTTGTAGGAATAACGTTAAAGTATAGTTTGACTAGCTTATCAACCGATTCAGTGAGAAGATAAAAAAATAAAAAAAAAATAAATGAATATTGTACCCACGGAAACTGTAGGTACATTTAGAAAATTTTTTCCAAAAGAAATTAATTAAATGTAGCCAGCGAAACCGTGGGTACTTTTTACAAAAAGTAACGAGGCCCACTACTTTCTTTTACCCACCGTATCAGTGAGTACAAACCTAAATCAGAAATAAACCTCTCTTTTCCCCTCATTGTTTATTCCCTCTTTCTTAAACAAAATAACCCCAAACAAAAGCAAAGGAAAAAAAAGCTCCGATTCAACAGATACATCGACTTTTTCACAGATCCAATCACCACTGATCTGGTAAGTTCTTTAATTTCCTTTTCTTCACTTCGTTTGTTTTCGTTTTCCACAGTTCAATTTTGTCCAAATTTCGTTCTTTGTGATAGAGTAAAATTATTAGGGATTCAAGCGTTGCATGTTATCAAGATAACTATATAGGCAGTATATGACGAACTAGCTATTTGGACACCACAGGGGGCAAGAGTTATGTGGTTCTGCAGCACATTACACCACTCACACAATTATTAATCGTTATAACAACACTAGGGGCATAATTTAAAGTGCTAAATTAAAAACTCAATTTATGTCTAACAATGAATTATAAAATTTTTATCTACTCTGGTATGAAGTAGTACAGCTCTGCAATTTAGAAAAAGCTTTAAAAAAAAACAAACAAAAAAACAGTTGAACATCAAGTAGCACTACTTTATGAAGTTATATAGTATAGAAAATGTATTAAAGACTTGTCAAAGAGGAAACTAGCATATAGCTTATTCCGAGGTGAATCCAAGAATTGAACTTTATGGATTCTGGATTCTAGTACAGTGTCCTCAAGTTCTAGTAATTAGGTTATGAATTTAAGTTTTGTACATATTCCGTGATTTTCTTTACAGAAGTACAAGGTTTAGGCGAAAGCTTATTGGGCAGAACGCACATTGGTACAATAAATCAAGTTGTTGAACTAAATTAGAAGAAATCCTATAGTGTTGATTTCATTTTATTTGGTGTTGAGTATAAAAGTTGTATTACAACTATGTGTGGCTGGAGATTGAGAATATATAGTAATTTGCAAGAAGAAACTGTGCAAGAAGATACTGTGAAATGTGAATTACTTCTGCAGTTCTATAAAGGGACAGAGGAAAAAATTAATTTGGTCATCAGTTGTAGGAGACCACTCCATTTGGACATGACTTTAAATTGTAAAGTTGAAAAACTTGTTTGAAAAGTATTCAAGTGAATAGTACTAATAGATTTCTAGCAACTTATAATTGTATGATTTGTAAAATAATAAATCTTAAACTGACAATAATCATACAAAATTTACCAGATTTGCATCTTTGTTTGCAACATTTTTATAACAGTCAATAATCTTTATATAGCAGTGTTGTACTAAGTACTACTCTTGCTCTCTCTTTATACTTGCTTTTAATTAGTAGTGTCTTTAGTCATAATTCTTCTATGGCCCGAGCCTGCCAATCTTGATACATGCTCAACAACACTAGAGTCCATAGAAGCAAGGCTGACGTAGTTTCTTGGCCAACAAAATAGAATAACTTGCATTCTTTAATGACTACCCCACTGCTCATTCCAAAATCCTTGTTTCCATGTTGTTCGATTTCTTTTAAGTTCGATTCCAGCAATTATCCAAGTAGGTCCTCATTATCTGTGTCCCCTACTTTCATTGCCTTCATTCTTTTATCAATAATACCTCTAATAGAGGCCCGAACATCATTTTTTATTTCCTTTATTCTTCTCTTTGTGTAGATGGAACGTGAAAATCGAAAATGGATGTACAATAAGAATAATCCGGGACGTCGGGGTTTGAGGGACGAATTTGTACAAGGGGTTGGTACATTTATTGCACAAGCGAAAACACTTCCTGAATTTTTAAGAGAAGGGACGATTAGATGCCCTTGTGTAAAATGCAAGTGTGTGTCTTTTTTAACACCTGCCGTGGTTAAAACTCACCTTTATAAAAAGGGATTTATGGCTAATTATTATGTGTGGATTGTCCATGGTGAGACTAATGTTAGTGATGCTGATGTAAATTTTCAAGAATTTTTTGGTAGTGAGAGCAGTCAGTATGTGGAGAATGATGTTCAAAATTCTCGAATCAATAAAATGGTTAGGGATGCTTTTGGAATACACTCAGATAAACCATCCCAGCCAAATGTTGAGCAATCTCCCAACGATGAGGCAAAGGAGTTCTATGAGCAGTTAGAGGAAGCTAGTCGTCCATTTTATGAAGGATCAATGCATTCTAAGTTGTCTGTTGCAGTTAGATTGCTATGTATTAAATCTGATTATAATATTTCTCAAGCAGGGATGAACTCCATCATTGGGCTTATGAATGAACTTAACCCGAATAACTTGGAGTTGCCTAGTGACTATTACGACACAAAGAAATTGACTTCCAAGTTAGGGCTTTCATCAGAGAGAATTGACTGTTGTGAAAAAGGTTGCATGTTATTCTATAAGGATGACGCAAAGCGACAAAATTGTAAATTTTGTGGACAAGCTCGTTTTAAGGAAACAAAAAATGGTGGTAAAAATAAGAAGGTCCCCATTAAGGCGATGCACTACTTACCCCTTATACCTAGGTTAAAGAGGTTGTATGCGTCAATGAGCTCTGCTCCTCATATGAGATGGCACGCTGAACATACAAAGAAACCTGGTATTCTACGTCATCCATCAGATGGAGAAGCATGGAAACATTTTGATAGAGTGTATCCGGAATTTGCTAAAGAACCAAGAAATATCAGGTTGGGTTTGTGTGCAGATGGGTTCACACCATTTGCTGTCTCTGCTACACCATATTCATGTTGGCCTGTCTTTGTCACGCCGTATAATCTTCCGCCTGAGATGTGTATGACAAGTCCATATTTGTTTCTAACATGCATTATCCCAGGCCCACATAATCCGAAAAGTTTGATTGATGTATATTTGCAGCCTTTGATTGATGAATTAAAGCTACTGTGGGATGAAGGTGTCGAAACATATGACATATCAACTAAACAAAATTTTAGCTTGCATGCTGCTTTGATGTGGACCATAAATGATTTTCCTGCTTATGGAATGTTGTCTGGTTGGTCCACCGGTGGAAAGTTAGGTTGCCCTTGTTGCATGGAAGATACAAAAGCATTCACTCTGAAACATGGAGGCAAAAACACATGGTTTGACTGTCACCGACGCTTCTTACCCATGGATCATGAGTTTAGGAGAAACACTAGTGCATTCATGAAGAACCGTACTGATTTTGATGAGCCTCCACGGATCAAGACGGGTGAAGAAATTTGGGCTAGGGTTAGCAAATTGCCAAAGGTAACTGAGACTTTGCCAACTAAACAGCCTAGTTATGGTGTTACGCATAATTGGACTAAACAGAGCATATTCTGGGAATTGCCTTATTGGAAGAATAATCTTCTTCGGCATAATCTGGATCCCATGCACATTGAAAAGAATTATTTTGATGCCGTATTTAATACTGTGATGGATGTCAAGAACAAAACAAAAGATAACTTGAAAGCCAGAATGGACTTGGAGGAACATTGTAGGCGAAAGGAGTTACACCTTCAGTTTGTCGACAACAAGGTCCGAATGCCCAAGGCTAGTTACACATTTGAACTAGATGAGAGAAGAGAGATTTGTGAGTGGGTTAAGAACTTAAGGATGCCCGATGGTTATGCGTCAAACATATCCAGATGTGTTGACATGAAAGAAGGAAAATTGACGGCATTGAAGAGTCACGATTGCCACATTTTCATGGAAAATTTGCTTCCAATTGCATTCAGTAATCTGCCTGATAGAATTTGGAAACCCATCACAGAGATGAGCTTATTCTTCAAAGACTTGTGTTCGAACACACTGAAGGAGGAAAACTTAGCCTTGATGGATAGTAATGTTAGGGTAACCACTAACAAGATGGGGAAAATCTTCCCACCAGGTTTTTTCAATGTTATGGAACATCTTCCGATTCATCTTGCAGAAGAGGCACGACTTGGAGGACCGGTTCAATGTAGATGGATGTATCCATTCGAGAGGTAATCACATTGGTCATTTGCTTTTTATGTATTTAGATTAGATGATCTTTCTATGTGTAAGAAATTGTGTTATGCAGGGAAATTGGCAAATGCAAGCGGAGTGTGAAAAATAGGTCTAGGATTGAGGGATCGATATGTGAGGCATACTTGGCCAAGGAAACTTCACATTTCTGCTCATACTACTTTGAGCATCATGTGCCAAGTTTGAGAAATAGGCCGAATCGGCATGACGACGGAGGCAACAGTGATCCTTCACTTCCACCTGTTTCCATATTCAATCAACCAGGTAGAGGACCAAAAAATGGTAAAATGGTCAATTTGAACGAGATTGATAGAAAAGTAGCTACAACACATGTATTGTTGAATTGCCCAGAAGTTCAACCTTTTTATAGGTAAATTTCAATTTTTATTAATTATTTACGTGCAAGATTCATCAATATTTTAACTAATGAGATTTCTAATTGTGTCGAGCAGTTATTTTGTGGGTTTATTTGGGTTTGATGCTGTGTATGAAAAGTTTTCAGAATGGTTAAGAGAATTTGTAAGTATATCTTAATATGTAATGTGAATCTCATTTTTTTTACAAACTATAAAATGAATCTACAAAATTTTTAACTTTCTTGTACTATATAGGTACATAACCCAAGTAATGGCATAAAAGACTTATTTTTGCGTGATATATCTTGGGGGTGTCTACATAAAGTCAAAAGGATGGATAAGTACTATGTTAATGGCTACAAGTTTCATACAGAAGAATTGTCTAAAGGTAAGAAAACTGTTAACTCCGGAGTGTGGGTGAAAGGTGTCGCCGGTGATAAAGATGGAGATGTTGACTACTATGGTGTAATCCAGGAGATTTTAGAAGTAGAATTTGTTGGTTGGCCCAAGAAAAAGGTGGTACTCTTTCGGTGTAAGTGGTTTGATCCAACACCTAATAGAGGTACAAGGGTGCACCCGCAATACAAAATAGTTGAAATTAATCACAAAAGGGTATATGGACATTATGATCCATTTATCATTGCACAAAATGTGAAGCAAGTGTATTACACTCCTTATCCATCGCGAAAGGATAAATCTGACTGGTGGGTAGCTATAAAAAGTAAACCTGTAGGTAGAGTGGAAGTTGATGCATTGGATGTAGCATACCAGAATGACATTTCAAGTGTTGAACATGTGGTAGATGCTGAATTAGCAGGTGAGTTGCAACATAGTGAAGGCATCTATGAAGAATTTGATCCTTCGGTCATTACTCGCAGGGAAATTCAAAATAATTATGGGGAAGGAACATCTATGATAAATGAGGATGAGGAATTTGTTGATGATAATGAAATAAGTGAAGAGGAAGAGTTTGTCGATGAAAATGAAGCAAGCGAAGATGAAGAAATAATTGATGAAAATGAATTCAGTGAAGATGATTGACATGTTGGTTGTTTTATGTTCTTTCCTTAATCTCTTAATATGTTCTAATAGATAGTTTTTTCATTACTCTTCTTAATTAAATTATTTTAGTTATCTTATTTTGTTTTCCTTAATCTCTTAACATGTTCTAATAGACAGGTGTTTCATTTTTTTAATTTAATTATTTTAGTTGTCTTATGTTGTTTTCATGTTACAGAGATGTCATCTAAAGGTAAGAGTAAAACTAATAAGGTGAAGAATAAAGTTTCTGCTACTAAGGGTGGCCCTACCACCCCATCGGCAGGTCATACTTTTTCTCCATCTTTGTCACGATCCCTTCCTACTCCCCTGCATCCTTCACACCCACCTGGCTTTTTTTCGGTGCCCACTGCCCCCGTGTATTATTCTACTATGTCTTCTCATGGCACGCATTCGATGCCTACATCTACGCCAGCCCATCAGTGTATGCCTACACATAGCGTGCCATCTTCGTCCCCGAATTATCATATCAATCAGCATGGTGGCCGATCATCCGTACCTCCATCATCCACTCCATCTACATCCATGCCAGTAAATAAATTTATGCCTACACCGAGCTTGCCATCTTCTTCCCCTAGTTATCATATCAGTCAGCATGATGGCCGCTCAATCGTACCTCCATCATCCACTCCATCTGCATCCACATCCCCATCATCTAATCCCAACTTATCTGGGATGCATATTGGAGACACTCCATCCCCATCTACAGATCCATCTACACCATTATCTGCACCAGTTCGTGGACCGACGCAGTATCTTGGAGATATTGGTGAACTGGATGAGTCTCATAGGTTGATTATCGCTCCCGATGGGAATTCTGGGTAAGGAATTATTTTTTGGACTTAGGTTTGAATTTTTGAATTTACTTTTAAACGTTTTAAATTACATGCAGGTTTATACCTTCGCATAAGGCTACTAATGCAGTTACAGACTCTATTAAACCATTTTATGTTGATGCTTGGAAGAGTTGGAGAGAAATTCCGTGGGATGTCAGAGACAACATGTGGAGGCATTTTCAGGTACAAATAAAAGAATCATTTATATTTTTATCTAATTATTGTTTTCTTATTTAGTCTTACTAATTATTTACAGACAAAGTGTGCATGGCATCCCTCTTATGATAATCAAATGAGTGGTAATTTCGAAAGGAAAGCGCAAGAGAGGCTCAAAGGTACCTTGTCTGCAATGCATAGAAGTGGTAACAAGCCAGATTGGGTAATCCCAGATGTATGGACCAAACTTAATGTGTGGTGGGACTCTCCAGAATTTAAAGCAAAGAGCGAGCAAGGAAAAGCAGCTCGGGCCTCCGAAAAGGGTGGGTCCTTGCACACTGGTGGTTCTCGTAGTGTGGGGGACCATCGTTATAGAATGGTAAGTTGTTTATTAACTTGAACTTTATTTTAGAATGCAGATTCTAATTGTGACATCTTTAACCAATCTGGCACAATTATATATTTTAACTGTTACTTTAATTTTCTACCTACTGAAATCTAAGCGTAAGAATACATTCAAACATTTTTCTGATTTTGAAATTTAACTGGAGGAAAGAATGCCCTGCATACTTCTAGCTTTCCTATCATTAATGATCAATGTATTTTGTGCTTGTCTCAACATTACCGTAAAGCTGTAACATTTTCTGACTTCACCGGGACTCATTAAGATGACAAAAACAGGATTTACCCTTGAAACCACAAAATTTCTCTTTTTACTCTAACTGACGGGGATATAAAACCTTGTCCAGGTGAGTACTCATTTGATTCCCTCTTTTTTGTATCCTACTAATATCTGGAAGGCAATTATGATATGTCAAATTCCTAAACCTGGAAGGAGTAACTAGCATCTTATAACTGCTTAAGCAACTGTTGTAGTTAAAAGGGTAATAATCAATCATCTACAGTCATTTATTACTATTTAGTAGTAAGTTTTATCAATAAGCTCTAACCTAGCAAAACTCTTAATAGGTGGCATATTCTAAGATAGAATATTCTTCCCAAAAGCAATGTAGGAACCTGACCAATTATTGCTTTCATCTTCACTCTAGACAAGAAAAGAGGCAGAGAGCATACATATTAAAGTAGTAAGTAACAATTATTTTTTAAGTGTAAGCTAGTTTGCCTAGATTTATGGAACCAAGTTTTTTCAAGTCTGTGTCTTGGCTAGGCTAAGGAATCCAAGAGTTGTGGTAATCTTTTGCTGAATGTCACCCAATATGCTGAGTCAATGCCGTTGTATTTATTGAACAATAATTTCCTATACTAGCTTGCATCACCAGTTGGAATAGCAAATGTGGTAGTAAAATATATACTGTGGCTAACTATCTGGAATTCTCAATTCTGCACACCTAATATACCAATTACTGTAGTGTGTCTTGAACAATGTGAACTTTCATGTATGAATTTATACAAAACAGGCAAAAACAACAGCTCGCTGCCATCAACATTGGAACACAAAATGAATAGAGAGTGTACTGAAAGGATATGTTATAACAGAAGAGTCCTACATCTTATCTCTTGAGATCGTTTATTACTTCAACAGTGTACTTGACTTTAGATTTGTTCACAGTTGTCTTTGTATGATAATTTGATTTTGGCTTTGAATACCTGGGCTATTTCCTATTCTGTTGGTGTATAGTAGATATTTCCAGGAGAACTTTTGCTTGGAATCATCGACTTGAACTCATGTTTCTGCAATGCTTTTACTTGTCTTCCTTCAGTAATGAGAACTTGATGACAAGCAATTACTGCATTAATGAAACCAAATACACATATGTGTTGTATACATGCCATAATTAGATGGGACAAGAAAAAATTATAGAGGATTGAAAGGGATGAAATGGCTCAGTTAAATAGAACTAAAACACTATAGAGATGACTACTGTTATCTATATTTTGCTACTTCCTCTCTTTATATAGGCACCAAGAACTTATTACGAATGTAAGGGCGTCAATATTTTATTACTACTAGCCTTTTTAAATTTAAAATTCTCCTTTTCTAGTAACAATTTGGATGGTTCATGGTTCTTTAAATTTTTGAAAGGCTTATTTACTTTTTTCATAATAGGGTTGTCAAATATCTTAAGTTTTGTACTGCAATTCTGGTATCTCTGTCGTTCCTAGTTGTATTTTTTGTCCTGCAATATTTCACTTTCATTTCCCTTTCCTCCTCATAACTCGAGTTTGCTACTATACATATAATGGCTAATTTTGTATGTAAAATTCAATGTACACAGTAAAATAATTGAAGCAATTAAGTCTACTATGAATTTTTTAAAGATACTAGTCTAAATTAGAAAGAGGACTTGTGAAGCGATTTTACTAGCTTCTGCTTCCTGATGATCTTCTATTCCAAGTTGTTGATGAAATTTCAGCTTCTATCATTGCATGTTACCAAAAAGAATAATCTTGGAATGTTCTGACAAGCTTATGAGAAGAGATGGAAACACTCTCTTATTTTTTTCTAATTCATTCTCTTTTAGGAACAAAAAAAGGGCAGAGCAGTGTCCTTTGATGAAGTCTTTGAGGAGCTACATAGGTTTAAGAGAGATGGCAAGTTGGGAGCATGGGTCGAGCCGCGTGCTGAGGCTACGCATGTAAGATCCTTACTTCAGGCCTCTAATTCGTATTTTTTAACATCTATATAATTCTTATTTATCAACATATGTCTTTTCAGGTTGGGTTTAAACGCCGTGTGGAAGAATGGTATCAAAGTCAGCCGGCTTCCGAGGTTGGTAGCTCTACCCAACCTACAGTTGAAGAAGTGAATTCGTTATTCCTTGAAGAGGTTGGTGGCCCAAAGAAAGGTAGAACTTATGGGCTTGGATCGCAGTATTCCTCGGGTCCAGTTAAATCAGGTTTGCGTCCTACTCCCTGTAGCTCTTCTCAGGATCCAGAAGTGGTGGATGCACTGCAGCGTAAAGTAGCAATGTTGGAGGAACAACGTGCTTCAGATCGAGAGCAAATGAGACTTTTGCAGGAAGAACGGGCTTCAGATCGAGCACAACTTAGTCAATTGATGAATCTAGTGAAGGATCTTGCATCCAAGCGTCGATCTAATCGAGAGTCTGATTCTGATGAAACAGACTAGTTTGTTGTTGCAATGTTGCTTATGGTTATGGCTGCATGGGGTTGCTAATTAGACTTCCTTTTGGTTATTAGACTTGCAATGTTGCTTATGGTTATGGCTGCATGGGGTTGCTAATTAGACTTCCTTTTGGTTATTAGACTTGCTACTACTGGTTATATTATGGTTATTTAGACTTGCGTAGGGATGTTTAGACTAGTTAATGCTTATGCTTTAGACTTGTTAATACTTGTGGTTTAGACTTACAAATGTTATGGTTAAGACTTCTGTTTGGATGTTTATGGTTGCATTTGTAGATATTGTTTGGATTTAGATGTTGCAATTGTGGTATTGATATAAGTTAGAAGTGGTGGATTAAATGTTAGGTTGAATATACAAATTTGGTTGCTGATTTCAAATTTGGCAGGTGGTGTGGCTTGCTAATTGCAAATTTTCTTTTGCAGGTGTACACACATTACCCACGGCAACAGTGGGTACAAACAAAAAAAAAATTAAATCTTTATATTTACCCACGGAAACGGTGAGTAGATTAGATTAAATTTCCCAGATCTTCATAGTATACCGACTGTTTCCGTGGGTACATTTTAAAATTTTGAATTCATTCCCCAGATATTCATAACTTATCGACAATAACAATGAGAGTATTTTAAATTAAAAATATTTATTTTTACTCTACCCACCGAAGCCGTGTGAAGTTTGAATAAAATTTAACCATACACGTGGAATAGTAGCGACTTTATCGGTGGGTATGCTACCCACGGAAATAGTGGGAACCTTCGAATTAAATTGGTCCTCTCTAACATCAATGTTTCCACTGTTTCAGTCCCTACGTTCCCACCGGCACGGTCTGTAAATTTTACCCACCACTCCTCTACCGACCGCTTCTGTACCGACTGTTTTCCGTGGGAAAACTTGATTTACCCACGGAGTTCCCACCGTTTTGTCCGTGGGTAAATAGCGAAATTCTGGTAGTGAGTCCTGTGCCAAGCACAGTTGCTTTATTGTCGCAATTTCAATTTATTAAATAATGGTTGTTATATCAATGCCGTTAATTTGAATTTGTACTTTGATTAAGAAAATTGAAAGCGTATCGTTCCTTTCCAACCTCGCAGAGGATTGGTTAAATCTACAATTTGGTTCAAAAAATTAAAAAAATTGTCATTTCATTTCCAACCTCACGGAGGACTGGTTTAATTAATCAAACTTCAGAAAATAATTAACTTTTACCAAATAATGAAACCATTTATTAAAGAAGCGTAGCTTCCCACGATTTAATTTTTCTTTCAAACTGGCTCATCTCAATTTAGTTTCTTTTGTCTTTTGCCTAATAAGTAGATCACAAATCGTACCTGTCATTGCCTAATTGTATGGAGGTCTTCTCGCTCCTATTTTGTTTGCCTAATCGACTTAATTAAGTACAACCGTTAACTTTATTAAGTGACAAATTGAGACTCCCAAATTTTCCTTTATTGATTGACAAAATATGGATTACGAAAATATATATATATATATATATATATATATATATATACTAGTTTTGGACACCCACTTTGCACGTAAGTCATAGCTAGCGAGCTTAATTTTTTTTTTTTAAAAAAAAATTACATAAATAATGATGCATATAATATATGTTCATATACATATTTTCTATATATGAAAACTATAAATCAAGTTCCTTAAAAAAATATAAGCTTCTCTAACCTATAACTTTTGTCGCTTTCCTATTAACAATTTTTTTTGCGCCTCCGCCCTTATAAATGAGTACAAAGTTTATTTAAAAAAAACTGCAAAAAATGAAGTGTTCCCGATTTGTAGTTAAAAAATTAACCAAAAAAAAAGTAGAATCATTCTTGCAAATGGTGAATATTATCCGAATCCCTACACAAGTTCAAAATTGACTTCATGCGTGATAACTTTTGTCACTTACTTAAAAAATGTTAGTTGAGCAGCAGGTGGAATATTGCATAGAAGACCATAAATTAAAAATGGCATGAGTAATATAAATCCACATTCATAGTTAATAGGAAAGCAACAATAGTTATATCACCATCATCTCATCTCGTAGGTTTGAGTACTAAATACTTTAGTCCTAAATGAATTATATAACTTTGTTTCTTTAGTAAAATGTTATGCCAATTGGTAGCAAACAAAGCACCATACTCTCATCCTTTTGAGCCTATCAGTGTGCAATTTTTGTTGGTAGTGGATAAACTACAACAACTAAGGTAAGTGCACAGAATTTATTCAGGTAGACAGTGAAAGAAAAATAAGTTAAAAAGGTCTATAGCGTAACTGTAATCAGCCGTAATGAAACTGACCTATTAGCCAAGTAACTTTAGTGGTTCTTTCACAGTAATACAAAGGTGACACACCAGCCAGCAGAGAACTATGCCTATGAGCTAAAAATTCCAAGCCAACCGCAAATGAAGCACCAAAACAAGCATCAACAGACTAGCCACTGAAACAGCCCCTCAAATACCCTTAGCTTGACTTGAAACCAAAGATTTATGACCCAAAAGACTCTTGGTATAGAGGTCTTTTGGTTCTAAATCTTTATACTTAAACTCACAAAATATTTTCTTCTTTCACTTGCTCCTTTTTCTCTCTTTCTCTGCTAATTTTCAGCTGGTAGTTCTATGTTAAATGAGGAGCAAAAAGCTCTATTTAATGCTGAAAAATGAGAGCCAAAGGTGGGATATGGACTTGCACAAAAGTACAAGCCCACACCCTACAACTTGAGAGTTTTTTTGACTATTTTTCAGCATGGTACAGCAGCTGTACAACTACTATTTCAGCCACTAAAGCAGCCCCAAAAAGCTGAAAAATGCAAGAAAAATGTCCTTTAAAAGGACACCCAAACACTCATTATATTAACTAAAGGACTAGGACTTACTATGCAAACTAAATCAGCCCCCAAACTAACTAGAATAGACCAAACTAACTTAGAATTGAACTATCAAAACCAAAAACAAATTTCCAGATTTCAATTCCAATTTTCTAAACACCAAACTAAAAATAGAACACAATCAGATCATGGAGCAAATAAAAAACACTCAAGCTCTCCATGTTATTTTCACTGAACTCACCAGACAACTAATATACTAGTTAAACTAAGAATGCATGCTAGTTAAACTAAGTATGCTTGGGAGCACTTCAGGTAACCTGAAACAGTTTCGCACTTGAACATATAACACCAAGACATAAGCTTCTCGCACGAAACAATTTACCCGACAACAAAAGACAAGCAATTTCATACTTGAACGTTCATGCAATTTTCCCTATCCCGCAATAGCCAAGTACGTGTTTAAACTCAAAGGGATATCACCAAACCGAGAACAAATGTATTTAAAACTTTGCATTAATCTGGATAACAACACATAATGCCCATTTCTACACACTTTGATTAACATTGAAAGCTTGTTTTCCATGGCTAAACCATGCCAATCATTTAAACATTTCTACTTTTTAAACTAAACAAGCTAATAAAAAAAATAAACAGGGAAACAAGATGGTTCTCTAACCCGTCGAGGCCTCACTGCCTGGCCTCACAAAGTGATTCGCAGCCGAGCATTGCCTTCATATCGCCGCACTGGAACAACCTGGCAGCAACGCCCTCGCGCCAAAGTTCCAGTTTTGTCGCGACACTGTCACAGCTGCGTCTAAACTCTAAACCGCTACGCACCACTGCTGCCTCGCTGCTACTATTTCTGTCTAAACGCCATTAACATCGCTGTCTTGCACGCCATAACAACCCCTCCAATCGTCAAAACAACATCCCTGCTACTACAAGGCCAACGAGCATGAAAACAACCCCTTCCCCACACCATTGACATCACAGCATCTCCACCCTTTAACTCGCTGTCTAATCATTGAAGACAGCCCCCCCCCCCCATTTCCAATCGTCAACATCAAACATCCTCCATCGCCTCCAAATCACCATCACCCTCCGAACAACAATCACATCCCCTCCAAACAAACACAAAAACAGTAGCAGCAACGAACCATTACAAGAAAAGAAAACGGGGAAAAAAAATGAGAAGAAGAACGGGGAAAGAAAACAGAAACGGAAGTAAATGGGGTATAAGGGGCGAGGTATTTTGGGAAAAGTAGGATACGGGGTTGAGAGAGGAGTAAAGGAAGAGAGGGAACTAGAAAACTTACCGAAAAAAGCACAAAGTGGTCGTTTTTTTTGTTTGACCGCAACTTTGACCGTCGATCTACGAAAATTGGCTTAGAATTTGGAGGAACTAAGTTGAGAAATGGAATGGGGGTCTCGAGATCTTTCCAATGATATATATTTTGTATTTTTTCGGCCACCGGAGGTGGTGGCCGGCGGCGGCAGTGCGGCGGTTCTACGGTGGAGCTGCGGCGGGAGGTGATTTCCGGTGAGCTTGGAAAATTTGGCATGGGTTTTCCCTGTTTTTCTGAGTTTTTTTGTGCAAAAATGAGCAAAGAGTAGAAGGGTTGGCTTATATAGTTAGTGAGGTGGGCCGGGTCAGGAAATTGGACTGGGCTGATCTTTTGGGCCATTTATTCTTACACAAATGGTCATTTAAAGGCACTACATTACTTAAAACAATACTAAATTAACCAAAATAAAAATCACATAATTTATACTAACATCACAATTAAACATAGAATCACAATTAAGCACCTAACAAGTAATTTTTGTTAATTTCCATATTTTACTTCCTAATTAATGACAAATTTAGTTAGAACAAACACTAGAAGTCCAAAAAATTTGACGAAACGTCTTAAGAATCTAATACGACTATTTTGAGAAATTTTATTCATTTGGTGCCAAAATTAGGTGATTACACTCACAATTTGGTTAACACCTAGAGAAGGATCTAATCATGAGTGCACCACCCACTATCACTGAAAAAGAGTCTGTTCTAAGGCCACCACAATTCAATGGACAATACTACGCATGGTGGAAGAAAAGAATGAAGAATTATACTTGTACTGAGGATTATCAATTGTGGATAATAGTTCTTGAGGGAAGCTTGACCCCAACCAAGACGGTTGGTGAAGGAGCTGTTGCTCGTACTGAACCTATAGAAAGGTCAGAATACAATGAAGCTGACTACAAGATGATTAAAAAGAATCACAAAGCCAAGAGGCTTGTGATTGATGGACTTGGTCCTGAGGAGTTCAATAGAGTTTCTTCCCACAAAACTGCTAAAGAAATTTGGGATGCTCTAGAAGTTGCCCACGAAGGAACAACTGAAGTTAAGGACTCAAAAAGAAGAATGCTCAAGAGACAATTTGAATTGTTCACCATGGGTGAAAAGGAATCAATTCAAGATATGATGAAAAGATTGACCATTAATACAAATGAGATGAGATCCTTGGATATGGAGCTGCTTGAGGTGGAAATGATAGACAAGGTGCTGAATATTCTTCCAGAGGCTTGGGAACCCGAGATGACTGCTATCATTGAGTCGAAGCCACTCAAATCCATCAAGCTGGAAGAACTAGTATACAGTTTGAAAACTCACGAGATGATAAAGGAATCCAAGAGCAAGTCAGGGCCTAAGAAGGAAAAGACTCTTGCCTTAGAGGCAGTCGAAGAAACAGATGTTTATTTGCAAACTGTTGAATCAGCAATGGTTAGTGCTCTTAGGCAACAATTCAATCTTGAAAAGTTTAAAGGGTTCAACAAGAACACAAAAGAGAATTCTGGAAAGAGGAACATAGTTGACAGTCCAGACTACTCAGGTTGCTTCAAGTGTTTTAAGAAGAACCATGTTATCATGGATTGTCCCATGTGGAAAATTGAGTGGATGAAGAATATGGCTTTAAAGGAGAAGGAAAAGGACAATACCAATGACAAAGAAAAGAAGAAGGAAAAAAGAAGACCAGACGTCCACCGAACTTTAGAGCTTAAAGAAGGAAGAAGAATGGGGCTTTCTATGCTACTTGAGGACCAACTGACAGTAAATCTGATGAAGGAAAAGAGTCTGATGATGAATCACCACAAGCACTGATAGGATTAACCCATGAAGACACAAGAATGCTGAGTCCTACGAAATCATTTAAGGAAGGAATCCCTTCAGACCTCCCCTAGAAAGAGTAGAAAAGACTGATGAAACTATATCTGCAAGCTATGGACTACAGTCTCTGGGTAATTGTGAAAACAGGACCTCATGTACCTATGAAGAGAGCTAGAAATGGCTCATTGGTGCCAAAGCTAGTGGAAGAGCTGGATCTGCAAGATCTGGATTGGCTTCAAGCAAATGCTAAAGCCAATTTGGCTTTGAAAAATAGGATGACCTTTGATGTTCTTGCCAAGGTGTCGGAATGCACTACAGCCAAAGAGATATTGGAGAAGCTGAAGGAAATCTAGAATGGAGACAGTTAGAAGAAGGAAGCTGCTCTCATGGCTACTGATGAGGAAGAGTCTGCTCATGCAGCTGAGGTAAGTCTATCTGATTTAAAAGAAAACCTGCACACTTACTCACCTAAGAGTCTGGCTTTAATAATTGTCACTTTAATTGAGGGTTATGAAAAGTTAAAAACTGAGAAGGACCAACTGCCAGAAGTTGTATCTGAACTAAAAATAAAATGCAAGAACGTAGAAGAAGCTAATGTTGAACTTGAAGAAACCAATGCTTCTCAAAGTGGATAGGCTCTTGTATCCAATACTAAAATCTCAGAACTTGAACTAGAAATTGGAAAAATGAGAGAGGCTAATGGAAAACAAATAATCAGTGAAGTTCAAACCTTCTTTGAAAATTAGCTTAAAAGGGCAACGAAATTCTTTATCAGGAAACTAAAAGAATAGAGTGCTCAAAGAAAAGTTTGGAAAGGCTCATTATGAACTTACTAGGATTACAAAATGGAATAAGTCTTTTGAAGCAATGAACTGGGTTCTTGAAGATCGGAATAATGGGAAGAAATGTCCAGGCTTTAGAAAACCACCGCTACCTTACAACCCTAAAAGCAAATATGATGGACTTCTATGTAACATGTTGTGCACCTTTTGTGGTAGTACATGTCATTATAAAGAAAATTGCATGGCGGTTAGAAAAGCTAAAACTAAAAACAAAAGATTTTTTTTACCTGATTGGGCTTAGAAGAACTTATTTCATCCATTCTCTCATAAGAAGGGACCCAAGCTTGTATGGGTTCCTAAAACTAACCCTTAATTTGTTTTGCAGACTGGAGTGAGAGTGAACAACCCAAACTGGATTCTTGATGGTAGTTGTTCAAGGCACATGACAGGAGATCGACGAAACTTTCTCTCACTCGCAATATTTCAAGGACGCAGTATTTCCTTTTGAGGAGGAAAAAGTGGTCAAATTGTTGGTATTAGTAAAGTTGAGAGATCACTGGATCATGTAATTGAAAATGTGTATTATGTTGATGGTTTGAGACACAAGTTGCTAAGTATCTCTCAACTATGTGACAGAGGAAATGAAGTTAGCTACTCATTTGTAAGAGGTATTGTGAAGAATCTACAGAGTGGGGGAAGTTGTCATGGAAGGAAAGAGAGTGAACAATTTGTATAAAACTTCGCTAGGATCTGTTCCTGAAAATAACTTGACTTGCCTAAATGTTCAAGAAACTGATTCACAGTTGTGGCACAAGAGATTGGGACATGCAAGTTTATCTCAACTAATCAAACTTGCATCAAAGAAACAGGTTCGTAGTTTACCTACCAAGAGGTTTGAAGATATCAAGATGTGGGATGCTTGTGTTAGGAGAAAACATATGAGATCATCCTTCAAGTCAAAGAATGTGGTGAGTCTTCTAAACCACTGGAGCTAGTACATATGGACTTGTGTGGTCCAATGAGAGTCAGAAGTACAGGAGGAAAGAGGTTTGTGTTCGTGATAGTTGATAACTACTCAAGGTATACATGGACCTTGTTCTTAACTTCAAAGAATGAAGCATTTGACATCTTCAAGGATTGGCTGGTATTGTGCAGAAAAAGCTTGGTTTGGAACTTGTAAGCATTAGATCTAATCATGGCACGGAGTTTGAGAATGCTAAGTTTACTGAATATTGCCTAAATCAAAGTAGTGATCACAATTTCTCTGTACCAAGAACCCCACAGCAAAATGGGGTAGTAGAGAGAAAGAAAAAATCGGTAGAAGATATGACAAGAAACATGCTGCTGTCAAGTTGATTAGCAACAAACTTCTAGGCTGAAGCACTTAATACACCTTGTTAAATGCTAAACAAGTATTCCATCAGAGCAATTCTTGACAAGACACCATATAAGCTGCTTAGAGGTAGAAAGCCTAACATTGCTCATTTAAAGCCATTTGGTTGCAAATATTTTGTACACAACAACGGAAAGGAATCCCTTGGGAAATTTGGTGTAAGGAGTGATGAAGCAATCTTTCTGGGTTACTCTACTCAAAGCAAAGCTTATAAAGTATTCAATAAACGAATACAATCTATTGAAGAAAGCATACATGTGGTGTTTGATGAATCTGACAAGGTGGTTGCTGAAAGAGAATGAGAGGATCAAGCTGTAGGTCTTGCTCGAGAAGAACCTGCTGAGGTCACTGAAACTTCAGAAGAAACTTCAGAAGAAAAGGAAGAAATGCAAGAAGCTGATGGTGAACTAACTCAAGGGGAATAATTAGTCAACATGGCAAGGGGAACAATTGATCGTGATGATGAACATAATGAGGAGGATGAACCCACTCAAAATGAAGTTGAAGGTCCTTTACATCAGATTTAGCCAAGACCCTAGAAACATCATAGTTCTCATCCATTGGAGAACGTGTTATTTGAATTAGACACTGGCATCACGGCAAGGTCTGTGTTGAAGAAATTTTGTGCCTTTTTTGCATTTCTTTCAGCCATGAAACCGAAGAATACTAAGGAAGTGTTGGAAGATTCAGATTGGGTAATAGCTATGCAAGAGAAACTACATCAATTTGAAAGAAGCAAAGTGTGGCACTTAGTTCCTAAGCCAAAGGATAGACAAATCATTGGAACTAAGTGGGTGTTCAGAAACAAGTTAGATGAACATGGTATTATCACAAGGAACAAAGCTAGGCTGGTGGTTCAAGGGTACAGCCAAGAGGAAGAAATTGATTATGATGAAACCTTTGCACCAGTAGCAAGGATGGAGGCTATCAGAATGTTGATCGCATTTGTTACCTACATGGAATTCGCCCTGTATCAAGTGGATGTGAAGAGTGCCTTCTTAAATGGCTATCTCAATGAAGAAGTCTATGTAACTCAGCCACCTGGCTTTATGGATCGAAGCAAGCTCCTAGGGCATGGTATGAAAGGTTGTCTGGGTTTTTACTAAAGAACGGTTTTACAAGAGGAAAGATTGACAACACTCTGTTTCTAAAAAAGAAAGGAAAGGACTTACTTATTGTTCAAGTTTAGGTTGATGATATCTTCTTTGGTGCAACAGATGAGAGCTTATGTAAAGGATTTTCTAAACTTATGGGAAGCGAGTTTGAGATGCGCATGATGGGTGAACTTAACTTTTTCTGGGGTTGCAGATCAAACAAACTCCTGAAGGAACCATGATTCATCAATAGAAGTATATTAAAGAATTGATCAAGAAGTTTGACATGGAAGGAGCTGAGGAAATGACTACTCCTATTGCTTCTGGAACAAAGATGGATGTGAACGAACTTTGTCCTTTCTACAAATGGAACCAAGTATAGAGGAATCATTGTTCCCTCTTCTATCTCATTGCTAGTCGGCCAAACATTGTTCACAGTGTAGGACTCTGTGCAAGATTTCAGTCAAAACCCAAGGAGTCCCACTTGACTGATGTCAAGAGAATATTGAGATATTTGAAAGGAACTCAAGACTTATATCTATGGTATCCCAGAGGTGGTATATTTAAGTTGATTGGTTTTGCTTATGCTGATTATGAAGGGTATCTTGTGGATAGAAAAAGTACTTCAGGAATGGCACACTTTCTGGGTCCCTTTCTGGTTTCTTGGGCTACAAAGATTCATAACTCAGTGGCTCTTTCTACAATTGAAGTTGAATATGTTGATGCTGCCTCTTGTTGTTCCCAGCTGCTATGGATCAAGCAATAACTGGAAGATTTTGGAATTAAGTTTGGACCAAGGCCTATTTTCGCTGTTAATATTGCCAAGAGCCCAGTCCAGCACAAGAGAACCAAGCACATTGATATTAGACATCACTTTTTAAGAGATGATGTTGAGACAGGTCTAATAACTATGAACTCGTGAAAGACTGAAGATCAAATTGCTAACATCTTTACCAAGGATTTGAGAAAAGTTCAGTTTAAGAAGAAAAGGTTAGAGTTGGGGATAACCAAAATACAGGGATGACCCAGCACTTGATTTCAGAAATTGACTAGTCAAGTGTTTTACTATTTTGGTTGAATTTTATTACTACAGTCCAGTCTGCTTACTGTACTTCTTGAAAGTATACTTGCTTAACTAAGTTTATACTTGTAGCATTGTCTAATGTGTTCCCACTGAAGCACTTATTAAACAAAAGAAAGGAATCATATTCAAAACGAGGAACCATTTCCGGGTACATTTATGTGGTTAATTTTTTTAAGAACTATACAAAAAGTAATTGCCTTCGTCGTGCATCATTAATCCTTCTTTTGTGTGTAACCGCCCTATTTTATTTGTTTCATTCCTTATCAGTTGCAATTTCAAATTTTAAACCTACCCTACCTTGATTAGAAGACTTTATGACAAACTCTTCCATAACCGTCACATCGCCAACTTTCCCAGTTCCCAAATACTTAAAAAGTGTTTTCCTTTTATGAGCCATCATTATTTTCCTTTTCAATAACCGTCAAAACACATCTCCTCCTCAATTCTCTCTCACAAACCCTAAACAATTTCATACTTTTCTTCCAAAATTCTCAAATACTCAAAAATGTGTCTCAGGCACATTCCTTATCTGACTCACCCACAAAGACATCAGAAACCCAGGCCTCACAAAACCCTACTAAGAAACCAAGTGCATCCACCTTGGCTGAGAGATTGGCAAAAGCAAGGGGAAAAGTTCATAGAAAAGTTGGGAAGAAAGTAGGAAAGAAGTCTACGCCTAAATCAACTACTTCGTCTGCAAGTCTTGTTGTCTCTGACACACATGCTATAGCGGTAAGACCCGAAATGACTCAAACTAGTTCTACTGTGCATGATTCCATTCTTAGCCCTGAGAAGATAAGTACAGAAATATTAGTTACATGGATGGATAAATTAGTTAAATCTGTAGATATAGTGGAGTCAGGAAGTGATATTAACAGGGGGAAGGTTGAAAGAGAAAAGGGTAGTAATCATGGTGTGAAAACCGGTAATGCTAGGGTAGAAACTGGTAATGCTGTGGAGTCTGGAGAATCTCAGAAGGGACCAGTCGACGAACCTAGTTCGGAGGCTGCTCTCTTAGAGAGTGTGAGGGAAGAGATGAATGTGAGTGGTCCAGTTGGTGATGAACAAAAATCTGCTGAGGTTGAAAAGGAACTTTTTTTTTTCAGTTCCTGATGAAACTGATGATGCAGGACTGGACTTGACCGATTCTAATAAAGAGAAAGCAGGAAGAGAGTGGGAGAAAGACATGGGCCTTGAGAATTTGGTTGGTGTTGAAAAGAAAAGAAACAAGAGGAAGTTTGTAGAGGAAGATAAGAAGGTGACTGGAGAGGGGGGGGGGAGGTAGTCTTCTTGAGTGAGACTAAGGCTGTGGAGAAGGAAACAATAAGGGAAAAAAAAGGAAGTTGATGAAAGGGGGAAAAGTTGTGGGAAAAAGTAAATTGGTGGATGAAAGTGAAGATGAGGGGGAAGAGACTGAGTCTAACTCAGAAAGTATGGAAGAAACAATTGTGATTCCTAGGAAGGTTGCTACCAGATCAGCATTGAAACAACAGGGAGAGACAATGCAAAACTTTGCTGGAAAGAAAAAGGCTGAAAACATGGCATAGAAGAAGCATGCCCCTGAGCAAGCCCCTATTGAGAAGAAGAGTCTAGACAATGAGAGTAGTGATGAGGATGGGACTATGAGGACCCAGATGACTCAGACTCAGAAACCTCTGAAGACACTAAGAAGAAGAAAGAGAAGAGAGAAGAAGTTGACAGGGTTGGTTTCTTTGCTTATAAGCAGATGCTGCCTGGAAGTGTGTGGTATGATCTGGAGGAGCCAAAGATGAAACCTCTGGTTGACAAGGTGAATGCTCAGGGTTGGACAAAGTTGTTCTCCAAATAAGATAGGTTTCTATTTGCAGAGCAAGTGAGGGAATTTTATGTAAACTGCAGTGTGGCTGGTAGGAGAGTGTTTTCAGTTGTTGGAGGAGTTGAAATTGAGTTATGGAGATTTGACTTGGGAGTGATCTTAGAAGTTCATGTTGAAGGTTATTGCAGGTACTTGAAGTTGAAATGGCCTAAGAGAACTAATAATGCTACTCCTTTGGAGGCGACTAGGAAATTCTCTGGTAATTCCAGACTCAGGAAAGAAAGACAGGTGGAAAAGAAGGAGATGGAACCAGCTCATCAGCTGATCTTTGAGTTTGTGCACAGATTCCTGCTACCAAGGGGTGAGAGGAACAGTGAAGCACGTGCACTTGATCTAACATATATGGACTTGCTGGACAGAGGTGTCCAAATCTGCCTGGGCTGATCATCAGATTTATCACAAGGATTGCAGATACTGACAAGAAGGATATTTTCTTGTGCATTCTTACATACTATAGCAGATTTTTGAACACTTTGGAGAACCTCTCAAAAATGGGAAGAAGGCTACACATCATCAGATGTTTGGCTTGAATGTGTTGAAGACATGTGAATTTGTCAAGGAGAAGAGGGCTTCCAAACGTCCAATGCAGATTAAGATGGAGAGAGTTGATGAAAGTGAGGATTTTGGACCTAAAGAAGGTGTTGCAGCTGTGAAGGAACTATAGCAACATTTATTGGAGCTGATTGAGGAGAATGTAGAGCTGAAGAGGCAGTTAAAGCTCAAGGATCAAGAAATTGATAGCCTTGACCATAGAGTGCAATAGACATCAGGCCGAGTTAGTTGTTAAAAAGGCCAACAATTTTAAGAATCTAGATGCACTTGTCAAGTACTTCAGACTTTAACCCAAGTCCTCATTTGCTCGGTTCTAGTCTAAGAACCTTAGCCCTTTCCCTTCTTAGTGATGCATAATTAAGACAATTGTTTCTTTTTGGTCTGTACTTAAAGGGCCACATATGTGTTGTGCCCTGGATAATTGGTTTTAAATTGCTTGTTCTGACTTATGGTTGTTCTATATTGTTGTTTGGTCCTAGTGGGCCCTAGGATGTGTTATATGTGTTCTTGCTTATGTTAATTGGTTGCCTTGTGCTATAGTCTGGACTGTATTAACTTGTTCTTGCAGAAATTTTAAAATGTTTTCGATGATGCCAAAAGGGGGAAGAAGGAAATGTTTGGATTTTTATGACCTAATGTATCTATTTTAAATAACTTTCAAATTATTTTTGTTGTTACTTTGTCTTGGTGATTGTATGTACAGGTTACTTAGCATCATTTGTTTGTCGTTATCAAAAAGGGGAAATTTGTTGAGGTGGTTATTTTATAAATTGACAAACTAAGGACCAGGTGAAGAACCTAATCCTTCTGAGAAGGCATGACTAATGGATCGAAAAGATTGCAAGGTGTAAATCCATGCATAACTAGGAAAGGTGGAGCATGCATGTTTACTTATCCTAGTCGGTAAAAGAAGTTATGTCGAGGCTGTATCTATGAAGTGTGAACAAGAGTTGGTGCTAAACAAGGAGTATATCACTAGAGATCTTTACTTACTATAATTGTGAAAATTCCTAGTGAGAAACTACTAGGGTTTACATAACCTATATAAAAGCAAGTAGTTGAGGCAGTCGTATTCATTCATTCACAACGAGAGTCAAGAGCAAATAAAAAGGCGATCTAGTTTATTCTTGTGTGTCTGAATAATTGATGACAACCAATAAGAACTCAGAGCATAACTAGTTGTTTGTTAAGGTTCTTTATTATAGTTGTCATATTACTGTGTATTGAGAATTTTACCTATCTGCTTAGTCTGAGAAGCGATTCTTTAAGGTGAACTTTTGTGAGATTACTTTGTAAATCTAGAGTTTAGCTTTGAGAGTGATTAGGGTCTAGAGTGTAGCCCCTTGGTTATATAGAGTTTGTAATCTAAAACCTGCTCACTATGTTAGTGGAATTGTTTTCAAAATTCCACAGTGCGGGTCGTGGTTTTTCTCCCTTGAGCAAGAAGTTTTCCACGTAAAAACACTATGTTTTTTACTTTCTGTTTAAATTTTTTTTGTTTTGGTGTTTGTTGAAAATAACAGTCACAAGAACCAGGTTCTTGTGTTAAAGGGTTGAGTCCTTCAGCAAAAATCAGAGGACACTATTCAACCCCTCCCCCTTCTAGTGTCCTTAGGAGGTGCTTAGAGTATGATAATTTGTAATAGTAGGAGATGGTAGGGACGAAGCAGGAATTTGTTAGATGAACATTTAAAACACAATTCCAACTTATGCTTCCATTATATTAATGATGCGGATTGTTGAGAGAGCCTGGAGATCTCGCTGATCATGCATAGCTTTAGAAGGAGAAAAAAAAACTGGATCACCTTTTGGCTAAGGAAGGTTCCAAACATGCCAATAAGAATGTCTTCCTCAGTTTTAATTAGAAGATAAAATACGAACAATAAATTTTGAAAACCCCATTTTGGATATGATAGCAGATGAAAGAATTGATACAAAGGGTAGTTACCAAGAGAAAGACTTAATTCTCACAAGTACAATTACGGTTCCTACTTTACATTGAGAAAATACATTGACTAAACTTGACATGTGGACAATACTAAACTTAACGCCTGGACTAGTAATTAACCACTTAATCTAATCTGTAAATTATAAAACTGATAGAAACTAATACTCCCTAATTTAAACAAATAGTAAAAACTAATACAACACAATAGGAAATTTAATCCCAACAACCCCCCCCCCCTCCCCCCTCAAGTTGGAGGATGTGAAGCAACTCCCAACTTGGAAACAATGGAACGATGATGAGGTCCCCGCAATGCTTTGGTAAATATATTAGCCAGTTGAACAGTAAAAGGAACATATTTGAGTGAAATTAGACCTTCCACAAATTTATCCCTGACAAAGTGGCAATCTAATTCGATATGCTTTGTACGTTCATAAAAAACTGGGTTTTTTGCAATGTGGATGGTTGCACTACTATCACAATGAAAAGAAATTGGCAGCGGACAATCAAGAGTAAGGTCCAATTGAAATCTTTGTAGCCAAATCAACTCAGAAACTACTCTCCTTATCGAACGATATTCTGCTTCAGCCGAGGACAAAGAGACTGTTTGTTATTTCTTAGAATCCAAGAGACAGGGCAGCCATCAAGCAACACAAAATAACTACAAATACTTCTTCGTGAATCGGGACAGGATCCCCAATCGGAGTAACAAAAAGAGACAAGCTTCAAATCACCAGTAGAAGAAAAAATAAACCTTGTCCAAAATTATGAAGAATATAACGCATAACATGAAAAATACCTTGTAAATGAGGCTTCTTAGGATCCTGCATAAATTGAGACAAGTGTTGAACAACAAAACTGAGATCATGCCTAGTATTAGGTAAGAAATTCAGTTTACTAATCAGTCTACGATAATAAGAAGGATCATTAATAGGAGCTCCAACCCCATCCTAAAGGCAAATCATTACAGTAATATTCATTTAGCAAATTTTCTTTGAGAAACAATTAGACCCTTATCCTCCCTAATAACTTCCAAACCAAGAAAGTAATGTAGAGAGCTAAGGTCCTTAATTTTAAATTAACAGTCAAGAAAAGATATAATCTCCTGAATTTCTAGAAAATCATCTCCTGAAACTAAAATATCATCAACATAGATTGCAAGTACAAAACCAGCAGCAGCCCTCTTAGTGAATAAGGGATAATCATTTTTGGATGCTACATACCCTTTTGAAACCAGTGAAGTAGACAGTTTAGTGTACCATTGGCGTGAGGCCTTCTTTAAACCATATAAGGATTTTTTAAGTCTACACATAATTGAAGGTGAAGAAAAAACCAACCCAGGTGGTGGTTTCATGTAAACTTCTTCATCCAAATCTCCATATAAAAAAGCATTATTAACGTCTAGCTGAAAGATAGACCAACCTTTTTGAACAGCGACATCTAGAATACATCGTATGGTGGTCATCTTAACTACGGATGAAAAAGTTCTATTATAGTCAAAAACTTCCCTTTGTGTGTCGCCTCTAACTACAAGCCTGGCTTTAAACCTCTCAATGCTTCCATCAACTTTTTGTTTAATTTTATATACCAATTTCCAGGAAATTGGTTTCTTTCCTAAAGGTAACTCCACAAGGTCCCAAGTTTTATTAGCCTCAAGTGTTTAAATTCATTAGACATTGCCTCTTGCCAATAAGGACTTAAAATTGCCTTAACATAGTTAAAAGTTCACGTGCGAGTAATAAATTTTGCACAAGCTGTTGATTAGAAGCAAATAAAGCGCTGAGGCATATTGAAGAGGGAAGATGGCATGGAATGTTAGAGCCAGGGAGAATTTGGAAAATGGGAGGAGAATAGACTGAAGAAAAATAGCAGACATAATCATTGAGATACCCATGTTGATTATGAGGTCTAGTTGACCTTCTAAGACTATCAGTATGTAATAGAGGGGAACCAGTGTGTATAGAGAAAGATAAAGATGGACTCCCAGTATTAAAAAGATTAGGCAACGCAAAACTAGAAGGAGTAGGTAAAATAGAAGAGGGATGAGTAACATGTCAGAGGGAGAAATGATGAAGGACTATAATTAATTGAAAAAGAAGTATGAGATAGATGAGATGACTGATTTTGTTTGAATGGAAAATATTCTCATAAAAATAACATCTCTAGGCAATAATAATTTTTAGTAACCAAATCATATACTTTATATGCTTTCTTACCATGAGGGTAACCTATAAAAAAACTAGGATTTGCCCTTGGCATTAGTTTGTCGCTATGCACCTTAGAAGTAGAAACATAACAAGGACATCCAAAAGTCTTTAAATGAGAGTAAGTAGGATTTTTTCCATGAAGCACATAGTAAGGACTTTGATTTTTAGTATGTGAGAAAGAACTCTGTTAATTAAATATGTGGCAGTCAAGAGAAAATCTCCCCAAAATCTAGTGGGAATATTACATTGGAAAAGAAGAGCTATGCACACTTCTAGAATGTGCTTATATTTTCTTTCGACTATCACATTTTGTTGAGGGGTGGCTGGACATGAAGTTTGCTGTTGTTATCCATGGTCAGCAAAAAATGACGAAGCAACAACACCACTACCTAATTCCATAGCATTATTCAGTTCTAATGATTTTATTTACTTATCAAACAGTGTTTGAATCATGGTAAAAGATTTTAGAATGGTAAAAGTATTACTCTTTGTAGTTAGTATATGTGTCCATGTTGCTCTAAAAATCATCTACAATAGTGATAAAATATTTATGACCACCAAATGTAGATGTGTGATAGGGTCCCCATGTGTTGCCATGAATGAATTTGAAAGTAGAAGTTGTAGTGATTGTACTTTGAGGGAATGGCAATCTGTGTTGCTTGGCTAACAGGCATATTTGACACACCACAGAGTATTTCTTGGAACTCATATTTGATAGAAGGTGCATAGATTCTAACTTTGCGAAAGGCACATGTCCTAATCTTTGATGCTAGAGAAAACTTTTATTTACACTTAGATTCATAAAAGCAGAACAATTATTTTTTAGATCAATACTATTTACAAAAACTGCAGAAATGGGATTTGAATGAGAGATAACAGGCACAAATTTAGAATTAATAGAATATGAATTGGGAATTACATGAGAAGAGTTGAGGAGAAGCATATACAGGCTATCTGAGACTCTACCAAACTCCACTGGCCTCTTCAGTGAAGGGCCATGCAGTGTACAACAAGAGTTTGAAAATGAGACAGTGCAACTTAGTTGCTCATAGAGTTTGTAAACAGATAGTGGGTTAAATTTGAAACTTGGAAGGAGGACAATATCAAGCAAAATATCAGGATGAATTCGAACACTTTCAACATATGTCAACTTAACCTTATAATTATTAGGTAAGGTCACAATATAAGATTTATTTAAGGCATGGATATTGAACAGAATTGATCTATCAGCGGGCATATGATGAGATGCCCCAGAATCAATTATCCAGTTAATCACAGACAATTCAGATCAATTACACACAACAAGTTACTTTAAACTAATAAAGGAGTTTAGAGTCAGTGTACTAGCAAAGTTGGCAGAACACTTTATAGAATCTTCCTCCACTTGTTGCGCTTGTGTTTGAGGTTGGTTCAGCATTTTTAAGAGTTGCTCGTATTGTTCCTTAGTCAGTGCAGGCATAGTATAACTCATAGCATCATATCCAATCACTTGATTTGCCACTATACCACCTCTGTTCTTATTTCCCTTGAAGTTATGTGGATATCCAATCAACTTGTAACAACTTTCAACCGGATGCCCTTTTTTCTTACAGTATTTGCAGATAACTCCAGGTTTTTTCAAAGTAACCCCTCTTTGATTATTACCAGGAGGACCAGAACCTTGATTCACATTTCTCTAATTATTTCCTGCTCTTGAATTCCATGTCCTTTGATTATATCCTCCTACTCCTCTTGAATTCAATGTCCTATGATTATTTGCAGATACATTGAATGATACAAAGTCCGACAGAATTTGTGTATGCACCGAAACTTCCCTTTGTCTTTCTTCACGAACAAGGATCGAGTATGCCTTTGCCACAGATGGAAAGGAACTCATAAAAAATTGTACCAATATTTCCCCTAGTATGGGAATAACTGTCGTTGAGTCAAATAAAAAATTGTAACAATTTCTGCTCTTCTTTAAACCTTTGTAGACCTTCTTTTACTCCACATGTGCAGTTACACACACTCTCATGGATAATATTTAAGATAGCTACTTCATCCCAAAGCTTCTTAATTCAAGTGTAAAATCCAGAAATATCACGGTTACCCTGAGCCAAATTATTTAAGTCCTTTTGAATTTGAAACCAACGTGCACCTGTTCACCAGACCACATTGTGTGGGCAAAAATACGCCACCTATTATTACAGGGATACTAGTCCAGCTGGCAAGACTAGACTTATCCTACAAGTCATCGGGCACTGAGGATATACGCCCGCTCCTAGAGCCAACGACCATTTAGGCGATTTGGTGACATGGCGCAGGGCACACATCCCGTCGCCTAGGGTTTACAGTCGCCTAGTTAGGGTTTAGTATACCACCGCCTTGAGTTGTAGGCCCATGACCTGATTAGTATTTGTATTTTATCTTATTTAGGACTGGGCATCACTACTATAAATACCCCTCCTTATATTGTATTGTACACAGGACACAATTCGCCATCAAACTTGGCTACTCTCAAGGAATAAGATTTACTTTGCTTTATCTATTATTTCTTGCTTAATTACTTGTCTTTATTTTAATCGCATTTACTTACTTTTCCATTGTAATTTACCGTATTGCTTGTGACCTTATTCATAATTAATTGTACCTAAATGTAAAAATTTAGGCCTAAACAGTTTGGCGCCTACCGTGAGACCCAAGAAATTGTAGGTACTCTACGAAGGAAAAGGTGAAATCATGTCGAACGACGGTAGCAGCATTCCAAAGAACACCACAGACGCAGTAGACGAGGCTGCGAAAGATCTCAGCAATCCCAGCGTACAACAAAAGGATCCTATCGAGCAGCCCAAGGATTCCTCTCATGAGCCAATACCTATTGCTAGCATTGGTGAAGGCGATCAACTGCTAGGAGGTAATTAAGAGTTCAGAGGCTTCCTCTTGGACATCCTCAAAACTGTGTCCAAGCGAAATTTAAACAGCATAGTTGAAGGGATATCCCACAGATTGGGAGCAATGTTTGCTGGTTCGTCTCAGAGGCCATTATTCCTGCGAAGACTGACACCCACGAACAACTCGCCAGCATCAGTTCCTAAACGTAGGCTCAACCTGGATGCTGCCCCTGGAGGTTCAGCAACGATCAAAAATCAAGGCCTCAAGGGAACCCCTATCACTTAGGAACTCATAAAGGAGATGAAGGCCATCCAAGACCGGATCGGTAACGTATCGGGCGCTCCACCCCAAGTTACCACAGTAGATAAGCAGAAGTTCTACAAACATGCTTACAAAGCAAGCGTCGCACCGCTCCGCATACCAAAGCACTTCCGCCTGTCGGATAACTTGAAGTATGATGGAACGACCGATCTGAACGAGCATATCTCTGCTTACTACACGGCCATGAAGAGTAATAAGATTACTGAAGAAGAAATCAAGTCTGCTCTGGTGAAGAGATTTGGCTCAACTCTGACCAAATGAGCCCTCGCTTGGTACACTCAGCTAGCAATGGGATCCATTGAGTCATTCGCTCAAATGCAAGACCTGTTCAAGAAAGCGCATTCTGGTGCCCGCAAGTGGGAGAAGCTCGTGGAAGACATCATCGAGATACGACATAATAGCAAGTTGATGAAGGATCAACTCGATAGATTTCAGAAGGAATGCATGGAGCTCCCTCCAGTCCCTAATAACATCGATGTAGTATCCTTCGGCAAAAATTTGAATTCAAGGGGATCTTTAGCTACCCGAGAGTTGCATTGGAGTTTGACTCAACACCCGGTGTTCACATGGAGTGCGCTATATCAGAGGTATATTGAGAAAATTTGTTTGGAACCAGATCATTTTCATAACCCCGAGGACGAGCGAAGGAAGACACCGCGGAGCCCATCCCGAGAAGGTGAGGGGGGTGGTAGAAGGATGAAGTCGAAGGTTCAAAATCAAGCGGGCGCCGGGCGGCATAATAATTCTCGAGCATCCGGATCCCAGGAGAAGCGAACTGAACCACGAAATTTTAGGGACTTTGGCCTAAGTGTCAATGTTGTTGACCTAGTCGCCAATCACTTTGATAAACTAGGCCCCAGGGTCCGATGGACACCTAACGCGAAAGGATCTACAGGAAGAAACATAACGCTCTATTACGATTTTCATCACAGTGGGGGCCATTCAACGGTCGATTGCAAAGCCTTGATGATCGAGATTGAACACTTGCTAAAGGAAGGACATCTTAAAAAGTTGCTGGGAGAAGGGCCCCACTGTTTTAAAGGTTCGGAGTCTGAGAACCTGAAGACCATCAATGCAATATTCATGGACGAGCGGCCGGACACGGCCCGGGGGACTGCAATAATTGGGATAACATTCGAGTCCATCTGATTTAACCTAGAGGAGCAAGCAGACCAACAAGGAGACCTTGTTGTACCCATGGAAGTATCCGACGTGCATATCCAACGGGCTCTTACCGACCCAGGAAGCAGTGCTAATATTATCTAGGGGAAGGTATTATATAAATTCAGCTATTGTCCTCAAATATCCTCGAGTATTGGAAACATAATGGGTTTAAATGGAATCCGGGAAGCATCCACTAGAGAACTAGCTCTACCGGCTCACATATCGGGCATGATGAGCACAACTATTTTCCAGGTGATGAATTACAATCTCCCGTACGATGTAATCTTGGGACGGCCATGGATTCACGACGTCAGGGGAGTGTCCTCAACACTTCATCAGGTCTTCAAGTACCCGACCTTGCATGGGGTCTCCGATCTACGAGGTGAACGGCCTCTCCTTAAGGAATATCGCCTTACTTCAGACGGGATTACATCTGCCGAGTTGAAAGTTATTTAGGCTATAGAGCGAGAGTTTAGAGATAAACTTAGAAAACTGCAGAATCGACTGGTGGCAATGGATCAACTAGTCCCGAGAGCGACAGAATTGGTATGTCGTCTCTCTGAGGTGTTGCAAAAGCAAGGAGGACCCCTGTGGCTGATAAAATATTATTTGACAATGGCTCAGACGAACATTCAACTCCTAAAGATTCAAGTGATAACCGAACCAGACACAGGTGAACACTTACTATTATACATTTCAATATCTGAGATAGCTTGGAATGCGGTCTTTGTACAAGAAGAGAAAGGGCAGCAATTTCCCGTGAAGTACGCCAATAGGATGCCATAGTGCATAGACAAGTTCTTGCCCTTGCCGCTCCAATTCATAGCATCCGTGGTAATGGCCACACGAGAGTTGTGCTTGTACTTTCAAGAACACTCGGTCAGTTTAGCCTCTTCACACCAGTACAAGCCATTTTGTATAAACCCGGGCTGTCGAAAAATATGGAAAAGTGGGCTGAAGAGTTGGGAGAGTACGATGAATCCCGTACAGATGTCAAGTCGCAGGCGTTGGAAGGTTTTTCCTCAGATTTTGCAGAAGAATTGGAACGGAAGGCTGAAGAGTCACTCAGGAATGAAGCAGTGATTGAGCACGGCCGTTGGGAAATTCGCATAGGGACGAATCTCAACAGGGAGAAGATCAATCTATGGATCAGAACATCGTTTGGAATGGTCTACCATCAAGCCATAAAAGCTGATGACAACAAAACAGAGTGTGAAGCCGTAATTCAAGCTCTTGACTTAGCCTACAGACTGGGGGCTAGGGAGATCAGCCTGTACGACAAATCTCAACTGATGGTTAATCAACTAAGGAAAATCTTTGTAACTGAGGATATTTTCGAGCTGGATCAGAAGAAGAAAATCAGGGTAATCCTGAAAAATTTTCATGCGTGGGAATTTATCCACCAAGAAGAGGTCTCAGGAGACGCCAATGCATCCGAGGATTCGTACGATTGTCAGATGATAGTTAAGCTAACCCCCGCAAGCCTGATGAACCTAGAAGTTCCAGATACATGATCTTTCGCAAGGCAGCGTGATGCGCTGGTCAACTATCTGAGAAAAAAAGATCTTTCTGAAGACAACTTAGAAAGCATCTACTTGCGGAAACATGTGGTTTACTATTCTTGATCGGTGAGCAGTTGTACCACAGGGTCGTCAATGACCCGGGGGATGACTTTTAAGGCTCAACACCCTTAAACTGGGGAGCCTAATCAAATACCCCCCCCCCCCCCCAGAATCTTTCAAGGATCAAACATGAAGTACTTTTTCTTGAGAAAGCATTTACTTTGCTTATGTTATTTCCTTTTAATTATGGTATTTATCAGGCATGTTATGGGTTTTCACCTACAGCATCACAGGCCCCGTGCCAATCTTATCAATAAAACTACTATCTTACTTAGTTAGATCCATCTACGATCCAACTATTCATAGCCCCAGCAGACCTAAGTTGAAGTAATACACTCACTTTTCGCAATAAAAAGTACAGTACACTACTCGCTTAGAGCTAGACCACGTCTAGCACAGCCACCAGGCATTAATCGAGCGTTGATCTCGTTAAATCAACAACTGCACCTATACGTCGATGGGGACGCCTGATGCAATACGAACCAGGATCACCTGTCCGATTCATCAAGCTAGTCCACCGAGGAGTCAGGTGACGCCCACGATCAAAACAATGTGGCCGGAATTGAAAATATCGAAGACTGCCTCGGCGAGCAACAACGAAGGAAATCCACCGAGCAGATAACAAGTAATCGTTGCTGATACTGACTTCGGAAGCTGTGAAACCGAGCACAATTTATGAAAGCTCAACGATCAAGTTGAGTCCGAAGGAAGAAATGACAAGCTCGAGCCCAAAACTGAAAGGCAACCGAACCAAGGAAGAACGACGCCGAACAGTGAATCCATCGAAGGGCTACAAATATTCCTGAGGCAGGAGAGCGTTCGATTTCAATTGTGATCGAGGCAAAAAAGCGTCCGACTCAAATGTTTTCAAGCTGAGCTTTCGAACACGTAAAACCGCTTCAGCCCTGCGTGGCTTTTTCTCCTTGGTCACCTGTGACCATTTTACTATTTTCCCTTTTTTATTGTTGTATATATAAACTCCTAGCATAGCTCATTAGCGATAGTTTTTAGTTGAAATTGAATTGAGAGAATAGAGATAGAACTGGCCGAGCCATTTCGTGTATGCCTTCTCAGGCTTGGAACCGAAATGGATTTCATCCCTAGTATGAATCCTTGTTAGGTTCAAGTTTCCTTTTCTCCCTTGGATAATAAATCATGTTTTGATTCGGATTATCCATTCTTTCTTCTATTTTTTTTCTCCCCCTTCCCGGATTTCTTGTTATCTTGTTTATTCACTTGCTTCCACCTTTTTATCCTTTCGTTTCCACGTTGCTTGTTCATCTTATCTTTATTTTCTGTTCCTATGTTTCTTGAAAAAGAAGAAAAATACAAAAAAAAAAAAAAAATTGAAAAGTTGAAAACTTATCAAAAATTTGTTTGTTGTTGATTGTTTGGATTAAACAATCACATATTTGTAGTCTCCACTATCTAAGGAATCGATTGAGTACCCGACGTACGTCATTTGTAACTAGGGGTTTTTATTCGATTTTGGACTGTGTTCGTGACGTGGTGGTGCAAGCAAACCCGAGGGAATAGCTAAACACGAAACGCGGAAGAAAACAACAAGAAAATAAAAGATAGAAGCAAGACAAATCTTGCTTCGATTCAAAAGAACAGTGAGGAACCTGTCTCAAAGCTCGATTGAATAAAATCAAGACGCACCTATACTCTGCAACAATCCTCAAGAAAGACCCGCTTCTTGCAAATTGAATCATGAAATAATGGTGAACAAGAATCAATGGTTGTTTAATCTAAACAACCAATAATCAAACAGAATTTTTGAATTTTTCTTTTTCTACTTTTTTTTTTTTTTTGGTAAACACCACAGCAACAACAATCAACAACAAGGAAGAAAGCTGAAACTGGAGACACAAGCACGATTTAATGAACAGGATTTGAGGTTGTAAGAACAAACTCAAACCTTGCTCTGATACCAAGATGGTGCAAGCAAACCCGAGGGAATAGCTAAACACGAAATGCGGAAGAAAACAACAAGAAAATAAAAGATAGAAGCAAGACAAATCTTGCTTCGATTCAAAAGAACAGTGAGGAACCCCGCTTCTTGCAAATTGAATGACCAAGAAGAAAATGTTCAAATGAATAACACCGATTGACATAAGTTCTTTAAAAGCCCACGTCGGGGTTCGGCTCCATCGGAGACTCACAATAGCACTTGCTATGTTTTTCATACAACTTAAAACTGATTCCTACAATGAAATGGATAGAGTATTTATAGGCTATGCTAAGGATAAAGTAGTAAATACTCACAAGTGACTAATAAAAACAAGCCACAGAGGGCTGAGCTAAATGTGTGTTCGGCAGCCTCGACTTCGGTGCGCGGTTGCTTGCGCGAACTCATTTGTCCTCGGACGCTCACTTGACTTCGAACACGTTTTGTTGGTGTTCGGTCACTTTGTCCTCGGGCTCAAATTTGAAGATGACGCTTTCGGTTCTTGAGCCCGGCCACTCAGCTTCGGAGCAGTTGCTCTCCTTCGACCAGGCCAAGTGAATGTGAACATCGTGCAGCAGCTTGGCTTGGCTTCGAGTCATTGGTCTCCTCGGTGGATCGATCTGCATCATCCTCCCCTTTTTGAGAAGATTTCATCCTCGAAATCGAGCCCTCCTCGTCCTCCGAAGTTTGACCTACAACACAAGGAACTAAGTCAGCAACATTGAAGGTGTTGGACACGTTATACTCACCAGGGAGGTCGATCACGTAAGCATTGTTGTTGATCTTGGTCAACACTTGAAATGGACCATCCCCTCGAGGAGCCAACTTTCCTTTCCTTTGGTTCGGGAAGCGTTCCTTTCGGAAGTGAACCCAAACCCAATCCCCCTTCTTTAATTCCAACTTTTTACGCCCTTTGTTTTTCTTTAATGCAACTTTGTCATAAGCTTCCTCGAGGTTCTTCTTCACCTTTGCATGCAATTCGAGCAAGGCAGTGGCTCGCCGAGTACCTTCAAAATCAACAACAGAATCACGAGGCAATGGGGTTAAATCAAGTGGAATCAAAGGATTAAAACCATACACACATTCGAACGGGGTTATATTGATCATTCGATGCACTGTTCGATTGTATGCAAACTCCATCATGGGCAGACGATCAGCCCAGTTTCCAACCTTGACTTAGGTCATTGCTCGAAGCAAAGATCCCAAGGTTCGATTAACTAGCTCGGTCTATCCATCAGTCTGAGGATGGTGAGACGTCGAGAATAGTAACTTGGTGCCGAGGGCACCCCACAGACATTTCCAAAAATGACTCAAGAATTTTGAGTCTCGATCACTCACAATAGTACAAGGCATACCATGCAATTTCAACACATTAGAAACAAACAAGGTAGCTACATGTTGTGTATCATCACACTTTTTGCAAGGAATAAAGTGAGCCATTTTTGAAAAATGGTCAACAGCAACAAAGATGCTATCATGTCCTCCCCCCGACATCGGTAACCCAACACAAAGTCCATGGATATATCAACCCAAGGTCGATCAGGCACAGGCCACGGGGTATACAAACCATGAGGGTTGGACTTCGATTTAGCTTTCTTGCAAATGAGACAAGCATTGCAAATTTTTTCCACATCTCGTCGCATTTTGGGCCAGTGGAACTGCTCGGTCAAGATACCAAGAGTTTTGTCGACACCGAAGTGTCCCATCAGACCTCCGGAGTGAGCTTCTCGAACTAAGAGCTCTCTCCACGATGACACTGGCACACAAACTCTCCCATTCTTGAAGAGGTAGCCATCGTGCCACTGATGTTTCTCAACCCTTCGGCCACTCAAGATTGCGTCACGATCGTCTTCGTACAACGGCTTGATGCTTTCAAATCCCATGAGCCTTGAGGCGAGAGTGGTCGCTAAGGAAAATTTCCTTGATAGCGCATCAGCCACAACATTATCTTTTCCCTTTTTGTAATGAATTACATAGGGAAAGCTTTCAATGAATTCTACCCACTTGGCATGCCTTCGGTTCAATTTCTCCTGACCTCGGAGATGTTTCAAAGATTCATGATCACTTTTAATCACAAACTCTCGAGGCCATAAATAGTGCTGCCAATGGGCGAGTGCTCGAACGAGGGCATACAACTCCTTGTCATACGTTGAGTAGTTCAAGGTTGCACCCTTAAGCTTTTCGCTAAAGTAAGCGATCGGCTTCGATTCTTGCATCAGCACTCCTCCAATCCCAACTCCAGACGCATCACACTCGACTTCGAATGCTTTGCCGAAGTCAGGGAGTTGCAACAACGGGGCAGAGTAAAGCCTCCGTTTCAACTCTTGGAAAGCCCTCTCTTGGGACTCCCCCACACAAATGGATGGTTTTTCTTAACCAGCTCGGTTAAAGGAGCTGCCACGGTGCTAAAGTCACGAACAAACCTTCGGTAAAAGCTAGCTAAGTCATGGAAGCTACGAACTTGTGATACCGAGGCTGGAGTTGGCCAATATTTGATGGCTTCGACTTTTGACTCGTCGACTTCAACACCATTAGCACTGACAACGAATCCTAGAAAGACTACACGCTCGACACAAAAGGCACATTTCTTGAAGTTAGCGTATAACTTCTCTTCTCTAAGTTTATCAAGCACTAGCCTTAGGTGTTCAACATGTTCATCCACAGATTTACTATAAACAAGTATGTCATCGAAGTAAACAACAACAAACTTATTTATGAACGGTTTGAGCACATGGTTCATCAGTCGCATGAATGTGCTCGGTGCATTGGATAAGCCAAAAGGCATCACCAACCATTCATAGAGACCGAACTTGGTCTTGAATGCGGTTTTCCGCTCGTCTCCGGGTTTCATTCGGATTTGGTGGTAACCGAACCTGAGGTCTATCTTCGTAAAGCATGAAGAACCACTTAACTCGTCTAGCAAGTCATCTAATCGAGGGATAGGATGACGATACTTTACTGTTATTGTTGACTGCTCGGCAATCAACACATATTTGCCATGTTCAATCTTTCTTTGGGACAAGTATAACAGGAACGACGCAAGGACTCAAGCTCTCTCGAACAAGGCCCTTGTTCAGCAATTCATCAACCTGCCTTTGGAGTTCTTTGGTGTCTTTGGGATTACACCTGTATGCAGGTTTGTTGGGGATTTGAGACCCCAGTACGAAGTCAATTTGGTGCTCGATTCCTCTCAACGGAGGTAATCCACCTGGCATTTCTTCAGGGAACATGTCTCCGAAGTCCTGCAAAACACTTTGTACAGCACTAGGCAAAGGGTTATCATTAGAAAAATCATCATTGGAGTTTAGAAAGATACCCTTGTGCACGAGGTAGATCATCATCTGATCGTTGTCGTTGCCTCGAAGAAACTCACCCGGTTGCATGATTGCACAGATTCCTTTTACTTCGGGCAGTGAGTTTATGTCTTCGGCTCCTAATTTTGCTCCTATCGAAAGCTTAGCTTTGGCCGCTTCTTTCAATTCTTTCATCCGTTTATAGTCCTCGGTGACTTGTTTTGGAGACAAGGGTTTGAGTATGAAACTCTTTCCTTCGAGCTTTGCAGTGTAAGTGTTGGATCTCCCATTGTGAACAACCGACCGGTCAAACTGCCATGGTCTCCCCAATAGCAAATGACAAGCTTGCGTCGGCACCACATCGAACATCATTTCATTTTGATATTCGCCAATTCTAAACTTGATCCACACTTGTTTGACAATCCTCAATTCTCCACACTCATTCAGCCATTGTAATTTGTAAGGGTGGGGATGCTTCAACGTAGGTAGTCCCATTTGTGAAACCAAGGTTTGGCTCACCACATTTGCACAACTACCTGAGTCAGTGATCATCGAACACAAATTTCCCCTCACTCGACATCGGGCATGGAAGAGATTTTCTCTTTGGTTGTCCTCTTCTTCAAGAGTCATGCAGCTCAAATTCCTTCGAACCACATGAAACATTTCTGAATGATCAGCTTCGGCAGCTTGATGATCATCATCACCTTTAGCTCGGTCAGCCTCCTCGATAAATTCCTCCTCGGTGTCACTCGCTTGCTCATGGACGGTTCCATCTTCGAGCAGAAGCATAACTTTGCGAGTTGGACACTCCTTTGCCATGTGACCATAACCCTTGCATTTGTGACACTAAATATTTGAAGCACTAGGAGAGTTGAGTTGAACTTTACCTCCCACTTCTCTTGACTGGTTAACGGTCACACCCCTCTCGAAGGGTCTCTTCGAATCTCGAACAATGTTGGCACTTGTTTGGTTAGGACTCTTCCATTCTTTACCTCGGCTCATAGGAGTAGAAGTAGTAACTCCTCGATACCGGTTTGCCTTATCGTCCTTTACCAATTTCTCAGCTTCGGTGGTAGCTTTGAACAGGTCTTCCAACGTGTGGTACACGTGTAGCCTCAATTGAGATGACACATCCCGATCCAAGCCATTTTTGAATCGAATAGTGGCTTGCTCTTCATCTTCTACCAGATCAAGATTCAATCGAACCCTTTCGAACTCATCATGGTACTCTTGGACTAACTTGGACCCTTGCTTTAACTCATAGAGCTTTTGCAATTGAGTTTGCCTGTACTTGGCACTCAAATACTTAGCATCCATTGCTCTCTTCAACTGTGGCCAAGTAATGACTTCGGGATAGGCATTCCTTCGTCTATGCCTTTTGTCAGCTTCCCACCATGTAGATGCATACGCTTCGAACGAAGCAATGGCATGGGCAGTTTTTCTCTCTGGTCATCTCGTTGGTTTCGAAGATTCGCTCCATTTTAAGCTTCCATACAAGATATTCATCTGGATCACTAGTTCCTTTAAAGGGTGGAATAGTGATCTTGACACTGCTCAAGTTTGAGTCTCGAACACTACGAACTTGTTCAGGATACTCTTCATAGCGATCATCAGCCTCACGCTCATTATGTCGTTCAACATTTGCGACTCGGCCTCGACCTCGAAAATTTCCACGACTTCGGTGAGCTTGCCTTCGTTAAGCGAATGGCTGCTCGTAATCAGGGTCGGCATCAGGAAATTCTCCTTCATCCACCTCTTCGTCAACGACCTCAACTTGTCTTCGGGCCATTGGAAGTGGTATTCTCTCTCCTCGGGGAATGCCCAAGTGTTGGTTCTCAGCTTGGGGATTGCCCAAGTTTTGTTGTGTTTGGGGATTGCCCAAAACTTCTCTTCGAATTGCCTCACTTTTCAACTGATGTTGTCGAATAAGCTCAGCATACAGCTCAGGTTTCATTGGAGTGGAGTTGCTAGTTCCAGCGCCGGACCCCGGTAAGGCCACGGACACACTTCCTTGCTCGAGTTGAGCTACTCGAGCACTCACTCCTCTTACTTCGGCACTGATGCCTTGTATCGCAGCCATGAGATCGGCTAACGACACTTCGGGCTTCTCAATGCCTTTGCCATCGCCTCCATTCCCAGCCATGGTACCTGCACGAATCAAAGACCAAACAATTGTTAAGGTTAGAAATCACCTCATACACTCCCTCACCTTTTATGGGTGGAACTCGGGTCCACTCAATTTATGGGTTCGGTTTTGGTCACTCAAGAACTTGTAGCCAATGGCTTCCTCGGTTGATCGACTTCTCTCAGTTCCTTCGAATTTGACAAGTTACAATGTCTCCTTCGGGAAGAGTGAGTTGATTTGACTCAATGGAACGGACGCTATTTACTCTGCGCTTCGGGAAGTCAAAAGAATTTCTACGAAAGTTGGACTTCGGTCACCCCACACACGAGTTCCTATAAGCTCAAACGAGTTAGTACGACCTCGAGTAGGAAGAATTACTCAAAAGATCCACTAACTAGAATTTTCGGGCAGAAGAAAAGTGAAAACCTAGGAGAATCTACCCTTTGATTCCTCTTCGGAATCTTTTCGAACACCCCAACTCTTGTCCGTACAAGAGTGGTCCCTCCTTGGTACGGATAGGGTTTTACCTTATCCAATTTTCCCTATAACTTTTTACCTGGGCTTTTGATCTTTACACTTTACCCCTTTCTTCTTCAATGGAACAGTGAAGGTTTTGCTCCGGCGTACGGACAATTTTAACTTCGTTCACTGACCAATAATTTCAACAGAGTTTGGGTCGCTCTTTCAACTCCTGTTCCAACAACAACGGAGGAATTCAGTTCAAAGTTCTTGAGCTAAGATTCAGCTCGTTCGTGTTCGTACACTGTTTTCGGTGTACGGACGACGAATTCAAACACAGAACTCCGAAATTTAAGCACAAAACAAACCCAAATCACTCAAGAACCACCAGTCTTCATCGGTTTTCAACCAAAACATGCTGGGGTTCAAAATCATTCACCACCAAACTCAAAACAGTCCAAAATTTCACCAAGAAACCCTAGTCACGAAAGTTGTACGTCGGGTACTTGTTGGAATCATGAAACAATGGTGAACAAGAATCAATGGTTGTTTAATATAAACAACCAATAATCAAACTGAATTTTTGAATTTTTCTTTTACTACTTTTTTTTTTTTTTGGTAAACACCACAGCAACAACAATCAACAACAAGGAAGAAAGCTGAAACTGGAGACACAAGCACGATTTAATGAACAGGATTTGAGGTTGTAAGAACAAACTCAAACCTTGCTCTGATACCAACATGGTGCAAGCAAACTCGAGGGAATAGCTAAACACGAAATGCGGAAGAAAACAACAAGAAAATAAAAGATAGAAGCAAGACAAATCTTGCTTCGATTCAAAAGAACAGTGAGGAACCCCGCTTCTTGCAAATTGAATGACCAAGAAGAAAATGTTCAAACGAATAACACCGATTGACATAAGTTCTTTAAAAGCCCACGTCGGGGTTCGACTCCATCGGAGACTCACAATAGCACTTGCTATGTTTTTCATACAACTTAAAACTAATTCCTACAATGAAATGGAAATAGAGTATTTATAGGCTATGCTAAGGATAAAGTAGTAAATACTCACAAGTGACTAATAAAAATAAGCCACGCAGGGCTGAGCTAAATGTGTGTTCGACAGCCTCGACTTCGGTGCGCGGTTTCTTGCTCGAACTCATTTGTCCTCGGACGCTCACTTGACTTCGAACACATTTTGTTGGTGTTCGGTCACTTTGTCCTCGGGCTCAAATTTGAAGATGACGCCTTCGGTTCTTGAGCCCGGCCACTCAGCTTCGAAGCAGTTGCTTTCCTTCGACCAGGCCAAGTGAATGTGAACATCGTGCAGCAGCTTGGCTTGGCTTCGAGTCATTGGTCTCCTCGGTGGATCGAACACTTGATCAGCACGTGTTCGGGCTGCATCACGTGGTGTAGTTGAGATCGAACCCCAATTGTGTTTTTGTGTTTATCGACGAAAACTAGCGGTTGTTGTTTGATTTGGGTTAGTTTTAGTGCTTGAAAATCGAAGTTCCACTGTCTAGCCACCGTTCGTACGCCGGAACCTTGTTAAATTGATAACAGTGTACGGACGACGTCGAGCTGTGTTCTTAGCTCTGCTTGGAACTGAAGTGTTCTCCGACGTTGTAAAACCGAAGACGACCCAAATCTTGAGCTTAATCTATTGTTAGTGGACTGTGAACGAATCTTGAAGTTATCCGTACACCGGAGTAAGGGTTCACTGTTCCATTGGAGAAGAAAGGGGTAAACTGTTAAAATCCAAACCCCAGGTGAAAAAGTTGTCGACTAGAAAAAGGAAAGAGGATAAGGTTAAACCCTATCTGTACCGAGGAGGAAACACTTGTACCGAGGTCACGTGTTCGGTGAATTCTGAAGCGGAACTGAGGAGGAGGTAGATTCTCTTATGTTTTCACTTTTCTTGTGTCAGAATATTCTCGATAGTGGATCTCTGGAGTAATTCTTTCTACTCGAGGTCGTACTATCGGATTTGAGCTTAATAGGAACTCGTGCGTAGGGTGACCGAAGTCCAATTTCGTAGAAAATTCTTTGACTCCCCGTGCACAGTTAAATCACTACCGTTCTATCGAGTCATATAAACTCCTTCCGAACCTAGACTTGGAAAGTACTAGTTGTGACTTATCACTTCGGTTTCCTAATAAGAAGGCAAGGCCATCTTGAGTGGAAAAAGGCTAGAGTGGTCAGAACAATAGAGTGAGGTCACAAAAGCCAACGACCTTGAGTGTATACACGAGTGGAAAGAAAATTAAGTGAACATTACTCGAGTGATACACGTGAGGGAGTGAACTTGCGAGGTCTTTTACTTTATTTATTGCAGCTATGTCTTCGGATGATGAAGATTATGGAGGGTATGATTCGTATGGATATGTTGGATACTATGGTTCCTACGATGGTGATGATTGCTATAACGACACCGGGGACTATGGCTCTTACGAGGACGAAGCAGGTCACTATGGTGAATACGAAGACGAAGAAGACTACGAAGCCTGTGAAGATGAACGAGAAGAATCTTATGCTTCGGGTCAAGAATACGAAGGTAGTGACGCTTCGAGGTATGATGATCCTACTTACTCTCATTGTGATGATCTTGAATATGATGAATGTGACATCGGGGAAGACGACGATGAAGTTGATTGAGTGAACTATTCGATGTCATCTTCCTTCGGTGTCTCGTATGGAGCACAAGGGAGTAGTAGAACTCCTTCCATCGGGATGGGAGGAGGTGGTGGAGGTTGTTCTTGGGATGAGGAAGACTTTCAACTTTGAGTCGTGACACACGATTCAATGCTTCCAATTCCTATGGGAAGGTTGGCTCGAGGAGCACTGGTGGTTGTGGACCCGAGGGGGTTAGAGGAGGTTTCTACCGAACTCCTTCTTCGAGGAGTAGCTCTTACAAGTTCCATGCTAAAACTCTTTCCTCGACTTTCAACAATACTTCTAATGTTGGAAGAGTGAAAGAAAGTGGGAGTTATCCTAGTGATGTTGCCACTAGTGGAGGGATAAGGTCGATCCAAGATGGTTTCAAATTTAATGGACAATCAAGCCCTCTCTTGGATGTGTCGATGCAAGACTTGGGTAGAGAAAGGTTCGTTGTTAAGGTACAGAGAAGAGGAGAATTCGTGCTCAGAATTGGTGGAACCGAAGCTAATTGTATTGACCCTTCTTTGGTTGACAGACTAAAGATACCCTACCATCAATTGAAATATCCTAAGGAGTACTAGGGTGTTTTGATTACCGGAGAAGCTAGAGTGTTAATATCTCATGGGAATTATGAAAATTATGTTAGGTGTGATGTTTATCCCATAAAACATATTTCAATTTGGTTAGGTGATCCATGGTTGCAAGACAAGAGAGTGCAGTATAATAGTACGAGGGATAGGTATATAGTGCGCAAGGGACTAAGGACTTATGACTTTGAACCTTGCAAGGTAATAATCAAGATGCCTTCGAACACATCCTCTTTGTCTGCGCAAAGAAGAAACGAGCAAGAACTCCAATCCGTAATTGAAAAGGTGCCATCGAGGAGTCCTACGAACACAAGGAACAGTGGGACAAGTGCAAGAAAAGAGTCGACCAAAGTCAATACTGTGAACCCAAAGCCACAAGCTTCGAAGCCAAGTGGTTCACCAACAACGAAGACGGAGACCTTGGTTGATGAGTCTTCGAGTCCTAGGCTTCAGGTCGATATTAAAAGTCCACCTACTCCAGCTATGGGTATTCTTGGGCCTCGACCCAATTCACCAGAATATGAGAGACAAAAGATCGAGAGGAGTGAGGGAGTGTCCGGTGACAACTCTCGAGTGGAAAAAGGAGAGGTTGTGTCGAGTGATGAGAGTGAGTTGTCACCACCCGAACCCACACCTAACCTTGAAAAGAAAATGAGGGGAAAGAAAGAGGGAAAAAGAATCATTGAGAATGAGGACACCCCTTATTATAACCTTAACCTTTTATCTTTTTCTTCTACTTGTTTGAATTCTTGTGTAGGTACTCTTGGAGGCAAACCGAAGGAGCCTCAACCATGTCCCGAAGTAGATAGACAAGGTGAAGAAAATCTCTCATGTGAGCTCCACGGTGAAGGAACTACTTATGACACTTCGGAGGCATTGAGAGAGACTGAAGGTCATTTCGAGGTAAGTGATCGTTTTCCTTCCCGTGAGCATGATACTTCCTTGTCTTGTGAAATTGCTTGTGAAAACCCTATGCTAGTTGATGATTTGTATGATTACAATGTGTTTGCAACTAGTGTAGAATCGAATGGTCAACTTGTGATTGAATGTGAACCACTAGTTGAGAGGATTGATAAGCCACATCATGGTATGAGCTCGATCTTCACCGAACCTCTCTTTAGTGATGAAGTTGTAGTTGACCTTGTATGTGACCCTTGTTATAACACACCACCAATCTTTGATAAAGGGAATAATGAGTTGTTCGATCATACCTTTGTTGATATTATTGTCTATGGTGGATCTATGTGTTGTAGTGAGGATGATGATACCCTTAAAGAGTCGTTAGTGGATGAGTTGGATCGGATTATATTCGATGACTCCTTAAGTGTGGATGATGACCTTGGTTTGGATGCATCTTTGATGGAGAGTGAGCTTGTTTTCATTAATCCTTTGTTCGAAGGAAGTGGTGATGTGCATCCGACCGGAGGAGAATATGAACCACTACGGTTTGAAAAGCTTAACCCCGTAGACAATCCATTAGTTGAGACCTTCTTCGGAAGCTTGCCTAATGAGAAGGATTGTCTTGGAGGTAATTTTGGAGGTAAAGAGCTACCTTTTGGTGTGAGTAAGATTGCTTTTAAGAAGGGGAGTGGAGTATTCGATGTCAGTTGTCGAGTCAATCATTTTACTTACTCCATTCCACATGTTGATCACACCTCAAGTATTATACATACCGAAGTCCATAAGCCCCATAGTAATGAAAGTGAATTGAGGGCTCGGTTTGTTGACCATGGGTTTAGAGGTGATAGGGCCTTTGATAGCTACTTCTTGCATATAAAGTGTCCTATTGATCTCTTCGTGTACTCATATGTTCGGAACAATTCCTTTTTGAACCAAGAACTTGTTGTTTCCTTCGGGACATAATTTTCTTGATCATTATTAATGCTTGGCTCTATCATAAGAGTGTGTTTTCCACACTTTTGAACAATAACCTACTCTTGTAGTAGGAAGCTTTGTTTGTCTTTGCCTTGATTGCAGGTCTTGTCGGTTTGATTTCGAGCACGAAATCCTTTCAAGAAGGGGAGGATGATGCAATACGAACCAGGCTCACATGTTCGATTCATCAAGCTAGTCCACCGAAGAGTCAGGTGACGCCCACGATCAAAACAGTGTGGCCAGAATTGAATGTATCGAAGACTGCCTCGCCGAGCAATAACGAAGGAAATCCACTGAGCAGACAACAAGTGACCATTGCTGACACTGACTTCGGAAGCTGTGAGACCGAGCACAACTTATGAAAGCTCAACGATCAAGTTTGAGTCCGAAGGAAGAAATGACAAGCTCGAGCCAAAGCTGAAAGCAACCGAACCAAGGAAGAAACGCCGAACAGAGAATCAATCGAAGGGCTACAAATGTGCCCGAGGCAGGAGAGCGTTCAATTCCAATCGTGACCGAGGCAAACAAGCGTCCGAATCTAATGTGTTCGAACTGAGCTGCCGAAAACATAAAACTGCTCCAGCCCTGCGTGGCTTTATCTCATTGGTCATCTGTGACCATTTTACTATTTTGCTCTTTTTTTTGTTTTCTATATAAACTCCTAGCATATCTCATTAGAGGCAGTTTTTAGTTGATACTGAATTGAGAGAATAGAGATAGAATTGGCCGAGAAATTCTTGTTGAAACCCGAGGCTTCGTGTATGCCTTCTTAGGCTTGGAACCGAAATGGGTTTCACCCCTAGTATGAATCCTTGTTAGGTTCAAGTTTTCTTTTCTCCCTTGGATAATCAATCATATTTTGATTCAGATTATCCATTCTTTCTTCTATTTCTGTTTCCCCCTTCCCCGATTTCTTGTTATCTTGGTTATTCACTTGCTTCCGCCTCTTTATCCTATCGTTTCCGCGCCTTGTCCCGTTGTCTCCGATTGCAAGGCTTCAACTCCGGTTTTTGCATGCATCAACGCCTGTCCGCATAGTACTAGAAAGTCTTAAATACTCGAGTAACTAAGCGAAGACGTTCTGTCTCAGAACGCAAAAGGAGCGTTGCCACACAGGCTAAAGTCGTCCCATTGTGGGCGCAAACAGCCATCTGCTACGAATGCAACCTAGCCATCATCTATCGGTGCACAACAGACGTAATTGCTCAAGGCAGGCACACTGACACACGCTCTTAAACAACTAGAACAGTCAGAACGACCAGAGGCCATCTAATATCTAGGTGCACAAACATACTGCTTGGTTACACATTACAAAATGCGTAATAAAACAAGTACATGTGAAATATTAATGAAAATTCATTTCACTAATAACAAACAGCATGTATGCTCATAACATACATTTAGTTTTTCCTGAACACAACATTTGTTTATAACAACTATAGGAAAAAAAAAAAAAGGAAAAGGAAGACTAAAAAGAAAGAGCTCCTCAGAATTAACATGGATGAATCATTCATCTGTATTGTAGCTATAAGCCGTAAACAGTCCAGAGTTCTTCTTTTCTTCTATAGCCCGAGATATGTCGGCCCGAGCATTATTTCAAGGTACACGACTGTTGGTGCAACCAAAGCCTGTCTACTTGATCAAACCAGGGGATTCCAGAAGCATCTGAGTACATGCCTGACCTTCCCACATCTCATCTGTTGAACTCAAAGAGAAACCAGAAGACTAGGAGTGAAGCTTGACCATCCGATTCAACCTCAACTGGCAAAACCGGAGTGCACAGCCCTGCATATCTTCAAGCACAAACAGGAGAGTTCGCCGAGAGCAGAAAGGCTTGAGCTGGGAACCTAATACAAGGGAGCCTTTTCCCTTGGGTATCCCACAGTCAATGGCCAACGAGGCATTGCAACGCCGACAAGATCGTACCAGCCGAACCAAGAGACGATCTTGAGCCGTGAGTGGAGTTAGAACTTGGTGACTCATTAATCCGCTAATAACCTAAAGCAGTACCCTCTTGCCTGCCATGATGAGCGCATCGTAATCAGTGCACATGAAATAATAAAGGCATCCCGAAGGATATCATTAGAATTCTGGTCAAATTTCATGATTCGGAGGACTTCATCCAATTTTTCATGGACGAAGAAAGAAAAAGAGGTGACTACAGGCGAGCTTCCTCCTTCAGGCAATATCCATTCGGAACGGAGAAGGCTCTCTGAAATATCAAACCAGGATCAAAAGAGAACATTTTTAAAGGAAGAAAAGCTTCGCGCTATCATGAGAAATTGCTGAATAAGTGATATTATTTTCCCACTGTCATGAAGCCACTATTTATAGGAAAAAAGGGATAAGGATAAGACGCAAAACGGTCGAGTGTCATTATTGCTAGAGATATGAAACGATTCGGAGCAGTTAATGGCAGTTCTTGAAAAGGTGTGTGAGAACGGTATCAGCCAATCAGAAGCAAGCACGCGAAGTTCTCGGGGAGTTCAATATCATTCTTGGTCAAAGAGACTGTGAGTGTTAAGGAGTCAGTGAGATTTCTTTTCACATCACGCCCCTTTCACTTCCTGACTGCTTGCGTCAGCACTCAGCAAGTGGGGGACTGACTGTGTGGGCAAAATATGCCACCTTCTTTTATGGGGATACGAGTCCAGCTGGCGAGACTAGACTTATCCTACTAGTCACCGGGCATTCAGGATATACACTCGCTCCCAGAGCCAACGGCCGTTTAGGCGGTTTGATCACAGGGCGAAGGGCACATAACCCGTCGCCTATGGTTTAGTATACCACCACCTTGAGTTTAGGCCAATGGCATTATTAATATTTTTATTTTACCTTATTTAGGACCGGGTATCACTACTATAAATACCTTTCCTTACATTGTATTGTACACAGGGCACAATTCGACATCAAACTCGGCTACTCTCAAGGAATAAGATTTACTTTGTTTTTTCTATTATTTTCTGTTTAATTACTTGTCTTTATTTTTATCGTATTTACTTACTTTTTCATCGCAATTTACTCATTGCTTGTGACCTCATTCATAATTAATTGTTAACCTAGAAGTATAAATTTAGACATAAACGCATACCTGTCATTACGTTCCTTCCAAATATCACAGGTTGTCTCTAAGTATAGTACACTATCAGTGATTTCTTTGCTAAGAGAATTAATAATCCATGATATCACCATATCATTGCACTGATCCCATTTTTGAAGCAAGTTAAGATTTCCAGTCGGCTTGATACAAGTCCTGTCGACGAAGCCAATATTATTTTTTGCCGAAAGAGCAATTAAGATCGACCGCCTCCATCCACCAAATCCAGAACCATCAAAGGGTGTGGATACAAGTGCAACTCCTAGAACATCTGATGATTGAATGAAAACAGGACTCGAAGAGTCGATTCGTTGTTCAACAGCCATCTTAAAGGTTTAGAAAAATAGCAGCACCAACACATTATCTTTTAATAGAAAATAAAATTTGTACTAGATCTACCCTCAAAATCAACAGTTGGAATAAAAAACAGAATCCCTAGTGATACAGTCCAAACTAAGGCAAGGCATATTTGTGAATTTTGGAGGAGCGGGCAGCATGATGGAGGACTCAACGAGCACCTTAGCAAGCTTAGAAGATGGAAGAGCGTTGCTTGGGACTTGAGGCCGAGAATAGAAGAGCTCAATGAGCTACCTAGTGAGCTACACTGTTAAGGCATTTCTTTGCTTATTGTTGGGCAGAATTTTGGTGCTCTCAACGAGCACCTCAACGAGCTCTTAGTTCTTATTTTACATAGATAGTCCATAGTAGGATAATGACACTTTATTGGCCCTGCGTGGTCACTTTAAATTTAGCCACCATGTGGCTTTTACGTTGACTGCTTAGGAAATTTATCTACACCTATATAAGCTATTGCCTTAGGTATTTTTCATTAGTTTTTCAGAATGTTAAAATACAAAGAAAGAAGCGTTGCTTGTGGAAGCTCCATAGCTTCACCTTTATCCTATTAAACTTGTATCTCTAGGAATCATCCCTAGTATATATTCCTCTATTGGTTCAAGTTTCATTACTCCAATGGATTAATCTTCATCCTATTGTAAGTTTAATCCATTCTTTCTTCTTTTTTCTGTTCCCCCAAGTCTATTGTTCTTGAATGATTGATTGTTTCTATTTTTTTTCTTGATTCATAATTCTGCTTGTATCAGTTGGTATCAGAGCTTGGAAAGGGATTGTTTTTATAACTCCAATCCTGTTCTTCGTACCCTAGTTTAGGTTTTCTAGATTTAGGGTTCTTTAATTTCGTTTTCAAAAAAAAAATGCTCGCGCCGAGTACTGTTCACGCCATGGTACTATTCACGTCGTGGTTACTGTTCATCCATGAAAAAAAAAATGACTAGGGTTGAGATTTTCAGTCGTGATTGTTGTTGATTCTTGTTAGATGTGAGTTGTTTCAGCCATGTGTGTTGATAGAAACACGCTTTGGGTTTGAGTTTATTGAGTCTTAAAATTGAGAGAACTAGGGTTCTTGAATTGTTCTCTTGAATTGTTCTTGAACAATTTTAGGAGTTATTTGTTGAATTCTTGAACAAGTGCTGCATTTGAAGCAATTGGAATTGTGACAATCTTGATTCATAGTGTTCTTGACGCGTTCTTGGACAAGCTTGAGAGTTCTTCATTGAATTCTTGAGAGAGTTCTTGACAAAGTCTTGAAGAAATAGAGGCAGTAATTAATTCAACGAATTCTAGGTTTTTAGGGCGTGTTCTTGGCTGAAATTGTGAGGTTCTTGAATAGTTTTACACTTATTCTTGATATAAAAATGTTTTGGGCTGAATTGATCCTAAAAAAACACTTGATTCTACACCATATTGGTGAAGAAAACGTTGAGAATTAAGGGGGAAAGGAGTATAAACGGCTGCATATTGCTTGGAGAAGTCATAATAACCTAAGCCTAATTCAAGTAGGAAGCAACTCCAAATCTAAAAAGGAGAAGTTTACCTACTTTTCAGACAAGAAAATTAGTTTTTCCTTTAGGCTTTAGGAGAGAAATCATATGCTGAAAACAAGAGGAATTCAGCAAGCTAAAAACGTGTGGAGTGTTGGAAAAAATGGTAAAAATTCTCCAAATTTGAGTTGAAAAGCAAGGAAAAAAAGGTAAAACTTATTCTAACCCAAAAGGGGAAGGCTTAGGCTTCCAAAAGGGGTGGGAAAAGGCTAGTTCTTCCTAGAATTTCCTTATTTCTCTCTAGCATTAATACTGATTAGTATTTTTTGAGTATTTCATCAACTCAATTTAATATTAATTTTTGAGCTTTTAGGAAATTCGTGCTTGTTGAATTTTTCCAAACTCTCGTAGAACTTTCTTGACTTCAAGTGCATATTTTAAAAGAGTCGTCCATCCATAGAGTCACATAAACTCCACTCCGAACTAATACTTGGACATACTAGTTGGTGATTTGGCACCCTTGTTCTTAAGAGATAACGGAAAATCCTTGGGTGGGGGTATTTGGAGAGTGAAATCTAAAGAGTGTGAGTGCCACTACTAAAAGTGAGGGAGAACAAGTGAGGTTCTTTACACTAACCTTTACCCTTTCCCGTTTTCTTGATATGTCTTTTGCAGGTACACGGAGCCATAAGTGAGGTTTGGATGGATATGGAGATAGATTGGAGAATAAAAGCATTTACTACACTCCTACCACTAGGAGAAGCTCTTATAGATACTTTGAGGAGGGCTACCAATCTCGTGATGGTGCAACAATGTATGAGACTCTTTCCTCGACTTTCAATTATGTTAATGGTGTTGGAAGAGTGACGGGAAATGAAAGCTACTCTGGTGGTATTGCTAATAAAGGGGTGTTAAAGGGGACTCGAGTTGATAGCCTTACTACTCATGATCATTCAGGTTCTTACTTGGATGAAACCAGGCGAAACCATGGATTAAGTAGGTTTGACATTGAACTTGATGGGTATGGAGGATTCTTGCTAAAATTTAATGATATTGATGCCAATTGCATTAGCCCTTCAGTGGTTAATATGCTTAGGATACCATGCTACAAATTGAAGCATTCTTATGAATTTAACGGAGTGTGGGTTTCTGAAGAAGCCAAAGTGCTTATATCTAAAGGGGATTATAAGGAGTGTGTGCGGTGTGATGTATATCCTTTGCGTTCTTGTGATGTTTGGCTAGGTGCACCCTAGTTGCACAGTAAAGAGTTTAAATATAGTGCTAAGAGTGATGTGTATCATCTGAGCATGCACCAAAAGTTTTATGACTTCGTGCCTAGGGGAAGAAGAGTTAAGGCATCGACTAGTGAACACCATTGTCCTAGTCAAAGAGAAAGTGAGAAGAGAACCACCAAGAAGGTGAGCCCCAAACTGCATGACTCTAAGTCAAGTGGTTCACCTACGAAGAATAGGGCGTCAAGTGATAGTTCTCTACTTCCCAGATTTCAGGTTGATGTGAAGAGCCCGTCTACTCTGGCTAAGGGCATTCTTGGGGCTCATCCCAACTCGCCCGAACATGAGAGATAAAAGATAGAGAAGAGTAAGGGAGTGACTGGTGACAACTCTCAAGTGGAAAAATGAGAGTATGTGTTGAGTGATATGAGTGGGTTGTCACCTCAATCTAAACTTGACCTTGAAAGAAAAATGAGAGAAGAGAGAGGGAAAAAAATAATTGAGAGTGAGGGTACCCCTTATTCTAATGCTAACTCTTCATCATCATCATCATCATCATCTTCTTCTTCTTCTTCTTCTTCTTCTTCTTCTTCTTCTTCTTTTAGCTATCATGCAGGAATTCTTGAAGGCAAGCCGATGGAGCCTCAATCATGCTCTAAGATGGAAAGGCAAGGTGATGGAGATTCTCATTGTGAGCTGCAAGGTGGAGGAGCTTGTCAAGACAATTCAAGTGCTTTAAGTGATCAAGGCAGCAACTCGAGTGTAAGTATTAGTTCTTCTTTCAATGAGTATAATAATTTCTTGTCTTGTAAGAGAGTTAGTAATAATCTACTGGTTGCTAATTTGGATGAATATAATGTGTTTGCAACTAATATAGGGTCTAGTGGTCAACTTATGTGTGAGCATGAGTCACTAATTGAGGAAGTTTGCAAGTCACATGATGATGTGAATCGTTGGTTCCATGAACCTCTTTTTAGTGATGAAAAAGTAGTTGATGAAAATGTGGTTGATCATGTTATTAAGTTTTACTATGACACACCAGTCGTATTTAATAGAGGGAAAGATGAATTGTTTGATCATCATATTTTTTTCTTTTGATAACATATTTGAGATTGGTGGTCTTGCGAGTCTTAGTAAGGTTGAAACTTGTTCCAAGGAGTCCCTAGTGAATGAAATGGATAGGGTTGTACAAAATGACTCCTTAGATGATGATAAATCTGGTTTTGATACTTCACCTTTGTTAGGTGATGAGTTTGAGAAGCTTGCTTTTACTAACCCTTTGTTTGGGGGAATTTTTAATAGGCGTGGTAACTTATATCGAACTACTAGAACTAAGAGTCAACTCCGCACCAATAAAGTGTCATTATCCTACTATGGACTATCTATGTAAAACAAGAACTAAGAGCTCGTTGAGGTGCTCGTTGAGAGCACTAAAATTCTGCCCAACAATAAGCAAACCAACGCCCCAACAGTGTAGCTCGCTAGGTAGCTTGTTGAGCTCTTCTATGCTCGGCCTCAAGTCCCAAGCAACGCCCCTCCATCTTCTAAGCTTTCTAAGGTGTTCATTGAGTCCTCCAACATGTTGCCCGCTCCTCCAAAACTCACGAATATGCCTTGCCTCAGTTTGGACTGCATCACCTATTATTGGGCCTTCGAAGGAAAAAACAAAGCAAGATGAAGCAAATGTATAGAAGTCAACACATAAGAAAAACTAGGTCGCGGATCGTTCTAAATGGAGAATTTGCTCCTGATACCATGATAGCAGATGAAAGGATTGATACAGAGGGTAGTTACCAAGATAAAGAGTTAATTCTCACAAGTACAATTACGGTTCCTACTTTACATTGAGAAAACTACCTTAATATATACATTAACTAAACTTGACACCTGGACAATACTAAACTTAACACCTGGACTAGTAATTAACCACTTAATCTAATCTATAGATAATAAAACTGATAAAACTAATACTCCCTAATTCAAACAAATAGTATAAACTAATATAACACAAAAAGAAATTTAATCCCAACAGGATATAGTACTTCTAATAATTTGGCAAGAGTTGAAAATCGTGTCCGGAGTGGTACTTCTACTGTTTGTAATTGCCCTTATATTTAGCTTATAATATTAGTCTACTATTACCAAACAAATCAACAAAACACAATCTGTCGAAAATATTGTTTGAACTAGAGGAATAGATCTTATAAAATTAGATTACATAACTTTTCACGACTTTATGGACTCATTTTTAGAAAAACAAGATTGGCGAGTCCACCCCATGGAATATGAATAGCTTTGTCCCTCAACACGTACTCTATAACAATTTGTATGCACATATTCGAAAGCAATAATTGATGATATCACATGATATAGATCGTACAACCTTAAGTTAATAATCCTCTAAACTAGTTAGCACAATATAGATTATAATAGTAGACCATGTTTTAGTCATTAACGTAACTAATTCCCCTTTAAAATAAGGCAGCTAACTTGGTAAATTACCATATAAAAGTAAATAATCCCAAAGTTGAACACAGTAGTACTAGATTATCACACTAGCTACATATATAAACCCTCCTAAATGGAAAAACTTTTAAAACTTTTTCATCATGTACAGAATTACAAATGTTAACTCTGATCTCCCTTAAAATCTAAACATTCGTTGTTCATTACTCCTTACACTATTAGAGATATTCTTTCGAAGAGAAGAGACAGTGTAATTCCGCGTGACGAACTCTTTCATTTAGTGTTCGTGCGATTCTCAATTATCAATCCATCGTACCATATGAGAGAAGACGATGCAAACACACACATGGCCCTGTAAAGGAAAAGATTTGAAAAGGCCATGCAAAGTTAGAATAAAATATATATGAATGCATGTCAATATGACACGTACTTGGACCAAAGGGTCCTAAGCTAACCTTAGAGCTTAAATAGGAATATACTAAAATTCTGCATGGCTGGCTACCAATATAAAGTGATGGAGGTGAGGTATGGGAATTCAAAGAGCAAAGCCATATCCACCGCTGATCTCACCAATTCACCATCATGGGGTAGTTAATTTAACATGTCATCGATCCAAGCAGACAAGAGATTTTAAATCCAAATTTTGTCGTCATGCAAAAAAAAAATGGCAATCAAACCTTTACTAAGAAGGTATGGTGAAACATAATATTAGGGACCGTTTGATTATCGGGATTTGGAGATAATCTCGCGACATCAAATTCGATAATATATTATTCTTCGTATGACTGCACTCGGATTTTTGGAATAACTAACGACACTGATTGTTTTTATACTAGAACTAGAATTAAATAAACCCGGACAAAATAAGTAAAAATAATGAAATTGTCATTCTGCTAAAGCCCTTTTCAATTTTCTCAAAGAAGATCAAAGTTAAAATTGAAGTTGCATTTTGCCTATGTTTATCCAACTTAAAATTATAAACATAAAATTTTAGATTATACATCATAGACTTCATTCTTCATTAAATGAGTCAAATAAATCACAAGTATTGATATCAACGGATTATTAATCTCAATATTACAATTAATCTCTACATCATAATTTCAACATAATTTAGTCTGTAAACAAGCGATCATTTTTAAAATCTAAAACATGATTTCTTTAATAGTTTAATCCATAACACGATCACACGATTAAACAACTATAGGGATCTTTAGGGATGGAGTTGGGAAGAAAAGAGTACTGCTTAAAAGCTTAGCTTGGAGCAGGACAACGATAACGCACAGGCCAAAGGTTTGCCCATAAAAGTTTATACGTGTCGATTTAACCAATTACCAATGTGAGAAAACCCAATTGACTTGTTTGCATCTCTCAGTATCGTACATAGTAGTAGCATTAACAGTCTAAAGTTAAACAAAGTGAAGCCAAGGAGGGAAAAAAAGGAATTTCCTCATAACTTCTCTCTGTAACTTTCTCCTTTCTTTTCCATCCCCTTTCCATTTTAAAGGAGAAATTATATTAAATGAAGAAGTGTGCCTTTCATGATGTTCTTTGATTCGTTGGTCCACATACATTAATCGGAAGATAAACAAGAATATAAGGCTTTGTTACAGTAAAGTTAATCATACTTTTAAATTTAATAAATAACATGTTACATAGTTACTATTTCGAGCTGTTAGGTGGACATGGGAGAACCACCTGTTAGACACATGCGTTCATACTTTATTTTAGTGTCTTTCAAAGGGTACGTACATGATCCCACTACTATGGTGTTTGACCATCTTTTATTAGGTAATATGCATTTATTTTAAAATATTTTTCCACTTTCTTAACCAATTTTCCTCATTTTTTGGGGGATGAATTTTCATAGGTAGAACATAAAGCTGTATTAAATCATTGAGCGATTGTTTTTTTCTTTTTCTCTAAATTCATGCAAGTGTCAGAATATGATTTTTTTTTTTTTTTCAATGAAGATGAGCTTATGATTGGGTACCATTTGAAGATGCATGTGTAATGCTTGATTGGTAGAAAGGGAAGGAAAAAATCTCCCGTTCTTTTGTTTGATATTTTGTAAGGGAACAACTAATTATTTCGGGTTTCACAAGTCCAATTGTAACTAGAGAGAACAATTTTTTATTTTATTTTTTAAAAAAAAAATCACTTAATAAACTTCACTCTCTTTTGTAGTTTTCGTGAAACCATACTAGGGAAAAGAAAATAATCTCGTTTGGTGATACAGTTTTCCCTTACATACTTGATTTTGGTAGCTATGTATTTCAAAATAAAGCTTTTTAATTAAAAACTATATATATTATCAGAGCACCTAATAGCATCTACAGATAAACCTTCTAGAATATGAGATCGTAATTTATGAATAAAGCAGATTAATTATTACAACATGTAATTACTTGACCCCTAATAACTTGTATATAACCTAAACTAAAATTATTCGTCTATAATTTGTACAAGATTTAGTCATTGCAATTATCATCCGTTTATTGGCTGTCTTGAATAAGAAGCTACGCGAGCGCGATTAGAAGATGTCAGTTTTCTGGGTACTTGAAACACCAGATATTTTCTTGGAATGACAAATTCAATTATGAAAAATAAGTATATAATACAAGAACACAAAATAAAAAGAGAGAAAAATCCAAGAACCTTGTTCCAAATACCAAGAATATTACCTAAAAATCCAAATCATATCATTTAGGCTCTGATCATGTGCCAACTTTTTTTTATTCATTACTTTGCTGTCCTGCACTTGAATTTCAATCAAACAACATACTTTATTTACTGATTTTAATTGGGTTTAACCACAACAAGCTTATCAGAAATGGTGCCTTCTTCTCAAAGCATTCTCTTTAACCAAATATTACTGTATTGAACTAAATTGGAATAGTACAATAAATCGAATTTGTATTGAGTTTAATTGGTAATTTGCTTGTATTGAAGTGGTGCTCGAACTAAGTAAATTCGAACTAGATAAAAGCTTGAAAAAGTAAGCGGGACAGCGAGTAAGCAGAATGATAAATGAGACAGTGAATAAAAGTATAAGTTGAATATTATATTTCTCATGTCCCCTTTTTTTACAAGTGGACTCTATTTATAATCAAGGGAAAGAATTGTTGGCTCCTGCACTCAAATAAGTTAGGAGATACAAAGCCTGCAGTAAATAATCTGTTAGTATAGGACGATCCCGAGCCCACAAGTTACTTGTATCTCCTTAAGAAATCTAACCCCTCATGTTGCCCAAGGTTCACGGATTAATTTCTCCCAGGATGGAACGGGATAACAGTTCTACCGTAGCGGCACTTCAAACGGTTAGAACACGACGAACACAAAGAACAGAGCAAATCACACGACTCACTTAATATGCAGAAAGGGAGGGGATGCAGTGAGATATGCTTTATGTCAGTGATTTTCTCTGCCCGAGTGTTCCTATCCTCTGCCCGAGGTTTCGTATCCTCTGTCGGAGGTTACGTCTCTATCAGTCTGAGTTTGAGTCTCTGTCCGAGTCTCTATCTCAGAGCTTCAGTCTATGTCTGTGTATATATTGTCTGTCGTCTGTCTGTCGTTATCAAGGACTGACAAATGATCAGTTTATATAGACATCCAAGGGCAGGTGAAGAGACACACCTGGTGATTAATGAGAAAACGTGGGAGACTTAATTGTCCACTAATGACTGACTTCAATGTAGAGCAATTAATCTACCACTACTGACTGACTTAATTGTGGAGGAATTAATCTACCACTAATGACCGACATTAATGAGAAGACGTGGAGGCTGCCCGGGTACTGAACTCACTTCAGCTGCCCGTTGCTGACTCACTTCAGCTTACCGTTACACAAACGGAGCTGCCCGTTACACAAACGGATAAAATATTAATTAATTAGTATTTTAGTTTTGTTGGTCCAAAAATTTAAGTCAATCAATCATATCAATTGTCCAAATCCGAATCCGAATCCGAATCCGAATCCGAAGCCGAGACGAGCGAGCGACGACGACGGCGCGAGGCTTCCCTTCTTCTCAACCCTTTTAAGAGCTAAGAGAAGTAAATCTCTATTTAAACCCAACAAAATCTTTTTCCTCTACCAATGTGGGAGAAAGTGCATTTCCCTACAAAAGGGAACCTTTCCCAACAAAAGGGAACCTTTTCACTTTTTACCCATTTCCCATTCACATTCTTCCATTAAACCCAACAATCCCCCACATGAATGGGGAATGGCTGAATGACACATGCATGACTGACTTGTGTGATTTGCAAGAAAGAATTAGTTGCATCTGGATAAGTAGGTTTCCCTTTGAACTTTCCGTAGTGAACATACATCGGATATACTCGATCAATCGGTAGATTTGATATCTTTGAACCGTCGAACTTTTGTGTATACCTAGACAACGTAAGTCACACAACTAACCCTTAACCGTCTTTGGTTCTCACTGTTGTGTTCGTTTCAGCCATGAACACCGCCTGGTTTCATAAGTGCTTAAAGAATTGGCCAAACAGAATTCTCCTTGAAGCGGCTTCCACTTCACACTTACATAGGTGATTTCTAAACGTGTAATCCTATAGATATACACTGTTTGATAATTACAATATCAAACTTAGATAATCATTAAAAAATGCCTTTAGCATTTTATCCTTGGTACTTGAACATTGTCTCATCACGAGAATGGACCAAATATTTAATTGACAATATTGGACCGTCATACACAACTTTGTATTCTCCTTGAACCTAGTTCTTGGGATCTCCAGTCTCCTAGGTAGAGTTGCCGCCGTGATGACTTGTCCTTGGCCATAGTCCCATTCCCTTCGATGAACATTCAACCGCCTCTCTAGTTAGGCCTTTTGTAAGCGGATCCGCCACATTATCCCTTGACTTCACGTAGTCAGTGGTGATAATTCCTCTAGAGAGTAGGTCCCTAACGGTTTTATGCCTTCGTCGTATGTGACGATTCTTACCGTTATACATGACATTCCTCGCTCTTCCTATAGCCGATTGACTGTCACAATGTATACAAATTGGTGTCAATGGTTTAGGCCAGAACGGAATGTCTTCCAAAAAGTTCCGAAGCCATTCAGCTTCTTCACTGGCTTTATCTAAGGCTATGAATTCAGCTTCCATAGTAGAGCGGGCAATACACGTTTGCTTGGACGATTTCCAAGACACCGCTCCTCCACCAAGTGCGAAAATATATCCACTTGTGGACTTAGAATCAGTTGCGCCGGTGATCCAATTGGCATCACAATAGCCTTCAATGACTGCAGGATACTTGTTATAATGCAATGCAAAGTCTTGGGTGTATCTTAAATATCCCAAAACACGTTTCATTGCCATCCAATGGGTTTGATTGGGATTACTCGTGTATCGACTTAGTTTACTTATAGCACAAGCTATATCTGGTCGAGTACAATTCATGACGTACATCAAACTTCCCAAAACATGTGCATAATCCCTTTGCGACGTGCTTTGACCTTTGTTCTTCTTAAGAGCAAGGTTTACATCAATAGTAGTCTTTGAAACTTTAAAATCCAAATATTTAAATTTTTCAAGAACACTATTGATGTAGTGAGTTTGAGACAACGCCAGACCTTGAGGAGTTCTATGGATCTTAACACCCAGAGTTAAGTCCGCAACTCCTAAGTCTTTCATATCAAATTTGCTAGTCAACATGCGTTTCGCAGCATTGATATTGGCAATGTCATTGCTCATTATCAACATGTCGTCCACATATAAGCAAATAATGACTACATAATTAGGAGTGTTCTTAATGTAGACATATTTGTCACACTCGTTAATTTTAAAGCCATTTGACAACATTGTATGATCAAATTTTGCATGCCATTGTTTAGGTGCTTGTTTTAGTCCATAAAGTGACTTAACAAGTTTACACACCATCTTTTCTTTACCTGGAACCGCAAACCCTTCAGGTTGTTCCATGTAAATCTCTTCCTCCAAATCCCCGTTTAAGAACGATGTCTTAATGTCCATCTGATGGATTTCCAGACCATACACGGCGGCTAACGCTATTAACATCCGTATCGATGTTATTCTGGTTACCGGTGAGTATGTGTCAAAGTAGTCAAGACCTTCTTATTGTCTATATCCTTTAACAACAAGCCTTGCCTTGTACTTGTCAATAGTGCCATCAGCTTTGATTTTCCTTTTGAAAATCCACTTAGAACCTAATGGTTTGTTTCCAGGAGGAAGATCAACCAACTCCCAAGTATGGTTGCTCAAAATAGATTCTATTTCACTATTGACTGCCTCTTTCCAAAATGGAGAGTCTGAAGAAGACATAGCTTCTTTAAACGTCCGAGGCTCACTTTCCAAAAGAAAAGTGACAAAGTCATCTCCAAATGAAGTAGAAGTTCTTTGACGCTTGCTTCGTCTTGGTTCTTCCTTATTTAGTGACTTTCCTTCCCGAGGTCGTTTGGATCGTTCACCAACTGACTCACATTCCTTCTTATACGGATATATAGTTTCAAAGAATTCAGCATTATCTGATTCCATCACCGTATTAACATGAATGTCGGGATTTTCTGATTTATGAACCAGAAACCGATATGCTTTACTGTTTCTAGCATACTCAATGAAAACACAATCAATTGTTTTCGGCCCAATCTTAACCCTTTTGGGTTTTGGGACTTGCACTGTAGCCAAACACCCCCATACTTTGAAGTAATTCAAGTTGGGCTTCCTTCCTTTCCACTTTTCATAAGGAATGGACAGTGTTTTGCTATGGGGAACTCGATTGAGTATTTGATTAGCCGTGAATAAGGCTTCCCCCCACAAGTTCTGGGGTAGACCCGAACTTATTAACAAGGAATTCATCATCTCCTTTAAGGTTCGATTTTTCTTTCCGCAATCCCATTAGATTGAGGCGTGTAGGGGGCAGTTGTTTGATGAATAATGCCATATTCCAAACACACTTGTTCAAAAGGAGATTCATATTCTCCACCCCTATCACTTCTTATCATTTTGATCTTTTTGGTAAGTTGCGTTTCAACTTCATTTTTGTATTGCTTGAATGCGTCAATTGCCTCATCTTTACTACTAAGTAAATAAACATAGCAGTAACGAGTGCTATCGTCAATAAAAGTTATGAAATACTTCTTTCCACCGCGAGATGGTATTGACTTCATGTCACAAATGTCCGTATGAATTAAGTCTAATGGTTCCGAATCCCTTTCAATTGACTTGTAAGGGTGTTTCGTATATTTAGACTCAACACATATTTGACATTTTGACTTCTCGCAATCAAATTTAGGCAATACTTCCAAATTGATCATTTTCCGCAAGGTTTTATAATTGACATGTCCCAAACGAGAATGCCACAACTTATTTGACTCAAGTAAATAACAAGAAGCTGCAGTTTTATTCATATTGTCAATGACCATTACATTGAGTTTGAAAAGGCCCTCAGTCAGGTAACTTTTCCTACATACAGCTCATTCTTAGTTATTACAACTTTGTCAGAGACAAACACATACTTAAACCCGTTCTTAACGAGAAGTGCAGTTGACACCAAGTTCTTCCTTATTTCAGGAACGTGAAGAACATTGTTCAGAGTCACAACCTTGCCAGACGTCATCTTGAGGAATATCTTTCCATATCCCTCAATTTTCGCCATTGCAGAATTGCCCATGGAGAGCGCCTCATCAGGTCCAGCGGGAGCATATGAAGCAAAGGCTTCCTTCACAGCACAAACATGGCGGGTGGCTCCTGAATCAATCCACCACTCTCTAGGATTTCCAACTAAGTTGCATTCAAAAATCATAGCGCATAGATCAATATCTTGCACTCCTTGAGACAATTTATTGTCTTCAACCATGTTTGCTTGACCTTTTCCATTTTTCCTGTCCTTCTTTGCAGTACGACAGTCTACGGACTTATGTCCACTCTTGCCACAGTTGTAGCAATTTCCCTTGAACTTTTTCTTGGTAGGGTTGGTCTTCCCTCCAGAAGGCTTCTTCCTCTTATTTGGATTATGCTCAACAATATTTGCTCCCGCTATTGCAGCATTTCCACGAGCCTTCTTCTCAGCTGATTTGTTGTCCTCTTCAATTCTTAAGCGAACATTCAAATCTTCAAGGGTCATCTCCTTGCGCTTATGTTTCAAGTAATCATGGCTGCAACTTGAAACGCCTCGTTGATCACCAAACCTTCAGCAAGGAGATCATGTATAATGACTTGAAATTCTTGGACTTGGGAAACAACAGATTTGTTATCCACCATTTTATAATCCAGAAATTTGGCAGCCACAAATTTCTTCAGTCTTATACTTCTTTTCCAATGCATTCCACAGTTTCTTAGACGTTTCAATGTTACTATAAACGTTGTACAAGTCATCTTCCAAGCCACTAAGAATATAATTCTTGCATAGGAAGTCAGAATGAGTCCAAGCCTCAATCACGAGGAAGCGTTCGTTTTCAAGTGTTTCATCAGTCAGGACTGGAGCATCCTCCTTAATAAACCTTTGCAGGCTTAAGGTGGTCAGATAAAAGAACATCTTTTGCTGCCATCTCTTAAAGTCCACACCAGAAAACTTCCCTGGCTTCTCTGCAGGTGGCATAACCGTTGCAGCAGCACGGCTCGGCCCAGCAGCACTAGAAACTGTGGTAGCATTAGCACTCCCAACAAGGACAGTTGTATCCACTCCGTTTGTCATCTCTGCAAAATGACACGAGCAGAAACAAAATCAATAAACTGTTTAAACAATTGGAGTAGGAAAAACCACAAAGGCTTTTAGTCTCCACAAACAGAATATTTCACAATAATTAGGAGTAGAAAACCACAAAGGTTTTAGTCCCCACGAGCAGTAATAAGCAGCACAGGAGTAGAAAATCACAAAGGTTTTAGTCTCCCCGAGCAGATTAATATACAGTATAGGACCAAAAAACCACAAAGGTTTTAGTCTCCTTAACCAGTCTCCTTAAGCAATATTTATTTAAGCGCAGAAAATAAATATCATCGATTTCTTAAGCTTGTTGGTTCTGCACTCAAATAAGTTAGGAGATACAAAACCTGCAGTAAATAATCTGTTAGTATAGGACGATCCCGAGCCCATAAGTTACTTGTGTTTCCTTAAGAAATCTAACCCCCTCACGTTGCCCAAGGTTCACGGGTTAATTTCTCCCAGGATGGAATGGGATAACAGTTCTACCGTAGCGGCACTTCAAACGGTTAGAACACGGCGAACACAAAGAACGGAGCAAATCACACGACTCACTTAATATGCAGAAAGGGAGGGGATGCCGTAAGATATGCTTTCTGTCAGTGATTTTCTCTGCCCGAGTGTTCCTATCCTCTGCCTGAGGTTTCGTATCCTCTGTCCGAGGTTACGTCTCTATCAGTCTGAGTTTGAGTCTCTGTCCGAGTCTCTATCTCAGAACTTCAGTCTATGTCTGTGTATATATTGTCTGTCGTCTGTCTGTCGTTATCAAGGACTGACAAATGATCAGTTTATATAGACATCCAAGGGCAGGTGAAGAGACACACCTGGTGATTAATGAGAAAACGTGGGAGACTTAATTGTCCACTAATGACTGACTTCAATGTGGAGCAATTAATCTACCACTACTGACTGACTTTAATGTGGAGGAATTAATCTACCACTAATGACCGACATTAATGAGAAGACATGGAGGGAAAACGTGGAGGAACTAATCTGCTGATGTTGCTTCAGCTGCCCGGGTACTGAACTCACTTCAGCTGCCCGTTGCTGACTCACTTCAGCTTCCCGTTACACAAACGGAGCTGCCCGTTACACAAACGGATAAAATATTAATTAATTAGTATTTTAGTTTTGTTGGTCCAAAAATTTAAGTCAATCAATCATATCAATTGACCAAATCCAAATCCGAATCCGAAGCCGAGACGAGCGAGCGACGGCGACGGCGCGAGGCTTCCCTTCTTCTCAACCCTTTTAAGAGCTAAGAGAAGTAAATCTCTATTTAAACCCAACAAAATCCTTTTCCTCTACCAATGTGGGAGAAAGTGCATTTCCCCACAAAAGGGAACCTTTCCCAACAAAAGGGAACCTTTTCACTTTTTACCCATTTCCCATTCACATTCTTCCATTAAACCCAACAAGAATGACATTATAAACATATTAATTACACCTTTATGGCCATTACTCCACGTTTGATCGTGGTTGACTCACAATCTTATCCTTAAATGCTAGAGCAACGGTTGACGATTACAAAGATTAGGCCTCGTTTGATGAGGCGTGGTATCTGCTGGGGGTTATGTTGTTATGGTGGTCTTCCCGAGCTCGATGTTTTGAGCTCGGTTTTCCTCTTTTTCCAAGATGGTTTCTCGAGGTGAAGAATCATGATGCCTCTCCTCGTGGGTTTGCTTCGCAGAGTGGGCTCGTGTTATGTTCCGCGACCTTGCTCGAGACCTCGGTGATTTTTCATCCACTACAGATAGTCCCCCCACTCCTCGAGTGGTTGCCAAATCTGTCGAGGAGTGAAATGAATTTAAGGCGGGAGATTGACGTGGCTGTTTTTTGCGCCGTGAATTTTGAAAGCGGCGGTCGTCACTCCATATTCCTATCAATCTTGTGTGGCGATCACTGATTGGTAGTGTTTTCCTGTTTTGTCTTCCCCATGCATTTGTAATCATGGCGTTTTAACCTATATATAGTCGAACCTTTTCTTCTTATTTTTCACACTTCTTCTTGCCTTTAACAGTAAAAATCCTTGAATCTTCTTTCCCTTTGCAGCCCAAAAAATTTTAAAAAAATGTCTCAACAGAATTTACTAAGTTCTTCACCTTCCTTTGTTGACACCATGATTGTTGGTGGGGAATTAGTTAATGTTCCTGAACCGTTGAATATAATCGTTCCTCCTAACTTTACATGGAGGATCTTTCTTGTCCTAGTGGCGTGGATCAAGAACAACGCCCAGCTATGGCTGAAACTGTCGAAGCAGTTGTGGTGGATGACGAGGATGTCGTCATGAAGGATGTTGGTGATGATGGACCTCTCTCAGACGATCTCGAGCTTAAGTTTCACCACGTTATCCCCTCCAAAATTAACCTCTCGAAGTATTTCATTATGCAGCTTCAGACTGAGTCGGAGGTTAGAAGGAAAAAGAATATCCCCGTAAAGGATACGCCGAGTCTGATTACTCAGGCGAATATACGTCTGCTTCGTTCTAATTGCAATTGGGGCCCCGAGGTGAGGGTCGGTATCCCTGCCCTTGAGAGCCGAGTGTGTGACCGAGTTGAAGAGCGTTCCTTCGTTTTCACCTGCCCTTTCAGAAATAAGTTTTCCTCTTCCTATCCCCAAGGTGCTGGACACTTTTGGTCGTACCTACTAGTTATACATAGCCCAAATTGGTCCCGAGATGTGGAGGCACGTTCAATGCCTCGAATTTTTGAGCAAATTAGCTGGGGTCCTTTTCACCCTTGATCCTCTTTTGTACCTCTTCTCTCCCACCCTTCACAAGGATGGAGTTGTTCAAGCTCAATAAGCGAGGCTCGTATTCATTGGTCACGAAGAGTGAGGATCTTGAGGACCGTGGATGGAACGAGCGTTTCGTCCTCCTGCCTACTGACCTTCTTTCCTCGAAGCCCGATTTCCCCGAGCGGTGGAATCGAGCACGTGAGTGTTTTTCTCCTTGTTTATTCATGCTTCGATTTTTCCTTTTTTGACTCTTCGTTCTTTTTTAGCCGAGGTGATCCCAATTGTCCATCTGAAGAATTTGTATTATCAATGCTAAGCCTAGACCAGAAAGGTCGTGGATGGTTTAGGCCACTTTGGATGAGAATCAATGGGCATGCAAACGACATGGTAAGTAATTTTTTCTACCAATCTTATATCTGGTTTAGTTTTTTTGGGGCATCGTGTCTCAGCATTTCATTGTCTCTTCTTTGTTTGCCGGTCTCCCCAAGAGGGCGATCACTGACGAAGGAGAAAAAAATGAAAGAATAAGAGAAATGATAAGAAGGAGGAAGTTCATAAGGTTGGAGATGCTTTAAGTGCCCTACAAAATTTGATTGGGAATCTTTCGAAGGGAAAAGGGGAAAAAAGAAAAGAGGATAAGAATAAAGGGTGACCCCTCGGGGCCAAAACAGGTCGAGTATCTTTCCTCCTGATTTTACCTTTCGTTTTGTTTTTCCAGTCAATCATTCTCTCTTTTTTTCCTTTCAGTTTTGAAAAAGAAAGAGTTATCCTCGGGGAGAACTCCGGAAGCGAAACGGGCTATATTAGAGCCTGTCCCTTTTCCCGAGCTTACTCCTGCTGATGAAGCGAAGAAAAGTCAGGAAGAGGTTATGGTTCCCTCTACTCATGAGCCTGAACCGGTTCAGGTTGTTGATAAAGACATGAGGGGAGTTCCACCTCCGTCTACGGCGACAATGGAGGTGGATGACGCTCGGCCATCTCGAGTGGGAGATAAGACTCCTCGAGCTGCTTCCGAGCCTTCTCCTGATGCATCTTCTTGGAGACAGTTCTGTTACATTGACATTCCTTCCGATCTCTATTTCCTAGATGGCGATATCTAGGTCACGATCAGCCTCCGTGGACTCTTGGGCCCTAAGGAACGCGATCTCTTTAAGGATTCCTATATTTCTAATTTGATGGCTGATGCTGCTCAGCATGCCATTCATGTACGCTCCTTTTAGTTTTTCCTTTTTAGCTTTGTATTTGCTTCCTTTCGTGACTCTTTGAATTTTTCCTTTGCAGTGCCACATCAATTCCATCAGGGCTACCGAGATCGAATGCCGCCGAGATGAAAATCTTGGCAGTTGAAGGCAGGATGGAGGCGAGAGCGAGCAGGTCTTGAGGCCCAATTGAGTGGTCTTGAGAAAGAGCTATTGAGTGCGAGGCTCGAGTTGGACCAAGCTAAAAATGCTGCCAATAAATCTGACCTCGAGATGATCAAAGCCCTCAAGGCTAAATCTATTATTGAGGAGAGGATGACCCATTTGAAAGAACTTTGTGACGCTGAGCTGAAGAGGGTGAGAACCGAGGCTCAGTTAGCTATTAACGAGAGGGCCAAAAAATTCCATGCTAACTTGTAGCAAAAGCTGCTTAAAATGAATGAAATGGCTGGGGAGAAAGAGCAATTGGCCAAGGAGAAAGATCAGCTTGAAAGCGAAATTAAGTTTTTGAGAGGTAAGGTTGATTCTTTCAACTCGAGGTGGGGAATGGGGAGGACTCGGACCAAAGTTGTTAAGAACTGGGCCGTTATTCAAACGAGGCTAAAGACTCTGAAGGAGTGTCACGGTTGGGTTGACCTTAATGCCGAGATTGCCAAGGCCGAGAGCGATGCTGCTGTGGCCCAGAAGCTGATGGAAAATCTCCCTTCGAGCAGCGAGAGCTCAGACGAAGGAGGTGATGACTCCAAAGCGGAAGCTTAGAGTAGTGCTTTTTTTCGGTTTTGCTTACGTTCGGTTAAAGCCATCGTTCTGCTTATTTTGTAAATACGTGGGCCTCTAAGCCCTTTTATTAATGAAAATTCTCTTTGTGGAAATATTGAATTTGTTTGCAAGACTTTTAGTACTTTTCATTGTTTCGAGCTAGCTTAGGATGACGTCTCGCCCTCAACCTACAGGCTTAACTTATGATTGGCTATATTTATCAAATGACAATAAAAAGATGTTGAATCAAAGTTTATTTCATTGATCGGATGCGTCTGTATGCCTTTATCCTTTATTACAATAAATGTCTGGTTATAACAAGACTTAGATGAAGAGACTATAAGATCATAATAGCGTGAACTCATTTGAGCAAGTCCCCTAGGGTGATCCTTGGTGAGGTAATTGCTCGTTCCCCGAGGGCTTTACCTGGTGAAGTCCCTGGTTGCCGAGTCTTTATTTTTCATTATTTTCTTGGCCCGATCGGGGCGACTGTACTCTTCATTGCAATTGAATAACATTCTCGTGCTATTCGTTGCTCTTCTCGGATGGCTCTTACTCCCTATGGAGTTAGAAAATTGATCACTTGATGCAGGGTTGATGGCACAGCCTCCATTTTGTGGATCCAAGGCCTTCCAAGAATGACGTTGTAGGCCATGTCCTCGGCCATCACTTGGAAAGTTGTTTTCTTGTTTACCCCTTCTGCAGTAGTTGTGAGGTTATTTCCCCCCAAAGTCTTTTCAGTGGAGTTGTTGAATCTTGTTGATATAGTTGTCTTTGGGACGACTAGGTCTTTCAACCATATTTTCTTGATTGCTCCATACTTGATAATGTTCACCGAGCTGCTGGGATCAACTAGAGCTTATTTGACGTCACAGTCATTGATCCTGAGCGTGATAACTAGCGCGTCATGATGGGGGAACATCATCCCATCGCAATCTTCTTTACTGAAAACCATATCTTTACTTGATTCACCAACTCTTGTTCTCTTCTCTGCGGTACTCGATAATTTCACAATTTTCTTTGCAGTGGCAAAGTTTATTCCATTTACCTCCGAACCCCCAGTGATGACATTCACTACCCTCTTTGGTGACTGTGCTCGATATGGTTGCTCTTCTCTTCTATTCTTCGAGTAGTTGTGTTTTCCTTTGTCAAATATTTGGCTAGCACTCCCTTCTTAAGCAGATGTGCCACCTCAACACGCAACGCTTTACAATCCTCAGTTGCGTGCCGGTAATCCATGTGGAATTCACAAATTTTAAGTTCGGTCTCTTTTACTCGGGGGTGTCCTCCTGTCTTTAGGTAATCTCACACCTTGGTCGGTCATCTCTTTGATCGCATTTACCAGCTCGGAGGTTGATATGTTGAAATTGTATTCAGAAATTTGAAGCAAATCTTTCTCCTTAGATACCATAGACGGGCCCGAGGATTTTTGATTGGAGGATGATCCAGATTTTCCTCCAAGCCTCTAGCTCACGTGTTGATGCCCCTCGAGGCGCTGATTTACATGCTGCTTTTGAGCTCCGTGGTATGGTTCATATCGATTTTTTGAGTTCCCTCGTAGCGCATCGGCGCGTCGAGAGGACTCAGATCGACCTCGCTAGGAGTGGCCCGATCCTGTCCTCCTCCACTCTGCTTCCTCAAGCCTGATCTTTGTTGTGGCTCGGTCATGCAATTCATCCCAAGTTCGAGCTTGCCACTGCTGGAGCTCGTTCTTTAACTCAGCTGCAGCCTCTGAATTACCCACATTAAGGTTCTTTTCGAAAGACATGACTGCCAAACTGTCATCCATCTTTGGTAGGTCCATTCTCTCGGCCTGAAAGCGTTCGAGGAAATCCTTGATGGGCTCGAGGTACCCTTGTTTTACGTCAAAGATATCCTCCTTTCTCTTGAGGATCTTTTGGGCCCCAATGTGAGCTTTGATAAACATATCAGCTAATTCGGCAAAGCTGGAAATGGACTCGGAATGGAGGAGCATGTACCAACGTAACGCCCCTTTTTCCAAGGTGTCGGCGAATTTCTTCAAGAATATGGATTCTTTTTCAATTGGGGTTAAATCGTTACTTTTAACCATGGCCATATATTCCATAATATGGTCGACTGGATCTGTCGTCCCATCGTATTTGTCGTCCCATCGTATTTGAAATGTTTTGGGACGGGTGCTGGAGCAGCTTCAGGCTTGAAGGGTAGTTGGCGACATTTTTCGATATCCAGCGTTCGTTGAGGTTTTCGAACCCCTGGCACATTTTCAAGCAGTTTTTCCATGATGGCCTCGAACTCTTTTTTCGAAGTCGGACGCGACGCTTCTTTGAGACATTGTGGGGACTATAGTCCCGAGACCCCGGACGCGATCCCATTTGGGAGACTTCCCATGCTGGTCCCGATGGGAGTAGCGTTGGGGTTTCCTCACTACTAGAAATTATCAGTTTTGTGTCACAGTTTAGAGACGGAATTCCCTCTCTAAAAGGAGTTTGGAGACAGAATTCCGTCTCTGCGCGTCCTTTGCCAAAAGCCGCGTCGTTGGCCAACTTGGAGACGGAATTCCGTCTCCAAATCAAAAAGTGACTGGCGCACTGACACATGCTTGAAGACGGAATTCCCTCTCCAAGCATTAAATTAATTAATTAATTTGATTAATTTAATGCTTGGAGAGGGAATTTCGTCTCCAACATGAAATGTATATATTATTTTTATAGTTTAGAGACGGAATTTCCTTTTCAGGCATATATTTAAAAATTATTTTTATTGTTTAGAGACGGAATTTCCTCTCCAGTAAAAAATTTAAAAATTATTTTTGTTGTTTAGAGACGGAATTCCCTCTCTAGTAAAATAAGTAAAAAAAATTTCGGTTGGTTCCGTCTCTAACTATATTAATCCTGCTAAATAAAAACATTAGAAATTCGCTACAAGGTAACTAAAAACCAAAAACCACCTGTTTAACATAAAACAAAGCCACCACGGCCAATTAAACAATTCTACGTACATGTTTCATCATTAAGCATTCAACACAAATAAAAACTAAAGTATTTAATTAGTAACATGTTCACAAACTTAACAAACCATGAGACTAATCTGCCCCTTGGGAGGAGACACTTCCTTGCTCCTTATCCCTCCAAATCTTTGCCACAATTTACTATAATTTCTTCACATTCTCACGGTCTTCCTGTAACGACCCTCAAATAGTCGTTACGGGATCCGGGACCTCGATTTGTGTGTCAAAAGTCCCAAAAGCTCCGTTAAATCATTTATGACCCGTCTGTGAAATCTGAGTTGAAACGGAGTCCGTTTGATAGGTTTTCGAGAAAAGGATCCGTTTATGAAATTCCGGAAAGGAATTTGGGGTTTCGATAGGTCGTTTTGAGTAAACGAACCCCGATGGAAAATCCGAGCGCACCGTTAGGTCCGTCTCGTTATTTATGATATGTAGCAACCTTCAAAATTGAAAACGGACCTCGTTTGATAGGACTTTAGATAAAGTCCCCGTTTCGGAAGTTTAAAAGAGTTAAAAGAGGTTTCCGAGCTCGATTTGTGCAAATGAGCTCCGATGAGAGATACGAAAGTTCCGTTAGGTTCGTATAGTCATTTGTGACTTGTAGCAACTTTCGGAATTGGATTCCGAGGTCGTTTGGTTAAATTTCGCTATTTTGGCGAAAGTCGAAAATTAAACCTTTGCCGTGGGACCCACTTTTTGAGTTCTGGAGGTCCGAATGGAGTTCCGTCTTGACGAGCATGTCACCCAAGTATTTTATGGCTTGTGTCCAAAATTTGGGATCATTCCGAGCTTCGTAGGGTCCCGTTTTGCCCCTAAAACAGTAGAAAATCTGGTGCGACTTTTCTGTTCTGTTTTGGCTCAAACATTCGGATAAAAGCTGATTTTCCGGCCAATCCGTAAGGAATTAGGAAAAACTCAAAACATGAAAGTTGTAGCCCTTTGAGTTGTGGTTCTAATGGCACCGGTTTCAGGTCATTTGGACATTTCTATCAAACGTTATCTTTTTTTCAAAAGAAGCTGTCACAGAGGCAAAAAAAAAAAAAACTGCTATAAAAAGGCCATTTCGGTTCATAACTTATAAAAATCATTTGGTGAGCTCTTGAGACAATTTTTGGGTATTTCTTGAAGACCCAATCATGCTTACACTTAAGGTAAGCCCTTTCAATCCATCTTTATGTTGATTAACACAAGAATCAAAGGGTTGATTCTTGGAAATGGGTTAGAACCTTAGATTCTTAAGAATTGGGGAAAGACATCGAGCAAGGCTCGCATGTGGAATCTAAGTGTACTTTTGGACTCACGGGAGCGTGGGGAGTCCGGAAAAGTACATTTTGTAAATTTAGGGCTCGGCCCTACCCGGGGGCATTTTGGTAATTTTTACCCTAGGATGCCTATAGGCTTAAATAGCTATAATTGAGCACTCATATGTGCTATCTCTTGTCTTAATAGACCTAGTGGAGAGTCCTTCACGGACAAGGCGAGCGGGAAAGGAGATTCTTCCCGGCATTTGAGCCCGAATTTCGAGGTAAGTGAGACTGGACCTCTATTGTGCTTGTGGGCTCTTCCTTTATGCTAGTATGCTTCATGTACGCATATATATACCTAACAATGGTTAGGATTAATGATGTGAATTACTTGCTATTATTGTTTGTTATAAATAGCGAGATTGTGACTCGACCGAGGTATGTGCCGGTCTAAACGCTACGTCGAGGTAGCTTAAATTTATATTGTAGTAACGCTTGCTACGCCATGCTTAGATAGCAAGAACTTGGGACATGGCCGAGGATGTTGCCGGCATGTCATGATAAATGTCTTGCCGAGGATTTTGCCGGCTTTTGTATGATATTGGTACTTGATTTGTTCACGTGCCGGGTTGGGTAGTGCTGTCTATACGTAACCTTGGGTTGGACGACATGGGAGTAGGGATTGTACCCCCAAACTGTGGTCGGGTTAACCTTCGCCTTACGTTCAGCTAGCATAACCAACCTGGGTTACGGTGACTGTGAAATATTATCGTTATTAATATTTCTGTTATTATTTCTGTTATTGTTATTAATGTCGTGGATATTAATACTGTTAGAGGGACACTTGACAGGGGGTGTGGTGTCGCCTATACTATGAGATGTGTCACACTTGACGGGGGGGTGTGGTGTGGACACTTGATCTTTGAGATGTGACACACTTGACAGGGGGTGTGGTGTGGTCACTTGATTTATTGAGATACGACGCACTTGACAGGGGGTGTGGTGCGATCGTAGACAGATTTGAGTTGAGCCAACGACTACGGGTCGTTGGTCTACTTATTCATGATTGTGATAGTGACTTCGGGTCACGGTATATGGTTGATACTTAGTAGTGGTGTTGCTAGTCCATCGTAGGTCTAGGTTAGTCGGCACGGGAGTAGAGATTGGACCTCCAAACCGCCGCTGAGTTGACCTATGCCTTACGTTGGATGGGCATAATCCTTGAGACTTCTGGTTACTACTTGTGTGTATGGAATGTGTTACATCTATTTGTGATTTCACTACTTTATTGTATGATTACTATCGTATGTTGTTGCTTATGATGCATGTAGCGACTTGTCCCGCAAGGGTACCTTAGCGGGCCTGTCGGTGATCTTACTGGGCTTCGGCTCATAACTTACTCTGCTACGTGCGCAGGTACTTCATCCAGTCAGCAGCCCGGACGTTAGCGGTTCCCGAGGCTTCTGAGACTTTTGATTGAGGTGAGCCGACCACACAGACCGTGGTGGCATACCGCCGGAGTCACTTAGAGATAGGACTCAGATTTCTTTGATGTATATTCATACTTTATTGAGTCACTCTTAGAATGCTCCAATTCTTTTGTGGATATATTCTTTTGGACTTCACCCTTTTATATTTATATATCCATTTATGATCTTTTCACATTATTGTTCTTTTCCGCATCTTGTCTCATTGGTTCGCCTAGGCAAATGTTGTTTAGGTGCCATCACGAGCCCTTGGAAATTGGGTCGTGACAGCTTGGTATCAGAGCCCTAGGTTCTAATTCGAGTCCTAGGAGTCTTGGAGCAGTGTCTGAGTAGAGTCTTGCTTATGGGTATGTTGTCGACCATACTTATGAGCGAGAGGCTACAAGGGCATGTTAGGAAATGTTTTCCCTTCATTTCATCTCTATTCGTGCTGAGTAGCTTATATAGGTGCTGACCCTTTTTCGTGTATTGTATCAGATGGCGAGGACGCGAGCATCCTCAGCCAGGAGGGCTGCATCTTCTACACCCGTGTCTGCGGGAGAGCCATCAGCACCTACGCAGCCGCCAGCTGCTAAGAAGACTCGGGCAGGTCGCCTGTCAGCCACTAGGCAGGACACAGCTATCCCTACGGTGTCCGCAGCGACTCTGTCAGCATCTATTTCCCCTGTGCCTGCTGTTGTGCCAGGCACCGTTGTGATCTCTTCAGAGGAGTATATGAGACTGATGGCCTTGTCTAGCCATCAGGTCTCTGTCAGAGATGATGTTGCAGCTCCTGTTTCGGCTCCTCAGCCGACCACACCTGTTATGAGCACGCCTACTTCTGAGGCTGCTCCTGATCATATTGCCCAGCCTTCTGCTTCTGCTCCTCAGGCAGGTCCTGTTATTTCTACTCCTCCTATGGGCACTGAGGAGGTTGCCAAGAGGATAGAGTCATTCATGAAGCTTCAGCCTCCAGAGTTCGACGGTACCTCAGCTACATGTACTGCCCAGAGGTACATTCAGAAGTGTGAGAAGATTTTGACAGTTCTTGGTACTAGAGACACCTTAGGGGTGCAGTGTGCTTCTTTCAGATTATCGGGAGATGCGGAGACATGGTGGGTCTCCATGATGCGGCAGAGGTCTAGTGACCTCCTTCCTTTGTCTTGGGCTGAGTTCGTGTCTATGTTCATGAGCAGGTTCGTGCCCCAGAGTCAGCACGATGCTCAGAGGCGCGAGTTTGAGGGGTTGAGGCAGGGAAACCTGTCTGTTTCATAGTATGACACCAGGTTCTTGTGGTTGTCTCAGTTTGCGCCGGCTATGGTGGCTCAGGAGAGGGACAAGGTCCTCCGGTTTGTTGAGGGTCTTCATCCCCGCTTGCAGGTAGCTGTTGCCCCTGATATGGGCAACAAGGCATATTTTGAGATAGTTGATGTGGCGCGGCGGATGGAGGATATCTTCGCCAGGGCTGACGCGGAGAGGGCGGCCAAGAGATCGCGTCAGTCTGGTGGGTATAGTGGATCCGCTAAGAGGGGTCAGGGTCATCAGGGCCGTTCTCAGTCTAGGCCCCAGGCTGCTGCTTTGCCTGCCCAGGATTTTTCTTCAGAGACCCCGAGGCCTCAGTCATCCCAGAGGCGGGGTGGCTCTTCGCAGTCTGGTCCGCCGCAGTGCGGGAGGTGCCATCAGAGGCATCATGGGAGGTGTTCGTCTGGAGGTGGTCATGGCAGAGGTGGTAGAGGCGGTAGAGGAGGTAGAGGTGATGGATGTTTTGAGTGTGGGTCTCCAGAGCACTATGTCAGGAGTTGCCCTTATGTTTCATCAGGTCTCCAGGGATCCGCAGCTATGGTACCATCTGGTCCTCAGGCCGCCAGGCCCGTTTCTCAGATTCCTCCTAGACAGCAGTCTCAGAGAGCTCCGGGTTCAGGAGGCTCGGTGCAGGTCTATGCTATGACTCGTCAGGATGCTGAGGCATCCAATGATGTCATCACAGGTATTATTTCTGTCTGTGGCCGCGATGCTTATGCTCTTATTGATCCGGGGTCTACCTATTCGTATGTGTCGCCGGGATTTGCCCCTTGCTTGGGCAGGGATCTGGTCTTCTTAGATGATCCCTTTATGGTTGCCACCCCTGTCGGGTCTTCTATATGTGTAGATAGGGGTTATCGGCAGTGTATGATCTCCATCTGTGGTGTAGAGTCCTTAGTGGACCTGATGCTGCTCGATATGTCTGATTTCGATGTCATTATGGGCATGGATTGGCTGGCTTCCTGTCATGCGACTTTGGATTGCCATGCCAAGTCCGTGACGATCGGGGCAGAGGGTGAGTCTCGGGTTGTATGGAGAGGTTCCAGGCCTTCTCCGAAGAGTAGGATCATTTCTTTCTTGGAGGCGCAGAGGATGATATCTAGTGGGTACGAGGGATATATTGCTTCAGTTCGGGATGTCCGGGCAGAGGAGTTATCCCTTGATAGAGTTCCGGTTGTTTGTGAGTATCCGGATGTGTTTCCTGATGATTTGCCTGGTTTGCCGCCTATGCGGGAGATAGAGTTTTGCATTGATCTATTGCCAGGCACTCAGCCTAAATCTATTCCCTCGTATCGTATGGCTCCTGTTGAGTTGAGGGAGCTGAAGGAGCAGATTCAGGATTTGCTCGATAAGGGCTTCATTAGGCCCAGTGTGTCTCCATGGGGTGCCCCGGTATTATTTGTGAAGAAGAAGGATGGCTCTATGCGGATGTGTCTTGATTACCGGCAGCTGAATAAGGTTACTATCAAGAATAGGTATCCTTTGCCGCGTATTGATGATTTGTTTGATCAGCTTCAGGGTGCTACCTTCTTCTTGAAGATTGATTTGAGGTCGGGGTATCATCAGTTGAGGATTCGGTCTGAGGACGTTTCCAAGACTGCTTTTCGTACCCGATATGGCCACTATGAGTTTCTGGTGATGTCTTTCGGGCTTACGAATGCCCCAGCTGCTTTCATGGATCTGATGAACCGAGTGTTCAAGGCCTACCTTGACTCCTTCGTCATTGTGTTTATCGATGATATCTTGGTTTATTCGAGGAGCAGGGAGGAGCATGAGCAGCATTTGAGAGTTGTTCTTCGGACTCTGAGGGATCAGCAGTTGTATGCCAAATTCTCCAAGTGTGAATTTTGGCTCAGTTCTGTATCTTTCCTAGGTCACGTGGTGACCAAGGATGGGGTGTGTGTTGATCCGAAGAAGATAGAGGCCGTTCAGAGTTGGCCTAGGCCTACTTCTCCTACAGAGATTCGGAGTTTCTTAGGCTTGGCAGGTTATTATCGGCGGTTCGTCGAGGGGTTTTCTTCTATTTCAGCACCTCTAACGAAGTTGACCCAGAAGAATGTTCCTTTCCTGTGGTCCGATGCCTGTGAGTCTAGCTTTCAGAAGCTTAAGACTCTGTTGACTTCAGCGCCAGTGTTGGCCTTGCCTAGTGGATCCGGGGGATTCACCATATATTGTGATGCTTTGGGTGTTGGCCTGGGTAGCGTTCTGATGCAGGAGGGTAAGGTGATAGCTTATGCCTCGAGACAGCTGAAGGTCCATGAGAAGAATTATCCTGTCCATGATTTGGAGCTGTTAGCTGTCGTGTTTGCACTGAAGTTGTGGAGGCACTATCTTTATGGCGAGCCATGTGAGATATTCACCGATCATAAGAGTCTCCAGTACTTGTTCACTCAGAAGGACTAGAACGGGAGACAGCGCCGCTGGTTAGAGCTGCTGAAGGATTATGATCTTTCTATCCGGTATCATCCCGGAAAGGCTAATCTTGTAGCCGATGCCTTGAGTAGGAAGTCCATGGGTAGCCTCGCCTATCTTGATGCTGATATGAGGCCGTTGGCCCGTGAGTTGCAGGCTTTGTCCATTAGTGGGGTTCGGTTTGATAATTCTGTTCCAGGCCGGGTGCTTGCATATGTGGGGTCTCAGTCGTCTTTAGCTTCCCAGATTCGGGAAAGGCAGTTCGAGGATCCTTATCTGAGAGATCTCCAGGACAGGGTCCTGAGTGGGGGAGTGTCCTCGTTCGTGATTGGTGATGATGGTGCTTTGCGGCTTAACGGCCGGGTATGTGTTCCAGCCATTGTGGAGCTGAGGCAGATGATTTTGGCAGAGGCTCACAGTTCGAGATATTCCATTCATCCGGGTATTGCGAAGATGTATCATGATCTTCGAGAGCTGTATTGGTGGAAAGGGATGAAGAGGGATGTTGCTGATTATGTATCTCGGTGTTTGAATTGCCAGCAGGTGAAGTATGAGCACCGGAGGCCAGCCGGGGTGACCCAGTCTATGCCCATTCCCGAGTGGAAGTGGGAGCAGATCACTATGGATTTCGTAGTTGGTTTGCCGCTGACCGTGGGTAAGCATGATTCGGTGTGGGTAGTAGTTGATCGACTGACGAAGTCGGCTCACTTCATTCCAGTGAGGACTATTTATACCTCGGAGCGTCTGGCTCGTATCTTCATTGAGCAAATTGTGAGATTGCATGGTGCTCCTGTTTCTATCATTTCTGACCGAGGTGCTCAGTTCACAGCTCAGTTTTGGAGATCTTTCCAGAGAGAGCTGGGTACTCGGGTCGATCTCAGCACTGCATTTCACCCGCAGACTGATGGCCAGTCTGAGCGGACCATTCAGATCCTCGAGGATATGTTGAGGGCGTGTGCTATTGATTTTGGAGGCCATTGGGATAGCCATTTGCCGCTAGCAGAGTTTGCGTATAATAATAGCTATCAGGCTTCTATCCAGATGGCTCCGTTTGAGGCATTGTATGGTCGGAGATGTCGCTCGCCTATCGGTTGGTTCGAGTCTGGTGAGGTCCAGGTGTTGGGGCCCGATTTGGTGCAGCAGACCTTAGATAAGGTCCGGGTTATTCAGGATCGACTCCGCACGGCTCAGAGCCGGCAGATATCGTATGCAGATCGGAGGCGGAGAGATCTTGAGTTCATGGTTGGGGACCGGGTATTCCTCAGAGTGTCGCCCATGAAGGGTGTTATGAGATTTGGGAAGAAAGGCAAGCTCAGTCCTAGGTTCATTGGGCCTTTTGAGATATTGGAGCGCGTTGGCGCCGTTGCTTATAGACTGGCTTTGCCTCCCTCTCTGTCTGTTCATCCGGTGTTCCATGTGTCCATGCTCCGGAAGTTTGTTCACGATCTGTCTTATGTGATCGATATGGCTTCCGTGGAGGTAGATGGCGACTTAGCTTATTCGGAGGAGCCTATTGCTATTGTGGCTAGAGAGGTCCGTAAGATGAGATCGAAGGTGATCCCGCTTGTGAGAGTTCAGTGGGGGCATCACTCCATTGCCGAGGCCACTTGGGAGCTTGAGTCCGAGATGCGTGAGAGGCATCCGCGCTTGTTCGATGATTCAGGTATGAAATCCTTGTATTTTCTAAGCCTGAATTTGCATTTTTAAGTTTTATTGATTTCGGGTGGTACCGAGGGGTCCTCGAAATTCGTGCCAGCTCCGTGGCTAGTGTGTGGATCCTACCTTAGACTTAGGCTCGTCCGAGGATGGCCGAGAGTCTAAGTGGGGGAGAATGTAACGACCCCCAAATAGTCGTTACGGGATCCGGGACCTCGATTTGCATGTCGACAGTCCCAAAAGCTCCGTTAGGTCATTTATGACCCGTCTGTGAAATCTGAGTCCAAACAGAGTCCGTTTGATAGGTTTTCGAGAAAAGGATCCGTTTATGAAATTCCGGAAAGGGATTTGGGGTTTCGATAGGTCGTTTTGAGTAAACGAACCCCGATGGAATATCCAAGCGCACCGTTAGGTCCGTCTCGTCATTTATGATATGTAGCAACCTTCAAAATTGAAAACGGACCTCGTTTGATAGGACTTTTGATAAAGTCCCCGTTTCGGAAGTTTAAAAGAGTTAAAAGAGGTTTCCGAGCTCGATTTGAGCAAATGAGCTCCGATGAGAGATCCAAAAGTTCCGTTAGGTTCGTATATTCATTTGTGACTTGTAGCAACTTTCGGAATTGGATTCTGAGGTCGTTTGGTTAAATTTCTCTATTTTGGCGAAAGTCGAAAATTGAACCTTTGCCGTGGGACCCACTTTTTGAGTTCTGGAGGTCCGAATTGAGTTCCGTCTTGACGAGCATGTCACCCAAGTATTTTATGGCTTGTGTCCAAAATTTGGGATCATTCCGAGCTACGTAGGGTCCCGTTTTGCCCCTAAAACAGTAGAAAATCTGGTGCGACTTTTCTGTTCTGTTTTGGCGCAAACATTCGGATAAAAGCTGATTTTCCGGCCAATCCGTAAGGAATTAGGAAAAACTCAAAACATGAAAGTTGTAGCCCTTTGAGTTGTGGTTCTAATGGCACCGGTTTCAGGTCATTTGGACATTTCTATCAAACGTTATCTTTTTTTCAAAAGAAGATGTCACAGAGGCAAAAAAAAAAAAACTGCTATAAAAAGGCCATTTCGGTTCATAACTTATAAAAATCATTTGGTGAGCTCTTGAGGCGATTTTTGGGTATTTCTTGAAGACCCAATCATGCTTACACTTAAGGTAAGCCCTTTCAATCCATCTTTATGTTGATTAACACAAGAATCAAAGGGTTGATTCTTGGAAATGGGTTAGAACCTTAGATTCTTAAGAATTGGGGAAAGACATCGAGCAAGGCTCGCATGTGGAATCTAAGTGTACTTTTGGACTCACGGGAGCGTGGGGAGTCCGGAAAAGTACATTTTGTAAATTTAGGGCTCGGCCCTACCCGGGGGCATTTTGGTAATTTTAACCCTAGGATGCCTATAGGCTTAAATAGCTATAATTGAGCACTCATATGTGCTATATCTTGTCTTAATAGACCTAGAGGAGAGTCCTTCGCGGACAAGGCGAGCGGGAAAGGAGATTCTTCCCGGCATTTGAGCCCGAATTTCGAGGTAAGTGAGACTTGACCTCTATTGTGCTTGTGGACTCTTCCTTCATGCTAGTATGCTTCATGTACGCATATATACCTAACAATGGTTAGGATTAATGATGTGAATTACTTGCTATTATTGTTTGTTATAAATAGCGAGATTGTGACTCGACCGAGGTATGTGCCGGTCTAAACGCTACGTCGAGATAGCTTAAATTTATATCGTAGTAACGCTTTCTACGCCATGCTTAGATAGCAAGAACTTGGGACATGGCCGAGGATGTTGCCGGCATGTCATGATAAATGTCTTGCCGAGGATTTTGCCGGCTTTTGTATGATATTGGTACTTGATTTGTTCACGTGCCGGGTTGGGTAGTGCTGTCTATACGTAACCTTGGGTTGGACGACATGGGAGTAGGGATTGTACCCCCAAACTGTGGTCGGGTTAACCTTCGCCTTACGTTCAGCTAGCATAACCAACCTGGATTACGGTGACTGTGAAATATTATCGTTATTAATATTTCTGTTATTATTTCTGTTATTGTTATTAATGTCGTGGATATTAATACTGTTAGAGGGACACTTGACAGGGGGTGTGGTGTCGCCTATACTATGAGATGTGTCACACTTGACAGGGGGTGTGGTGTGGACACTTGATCTTTGAGATGTGACACACTTGACAGGGGGTGTGGTGTGGTCACTTGATTTATTGAGATACGACGCACTTGACAGGGGGTGTGGTGCGATCGTAGACAGATTTGAGATGAGCCAACGACTACGGGTCGTTGGTCTACTTATTCATGATTGTGATAGTGACTTCGGGTCACGGTATATGGTTGATACTTAGTAGTGGTGTTGCTAGTCCATCGTAGGTCTAGGTTAGTCGGCACGGGAGTAGAGATTGGACCTCCAAACCGCCGCTGAGTTGACCTATGCCTTACGTTGGATGGGCATAATCCTTGAGACTTCTGGTTACTACTTGTGTGTATGGAATGTGTTACATCTATTTGTGATTTCACTACTTTATTGTATGATTACTATCGTATGTTGTTGCTTATGATGCATGTAGCGACTTGTCCCGCAAGGGTACCTTAGCGGGCCTGTCGGTGATCTTACTGGGCTTCGGCTCATAACTTACTCTGCTACGTGCGCAGGTCCTTCATCCAGTCAGCAGCCCGGACGTTAGCGGTTCCTGAGGCTTCTGAGCCTTTTGATTGAGGTGAGCCGACCACACAGACCGTGGTGGCATACCGCCGGAGTCACTTAGAGATAGGACTCAGATTTCTTTGATGTATATTCATACTTTATTGAGTCACTCTTAGAATGCTCCAATTCTTTTGTGGATATATTCTTTTGGACTTCACCCTTTTATATTTATATATCCATTTATGATCTTTTCACATTATTGTTCTTTTCCGCATCTTGTCTCATTGGTTCGCCTATGCAAATGTTGTTTAGGTGCCATCACGAGCCCTTGGAAATTGGGTCGTGACACTTCCAACCGTTGCCTTTCACTATCTAGTAGCCTTTGCTCCATTTCCGTCAATTTAGAGCGCAACTCATCATCTACAGCTTGTGGTGCAGGTGAAGAAGAAGAAAAGCAATTAGCATTGACAATACCTACACGAGAAAGCTTCTTGTACCTCGAAGGACCAAGGTCATAGGCTCGATTTTTGCTAGTATAGCCACCACCCGCCTGAACGAACATTGCATTTTCTTCATCCTGGGTGGGTTTAGGAGAGCCTTCAACGACCTGTGACCCTTGGCTCTCAAGCCATTCTTGGTGTAGAGCTTTATAGTTTTCCTAAAACACACGACACGATTAGAATAATTAATTAAAGAATAATTTAAAATAAAATAAAATTATTTATGATATCTCACCTCTAGTTGTTGTGCACGTGGCTCGACCCATCCCACCTCATTTCCTTGTTCGTCATATAAATAATGGAACAAACGGAAAAATTCATAATCACTAATTTTTCCATGTACCGCTTCCTGCACAATGCAAATGTGCTAATGCTAAATTAAAAAGGTGTTAAGTTTTTAATTTAAATAAAAATTAGATTGACTTACATATCGTGCCCGATGGGTGGCCAAACTAACTAAACCACAAGTGTGCTTCGATCCTCCCCTTGCCGATGCTCTGTTTTTCTTAGCCTCCTCGCTCTGGGCTAAGAATTCAGGTGTTTCCCAATAAATTTTGAGTTTATCTCTATTCTGTTGATAAATCCATTTGGGAACTTTACCCTTTTGCATGTATTTTGACAAGGAATCACTTAGCCTTTTAGCCGCCTTTTTCTCAAAAACTGCTCGAACTTCATCATCATATATAGCATCCCACGAACACTTGTGCTGAAACAATAACAATATAATAAGTGAAAACTAATAAAACACATATAATAATCAAATGACAAAAGCATCATAAGTATAGTTAATACCGTAAAGCTTCAAACATACGGTTTCTAACAGGTACTGGCACATTTCCCCACGACGGCCAACCATCAGTAAAGTGTGGTGTCATAGATTCACCAACAAGTTTTACTGCCTTGTCCGATGGAAGAAACCTACATTAAATTTAACATACAAAATTATGTTGATAAATATATATTGCATTCAATTCAAAAGTTTATAATTTAAGGGTTAATGAATAAATCTTACCCTTCTTTGTTGTCAGGCATGATAATCAACCTACCAGACTCATCGAGAGATCCAATACCACCAGGCAACTGAACTGTAGCACTAGTACGCTTTTTCTTATCCTTTCGCGCTATAGTGGTGACAGATGGAGAGGACTCTGGCTGAGTCTCTGGAACGGGTATACTCGAAATGGGGCATGCCGATGATGATGCAGATGGAACAGTACTCGAAATGGAAGGTGTAGCAGATGGTAAACTATGTGGATGCATACTAAGAGTAGGTATCATCATCAGCTGTGAAGGGCCCGGTGCGCCGAATGACTGAAATGTAGGGGCCCGTACATGCACAGACTGAGGGGATGTGCCTACTATAGGCATGGAATGGAAAGAGGGACCAGCAGGCTGGCCAAACTGATAGTGTGGCCCCGTATGTGGCATGGTCTGTGCAGATATACTAGGGGCCTGTGGCGGATGGAATAGTGGGGTACTAGGGAGACCAGCGAAAAATGTACTCGGATAATTACCTAACTGTGAGAGCAAGGCAGAGGTAGGGGTCAATGCCGGAAGTGGAGAAGTAGTATGACCTGTGGAAGTATGGCCACCACGGGTCCTAGGTCCTTTCCTACCTCGAGATGCCATATCTGCAAATTAATATTAAATTCAATAGAATTAGATATTTAATAAAGTGTATCATCATTAATAAAAACAATATTACGCAAAATATTAGTCACAAATTCCACAAACAACCAATATAATGCACAAATATTCAACTACTAACATCAATCATCATCGCTTCCTTCTAGTTCATCAAACAATTCATCCTCAGTTGATTCATTTTCATCTATGTACTCCCCTTCTTCATTTCCCAATGACGTTTCCATGGTTTGTTTGAGCACCGACATATCAAATTCTTCAAAATAATCCACACCCTGATGCAACTCGTCGGGTAATTCTTCATCTACAATTTCTTGAACAGTTGAAATGTCATTTTGGTATGCTTCATCTAATGCATCATCCACCTCAATTCTTCCAACCGGTTTGGCTTTCAAAACAACCCACCAATTTGCTTTTGCCTTGTTCTTCAGTTTATTTTTGCACTTTAAACAAGGAACGTAGTACACTTCCTTGTTTCACATTTTGAGCAATGATAAATGGATCATAACATTCATACGTTCTTTTGTGATTGATTTCAATTATTTTATATACTGGATGCACCTTTGTACCCCGAAGTGGTGTTGGATCAAACCACTTGCACCGAGAGAGCACCAACTTTTTCCTTGGATGACCATTAAACTCTAGCTCTAATATTTCATGTATTACACCATAATAGTCAAACTCTCCATCACCAGTGCCTGCATTCACCCACACTCCGCAGTTATATATTTTCTTCCCCATGGACCATTCTTCAGTATGAAACTTATAGCCATTGATGAAGTACTTAGACATTTGTCTGTACTTATAAATAGAACCCAATGATAAATCACAAAACAGTGGATGATTGACGTCGTTTTCAGAATTGTGCACCTAACATGCATACAATTAAATTTATAAGTTAAAACATACTTGCGTATAGTATTCACCAACGGGATATGTGTCACTAAAATACTTACGTATTCTCTAAACCACTCTGAAAATTTGGCCGTCACAGCATCGTGCCAAAAGTTACTGACAAATAAACTGCTATGCACAAAACAATATTCAGGATGTAAAAATTAATATATGTATTAACCTTTTTTGTTATTTGTTAGAAAGTGATAAATACCTATAAAAAGGTTGCACTTCAGGGCAATTCAGCAGTACATGTGTCGTAGCAACTTGTCTATCGATGTCGCTGAATGGTTTTGTGCAACCTTTTTCTGATCCTCGACCGGGATGATTGAATATGGAAAAATGAGGATACAGTGAATTGCCGCTCCCACCATCATCATGTCGGTTAGGCCTGCGACTTAGAGAAGGTACCTCGGCCCCAAAATAATAAGAACAGAAATGTGACGTTTCCCTAACAAGATAAGCCTCACATATCGACCCCTCAATTCTATTCCTATTTTTGCAGTCCGCTTACATTTGCCAATAGTCCTGTATAACATGGATAGCCATATAATTTAATAATGAATTAAAAAATATTAAATATAGGATGAAATCTTTGATATGCATTACCTTTCAGTAGGATACATCCACCTTCCCTGAACCGGGCCTCCAAGTCTTGCTTCTTCAATAAGGTGCATAGGCAGATGTTCCATAACATTGAAGAAACCAGGGGGAAATATCTTGGTCAATTTAGTAGAGGTCACAGGAATATTACTTTCCATCAATTGTAGATTTTCTTCCCTCAATGTACTAGAACACAAGTCCTTGAAAAACACACTCATTTCAGTGAGTGGTTTACAAATTGTATCAGGCAAGCCATTGAACACAATTGGCAACAAATTTTCCATGAAAACATGACAGTCATGGCTTTTCATTGCCGTAAGCTTACCTTCTGTCATGTCGACACATTTGGATATACTCGATGCGCAACCATCAGGAAACTTAATATTCTGTATCCACTCACAAATCATTCTTCTCTCCTCCAAGTCAAAAGTGTAGTTCGCTGATGGCTTGCGCACCTTAACCCCATCTGATTGTAGGTGCAATTCAGGTCGCCGACAGTATGCCTGAACATCTAACCTTGCCTTCAAGTTGTCCTTTGTTTTGTTATTGACATCCATCACAGTGTTAAAGACAGCATCGAAAAAGTGTTTTTCAATATGCATTGGATCTAGATTATGCCTAAGAAGATTGTCCTTCCAATAAGGAAGTTCCCAAAATATGCTCTGCTTTGTCCAATTATGTGTAACACCAAAACCTGCTATTCTAGGCAATCGTTGTTGCTCCGTTGCCTTGGGATACCCCTGAACCCGGGACCAAACTTCATGGCCCGTCAACCTCTCTGGAGGATCATCAAAATCCTCCTTGTTCTTCATGAATGCACTAGTGTTTCTCCTAAATGGATGGTCATCTGGCAGAAACTGGCGCTGACAGTCGAACCATGTGTGCTTACGCCTATGTTTCAAATAAAATGCTTTTGTATCTTCCATACAAATAGGACAAGATAGCTTACCAGCAGTGGACCAACCAGACAACATACCATATGCAGGGAAATCATTAATTGTCCACATCAAGCAAGCATGCAATCTAAAGTTTTGTTTCAAGGAACAATCGTATGTTACAACACCATCACGCCACAATATTTGTAACTCATCAATCAAAGGCTGCAAGAATACATCAATAGAGCTTTTTGGGTTATTAGGACCAGGGATAATACAAGTCAGGAAAATATATGGACTTTTCATACACATTTCTGGGGGTAGATTATACGGTGTGACGAATACAGGCCTGTAAAAATATGGTGCAGCAGAGACAGCAAACGGAGTAAACCCATCAGAACTTAAACCCAACCTGATGTTTCTAGGTTCACTTACAAATTCAGGATACACTCTATCGAAATGCTTCCATGCTTCTCCATCAGATGGATGACATAGAATACCAGATTGTCGTGTACGATCATGATGCCATCTCATATGAGGAGCAGAACTCATTAGTGCATACAACCTCTTTAACCTTGGTATACGAGGTAAGTAATGCATCGCTTTTACTGGGACCTGTTTCTGTTTAGCATTATTTACTGGCTTGTAGCGAGCCTCATCGCAAAACATACAAAATTGCTTATCTTTATTTTCTTTGTAGTATAACATGCAACCTTTTTTACAACAGTGAATTCTTTCTGAAGATAGCCCTAAAAATGAAACCAACTTTTTTGCATCATAGTACGAGGAAGGCAATCCCAATTTACTTATGTTTAGTTCATTCAAAAGTCCAATGATCTCATCCATGCCTCCTTGAGATATGTTATAATCTGATTTAATACTAAGCAACCTAACTGCCACTGACAACTTTGAATGACTTGGCCCCCCGTAAAATGGGCGACTTGCTTCTTCCAACTGTTCATAGAAGAGCTTCGCCTCATTATTGGGAATCTCCTCAACATTCGGTTGAGAGGGTTCCCCTTGGTACATTCCAAACGCATCATTCAACATCTCATTCATAGGATAGTTATACCCGACATACTCATTTTGGAAGTTCTCTCTATAGACACTAGGATTACACTCTCCATGTGCAGTCCACACAAAATAATTTGGCATAAATCCTTTTCTATAAAGGTGCAACACGACATTTTCAATTGGTTGCACGTGGCTACACTTGCATTTCACACAAGGACATTTGATTGACCCCCTCCCCCTCCCCCCCCCCCCCCCTCCACGTATATATTCAGGAAGTAATTTAGCTTTAGCCAGTGGCGGATGTAGAGGGAAGCCTACGAGTTCGGCGGAACTAAGTAGATTTTGTGCAGATAGTATATTTGTGTTTAAAAAAGTATTAAATATGTACAAAAATCAAGTCAAGAACCCAGTTACTTGCACTTGAGATTGTTATCTCAAAATTTAGAACCCATAAGATTTAAATTCTGGATCCGCCTCTGGCTTTAGCAATAAATCCGTCAACCCCATCTACATAACTTTTCCTCAAACCCATATTTTCATAGAACATATTGTACATCCAACTACGATTTTCATCATGTTCCATCTACAAAAGCTACAAACAAATAAATATAAATCAATGCAACAAAATATAGCAATTTTTCTAACAAACTATAGGTGTATAACATTTTTGTTAAATTATGTTGCATATTATATTTTTAATTAACTAACTAAATCAAACTCCCTACATTTATTTTATTTGCTAAGTTTATAAAATTCACTAAGTTTTCAAGAACATCCTCCAAACCCAAACAAACTTGAGAAGAACCATTTATTCAAGATTCAATTCAAACCCCTATTTATATCAAGATTCAATATTGCCATGTTCAATGACATTATTCTTAATTATTTCTTTCTAATATCCTTGCATTAAATTTATCTACTTTAAATTTATCTACTTTATTAAACAATCCCACAAGTATACAAATATAATAGGGCTTATTAGAAATTCATTATACAATAAATTCAACCTTGATAAGGATGACAATGGAGTGTCAAAGTTGGTATTGGGGAGGGAAAAATGGGGGCCGAATTAAAGAGCGGGGAAAATGGGGGGGGGGGGAAATAATGGGGGATACGAATTAAAGCTAAAAATAATGGGAAAGATGAAGGGGACTTACTTGAATAAGTTGGCCGGATGGAATGGGGGAGCCGAGATGAATTTTTGCTGGGGAGGGAGAATTTTCGCCAGGAGGGGTTCGAAATTTGGGGAGATATTGAATCTGAAAATATTTTGGGAGCCGCTGGTGAATTCTGTATATGTTTATAGTTGGAGACGGAATTCCATCTCCAACTCTAAAAAAATTAATTAATTATATACTCAATACACTTATTGGAGATGGAATTCCCTCTCTAACTGATTGGAGAGGGAATTCCGTCTCCAACCTTTCTGTAGCTTTTTACTCTTTTTTTAGTAGTGCCTCCATTAAACATCACGAAGGGGGTATCACCAAGGTTGGGGTGTACTCTTCCATTCCCAGCGAAAGCCTGTAAGGAGCTTCGAAATTTCTCGTTAAACTGAGCCTGCGCGGCTGCTTGAGCGGCTGCCTGTTCTCGCATTTGTTGTAGCGAGTTCACCATGAACTGTTGGGAAGGGTCACCAGAATTTGAGGAGGTTGGATTAGCTGAAAATTCTCCTACGGGAGGTGTTGGGCCGATCGGGGGAGTGGATCTATTTGGGGGCGTTAACCCCATCAATAGAGCTGAATTATTCATTAGGCTGGGCTAACAGGCGGTGTCGAGCCAGTGGGGAGAGTGTTGGGATCCCCCTATTGGTCTCGATAGCTCCCACTGTCTGATCAGGCACTTGGATAGACATGTTATCATTGACAGTATCTGACATTTTTATTTTTGGTAGAAAATCGAAACTGCAGACTTTGCAACAAGCGTTATTACCAAATCCCCACTGACGGTGCCAATTTGTGTTGGCCTAAATTGGGATAGGAAAATAAATCGAATTTGTATTGGGTTTAATTGGTAATTTGCTTGTATCAAAGTGGTGCTCGAGCTAAGATTAAATTCGAAATAGATAAAAGCTTGAAGAAGTAAGAGGGACAACGAGTAAGCAGAATGATAAATGAGATAGTGAATAAAAGTATAAGTTGAATATTGTATTTCTCATGTCCTGTTTGTTTACAAGTGGACTCTATTTATAATCAAGGGAAAGAATGACATTATAAACATAATAATTATGCCTTTATAGCCATTAATCCACGTTTGATCGTGGTTGACTCACAATCTACCCCTTAAATGCTGATAACAATCACGATACCTCTCGATAACGCTCACGTTATGGATCCAATAACTTGATAGAGAAATTTAAAGAAACGCACGGAAGTTAATAAAAATAGTACTAGAAATGAAAAATAAATGAAAATAAAGATAGAATAAATTAAAGAAAGAGTTTCTTAAATTCAATAACGGATCAAGAATCTCAAGAATGAAATTAAAAATTCAAGACAAGTCTAAATCTTGAAAAAGAGACTCCTAACAATAACAATTAGACTAGCTAATCGCCTTTGGTAGAGAATAACCCAAGAAGTAGATTATGGAATCCCGACCCCCGTGAGAATAACAAGAACAACAGCAAAATATATTTACCACTTTTCTTGAATACCTAAAAGTAATCTAAAGATTTGAAGAAGAATTACCTCATCACCTAAAAGTGTAGACTTAAAGGTTGAAAAATAATCCAAGAGTAGCCACACACACAAAAGTGCGAGAGAAAACCTCTCAATTTTTATTCATCATAAATTCTATTATTTTGTCGAATATCTAAAAATAAAAAAAAAAATAACCCCTTTATATCGGAGTAGGGGATGGCTATAGGCCTTACAAAATCCTACTCAAATATAGTTTCTAAGTAATAATGAAATAGGAAAAGAAACCAACTAGGAAAGAAAATCCTAATAAAATAAGAAAAGGAAGTAAATTAAAACTAAACTAAAAAAAGTAAATAATATCCTAAATAACTAATCATAATTAGTATTGAAATCAAAACCTAATTAATATAGGAAAATAACAAATCCCACTTGAACTAGGAAACCTTGATAGCAACTTGCAAGCAACTTGGAGTACACTTTATGGAAATCCTTTGACCATCCTTTGCACATTTTTGGGCTGAAACTAAGCATATTTTATGGGCTATAAATGTGACCCTATATGGCTCTTCTTGGGCTTCAAGTTTGGTACACTTTAGGCTACTTAATTAGTCCAAAAATAGACTGATTTGGAACCCAATTCTTCCACTTCAAATTGCAGTAATTTTGACTTGAATATTCATCACTTGTACCTCAATTTGGACCATATAATATTTATATAACTTAGACAAAAGATCATCCTTGGCTTGAGGTCTTCCTCTTCACAATTCAAGTGCAATCAGCTTGTTTTTAACTTTCTTTCGGTGAGATCTTGTCATATGCCTTCCAAGAGCTTCCAAAGCTTCATCCAAGTATTTCAATGGAGTTTTCCTTCCATGGATGCTATCAATTTCTAGAGCAATGGTTGACGGTTACAAAGATTAGGCCTCGTTTGACGAGGCGTTGTATCTGCTCGGGGTCACGTTGTTATGGTGGTCTTCCCGAGCTTGATGTTTTGAGCTCGGTTTTCCTCTTTTTTCGAGATGGTTTCTCGAGGTGAAGAATCATGTTGCCTCTCCCCGTGAGTTTGCTTTTCAGAATGGGCTCGTGTTATGTTCCGGGACCTTGCTCGAGACCTCGGTGATTTTTCATCCAATACAATTACAGAATTGAAAATGAAGTCTATCTAGCTTCCAATATTCTTATCCTACATACAAAAAGGGGTGGTCCTTATTCCAAATATATAATGAACATTTTGCTGACGCTGGTTAAAAGTTTGTAGGAACAAAGATGTAGCTAGATTCTATAAAATGCCAAGAAGAAGCTTCCTTATTCGTACAAATATCGTAAAGGAAATTAAACCGCCCCTTAACTATCAAAAAGAACGTGACCAAAAAGATTGCTTAGCTAGGATTATGGTTTAGGTTTAGGGTAGTCCAAATATGTAATAGTCCCTTAAAGGTACCTTTTGATCATGTACATGGCATGCTATTGGTTTGATTTGTTTGTGTAGTTGCTTTATGTGGTGGCTAGGACAACTTGGTATATATGTTGATTATTTCCAAAACAACTAAAAGCACCAATCCACTTCATAAGTCCTCATAACACAGAACTTACCTTCAGCTGTATTGGATAAAAGCTGACTAGGCTTGAGAAGGTGACACGTGTCTTCCACGTGGCACAAACAGACTTTTCAACGGACAGACACCCAACAGGCAGATGAGCATCACGAACAGACCTAAAGAAGTTACGAAGCATCTCAACGGTCAACACGACTTAAATGAGCAGTAATTAGCATGATCACCCACGATCAACCTATTAATGACAATTAACCCAGCGGCTTTAACTCCAACGGATAGGTGACCGGTAGTTACTTATCCAAACGGATCCACGCCCAGCGGTTACAGAAATCTCAACGGGTGCCTGCCAAACTTATAAATAGCACCCGCCTTAGTCGATTATGTAATCTGGAACTTCATATCTGAAATATCAATAAAATACTCTCTCTCTCTCTCTCTCTCTCTCTCTCTCTCTCTCTCTCTCTCTCTCTCTCTCGATCTTGCTCAGTTATTCTCTTTGCTCTTGTTTAGTTCACTGCTCTATTCACCTGAAGGGCAGTCGATATCGAAGAACTCTCCCCGAGGACGAGTGATACGATACGATTTCTTCTCTTTTGTTTACATTTTACATATTACTTTTTAACTCATACGAGCATATTGTTATCATCTCAGTTTATCATATAGACTCTTAATCTCAGCTGTTGACCGTGACCCCGCAAATACAAATTTAATTGTTAATTGGCCTGAAATCAGATCTAGGTTAAATAATTTGGCGACCAGAGTGGGAGCCGGTCAATAAGCATTCGTAGGTTAATAGTTTATCTTTGCTATTATCTCCGGTTTTGTCTATCCTTTTTGCTTTACAATTAACATGGCAGAAAGCAACTCCCAACGAACTGTCGTAGGTGGGGAGCAGGTAAGCACTCCTTCGCTCCATCTTAATTATTCTCCTGATTATTCCACCGATTACTCTCCCGACAATTCGTCCGATGGGCAGCAGCAATCTTCCCAAGGACCGGTCAGGCCACGATACAGGCGGATGCGCTCTCAGAGTGCTACTCCACCTAGGAGACGGCGCCATAGGAGTCTCTCCCCTGGCCGAGGGAACCTCCAAGAAACACTTTTTGCTTTTATGCAGGAACAGGCTGAAGTAAACCGTGGAATAAACGAGGCACTCACATCTCTCCGTAGAAGCAACCCTTCAGCTGCGAGAGTCGAAGCTACAGTGCCTGGTCGTGACGCACCATCTTCACATACCTCAAGGCAAGGCGAAGAGCGAAACAATGGTGGAACCATAGATCCTACGACCCAAGTCAATCAAAATCAGAATGGAGGGTCCATGGCGCCAACGGATGTGAGCCTTGTTGTGGAAGCCCTCACCAAACAATTCAAGGAAAGCCAGGAAGCACTTCAGAAGTCCCTCCATGAGAGAATCGATCAGATACCCGGCGCTCCGCCCATACTGAAGAAGGTTGATGTCCAGCGTTATTCACAACGACCCTGGAAGAAGGAGGCAACCCCAAAAGCGATACCTAAAACGTTTAAAATGCCAAACATCCCTAGGTATCGCGGAACATCTGATCCCAATGACCATCTCATGATGTTCAGCAACTTTATCAAAGCCAGCGACCTCACCGACGAGGAGATCGAGTCTGTTCAGTTGAAGAAGTTCGTGGAAACCCTAGCAGACGGAGCTCTGCGATGGTACTCAATGCTTCCACCCAACTCCATCGGATCTTTTGCAGAGATGGCCGAGTTGTTCATGAAAGCGCATACAGGTACACAAAAAACGGAGACCCGCGTTGAGGACATCTTTGAGATCAAGCAAAGACCCGACGAGTCTCTCCGCAAGTATGTGGATCGTTTCCAGAGGGAACGAATGTTGCTCCCCAAAGTACTAGACAGATGGGCAGCAATTGCATTTACCAATAGCCTGGACATCAGGAGCTCGGAGGCCACGCGCAGACTTTATGAGTCTCTTCGCGAGTTCCCAGCAGCCAGTTGGTCAGACGTCTACAATCGTTACAACTCTAAGGTACGTATCGATGAAGCTAAATTAATTGGAACAGGTACTCGAGGAAGAACTCAGACACGCAGCGGTGGACCTGGCGGAAAGGCCGAGTCAGAGAAAACAGACGTACGCTACGAACCGTACCTGGAGCAGACACGCAGCCATTCCAAAGGACGCAACCGCAGCAACAAAGGATTATCTCGGCGAGATAATTCAAAATCAAATCACCGCGGAGCACCAAGCCTGCCAAGCTTCAACGTGGAAACTTCTGAGGTAGTAGCAGCACTCAAAGGAAGCTTACACACACATAGACCAGCCACACAACTAAACACAACATTACAAAGTTAACAACGGAAGCATTGAAGACTACTAGTGATACATGCAAACACACCCAAAAAAAGCAATCTACTTAGGATAGGAGTAGATCTCCACCAAACAAAGAAAAAGAAGAAACACACTACTTTGCGTCTGCAGACACTTATTTAAACCTTCTAAAACTAAAAAGAGTCGACGGACTCTTCTATTCTAGTCTCCCTGGCGACCACGACATGGGAGAAAAGGTCAGATGGCCAAAAGACATGAAATCCGACCCGAGCAAGCGAAACCAGGATATGTGGTGCGAGTTCCATCGCGACCACGGCCACACCACCGAAGACTGCAAAGCCCTCGGGTATGAAATTGCTCATTTGTTGAAACAGGGATTCTTGAAGGAGTTCCTGACCGAGAAGGGAAAGCAGACTCATGCAAAAGCACAGCAAAACAAGCCTGGCCCTCCACGAGCAGCCTCTCCGAGGAGGACAGTTAATGTTATTTCAGGTGGGATCGAGGTGGACTCTGTTACTGTCACGGCAAAGAAGTATGCAAAGGTTTCCATCACAAACAACAAACGCCCACGATCAGAAGAAGTAATCACATTTGAGGATTCTGACGCAAATGGTTCGCAATTCCCACATGCTGATGCGTTAGTCATAACGCTACGCGTGGCGGAATTTGACGTCAAGAGGGTACTCATTGACGCAGGCAGCTCTGCAAATATCATCCAATCACGGGTTGTCAGAGAGATGCAGGTGTCAGACAAGATTGTGCCAATATCTCGAGTTTTGTCTGGTTTCAACAATTCCAGCGAGAAGACTCTCGGGGAGATTACCCTCACAACTCTTGCCGAAGGAGTAGCAAAGGAAACAACCTTCCATGTTGTCGATGCGGATTTGGCCTACAATATCATATTGGGCAGACCTTGGATCCACGACATGCAAGCTGTTCCTTCTACTTATCACCAGGTGATAAAATTCCCATCCGAATGGGGAATACGTGAAGTTCGAGAGGAGCAGCGCTCTGCCCGAGATTTCTATTCTGTGGCTCTTAAACTCCCTGAAGAGAACAAATAGCAATTACAGCGACCGGGACCAGACGTACCACCCGAGACGGCTGAGTGCGAAGTCCCGGAATTCATCACGAAGATGGACGAGAAAGAAAACCATATGCCAACCGTTGAAGCTTTGGACCCCGAAGAGCTATTCACCAACAAGCTAGAACGGAAAGTGTATCTGGGGACCGAGCTAAACAAACGCCTACGAAGAGACATCCTCCAGTTCCTCATGGAGCGGCATACAATATTCGCCTGGTCTCACGAAGACATGACAGGTATTTCTCCTGACATCATTACTCACAGGTTAAACGTAGATCCGTATCACCGCCCGATGAAACAAAAGATGCGCCAGCAAGGAGCCTTCCGGAACCACGTCATCAACGACGAGGTTGACCAGTTGCTGAAGATTGGTTCAGTATGTGAAGTCAAGTACCCAGACTGGCTAGCCAATGTAGTTGTCGTACCTAAAAAGAACGGAAAATGGCGAGTCTGCATCGACTTCACAGATCTAAACAAAGCCTGCCCGAAGGATTCATATCCTCTTCCTAGGATAGATCAATTGATCGATGCGACGGCCGGACACGAAGTGCTAACCTTCCTCGACGCATATTCCGGGTATAACCAAATATTGATGGATCCCGAAGACCAGGAGAAGACAACGTTCATCACCTGTCGAGGTACGTACTGTTACAAAATTATGCCTTTTGGACTAAAAAATGCCGGTGCAACTTATCAGCGTCTGGTCAATCGAATGTTTCACGACCATATTGGTAAGACTATGGAAGTGTACATCGATGACATGCTGATAAAATCTAAGCGAGCAGAAGACCATTTGGCACATCTGAAAGAAGCTTTTCGGATCATGGATCGGTATAACATGAAGCTGAATCCAGAGAAATGCGCTTTCGGAGTTGGATCGGGGAAGTTTCTAGGATTCATTGTTTCTCAGCGTGGCATTGAAGTCAATCCCGCACAGATAAAAGCTATTGAATCAATTCCAGATATACTTCACAACAGAAAAGATGTCATGAAGCTAACGGGGAGAGTAGCAGCTCTACGAAGGTTCATTTCCCGGTCATCTGACCGGTGCAAAAGTTTCTTCGATGTCTTAAAACAAAACAAGGAGTTCGAATGGACTCCCGAATGCCAACAAGCATTGAGGGATTTGAAAAAGTATCTATCCAATCCTCCGCTGCTCTCCACACCACAAGAAGGCAAACAACTGTTGATTTACTTGGCAGTCTCAGAATCATCGGTAAGCACTGTACTAGTTCGGGAAGAGCAAGGTAAACAACTTCCTATGTATTACGTTAGCAAAGCTTTAATTGATGCAGAAACACGCTATCAACCTTTAGAAAAGCTAGCACTGGCATTAGTAACTGCTGCTCGTAAGTTACGCCCTTATTTTCAAAGTCATTCGATAGCCGTGGTTACGACTTTCCCTTTGCGAAATGTTCTACACAAACCTGAATTCTCAGGAAGGTTGGTAAAATGGGCTATAGAATTATCCGAATTTGATATCACCTATCAGCATAGGGTAGCAATAAAATCACAAGTCCTGGCTGACTTCGTAGCAGACTTTAGCGCTAATATGTACCCTGAGGCGGAAAGGGAATCTATTCTTTATGCAGGGTAGGCAACCGGCACATGGACCCTTTACACAGATGGCTCCTCGAGCGTCAAAGGGTCCGGCCTTGGACTAGTTCTTATTACTCCATCCGGCGAAACGGTAAGGCAAGCTATCAAGTGCCCATTCATTACTAACAACGAGGCCGATTATGAGGCCGTTATTGCAGGATTGGAACTAGCCCGGAGTTATGGGGCAACCTCCGTCAAGCTAAAAAGTGACTCTCAGCTTGTGGTCAATCAAATCAATGGAGGTTTCGTTGCACGAGAATCCAGGATGCAAGTGTACTTCGCCCGAGTGAAAGAGCTCCTAGCACAATTTGGCGAATGCGAAGCAGTCCAGATCCCACGGGAAGAGAACCATGAAGCCGATGCTCTTGCAAATATGGGATCAGTGGCAGAGATAGGGGCAGCTAGATCCTCAGCCGTTGTTCAACTTCTCTACACAACCGTGGATAGAGAAAAGTTTGAAGTCAACACCATCAACGCTACTTAGGACTGGCGGAATGAGATAACCAATTATCTTATCCATGGAACCTTGCCGGCAGATGCGAAAGCCGCACGCAAGCTCCGAGTGAAAGCTGCCCGATACACAATTCTCAATAGCGAGCTTTACCGGAGGATGTTCGTAGGACCTCTTGCAAAATGCCTTGGACCGAACCAGATCAATTACGTAATGAGAGAAGTCCACGAAGGCTGTTGCGGAAATCATTCAGGAGGTAAGGCGCTAACCCGAAAGCTGATTCGTGCAGGCTATTATTGGGACACGATGGAGAAAGATACGAATGAATTTGTCAAAAAATGTGACAAATGCCAAAGGTTCGCTCATCTTCTACACCAACCAGCAGAGCCACTCCACTCAATAATCTCTCCTTGACCTTTCATGAAATGGGGGATGGATATCGTTGGTCCTCTTCCCACGGCGCCAAGGGAGATGCGTTTCTTATTGATCATCACTGACTACTTCACAAAGTGGGTCGAGGCAGCAGCGTACTCAAAGATACGACAAACGGAAGTCGTCGATTTCCTCTGGCGTTTCGTCGTATGTCGTTTTGGAGCACCTAAGGAAATAGTCATGGACAACGGCCCGCAATTCGTTGGCCAGAAAGTGACTAGGTTCCTCGAGGATCTTCATATAAAAAGGATCACTTCCTTACCATATCATCATGTTGCAAATGGACAGGCAGAATCTACCAACAAAATCATCGTTGAATCCCTTAAGAAGCGCCTCGAGCAGGCAAAGGGATGTTGGGTAGAAGAGTTACCCGGAGTACTATGGGCTTACCGCACGATAATAAAAATGAGCACCGGAGAAACTCCTTATTCATTGTTATATGGTGCAGACGCTCTAATCCCGGTTGAAATCGGAGAGCCCAGCTTGCGATACGCACATGCAACTGAAGAGTCAAACTCAGTCAATCTATCCGAAGAGCTGGATCTTCTCGAAGAACGCAGAGAGCTTGCTCTTATACGAGTAATCGCCCAGAAAGAACGAGTCGAGCAATACTACAATCGGGGACTGCGCGTACGAAGCTTTCAAGTCAGGGACTTTGTACTCAGAAAAGTCTCCCAAAGCACACAAGAAACAAATTCAGGTAAGCTCGGTCCTAACTGGGAAGGCCCCTACAAAGTAATTGCTTCGGTAGGTAAAGGATCTTATCGTTTGGCACGACCAGACGGCTCTATTGTCCCGAACAGCTGGAATGTGATCCACCTCAAAAGGTATCACTTTTAAGTGATAAAACGGTTAGTCCTCTAACACTTACCTTTTATCTTTGTGAAAAGTTCTTACTTTTAATTATATATTCTTTTTTCTTAATGGTACTAACGACCTGAACTAGGTCAGATCCGTTTAGCTCAACTGGCAGAGCTCGAAGTTTTTCAACTTTGCGGCTGTGGGTTCGAATCCCACAACGGACACACTCCTCGTTTGGTTATATGTGTTCTATATGCGACTCACTGACAACTCTTTTCATGTTATCACTTTACGTGCTCCAACATAAAAACAATAAGGGTGGTGAGAGGCCCATGTAGGCCAGATAAGACCTTCATAAAGGCAAAAGACCTCGCCAAGAGGCAAATTTTTTTAAAAAAAAGTTTTTCGAATCAAAAAAAAAAAAAAAAAACTTTTACGTGACACGACTTCCACAGCAAATAAGAGGAGTCAGTTCACAAATCAAAAACTTTTACGTGACACGACTTCCACAGCAAATAAGAGGAGTCAGTTCACAAATCAAAAACTATCACGTGATAAAACTCCCACGACAAATAAGAGGAGTCATTCACAAAACAAAATTTTCTGTGTGACAAAGGCTTCCACGAAAATAAGAGAAGTCAATCACCAGGCCAACGACTCGGCCAGAGCCAATTCACAAAGCCCTGCAATAACTTTAAATCATCAAAACGGTAAGCAAAGACATACGCATGGGGCAACAATTCGGCCAACACTCTAAAAACGACCATCATTCGGTCAGACCAATGACAACTTACCTCTTCCTAAAGAAAAGTTACAAACATTCGGTCACTTACAATTTACGGCCTCTTCTCAACGAAAGGCTAAGCTAAATTCACTCGGGCAGACTCTTGAGAATACAGACTTAAAAAAGTCCTGACCTTAGAAAACTCCCAATCACAAGGCTCGAAAGCTACAAGACATACAAGCAAAAGATCAAAAAGTTCAAACTAAATATAGTCACTGAATAGATCTAAACAGCATATATACATTATCTTTGTAAATGTATAAAATGCCGAATACGGCTGACAGAAATTTGCAGAGTGTTCAAAGGCCAAACTTACCGGCCATACAAAGGACCAGAGAGTCTATACTAGACTTCTGTCCACCAACAAACAAGTCCGGCTCTCGCCAGACAAAATAAAAGCACATCAATCATAGATTGAAAAAGGCATCAGCATGAAGGGCCATGACCAGGACTCAACGCACCAGCTCCGTCAGTCCTGTCGTCATTCCCCGAATCCCCGCCGTCATCCTCATCATCATCGTCATCATCATCACCTTCAGACTCTTCAGGAGAAAGACCCAATGCTTGGTGTATTCTTCGAACAGCGTTCTTTGTTGTTTGCAGCATCTCCTCGACGTTGATTTGTCCAGCCTGGATTTGCACGAGCAATGCACGCTTGGCTTCAAGAGCCGCAAGCTTGGTCTTGATTTCCGACTGATCGCGCAGGTTTGCCAAGTCCTTGGTTAATGCGGTCTGAGCACTCATTAACTGAGCGACCTGATGCTTGGCAGCCTGGAGATCAGAACGAGCTTTAATTGATTCTTCATTTGCTCTCTGCAGACCCATCTCGAGAGATGCGCGGTCTTCGTTGGCATTGTTCACAGAATTCCGGCATTCTTCAAGCAGCCTCTCCAAACCCTAGATAGAGCGTGCGAACCCTTCCTTCTCTTCGAGAAGAAGGTCCTTCTCTCAGGTAAGAGCGTTGATTTGTTCAATACGGTCATTGTTGACGTCAGTCAACCGATCAACTTCTCTACCAAGGAAACCACACTGCTCAATCAGAGTCTTGTTGTCCTTCAGAGCCTCCAGCAATTCTTTTTTCACCTCAACCACCTGATTAGCATTGTTAAGCCTGGAGCGGAACATGATCTCGGCAGCCAGCATGCTCGATTAAAAAAAGAAAAAAGAAAACAAAGTAAGTCACGATTAAAGATCCGAAACTAAGAGTTATTCCCAAAACAAAGCGGGGAAGAACTTACCCGGGCAGAATCAGAAGCAATCTGGAAAGCTAGTTCCTCATCGGTTAACTCCCTCAGCACTCACTCTTCACGAGGGTCGATGAGCGAAGAGACTGCCTTGGCCAAGCTGTGTGGCCTGGACACAAAGTTGACATCAGGAGCAAGTTTCAAAGTATGCTTCCTCTCACAGAACTTGGGTTCCCAAGCCTGTTCAGAGGGATAGTTTGGCCCAAACTTGTAGCGAACTCCCTTGATGTCACTTAGCTCTGTCCTACCACTAATAACTGACCGTCAAACGAACCGTGACGAGGAGAGGTTAGAGTCACCCTCCATCCCAGGGTCTATGGTCTCACAATCACGAAGGACGATCGGGGTTGCCCCCTCAGTAGCCACGTTCTCCAGATCCTCGAAACGGTAAACGCGATGACCCTGGCTACCCTCTTGGGGAGTTTCTTCCTTTGCTTCTTCCTTCACTTCTTCTTCCTCTTCTTCTCCAACTTTTCTCTTCCCCTTATCTGCACGAGAAGGACCTGCCTCCGCCCCTACACTGACTCGGGGACTCCCCTGGGGAGTATGGACAGTCTCTTCCTCGGCCCTCCTCCTGTCACTACGGAGATGAGGCCTTCGTCTAAGGGGAACATCCTCTTCAACCTCCGTGTCCGAAAGGGTAATAACCTTCTTGGTTATATCCTCTTCCCATCCGGACTCGGGGACTCCAGCAGCACTAGCATCAGCTTCCATGGGCTCCGGTACACTGACGTTGGAAGAAGAATCTCCGCCAACCGACGAGGTTTGCCCGGCAGCCACGGAAGTCTTACGAGCAGACTTCTTCCGCGCTCCGCCCTCGCCTTGGCTCCTTTTCTTCCTCTTCAAGGGGGCCAATCCACCGGACAGGAGTTCTTCGCCGCCCTCACGGCTGCGCAAAGCCCCTACTGAAACAAGTATAGCCTCAACTTCAGCCTCTGGGTCAGCCACAGGCTCAGGAGGCCCGTCTTGAGGAGGAGTGGTAAAGAAACTACCCGAAGTGCCCAAACCTGTTAAAAGGTAAAATGGTCAGCTATAAGGAAGGTCCAAAGGAGAAGAATGATCATAAAAGCAGAAACATGCTTACCATGGTTTTTTACAGTCAAACTATGCTGAGTGATGAAGTACATCCACTCTCTCTTCTCCGGGGGAAATTCCTTCAAAATTGGCCCAACCCACGCAGTCAAATCTTCAACAGAAATGAGCTTGTCATAAGGTTGCTTGGCCGCTATAAAATTGAACGGAGTTAGAAACCGAGAAGAAGAAAAAGCACGAAAAGCGTTAGAAGAGTACTCGGGGACTTACGCTTCTTATTCCAGACTTCTGGAAGATAGGCCTTGTCGTCAAAATTCAGGGCCGATGAGCGCACAAACACAAACCGATGAGCCCAGCCTCGGTCACCAGTATCCTCAGAACTGCGCACCAAGCCTTTGCTTCCGCGCATTCTGGCATTTACATAGCCATCCTTGAAAATTTGTATACTATACAAAGAAAGAAAATTCTCATAACTAAAAGATTGGTCGGTTTTTGCCGCGAACCAATCCAAAAGAGTAACTATTCTATACATACTGGGGCTCAACTGCCCCGGACAGAGGAGATACTCACGACAGAGCCTCTCCAACACAGGGTGCAGGGGCAAACTGCTCCCCACGGTGAAAGGGTAGGTGCACATGGCTGTCCACCCGGCTCTGTGGGAAGTAATATTCTCTTCCTCAGAGACCGGTAAAAGGGGAATCTCATCGCCCCAGTTGCAGTCCACTCTTACTCGTGGGATCACTTCCTTCGTGATCCCAGATTTATATCTATACGCCGGCCAGTTCTGCGTGTCTCCTTCCCTATTATGGAAGGACTTGATATTGCAGTCTGCTTCAAGTTCACCCCACTTCTTGGGGATTATCTCCGCAGCCGTAGCTTGTGTAGCCCGGGGCCTAGAAGCGGCCGCCGAAGAACTACCAACAACATCAGTACCCTGGTCTCTTCTGGATCGTGAAGACATGGTCGCAAGGAAAGTATGAAATTATCAGAAAAAATTCAAAGCTAGTTCAAAGTATTTCCAAAAAACAACAGAAGAAATAAAAGCGAGTAAAAGGTTTATCATCGAGCAAACCCCTATTTATAGGAGCAAAAGTTCAACCCCACTAAATCTCTCTCAAAAACACGTGGAGGCTATCAAAGAGACCTTAGTCAGATCTGGACGTTAAATATGGTTCATCACAGCTTTATAAAATCATCATTATCATGGAAAAGGGACAGTCACTTCGGGATCAGCAGGCGACGTGTGCACGTGACTGAAGCGGTTAAAATCATTACTTTTTACCCTTGGGGCACGCAATGGTCACTTCGGAGTAACCTGCAGTCTTGCAGACGTGCCAGCTACAATTACTTTTTGTTACGGCGCATTAAATGCGCACGTCATGAAGACTTGTCATTTAGCGGATAAGGATCATACGTCACAGAAAGATAAAAACTCTCCAGGGATTCCCGCCAAAAATTGTATCCACTCCTCGAACAGATACTCTGCTCGAGAAGTGCGGGGACTATCTGTATTGGATAAAAGCTGACTAGGCTTGAGAAGGTGACACGTGTCTTCCATGTGGCACGAACAGACTTTTCATCGGACAGACACCCAACGGGCAGACGAGCATCACGAACAGACTTAAAGAAGTTACGAAGCATCTCAACGGTCAATACGACTTAAATGAGCAGTAATTAGCATGATCACCCACGATCAACCTATTAATGACAATTAAGCCAGCGGCTTTAACTCCAACGGATAGGTGACCGGCAGTTACTTATCCTAACGGATCCACGCCCAGCGGTTACAGAAATCTCAACGGGTGCCCACCAGACTTATAAATAGCACCCGCCTTAGTCGATTATGTAATCCGGAACTTCATATCTGAAATATCAATAAAATACTCTCTCTCTCTCTCTCTCTCTCTCTCTCTCTCTCTCTCTCTCTCTCTCTCTCTCTCTCTCTCGATCTTGCTCAGTTATTCTCTTTGCTCTTGTTTAGTTCACTGCTCTATTCACCTAAAGGGCAGTCGATATCGAAGAACTCTCCCCGAGGACGAGTGATACGATACGATTTCTTCTCTTTTGTTTACATTTTGCATATTACTTTTTAACACATACGAGCATATTGTTATCATCTCAGTTTATCATATAGACTCTTAATCTCAGTTGTTGACCGTGACCCCACAAATACAAATTTAATTGTTAATTGGCCTAAAATCAGATCTAGGTTAAACATCAGCTTTTTCCTTTTTTTAATGCATATGTTATTCGAAATCATTAGTTGTAATAGCCTGTAGACATAGAGACGGATCTACTATTTTAAGTGGTTATTTGACTACTACCGCTTTAACTTACGACTTTTTGAATAAATTATTTATACAAATTAAATAAAATTTTTAATACAAATATATAATTTATGCCAAAGTTACTGAATTCGGTTGAACCCTATACATGCTACTGCATTCCCATGCATGTATGGCTGTTGGTTGAATTTGAGAGGAAGTCCACTGTAAGACTTGCCTTAGACAAAATCTTGTATTGGATAAAAGCTGACTAGATTTGAAAAGGCGACACGTGTCTTCTACGTGGCACGAACAGACTTTTCAACGGACAGACATCCAACGGGCAGGCATTCGTCACGAATAGACCTAAAAAAGTTATGAAGCATTTCAACGGTCAACACGGCTTAAATAAGCAGTTATTAACACGATCATCCACGATCAACTTATTAATGACCATTAAGGCAATCATTACAACCCAGCGGTTATGACTCCAACGGATAGGTGATCGGCAGTTACTTATCCAAACGGATCCACGCCCAGCGGTTACAAAAACCCCAACGGGTGCCTACCAGGCTTATAAATAGCATTCGCCTTAATCGATTGAAAACAACTTTTACTTCCGATCTGCAATATTAATAAGAATACTCTCTCCCTCTCTCGATCTTATTCAATCATTCCCTTTGCTCTTATTTAGTTCTCTGCTTTACTCGTCTGAAGAGCGATTGATATCGAAGAACTCTCCCCGAGGAGGAGTGACACGATACGGTTACCTCTCCTTATTTATATTTTATGCATTACTTTTATTTACTCATATGCGCATATCATTATCATATCGGCTCATCGTATTAACTCTTAATCTCAACTATTGATCGTGTCCCCGCAAATACAAATTTAATTGTTAATTGGCCTAAAATCGGATCTAGGTTAAACAATTTGGCGACCACAATGGGAGCCGGTCAATAGCCTTCGTAGGTTAATAGTTTATCTTTGCTATTATCTTCATTTTTGTCGATCTTTTTTGCTCTATAACTAACATGGCAGAAAGCAACTCTCAACGAACTATCGTAGGCGGAGAGCAGGTAAACACTCCTTCCCTCCATCTTGATTATTCCCCTGATTATTCTCCCGATTACTCGTCCGACGGGCAGCAGCAATCTTCCCAAGGACCGGTCAGGCAGCGATACAGGCGTATGCGCTCTCAGAGCACTACTCCACCTAGGAGACGGCGCCATAGGAGTCTCTCCCCTGGCCGAGGGAACCTCCAAGAAACACTTTTTGCTTTTATGCAGGAACAGGCAGAAGTAAACCGAGGAATAAACGAGGCACCACCTCTCTCCGTAGAAGCAACCCTTCGGCTGCAAGGGTCGAAGCTGTGACACCTGGTCGTGACGCGCCATCCTCGCATACCTCAAGGCAAGGCGGAGAGCGGAACAACGGTGGTACCGTTGACCCTATGACCCAAGTCAATCAAAATCAGAATGGGGGATCCATGGCACCCACGGATGTGAGCCTTGTTGTGGAAGCCCTCACCAAACAATTCAAGGAAAGCCATGAAGCACTTCAGAAGTCTCTCCACGAGAGAATCGATCAGATACCAGGCGCTCCACCCACGCTAAAGAAAGTCGATGTCCAGCGTTATTCACAGCGACCTTGGAAGAAGGAGGCAGCCCCAAAAGCGATACCTAAAATGTTTAAAATGCCAAACATCCCTAGGTATCGCGGAACGTCTGATCCCAACGACTATCTCATGATGTTCAGTAACTTTATCAAAGCCAGCGACCTCACCGACGAGGAGATTGAGTCTGTTCAATTGAAGAAGTTCGTGGAAACCCTAGAAGATGGAGCTCTGCGATGGTATGCAATGTTGCCACCCAACTCCATTGGATCTTTTGCAGAGATGGCCGAGTTGTTCGTGAAGGCGCATACAGGTGCTCAGAAAATGGAGAACCGCGTTGAGGACATCTTTGAGATCAAGCAAAGACCCGACGAATCTCTCCACAAGTATGTGGATCGTTTCCAGAGGGAACGTATGTTGCTACCCAAAGTACCAGACAGATGGGCAGCAATCGCATTTACCAACAGCTTAGACATCAGGAGCTCAGAGGCCACGCGTAGACTTTATGAGTCTCTTCGCGAGTTCCCAGCAGCCAGTTGGTCAGACGTCTACAATCGTTACAACTCTAAGGTACGTATCGATGAAGATAAATTAATTGGAACAGGTACTCGAGGAAGATCTCAGGCACGCAGCGGTGGACCTGGCGGAAAGGCCGAGTCAGAGAAAGCAAACGTACGCTATGAACCGTACCCTGATCAGACACGCAACTATTCCAAAGGACGCAACCGCAACAACAAAGGATTATCCCGGCGAGATAGTTCGGAATCAAGCCTCCGCGAAGCACCAAACTTGCCAAACTTCAACGTGGAAACGTCTGAGGTAGTAGCGGCACTCAAAGACATGGGAGAAATGGTCAGATGGCCGAAAGACATGAAATCCGACCCAAGCAAGCGAAACCAAGATATGTGGTGCGAGTTCCATCGTGATCACGGCCACACCACCGAACACTGCAAAGCCCTCAGGTATGAAATTGCTCATTTGTTGAAACAGGGATTCCTGAAGGAGTTCCTGACCGAGAAGGGAAAGCAGACTCATGCAAAGGCACAGCAAAACAAACCTGGCCCTCCGCGAGCAGCCTCTCCAAGGAGGACAGTTAATGATATTTCAGGTGGGATCGAGGTGGATTCTGTTACTGTCACAGCGAAGAAGTATGCAAAGGTTTCCATCACAAACAACAAACGCCCACGATCAGAAGAAGTAATCACGTTTGAGGACTCTGATGCAAATGGTTCGCAATTCCCACATGCTGATGCGTTAGTCATAACGTTACGCGTGGCGGAATTCGACGTCAAGAGAGTACTCATTGACGCAGGCAGCTCTGCAAATATTATCCAATCAGGGGTTGTCAGAGAGATGCAGGTATCAGACAAGATCGTGCCAATATCTCGAGTTTTGTCCGGTTTTAATAATTCCAGTAAGAAGACTCTCGGTGAGATTACCCTCACGACTCTTGCCGAAGGAGTAGTAAAGGAAACAACTTTCCATGTTGTCGATGCGGATCTAGCCTACAATATCATATTGGGCAGACCTTGGATCCGCGACATGCAAGCTATTCCTTCTACTTATCATCAGGTGTTGAAATTCCCATCCGAATGGGGAGTACGTGAGGTTAGAGGGGAGCAGCGCTCTGCCCGAGATTTGCTATTCTGTGGCTCTCAAACTTCCCGAAGAGAACAAATAGCAATTACAGCAGCCGGGACCAGACATACCACCCGAAACGACTGAGTACGAAGTCCCGGAATTCATCGCGAAGATGGACAAGAAAGAAAACCATATGCCAACTGTTGAAGCTTTGGATCCCGAAGAACTGTTCACCGACAAGCCAGAGCGGAAGGTGTATCTAGGGACCGAGCTAAACGAGCGCCTACGAGGAGATATCCTCCAGTTTCTCAAGGAGCGGCAGACAACATTCGCCTGGTCTCACGCAGATATGACAGGTATTTCTCCTGACATCATCACTCACAGGTTGAACGTAGATCCATATCACCGCCCGGTGAAACAAAAGACGCGCCAGCAAGGAGCCTTCCGGAACCAGGTCATCAACGACGAGGTTGATCGGCTGCTGAAGATTGGTTCAGTACGTGAAGTCAAGTATCCAGACTGGCTAGCCAATGTAGTTGTCGTACCTAAAAAGAACGGTAAATGGCGAGTCTGCATCGACTTCACAGATCTGAACAAAGCCTGCCCGAAGGATTCGTATTCTCTCCCCAGGATAGATCAACTGATCAATGCAACGGCCGGACACGAAGTGCTAACCTTCCTCGACGCATACTCCAGGTACAACCAAATATTAATGGATCCCGAAGACCAGGAAAAAACAGTGTTCATCACTTGTCGAGGTACGTACTGTTACAAAGTTATGCCTTTTGGACTAAAAAATGCAGGTGCAACCTATCAGCGTCTAGTCAATCGAATGTTTCACGACCATATCGGGAAGACTATGGAAGTGTACATTGATGACATGCTGATAAAATCTAAGCGAGCAGAAGACCATTTGGCACATCTGAAGGAAGCTTTCCGAATCCTGGATCAGTATAACATGAAGCTGAATCCAGAGAAATGCGCATTCGGAGTCGGATCCGGGAAGTTTCTGGGATTCATTATTTCTCAGCGTGGCATTGAAGTCAATCCCGCTCAGATTAAAGCCATTGAATCTGTCCCAGATGTACTTCATAGCAGGAAAGATGTCATGAAATTAACAGGGAGAGTAGCAGCTCTACGCAGGTTCATCTCCCGGTCGTCTGACCGTTGCAAAAGTTTCTTCGACGTCTTAAACAAAAACAAGGAGTTCGAATGGACTCCCGAATGCCAACAAGCATTGAGGGAATTGAAAAAGTATATATCCAATCTCCGCTGCTCTCCACACCTCAGGAAGGTGAATAACTGCTGATCTATTTGGCAGTCTCAGAATCATCGGTAAGCGCTGTGTTAGTTCGGGAAGACAAAGGTAAGCAACTTCCTATCTATTACATTAGCAAAGCTCTAATTGATGCAGAAACACGCTATCAACCTTTAGAAAAATTAGCACTGGCATTAGTAACTACTGCTCGTAAGTTACGCCCTTATTTTCATAGTCATTCGATAGCTGTGGTTACAACTTTTCCCTTGCAAAATGTTCTACACAAACCTGAATTCTCAGGAACGCTGGTGAAATGGGCTATAGAATTATCTGAATTTGATATCACCTATCAGCCTAGAGTAGCAATAAAATCGCATGTCCTAGCAGACTTCGTAGCAGACTTCAGCACTAACATATACCCTGAAGCAGAAAGGGAATCTATTCTTTATACAGGGCAGGCTCCCAGCACGTGGACCCTTTACACAGATGGCTCCTCGAGCATCAAAAGGTCCGGCCTTGGACTGGTTCTTGTTACTTCGTCCGGCGAAACGGTAAGGCAGGCTATCAAGTGCCCATTCATGACTAACAATGAGGCCGAATATGAGGCCGTTATTGCAGGATTGGAATTAGCCCGAAGTTATGGGGCAACCTTCGTCAAGCTAAAAAGCGACTCTCAGCTCGTGGTCAATCAAATTAATGGAGGTTTCGTTGCACGAGAATCCAGGATGCAAGTGTACCTCGCCCGAGTGAAAGAACTCCTAGCACAGTTTGGCGAATGGGAAGCAGTCCAGATTCCACGGGAAGAGAATCATGAAGCCGATGCTCTTGCAAACATGGGATCAGTGGCGGAGATAAGGGCAGCCAGCTCTTCAGCTGTTGTCCAACTTCTCTACACGACCATGGATAGAGAAAAGTTCGAAGTCAACACCATCAACGCTACTTGGAACTGGCGGAAGGAGATAACCAATTATCTTATCCATGGGACTCTACCTGCAGATACGAAAGCTGCACGCAAGCTCCGAGTAAAATCTGCCCGATATACCATTCTCAACGGCGAGCTTTACCGGAGGATGTTCGCAGGACCTCTTGCAAAATGCCTTGGACCTAATCAGATCAATTACGTAATGAGAGAAGTCCACGAAGGCTGTTGCGGAAATCATTCCGGAGTAAGACACTAACTCGAAAGCTGATTCGTGCAGGCTATTATTGGGACAAGATGGAAAAATATACTAACGAATTTGTCAAGAAGTGTGACAAATGCCAAAGGTTCGCTCATCTTCTCCACCAACCAGCAGAACCACTCCATTCAATAATCTCCCTGTGGCCTTTCATGAAATGGGGAATGGACATCGTTGGTCCTCTCCCCACAGCACCAAGGGGGATGCGCTTCTTATTGATCATCACCGACTACTTCACAAAGTGGGTCGAGGCGGCAGCATATTCAAGGATACGGCAAACGGAAGTCGTCGACTTCCTTTGGCGTTTTGTCGTATGTCGTTTTGGAGAACCTAAGGAAATAGTCATGGACAACGGCCCGCAGTTCGTCGGCCAGAAAGTGACTAGGTTCCTCGATGACCTGCACATCAAGAGGATCACCTCCTCCCCATATCATCCTATTGCGAATGGGCAGGCCGAATCTACCAACAAGATCATCGTTGAGTCCCTTAAAAAGCGCCTCGAGCAGGCAAAGGGATGTTAGGTAGAGGAATTACCTAGAGTATTGTGGGCTTATCGCACAACTATAAAAATGAGTACCGGAGAAACTCCTTACTCATTAGTATATGGTGCAGACGCTCTAATCCTAGTCGAAATCGGAGAACCCAGCTTGCGATAGGCACATGCCACTGAAGAATCAAACTCAGTCAACCTATCTGAAGAGCTGGATCTCCTCGAAGAGCGCAAAGAGCTGGCCCTTGTATGAGTAATCGCTCAAATAGAATGAATCGAGCAATACTACAATCGGGGACTGCGCGTACGAAGTTTTCAAGTCGGGGACTTTGTACTCAGAAAAGTCTCCCAGAGCATACAGGAAACGAATTCAGGCAAACTTGGTCCCAACTGGGAAGGCCCCTACAAAGTAATTGCTTCGGTCGGTAAAGGATCTTATTGTTTGGCACGTCCAGACGGCTCTACTGTCCCAGACAGTTGGAATGTGGTTCACCTCAAAAGGTATAGCTTTTAAGTGATAAGACGGTTAGTCATCTAATACTTACCTTTTATCTTTATGAAAAGTTCTTACTTTTAATTATATGTTTTTTCTAAATGGTACTAACGACCTAAACAAGGTCAGATCCGTTTAGCTCAACTGGCAGAGCTCGAAGTTCTTCAGCTTCGCGGCTGTGGGTTCGAATCCCACAACGGACACACTCCTCGTTTGGTTATATGTGTTCTATATGCAACTCACCGACAACTCTTTTCATGTTATCACTTTACGTGCTCCAACATAAAAACAAGGAGGATGGTGAGAGGCCCCCTGTAGGCCAGATAAGACCTTCATAAAGGCAAAAGACCTTACCAAGAGGCAAATTTTTGAAGTTTTTCAAATCAAAAACTTTTACGTGATACGACTTCCACGGCAAATAAGAGGAGTCATTCACAAATCAAAAACTTTTACGAGATACGACTTCCACGGCAAATAAGAGGAGTCATTCACAAATCAAAAACTATCAAGTGATAAAACTCCAACAGCAAATAAGAGGAGTCATTCACAAAACAAAAACTTTTGCATGACAAGGCTTCCACGAAAATAAGAGAAGTCGTTCACCAGGCCAACGACTCGGCCAGAGCCAATCTACAAAGCCATGCAACAACTTTCAACTATCTAAACGATAAGCAAAGTTACACGCACAGAGCAATGATTCGGCCAACACTCTAAACGACCACAATTCGGTCAGACCATTTGTAACTTACGACCTCTTCCTAACGAAAGGCTAAGTTAAAAATATTCGGGCAAACTCTTGAAGATACGAACTTAACAAAGTTCTTACTTCAGAAAACTCCCAACCATAAGGCACGAAAGCCACATCATATGCAAGCAAAAGATCGAGAAGTTCAAACTAAATATAGTCACTAGACAGATTTAAAAATAGCATATATACATTATCTTTGTGAATTGATAAAATGCCAAATACGGCTGACAGAAATTTACAGAGTGCTCAAAGGCCAAACAAACCGGCCATACAAAGGATCAGAGAGCCTCTACTAGACTCCTGTCCATCAACAAACAAGCCCGGCTTTCGCCAGACGATAAGAACTACATCAATCACAGATTGAAAAAGGGCATTAACATTCAGGGCTGTGACCAGGACTCGACGCACCAACTCCGTCAGTCCTGCCGTCATTCCCTGAATTTGCGCCGTCGTCTTCATCTTCATCATCGTCATCTCCTTCAGACTCTTCAGGGGAGAGACCCAATGCTTGGTGTATTCTTCGAACAGCGTTCTTTGTTGTCTGCAGCATCTCCTCGACATTAACTTGTCCAGCCTGAATCTTCACGAGCAATGCACGCTTGGCCTCAAGGGCCGCAAGCTTGGTCTTAATTTCAGACTGATCACGCAGGTTCGCCAAGTCTTTGGTTAATGCGGTCTGAGCACTCATTAACTGAGCAACCTGATCCTTGGCAGCCTGGAGATCAGCCCTGGCTTTAATCGATTCCTTGTTAGCTCTCTGCAGATCCATCTCAAAAGATGCACGATCTTCATTAGCACCATTCAAAGAGTTTCGGCATTCTTCAAGCAGAGTCTCCAAACCCTGGACAGAGCGCGCGAACCCTTCTTTCTCCTCGAGAAGAAGGTCCTTCTCCCTGGTGAGAACGTTGATTTGCTCAAGACGCCCATTGTTGACGTTAGTTAACCGATTAACTTCACCACCAAGGAGACCACACTGCTCAATCAGAGTCTTGTTGTCCTTCAAAGCCTCCAGCAATTCTCTTTTCACTTCAACCACTTGATTAGCGTTGTTGAGCCTGGAGCGAAACATGAGCTCGGCAGCCAGCATACTCGACTGAAAAAAAAAAAAACAAAGTAAGTCAAAAGTTAAAAGTCCGAGGTTAGAAGTTATTTTCAAAACAAAATGGGAAAAAACTTACCCGGGCAGAATCACAGGCAATCTGGAAAGCCAACTCCTCATCGGTTAGCCCCCTCAAAGCCCATTCTTCACGGGGACCGATGAGCGAGGAGACTGCCTTAGCCAAGCTGTGTGGCCTGGTTACGAAGTTGACATCAGGAGCAAGTTTCAAAGTGTGCTTCCTCTCGCAGAACTTAAGTTCCCAAGCCTGTTCAGAGGGATAATTTGGCCCGAACTTGCAACGCACTCCCCTGATGTCACTCAACTCTGTCCGGCCACCGATAGCTGACCGCCAAACGAACCTTGATAAGGAAAGGTTAGAATCACCTTCTGCTCCAGGGTCTATGGTCTCACATTCACAAAAAACAACGGGAGCCGCCCCCTCAGTAGCCACATTCTCCAGATCCTCGAAACGATAAACACAAGGACCCTGGCTACCCTCTTGGGGAGTTTTTTCTTTTGCTTCTTCTCTCACCTCTTCTTTCTCTTCTTCACCAACCTTTTTCTTCCCCTTGTCAACACGAGAAGGACCTGCTTCCGCCCCGTCATTAACTCGGGGACTCCTCCGTGGAGTACGGACAGCTTCCTCCTCAGCCCTCCTCCTGTCACTATGGAGGTGAGGCCTTCGCCCAAGAGGAGCATCAGCCTCGACCTCCGTGTCCGAGAGAGTAATAACCTCCCTGGTTACATCCTCTCCCCGTCCGGACTCGGGGACTTTAGCAGCAGCCCCGGCATTCTCTTCCACGGGCTCCGGTATACTGGCCCTAGAGGAAGGATCAACGCCAGCCGACGAGGTTTGCCCGGCAGCCACGGAAGTCTTACGAACAGACTTCTTCCGCGCTCCGCCCTCGCCTTGGCCCCTCTTTTTCCTCTTCAAGGAGCCCAGCCCACCGGACATGAGTTCTTCGCCTCCCTCCCTGCTGCACAAAGCACCCACAGAAGCTAGTATATCCTCAGCTTCAGCTTCTGGGTCAGCCACAGGCTCGGGAGGTCCATCTTGAGGAGGAGCAGGGAAGAAATCCCCTGAAGTGCCCAAACCTATTAAAAAAAAAGGGCAAAATGGTCAGGTATGGAAAAGACTCAAAGAAGAAGAATGATCATAAAAAAAAATGCTCTCACCATGATTGAGCACAACCAAACTCTTCTGAGTGGCAAAATACATCCACTCTCTTTTCTCTGGAGTAAATTCCTTCAAAATTGGCTCAACCCACGCCCTCAAATCTTCAACAGAGATGAGTTTGTCATAGGGTTGCTTGGCTGCTACAAAATTGAAAGGAGTTAGAAAACGAGAAGAAGAAGCAGCATGAAGAATGTCAGAAAAAGTACTCGGGGACTTACGCTTCTTATTCCAGACTTCTGGAAGGTAGGCCTTGTCGTCAAAAGTCAGGGCCGAGGAGCGCACAAACAGAAACCAATGTGCCCAGCCTCGGTCAATGGTATCCTCAGAACTGCGCACCAAGCCCTTGCTTCCGTGCATTCTGGCATTTACATAGCCGTCCTTGAAAATTTGTATACTATACAAAGAAATAAAATGCTCATAACCAAAAGATTTATCGGTTCTTGCCGCGAACCAATCCAAAAGAGTAACTATTCTATACATACTGGGGCTCAGCTGCCCCGGACAGAGGAGGTACTCCCTACAGAGCCTCTCCAACACAGGATGCAGGGGTAAGCTACTCCCCACGGTGAAAGGGTAGGTGCACATGGCTGTCCACCCAGCCTTATGAGAAGTAATATTCTCCTCCTCAGAGACCGGCAAGAGGAGAACCTCATCGCCCCAGTGGCAGTCTACCCTTACTCGTGGGATCACCTCTTTCATAATCCCAGACTTATATCTATACGCCGGCCAATTCTGCGTATCTCCTTCTCTGTTATGAAAGGACTTAATATTACAGTCTGCTTCAAGTTCACCCCATTTCTTGGGGATTATCTCTGCAGCCGTAGCTTGTGTAGCCCGGGGCCTGCAAGTGGACGCTGAGGAACTACCAACAATATCAGTACCCTGGTTTCTCTTAGATCGTGAAGTCATGGTTGAAAGGAAAGTATGAAGTTATCAGGAAGAATTCAAAGTTAGTTCAATGTATTTTCAAAGAACGACAGAGAAGAAATAAAGGCAAGTAAAAGGTTTCTCATCAGGCAAACCCCTATTTATAGGAGTAAAAATCCAATCCCACCAACTTCCTACAAGACACGTGGAGGCCATCAAAGAAACCTCGATCAGATCTGGCCGTTGAAAAGGAGAATAGGGTTCACCAAAAGTTTATAGTATCATCATTATTCTGAAAAAGAGCGGTCACCTCGCGATCAACAGGCGATGTGTGCACGTGACTAAAGCGGTTAGAATTATTACTTTTACCCTCGGGGCACGCAGTAGTCATTTCAGAATGACCTGCAGTCTCGCAGACGTGCCAGCTGCAATTACTTTTTGTTACGGCGCATTAAATGTGCACGTCATGAAGGCTTGTCCTTTAACTGATAAGGATCGTACGTCATCAAAATACATCATATGAAGACAAAAATTCTCAAGAGATTCCCGCCAAAATTTGTGTCCACTCCTCGAACAGATACTCTGCTCGAGAAGTGCGGGGACTATCTGTATTGGATAAAAGCTGACTAGATTTGAAAAGGTGACACGTGTCTTCCACGTGGCATGAACAGACTTTTCAACGGACAGACATCCAACGGGCAGGCATTCGTCACGAATAGATCTAGAGAAGTTATGAAGCATTTCAACGGTCAACACGGCTTAAATAAGCAGTTATTAACACGATCATCCACGATCAACTTATTAATGACCATTAAGGCAATCATTACAACCCAGCGGTTATGACTCCAACGGATAGGTGATCGGCAGTTACTTATCCAAACGGATCCACGCCCAGCGATTACAAAAACCCAACGGGTGCCTACCAGGCTTATAAATAGCATTCGCCTTAATCGATTGAAAACAACTTTTACTTCTGATCTGCAATATTAATAAGAAAACTCTCTCCCTCTCTCGATCTTATTCAATCATTCCCTTTGCTCTTATTTAGTTCTCTGCTTTACTCTTCTGAAGAGTGATTGATATCGAAGAACTCTCCCCGAGGAGGAGTGACACGATACGGTTACCTCTCCTTATTTACATTTTACGCATTACTTTTATTTACTCATATGCGCATATCGTTATCATATCGGCTCATCGTATAAACTCTTAATCTCAACTATTGATCGTGATCCCGCAAATACAAATTTAATTGTTAATTGGCATAAAATCGGATATAGGTTAAACAAATCTGACAACAGTGTGAGAGGATAAAATTAATTAACGTTCAAATGCGAGTGAGTTCAGGATTCAATTATTGTGGCATTTGTTTGGTTAAAGCTCAAGGGGACAAAATCGTAAGGTCCAATGGTCTTGAGATGACCCAGGGCAAGCCAAAGCTAACAACCTTGACAGTTGAATCTGACGCGTGACATTCATGAACTTACTAATTTAAATTTATGCCAGATAAGCACAATAAAGCAGTAAACTACTTTATATATATCAAACAGTTTTTTTATTAAAAATTCGGAATCTCTAATTAAAAAATAAATAGATTGTCAACCTTTCCACTACATTCCGTGATGATACTTTTCATCGACTAAAAATTTGGACCATTAGTTTGCAAACATTCTGATAAGGAAAAGAAATCCTTAGGTTACTCTACAGTCAACAGATCATCAGGCCATAGCTTTGTAAGGGCAATAATTCATGATAAACTTCCTTTGTTATACTCTATATATGTGAATTAAGGTTTTAACTTTCGCAAGGGTCAGATGCGGACATAGGAAGAGGGTTCAACTAATTTAGTAGTCCTAATTTTGACTCCTTATATAAAACAAATGTTTAAAAACCTATAATTTGTGTGTGGTCTACGAAATAAGAACATTGATTTCGAATTTCACACGAATTGATTGCTTTTATGGTTACTCAACTTTGGGTAATTGGCCACCATGGTCACTTATCTTTGCTTTGTCTTTCTATGGTCACTCAATTTTGGGTAATTGGTCACCATGGTCACTTATCTTTGCTTTGTCTTTCTATGGTCACTCAAATTTGCCCAAGTAGCTCCTATGGTCATCCAACACAGAAAATCCTAACGTCCGTTAAAATTTTGCTGACGTGGCAACTACAAGAATATTTTGGCAAGTTACATAAATAGAAAAAAATTAAATTATTTAAGACCAACCCAATTACAATTAAACCCCACCAAGAGTTCTTGCTCAGTTGCTTGAGGTGCCAATTTTTTCAAAAAATGACTCCTTTTTCTTTAAATCTATCAAGAAAGCCTTCTGGTAACACATTTGCAACGTTAATTTTCTCACCTAATGAAAATCTGAGCACCCAAATAAAGTTCGTCTCACTTAACTCATTCACTTACGAATGAAACATAAACATACGAAGACTCATTCTTCTTAACTGGCCATCGAATAATCCTGGAGCTTTCCTCATTCTCTATTGTTGTTTTCATTTCATGAAGAAGTGGACCTACAGGTGTGACCTTTTTCTTGCTTAGAGTTGAGAGATAATCCACATACTTCCCTTCAATTTCATTACAAATATTAATCAAAATAATATATGAGATATTGCAAACCCACTTACAGCAAAATTTGTTCCCAAGAAGTTGTTCATATTGGCAGCGAGTTGGAGTTGCTTTGCCGCATAGTCCTTAAGAAAAATATCTGAGAATGCAAAATCTCTTGAACCAGTTTTGCTAAACAAAAACAGTATTACTTAAACAAATTATGAAATACTATATAATTAATCAAAAATTTATGCCACTTCAATAAAAATTTCAGCTTATAGAAAGCGTCAAAAGCCGCTAAGTCGTTAAGGCCAGACACTAATTCATTTTGGTGCTCAGATTTTCATTTGGTGAAGAAATTAACGTTGAAAAAGTGTTACCAGAAGGCTTTCTTGATAGATTTAAAGAAAAGAAATCATTTTTTGGAAATGGGCACCTCAAGCAAGAACTCTTGGGTGTGGTTTAATTTTAATTGGGTTGGTCTTAAATAATTTAATTTTTTATGTAACTTGCCAAAATATTTTTGTAGTTGCCACGTCAGTAAAATTTTAACGGATGTTAAGATTTCTGTATTGGATGACCATAGGAGCTACTTGGGCAAAGTTGAGTGACCATAGAAAGACAAAACAAAAATAAGTGATCATGGTGGCCAATTACTCAAAATTGAGTGACCATAAAAAGACAAACAAAGATAAGTGACCATGGTAGCCAGTTACCCAAAATTGAGTGACCATAGAAGCAATCAACTCAATTTCACACTTTAGATTCTGATTTTTAGATTCTGATTTCGCTTTTGATAAAGGTTACATTTTGATAAGTACATGAAATTGTGACGGAGATAATTGGATTATATTACAAGTAGTAATGCTGTAAATTGCTCGGGCACCTCAACACGTCAGTTAATAAAATATTATGTTCACAAGAGAACCATATGCTCATGACTTTTAATAACCTCCGGTAGATCTCATTTTTTTTCACTAGATTTTTTTATTACACCACTAAAAACACGGTCTATTCCGACAGCCAACCGTCTGTGCTGTGTTTAGACGAGTAGCCGTCGAAGTACAAGTGATTTATTTAATTTTTTTTGTAAAATATAACCTCCGACGGACAACCATTTGAAATAAATAAATAATAAGAAAAAAAAATTATGTTTTCCTACAACGGACAACCGTACATATCTCTTTGTTTTAAAAAAATAAAATAAATAAATTAATTTAAAATGACCTTCAATGGACCGCCGTCGGAAGCCACCTAATAGATCTGCTCACCCGTTTCTTGTTCTCTCTCTTTCCAACATTCCCTCTATCTCCTAAAGATCGCCACTATCACTGCACCGATGACTCAGCGCCACCATCACCTCAGAAGTTCTTTCTCTCCCCCCCCCCCCCCCCCCTCCTTCTCTATTTCCCAACCCCCTGCCCCGTCGAACACACACCTCCCCACTATTATTTTTTTTCAAATGTGCACTCACTATCACCGGCGATTGGGCACTGACACCGCGACTGTCACCAGCAACTGAAAAGGGTATTTTTTTTATTTTCTGTTTATGTTTTTTTTACTTGATGGAAATGTAAATGTTATATTGTAAATATATATCAACGCAATAAATTGTGTACATTTAATGATTAAAGCTAAACATGTAATCCCAATAGTGTCTTGTATTCTTTGTGAATATACGTAAATATTAAAGAGGTATGGAGTTAAGACCCTTTTAGTGTTATCAATATTAAGAAGATAAAAAGGTTGAATGTTTAGAAGCAATATATAGTTTTAGACCCTTTTAATTTGATTATACTTTAGTTCTTAGATTAAATAGAGCTAATTGAAACATTGTTTGGTTGGATGTTGTCTGCTTGGAATTGATGTTGTTGCTAACATTGGCTATTAAGTGATGTTGTTGCTGCACTTCGATACAAAAAACTAGAGCAATGCGTGCAATTCAGGGAAAACAAGTTAAGTTTTAATTTGAAAAATAAGAAATTTGGTAAATTAATGACAATTGAAGTGTTCTAATGCAAAACTTGAGATAATGAACTAATTTTGTCAAATTTTATGTGATGAATTATAAGATAAACATTAGCTACAAGTTAATACTATGTTAGTGTAAAATAATATAATCTTCTGCATTGTTCTAAATATATCACTTTGTAATATTGGTGTATATGGAACGTTATGAAAATCGTAGTTGGATGTATAATAGGATTAATCCTGGATGTCGGGGTTGAGACAAAAATTTTGTAGATGAGATTGCACAGTTTGTTGCTAATGCTAAAACGCTTGGTGAATATATAAATGTCTAGGGGCGGAGCTCGGCATTTGGAAGGGGGTTTGAACCACCTTTGTCGAATAATTACACTGTGCAAATAAGGTAAAAAAGTTTTGGTAATATACACACTATTAAACCCCTTTCATACAAGGAAAATTGCTAGTAATTAAAGTGTGAAGGGGGTTTAAAAATTACTTTAGGTCACGAGTTCAAATCTCAAATTTAACATTCTAATATTTTTTAAATCCCCTTCTGTTAATTTCTGGCTCCGTCCTTGCATATGTCCAAGTGTATTGACATGCAACGCCTAGATGATGTTGTACTCCACCTTTATAATAAAGGATTTATGACAAATTATTTCATGTATACTGCACATGGAGAGTTTGATCCTAGTGTCGGTGATGTCAATTTTTAAAATGAATATATCGGTGGGAATAGTTCGTATGTTGAGTATGAGTCTCATAATTATCAGATGCATGAAATGATTAATGATGCTTGAAAAACCATCTCAACTAAATATTGAGCAGTTTTCTAATAATGAGGTAAAGCTCTTCTATGAACCGTAGGAAGAAGTCAGTCGCACATTTTATGAGAGCTCACTGAATTCTAAGTTGCCGGTAAATGCAAGTCATTGAAGAACACTATAGGCTATGGTTTTGTACTCTAGTAATGTCATTTGCCTCATGATCAATATACCGCTTACATGATTCAAAATAAATTAAATCAATCTATTTCTTCAATTTGTTTTCCATGAAATAAATGAGTAAAAACTGGAGTGATAGACATTTCAACAATTTTCTATAACATTCATTGTATTCTGTAAGTTCTTTTCCTGCCAAAACCATCTTAAATATAGGAGTAATACATGATGAATGATACATTAAAATATTAAACAAGTTCAAAATGTTACTAAGAAATTTTTATGAGACTTCAGTTCAACATATTGAAAGTAGAGGGTGCGTATAGTGGTGGGGTGTGCCCTTCCTAGCTACAGGTCAACTATTTCTTGACTTCTTTACGAACATTAGCAATAAATAAGACTAGAGTCGTCAAGGCACTAAGGGAATACATAGTACTTATATTAATTTAGTGGTACCTATCCAAAAGATTTACATTCTAAAAAAATACAAAGATGCATGATTATAAAAGATTAATGGCTTAGAATAATCGTGATTACTCAACAAAACGGCGTGTTGATTCTCTTCACTCTACTTTTATAACTACTTTTATACTCTTTTCGTATGCACAATTGAGTCAACTAGGAATCATTTAATTCACTTAACTATCACCCCCACACAATTTTTTTGTTAGAATAATTGCTTGAAAAATAATGTATTGTGAGATAAAGGTATCCTTATTTAGCATTAATCCATTGCATACACAGCTAATTATTCTTGTGAGCTACTTTTAATAGGCACTCGTAAGCTAACTCACCAATCATCAAGTGAGTTGACCTATATAGACAAAGAGTACAAATCCCTTTAGTAGGGGGAGACTAGACGCATACCCTTTTACTAATCTTTTGATTTTTTTAAATGGGAATAATTCTTATTTGGTAATCCACCACCCATAAATTTCTATATATGTTCATGCCGGAATTCTTGAAATCATGAGAATTAGGTGATCCCATTTTATTCTATTCTCTCTTTTTTCTTTTATTAGTCATGGAAAATAGTCGATTATCTATGATTTAATTTAGCTTATCACTTTCCAAAATATAATTCCATTAAAGGAGAAACTTTCTAACTCTAATTAATCTTGTATTCTCTCAATTACCGATTCACATTTTGGGGCTCTTACTGTAACAGCCCAAGCATATGGCACATATTGCCCATTTCGGATCAAGGCTCTGTACGAATATGTTTCGTGCTACGCCACATCGACCCCCAGAAACTAAGCGTCCACATAATATATGAACTTGATCCATATGCCTTATAAAGCTCTCCATTCGTTTTCCGATGTGAGATTTGCCTATAATATTATGTGCATTTCTTCTTCAAAAGCTTGCCAACCTAGAAGAATGTTAGTCATACTTGACCGCCCTCATCAGCTCTTCCTCATGGACATCACACTAGAAATATCTTTAGTCAATGTTCAAATAAGAGTAAACTATTAGTTAATAACTACACACATGTATGAACAAATTCTTAAATATATAGTAGTAACATATGAATCATATTGCACCTAATTTAGAACTATGGAGTAAAATTTATTTGTCTGTCTTTAAGCTCCTTAGAGCATGTCATAAGTCAAAATTGATTGGTATTATCTCCTGTTAACAGGAGATCTCGTAACTGACATTACACTCTCCCCTCCTCCCCCCCCCCCCCCCCCCCCCCCCAAACCCCAATCCAACGACCTCAATTGTAAAACACATACATATACATTATATTTTTTATGATCATGCATGTTCATAAATATTAGAGACACATTCAGTATTTAGAACCAATTAAACTAGAACAGTAATATGTGTGTACGATGAGATGGATTTTTGTTCCTTCTCACACGTACGTATATCAATATGTGAGCAAAAAATTATGGGTGCATCCACTGGTAATAGATAAGATTCGCCACATCAACATCACCAACTTTTGGTATAAAATAACAGCCTATATATTACCATATATGTCCATTTTTGTACGTGTACATGTACATCAATAAGGAAATTAAAAAAATGAAAGAGAGAGACACAGAAAGAGATATGACAAGAGTCTGCAAGAAAAATATGATAGGGACCCGTATTCATACGAAGACTCTAACACTAGTAAATGTTTTATTTTCTACATATAGATTGTTCCCCTTGTTCAGAGATCGAGTATAAAACTTTTAATGTTATCCATACTGTCAGATCAATTAACATTTCACCAAATTAAAGTAGCAAATGATACTCGCGAAGTTGAGGGACGGTGAACGTAACAATACTGTATAATTGTTGATTTTTGTTAAAAATATGGAGCAATAAAAACTAAAATTGAAAATGAAATTGAAATTGTCTTTTTTTTTCTTATTCAACTTGGGGCTATTTATAGCCAATCTTCAACCAAAAAATCAGCATATAAACATTCAAAATAGTTACAATAGCTCAACCACCTAACAACTCTAACAAATATTCAAAATTTAAACTAAGTAACTAATTATTCCAATATATCACTAAATATAATTTTAATATTCCCCCTCAAACTCAAGTTGGTATATCCAATTTGAGTTTGACACCTCCTCCTCCTCCTCCTCCTCCTCCTCCTCCTCCTCCTTCTTCTTCCTCTTCTTCTTCTTGTCTTTTTTCATCACATACTTTAAGTATTTCATAGACAAACTTTCGGTGTGTTGTTGATTGAAAATAGCCAAATACATATTGATTTGGCTGTAAATCTCATTGGTTTCACCATTGGAGAATTCATTATTGGTGACTTGGACAAAGAGGTAGGTTTTAGAGTAGGATTTTATCTTCATTGACCAAATCAAAGAGTTTTTATCAGTGAAAATTTGTGGGGCATTGGAAGAGAGACTGCTGCTTGCCATGGTTGAAAATAAGATTAAAAATAGATATGGGCTAAAAATAGTTAAAAGTATTTGTTTCACTCACAGATCCCATAAGATCAGTTAATGCACTTGATACCAATTGTTGGTTTTTGTTAAAAATGTGGAGCAACAAAAACTAAGATTGAAAATGGGATTGAAATTGTCTATTCTTTTCTTATTCAACTTGGGGCTATTTATAGCCAATCTTCAACCAAAAAATCAGCATCTAAACATTCAAAATAGCTACAATAGTTCAACCACCTAACAACTCTAACAAATATTCAAAATTTAAACTAAGTAACTAATTATTCCAATATATCACTAAATATAGTTTTAACAATAATAAGTGACTGTTTACTATTTTGTCCATGAAACTAATAAGTAATAAGTATTTTTTGTTTTTCTTAAAATATACGTGGGATATTTTGAAATAAAATTAGTTTGTCAAAATAACCAATTTTCGAAGACGAAAAAAATATTATTATAAGGTGATGATTGATTCATTGATTGGAGCAGCTTTATAGCAGTAGTGACTGAAGGAGGAGTTTTAAGTGCCGCCCAATCATAGTGCATTAGTGCCCATCCCAAAGGTGATTCCTTCACTTCGTCCTTAAGCCGTTATATTTTCTCGTCCAATCACATCTCTTCTCACTTTAGCTAAATTTGTAGCGACACTTCTAATTTTATTTCCTTTCTGGAAATGTCCTGCTGATGGGAGCTTTCCTTTTCTTCCAATTCACTCTTCCACGGGAAAATTAAGAGCCACCTAATATTCCATGCATTATAAGTATTGGTGTATAATATTCTACGTACTACTATTAACATGTGGATAAAATGTAATCCACCCTTTTATAATTGGAATAGCATAAATGACCATCCTGTGATACTACTAGTTTGTGACTAGTTTGCGACTTTCATAGAGTAAATTGATAAAAAGTATAACGTAATATTGACAAGAAACTATGGTAACACTGATTGTGCATGTGTATTGTCACGCAGAGTCCTCATGATGTCTTGGCGCGCGCTGTGATTCTGCACAACAGGTGGGCTAGAGGAATGTCAGTCGCTCGGTCGGGTGTCAGTCGTGCACTGGACGAGGGTTAGTCCTGCGCTGGATGAATGTCAGTCGCTTGCTTGAGTGGGAGTCTCTACCATGCGCTAAACGAGTGCTAGGCATGTCGTAGATGAGTGCTAGCAAGGCACTAGACGAGTATCAGTTGGGCGCAAGCTGAGTGTAAATTATGCGAGTTGTGACGAGTGTCAGTGCCGCACATTTTGGAGCTATAATGGGAATCTTAGAACATAGGGTGAAGGCCTTTTTTCTAAAATGCTATAGAGTGAGCTCACCAAGATTTGGGGTTGTTCAGAGTGTGTTTGCCTATGGGCTTGACTTAGCCAAGGAATACTGACATTGTTGTAATTACGTTGATCTTCTGAAGGCTATATCTCTTTCCAAGAGTATGGGAATAGGATGAAATTTCGTGGAGCTGTGAAAGAAGTCAAGAGGAATCTCTAAGAACAAACGGTGCCTTATTTGGATGTTGAAGTTTAGAGATAAGTCATTGTATAATTCTCGAGATAAATGATGTCCACTGCTAAGATATTGATTTTTCTTTTAAAAAATAAATAAGGGGGCAGATATGGTGACATCCTACCAGCCCTCCATGTGGACTTTGTCGGGAAGTCGAACTAAGTGAGCTGCCTTGAGCAAGGACCTCAAGGGCCTGCCTGGAAATCTCGTAGAAGTGTTCCAAGTATCCATACGAGTCAAGCAACTGTATGGACGGCGCATGGCCAGAGGGCTAGTGCTGGGCACACAACGGGCGACAGAGGCTTGACGGGAGGAAAGACTAAGCCCCACGGGCTGTCTTTGGGTAAGATTAAGACCTCTGTGTCGATTGAGTACTCGAGGAGCTAGCAATAGCCTCGTGTATTGACTTGTGAGCATTGCTTGGGTTCAGTCTTGCAAGTAAGGGCTCATTGGCCCAGACGTGCAGTCGTGGGGCGACGTTGTACTGCTCAGGATGGAGGCATGATGCAAGGGCTTCGCTTGCAAATGTCAGGAGATATTGGAAAGTACCTTGTAAGAGACGCACATGACAAGGGCCAGGGGGCTTAGAAGTTGTCCTACTCGGATAAAGCATAGCCAAGTATCAGGGTATAAGGCAAGGGCCAAGCTTGAGGATTGCACTGTGCACGCAGGGGCGACGCTTAATGCTAGGTGAAGGACGGGCATGTCCTTAGCCAACCCCGACAATGCACATATTGAAGTTTCTGCATATTAGATGTGCATAAGCGAGAACCTTCGGGTGGCACAGTTGAAGCTAGGCCACTGAGGCGAGCTTTCTAGAAACCTGGGATGTGGAGCAGGCTGACTCGTAGTCAGGCGGAACTACGAGGGCCGCACGGACCATATTCTGTGCCACTGTCATTGGGAAAGAGCTGCCCATGACAGTTGGTATCACAGCAGAGGATGCTCAGGATGGTGAGGTTTATACTAAGCGGATTGGTACCCCAAGTAGGAGGTTTGTGCCGGTGATGAGATAGAGTAGTGAATATACCGTCTAGGAATATTTTAGCATTGTTATTTTGAGATGTCATCAAAGCATAATTTGTACCTACAAAAGAGATTACAGTCCATTGTGGGCTGATACCATCCATTGTGGGCTGATACCATCGGGGAAGGTTGACCCGTCCCACAAGGAGCTGGTGTCGGTAAAATAAGTGAGGATATGCTTGTGTCACAGCTTAAGAATGTTGAATCGTCGATGCATATGGAAATGTCATTGCAGAGATTATGTCAATGCAGGGATAATGTTCACCATGTTATTTGAGACGGTGGACCCGATAAAGCTAGTCATATAGGGGTAGCCTACGTGTAGTATGGCTGTTTTAGAGGGATTCAATTGAGGCATGGTTGGTCAGCAAAGGAGCGTCATCATAAAATGTTGCTGGGATGATTTGCAAAGTGGGACAGACGGTTAACAGGAGCTCAATTGTCTTGATTGCGGGATATCCATCAGTTGTAAAGAAATTCTATTAGTAGTGGATTATATTGAAGAGGGAAAATTAGCAGCAAAAATATTTCTTTCGAACAGTCTGCGCTTTTATTCAGAGATGAGCATGCCAATGAGTCGGATGGTCCGGAAAAGGGCCATGATTGCCAGGTCGAGCAACCATGTTATGAACAGCAAGTCGTGGAGTATAAACATGGAGGCAGTTCGTGGGGATTATGCTAAGAATGGGAGTGGCGCATCATTTGAGAGTCTTTCCTGTGGGATTAACTTGATATATTTAAGGCCATTGGGAATATACGGAGCATAATGCGTGGAGTATAAAATGGATGCTAGAAGTCCTTGAATCAAGGGGCCTTCCAGAGAGAAGACTTAAGCACTAAAGAGTATCGAATTGGCTCTTTCTAAGAAGTTAGACGTTGTGATGCCTAGCCATATAAAGGGTAGCAATGAATGGAAGGTGAGTCCCTCAATAACCATGTCGGTTAAGTAGTCTTGGTGCCTAACACATGGGTGCGAGCGTTGCTCGTAGAGATGAGTTCTACGTAAGGCAAGAGCCGAGCTAGTACGGGAGTGTTGGTATGAGTGTCGCACCAACAACCGCTTTGGACGATTAGGTAAGGGGCCTACCGTCGCGAGGGAGAGTGATCTCCAAATGTGAGCTCTATGCATTAGTTGATTCCAAAGCTAGAGTGGGGCGTGCCGGTGGGCCGCGACAATCGTGAAGAAGGGCTTGAGAGCAAGCGTCTTTATGGATATTCTAGTGCCATAATAAAAGGACCAAACTGGAAGACGGGACAAATATATTGAAAGTGAGCCAAATCAGTGCGTATGGGGAGGCATTGTGGTAAATCAAAGTGAGGATAGCTAAGCTACAGTTTGGATTGGTTTCCAAGTTAGAGAATGGAGTCTTTCCAAAGCTAAGGATACATAAGTACACCGAATTGGGGGGCGCATACAGTATAGACAAGGCATTCTTGCCAGCTAGGCCAAGTAAAAGGAGTAAAAATTGGGGTAATTTGGGATCTGCTAAGGAAGTGACAGTTTGAGAACAAAGAGCTTTGTCCGTGAATGCACCGAAGCTACCACTTTGAGAAATAAAGTACTCAGTGCAGTACGTCCAAAGAGCTTGCTAAGTGCTAGAGGGTGCGAAATATTTGAGAATCCAAAGTTAACAGCGTTGAGCATGGGTTTTTAAGGTCACGTTATTGTTCAATAGGGTCAGAATTGCGCATGAGTAGCCACTAGTGTCTTTGTGCGGGCAAGTTGTTGAATCTGTCATGATTTGTTTTCTTGAGTATGGGATCAAGATGCAAGTTACTCTGAGGTATAGGATCAGGATTTTATATTGTTCACATAGAGTAAGATCTTTCCAAAGGGAAACGACGGGAACGGACTATAAGAGTATGGTTGGCAATGAGCCACATCGAAGGATGCCTACCTGAACGAAAATAGTCTCCTACTTGAGTGGAGGAGAATTTTCCTATGTAGAGGCATTGAGCATAAGTGAAAGCCTGACAGAAGCAAAATCTTCTAGAGGTAACGAATGGTCGTAAGGCACGGTTGAACTGGGTATGCCATACCATAGGGTTCCTGAAGTTGTTGCAAAAGTGAAGAGAGCTAGCCGGACGGATATGAAGGCCATATAGGTTATACCGTGAAAGGCAGGTAGGCAACTACAGAGGTACTATCAAGTGATCATCATAGAGATGGAGTGCAGAGGAATGATTGGACGAAACTTGGGAGGAGCAGTGATGGGCACGACTCCTAGTTTAACAGAATGGACTTTAGGAGTCCAAGGAGGCTTGGAAATGGGAACCGTAATGGAGGATCCTAAGGGGCAAACTCCGGGTTTTCGTGGGCTTATGTAGTCATCCAGGATGATGACTAGATCTAGTGGGGGAGAATTTCACGCGGGTACCCTTGTGATGTCTTGGCGCGCTCCGTGACTCTGCACAATGGGCGGGCTAGACAAATGTCAGTCGCTCGATTGGGTGTCAACCGTGCGCTGGACGAGTGTCGGTCGTATGCTGGACAAGGGCCAATGGTGCGCTAGACGAGTGTCTTCCGCGCGCTTGAGTGAGAGTGTCTATCATGCGCTAGACGAGTGCAAGCAAAGCGCTAGATGAGTATCAGCTGGACGCAGGCTGAGTGTCAGCCATGCGAGCTGTGTGTGGTAATAAGAGTCAATACTGCATGTTTTGGAGCTATGGTGAGAATCTCTGAACATAGGGTGAATTCCTTGCTCCAAAGATGCTATCACCAAGTTTGGGACGTTGGAGTCCGTTTGCCTACGGGCTTGGCATAGCCAAGGAGCAGTGACATTGTTGTAATTATGCTGATCATTCGAGGGCTATATCTCTTTCCACGAGTATGTGAATGGGATGAAACTTCATGGAGGTATGAAGAAAGTCAAGAGGAATCTCCACGGACAAACGGCGCCTCATTTGGATGTCAGAGTTGAGAGATAAGCTATTGTATGATTCTCGGGACAAAGGATGTCCACTGCTAAGACATTGGTTTTCTTTTTAAAACATATATAAGGGAGGCAGACACGGTGACATCCTAGCAGCCCTCCCTATGGACTTTGTCGTGAAGTCGAACTAAGTGAGCTGCCTTGAGAAAGGGCCTCGAGGGCCTACATAGACATCTCAGGGGAGTGTTCTAGGTATCCATACGAGTCAGGTGACTCTATAGATGGTGCGTGGCCAGAAGGCCAGCGTTGGGCACACAATGGGCGACAGAGGCTTGACGGGAGGAAAGACTAAGCCCTACAGGCTGTCTTTGGATAAGATTAAGACCTCTGTGCTGATTGAGTACTCAAGGAGCTAGCAAGAGCCTCGTGTATTGACTTGTGAGCATGGCTTGGGTTCAGCCTTGCAAGCAATGGCTCGCTGGCCCAGACGTGCAGTCGTGAGGCGACGCTGCACTACTCAGGAGGGAGGCATTATGTGAGGATTATGCTTGCCAATGTCAAGAGACATTAGAAGGTACCTTTTGAGATACGCACATGACAATGGTCAAGGGCTTAAGAGTTCTCCTACTCGGACGAAGCATAGATAAGTGTCAGGACACAAGGCGAGGGCCAAGTCTGAGGATTGCACTGCATGTGCAAGAGCAACGCTTAGTGTTAGGCAAAGGACGGGCATGTCCTTAGCCAACCCCAGACGTGCGCATATTGAAGTTTCCGCATATGAGATACGCACAAGCGAGAACCTTCGGGCGGCACAGTTGAAGCTAGGCCACTGAGGCGAGCTTCTTAGAAACGTGGGATGAGGAGCAGGCTGGCTCATAATATGGTGGGACTACGAGCGTGCACGAGCCAAATTATGTATCGCTGTCATTGGGAAGGAGCAGCCCGTGACGGTACACATGTACAAACTATACCTTTGAAGAAAATTGTTAAGTTTTAAAAAATGGTTTTTTACACTATGTACACATGAAATCTAAAATATTTATCTGTCCTACACATTAAAAACTACACCACCCATAAAATTAAAAGTATTTATCCGACCTATCCATTTATTACTGTATAACTTTGTTAGCCTTATGGGTGTATATCTTTATGATATACAGCATAAATTATGGTATACAAGTCTGGATGGAGCAAGAAATGTAGATAGTTTATGGGTAGGGCTAGTAAATATGAAACTTATGTGTAGGGACAGGTACATATTTTGATTTTGATGGGTATTTTCGTAAACCTCTCAAAAAAATTACGCTAGAAGACATTCTAAAAATTACATAATATACTGATAATTTCAAACATTTACCCTACATACCAACACTTTTATTTTATTACCCTACTGGTACAATTTTTTTTTTAATTTCCTCTCTCTCTTTCTCTAACACAAAACCCTAATTTCTTCCTCTCTTTCTTTTCCCTCCTTCACCCACTCATCCATCAGCCAAAATCTTCTCTGACAACCTGATCTATCTCCAGCGCTCCACCGTCAATTCTCCGCTTGTTGCTTTGTTGCAGGAGCAGCGGTGCTACTGCTGCTGCAGATCTTCCATCGGCGACGCTGCTGCTGTTCTCCGGTGGTCGGTGGCTCTGCTTCTCCCTCATTTTTTTTCCTTTTATTGTCTTGTTTTATTTTGTATGTGTATTCATGTATATATATGTGTGTGTGTGTGTGTGTGTGTGTGTATGTGTCTTGATGCATAAATACATTTAAAATTATTTAAATTTTTGAATGTTTGGTTGTATTTCTTTATTAATATTTGTTGTATGTTTATGTATGTGTATTTCAAGTGTATATTTTCTAAATATTTTTTGTATGTCTATTTGTATATTTTTGTTTTTGTATATACTAGTATTTATGTGTATGCGTGTGTCATATTTTTGTCCATAAATCTTTGTATATATCCAAAAATTCTTTGTAAGTCTTGTATGTGTGGTGTATATAAGTGTATATTTTGTATATAGTTTATATATGTTTATGTATTGTCAAAGATTAAATCTCCTCTTTTATAAGTATGAATGTGCAATTTGTATATATAAGCTTCTTTATCTTTTTCAGATTTAAACAAAAAAAAAAAAACGCCGGCCGCGTGACAGGTGGCAACACAGTGACTGCAGCAAGGATGGGGTAAAACCCTTATTTGTATGATTTAATGGAAGTTGTATATTTAGAGTTAAAAAAATATTGGTATATTTTGTAAAGTGGTATAATATCGATATTTTTTATAAATTTAATGTTTTGATTGTATATTTATGTAATTGGCCCAAAATTAAACAACATCATCATTTTACCAACCACCAGTAAAATGAGGTAATCCAAATTCAAATTAGACGGTTATTGTCTAAGTTGATGTTAAAAAATGCTCTTATCTATATAGCACTACCACTACTAAAAATAAGGCATTTTCGGACCGAAATTTCCGACCGAAATTCGGTTGGAGAACATTGTCCGACCGACGTGGTGGGATAATTCATCGAATTATAATTAAATTTTTTTTTTTTTTACTTTGGCCGACCGCCGCGGTCGGACAAGAATTTAAAATTTTTGACCGACCGCAGCGGTGGGAGATTGGTCGGTAGGCAGTGAATATAGCAGGACGGGAACACAGCCCGTTTTTCATTTCACCCAAAACAGTTTTCTCTCTCTTTCGCCCCTTTCTTTCTTTCACCATTCTACCCGATTCCAAAGCCAAAATTCAACCCAAATCTATTAAAAAAACACTCTTAATCTCTTAATTCCATTCCTCTACAACTTGGTAAGTTTAATTTTCATAGTTTTCTTCAATTTTTCCCCAAATTCAAAACCCTAATTTTTTTATCTATTTTTTTTTTGTAGTTCTTCCATCTATCAAAGTTGGGGATTGTACATTAGTGGTGGTGGAGTACAAAACCATCCCTTGAGGTGAGTTTTATGGTGAAACACTAAATTTTTTTTTAAATTTAATTTTAGCTCGTTTTTGTCATTTTTTCCTATGTTTGAATTTTAGCTCATGAAATTAATCCATGACATAGTAGTTGCTATTTGGTTGTGAACTAGGTTACATTGTGTTGTTGTTTGGTTTGGGAATTGTTGAAGCTAGTTTGACATTTTTGTTGGTATTGTTAAAATTAGGTTGATTGAAAAAGTGGGTGTTGTTAAAAAAATGATTGGGTTATTGAATACACATTTAGAAGATGATAAATTGGAAAGTAACACTTTGAATGGGTTGTTTTAGTGAAAAAGTTGGTGTTCCATTGAGAAGAGTACACTTTGAATGGGTTGTTGTTGATGGGTTCCTTTAGTAGTGTTGTTGTTGTTGAATGTTGCTAATGGTGTGTACTAGTGTTGTTGTTGTTGTTGTTGTAGTATTGCTTTGAGATAGAATTGTTGGTGTATAGTGTAGTTTGGTAGTTAGATTCTTTGAGGCATTTCATCAAATAAGTGGTGAGCAACAACTAAGTTGAATAGTTTGCAAATAGTTTTAGATTACTCCAACTAAGTATAGATAAGTAAATAGTTTTATCATTTTGAATAAATAGATATAAGTTGCAAATGAGTAGTGATAATGGATTGTTGATGTATTAGACTTGTTTTAGCTCATGAAATTAATCCATGACATAGTAGTTGCTATTTGGTTGTGAACTAGGTTACATTGTGTTGTTGTTTGGTTTGGGAATTGTTGAAGCTAGTTTGACATTTTTGTTGGTATTGTTAAAATTAGGTTGATTGAAAAAGTGGGTGTTGTTAAAAAAATAATTGGGTTATTGAATACACATTTAGAAGATGATAAATTGGAAAGTAACACTTTGAATGGGTTGTTTTAGTGAAAAAGTTGGTGTTCCATTGAGAAGAGTACACTTTGAATGGGTTGTTGTTGATGGGTTCCTTTAGTAGTGTTGTTGTTGTTAAATGTTGTTAATGGTGTGTACTAGTGTTGTTGTTGTTGTTGTTGTATTGCTTTGAGATAGAATTGTTGGTGTATAGTGTAGTTTGGTAGTTAGATTCTTTGAGGCATTTCATCAAATAAGTGGTGAGCAACAACTAAGTTGAATAGTTTGCAAATAGTTTTAGATTACTCCAACTAAGTATAGATAAGTAAATAGTTTTATCATTTTGAATAAATAGATATAAGTTGCAAATGAGTAGTGATAATGGATTGTTGATGTATTAGACTTGTTTTAGGCATGTTTTAACTTGTTTGGATCACTATTCGGATTGGATATGTTATGTAAAATGTTAAACTTTCTATTTAAAGGCAATAAGCCTTGTTTAGACTATTATTAAGGCTTGAGAAGCCTAATCTTCTTCTGGGTGCTGTTTTTTCTGCTTTTTACAGGTGGTGTAGCTCTAATTGCAGGTTTTTTATTGCAGGTACTACACTGCCTACCGACCGCAGCGGTCCGAAATCGGTCCGAAAATTGCCAATTACTTAGCGCAGAAAAAACAATCTCCCACTGCAGCGGTCGCCTGGCCGACCGACGCAGTCGCCTGGCCCACCGCTGCGGTGGGAGATTTTCCAGTTTTTTTGAAATCTCCCACCGCGTCGGTGGGAGAGTTCAACATTATTTTTTCCACGTATAAACTAGGCGACCGATGTCCGACCGTACTTCGGTCCGACGTCCGACCGCGGCGGTCGGAAAGCTGTGAGCGACCACCAATTAGCCGACCGCCTTGTTAGGTCGGACAACGGTCGCCTAGTCCCACCGTATCGGCGGTCGGAAAAGCCCTGATTTTTAGTAGTGTACTATTTCCTTAAAAGACTGAAATGTATAACATTAGTAAATTTTACTTATGCTATTTAAATGTTGTAATTTAGGAAAAATAAAAACGTGACTCGCCAACTGTCCTTTGTGGTCGAAAAGAGGAATGACATATATAAAATACAAAAGCAATAAATTTTTTTTATGTGTAGAGATGCAAGTGGAAAAGCCAAATATACGACATGCAGCTTTCACAAACATTCTCCAAATGGTACATTTAACTTGGTAACATACCAAAAAGAATCATGCATGGCGAAATGTGCACCATGGGAAATTCTACTACATCTGATGTATACTGAAAATGAAAGTTCACACAACGGTGAAAACTACTGTCGCCCTCTTGGCACTGTATTTAGAATCGATTTTTCTCTTTTTTAATTTATACTCCCTCCGTCTCAATTTATGTGGCACCATTTCCTTTTTTGTTTGTCCCAAAATAAGTGGCACCTTTCTTTATTTGGCAACTATTTAATGCATCATCTCTATTTTACCCTTGCTGGACCCTACATACTTTTAAACCTACCAACAACATTTTTATTACTGAAATCTTCTCTCTTACTTTTTCAAGGGCAAAATTGATATTTTTAAAGGTCAACCTCTATTTTCTTAAACTCCGTGCCCGGTCAAATAGTGCCACATAAATTGGGACGGAGGGAGTATATTTTTTAAAGCAACACTTCTCTATAATATTCAAACAAAATTGTAGAAAAGCTTGATTATATAATTGTATTTCTCTAAAAACCGGCTTCAAGTTTTACAATTAATATTTATATTTAGTGAGCCACAGGCAACCGTTTTACATTGAAATTTCAACCGTTGAATTGCTAAGTTTCTGTTTAACAGAAAAAGTGTCTTTACTTGATTGAAATATCGAGCGGGCAATCACTACTTCAATTACGAATAAGAAAAATGACAAGTAATGATAACGGTTACAGCTTAAACAGACAGTATGCAAAACGAACAAGTTATATACTAGGCAACGAATAGATAACAAGTCGATTTAATGGACGATGTAATGAGACCGAGTATTATACCAATAATCAATAAGTGAGTTCGTGTAGCTTGGAAAAGAATTAGTGATCGAATTGAGTGGTTTTAATTAAGTACTTGCAATTAAATGGACGATAACTATGAATGATAGATCGATCGAAACTAAAGTGTTATAGGTTATTAATTCTGTGACTTAATGACTCAGCAATGGACTAAATGAGATGACTTGTGGATAGATAATGATGACAACAGTAAGAGTAAATAAGCAAAACCACAGTAATTAAAGCAATACACAAAAAGAATTAAGCTTATTGTATTGATCAAGTGCTCGTACTCCAGCAGGGAAGGTAAACGCCTCCTCCAAAGCAAAGCTAAATTACAACGATGTGGTGGTGAAATAGCAATAATGGTGGTAGAACAGTAATGATTATGACGATAGTAATTGCTTAGGGGAGAGTTATATTCAGAAGAGTGTAACCTTATAAAGAGTAAATGGGGTTATATTTATAGCTAAGAGTTCAAACCCTAGTATAATTCCACCTTCTCCACGTCTCTCCCACGTTCTGATCCATTACGAACACCCTCTAAAAATAGCGGAAGCGGTTGAGAATCAAACTTATCTTCTATTCTTGACTCTGTTTTTATGACCAACCGTTCAAGCGACTGATTGACGCCTTCGAGCTGAGCCACTCTTCCCGCTCGTATTGACTCTGATATATAAGTTATGCTTGCCACGTCGCTGATGACGTGCATTAAGCCTGCGTCCGATTGTTGACCAATACAATACTGATACAGTAAAGAAAGTATACTGTATTGGACTATTGGTGCAAATTTAACTAGTTGTACTTAAGATTCTTACTCTTTTTCTAGGTTGTAACATTAGAGTTACAAATGATTATAGGTGTATATTTTTGTAGATCAGTTTTACCTGATTTTTTTTTTTTAAAAAAAAAAGGAGTTTCACTTGTTTGTGCATTAAAAAAAAAAAATTAAACCGCAATCAAGGACGTGTCAAAAACCCCATTATCAAATAAATAATCTTCTTGACGAGATAATTAAGTAGGAGTAATTGTTAAGCATTTTGGTTAAACTTTTAGATGATCAGATCACATACTTTATACTTAGTATACTGTCATTTAATAACTTAATCTTTCTTTTAAGAATTACTACTACTCCACTAAACAATGTAAAAGTAGAGTGGGAGATGGGGAAAATGAGTCTTTTTTGCATGGTAGCATTAGAGGCGGGTCCCTTGCACAGGGTTCCATAGCCTTTCTGGACTCTTATAAAGACCCTGACACTCCCATCCCTTTTAATTGCCATCACAAGATCACCTTCAGCCAAAAAAAATAAAACCAAACCCCATAACACTATATTCATAATCTCCTTTCAAATTCCTCTCTTAGCTTGCAACTTTCATCCATTGAGCACTCTCTCCTTTGGATATTGTTGTTTGCTTAAGGTAATAACACTTCACTATTATATTTTGCATTAATGAATGTCTCTTGGAACTTGAAACTTTATTAAGCATGCATATATGACTTGTTTTCTTGTTCTTTTCTCATAAATTGTGTTTTAACTTTTGTGCAGAAGGAAAACACTCCTATTTGTTTGGATCTTCTCCGGTTTTTTTTCCTTGAACTTTGAAGATGTCATCTCTGAACATCAATAACCTCAACTTAACTTTGAAAGTGGAGGAAGAATGTACTATACCACTACCTCCTAAGGTTGGTAGAATGAAACAAGGCATAGTGTCAATTCTTGGATCAGATTCTGAAAGAAACAAAGCAGCAGCTGCAGCCTCCATTAGAAGAACTCTTTCAGCTGATATGTCCTCAAAGAAATGGCTTTCACAAAATGGTTTCTCCCCTATGAAGAAAATTGCATCCTCGGAAGAACTTGTTAGTCTTGGACAAGATGATGTTTGGAGATCAATTCAAAATGATAACAAACAACCAACATCAGTTGATGTTTGGAGTTCAATTTTATCCCAAAAGAAAGAAGAAAGCCCAACAACTCCACCTCCTTACATTCACCCTCTTATTAAAAAGACAAGTTCTTTAACTGAAAAAAGTCTTGAAATTTGTACTGAAAGTCTTGGTTCAGAGACTGGCTCAGAAATTAGCTTTCCTTCTTATCCTCCTTCTGAAACAGGAGACATAGATGAGGACAAAAATGATCGACAACAAGAACAACAAGAAGAACAAGAGGAAGTTTTCTCTCAATCCTCTGAGGAAATTCCTGTTGTTAAGTATAACAAAAAATCATCATTTCCTCCTAAGTCTTTTCCTCCACCTATTCCTTCTTTGGCTAGAGATGACAATTCCTCTGTTCAAATGCAATCTCATAGACAAAATGGTAGACTGATTCTTGAAGCTGTTTCTGTTCCTCCTCAAAATCTTTTTCGCGCCCAACGCCTTGATGGTCGCCTTCTTCTCAGTTTAATCAATACTTCAGAAGAAAAAGAGACAGAGGATCATCATGATCATGCAGAGTGTGACAAAGTGTTTAATGATATTCAAGAAATTGAATATGATGAAACACATTATGAAGATGATGGTGAAGAAGAAAATGATGATGCTGAAGAAGAAGATGATGAAGAAGAGGCTGAGGAGAAAGAAAATGGAACAAAGGGTATGCAAATTGTCTTGGAGCAAAAACCAAGATTGTCAAATGGTGGTACCTTGATGATGAAGCAAATTATGGGGTTAGAGAAAAAGAAGAATAATCTAACATGGTCTAATAATTTCAACAAAGCAATTCCTCAGTCACTTCCAATGGTCTCACAGCTGATCACTTCACCAAATCCACCTTCAGCAGCAGCTTCTTTCAATGCTTATGAGTACTTTTGGAGGAAAAATCCTACTGTGACAAACATTGTGAACAACTATGATGACAAGCAAGTTGTTCCAACAGCCAATGGTACTTCTCTCAATGCCAACAGTACTACAAAGGTAGCATCATATGAGCAACAAGATGTGGTGCTAATGAGGGGAAACAAGGCAAATATCAATTACTTGGTGCCTATGTTGAAAGGTTGCAAAGAACAAAGGAGGTCTCTACTCTTTTGGGAGCCTTACTGCATTGCCACCTCCTAATGATCATTTCAAGGATTTTAGTATTAATCCAATAAATTAGTTACATAAGTATAATATCATAGTAATAAATAATATCATTACAAGTGTAATTTTTCCTCTCTTTGTCATGTCTAGTTTTTACTCTTTTGTCTAAAAGAGTTTCATGTAGCCAAATAAGCAAAGGGAGAGTGATCGATCAATCGATATGTCTTTGAATTTTAGAGGATTGAACAATTAAGAAAAAACATAGATAAATTTTTAGTGGATTGAAAACCATCATCTTTTATTTAAGCATGTGTTTAAGTTTATGATGATGTTATCATAGCTACTCCCTTACTAGATAGACAAAAAATCTTATGAGCCAACTTTTGACTTGGTGTGACGTGTATGTCTGTCTCAAAATCAAATGAGAATTCTCCTTTTCATCCTTTCTTTCTTCCTTTTGTCCTTAGCCTTTTGCCATTCCAATCAAAGGTGAGGAAACTGAGTGGGTATGCTTTACAGGTGAAAAATAAGCAACTAGGTTTCCCTTTGGGAAATTTCTTAGAATAGAAGCTTATTGAGTATGTAATATTATTCCTAAGGTTTTGTGAAATGCTTCACGCTTTAGATGTAATGAGTATTAGAACTTAGAAGTAATCTTGATAATTTGGTTCAAGAGTTATTATATTCTTACTTAAATTGACTCCAATTGTTTTACTGAATTCTTCACTCATTAGAAGCTACAACCGGTTTAGGATGGATAGTTGAACATCCTCAGCCAAAAGATTAGTGTATATATGGGTTAAATATGACTCCTACTCTTTATATATATAAATCTGCAACACCGTCAGCAATACAATCCTTCCCCATTTTTGACAAGCAATCATCCTTCAATTCACTTCAAGTGAATGGTCAAATTGGATAAACATTACGGGGTCGTTTCGTTGGAATACAAGTTATGCAGGGATTAATAATGTAGGGATTAGTTATGCAGGGATTAACAATGCAGGGATAAGTTATGCAGGGATAAGTTATGCAGGGATTAACAATGCAGAGATTAGTTATGCAGGGATGAACAATGTAGGGATAAGTTATGCAGGGATTATAATACATTGATTACAATGTAGAAATGATTTCTAGTTGGATGTTTGGTTAGTTGAACTAAAAGTTGTACTCTAATCCACAATTTATTTTTTTAAGAGAATAACATAGGATATTTATTAAAATAGAATTTTGAAGAAATGGATAAGGGTATTTTTGTCTTTTTTATTTTAATCCATGTATTGTTAATACATGTATTCTTATTCCACCCTCTAACCCGCATAAAATAATATATAGATTGATGTATAACTTATACCAGTATTGTTGATATGGAAATGACAAAATGTAACCAAACAATGCATTGTTTGTACTTAGTTTAATACCACTTTCTACTAGTCAAACCAAACAATATACTATTAGTACAGACTCTTATACAACCAACCAAACAATGGATTAACTTATCCAAACTCTTATATATGGATTAGCTAATACTATACCGCTTACCAAACGACCCCTACTTGTACAGTTTTTACTACTGCCCTTGTATAACTTTAATCAATCTTTCTTGATTTGTATATATGCACATATATGTACTCCCTCTGTTCCACAAAGAATTGTATGCTTCGAGTTTCGAAAGTCAAACAGGTTTTTTTTTACCGTAATATTTTTATGTATTTTAAATATTTTTAAATTATTAATTATTCTGACTTATAGAATATTTTATATAGTTTCTAAATATATATATTTTGTTCCAAAAGCCTTAAAAATTATATGTCCAAATTGACGGTCAAAATAAAAGAATCTGACTTTCAAAATCCGAAACATGTCATCCTTTTACAATAAATATATATATATATACACACACACATCAGCATCACAAACTTTTGGGAGGAGTAACAGAATATATTCAAATTTTTGTACTGCATGTCTACTTGCATATATAGTAGTACATCACACAAACATACAAACTAGAAGCTATAAAGAGAAAAAGGGGACCGAAATCACCATATTCCTGCCTTTTTCGCACAAAAGTTATTCCGGTGGAGTAGATTAGAATTAAAATACACTTCTCAGTATTTAAAGTCAGCATACATTATAGAGATTTTACCGGTTTTTATTTTTACTTAATGTAATATTGCACTAAGATAAGCTGAAATGAAGTAACACGTACAATAAAGAAGATTTATATAACTAATTCTAACAAGATTGCTAGCATCATCGTTATTGTTGTTTAATTTCCAAACTCTTTCCTTTATATCTATATATGTATTCCATTATTTCTATTCTGGAATAGTGGGGAGTACTTATTGAAAGATTCTAATGTTAAACAAGTCTTTAGATTTGTTCCATATTTAATGATGGTATTTTCTGAGATTCCGACTCCCTCATTATCTTTTCTGAAATATACATGATAAAATTATAATAGGTTGTCTAAATTAAATTGAAAACGAACAAATTTAAAACTTATTCCATCTGAGAATTATTCTCACTGAGCCCAAGAGGTGATGGGGAGAGCTGTGTTATAAAGCTGGAATGATAGTGGACAGAACCATATGCTTTCTATCCATAACCTCTGGTCTCATTTATTTCACTAATTCTTTTCAAAGAGTAAAGTTAAAGTCATTTTCATCCACCTTGTTGATCGTCTTATCCCGTTTTTCCTTATATAGTGCACATTAAAAATTAAAAATAAGTCAATATTTAACTCCTTTTGTGTTGTTTGTCACATAAAGAAACTTGATTTCAAATTTATGTGGTGTTCGAACATGAATATAAGTTTATTAAAAAAAAAAAAAAAAGTTGAAGTGTACGTTTAGTGAAAACCATTGTTTCATTTTGGAATATTTCACCAATATTTCAAATATTGAAGTTCGATTTTGTAAATACTAATGGTCAAATCAATATTTCACCTTTTGCAAGTGATTTTTTTTTTTCTTTTTGCTTTAATAACTACGTTTCGTTGAACAAAAAATGAAAAATGGAAAGGGGATATTTAATTGTGTAATATACAATCATCTTTATAAGCCTTTCTTTTTAGGTAATGATATTACTTCTTCGGTTACACAAAAATTGGTATGTTTCAGATTTTGAAAGTCAAACGAATTTTTATTTGACCGCAATATTTTCATATATTTTGAAAATATTTTGAATTATTAACTAGTGTTACTTATAGTACTTTTTATGTAGTTTTTAAATATATAAATATTACTTCAGAAAATCTAATAATTTTATGATTAAATTTTCGATCAAAATGATAAAATTTGACTCTCAAAATCGAAACATGCCAATTGTTGTGGATTGGAGGGAGTAGAAGCTAGACAAAATCTCATGAGCCATCTTTGACTTGGTGTGGATGGTCATGTCTTTCTGTCTCTAGCATCAAATGTGAATGCTTCTTTTTCTTTTTATCTTCAATTCATTTTTCCTTTTGTCATTTGATCAACCAATGGTGTTTCAGCACAGGTCATGTCTGTTTGTTTGATCTTGTTTTTGGGAACAACATAATCCATTGTTTGTTTAGCTGGGGTTCTTGATTGGCTTGCGTGTTTTAAGGTTTTGTCAAGGAAATTCTGGTACGTATATCGTAGTATCTTATTTCAGGATTCAAACTTTGAAAACAATCACTTATGCTTGTATAAGATTAGACTGCGCACATCACACTTTTTGGAGTGGGCCCTTCTTCGAACCCTGCATAAATACGAGATGCTTTGTGCACCGAATTGCTGCTTTTTAATAAAGAGCCTTTAGTTGTCTTGGTATCACAAACATTATTTACGTGTTATGCATAGTTTTTATGAGGTCCGTACATTACATTGTGCTATTGAAACTCGATTAATCAGTTATATATATTTAGTTGAACTAAAAGATAGGCAAATATCACGTACCATGTCTAGGTTGAAGCTTGGTTGTAGATAAGTATATTTAAGTTAAAAGAGAAAAGTAGAAGTGCGGAATCATACATATTCCAGAGTTTCAAACCAGTGGATCAACTAGAAGATAGCCTACAATGAGGGTACGAAACCAGTATTTTGTCTGTGAAAATGAGAAATTATGGTGGGATGATTTACATAAATAAGACACTTCTAGCATCCCGCCGCATATTTGTACCCCGTATGAAAAGTCTTACAATTTTGGCTCTCATGAGAAGAGTTTCTAGCAAAGCCAGATATTATTAGCAACAAGATCTGGTGATGGCACACCTGGAACATTTCCTGGAGCCAAAATTGTAAGAGTTTTCTTACAAGCGGCTATAACGGTAACGGCAACACCAAATGTGTCTGCAAATTCTTGATTATGGTGTCCTCCATAAGGAGCGGTTTTGAAAGATTGCCCTCGTTTACTAATGCTTTAGAAAAATACCCTATTGTTGGTATGGGGCCAAGACTTCAAGGCATAAATTTGCAAGTATTGGCACGGGGCGAATACTTCTAGGGCAAGTGTTGTCTTGCCAATACTTTAAGCTATATGGAAAGGGCAAGTGTTGCCTTTAGCCAACACTTACGACCAAGTACTGGCAAGTGTTGCCTTTTGCCAACACTTCAAGGGGCAAGTTTGGCAAACAGAAAGGGGACAAAGACAAGTCTTGACCCCGTGCCAAGAGATTGAGAGTAGTGTTTTCGTCCAGAATTTTTTCATTAAACTTAACGAAAGCATTTTTGCAAAATTTTGTTAGCGCAGGCAATTTTATGGTGTCATTCTGCAAAAAGGCCCAATTAAATTGCTCGCCGACAATGGGGCTGTTGTACAAATAACCTCTTTTAAGTCATAAAATAAAATTTCTACAACTTTAGTCATTTCATCAAGGTAAATACTTATTTGCATCTAATATTTCTATCAAATTAATGCATGCACTTATGTTTCTTTCATACATACGTTTTTTATTAACCATGATTAAATTATATAAACCATTTTCACTTTAATCCTTGCGACTAAGATCAACTTTATTTGCTGTGTGTAAACACATGTTATGTTAGTTGCCACATACTCAAACAAGTGATGCAGCTAATGATCAAAATGGATAGTATCTTCAAAAAGTAAACTGGAGAGGATAATGAGGAGGAGAAATAAATACAGTTTTGATAAATGAAATGACAAATTAGAAACAATTTTGATACAATAAATACACTAGAGATACATTGAAGATACAATAAAATAACAAGAATGGTGAGTCAATTGGTGAAAGATCCAAACGACCTCGGGAAGGAACCAAAGGAAATTCACCAAATGAGGAAGAACCAAGACGGAGCAAGCGTCAAAGAACTTCTACTTCATTTGGAGATGACTTTGTCACTTTTCTTGATGCAATGGATACGAAAAGATACCGTGAGAAGAAATAAATGAAAAGATAAGCTATAAATTGTTGGGGTTTTGGAATAAATAGAGTGTGAATGGGAAATGGGTGGAAGGTGAAAAGGTTCCTTTTAGTAAGGAAATGCACATTCTCCCATATTGGTAGAGGAAAAGACTTTTGTTGGATTTAAATACATATTCACTTCTCTTAGCTCTTAAAAGGGTTGAGAAGAAGGGAAGCCTCGCGCCGTCGTCGTCGCTCGCTCGTCTCGGCTTCGGTTTCGGATTTCGGTCAATTGATTGAGTTAATTTTTTGGACCAACAAAACTAAAAATATTAATTAATTAATAATTTATTATTAATATTTAATATTAAATCTGTTTGTGTAACAGAAATCTGAATGGATTAATCAGATTAATCCAGAATGGGAATTCATTACTGACATTTAGTGAATTCTGATGCCATTAGTGGCAGTGTTAGTGGCCATTAGTGGTGACTCTTCACACTCTTTCCAAAGGCTATATAAACTGGTCAGTCATCAACCTTTGAACACACACTGAAACACATAAATACAAAACTTCTTGCTGCATTCCCTCTCTTTTCTGCATACTAAGTAAGTCGTGTGATTTGCTCCGTTTCTTTGAGTTCGCAGTGTTCTACTGTTTGAAGTGCCGCTACAGTAGAACACTGTTATCCCGTTCCATCCTGGGAGAAATTAACCAGTGAACCTTGGGCAACTGTGAGGGGGTTAGATTTCTTAAGGAGACACAAGTAAATTGTGGGCTCGGGATCGTCCCATACCAAACTGATAATATACTTCTGTTTTTCTGTCTTTTCTGATTTATTTGGTTGCAGGAATAACAAGCTTAAGAAATCTAGTGTTATTTATTTTCTGTACTTAAATAAATACTGCTTAAGGAGACTAAAACCTTTGTGGTTTTCTACTCGTATAATATATTAATCTGCTGTGAAGACTAAAACCTTCGTGGTTTTTCTACTCCTAATTACTGTGAAATAATCTGTTTGTGGGGACTAAAAGCCTTCGTGGTCTTTTCTACTCCTATTATTTAAACAGTTTATTGATATTGTTTCTGCTTGTGTCACTTGACAAAGATGACAAACGGAGTGGAACAAACTGTCCCTGCTGTGAATACGAATGCTACCGCAGTTTCTGGTGCTGCTGGGCCTAGCCGTGCTGCTGCAACGGTTATGGCACCTGCAGAAAAGCCGGGAAAGTTTTCTGGTGTGGACTTTAAAAGGTGGCAGCAAAAGATGTTCTTTTATCTGACCACCTTAAGCCTGCAAAGGTTTATCAAGGAGGATGCTCCAGTCCTGACTAATGAAACACCTGAAAACGAACGCTTCCTTGTGATTGAGGCTTGGAAGCATTCTGACTTCCTATGCAAGAATTACATTCTAAGTGGCTTAGAAGATGACCTGTACAACGTTTACAGTAATGTTGAAACGTCTAAGAAACTGTGGGATGTTCTAGAAAAGAAATATAAGACTGAAGACGTTGGACTGAAGAAATTTGTGGCTGCCAAATTTCTGGATTATAAAATGGTGGATAACAAATCTGTTGTGTCCCAAGTCCAAGAACTTCAAGTCCTTATCCATGATCTCCTTGCTGAAGGTTTGATCCTGATTAATACTTATGTTAAGAGTATTATTTATATTGTTGCTAACAAACTTTTCTTTGAAGGTTTGAAGATTAATGAGGCGTTTCAAGTTGCAGCCATGATTGAAAAGTTACCTCCATCATGGAAGGACTTTAAAAATTACTTGAAACACAAGCGCAAGGAGATGACCCTTGAAGATTTGATTGTACGCTTGAGGATTGAAGAGGACAACAAATCTGCTGAAAAGAAGGCTCGTGGAAGTGCTGCAATAGCGGGAGCAAATATTGTTGAGCATACTCCAAATCAAAATAAGAGAAAGAAGCCTTCTGGAGGGAAGACCAACCCCAGCAAGAAAAAGTTCAAGGGAAATTGCTACAACTGTGGCAAGAGTGGACATAAGTCCGCCGACTGTCGTGCTGCAAAGAAGGACAGGAAAAAGGAAAAAGGTCAAGCAAACATGGTTGAAGAGACTAAATTGGCCCAAGGAGTGCAAGACATTGATTTATGTGCAATGATTTCTGAATGCAACTTAGTTGGAAATCCTAAGGAATGGTGGATTGATTCAGGAGCCACCCGCCATGTTTGTGCTGTGAAGGAAGCCTTTGCTTCATATGCTCCCGCTGGACCTGATGAGGCGCTCTCTATGGGCAATTCTGCAACGGCCAAAATTGAAGGATATGGGAAGATATTCCTCAAGATGACGTCTGGCAAGGTTGTGACTCTGACCAATGTTCTTCACGTTCCTGAAATAAGGAAGAACTTGGTGTCTACTGAACTTCTTGTTAAAAACGGGTTTAAGTGTGTGTTTATTTCTGACAAAGTTGTAATAACTAAGAATGAGCTGCATGTAGGAAAAGGTTACCTGACTGAGGGCCTTTTCAAACTCAATGTAATGGTCGTTGACACTATGAATAAAATTGCAGCTTCTTCTTACTTACTTGAGTCAAATAATTTATGGCATTCTCGTTTGGAACATGTCAATTATAAAACCTTGCGAAAAATGATCAATTTGGAAGTATTGCCTAAATTTGATTGCGCTAAGTCAAAATGTCAAATATGCGTTGAGTCTAAATATGCTAAACACCCTTACAAGTCAATTGAAAGGGAGTCTGAACCATTAGACTTAATTCATACAGATATTTGTGACATGAAGTCAATACCATCTCGCGGTGGAAAGAAGTATTTCATAACTTTTATTGATGATAGCACTCGTTACTGCTATGTTTATTTACTTAGTAATAAAGATGAGGCAATTGACGCATTCAAGCAATACAAAAATGAAGTTGAAACGCAACTTAACAAAAAGATCAAAATGATAAGAAGTGATAGGGGTGGAGAATATGAATCTCCTTTTGAACAAATATGTTTGGAACATGGCATTATTCATCAAACAACTACCCCTTACACGCCTCAATCCAATGGGATTGCGGAAAGGAAAAATCGGACATTAAAGGAGATGATGAATGCCTTGTTAATCAGTTCGGGTCTACCCCAGAACTTGTGGGGGGAATCTATATTCACGGCTAATCAAATACTCAATCGAGTTCCCCATAGCAAAACACTTTCCATTCCATATGAAAAGTGGAAAGGAAGGAAGCCCAACTTGAATTACTTCAAAGTGTGGGGGTGTTTGGCAAAAGTGCAAGTTCCAAAACCCAAAAGGGTTAAGATTGGACCGAAAACAGTTGATTGTGTTTTCATTGGGCATGCTATAAACAGTAAAGCATATCGGTTTCTGGTTCATAAATCAGAAAATCCCGACATTCATGTTAATACGGTGATGGAATCAGATATTGCTGAATTCTTTGAAATTATATATCCATATAAGAAGGAATGTGAGTCAGTTGGTGAAAGATCCAAACGACCTCGGGAAGGAACCAAAGGAAATTCACCAAATGAGGAAGAACCAAGACGAAGCAAGCGTCAAAGAACTTCTACTTCGTTTGGAGATGACTTTGTCACTTTCCTGTTGGAAAATGAGCCTCGGACGTTTAAAGAAGCAATGTCTTCTTCAGACTCTCCATTTTGGAAAGAGGCAGTCAATAGTGAAATAGAATCTATTTTGAGCAACCATACTTGGGAGTTGGTTGTTCTTCCTCCTGGAAACAAACAATTAGGTTCTAAGTGGATTTTCAAAAGGAAAATGAAAGCTGATGGCACTATTGACAAGTACAAGGCAAGGCTTGTTGTTAAAGGCTATAGACAACAAGAAGGTCTTGACTACTTTGACACATACTCGCCGGTAACCAAAATTACATCCATTCGTATATTACTAGCGTTAGCCGCCGTGTATGGTCTGGAAATCCATCAAATGGACGTTAAGACAGCGTTCTTAAACGGGGATTTGGAGGAAGAAATTTACATGGAACAACCTGAAGGGTTTGTGGTTCCAGGTAAAGAAAAGATGGTGTGTAAACTTTTTAAGTCACTTTATGGACTGAAACAAGCACCTAAACAATGGCATGCGAAATTTGATCATACAATGTTGTCAAATGGCTTTAAAATTAACGAGTGTGACAAATGTGTCTACATTAAGAACACTCCTAATTTTATAGTCATTGTTTGCTTATATGTGGACGACATGTTGATAATGAGCAATGACATTGCCAATATAAATGCTACGAAACGCATGTTGACTAGCAAATTTGATATGAAAGACTTAGGAGTTGCGGACTTAATTCTGGGTGTTAAGATCCATAAAACTCCTCAAGGTCTGGCGTTGTCTCAAACTCACTACATCAATAGTGTTCTTAAAAAATTTAAATATCTGGATTTTAAAATTTCAAAGACTCCTATTGATGTAAACCTTGCTCTAAAGAAGAACAAAGGTCAAAGCACGTCGCAACGGGATTATGCACATGTTTTGGGAAGTTTGATGTACGTCATGAATTGTACTCGACCAGATATAGCTTGTGCTATAAGTAAACTAAGTCGATACACGAGTAATCCCAATCAGACCCATTGGATGGCAATGAAACGTGTTTTGGGGTATTTAAAATACACTCAAGACTTTGCATTGCATTATAACAAGTATCCTGCAGTCATTGAAGGATATTGTGATGCCAATTGGATCACCGGCACAACTGATTCTAAGTCCACAAGTGGATATATTTTCGCACTTGGTGGAGGAGCGGTGTCTTGGAAATTGTCCAAGCAAACATGTATTGCCCGCTCTACTATGGAAGCTGAATTCATAGCCTTAGATAAAGCCGGTGAAGAAGCTGAATAGCTTCGGAACTTTTTGGAAGACATTCCGTTTTGGCCTAAGCCGTTGACACCAATTTGTATACATTGTGATAGTCAATCGGCTATAGGAAGAGCGAGGAATGTCATGTATAACGGTAAGAATCGTTACATACGACGAAGGCATAAAACCGTTAGGGACCTACTCTCTAGGGGAATTATCATTATTGACTACGTGAAGTCAAGGGATAATGTGGCGGATCCGCTTACAAAAGGCTTAACTAGAGAGGCGGTTGAGTGTTCATCGAAGGGAATGGGACTATGGCCAAGGACAAGTCATCACGGCGGTAACTCTACCTAGGAGACTGGAGATCCCAAGAACTAGGTTCAAGGAGAATACAAAGTCGTGTTTGACGGTCCAACATTGTCAGTTAATGTTTGGTCCATTCTCATGATTAGACAATGTTCAAGTACCAAGGGTAAAATGCTAGAGGCATTTTTTAATGATTGTCTAAGTTTGATATTTTAATTATCAAACAGTGTACATCTATAGGATTACACGTTTAGAAATCACCTATGTAAGTGTGAAGTGGAAGCCGCTTCAAGGAGAATTCGGTATGGCAAGTTCTCTAAGTACTTATGAAACCAGGCGGTGTTCATGGCTGAAACGAACACAACAGTGAGAACCAAAGACGGTTAAGGGTTAGTTGTGTGACTTACATTGTCTAGGTATACACCAAAGCTCAACGGTTCAAAGATATCAAATCTACCGATTGACCGAGTATATCCGATGTATGTTCACTACGGAAAGTTCAAAGGGAAACCTACTTATCCCGATGCAACTAATTCTTTCTTGCAAATCACACAAGTTTGTCATGCATATTTCCAATATAGCCATTCCCCATTCATGTGGGGGATTGTTGGGGTTTTGGAATAAATAGAGTGTGAATGGGAAATGGGTGGGAATGTGAAAGGGTTCCTTTTAGTAAGGAAATGCACATTCTCCCATATTGGTAGAGGAAAAGACTTTTGTTGGGTTTAAATACAGATTCACTTCTCTTAGCTCTTAAAAGGGTTGAGAAGAAGGGAAGCCTCGCGCCGTCGTCGTCGCTCGCTCGTCTCGGCTTCGGCTTCGGCTTCGGCTTCGGCTTCGGCTTCGGATTTCGGTCGATTGATTGACTTAATTTTTTGGACCAACAAAACTAAAAATATTAATTAATTAATAATTTATTATTAATATTTAATATTAAATCTGTTTGTGTAACAGAAATCTGAATGGATTAATCAGATTAATCCAGATTAATTATTCCTCCATGTTCTCTCACGTTTTCCTATTAGTGGATAATTCATTACTGACATTTAGTGAATTCAGCCATTAGTGGCAGTGAATTCTGATGCCATTAGTGGCGGTGAAGTCAGGTGTTAGTGGCCATTAGTGGTGACTCTTCGCACTCTTTCCAAAGGCTATATAAACTGGTCAGTCATCAACCTTTGAACACACACTGAAACACAGAAATACAAAACTTCTTGCTGCATTCCCTCTCTTTTCTGCATACTAAGTAAGTCGTGTGATTTGCTCCGTTTCTTTGAGTTCGCAGTGTTCTACTGTTTGAAGTGCCGCTACAGTAGAACTGTTATCCCGTTCCATCCTGGGAGAAATTAACCCGTGAACCTTGGGCAACTGTGAGGGGGTTAGATTTCTTAAGGAGACACAAGTAAATTGTGGACTCGGGATCGTCCCATACCAAACTGATAATATACTTCTGTTTTTCTGTCTTTTCTGATTTATTTGGTTGCAGGAATAACATAAATTACAATGTAGAAATAATATACATATTGTTAAATAAAAAGACGAAGAAATAAGTGAAATAGCACAATAAAATACATAAATTATACAATAGAAATAGTTTTGATACAATTCATATGCTTGAAATACAGTGTAGATACAAAGCAAATACAATGTAGATACAATAAATGAAAATGAAGAAGAAAACAATAAATTTGTACAGAAAAACACGAGACCTGAACTGAAAACATTAGTTTTGAATAAAAAAATCAGCTTCATCAGAAAACACCATACTTGAACAAAAAAAAAAAAATCAAATATGAATGAAAACACCATATTTTCATTAGAAAGCATCGAATTTAAAAAGAAAGTACCGAAAAATACTAGAGAATAAACTTTATACATTTAGAAGAAGAAAAACAAAGAAGGCTTGGTGGAGCATACGGCTGAAGCAGCAATACCAGAGAAGCTCTGAAATAAAAAGCACAAGCAGATCTTCGTCGGAGCAGCGTCGAATAATGAGGAGATCGTGTCGCTGTGGCGTAGGAGTAGCATGGGTGCTGGAGTAAAGTCGTATCGAGGAGTAGTCCATTGCAAAAGGAGACGAAGGTGGCAGAGTGGCAAGGGGGGAGTGGGGAAAAATGAGTAAATGGGAAAATATGAGAAATGAGTATATTTTTTGCAATGTTTTGAAAACAACTTCCGCTTTTCTCTATATTTCATAAATAACTCCTTATCCACAATATTTTATAAATAACTCCCTCTTTCCTCTGTATAGTATAATTATTTGATGATATCTCTATAATATGTTAAAAAGGTGCCTAACTTATACTTTTGTGTAATTTCCCAATAATTCTTTTCTAAAAAGTGCGATTACTTGACTGTTGGCAGAAGAAAATTAGATCTCATAATTGTTGTGAGAACTTGCACTGCTGACACAATTAAAACAATTCTTAACTTTGGTCCTCTTTTGAGAAGTTTTACAAATATACTATTTATTAAAAGAAAATTTTCAAAAATAGGCAGTCCACTACCCAAAATTACGAACATGAGGTCATATTTTTTTTTTCATGCATAGCACCCATCCCTAAAATTATAAATTTTAGCACTCCTTCATAAAAAACCTAGCTACCAAATCTCCCCCTCTCCAGTCACTAAGCCATCGGCAGACATCCTCTCCCACCAGTGGTGTTGTTACTTTTTTGTATTTTACTGAATTTATGTTGTTTATTGCGTCTAAATCATTGTTTTGGACAAGTTTATACACGCAAATCTCCCCCAAAAAAATAAATTATATATGAATATACATAGATAAATGCGTAGTAATGAAAGAAATACAAAAATATGCACAAAAAAATAAAAGTTCATATAAATATCTTTAATATACATATTTATTCACTCGCATATACACACTTATACTATACACGTGTATAAATTTGTATAAACTTGTAGCAGACTGCTATCTCGGGAAAAGTTGAAAGATCGAGTAAGAGTCGAACATATGGGCCAATTTTGATAATTTTCGTCTTTTGCTTGTCTTTTAGTAATATCATCCCTTTATTAAAACAACCGTCGCCATATTTTAGAATAATTGTGAAAACGGTCATTTACCTTCTTATTGTCTTTTTGTTCTTCCTTGTAAACATGTTCAGCTTAGTTAACAAGATAATATAACGGAGATTTATCAAATTTGGTCTGTCTAGCTAAACGGTTGAAAAATATATGAATATTTAGCCAATATGGCTAATTATATGAATAATCAAACAAGATAGATAGATTGAAGATAGTACAAAATTTAGCTTGTCCAACATAACTTGTGAACAACTAAACAATACAAACATGATTAGTCCATGAGACTACTTGTAAACTATTTAACAAGATAAGAAAAATGAACATACGGAGATAGTACCAAGTCTAAACTTGAAAATAATTAAACTGCACATAAAAATTAGAAGTAGCTCATTCGGCTAGACTTGTGAAGAATAGCAAGATAGGCAAAATAAAGATAGTATCAAGTTTAGCCCATTCATCTAAGCTTAGGCAATTTACAAAAATAGGACAATCTAGCATCACTCTCATATTTTTTATCCCCATCAGAAATTCTTTTTTTTTAAGCCCAATCGCTAGACTTCAGTACAAAGATTCCTAACGAAGTGTCTACTAGGCGCAAAAACTTAGTTAACTTGGGAAAGATTGATAGGCAAGATTAGTCAATTAAATTAAGCTTGTGACTAATTCAACAAAAAGGGTACATGATTAGCTCGTCAGTCTAACATTTGTCAAAACCCGACGGAGTAATTTTCCCATTTCCTCCGGTTGTGAAACAGTGAGGTTAATTTGGGAAACTTCCTTAAATACAAAATACAAATAGTGGCCTCAATTAAGACAATTTGTGCAAATCTATCAAACTGCTGCGTGTGTCAGCCCAAGTTTGGGGCGAATGCTTAAAGAAGGACTAGCTAATAGTTCAACACTAAGGAAAAAAAAGGGGATATTTACAAAACTATGACACAAGGGCAATTGAGCTGCCTTTTTGACTTGAAATTTTTACATAAAAGTACAATTTTTAGAACTTAATTACCAAACATAGCAATATTTTAGCAAAATAGTCATAAATAGAGGAAAACACAAGTTAATTACAAATATAGCAACTTAGGTAAAAAAAAATATTGCTATGTTTGTTTATTTCTTTATTATGCTGCAGTTTGGGGGTCTTTTTGTAAGTTTTTAAACGTTGGTCCCGAATATATAAGTTTTTTTCCTCATTTTCTATTTTATTTCAACATTTCTCAATTACTCCCTTCTGTTCACGCTTTTCTCGTGTGTTTCAGCCCCGTTTTTGCTCGTTTCTGACTGTATTACGGTCGTTTTTCCCTTTTTTTTCTCTCCCATTTTCTCCCCCACGTTCTCCACTATCATCCCTATTTCTGACCGTTTCATAACTGTTTTCAGTGTTTAAATTGTCGATTTTTTTAAATTTTTTAGGGTTTCATCTTTTTCCACCTTTTTTTTGTTTCAATGTCTAATTCTAGTTCGTCTTCTGACTCTAGGAAAGTTAGGAGTAAAACGAAACATGATATAAATATTTCTAAAAGTGGGTCGAAATCTGTTTTTTAAAACTTAAAGTTCTTGTTTCTAAGTCAAAAGAAACCCCGCAACAATTAAAGCGTGCAATGCGGTCGTCTGCGTCTCCTTCTACGGGTAAAGGTAAAGGTAAAATTGTGGTTGATGATGATGATTTTGAAGAAGATGCTCCACCATTGAAGAAAAGTCGGATTTCTGTGTTGGCTGATGTAGCATTACAGGTACTTCTGTTTCCTTTTTAGTTTTTTGTTTCTTTTTTCCTGTTTGTTGTATCTATTTATTTATTTTGTTGTTTCTTGATGTATTTGTTGTGGTATTGCATGTGTTTATACTGTATTTTAGTATTTTTTTAAGTGTATTTTCACTGTTTCTATTGTATTTTATTGTTTCTGCTGTGTGTTTTAGTGTTTCTGTAGTGTATTATTACTGTTTTTGTAGTGTATTTATCGTTGCTATAGTGTTTGTACTGTTTTTGTAGTTTTTTCTATTTTTGTAGTGTATTTACTGTTTCTTTAGTGCATTTACTGTTTCTTTAGTGTACTTATTGTTTCTGTATCTTTTACTATTTCTGCATTGTATTTTACTATTTCTGTAGTTTATTTACTGTTGTTGTAGTGTTTGTACTGGTTTTGCAGTTTTTTTACTGTTTCTATAGTGTATTTATTGTTTCTGTGTCTTTTACTGCATTGTATTTTACTGTTTCTATATTGTACTTACTATGTTTTAACTGAGTTGGGTTTTTCCTTTTTAAGGTGTATCATTTTATATACCCCATAATTTTTATTGAAAAAAAATTTCATCTATGGCTTACTACGGATGGTGATATTGGAATGAATTTGAATGATATCTTAAGTCTGATGTAGTTGAAAATATTCAAAAATACCTTTTTTGGTTATTTGTTACAGGTAGAACATTTTCCCGTTCAGACTCAGTTGCTTCGGTCTTTGCTGGTGCATGAGATCGAGTCCTCTAAGCCTTGTACGTTTGAGGTTTGTGTGAATGGTTCGTGTATGCAATTCCGGTTGTGTGAGTTTGCATTAGTGTCGGGTTTAAAGTGCTATGGAGATACACTGAGTTCTCTTGATACGAGTGGTCCAAATCGGTTGATGAGTAGCTACTTCCCAAATATGGAGAAGATATCTCACGTAGATATTAAGAATGCTCTTACTCAACGGAAGTGGATTGGTGATGCTGATGCAGTTAAGATTGCAGTTCTGTATGTGATTGTGAATTTTTTGATGTCTATATCTGATGTGCAAACTGTTTCTAAGAAATATTTTGATTTGGTTGAGTCCGGTCTTTACAAGGACTATCCATGGGGTATAGATTCTTTCAAAGAATTGTTTGATAGTATTCACAAGAAGGTAAAAATTAGCATTACATATTTTCAGCTGGTAGGGTTGCCTTCTGCGTTGCAAGTATGATTTTATGAGTACTAGACAAACATTCCATCACAGTAGCTGAGCGTGTTAGGAGTCGAACTCCTCGTATCTTGAACTGGAAAGTGACGAGTAATCTTTCAAAGTATAAGACAGTTTGTAAGATTTTAGAGGACCGAGGCAACAAGGTATAGTTTCATTCTTTCTATATCTGTTTCATTCTTCATGTATCTGTTTCATTTCTTTATGTATCCGTTTCATTCTCTATGTATCTGTTTGATTTCTTTATGCTTTTAAATTGATTGGTCTACTTATGTATGGTGTAGCCAATTTTCCGCCTTATGCAGCGTGAGTTGGCCAGATTGGAGTTGGTGGTTGATACGGACACACCTATAGCGGATGATATGCAGGATTCTTCTGAGGATGATATTTTTGTCCGCCATGGAGGGCCTCGTCTCTCCTCTCCTGCCACTTTTGTCTACATTCTTTCTGAAGATGCTGGAAAGTAGGCACAGTCAAGTTCGCCGAAACCGGCGCAGGTGGTTGATTATGATGCTAAGATTGACATCTTGACTCGTTCAGTCGAGAAGGTATGTTTAGTTTTTTGAAGTAGTTGAAATAGTTAGAAATATTTGTGATACTATTTTTGGCACATTCTGATACAATTTTTATTTTTTGTTTCAGCTCACTAATGACTTGGAGTTATTAAAGGGTCATGTAAGCATTGTATTTTTATTGTTTTGTGTCTATGTTTTTTACTATGTTGAAACTGTTAGAATTATTGTGATACTATTTTTGCCTTTGTTTCTTTTGGAAGTTGATGATCAGTTTAACAATGTTAAGGAATTCGTTGGTGGGGAGCTTAGAAAAGTTGTTGATGAAATTAAGCTACTTGCGCAAGGACAAGTATTAATTGTTGATGAAACGGTTTATTGTTTCTTGTTGATGTAATGTTGGTTTGAATTATTTTTTTTTTTGGAAACAGGGTACTCAGAGTGGTGCATTTAATGCTCGAGATTCACAAAGTCACCACCTGCTAGTGTTGATACAGAGAAGCTCAATTTGGATGAATTTGGTGATACAGAAAAGTTTAAATCAGATGTTGGTGATACAGACACTTTTAATGTTGATACGGCTAATGTTACGGTATGTACCTTATTGCAGTTACCCTGAAACAACTAGATACATTCAGATAAAAAAAGATACAGATAGTTTCAAATAGAAACAATTCAACAAGCCAATGAAATTGTACAGCTACGGTTTCTTATTTTTATGAATTATATTTTCTTTTCTTTTTTTTAGCCATGTGCTACTGGTGGAGCGACTGGTGTAGCAAGCGGCAGCGGAAAACCTGTTTCTGTGTCGTCTGATATAGTTCAAACTAATGGTGGTGTGACTGGTGTTAGTAATGTAGAAACAGTTGCTAGTGGAAAACCCGTTCCAATCCCCGCAACGGTTGAAACCAAGGTTCCTTTGACCCCTTCATTTGATGGTCTAATTTGCAATTCCCAAATATCGACCTTGGTTTGAATTTCAGCCAAGAATTTCTGGAGACTCCTAAACCTGATAAGGTGCGCGTTTGCTTTTTTTTTTTTTTTTTTAAACGTATGGTATCTTCCCTATTTCTAAATTGTACCATATTCTGTGCATTGTTTCTTGAACTTATTTTCGTATCTCCAGGGTTTATAGGAGTTCATTATTTATTCTTTTTTTGTATCAGTTTATTCAAGGTTATTCAGTTGATGGTGATGCATTTTGTAAGAAAGATACTCCTGGACCTTCTTATCCGACCAAGACTTTCGATGATTTCTTTGATAATTGGACTGAGGAGCAGTTTGCGGAGATGGACCGTAGCATTGCTGATACCATTAAGAATGTAAAGAAACGTTTTCAAACTAACCCTGTTGCTGAAGAGCCTGGTGCCATTATTGCTGAAGAGGCTGCTAATACTGTTGTTGAAGAGCCTGGTGCCGCTGTTGCTGAAGAGGCTGCTGATACTGTTGCTGCAAAGCCTGCCGACACTGTTTATGAAGAGCCTGTTCAGCATGCCGCTGAAGAGCCCGTTGAGCACGACGCTGAAGATCTTTATTATGCCGGTGATGTTGATGATCGTGGTGAGGATTCTGTTGTTATACTGGTTAGTGACCCTGAGAACGAGCAGGCGAGCCCACGTGTGGATACTACTACACCTTCATAGGCATTGGTAAGGGTGAAGCGTCCTGGTAAATATGATGTTTCACCTTTTGTGCGTGAGTTTGCTTTGGTGCCAGTAGCAATTATGTTTCACCAAAACCTTTGATGTTGCAAAGGCATCCTTTTAGTATTGCCGTCACAGAGGATGTTGATCAAGAAGTAGCAAATACGTTTGAAGCATTTGTTGATGATCTAGCTAAACAGAAAAGAGGAAGGTGTGTGCCTCTTTAATGCTCCTTTACTGTACTAGTTATCGTGTGGATATTGTTATAATTCATGTTTCTTTTACTTTATATTTTTAGGATTTGTGCCTATTCCAAAACCGACAACATACTTCCATATGAGTTTAACTTTGGAGTCGAAACCGTGTCGACTCGGATGTGGTTCTATATTCTGTTGCATGATTCAATAAGTTCCTTTCTTTTTCTTTTTAGTCTGTGTGTGTCTTTTATCTTTAGTGTACCATTATTTTTCTTTTACTGCATTTGTGTGTGTCTTGTATCTTTACTGTATCTTTCTGTTTCTTCTAGTGTGTGAGGGTGTGTTTCTGTTTCTTTTTTAGTGTGTGTGTGCCTTTGTCCCCGTACCTTTTTTTTTTTTTAAAAAAAAAAATCATGTGTTTTTGAGTTTCTGTGTTTGGTATCTGTATGTGTTCCCAAACTGTATGTGTCTGCTTCTTCTAGTGTGTGAGGGTGTGTTTCTATTTCTTTTTTATTGTGTGTGTGCCTATGTCCCTGTACCGTTTCTTTCCCTTCCTCACTGTATCTGTTTTGTTTCATTCATTTTAGTAACTGTAATTTTATTCATTTCTTCATTGTATCTGTAATGTTTTATCCATTTATATCATCAATTTTATTTTTTTGAATGTTACAACATGTTAATGTTGTTTTCTACTACTTGCGTAAGCAAGTAAAGTATCGACCCAAGACTGAATTATCCTTCACTACTACTGACTTTTGGTTTAAAATAATGATCGAGGCCGTCTATGAGAATTATATGAATAGTGGGAAGAATGTTTCAGTACTGTCTGATGTTGATTCTGTTGCTAGCTACATTCGAGGCTGCAAGATCCCTGCAAATATGCTTTGGACAGAGGTTGACTATGTTCTGCTAGCTCTTAATATAAAGGTTATCTATCATTGGATATTAGGTGTAGTATCATTAAAGGATAGGTGCATTGGGATATATGATTCAATGAGTGGTGGGGGTGCTCGACATAATACGGTTGTTGTTGAAGTTGTTGAAAAGATTGCTTAATTATTGCCACAGTATCTTAAACTGACTGATTTTTACCAGGCAAGGTCCGACATCGATATTCTTACAAGTGAAGCATATGTTGACGCAAATCTGGAGGATCCTTTTGGGCTTTTCTTTGTTCAAGAGCTTCCGCAACAGAGTTCTGGTTCCCTGTATATTTCTTTTCCCTTTATTAGTTCATATTATGTGAATCACATCTGTGACATAATTACTAACTATATGTATTGTCATTTTTTTTCACTGTTTCAGGGATTGTAGAGAGTTTATCATGGCGTATGCGGAGTACTTTATTTCTTCCAGTGATATCACAACTGTCCCTGACTTTTATATAGGTCTTTACCGTGGCCGTCTTGTAATGCTGCTTTGGGATTATGGCAAAAGGAAGATTGATTTAGATGCAGTGAGTGTATGTGAAAATCCAAGGCAGCTTGCTAAGAAAAAAGGCGCTATAAAGCGTCGTTTACGAGTTGCCAATCCCAACCTTTAATTGTGATTCTTTTGTGATGTTTTTATGTTTATAGGACTGACCGTTTCTACTACTGTATGTTGTTTGTTGTGGTTACCGTTTATGTAATGACAGTTTCAGAATTTTTATTTTATAGCAATTGTGTTTAATTTTGTTCCTTTTCAACTGTGAAACAATTTGATACAATTATGAAAATGTCTGATACATACAGGTAAATTGCCACAGAAATAGTTGAAAATATCTTGACACACGCAGGAACCACTTGTGAAACTAAATCACTTCTAATAAGTCAGATTCCATAACAAAGAAACAGTAAAACATAACTATGAAACAGTTTGATATAATTATGAAACTGTCTGATATAGACAGCTAAATTGACACGGAAACAGTCGAAAATATCTTGAAACATGAAGGAACTACTTGTGAAACTAAATCACTACTAACCATTCAGATCCAACGAGAAAGAAACAGTAAAATAACTGTGAAACAGTTTCATACAATCATGAAACAGTCTGATACAGGCAGCCAAATTGATTACAGTTGGAAATATCTTGAAACAATCACAAAACAATTCTCAAACTGAATCACTTCTAACAAGTCAGATTCAATGACAAAGAAAGAACTAAAAAGTTTTATTTGAGCTTCGGAGGATATGTGCAAGTTTTCTTGTTGTGTCCTTCACGGCCACAATTTGCACACGTAATCTTTATCCTTTTTGCATGTACTTCCCATTGTGGTTTGTATCTAGTTGTTTTCGGCCTTCCTGGTGGCCGTCTAGCAACTGGTGGGAGTAGTTCATTTTCTAAAATGAATGCTGGAATCTCCCATATTCTTTTATCCGGTATCAGATTAACATGGAACTCATATGTCTTTACCAGAGACTTTGTTGAGTAGTAGATACAACTATAATCTTCTTCTTCGAGACCTTTCCACTTTATAATAGCCAAAGGATGCACATAGGGCAGTTCTTCCATTTGAAATTTTTTACAACAACATGTCCATTCGTTCAAATCAATAATGAATTTCTTATCACCATCATAGAGAGCTGCTTGGTTCCCTGTTGAATGTATCTACGACACACAGGATGATACATGTTTGAAACAGAAAATACGAGGAAGATACAAGATGAAAGAACTTAGATACAGTGGAAATGAAACAGTTTCTATACTACCTTAAGCTGCATAGTTATGTTTCTATATACATCCAGTATCTTGTTGTACTTGAATCCAAGAGGTGTGAATATCTCGTGTGCTTTCTTCCTGTTATCATAGGTCCAAGTCCCAATCAGTGAGCGCATGTACTCCATAAATGCAACTACGGGCATATCACGTGCATCCCTGTTCACCCATTCAAGGATTCCGCAATGTCTGATGTCATTGTAAATCCCCTATTTACTGTTGAATGCGCCCTTGACCATTTATGGTATCCGGCGTTTAGCAAGTATTCTTTGATACATTTATCTATTTTTTCCACACTTTTCATGTATATATCAAATTCCTGTATGATGTATGCCTTGGCTATACTGAAGAATGTCTCATGGAGCTTCTCTTTACATTTCTTGAACTTAGTCTTGAGGTTTTTCCACAAGTACCATATGCATGCATAGTGTGGGATCTGAGGATATACAATAGTAGTAGGCTTGATTATGCTCTCATTACGGTCTGAAACAACACACAAGTTTTCTCTCACCGTAAGTATATTTGAACTTCTCAAAGAACCACTGCCATGAGGCATCGTTCTCCGAATGAACAATTACATACGCAAGCGGCAGTATGCTCCCTATGGAAAGAAACAGTAAGATAAATATTTGAAACAGTATTACATAAGTACAAACTAAAACAGTCTGATTCAAATAAAAAGCTGAAACACTAAAGTATAGGCCACAAAAGAACTGATACCTAATTGAAGCAATCTGATACAAATAAACCATGTGGCTGAAAAATCCTGATACAAAAGCTGGAAATAGTTTGAAGAAATGCTCATCAGTTGTCTGCAGAGCAATAATTGACCCTAGGTTTCTTTGCTCTAGTATATACAGGTCACTTGGCAGCTTCTTGTAAGATTCAGCTGGGTCTCCTCGTATCATTGCAATGGCCATTTCTTTTGCTCTCCAAGCCTTCATGTAATCTATGTGTATACCGTAACACCTCTGCATATCGTCCATTATCTCTTTAGGCTTCTAAGTCGACTTTGGGTCACCGACCCTGTCCTTGACGATCATACCAATCATTCGTAATGTAAGTTGCGCTTTCCCATACACTCTTTCTTTGTATGGACATGTGTGTTCTTTTGTTAATTCTCTAACTTTGAACAAAGTTGATGAATTCAAGCTGGATGCCCTAAATTTCCATTTGCAATTTTTGCCTTTGCATATCAGGCAGTATCTATAGATACAGAGAACAGTTACATGATACAGAAAGCTACGGAGATTAGTTAACTGATATAAAATTATACAGCATGATACAAATATGGTTTACTTAGCTTCTAACACCCATGTATGATAATGTCAGAGACAGTAGAGTTATACATCAGATACAATGTGATTGATAATTCACACGTAATAAATTTGTACACCACAGTGATACAAAAGACACATTTCAGATCCAAATTGGTACGGCTTGAAACAAACTCACACAGTGTGTTACAAAATACAAAATAAAAAATTTCAAATACACAAAAGACACATATCAGATACAAAGATAACAAGAACATCTCTTAGACTCTTTATGATATATACAGCTAGACAGAAATAGATACAATGATACAGTGTGAAACAAATTGATATAGGATGATACAAAACACAAATACTGAGATTTCATACCTTGTTGCACTTGATCTCTCAACCTTAAACTGAACATTTTCTCTTATTGCAAATCATTTCATGGCCATCACTGCAGTCTTTTTGTTTAGGTAGACTTGGCGCTCTAATATCTATTATGCACGCTATTGGTAATTACTGCAACTTCATCTACCTCATGCTCATCACAAGTTCCTTTAATCAGTAGTTCCACCATTTCAGCACTACTTATAAGTGTATCATCAATGTTCCTGTCCCTAGTGCAACTGTTTCTGTCAGTATCACACAGTTTTCTACTATATCACGACTGTATCTTTCTGTATCTCTACTCCTTATGCTTTGTCTATCACTCCAGGAACCTTGATCCTCAATAATATCCTCGAGTGTGATACAAAGTGGATATATTTCTATCATTTTTTTAAATTTTCAATCTTGTGTACACTAAAACACCCATGTCATTGTGTATCTCTAAACCTTGACTTTTTTCTATTACCTTATACTTTAACAATTTTTCTAGTCAGATCAATGTTCAGTTGCTTAGCAACTGTATCACGAAGCATCTGAAAGTTTGAATCTGAATTTATCGTGATCGCATCAACAACAAAATCGATATAACTGTCAAATTTGTCCCATCTTCCACTATATTTTAATAGAATTTGTATCTGTGCCATATCTATTGTAAATTTTCGATTTTGATCTGTTTAAACTGTAAAAATATGAGTAACAACAAGGAGAAACAGACGCAAAAAAGAGGAGAAACAGATGCGAAATAGTGGAGAAACGGTAGCAGCTTTTTAAATTTTTGATCAAAAATAGGGGACGATGTGTAGAAACAAATAGAAACAGAAAAGATACGATTTTGAGTAGTTTCAGAATCGTGATATAGAAAAGAATTGGAAGCAGAGTGATTAAAGGATTGAAAGCAGGTAGAGAGAAAAAAAACATAGAGAAAGTAAGAAGGGTTTCAACGTAGGGTGGAATGAATGAAACAGAGTTGGAGAGAACTATTTATACATTGCCATTTCGCTAGGAAAATTATTGCTATGATTTGTAATTTCAAAAATATTGCTATTTTTTTGTAATTAAGGGTGAAAATTTATATAATTGTGTAAAAAAAAAACCCCCTTTGACTTCGATAATAGCGGTTTGGCAAAAATAACTTTCGTTTCTTTAATGTATAAATTTTGTGTGGAAATACTCCTACGAATCTTATAAATTGTGCATTGTATCCTCACTCTCTCGTTCTTGACAGCACTTGCCCTCACCCCTTCCCACATTTACCTAGATAATTGCCTTAAAATTATTGACTAAGACAACACTTGCCCTCAACCGTTCCCCAATGCTTAGCAACACTTGTCGTTGTGCATATGCAACACTTGTCTTTGACCTATTTTCACATTCTCCCAGCTAACTTGAAGTATTATCTACGAAACGAAGCGGAGATCATTTTTCTAAACCATCTTAGACGGGGACAAACTCTTAGAACCAATCAATTTTGGGGACACCAAATGAAATTCTTTGGGGAAAATGTGGGTAGATTTTGACCAGCAGTCACTTTCCAAAAGTACAAAAGGAATAGTTGCAAATTTTGCAAAATATTAGAAAAATAGACACTAGGAGACATCTGTCGACCAAGGAAAACATGGAGTTTAGTTCAAACACATGTTTTCTAAAAAAATCAGGAATTTTCAATTATAAACTCCAGGTTACCAGTTATTCTAAGGTCGGGTGTTTAATTTTTAAAATACATTATATGTTTTAATTGCGACTATTCATTGATTAATTTTAAAATGTTGTAAATTCCTCATTTAGCTTTAAAAGGTGGGTACGGGCACTAATGTTATGCAAAATGGTCCCAAAGTCGGAAACATTGGTCCATCATACTGGGCCCAGGTCCGAACATGTTTGTGGGAGAAGTGCACGAAAGACCACTTTTGGCACTGGTCTTTGTGCACAAGCCACTAATACCAAAATATGTAGTTTATAACCACTTTTTACACCCACCAGAAATAGAAAAACGAAAAAAGATTAAATTACCCTATATATATATATATATATATATATATATATATATATATATATATATATATATATATATATATATATATATATATATATATATATATCAGTCCATGTAGATAGAACTTCAGTACGTAAAGGTAGGGAAGTTCAATCACTATGGATGGAACTTCAATCCATAAGGGCAGACAAGTTCAATCCCTGTGGATGGAACTTCAATCCTTAAGGGCAGACAAATTCAATCCCTGTGGATGGAACTTCAATCCACAAGGGTAGAGAAGTTCAATCCCTGTGGATGGAACTTCAATCCATAAGGGTAGAAAAGTTCAATCCTTGTGGATAGAACTTCAATCCATAAGAGTAGATAAGTTCAATCCCTGTGGATGGAACTTCAGTACAAATGACAGAGAAGTTCAATCCATGTGGATAGAACTTCACTCCATGTGGATAGAACTTCAGTACATAAAGGTAGGGAAGTTCAATCCATGTGGATGGAACTTCAATCCATAAGGGTAGACAAGTTCAATCCATGTGGATGGAACTTTAGTCCAGAGGGGTAGATAAGTTCAATCCCTGTAGATGGAACTTCAATCTATAAGAGTAGATAAGTTCAATCCCTATGGATGGAACTTTAGTACACAAGGCAGAGAAGTTCAATCCATGTGGATAGAACTTCAGTCCATGTGGTTTGAACTTCAATCCATAGTTTTAAACTTCAGTCCAGTAATCAGACTGAGGGGTAATTAAGTCTTTTCAGGTAGGCGTATTTAATGACCTTATCTAGTAAAGATCCAAAAGTGGCCTCAAGTATAAGACCAAAGAAAATAATTGCTGCAAAGCTAATACCAGTGTCAAAACTGGCCACCGGGCGAAAATTTTACCAAGTTTGTTTGTATCCCAGAAAATTTCACCAATGTCCCCAAATATGATCAATTTTGAATATTTGTCTTCATTCTTCATGTTTTGAGTAAATCATCTCCATTTTGAAAAGTGTTGTGTTGCTAAGACTTTAAAACAACTTAGCTTCGAGAGGGGGTGAAGTAGTCAAGGGAATATATTGTCTATTTGTCAAAATTTCAAGGCAATTTAGTTGGAGAATAGCCTGTCACTAAATAACTTTCGAAAAGATACTTAAATTAAATTAAGCAACTAGAGTATCTTTTTTTAAAGGAAATCCGAGTTTGGCAAGATATTCAAAACTAAAATAAGGAATTATAGTATCTTATTTTTATTCTAAATATCATTAGTTTGGCAAGTGTTGTGCTCCTTAGACTTTTAGGGAAGTTAGCTAGAAGAGGGTATGAAGAAGTCGAGGACAAGTATTACCTAATTATCAAGATTCCAAGTCAATTTGTCATTCCTCTAAAAATAGCAAATTACTAAATAACTTGTGAAAAAAAATTTAAATTTAAAATAAGGAACTAAAATCCAAGTTTGAATTACAAAAAAAAAAAAAAAAAAAAAAAAAAAAAAAAAAAAAAGCATGAATCAATGTCAAGGAAACATTTCTCCATCTAAATATGGACAATAAATGCCTTGTAGATATGGATCACATATAACATAGTTGAAGTATAGTGCATGATAGAGTGTAATTTTCACAAATGGTTACAAAATATAGATTCTTTGCACCAAAGTCACACAACTTTGTTTCTTTATTTAAAAGTCACTCTACTATTACCTTCATTACGAAAAGGTCACAATGGCCGAAATTTTTTTTGAACCATTTTCATTTTCTTTCTTTTTTTTTCTTTTTACACAAAAAACAATTAAAACGAACAAACGAATGGATATTTACCAATGAGTTCTCAATTAATTTTTTTACTCATTATGATAGACTTTAGCAGCACCACCACCATCATCATCATCATCGTCGTCGTCGTCGTCGTCGTCGACGACGACTTTAGAATCAAGAATTTTTTTCATAAGGCAAATCTAAGTCTCAAAATTAATCAAACCAGATATTATTGTTATTGTTATTATCTTTTATTCAATTTGAATCATTTTCAAAAGCCACATGAACCGTCTTCTTTTAAGTTATTTTATACTAGTAAGTATGAAAATTGATTTCAAAATGTTGTTGTAATATAATAGCTAATTCTTATAATAGTGTGCTTGTGCACTAAAGTTAACTCTTTTTTTTTTCAAAGTAAAATAACAACAACAACAACAACATACCCAGTGATATCCCAACAAGTGGGATCTAGAGAGGTTAAGATGTACACAGACCTTAACCTCACACCAAGGTTGAGAGGCTGTTTCCAGTAGACCCTCGACTAAAGAAAAATACCATAAAAATTATTCGAACTAACATGATGCAAATATTATGATATAAAAAGTGCTGACATTCACATAAGTAAAATAGTCATGTATATATACTTCAGGTTTAAGAAGAGACATATATTTGAGAAAATGAACCCCTAAAGTATTAAATTGAAAAAATAATGACTATAATATTCACTTTGATTTGTTTGAGAATTCGAACTTGTCTCTTCTCTTGATAACATGGCATTCTTCGGATTCTAAATTTATCCTCATAATGTATATACAGAAGTGATGAAAAAAAAAAATAAAAGGATAATCCAGGTAAGAGTTTCCTAGTGAATTTCCATGTGTTTTTTTTTTCAATAGTTATTTGTTTGTAAAAAAAGTGAAAATAAAAATAAAAAATCCACTGGAAGTTGCATTTCTCCAGCCATTTTGACCATTTCGTTATGAAGATAATAGTACATCGACTTTTCAATAAGAAAATAAAGTAGTGTGACTAGATGCAAAAAATTCTTAGTTGTGTGACCATTGCGAAAATTAACCGTAGGATAGATGTATATCTTCTAAGATTTCTTTAATGAGTCAATTCCTAATTAATAAATCCGTGATTGCTTTTCAGAAGGCGCAAATGAAAAATATTTAGTTATTAATATGTTATATAGCTTAATCTTCTAGATTGAGAAGATCGTGTAGCAAATAGAACAATAAAAAAGAAAAAGTAAATAATGACGAATTTTAACGACGAACTATTTTTTATCACTAATTAGTGACAAAGCTACAAATTTTTGATTATGTTTTCCAAATTATTTACTTTAACAACACGAGACTTGTCGCTTAAAAAAAAAAAGAAAATACAAACTCATTGTTTCTCAAAATTATCCATATATACACATATTAACATCACTCATCTTATCTATGAGTGACAAATCTCTCACATATTGAAGGAGAAAAAAAAAGACTCTTATATGTTATTTTATAAAAGATATATTCAATTCAAAACTTTTATGTTTTAATTCATCCCTCAGCCAATGATTGTCTTACTCTAAAGAAATAAAATTCTTACATTTTTTCACGCTATATAATCTAGAACATGTTTTATAAGGTGATTTTTGAAGTATCACATTCTAGTCCACTATCATTTGACTTGAGCATTAGTTGTTTTACATAGTTTCCTATCTAAATGTGACTTAATTGTTATCATTACGAGGGAAATGCTTTGTCAAATTAAATAATTAAGGAAAATTTTCACAAATAGGCAGCCTACTACCCAAAATTAAATGAGGGGCCCTATTTCATTCATAGCTGAAACGACCTCGGTCACTCGTTTCGGGGGATAGAACTCCGATTTGCGTACCAATAATTTTAAAATCTTCGTAAGGTCCATTGGGACTTATATGTAAAGTTTGAGCTAAATCAGACTTTGTTTGGCAAGCATCGGAAGAAGGTTTCAGTTTTTATTGTCGATAAATATTAAAAAGAGATTTTCGAACTCGGTTTTGGAGAATCAGCTCCGATTCGAAATCGGAAAGCGCCGTTAGGTTCGTATGATTATTTGTGACTTTTGTGAAAGTCCCGAGCCGGTGAAGGGTCATCATTGTATATACTTCCCGGTAATCGATGAGAGTCTCGAGCCGGTGAAGGGTCATTATTGCATATATCTCCTGGTAGACGATGAGAGTCCCGCGCCAGAGATCGGTATCAGGCATATGTGACTGCATTGCATCGTACCGCATTCATCCCATCTCATTCATATGTGACTGCATTGCATCTTACCGCATTCATCCCATTTCATTGCACCGCATACTGACTATTGCGTGTATTGTATTGTGTTTTATGTATCCGGTATGTATACTATATCGTGGACATATCTCAGTTTGTCTATATATTTCTGGCTCATATTCTGGGTTGCGGGGATCGGGTTGCACGCCGCAACGGTATAAATATATGGATCGGGTTGCACGCCGCAATGGTATAAATAATGGATCGGGTTGCACATCGCAACGGTATAAAATATATGGATCGGGTTGCACGCCGCGACAGTATGAATATATGGATCGGGTTGCATGCCGCAACATGATGAATATATGGATCGGGTTGCACGCCGCTACATGATGTATTTCTGATTGTTGATGTGTTCGGGATACCCATATGTTCTGGCTATCTTACGTTCCTGGTTGTTGATGAGTTTGTGATTCCATACGTGTTTCTAGTTATTATCTGGCTCTGCCTTTTCATAATTTAAATAAGAGGAATTTGGTTTATCTGTTTCTTTTCTCCCTGGCTAGCTATCCTATTCTTTGAGGTGGCTAGTCTGCCCCACTTATTGAGTCCTTTTGACTCACCCTTGTTTGTTGTTTATTTTTGTCTATCTACTTCGTTTCGACAGGTTCGCTCCAGGATTGAGTTCGCCACATTGTTCAGGAGCGATCTTTCTTCTTTAGTACTCTTAGATGTCTAGTCTGGATAGCCCTAAACCTAGTATGTTGGGTAGTCAGCTGTAATTTCTTTTGTACAACTTAGAGGTATCAGTATGTTTGTGTTTTTCTTGAAGTCTTGTTCTTATTTATTTATGAATTGAATTATATTTATTTTCCTAATTTAATTGGTAAGGGTTCCCTCGACGGGTCTAGGGGAGGATGTCGGGTGCCCACACGGCCTAGCCGGATTTCGGGTCGTGTCAGTAGCACCCCTTATTTTTAAATTACATAACATAGCACCCCTTTGAACTCCCTCTCAAATAAAAAATCCTAGGTGCCACTCTCTCGCCCTCCCCCGCCACTGACCGCCGGCGGCCGAAAAATTGAAAATTCACCAGATCTCATCAGATTGTTTATTTTATGTCACCGGAGTATTATTATTGGTGTTTTTGTTTAAATAACTATTTTTTTTTACATAAATCTATCAAAAAATAATAAATTATACATGTAAATGCATAAAAAAAAATTATGCAAGAAGAAAAATATAAAAATATACATAAAAAATATAAATTTTATGCAAACATACTAAAATAGTGCACAAATCTGAAATTTATACAACTTTATTCATTGTTCATACATACGTATACAGCTTTATTCAAATTTACAGAAGTGCATAGAATATGTTCATTCACTGTAAATACGCACATATACAGATTTATACATTTTTTATACACGTTTATAGAATTGTATAAACTTGTATAAAAATGTATAAAATTATATAAACTCGCAAAAATAATTTTATACAGTATTTTGTGCAGTTTTCGCACAAAAATTTAACAAATATCTAAGATTCATACAGTTTTATACAAGAAAAATACTAGATCTAAATATTGGACAAAGTTTTAACAAAAACTAGTAGATCTCACCGAATTTCTATGAAAGTGTAAAAAAGAAGAAGAAACATGATAAACAAACCCCTCACCGGAGTTTTGACCGGAATATACAATGGAAAATCGACATTTTTATTCAAAAAAAAAAAAAGAAAAGAAGAAGAAACAACAGCGGTGGCAGCTGCTTGGAGGAGATGGGATGAAGGTGAGGCAGTGGTGAAGGGGGGGGGGGGGAGGGGCAGTGATATTATAAGAGGGGAAGAAAAGTGAGGGGAAATGTGAAGGAGGGAAAAAGAAGAGAAGAAAAATGAGGGCTAAGATTTTTTTCCTTTAAATAGGGGGTGCTATGTGTGAAAGAAAAAAAAAAAGAAAAAGAAAGGAGGTGCTAGGTCGGGTAAAGTAGGCAAATATGAGCCTTTTTGGTAATTTTCATGAGAAGTGCGTCTCTTAATGTAATTATCCCAATAATGAAACTATCAACTTAGATATTTTATACCATTGCAAAATATTAGGCTAATTCTTTTTTTTTTTTAATATATAACCTAAACCAAAAAATTGTGTCTACCGTGTCAGCATTTTTTCTTTAAAAATTGAACAATATTACTAATAATAAAAAAAATTGATATTAATATCTATAATATAACATGCTGATACAAGAGTTATCTTAAATTTGTCAAAAAAAAAAAAAATGATATCTCGCCGGTCATTCATAAAACAGTCCTTTTAAGATAAATATTTTAGTATATAGTAAGGTAGGACATTTAGAGAAATCTTATCAAAAATGGAAAAAATGAAAATTCCTACGAAAATATCTGACTTTTGGAATTAAATGTTACTCTAAAAATATTTTGTTCTTATTATAAACAATAAGATATTTGAATAAGGAAAAATATTATTAGAGTTACAATAACTAAAACATCTTTTTGAAATCACTTCTATCAAGGCATTTCAAACTAGGTTTGCATCAAATACAAATATCCCCTTCAACGTTACTTGCATGAACTTTCTATTAGTTAGTATTATAAATATAAACAAAAATAAGGAACCAAAAAAGAAGAAAGACGAAAGAAGAAAAAGAAAACCATAAAAAAGACATGGAATTAGCTGTATTAAGATAAGATGTATAGTCAAAGATCCATCTGATCTGTCTTTTAGATTACTTTTCCCCGCATATACTCCTTCCTCTCTATTCTCTTAAAATTCTTCAAAAAAGGAAAATAAATTTAATTTTACAAATTTACATTAACTATTTTAACCCGTACTCAATATGTACCTAGATTTACTCGAATTTGTACTGATAAAATCACATCAAAAAATTACCGCTAAAAATAAAATATTTCAGAAAAGAAGAGTCTATTATAAAAGATCAAACTCAAAACTTTAGTTAATATGATACCCATCATAATCTTTCGTAACAAATTTAAGTTAAATTAACTATTTAACCCCATATTAAATAGTTGTCCAACTTACACGAATTCACCCCGAAAAATCCCCATTAAAAATAAAATATTCTATAAAAGAGACGACTCCTGTCAGAGAGATCGAATTCAAAACTTTAGTTAACATGAATGCTACTTATTATCTCATCACAAATTTCGTTAACAAGTTTAAAGTCAAATTAACTATTCCTTTGTTCCTTTTTTTACTTGTTACATTAACTAATTTAACTCAATATTCAATAGTTGTTTGACTTACGTATTCGTAATTGAAAGTAAAATGCTTGGCTTCCGTATTTGTAATTGAACATAAAATATTATTCCGCACAAAAAACGACTGCGTTAAAAGAGATAGGAATTCAAATAATTAGTCAAACATGATTATCCCACCATAATCTTTGGTAACAAATCTAAGCAAAATCAACTAGTAATAATAAGAAAATAGAAAAAGTATATAAGCATTTAATTACTTGATAAATAATATTCTCTTCCTCCTTATGATTCATGAAATCCTGTGTTCACAGAAAAAAGCTCCACTTGTTTCTCTCGTCTGCTAAAAATGCTGTAAACATTTTGTTCTCTCCTACGCCATTGTGTCTTTCTCTCTCTAAAAGCCTTCTTTCTCTCTCTACTTTCCAAAAATGGAAAACCCATTCGAGGATTCCTCGGCTTCTCCTCAACAGCAACCCGATTCTTATGACCAACAACGAGTTTATTTCGTTCCTTATAGGTAACCCATGCAACTCTTTTTTTAATTTATTTATTTATATAATTAATAAAAAATTTAAAAATTGAATTTTCTTGTTTTGATCTTTTATGATGTTGGGTTTGATCCAATTTAGCTTAAACTTTGAATCTGAATCAGAGATAATAAGAAAGTTGAGAAATTGCTACTTTTTAAATAAAGGAATGATTGAGGCTATTTGAGTATTTGTTGTTTAGATTGGTGAATGTATTAGCTTTTGTAGATTGAAATGTTGTTTGTTGATTAATCACCTGTTATCCGTTGGATCCAATCGTGTTGTTGGGTTTGTTTTTTAATGTATGATGGTGGTGTCTGGACCAGCTTGTGTGGACCTCGACTATTCCACTAGCTACTTGTAGGGTAACTCTGTCCACCGAGGTTTAGGTAGATGGGAATGAATTACAGACGTGTTGTGGGGTTTATTAATAAAAGATTTTGTTTTTAAAAACAATCAAAATTATCATTTGGATTGGTTATTGTATTAGCTATTGAACATTGACAATATTGTTGGTTTTTAAATTGATGTTATTGGATTTTGTTACCTCTTAGCCATTGGATCGAACCGTGTTGTGGGTATAATTGTTTGTGAGCTTACGTGGTACCTGTGATGGTGGAAGTTAGTAGGTACCTTGTGGAATAGTCAAGGTGGGTACGAACTGACCCCACACAACCGTCATTCCGTCATTTGAGTGTGTTTGCGTAAATTTGATCTTAAGCATGAGAAAGTGGCGCCTTCGATTTTGGGTTATGTTATATATCAGTTTTTTATAATACAGAAGTTTTATAGGAAAGTGCCAATGAGATATAAGAATGTTAGTTAACTTAGTCAATCTCAGAAGAAGCTGACAAATTGTTACATCTACATAAGATATCGATTGATCATGCTGCATGTAGTCAGTTGAGATACCGTTTCACTTTGTTACGAGAATCCGTGGATGGGGAGGGGGGGGGGGAGGTGGGCGGGCTAGGGAGAGTGGTAATGAAAAAAACATTAAAAGTGATGCTTGCGTGTGGTTGTTAAGAAGAAAAAGAATGTTTGAGTGGGATGATGATGTAAATAGCCTGGAAACAGTAATTGCAAGAAGTTTCTTCGCAGTATCTTCTCTAGGTAACATGTTTTTGCCTGTGTGTGTTTCCACGGAGTAGATTAAAGTGTTACACATACATATATTACAGGCACGACAGGCATACATACATCTTCAGTACTGCATGAGAAAATCTGTTTGTATTGTAGGTGGTGGAGGGAGGCACAGGATTCAGCACCATCAGATGGGAAGTTGGTGCCTTTGTATGCAGCGGCACCAGTTCCATCTTATGGAGGGCCAATGAAAATCATTAACACCATATTTAACTCAGATGTCGCGTTTAACTTGAGGAGAGAGGAGGAATCTTTATCACAGAGTCAGGCGAATGGTGAAGTTGGGGTATCAGGGCGGGACTACGCTTTGATCCCTGGCGACGTATGGCTGCAGGCACTCAAATGGTCAGTTTTCAGAACAGTGTTAACTTTGCATTCCTTGAAATGCGTATAATAAAACATCTTCTGATGGAAAATTACAGTAAAATTGTTGAGCATTCTGAGGATACGATTTGCATCTGTGATTTTTCTTAACTTGTAACAAAAGATTGATTTTACTTCTGCTTACTAGAGCCACTGGCAAGTTGTTGGTTGGTTTCTTCTGCTTTTGAGACCACCCACTTTTCCATTTCACATTAAAAGGACTCAAGCCCTTAAAGACTTCGTAGTTGTTGCTAGTTGGATGACAATTCCCTGTTGCAAATATGTATCGTTAAATGCCTTGTTGATGTATATGGTAGCTTGTTGCATAAAGCATTTTGATATTTCTTTCCAAAAGACCACTTTATTCTTGCAGCATTGAAGTACTAAGCTTAATCTATTAATTCTCTTCCTAATTTTCTGTCTTTTCTTTTTGGGGTGGGAGTTGGGGGGGGGGGGGGGGGGTTTCCTTTTTAGTGGTTTGCACAGTAAGAAAGGAATCTGTCTTTGGATCCTAGTAACAGGATGTTTAGCACGTTAGTAATTTCATGCATTTGGCAGTACTTAACAGTTTTTTAATTTATTATTAATAAACTTTTATTAATTTCAGGGAAAAAACCGTATGTAACAGTTGATCTATTAATTATAAGTTCTGATTAGTTTGATTGGAATTGCTCCCCCTATCCAGGCACAGTAACTCTAGAGCTGCAGCTAAGAATGGTAAAAGCTTTTCAGCTACAGATGAGGATATTGCGGATGTCTATCCTTTACAGCTGAGGCTTTCTGTTTCGAGGGAAACCAGCTCCTTGGGAGTCAGGATAAGCAAAAAGGTTAATAATACTTGGGAATTTCTAGCACCATCTATTATCGGAATGACATTTCTACTGTCATAATATCCTTGTGCATAACCACATGCAATTGTTTCGGTATAGCCCCTGCCACCGCATCCCCTCCCAAAAAAAAAGCTGGCTTTCTTTTTATTCAGCTGCTTTGCCATCATTCATCCTTCACTTTTGTTGTTACAGTTGATTGTTGAAACTTTCAGAAGGAACTGAGATGGACATGTCCAAAATATCAACTTTAAGAACAACGTTGCATGAAAATGAGTATGCATGAATTAATGAAATTTATTACCTTATTAAAAGAAAAGAATTATAATAAAAGAACAAAAGATGCATGAAACTCTTTATTCTCATCCTCATATTAATTACTAGGAAGGGAAATAGCTGTTAAAGTGCTTCCATTTTTGTTAGATAGCTGAGTATTAATCAGGACAAGCTCTTTGTGGCGTTTAGGGGGGGGGGGGGGGGCAAGTTCGTCTCGTTGGATATGTTTCTAGTTGCTGATATAAATGTTGCATGGTAATTTTGGCTTCACATGCATTCGTTAACAAGGACATCAATCGTATTGCTATTTATGTGGTTTATTTGATGCCTGCATTTCCCATTTCAAAAATGCTTATTAGCAAATACTGTCGTTAGTAGGAGTTCTAGAGAGTGAGTCTGTGTGCACATGATAATAGCAAGGACACCTGGCCTTTCTAGCAAAGTAAATTACTCTAGAGTTAATCATATCGACAGGAACAAACAATGCATGACAGTCCAAAACACTGCTTCATTTTCCTCCAAATAGAGGAAAATGTTTTCCCTAAAATTTGAAGGGAAAACATTTTCCAGACACACAAAAACCCTAATTCCCAACCCCCTAGCCCCTAACCCAAAACAGACCCCCCCTCCTAACCCCCAAGGCCCCAACTTTACACCCGCCTCCCCACCACCCTACACTTCAACTCCCTCCACCCCAACGCCTCCAGCCCCTAACCCCCTACCCTCGTTCGTCAAAACTTCATCCCTCGTCGGCGCCGTCGCCGGCAACCAGAGGCCTCGCCGGAATCAGTCCCCTCGCAACCAGCGGTTTCCGTCGCCGGAATCCGCCCAGTGACTGCGAAGCAGAGCTTCTGTCGCTGGAATCTGCCCTGCTTCGCTGCAGGACCAGAGGCCTCCGTCGACGGCCTTCGTCACCGGAATCTGCTCCGCCATTGCTGCCTCACCGGAATATGCGCGTGGCGTTGCTGTCCTATGATCTCCATGTGAAGGGAGAGGGTGTTTGGGGAATGAGTTTTTGGAGGTGGAGAGTGGTGGGGTGGAGGTGAAAGGGGGGGGGGGTGGGGTGGACGGTGGATGAGAAGGGAGGTGGGTGGTAGAAAGAAAATTATTTTCATTTTACTACCAAACAATAGAAAATAGGTAAAAAATCACTTGTTTTCCTAGAAAATATTTTCCATGGAAAATTCCTTCATACCAAACTCACCCTTAGGGTCTTACTTACAGGAAAATAGGAGGTTATGTTTGTTAGCTTTTGTTATACACTGAAGGATGCCCAGACTTCCTCCATCTTCATTTATATTGGTAAATTCTCTCGATCGCCAAAGGCTTAGAGATGGTACCAAACAGTTGCATGCAAACCCTGGTTTGGATACACTAGGCTAGTTGATACGTTGAGGATTGCATATTGGAAACTGTGTGGGATTCTGGACTTAGCTAGAGAATTCCACCTTTTATTAAAATAATAGGAAGTGATTGGATATATAGGATTACTTATCAATATATAATAATATTATTATATTAATAACAACAATAATTTAATAAAAAGGCCACTTGTGAAAATAGGCCAATAAAAGAATTTCATTTGAAAAATTTATCTTACAGCTACTACATATTTCTTTGTGTATCTGTGAACTTCCAATGCTACTTCATAAGTATCATTTACCCTAAGGTTGATGAGATGTTTCCTGTTTTGTCTTGCAATAATATACTCACCGATGCTTTGGAGTTCAGTTGAACTGCCTTATTCCCTTTAGAGTCTAGTTTTACATTTGTCTTCTCACATTTGATTCAGGACAATACAGTTGAATGCTTTAGAAGAGCCTGCCGAATTTTTAGTGTGGATACAGAACCTGTAAGTTTGAATACTGCCGTTATTACTTGCAAGGGCATCTCTCTTTGAGTAGACTAACGTCATTTGCGCTCTCTGCAGTTACGGATTTGGGATTTATCTGGGCAGACGGCATTGTTTCTTTCAAATGAAAGTGATAAGATCCTCAAAGATTCTCAGAAGCAGTCAGATCAAGATGTATGTAATTTCAACTGTCATAATTCATGATCAACCAATAAGCAAGTCAGCCAATGCTTTTGCTTCATCTATCATTATCTTCTGTCTTGATTAAGGAAATAAATTTGGTTAAACTTGTTTCTGGTTGTCTCTAAGTACTTCTAGCAGATTCTTCTGTTTCTTAATCTAGTGTTTGCTTCATTAAAAGCACTATAGTTATTAAGGTGATGAATATGCTTACTAAACTCTTCATCTAGGAATGAAGTGACACAAGGAATTTTTGTCTGCGTACTAGGAGATCGTTTGGTTTTTCTATATAATTGTTGGTATTTCTTGAGCATACACGATGCTGAGCCTACCAAAATTCAGTTTTATGAGATTCTTTTTCGTTTTAAGAGTCATCGGGAAGTTATTCATTTGTTAGCTGTAAATGTGCTCTGTACTGTGTGACGTAGACTAGAAGAAACTTAGCTTTTAAAGTTTACCCTGTGACAAAAGAAACTCATTTTAAATGACACCTTTTCTAATTATACACCCATTCGTTTGGAGTACCAGGGAGTAAATTCAGGTTAGTTATGCTCTTTGTAGCTGGATCTAAGACTACAAAAATAGCTACCATTTGGTACTTGTTTCTTCCATTTGTGGCAGTTATCTACCTGTTTGGTTCATCATCATTTATTGGTTTTGCATTTACTTTGATTGTTTACCTGTGAAACAAATTGAAAAGATGCTATAGAGCCCGTTTGAGTGAGCTTATTATAAGTAGCTTATAAGCCAAAACTAGCTTATAAGCCACTTTTGATAAGTTAGGATTTTCTAACTTCTCAATTTTGGCTTACTTTAAGCACATAAGTGCTTATAAGCCCATGGCTTTTTGAGTTGCCAAACACTCATTGATGGGCTTATAAGCACATATGTGCTTTTAAGCCACTTTTAAGCTTACCCAAACGGCTCATAGTCAGCCCGTTCTTTTCTGTTTTATTTTCTCTATTTTTTAGAATTGAGTACTTAATGGTTCTTACTTACTGTCAATACGCAAGAAATGGCTTGGATAGACTTTTTATTTTGTCCTCTTAATATTTTGTGCAGATGCTCTTGGAGTTGCAGGTTTATGGGTTATCAGATTCCGTTAAAAATAAAGCAAAAAAAGATGAGATGACAATGCTATACCCTAATGGTTCTCTTCTGATGAATGGTACCAGCAGTGGTATAACCTCTAATCTCACTAGGAGCAGTTCTTCATCCTTTTCTGGAGGTCAATGTGAAGCTGGTACCTTGGGCTTGACGGGGTTGCAAAACCTAGGGAACACCTGTTTCATGAACAGTGCTCTTCAGTGCCTTGCACATACGCCAAAGCTTGTTGATTACTTTCTCGGGGACTACAAGAGAGAAATTAATCATGACAACCCATTGGGAATGAATGTAAGCTATCTTGATTTATAATGATCACTTCCAAGCTGCTTTAGATGTTTGCTTCAGTTCTTTCTGAATAATTCAGGGTTGACCTCCCTTAACCTATTGTATGAAAATTTTTGTCGGAAAAATAAAGGAAAGAGAAATTCATTTGATTATCCAGCTCCAGATGAAGAATTAATCATTAACCTCCAGTTGTGTTGGTTAGTTTGGAGAAAAATTTGAAAAGATATATGATGATCCACTCAGTTTTGTTAGGGTTGAGAAAATTGACTCGGAGAGTATCAAGCTCTCCGCTTTTTGTGTTTCTTACCAAACAAGGGAAATAATCTTACCTCTTTTGCTTTTCTTCCTCCTTCACACCTCATTTATCCCAACCAAAACATTATGTTCTAATCTGTCACCTTAAAATTTTTTATTGTCTAAGTTCCTCTTTCTGAATTGTTTCAGGGAGAAATTGCTTCTGCTTTTGGTGACCTTTTGAAGAAATTATGGGCTCCAGGAGTGGGTCCTGTTGCACCAAGAACATTCAAATTAAAGCTCTCTCATTTTGCTCCTCAATTCAGTGGCTTCAATCAGCATGATTCCCAGGTCCGCTTTTAGTCCTTCCTGTCAGATTTAGTTTCCCAGCTTAGGCCATTTATTGTTTCTTTTCTGTCCTCTCATTTTGTGGGCATTTTTTGACATTTATTTCTCATGTATATCTGCAGGAGCTCCTAGCTTTTCTATTGGATGGACTCCACGAAGATTTGAACCGCGTCAAGAATAAACCATATGTTGAAGCTAAGGATGAAGATGATCGTCCAGATGAAGAAATCGCTGATGAATACTGGAATTATCATTTGGCTCGTAATGATTCCATTATAGTGGACGTGTGCCAAGTGAGTAATACCTGATGGTTATTTTATCTCACTTACAAAATTAGGAAACACTTGATCTCATTGCCACTCAATGGTCTTTTGTATCTGACTAGTTAAAGATGGAAACAGTTGATCTCATTATGATTTTTCCATACGTTTCGGGAACTCATTACTGAATCTGGGCCTTAAGCTTGCTTCAAATGCCTCACATATTTTGTCTAGATCCTCTGCTTTGATATAAATAAAAAATCTTCCCTTATCCAAAATAAACGAATAACTGACACAATTTGCTTATTTAGATTCAAACAACTTAATACTTTTACTGCAATTATTATTATTATTATTTTTGGGTAATTAAAAATTTATATTTACCAGGGAAAAGATATGTACAATTGTACATACAAACCAGGACCCCCTAAAGGTGGACTTTCTTTAGAGTTTAGTGAATTCTTATATTTTGAAGTTCAACTGTTCCCATAAGTTTTTGAAATTGAATTTATCGTTGTCATTTTCCAAATCAAATATGTGTGATTTAGAAACTTTGGTCATTATTTGGAGTAGAGAGAGTAATAAAATCGGTTTAAATGAATTTTTTCCTGGAATGCAATCCTTATCGAACTGCTGAATTTTAGATTTAAGCCTTGAGAAAGGAGTCAGGAAGCGACATCACGTTGAAGGATTGGTTTTGTAATAAAACAAATTACTTTTATTTGTATTCCTAAAACAAGAATTTTTTAACCTCTCCACAAACAAGTTAACTATTCCAGTCTTTCACAATTCACAAGCTTAATTATATGAAAATATGAGCTTGTGATTTTTTCTGACATTTATGCTTTGTAGGCTGTGTTTGGAAGGGATTGATCTTTTTATGTGTTATGTGGTCTGTGGCAGGCAGTATATAGTTTCTGATTTCCTCTGTGACCAATCAGCTGTTAGGGGTCATGATTTGTCTATGACCCCTAGGAGCATTTAGAAGTCTACTTCATCTGACTCCATTTTTCTGCTCTCTTTTATTCAAGTTTCTTTTCTTGTCTTGCTTCTCGGAGCTTACCTCTGTTGTTGCAGGGTCAATATCGTTCCACATTGGTCTGTCCTGTTTGCAAGAAGGTCTCCATCACGTTTGATCCATTCATGTATTTGTCACTGCCTCTGCCATCTACATCTATGAGGTCAATGACTCTTACAGTCATAAAAGGTGGCAGTGATATCCAGATGTCTACATATACAGTCACTGTTCCCAAGGATGGGAAACTTGAAGATCTTATTCGTGCTTTAAGCACTGCATGCTCTTTGGGGGCTGATGAGACCCTTTTGGTGGCTGAGGTAAAATGCACAATTTCCAATAAGATGAGAAATGGTCTCTATGTATTTCAAGTTCTTGTGTTTCTGTTAACAAAAAAAAAAAAAAAAAAATCTTTTGTTCCTGTTTCCAAAATAAAACTTTTTTCCAGCTTTTACTTACTGTTTGTCAGATAGTCAAATAGTTACCTTTTCATGTTTTTGAACAAATTATATTTCCGGCTCTCACACCATTTACTGTCACAGATATTCAACAATCGCATTATAGGATATCTTGAGGAGCCATCAGATTCGTTATCCTTAATAAGAGATGGTGACCGACTAGTAGCTTATCGGTTGAACAAGGGCACTGAAGACGCCCCCTTAGTTGTGTTTACGCATCAACAGATGGAAGAGTATGACTTGACTTTACTCATAATTTTGGCATGATCTTTCTTTTTTAAAGTTCAACAGACATTTATTAGCCATTTTTTCAAATGTCTCTTGCATCCACAGCTATGTTTCATAAGATGGGGGAAGAAGTACTCCAAAGTTGGTGCTTCAACATCAGCATAGTTAATCATGGCAGGGTTTGGTGTGGGTGTGGGTGGGCGTACCTGATGAGTACAATGGTTAAAAGAATTGACAAACTATTTTCTGTAGAAGATAAATGTAGTGATATTCTTCAAGATATATTTGTTGTAGTGTAGTTAAAAGATATATGTAAAAAAGTTATTCTCATAACCAATCCTTGAAAGAGAAGTTAATTTATGTCTCAATATTAGTGTTTATATTGGCCAATAGCTATAATATGGTTTTTCAAATATTCTTTTATTGAGGAGATAGAATAACTTTCTACATTTTCTTTATCCAAAAAGTGTTCTTTTACATTCTAGCCAGCTAAGTGAAGATTACGATATTTATGAATTGCCATTTCAGAAGTTTTTCTCAATCTATGTTTACTATATGGAGAATCTGTATCTAAAAAAAAAAAGAAAAAAAAAAAAAAAAGAAAAAGAAAAAACTGTATGATTACTAGAACTCAAATTAGTTAAAAGAGTAGATTGCTAGTTATCATATGTATCAAGTAAAAGCGGGGTGGTTTATCTAGTAGTGTTGATTATGCTTAGGCTCAACTCGCTTCACTTGAATGCATTAAAAATCATCACTGCGCATGGTTGTTCTCGAAGCAACAGGTGTTGAGATGATGTGTATGATCCATCTAAATTATGTGTACAATCATGAAGATGTAAGAGTGAAGTTATTGCTTCTTCCATGCTTCTCAACTGCTGAAGTTGTATAAGTTGTGGAATTTCCTGCTTTTTTCTTTCTGGTTATGTTAATTTAAATATTCTCATTGTGATCCTTGACTCATTAAATAAGATGGATGATATCTGTTTTGGCAAAATATCCTTTCCTGCTTGCTTTCCTTTTCCATTCTTGCAATCTAATAAAGACTTCATGTACAGGCATAATATATATGGGAAGCTGACTTCAAGTTGGAAGACATTTGGTATTCCACTTGCTGCACATTGTAGAGATCTTAAAGGATCTGATATCCGTAGTCTTTATCTGAAGTTACTGACACCATTCTTAGTCGACAATAGAGCCCAAGCAGATAATCATAGCTGTGATAGAAGTGCTACTGAAGTATGTACAGACACAGAAGTCAGCAGAGACATGGAACCTGGCAACTCGGGAGTAGATGGGTTCCCAGAAAGCATTGCTGAAGAAAATACTGCCGAACATTTGGATATGGAATTTCACTTTTACCTATCAGATGATAAGGCAACCATTAAAGGATCCGAGATTGTAATGAATGAGCCGTTGCAGACCACAGGTGTCCCTCGACGGTTAAATATTCTTGTAAGTTGGTCACCTAAAATGCTTGAACAATACAATACAAGCCTTTTCAGTCCACTGCCAGAAGTTTTCAAATCCGGCTTTTTTGGCAAAAGACCACAAGAAACTGTCTCACTGTATAAATGTCTCGAGGCATTTCTGAAGGAAGAGCCTCTAGGTCCAGAAGATATGTGGTAAGTTCACAAATCTCTCACTTCTGTGATTTTACACCATTTATACGCAAGCTATGTTTTTGTAACATATGAATGTTCGGAGACATCTAAAACGGTTCCCTTTTTGTTCCTTTTTTGGTTTGTACTAACAATTATAAACCCTCAACATTTGTAATTATGATTTAGTCTTCTAATTGTAAAATATTATTTCATTTCAGCCAATATTGTTCACCACGTCTTGATTCCTTATGGTGGATAAACCATTCTTATTAGCCGCCTTGAGTTTTTAACATAAACGAATAGTATTCTTCCAACCACTTGTTCAGTTATATTGAAGAAACAATGACATAGGCTGACGCTCTTTTGTAACACAACCGTTGATTTTCTGCACGTTGTGCTTCTGCTATGCTTTAAGGGTTGCTGTTTGTTTCTTGTATACATAGCAATGAGAGAGAGTAATTTAGATGGTAGCATAGCCCGGCTAATGTTCTTTGTCACATCCAACATTAGGTACTGCCCTGCATGTAAGGAGCATCGTCAAGCCACCAAGAAGTTAGATCTTTGGAGACTGCCGGAGATTCTGGTCATCCACCTGAAGAGGTTCTCATACAGCCGGTTTCTGAAGAACAAATTGGAGACGTATGTTGACTTCCCCACTCATGATCTTGATTTATCCTCATATATGGCCTACAAGGATGGGCAGTCTTCCTATCGGTACATGCTTTATGCAATTAGCAACCATTATGGAAGCTTGGGAGGGGGTCACTACACTGCGTTTGTTCATGTAAGTGCTTTTGATTACCTTACTTTTGGTTCTTTTACTAAGTATTTAGGATTCTTTTATACTACATTATCTATGCCTCAATCCCAGCATATGAATCCTCTCTAACCATGTCGTTCCTTTTAAGGAAATAGGATTCCTTTATACCTGATAAAATTGGTGTCTTAATGATCCAGTAGTGTTGGGGAGAGGGGTGGGTGGTGAGGGGTCACTGAATCTACCGCCAAGGGTAAACATTGGAGTTACAAGTTTTTGTGAGTGTGCAGCTTCTGTATTGACAATCAAGGCATCATCTGCATCTAATTTATCACTTACTGTATGTGCATCTATGATATAGTAGTAACTCACGTCATGCATCTTCATCCTTTTGTTATTTCTACATCCATAAGATAAGAATATGCAAGGTATTTGAATATCAGACCTCTACAGTTTTCCCAATTTAATTCGGATTTTCTAACTGTGTCTTTTTTCTAATAATCTAGCAAGGTGCTGACCGGTGGTACGACTTCGACGACAGCCATGTGTCTCCCATCAGCCAGGACAAGATCAAAACCTCGGCGGCCTATGTTCTATTTTATAGACGAGTTGAAGAAGTCTAACTTTAGATGATAGTTACTAAACATCAAGGCTTAATTTATCTTTTTACAAGCCTTACAGGAATCGCATTGATGACAGCATTCTTTGACCTTTGGCATCATCTGGTTTAGTTGTATTAGGGTCAAAAGGAAACTAGTGGAGTGGTGACAAGGATTATATAGCATTTGTAGCAAAGAGGGAAAGAAATTAAAGTTTTTATTTACATAGATGGCAGTTTTCTTTTCCATAGATAGCTGTTTCTAATGGAAATATACTTCTCCTTTATTATCCTTACAGATCAGAAAGTAGTTTGAAACAGAATTGAGTATGCATCTGCTGCTATTTATGTTATTAGGAGAGGAAACAAAAAGGTAAGGTCCTTGCTGACATGAAAGTTTTGAATCATATAAGGTAAGAAATTATATTAATTTTATTTGCAATTATGGTAATTTTCACTGTGCATTGTACTTTGGGGTTCTAGCTCGTCTTCTCCTTTGGAAAACATTTAAACCAGTAAGAATATAGGGGGAGGGGTAGGGAGAAGGGGAAACGGGGTCTTGGGATTGCAAGGTGGGGAATTGAACTTTTATCATTTTAAGGTGAGAGTTCAGGTAATCAACTAACTGGATTATTAAAATTCTTCGAACTAGGTGCAAGTGGCCTAAGATACTACTGCTTATTTTGCAATTGGGTAATTTTGGATCTCCTATATAGGTGTTTTAACTGTTTGGCACAACACTGGCTTAGATCATAGAGTTTCTTAAGTACGAGTTAGTGTGCAGGTTAATCCACTTTTTCTAAACTTATCTATAGTTTGACAAAACGATAAGATTTTATGTGCTTTTAATTGGGGAAATTAGCACTGTTTAAAAAGCATCCTTCTTGTAATTTCTGACTAATGCTCAAATAACTAATGAGGTAATTTGTTATTTCCGTTAATGCTTGGTATGCACATGCTAGTGAGTCGTGCAATAGAAATACTTCCAATCGTATTGACCAGATTGCTTTTAGCTCATGACCATGATAAACGTTTAAGCTATCACTATAAAAACAAGCACATTTAGTGCCATATATTGAATATTTTGCTGTCAAAAATAATTTTGGCAACGATAAATAAGTCATTGCGCGTGTTATAAGTTAGAGCTGCTCTTTCATGTTTCTTCAAAGATGAGATAAGGGCTATTATTATACGAGCTATGGAATATCTTATTCAGGTAACATCATAGCAAACGTACTCCCATGAAATTGCACTTATATTTCCAAGAGAAATGCTCTTGTTTTAGTCAAATCAATTTGGTCCAAATAGTTATCGTTTTGAGTAATCAAGACGGCAGTTTTCCAAATCTATATGCACCCAATAAATGATCTAAAATGTTTGAGAAGAGGAAAAATAATTTGAAAAGATACAAAAAGCGATTTATAAGTCAAATCACCCTGTTATCTCCATGAAGAACTACTTTAATTACCAAAGAAATTGTGAACATTGAACCGTTGCCAACAGCCCTACTAATACCCCATGACAACATGCCTTATGTACGCGCGCGAGAGTGTACTTGCATTTCATTCATATATAATCAACAAAAGCTCAATGTGCATATGTACGTCATTTTAATAATTGGTCCTAAAGTTTAGATGAAGAAAGATACATTGAGAAGAACCCTTCAAAAATGGGTTGAAATGACAGCTTGTTGCCCTAATCGCGTAAAGTCGGCTTGTATCTTTCCATCACAACATTTTTAACCCTCTATATATAATATGTACTGTACTATAATCCTTGGGGATGGCGTGGGAATGAAGGGGATAAATAATAGTGTTTGGTTGTTCATTATGCTTGTATTACTTGTATGCGCATTTGACTTAAACACAAAAGTGAAATAATTTTAAAGAGTTGTAAAATTTTCACACAAATATCTCAGAGTGTATATATATCACGTTAAAGTAATAAAGAGAGAGATTGGACCACAAGACCCTAAATGATCAAATAGTTGATTGGTGCTCTGATATGACATGAGATGACATAGCAACATATATATCATATCGCTTCTTAGTACATAAAGACAGGAGATCAAAGTAAATGAAAGTATGCTTTTGAAAACATTCATATACTTGTTAGTAAATTGATTAAATTTGATTATGGTTTTGTATGAACTCACAAAGAGAGAAGATGGAGAAAAAGGGAGAGTTTTGGAAATAAAATGGCTAAGCGCCTTGGGTCATGGGCCGAAACCATATATATAGCTGAGATTTTTACGCTAATTGACGCACTAAGCATCAAAATTACAAAATATAACGACATTATTGAGAAATTACAAAATATAACGACATTTCTATTTTTATTACAAAATATATAATTTTCTCATTTTTTCCTTCTCTCCAACACCAAACCCTAATTTTTTTTTTCTCTCTCCCTTTCCTCCACCCACCTCCGCACCGCTAGTCTGCTCCTCCTCTGCCGCCGATCTACTCCTCCTCCGCCACCAATTTGCTCCTCCTTCACCGTCGTTTTGTTGCTCGAATTTGCTGGTGTTGCTGCGTTTTTGATTTGGTGAAGCAGCTGCTCCAATCTACTCCACTGGTGGTCGGATTTTGTTGCTGCTACATGGATGCTCCAGTGAAGCTCCGATCTGCTTCATCTCCTTCTTTTTTTTTTTTGTTTTTTTTTTTTTTTGGGTTTTGTATGTGTATGTACGTGTATACATTGTGTATGTACGTGTATGTGTATGTGTATGTGTATGTGTATGTGGTGGTGGTTGTTGGTGGCTGTCTGAAGGTGGAACAAACTGTATGTTTAGTTTTATACAGGTGTATGAAACTGTATGTTTGTGTATGTATCTGTATGTATATGAATATCTTTTACAAGTGCATAGTATATGTATGTGTATATCATTATATGAATGTGTATTTTTGAGTATATCTTATATATTTTTGTATGTTTTATATGTGTGTAGGTAAATCCAAGCATGACACACATAAATTTGTATGTATAATTCATAGATCTGTAGATCCGGGTATGTATCTGAGTGTTTAGTGCATGTATAATATATATTTTTGTGTATGTGTATGTTTTTTTTTGTTTTAATGCATTTTGCAACTGTATTTATGTGTATTTCATTTTATAGATTCAAAAACACAAAAAAAAAAACCGGTGGTGGATGGCGGCGGCAGGCGGTAGCCGGCGGTGACTAGGCGGCGCCGCCGCCTGGGGTGGTAGAAGTGGGGGGAGGGGGGACAGTAGAAAGAAGGAGGAACCCTAATTTATTAGTTTTGTTGATTTTTGTATATAATGTGTAAAAAATGTTGGTATTTTTTTGTAAAATGGAATAATGTTGGTATTTTTTGTAATTTTGGTGTTAGGATTGTATATATTTGTAAATCTCCCTATATAGTTGTACACAATTCATTGGGGCTAACTAAGTATAACCACCAATCAGACTACTAACTAAGGCGTAACCACATAATTAAATTACAATACAACACAACTAACATTAATTAATAATAAGCATCTAGTCCAACACCCCATCAAGTTGAAGGGGGAGACCACCTTCAACTTACCAGGCAAAGCATGATGAAGAACTCCAGGGAGAGGCTTAGTGAGGATATCTGCGAGCTGATTTGTAGTGGAAACATTGAACAGCTGGATCAAGCCATCTTCAAGCTTATGTCTTACAAAATAACAGTCTACCTCTATTTCCTTGATACGCTCATGGAAAACTGGGTTCCTGGCAGTGTGGATGGCTGCTTGACTATCACAAAAAATAGAAAATGGATAAGAGATATGAGCAGAAATATCAGTGAGAATACGAGTGAGCCAAGTCAATTCAGCCACAAGCTTGCTAAGTGCACGATATACTGCCTCATCGGAAGACAAAATAATAAGTTGCTTCTTAGATTTCCAACCAACAAGACTATCCCCCAAGAAGATACAAAAATCAGTGATTGACTTGCGAAGATCAGGGCACACAACCCAGTCACTATCACTGAAAGCTGTAACACTACAATAAAGAGAGTCAAAATAGAAAAGACCCAAATCAGAATTACCCTTGAGATACTTTAATATGTGTATAGTTGTATTCATATGAGGTAACCTTGGAGCCTACAAATATTGGCTAAGATGCTGAATCCAAATGCAATGTCTGGTTGTGGTCGTGGTTGTGTATGTGTCAGAAATGACAACTTACCAACTAGGCTCCTATAAGATTCATGATGAGGGAGTAATTCACCAACATCAGCCCTTAGTTTAGAATTTAGATCCAAAGGACTCTTCACAAAATTAGTGTCCAAAACAATTGTAAGCCTTCACAAGATTAAGCACAAACTTTCTTTGATTTAGTAAAACACCATGAGGGACTAGAGTCACTTCAATTCCCAAAAAATAGTGCAGCTTTCCTAGATCTTCGATATTAAATTCATCATCAAAAAATTTCTTCAAAGCAATAATCTCAGCAAGGTTGTTCCCAGTGAGAATTATATCATATATATAAAACAACCAAATTATGAGGAGCACCTTTAATAAACAAAGAGTAATCATTAAAAGAATGAAAATAACCCTTAGAATACAAGGCTTGAGATAGTTTGGCATACCATGTACTGCCTGGACACCTGTATCAACCCATGAAGGGATTCTTTACTTTGCACACTAATGGTTCAGAAGTAGTAGACGAAGAAGGAACTGATAAACGAAGAGGAAATTTCATGTAAACATCCTCATGGAGATCACCATGAAGGAAAGTATTGTTAACATAAAATTGAAAGAGTGACCATTCCTTCTTAGTAGCAAGAGCTACTAAGCACTTAACAATAGATATCTTCACAACAGGACTAAAAGTTTCAGTAAAGTCCACCCTTTCAATTTGAGTATCACCTCTTATGACAAGCCTACCCTTGTACCTTTCTGCAGAACCATCTGCCTTATATTTAATCTTATACACCTATTTGCTGCCAATAGGCCTTTTCCCAACATGTTACTCCACTATATCCCAAGTGTCATTAAGTTCTAATGCTTCAAATCCCTTTCTCATGGCTTCTTGCCATGCTGGATAGGGAGCATCCTGAGAATAAGAAGTTGGTTCTATTTCTACATGCTGAACTGAATTACAAGAAATAGAAGGAGGAAGATCACAAACATAGTCATCCAAATAAGTAGGAAGTGAGTGAATCTTGGAAGACTTTCTAATGGGAGAAGGAGAATGGTGAAGGATCTCAGGAGAAGAAATAGGAGAAATAGGAGAAGAAGGATGAAAAGAAACAACAGAAAGTGAATAAGAAGAAGAAGGATAAACAACTTATGACTGGGGAAGTGGAGGGGAAGCATAGAAGTAAAAAAAATTAACCACTAAGAAGATCAGGACATGCTGGAGAATCTAAACCAAAAAAGGAAACAGGAAAGGAGCTCTGTGGAACTGAAACAGTGGGAGAAGCACAGGAAAATTGACTTTCATGGAATATCACATCCATAGAAACAAAACACTGCTTGGTATGTAAATTGTAAAGCTTATATGTTTTCTTGGCAAATAGATAACCAAGAAAGACACAAGGAATAGCCTTTGGCTTAAATTTGTCTCTTTGGAGTATTGAAACTGTGGCATAACACAAGTACCCAAATGTCCTCATCTGAGATTATGTATGGCCTTTTTATATAATAATTTAAAAGGTGTTTTGTTGTGAAGTAATGTAGAGAGAAACCTGTTAATTGCAGTTAAAAGATAGTCCTTAGAACTTAACATGTACTTTAGAATGGGACATTAAAGCTCTTGAGGCCTCTAGAAGATATATTTTCTCTCAACCACTCCATTTTATTGAAGAGTGTGGGGACAACTTATTTGATGAACAATGCCATTATCAGAAAAGAAAGAAATGGCAGAATTGTTACTTCCTCGCTCTAGAGCATTATCACTCATGACAGTTTGTACTGTAACAGAAAACTGAGTCTGAACCATGAGAATGAATGCCTTAAGTTGAGGAAAGACATTGCTCTTAAAATTCATAAGATGAGTCCTGGTGGATCTAGTGCAATCATCAACAATAGTGAGAAAATATCTAGATCCTGAATAAGTAGGTGTGTGATAAGGTCCCCATATGTCAATATGAATTAGTTGAAAAGTTTGATATTGTGTAAGCTGCTATCAGGAAATGGTAGTTTAGTATGTCTTGCTAAGAGACACACATTACAAGAAAATGATTGCTTATTGGAAGTACAGTCAGAATGCAAGCAATACTTTTCATTCTCACAAAAGGAACATGTGCTAATCTACGATGCCACAAAAGATCATTTTTATTAAAAATAACTTTATTACATAAAATGGAGGAAATATTTACAGTAGAATGAACAGAACTAGGTGTACAAAAAGAAAACAAGCTGCAACAAATCTTTGAATAGAGAGAATCAGATTTAGGCTTGATCCAATGAAAAAAGTAGAGTCCATTCTCCAATTTACCAAGCGCCAGAGGCTTCTGCAGAGAAGGACCCTGTACAGAACAAGAAGTTGTAGTGAATTAAATGCTGTATTTTGTTGATTGAGTAATTTGTGCACAAAAATCTGATTGTGATGAAAGGAGAAAATATACAACACATCATGTAAAACAATTGAAGGACTCAAAGCAAAAGATCCCTTAGAAGTGACCTTTACCTTGTAACTATTAGCAAGGGACACAAGGAAAGGAATAGCTAAATGAGTAAGATTAAAGAGTAAATCCTTGTTGGAAGTCATATGATCAGATGCACTAGAATCAATTAGCCAACTAATGCTAGAGGACTGAGATGACATTGAGGAACTAGAATAAATAGGACTAAAAGTAGGCATTAAAGTACCAAAAAAGTTGGCTGATCCCATGAGATTAGGCTGAGCATTAGAATCAGGTACTTGAGATTGTTATAAAAGAGTAAGGAGTTGGGCATATTGTTGTGAGGTCAAGCCAAGCATTTGAAACCCCTTGGCTTGGATTGTGTGCAACATTACTAGAATTAGCAGAATAAGCCCCAAAATACCCTGTATCATTACCAGAACTGTGCCATAACCAGATGACCGACTGATGGAATAACTAGGAGAAGGACAACCAATGCCAGAATTGTCAAGATTGGACACTTCATTACTAACTGTATTTGTTGATGCTCTATTCTCCTTGTTTTTGAGCTTTAAACAGTCAGCAATGAGATGTCCATCCTTCTTGCAGTACTTACAAAACATATCAGGCCTGTTAGACTTATCAGACTTGTTGGGAGTAAAATTTTTGAAGTTATTCCTTGATTATACCCTCTTTGAGGAAAATTATATGGCCTGACAGAAGGATGGCTGAAATGGCCTTTTTTTTCTTATGTTCTTTTTTGAAGTTCAATTTTAGTAGAACATGTGCAAGTATTGGCCTTGTTACTATACATAACTCTAATTCATCCTATAGTTTCTTTAGTTTATTGAAGTAGGAAGCCACATCAAGTGACCCCTGCAAGTGAAGGCTAATTTTTTCTTTAATTCAAAATTTTTTGTCCCATTGACACGACCATATATCGTGTTCAATTGAAGCCATATACTCTCTACAGTCTCAGAATACTTCACGCTGTCTGTAATTTCTAGAGATAGTGAGCTTGTTAACTACAAAATCACTAGATTATTGCACCTATCCCATTACTTAACCAGTGGTGATCTAATCCCAGGGCGGGGATAGGATCCATCAATAAAATAAATTTTATTTCTGGCTGACAGAAAGACAATTAAACTCATCACCCAACCTCCAAACCCAATGTCAAACTAAGGCACAGTAAAGAGAGAAGTTCTAGGAATGTCAGAAGAGAGAATGAACATGGGACTAGAAGAATCAATCAAGTCCCCCTAGAGTTGGAATTAGGGTTTTGAGAATTGCTAATGTCACCCATGACAAAAGGAAAAAAGTAAAATACTCAGTCGTGTAAGACAAAATTTAAAGCAAAACAATGTTACCAATCTCTTTCGCAACCGAAAAGAGCACGATCTTATAATCACCAACCACTACAATACACCGTAGCTGCGTCGAGTAAGAAACTAAATTGAGGGATAGCACTGGGAATGAACTGTCAAAGGAAAAGAATTCTGACAATATGCAATCACCAGCTAAGGAAAATATGCAAACGGCGATCGGAAAATTCGTTAGAAAATCGAAAAATCCGCTGAACTCAAATCGCCACCACCCGAGCATTGTTAAAATCTGAAGGGGGTAACACTAGAAAAGTCTCAAGCACGAGATCTCTCAAGATCCATACTCTGATACCATGAAAAAATTCATATTTGTTAGTGAATTGATTAAATTTGATTGGGGTTTCGTATGAACTCACAGAGAGAGAAGATGGAGAGAAAGAGAAAGATCTGGAAATGATATGGCCAAGCGCCTTAGGTCATAGGCCAAAACCATATACTCCCTCCGTCCCAATTTATGTGGCACCATTTGACCGGGCACGGAGTTTAAGAAAATAGAGGTCGACCTTGTTAAGTATCAATTTTACCCTTGAAAAAGTAAGTGAGAGAAGATTTGAGTAATAAAAAAGTTGTTGGTAGGTTTAAAAGTATGTAGGGCCCAACAAGGGTAAAATAGAGATGATACATTAAATAGTTGTCAAATAAGGAAATGTGCCACTTATTTTGGGACAAACAAAAAAGGAAATGGTGCTACATAAATTGAGACGGAGGGAGTATATATATAGCTGTACATATACATTGGGCCCAACAAAGTATAACCACCAATCAGACTACTAAGACGTAACCACATAATTAAATTACAATACAACACAACTAATATCAAGTAATGTTTTCTCTTAGGCCCTGAGGCCAAATAAGCATCTATTCCAACATCTTTATATGTAAATTGTTTAAATATCAGATAAAATGGTTTCCCAATTCAATATATCTAGATTTTTTATAAGGAACCTCCAACTTGAAAACAAAATAAAGGCGTAGGATTGTGACTGCTGCAAATAGCCAAGGACCATAAGATAAAATAGCGAGAAAGATAAAGCTTTAGTCACTCTTTATGAAGTAATAGGCAACACACTGGTTAGTTGTGACACGACCCGAATTTCTGGTTAGGCCGTGTGGGCACCCGGCTACCTCCCATAGACCTGTCGTGCTGACCTTATCCACTAAATCAATTCTAATAATATAAAATTTACTTGAGGACAATAGGAAATTTCCTAAGTTAACCAGAATGATATAAGACTATCTCAAAATAACTTAGTATAGCCCATCAAAAAATAACCACAACTAACAACCCAACAACATAGATTTGGAGGTCTCTAGATCACATATCTAAGAAATCCAAAAAATATATATAGATCTCCCGAAGGGAGAAAAATAAGATATAACAATCGCATCTATAGCTGGTGGCCTTAATGAACGAGTTGGCTCACCATAGACAGCTGAAATCGCCTCGCTCCTCACTCATGTTAGTAGCTGGGTGTTGTAGTGAAAACATCCCAAATGAAAAGACACATCAAGAAACAAAGAGGGAGTGAGTCATAAGGACTCAATAAGTGAGGAATAACAAGCTACCTCGATCGGTAGATAAGTTGGTCAGGGAAATAGAAGCAATAGCAAGTAAATAGATAAGCCAAGCACAGATAATTGTTGCAACATTTTCATATAGCCAGTAAAACACAAATGAAGACATGAAATGAATGACTTATGATGCAATGGGGTCACATATGCCCGTTATCCCGTTTCGAAGAGGAATTTTCCTGCATTCGAAGGGAATACAATCTGATAATCAAGTGAAGCGAAATACTCATGCTCTTGGGGCAGAATACTACTGCACCTGATATAATATAAAGCTGAGGTGGAATACTCCCACACTTAGTATATGACATAGTAACCCATAGCTAGAAAATATAACATATGAATGTATTTCAAGGCTGTGGTGTAGTAAGTATGCCCTATCGGTAGCTACCCATGTAAAGAACACATGAATAGAGTATCCATAAGGCCAAAGACTGTCAAAGAAATGGATATAATCACTTACCTCTGTCTGAAAAAGCAACCCACCACTCAACAACTATTTTTTCCTATCGAATCTTCTCCAAACTATCTCGCTTTAAGAAATAGAAGACAATCAATACCAAAACTATCAATTAAACATTTCAAACCTTAAGCTAAAGTAGGTAAGAACCCTAGGCCCATGAGGTCAAGCCCCGAAATTGAGTTCACAATTGTGTTACCCATAATAACAATGGTCCAAATATATAATCAATTTTATATTTTGGTGTCATATACCCATTTAATTTCACATACCAATTTCTAGGTTTAGGTCTAAAATCCTAATTTGGTCTCTTGAATATCCTGAACGTATGGTGTTAGTTTATTCAAAATTGAGATAAGACATATTTATTATAAAATATTAACTCAGTTTTTGATTCTAGTATATTAATGTTCCAAGAGTATGACAATGAAAAATGAAATAAAGCTCATTAATACCTTTGATGTAGTTGGTGAAATTTCAATGTAGTAGCCACTCGTTCCAAGCCTGAGCAAGCACTACTTTTCCTTTACCTTAACTAAATATTCATCAATAAGTAATTAATAATTATCACTTCTAAAGGAGCAAGTTGATAGTTATTCACTCCCAATAGTGCGCCGGCTACGTCCCTAATTTTATTCTTGGCTTAATAATCTACTGAACTTAATATAATAATTCACATACTAATTTATACCCCTACTGGGGCTCCAGAACGTGAATGGAAATGTTGTATTGGGCTTGGGCCACTTTGTTGGCTACAAAATACTTACAAATGTCATCTTATATACATATACACACACTAATGTGCTGCCACCAAACAATAAAAAATCATCATATGCACATACACTCTGTTACACGGTGCCTTCTTGAGTTTCCTTAGAAGGGCAATGCAACGTCTGCCAATGGTCCCTTCCGCAAGCTAGACTAAATCGTCAGTGCCGTACGAAAAAACTAATGTCAATAACAGTGTGTATAAAGAGAATAATTGGAAGAGAGTCGTTGCAACTTGCTTGTATTTATTAAAATCCAACCGATTACAAGAAATCCAACGTGGTATCGAGGGGGAGAGATACCAAAGTAAAAATATGAAAGCAGCTTACAAAGATTTGAATACCTTATCCCCTCTATATATGTCTTAAAAAGAAAAACATGTCTAAGCAATAGACAACAAAAGGCTAGACAATCATACTAGAAAAAATATAGAAAGATAAACTAACTATATTACAATGGTGTATGGTACTTTGAGGGGCCGCATGCTTGCTGCGTCATCACAGCACGCGCACAGGGTGCGAGGCTTTGGCATGCACAGGTGCGGGGAAATCTGCGTTGGGGCGTGCATGCACAGGTGGCATGACATTTGTGCACTCAAGTGCAGGGTAGGCAGCATTGGGGCGTGCATACGCAGGTCGCATGCCATTGGCGGGCGCTGGCTGCGGGCAGGCTTTCAGGGCGCTGTCTACTTGCTGTGTGCAAGCACGCTCAATCGGTGAGGCGACATACATAGATGCACATATAGTTCTTGGCACGACCAAGGCCACAGGGCCTTCCGTGGCACTAGGCGCTTTAAGGCTTGTGAGGGCACCACGGGGCGTGCTAAAGGAGTCATGGGGCATGACTGAAAGACCGCCCATGACACTCATGACTATGTTAACTTAATTCAAGAAATGCAATAGGGTTGCATTATCACTCATAACTGAACAAAATTAATTTATTTCCATCCGACTACAGATAGAACTCAATCTTGAAACTTATGGGACGTTACATTCTCCCTCACTTAAACACAAGTTTGTCCTCGAACTTGTTCCACCCATTACCAACAATCAATTCATCCACATTCACATAACGCCAAAATTTTTACCACTCACAACTAAATTTTATATGAATTCAAAATATGTCTAAGTCTTTAAATTTCATAAAAATTCGCTTGAGTTTCCTTTGAAATTGGACTATCCAAAAAATATTCATGGTCAGAAATACCAACAACCACTAACTAGAAAATAATAAGCCACACATAAGCACTAAACCTAGCTCAAAATAATCACTTCCACTCCAACAAGAAGGTAAATCTCAATAACAAATCAAACATACTCCGACAAGGAGCTAAATATGCAATAACTAATTATTAACATAAGAAATTTAAATGCAAGGACTTTATACTCAACAGAGAGAACGCTTTGCATGAATATCTAACTGCATTCAGACAATATTATAAGGCCATCGTCTAACTTATACATGCTATTTTCAGCGAGACACAACTCTTTTGCTTAAGAGTCTACATTACACTTGGATCATCAAAAGGGCAAGAACACTCTTCTCACCATCTCGATCCGACTTCCCAGATATTGACGGTTGTGTCACTGCACTTCTACCATTGAAATCTCATAGAACGCAATTCCCAATTTTTTTTGCCACAGTAAAGCTAGATTTTCTTTATAAGCTAGATCTTTCATTTATCTAAGTTGGATATTTCTCGATTACTAGAAAAGAACTTTACGTTACCAGAGTAAAATATGCAGAGCATTGGATAGATTGGTATTGATTCTCACAGATTGAATTGATGAATAACCTTAGTAATAAGCTTCTTGACACGGAAAGGACCGACAACCCTGAAACTCAACTTACGCTTGGGCGAAGCTTCATCGTCATCATTTAAAATTGGAGGGAAACTCCTCTACTTTGAATATACTCATATGACTGATTAAGACTAGGAATGTTCAAGCTATCTTCCCCTAGTTTGCTCGACTAAGGAAGACCTAGCTGCATCATAAATAGAACGGAAATCGGACCTGAGCTACCAAATTATCCTTTCGAGTTGTTAAAATACTACAACTCCTGAGTTCACAACTTCCAAACCTTCACCATAAGCACCATTACTTGTTGGCTTAAGTTCATGAGTCAAACAACTCTTTCATTTACTTGAGAATAGGGATCTCGAATCGAATCCTAGAATACAAGATAAGGGTCCCAGGAGAAGAGGTTAAATTTTAATTTTCAGAACATTAGCAAAAACTATCCAAACGACCTTGCATTTCATTCTCAAAAGTTCACACAGGTCCCAAATGACCATATGAACCTAACGATACTTTCAAAATTTTATTTAAAGCTAATTTACTCAAATCTAGCTCAAAAACCTCTTTTAAGCTTTACCGATAATTGAAAGTAAAATCTTTTTTCAAGACCTACCTAACGAGGTCCGATTTAGTTCAAACTTTGCAGATCTTAATGGACCTTACAGAGCTTTGAAGACTATCAGCATGCCAATCAGAGTCCTAATTCTAAAATAATGACAGAAACCTTGAAACAAAAGCAATTGCTCACCAGTCTACATTGACACGCATCCCGGCCTGACACAAGAAATATTGCAAGCGACTACAAAATCACCTAATCTTACTAGTGCCATAAGCAACAAAAATTGCATTGAATTAAGGTTCGAAATAATTTGAGCTTCTTGAAGCTCACCTTTTAGTTGTCTGGCTAATGAAGCTAGAGTATCTTCTAAGTCTAGCAAGTCTGGGAATCACACTAGAAGAAATTAACATTAACTGAATTTTAGGCACATTATTCATACCCACTCAATCTTCCACCCAGAAGAGGGGTTCCGACTAATCACCAGAGGACATATCGAGATGCCCCTTTACAACAGAGATATGCTCACATAATGAGATGATCATACTAGTATCTCGAATTAAGGCGTGATATATAGATCAAAATTTACGTATCAATTGCTTTACAAAGAAAGGACATGATGTGCTCGGAAAGTGGTGAATAAGGATCCTGCCATCCTATAGACATTGAACCCAAAAAGAAAATGAACTAACTTATCACAACAACTGAGGGAAGCATAATATAATGCTAACTGGACAATGTCAATGTTTACTTTATAATCTTTCATACTCAAAACTAGAAGGACAACTAGGGTCTCACAACCCGCACAGGATACAACATACCAGGACTTTACCATAAGAAATCATTGACAAGAACTATTTTTTTTCACAAACATCACAAAGATATATTAGGATATATGAATTGCAGATGAATTTTAAATAGTACATATCACATCCATAGATAACGGAAGGAAATATTTACCTGGGTCAACTACATTAGATGCCTCAACATCATGCCTCATTGACAGTACATAAAATTGCCTTTGCAGATGATTTGAGCCGCTACCTAATGATCATCTCTGGAAGAACCAGTACCACCACGCTCGCGGCCTCTACTGGATGGTGGTGCCCCTTTAGCGGGCTGATATCCAGATGAAGTGCCCCGAGGTTCCCTAGGCTCCTAGGACAAGAAAAGAAATGATCGTCTATCTGCTGATGGAAGGAAAAATTCTTCCTAATATGACCAAGATCAAGACAATGGAAACAACGTATAATAATAGGCAGATGCTGATAAAATTGTTGATGATTGTGGGAAGGAGACTAAGGTTGATCCCATTGAAAATCTAGCGCACTTTGAGAACTACGCACCAAGGACTGGGCTAATCTATCTGGTGACCTCTCTCAATGAAAATAACTCCTACCTTCAGATGAGGTTCTGGGATGGCCACCAGGGCCACGGGATCGCTTACTCTCCTGCTCAAACTCTTCTTACTCCAATTTATGATACGTTTTATATCTACGAGCAATATTAATGCTAACCTCAAATGAAGTCCCAAACTCGACCTTTCGAGCCATATTGGACCTCAAAGAAGGAGAAAGCCCATCAATAAATCTCCAGACTAGTTCTGAACCAAGTCTGGAGCATATTTGGACATATCTTAGAACATAATCTCATAACCGAACATAGACATGTCACCTTGCCCTATCTTCTCAAACTGACGACACTTTTCATCTATTTCGCTACGAAGGAGGAATTTCTCCATAAACATTCGAGAAACTTCACTCCGGGTCAGCATAAGCAAGTCTTGGTTAGCAGAAAGAAGCCTAGTCTACCATGCTAAGGCTGGAACCTCAAATTGGAAGGATGTACAATCTACACCATGATCTTCCGAATACCCAAGAGCCTCCAAGATGCGTTGGAATCAATCTAAGAATTCCCATGGATTATTTGATGAATGGCCTGAGAAAGAGGCTTAAGCTAGGTGAAACGATATAGCCTTTCTGCATTCTCCAATTGACCCACCCTCTGGGCTGACCGAACAACCTGAACAACAAAAGGCACAACAGTTACCGCCTCTAGTATATGAGCAGCTGGAGGGACACTCTAAGCTGGAATCTGAAATCCCTAAGCCTATAAGCTTCATCATAGCATCCTGGAAGGCTGGGGTAGCAACAAACCCAAGGCCACCTCGCCCTTCTAGAATTGGCAATATTGGAGCTTTTGGCTGGGCCCCAACCACCAAATCAATACCACTATCCACAACTCTTGAAACGTGGGAAGCTTTAGCCCTAGGCTGGGATGTTGCTTAGGGCTAGGCCCTATCTCTGCCTTGACCAGATGGTGCAGCGTGCATAACAGATGTTGTCTCCGGTGTTTCTGCTCTCCGCTGAGCTATCGTACGAGCCTTTACCATTACTGGGAGAAAGTTAACAAAATTTATTTAATTCCCAACAAGAAGACCAACACACGATTAAGAGGTGAAACTTCTTAAATGCCTTCATAGCCTCTCATAGATAAGTACAGACATTTTCGTACCCATCAGCGAGACTCTACTAGACATTGTCATGATGTTGATTGACTCTAAACAAGGCTCTGATACCAACTGACATGACTCGAATTTTCGGCTAGGCCGTGTGGGCACCCGACTACCTCCCCTAGACCTGTCAGGCGAACCTATTGACTGAATCAATTCGAATGATATACAATTTACTTGAGGATAATAGGAAATTTACCAAGTTAACTAGAATAATAATAGACCAACTCAAAGTAACTCAATATAGCCCATTGAAACACACACACACACACACACACACACACACACACACACACACACACACACACACACACACACACACACACACACACATATATAGGAGCTAATTCTGCTTTAAGTCCATAAGCAATTTCCAAAACCATTCAGCCAAGCTACTAATTTATTATAGAAATAGAACTTTTGTTTCAACTTCAGTTCCGCCACTTGGGATTGTTTCAATTTCCGAATTCATCGTAATTCTTGCCATGGTTTTAATACTTACAGTAATTTTTCCACTGTTTTCAACAGTCTTTCAGATGACAACCCCGTAAATATTACTACTACTTAGTCTTGTGTTTGTGGAAACATGAAAAATTAAGAAGTTAGGTGTTTAGCTTATTAGTTCTTTATAAGTGTTATCCCATAAAGCAGTTGACTTTACTTGCTTCCCTTCAATTTATTGTAATTCTTTGTTTGGCTATAATTTTTGATTTTGATTTTGGTTTTGATTTGCAGATACACGGTTGGTGGTGACAATTTATATTTAAAGTTGTGTTGAAGGTGATGACGATTTGTATTAAAAGTGATGAGAATTTATATTCGAAGTTGTTTTGAAAGTGGTGATGATTTAGTTATAGTTATTTACAAAATGTACATATCATATGGTTCACACTATGAGCAAATAATGTCAGATTAGCCTTGTTTTATTTTACTTTGAACTTTTGTATATGAAAAAAGTGATGATGATTTGGTATCATTTGCTTGTAAAATAGACATACTAGTTTGGTTCACTTGTAAGTAAATAATACCGAATTGGCCTTATTTATTTTTACTTTGAATTTTGTATATGGGCAAAGTGATGAAGATAGGTCTTTTGTAAAATAGACATAATAGTTTGGCTCCTTGTAAGTAAATGATGCTGAATTGATATTATTTTATTTTGACTTTGGATTTTTGTATATGCGCAAAGTGATTACGATTTGGTGTCATTTGCTTGTAAAATAGATATAGTATTTTTTTTAGTAATGACTGAATATGATTGGATTGTCTTCATTTATATTTTTATATGTATTTTCATGGATGAATGAAGTGAAGATGATTTGGACTCATTTATTTGCAAAATATACTTAATATTTTGCTCAAATTATGAATAAATGATGACGGATTGTCGTTATTTCAAAATATCTTGAAGGTATTTTTTGAGAACGAATAAAGTAAGACTGATTTGGCATCATTCATTTACAAAATGAATATGATTTCTTTTTGCTCATTATATAAAGAAATGATGTTGGATTGGTCTTCTGTTATGTTTTGTTTTGATTTTTATAATATGAGTGTGTTGGCCTAAACCGGGACAGGACAACGAATCGAATTTATATTGGGTTTAGCTAGTAATTTACTTGTATCAAAGCACCACTTGAGCTAAAATCAGATCTAGGCTAGATAAAAGCTTAGAAAAAGGCAAACGATACAATAAATACTTTAAAAGATAAACGAGACAACAAGTAAAAGTAGAGTTGAATATTGTATTGATCATGTCCCATTGTTTACAAACGAATCCTATTTATAATCAGGAGAAAGAATGACGTTGTAAATATCATAATTGTGCCTTTATGGCTATTACTCCGTACTTGATTGTAGTTGACTCACGATCTGTCCTCTTAAATTTTAGAGCAACGGTCGACAGTTATAAAGGCTGGATCTCATTTTCTGAGGCACTGCATCGGCTTGGGGTTACGTTGTTATGGTGCTTGCTCCGAGCTCAATACTTTGAGTTCACTCCTCCTCGTTCATTGAGGCGATTTCTCGGGGCAAAGAGACATGCAACCTCTCCTCGTAAGTTTTCCTCGTGGAGTGGACTTCGTGTTAGGCTTTGAGGCCTTGTTTGAGACCGGTGACTTTTCGTCCAATATAGATAGTCTCCCACCCTTTGGATAATTTGTAGAATATTTCAAGGGGTTGTATTGAATTTAAGCGGGAGAGTGACGTGGCACATTTTCGGCCAGGAAATTTAAAAAGGCGGGCGTCGTTTCAATGTCTCATCCCTTGCACGTGGCTCATTTTTGAATGGCTATGTCTTTTTGTTTGATCTTCCCCATGTAACCGCCATAATTGCATTTTGATCTACTTGCATTTCGCTATAAATTGGCCATTTTTGTTGTTATCTTCATCATTTCATAATTTCCCTTTTAGAGCCTTTCACATTTCTTCCATTCTTTCAGATTTTCAAAATTTCACAATGTCTTCTCCATTTCATCGTGAAAATGTCATTGATGCTTCAACTGAGGACTTGTTAGACGCTCCCCCCTCAGCAACTTCTTCTCATTCAGAGGACAGTCGTAGCGTAACCAGCCAGGAACCATCCATTGGCGATGATGAGGTGGCGGCTGAAAGGGCCATTGATGAAAATGAGGTAGTTGAGACGTCACCCTCGAAGAGAAAAAAGAAAAAACAAGTTTACCAGGGGGAACTTGAACCTCAGTGGGTTATCCCAAGACGATTTGACTCAAGTAAAGATTTTAGAATGAGGGGGAAATCGGCCTTGGATATTAGGAGGAAAAGGAACCTTCCCGTTTAACTTTTTTTTGAGCCTAGCTTCGGAAGAGCGCATAGCTTTGATCCGAGAGGAGTGTAGTTGGAACCTTCCCCGGGATTTGGAGGCTTGGGTGCAAGCTATTATCAACGCCGAGGGGAGATTAGATACGGATTGGATGGTTTTGGCAGCTCGTGCAGAAAATTGGTGGTCGGGCAAACGTCTGGGTTAGTATATTTCCAATTTGATTGCTTTATTTTCTCGATGCATCTTTTCTCATTTCTACTTTTTCCCCTCTTTTTTCAGATTTCAACATCTTGCCTGCCGAGGCGGATCAGGAAGAACATAAGAAAAAGAAGGCAAAGAAGAAGAAGAAGTCAGGACGACGAGATGAAGTCGTCCATGTCCCAGATGCTGATGCTAGTTTGCATATTATTGAGGAGTCTGTTGAGACTCTTACTCAGGCTCCGAGAGGTACTCCTTTTTTTTTTTGGGTACTTTTCTCTTTATTTCCCTCCTTGAGTGATGCATTTCCTTCTTTTCAGGTTTAAAGAGAAAAGGTGATACGCCTTAGAGGCCAGCTAAGGCTAAAGTACCTCGGGTTGAAGCGACCACGGTTCCCCGACAAAGATTGATTGACGAACCAGATGACGTTTTAGTTCGGAGCGTAATCAAGGGGGCGGTCAGAGCCGAGCCAAGTAGTTGACAAGGTTCGCGAGGGCTTGGATTTTGGCGAGGTAAAGTCCACCGAGGAGGTCAACAGACCTGTCGAGGCTACATCACCTTTGGTACAGGAGAGTGTTGACCCATCTCGGTCTAGGGCGACCCTCTCCCAAGGGATTAGATGCATCCCAGTCCCAATAGATATTTGTCTATTGAATGACAGCATGGGGGTCGCCATCAATTGAAAAGGGCTACTCGGGCCTTTAGAGAGCGACTGCCTGAAGAACATCCCCTTAGATGATTTGATGGCTTACTCAGCTCAGCACGCAATCCATGTGAGGATTTATTTTGCACGTTTTTATCTTAAGTGTTTTTCAGGTCTTTGACCCTCTTTCCCTTGATTGTAGGGCTACGTCTATGCCATGAAGGCAGCTGAAGTCAAGGCTCAGTGAGCAGCACACCTTCGCTGGGTCGAGGATGAGTGGGACCGTCGGAGGAACGTGCTCGAAGCTCGCGTGGCTGAGCTTGAAAAGAAACTCTCCAGCTCGGAGGTCAACTTGGACCGATCTGAAAGAGAAATCGAGCAACTTGGTGCTGATCTTTCTCAGACCTGTGGTGCAGTTACCAACATTTTGGCCGAGAAGAGATCCCAAGAGGAGAGCCATCAGGCCGGTCTTCAGAAGCAAAGTGATGCAGCCTATGCAACACTTAGGGGTTTGATCGAGCAGTTTGAAAAGAAGACTTCACTACTTACCTCAAAAGTGGTTGAAGTTGAAGCTAAGAATAAGGCTCTCGAAGCTGTGGTGAAGATCCTTCGGGCTAAGAGACCAGCTTCTTCCCCGCGCTTAAATCTAAATTCAGAGCTAAGTTGGATTTGAGGGCTATCCGAGCAAAGGTTGATAGAAATTGGGCGATTATTCAGACCAAGTTGAGGACCCTTGAACAGTGCAAAAAGGGAATTAACTTGGGTGATGAGATTGCTAAAGCTAAAGTTGACGTTGCTACAGCTCGGGGATTTTTAGACCGACTTCCTTCGAGCAGTGACAGCTCGTCTGAAGGAGAGGCTTCAGGTAGTGATAGTGAACATGAGCAAATGCTCGTTAGTTTTCGTTTTTGTGCCTTCGGGCTACTTTTCTATAATTATTCTGGCCTTCGAGCCTTGTGAATACATGACTGTTTGAGTATCCACTTTTTCTTTTTGTTTGTTTGCAAGACTTTGAATGTGTTAGAGAGCTAGCTTAGGGCGACGTCTTGCCCTCGAGCCGAGGCTAAAAGTTTAATGGATAAAAAGATAAATCGATTCTTATTTCATTGATAAAAATTGAGTCAATTTACAAAAGGCCTAGTTATACTTAGACATATTTTGTTTTATAAAAAGCCGCTTCGGGCGAAGATTTCAAACTTCAGGCACAAGTCCCCGAGTCTGAGTTATTTTTTCAAAGAGTACTTGAGCTGCAAGCTCGGTGAGTCGATCGCTTTGAGCTGCAAGCTTGGTGAGCCGATCATAGATCGATTTCGTTCCCTTGTTTGAGTTATTTTTTTGAAAAGTACTTGAGCTGCGAGCTCGGTGAGTCGATTGCTTTGAGCTGCGAGCTCGGTGAGCCGATCACAGATTGATTTCATTCTGTTGTCACCCCCTAGTGTTCGAGGGTGAGGGATAAAGACTCGAGAACTGTTGACCTCGGTAGCACGCTTCGTATGGTTAGAAGTAATATTTCTTTAAATTGGATACGTTTCAATTCAAAGGTTCTTATTTTCCCTTAAGATCTGCTAGCTGATAGGATCCTTTTCCTACAATCGCTTTCACCCGGTAGGGGCCTTCCCAATTGGCGGCCAATTTTCCTGCATTTTTCTCTTTGGTTGTTTGATTCGAGGCTCTTAAGAAATAGTCGCCAGCCTTAAATTCTCACAGCTTGGATTTTTTGTTTAAGTAGGCTTCGATTTGTTATTTTTGGGCCGTCAATCGCACCAGCGCCATCTCTCTTCGTTCCTCAAGCAGATCCAATTCTATCCTCACCGATTTTTTATTTGACTTCTCAAAGGAGTGTGCGTAGTGGAGAATTGGTTCCCCCACCTCGACAGGAATTAATTAATTGCCCCCCCAAAATGCAGTTTCGCCAGTGCTGTTCTTCTCTGTTGTCCTCATTGCCCTAGTACTTCTGGTAATTCATTAGGCCACGAATCCTTGGCTTCGTCCATCCTCTTTTTAAGGTTGTCAACACTTATCCTATTTGATGATTTGGACTGTCCATTGGTACTTGGATGGTAGGGTGCCGAGGTTACCCTTTACATTCCCCATTTTTTGAAAAAACTTGTGACCTCCGAACCGACGTATTGTGTACCGTTGTCACAAGTAATTTCCTTTGGGATTCCAAATCGGCATATAATGTTCTTCCATATGAAATCGATAACCTTTTTCTATCTTACCCTGGCAAAGGCTCCTGCCTCGATCCATTTAGAAAAATAATCAGTGAGCACGAGTATATATTTGACACTGCCCTTTGCTTTGGGAAAAGGTCCTACGATATCCATCCCCTTCTTCATGAAGGGCCACAGTGAAACTACCGAGTGCAAGGGTTCGGCTTGTTGGTGAATCATAGAAGCATGCCTTTGACATCTGTCGCACTTCCTAACAAACACTCTAGCATGCTTGCTTATCTCGGGCTAGTAATAGCCGGCTCGGAGCAGTTTGCGAATGAGAGTTTTGGCTCATGAGTGGTTGCCACATGTTCCTTCGTGCATTTCTCTCATCACGTATTCATATTATCTGGTGCCTAAACATTTGGCCATCGGGCCGCAATAAAGTTTTCTGTATAGCTGTCCATACACTATTGTGTATGGGATAACGTGCTTCCTGAATTTTGCCACTTCTTTTTTGTCTGGTGGTAGAGTCCCCGACTCTAGATAAGAGATGAATTTTGTTCGCCAGCCCCAATATCGATTCACCATATTCACTTCTAGCTTCATTTTTCCTGAGAACTCTAACTGTGGCATCAGTCCCCAAGTCGTCTGCTGACACTACCGAGGCCAGATGAGCTAGAGCATTGGCCTCAGCGTTCTCCTCTCGGGGTACTTGCATGACTATCCATTCTTGAAAGGCCTCGAGCGCTTGCTGCATTCTTGCCACGAGTTGCTTCATTCTGGGCTTTCGAGCCATATATCCATCGAGAACTTGGTTCACCACTAGCTGTGAGTCGCACCTTAACTTTACATTTTCAACTCCCATCTCTTTGACCAACTTTAATCTTGCTATGGCAGCTTCCTATTCGGCTTCATTGTTGGTCAGCTTCTCAGATTTCATTGAATGCATTAACTTCTCCCCAGTGGGGGCCTCGAGCACTATTCCGAGCCCCGAACCATTGGAGTTGGCTGCTCCATCTGTGTAAAGCTTCCACACTCCGAGGGTGGGACCTTTTGAAATTGAACTCTCTTTTTCCGCCTCAGGAAGAAGTTTAATACTGAAATCAGCTATGAAATCAGCTAGCACTTGAGATTTGATGGTTTTGCGGGGTTGATATACGATGTCATACTCACTCAGCTCGACCGCCCACCTAGACAATCTCCCCGACAGCTCTGGCTTATGCAGTATACTTTTCAAAGGGAAAGTTGTCACTACGGCTATCAGATGGCATTGGAAGTAGGGGCGCAATTTCCTAGCAGCAATGACTAGTGTAACTGCTAATTTTTCTAAATATGGGTACCTTGTTTCCGCATCGAGGAGGGCTTTGCTGACATAGTATATTGGTTGCTGTTTCCCCTATTCTTCTCGAACCAGAACAACACTTACTTACACCTCGGAGACAGCTAGGTAAACCAGTAGGGTCTCGCCATCCTTTGGTTTGGCCAACAACGGAGCATTGGCTAAATAATGTTTCAGCTCTTTCAAGGCCTCCCTGCACTCAGGCGTCCATTCGAAAGAAGTATTCTTCTTCAAAACAGAAAAGAACTTATGACACTACTCTGATGACCTCGAAATGAATAGACTCAAAGCGACTAATCAGCCAGTTAAGCGCTGTACTTCCTTCGGACTCGATAATTCTTCGAGAATTTCTTGTATAGCTTTGATCTTGTCAGGATTTGCTTCAATGCCTCTCTCTGAGACAATAAATCCTAGGAATTTGCCCGAGTTGACCTCAAAAGTGCGCTTTTCGGGGTTAAGCTTCGTGCAATATTATCTCAAAATCGCGAAGGCTTTCTTAGTTGTTTCAAATGATCCTCCAGCCAGGCAGATTTTACCAACATATCGTCGATGTAGGCTTCCATCGTTTTGCCAATGTAATCTTTGAACATCTGACACACCAATCTCTGGTAGGTTGCCTCGGCGTTTTTGAGGCCAAATGGCATCACCTTGTAGCAATAAGTTCCTTCATCTGTAATGAAAGAAGATTTTTCTTCATCGCTTGGGTCCATTAGGATCTGATTGCATCCAAAAAGGTAAAAATTTGTGTCCAGCCGTGGAGTCTATTAACCTGTCTATTTGGGGTAAATGGTAGGAATCTTTAGTGCAAGCTTTATTTAGGTCGGTGTAATCAACACACATTCTCCACTTGCCCTTTTTTTCTTGGGCACCACTACTATATTAGTGAGCCAATCTGGGCACTTGACTTCTCTTATGAACCCGTTGTCAAGTAACCTCTTGGTCTTGTCTTGGATTGCTTTCTTCTTTTCTCCAGTGTGGGGTCTTTTCTTGTGCTTCACCGAGCGATGGTTGGGATCTATGTTCAGATTGTGTGTCATGATCTCGGGATCGATCCCTACTATGTCTGCGTGGGACCATGCAAAGCAATCGTCATTGGCTTTTAATAATTTGATGAGAGCTTCCTAGGACTCGGCGTCCAGCTCCGAGCCCACGAATATTTTTGTTTCTGAGAATTCTTCTGATAATGCATGAGATTCCAGCTCCTGCACCATTGAATCCTCGACTTTTTGCTTTCGAGGTTCTTGGATGAAAGTTGGACTCCTCTCTTCCCACTTTGGAGGAGTTGCTCTTTGGGGGCGAGCTCTCCCCGACCGAGCGCTCGAGGTCGCGTGTTCCTATTTGCGCAGCGACTATATAGCACTTTCGAGCCATTGACTGGTCACTTCGAATCGCGCGAATTCCCCATGGTGTGGGAAACTTAATGACTTGATGAAAGGTTGACGACACAGCCTCCAATTCGTGAATCCAAGGTCTTTCGAGGATAATATTGTACGCCATGTCCTTGTTCATTATTTGAAAAGTTGTTTCTTTGTCAACCCCCCGGTGGTGGTTATGAGGGTGATTTCCCCTAAAGTTCTTTCCACGGAGTTATTGAACCCTGCTAAGGTGGTTACTTTCGGGACGACAAGGTCTTTCAACCTCATCTGTTTAATGGCTCTGAGGTTGATTATATTTACGGAACTCCCAGGGTCTACTAGGACTCATTTTACATGAGAATCATTGACCCTTAAGGTAATGACCAAAGCTTCATGGTGAGGGGTCATTGCCTCGTGGCAGTCTCCTTCGTCAAAAATAATTTCTTCACCGATTCTCTCCATTTGGGTTCTTTTCTCCATATTTGTTGAGAGTTTCGCAAGCTTCCTCGCCGAGGAATGATTGATACCGTTTATTTTTATACCGCCCGTTCTGACGTTTGTGGATTTTTACATGTCGAGGCTATCGATATTTTATACAAATCTGGAAAAGCTTCGACTTTGGAACAAACGTTATTACCAGGTCCCCACAGACGGCGCCAATTTGTGTTCGCCTAAATCGGGACATGACAATTTTCTTGTATCAACGCATCGCTCGAGCTAAAATCAGATCTAGGCTAGATAAAAGCTTAGAAAAAGGAAAATGAGGCAAGAAATACTTTAAATGATAAATGAGGCAACAAGTAAAAGTAGAGTTGAATATTGTATTGATCATGTCCCATTATTTACAAATGAATCCTATTTATAATCAGGAGAAAAAATGACGTTGTAAATATCATAATTGTGCCTTTATGGCCATTACTCTGTACTTGATTGTAGTTGACTCACGATCTGTCCTCTTAAATATTAGAGCAACGGTCGACAGTTAGAAAGGCTGGATCTCGTTTTCTGAGGCACTGCATCTGCTCGGAGTTACGTTGTTATGGTGCTTGCTCCGAGCTCAATACTTTGAGTTCACTCCTCCTCGTTCCTTGAGGCGATCTCTCAGGGAAAAAAGTCATGCAACCTCTCCTCGTAAGTTTGCCTCGTGGAGTGGACTTCGTGTAAAGCTTCGAGGCCTTGTTTGAGACCGGTGACTTTTCATCTAATACAATGAGCAAAACGATGACGTGTTGGCTTTATTTATTTTCAAAATAGAAGTGAAACACAGACATATTGACTGCCTTGTTTATGAGCGAAAAGATGCTGATTTGGCATTATTCATTTCACAAAATGAACGTGAAACACAACCGGGTTGGCTTTGCTTTCTGCTGTGTATGAAGCAATGATCTTCTTTGTAATTTTGGATGTAAAAAAGTGAGGTGTCATTTTTGTAATTACGGCTTGAAAAAAAATGCAGTGATATTTTTGTAACTACGGAAAGTGCTTTATTAATAAGGGTATTTTTGTACATTCAACTTCATCTAATGGAAAGTTCTCAATTCTTTAAGACTACAAAAAATAACTCAACTTATTAAGACCATGAGTAAAAGTGCTCAATTGTGTAATTCACCTAAATACTTACAAATGTCATCCTATATACACATACATACACTAATGTGCTTCCACCACACAGTAAAATATCATCACGTTCACATACACTCTCATGACTATGTTCAATTAATTCAAGAAATGCAATAGTGTTAGCATTATCACTCATAACTCAATGAAAATTAATTTGTTTCCATCCAACTATAGATAGAATTCAATCTTGACACTTATGGGACGTTACAAGTTGAGAGAAATTTTATTGTTAGTACACTTATATTAGGTCAAAAGTAAGAACTTAAAGAATTGAATTGAAGTAAGAGCTTGTTTGGCCAAGCTTGTGGGGAGTCAAAAATGTTTTTTATTTTATTTTTAAAAGAACTTATTTTAAAAAATAAAGTGTTTGGCCAAGCTTTTAGGAGAAAATAAGTGTTTTCGGGTGGCAGCATAAGCTATTTTTCTGATGTGGTGAAGAATCTGGAAAAAATAATTTTTTTTCCCAAAAGCAGTAGCAGAAGCTGTTTTTAATTTCTATCATTAAAAAAATATCCTTACCAAAAACCTTATATACTTAATTGCCCTCCCCCCAATTAATTTAACCTAGTGATATATATATATATATATATATATATAAAATACACTACGTTGTTCTTCATTATCTCTTCTACAACACACCAACATACTCGCTTACAACATACTCGCTAATGTTTCAAGCAAAATCTATTTAGTTTATACTTTTAAATGATTTTAAATTACAATTTATGATAAGATATAACATAACTTAAATTATAGGTAAAGATCACACCCATGTTGTATTAATAACTTTACGTAAAGGATGACCGAAATGCGGTGATTTTGATGGGTAGTCAGTTTTTAGATCACTCAACAAGCAACAACCAGCATTACCAACTTTTGAAAAGTAACCATTACTTGGTTGTTCATTAAGACACAGCGTACTTAGACCCGGAACGCTTAACTAATATGTAGGAAAATTTAATGCAATTTAGTTTAAAGTTCCAATTTTTTTTTGGTACTTTATATTTGCGGTCTGAGAAAAGTTCATGAAACTTTTTATTAAGCTCCAGAAACTTTGGGATTTAGTTCAAAAGTTTCAAGATTTTTTTTTGTTCTTTCAGTGATTATTCATTCAGGGGCATAGCCACAGTTGTATGAGGGTTCCGACAAACCCCATGACTTTTGGGCAAACTCTATATTTGTAATAGTATGTATATGTAATATCTATAAGTATCACTAATGCGAACCCGCAGCACAAACTGAGAGTTAGTTCAAATGGCACGGAGGGGGTTCAATTGTCTTTAAGCAGCGGGGTACAAATCCCTGTTTGCACCTTGTTGTTTTATCATTTGAGAGAGGCCACGTTTTTAGGGTCTTAAAGTCAGGCCTCTTTTTTTTTTTTTTTAAATAAATAAAACGTAAAAATATTAAAAAATAAAATGTACTCCTCTAAGAAATGATTAAATAAAAGCAGTTTTACACTTTTAAAATCATCCTCTTATTTTTTTTCCCCAAAAACTCTAGTCCAATTCCCTAATCAAATCAAGTGAAATTGTGAGAGCAAGATTAGGGTTTCCTTGTTTCTTCAATCCATATCCAAGGTACACTCCTAACTATTTTTTATTTTTTTTTGAGAAACAAGGATTAATTTAGATATGTATAACAAAGTAATCTTAAGTAGTACAGCCCAAAGTCATGCTTCGTAGAGCATTACAGTTTCCAAACTTAACTAGATTAGTACATACATCAGTAGTGATAATTCTAGAACAACAAACTCCTTGTTTGTCTCCTCGTAATATGGCATCTAAGGTAGGAGGAGGAGTAGATAGCTTAACATAGCTGATATTGTAGACAAAAGCTTCCTCCGACAAAAAGTGGGCTGATTTGTTTGCTTCTCTAAAATCATGCCGGAGCACCGACATCCCCATTTGCAACTGACCCATCTCCTGCAACAACGACCTGCATTAAGAAATTACAGCATTATGAGGAGGGTATCCATCGCATATAAAGCGTAGTACATCTAATGAGTCTGTTTCAATGTCTATGGGCCATCGATTTAGCTCCTTCACCAACAATAAACCATGCTTTAGAGCAAGGATTTCTGCCTGAATAGAAGAGATTACATTGGTAACTCCATAAAATCCGGCTACGCAATTTCCATAGAATCCCTTATAAGGTCGCCCATACCACCCTTTAAAATTTTACTCTTGAAGACACCATCTACATTTAGTTTATAATGATTTCTGTGAGGCTTATGCCAATGAATCTCGATAGTAGTAGTTTGGGAAAGGTTGAAGGGTGATATTGCCAGATATTTATATTCATTTGCTGAACTCTTAATATGAGAGATAGACACATAACATTTTGAATTGTTCTATAAGTTATGGTTCCTATTAATCCATATATTCCAAATAAGAAAGGAAAAGACATCCTTCCATGATAAAGAGAAAGTTTGAAGGTAAGATGCGCAATCTCTCATAAAAATAAGCCAATGAGGATTAGGATCAAAATTAAAATTTATATTCAGTTCATTCCATATTTTTACCAGAATAGGACACTCAAAGAAGATGTGAAAAATAGTTTCTTCCATTGTTCGACATATATGACAGTTTCCATTATCTAGAATGCCAGTATTTTTTAAGAAAGATAAGGTTGGAAGCCTATTATGAAGACAAAGCCACATATAGTGTTGAATCTTTGGAGGAGCTTAAATTTTCCAAATCCAAGAGAAGTCCAAGATTGTAACAGGATTCTTAGCTAAAAGAGAATAAACTGAACTTGTACTAAAAATACCATTACTACTAATATCCTATAGAGGCTGATCAATAGAGTGCATATTAATAGTATTAATGAGAGAGCAAATAAAATCAGGCAAGGTAAAGGAAATTACTTAGATCCCAACTATCTCCAACCCTAAGGTCTTTAATTTTAATATCAAAATCTCTAAGGTGCAAATCACTAGTCACAGCCTCCCGTAGGGTTTGAATACCATGAACCCATTTATCATTCCAAATGTCAATATCAGAGTTTAGGAAAATATTCCAACGAATACCTTTTATGAGGATATCTCTAACCTTATTAATGTGTGGACAAAAATATGCCGCCTACTATTACGGGGATACGAGTCCATCTGGCAAGACTAGACTTATTCTACAAGTCATCGGACATAAAGGATACACGCCTTTTTTATGAGTTACGACCATTCAGGCGGTACGGGCGTAGGACACAAGACATATATCCTGCCGCCTTAGGGTTACAGCCTCCTAGTTAGGGTTTCGTATATGTGTTGGCCTAAATCAAGATAGGACAACAAATCGAATTTGTTTTGAGTTATACTGATAATTTTCTTGTATCAAAGTTATATTCGAGCTAAGATCGGATTTGAACTAGACAAGAAATTCAAAGAGTAAACGAGGCAAAGAATAAGCCAACAGATCAACGCGACAAAGTGTAAAAGTATAAGTCAAGTGTTACATTTCTGGATGTCCCCGTTGGCTACAAACACTTCCTATTTATAATCTGAAGAAAAGAATAACGTTATAGCCGTAATAATTATGCCTTTATGGCAATTACTTCATATTTTAACGTGGTCAGCTTATAATCTTCTTCTTAAATGCCAGGGCAACGGTCGACGATTACATTCAGAGATGGCTGTTTCACCGGGGTGATTCAACCCTTCGAGAGGTCACCATATCGCTCATTATTAATCTTGGCCGGAAACTTGTTGCTCCCAAACGCACACGCAAGTATACGTGGTCGACAAGTAATAAAGTGATAAATCGAGTATCGTTCCCACGAGGACTATTCAGACTGAATTCTAGCAAACAATTTCCTAAGAACTATTCGGGGACCTTTTCCAATAGTGATGATTTTATTAACTAAAGAACAGCAATCAAATGGTAGAAGTGAATTCAAGCAATGGAGCAAAACTTGATTGTTATCAGTAATAAGGAGACGGTCCAGGGTCAGAGTTACGAACAATCCAGTTGAGTTTCCAATTGATTCCACTTCTTAAATTCCGGATTACTAACTAACAGATTAAATGTACCCGTGAAAACCTTTCGATTCTTCACGGTCTATGCAGGCTACTCCAATCCCTATATGTCTATGGGTTGAATCACGTGCACGCATTAACGAATTCTGTAATTAGTTAAACTAGGCGAGCAAGTATATGTCTATCCTACTCACAAATTGGTTCCCCGATGCCCGAGTTCACAAACTAATCCTATTCTTTCTTATTACGTAATTAAATTCTCTCTTTCGCGTTCAATCTAAAAACCATAGATAATGCGTAATGATCGGGCCCTGACAATTACACAAGTGAAATCAAGAAAGAATAAGTAACCCGTTATGGGATTCAATTAATGGGAATCAATCTTCAAACATCAACCTTCATGAAATACTCTAACCCTAGAACGATAATTAGCCACACATACTCATAATAACAACACAAAGATTTGATGAAACAATGAAATAATGATGTAATAGATTAATGGAAGGAAGAAAAACCCTTGTTCAAGATGTTATGAGCTCTTCAATTTGCTCCAAGGTCTGAACTCTTATAAAAAACTAAGTAAAAGAGTATTTATAGGGTTTACAAACACCTAGTAATAAGTTAGACCTAAGCCTAGACGAAATAGGAAGTTCCAAACCGCTCCAGGGGCGCTATAACGGGCGCCCCGCGCCCCCGACCGCACTGGGACAAGCAGTGGCCATCGAACATTACACGCTTTTGGGGCGCGCCGCATGGGAAAACGCGCCAGGCAGTGGGGCTCTATAACTGGCGCGCCACGTGCCCTACAACATCAGGCCAATTTCCTGTTTTCTTGCTCCGCATCTCGCTTCGTGTCGTGCCTTCGTGTGTTCAATCTAATTCTCAATCAAAATCCAATATTTTCTTGCTCGATCATGCTCTCTAAAGCTCCAATTGCACTGCATAACAACCTACATACACACGACATAAAATTAGTACAAAACCACATTCATAAACTATAAAATGGGCAAATAACAAGCTCAAACATGCGGAAATATTAAGGAAACATTGGCATAAAATGCCAAACATCACCACCCACACTTGAACCTTTGCTCGCCCTCGAGCAAGTCACAACTAACTTCCCAACCTAGGTAAAACAGGTCTGCCTATGACTATGGTTGATACCGATCATTGAACAAATGCACACATGACTACTATGGATCCACAAACATGCCAACCATTTAACAAACTTAAAAATATGAGAGCAACCACCCCAAAATAGCTCAAATGCACAAACTCAACTCATTGCAATCATGGTCCCACAAAATCACACCTATCTACTCAACTAAGAAGCCATCAACTTCACCTATTTCATGTAAACCGTGTGCCCTCACCAATATGAAGCAAAAGAGTGTCCTCCAAAGATCACACACAACAATAAATATCATGAATAGAACGGGGACAATAACAAACAAATTCACTCACTCTCATGAAAGTCTCACATGTCACACACAATGTACCATAGGCTTGCCCGTAGCGTAGGACTCCACTAATGTAAGCTCACTCCAATCGTGATTAACTAGGACTTTAAAAATGTCGTAATGTAGGCTAAGGGGTGGGTAGGATACATATGGGTAATAGTGACTACCTCCCTAAGCACTTTAATACATCACAATTATTTCAAACACAATTCCCGTCAAAGCCACCCAATCAACAACTTTCACACACACACCTTCTCAACACGTAGCAATATTTTTCTTTAAGCACACACTAGCAAGGGATGAATATTCTTTTCTCTTTATTTTTTTTTTCCACAATTTTTTCTTTTTTTTTCAACTTTGCTCTTTTTTTTTTTTTTTTTCAATTTCATTATTTTCCAACCTTGCCAATGCTCATAAACAACTACTACACAATTCATTCAAGTATTCCCCTTCACTACTTCCACTCAAAAACCTCCCAAAATCCAACCACAACTCCAAAATAATATCACAATATCAACTAAAGTGCTTAAGGAGTAAAGGGCCAAAAGAGAACAATTTAGAACAAGTGGGTAGGCTCGGGGGTGGGTGCCAACAAAAAGGTCAAAGAAATCACAACAATTTTTCCAAGGTGTATATGTAAGGGTAGGCAAATCAAAAGAAGGCCTGTATCATTTCCCGACTAGAGCAAACCTAGGATTTCGCTTTGCACACACACGGGACAAGTTCTAGACATTAATATGCAAACATGGAGCAAACAAGAATATGCCTCACACACACATTGCACATGATCCACATAAAAAGGCTCCATCAACAACTCTCAATCAAGCATTTAGAGTGCAACTTGTGGAAAATTAAGCACTATTGCACAAAGGTTCACAATAAAGTCAAGCAAGTGGACTCAAGCATCTCAAGGGGGGTTATTCCATTTTTTTTTCTAGGCATGCATCACAATTTAAAACCCAAGGACACCACAAATAGCACATGCAATCAAGTTCAAGTCCACTGGTATCAAACAAATCAAAGGCACCTAGCATTCTACCTATTTCCTTCGTCTAGGGTTACCTATACTAACTATTCTAATCCTAAAAATAAAAAACTACTCGGTTCAAAGGTCTCCCCGTGGAAAAGAACCGAGGCCATAAGAAAAACCACGGGGTGGATGACATGTACCACTAATAAAAACTAAAAGGAGAATCTTTTTGTAATTTTTCATTGATTTTCTAATTTTTTTTATATATTAAAGCAAGAAACAAATCAAAATAAAGTCAATTTTTTTTCCATATATTAAAGCAAGAAACAAATCAAAATAACGTCAAGTGACAAAAGAAAATCCTACGGTACATGCATCCCTAACCTCAAAAATAAATAAAAGGGCAATTCCCCACCCCACACTTAAACTAAGCACAGTCCTCAGTGCTAAAAATAAGAAAGTGCAAGGTAAAGAAAACTTCCCTGAAGGCTCTAGTCCTTGGTGCTAGCATCCTCCAAGCTTCCATTATAGTATGAGATACTCAGACTTCCCCCAACAGGTCATCAATATTAGGCAAGGGTGAGGGCACCCCACACTTAGCCTCGACATTATATGAACCTGCAATCCAAGGAAAAACAAAAACTACGTGACACTATAAATAAAATAATACAAGTACAAACTCGGGTTGCCTCCCGAGAAGCGCCTTACTTAACGTCGTGGCACGACGACACTTTTAGCTCACTTCCACCATTTACGTCTTCTCTTCTTTGAGAGAACCTATCTTCAACTTCACATGTGGTTTACTTCCATGTTCTTGTCTGACACATTCGATCATAGAGCACTCTTCAACCTTAGCTATGTGCTCCTTCTCAGTATACACCTTGAAAGTAACCTTTTCTCCATGCGCTCTAACAGTCATCTCACCCAGCTCCATGTCAATAATTGCCTTCGAGGTGACTAAGAATGGTCTCCCCAAAATGATTGGAGCTTCTCGGTCCTCTTCATAATCTAGGATTACAAAATCAGCAGAGAATGTAAACTTATCAACTTTTAACAACACATCCTCCAACTTACCATCAGGGTAAGTGAGTGATCCATCCGCCATCTTAAGAGTAACTGAAGAGGGCTTGATTGCTCCTAGCCCTAACCTTTTGCAAACAGAGAGAGGCATGAGATTTATGCTCGCACCCAGATCACACAATGCACCAATGATCTTATGCCCTCCAATGGTACAAGGAATAGTAAACCTCCCAGGATCTTGAAGTTTTGGAGGTAGCTTGCTCAAGATTGTGCTACACTCCTCAACTAACTCAACTGTATCTATCTCTTGAGGCTTCTTCTTCTTGACTAAAATCTCTTTTAAGAACTTCACAAAGGATGGCATCAATTCAAACACATCAGTCAAACGAATATTAACTTGAAGTTCTTTCAACATACTCACAAATTTTTAATACCGTGCAAGATCCTTCGATGGTATAAGTCTCTGGGGGAATGGCGGAGGCGGCAGAGGTGCCTCCTTTCTCTCTTCTTTCTTCTTCACCTTCTCCACTTTTTCAACTTTTTCTATCTCAGCTCTCTCCTCAAACTTGGCCATCAGCTCTCCACCTTCAATTAAAGTCACTGCAAGACATTGTTCAGGCTCTTTTTTAACAGTGCTTATTTCTCCCACCAACTGGTGCTCCAGGTTCTTGTGAGCATTGGCAATATCTTGTATGGCCTGTGCATGGGCTGCATTGTCAGCTATCATTCTCTGCTGGCCCGCCATTATCTGCTTTAGCATATCTTCAACTGAATTGCTAACCTGCTGTGGTGGAGCTGGAAGTGGGTGGTAATTATTCGGGGCTCTCGTATTGCCTTGATAATAAGCATTACCAAACTGATTTTGACCCTGCAGCCCGTTTTGATTACCCACGTAATAAACTGACTCTGGATTAGAGGAGCAAACCTCTGTAGCATGGTCTTGACCACAAACCTCACAAAAACTCTGGAGTTGTTGCACTGGAGCCACTGGTTGCTGAGTCTTGGGCAGAGCTAACTTGCTAATTTGATTGGAAATAGCATCCATCCTCGCCCTTAGCTCTGAAACTGCATCTAACTAAAGTACCCCTGCAGATTTATGCGTAATAGCTCTACCATCTCCCTGTCAATCAGGATTGCTCTGCGAAAACTTATCTAGCAAATCATAGATCTGGTCAAAATTTAAGGCTAATACTTGGCCTCCAGCTGCAGCATCTACCACGATCTTAGTATGCACATTCAACCCCTCAACAAAAGTATGTGCAACAACCTCATTGGATTGGTTGTGGTGTGGACAATCTCTCAATAGAGCTTTAAATCGCTCCCAGACTGAATACAAAGACTCTCCATCTAATTGTCTGAAGGACATAATTTCACTCCTCAGCCGGGCTGTTTTGGCGGATGAATAAAATTTAGCCAAGAACTTCTTAGCCAAATCCTCCCAAGTAGTGATAGACCCAGACTTTTCAGCCTTTAACCACTTCCTTGCTGCCCCAATCAATGAAAACGGGAACAACGTCGGGCGAACATAATCAGTAGGAACTCCCATTGGTGTATAAGTATCACTGATCTCCAGAAAATTCTGAATGTGTTGCTGTGGATCTTCATGAAGTAATCCACCATATTGCCCAGTCACATGCAGCAACTGAATCATACCGGACTTAATCTCAAAGTGCCCGGTGATAGCGGACTTAACTATGCTAGACGCTACCCCCTCCAGGCTGGGGAGAGCAACCTCTCGCACAGCTAAAGCTAGTTCTGCTGCCATTTCTGTAGGTAAAGATCAAGCAGGACCTAATACCTGAAACAGCACAAAACTCAAAACAAAAATTAAACCTGAATAGAAAGTAATAAACTGTTCAAAAAAAAAAAAACCAGTCAATTGTTTAGTCCCCGGCAACGGCGCCAAAAACTTGGTGCTCCCAAGCGCACACACAAGTATATGTGGTCGACAAGTAATAAAGTGATAAATCGAGTATCGTTCTGACGAGGACTATTCAAACTGAATTCTAGCAAACAATTTCCTAAGAACTATTCAGGGATCTTTTCCAATAGTGATGATTTTATTAACTAAAGAACATTAATCAAATGGTAGAAGTGAATTCAAGCAATGGAGCAAAACTTGGTTGTTATCAGTAATAAGGAGATGGTCCAGGGTCAGAGTTACGAACAATCCAGTTGAGTTTCCAATTGATTCCACTTCTTAAATTCCGGATTACTAACTAACAGATTAAATGTACCCGTGAAAACCTTTCGATTCTTCACGGTCTATGCAGGCTACTCCAATCCCTATATGTCTATGGGTTGAATCACGTGCACGCATTAACGAATTCTGTAATTAGTTAAACTAGGCGAGCAAGTATATGTCTATCCTACTCACAAATTGGTTCCCCGATGCCCGAGTTCACAAACTAATCCTATTCTTTCTTATTACGTAATTAAATTCTCTCTTTCGCGTTCAATCTAAAAACCATAGATAATGCGTAATGATCGGGCCCTGACAATTACACAAGTGAAATCAAGAAAGAATAAGTAACCCGTTATGGGATTCAATTAATGGGAATCAATCTTCAAACATCAACCTTCATGAAATACTCTAACCCTAGAATGATATAATTAGCCACGCATACTCATAATAACAACACAAAGATTTGATGAAATAATGAAATAATGATGTAATAGATTAATGGAAGAAAGAAAAACTCTTGTTCAAGATGTTATGAGCTCTCCAATTTGCTCCAAGGTCTGAACTCTTATTAAAAACTAAGTAAAAGAGTATTTATAGGGTTTACAAACACCTTGTAATAAGTTAGACCTAAGCCTAGACGAAATAGGAAGTTCCTATCGTTTCATAATTCTTCTTGAAGCCATTTGCGTTTTCCACTTCTAAAGAATTTTACCATGTCTTCACCTTCCTGTCGTGAGAACATCATTGATGCTAATATTTTGGCATCGACTGAGGATTTGCTAAATTCTACCCCATCAGTAACTTCTTCTCGTTCAGATGACAGTCCTAGGGCCGCCAGTCAAGAGCCTTCCATCGACGATAATGAGGTGGAGACTGAAGAGGCTGTTGAGGATGATAATAATAACGAGGTAGTTGAGACGTCGCCCCCAAAGAAGAAGAAGAAGAAGAAGAAGAAACAAGTTTATCAAGGGGAGCTCAAACCTCAATGAGTTATTTCAAGGCGGTTTGATTCTAGCAAGGACTTTAGGATGAGGGGGCAAACGACATCAGATATTAAGAGGAGAAGGAATCTCCCTATTCTGCTTTCCCCAAGCCTTGCTTCGAATGAACATATAATTTTGATTCGAGAGGAGTGTGATTGAGGCCCCGAGGTCCCGATCTCGATTCCTGCTCCGAGCAGCGCACGTGCGACAATGTCCCAGGATAGTCTTTCGTTTATACTTATCCATTTTTGATAGGCTTTTCCCTTCCTCTTCACCCTATAGCAGACACTTTTTGTAGATTACACAACCTCTACTTGGCTCTGCTTGGGCTCGGCTTCTGGAGGGCCATTCAGTGCCCCGACTATATTAGTCGTAAAGCCGCGGTCGCGTTTTCACTATGATTATTTGTTTTTTTCTGTTTTCTCCTTCTCTGCACAAAGATGGGGTTATGCAGTTAAACAAGCCAGGTCAGTTTTCCCTCATTACCGAGAGCGATGACACCGAGGATCGAAGCTGGTGTGATTGGTTCGTCCTCCTTCCTACCTCTTTTTTTTCTGCTGAGCCTGGGTTCCCCGAGGTGTGGAACAGGACATGTAAGTCTTCTTCTGGTTTTATTCTTTACTCGGCTTCTACAAGTGTGGGAAGGCTAACTCTTTGTCGTATTTTTTGCAAGGAAACCTCCAAGCAATCCTCCCAAGAATTTGGAGGCTTGGGTGCAAGCCATAATTAGTGCTGAGGAGAGGCTGCAAAGGGATTGGATGGTTTTACCCGCTCGTGCGGAAAAAAAGTGGTCGTGCAAGCGACTGGGTTAGTATGTTTCCAAATTTGGTATTCCTTTTCCTTGATGCACCTCATCTTGATTTTACATCTCTTGTCTTTTTCAGATTTCAATGAGTTGCCTGCCGAGGCGGAGAAGGAGGAAGACAAGAAGGAGAAGTAGAAAATGAAGAAGAAGAAGAAGAAGAAAAAGCAGGGACGACGAGCGGAGGTCGTCGAAGTCCCTGATGCCGAAGCCGGTTTGCATTTTATCGAGGAGTCTGTCCAGACTCTTACTCAAGCCCCGAGAGGTACTTTTGTTTATTTTTTATATATCTCCCTTTTCTTTTCCTTTGAACAAAGTGTTTTCTTCTCCTTAGGTTCGAAAAGAAAGGACGATACGCCGAAGAAGCCAGCTAAGGCTAAAGTTCCTCGGGTTGATTTGCCTACGGTTCCTCGAGGAAGACTAATCGATGAACCAGATGATGTCTGTGTTCAAAGTGAGGTCGAGGCGGCGAGCATTAAGGAACCAAGTCTTCTTCTGGCGGGAGGTCAAGTTGTTGACAAGGTACGCAAGGAGTTTGAGTCCGGCGGGGCTGAGTCTGCCGAGGCGATCGCCAAGTCTGTCGAGGCGATTTCGTCTGTGAGGCAGGCGAGTACCGATCCAACTCCGGCTAAGGCAAACCTTCCTCAAGGGATTAGGCGAATCCCAGTTCTAATAGTTGTTTTTCTGCTGGATGACAGCATGGGTAGACGTCGCTACGGCTCAAAATTTTTTAGATCAGCGATAGCTCGTCTGAAGGAGAGGCTTCGGGTAGCGATAGCGGGTCTGAGTGAGCGATTTCTCGTTTGTTTTTTGTTTTTAGGCCTTCAGGCCATTTCGTTGTAACTATTTTGGCCTTTGAGCCTTGTGAATTCATGAATGTTGGATATCAACTATTTCAATATCTTTTTCGATTTTTGTTCACTTGCAAGACTTTAAATGTTTTAAAGAGCTAGCTTATGATGACGTCTCGCCCTCGAGCCGAGGCTAAAGCTTTAATGGATAAAAAGATGATAAATTGATTTTTATTCCATTGATAGAAATTAAGCAGTTTACATAGAGCCTAGTTGTACTTAGGCATATTTTATTTACAAAAGCCATTTGAGGCTACGAGTAACCAAGCACATTTCAACCGGGCCTCAGGCGATCTCCATATTTTAAGTTTTTCGAGTTGAGTCCCCGTGTTTGGGTTTGAGTCCCCGTGTTTGGGTTATTTTTCGAAGAACTTGAGCTACGAGTCTATGAGACGATTGCAGACTGATCTCATTCCCACGCACCCCCCACTGATTGAGTGTGAAAGATGAGGACTCGAGCACTGTTGACTTCGGGGCCAATTTTCCATCGATGTTAGAAGTAGTACCTCTTTTAGTTGGATATCTTCCAATTTAAAGGTTCTTGTTTCCCTTCAAGATCTTCCAGTTGATAGGACCCTTTTCCTATGATTGTTTTTATTTGATAGGGGCCTTCCCAATTGGCGGCCAATTTTCTTGCATTTTTCTCTTTGGTCGTTTGATTCGAGGCCCTCAAAACAGAGTCGCCAACCTTGAATTCTCTCAACTTGGCCTTTTTGTTTAAGTAGGCCTCGATTTGCCATTTTTGAGCTGTCAATCGAACCAAAGCCATCTCTCTTCGTCCTTCGAGCAGATCCAGTTCCACTAGCATGGCTTTTTGATTTAACTCCTTGGTTGAATGGACATAACGAAGGCTTGGTTCACCAACCTCGACAGGGATTAGTGAATCTACTCCGTAAATGAGGGAAAATGGGGTTTCGCCAGTGCTATTATTCTCTGTTGTCCTCATTGCCCATAACACTTCTAGTAACTCATCGGGCCACGAGCCTTTGGCTTTGTCCATTCTCTTTTTGAGATTTTCTTATTCTGTTGGATGATTCAGCTTGTCCATTGGCACTGGGGTGATAGGGTGTTGAAGTTATCCTTTTGATCCCCCATTTTGCGAAGAAAGTTGTGACCTCCAAGCCAACGAACTGTGTGCCATTATCACAGGTAATCTCCCTTTAAACTCCAAATCGGCATATAATATTTTTTCATTTGAAATCGATGACTTCTTTTTGCCTGATTCTAGCAAAAGCTGCTACTTCGATCTATTTGGAAAAATAATCGATAAGCACAAGGATGTATTTGACACTACCTTTCGCTTGCCATTCCCCACTTCATGAAGGGCCATGGCGAAACCACCGAATGCAAGGGCTCGACCTGTTTGTGAATCATGGAAGCATGCCTTTGAAATTTATTGCAATTCCTAACAAACACTCTAGCATGCTTGCTCATTTCGGTCCAATAATAGCCAGTTCGGAGAAGTTTTCGCACGAGGGCTTTGGCTCCAGTATGATTACCACACGTTCTTTCTTGTACTTCTTTCATCACGTATTCATATTTCCCCTGGGTTTAGACACTTGGCCGTCGGGTGGCAATAAATTTTTTTGTACAATTGTGCGTATATCATTGTGTATGGGACTACTTGCTTTCTGAATTTTGCTGCTTCCTTTTTGTCTAGTGGTAGAGTCCCTGACTCTAGGTAGGAGACAGACTTTGTTCGCCAATCCCAGTGTCGATTCACCATATTTAATTCCAGCTTCATCTTTCCTATTGGTGACGTAAAAATCCTAATTGTGGCGTCAGTCACCGAGTCGCCTGATTCCACCACCGAGGCCAAATTTGCCAGGGCATCGGCCTTGATGTTTTCTTCTTGGGGTATTTGCATGACCTATCTTGAAAGGCGCCGAGCGCTTGCTGTATTCTTACCATGAACTGTTTTATTCTGGGCTCTCGAGCCGTATATCCACCGAGGACTTGATTTACCACTAGTTGTGAGTCACACCTTAGCTCTATATTTTCAGCCCCCATCTCTTTGGCCAACTTCAATCCTACTATGGCGGCCTCATATTCAGCTTCCTTGTTGGTTAGCCTCTCGGATTTCATCAAGTGCCTTAGTTTTCCCCCTGTGGGAGCTACGAGCACTATTTCGAGCCCTGAGCCGTTGGAATTGGCCACTCCATCTGTGTAAATATTCCATACCCTAAGGGTGGGACCCTTTGAGATTAGACTCTCTTTTTCCACCTCGAGAAGAAGTTTAACACTAATATCAGCTACGAAATCAGCTAACACTTGGAATTTTATGGCCGTGCGAGGTTGGTATGTGATGTCATATTTGCTTAGCTCTGCTGACCACCTAGATAACCTCCCTAACAACTCTAGCTTATGCAATATACTTCTTAAGGGGAAAGTTGTTACCACGACTATTGGATGAGATTGGAAATAGGGGCGCAATTTTCGAGCGGTAATGACTAATGCAAGTGCTAATTTTTCTAAATGGGGATACCTTGTTTCAGCGTCGAGGAGAGCTTTGCTAACATAGTATATGGGTTGCTCTTTTCCTTCTTCCTCTCGAACCAGAACTGCACTAACCGATACCTCGGAGATGGCCAAATAAACCAACGAAGTTTCGCCATCTTTTGGTTTGGCCAACAACGGGGTGTTGGCCAAATAATGTTTCAACTCCCTCAAAGCCTCCCTGCACTCGGGAGTCCTTTCAAAGGAAGTGTTCTTTTTCAAGACGGAAAAGAACTTATGGCACCGCTCAGATGACCTTGAAATGAATCGACTCAAGGCAGCTAATAGCCCAGTTAAGCGTTGGACTTCCTTCGGGCTTGACAATTCCTTGGAGATTTCTTGTATAGCTTTGATTTTGTCAGGATTTACCTCGATGCCTCTCTTCGAGACAATGAATCCTAGGAATTTGCCCGAGCTAACCCCAAAAGCACACATTTCGGGGTTAAGCTTCATGCAATACTGTCTCAAAATTGTAAAGGCCTCCTTTAGTTGTTTCAGATGATCTTCCAGCCGGACAGATTTTACCATCATATCGTCAATATATGCTTCCATCGATTTCCCGATGTAGTCCTTGAATATTTGACACACCAACCTCTGATAAGTTGCTCCAGCATTTTTGAAATCAAAGGCCATCACCTTGTAGCAATAAGTTCCTTCATCCGTGATGAAAGAAGTTTTTTCTTCATCATTAGGGTCCATCAGGATCTAATTGTACCCCGAATACGCATCCAAAAAGGTTAAGAATTTGTGTCTAGATGTGGAGTCTATTAACCTGTCTATTGGGGTAAAGGGTAGGAGTCTTTGGGGCAAGCTTTATTTAAGTCGGTGTAGTCGACACACATCCTCCATTTTCCATCGACACACATCCTCCATTTGCCATTTTCTTGGTTACCACTACTATATTAGAGAGCCAATTTGGGTACTTTACTTCTCTTATGAACCCATTATCGAGTAGCCTCTTGGTTTCATCTTGGATTGCTTTCTTCTTTACCCCGGTGTGGGGCCTTTTCTTCTGTTTCACAGAGCGATGGTTGGGATCGACCTGAGCTTGTGCGTCATGATCTCGGGGTCGAACCCCACCATGTCTGCGTGAGACCAAGCAAAGCAATCATCATTGGCTTTTAATAATTCGATGAGAGCTTTTTTAGATTTGGCGTCCAGCTCCAAACCCACGAATATTTTCCTTTCTAGGAACTCTTTAGACAAGGCATGAGATTCTAGCTCTTCCACCGGTTAGTCCTCGGCCCTTTGCTTTTGAGGCTCTTGAATGAAAGTTGGGATCTTATCTTCTTGGTTCAGGGGAGCTACTTTTTGGACCGAGCTCTCCTCTTTATGGGGCTCCGAGCCGCTTGGTTGTGACTTCAAGTGCCCGATTGGGGTGTTCCTATTTTTTAACCGACTGAATAGCATTTTCGAGCCGCTAACTGGTCACTTCAGATTGAGCGAATTCCCCACGGGGTGGGAAACTTAATTATTTGATGGAGGGTTGATGTTACAGCTTCCGTTTCGTGAATCCAAGGTCTCCCAAGGATAGCGTTGTAAGCCATATCCTCGTTCATTATTTGGAAGGTCGTCTTCTTTTCAACTCCTTCGGCAGTGGTCATGAGGGTGATCTCCCCTAAGGTTCTTTCTACGGTGTTGTTGAATCTTGCTAAAGTGGTTATTTTCGGGATGATGAGATCCTTTAGCCATATTTGTTCAATGGCTCTATGATTGATGATGTTTACAGAACTTCCAGGGTCTATTAAGACCCGTTTAACATCTGAAACGTTAAATCTTAAGATAATAACCAGAGCTTCATGATGATGGATCATTGCCTCATGGTAATCTTCCTCGTCAAAAGTGATTTCATTGTCGCCCTTTTTAATTTGGGCTATTCTTTCCGTGCCGGTTGAGATTTCTCGGCCTTCGTTACCGAGGAAAACTTGATACCGTTTACTTCTATGCCACCGGTTATTACGTTTGCAGATTTTCGTGACATCAGGGTCATTGACGTATTACCAAGATCTGTTAAAGCTTGTCCTTGGAACAAATGCTATTACTAGATCCCCACAGACGGCGCCAATTGGTGTTGGCCTAAATCGGGATAAGACAACAAATCAAAATTATTTTGGCTTTTACTGATAATTTACTTGTATCAAATTTATATTCAAGCTAAGATCGGATAGGAACTAGTCAAGAACTTCAAAGAGTAAACGAGGCAAAGAATAAGCCAACGGATCAACGAGACAAAGTGTAAAATTATAAGTCAAGTGTTATATTTCTGGATGTCCCCGTTGGTTACAAACGATTCCTATTTATAATATGAAGAAAAGAATAACGTTATAGCCGTAATAATTATGCCTTGATGGAAATTACTTCACATTTTAACATGGTCAGCTCATAATCTTCTTCTTAAATGCCTGCACAATGGTCGACAGTTACAGTCAGAGATGGTTGTTTCGCCGATGTGATTCAACCCCTCGAGGGGTCACCTTATTGCTCATTCCTAATCTTGGTCGGGTTCTTCTCGAGGCGGTGGTGAAGACTATTTCCCTCGAGAGGATGTCCTCGTGAGACTTGACTGCTTTGTGGCTTGAGCCCTTACACCGAGACGGTGGGATTTTTACCCAATACAGTACATACCGCCGCCTTGAATTTATAGGCACATGGCCTTTATTAGTCTTTATATTTTATCATAATTAGGACTGGGTAATCACTACTATAAATACTTCTCCTTACATTCTATTATACATCAAGCGATTCACCACTGAATCCGACTATTCTCAACTCTTTACTTTCTCGTCTACTAGTTTTCTCTCTATTTACTTACTTTTTCATTGTATTTTACTATATTATTTGTGACCATTCATAAATTTAAGTTTTTAACATAGACATCCAATTTTATGCATAAACCTTTTGGCACACACCGTGAGGCCCATGCAATTATAGGTATTCTACGAGGAAAAGACAGATTTATGTCAGAAGATGACACCCCAAAGAACACTGTCGATGCAGTAGACAAGTCTGTGCAAGAACCTGAAGATCCCAGCGTGCAGCCAAATGATCCCACCAAGGAGCCAGTCCATGTGCCCAGCGATGGTGAAGGCGATCAATCACGCGAAGGTAATTCTGATCTTAGAGGTTTCCTTGTTAATCTCCTCATAACCCTGTCATCACGGGTAGAGCAGAACTCGGTCAACATGGTCGAGGGTATATCTCAAAAGTTAGGAACAATGTTCGGTGGATCGTCTCAGAGGCCAGCATCCCCGCAAGGACCAGCGCCCATGAATGATACTCCATGGTGCTCCTAATCGTAGACTCAACATAGTTTTCGCTTCTAGAGGCTCAATGACAGTCAATAATCAAGACCTCAATGGAACACCTATCATTCAGGGCATCCTGAAAAGATGAAGGACATCCACGATCGGATCGGTAACGTACCAGGTGCCCACCTCAGGTTACCACTGTAGATGAGAAAAAGTTTTACAAGCATGCATACAAAGCAAGTGCTGATCCGATCCATGTACCAAAGCACTTTCGCCTGTCAGATAACTTAATGTACAACAGAACAAAGATCCAGACGAGCATATTGCTGCATACTTCACTACCGTCAAAAGCAACAAAATCTCAGAGGATGAAATCCAATCTGCTATAGTAAAAGATTTGGCTCAACTTTGACCAAAGGTACCCTTTCTTGGTACACTCAGCTACCAATAGGCTCCATCGAGTCATTCACCCAGATGCAGGATTTGTTCAAGGAAGCGCACTCTAGCGCCCATAAACAGAATAAGCATATGGAGGACATCTTTGAGATTCGGCAGCGTGACGACGAGCTATTAAATACTACCTTGCAAGGTTCCAGAGCAAACACATGGAGCTTCCTCCAGTCCCCTATAATATTATTGTGGTAGCTTTTGGAAAGAGCCTAATTCCAAAGGGTCGCTAGCTACTAAAGAATTACAGTGGAACCTCACTTAATATCATGTGTCAACATGAAGTGCCTTACATCATTCGTACACTTAAAAACTTCGCCTTGAACTAGGGCACTCTCAGAATCCTGAAATTGAACGAACAAAATGAGAAGGAAGTCCGTCCATGGAAGGAGAGAGGGACGGAAGAAGAATAAAAAGAAAGACAGAGAGCCAAACAGAGCGGCAAAGCAAAGGAACAGCCGGGGCCCACGATTGATCACGCCCAACTATGCCCTATAAAAGGGACTAAGCGGTCGCGACAAATATAGCTCGGTATTTTAAGCCCCGAGGTCGAATCCCACAGAGAACACGACTCCTAGCAATTAATCTAGCTAAATTATCTACTCAACCAACTTCAAGAGTATATCTTTGTTGATGGTTTATAACTAATACTAATTGACAAGAAAGTAAATAACAAGTGCAGAAAGATAGATTTGATTCAAGAGATGTGAAGCCTAGGATTGATTTCCCCAACTCCTAACTTGTGCTAAAGTATTGTGCTATCAATTTTCCCTAACTCTTCCTAATAAATAAGTGCTCCAAGTTTACAACTACCCACTTCCATTAATTAATCATAAGTTTTTATTAATTAACTATTTCAATTAACTAATGAAGATAGGGAGGACAACACTTATGGTTCACAATAAGGATCAATATTCCTAATTCACTATTTTGACAACCTAAGCAATGTCTTTGTTTTAGGTTGAAATGCTGCTATGTGTTCAACCCTAACTCATGAATCTATTCCTAGTAATCACAACAATAAAGGGCACAACTAATTGGGGATCCTACCAATTAATAGAACACCATGCGTAAACACCATGGATAGAAAGAATTAACAAAGTTAATTAATTACACTACAATTATAATCACACAAGTATGTGGAGTGGGTCATTCAATCCTAGAATGGGTGATTTAGCCACTCATAGTATTGTTCTAAGACAAGAAATAACTATAAGTATACAAAACTACAAGAATATGGATGGATGAATGAATGAAGTAGAGCCTTGAATCTTGATCTTCTCTCTTACTTGCCTCTTTTTGATGTTAGATAGGTCAAAAGTACTGTTTTGGACGTGTTGGGTGCTTTTTATAACGTCCCCATTGACCCACACAAGTCGGGAATAAAATATAAACTCGGAATCAAAACATCAGGTTTTTAAGCGTACGGCGCCGCACAGTGCATTGCGCTAGTGCGGTGCCGTAGGCTAATTTCTATAGGCTTTCCAAAATTCTCAACTCTCTGAAGATGTCCCTGTTGCGCCGCATAGCGCAACGCCCAGAGCGGCGCAACAGGCCAAATTCACTGCATCTTCAATTTTTTTAATCATTTTCTTCCACGCCTTGGTTCACTCGACCCTCAGGCTTCTACTCAGACTTCAAAGCCCTTGTTTTTCATTAATTATGCTCCATATACGACTCGTATCATCAACGTAATCCTTACAATATAAAACACACCAAATAAGAGCAATTCTGTCCAATGTACCAACAAATATCGCAAGTTGAAACATAAATACGAGGCAAAAGTATAGAAATTATTGCAATATCTAGCCTCGTATCAGCACCCACGCTTAAATCTTTGCTCGTCCTCGAGCAACTTATAACTTGAACTCAAGAAACATCAAAACCACTCACACAATGACTTAGGTTTATATAGGCACTTAACAAGTTGCATATGCACTCATTATGCTTTATTCACACGAAATCCATGCCAAGAATATTTAAAAAAAATCAAGTACACCAAATCAACCTCCCAATCCCATATCAACTCCAAACTTACTCAATAAGTCATGCAAGTACTCACTCTATTCAAGAGTCTAATAAAAGAGTTTGCTTCTCATAAATCATGTGCCCTCACAATAAATCCAAAGTTTAATGAAGAAATTCACACAAGAGAATGAATCTTGAACAAAAGTTCACATAAAGATGAAGCACTCACACTCAGAAAAGAACTCACATGCAACACAAGACGTACCATAAGCTTGCTCTTAGTGTAGGACTCGACTAATGTCCATCTACGCGGCTAAGATCAATTAGGACTTCTTTAGGTTGTAATGTAGGCAATGAGACGAGTATGATATATTTAGGTAATAGTGACTAACCACCCCAAGCAATTTAATACACCACAATTTATTCAAGTATTTTTCCTCCCAACCAATCTTTCTTTTACCATCACAGAGTCAACTTTCACCAGCCTTTTTCTTTAAGCAAAGGTAGGAGCTAATAATAGGGAGTGCTTTTTTTTTTCAAACTCAATTTTTTGCCTTATCTTAATAATTGCACAATATCTCAAGCTTTCGCTTTTTTTTTTTTCTTTTTTTTTTTCTAGTAAATCCCTCCAAATAGCATCCTCTTAAGCACCTTTTGTCTTCCTCCAACAACCACTATTTTTTACTTTATTAACTAGCCTTTCAGGCTCATAACACCACAAGTAAAACTCGCAGGTATTTAGCACAAGAAACATGAATCCCGATGGCTATCAAAGAAAAAGCTACATGCTCAAAAGGGTTAGCTAGGGTCAAAGTTTCACTGGTAAACATCTAATTCTGAAGCTTCAAATAAATTGGCTAAAAAAGGAATGCCTATATAACTTCCTAACCGAGCAAACTTTTCATTTCGCTTTGAACACACACCGGGCAAGTTTTAGACATCAAGTATTAAACATCGAGAAAGCAAAACCTCACTCACACATAGCATATAACCTACTCAAAACGGTTCTATTCCCGCTCTTAAACAAAGCAAACACAAGCAAACTCTCAAGTAAGTCTAAAGTCAACATCATGATCACAGGCTTCAAATAATACACTCAACGTTTCTCAAGGCAAAATAGATTATGATAGAATATATGCATGGAGTTTACATACCCCAAATTAAGCATCTATATAAAACTAATCAAAGTGGAGCCAAGACTCTCCCATCAAATTACTACAGTCTAATCCTAAAAAAACAATCTACCTATTACCCGGTTCAAACTACTTCCTTTGGAAAAGAACCAATGCACAAAGAAAAACTAAAGGGTATTATTAACATAAATAAGAAGAATCCCCACCCCCATACTTAAAATCATGCATTGCTCCCAATGCATTAAAAATAAAACTAAGGGTGATAGAGAAACTCCCTGGGCTCTAAGCCCGAAGAACATCATTGTGAGCTTCCTTAAGGCACGAGGTACTCGGACTTCCCCCAAGTAGGACATCTTCATCCAATCATATGAGGTTGCAAGCACCCCACACTTAGACTTCAAACCAGTCAAAACCTGCAAAACAAAGAAGCTCACCAAGTAATATCCTTCAAAAGATAATAATATTTATTTTATTTTATTTTTTTTCTCATTTTTTTATTTTACTTATATACAAATACAATTACGGGTTGCCTCCCGAGAAGCGCCTTATTTAATGTCGTGGCACGACATAACCTAGAGTCAATATCTTTACCTCCAACTTGAGCTTATGAATCGCCTCTCCAATTGAAACTCAACTCTCCGGCTATGCTCTTGAGGTGTCACAAGTTCTAGCATATCAAAAACTGAGCGTCTCCCTTGGCGTGTAGCCGCTAACTCAAGAATATCTTCAAATTATCAGCTACGCTCTTGATCAAGCACCAAATATACTATTTTGTAGTCCTTGGACTTGGCCTTCAAACGAGGATTGTTATCTTGCCTATATGGTAGTGAAAATTCCATAGTGTAAGCCTCATTCACCTCATCCTTCAACTCTTTCACTGGTTCAAAAGGATCAATTTCCATGCCTCCCTCTAAAACTAGTGTTGAAAAGTGTCTAGAATGTGGTGCAACCCGCTCGAACTTAACTATATTGACATCCCCTTTCTGGCACGACTCAGAGTCAACTAGAATTTCAGATTCAATTTTTGTGTCCGACTCTAGTACCACATCTTCATCTTCGACATCTTTCCACACCATATGGCGAAATGGTTGGCTTTCAACTTTTATCTCCTCCAATGGAAATTCACTTTTGAGATCTTGAACTATAGTCATGATTTCTTCTTCTAATTCCATGTCTTCTTGGCTAGGTTGTTGAATTCCCAATAATGCAGCTAACTGATTCACTTGAGCTTCTATGTAACTTAGTTGTGCTCTACATCTATACCAGATCTTCTTCAATTCAGCTTAATACTCTTCCTCATCATCCTCAACTTCATCGCACCTACTATTATCATAAGAGAAAGAAGTACTATCATAATAGGGGCTCGGGGAAGGATACGATGTATTAGCACAACCATAATAATGATCACCTGCCCACATGTGGTTTCCTGATGCCATAATTTTTTTTTTATATAAAGTAAACAAATATGTACAGAGGCGAAGTTAATTGAACTATCAAACTTAGCTATCCTAAAAGCTAGAAATACACCGTGTTCCCTCGCAACGGCGCCAAAATTTGATCGCGCCTTTGATCACGCCCAACTACGCCCTATAAAAGGGACTAAGCAGTCGCGATAAATATAGCTCAGTATTTTAAGCCCCGAGGTTGAATCCCACATAGAACACGACTCCTAGAAATTAATCTAGCTAAATTATCTACTCAACCAACTTCAAGAATATATCTTTGTTGATGGTTTATAACTAATACTACTTGAAAAGAAAGTAAATAACAAGTGCAGAAAGATAGATTTGATTCAAGAGATGTGAAGCATAGGATTGTTTTCCTCAACTCCTAACTTGTGCTATCAATTTTCCCTAACTCTTCCTAATGAACAAGTGCTCTAAGTTTACAACTACCCACTTCCGTTAAGTAATCTTAATTTTTATTAATTAACTATTCCAATTAACTAATGAAGATATGGAGGATAACACTTATGGTTCACAATAAGGATCAATATTCCTAATTCACCGTTTTGACAACCTAAGCAATGCCTTTGTTTTAGGTTGAAGTACTGCTATGTATTTAACCCTAACTCATGAATCTATTCCTAGTAATCACAAGAATAAAGGGCACAACTAATTGGGGATCCTACCAATAAATAGCAAACAATGCGTAAACACCATAGATCGAAAGAATTAACAAAGTTAATTAATAACATAACAATTATTTTCACACAAGTATGTGGAGTGGGTCAATCAACCCTAGAATGGGTGATTTAGCCACTAATTGTATTGTTCTAAGACAAGAAATAACTATAAGTATACAAAACCACAAGAATATGGATGGATGGATGAATGAAGTAGAGCCTTGAATCTTGATCTTCTCTCTTCCTTGCCTCATTTTGATGTTAGATAGGTCAAGTACAGTTTTGGACGTGTTGGGTGCCTTTTATAACGTCCCCATAGACCCACACAAGTCGGGAATAAAAAATAAACTCGAAATCAAAACATCAGGATTTTAAGCCTACGGCACCGCACAGTGCATTGCGCGGTGCAGTGCCGTAGGCTAATTTCTACAGGCTTTCCAAAATTTTCAACTCTCTGAAGATCATCCCTGTTGTGCCCAGCGCGGCGCAACAGGCCAAATTCACTGCATCTCCAATTCTTTTTATCATTTTTCCTCCACGCCTTGGTTCACTCGACCCTCGGGCTTCTACTCAGACTTCAAAACCCTTGTTTTTCATCAATTATGCTCCATATACGACTCATATCATCAATGTAATCCTTACAATATAAAACACCCCAAATAAGTGAAATTCCATCCAAAGTACCAACAAATATCGCAAGTTGAAACATAAATACGAGGCAAAAGTATAGAAATTATTGCAACATCTAGCCTCGTATCACCGATCCCAGGAGAAATAAACCGAGCTCCGCAACTTCCGAGATTTTAGTTTGCGAGTCAATGCCATGGAATTTGTTGCCAATCACTTCACAATAGTAGGGCCAAAAGTACGGTGGCTGCCCACTGTAAAAGGAGCAACCGGGAGGAATGCAACGGCCTACTGCGACTTTAATCGTAGGAACGGACATGCTACGGTCGATTGCAAGGCCCTATGTTGGAAATCGAGCATCTATTAAAGGAGGGACACCTCAAGGATTTAATGGAAGAAGGACTAAGGCGGTCCAGAGCAAGCGGCACATTAATGCAATTTGCACAAACCCACGACCTGTTACGGCCTGTCTGAAAGACGAAGTAGAACATCAAGACACTCTCACGATCTCCATAAGGGTGTCAAATCTTCAGATCGAGCAAGCTTTGGTAGACCCAGTGAGTAGTGTGAACATTATTCAGAGAGAGATACTACTGAAGTTAGGCCAAGACCATCAGATTACCCTGAGACATCGCAGGATAATCGGCTTCAACGACCTTCGAGAAGAACTTGTTGGAGAACAAGCTCTACCGGTTCATATCCCGGGCATGACGAGCATAACCTTCTTCCAGGTAGTAACTTATGATATGTCATATGATATCATTCTGGGACAGCCTTGGATACACAGTGTAAAAGGAGTACCCTCAATACTCCACCAAGTTTTCAGATACCCTGCCTCACACAGGATTAACGACTTGCAGAGTGAGCAGCCTTTGACTGGAGATTATCCAATATCTGACAGAGGACACGCCAAACAGCCAATAGTTAAGGTAAATATGATTGATGAGGAATCCCTCTGGTACAAAATGATGGAGCAAAAGCTACGATAGAGACTGGTGTCCTGAGGGAGCAGCTATCGGAGGTAAGCCAACTAATCACCAAGGCAGCAGAGCTATGGTACCATTTAACCGAGGTATTGGTAAAGCACGATGAGCTATTATAAGGGATACACTGCTACTTGGTATTGGCTCGGGTCAAGGTACAACTCTTACAGCTTATGACAATCACCGAGCCGGTCCAGGGAGAGCACCTGTTGTTATATGTTTCAATTTCAGAGGTAGCATGGAATGTAGTGCTCCCACGAGAAGAAGATAGGGGGGGAACTTCTGTGATGTTACAGCTCCCCATAAAATATGCCAGCAAGGGGCTTTCATATCTGGATGGGCATCTGTCTCTACACGTCAAGTTTATTGTGGCTGTGGTCATGGCAACCCAGGAATTACGCTCGTATTTTCTCAACCATATGATCAGTGTGGTTTCTTCGGTACCATTATGAACTATTTTTTCCAGACCTGGGCTCTCAAAAGGTGTAGTGGAATGGATTGAGGAACTGGGATAATACGATATCATATATCAACCATGAATGGCCATCTAGTCTCGGGATTTAGAAGGCTTCACCTCATATTTTGTGGAAGAATTAGTAGCAAAGGCGGAAGAATCAATCCAACATGTAGGGACAATCAAGCCCGGGCACTAGGGAGTCCATACATACATGGATCTCGAAGGAGAGGAAGCCACCCTTGATCTATGGATCAAGACATCTACCGCTAAGGTCTTCTGTAAGGCCGCAAAAGCTCCACGCATTGAAGCAGAATATAAGGCCATAACTCAAGCTCTTGACTTAGCCTATATATTGGGGGTCAAGGAGTTCAGCCTTTTTAGTAGTTCCCAGTCGGTGGTCAGTCGAGCGAATGAGGGTTTTTCCATGGAGAGCATCAGTGCGCTAGATCGGCAAGAGAAAATTAAATCACTTTTGAAAAATTTCCACAAATGGGAGTTGTCTATAAGGAGGAAGGTTCAAACAAGGACGACGCGCCTTAGGATTCACACACTGACTCGGACGATCAGCAGATAGTGATTGAGCTGACCCTGCGGGCTTGATGAACCTCGAAGTTCCAAAAACAGGTTCTGCCTCAAATCAATGTCACACACTGATTAGCTACTTGGAAAAGGGGATACTCCCCGAAGACAACGTAGAAAGCAGAAAACTGAGGAGGCAGGCAGTTCACTACTGTTTAATCAATGTGGATTTATATCATCGGCTTGTCAAAGGTCCATAGGTTACATCTCGAGGCGCAACAACCCCTGATGAGGAAGCTCTGGCACATACCTCCGCTCAACGATGGAAGTACAATCCTTCTCAGTATTTACTTTAAATTAAGTCTTTAGTTTCTTTATTGCAGTATTTACGTACTTGTCAGTTATGTTATAGGTTTTCACCCACAACAGTTCAGGCCCTACGTCTTTATTTATCAATAAAACTACTATTCTACTTAGTTAGTTTTACAATTAAAATTTAGATCGATCTATGATCCAAATATTCATAGCCCCGACCAGACCTAAGTTGAAGTAATACACCCACTTTTCGCTACAAAAAAGTAGGTTACAATACTCGCTTAAAGCTAGATCATGTCTAGCTCAGCCACAAGGCATTATTCTAAGTTGAACTCGTCAATTCAACAAATTTTCACCTACATATCGGTGGAGATGCCTGTCTTCATAGTTCCAGAAAGTCTTAAAATACTCGAGTAAACAAGCAACGATGTTCTGAACCGGAACGCAAAAATGCCCCGTTCCCGCAGGGCTGAAGTCGTCCCATTGTGGGCGCAAAACAGCCGTCTATCACAGACGCAATACAAGCTGTGCCTTTCAGCGCGCACACCCATCTTTTAAAGACACTAGCCCAGAAAGGCACACAAAAACGTGCTTCTTAAACTACACAAGTACTCATAAAAATTAATGGACATTCGTTTCATTAATAACAAACAGCCCGCAGGCTCATAATATACAATTAGTTCTTCCTGAATACAACATTATTCATAACAATTATAAAGAAGAACGGAAAGGGAAGGCTAAAAACAATAAACTCCTCAGAGTATGCACGACTAAAGGTCCTTCATGTGGATTGTTGCTATAAGCCATAAAGCATTCTGGAGCTCTCCCTAGCGGTCGAAGATATGTCCACCCGAGCATTTCTTCGAGGCGCGCGACCATTGATACAACCGAAGCCCGTACACTTGATCAAAGCAAGGTCCTCGAAAGCATCTGAGCACAGATATATTCTTCTCCATCACGTCCATAGAGCTTAGAAAGAAAACTTGAACATTTATGTTATTTCCCACGATTACACCATTTTACTGTTTTAAGGAACAGTTCCTTAAAATGTGTTCCTTTACTATACGATATGCGGAATTAAAACTGTAAGTAATTGAACATCAGATATTAGCGTGGAAAAACCCCTTGACTCGGGATCAAAAAACCACGACCTACTTCTCAAGTAGGATTTCAACTTCACTATGTAAAAAGACCCACTTGGTTACAAGACTCACTCTTACTAACCTAGGACTAACTCTAATCCTTTAGTGATCTTTCTCACGATCAGTGAAGTTGTGCCAAGTCCACGACTTGAACCAGAAAGTTTACAACTCGATTATTGCTTACTACAGTTGAACTAAGACTTGAACTTTTACAAGATTCAATCTAAGGAACGGGTTCTAACTTAATTTTACTGTAGCTAACTGATTACACAAATAAGCTAATGACTCTTTTAAGCTTTTGCTCGATGCTCTCTGTATTTGTGCACACTTCTATGGCTGATATGCTCCACGTTTTATAGCTCCAGCAGCCAAGAAGTCTTGAGCAATTAGAACTCCAAAGCTCCCATGAGTTTGAGTCCTAATTGGATTCTACTCTTTAGAATCCGGATCTTCTATCCTTTATCCTTTGTTTATGCAATCTTTCGTATCCGTTTAGACCTGCATAATTATCAAGATAAGCATTAGGTTTAGGATAATTAATAATATCTCAACTTAAACGATTTTGCATGAATTATCTATTCTCCTGCGGTGATTCAAAGGAACAGGTCCTTTGAATCCGTTCCTCAGTCATCAGTCAAAACTCCAAGCTTATCCAAGCTAACATTTTTCCCCTTTTTGATGATGACAAATTCATAAGCATAGCTTCATATCCTTAATGTCCTGAAGTACAACTTAAGCTCAAAAAACAGTCAGTAGAGGCTTTATTCATCATTAAGGAACAGATTTTCAACTAGGTATAAGTTCACGCAAAATCAGAGTTACTCTTCCCCCTTTTGGCATCATTGAAATGGTTGCATAAAAAATATAACTCAAGGTTAGAATGAATCAGCACATGGCCATTGAGGCAACTCAAAATGCAAACATAAATCAGATTAAAGCAACTGCAAGACAATGATATTAGCCATCAAAGACAATTCATTTAATCAAAAGATGAAACCAGGGGATACAAGCGAGTACTACAGAATTATCCAAAGACTAAAGAAGAAAAAAGGCTAAGGCACTAGACTAGGCTAAATCCCACTGGACAAAAGGTGGCTAAAGGCTAAGGTGGTCAGGATGTGGAAGGACCAGGTCCCTGAGACTTGTTAAGCAACTCAAACATCTGCTTGAGCATTCCCTCATTGGTCTCTTTTGCCTTTGTGGCCTCTGCCTTCCAGTAATTCTTCTCCTCTTCCAACCTTGCTAGTTCAGCAGCCTGAATAGCAACCTGTTGCCTAATTGCCCTCACTTTGTTGTTCAATGGCTGCCTCCCAACACCAGCCTGTGGAGGATCAGCCTGAACTGGCAAATCACAACTTATCAATGTGGCACAGCCAAATTTTTCCTTCTTTGTAGCCTTCACTACCCCTTCCAAGAGAATCTTCAATTTTGCAAACACATCAGTTAAAATAAAGCCAAACGGCAAGGAATGCTTTCTCTTCCCAGCAATCACCCTTTTTATCAGGTGGATCATAAAGCTGGGCCAACTGATCTGCTTTTCAGTGTCCAACAGTTCCATAAGGACCAGGTCCATGAAACTGGCAATTCCTCTTTTCTCCTGCCTTGGCATCACAATCTTGTTCACAAACTCGAATAACACTTGGTGCTGTGGGTGCATCTCACTCTTCTGTACAGCCCTGTGTTTCTCTTCCCCTTCATTCTCAGCAAACTTCCTAGTGATCTCCAGATCAGTTGGCAAGTTTGTCAAGTTAGGCCAAACCTTTTTGACATAGCTGTCATACCCAGTAAAAGGAATCCCCAACAGCTCACCAAGTTCCCTGGTATCACACATAATCACATTTTCATTAACAGAGGTAGTAATCCTGTCTTCTTTGATGGAGCAGTTCTTGTAGAACTCTTGCACCATCCCCTTTGCACACCTGCCAGAAATCTGAAGGACCATGTCTCTCCAGCCCTGAGCATGCAGTTTTTGCAGCAACCATAACATCCCTTCTTCTTGCACATCAGACAATACTCTACCCTTTAACACCTTCCTGGTAAGTATGTCATCATGAACACAGTGTACAGTCTCATCTCCCTCAGCTTCACTGTCACTTTCATCTCCAACAAAAGACTCATCACTGTCACTAGCAAAACTTTCAGACACAACAACTCTTTTGGAGGACCTGGTCCTCTTAGCAGACTTTTCTGCAGCCTTAGCAGAACTTCTTGTTACCCGTCCTTGAACAACTTTTCTTTTCTTAGATTTAGGAGCAACCTCCTACGAATCTGCCATCTCATCATCTTCACCAAAATCATCAAATTCAATATCCTCCACTTCTTCCTCTTCAACAACCTGTTTTCCTTTCCCTTTTCTGCTCCTTCCTAAGGCAGCAGCTAATTGTTCATCAGTAGCTTTAGCAGCAATTCTTGTCCTCCTAACCCCAGAAGCAGGAGTTGAGGTAGAAGGAACAGGTCCTTTTGCCTTGGAGGAACTTTCAACTTTCTTCTTATTTCTTGGCTTATAACTGTCACCTATTTTCTTCAACTTAGCAGCAATTTCAGCAGTCACTTGGTCATCAATGGGTCCTTTTCTAGCTAATTTTCTTTTCAGACTCCTAATGTTGATCAAATCCACCAAGGGCCTATCACTATCACTTATAGCTTCATCAACATCTATAACATCCTCCATGGGTGCTCTAAAAGCAGCATCTGGAGACCCCGATGAGCCATGCATGGGTGCTTCCAACCTCTTAACTGTTTCCCCCTCAAGAACAGCCTCTGACCCCTCTCCCTTTTCCTCCTCATCTATCACAACATTCAAAGGATAGGTAAAATTTACCTAATACTGATACAGAACCATAGCTCGTGGCAAATCCTCAACCTGCTCAGCAATTGATTCAGCCGTGGGAACTGGTCCTTCCCCCTGAATTTCAGGTTCAGGTATTTCTGGGATTGTTTCAGGAATTTCAGGGTTTAGGTCAGTGGTATCCATGGGTGAGGAAGGATTGAGATTTTGTGGTTGTTCAGCAGTGGGTGCATTTGAAGAATTATCGGACGAAAGAGACATTCTTGCAATTCGAATTAAAAGATAATTGACGATTCTTTCTGAAATTTTGAGAATTTAATTGATGAACAAGGTAAAAGAATAATGGGGGAGAAGGAGGGTATTTATAGGGTGAATTAGATAATAGAATTAGAGTAGGAATCGATCACACTTACCTCAGCACAACATGCAACGGTTATGGACTCTTGGGAGTCTCCCGGAGAAATAGAGCCGTTGGGCTGCCAGGTTACCTTTTCAGAGTGGGAACTGTTCCTCCGATGGGACTTTTTTGCAATTTGGATATGGTTAGGAAACTTAGTGGGATTTATCCTAATCACAAGTTACCTATAGCCTTTATACTTTTAAATTAACTGAATAATAACGAGTACATACCTGATTTTAACACAAAAATTCAGTGTCCTTCCAATTTGCAACATTTTGATCATCTGAAATTCTAAGAGCATAAGGGTAACACCATTCAATTTTAGCAACTCTAAATAAGATATATGACATAAGAGTATACATTTAAGTATTAAGCTGGACTGAATTATTCATAATGACTTGAATAAAATTCATTTTAAGAGCAATTTTCTAGCCAATTATGAAGTAAAACATTGATAATTTTATGTGAATTTAATCATCCCTAATTCCAACCTATTTCTTTCAAAATCCTCTCTACCTAGAGCTTTTGTAAAAATGTCAGCAATTTGCTTTTCAGTGGGACAAAATGCTATGGTGATCAAACCTTTGTCTCTTAGGAAATGATGTCTTATATCAATGTGTTTAGTCCTTTTGTGATGCACTGGATTCTTTGTCATATTAATAGCACTAGAGTTATCACAATAAATAGGAACAGTTCCTACATCAACACCAAAATCCTGTAATTGTTGTTTGATCCATAACAACTGTGAACAATATGAAGCAGCTGCCACATATTCAGCCTCAGCAGTGGAAAGTGCCACTGAATTTTGTTTCTTAGTTCCCCAAGAAACCAAACACTCACCAAGAAAATGTGCCATACCTGAGGTACTTTTTCTATCAACAAGGAAACCTGCATAGTCAGCATCAGTATATCCAACAAGATTAAAACTACCACCTTTTGGATACCAAAGTCCCAAGGGACCTGTTCCTTTCAGATACCTCAATATTCTTTTAACAGCTTTCAAGTGAGATTCCTTTGGATCTGATTGAAACCTAGCACACAAACCAACACTGAACACAATATCAGGTCTACTAGCAGTTAGATAAAGTAGAGAACCTATCATACCCCTATACAATTTTTGATCAACTGATATTCCATGTTCATCAAGATCCAATTTTGTGGCAGTGGCAATAGGTGTGTCAATTTTCTTAGCATTATCCATATCAAATCTTTTAAGTAATTCCTTAACATACTTTTGTTGATGGATCATAGTTCCATTTGAGGTTTGCTTAATTTGTAAACCCAAAAAGAAATTGAGTTCACCCATCATGCTCATCTCAAATTCACTCCCCATCAAGTTTGCAAATTCCTTACTTAAATTTTCACAAGTAGCACCAGAGATTATATCATCTACATAAATTTGAACAATTAAGAGATGCTTACCTTTTTCTTTTAAAAACAATGTACTATCAATTTTACCTCTCTTGTATCCATGCTGGAGTAGAAATTTTGATAGCCTTTCATACCATGCTCTTGGTGCCTGCTTGAGCCCATACAAGGCCTTGTCCAACTTGTACACATGTTCAGGGAACTGTTCACTTTCAAAACCTGGAGGTTGCTTGACATACACTTCTTCTTTCTAGTAACCATTCAGAAATGCACTCTTAACATCCATTTGATGTAGAGTAAATTCCATGTATGTAGCAAAGGCTATAAGAAGTCTTATTGCTTCCAGTCTTGCAACTGGAGCAAAAGTCTCATCATAGTCGATGCCCTCCTCTTGACTATATCCCTGAACGACTAGCCTGACCTTATTTCTTGTTACCATGCCATCCTCATCAAGTTTGTTTCTGAACACCCATTTTGTTCCAATTATGGACCTGTTCCTTGGCTTGGGTTCCAGATGCCAAACTTGACTCCTTTGGAATTGATTCAATTCCTCCTGCATAGCATTAATCCAATCTGCATCCTTCAGTGCTTCTTTCACATTTTTAGGTTCAACAAGAGATAAGAAAGCACTAAAGGCACACAGATTGTGATTTTTGACTGCTGATCTAGTTTGAACCCCAGTAGTCTTATCTGATATTATTTGATCCACAGGATGTGACCCTTGAAACTTGTAAGGCTTGGGTGTCAATCCATTGTCAGACGTCCTCTGCTGAGGAACAGTTCCTGATAGAGTAGCACTACCAGTTTGTGAGGTGGAACCACCATGTGTTCCCCCTATTTCTGTGCCACTCTTTTCAGTTCTGTCCTGAGGAACAGTTCCTTGCAATTCACTTCTCATATCCAGAATCTGCATTTGTGGATTAAGTTCAAACTCTTTCAGCATTCCAATTTCTTCATCCTCCTGTACCTGTTCTTGAGTGATGCTGTCAGTTTCATCAAATTTAACATGCATGCTTTCTTCAATTTTCAATGTTTTCATGTTAAACACCCTATAAGATTTACTATTTAAAGAATAACCAACAAATATTCCTTCATCACTTCTAGGATCAAATTTTCCTAAGGCATCTTTCCCATTGTTATGTATAAAACATTTGTAACCAAAAGCCCTAAGATGAGAGATATTGGGTTTTCTTCCCTTAAGCAATTCATATGGGGTCTTTTCTATTAATGGCCTTGTCGTACATCTATTTATTATGTAGCATGCAGTATTAATAGCCTCAGCCCAAAAGTTTTGAGGAAGATTTCCAGATATTAACATAGTCCTTGCCATTTCCTCTAGAGTCCTATTTTTCCTTTCCACTACACCATTTTGTTGTGAAGTTCTAGGTGAAGAAAAATTATGATTAATGCCATTTTCATTACAGAAATTGAAAAATATATGATTTTCAAATTCAGTTCCATGATCCGACCTAATGGCAACAATATGATTATCTAGAGTTCTTTGAGCTTTCTTAGCAAAAATTGAAAATGCATTAAATGCTTCTTCTTTAGATGCAAGAAATATAGTCCATGTAAATCTGGAGTAATCATCCACCAATACCATAACATACTTCTTACCTCCACGACTCATTGTTCTCATTGGACCACATAAATCCATATGGACCAGTTCCAAAGGTTTAGTGGTACTTACCTGTTTCTTCGGTCTGAAGGAGGACTTTACCTTCTTCCCCCTGGCACATGCTTCACATACTTTTTCATCATTAAACTTGATGTTAGGAAGACCTATCACCAAGTCTTTGGACACAAGTTTGTTCAATTGTGAAAGACTGGCATGTCCTAGTCTTTTGTGCCATAGGAGGGGATCATTTTGCACCACACTTAAGCAACTCAAGCTTCCATCAGATAGTGTCAGCAAGTCTACTTTGTAGATGTTTCCATGCCTATTTCCCTGCAAAATAATCTCTCCAGAAGTTTGGTTAGTCACAGTGCATCCAGTAGATGAGAAATTAACATTATTACCTTTGTTACACAATTGAGATATGCTCAATAAGCAATGCTTCAGCCCATCTACTAGAAACACATTATCTATACAATGTGAATCAGACCTACCTACCTTTCCAATGCCAATGATTTCCCCTTTCTTACCATTACCGAAGGAAACACTTCCTCCTTGAAAGGCTGAGAGTGAAAGGAACAGTTCCTAATGTCCTGTCATGTGTCTTGAGCAACCACTGTCCATGTACCATTTGTGGTTTATCTCCTTCACTCTAGCCTACAAAATAAAACTAGGGGTTAATTTTAAGAACCCAAACTAGTTTGGGTTCCTTTCCTTTAGAAAAAGGATGAATCAGATCTCTCCTAGCCCAGAATGGTAATGGTTTCTTTGTGTGAATAGTTTCTCTTTTTATAGACTGTTGAACAGGTTTATAGGACCTATTCTTCTGTTTCACAGAATTTTGAACAGGTTTATAGGACCTGTTCCTCTGGGCAGCCCTTTTTAAAGATTGACAATTTTCTTTTCGGTGACCAGTGTTCCCACAATGAGTGCATAGCCAGTTTTCAGGAAGTGATAAGTACTTACTCTTTGGATCCCATTTGGATGAACTCTGTGCTTTCATGAATCCAATACCTTTCCTGTTACTACTATGATTTTACCTGTAACCATTCTAGTGCTTCAGAAGACTTGTTCCATTCTATAGTTTTTCTTAGTTCCATTTTTGTTTTAACCAAGTGTTCTTCTAAAGATCTTATCTTCTCATTTTTTTTACACAGGTCATCAACTGTGACTTTCAGTTTCTCTTCAGCAATGATCTGATGAGAATTAGCAATACCTTTACCTTTTTCAACTGTTTTAACATTTTCTAATTCCTGAGCAGTTGATTCAAGTGTGAGGACCTGTTCCTCAAGCATGCTAATCTTTCTTTCCAGAAAATCATTTTTAACTATTTCCTCTTTCCATTCTGCTTCTAAACAATTAATTTTATCATGCAGTTGATGATTGCCATCCCTTAGAGATTTAAATTCATTTAGCACAATATGGAATACTTTAACCAATTTTTCTCTAGACATGCTTTTTACATCTTCTTTAAGTTTAGAAACAAATACCTCAGCATCTTCTTCATTTTCTGAATCTCCAAGAGCCATTAGAGCAAGATCCTCATCCAGATCATCATCAGTTATTTCGTCTTCACTGTCTTGCAATCCTGCAACCATTGCTTTGGGATTTCCACTTTTCTTATGGACCTGTTCCCTAGCATTTTTCCTTTCCTCAATGAATCTCTTCCTCCATTCTCCTTCCATAATTGGACATTTGCTGATGTAGTGCTCCGAGCTTCCACATTTGTGGCATTCTCCAGCCTGTTTCATGTTAGTAGACCTACCCTGTCCCCTAATTGCCTTTTTCTTAATCAGGTATTTCTGAACACTTTTGGCAATAAGGACCGGGTCCTTATCATCAATAATCTTATCAGCGGCAGTCAAGGCTAGGTTAGACTCAGTTTTAACTGGAACTCCTATGTTTTTAACCTTTTTCCTTAGTTCATAAGTCTTTAAATTGCCTATAAGCTCATCTAAGGATAGAGTGGTTAAGTCTTTGCTTTCTATGATAGCACAAGCTTTGATCTCCCAAGAATCTGGAAGAACCCTAGTTAGAATCTTTTCTACTCTATCTTTCACAGTTAAAACCCTTCCCAAAGAGATCAATTCAGAAGCAACGACATTAAATCTAGTATACATTTCAGAGATTGACTCTTCTTCTTTCAATTTAAAACTTTCATATTCAGCATAAAGAAGTGTACCTCTGGACCTTTTTACCTGACTTGTTCCTTCGTGCGCAACTTGTAGAGCATCCCAAATCTCCTTTGCAGTGGCATACCCTCTGATTCTAGTGCATTCGTCAGGACTAAGTCCACCAACAAGCCACTTCCTAGCTTTTGCATTCTTTTCCCATTGCTTTATGTCTTCAGCATTGCATTCCTTCCTAGTTTTGGGGACATCGTTTCCCTCAGCATCCTTCTTCATAGGGATCATGGGACCTTCAGTTACTATATCCCACAATTCATAGTCCTCTGCTTGAAGGTGATCACGCATCCTTTCTTTCCACCATGAATAGTATTTCCCATTGAAATAAGGAGCTCTAACCATTGACTGACCCTCACTGTTCTCTCGTGATGTACTCATCTAATCCTAGGTGTTAGCCTTTTCAAGGATAACCCGCTCTGATACCAATTGTTATTTCCCACGATTACACCACTTTACTGTTTTAAGGACCAGTTCCTTAAAATGTGTTCCTTTACTATACGATATGCGGAATTAAAACTGTAAGTAATTGAACACCAGATATTAGCGTGGAAAAACCCCTTGACTCGGGATAAAAAAACCACGACCTACTTCTCAAGTAGGATTTCAACTTCACTATGTAAAAAGACCCACTTGGTTACAAGACTCACTCTTACTAACCTAGGACTAACTCTAATCCTTTAGTGATCTTTCTCACGATCAGTGAAGTTGTGTCAAGTCCACAACTTGAACCAGAAAGTTTACAACTCGATTATTGCTTACTACAGTTGATCTAAGACTTGAACTTTTACAAGATTCAATCTAAGGAACAGGTTCTAACTTAGTTCTACTGTAGCTAACTGATTACACAAATAAGCTAATGACTCTTTTAAGCTTTTGCTCGATGCTCTCTATATTTGTGCACACTTCTATGGCTGATATGCTCCACGTTTTATAGTTCCAGCAGCCAAGAAGTCTTGAGCAAATAGAACTCCAAAGCTCCCATGAGTTTGAGTCCTAATTGGATTCTACTCTTTAGAATACGGGTCTTCTATCCTTTATCCTTTGTTTATGCAATCTTTTCGTATCCGTTTAGACCTGCATAATTATCAAGATAAGCATTAGGTTTAGGATATTAATAATATCTCAACTTAAACGATTTTGCATGAATTATCTATTCTGCTGCAGTGATTCAAAGGATCAGTCATCAGTCAAAACTCCAAGCTTATCCAAGCTAACAATTTACTTCATCCCTTACTGGTCAAACAGGAGTGCACTGCCCCACAGACCTTCATGCACAATCGGGAGCTCATCGAGGACGGGAAGGGTTGAACTGGGAACTTACCACAAGGGAGCTTCTTCCCTAGGGTATCCTATAGCAAGCGGCTGATGATGCGTTGCAGCAGCAATACGGCCAAACCAGCCGAACTAAGAGACAACCCCGAACCACAAGTAGAGTTAGAGCTTGGTGATTTACTAATCTACCCGTAGCTTGAAGCTATATCATCTTACTTGCCATGGAACGGATTCAGACAAGCAGGCGTCAACCCTACACTGTTAAAGGAGCTACTTGAATGCTAGAAAAATCCTAGTGGAGAAGCCTCATGACAGCTGAAAGGTCCAAGCGTCCTAACCCCACATAACAAGAGGAATATGACAGAAACCGCTATATTAGCAGAAGAGCACACCGTAATCAGTGCACATGCTACGATGAAGACATTTTGAAGAACTTCATTAGAATCCTGATCAAACTTCATGACTCGGGGGACTCCATTTATCCTATCACGGATGGAGGAAGGGAGGAAAAAAACTGCAAATGGTCTTTTCACTACAATTTTGTTATGTGCCATCCATTCAGAATAAATGATTTTTTCTGGGAATATTAAACCAGGATCAAAGGCAAATATCTTTTAAGATAGAAGAGTCATTATTTCATAAGGAACTTTGAAGAAGATGAAATATTTTTTTTGAAGAGGATTTGTGATTCTGCCACTATCACGAAGCCCATATTTATAGGCTTGAAGAGATAAGAACGGATCATGAAATGGTGTAGCATAATTATGGCTTGCGATATGAAACAATTAAACGTAGATAAAAGCATTATTGAAAAGGTGCATGGAATCGACATCAACCAATCAGATGAAGCCACACGGAGTTCTCGAATAAATCAGCATCATTCTTGATCAAAGAGACTTCGAGTTTCAAGGAGTCGGTGAGATGTCTTTCACACTGCTTTCACTTCCTGATTGCTTGTGTCAACACTCAGCAAGTGGGGGGACTGACCGTGTGGGTAAAAATACGCCACCTATTATTACGGGGATACGAGTCCAGCTGGTGAGACTAGACTTATCTTGCAAGTTACATGGCACAAAGGATACACGTCTGTTCTACGAGTTATGATCGTTCATGCGGTACAGGCGTAGGACGCAACACATATATCCCGCCGCATTAGGGTTACATTCTCCTCGTTAGGGTTTCGTATATACTACTGCCTTGAATTTATAGGTCCATGGCCTTTATTAGTCTTTCCCTTTTACTATAATTAGGACTTGGTAATCACTACCATAAATGCCCCTCCTTACATTGTATTGTAGATCAAGCGATTCACCACTGAATCCGATTCTCAAGGACTAAAACTCTTTACTTCTTTTCTATTATTTTTCTCTCTATTTACTTACTTTTCCATCATATTTTACTATATTGCTTGTGTCCCATCCATAAATTTATGTGTTTAACCTAGACTTCCAATTTTAGGCATAAACAATTAACACTTTTTCAAATAAAAGAAGAGCATACTTTCCTGTTGGGAAGCAGATGATTATTGATAAGGGTTTTGGCCCAAAGAGTATCAGGTTGAGTCAGAAGCATCCATGCCAGGCTAGAGAGAACGGCTAAATTTTTGTTCCTAGCCTTTTGATTCCCAAACCACCTTGCTTTAAGTCAGATATAACAACATCCTAGCTTAAATAATGGAGTTTACGCTTTTCATCAGTGGAACCCATATAAAATTATGTTGGATCCTATCAATAGAATTAAGAATATTATTTGGGAGAAGATTATACTGCATCACATAGTTGGGAATGCTATTTAGGGTGGATTTGACTAGGGTTACTTTACCAGCAAAACTCAGCATGTTGACCTTCCAAATAGAAAAATTAGTTTTAAGTTTATTCAGTAGGAGTTTATAATCCTTAGCTCTAGGGCTAGCACTCAAAATGGGAAAACCTAAATAAGTTTCAAAACTATGGCTATGCTTTAATTGCAAGATTTGAGATAGCTCAGCAACCCAAATTTTAGAACACTTTTTAGAAAATATGACCTTAGATTTTGAGAAATTGACTTTTGTCCAGAAAACTTGCAAAATGTATCAAGATAGGTAGAAATTGCTAAGGCGGACTTCTTATTAGCACATGAAATAAAAGGTAGGTCATCCGCAAAAAAAGATGAGAAGTTTCAGGGCCATTAGGACATAGTTGAATAGGATCTCAAGTATCATATCCAATCTGATAGTTAATGTATCTGGAGAGGAGTTTAATACACAAAATAAATATATAGGGAGACATAGAGTCACCCTATCTAGTGCCTCTTGAAGGGGGAAGGTAATTAGTAAGGCAATCAGTGACAATAGCAACAATGCTAGAAGATGAAATGTATGACATGATGAGCTTAGTTATGTTAGGAGGGAAGTGGAAAACAAAGAGTATGATAGACAAATGACCATTTAATACGATTAAAAGCCTTTTCTAGGTCAATTTTGACTAGTATATTAGTTTTTTCCCTTCATTCTTTTAAACTTAGTCACGATTTCCTGAATTATTATAGCATTGTCACTAGCCTTATGGCCATTCAAAAAACTAGTTTGGAAAGGACTAACAAGACTATTTAAAAAAGGGTTCAGCCTATTAGATATACTATTTGTTATAAATTCATTGATAATGTTAGATTTAAAATTATTTAAATTATTAGCATTAGGAATCTTCGGGATGAGGTAAAGGTATGTCTTGTTAATATCAGCAGGAATCTAATGCGAGTTGAAAATTACAGTGCAAAAATTAATAACAGATTGACCAACTATGTTCCAATACTTCTCGTAAAAGAAAGGATGAAGACCATCTAGACTAGGGGCTTTTAAAGGTTTAAAAGAAAAAAATGCATTTTGTAACTTCAAGAGGAAGAAGTGGAGCATCTAAGACACTTATGTTGGTTTGACAAGCGATATGAGGATTTTTCTCATAAAAGATAGGTAAGTGGAAATATGAGAAGCAGAAAACACCTTTTGAAAATGTCAAGAATATAAGATAGAAGAGAGGAAGTATCATCAGGTACCATTATCATTATTAACATAACTAATACCATTAGTCCTGTAACTGTTGGTTGCAGTAACATGAATTTTTTTTTTATACAGTTATCTCCACCACCAAGCCAAGAGATCATTGACATGATTTTCCAGTAGTCTTCTTGATGTGTAAGGATGGAATTATAGTCATGCTGTATATCCCTTTCTAGGTTTTGAAGAAAAGAACTGGTGGAATAATTAGGAGGTTTCTAAATACCATACATTCTAGCTAGGATCTTTTTCTTCTTTCAAAACGATAACCAAATCTAGAGTCCTACCTTTGATTAATTTTCAGAGAAAAATGATGGATGACACTTTGAAGAGTATAACCTTCCCAACATTCAGAAAAAATCTTGGAAAAGTCGGGATGATGGCACTAAAATTTTTCCAGCCTAAAAGGTCTAGATTGAGGAGTTTTCAATGGGTTGTTAAGTTTAATTAATAAAAGATTGTGGTCTGAGTGAGTCTTAGGAAAATGAGTAATAGAAATATTTAAGAATCTAGTAATCCATCTTTCATTGCCTAAGGCTCTATCAAGTCTTTCAACCCTAGATCAAGGAGATTCTATTGCTCAATACAAGACCAAAAAAGACTTATCCAATTATTATTTACAGGTCTTCCACCAAATTTTTCATTAGGACTTAGAACTTCATTAAAATCCCAGCTAATAACAAAGGACCATTATAAAAATTTGATATAGTTTTCAAATTATTCCACAAAGAAGTTCGGACAGATTTGTTAGTACTTGCATATATACAACTAAATAACCAGTAGAAATGAAAAATTTTGTACCTCAATCATAGCATGGATCTCTTGTTCACGCCTAGTGAAACCAGTCACCCTAACTATATTATGATCCTAAAGAAGTGCAATAAACCCAGTCCTACTAACTACTGTCACCTCTATCATTTCATTGAAATCATGATCATGCAGAAGAGAAGTATGATTATCTATCTTGATTTAAAGCAAAGCTATCATGCATGGCCTATGAGTATGCAAATATCCCTAAGGTTCCTACAAAAACCTATATTGTTAGCTCCACGAGTATTCCACACAACAATACTAGTTGACCTATTCATGATTGGGTGGTTTAGGTGGGTGTTCTCCCCTCCCGCCACTGGGAATTGAAGTCATGTTTCCCCACTATTGGGTCCTATGGTGTACGAAAGTCCATTGCACACTTGAAGAGTTCCACTGGACAGTTGAAGATGTGCTTTTTGTCCCGCCTCTTTCTGAAGAGTAGAATTTTTACCTCTCAGAGGCTTGAAATTTCTATGCTCGACTCCCTATTTGGAGGAAACATCTTTCCTACCCCCTTCATGATATTTTCTCCTAGTTCTTGAGCATTGACTAGGTGTTGGTCCTAAAACTCCATGGGTTCCTGGTGTGCTTGTTGCTCCTGAGGTTGAGCTTGGTTTAGGACTTGGTTGGGAAGCCCCCATGGCATGAAAATAGGATTCACCTTGATATTCTCCTCTAGTCGGAAGAAGGGAAGGTTGATTTGGAGGTTCTGAGGGTTTAGAGAGATGAAGTGTGGAGATCTGCTCCACTGGTCGTAAATTAGTCCTAGTGCATTTGGGTTCAGAGCTGGGGCTAAGGGGTTGATCACATTGTTTGATCACATTGTTCAATCACATATGGTTCATGAAGTTGTTCACTGCAAGATGCATGCCCTCTGAGACAACTTGGGCCAAGAAGTTGGGGTTTTTGATTATGATCACTATTGGCTGACCCTCCAGATTCACTTGAAAAGTGATTGCATTCCCTACCGACCCCTCTCTATCAAATACGTTGTTTGATGATTCTAGGGGAGAGAAGGGGATATGGAGAAGGTCGGTTGATTATTTTGTTGGTTTGAAGAGGGTAAAGAAATTCCATGTTGAGTTTTCTATGATAAGTAAGGGCTTGGATATTTGAATTCTTCTTCTCAGATATAGAGGTATTCTTGGTATTGTGAGGAGAGGAAGAGTTTATAAGGATAGAAGATGATGGAGGATTTTTTTCACAAGTAATAGGTAAATCGATTGATATAGCCTCTATTTGCATTGGATATGTGTGATTATGCGTGGAAGAGTTTATAAAATCTTGAACAGGTTTGCCATGACACACATGGCCTTTGTTATCAGCCAAATGGTTTAAGTTACTTTCATCTCTAGACAACTGGCTAGAGGTCATTAGAAGAACATTATCTTTAGTTAAAGCTTTAGTTAAACCATCATTTTTATTTTGATTAATTAATGAGATTGTTAGATGACATAGAAGCGTTATGTTTGTCAGTAGTTGGGTTCATTTGGGGTATACACAAAGAAACCTCATCATTATTCATCCACTTGGCAGGAAGAGAGCTTAGAAATAACTAACATGCATTGGTCATTAGGTTTGCTAACTTCCATGTCAGTGGTTTTAGGCAAAACTATGGGCTGGTTATCTAAAACTGACAAACAATTTTTCAAAGTTGTGAAAACTTTCTTAAAAAGAATGTCAGACGACACAATCCCTTGGGATTGACTATGGACAGTGTCAGATGCAAGAAGCAAATTTTTGTTAACATAATTAAATTTACGGGTGTTTAGATACTTACCTGTATCAGCATTAAGCATTTTATCATTATACCTTCCATGTTCTAAGGACTCCTTGATGGTGGTGACTTTGGCATCTGTTTCTTCCCTTTATTAAATGATACCACCTTCCAGCCTTTTTTCTCATTTGGATTCCTGTATAGAAATTTTTGGATTTGTTGGTCTAGATCCATGTTCACCGGTGGCTTGGCTGTCACCTTAATCGAGTATGGGATAATTTAGGGAAGTGTGAATTAAACGGCCACAGGAAGTACATAAAAAATTTTCGCCTTCATATAATATCTCTTACTTATGATCTCCAATATAGATATGAGTTTGAACTGGATAGTCCACATGAATCTTTACACACAGTCGTGCATATCTCCTCCTAAGTGTAGCTGATGTGCATGCATCAATCTTAAGAAGCTTGCCAATTCGGTTATCTATCTTGGTGAGAATACCATCACAGAATTCAGTGGGCAACTGAGGAAGCCTCACCCATATTGCAGATTTCGTTTCGTTGGCCTTTGAGGCTACAAAATTAGGTTTCCACTTACGAATAGAAATAAAGTGTCCATAGACAAATCAGGGCCCTTGATGTAGAACAAGATTCATATACATACATATATATATATATATATATATATATATATATATATATATATATATATATATATATATATATATATATATATATATATATATATATACATATATATATGTATATATACATATATATATACATATATATATATATATATTTTGTAAATTTAAGAATATAGAAATCATGGCCAAGATCTATCATGGGAAAATTTTCGGAGCACTTCAATATCTCAGTTAATCTCCCTTTTAGTATTTGGTGCATAATTCTTATTTCCAGTAACATGATAATAAAAGAGAATCTCCCAGGGTGATAGATGCAATGTAAGTATTCGCGTGAGAGTTGGATAGAACTAGGATCTTGTTCTTTGTTTTGTGAAAGAATGAATCCTGATCATCAATTGGAGTGTTAAAATGGTTAACATTGTTGGTTTCAATGTGCATTGGTAGTTGGTTTGTTATTGTTCCCATCAAAATATTATGGAGTGGCAAGCATTAAGGAGAAGAAGTATCACAAGAGATGGTTTCAGAGGAAATACCAGGAGGCTTAGGAGGAATGAAGGAAGTTTGAATGACTTCCACATTCATTTAATCCATTGGAAAAGCAAAGGTTTAGAAAATTGAAGATTGACTAGTGTATGGAAGTGGAAGAGTTTGCCTAGGAAAAATTGGAGAGAAGGCAGACAGTCTCTCTCTATCTTACTTCTTTCGAACTACTCCTAACTCATTTAATTTCTTATTCTACGGCTTTCCCCTATTCTTCTTTAGTTCTTTTTCTTGTTTTTTCCTTATTATTTTACATTTTATATTTCCCTTTTTTCTTGGATTGTAATAACTTATTCAAATAATTGAATTATTAAAAAATTTCAAGTATTTGAAAAATGTTACTAATGATGCAGTTGTTGATATATATATATATATATATATATATATATATATATATATTGAATATCAGTACTCATTCTTTAATTTAGTTATTATTGTATATTAGTTTGAGGTTGTTGGCCTTTCTTAAAATTCAGAACCCCCTGACTTCAAATCCTGGCTTCGAATCTGTATTCATTAAAAAACTTGTGTCTTTTAAGTTGTATCTATTAAATTGTTCAAGCGCTAGCTCTTTATTGTTTAGTGCACTAAAAAGTGGTTACATGATAAAAACTTTTACACTGAAATATCAATGGAAAGATTAACATTATTGTGTAGGTAAGGAAGAGACTTTAGTAATGTCTAATATTTAAAGTTAAAGAGAAGCGATTTTGAAAAGAAAGTTAAAACTATCAAGATAATGTGTTAGATGGATGTGAACTTTCTGCTAAATATTAATCACAAGTGCTAAGTACGGAAAATGGTCAAATATACCCCTCAACTATCTAAAATGGAGCAAATATACCCTTCATTAAATTTTAGGCTCAAATATACTCTCACCGTTAGTTTTTTTAAGCAAATACCACTGAGCACGTAGCTTAGCGGCTAATTTTATTAATAATAAATTCGGTCTTTACAAACATGAATGAAGTACGAGCTTGCTATGGCTAAATAATGACTAACTATTGGTAAATTAGCAATATACCCATGCATTGCATATACCTCATTAGATTGAGTATCATATAATGCTAATACCACCAATTGAGGCAGATTTAATACTTTGGTAACATGTTTCACATGAAAGACCACACTAGCTATGAATAAATTTAATGCAAACTTAATGAAATACGTAGCTAAGTTTATGAGTAATGCTAATAAACTTCTAAGATATAATCTTAAATAGGATCCTTGATGTTGTTGAAGAGCATGCAGGATGTAGCATCCAACATGAACATAGCTCATTAAGGAGCTTAATTTTGGCCATGTCTAAGCATTCTAAGGAACGCTCGCTAGGAGCTCTCGTTGAGTTCTCCAAAAATCAGCCCGCCTTAGGAATTCCCAGCACTGCTCGCCGAGGTTGCTCGCTAGGCGAGCTAAGTTTTTGCCCGCTATGTTTTCATGCTGCTCCCCCACTTGCCCTCGCGAGCTAAAATTTTGCCTCACATCTTCGTTTAGTACATGGCTCTCGCAGACCTCACTCATTGTCCTAGGGACAGTTCTGCCCGGCTTTTGAAGCTTCCATTCTTGCTCGTTGAGGTCGCTCGTTGAGCTCTTGAAATTGCGCTTTTCCAAATAACACTCCATAAGCTCGCCTAGCACGCTCGTTGAAGACTACTCACTGTTAGTTTTTTTTGTCCAAGTCTACCCCTCAAAATTAACAGACTAACATGTTAAATTTTATTCACTTTTAAATGTAATTATTGGTGAGTTGGGGTGCCACATCGGAAAAAAACCTAGCCCACTTATTATTAGTAAACTAATCAGTGACTATTTTGTTTTGAGAAAATTCCACTTCACTACTTTGGAATGCCACAGGCGAACTCCACCACATCACCACCGTTGTGCCACCGATTCATCTCCATTTCAGACAAGATAGTTCAAAGGAAAATGTTACCATAGTTGAAAACTTGAAATAAGAATTATGCATAAATATAGTTTTGTATATTTATTTGAGATTTGGGACTAAAGTGTGAAAATGGGGGCTTTCCTTCTCACTGTTTCCATATAGAACAACAACATACACACTGTGTTGGCTTAAATCGAGTTAGGTCAATCAATCAAATTTGTAATGGGGCTAACAAGGAACACTTTGTATCAAAGCTATGAAATAATTTAAGAAAATAATGAAGGTAAGTAAAAATAATCAAATGGTGATAAAATTGTAGTGAAATTTTCTGGATGCCCCTTACAAGATAATTACAAGGCTATTTATAGCCAATTTAATGTAAAGGTAATTAATTCATTAACTAATCCATAACAACCACTTCCTTTGATCATGGCTCCCCATGATCTCCTCCATTGAATGTCTAATTAATGAGCTACCGTTACGAAGGAAACCTTTGAATGGCATGTTGCCATTTCCCGAGGTCTAAGCAAATCGTCCTGGGATGTCAGTCCTTCGACGCTCTGGGATGAATCTCCTCGGGGCTTGTTCTGAGACTTGACCTCAGTGATTTACCTCTCGAGCCAAGGTCCTTACCTCTCTATCTTATCTTGCATCTTAGCACAAATATTTCTCCAACCGCTTCACCGAGGTGCCACATAAGCAAGCAAATTTTTACCCAATACAGATAGTCCCCCCTCCTAGGATAATAGCCAGAGTTTCTGAGGAGTAGAATGATTTAGACGGGAAGTCGATGTGGCAACACAGACCCAACAATTTTAAAAGGCGGCTGTCATTTCGAATTCCTATCTATTACACGTGGCAACTGCCGAGGGGTTGTGACCCTTTATTCCTCCTTCCCATGTAAATGCAATGATGGCTTCTTCCACTTTATATAACCCAACTTATCTTTCTTCTTCCTGACTTTCAATCTTCCAATCAACAGTAAAAAATTCCACAACAAGTTTAAATTTGAGTTCCTCATCATTAAATCTCATTTGAAAAAACATCTCCGATCTTCTTACCAAAAATGTCAGCCCACTCTGTTTCAAAACTCTTCAGGCCCTTCTGAGGAACAAACTCCTACCACCGACACCATGATTATCTGCGACAACCTGGTAAATGTTCCAGAACCTCTTAGTATCATCCACCAATCAACGACGACACTGAGGAGACATTCCAGTCAGGTGGTTTAAATCAGAGGAAGCGCAAGGCCACTGCTAACTGCAATGCTACTGAAGAAAAAATTGTTGAGGAGGAGGAGGACACCGCTGTGGCTGTAGAAATTGATGTTGGTGGTGATACTGAGGTGGGAACTTCAAAACCCAAGAAGAAAAAATCCACCATTAAAGAGCTTGAGCCTCATCACGTCATTCCTTCAAAGATTGATCTCACCAATGACTTCAAATTACAAGAACAACCAGCTGCTGACATCGAGAAAAAAAGAAATGTTCCGGTTCAAACTATACCGGGCTTGATTACTCAAGCCAATGTAGCCTTAGTTCGGGAAGAATGCAACCAGGGCCCCGAGGTCCAAATTGGTGTCCCAGCGCTGGAGAGTTGTAGATGCGATAGCATGGTCGAGCACTCATTTTTTTACACCTATCCTTTTATGATAGGATTCACTCTGCCTTTCCATGAGGTAATTTACACCTTCTGCCGAACATACAACTTATGGCATAGGGCTCTAGAGGTTCATTTAATGCCCTAACTTCTTAATATGAAAATGAGTTCCTTTCACTTTTCAACACTTGGTTTCTCTTTTCTACCCCACATTGCATAAAGGTAGGGTTATTCAACTCAAAAAATGAGGTAAATACTTATTGATTATAAAAAGAAAAAACACAGAAGACCGTGGGTGGAATGATTGCTTTGTTCTTCTCCCAACCCGTCTTGTTTCTCCACAGCCTAGATTTCTCGAGGTTTGGAACAAAACACGTAAGTAAACACTTCGGTAGCCCTTGGTAATTTTCATACTTCCCTTTGTAACTGATCATTTCTTAAGTCTTGCTTCGAATTCCTCATCTGAAACAATTCCAATTGTTCCCCCAAAAGACCTGGTCCCTTGGGTTCAAGCGATCATTGACATCAAAAAAAGCGACCGGAAAGATGATGGATGGTCTTAGCCGCGTTGGAAGAAAAAAAGTGGGCGTGCAAAAGGCACGATAAGTTTTAGTTCTTTGTTCATTTTTTGAATTCCCTCGAGATTCTTCTCTTGCTAACTCCTTTTTGCTCTTTATATGTCTCCCAAACTGGGCGGCTACCGAGACGAAAGAGAGGAAGGAAAAAAGAAAGAAGGAGAAAAAGAAGGAAGTTCCGATGTTGGGGATAGTTTAAATGAACTTGCGAGCTTAGTTGGAGTCCTTGCACAAAGTGAAGTCCCCGAAAGGTCGCCGGGCCAAGGGACTTCGAAAGGTGACAACATCTACCTTAGCTAGCTTATTTCTTTGAGTACTCATTCATTTCTTTATCTCTAAGTCTTTTGGCTTTTTAAAGATTTGAAGCTAACTGATAAGATCTTTTACCAATAATAGCCTTGACTCGATAAGGACCTTTCCAATTTGCAGCTAGCTTACCAACATTTATTTCTTTAGTCATTTGGTTCGACGCTTTCAACACATTGTCACCGTAATCACCTAATTTTGGCACAAATATAAAAAAGTATGCAAATAGTTGTGTTAATTATCATGTGCTTTTTGCTAGATTTTACCCTTTTGTTTAGCCACTTTTAGTCTAATTAATGAGTAAAAAAATTCTAAAAAATATGCATTTGTGATGTGATTAAGTGTTCAACTATGATTACAGGTAAATTTATTGTTCTTTTAAGATCTCATTTAGTATTTGTAATAAAATAATTTGTAAAGTATATAAAGTTTTGAATTGTGGGCTAAAACTTAAATTAATATCCATTGGAGCTTGAGAATTCAGACAAAGAAAAAGAGAGCAGCCCTAAGAAATGACCCTAGGTAGTCGTTTTAGGAGATAGGACTTCGATTGGTAGACCGATAGTTTTAAAATCTTCATAAGACTCATTAGGACTTGTCTGTAAAATTTGAGCTAAATCGGACTTCGTTTGGTAGGTATCAGAAGAAGGTATCAGTTTTCATTGTCGATAAATCTTCAAAAGGTTTTCGAGCTCGATTATGGAAAATGAGCTCCGATTCGAAATCTGAAAGTTTCGTTAGTTTTGGATGATTATTTTTGACCTTTGTGAATTTTCAGAAATGAATTCCGAAGTCGTTCGGATAGTTTCCGCTAAAATACCGAAAGTTAAAGAATTTGGTCTTTTCCATTTAATTCGTATCTTGAGCTTCGGGAATTCGATTCGAGATCCGTCTTAGCTAGTACGTCACATAAATTTTGTATAAATTGCTCGAGAAATTTAGTATTATTTTGAATTTTGTAGGGTTCTATTTTAATTTTCGTCACGAAAAGAAAAGGAAAAAAAGAAGAAAAGGAAAAGAAAATAAAAGCTAAGGCAGTGGGCAGGGATTTATAATCCCTTAAAGTTTCATTTCGATGCTCAGAAAGGAAACAAAACAAAATCAGAACGAGAAAAGAGAAAGATGAATACATTGAGAAAAATGCCAGAAAATAGAGAAAGAAAAGGAAAAGGAGAAGGAAAAAATAGAATTTTCGCCCCGAAACATCCAGTTAATGGTGCTAATTCATTATTTCAGTTTATTACGTGCGTTTGAATATATTTTAACGGCAGAAATCAGGGTATTGGACATTGTTCTAACAGTTAAATTGATAGTTTAAGGGGTTAATTGGACCCCGATAATGAAATTGATTATACATTCGAACTCAGGGAACTATGAGCTACCTATAAATGTAATTTTTTAGGGTTTGGTTATGTGATTTTGAACGATGTACATAGGCCTGGACTGTTTATTGCCTATGCGAACCGGGTGTCGAGTTCCTACCCGGATTGTTCTAAAACGTAAGGAATGAAGCCCTTAGCCTTATTTGATATATATTTCTACTTATTGAATATAGTGAGATCGTTTGACAGTGAATCCAAAGGACAAAGAGATTGTTGAATAGCAGTGCTAACTTGGGAATAAGGTAAGTGATTATATCCATTTCTTTGGAGGCCCTTGGCCTTGTGGATATTCTACCACGTGTTCCTTACGTGTGTAGCTGCCGATAGGCGTACTCATTACGCCTTAGCTTTGAATTTACATTGTATAATATATGTTATGTCCTGTTGTTGGTATTGTATAGAGCATCTGAGCATTGTACTCTGGTTCTGAGCTTGACATGTACTTCCTGGTAGTCGATGAGAGTCCCGCGCCGGTGAAGGGTTATTATTGCATGATACCACATTCATATGTATTATGTATCTAGTTATGGGCTGCTAGGTCAGATACTGAGTACAGGAGTATTCCGCCTCAGCTTTATATTATATCGGGTGCAGGAGTATTCCGCCCCAGGAGCAGGAGTACTCCACTCTTATGTCAGATATTGAGTGCAGGAGTATTCCGCCTCAGTTATACATTATATCGGGTACAAGAGTATTCCGCCCCAGAAGCAGGAGTATTCTGCTCTTATGTCAGATACTGAGTGCAGGAATATTCCGCTCAACTTTACATTATATCGGGTACAGGAGTATTCCGCCCAGAAGCAGCAGTATTCCGCTCTTATGTTAGATACTGAGTGCAGGAATATTCTGCCTCAGCTTTATATTATATCGGGTGAAGGAGTATTCCGCCCCACGAGCAGGAGTATTCCGCTCTTATGTAAGATACTGAGTGTAGGACTATTCTGCCTCAGCTTTATATTATCTCAGGTGCAGGAGTATTCCGCCCCAGGAGCAGGAGTATTTCACTCTTATGTCAGATACTGAGTGCAGGAGTATTCTGCCTCAGCTTTATATTATATCGAGTGCAGGACTATTCCGCCCCAGGAGCAGGAGTATTCCGCTCCAGTTAGTTATTAGATTGTATTCCCCTCGAATGCAGGAGTATTCCGCTTTGGGACGGGATTACGGGCATATTTGGCCCCATTGCATCATACTGCATTAATTTCATCTCATCTCACCGGTTGTTGTGTATTATGTGACTTAGTGCGATGTTTTGTGTATGTATCATGTATTTCTAGTTGTGGATATGTTTGTAGCTCGTATCCCTGGTGGTTTATGAGTTTATGGTTTCATTCGTGTTTTTAGCTATTATCTAGCTCTGCCTTTTTATAGTTGAAACAAGGTGGATTTTTTTTATGTATTTTCTTCTCCCTGGCTAGCTATCCTATTCTTTGAGGTGGCTACTCTGCTCCACTTATCGAGTCATTTTTACTCACCCTTGTTTGTTGTTTGTTTCGTGTCTATTTATTTCGTTTCGGCAGGTTCGCTCCAGGATTGGGTTTGCCACGTTGTTAAGGAGCGAAGACGACTTCAGCTGTCAGGGTAAGCTAGCTTTTGTTCAAGATAGCCAACAGTTTTATATTTATTATTTCAGTTGAGTTTTGCTCCCATCAGGAGGCGTATGTATTCTTTTGTACTCTTAGATGTCTAGTTTGGATAGCCCGAAACCTAGTTTGTTGGGTAGTCAGTTGTAACTTCTTTTGTACATCTTAGGTATAGCTATGTTTGTATCTCTTTAGGTCTTATTTCTTATCTGGAAGTTGATTTTATGTTTATTTTTGTGAATTCAATTCAGAAGGGTTCGTCCGACGGGTCTAGGGGAGGATGTCGGGTGCTCGCACGGCCTAGTCAAAATTCGGGTCATATCACCTCTGGCCCAAATATTAACCAACCCGGACCATTCCTTGTTTATAAATATCAAAATATTGCGATTTTAGGCATTTTCCCCCAAATCTACAAAATACCAAACCTTTGCCAATTTTGTATTAGCCGCCGGAAAAGAGAAATCTGCCAGTCATCGCCACAGCTCCGGTGGACTGCCACCATCGGACCGCCGTACCACCATCACCAGAAAATACATATTTTGAATCCCCTTTTCCTCATCTTTCAATTTATAGGCATGTTTTCACATAAAGACTCTCAAATCGATGATCGGGCTTTGAAGTGACAGTGAAACTTGAACTCCAGCGAACCTTACATATTCGGCCTCCTTTAGTTCTCCTGTACTCATTTATGGACTCGATTACCCCTGAAAACCCCTCCCTGTGTTAAACCCCAAAATCAGCGGCGAGATTATTTGGTTTGGTGGTTCGTTAATGTTGAGTTGGTATGGAGACGCAACAGTTCCGATGTCGGAGCTGGAACATGACTGTGATGGCTCGTGATGAGGAGTTCAAGCCGAGTTAGTAGAGTGTGGAGGCGTGAGGTAAGGTGAGTTCGTGGAGGTGCTGCGATAGTTGATATGAGAACAGCAAAGCAGGGGTGTCGATGGAAAAGGCGAGACAGCGTTGATTTCGTGTTATTGGCAATGGGTTAGATAAAACTTAATCCTCACTGGTGTCTTTATCCCATGTGGTCATAAGACTTGTTTTAGTCATTAGATAACACCTGTTTAGTGGTAATATTCAGCTTAAAGTTCAAGTATATGTCTGTTTTGTATATTGAGGTGATGTTCCCGCACTTGTGCTGTTCAATGTTAGTTTGTTTAGCCGTTTGAGCATAGAAGTGACCGTCAACTTTGTCAATTTAGCTTTGAATCGTTGGTTGCAGCCTTTGTATTAGTGCTTTAGTGTACGAGTGCTAATTAGCCAATAATCTTTCTCATGTGTAGTGTCTAGCCTTTATTGTTCAGTTGTAGTAATAGCGCTTAAATCGAATCGTACAATGTGTTTGTTCAGATAAATTTGCGAATTCAGAATAAATTCATGAGCTGTTGAATGTAAATTGGTTGTGTATTAGCATGAAAGCCAGTTGATCATGGTTTGCTGTCCATTTGAGTTTAAGTGTGGAATTGATAAGTTTTGTTTTGTGTAACTCACTTATTTCTAAGTTTTTCTAGTGTTAAACCATGTTGAAGGTGCTGGAGCCGCTGGTTTTATTTCTATCACCATGAAATCTGTTTCAACTAGTATTAGTCTAGGGTGAGAATAGTTTCATCTGGTTGTATTTAGTTTGTTTGGAGTTTTGTTTTGTATTTGTCTATTTAATCCAATGCTATACACAAAATATGTCTGAGGATGAATATTTCCCATGTTATCTTAACTTAGTTGAAATTTGGTTTTAAGTCTATTCTTTAGTTATTTTAAGTGTCTAGTTAGTTTTAAGCTACGTTTCATCGGTGTGCTTTAGTTAGTCAAGTGTTGGATCATTTTAGACTTGTACTTCTAGCAAGTCCAAGATTAGAATTTGGATCTGAGTTTTATTTTGAAAGAAATCAAGAGTCAAGAAATGGGACAAAAGTGGCAGCACCTAAATAGGCTTTTGCTGCTGCTTTTTACCACATTTATTTGACTGGTAATGAGAAGCATGCTCCAAATTAAATGGGCTGAAAAACTAAAATAAAAGGTCACATGTTCTAGTACCCTTTATCTCGCCACACACTCCTCCCTTTTCTTATATATAACACTCCTGATTATCATGAAACATATATAGACATCTGAAAATAGAGGGGAGAGCTGAAGAAAAACCACCAGGGCCGGCCCTCCTATAAGGCAAGTAAAGCCACCCCTTTAGGCCCCGTATTTTTTGGGACCCCATTTTTTGTTATGTATAATAGGTTATACTACCTTCGTTTTTTAATATACGTTCATTTTTTTATTTTTATTTTTGTCAAGACAAGTGTTACCTTAAGAAATAAATATAAATTTATTTATTATTTTCTTATCTTAACCATGCAATTAAAGATATAGTAAATGAATAATTTTACTTAAATTTGATATTCGAGATTAGTAAATCAAGACAATGTGGTAAGTTATATAATCCATCAATTTCAGTTTATATGAACTTGTTTGACATGAGAAATGTTTAATAAAGAAAATAAGAGTTTTGAAACTTGTGGTCTAAACTAAATTATTAATATTTGTGTGGATATAAATCATTTCATTTTGGGAACATTGGTAAAATTGGGGTTAAGTTGTTTCCAAGTTTAGAAATATATCTTTTTTTAACGGACTAAAAAATAATTAAGATATTTTTCTTAATGGACGTGCAAAAAAGAAAGTAAAATGGACGCTTATAATGAGACTAAGGTAGTATGTAAGTTAAAATAGACGACATCTGAAGTGAAAAAGTAAGATACCTCGCAAGTTATATTAAATTGAACAAATCTTATCTAAAATTTAATATCAACAATCTCTCAAACGAGATTAAATGGATTGTCTATATTATCAATTGAGAAAGACTTATCAAAAGACATCGATTAAAAAAATTATTAATAACTTTGCATTTCAAAAAGCTAAAAAAAATAGAATTAAAACTTATATATATTATTTTTTATTAAAAAATTTAAGGCTCCTCGTTAAAATTTAACTTTAGGCCACAAAGTTCGTCGGGCCGCCACTGAAACCCACTCTAAGGAAAAAACTCAGATATGGAATTTATAGCAAAAAAAATGAGAGGAAAAGAGAGTTGAAAGAGAGTAAAAAAGTTAGAAAAAGAGAGTGAAAAACTTGGGAAGTTTAGTGAGTTTAAGTTGGAAATAAGCTGGTTTAAGAGGGTTTAACTTGCTGTCTGTTTCTGCTTTGCTGGTTCAATTTCACTGTTGGTTTGTTGGCTGCTTGGGATCTTCATTGCTTTTGGTGTTTCAACACACTAGGTATTTTTTTTTAAGTTTGCTTTACCTTGTATAAATTGTTGGCCATTTCAGGGCCTAAGTATGTATACAACAGTTTGTCTGAGATCTCTGACGTGCTAATCTTTTCCATTTAGATCTCTGACGTGCTAATCTTTTCCATTTTAGGCCTAGTTCAAGTTTTGACACAAGTTCATATCTTGGACCAGGTCCAAAGCTTTACTTCTATATTGTTGTGTTGTATGTTATATGGCATGTTTAGTATAAAAGAACAAAGATAAAATCAAATTTGTAAAGACTTGAAACAGGTTTAAAATCTAGAAAAAAAATGGATAGGCGAAACTTAGAGCTTTAAAGTAATGAAATGCATAACTTGCAGAAGCATTGTTTCTTAACAATCAAACTCCTCTTTATATATTTTATATAAAAGTGCTTTAATAAGACAATAAATAGTTTAAATAGCACATGTTAGAAATTAATAACGGTAACAGGGACAAAAGTTGTGTACCTGTTAACACCACAGCGAAAGTTGAATCTACTATCAAGAAATTGCCCCAAGTCAAACCTTGAATCACTAGGAAAAAAGGTAGGTTTCCACAAACTAAATATTTCGTTGTGTGTTACTTTATGGAGGAATTAAGAGAGAAGAAGAAGTTGTCTGATAAAAAAAAAAGACTCATTTTTCTTCTATTTAATATAAGAGCAGGGAGCAGTTTCTTTTTTTGAAGTAGTTATTCCCACTACTCACGTTCTTTTTATCAGAAGAAGTGGGATGAGTGTGGTAACTTACTTTTAACTGCTTTTTCTCATCTCTCCTATCCGGGTCGGGTCAGTCCACATGGGCGACCCAAAACCCAAGCCCAATATCCAACATCTCCCACTTCGCACATGGTGGACTGTATCTAAAACAACACCATGTCGACAACACACTTATTTCATACAAACAAATAGTTCGTGCGACCTGCGAGCATCAGGTAGAGCTATACCAAGGTTGTAACAGCTCTATGTAGAAATCAGATCACATACGAAAAAGATTCACTACTAACACGAGGATCTTTTACTCGCAATGCCACAGATATTATACGCTACTCTAATAGCTAGTTATCCGATCCCTCAACCTCGATTGAGGTGAACTCGAGTTCCTATTTAACTTTGTATCACAATTACACTTGAAACCCTCGTGGTAAATGTAATGGTCGACCTGTGAATACAAGTTAAGTTTTAAATTATTTTTAATTGTCTTTCCTTTCTACTCGAATCTATTCATTCCAAATCAGCTGCTTTCCTAGACATGCACCGCATTGCCGAATCACTCGTGACTATTAGTAACATGCTAAAGTAGCAACACAGATTGGTACTTCAAGAGACAGTAAAAGGTCAAAGGGTATTCCAATGAAAAATCATATTGATTTTTCTTAGGGTCTCACACAATGAAGAAGCAGGGATATTTTCTTCTATTACCCTATTGGTCGATCAGCACACGTGGTATGAAACACGTGCTACGGTGTTCTTGCCTAATTTGGCGCGTGTGTCTTATTTCTAAATATATAAACACCCTACAAATCTTGGTCTAGACACTTCTAAATGTCTTACCCGAGTTTTTCTTCAAGCAATCCTCAAATCCAATTTGTTTGAAAAAACTCACATCTGGCTTACAAAAACAAGTCATATAGGATATACTAATCCATAAGTCTGAAATCTAATCAAGACCGACCATTTAAACTATTTATGACATTGTACAATTCAAGGTTCTAATTGGTCTCATCTCTGCACGTTCCTCGACGTCAAAGGCGATCGCCCGTGTGAGAGAGCCGATCTCGCGACTTATTCGACACACTTATCACAAATAAATTCCATCACATGCACATGAGATTTAATACAAACTCAATAATATATATATATATATATGAGTATAACATTCAAATTGTTCTACAATACTTAAATTTAGTCATATCCTATGCAAACCTAGAGCCATTACATGTTTCTCAAACTGGTCTCTAGATATTGCCTTTGTAAAAGGATCAGCTACCATTTTTAGTGTAGGCATGTATTGTATTGGAACTTCACCACTTGCAACTATGTTTCTCAAGTACTTATACTTGGTATCAATGTGTTTGGTCTTTTCATGATGCTTAGGATCTTTTATAAAATCAATAGCCGCCTGACTATCACAATATAAAATTATCAATCCTTGAGGATTCTTTGCAATATCTAGATACTCAAAGAATCTCTTCAACCAAACAGCTTCTTGTACTGCATATGTATAAGCTACAAACTCAGCTTCCATAGTTGAAAGAGCAATACAAGTTTGTTTCTTACTTTTCCATGAAATGGCCCCACCATTTAGTAAGAAAGCATATCCAGATGTTGACTTTCGTTCATCCAAGTCACCAGCCCAATCAGCATCTGTATAACCTCTCAACATCAAATCAGATCCACCATAGCATAGTGAATAATCTGCAGTTCCTTTCAGGTATCGAAATATCCTCTTCACTGCTTTCCAATGATCTCTTCTAGGATTGGATTGATACCTGCTAACTAGACCTACGGCATAACAGATATTAGGACGAGTACACAACATAGCATACATCAAGCTCCCGATAGCACTTGAGTATGGAACTCGAGACATTTCATCCTTCTCTCTTTGCGTCTGTGGACACATTTCAAGACATAAAGCTTCACCTTTCGCTACAGGAGTATCCATGGGTTTGCACTCACTCATCCGAAAGCGTTCCAGAATTTTCTTTATATATGTTTCTTGAGACAGACTCAATAATTTCTTGGAACGGTTTCTTTGGATCTTAACTCCTAGGATATAGTCTGCTTCACCCATATCTTTCATGTCAAATGACTTTGAAAGCCATGACTTGATAATCTTTAGATACTCCAAATTATTTCCAGCCATCAATATATCATCCACGTAAAGAGAAAGAATTACAAACATATCATTGGACCTTTTAACATAAATGCAATGGTCTTCATCAAACATAGTAAAATCATATGAGATCATTTCTTTATGAAATCTCAAGTACCATTGCCTTGAAGACTGCTCTAGACCATAAATAGATCTTTTTAATTTACAGACCTTATTTTCTTGGCCCTTAACGATGCAACCTACAGGTTGTTCCATGTAGATCTCCTCGTTCAATTCTCCATTGAGAAAAGCTGTCTTTACGTCCATTTGGTGTAATTCTAGATCCAAACGTGCAACAATAGCTAAAAGTAAGCGAATTGAGGTAAACTTCACAACTGGCGAAAAAGTATCCTCATAATCAATTCCTGCTTGCTGAGTAAAGCCTTTCGCTACCAGTCGTGCCTTGTATCATTCTATCGATCCATCCGCTTTACGTTTAATTTTCAGAACCCATTTGTTCTTAATTGCTTTACGCTCAGGCGGAAGATCAACTAAGTCCCAGACTTTGTTGGTTCTCATGGACTCTAACTCTTCTTTCATTGCTTTTATCCACTCATCCTTTTCCGGGCTCGATAAAGCCTCGGCAACGAAATTTGGTTCATTCACTTCCGATGCCGATACCAGAAAAACGTAATCCTCTATATCATAAGTACGTTTAGGTACACCTTTCCTGGTACTCTTTCTTAATTGAACATCAGATTCACAAGAAGGATCTTGTATTGAAAAGCTCCCACTCGGATCAGCACCATATTCTTGATCAATTAGATCATCCAATGTGTCAGAAGACACTTGCTGACCATCTGAGTTCAACATTTCATAAAGAGGCTCTCTATCATGTACTTCACCCTTCTTAGGAAAATCATTTTCTAAAAATATGACATCTCGTGATTCAATTTCAGTAACACTTCCATCCTCCATTTCACCAATAAACACATACCCTTTGGAGTGTTCTGAGTATCTTATAAAGATACATTTCTTGCCTTTAGGACCCAGTTTACCAAACTTGTTAAAAGAATCTTTTCTAAATGCAGCACAACCCCAAGGTCGTAAATAATCCAAATTTGGTTTCTGGCCAGTCCATAGCTCATAAGGAGTGGAAAGAACTGACTTAGAAGGCACTCTATAATGCATCTCCCCAAAAAGAGATAGGTAAATTAGCTTGCGCCATCATTGACCTTGTCATGTCCAATAGAGTTCTATTCATCCTTTCTGCTACACCATTTTGCTTAAGTGTATAAGGAATAGTTAATTGTCTGGTGATTCCTTTTTCATTACAAAGGTCAATAAATTGTCTTGATAGATATTCACGCCCTCTATCAGTTCTTAGAGTTTTAATACTCCTGTCTAATTTATTCTCAACTTCATTCAAGTATCGTTTGAAACACTCAAGTGCTTCAGATTTGTGAGAAATCAAATAAACATAACCAAAACGCACGAAATCATCAATAAACGTAATGAAATACAAGGCACCAGATCTTGCCTTCATGTTCATTGGACCATAGATATCTGAATGGACTAATTGCAATGGGAAGTCAGCTCTCTTAGCCTTCCTAAAAGGTTTACGTGTAATCTTTCCGGCAAGACATTGTTCACAAGTTGGCATTTCAACTTTTGAGAAAGAACTCAAGTGTCCTTCCTTAGCCAATCTATTCATTCGATCTTGCCCAATGTGACCTAATCTAGCATTCCATGTAATAATGTCAACATCGCTATTACTAGAAGAACATGCCATAACACAACGGTCCACATAATAGTCATAAGTAGAAGGATTACAACTTAACACAAAGAAACCATCGTAAAGATGTCAAGAACCATAAAAAACATTGTCTTGAGTAATTCTCACAAAATTGCGACTAAAGTTCAAACAGAAACCTAAATTAAGAAGGACAGACACAGATATTAAGTTCCGTCGAATTTTTGGAGCATATAGGACGTCATGCAACATCAAAGTACGGTCACCACGCAAGTCAATCCTGCAAGTGCCAAGACCTTTGACTTCAACCTTCGCATTGTTTCCTACATATATCCACCTTGATCCAGATGGAACTCGACGGTACTCCACAAACACTTCTCGATCACGGGTCACATGGTCGGTGGCCCCTGAGTCTACAATCCACACAGGATAAGATTCAGTTAATAAAACTGTGCTAGAAACAAATGTAGCACTCAGAGATGCGTTTTGAAATGCTACCTTTTTCAGCTCAGTGCATTCACGAGCAAAGTGTCCCGACACTTGACAGTTGTAGCATTTCATCTTGCTCTTGTCTTTCTTCTTAAAGAACCATTTTCCCTTCTTAGGGTTTGGTTTGTTTCGTTTCTGTGAGGGTCCTTCACCAGTCTCCTTGCCCTTTCCGCCTTTCCAGTTATTTTTGCGCTTGAATCCTGAAGCCTTTTTACCACTTGATTCTGCCACATAGGCAGTGGGTATAGCTTTTTGCAGCACCAAGCCGCTCATCTTCAAGCTCAACATGGCGAGCAACATCACCAAAAGTTTTGATGCTGTCATTGTGGGTCAAGTTTACTTTCAGATGTTCCCAATTGTTAGGGAGAGACCGGATCACTGCCTGAACCTGTTGCTCATCAGAGAGAATATGACCAGCACTTTTGAGTTGAGCTATCATATTTGACATCACCCTAAGGTGTTGTTTGATACTGTGATCGTGACGCTTCTTGTAAGTGTCAAATTTGATAGTCAGCTGTCTAAGGCGGGTCACAGTAGTACCCCCATATGTTTCTCTCAAATGTGCCCACATGGCATGAGCAGTAGGGAATTGTTCACATTCGTGAATGAAATCATCCACAACCGAGCTTACAATGATTCCACGTGCAGTGGCATCTTTCTTTTTTCAAGAATTGTAAGCCTCAAGATCCCTCCTATGTTGGGCAGTGTTACCCTCCTCTGGGCAAACCATGACATGGTTAATAGCTTCTAGAGCATCTTGCTCTTCCAGCACATACCACATCTTACGGCTCCAAATATCATAATTTTCGCCGTTTAGTTTGTCACCCTTGTTTAAGTCAGCAATGATAGTTTTTGATGCCATAGTCTGTTAAATGGAACAATAATCAAGTGTTTTTATTACTCATCATTCTCGCATGTGATATACACACTTAGGCAAATCAATTAAATAAAATATTAATTTTACACTTAGTATAGAATCGAAAGGTTATTATGTTTCCATTCATCATCTACAATTAAATGCTTAACTAATATTTTATAAAATCATTTCTCATAGTGTGTATTTCGTCAAGATTTTCAATTTCATGTCATACTTATTTTAATTGCCACACATATAAATAAGCAAAAAAAAAAATGAAATATTGCTAACAAATAACAAAGTTTCATTAATAAAAAAAATTACAAGTAGTTGTAGAGACGATTCTCCCACTCGGCTCAAATTTAAGAATATAAACCCAAAAAGATTCACTTGGCCAATCCTCGTGATAAATATCAGTTAAAATACTACCTAAAGGTTCTCCAAGTGAATCTACTAAAATTTCTAAGGCTTCCCAATCATAAAGTTTAATTTTGCCAATAGCATCAATTAGTGCATCTCGGGTAAACTGATAATGTTCAATTTGATCAGCTAGTGAAGCCGTAAGCCCTCTAAATTTCTTTTCTCTTTCCCTTCGTATAGCCCTTGCATCCCTTAGCACATTTTGCATCGTCCTAGAAACATCATTCCTTATAACTTCACGTCCTCGGGAATATGTCATACGACGACGTACTCTTCTACGTTGTCCTCTTGCTCGATTTCCAATACCACTCCCACTTGGAGCAAGTCGAGCTTGTCCCTGTTCAGCCATTTCTGAAATAGGAACAATGAAACAATAAGAATGGACATACCATTTAATATGACAACATATGTCACAACTTATAGAAGAATGCATGTAAGGTTTGTATACCATTATAATAGTTTGGCTATTACGAAGTCATTCGAAGAGAAACACATTTATAGGTAGAACTTCAACACTTCATATCTCACTCATTTTGAATCCGTTTATCATCATATAATATATCAACGGAAAGCTTATGATGAGTAGATTATGAAAATATATAACCCATATTTTAATTCTAAACCAGTAATTTGCAGATATCAAATTACAGAATGCAGTTTTTATAAAACTGTCCAATTTTCAGCATAACTTCAAAAATTCGTATCTTACTCGTTTTAAATCCGTTTTTGATGAATAATATATCAACGGAAAGCCTGTAATGAGTAGATTCTGAAAAAATATATGACCCATATTTTAATTCTAAACGAGTAATTTGCAGAAATCAAATTACAGAACGCAGTTTTTCATAAAACCTCACAATTTTTAGCATAACTTCAAAAATTCGCATCTTACTCGTTTTAAATCCGTTTTTGATGAATAATATATCAACGGAAAGCCCTAAACGAGTAAAATTAAAATAAAATATGTATCATGCCAAAAATTAGTTATGGGCTAGACAAATTTTAATTTTCAGACATTATATTATGCTGTTAACATTCAATCCATGACTTGGAAACAATTAACAAGAACCCTAGGATCGGATACCAATTGTTAGAAATTAATAACGGTAACACGGACAAAAGTTGTGTACCTGTTAACACCACAGCGGAAGTTGAATCTACTATCAAGAAATTGCCCCAAGTCAAACCTTGAATCACTAGGAAACAAGGTAGGTTTCCACAAACTAAATGTTTCGCTGTGTGTTACTTTATGGAGGAATTAAGAGAGAAGAAGAAGAAGTTGTCTGATAAAAGAATAGACACGTTTTTCTTCTATTTAATATGAGAGCAGGGAGCAGTTTCTTTTTTTGAAGTAGTTATTCCCACTACTCACGTTCTTTTTATCAGAAGAAGTGGGATGAGTGTGGTAACTTACTTTTAACTGCTTTTTCTCATCTCTCTTAACCGGGTCGTGTCAGTCCACATGGGCGACCCAAAACCCAAACCCAATATCCAACAGCACCTCCAAGTCCATCTAACATATGTAAACCAAGGAAGAATGACAGAAAATTTAATTAGAGCTTAAATTGATAAAGATAGTGTCTATGTCTTACATGATTAGTCAATGGTTAGAGGCGTGAAATTGAAATTGAAATAAATACCAAGGTTTACATGGAACTCATATTATCGAAGATTTGAACGGACAACATGTCCATGCATAATCTCTTATAGAGTTTCATCAATGAACGGGTAAACTTTAAAACTAAATCAAGTGTAAATGATGTCAACATTTTACATTAAAACTCACTTATGGGAGATTCGAACTGATAATATGTCCGCAGTTAGTCTCCGATAGAATTTTTGTCAATGAACGAGTGACTCTTACATAAATCAAAACGTAACAAATAAAAAAGGCAATAAAATAATAGACATAATTTATAAAGCCGGAGTGCGTAAATAAAGCAACTGTGCTTGGCACAGGACTCGAAGGTGCCTAACACCTTTCAGAAAGTCAACTGAGATCCTTATCCGGACTCTGATGCAGCCCACGAACGAGTCATAGGTGTTCTAAGTATACTATTTTGGTGAGTTGGCACACCTTTAACTTGTCAAGTGGCGACTCCGAAAATCTCTTAAATAATAGAGTACCTTGAAACACTGCCATTGTTTTAAAACTAATAATGTTAAAAAAGGGTCGTGACAGCTTGGCGACTCCGCTGGGGAAAATTAGTCATAATATTGCCATGTTTTGAATGTTACCGCTTTAATATCTATATGAATTGTATAAAAACTGTCTCCTTTTTTGAATAGTCTCTGATATATATATATATATATATATATATATATGTATAAAAACTGTCTCCTTTTTTGAATAGTCTCTGATATATATATATATATATATATATATATATATATATATATATATATATATATATATATATATATATATATATATATATATATATATATATATATATATATATATATTAACTTTCAGCATCTGGAGAAACTTCTTATACAAAATGGCCCATAATTTAGAAGGACGGTGTGTCGGGATTAAGTCTAGGACACTGTTGCCAGACAACCTCAACGGCTTTCCGCCCGGTTTGTCCACCGGTTCTGAGCCAGTCTAGATATTGTGTCACATTTTATCACCTAGAGTTAAACCTTTAGGCCCGATTTATTTACAGTCCATTTGACTTAATGAGGTGTGGTACACCAATGCTGCACTTGTCTAGACTGGCCTCCTTCATGTCAAAATGGGACTCGTGTCCTTGAAAGACACATTAGTGACATTTTTTTTTTGTGTTGCATATGTGTTGCATTTTTTTGTATTGATTTTTTTGTGTTGCATTTTTTTTGTGTTGCATATATACATTGCATTTTTTTAGTTGTCAGTTTCATGCCGTTATAGTGGCAAAATTTTCTGAACTCTTTATGTTTGGGTCTGTGTCGGGGTTTTTGTCCCGAACTTTTGAAAATATTTTCTTTTGTCGTCATTTACGCCGTTGTAATGATGAATTCTTTAGGATCTTGTGTCTAGGTCTATGTCCGAATTTTATCCCTAGTTTTAGAAAATAATTTTTTGGTCATTTTCCACGTTGTTATAGTGACAAATTTTCAGAACCTTTTTGTGTCTTTGTCTGGATTTAACTCTATATTTGAAAATAATTTATCGTCATATTACACTGTTATGCCAAATTTTTTTATAGTCGTGTCTAAGTTTGTGTTAATAGTTTGCCGCATGTATGTTATGACGTGTTATTTGTAAGTGTCTGTATATTTTTGTGTCGTCACAATGACAAATTTTTTTGAGTCACTTTTACGGGGTAAGAATAAAAGGCCCATTTTTAAAATTCTGCCCCATTTAAAAGTTTACCCGAACCTCGTGTCATGTCTTAGTTTTTCAACAAAAAAAATAAAAACAAAAAAGAGCAAATTGTGTCATGTCTGCTATTACGACATAGCCATGTGCATGCCCATTTTCGAGTCACGTTTCGAGAAATAACTAAAGGTCCATTTTCATGACCCGTTCCCGTAAGTTTTGCTTGATTTTTGTGTCAAGTTCAATTTCAAATTAAAAGTCGAGTCTCTTATGGCCATTTTTGTTTGTTTAAAGGTCAAATCAGGGTAAGGATTTTCAATTGCGATCAATTGGATCGAATTTTCCATCGATCTTTGTGCAATAATTTGACTTCTTTCAAATGTTGAGTCTTGTTATCTTCACACGTCATGTGGACCGGCTAAAGTCTTGCTAGTTATTTTTTTACTCGTGACTCATGTCTAGTTATTATTTTCGAACACATCTCGTGTAGTTGTTTAAATTTTGTCTGTCGTGTCAAGAAAATTGATACTTGCAAAAAATTAAAAAAAATTAAGAAAAGAAAGAGAAAAAGGAAAAATAAGGTCCAATCTTGTCCTTATTTCGAATTACGTGTCGCTTACATCCTTATTTTGTTTGACACGACCCATAGACAATCTATTCTGGGACACGGTCGGTACACGCGGCATATGCCATGAACCTTTTCGCGATGATGCATAACAACATTATCTTGTCAGCGTGTGCTTTTGCGCTAATCCAAATTGTTTGCCATTAGCATTTGGAGTTATGCGGTAGGTGAACGTTCTGGCAACATATCACTCGTACGCAATAGGATCAAAAACACTTGTAACATTTGAGACCAGTGTCCAGGAACTCCCTACACAAGAAGATGAAATTTTGATCGAGGAGGTCCAAAGCTTGAAACAGTTTTTGGTCGACATGCATCATGCAATGACCATAGGACAGACAGCTCCTCCCAAGCCAGCCATCTTGCATAGGGTTGTACAAACAACGGTCTTGCACGCACCAGGCACGTCTACGACAGTTAAGGATCTGTCATATCTCCCTGGTTATGGCCCTGTACATGGTGTAACAGATGAAGCTGAAGTGTGTACTCATGCACAACGCCCACAACAAGGACAACATGGCCCACCCCAAGTTCCAGTCAAAGCATTCACAGTACCTAGGGGACCTACTTTGCAATGGTCGAACATCGACCAACAGTTAAGGAACCAGGATCAACAATTCGGTCAAGCTCAGGGGAATATTCTTCGACAAACTGAGTCATATGATCAAGGGCGCCGTCTAGAATCACATATTGATGTCGATAGGTTGGGAAAGATAGAAGGGAATGATTTTGCTCGAAAATTGAAAAGCTTGGACCAACTATGAAAACATACAGGGGCACGAAGGAAAATCTAATGTTTCATACAAAGACCTGTGTTTGTTCCCTCATGTGCCTTTACCTGAAGGTTTCATTGTGCCTAAATTTGATTTGTGCATCGGAAAAGGTGGCCCTAGGATCCATCTGAATATTTACCTTAACAAAATGAGAGGGTTTGGGAAATATGAGTTGTTGATGACATACTTTGCTGACAATTTGGGAGGACCGGCAACAGAATGGTTCATCTAGAAAAATGTTTCAAAGTGGGTTACTTTTGATGACATGGCCAATGTCATCCTGAATCACTTTGAGTTCAAAATGGAGGTTGTTCCTGATCGCTCTTCTTTGAAGATGATCACAAAGAAACCAAATGAAAGTTTCAAAGAGTATGCCTACAGATGGCGTGAACAGGCGGCACGTGTCAGCCCTTTGATACCAAATGAGAAAATGGCTGAAGAGTTTGTCGAAGCACTCGATGAGACGTACTACCAAGCGATGGCTTCTGTTTTGGGAAACAATTTAGTAAAGCAGTGTGAGTTGATGAAATGATTTAAAGAGGAATCAAGAACGGCAAAATTGTTAGTCAAACAACTCTGAGAGCCACTACCCATGTATTGCAATCTGATTTGATTGGTCTTGTCAAGAAAAAGGAAGATGATGTGGCAATGGTAGCTTCAGCTCCGCAATTGTGGAATGAGAAAAGATAGAATCAGGCACATTCATACCAAGCTCCACAAATACACCCTCCACAACACTACTATCCCCACAAAATCCACATTACTCTATTCCTCCACATCAATACTCAGTCCATATAGCACAACTATATGTTCCAACACCTTCCCACCTGCAATGGCGTGCTCCAACCCCACATCTTATATATAACACTCACCAAGCTACCCATAATCATTATCAAGCTCCACCAAATCTTCCTTACCAGCCAAGAAGGCCTCATGTTTTCCGCCCAAGTTCTTATCATTGGAAGAAGCCACAAGAGGGAAAAATAGGTTCACGCCAATTGGAGAATCTTACTCCAGCCTTATTCAAAAGCTCCAGGACTAAGACATGCTCAAGCCTATTGCTGGAAATGTGCCTCCTACAGCAAAGGTAGACCGACCTCGTGAATGTGCTTACCATTCAGGCACATTAGGGCACGCCATGAATGATTGTCTTCATCTCAAGAATGCGATCAGATTCTTGTCGAGGGGTCAGAGATAACAGATATCGTGCATAACGCATTGCCAATACATGAGGCATAAGTGAAGTAAATTGGCCCTGACTTGCGCTTGGTTATTTTAGGGTTATAACCCAAGTGCATTTATTTTCCTTGTTTTGATGTTCAAACCCTTCTATTTTTAATTCAGCGAAAAGCGAGATCTTGTCGTCTCAACATTTCATCTTTATTTGTTCTTGATCTCTTCTTTAATTTTCTATTCTTGTGTTTTATCGGCCTTAATAACATGGCATGTTTGTGGAATCACGTCTTGACCGAAACACGCGGTATGAAATTGTGTTAAATTGGGAATCAATCAATAGTCATCAGATGAGGGAGATGTATGGAAAGTGCAAGATTCTGCGCGACGATTCTGGTTGAAGTTGAAATACCATTTTTAGGATTGTCGTCGAAGTAGAAATCAAGGACATCTAGGTCAATCAGTTTGTTGGGGCATATTTGTGCGAGACATTCTCGGGTTAGGATGACGAACGTCTTTCATTTTCGCTACCTAAATACTATACCAATTTGTCAGCCCTTTGAGCTTTGTGTCTTTTCTTTCAGCTACCCTACTTTGGAATCAATGTTAACTTGTGAAAAAAAGTGAAAAAATGGAGAAAGACAGAAAATAAAAAAAAAAAAAAACGAAAAAACAACACAAAAGGCTAGCATTAAGTTTCTAGAGCTAGGTCCGACCTGATTCCTCTCAAAAGGATACGTAGCCAACCATTTGGGTGTGGTCATAATAAGGGAAAGTTTATTTTTCCTCTGTTTCAAATTGACGAAAAACTTGCATCAAAGTTTGCGGCCAATACAAAGAAAATTGAAGGTCCATTTTATCTTAAACTGGGATAGAAGTTTTTATTATTATTTTTAAGAAAAGGGAGAAATTTAATAGCCCTATTTTCTTTGTGTGTATCCTAGGGGAAAAAATACAATGTCGCCCTGCTTTTCAGTTTCATATAAAAAATAATTAATGATCCCCTCCTTTTCAGTATCATATCGGGGAAAAAGCTCAATAGTCCGTGGGTTTAAAAAATTGACTCAAAACTTGCCTCAAATTTGCGGTCCATTTAGAAAAAACTCAAGGACCCCAATTTCAACTAAACTGGGGCAACATTTTGTCGTTATTTTCAAGGAAATTGATTCCAAAGGTTGTACAGTCACCCTAAACATCTCACGAGATGCTTTCATATCATTTTCATAATAAAGAGAAAAACTTAAAAATCCATAGTTTATACTAAACTGGGGCAGAAGTTTATTTTATTTTTAAAAGGATGATTTCAACGGTTATAATGTTTCAACCAGTCGTCTCATGAGATATTTTTTGGAGATTTCTTAGTCCAACCAATCCCAACGGTCCAAATAAAGACCTTTCTGACCAATCTTTGAGAATGTCACGCCACGTGTACCATCTTAAGACAAGTTGGCTCAGAGAAGTATGCATTTTTTCTTCGATCAAAGCAATCAAGAGATGCGAGTACGATGGCCATAAGGACAGATAGACTATAAAGAATTTGCAAAGAGGTCGTTGAAAGAAAAAAGAGAAAAAAAAGAAAGAGAAAAGAAAAATGAATCCTGTTGCTGAAAACCCAAAAGGGCGCCACAGGACAACAATGAGAAAAAGAACAAAGAAAGAGGCTAGTCGGTGAAAACCCGAAAGGGCGCCACTAGTCAAATGAGGGCATTAAACTTGACGTCAAGTTGCGGCAAAATGAGTCATCGCCTCCAAATTATTAAATTGGGGCAAAATCGAGCATAGACCGTGTGAATGAAACAAGAATTTGATTTCAAGATGCATGTCATGTTTAATAAGGTTGTCATTTTACCTATGAATAATTTTTTTTCTATTTCTCAGGGACATCTTTCGTTTCATGTCTCCTATTTAAGTTTCTTCAATTCATCTTTCCTTTACTCTTTTCTTCACTTCACACCATTGATAATATTGATACAAGTAAAAAGAAAGTTTGGCAAAATCTGTTTACATGTTTTATAATTATACCAGATCGTTGTCAAGATCTGAACGAGCAATGGAAGCCTGTGCCGCACCTCGGCAACAAGAATAACCCTCCAAGACTGTATCATGAAAAGTCACCATGGAACGACATGTTATTTCTACAAGTGCTTGACTGAAGATTTAGAAGAACGTTTGGAATTGAATACCTTTTTATTGGGAGATCAGAAACAGATCAACAATATCAAGATATTGTTCGTCTGAAATTACTTTGAAGAGCAGAACAAGAACCCCCAAACTTACTTGCAAAGACATAATTCAGGGGCTCTTTAGCCCCGATGAAAATGCTAGCGTGATATTTAATACGTCGCCGACAAGAGCAAGGACCACTCGAATTGGGAGCAGCTTTACTAAGTTTCAGACGAAACCACATTTTGCAAAATGGTCAGGGTTTTCAATCTTCAGACAAGATCTCATTAGGATAATGGGTCAGAGTTTGGAGCTTTAGTCAAAGTCACATGTGAGAAAAGGGTAGAATCTTCAGCTTCGAGACAAAAGTTCATCATGGGTGGGTGAACAGAGAAGATACGACCACCAGAAAGGTATGAACCTAAAAAACGAGCCCTCCCGAGAAAATGTAGAAATTCATTTCAAGTCAGTTTTCTCTCAAAGATAGCAACCACATCCTTTTCAAGTTAGTTTCTGCTCAAAGATATCAACCACTTCCTTTTCATGTCAGTTTTTGCTCAAAGATAGCAACCATTTCCTTTCAAGTCAATATCTGCTAAAAGATAGCAACTATCTCTTTTTCAAGTCAAGATCTGCTCAAAGATAGCGATCATTTTCATTTCAAGTGAAGATCTGCCCAAAGATAGCAGTCATTTCTTTTTCGAGTCAAGATCTGCTCAAAGATAGCGATCATTTCCTTTTCAAGTCAAGATCTTCTAAAAGATAGTGATCATCTCCTTTTTGAGTCAGTTTCCGCTCAAACATAAGTGACCATTTCCTTTTTAAGTCAAGTTCCGCTCAAACATAAGCAGAAATTTTATTTTTAAGTCAAGACCCACTTAAATATAAGCGATCATTTTCTTTTTAAGTCAAGGTCCGCTCAAATATAAGTGACCATTTCCTTTTCACGTCAAGACCTGCTCAAATATAAGCGGTCATTTTCTTTTCAAGTCAAGCTCCGCTCAAATTTAAATGGTCATTTCCTTTTCAAGTCAAAGTCCACTCAAATATAAGAGACCATTTCCTTTACAAATCAAGGTGCGCTCAAATATAAGCGGTCATCTCTTTTTTTAAGTCAAGACTCGCTCAAATATAAGCGGTCGTTTCCTTTTCCAGTCAAGGTCCGCTCAAATATAAGCGACCATTTCCTTTCAAGTCAAGACTCACACAAATATAAGCGGTCATTTTATTTTCAAATCAAGGTCCGCTCAAACATAAGCGAAAATTTCCTTTTCAAGTCGTCCCGATCAAATATAAACGGTTATTTTATTTTCAGGTTAAGACCCGCTAAAATATAAGCGGTCATTTCATCTGCAAAACGAGATCACTCAATTATAAACAACATTTTTCATCTTTCAAGTTAAGATCTGCTCAAACATAAGCGTCTAGTCAATGTTTCAAGATAAGACCCACTTGGATAATGGGAGCCTCATTTCACAATTGAGATGCGACCAACCAGTTGAAGAAGTGACCAGTCTATCATCATTGGAAAACGGGAAGATATAGTCTAGGAGTTGTAATTTTTACAATTTTCAATGTTGTAATTCCAATTTTCTTTGTAAAAGCAATGACCACCAGCCAGAAACCAGCAACATAGCAACCAGTGACCAGCAGCAGCAGCCTCAGTGTGTTAGAAGTGTCTTATATTAGTCCCAATATATTAGAAGTATCTAGCGTCCGTCCTGGTGTGTCAAGTAGCGTCTGGTTTAATTCCATGAAAGTCTAGAAGAGTCTAGCATTTGTTTGTTTGCGGTAGTCCTGGCTACCGCTCGTGAGGAACTACACTGACATGATTCCTTAGTTCGAGGATATGTAGGTAGCCCTGTAGTTAGGGTACAGTCACAATTTTGCAAAGCATGCTCTTGGCTAGAACCAAAGTCAAAATTAGTTGTTGACTACGTCTTTGTCCGAAAACTCTTCATGGTCTCGAACAAAGAGGGGCAGCTATAATCACCTAGTTTTTGCACAAGTACAAAAAATTATGCAAATAGTTGTGTTAATTATAATGTGATTTTTGCTATATTTTACCCTTTTATTTAGCCACTTTTAGTCTAATTAATGAGTAGAAAAATACAAAAAAATATACATTTGTGATGTGATTAAGTGTTTCACTGTGATTATAGGTGAATTTATTGTGCTTTTAAGATCTCATTTAGTATTTGTAATAAAAGAATTGTTAAGTTTATGTAATGACCCGATATTTAACAAGTTTTATATTTTCTAGTTATTCTGTTAGTTTCGCTTCATTTATTTTAATTATTATTATAGATAATTACTTATATAAATTATGAGTTGGAAGAAGGGTTAGAGATATAATTTGGGGTAACTCTTGGACCAATTAAATATTTTTCTTATTAGTTGGTATTTAAATAAAAACATAAATAAAATAATAGGGGAGGAGTTGTGTTTGCACGTTCCTTCAACTCCCCTGACTCATTAGCGTTACAAATATAGAATTAGGTTTAAGAGTAGAGAGAAAGGGCCTTATTTGGAGAAGTAATCTTGCGGCTAAAGCTTTGAAAAAGGGACTTGAAAAGTTTAAGAAACTGACCAAGGGTTTCATACTAGTTGTGTTGGTGCTATGCACTTTCAGTGAAGGTACTTGTCAGGTATGGATTTTACTACTTTGGTATGAATTTGTCAATAAAAGATTGTACTTGTTTCATGCTTAGTAGATAACGAAGTACTGCTCCCGTTTCTTTATCTCTTTTTATTAATAGTTTGGTTAATAGGTAAAACAGTCATTGAATAATCTTGAAGGAAGTGGTATCGCAATGATGAGTATATGATTGCATTAGTACTAAAGGTCAACTGGATTTAAGGTTTGGTGTGAACTTGGTCATCAATTTTTCTGAAATTTTCTTTATACAAAATATATTGATGAGTTGGAAGTAAAGAGTTACTAAACCAATCCTTATTTTAGGTGAATTTTGATGGAACTTAGGTGTGGTATTGTATCTGCTCTCGTCTTCTTCTTCTTCATAAAAAGTTAAATTAACTCACGGCTATTGAATTTGACATAGTGGCTACTTGTTCATTATAGTTTTTGAAAGATCTTACTGAGTAGCAAATTATTTAGTAGCGAGAGTTAGAAATATTATTTTAATAGTACTATTTTTGGATTAGATTTTGTTCATATTCAGTCCGCATGTATCTTAAATTATTAACTGGTTTTATCCTCCAGCTCATGTAATTTATATAATAGATTGGTGTCTATCCTAAGCATCAGAAATATAAAATTGAGAATTTGTGCCAATAGTCTAAGTTAATTCTGTATTTCATTCTTTTAATTAGAGCGAGACCGTTTGGAGGAGATTCAGTGAGGAAAAAGAATTGTTGAGAAGTGGTTTGCTTCTTCGGATAGAGGTAGGTAGTTCTATCCATTTCTTTGGTAGAACTAGTACACGCGGGATATCGTACATACGTTCCTTGTATATGCACTGCCCTAGGTGTAACCATTTACACCTTTTCGTTGTGTTTAAATCTTTACTTGGAATATGTATTATTTTCCTGGATTGTGTTTACTCCTGGTTGTTGTTTAAAGTATTGCGAGTTATGTGCTTGTTTGACATGAAAATTTATGATTACCTTGATATGTCGGAGTTGGTCCAATTGATAATGTTTCCGAGTTTGTCCATTTGATAGGAACTAGTCTACCCACCTACTAAGTCCTCTTGACTTACGTTATTTTCTTTATTATTTTTATTATCTGTTCGGGCAGATACGGTTCCGAGCACCAGCGAGCCCCGTGGCCAGAGTTGAAGATTTTTCTATTGATCAGTGTTGAGCCAACCATCCTCGTTCCGTGGTGGCGCACCTTTCTATTATTTTCATTTCTGTCATTTATTGTTTTAGATATTCGGGATATTTTATTCAGTATTTATCTTATAGATGTTCATGGCTTATGATAGAGGACTAGACCTTTCATTTGTATTTTGGGACATTCCGCGTATTTCAGTAATAAAAATCACAGTTTGAATTTTATTATTATTTTTTAATTTTACTGAGATTAATCGTTAATATAGCGAGTGGGTTCGCCCAACACGACTATCCAGGATTATGGGTCGTGACAATTGGGATCAGAGCCAAGGTCTAGTATCCTGATAAGTCATGAACAGTGTCCAATAGAGCCTCGTTAATCGGTACGGAGACGTCTGTACTTATCTACGAGGGGCTATGGTCATATTTAGTGAAAATTTCCATTCTTTCATTCCTTTTCTCCAGCGTCGTGCTTTGAAAATAAAAGATAAATTTTTTTGATGTTTGTTCTCACAATTGCGAAGGTTCGTTTTTATAGCTAGACTTTGACGAATTTGGAAGCATCATAATGAAGGCAAGAAATTTCATATATCGAATGCAAGGTTCGTGGATTCAAAATGAGATTCTGGTTTCAGACTGCTTTGACATCAATAAATCAATAAGGGCACAAGGTAATGGTTTTGACTATATTGCGGTGTGATAAACTTTTGTTGATATTGTTGTTCACTATACGGATTTCATGATTTAGAGTAATACTCTTCGGAATGATGTTTCAATGGAAATTTCTCTTAATAGCGGTATAAAGTTGGACTCTTGCAAGTTTATAAATTGTATAAGTTAGGTTCTTGGAATTAGAAATGTGAAAGGGGAGTTAGCAGGGCCATATAAATCGTTTCGTGTGGTGGTTTTGAAAGCAGTTTGAAAAATGAAAAATTACACTAGTAGAATTCTCTAAACTTCGCATGGGAAAGTGTTTGTTTAAGATAAACGAAATCTTATTATATCCTTGCCATTGAAGATGAGTTCATGGAAAGTTTCAGAACATATTGTTTCATCCCTTTGTGCATGTGTGTGTCTTGGTATGTGTTGTGCTAGACACAACTTAAGTTTGGAGAGATTGACGAGATATTGATGGTACAACACCAAGGTTGTACAAGGTCAGAGTGTAGTTTCCTTACATAATTTATTGATTGGTTTTGGTTTCAAGTGGGGGAGTCATGTGGGTAACTAAGTTGAACCAGACTTGTGCAGATGTGATTATCATCATTGGATCGAGCTCCATTGGTTTCAATGAATCTTCATACTTTTATATAGGTGGTGGTGTGAGTTGTGTGCACCTTGATAATCTTTAGAAACTTATTAGAGGCTCTTGAATGAGGAACGAGATTTGACCAGCGTGTGTAGTCTTAGCTCAGGGCTTGGATGCTTTTGTTGGTTAGTTTCGTCTTGATATGGTTGACCTTCTCCTTCTAGCGAGATGTTTATTGAATATTAGTATTCTATCAAATGCTACCAGAATTGGTTGGACAATCGGTATCAAATGTTTCACATATCTTTTGTTGGTTAGGGATTCTATTATTGAGTTTCGTTTACTGATTAGCTTTGGTTTTTTTTCTTTTCTCGATGACTTGGTGAGTATTCTACAAGTAGGTATAGTAATTTTTGGAATCATTTCTATGTCAGGATGACTTGTTGCATCTGTTACAGCTTGATTGTGTTCTCTTCAAGATTCACTCGAGATCTTGATAGCATTAGTTGGAGATTCGGTAATTGAATATCTTGAGTATATTTTTTTAGGACTCTAAGGGGTAATATGAGTTTCTAGTATATCATTTGAGCATACAAAGCTTGATTTAATTTGTGGGTTTGATGTATCGAGTTTTCAAGCTTTGCTTGGGTTTTTTGATGCTTATAGTTAGTAATGACATCTCATTGTACCCCGTGAATGTATCAAGGCTCGTTGCACAGTAATTGAGTTAGTTCAAAGTTGGACATGATCAACATATGTGAGGATTCATAGTACCTTGGGTTTTGGTAGATATATATTGGCTTGTTAAGGAAGGGGTTAATTTTTATGGTTTATTGAAACATGAATTGACCTTTTGGTTTATTGAAACATGGATTGACCTTTTGGGTATGCGGCCTATCTCTGTTCCTCCTTATTGCAGGATTTATTTAGTTAAGAATTTATCAAACCTAGTGTTTCATCTTGAGGAGCTCCAATATTGTTTGTTAAGAAAATGATGACTTGATGCGAACGTGTATTGATCATAGACAGCTGAACAAGGTTATGATTAAGAATAAGTATTCGTTGCTTCGTATTGATAACTTATTTTATCAGTTGGAGGGAGCTAAGTTCTTTTCTAAGATTGACCTGAGATCTTACTTGGATTTATTTGTGATCGCCTTTAGTACCAATATCTTGATTTATTCTCGTAGCCGAGAGGATCACCAGGAGCACTTGAGAGTTGTTCTTCTGACACTTCGGGATCAACATCTTTATGACAAGTTCTCCAAGTATGGATTCTGGTTAGATTATATGGCATTCTTGGGTCACATTATGTCTAGTGGAAGAATATAAAGTTAACCAGAAGATAATTGAGGCAGTTCAGAATTGGCCACGAATAATATTGGATTACTGACAATTTCAAAATATGCGGGGTATTACCAACGATATGAGTTAATTAAGGATCATGGTCTTGCCATTCATTATCACCCCGGGAAAGGCCAATATGGTAGCTGATGTGTTGAGCCGGAAGTCTATGGGTAGCCTTGCCTATTTAAATATTGATATAAGCAGTTGGCAATTAAGTTGCAATCTTTGACTAACTAGAGGGTTAGAGTATTCAGCCCAACACCTGGCAGAGTATTTGCTTGTATGATGACCCAGTCTTCTCTCACCAATCAGATTAAGGAGAGACAATATGAGGATTCTTATTTTCTAGAGTTGCAAGATCATGCCCTAAGTGGGGGAGTGTCAGAGTTTACAGTTGGTGATGATGGTGTCTTTCGTCTCAATGGTTATTTGTGCGTTCCTAATATTGATTATTTAAGGCAGTTAGTATTGGAGGAGGCACACAATTCGCAGTATTCCATTCATCCCGGTACCACAAAGATGTATCATGATCTTCGTGAGTTATACTGGTGGAGGAGAATGAAGAAGGATGTTGTTGAGCACGTCTCTCGATGCTCAAACTGTCAGCAGGCCAAATACGAGAATAGAAGACTTGCAGGTTTATCTCAGGCATTACCTATTCCCGAGTAGAAGTGGGAAATGTTCACTATAGACTTCGTTGCTCGTTTGCCTAGGACTTTGAGACAGCATGACTCAGTTTGGGTGGTGGTTGATAGACTTACCAAGTTTGCTCACTTTATTGCAGTATAGACTACCTATTCAGCAAAAAAGTTGGCCCAGATTTTCATTGAGCAGATTATTTGATTGCATGGTACTCCACTTTTTATTATTTTTGATAGAGGCTCTTAGTTCACAACACAGTTTTGGCAGTCATTTCAGCGAGAGTAGGGCACTAAAGGATCAGCTTAATAGTGTATTTCACCTACAGATAGATGGCCAGTCAGAACGGACTATTCAGATATTAGAGGATATGTTGATAGCTTGTGCGTTGGACTTTGGTAGTCATTGAGATGACCACTTCCCCTAGCAGAATTTGCTTATAAGAATAGCTACCAGCCTTCGAATAAGATGGCACCGTTTGAGGCTTTGTACGGGCGTAGGTGTTGCACCCCAGTTGAATGGTTTGAGTCTTGTGAGGTGCATGTTTTGGGTCTAAATTATGTGCAATAGACTATGTATAAGGTTTTGAATTTTTTGGGATTGTTTACAGACTGCTCAAAGCAGGCAGATATCTTATGCAAACTAAAGGAGCGGGACTTGGTGTTTATGAAGGGTGCTCTAGTTTACTTGAGGGTCTCACCGATGAGGGGTGATGAGATTTGGGATGAAAGGCAAGCTGAGCCCTCATTTCATTGGCCTGTTTGAGATTGTTCAACGTATTGGTAATGTTGCTTATAAGCTTGCCATACCTGATTCGATGCCGGTTCATCTAGTTTTTCATGTTACTATGCTTCGTAAGTGTGTTCATGATCCTACACATGTTATGGAGGCGAATACAATTCAGTTGGATGCGAACCTAGCTTATGAGGAGGTTTCGGTTGCTATAGTGGAAAAGAATACTCGCAAGATGAGATCAAAAGAGATTCCCTTAGTAAAGGTACAGTGCGAAACTATCCACGTGATGAGGCTATTTGGGAGATTGATGCGAGTATGCGTGAGAAATATCCTCACTTGTTTGAGACTTCAGGTATGTATCATGATACTTGGCTGGTTCAGATATATTTACGTCTTTTCTCTATTACTTCTTGTGCAATCGTGCGGGACCAAGATTCTTTAAGTGGGTTCTTGAGAGTTAGTCAGTTATAGATATCAAGACTGACTTCAAGTATCGTTCGAGGACGAACTAGAGTTTAAGTGGGGGAGAATGTAATGACCCGATATTTAACAAGTTTTATATTTCCTAGTTATTCCGTTAGTTTTGCTTCATTTATTTTAATTATTATTATAGAATAATTACTTATGTAAATTAGTTGGAAGAAGGGTTAGAGATATAATTTGGGGTAACTCTTGGACCAATTAAATATTTCCCTTATTAGTTGGTATTTAAATAAAACCACAAATAAAATAATAGGGAAGGAGTTGGGTTTGCACGTTCATTCAACTCCCCTGACTCATTAGCATTACAAATATAGAATTAGGTTTAATAGTAGAGAGAAAGGGCCTTATTTGGAGAAGTAATCTTGCGGCTGAAGCTTTGCAAAAAGGACTTGAAAAGTTTAAGAAATTTACCAAGGGTTTCATACTAGTTGTGTTAGTGCTACGCGCTTTCAGTGAAGGTACTTGTCAGGTATGGATTTTACTACTTTGGTATGAACTTGTCAATAAAAGATTGTACTTGTTTCATGCTTAGTAGATAACGAAGTACTGCTCCCGTTTCTTTCTCTTTTTATTAATTGTTTGGTTAGTAGGTAAAACAGTCATTGAATAATCTTGAAGGAAATGGTATCGCAATGATGAGTATATGATTGCATTAGTACTAAAAGGTCAAATGGATTTAAGGTTTGGTGTGAACTTGGTCATCAATTTTTCTGAAATTTTCTTTATACAAAATATATTCATGAGTTGGAAGTAAAGAGTTACTAAACCAATCCTTATTTTAGGTGAATTTTGATGGAACTTAGGCGTGGTATTGTATCTGCTCTCGTCTTCTTCTTCTTCTTCATAAAATGTTAGGTTAACTCACGGCTATACAATTTGACATAGTGGCTACTTGTTCATTATAGTTCTTGAAAGATCTTGCTGCGTAGCAAATTATTTAGTAGTGAGAGTTAGAAATATTATTTTAATAGTACTATTTTTGGATTATATTTTCTTCATATTCAGTCCGCATGTTTCTTAAATTATTAACTGGTTTTATCCTCCAGCTCATGTAATTTATATAATAGATTAGTGTCTAAACCTAAGCATCAGAAATATGAAATTGAGAATTTGTGCCAATAGTCTAAGTTAATTCTGTATTTCATTCTTTTACTTAGAGCGAGACTGTTTGGAGGAGATTCAGTGAGGAAAAAGAATTGTTGAGTAGTGGTTTGCTTCTTCGGACAAAGGTAGGTAGTTCTATCTCTTTCTTTGGTGGAACTAGACGACACGGGATATTGTACATACGTTCCTTGTATATGCACTGCCCTAGGTGTAACCATTTACACTTTTTCGTTGTGTTTAAATCTTTACTTGGAATATGTGTTGTTTTCTTGGATTGTGTTTACTCCTGATTTTTGTTTAAAGTATTGCGAGTTATGTGCTTGTTTGACATGAAAATTTATGATTACCTTGATATGTCGGAGTTGGTCCAATTGATAATGTTTCTGAGTTTGTCCATTTGATAGGCTCGGAGTTGCTCCACTATCTATTTTAGAGTTGGTACACTGGATAACCTCGGAGTTGGTCCACTATCACATCTTTTTGGAGTTAGCCCACATATTCTGCTAGTTTATGAATTCAGTTAAATTGTTGGTTCTTGAATGAGATTTATTGATGTTGAATGGTTTAATTGGATGAACTATTTGGACAGCAAATTATAACATGTTTCTTTTTCTCCCTCCTCTATTCTGTTAATTTATTGCTTAGACTAGTTTCCTATATTTCATAAGAACTAGTCTACCCACCTACTAAGTCCACTTGACTTACGTTATTTTCTTTATTGTTTTCTTATTATCTATTCGGGCAGATACGGTTCCAAGCACCAGTGAGCCCCGTGGCTAGAGTTGAAGATTTTTCTATTGATCAGCTGTGAGCCAACCATCCTCATTCCGTGGTGGTGCACCTTTCCATTATTTTCATTCCTGTCATTTATTGTTTCAATCATTCGGGATATTTTATTCAGTATTTATTTTATAGATGTTCATAGCTTATGATAGAGGACTAGACCTTTCATTTGTGTTGTGGGATATTCCGCGTATTTCAGTAATAAAAATCACAGTTTGAATTTTATCATATTTTTTTTAATATTATTGAGATTTAATTGTTAATATAGCGAGTGGGTTCGCCCGATGGGGTTAGTTCGGGTGCCCTCACGACTATCTAGGATTATGGGTCGTGACAGTTTTTAAAGTTTTGAATTGTGTGCTAAAACTTAAATTAATAGCCATTGGAGCTCAAGAATTCAAACAAAGAAAAGGAGAGCTGCCCACTGGCCCAAATCTTAACCGACACGGCCCATTTGTTGTGTATAAATATCAAAATATTGTCATTTTAGGCATTTTTTCTCCAAATCTACAATATACCAAACCCTTGCCAATTTTGTATTAGCTGCCCAAAATGAGAAATCCGCTAGTCATCGCCACGGCTCCGCCGAACTGCCTCTGTCGAACTGCCATCACCGAAAAATGCATATTTGGAATCCTCTTCTCTTCCTCTTTCCATTTATGGGCATGGTTTCACATAAAGACTCTCAAATCAATGTAGATCAAGCTTTGAAGTGGCGGTCAAACTTGAACTTCGGCGAACCTTACATATCCGTCCTCCTCTAGTTCTCCTCTACTCATTTATGGACCCGATTACCCCTGAAAACCCCTCCCCGTGTTAAACCCCAAAATCAATGGTGAGATTATTTGCTTTGGTGGTTCGGTGATGATGTGTTAGTACGGAGATGCAACAGTTTCGATGTCGGAGCTGGAACATGACTGTGATGGCTCGTGATGAGGAGTTCAAGCCGAGTTAGCAGAATGTGGAGGCGGGAGGTAAAGTAAGTCTGTGGAGGTGCTGCGATGGTTGATGTGAGAACAGCAAAGCAGGGGTGTCGATGGAAAAGGCGAGACATCGTTGATATCGTGTTATTGGCAATGGGTTAGATAGAACTTAATCCTCACTGGTGTATTTATCTCATGTGTTCATAAGACTTGTTTTAGTCATTACATAACATCTGTTTAGTGGTAATATTCAGCTTAAAGTTCAAGTGTATGTCAGTTTTGTATATTGAAGTGATGTTCCTGCACTTGTTCCGTTTAATGTTAGTTTGTTGAGCCGTTTGAGCATAGAAGTGACCGTCCACTTTGTCAATTTAGCTCTGAATTGTTGTTTGTGCATCATTTGTATTAGTGCTTTAGTGTATGAGTGCTAATTAGCCAAGAATATTTCTCATGTGTTAGTGTCTAGTCTTTATTGTTCAGTTGTAGTAATAGCACTTAAATCGAATCGTACAATGTGTTTGTTCATAAAAATTTACGGATTTAGGATAAATTCATGAGCTATTGAACGTAAATTGGTTTTGTATTAGCATGAAATCCAGTTGATCATGGTTTGCTGCCCGTTTGAGTTTGAATGCAGAATTAATAAGTTTTGTTTTGTGTAACTCACTTATTTCCAAGTTTTTCTAGTGTTAAATCACGTTGAAGGTGCTGGAGCCGCTGGTTTTATTTATATCACCATGGAATCTGTTTCAACTAGTATTAGTCTAGGGTGAGAATAGTTTCAACTGGTTGTATTTCGTTTGTTTGGAGTTTTGTTTTGCATTTGTCTATTTAGTCCAATGTTATGCATAAAATATGTCTGAGGATGAATATTTCCCATGTTATCTTAACTTAGTTGAAATTTTGTTTTAAGTCTATTCTCTAGTTATTTTTAAGTGTCTAATTAGTTTTAAGCTAAGTTTCACCGGTGGGCTTTAGTTAGTCAAGTGTTGGATCATTTTAGACTTGTACTTCTAGCAAGTTCAAGATCAGAATTTGGATCTGAATTTTATTTTGAAAGAAAGCAAGAGTCAAGAAATGGGACAAAAGTGGCAGCACCTAAATAGGCTTTTACTGCTGCTTTTTACCACTTTTCTTTGACTGATACAATGAAAAGCATGCTCCAAATTAAATGGGCTGGAAAAAAAAAAGGTCACATGTTCTAGTACCCTTTAACTAGACACACACTCCTCCCTTTTGCTTATATAAAACACTTCTGATTATCATGAAAACATATATAGACATCTGAAAATAGAGGGGAGAGCTGAAGAAAAACCACTCTAAGAAAAAACTCAGATCTAGAATTTATAGAAAAAAATGAGAGGAAAAGATAGTTGAAAGAGAGTTAAAAAGTTAGAAAAAGAGAGTGAAAATACTTGGGAAGTTTAGTGAGTTTAAGTTGGAACTAAGCTGGTTTAAGGGGGTTTAACTTGCTTTTAGTTGCTGCTTTGCTGGTTCAATTTCACTGTTGGTTTGTTGGCTGCTTGGGATCTTCATTTCTTTTGGTGTTTCAACACACTTTTTTTTAAGTTTGCCTTCGCTTGTATAAATTGTTGGTCATTTCAAGGCCTAAGTATGTATACAACAGTTTGTTTGAGATCTCTGACGTGCTAATCTTTGCCATTTAAGGCCTAGTTCAAGTTTGGACACAAGTTCATATCTTGGACCAGGTCCAAAGCTTTATTTCTATATTATTGTTTTGTATGTTATATGGCATGTTTACTATAAAAGAACAAAGAAAAATCAAATTTGTAAAGACTTGAAACAGGTTTAAAATTTGAAACCAAAAAAAAAAAAAGGAAAAATGGATAGGCGAAACTTAGAGCTTTAAAGTAATGAAATGCATAACTTGCAGAAGCATTATTTATTAACAATGAAACTTCTCTTTATATGTTTACTATAAAAGTGTTTTAATAAGACAATGAATAGTTTAAATAGCACCTCCAAGTCCATCTAACATATGTAAACCAAGGAAGAATGCTAGAAAAATTAATTAAAGCTTAAATTGATAAAGACGGTGTCTATATCTTACACAATTAGGCAATGGTTAGAGGCGTGAAACTAAAATTGAAATAAATACCAAATTTTACATGAAACTCATATTATCGAAAACTCGAACGGACAACATATCAATGGATAATCTCTGGTAGAGTTACATCAATGAACGGTTAAACTTTAAAACTAAATCAAATGTAAATGATGTCAACACGTTTGCATGAAAACTCACTTATTTGGGAGATTCAAACGGATAATGCGTCTGCGGTTAGTCTCTGATAGAGTTTTCGTCAATGAACGAGTGACTCTTACATAAATCAAGGCGTAACAAATAAAAAAGGCAATAAAACAACAAACATAATTTATAAAGCTGGAGCATGTCAATAAAGCAAGTGTGCTTGGCACAGGACTAGAGGGTGCATAATACCTTCCCGTGTTATTTTTCTCAATGCGTCGCATTGCCCATAATAGCACTGGCAACTCATCAGGCCACGAGCATTTGGCTTCATCTAACCTCATTTTTAGATTCTCCACATTTATTCTATTTGAGGACTTAGCTTGTTCATTAGCACTCGGATGATATCATAGTGAAGCCACTATTTTAATCCTCCATTTTGTAAGAAAAGTGGTAACTTTTGAGCCCATGAATTGCGGGCCATTGTCACAAGTTATCTCTCCTGGACCCTGAACCTGCCAATGATATTCTTCTAAACATTAGCAAAGGATCTTGCCTTGATCCATTTAGATAAGTAGTCAGTGAGTACAAGGATAAATCGAACGCCACCTTTTGCCTTGAAAATGGGCCAACAATATCCATCCCCCACTTCATGAAAGACCATGGAGAAACAACCGAATATAGTGGTTTGGTTTGTTGATGAATTATTGAAGCATGCTTCTGGCATTTATCGCATTTCCTTACAAATAACCTAGCATTTTCACTCATCTCTGGCCAATAATACCCCGCTTGGAGGAGTTTTCGCACCAGGGCCTTCCTTCCTAAATGATTGCCACATTCGCCCTCATGCACTTTACTCATTACATACTCATATTCCCCCGAACCTAAATATCTGGCCAACGGGCCACCATAAACTCTCTTATACAACTGCCCTCGAACCATTGAATAAGGGACTACTTGCCTCTAAAATATTTCAGCCTCCTTCTTATCTGCTGGTAAAATCCCAAAATCCAAGTATGAAATAAACTTGGTTCGCCAATCCCAAGACTTATTTACTAAATTTACCTCTAACTTCATTTTTCCTACTATAGATGTGAGTATCCGAACCACTGAATCAGTCTTTGAGTCCTTCACTTCAATGAAGGAAGCCAAGTTGGCCATAGCGTCAACTTCGGCGTTTTCTTCACGAGGAATTTGGTTAACCCTCCACTCTTGGAAGGCATTTAAAGCTCTCTGCGTTCGAACCACAAATTGTTTCATTTTGGGCTCCTAAGTCGTATAATCATCGAGGACCTGATTCACCGCTAATTGTGAATCACACCTCAACTCTACTCTTTCTGCCTCTATATTCTTGGCCAGCTCTAGACCTGCTATACCAGCCTCGTACTCAGCTTCGTTGTTGGTTAACTTTTCAAACTTCATGGAATGCCTCAAATTTTCCCCCGTAGGAGTCACGAGCACTATCTCGAGCCTCAAGCAATTAAAATTAGTTTCTCCATCAATGTAAAGTATCCAGACCCTAGGGGTTGGACCTTTTGTCATCAAACATTCCTTTTCGGCCTCGGGGAGTATCTTAGCACTGAAATCAGCCACGAAGTTAGCCAGCACTTGAGATTTGATGGCAGTTCGAGGCTGATATACAATGTCATACTTACTTAACTTGCTCGCCCACTTAGATAACCTCCCCAACAACTCCGGCTTATGTAGTATATTTCTCAAGGGGAAAGTGGTAACTACAACTATGGGATGACATTGGAAATAAGGCCGATGTTTATGAGCAGTTACAACCAAAGCAAATGCTAATTTTTCTAAATGGGGGTACCTTGTGTCGGCGTCAAGGAGATTCTTACTCACATAGTATATGGGCTGCTGCTTCCCATCCTTCTCTCAAACCAAAACTGCATTAACCACCACCACGGACATGGCTAAATATAAAAACAGCATTTACCCATCCTTTGGCTTAGCAAGCAACGGTGCGCTAGTCAAATAATGCTTAAATTCTTTCAACGCTTCCCTGCATTCGGGTGTCCATTCGAGCGGTATTTTTCTTCAAGACAGAGAAAAACTTGTGGCATCATTCGGAAGATCTTGATATAAATCTGCTCAAGGCGGCAATTCGACCAGTCAAGCTTTGAACTTCTTTCGGTCCCGAGAGCTCCTCGATGATCTCCTCGACAGCTTCAATCTTTTCAGGATTTTCCTCGATGCCTCGCTCGGAGACGATGAATCCCAAAAACCTTCCTGAGCTAACCCTAAAGGCACACTTTTCGGGGTTTAACTTCATGTAGTGTTGCCTTAGAATAGAAAAGGCTTCTCTCAAATGATTTAAATGTTTCTCCATTCGAATCGGCTTCACTAACATGTCATCTATGTATGCTTTTATCGTTTTCCCAATATAATCTCTGGACATTCAACACACTAGCCTTTGATAGGTTGCCCCGACGTTTTTTAGGCTGAATGGCATCACCTTGTAGCAGTATGTTCCTTGATCTTTGATGAAACAAGTTTTCTCTTCATCACTTGGATCCATCAGAATTTGGTTGTACCTCGAGTATGCATCTAGAAAGGTTAATAGCTTTTGTCCAGCCGTGGAGTCTATCAACCTATCTATTTATAGTAAAGGGTATGAATTTCTGGGAAAAGCTTTGTTCAAATCCGTATAATCAACACACACCCTCCACTTGCCATTCTTCTTTGGTACCACCACCACATTGGCGAGCCAGTCACGGTATTTTACTTTTCTTATGAAACCACTATCAAGCAGCCTTTTGGTTTCATCCTCAATAGCTGTTTTCTTTACGCCGGCATGCAGCCTCTTCTTCTGCTTCACCAGAGGGTGGTAAGGATCCATTTGTAGCTTATGCGTCATTATTTCGAGATAAATCCCAACCATGTCTGCATGAGACCAGGCGAAGCAATCATCATTGGCATTTAATAACTCAATGAGAGCCTTTTTTAACTCGGGATCCAATTCCGAACCGACAAACACCTTCTTTTCTGGGAATTATTTTGACAAAGCAAAAGATTCCAATTCTTCAATAGTTGAGTCCTCAACCTTCCGCATCCGAGGCTCTTGAATAAACATCGGGATCTTCTACTCCTCTTTCTGCGAGTTCACCTCAAGAACTGAACTCTCCTCTTGGCCAAACCCTGGGTAAGTTAATTGCTATTTTGATGGCCCACTTGGGGCAACTCCGTTCTTCATAGCTACCGAATAGGACTCTCTAGTAGGCCTGGGCATCGAGCGAGCGAGTCGAGCCGAGCTCAACGGAGATTTATATCATATGGAGCCGAACCGAGCTCGAGCCGAGCTCAACAAAGCTTTGTTAGAGTTTGACTGAGCTCAAGCCGAGCTTGAGCCGACTTTATTATTTTGTGTTCCCATACTTAATAATACAGAAAATAATATTTTTAAATTTTTTCTTTTGATTATAATCATAAATAAGGATAGAAGTACTAATTTATCAATTGTTAATTATTGCATTAAAACATTAAATATAATGTAAAGTTCTAATAATTTTAGTAATCAAGCTAACCGAGTTGAACAGAGTTTTGACCGAGCTTATTCGAGTCGAGCCAAACTTTAAATGAGCCCGAACCGAGCCGAGCCTCTTTTCAAAATGAGCCGAGCCAAGCTCTGAGCCGGCTCAGCTCTATGCCCAGGCCTACTCCCTAGCTATCCGCTGCTCACCTCGGATTGCACGAACTCCTCACAGAGTAGGGTAATTGACAACTTGATGCAAAGTAGATGCACAACTTCCATCTCATGATTCCAAGGCCTTCCGAGGATAACATTATAGGCTATATTCTCAGACATTACTTGAAATACTGTCTTCTTGGCAACTCCCTCGACAGTAGTGGTGAGAGTTATCTCTCCTAATGTCTTCTCCGTGGAGTTGTTAAATCCTGTCAATATGGTTGCCTTTGGGACGACGAGATCCTTCAACCACATCTTCCTCATAGCCCCATAACTGATAATATTTACCAAGCTGTCGGGGTCGACCAAGAGTCATTGATCCTCAACATGATAACCAAAGCATCATAACGGGGAAACATCATCCCCTTACAATCATCCTCTTCAAAAACTATTTCTTTACCCAAACCACCTGTTCGAGTCCTTTTCTCCATTGTAATTGAGAGCTTTGAAAATTTCTTTGCAGCGGCAAAGTTAACACCATTCACCTCTGATCCCTCTGTAATTCAATAAAATTGAACCATACAGGCGTGCATGCCGAGTCAACCATATTTACCGGACCAAATGTCCAACCTGTTCGCATATATATCCCCTATAGATGTGTAAGCCGAGCCAACCATATAGAACCCACGCAGGCGCGTATGTCGAGCCAAACTCATGTGATGTATACCACCTGCGGCGTGCAGGTCGAGCAAACCATATAGGCATACATCCTTCTACAAGCTGTAGGACGAGCCAACCATATAAAACCCGCGTAGGTATGCATGTCGAGCGAACCTCATGTGATATATACCCTCTGCGGTGTGCAGGTCAAGCCAACTATATAGGCATAAATCCTCCTACAAGCGTGTAGGACGAGCCAACTATATAGAACCCGTATAGGCGCGCATATCGAGCCAACCTCATGTGATGTATACCCCCTATGGCGTGCAAGTCGATCCAACCATATAGGCAAACATCCTCCTACAAACGTGTAGGACAAGCCAACCATATAGAACCCACGTAGGCGCGCATGTCGAGCCAGCCTCATGTGATGTATACCCCTTGCGGCGTACAGGTCGAGCCAATCATATAGGCATACATCCTCCTACAAGCCTGTAGGACAAGTCAACCATATAGAACATGTGTAGGCGCGCACGTCAAGCCAACCTCATGTGATGTATACCTCATGCGCCGTGCAGGTCGAGCCAACCATATAGGCATACATCCTCCTACAAGCGTGCAGGACGAGCCATCCCCTAAACAATATAAAACCGGATCATAGATCCCCTGGAGACATGCATGCTAAACCAACTAGCATAAAATACAACAGATATTAACCCATACAGTGTAAATCGTGCTTTTTAAAAAAACGCATAGTAAGTATACATTTATCAGCGTCTAAGCATGAATAGAGACATACATTGACAAATCCACAAGCATAAAGCCACAAAGAAATGGATATAAACCAATCACCTCGGTCCGAGCAAATCCATCTATCCCTTAACTGTCTTTTCTTTTCGTTTCTGCTCTGTGAGCTCCTACTCTATTCAATAGAGTAACAATCAGTTACAAAACAACTTATAACGGATTTAAAATCCCATTTCCAAAGGTTCCGGGTCAAGAAGTAGATGTACCGAACTAACCCCAAGCCCACGTGCCCGAAACCATGAAAAAATTACGTCACCGCACTCCTCTCGACTCCACGAGTCCAAAAGTACAAGTTGTTTCCGGATCAGAGTCTGTTTGGTCAAAAAGTATCAAACCCTCTTGCAGGACCCACTTTGCAAAGCATCCTCAATCCCAAATTAATTCAAGCATGACGTAGTCCTCGCAAATACGATGTTGAAGGATGAGTTTTGAAGATGACAAAGGACCTGATTCTAAGTGGACCATGAAAAGGTTCATAGTTGAAACAAGAAGACTAAGTTGTTCAACGGGTTAATCGAGTTAGAGTTGAAGAAGGAGAAAGAGGATAGCTGGAGACAAAGTTCCAGTCCTACCGGAAAAAGAAGAAGCAAGAAGCAGTGCTGAAACGGACACGGTTCCTAAACGAAAAAGGATTGGAAACTAAGGCAAATTAACTTAGGTTTTACATAAGGAAATATGGGTAAACCTCGTTTGAAAATGATTCCAAAGTGGAAAAGGAATTCTAAACTTAGTTGGATCCGGCCAAGTCTAGCTCCTATATACACAAGTTAATTTGGCCAGAATCATTACGCACAAAAGATATCTCAACAGACCAAATAAAGAACAATCAGATCGTGAGAGGCTTTGTGTGCAAGAACAAAGGCTGAGCAGCAGAACCTTACGAAGGAGCAGTTTCATAGATAAGTCTAATCTATCAGCTTGTTTAGAAGCATATAGTAGATACTACTATTTGAGGTAAAGTAGAGTTAACCTTACCAGCTAACGTGTGGCTTGGAAGGTTCTAGGTACTAGGGGTTCTAGTCCCTTGATTACATTGCATTGTAGTCTAAAACTTGCTCGGGTTTTCCTTTAGTGGAACAGTAGAAATCCCAAGAGTTTGGGTCGTGGTTTTTTATCCCTTGAGCAAGGATTTTTCCACGTAAAAATCTCTATGTTATTTACGTTTCCGCATTAAGTTTAGTTTCAGAGATAGGTGAAACTTGCAAGGAACTTGGTTCTTTGTAAGATAGGCGATAAAGTTCAAAGACAAGTTTTAGGATTTAAAAATCGGGCAAGGACACTATTCACCCCCTAGTGTATTACATAGGTGCACCAAGTGCAACAAGTGGTATTACAGAAGGTTCTCTCTAAGAAAGATTAACATCTTGAGAAGGATCTGAACAATGAGTGCACCACCATTTATGCCTGAAGGTCACTCTATCAGCCAGCCTCCACAGTTCAACGGTCAACACTACAAATTCTGGAAGTTTAGAATGGAAACCTTCTTACAGGAAAAGAATTATCAGCTATGGAGGATTACACAGAATGCTCCTTTGATTCCCACAAATATTGATACATCAGAGAACAAAGTTCAAAAATTTGTGGATGAATTTAATGAAAGGGACTTCAAACTACTGCAAATGAATACTGAAGCCATGAAAATTCTTCAGTCTGGACTAGGACTTAATGTATGTTCACGTATTCCCAAGTGCTCAACTGCAAAGGAAATCTGGGATATGCTAGATAGTGTATACAATGAAGAAACTGCAAAGTCAGAAGAGAGTTCAGTTGAGGTCACTCCTGTTAAGAATAGCACTGTAAAGAATATGAATCACTCAGGATGTCTCAGGTGTGGCGAAAGGGACCATGATATTAAACATTGTCCAGCATGGGGACCTTATGAAAGTGAAAGTGATGAAGAAGAACCAGAAGATGATTCTCTATTACCACTTATGGTTGTTGATGATGAACCTTCCAATGATGATCCACCTGAGGTAAGTCTCGATGAACTAAAACCTAGACTTCACAATTATTCTCCTATGGAATTGAATTTGCTTGCCCTGACTCTAATTGAAGAAATTGAAAATTTGAGGTCTAGGAAAGAACTAGCACTTTCTGAGAAGGACCAACTAATGTCAGTTGTGTCTGATTTTTCAATGAAAAATAAAATCTTGGAAAAAACTAAATTTGATCTTAAAAAAGGAATTAGTTTCTAGTGAATCTCAAGTTTTTGAACTAAATCAGAAAGTCTCAGCCCTTGAATTAGAAAGTCTTCAATTAAAGGAATAGGTGCTTTGTGAGAAGAAGCTAGTTTCTACACTCGAACTTGAAAATCAAAAATTGAAAGAAGTGTCTGGTAAGCAAGGAGTTAGTGAGGCTCAAATCAACCTTGAAGCTGAGCTTAAAAAAAAAACCAGGTTCTGCATCAAGAAACTGAGAAGAACCGGGTTCTTCAGGAAAAGGTTGAAAAAGCTTATTCTAAGCTCACCAGACTCACTAAATGGAACAAGTCTTCTGAAGCTTTGAATTGGTTGCATGAAAATCATAATAGAGGTAAAACTGGATTAGGACATAGGAAACCTTTACCTTCTTGGAACCCTAATAGTAAATATGTAGGACTTGCAATAATCTCTGCTTCATGTGTGGTAAGACTGGACATACCAAGAATGAATGCAGCGTTGCAAAAGGAGCATTGAAAAAGAATAAAAAATCAGTTTTACCTTATTGGGCTAGAAAAGATTTAATTCATCCATTCGATAACAAAAAGGGACCCAAGCTTGTCTGGGTTCCTGTTACTAACCCTTGATTTTCTTTTGCAGGATGGAGTGAGATGGAACAACCCAAGCTGAATTCTTGATAGTAGGTGTTCCAGGCACATGACAGGAGATAGAAGAAACTTTCTCTCACTCGCAGCATTTCAAGGGGGTAGTATGGCTTTTGGAGAAGGCAAGAGCGGTGAAATTGTTGGTATTGGAAAAGTTGGGAGATCCCTCGATCATGCTATTGACAATGTACTCTGTGTGGATGGATTGAGGCATAATCTTCTAAGTATTTCCCAACTATGTGATAGAGGAAATTTAGTGAGTTTCACATCTATAGGTTGCACTGTAAAGAACCTACAGACTGGTGAAGTGATAATGGAAGAGAAACGAGCGAACAATGTGTTCAAGATTACATTAGGTTCTCTTCCGAAGAATAATTTGACTTGTCTGAATGTGCTGGATAATGATAGTCAGTTGTGGCAAAAGAGACTAGGACATGCAAGCTTGACTCAATTGAATAAGTTAGTGTCAAAGGACCTGGTTCGTGGAATGCCAAACAAGAGGTTCAATGACATCAAAATTTGTGATGCTTGTGTGAGGGGGAAACATGTAAGATCTTCATTCAAGTCAAAGAAAGTGGTTAATACGTCTAAACCACTTGAGCTGGTTCACATGGACTTGTGTGGACCAATGAGGGTAAAGAGCAGAGGAGGTAAGGGGTTCGTAATGGTAATTGTTGATGACTACTCAAGATACACATGGACCTTGTTCTTCAGATCTAAAGATGAAGCATATGATATGTTCGAGGACTGTGTCAGGGTCAATCAAAAGAAACTGGGGCTTCATCTGGTAAGTATAAGATCTGACCATAGAACGGAGTTTGAGAATGCTAAGTTTCCAGAATATTGTAATAAATATGGTGTGGATCATAACTTCTCTGCACCAACGACCCCTCAGCAGAATGGTGTAGTGGAAAGAAAGAATAGGTCCTTAGAGGACATGGCTAGAACTATGTTGCCGTCAAGCGGTCTATCAAAGAACTTTTGGGCTGAAGCTGTCAACATCGCTTGCTACTTGCCGAATCGCTGTTCTATCCGTCCTTTGTTCGAGAAAACTCCCTATGAGCTGATTAGATGCAGGAAATCTTATATTGCATATCTTAGAGCTTTTGGGTGCAAGTTTTTCGTGCATAACAACGGGAAAGAACCTCTAAGGAAGTTTGATACTAGAAGTGATGAAGCCATCTTCTTGGAATATTCTTCATAAAGTAAAGCTTATAAAGTGTTCAACAAGAGGACCATGACTGTAGAAGAAAGTGTGCATGTGGTATTTGATGAATCTGAAGTTGTTATAAACAGACAAGAAGATGATGATCAGATTGGTCTTGCAAGAGATGAACCTGTTGAAACCCTGAGAATTTGAACGGGGTTAAAAATAATCAGGACGATAAGGATCAAACTCACGGGGAACTAGAAGGCAATCAGACAGGGGGAACTGAAGAGCAAGATGAAGAGGTCTTAGATAACTCAGCTCCTCCTGGGAACACCACTCAGCAGATTCAACCTAAAACTTGGAAGTATCAAAGTTCTCATCCACTGGAGAACACCATGTCTGATCTGAATACTGGAGTTGTTAGTAGAAGAGCTTTAAAGAACTTCTGTGCATTCTTTGTGTTTCTGTCTTCAATAGAACCTAAAAATGTACGTGAAGCACTTGAGGATCCAGATTGGGTGATTTCTATGCAAGAGGAACTTCATCAGTTTGAACGAAGTAAGTGACACCTGGTCCCTCGACCAGCGGACAGGCATCATTGGTACTAAATGGGTATTTAGAAACAAGCTGGATGAACATGGCATAGTAACAAGGAACAAGGCAAGACTGGTGGTTCAAGGTTATAGTCAAGAGGAAGGAATCGATTATGTGAAGGTAATTAATGCATTAACTAAGCATAACAACCACTTCCCCACGTTCTTCATCATGGCTCCCCATGATATCCTCCATTGAATGTCTAATTAATGAGCTACCGTTACGAAGAAAACCTTTGAATGGCATGTTGCCGTTTCCACAAGGTCGAAGCAAATCACTCCGGGGATGTCAGTCCTTCGATGCTAGAGGATGAATCTTGTCGAGGCTTGTTCTGAGACTTGACCTTGGTGATTTACCTCAAGAGCCAAGGTCCTTACCTCTCCATCTTATCTTGCATCTTAGCACAAACGTTTCTCCAACCGCTTCATCGAGGCGCCACGTAAGTAAGCGAATTTTTACCCAATTCACACACATAGTCCAGACAGAACGCATATATAAAAGTTTTTCACTTTTCACTGCTTGATTACCATAGCTCTTAATTGAACCAATATATTAGTTTCTCGATCTTTAGTTGTTTTGGGTTTGATTTCGGTGGTTTTGAAACAATGGATATGAAAACACGCAGGAAGAGGAGATTCTGGGAAATGGAAACTGCTTTGTATTGAAGCTAAGAGAAGGGTTTACAAAGTGTACCAAAATTAGGAAGTAAAGTCGAGACTACTACACGTATATATAGACTAGATAACTTAGCCTCCAAGCTATCTAACTAACTAACTAACTAACTAATCTAGAACCTTCCGGAAGCATCCAGAATCTTCCATCTTAGCTGGCATAGCTAAGTTGAGCTAAGAGGAGCAGCTAGCTCAGCTAGGATGAGCTAAGAAGAGCTGCCAGCTCAGCTTGCCATCTTTCAACACCCCCATTCAAGCTGAGCTCTATGAAGATTCAGTAGTCCTAACTTGCTCATTAGATATTCATGCTGCTGTCTTCCAAGAGCCTTTGTAAGAACATCTGCTAGTTGCTCAGTGCTTCCAACATGGTATAACCTGACTAACTGAAGCTGGACCTTCTCCCTTACAAAATGACAATCAATCTCTATATGTTTTGTTCTTTCATGGAAAACTGGGTTTGTGGCAATTTTATGGAAGCCTTACTATCATAATACAAGTCTACTGCTCTTCTCACTTCAACTCTCAACTCATTAAGCAAGCCCTTTACCTAGATCACCTCAGCAATTGCATTTGCCATGCTTCTGTACTCAGCTTCAGCTGAACTTCTTAAAACAGTATTCTGTTTCTTTGACTTCTATGATATCAGGCTGTCTCCCAACTTCAGTACATATCCAGTTACTGATATTCTAGTATTGGGACAAGAAGCCCAATCTGAATCACAGTAACAACTGACCTGCATATTCACTTTTGATGACAACTTGATTCCCACACCTGGTGTCCCTTTGATATAGCTCACTATCCTTAGTGCAGCTAGCCAGTGAGACTCCTTTGGTGAATGCATGAACTAACTTAGTGTCTGAACTCCATAAGAGATGTCAGGTCTGGTCATTGTGAGATACAACAGTCTCCCTACTAATCTTTGATAAGCACCTGGATCCATAAGAACCTGATCATCACATACTCCCATCAGCTTGTCGAGTTCAACTATTGTCAACTTTTGATTCACCTCTAATAGAGTGTATGCTGGCCTTCCAGCTGCTAGTCCCATGTCTGACATAAGTTCCAGTGCATACTTTCTTTGACACAAGAAAATCCCTTCCTTTGACCTTGCCACCTCTATGCCTAGGAAGTATCTCAGTTCTCCCAAGTCCTTGATCTTGAAATTATTTTGCAATGTCATTTTGTCATCATCAATCATGGCTTTGCAATTCCCAGTAATCAAGAGATCATCCACATACATCAAGATCATGACTATGTTGTTTCCTTCCCTCCTGGTAAATAATGAATAGTCATACTTGCTTTGTTCATAACCAGACCTTGAAAGAGCCTCAGTTAGCTTGATGTTACTGTCTATAAGCCTGCTTCAGCCCATACAAGGACTTGATCAGTTTACAAACTTGTCTACCTCCTTTGCCCTTGTATCCAGGAGGTACTTCCATGTATACTTCTTCCACTAGATCACCTTGTAAAAAAGTATTATACACATCCATTTGATACAAAATCCATCCAGCTTGGGCAGCCAATGAAATTACTGTTTTACAGTCACCATTTCACAACAGGTGAAAAAGTCTCCTGGAAGTCAACTCCCTCCTTCTGACTATAGCCTTGGCTACCAACCTGGTCTTGTATCTTTCTACCTCACCATTGGCCTTGTATTTGATTTTGTATACCCATCTGCATCCAATTGCCCTTTTGTCTGCAGGCAATTGCACCATCTTCCAAGTACCATTGCTTTCCAAGGCCTTCAGCTCTTGATCCATTGCTTCAACCCATTTCGGATCCTTCATAGCTTCTTGAAAAGTCCTGGGTTCTGTCTGAGCTGTGAAATTGCTCAAGTAGCACTGATATTTCTTGCTCAGATGATCATATCCTACATAGTCACTGATAGGATAAGTACAGGACTGAGCCTGATCCTGTGTCTGTGTGCTTTGTGTGGATGTAATGTAATCCTTCATCCAAATAGGTGGCCTGCTCTGCCTGAGGGGTCTTCTATTCATATTAGTCTGGCCACTTGGGTTGTCAATCACGTCACCCCCCTCTGGTATCACTGGCACAGCTGGCTCATTCTGATGTTGATCTTGTTGTTGAAGTTCCTCTTGTAATAATTCACTTGCAACTGCTTCCTCTGGCATATCCAGATGACTGTATATTTTTTGTGAGTCATCCATGTATGCATGTTGTTCAATGTAGGGTTGGGGAACCAATCTCCCTCTCTACTTGTCCTTGTAGGGAAAGATAGATTCTTCAAAATGTACATCTCTACTCACAATTATTCTTTGCTTCTGAATGTCATACAGTCTATATCCCTTTTGTGTTGCTGAATACCCCGGCATTATGCAAGGGGTTGCTCTGGGTGACATCTTATGTGCAGGCTGTAGGTTCGTAGCAAAGCATAGACACCCAAAGACCCTCATATGTTTAAAGGAACGCCTTCTGTGATGAAATACTTCATAAGGTGACACCCCTTTTAGTACAGGTGTTGGCATTCTGTTGATAATATACACTGCAACTATAGCTGCTTCTCCCTAAAACCTCATAGGAGTCCCTGCTTGGAACATCAATGATCTGACTATGTTCATGATGTGTCGATGTTTTCTCTCTACAATGCCATTTTTCTGTGGTGTATGAGGGCAAGAACTTTGATGAATGATTCCAAAATTAGAAAACAGGCTTGCAAATTTATCATTAAAGAATTCAGTACCATTGTCACTTCTCACACACTTGACACTTGTAGAAAACTGAGTTTTTGCCATTAATATGAACTTTGTCAATACATGCACTACTTCAGTTTTCACTTTCATCGAGAAAATCCAACTCATTCTGGAATGATCATCTACTATAGTCAGAAAATAATGGTGTCCATTACAAGTAGGGTGTTTGAAGGGCCCCCAAGTGTCTACATGCAACAATTCAAAAATGTTAGAACTTCTAGATACACTGGTAGGGAAAGCTCTCCTAGCCTGCTTGGCTAATGGACAAACTGAACAGCTACCAGCATTATTTCTCCTCCTGGGACAACTAATGTCCTTTATTCTACTCATCACTTCAGCTGGTGCATGACCTAATATCTGGTGCCACAGTTCCCATCTTGAAACTGCATTGGCTTTTATTGGAACTTGACTTTCACTCCTGACAGGTTTACTTGAGCTTGTCTGTTGCAGCACATAGAGTCCATCAACTGCTTTACCAATCCCCTTCACCTTCCCATTTGTAAGGTCCTGAAAAACACAGAATTCAGGGAAAAATATTGCACTACAGTTGAGGTCTCTAGTCAGTGTTGAGACTGACAGCAGTTTGTGCTTGAAACTAGGGACACATAAAACATTCCTGATCATATCCTTTTCAAAAATATCACTCTTACCAACATGTGTCACTTGAGTCTTTTCCCCATTGGGCAAGTAAACATTCTTTCCTATGCAGCTTATATTTTCAAACTCCTTCAAAGCACTCAGATTATGTGTCCTATGACTACTAGCACCTGTGTCTATGATCCATGTATCATTCTGTGCCTGGCTCATAAAGCAGTTAAGCATACCTGCCATGTTGGCCATTGTGTTGTCCTGATGTGGAGCTTCCTCCCTGCTCAGCATCTGCAGGATTTGTTCATATTGACTTTGAGTAAAGAAATTTCCTGGTGCTTGCTTGACACAGTCATCCATAGGCTTATTATCAGCATCTACTGCATTGTTGGCATTAATTTTCCTTCTTCCCTTCTTCTCATTTGTGTAACCATTTAGTTTCCAACATCCATCTCAAGTATGATTCTTCAATCCACAATAATCACACTCCATTGGTGGTTTCTTCTTGTTATACCCCCCTGCTCCTTTATCTTTCCAGTTAGACCCTCTGGTTGTATAAATTGCCATTGGATCAGTAGTGCTAGAGGGCATAGGAAGCTCAGCAGCATGTGCATTGGTACTCTCATCTTGCATAATCAGTCCATAAGCTTGGTTCACCTCAGGCATTGGCATAGTAAGAAGGATATGTCTTCTAACTTGACTGTAAGTGTCATTGAGCCCCATGAGAAACTGGAAAAGTCTCAACTGCCTGTAGTGCTTCATAAACTCTCTGGATTTAACACATTCACTTCCAGGAGATGGAACTAAGGCATCAAACTCATCCCACTGAAGTTTCAACTTGGAGTAATACCCAGACACAGTCAAGCTCCCTTGCTTAAGGGAAGAAATCTCAGTATGCAGCTGATATATCCTAGATCTATTCACCTTGTCAAACCTTTCTTTAAGATCATTCCAAACTAAGTGTGCATTAGTAGCAAAAGCAACTCCAGTTATCAGTTCCTGTGATACTGTATTTATTAGCCAGGTCAGAACCATGGCATTACACCTCTCCCACTGCTTCTCTAGTACAGGATCAATGTCCTCCTTAATACATGTTCCATCTACAAAACCTAGCTTATTCTTAGCTATTAGAGATGTGCGCATAGCCCTACTCCAAAGAGAGTAGTTATCACACCCTAACAGTCTAACACTGGTCAACATCAAACCAGGTGTATCTGAGGCATGTAGGTACAATTTATGATTGTGATCGATAACTATAGTATCTCTATGATTTTGAGCAGAGGAACTAGCTTGATGTGCCATTTCTAAAGCCTTAGAACAAACAGTAAATGTGCAGTGGAAACAGTATGAATTCTACAACAGAAAATGCAGAGAGCAAGGAGAAATTACTTGTAGCTGCTTAGTGTAGCAATGGCTTCCACTCATCCTCATTCGCGATCTTCAATCCTTGCCCAGACTCATGATCACAAGGCTCTGATACCATATCAAAACACGCAGGAAGAGGAGATTCTGGGAAATTGAAACTGCTTTGTATTGAAGCTAAGAGAAGGTTTTACAAAGTGTACCAAAATTAGGAAGTAAAGTCTAGACTACTACACCTATATATAGACTAGATAACTTAGCCTCCAAGCTATCTAACTAACTAACTAATCTAGAACCTTCCGGAAGCATCCAGAATCTTCCATCTTAGCTGGTATAGCTAAGTTGAGCTAAGAGGAGCAGCTAGCTCAGCTAGGATGAGCTAAGAAGAGCTGCCAGCTCAGCTTGCCATCTTTCAACAATGGATATCCGATGACGACCCTAGAGTAGTCTCTTTGAACTGAGTACTTTTGTTTAGATTGTGAAGTACATAATAATACCGTGTTTTCTTTAACCGTGAATTTAATTAGAATCTAGATTTGGTTAGTTTATCATGTAATGTTTAATTGAGAAGAAGAGGACATGGAAGAGATCTAAAGGGGGAGGAGTGGTGAAAGATGGGCATAAAAGCCATAGTAGAAGGCATATTATAGCTTCTAAATATGCCTAAAGGAGAAGACACGTACACCTGTATAAAATGTAATGGGGAAACTGGTTTCCTTTGGATTTCCAGCTCCGTATAAAAATATTATTTTATGCGAGTTTATATTGATGTGTAATCTGTTAGTTTATAGGAAAATTAACGATGAGGATATATTTGAGACAAAAATTTAATGGATGGTATATTTTCTCCATTTTGAATAGTTAAGGAATATTGTTTACCCTTTTCCGTTTTAAGTAAGCAAGCCCAGAAATATTAGCACAAGTTCCAAGCAAGCAAGCCCGCGAATGAAGACATTTCTCAAAAAAAGGCATTCCCCTCTTTAATAAGTCATACACGGCGCAAATTATTAATTTTAAATTTGTCGAAACTCAAATGATAATTTCTAGAAGATATTTTTTTTTAAATAAAAAAGGTTAAAAGGAAATACTCCTTCAGTCCCAAAATTAGTGTCTACCTTTCTTTTTTAGTTTGTTCCAAAAAAAAATATCTTTCCATATTTGGTAACTCTTTAATTCCAAAATTTATTTTGGACCAAAAGATATAAAGACAGTGCCCTACATTACACACAACTTAATTTTAGACCACATGATTTAAAAGTCTTCCTATTTTCTTAATCTTCCCACCAAATTAAACACATGCACTCATTTTAGGATGGAGGTAGTACTAATTAGTTTCAGTTAGGAGAAATTAACTGTAACTGCGGAATTGTTCACTGATTCCAAACCAAGAATGGAACCAATGGAAATCCCTCACTCATGCTTAAGTAGAAAAGTTGTAGAGAGAAACCCAGGAATGTCGAAGGAGTCTGATTAAAAACAGCAAAGAAATGAAGTGCGCAAATGGGGAGAAGCTGGCTACGCCTTTGGGTTTTCTTTGTCTTTCTAAAGGTACACTGCGCTGGCTGCATGCAGCAAAAACAAGTTCAGAGTTTCGACTTGTGTGTTGACATGACAGACTATTGCTGACATTTACTAAATGAGTAGAGTAAATGAAAGCAAAGGCAAGTATGGATCAGAAACCACCTATCTATTACACACTGTATATCTCACAGCAACCCCACCAGGTGACTCACCTAAATTTCCCTCACTAACTCCCAAAATACCAATAAATTGATTTGACATGACTGATTCGGTAAGCTTTAATGCCACACCTATAGAAACACTTGATTACAACTTGTGTTGATAATCAATATTACTTCCTCTGTTTCAAAAATGATGAACCTATTTCTTTTTTAGTCTGTTTAAAAAAGAATGACCTCTTTCTAAATTTGGAAAGAAATATCTCCCTCCGTTTCAAAAAGGATGAACCTATTTCCTTTTTAGTCTGTTTCAAAAAGAATGACCACTTTCTAAATTTGGAAAAAAATATTCACTTTTACTCATTCCTAGATGATTTGTAGCCACACAAATATCTATAACTTATTTTAGACCACAAGTTTCAAAAGTCTTCTCTCTTTATTAAACTCCGTGCAAAGTCAAATGGGTTCATCTAAAGTGGAACGGAGGGAGTCACTTTTACTCATCCCTAGATGATTTGTAGCCACACAAATATCTATAACTTATTTTAGATCACAAGTTTTAAAAGTCTTATCTCTTTACTAAACTCCGTGCAAAGTCAAATAGGTTCATCTAAAGTGGAACAGAGGGAGTAGTAATTAAGCCATTAGAAATGTACCCTTTCTGTTTCAAAATGGATGATATATTTCGGATTTCGAAAGTCAAATGAGTTAATTTTAACTGTAAATTTAAACATATAATCTTTAAGTTTTTTGGAACAACATTTATTTATTTAAAAGTACTATAAGTCACAATAATTACTAATTTAAAATATTTAAAAGACATATGAAAATATTACGGTCAAAATTAAATTCGTTTGACTTTCGAAATTCGAAACATGTCATTCATTGTGGAACAGAGGGAGTACTTCTTTAAAAATTTTAAGAGGGTTGTTTGGTTGGGCAATTATAACTTAAACCAACATTATACGAGATTATAATATATGGAGATTAAAAATGGAATAGTCGATGTACTTCTATTGATACAAGAATTTGGTTTGTGGAGTTAAAATATGATATACGGAGCCCGGTAGAACATTGTTTTACACTTAATAAGTTGAAATAAGCTTTTAATTTGGTTTCATTTTCTTTAAAAGAAAAAGGTTGGGAAAAAGAGCGTAGGGAATGGCACAAAGAGCTTAGGGAATGGCATCTTTATCATTTAGTTTTTTTTTTTTTTTTGATTAACAATTAGTAATACAATCGTAAGATCGTTATCTTACACATTGAGTAAGGTAGAAAAATTACTACCTTAATTTTAGTATAAGTAATTTCGTGATTGTTAAAATAAAAAGTTCAAACGCAAGATAAAGTAATCCAACATCTTCTCCCTAATTGTTATCCCCTTATTCCACAAACAAAATAGGAAAATTTTCAGAAATAGGCCGCACACTACCCAAAATTACAAACAATATACCATATTTTTTCATGCATAGCACTCATCCCTAAAATTATAAATTTTTGCACTCCTTAAAAAAAAAAAAAAAAAAAAAACCCTAGCTACCAAATCTCTCCTCCCCTGACACTGAGCCGCAGGCAGACACTCTCCCCCGTCAGTGGTGGCGTTATTTTTTTGTATTTTACTGAATTTATTTTGTTGATTGCATCTATATAATTGCTTTGGACACGTTTATACACACAAATTCCCCTCAAAAAATATATGTGTGTGTGTGTGTGTGTGTGTGTGTAGCAATAAGAAAAATATACACAAAAGATAAAAATTCATATAAACATTCTTAATGTACAGATTTATTCACTCACATATACATACTTATACAATTTTATACACGTATATAAAATTATATAAACTTATATAAACTTGCGGCAGACTGCTATTGGGAAAAGGGTGACAGATCGGATAAGATCCAAAAATATGGACCATTTTTAGTAATTTTCATCTTTTTTCTGTCTTTTAATATAATTATCCCAACAAAATATCCCTATGTTTTTAGTTAGATGATCACTTATTTCACTATGATATCAGAACATGCAAGAAGCCCCTCATTCCAATCTATATCATCAACCAAGTAAAAACAATATTGTACGAGTGGGTGACTCATGAAAAAAATAATCAAGCTCATATGTGAAGGGACGTATTGAGGCATAGTATAATACTATAATTAAGTAACAAATATGACCTTTCCAATTGCGTAAATTATTTGATCAAATGATTCTACTTTTTAATTAATAACTTAATTCATTTATATATAAGATTCTTAGACTTTCAAGTTATTTAAAAAATAATTATAAATAAATATTCATAAAATAATGTAATTAGCAATCTGAAAAATAAAGAAAATATTCAATCACCAAAGTTATGATATTCTTAAAACACAATTTGCGTGTACAATTGAAATCTTTTAAATCAAAATAACGATAATGATGAAAGACTTATAAAGTACAAAATTAGTGGGTAATTGTGGTAAACTATTAATATTGTTAGATAAAATTCTACATCAAGTAATGTTAATCAAAATTTAATAAGCATATATTTTGCAGTTTGAGAAGATGAAATTTTCAAAATCCAATAAATTAGTTTTTTGGACAAAATTATTTTCCCATTTACAAAATTATAATTCATTTTCAAGTAAAATATATGTGCAAATACAAAACTTCAACTTCCAAAAATAGAATTTTAAATCGACTTGAAACTCATTTTTTTCAAGTTTCAACTAAATCTATGTCCAAAAGCTTGCTTAACTTCTTGGTTAAATTCCCTCTATCCCAAAATAGGTGTCTATTTTTCCTTTTTTGTTTGTCCCAAAATGAGTACCTCTTTCCTTTTATGGCAACTCTTTAAATTTAAGATTTATTTTGGACCACAGGATTTAAAGACACTGGCCCACATTACACACACCTTTCATTTTAAACCACAGAATTTTAAAATCTTCCTTATTTTCTTAACCTCTGTCCCCAGTCAAACCTAGACACTCATTTTGAGACGGAGGGAGTAATGCAAGTCTAAAAATTCATAAAGAAACTCCAAAAAGAAAAGGAAAAAAAAAGGTTGAGGGTTCATGATTGTGTCCATTTGTCAGAAGTCATTGACACTTTATAGTACGTGGTCATTTCATTTGTTGAATTCTCCAACTTCACAAATTTAGCACTATCCACATTTTATCCGGTGTACTCTTCTTTTCGTCTCAGAAATATCTTTTTTTTTTCCTGAATTACTCTCCCGTCTAAATTTAAGTGATATTTACAGTTTTAGCTGTATTGAATTATTACTCTGCGTGTTTACAGGTATGTACGAGGATGGAATTACAAGAAAATGCCGTTATTTATATTGTAAATATTAAATTCATTATTGAAAAGTAGGTATTGCTAATCCTAAAGAATAGTACTCCCTCCGTTCTAAAATAGTTATCTTAGTTTGATTTGGAGCTGAGTTTAAGAAATATGGTAAGAATTTTGGAGCGTGTGGTCCAAAATAAGCCCTACATAAATATGTGGCTATAGAGCATTTCATTAAGGTAACGTAGTAGTTTCAACTCAAAAATATTTCCAAATTTAGAATTGTGCCTTTTTTTTAACGAATTAATAAAGAAATAGTGTCATTCATTTCGGAACAGAGGGAGTAGTAAACACGCATTCACATACTCAAATGTTTTCTAAAAAAAAAATCTGCTTCCATGTTACGAAGTACTACTATGCATGACTTTTGCTGCCATAAAACCAAACAATAATACCTTCCGTTTGCAGCATGCTGTGGTTTGGCTTGTGTTTGTGTGGAATGTCCTGTGTAAAGATGCTTTAACAAAAGGTGTTTTCATTTATTTAGCAGTGCCATCAAATTTAGTGTTTTTACGGTCCCCTTTTCTTGGTTTATTAAATTTCTGTCTTCTTTTTGACTGTGATAGATGAACACCTGAGATGTTACTATCAATCCCATCCCCCTTTTTAGAGCTATTGCATCATTTACCCATGATCTTTTTTATCTCATTCGTATTCAAAATTCATTAGTAATTATTTACAGTGAGGAATTTTGTTTGATTTTTAAAGTTCTTAGTAGTGAACTCATGATATTTCTAAAATATGATCAAAGATTATGGCAAGACCAGAAATTTATACAAGGGTTTTAGAAAGTTATGGATTCAATCTCATGACCTAAAGAAATAATCTTGAATCTTCTTTAACATTCCAGTAAAAAACTTCACGTTTTAACAACACTAAACATGTTAGTTGTTTGTTAGTTTCGCTCAAGTAGCAAGCTAAATGAGAGAACCTTGTTGCATGTACTACTAATAATTTATTACTCCATCTGTTTTAAAATGGTTGTCTTAATTTGAATTGGAGCGGAATTTAAGAAATGTGGTAAAACTTTTGAAACTTGTGGTCCAAAATAAGCCATACATAAATATGTGGCTATAAAGTATTTCATTAAAGGTAAAAATAATAGTAGTTTCAACTCAAAAATATTTCTAAATTTAAAATTATACCATTCCTTTTAGAACGAACTAATAAGAAAATATTGTCATCCACCTGAGAACGGAGGGAGTAGTAGTTAATTAGCTAAGTCAAACGCTCATTCAATTGTACAACAGACCAAATCTTATATTAAACATCCGTATTTTATTGGAGTAAACATAGAAGCTAGTTAATTAAAACATGTGATGTTCAAAACACAAAAGCTTTGAGAGCAAAACAAAAAGTCCAAAGCCCTAAAAAGGGGGTTATGCTGAAAAGGGAATACAAAATGAAATTCCAGAAACTTCTTAATGAGTTCTGTAAATAGCTAAACGGTTTAGTTTGGAGATATTATTTCACCTCTATATAATGATGTATTACATGAAGATTAATCTTTATTTCCAAATACTCTAGCATTCTTAATAGAGACCAATAGACTTCTGAGGACCCTCTCCTGTAACTGCGTGATCCAACTTGGCTTGCTTGTTTAGTCCAAAGTGGATGTGAGGGAAATGTGCCCACTGCAAAAAATAAAAATAAAAAAATAAAAAAAAAATCATATATTAACACGGTTTAAATAGTAGTAATATTTACACTATCAAATAATTAAATTTCAAGTTCTCTCAATTAAATTTCTACTCCGTGTGTCCTAAACTATGTAACGATATTTTAAATTTGAAAGTCAAACTTCTTAATTTTGATGGTGAATTTAGATTTAGAATCTTTAAAGGGTCGTATGGTTACTTTGGAGGGATAAGAGATTATAATCCCAGAATAAAATTCTAGATTCGTTCATCCTATATTTGGTAGGAGGGATAAGATATATATCTCAAGATAAACCTTGGTATTATTATCCCATATAGCATATACCAAACGACCCCTATCTTTTTTGTAATAAAATTTACATAACTGAAAACTATGTAAAAAGTACTATAATTCACTATAATTAACTATGTAAAATATTTCAGATAAAAACTCATTCAAGTCTAGAAATCCGGGTTGTACCGCATAAATTAGGGCTGAAGAAGTATCTTTTTTTTTTTTTTTCTTTTTATGGTGCATCTTACATTTTTTGCAGCAGTGCTAAAAGCTTCCCGGTGGCTAATATCAGGATTGCTGGCCTTTATCCTTTGGATCTCCTCCCTACACAGTGAATACACAACATCATAGATAGTCTTACGGAAATATATTTCTTATATAACCTTGATGCATAGATAAACAGTACCAATAATTTTGAGTGACACCTATAAATGCTAGTTAAAATAATTGAACTTACTTGATAAATCTATTGTAGGCAGAAGGAACACGTTGTCTTTTCTCTGGAGCTGCATGGTTTTTAAATGGTGTTAAGCGCAGGCCGATGAAGCATGGACCCATTTTCGACAAATACCATAGATATATGTGCAAAAATTTACTGAAAATCTCAATATATCAATAGTATTAGATTTGGAGCTCATAATTCTAAAAGTAGAATGGCTTCATTAGTAAGAAACTAAAAAGTTGAACTCATCAAGCATAAATCGTATACTTGAAATTAAGCATATGTTTCATCATTGTAACTTAATTCTTCCATTATCAGGTGGTACCCCTATTAAGTGATGTTAATCCTCAAAAGGCTAATCACACACCTATAAATATTTCACGATTTTCTATTTCTTCTTGCCAATAAGGAAATCACCCACAGCCATCTTTCACATTACTGTTGCATCACTTTAGGAACAAGTCTCATTTAATGGTGGTTAAATTTTGGCATTGAATGTTTAGATCTAAACATATTTATTTCAAGAAATGACCTAAGAGAAAAAGAGGTGCAGCATGGAATACAAAAGTACTTGACCTATAAGCTGGTATTATAGATGAGTTGGATAGAGGTGTAATGTCACAATCAACTTCAGATCATAAGTGAAAACTTATATGCACTTTAGCACCTTGTCATACTATGACAAGCGGTCTAGATGATGAGACGGTACACCACACAATCCTTTCAAATGATTAATTTAAAGAGGCTCCCCAATAATTATCAGCGACCTTAACATCTTCAGATTTCTATGTAACTCAGGTTAGAAAATGATCTAAATTGTTACTCTTATTACTGTAGTAATTATCTTAATCATATCCTACTTATCTTTCAAGGAATCTAAGTTTTACAGTAATTAGTAGGCACTTAGTTAAGGATGTTACCAAATGCAATAAGACACAACAATGTCTATGGGAGACAAACATGGCAGCGCATTCATCGGAGTATCGAGACAAATTTTACAAACACCTCAATGTTATCAGGAGAGTATACCTTTCACAAGAAACAAAGATAAGATCTTCTTAGAGTTGATAGAATCTAATATCTCCATTAATCACATTTAGATATAGAAAACTCTACCACCAAGGGAATATGGTGGTGGATGAAATCAATTTACTCTTAATCAAAAGTGTCGGGTTTATAATAGAGAAATCTTTAATTAAAAAAAATACTTCTCCCTTAATGGGCTATATGCTTCAGGCAGTTGTAGACATACAGTCATGGAAAGGATACCAATTGATACCCTTGGTCGATATTACACCGTAAATATTGGTAAAAGTTATTTTTATAAGAATATATACTATAGTAGTTTGGAGGCCTCTTAGCAATAAAAGTTCTCTAGTCTAGTAGTCAAGGGATATCAAGTTTAAGACTTAGGTCCTTAGTTTGAATTCCATGTACATCCCCTTGACAATAATTCTGCGTCCACCACTAACTTCAGGAATTTGAGTTAATTGGACAAATGGTTAAACAAAAAACTAGAGAATCCCCCTCTTTTATTTATTCGATCAGTACAGGATCCAAAATTTTTAAACGTTGTGAGCTCTGAGTACTTGAGAAAGTGGATTCTAAAACGTATAACTAATTCTACCCATACTTATTTAGAGATGCATAGTTCAATTCTAAAACATTTGTATTTTGTCAAACCTCACAAACCCTTAATTAATATATTATTAGCCACTATAAATTGGAATGAGCTGTATTCTCACCAGCACAAGGTGGATTTACCAAAAACATACAGAAATTTGTTGTCTCTTAATGGTTACAATTAACATGAAAGGTGTCCCAGGAAATATAACACAAGATCAAGAAATTAAGCACGTACACAGAGAGCAACTTATTGAGAGAAGTTAGAGAGCTTACGGCGTATAGGAGAGTTTCTAGGTTGATCCTCTTCTGAATTAGCAGCAATAGGAGAAAATCTGTGAGAGTTGGTAGAAGAGGATGACCCACAGACTTTATTACTAGCATCTGCAATATTGGACTGTGTTCTCTGCTGCTTATTGAAGCAAAAAAGCTAACATGAGCATTAACATGCATGACACTTCCCTCCCCTCGCTTACACCAGCCATTTCACAAACAAAATAATACTCCCCCGTCCCAATATTTCGATAGTCAAATTGCTTTATTTTGACTGTAAATTTGAACATGCAATATTTAAATTTTTTGAAAAATAATTTACATATTTAGAAACTACATAAAAAGCAATATAAGTCACAATTATTAATAATTCAAAATATATAAAAAGCATATAAAGAAATCGCGGTAAAAAATTTTCTTCTTTAACACTTAAAAAGTGAAATGTGTCGCATAAAATGGGACGAAGTATAAGAATGATGACGTCTCAATTGTTGGATGGTCATTCAATTTCACTTTATTTTACTAAAGCCACTAAATTATTTTTAGCGACGAAAAAAGTCAGCAACTCTATCCAAGTATCACATAGAATGATCAAATAATTTTTTGTAACAAAAAAGCAACTTAATATACCTAACAATAACACAAAGCCAGAGGTGCTTGCGATACTTTCTTGTGTGTAAATATAGATATTGACTTTATGTGACGCTGAGGAAGATTTAGTATCTTTATAATTACAAATATTTTAGTGATTTTCCGTGATACTTAGCAATTTTTACCGGCTTTTTTGTTATAAAAATAGTTTAATGACTTTGGTTCAATAAAATAAAAGTTAAGTAACCATCCACAAATTTTCCCCGTCAATTTGCTGGTTTACATATTATGCAACTGGCAATATAAAGATTACTTATTAGATAATTTTGGTCTCTGTGCTAATTATTAACTAGCAACTTGATAAAGTAGTAGCCTTATCATAGATCAAACTACATTCATCGTGTAAAATATCTTTACACTATCAAAGTTCATAGTTTATATCCTTTTTGTATTTAACAAGTATATTGATGGCTGGACTCGCTAAGGAAGAAAAGAAGTATGAGAAACAAGGAGCGAAATTAAACCTTTGTTACCAAATAGAGGAAAGCATAAGCAAGTTATGAATAAACGTAGCAAAAAGGTGCTGTATTTTTTATTCTTATTTGTACTACTTGAAGAAATAATGATTAGAATTTTAAAAACATATTACTATATATTTCCACATCCTTGTTTGACCATCAAATTAAGGGGAAAAAAAACAAATAAAGAGTACTGGAACCACTAAAAGATTCTGAAATAACAACACTATATATACCTGTAGATGATTTTGAAGAGGGAGAGACTGAAGCAAAGATCCAATATTAACAGAAAGCAAATTTGCGCAGTGTCCACATCTTACTGTAACTATTGTCATCATGCTGCTGCATGGAACACTAACCTGACAATAATACAATACATATTTCAGTGACAATTGCTTTTTAAGTACTATTCTTGACAAGTATAACGGCATGCAAGTGCTCATTATTTTCAGGAAAAAATAAAACATATGAACCTTAAACGACTGGGTTCACCATTCGTACGAACCAAATTTTACTATTTGCAGTAAAAAAGCTAGTAACATTTTGAAAATTTGAAATACACATTAATTTTGTGTATTTTTAACTTGACTATATAGAGACTCTTTCAAGTTTGCTTACCTACATAATCTGCAGCCATATGGGGTACACAATAAATAAAATGAGGGACAAGACTATGGAGGCCAATTTTACTACACCCTTGGATGAAAGTAATGAGCAAACATGAAGAAACTGAAGGAGGAAGAACATATAACATTACATTGTGAATTTTATAAACTAACATTCAGCTTTTTCTTTTCTTTTGAGGGGAAGAATTGAGCTTGTTAGTGCAGAGGATTACTCAGTCCGTCCCAATTTATGTGATGATGTTTGAAGGACACATAGTTTAGAAAGAATGAATAGCTTCTGAAAGTTGAAACTTCTTGTCTAAAACATCGCATAGTGATGGAATCCCGTACTAAGATGGATGGGTTCTTTCGACTCTTCAAATGATCTTGGGCAATCGTTAGTTTTTGGATTGAGTTAGTTCAATGCCCATTTTGTTTATCATGGTATCATAGCCACCCCCCAAATGTTGGCCTCGAGGATAAATTGTTCATGGTAGCATTTGGCAGGTCATCTTGGACAATATAATTCTCTCTCTTTGAGCTTGCTTTTAGGTTGAATTAGATCCAAGATCAATTCTCTTATCACATAGATAAAAGTATAATTATTTTATCAAGTATTAAATAAGAAGTTTACGATAAAATGGTATCTAAATAATTCCTTTGTATCAACTGAAAGTATAAATAAATGTCTACACATTCAGTACAAGATATCCTCCTGTAATAGATCAGTTGTCTCTTACTAATTTCTAGGTTACTAGTTTTACACATTACTAGTTTTGCATCTTAACTATCACTAAGATGACTTAATGTTAACTATCACTAAGATGACTTTATAGTGTGAATAAAGTTTACACTCCTAACTAGTAGTAGCAAATTGAAGTTAACCCCAATGCAAAAATTCTAGGATGACCTTCCATCTCTTCCTACTCTCCTCTTCTATTGAGTATTATTACTACAAGTACAGTAAGGTTAGAAGCAGACTCTAGTAGTCACTCTACAAGACTACAGTTCCCATTCGTTACATGGGTTATAACTATAAAGACCTTCATTTAAAGGAGTTTCTCGGACTCTCTTCCTTTTCTTTCCTTTTCAATTGGTGCTCCTTGACTTTATCTGACCTTTGCTCAGTCACTAGAAAAGTGAGAGAACAAAGAAAATGACGTGACGAGAACAGAAACCCAAGTCCATTATGAGAAATGCAATTACAATATCTTTAAAAAGAAAGAACAAGAGAAAGAAATAAATTTTAGATCAGAATACTCTCATCATCATTTTTCTTTTCAAAGGAAAGAACTACAGTAGTAAATTTCTGGTTATACATACCAAGATAAAAAGGGTTTTTTTTACCACCCATATTCTTAAGATAGGAGGAAACCGTGGCGGATCGTACCTTCCACCAACGTTTCATACGAACCAAATATTGTCATGGCGGAACATTACATATACATAATGTAAAGAGAATGTTAATCCTTATGGTCAAAAGGAGAAAAAGGAAAAATATATTCTGAGATGACTATCCAGTGGACAAAGCTCCTCCATGTTACTCTCGATTTGTATTCGGGGAAAGGATTTAATGGCATCAAAATTATTAGTACAATTATTTGCGATCAGTTACAGAAGTACGAACCTGATGGATAAAAGCTGAGGGAAAAGAGAGGAGAAACAAATTGACAAATTAAAAGGAAATGATAAAAAAAGTAAGCAGATCAATTAATATCTTTTGTAACTTAATTAATAACGAACTTGACAAATGCTGGAGTACTAATACTTAGTTGAATTCTTGGAAAATCTATTCACAAACCCTATTATTAAGCTCATATACAGGGAGAAAGTCCTATATATATATAGGTGAAAATTACAGATTGTTGCTTGTCAAACTAAAGCATGAAATTTCTGCCTACTTGTTGAATACATCTTCCAGGTTTTGAGTAAATTGGATCCCATTTCATTTTCCCTTCCATTATTCCATGTTAAGAGGAAAAAGAAAGGGAAAAAGATGCCTAAGTAACTGTGATTTAAGAATGTAGCAGTTGTATTCCAAATAGTGTTTTATAACATCTGATTGATTAGAACTGAAAAAAATTATTTCCATAATTTTACAAAAGGCAAGAAATTCAGTATGCAGAGAATTAGCATAAAATATACAAAATTCTACAACAGCTTCAAGCAAGTTCTCTGTAACTATCACATCTTCCTAACCCTTGCACTCGAAAGATGACTTCATATCAAGAAGATCTTCTTTTTTTTTTAATTTGAATTTCAATAAGATTTGCTTCACTTGGAAATCCTTAAAAAATGAACGAAATGAATTTTCTTTCAAAGAATGTCGTCTGACCTTTTACTCATGAACATCGATCCGCATGAGCTTAGAAAATATATAGAGAATTTTTCTAATGGTTCGATACAAATTAAATATATGGCCAACATGCAAGATAAAACTTCAAACGAGAATTAAAATTTTGAGGAGAGCATTAGAATTAAATTCAAGAAGTGGAAGACTGGAAAGTGTACCGCTAGAATAGTGTTGCAAAAGTTGCAGTTAACATAGCAAACACGTTCCGAGGAAGACATATATGTCATGTCCAATGACATTCTCTTTTTTTTTCTGTCTTTTTAAAGCTGTAAGCCGGGAATCAAGGATCAACGAGGCGGATCAAGGACAAGTTCAGGAAAAATCAAGAAAAAGCTAAATAATAAGATGGGTGAGAATTAAGGTGTCCAAATTAAGACATATGAATACTATATGAAATCATCATGTTATGAAAGTATAGCAAGATCAGCTTAAAGACTACAATAAAAGATGTATAAAGAGAGAGGAAAAAAAAGGTGTAAAGGGAAGAAAAGCCTACAATAAGGGGGATGTTAAATATGGTTATGAGTTAGGGGAGATGAAAGAAAGGAAGAGTACAAAACAACACTAATAGAGGTGAAGAGACGGATGGGATGGAACTGGTCTGGTCGGTATTGGGGCAAAGCTAATAGGGGTAGGGTCGTATAATTTAGGGGTGGGGGATTGGGATGAAGGATGAGAAGTGAGTGAAGGAACTAGCTAGGAAGTAGTGGGAGTATAGGGTCATATAGTATGTGGTATTGTTGTCATGCATATCTATACGTAGTGTAAATTAATGGAGTATGCAGAAGTGAAGATGACCACCTTAACTAGAATAGTACTATCATACAAGATGAAATATTAAAGAGTTCATTGTTACTTCATTTTATAAAAGAGTTTTATATACACCAACACCAGGACACTTATTTAGCGGAAATAAATCATTATTCTACTTCAACCATTGAGGTTATAATATTAAATTTTATGTGAAAAGTTATCTACTGTTGTTGCTTACTTTAACTAGATATTTAAATTTGAGTTCGGGAATGAAATTTTTTATAGAAAATATATTATTTTTTAATACGGCATAAGCTGTGTGAATCTGTACTCAATAACTTATGGTAACACAAAAGAAGGTTTTTAATTTTTAATTTATAAGCACTTTTTATTACAAGTAATGATTTGTAATAAGCAGAGAATTAGTGTCATGAAATAAGAGAAGCAATCTATTACGACATTATATACATATTCTAACATTGTAAAATATTTTAATGCATATATTCCAAATAAAAAGGAAAATGTTTCTTTTTGGTTTCATCATCTGCTATCTGGTGCTTATTATATGGCTAATTCGAATTCACGTTATTGAAGATCTATCAAGGAAGAGTCGCTATCTACCAGAATTATTTTCATTCATATCAGATCAACTCGAGACGGAGACATTTAAGTAAAGGTGAAGGGATTTCTATCAAGAATGTTTTCATTCTAGAGTTTGATCTCGAAACTAAAAATTAGAGTAGAGGAGTCTCATCTATCTCTTACTAATATTTACTCCCTCCGTCTCGTTTTATTTATCGTTTTTACTTTTATACGCTTATTAAGAAATCATTAATTGTGAGGTATTATTGACTATTTTATCCTTATTTATATCTTCATTGGTATTTGAATAATTATAATGTTAACCCATAATTGAGATATTTGTGGTCTTCAAGATAATTACTACTAAATTAAAATGGGAAAATAATTAATTTTTTCTTGAACTACTAACTGGATAAATAATTTGAGACGACTATTTATAGTAAGGAGGATAAATAAAACGAGACAGACGGAGTATTTGACAGTAAGTTTTTTTTTTTGAAAGGGTAAGTTTGGTGGAAAGGGCATTCTAGATTTTTGAGCGAAGTGGGGACTCTTAAAGGTGAATTTAGTTATTGCGGGGTGTTATGATTGAAGGAATGAGTGGGTAGGAGTTATCTGGTTAAGTGACCACTTGAAGCGGACGAGGGGGGAGAGAAGATATTAATGCTTTGGAATGTTTAGGGATTAGGGAATTTTATATATACATATAACATACATGCATAATGTGTGTATATAGAGAGAGTGTTTGTGATGGTGGCCATGCCACAATACTCTCCAATACTTTGGTTTAAGGTGATGTCATATCTGTTGTGAGGTTTATTTCATGGGAGCAACTTGACAATTTGTGCGAAATATGTGGTCAAAGGTGAGGCGTATTTAGAATTAAAAATCGCTAGGCTGAAACTTTAAATTTCTAAGGTATAAAATTTTATTTTGCTGAAATTTTAGTAAGTTCAACAAAAGTACATAGAATATGTGAAAAATACTAAGTTAGATTGACCATGTACCAAACGTACTACTTCCACCTTGGTCGTAGTAAGCATTGTGTTCTATTCTTTGTAGAGTTTTTGATATATATGGATTTTTTTTTATATATATAAATAGAATTAAATTGTATTGGATAAAAATCAACGAGGTTTAAATGACAGGGCTCGGAGCTAGGAGAGATTGAATGATTTTTTTTAATTACAAGCTCTCGACAGCTCGTCTAGCCCCCGAGGCCAGTTGCCTCGAGCATGACGTGGAGGTTGGCTATGAGCCTCTCCACGAGGTAATAAGCAGGCAACCTTCACAAGGCATGAGGTCACTCCTCGGGGAAGATGTTGCCTCACGATGAACGAGCTCTCACATTTTATAACTGTAGACCGTTGCTTATACATTTAATGGGAGATCGTGGATCAGCCACAATCATAACGTGGTTGAATGGTCATAAAGTACACTTACTGTTGTTCTTTTCCTTGCAAGCTATAAATAGCCTTGTAAATATTATGTAATGCATCAAGAAATATACCAAACACACTTATACATTGTTCTTAATCTTTTGTCTCATTTCTTTACTTAAATTCCTGTCTTTTTCGTGATTTTGATACGAATAATTGCAGATAACCCTATACAAATTTGATTTGTTGTTCTAATCAGATTTAGGCCAACACAAAATGGCGGCGTCTGTGGGGGATCTGGCAATAAAGTTCGTTTCAAAGTTGTGCTCTTGTAACACGACTATACGATGACTGGGGCACAGTCTCTTAAGAAGACAATGAGCATTATAATGGGTGGGTCAGAAGTAAATGGTGTTAACTTCGCTTCCACCAAAAACATCGCCAAATTTTCAGTCACCGTTAAAGGGAGGACTCAAACCGAAATGGCGGAGAACGAAATAACCTTCGACGGGGATGACTATGAGGGGATGATTATTCAACATCACGACGCTCTAATAATCTCGTTGAAGATCAATGATTGTTATGTCAAACGAGCTTTGGTTGAACCTGGCTGCTCGGTAAATATCATCAATTATGGAGCCATTAAGAAAATATGGTTGGAGGACCTCATCGTCCCGAAAACAGTAACATTGATGGGGTTCAACAACTCCATAGAGCAGATTTTAGGGGAAGCTACCCTCATCACGATTGCTTGCTGAGGGAGTTAGTAAGAAAACTATCTTTCAAGTAATGACCAAAGATATGGCTTACAATGTGATCCTTGGCAGGCCATGGATTCATAAAATAGGAGCCATTCCATCTACTTTACACCAAGTTATCGAATTCCTAACTCCATGATGTTTTAATCTAAGCACCTCCTAAGGACACTAGAAGGGGGTTGGAAAATGTCTATCGATTTTTCTTTGAGAACTAGATTCTCAGCGTCAAGAGTCTTGTGCTGGACTCACCGGTTTTCCATTGCAAACACCTCAACACACATAAAAATCAAACTCAAGAAACACGGTATTTTACGTGAAAACTCCTTGCTCAAGGGAAAAATACCACGACCCACACTCTGGGATTTTCGAACCAATCGACTAACACAATGAGCAAATTTTAGATTACAAAATTCTGTAACCAAGGGGCTACACTCTAGACCCTAATCACTCAACAACGCTAAACTCTAGCTTTACAAAGTAATCTTACAAAGGTTCATCTAATACAGTTGCTTCTAAAGTAAGCATGTAGGTAAAACAATGATAGTACCAATTAAGACAACTTACAAACCAAGAACCTAAAAAGAATATCTAGATTTAACTAGCTAGCCTTCAGTAGTTGTCTTCTCCAGTTAAGTCACCTTGAAATTTGTTGGATCGCATGTGTATGCTCTCAACTCTCTATTTGTGAATAACTAAGTTTCGGCTGCATCAACTACTGGCTTTTATATGGGCTTCACAACCCTAGTTGAGTTTCACAAGGAAACCTTGTAATTATAGCAAGACAAGATTTCCTGTGCATCTTTCCTTGTTTAATTCCAACTCTTATTCGTACTTTGAAGACACAACCACGGCACAATGTCTTTTAGCTGACTAGGATGCATACTCGTTCACGCGCCAATTTTCCTAGTTCGGTAAGGATTTACAACCCTCAATCTTTTCGAACAGTCGTGCTCTTCGTCCCAAGGACCAGGTCCTCCTAAGAACCACTAGATCATTCGTTTGTCATTCTTCAAAATATTTACCTCAACAAATTCCCCTGTTTTGATGATGACAAACAAATATTGCCAGAGAACCTGAATAGACAAAAATACCAAGAACACAAAAATAAAGATACATTTGAAAATTTTAAAACAGATGAGTTTAGGTCACAAACACCCCAACATTTCCTTCTTCCCCCTTTTGGCATCATCGAAAAGACTCAAAATCCTGCAAGAACTAGTCAGTATCATCCAGTATAGAGCACAAGGCAATCAAGTCAACTAAGCATATAAGAATAATGCTAAGGGCCTAATCAGAAGCATATATATAATTGAAAGGACCCAATGCAGACAAAAGAAAACCAATTATCCAGTGCATGTCAAACACACAGCCCAATTAAGTACACAATTGTAAGAAATTGTCTTTAAAACACACATCAAGGAGGGAGACATAGGGAGATAAAGGAGTGATTTGGACAAGGACATGAAAGAAAGTGGGTAGGACTCAGGTCTTCAGGTTGAAGTGCTTGGCAAGTGCCTCAACATTCTTGGAATTCTTGGCCCTTTCCATCACCAACTCGGCCTCATACTTGTGGCACTCGATCTTCAACCAATCAATTTCTTGATCCTTCACCTTTAGCTTCCTCTACAACTCAGCATTCTCTTCATTCACTTCCATAACATGCTGCTCTAATTCCTTCACAACTGCAATTGCTTCATCTGGTCCAAAGTCCTCACTTTCCTCAAGCTGCTCTTGCTTGACTTGCACTGGCCTCTTGGATGCCCTCTTCTCCTTGAAGAGTCACAGTTTTTCAGCACATTTTGGCCAAACATCTGATGTATGGTTGGCTTCTTGCCTTCTTCCAAGGGTACCCCAAAGTGTTCAAAGATCTGCTGCAGGATGTAGGAATGCACCAAAGAATGTGGCTTTTGATCAGTATCAGCAATCCTCTTTATGTGTCTAATGATCAGACCAGGTAAATTGATCTTTGTTCCTCTATCCAGCAGATCCATATAAGTCAAGTCTAGAGCATAGGCCTCTCTGTTCCTTTCCCCCCTAGGCAACAGAAACCTATGAACAAACTCAAAGAGTAACTGATGAGCAGGCTCCATTTCTTTCTTCTCAACCTTTCTTTCTTTTCTAAGTTTGGTCTTTCCTGAGAATTTATTCACCACACTTAGAGGTGTTACCCCGTCAGTCCTCTTTGGCCATTTCAGCTTGATGTACCTGCAATAAACTTCAACAAGAACCTTAAGAATTACTCCCAGCTTTGTCCTTCCAAACTCTATCTATACTCCTTTGACAACTGAAAACAGTCTTCTTGCAGCAACTCTGCAGTTTGTGTAGAACTCCCTAATCTCCTCAGCATACAGAAATCTGTTCTACTTAGCAAAGAGATTCAACCAGCCTTGATCCTCTACCTTCCTTAGTAGAGGTTTCATGTTATGCTCATTTAGGTCACTCAAGATGCTCCCAGCCAAAACTTGGTGCCTAGCAAAGAAGGCTGCTCTGTCAACCTCCTCATCAGTATCTTTCTTCTTCTTCTTCTTGCTTTCTACCTCACTGTCTGTATCAGAATCACTAGGCTCAATATAACTCCCTGCCTCATCACTCTCCTCCTTTGCTTCAACAACATTATTCTCCTGCTTCTCATCAATCACCTTCTTACCCTTCTTCTTCTCAAGCTTTGTCATCTTCTCTACCTGCTGCTTTAGAGCAGACCTGGTAGCCACCCGTCTGGGAGCTGTCTGAGCAGTAGGCTTATCATCATTCCCATTTTCATCCTGAGAGTTCTCATCACTCTCGTCCACTAACCTGCTTTTTGGCACAGCTTTTCCCCCTTTCAATAGCCTTCTTCTCTTATCTGTTTCTGGCTTTGTTTCACTCAGAAATACTACCTTCTCTTCTTCCTCCTCTCCCATCAACTTCTCATCCTCTTCCCAAACTTTTTTTTAACACTTGTCTTTTCTTTCTCTGCAGGTTTCTCACTTACAGCATCAGCATCCTCAATTTTTTCATCTTTCTCTCCCGTAGAGTCAGTCCAGTCAAGTTCTGCATCCTCAGCCACTGTTGGAACTGAGCAAGAGCAAAGTTCTTGGCTCAATTCCTTAGTAGCTTCAACAGAACTTGGTCCACCACCAACCGAACCTTCCAGCACACCCATCACATGAACCTTCTCAATAGGAACAACCTCTGAACTAGGTTCATTGACTGGGCCTTTTGGAGATTCAGTAGAATATTCTTCTCTCATTCGTTCCAGCACCTTTTCAACTACATTGACTTCCTCTACTTTGTCAGTCACTACCGGAACATGAAACCCAATCTTAGAAACTGAGTCCTCCTGCACAATCAGCAAATTTTCTCCACTAACATTCCCCCTATCAGTTATACCACTAGGTTCTACCGATTCTACAATTTCATCTAACCCTTTAACTAAAATTTTAGAATTCAACTTCCCAGGGGCTTTTAACAGAGTCTAAAGTAGTAGAACTAGTTAGGGTTGAGTCAAATTTTATCTCAACTGAGTTTTCAATGACGACTGGAGACTCTGACGTTGGAAGCGAGGGTCTGGCAACCATCTTCTTGGAACCCTTCTTTCCTTCTCTTTTGAGGAATTTCACCCTTGCTTTGATGATTCTTTCGGCGAGAGTAAAGGCAGGAGGTTTGGGAGTGGATTCTTTAGAAGTGTAGGTCTCTGAGGTCTTTGCCGGAGAGGCGGATGATGATTGTGCTTTAGACATGGTTATTTTGGTTAGGGTTTCAGAAAGAGAATTTCTTGTTCTATATTTTAGAGAGAGAGAGAGAGAGAGAACAGACTAGAGAGAGGTTTTGCAAGTGTATTTCTTTATTTACCTTTTGATTTTGAGAAGAAGTAACGGTGAGTTGGGGTTTCTTTAGGAAATAGGTAGTAATGATGGCAATGAAAAGAGAAGTAGCTTTTTTAAATTTTGGGAAACCGGGAAAGTGTAGGATTTGACAGTTATTAACACTTACCCAATTAGGACTTCTAGAATAAGTGGGGTCAGTTTGAGTTTTATAGAAGTATAACTACAAAAGGAATTGTCCCTATAATCATGGGCGGTTACACAAACATGGAAGGTTTCCTTGATGCACGTTCATCAAACAATTAATTTCAGTTATGACACTTAACATAAATAGCTATGTAGATGTACCTGGACATGGTTCCTCATGCTTGTCTTGGTTCCTTCTGCGCACCATGTAGGTTCTTTCATGGGAGCACATTAGCATACTCTAATGGTATTCAGTTGAACAGGTATACTTAAATAAAGTACATAATTAGACTGGACAATAGCAACTGTAGTTACAAACAAAATAATAAACACTTAACTAACCAATCCTTGGGGAACAAATGCTGAGTCATCCGTGTATTTTGGTCATCCCTAACTCCAACATGTTCCTCTCAAATTGAACTTTGTTCAGTGCTTTGGTAAAGATGTCAGCAATTTGGTCCTCAGTCCTGCAAGAATTCATAGTAATAAGACCCTTCTCCAAATTATCTCCAAGAAAATGATGTCTGATATCAATGTGCTTTGTTCTTTTATGTTGGATTGGGTTCTTGGTAATGTTCACTGCACTTGTGTTATCACAGAAGATGGGTACAGCTCCGCATTAAATTCCAAAGTCCTCCAACTGCTGTTTGATCCATAGCAATTGTGAGCAGCATGATGCAGCTGCTACATATTCTGCTTCTGCAGTAGACAAAGCTACTGAGTTCTGCTTCTTTGTAGCCCAAGAAACTAAGCAAGGACCAAGAAAGTGTTCCATCCCTGAAGTGTTTTTCCTGTCCACCAGATGACCTGTATAATCACCATCAGTAAAGCCAATTAGTTCAAAAGTACCTTCTCTTGAGTACCATAGGCATAGATCCTGAGTTCCCTTCAAATATCTCAAAATTCTCTTCACAGCTATCAAATGTGATTCCTTAGGCTTGGACTGAAATCTAGCACACAGTCCCACACTGTATACAATATCAGGTCGACTGGCTGTGAGATAGAGGAGTGAACCCATGATTCCTTTATATTTTGTCTTATTTATAGAAGGGCCTAATTCGTCCATGTCCAGCTTGGTTCCTGGAGCAATAGGTGTAGACATTTCTTTTGCTCCTTCCATGTCGAACTTCTTTAAGAGCTCCTTGACATACTTCTGTTTGTGAATCATAGTTTCTTCAGGGGTCTGCTTGATCTGCAATCCTAGGAAGAAATTGAGTTCTCCCATCATGCTCATTTCGAATTCACTACCCATCAGTTCAGCAAATCCCTTGCATAATTCCTTATCAGTGGCACCAAAAATGATGTCATTGAACCACCAATAGATCATTTCCCTTCTTCTTCAAGAACAATGTGTTATCAATCCTTCCTCTTGAAAAACCATTCTTCATCAAAAATCCTGACAGTCTTTCATACCAGGCTCTAGGAGCTTGCTTCAATCCATAGAGTGTCTTATCAAGTTTGTAAACGTGATCAGAAAATTCACTGTTCACAAAACCTGATGGTTGTATTACATACACTTCTTCATTAAGGTAACAATTCAAGAAAGCACTCTTCACATCTATCTGATACAGTGTAAACTTCATGTATGTAGCAAAGGCAATCAATATTCTTATGGCTTCCATCCTACATACTTCTACAAAGGTCTCATCATAGTCAATTCCTTCCTCTTGACTGTATTCTTGAACTACCAATCTAGCTTTGTGTCACTATACCATGCTCATCCAATTTATTTCTGAACACCCACTTTGTTCCAATGATTGATCTGTCATTTGGCTTAGGAACCAGATGCCAGACTTGGCTTCTTTCAAACTGATGTAGTTCATCCTGCATGGCTAGGACCCAATCTGGATCTTCCAAGGCTTCTTTTATGTTCTTTGGTTCCATGGATGATAGGAAGGCAAAGAATGCACAGAAATTTTTCAAGGCAAATCTGGTCATAATTCCAGTATCTAGTTCAGATAGCACATTCTCCAGAGGATGGGAACTTTGATGTTTCCATGGTCTGGGTTGTATATGATGAGAAGAACCTTCAGTATCTTGAGTGGGTTCTTCCTGCTTAGTTGAATCATCAACTTCGTCTGCTGTTCCCCCTGACATGTTGACTCCTTATTCTCTTGGAGCTGAATCTGCACTTTCCTCACATGATTCCTCCTTTTCTTATGGATTTTCTGAGTTAGCTGTACCATCATGTCGAGCAAGACCAATGACCTGATCATCTACTTCCTTTTCATCAATTTTCTTATGTAATTCATCAAATACCACATGCATGCTTTCCTCTACTGTTTGTGTTCTTTTGTTAAAACACTTTGTATACCTTGCTTTGAGTAGAGTACCCAAGGAATATTGCCTCATCACTTCTTGCATCAAATTTCTCCAATGGTTCCTTGCCATTATTGTGGACAAAAAATTTACATCCAAAGGGCCTCAGATGTGCAATATTCGGTTTCCTTCCTCTGAGAAGTTCATATGGAGTCTTGTCAAGAATAGCTCTTATGGAGCACCTGTTCAGCAAATAACATGTTGTGTTTATTTCTTCAACCCAGAAGTTCCTTGCAAGACCAGTTGATAGCAGCATGGTTCTTGCCATATCCTTCAGAGACCTGTTCTTCCTTTCAACTACTCCATTCTGCTATGGAGTTCTTGGTGCAAAAAGTTATGATCAATAATGTGTTTTGTACAATACTAAAAAAATTTTACGTTTTCGAACTCTGTGCAATGGTCAGATCTGATGCTGACCAGTTCCAGGCTCAACCTTTTCTGCACAATACCCGCCCAATCTTTAAAGCTATCAAATGCTTCATCTTTGGATGCCAAGAACAGGGTCCATGTATACCCTGAATAATCATCAACAATTACAAATACAAACCTCTTTCCTCCTCTGCTCCTGACTCTCATGGGTCCAAAAAGATCCATATGTATCAGTTCCAAGGGCTTTGATGTGCTCATCACCTTTTTGGATTTAAAGGATGATCTCACATGATTTCACTTAACACATTCATCACACATTTTTATGTTTTCAAACTTCTTATTTGGCAATCCACGAACTAGCTCCTTCGATACTAACTTTTTGAGCTATGAAAAACTAGCATGTCCTATTCTTTTGTGCCACAGTTGAGAATAGCTTTCTTGAACATTCAGGCATGTTAAGTTATTTTCAGGAAGTGATTTGAGTGATGCTTTTTATACATTGTTTACCCTTTTTCCTTCCATGACGATCCCTACAGAGGAGAAACTCACTTCGTTTCCTCTATCACACAGTTGACATATACTTAGCAAGTTGTGTCTGAGACCATCAACAGAGTATATATTTTTAATGGCATGATCCAGAGTTCTCCCAACTTTTCTAATTCCCACAATCTGACCACTCTTTCCTCCTCCGAAGGCTACACTGCCTCCTTGAAATGCTGCGAGTGAGAGAAAGTTTCTTCTGTCTCCTGTCATATGTCTCAAACAACCACTGTCGAGAATCCAGCTTGGGTTGTTCACTCTCACTCCAGCCTGCAAAATAAATCAAGGGTTCGCTTTAGGAATCCAGACAAGCTTGGGTCCCTTCTTATGAGAGAATGGATAAATTAAATCTTTCTTAGCTCATTCAGGTAGAACACTCCTCCTGTTTTTGGTCTTTGCCTTGCTTGCATTCATGCACCTTTGTCTTTGATGCCCAGTTTCACCACAAAAGGTACACAACATGTTGCAAGGCAAACCCACATATTTGCTTTTAGGATTATATGGGGCAGTGGTTCTTGAATCCTATTCCTTGTTTTCCTTTGTTCTGGTTTTCAAAAACCCAATTCATTGCCTTAGAGAATTTGTTCCATTTTGTTAATCTGGTAAGCTCATACTCAGTTTTATCAACCTGTTGTTTGAGAGCCCTATTTTTGTCAGTCTCCTGATACAGAATCTTATTGGTTCTTTTAAGCTCACTTTCAAGAAAGGTTTGAACTTCATTCATTGCTTGCTTACCATTAACACTCTCTTTTAACTTATTCAATTCCATTTCTAATTCTGAGATCTTAGAGTTTGACACAAGAGCCTGTCCTTTCAGAACCACATTAATTTCTTCCGACTCAATATTTTGTTCTTGCAGACTCTTGTGTTTTGTTCTAAGATCACTCATATCCTCAGTCAATTTTTCTTTCTCAGTTTTTATGTTTTCATAACCCTCAATTATGGTGGCAGTTATTAAGATCAAATTTTCAGCAGAATATGTATGCAAGTTTTCTTTTAGTTCAGAAAGACATACCTCTGCTGAATGACCAGCTTCATCTCCATCTGTTTCCATAAGGGCTGAGTCCTTCTTCTGATCATTTTCTGTGTACACCTCTTTAAGTTTCTCCCAAATTTCTTTGGCAGACTTGCATTCAAGTACCATTGCTAGCACATCAGTCATCAGCCCTTTCCTCAAGTATAGCATGGCTTTGGCATTTGCTTGCAGCCAATCTAAGTCTTGAGGGTCAAGTTCTTCTACCATCTTTGGAACCAAGGTTTCGTTTACTACTCTCTTCACATGAACATGAGGTCCTCGTTTTGCGATCAAACAGAGACTATAATCCATTGCTTGAAGAAAGGTTTTCGTTTGTTTCTTCCACCATTTGTAGCTTGTCCCATTAAACACGGGTGGCTTTGACGGATCTCTTCCTCCTCTGAACTCATATGGATCCTCCTCATCTGAAATTTCAATTGAAACTCCAATCAATGCTAAAGGAGACTCATCTTCAGATTCTTTTTCTTGGTCAGATTCACTGTCAGTGTGTCCCCAAGTGGCATAAAAGGCTTCCTTCCTCTTCCTTCTTTCTACTTTGAAGTTTGGGGTTCGTCTGAACTTCTTCTTATCTTTATCAGTATCTTTTTATGCCTCCTCCTTCTCCTTTATAGCTCTATTCTTCCTCCATTCAACTTCCCACATAGGACAATCCACAACTACATGTTCTTTCTTGAAGAATTTAAAGCATCCTGAGTAGTCTGGGTTGTCAACAATGTTCTTTCTTCCAGAGCTTTCTTTATTGTTTCTTTTGAACCCCTTGAACTTTCCCAGAATGAACTTTTGTTCAAAGCACTGACCATAGCAACTTAAACTGATTGCAAGTCAACATATTCCTCAGATTCATCAGTTGCTTCAAGTGCAACATTCTTGTCCTTCTTGGGTGCTGGTTTACTCTTCGACTCCTTCATCATCTCATGTATTTTCAAGCTTCCAACCAGTTCCTCAAGTTTGATGGATCTAAGAGGTTTAGATTCAATGATAGCAGTCATTTTGGGTTCCCATGCATCAGGAAGTACGTTCAGAACTTTATCCACCATTTCTACTTCTCGCAAGTCCATATCCAGAGACCTCATCTCGTTTGTGATGTTAATCAACCTTGTCGTCATGTCTTGTATTGACTCCTTCTCTCCTATGGTGAACAACTCAAAATGTCTTTTCAGCATTCTTCTCTTTGAGTCCTTCACTTCAGTGGTTCCTTCATGTGCGACTTCCAGGGCGTCCTAAATTTCCTTAGCCATCTTATAAGAGGAAACTCTGTTGAACTCTTCAGGACCAAGCCCACAGATTACCAACTGTTTGGCTTTGTGGTTCTTTTTAACCATGATCTACTCAGCCTCATTGAACTCCTCTTTTGACTTAGGTTCTTCTCGGGCAACAGCTCCTTCCCCAACCACTTTGGTTGGAATCAGGTTTTCTTCAGACACAATCAGCCACAGTTGATAATCCTCAGCACAAATAAAATTTTCCATTCTGTTCTTCCACCAAGCATAGTACTGCCCATTGAACTGTGGAGGCCTCAGGACTGATTGTCCTTTAGTGATAGTAGGTGGTGCACTCATGATTTTGATCCTTCTCAAGGTGTTAACCTAATCCGAGAAGACCCGCTCTGATACCACTTGTTGTAATCTAAGCACCTCCTAAGGACACTAGAAGGGGGTTGGATAGTGTCTATCGATTTTTCTTTGAGAACTAGATTCTCAGCGTCAAGAGTCTTGTGCTGGACTCACCGGTTTTCCATTGCAAACACCTCAACACACATAAAAATCAAACTCAAGAAATACGGTATTTTACGTGGAAAACTCCTTGCTCAAGGGAAAAAAACCACGACCCACACTCTGGGATTTTCGAACCAATCGACTAACACAATGAGCAAGTTTTAGATTACAAAACTCTGTAACCAAGGGGCTACACTCTAGACCCTAATCACTCAACAACGCTAAACTCTAGCTTTACAAAGTAATCTCACAAAGGTTCACCTAATACAGTTGCTTCTAAAGTAAACATGTAGGTAAAACAATGATAGTACCAATTAAGACAACTTACAAACCAAGAACCTAGACAGAATATGTAGATTTAACTAGCTAGCTTTCAGCAGTTGTCTTCTCTAGTTAAGTCACCTTGAATGTTGTTGGATCGCCTGTGTATGCTCTAAACTCTCTATTTGTGAATAACTAAGTTTCGCATGCATCAACTACTGGCTTTTATATGGGCTTCACAACCCTAGTTGAGTTTCACAAGGAAACCTTATAATTATAGTAAGACAAGATTTCATGTGCATCCTTCCTTGTTTAGTTCCAACTCTTATTCGTACTTCGAAGACACAGCCACGGCACAACTTCTTTTAGCTGACTAGGATGCATACTCGTTCACGCGCCAATCTTCCTAGTTCGGCAAGGATTTACAACTCTCAATCTTTTCCAACAGTCGTGCCCTTTGTCCCAAGGACCAGGTCCTCCTTCAGAACCACTAGGTCCTTCGTTTGTCATTCTTCAAAATATTTACCTCAACACATGGGGAGCTCGAGCCATACGAGGTCAGCAACGAATAGCTCGAGCGAACTGTTCAATTGCTGCAGTAAAAAGGATGGCTTCAGGAGGATCATCCATGTTGCAATTAATCAGCTCGGAGCCCGACAAAGGAAAGAACTCGGTCCCCGAAATTTCTTCCCAAGAAGAAATAGAAGGGGCCCCAGTGTTCATACAGGAACCTCGGAAGCAAAAAGCCGAGGACTCTACCATCGAAGAGATGGAGCCTTTCGTTCTGTCGAAGGAATTTCAAGAAAGAAAGGTATTCGTTGGCTCGGGATTGGATAACGAGTCAAAGAAAGCTCTTATTGAGTTGTTAAAGGCTAATGACGACTGCTTCACTTGGTCTCATGCAGACATATTGGGATTGACCCATAAATAATGACACACAAACTGAACGTGAATCCCAAACACCCTTCTGTGAAGCAAAAGAAGAGACAGCATGCTGATGTAAAGAAGAAAGCAATACAAGATGATACGAAGAGGTTTCTTGATAACGGCTTCATCAGGAAGGTAAAATACCCCGATTGGCTCGCCAACGTGGTGATAGTACCAAAGAAAAATTATAAATGGGGAATGTGCGTTGACTATACCGGCCTAAACAAAGCCTGTCCAAAGGATTTCCACCTTTTGCCCCAGATAGACAGGTTGATAGACTCCACGGCTAGACATAAACTATTGAACTTCTTGGAAGCGTATTCGGGGTATAATAAAATTTTGATGGAACCAAGCGATGAGGAAAAGACATCCTTCATCACTGATAAAGGGACGTACTGCTACAAGGTGATGCCCTTCGGTCTCAAGAGTGCAGGGGCGACCTATCAAAGGCTTGTGTGCCAGATGTTCAAAGATTACATCAGAAAAACAATGGAAGCTTATATAGATGACATGCTCGTGAAGTCAATTCAGTTGGAGGATCACTTAAATCATTTGAGGGAAGCCTTTGCCATCTTAAGAACAATATTGTATGAAGCTGAACCCTGAAAAGTGTGCCTTTGGGGTTAGCTCGGGAAAGTTCTTGGGGTTTATCATCTCTGAACGAGGCATCGAAGCAAACTCAGATAAAATAAAAGCTATACAAGAAATCCCCGAGGATTTGATGAGTCCAAAGGAAGTCCAACATCTGACCGGTCGACTTGCTGCACTGAGTAGGTTCATCTCAAGGTCATCCGAACAATGCCATAGGTTCTTTTCTGTCTTGAAAAATAACACAACTTTCGAGTGGACTCTAGAATGTAAAGAGACATTGAAGGAACTAAAATACTATCTGGTGAACGCTCCACTGCTCGCTAAGCCAAAAGATGGGGAGACGCTGCTGGTATACCTGACCGTCTCTGAGGTAGCTATTAGTGTTGTGGTGGTTCGAAAAGAGAACGGGAAGCAACAACCAATATATTATGTCAGCAAAACTCTTTTCGACACTGAAACAAGGTACCCTCATTAGAGAAATTAGCGTTTGCTTTAATTATGGTGGCTCGAAAGCTTCGCCCTTATTTTCAGTTCCATCCTATAGCTGTAGTTACAACCTTCCCCTTGAGAACAACATCGCACAACCCTGAATTATCGGGGAGGTTATCTAAATGGGCAATTGAGTTAAGTGAATACGATATTGTATACTAGCCTCGAACTGCCATAAAATCTCAAGTATTGGCAGACTTCGTCGCTGTCTTCAGTGCTAGGAAACTCCCCGAGGCAAAAAAAGAAAATTTTCTTTCGAGGGGTCTAGTTGATGGAGTATGAAAACTTTTCAATGATGCTGCCACGAATTCCAACGGCTCGGGGCTAGGAATACTTCTTCTAACCCCAACTGGGGAAAAGCTGATATATTCAGTGAAATTTGGAAAGTTAACTAATAATGAAGCTGAGTACGAGGCAGCGATAGCGGGGTCGGAATTGGCTAAGAAAATGGGGGCTGAAAGGATCGAGTTAAAGAGTGACTCGCAGTTGGTGGTAGATCAGATCCTCGGTGATTTTTCGGCTCGGGAGCATAGAATGAAGCAGTTCGTGGTTCGAGCACAAAAGGTCCTTGGAGAATTCCAAGATTGGAAGATTCAAACAATCCCACGTGAAGGGAACGCCAAAGCCGATGCATTGGCAAATTTGTCCTCGGTAATCGAAATTTAGGATTCAAGGACTGACGAAGAGGTTTGGGTACTCAGATCCGTTGTGGGAAAAATGAAGTTGGAGGTTAAAGCATTCAATAGGCATTGGGATTGGCGAACCAAATTTATCTCTTATTTGGATTTGGAAATTTTGCCAGCAAACAAAAAGGAAGCTGAGAAGCTCCAAAGTAAAGTTGTTCCATATTCACTCGTGCATGGGCAGTTGTATAAGAAGCTTTATTGCGGCCCGATGGCTAAATGTTTAGGCCCAGAAGAGTATATCTATGTAATGAGAGAAGTGCACGAAGGCGAATGTGAAAACCATTCGGGTAGAAAAACCCTCATGCGTAAACTCCTACGAGCTGGCTATTATTGGCCCGAGATGAGTGAGGATGCCAAGACATTTGTCAAAAAATGTGATAAATGTCAGAATCATGGCTCGGTGGTTCATCAACAAGCCAAGCCTTTGCACTCGATTGTATCGCTGAAGTCATTTATAAAATGGGGAATGGATGTTGTAGGCCCATTTTCAAAGGCGAAAGGTTGCGTGAAATTTATCCTCGTGCTCACTGACTATTTCACCAAGTGGGTCGAGGCAGGGTCCTTTGCCAGGTTCGGCAGAAGAAAGTTATCGACTTCATTTGGAAAAATATGCAGGTTTGTAGTTCTGAGGGAGATAACGTGTGATAACGGCAAGCAGTTCATTAGGTCGGAGGTTACAACCTTCTTTGCCAAATGGGGGATTAAAAGAGTGGTCTCAACGCCTTACCATCCTAGTGCTAATGGGCAAGTTGAGTCCTCAAACAAGATAATTGTGGACAACCTTAAGAAAATAATGGATGAAGTTAAAGGATCGTGGCCAGATGAGTTTCCTAGGGTATTGTGGGCAATAAGAACAACTGAGAAGAATAGTACCGGGGAAACCCCATTTTCCCTTGCCTATGGGATCGATTCGCTGATTCCTGTTGAAGTTGGTGAGCCTAGCCTTCAATATGCTCACGCTTCCGAGGAGTCAAATCAGCAATCTATGTGCGTGGAGCTTGATCTGCTCGAAAGGCAGAGGAAAATGGCTTTGGTTCGTTTGGTTGCTCAAAAGCGGCAAATTGAAGCTTATTTGAACAGAAAGGCTAAGTTTAGAGCCTTTAAAGTTGGTGATTACATCTTGAAGGCTTCAAACCAAATGACAAAGGAGAAGAAGGCAGGAAAACTTGCTACAAATTGGGAAGGGCCATATCTTATTAAAGCCATAACAGGAAAGAGGTCGTATAAGCTTGAAGATCTTCGAGGTAACCAAGAGCCTTTGAATTAGAATGTTCCTAATTTAAAGCATTATTATTTTTGACATTAAGGAACAACACCCTTAGTGCTTCAAAGCATAATTCTTCACCCATGCATCAGCATGACAGTGCTCAAAATGCTCGGGTCGAATGGTACAAGTGCTCGGTTCTTCATTCTTCACACCCGACCACTGGGGATACAAGGGGAATCGAGAACTCTGAGCGGCTATCCAAACACCTGGGGACTGTTCCCTAGAGAGTTAGCCTAAGCTATTCATTACTCGAAATGGCTTTGTAATTTGTAATTTGTTCAAAGTGTTAGTACGACTAAAAGTTTATGTAAATCATCTCGAAATCATCGATGGAATAAAACTTGATTCAATTTCTCTTTTATCCAGTGCATGAAGGCCAATTTTTATTTATGCCCCGGCTCGAGAAGGAGACATCGTTCTAAGCTAGCTTACATTCGAATTTATCAAAAAATTATCTAAGTCTTGCAAGAAAACATTCAAATGATATATCAAAAACGGCCATGTTCATTAAAAGGCTCGAACATAAAAATGCTCACAAACGGCCCAAGGCCTAGAACGCAAAAAAAAAAAAAAAAAACAAAAGGTACACTGACAAAACATCATTTTTCGACCACAAAAGTAGAAGCATATGAACCCTCATTTTCCTCATCGCTCGAACTCTCACTACTCGACGGGAGTTGGTTCAATAGTTGCTGGGCCTTCACGGCATCGCTCTCAGCCTTGATTATTTCTGCATCCAGATCCGCCCCTGTTCGGCATTATTTGAGGGTTGTTAGCCTCGTCTGGATGACAGCCCAGTTTTTGTCAACCTTAGCTCTTGTGGCTCTCCTTTTCTTCCTTGATGAAAAGGAAGCCATCCTACCCCAAAGGGTCTCTAACTCAGCCTCGAGACGCTCCTTCTCGGCAGTTAGCTCGTTTACCTTGAGGGAACTCTCCTTCACCAATCCCGATATTTTTCAGCATTTCTGCTAAGGGTAGCCTTAGCTTCATCAATGATCCTCGTACGTTCAGCTTTAAGCTCATTTTTCCAAGACTCCTTCAAGGAAATAATTCTAGCCTTGGTAGTAGAGGCGGCCTCACGAGCTTTGGTGGCCGCGAGGTCAGCCTTATCAGCGGCTTCCCGAGTATCATCCAATTTGATCTTGGCTTCGAAAAGTCGCTTTTCCAAGTCAACTATTCGAGACTCATGGCTATTCCTCTCTGGGCCCAATCATCATTGGTTTCTTGTAAAATGGCAACCCGATGAGTCTCGATCTCGGCAGCTCTGATTGCTGAATATACCCCTGCAAGGGATCAATGAGGGAGTTATGGCAAGAAAGAAGGTAACTGAGCTAAGAGAAAGGAGAAAGAAAAGCACCTGAATGGCATGTTGGGCTGCGGTAGTCATCAGCTCGGTAATAGGAGGCTTCCTGATGTGCTCATGCTCTAATGGCTGAAGGAGTCCTCTACAGTTGATGGGCATTGCTACATCGTTGTTCAAGAGGCAATGTTCAGAAGGAAGCTCAATCATCCTGATTGGCCTTCAAGGAGTTGGGTCACAAGCGCGCTCAGATGTTGCTCGCGAGCCCCTCCCCCTCTCCAGAACGAGGGTTTTCATCTATGTTCTTCCCTTTATCTGCCAATGCGGGAGTTGTTCCTTCAGTGTTATCAGGCAATTGAGCCGACGCCTTGAGGTCAATTGTCTCGATCTTTTTTAGAGCTTCCATTTCTTTAGGCTCATCAATAACCCTCTACGAGGGGAAGTGACCCCCTCGGGGACGACATCCTTCTCCACTCTAGCTCGTTTGGCCGCAGAAGATTTCTTTGAGGATTGTTGTTTCCTCTTTGAAGCTATAACAAAAGAGGAAAATAAGGAAGGGTCGGCAAAGAATAACGGAGTTAGGTATAAAGAAAAGGGAAGAGGATATGCTTACCTTGACCCGATGGCCCCTTGGGGGCAGTCTTTTCTTCTTTCGTATCCTTCTTCTTTCCATAGGATCCAACCAGATCCTCGAGCTCGTTCGAAGCTTCCCCTGTCTCGGGGACCTTTTTCTTCTTATCTTTTTTCTTCTTCTCTTTAGGGGCAGTGATCGCTTTACTAGGGAGACCTGAGGAAAACAAAAGATAATGAGGGAAAAGTCTTAGGAGAACGAGTCAACGTAAAGAAGGTACGCATCACCGTGGTGCTTGCACGCCCATTAGTTCTCGTCCAAGGCAGCCAAAACCATCCACGATATTTCTTCCCTTGGCCTAGCCTAGATAATAGCTTGCACACAAGCCGTCAAATTTTCGGGGGGTGTGATGGGAACTGACTTGGCTGAAAAATGGTGGAGTTAGTAGGTAGAGGAAAAATGAGGAAATAAGGGTTTGACACAAGTAACCGAAGCAAAAACATACGTTTCCAGTTCTACCGCTCCGGGAAACCAGGCCTCGAAGAGAGAGGGATCGTGGGCAGCAGCACAAAGCGCTCGTTCTACCCGCGGTCTTCGGTGTCCTCGCCTTCTGTAATCAATAAGAACCTGCCTCGTTTATTGAGCTAAATAACTCCATCATTATGCAAAGTTGGAGAAAAGAGGTAAATAAAATGATCAAAATTAAAAGAGACACTAGCTTATTTACTCAAGTAGTCGAGGCATTGGATGATCCTCTAGAAATCGGGTCTGATCTTAGCTGGCACACATCATAGGTTCGGAAAAAGGTATCCACCACTTCGTGAACGGGAAGGGTAAAATCTATCATGAAAGGATAGGTGTAAACGAAAGAACTCAGGATAGGTGTAAACGAAATAACTCCCATCCACTATGTAACAGGTTTGACTCTTGGGGGCAGGAATACTAATTTGGACCCTAGGGCCCCATTTGCAATCCTCTCGAACTAAGCGAATATTGGCTTGGATAATCAGGCTCGGGGTATCCCCCACTGGAACTTTCCTTCTTCTCTTGATGTAGGCTTCGGTCTGAGTTTGCATCGTGAAGTCGCTAGACAGATCGATCTTCGAGGGGATGACGTCCTCGGGAGTCAATTCTTTCAAAGATGAGTGTTCAGCAATGGGATTTGAGATCCTTGGTTTAGCACCACCACCCTCTACAGTAGCATCCTCTCCTTTGCAGCCTATCTCGCCAACGTCACCGCGGTTGGCAGTGGCTTTGCGTCAACTGGGAATCAAATCGCTGTGATGCGATGTTGCCTCTGTGTTATCATCTAACAGTGGGAGAATATTAAAGGGGATCAGAACATTTACTAATTCGTCACCTACTATTATGGTGGAAATCTCAGGGGTCCCTTCTTCAGAAAGAGTAGCAGACATTTTTTATTGGAAGTTTGAACGAATTTTTTATCAAGGAAGAGTTTAAAAAGCAGAGATCACTATGAAACAACACTGCCAGTAGAAAAGGTGAAAGTGAAGAGATAAGGGAAACAAGTTGAGCTATTTATAAGGGGAAGAAAAATCATCATTGCGTTTGTATGGGGAAGGAGGAGTGAAAAGTGGCGTCCAATCAGCGAAGGACGTATGTGATGGATGGGAATATGGAGTGACAACTGCCATTTTCGAAATTCATGGTGTACGATTCGCCACGTCGATCTCCCGCCGATTTATTTCCATCCCTCAGAAAATTCTAACTATTATCCAAGGAGTGGGGGGACTATCTGTATTGGGTAAAAACCAATGAGATTTAAATGACAGGGCTCGGAGCTAGGAGAGATTGAATGATTTATTTACAAGCTCTTGAAAGCTCGTCTAGCCCCCGAGACCAGTTGCCTCGAGCATGACGTGGAAGTTCGCCACGAGCCTCCGCACGAGGTAATAATCAAACAACCTTCACAAGGCATGAGGTCACTCCTCGGGGAAGATATTGCCCCATGATGAATGAGCTCTCACCTTTTGTAACTGTCAACCGTTGCTTATATTAATGGAGGGATCGTGGATCAGCCACAATCATAACGTGGGACGAATGGTCATAAAGTACATTTATTGTTGTTCTTGTCCTTGCAAGCTATAAATAGCCTTGTAAATATTATGTAATACATCAAGAAATATATCAAACACTTATACCTTGTTCTTAATCTTTTGTCTCGTTTCATTACTTAAATTCCTATCTTTTTTATGACTTTGATACGAATAATTGCTAGATAACTCTATACAAATTCAATTTGTCGTTCTAATCAGATTTAGGCCAACACACAAATATATAAAAAATAAAGAATAGAATAACTAAATAATGAAATTGCTTATTCCCTTACAAACAACAATAATTATGTCAATTTTAGATAAATTTAATTGATTATAAAATAAATCCTCTCTCAAAATTGCATTTGGACCATGAATAAAAATTCAGCATCACATATTAAAGGTCCCAAATTTATAAAATATCCTTTTTTTTGGTCCTGCAAATCAAACGACCCCTCAGAGTATGAAGAAGTTTATCAGTACAAATGTCGTAAACAACAATCTTTTCAATAACTAAAACGTAACTATGCATATTCAATGATTTTTAAAAAAGAAAATTCCTTACTGCACTTTACTTCCCCTACTTTGTGCAAGAGAGGCAAATTAGAGTTATGAAACAAAAGAGACAATATAGGCATAAATTAACCAACAATTACCCATATTCACCTTTAATGTAATGCCAGCTGTACTAGCCGATCTCAACTAGATTTAGAAAGAAAAATGAATTTCTACTTAATTCTAATAATGTGAGTAGAGTGACATCGTTGATGGCTTCGATCTTGAAGTTCCGAACATTGAACTTGTTGGACTTTGTGATTAAATAAATATTTATTTAAATTTTAGTGATTTTAGTTTTACATATATTCATGTATTATGTCAAAGTACTTAGTTTAATTAAACATAAAGCTAAAAAGTTACATCCGCCACCGAATCTAGGAGAAAAGCTTTGATGCATGTTATAGGAATCCGGCGCCAAAATGGGTCAAAATTTTAAGAATACAACAAAAATGGGGTGCTCAAATATATTGTAACAAAAATGGGTATATCGGCACAATTTGTGCCGACTTACAACAATCAAGTAGACGGCGTGGCTGAAGAAAGTAACGGAGCAAATTTTTACGCAAGTCGACATTTGTTCTGCCAACTTAGTAAGTCGGCAGAACAAATGCCGACTTACCACTTTTTACAAATCCACATATCGGCATTTGTTTTGCCGACCTGCAACTTTGTATCCCTGAAGGAACTTTATCATCACTGTATTTTTGTCTGTTCATCAAGCTAAATACTAATGGAAAAGATGATTGTGTTAGAGTCTTTGTAGAGGTCACTGAAGTTGTCTTCTTGTTAAGAGGAGCAACTCAAGTTTAGTTCTAATATTTAAGTGTTTACGAAATTTTCAGTTTTCTGGAATGGTTTTAGCATGTTTAGTTTGTAATTGAGCAGATGAAAATAGTAAGTTCAGCAACTTATAAAAAAAATAAAAAATAAAACTAGTAAGTACTGCTTTTAAATATTTTGGAGGGTACTTATAGTTGTCCGCTGCTTGGGTAAGTTCTCTCGACCAAAATGAGAATGACTTACTGTCTAGAATATAAGTGGAATGTTGCACTTAAATTCTCAAATTTTAAATGTTCTGCTCTTTGAGATGGACTTCTCCTGAATTATCGGCATTTCATCAATGTTGTCAATGCTTGATGAACAGACAAAAGTATAGTGATGATAAAGTTCCTTCAGGGATACAAAGTTGCAGGTCGGCAAAACAAATGCCGATATGTGGATTTGTAAAAAATGGTAAGTCGGCATTTGTTCTGCCGACTTACTACTAAGTTGGCAGAACAAATACCGACTTGCGTAAAAATTTGCTCCGTTACTTTCTTCAGCCACGCCGTCTACTTGATTGTTGTAAGTCGGCACAAATTGTGCCGTTATACCTATTTTTGTTACAATATATTTGAGCACCCCATTTCTGTTGCATTCTTAAAATTTTGACCCATTTTGGCGCCGGATTCCATGTTATAGCTATGAATTTAGTATAGCTTGTGAAGATGAGGAAAAGCTATTCCCCTATAGTCTTTGGCATATACTATTACACATTAATTAAATATGAATTTAAGTTTTACGCATCGTTGGTGTAATATTTTTACCATTAAGTTATATTGACCTACTATAGTATGTTATCAAAATTTTCTAATATTTTCTTATTTACTGAATAATTGAAACATTGTTTATTATTTGGGCTTTCTCTTCTCCCTTCCCTTCAACCCATCCGTCATCCTTTGCATTCAAATCTGTCAACCTATTTTTTCTCTCTCTCTCTCTCTCTGCCATCACTAACACGTATACCGGGGATTGTTTTTCAAAACCTTCTATCCTTCTTCCTCTGTACTTACGAGGGGCTTATATTGGAGTCTGAAAACACAATAGGTATTGAAGAGTGAATTATAAAAACAAAATTGGTCCATCAAGAAAATCGAATAGAAAATAGACTCTTGAAAAAAGGTTTAATCCTTCAAATGAATTTGGGATCAGAAGAGTAAAAGGAACAACTATACTTTACAATATCATCTGAGATTTGCAAAGTGGGCTTATGAGCTTAAATTACTTATGTTAGAGTGTGAAAGATATTCTCAATTGGTTTTGTATTCGGCAAACGATTTAAATGGACATCTGAATTTGTTTATTAATAGGAAAAGACACTAATAGAATGAGAATTAATTAGTGCTTAAAATATTAGTTGTCACAAAGGATATGATATTGGTGTTTCAGCATTCTCAACAATCAAACTAGGATTGAAGTAGTGCTTGTTTTGACAATGATGATAATAAAAGAAAACCACGAGAAATCTTAGACTCTAATAAATAGTGTTGGGAAAGGATTTGATTTTCCTGATTATTACAGCTAAATAAAGGTTGGTTAGGATTACTTTGCTTAATTATTTCATAAATTTTAGAAAAGGTAAATAATACCTCCAAAATTATCTGATGGTGTAAAAAAAATGATACACCAACGGTGCGTAGAATTTGAACGGATAAAATATTAGAGAAAGTGACTCTTCTCCTCAGAGCTTGACTTAAGAGGTCATTTATATAATAGTCATATACAAATGAAGGCGGTGAAGTAAAACGTAATAGAACCATAGCAGCATTATTGTTACAACTATGTTTAGACAAGATGTGAGCCTCACCAATAGCTTCTTTGAAGATGTGTTGCACTGATGGTCCTCCAAGTTCATCAAGTAAGAGCCTGCATTTAATAAGAATATGTGAGTATTTATCATATCTATTTCATAATAAACTCAATTTTCTTTAAAACCAACATAGGTTTAGCTCAAAAAATATCCTCTACTCCTTGGATCGTAAACATGAATGTAAATTTTTTAATCTTTTGGATTTCGATAAAACGGCTAAACTTAAAACTCTACTCATTTCATTTCTTTTCATTTATTTCTTTTTCAATTCTCTAATGAATTTCACTTATTCTTTAGTCTTCACCAAGATAAATATCTCCAAGAAACCAAATTCTAAATAAATAACTAAAGAATCTGATTCGGATTACTTCGTTTGGAACTTTAAGTCTTCATTTGGAATTTGGTTTCTATGAGTGATATCTCATAGAATAAGTGTAATTTTTTGGAGACATCTTTTAGACTGATTTTTCTTCTATTCAAGTCCTAACTTATCTTAGGAGATCAGAAATACTTTTCTCCTTTTCAGTGATCTCCGAAACATTCTGGGAGTTGCTCCTACAATAGCCAACAAATGACTGTTAGAAAAGGGACCCATAGATATATGGCAACTCAATGGATTGTTTTCAAAATCTCCAACATTATTTGGACCAGTACTATATCTACCAGTACTGATTTAAATTCTACCATAACCCCAAAATGCAGCTAAATTCATAATGTATATGTATATCTTGTTCGTACAATTTACTAGGTATAGTCTATTTTTTCCTGTCGGTTGATCAACTTGAGAAGGTTGTTTTTCTCTTTTCCTAATTAAAATTTATGCAATCAACAAATAGAGTAAAGTATTTACATTTGGAGGTCCCTACTAATTGTTGTATTAGTACTAATCTTGTTCAAACTTCCTAATTTTTATTCATTTGGATTCGTATGTTTATTTCTATAGGAAGCGCTTTAATTTCTATCATGATTTTTTACCATTACCACGAACTTCTTAATTTTTAATCTTGTATATAAGTCCAAAATTGTAAAGAGATGGCACTGTCTAATTCTCGATTAGGAGTTGAGGAGTTGAGCTCTCATAAATATTGTGTTGGACTAAGTCTGATTAGGATAATAAATCGAATTTATTTTGGTTTAACAAGCAATCGTTCATATCAAAGTCGAAAAATAACAAAAAGCACAGCAAGGAAATTCGAACAATAGCAATGAGACAAAAATAAGTATTTGTTGATTATTTTCTGGATGTCTTTACATAATTACCAAATGATTATTTATAACATACATGAATGAAGGAGCAATAAATACAACTAAGAGCCATTTACTCCACGTTCAAGAATGGTCAACTCATGATCTTCCTCTATAATGTGGCAATTATAGGCAACGGTTACAGCATTAACTGCTTCATAGAGTAACGGCTTCGCCGAAGGCCGTATCAATCGCCTCAGGGAACCAAGCCTCCACGAGCTCGAGGCAAAACTTCTTTAAGGCTTGCCGATGTACCTTAACTGGCTTGCCGATGCACCTTGCCCTCGGTTCTCCTCCGAGGAGTCAGATCAACAGGTGTTCGTTAAAGCTTGCCGAGACAAGGCTGATTTTTTTACCCAATATAGATAGTCCTCCCACTCCTCAAGTAGTTGACAGAAATTCTGGGTAGTAGAATGAATTTGAGCGGGAAGTCGACGTGGCCACATGTGTACCATAAAATTTAAAAATGACGGTTGTCACTCCATATTGGCATTCGTAGATTGGGTGTGGCTCTTCATTCCTCCTTCCCCATGTAAATGTAATGATGACTTCTCCACTATATATACCCCAATTTGTCTTCCTTCCTCTTCACTTTCAATTTTTCAATCAACAGTAAATTTCCATAGCAAAATTACATTTTGATTTCCTTCTTCTTGAATCTCAGTTAAGAAAAAACATCACCAATCTTCTATCAAAAAATGTCTGCAACCCACTCTATGCAAAATTCCTCAGGTCCCACTAAAGAAAGGGTCCCTGACGTTGCCATCATGGTCGTCGGCGAAGAGCTAGTAAATGTCCCGGTGCCTTTAAACATTATTCCGTCGTCGGATTACATCACTGAAGCAATATCACACCCTAGCGATTTAAACCTAAGGTGGTGGAAAGCCACTACCAACCGCGACAACATTGAGGAAATAGGTGGCGAAGAAGAAAATGCCACCGCAGAAGTTGGCGACATCGGAGCAGAATTTCCAAAACCCAAGAAAAAGAAATCCCCCTTGAAAGAGATCACGCTTCACGATGCCATACCCTCAAAGCTCAACCTTTCAAATGATTTCACGATGCAGGGCTAGACCGAGGCTGTTTATTAAAAGGAATAAAAATATTCCAGTTCAAAATACGCTGGCCTTAATCACATAAGCCAATATCTATTTGGTTAGGAAAGACTGTAAATAAGGCCCCGAGGTCCAAGTTAGTATCCCTGCCTCGAAGAGCCGAACATGTGATAGAATGGAGGGGAGTTCTTTTGTGTATACTTACCCCTTCACAATAGGATTCACTTTACCCACTCACGAGGTTGTGGACACTTTTTGCCAAACCTATAACTTGTGCATAGCTCAGATTGGCCCCGGCTTCTAGAGGATGATTATCTGAGAGAAATAGAAGGTGTCTCTTTCACTTTCCATCATTTTATCTACCTCTTGTCTCCCACGCTGCATAAGGATGAGATTGTTCAACTCAACAAGCGAGGCAAATTTTCGCTGATCACAAAAGGCGAGGACACTGAAGACCGTGGATGGAATGATTGCTTCATTTTACTGCCCACCAATCTTATATCCCTGAAGCCTAGTTTCCCCGAGGATTGGAACCGAACACATAATTTGTCTCGGCTACCTTCAATAACTTTCCTCTTAATAACTCTATTTCTAACTTTTTTGCTTTGACTTCTTTAGCTGAGTCAATCTCGATTACTTCTCCAGACAACCTGACTGCTTGGGTTCAAGCCATTATTAAGGCGAAGCCAAGATAAGAAAGATCATGGATGATCTTAGCAGCTTTAAGTGAAAACCAATGGGCATGCAAGCGCCATGGTAAGTCACACTTCACCTCTGTCGAGTTTTCCTTCCAAGATTTTTTCTTATTAATCTTCATTCTGCCTTTTGCAAGTCTTCTTAATAGAGCGGTTACCGAACAGAAGGAAAAAAAACAAAGGGGACAAGAAGGAGAAAGTCCTCGAGACTGGGGAAGTTTTGGGTGAGCTCGATGGCTTAATTGGAAACATCAAGAAGAAGAAAGAGAAAAAGAAATAAGAAAAGACTGCTCTCGATGGGCCATCGGACCAGGGTAATCACATCTTCTCTTTTACTTTAACACTTAACCCATCATTCTTCACTGAATCCCATTTCCTTTTCTCTTTCATAAACCTCCCAAGAGGAAAAGGCAGGCTTCGAAGAAGTCCACCAGGGCCAAGCAGGCCAGAGTGGAGGAAAATTTCAACCCCGAGGCTGGTACTCCTCCTTGTAGGGGTTTGATTGATGCGCCTGAAGAGGAGGAGGCTCAAAGGAAGATTGTGACTATCAATCTCAAGGAGCCGACTCCACCAGATGATAAAGTTGAAGAGACAATCCCTTCATCGGCTAATAAGGAGAAGAGCATGGATGGGCCCCCTCGTGCTGAAGAGAGGGCTTCACGAGTTGCTTTCAAGCCTGCTCATGACTCGGTTCCTCGAAGGAAAGTTAGAAGCATCGAACTTCCCTCCGACCCCTGCCTTTTATATGGCGATGTGGCTATCCCAATCAACTACAGTGGACTCCTTGGACCGCTGAAGCGAGAACGCCTCGGGAAATCACACATGGCCGATTTGATAGCCGACGCTGCTTAGTATGCAATTCAAGTATTATTACTTCATATTTTTTTGTTTCCGCTATTCCTATTTCCTGCTCTGACTCCTTAGCTAAACCTTTATAGTGGTATATCTATGTCGTCAGAGCTGCCGAGATTGAGGCCCACCGAGCTTCCATCCTTAAGAAGACCAAGCATGAATGGAACCAAAGAAGAACTGGCATTGAATCTCGAATAGTCGATCTTTAGAAACGACTACTCGACGCCAAAATTGAATTAGATGAAGCTCGAAAAGATGCTAACAAGTCTTACCTCGAGGCGGCTAATGCTCGCGAAGCCGTGTCTTCTGTCGAGGCCAGAATGGCAGCCCTGAAGGAGACTTGCAAAGCCGAGCTGGAAGCTGAGCTGAAAAGAATGACCAACGCGGCCAATGCTACCATCACCAAAAATGCTGAGAAGTTTCACTCCAAGCTGAAGTAAAAATTCCTCAAAATAAACGAGCCAGCTGAGGGAAAGAAATTGGTCGAGGATGAGGTTGATGTTGAGACCCTTCGGGGTAAAATAGCGTCTTCCTCGTCGAAGAAGAAAATTAGAGAAACAAGGGTTAAAGTTGATAATAATCGTGCCATTATTCAAACAAAGTTGAAAACTCTCAAACAATGCCAAGCTGGGGCGAATCTGGATGCAGAGATAGCCAAGGCAGAAAGCGATGCTGCGAAGGGCCAACTACTGATGGAAAAACTCCCTTCGAGCAGTGAGAGCTCAGATAATGAATCTGCTGACGAGGAAGAAGGCTCTGAAGCTGAAACTTCGAGTGTCGAAGAGTGATAACTATTTTTTTTTAACACTATTCGAGCCTCTTGTATATAACTTTTGGGCCTTCGAGCCTTTATTTAATGAAGCTTCTGTTGAGTTTTTCTTTACTTTGCTTATTGAAAGCGCCTATACTTAGAATAATTTACTTGCAAGACTTGGAAAAGATTTATCCTTAAGACTTAGAAGAAGTTCATCTTAAGTTAAAGCTAGCTTAGAACAACATCTCGTTATCGAGCCGTTGCATAAGAACAACACTTTCGCTATAAGCATCAAGTCAGAAATAAAAAAGATATCGAATCAAGTTTTATTCCATTGATAAATTTGAGCCGATCTTACATGAAACCTAATCATAATGAGACTTAGGCGCATTTTCATTACAAAGCCACTTCGAACGATAATAATAACTGACTAAGCTAACCACTAGGAAATAGTCCCCGGTGTGCGGATAGCTTGTCTTCGGGTCTCATTTGTCGAAGTCCTCGGTCAAGAAGTTCTGAGTCGAAAACTGACTGTATTAACTCCCTTTGCGTCCCCCCAGTGGTTAGGTGTGAAGAATGAAGACCCGAGCACTGCGTATCGTTCCCTCCGCTTCTTAAAAAGGTCAAGCAAAGAAAAACGAGGGGTTAGTATCATTAAATCCAAGCGTTGAGCATTGACAGCTCGATGTCGTAGGTAAAAGATTATGTTTGACGAAGGGTAACGTACCTCAATGTCAAAAATACAGCGCTCTAAGTTAGAAATATTCCAATTTGAAGGCTCTTAATTGCCTCAGAGATCCTCAAGTTGGTAAGATCATTTTCCTACGATGGCCTTAATTTGATAAGGCTTTTCCAAATTAGCAACCAATTTTCCTGCATTCTTGTCCTTAGTCGTTTGATTTGAGGCCCTTAAGACATAATCGCCAACCTTAAAGGATCTGAATTTAGCTTTTCTATTCAAGTAGGCTTCCATCTGTCGCTTATGGGCTGTCAACCGAACCAAAGCCAGTTCCTTCGCCTTTAGAGTAAATCTAGTTCTACGGGCATAGCTTGCTGGTTTGACTCCTCAGTTGCATGAGCATACTGAAGGCTGGGCTCGCCAACCTCGACAGGAATCAACGAGCCAATCCCATAAGCGAGGGAAAATAGGGTCTCTCCAACGCTATTTTTCTCAGTTGTTCTCATCGCCCACAACACACCGGGCAGTTCATTGGGCCACAATCCTTTGACTTCATCCATCATTTTCTTAATATTCTCTACGATTATCTTATTCGAGGACTCAACATGCCTATTAGCACTTCGAACCTATGAACTATTTGCCATTATCACATGTTATCTCTCTCGGAACTCCAAATATACATATGATATTCTTTCAAATGAAGTCGATAACTTCTCTTTGCCGAACCCTAGCAAAAGATCCTGCCTCGACCCACTTGGAGAAATAATCAGTGAGTACAAGAATGAATTTGACACTACCCTTTACTTTGGGAAATGGGCCTACAATATCCATACCCCACTTCATAAATGGCCACGGTGCATGATTGAATGCAATGGCTCAGCTTGTTGATGGATCATCGAATCATACTTCTGACAATTGTCACATTTTTTAACAAATGACCTAGCATCTTCACTCATCTCAGGCCAATAGTAGCCAGCTCGAAGTAGCTTACATATTAAGGCCTTCCCCCCGGAGTGATTTGCACACTCGCCTTCATGCACCTCTCTCATCACATAGCCACTCCACTGGTCCCAAATATTTGGCCATTGGGCCGCAGTAGAGTTTTTTTATACAATTGCCTTGCACAAGCGAATATGGGACCACTTACCTTCCGAGCTTTTCTGCTCCCCTTTTGTCTGCCGGAAGGATTCCTAAATCTAGATAAGAAATAAACTTGGTCCGCCAATCCCAATGTCTATTTACTGCATTTACTTATAACTTCATTTTCCCCACCTCAGATGTGAGTACCCAAACTTTTGCATCAGTTCCCGAGTCCCCACTTCGATAGAAGAAGGCAAGTTAGCCAATGCATCAGCCTCGGCATTTTCCTCTTGAGGGATTTACTGGACTTTCCACTCTGGAATGCACCGAGGGCTTGTTGTGCTCGAATCATAAATTGCTTCATTCTGGGCTCCCGACCGAAAAGTCACCGAGGTTTTGGTTCACAACTAACTGAGAATCACTCCTTAGCTCGATTTTCTCAGCCCCCATTTTCTTGGCCAATTCTAAACCCGCTATTGCAGCCTCATACTCAGCTTCATTGTTAGTCAACTTCCCAAATTTCACTGAATGCCTCAACCTCTCCTTCGTAGGAGTTACGAGTACTATTCCAAGCCCCGAGCAGTTATAATTAGTTGCTCCATCAGTGTAAAGTTTCCACACCTCGGAGGCTGGACCCTTTGAAAATAGATCCTCCTTTTCTGCCTAGGGGAGTATTCTAGCACTGAAGTCAGCTACGAAATCTGCCAAAACTTGAGATTTTATGGCAGTTCGAGGCTGATATACAATGTCATACTCACATAGCTCAACCGCCCACTTAGATAATCTCCCCGACAATTCAGGCTTATGTAGTGTAGTTCTCAAGGGGAAAGTTGTTAGTACAGCTATGGGATGATATTGAAAATAGGGCCGAAGTTTACGAGCTGTTATAACCAAGGCAAGTGCTAATTTTTCTAGATGAGGGTACCTTGTTTCGGCATCGAGAAGAGTCTTGCTGACGTAATATATAGGCTGCTGGTTCTCATCTTCCTCTCGAACCAAAACAACACTTACTGCCACCTCAGATACAGCTACATATATCAACAATGTCTCCCCATCTCTTGGCTTGGCGACCAACGACGCGTTTGCCAAATAGTTCTTTAGCACTTTCAACGTTTTTCTACATTCAGGAGTCCACTCAAAGGTAGTGTTCTTTTTTAGAACAGAAAAGAACTTGTGGCAGCGCTTGGAGGACCTCGAGATGAATCTGCTTAGAGCGGCTAGTTGGCCAGTTAAGTGTTGAACTTCTTTTGGGCTTGATAGTTCCTCGGGAATTTCTTGAATAACCTTAATCTTATCGGGATTTGCCTTGATGCCTCGCTTGGAGACAATAAATCCCAAAACCTTTTCCTAGCAGAACCCAAAAGCGCACTTTTCAGGATTTAACTTCATGTTGTATTGCCTCAAAATTGCAAAAGCCCCCCTTAAATGGTTCAAATGATCTTCATTCGAACAGAATTTACTAGTATGTCGTCTATATAAGCTTCCATTGTTTTCCCAGTATGATTTTTGAACATTCGACATACCAGCCTTTGATAGGTTGCCCCGGCATTTTTAAGACCGAAGAGTATCACCTTGCAGCGATATGTTCCTTCATCTGTAATGAAAGAAGTTTTTTCCTCATCATTTGGATCCATTAGAGTTTGGTTGTACCCCGAGTATGCATCCAGGAAGGTTAATAGCTTATGTCTAGCCGTAGAGTCTATCAACCTATCTATTTGGGGTAAAGGATATGAATCATTTGGGCAAGCCTTGTTCAGATCAGTATAATCAATGCACATCCTCCACTTGCCATTCTTCTTTAGCACCACCACTATGTTGGCGAGCCAATCGGGTACTTCACATTTCTAATGAAACCATTGTCAAGCAATCTCTTGGTCTCATCTTGGATATCCTTTTTCTTTACGCCGGCGTGCGGCCTTTTCTTTTGTTTCACCGGAGGGTGGTTAGGATCCACATTCAGCTTATGTGTCATTATCTCTGGATCAATCCCGACCATGTCGGCATGAGACTAGGCGAAACAATCATCATTTGCTTTCAGTAACTCAATGAGAACTCTTTTTTACTCGGGATCCAGCTCCGAGCCCACGAACACCTTCCTTTCTGGAAATTCCTCTGACAAAGCAAAAAATTTCAACTCCTCAATCGTAGAATCCTCAGCCTTTTACTTCCAAGGCTCTTGAATGAATGACGGGGCCTTCTTCACTTCTCCTTGAGAGCTCACTTCAAGAACCGAGCTCTCCTCCTCATCAGGCCCCGAGCTAACTAATTGTTATTTGGATGGCCTAACCGGGGTGACTCAATTGTTCATCGCTATTGAATAGCAGCAACAACATACCCAGTATATCCCACAGGTAGGGCTGGGGTATGTGGTTGTTTCTGTTCGCGAGTTATTCACTGCTCACCTCAGATGGCACAAATTCCCTATGGGGTTGGGAATTTAATGACTTGGTGCAAAGTAGATGGAACAACTTCCATCTCATGAATCCAAAGCCTTCCGAGGATAACATTGTAAGTCATATCCTCGGCCATCACTTGAAAAATAGTTTTCTTATCAACTCCCTCGACAGTTGTAGTAAGAGTGATTTCTCCTAGCTTCTTCTCCGTGGAGTTGTTAAATCCTGTCAGTGTGGTTGCCTTCGGGACGACGAGGTCCTTCAACCACATCTTTTTTATAGCTCCATAATTGATAATATTTACTGAACATCCAGGATTGATCAAAACGCACTTGACATCGCAGTCATTAATCCTCAACATGATCACTAGAGCATCATGATGGAGGAACATCATCTCATCACAGTTTTCTTCATCAAAAACTATTTTCTTTCCCGAACCACCAGCTCTGGTCCTCTTCTTCATGGTGATTGAAAATTTTGCAAATTTTTTTGCAGCAGCGAAGTTAACACCATTCACCACTGATCCCCAAGTTATAACATTCACAACTCTTTTAGGAGACTAAGCCCTCGGAGGCTGTCCCCTTCCCTATTTATAGCAAAGTTTGTTTCCCATTATCAGTGAGATACTCTGCTAATAAACCATTCTTGAGAAGATGGGCTACCTCGAGGCATAGCGCTTTGCAGTCCTTGGTAGCTTGTCCATAATCCATATAAAACTCATAATGTTGAGTTTGATCTCTTTTCCCCCAGGGTGTTCTCATATCCCTCGGCAACCTTACACCTTGATCCGTCATCCCATTTACGGCATTTACCAAATCACTTGTTGAAACATTGAAGTTGTAATCAGGGATTCGGGGCAAGTCTTTATCCTTGGACACCAGAGATGGCCCCGAGGAATTCTTTTGGCTAGAATACGTGTTAATCTTTCCCCCGAGCATTTGACTTATATCCGGCCCTCTAAGGCGCTGGCTCACATGCTGTTTCACTGAGTTATAGGGCTCGAAATGACCCTTCGAGTTTCCTCGTGTCACATCGGTGCATCGAGAAGATTTGGGGCGATATCTATAAGAATTGTATCAACCTATCACCCTCCATTCATCCTCTTCGAGCCTACTTGGCAGTAGCTCTGTCGTGCAACTCATCCCAAGTTTGAGCATGCCACTGCTGAAGCTCCCTTTTAACCTCAGTAGCCGCCTCAGAGTTGCTAACATTTATATTTCTCTCAAAAGCCATAACCACCAAGTTATCCTCTATCGTTGGCGGATCCATCGGCTCAGCTTAAAATCGCTCGAGAAAATCTTTGATTGGCTTGAGATACTTTTGCTTAACTTCGAATATATCCTCCCTTCTCTTGAGGATCTTTTGAGCTCCGGTGTGAGCTTTGATAAATATATCAGCTAGCTCTTCGAAGCTTGAAATTGACTCGGATGGAAGGTGCATATACCAACGCAACGCTCCCTTCTCGAGGGTATCCCCAAACTTCTTAAGGAACATAGATTCCTTTTCCACTGGGGTCCAGTTATTGCTCTTGACTATGGCCATGTACTAGGTTATATGATCAACCTGGTCGGTTGTCCCATCATACATTTTCAAGATTTGTAGCTTCAAGTGTTTAGAAATGGGAGAGGGAGCAGCCCTGGGCTTGTTGCCTGTATTTTTCAAAGTCCAACACTCGCTGAGGCTTTCTTACCCTGGGGACATTCTCGAGTCTCTTTTCAAACTGGGCTTCGAAGTCCTTTCTCCATTTTTCAAAGTCTGACGAGGCGTTTGTTTCAGCCACCATGGGGTTGCCCCGAAGGGTTGAGTGCCTAATGGGGTAGTCCCCGAGCCTCCAGATGTTGCCCTATTTGGAATTCTCCCTGTTGTTGCGCCCGTAGGAACAACGTTCAGGATGCTTCCATTAAGAGCAACAGGTGGAACCTCGGTGGGATTTGGTGAACTCCTCCCATTTCCTGAGAAAGCAACGAATAGCTCCTGAAGCCGTTGCAGAATTGCCAATACATATATTTGAAAAGGATCATTCGAACTTGATGAAGAGAGATCAATTGGTGGCAGAATAATCCCAGTTGGGGTGATTAAATCGGCTGGTGGAGTTAAACCGGCTGGTGGATTTAAGCCAGTTGGTGACTCTACACGAGTTGGTTTCATTGGTGCACCACTTGACGAAGTAACGCCAGTTGTCGGGTCAGGAGTTGGGACCGTTGTGTTGTTAGAATTATTAGTGTTATCCGTCATTGATGAGAACCAACAAGGATAATGCAAAAAATCTTGAAACGCAACCTTGGAACAAACATTATTGCTAGTTTCCCACAGACGGCACCTATTTGTGTTGGCCTAAGTCTGATTAGAACAATAAATCGAATTTTTTTTGGGTTAACAAGCAATCGTTTGTATCAAAGTTGAAAAATAACATGAAGCACAACAAGAAAATTCGAACAATAGCAATGAGACAAAAATAAGTGTTTGTTGATTATTTTTTAGATGTCTTTACATAATTACCAAGTGACTATTTATAGCATAGAAGGACGAAGGAGCAATAAATATAATTAAGAGCCATTTACTCCATGTTCAATCATGGCCAACCCATGATCTTCCTCTTTAATGTGGAAATTAAAGGCAATATTTATAGCATTAACTGCTCCATAGATTAACAGCTTCTCTGAGGTTCGTATCAATCGCCTCGGGGAACCAAGCCTCCACGCGCTCGAGGCTAAACTTCATTAAGGCTTGCCGATATACCTTGCCTAGCTTGCCGATGCACCTTGCCCTCGATTCTCCTCTGAGGAGTCAGATCAATAGGTGTTCGTTAAAGCTTGCCTCGAGCTCTGGTGTCGAGGCAAGGCTGATTTTTTCACCCAATACTAATATTATCCTCCTTCATGTATTTATCTTCTGTTACCGTAATGAGTCGTACACTAACTCCATCAAAGATTAGTGGCTATATTGACTAGAAAAATGTATTTAATTTGAAGGGGAAAAACAATGATAAGTACTACCTTTGATCTATTTTAAGTGTCGTTACGTTTTAAAATTTGACCCAAAATATATGTCATTTTAAGAAGCCAAGCAGACACTTTATTTATTATTAATCTAGCCGCTCCAATAAATGATCTAGGAAGTATATCAAGGAAAAGAAAATGTTAGTTTGAAAAAAGGCAGCCCTACGTAGCCTAACCTAATACAAGCATCAAGGACTGCTTCCAAGGCTTGAACCCATGACCTATAGGTCACACGAAGAAAACTTTACCAGCTGCTCCAAGACACCCTTCAAAAATGTTAGTTTCAAGAGATATAAAAATATAACTTAATCAAAAAAAATTAATAAAGAATGGAATGAATAACTTTCTTAATAAATGTGTTAAAACCTTAAACAACATTTAAAGTGAATCAGAGAGATAGATAGATAGTACAAGAGATAGAAGTCTATGTTCTTTTGCAGACCCTATACATAATGCAGAGATGATTGAAGATTCCTATGTTCCAACATTTCAGATACAAAATTACTTTTATGCGTTAATCGTGCAAAAAGTTCTTATACTATTTGGTCTTAGGTCACCTTAAAGGTAAAGGTAATTACTCAGAGCAAATGAAACTAGTAACATAAAAAGGCGATTCGGTACACAAAGCATCGTGCATTCACGCAAGGTTCAGGGATAGAAGGTCGTATCCAAAGGGGGTGTGATGTATGCTGTGACTGTTTCAACTGCTTGAACCTGTGAGCTTTTTATCACATGAACAACTTTACCTGTTGTTCCAAGGCTCCCCTTTGAAAGTGTTTAAGCCTAAATTTGGTCATTTAGATAAAATAATTAAATTTGTTAGAGGGTCACTGTTGAACCCCAAAAATTACCTCCCGAAAAGGATAAATTCCGGAATATCGACATGATGGGCTAACTCTTTTGGAGTTTTTGGAGTCGCCACCCAATTTAAGGAAAACAGGGAACCAAATTAACAAATGCGTGCAAAAACTCCGTTTTTATAAAAGGGACGGTCTTTCTTCCAGAGATTCTAAAAGCAAGAGGTTTTATTAATTTCGGAAGAAGGTTTTTATGGCACTTCCGAAATTCCGTAGAATACGGTTAATCCGACAGGTTTCCAAATATTTGCAAAATATGCTTTTCTAAAAAAAATTATCTAAAATAATTAATTGAAATAAAACTTGTTTATGAAAAATATTTTAATTTTTGCACGCATTTTGCTAATTTGCCCCAGTTTGCAATAAATTAAATAACGACTTCAAAAATAAAAAGGATAATGCACATAAAGTAAAGCAATATACCAAGCAATCAAATATTATTATCAAATAAAATAATTCACACATTTTATTTACATAAATATCTAAGGAAAGCAAAGTTAAAGATAGAACCGGTAAATTGATCAACTCGCGGGAGTCTTGATTTTTTCTAAAATTCCTAAGTCTTATTTCTGAATGCTCGGGTCCGAATTCAATCTCCAAATGCCCTCAATGCAAAGGACTATTCTCATTCGCGAGTTAGCCAAAAGCGTTCCCGAATTGCTCGTGCCAAGATATACCTCGCAATAAAACGGGAATTAAACGGGATTAGTACGATAATAAAGTGTAATGATTAATAAAATAAACTAATAATAAAGTAATAATAATAATAAGAAAAATATATATATATAATAATAATAATAATAGAATATATAATAATAATAATAATAATAATAGAAATAATAGAATAATAATAATAATAATAATAATAATAATAATAATAATAATAATAATAATAAAGGGGTTTTGTTTTTGCAAAATTTAGGCTCAGGTTTGTATGGCGCGTCGAATAGAGGCTCGGGATTTGGTGCGGTTGCAAACACGGAGCCCGGGCCGTATTGCGGTGCCAAAGCACCAAACCCACTACTCTATTCAACTTGCTTAGCATTAAAATGCATTCATCATCGCCTTTTGCTTTAGGGACACAGGACGGGACGGTTCAAGTGTAGTATATGTTCAAAATCCGTCAATTCATTATCCGTCAATTCCTTGTGTAGGCCTCAATACGAGTATATGTATTTTCATCGGCCTGTAGCGTAGTATTTGTTCAAATCAGTTCAATATTTCATAATGGATAAAATTTATCCAAAATGAATCCCTGCACTCAGAAAATCCAGTCAATGTATAACCATGGTAATGCAATAGGCAATGCAATAGGCTAAACGGGTCCAGTGTAAATAATGTAAACGGGTCGAAAAATCGCTCAAACGGGCTACAGTGGCAAATCAAGTCCCAAAACCATGGTTCAACGTTAAAACGAGATAAAATTACATCGTCGACTAAGCTTCCGGTGGAGCAAAAATCACAATAATCACAGAATCAACGAAAATAGGCATAACATAATGGAACGAGGTCCAATCAGTAGAAGCAAACGAACAAGGGACCAGCATAGGTTTTTCGGTCAACTTCCGGTGAGGACAAACAAACATATCAGCATCAGTGATGTACAAATATCAGTGACGAGAGTCCAAAACAACAGATCTGGCTCAATTTTCGGTGAGAAAACAACAAGCGTCATCAGACAAAGATAAAGGAACGGAGGAGCGACTGCCAGTCGTTCCGCTAGTGAGCGACGGCATCGCTTCAACTCCGACCTCGGTACCTCTGTTTCGATTTCAACCCAAATCGCCAGCAACAGAGAAAAGGTCACCGGTAAATGATATTTTCAGATCTGATTTCCAACGGCGATGATGATGTATTTCTCCACTGACTTAAACCGTTACTCCCCCTCCCTGACCCCGATCTGCTTTTGTGTGTGTGTATATCGAAAGTGGGTAAGGGATTGTTTTTTTTGCTGCTGTGTGTGTGAAAATGGTGTTGGAGTTGTTGAGAGGGAGATGAAGTGGGGAGAGTGGAGAGGGAGAGCTTGGGTGCCGCGGCTGATCCTTGTGATTTTAGCCGTTCTTTTAAAATTAATCAATTACTTTTAACTCTTCAAAAATTAATATTAATTTAGAATAATTAGACCTTTAATTTGAACACTTCCGGGACAAAATTGGGTGTCAACAGCTGCCCCTCTTTACCCGGAAAAGGATGAAAGAGTTTTCAGGGTAAAGAAAGTTGACGTGAAAACCAATTTTGTCACGGTAAAGCCAAGGACTTTGTTTCCAAGAACCAAAATGCGAGGCTTATGGACATGGCCGAACTCCGGTTTCTGAGTTGCCTACATATCTCGGGCTGAAAGAGAATCAGGCCATATGTAGTACAACAACACTTAGACACGAAAATTCGCACGATTGACAGAAAATGACGCACGAATAGGAAAGAATTCAAACTGACGCCTAATCTGAAATGAAAGATTAGGAAAGGACTTGCTTGTTCGAGTGCGATTCTTCAGATCCTTGTTGACGAGTCTAGCTCATATCAACAATTGCCCCAGTTCACTGCTAAGTAAAAGTTCCACGTTATGCTCCATATGCTCCAAATGCTGCTGCGATACTGCCAAAATCCTGTAATAAACTTGACAAGCGGTAAGCGAGCAACTGCTAATAAATTGTAATAATTGGAATAAGAAATAAAAGAGTGATAACATAAAATTATAAATGCGGGTTGTGATATCATCAATAAGTTCTTCCTTCGGCCAACTGACGAGATGCTCCGCCTGGAGAACCTCTAAGCTGATCATTATTCAATATTGCATGACAACCGACATCGCGAAACATTCCGAAAGCGGTGCTTCAGCCGACTTGTCTTAGACTATCATCTACTTGAAAGAAACCTGCATATCCTATTTGTGGGTGGAAGGACCCGAGATATCCTATTTGTGGGTGGAAGGACCCAGATATCCTATTTGTGGGTGGAAGGACCCGAAGTATCCTATTTGTGGGTGGAAGGACCCGAGATATCCTATTCGTGGGTGGAAGGACCCGAATATCCTATTTGTGGGTGGAAGGACCCGAAGTATCCTATTTGTGGGTGGAAGGACCCGAGATATCCTATTCGTGGGTGGAAGGACCCCAATATCCTATTCGTGGGTGGAAGGACCCAGATATCCTATTCGTGGGTGGAAGGACCCGAGATATCCTATTTGTGGGTGGAAGGACCCAGATATCCTATTCGTGGGTGGAAGGACCCGAAGTATCCTATTTGTGGGTGGAAGGACCCGAGATATCCTATTCGTGGGTGGAAGGACCCGAATATCCTATTTGTGGGTGGAAGGACCCGAAGTATCCTATTTGTGGGTGGAAGGACCCGAGATATCCTATTCGCGGGTGGAAGGACCCGAATATCCTATTCGTGGGTGGAAGGACCCAGATATCCTATTCGTGGGTGGAAAGACCCAAATATCCTATTCGTGGGTGGAAGGACCCGAAGTATTCTATTTGTGGGTGGAAGGACCCAGATATCCTATTCGTGGGTGGAAGGACCCGAAGTATCCTATTTGTGGGTGGAAGGACCCGAGATATCCTATTCGTGGGTGGAAGGACCCGAATATCCTATTTGTGGGTGGAAGGACCCGAAGTATCCTATTTGTGGGTGGAAGGACCCGAGATATCCTATTCGTGGGTGGAAGGACCGGAATATCCTATTCGTGGGTGGAAGGACCCAGATATCCTATTCGTGGGTGGAAAGACCCAAATATCCTATTCGTGGGTGGAAGGACCCGAAGTATCCTATTTGTGGGTGGAAGGACCCGAGATATCCTATTCGTGGGTGGAAGGACCCGAATATCCTATTTGTGGGTGGAAGGACCCGAAGTATCCTATTTGTGGGTGGAAGAACCCAAAATATCCTATTTGTGGGTGGATAAACCCTGTATCTTGCAAAATCTGAAATCGTCTGGCCTATGCTGGTGATGCGATAATCGATCAAAAGCTAAAATAGAGTTGTTCTGCATATGCGATAAGGCAAATATTCTTCGAGGAACTAATAGTTGCGAGTTCTTCTCGTTTCGCTGCTTGAGATTTCTGCATTCAAACAAAAATTGTAAGTACTATAAAATTTCTGGGAAGTTGCGACACTTTGCGTTGCTCCTTCCACCTTGATGCTGAACTTTGCGGTAAATGCAAAATTTGCCCCTGTTTAATCAAAGAACAATTGTTAGTTTTTGATCAAATAACGGTTGGCTTGTTTGAACAACTAATTTGGCTCCAAATCTGCATTTTCTTGAATGGCAATCAAATGTGTTGTTGTTGCGAAAATCTGACATTCTTGAAACTCTTCTCTTTGCACGAGATAAACCATCTATAACTGCTTTGGCTTGGGTTATTTGGGAATAAACGAAATTTCATTGATTTTTGGGACTAAGCCCAATAAAGGTAGCAAAACATAACGTAGTTCATTACAAGCAGGATGAATAAAGTTGCAACAGAGTAGTTAAAACATAAGATAGTCGGGCAATGAAATGTCATTCCAAGCTGCAAAATACGGTCTTTGCAGTCTTCTTAGCTTGCAAACCACCTCTTCTTTGAATATCTTGGGGCTGATGCCTCGCCTTTAACAAAAATTGTGCCTGCGGGAGGAATGCTGCAATAACCACTTAATGGATTTTCTTGCACTATTATTTTGCCATTATCAATCAAGCTTTGAATTTTGTATCTCAAGCCACTGCATTCTTCAGTATCATGACCTTGGATATTTGAATGATAAGCACAATACTTTGACGGATCAAAGTGTGGAGGCAAGTGCTTGGGAATTGTTCCTTTCCTTGGTTGCAAAAGTCCTTCAGCTTGCAATTTTTTAAATATGCTACTCACAGACTCTTCTAGAGGAGTGAATGTACGAGGTCTAAACCTTTTCGTGCTTTGATGACCAGATGGTGCCTGATAAGATCGATGCTGACGGCTTGAATCCTGCATATCATGATTGTAGTGCACTTGCGAAGGCTGGGAGTCTTGAGTATTTTCAGGTGCTTCAGAACAATTGAAGATTGGCACCGTAGTATCATAGTCAATCGACCTCCCGGTTTGAAACTTTTCTTCCAAAATCTTTGCATACCGGATTAGACTGGGAAAATCCTTTAAATTGGCAAAAAGTAGTTGTTCATAAAATAGGCCTTCCTGAAGGTCAATGAAAGTTGCTATCAGCTCATCTTCAGGCAATGGAGGATGCATCTTAGCAGCCTCTAGCCTCCATCTCACAGCAAATTCTGCAACAGACTCGTGCGGCATCTTCTTGATTTTGCGCATATCAATTAGATAAGGATCTCTTACTATGTTGAACTTGTATTGTTCCACAAAGTCTCGAGCCATGTCTTCCCATGTGTGCCATTTGGTAAAATCTTGCTTAGTATACCATGCAAGTGCCATTCCTGATAAACTCTGAATAAACAATCTCATACACAAAGCTTCATCCTTGCCAATTCCAATTAATCTGCTGCAATAATCTTTCAGATGTGCATAGGGGTCCCCTTTTCCATTGAAAGTGTTAAATTTTGGTATCTTGTGCCCACTTGGAAGCTCAATGTCCGGGTGAATGCATAAGTCTTCATAGCATAAGCTCTGAATATTCCTAGAGCGCAATTCTTTTTGCATGATCTTTCTCAAAATCTGTTCATCCATATTATGAGGATAAGCTGTCTCAACCTCCTTCTCAGGCAATTCTGGTGAACGCACTATCAATTGATTTGATTGACTCCCCACAGCAGGCATATTGATAAATGGTGGTTGGTATAAAGTTGCTGCTGGCCAAGCATTTGGATTGGTAAGATATTCTTGTGGGATTTGTGGATATATAGTATGTATAGGCATTTGGTAATTAGGCATTGTTAAGTAAAGTGGATTAGAGGTAAAGCTTGTATTTGGCAAAGGTTTACTAGTATTGACAAAGTTGACAATCCGATTCCTTTGGACCACATGTTCTTCAACATCATCATTCTGCACTTGCAAGATACCCATACCAGAACTGGTTGCCTGAAGCTGCTTTGCCATGTTGTTTTGTCCTTGATGCAGATTTTCAGTCATTTCAGTGTTCAATGCTAGCCAACCTTTAACAAATGAATTCTACACATTGAGCAAAAGCAAGTTAATACGTAAAATGATAATTCATGCATAAAATTTCAAACGTAAAATAGGCCATTAGGCCGAATGGATGGGACCAAAATCTCGACTCAACACATGAGTAAAATATTTAAGAGTTCGAAACTTGAGAAAAACAACTTTGAAAGTTTTTACTAAATTAGTATGCGTGCTAGACCATTTTGACACAAATTGCTAAAAATGGTCGGCTTATTTTGAACATCAATGCTTTGCTCGGCTATCGATTCTTGTTTGTCACATAACAATCTGTACCAATTCATAGAAAACCTGCTTCTGATAACTATGAAATCAACATTAATGTTCTTCAATTTTCCTTTGCACAATTTTGCCCCAGTTATAACTTCAACATCTCAACTTGCTTTGCGAAATTGCCCCAGTTATGACTTTCAAAACTTCAAACTACTTATCAAAAGCTGCCCCGGTTGCAATCTCCCACGTCTTCTACTTGCTTTGCAAAATTTGCCCCAGTTGATATCTTTCAAATCTTCAAGTTATCTTGCAAAATTGCCCCAGTTGCTTGCCTTAGGGGAGACTGGAAATTTTAATATTATAGAGTCGAACCCGTTAAGAGCGCCTACGTATCCCTCCACGGGAATCAGACTGTGCGTAGTTCTGCTTACACAAAAGAGAATTTTCAAATGCTGGTGTAACCAAAACTCGATATGAGTTGCCTACGCTTCCCGCCTTGGGAAACCGATTACAGTAGTTTGCTTACATGGAAATAGATTCAAACATTCATAATTTGATATTCTTTCTTTTCTTTCAACAAAACTAACAAAAGAAAATTACAATAGCTACTTCTTACTAATAATGTAAATAAACTAACTTCTGCTTCTGCAACTCTACTGCTTTTCTGGAACTTGATAGGTACCTAAATGCCCTTCTTCGAGGAAACTCCTTTTGCATATGGAAAGATTGCGACAAAAGGTTCGTCAGTGCCGTTTGTTGGTAGAACCTTGATCTGGCCAGAATTAATCAAGCTTTCAACTTTCTCCTTAAAGGTAAAGCATTCCCCAATATAGTGCCCATGCATTCCTGAATGGTAAATGCAGAATTTTCCAAAGTTCTCGGGCTTAAGGAACCGACATGATTTTGGTTCTATAGGATGTACCAAATTGAACTCCTTGAGCCTTTCAAATAGTCGTGCGTAAGATTCTGGGAGCCGTGTGAATGCGAAAGCAGATCTTTTGGCATGGTTTGACTGTGAGCTTGGATTGACAATTACTTGCGCATTGGCACTAGGTTCCCCTGCTATGGCTGGCAAAGGCTTTGACATGACAGCTTTTCCTTTGTCTTTGGACTGTGCCTCAACCAATTCACACTTTCTCTTGTCAGAAATTATTGCAACCGGCTCTACTTGAAGCTCTGCAGATTTTCTTTTCAATGGACTGCCCTTTGCCAGAATCGGGTTCGAGAATTCATAATGCGCGACAAAGTCCCGGGCTAGTTTATCCCAATTGTCCAATTTCCAAGGACCTCGTATGGCGAACCATGTCAAGGCTGGTTCCTTAAGTGTCCTAGAAAACATCATCAACTTGGTTTCATTGCTTGGTCCATACCTTACGACCCAGCCAAGGTATGCTTTCAAGTGATCACGAGGATTTCCTTTCCCGTCATACATTGGTGGATCAGCTGAGTCAAAAACATCCACAAGTTCACTTTCTGCCTCCCCTAAGCTTACTTGTGATAGTAGAGCATCCTTATCTATCATTGTGCCATTGCTATCTTTAGCATTGGGAAGCCCTTTCCCGTTGCTTTTCTCATTGCTCGTCTTTGAGGAGCCACCAAATTCCTTTTCCAAAAGGAATGCATGCAAATTAGGGAACTGTTGAGCATCACACTCAAATGCTGGAGCTACTTGCATTGTAGGAGGTGCAACAGTATAAATAGGAGCAACAGGAGCGCTTGGTCCTGGGCTTGGCACGTTACGCACTGGATTGCGAGCATCCATGAGCGCGATAACCAATTCAGTAAGGCTAGTGAGTCTCTTTTCCAAACTTGCCACGGTTGCTTCAAGCTTGTTAACCTTGTCTTGGTGGGATCCATCATTTCCAGTCAAGTCAATCACGACATTTTGACGAGCCATATGTCCTGACCTTGATGTTCAAAATAATTAACCATACCTAATTTAATAAAATTTATTAAAGATGAAATTTGACGGATCAACTTATTCCAAAATGAAGAAATTGAGACCGTACTAAAAAGACCCCAAAAGTTTAAATAGGGCTTTGTTTCGTTAAAGAAAACTGGACAAAACGATGCTTATTAAATTCGGAGAAATATTATTTATTAAAAGGATGGAACACTTAAAATTTGATGCTAAAATAATATTTTGGTAAAATCAAGACAGACCAAATAAAGATTCAAAAAGTATTTTTAGAATAATAATATGCATGCTTTCATATTATAAGTAAAATAAATAATTAAATAAGTAAAGAGAATAAGCGGTTAATTCCTGCAAACAAATACAATGTTAGTCAAATACCAATATCAAGCAAATTGAGTCACCCCAATAAACAATGCAAAACGAATTACCGGCGATTAGCACATAGCAAATAAGCATTTAGCAAGCTATTGCATAGTAGACAAATAATTGATATGTGGCAAACACAAGTAATCAAGCGTAAATAAAGATGCAGGCGGGTCCTACCCTGTGAGGTGCCTCTTTGTGCTAGAGGTAAGCCTAATCGCGCAAATAAATGATAACGAAAAGTAGTCCACGCCTGTTTTGCAATAATCGATTTTAGAGTAAGCGACAACGACAATAATAATAATAATAGTAGTCTTTCATTGATAATAACTTGCTTTTAGTACATCATCATCATTACATGGAGAATGAAAAGTGCTAGAAAGTAAATACATAAATTAAAGACATAGTCTGAGTACAACATTTCGAAAATTTAAATAACTGCTATTGCTAAACTGCATCAAACTGGAGGAAGTGCTGAAGCTGAAGTGCTAGCATGGTTTGGATCAATCTTGGCTCGTTTCACAGTCTCTACAACTTCTTCCATGAAGCTCCACTCATAAGGAGTGAAAGTGATGGAGCTAAGCTTGACCTTCATCCCATAGGTTAGATCTACATCTTCTAAACCTTCTTTTCCTGCTGGACTAGGAGTGATGCAATGTCTTCTTTGATCCAGGCATAGTATTCAGGAGTCCGGCCTGCCGGATGAAAACTAGCGCGTTGGTTCACCATTCTATCCCAAATCGCCAGCAACAGAGAAAAGGTCACCGGAAAATGATATTTTCAGATCTGATTTCCAACGGCGATGATGATGTATTTCTCCACTGACTTAAACCGTTACTCCCCCTCCCTGACCCCGATCTGCTTTTGTGTGTGTGTATATCGAAAGTGGGTGAGGGATTGTTTTTTTTGCTGCTGTGTGTGTGAAAATGGTGTTGGAGTTGTTGAGAGGGAGATGAAGTGGGGAGAGTGGAGAGGGAGAGCTTGGGTGCCGCGGCTGATCCTTGTGATTTTAGCCTTTCTTTTAAAATTAATCAATTACTTTTAACTCTTCAAAAATTAATATTAATTTAGAATAATTAGACCTTTAATTTGAACACTTCCGGGACAAAATTGGGTGTCAACAGTCACAAGCAATACAGTTAATATGTACGAAAAGGAAGTAAACCCGAAAGAAAAGTAATAGACAAGAAAGTAAACAGTTCTATTTCTTGAGACTAGCCAGATTCTGTTTGAATCGCTTGATGTACAATACAATGTAAGGAGGGGTATTTATAATAGAGATTTACCAAGTCTTAATTATGGTAAAATACAAATACTAATAAAGGATGTGGGCATGTATACTCGAAGCGACGGTATATACGAAATCCTAACTAGGAGACTGCAAACCCTAAGGTGGCGGGATGTATGTCTTGCGTCCTACTCCCATACTAGCTAAGCGGTCGTGGCATGAGGAGCAGACGTGTATGCTCTTTGTCCGGTGACTTATAAGCTAAGCCTAGTCTCGCCAGCTGGACTCGTATCCATGTAATCACAGGTGGCATATTCTTGCCCATACAGTTAGTCCCTCTACTTGCTGAGTACTGTCATAAGCAGTCAGAAAGTGAAAGAGGTATGCGAAAAGGATGTGAAAAGATAACTCACTGACTCATTGAAACTCGCAGTCTCCTTGACCGAGACTAACGATTGATTTCTTTGAGAAACCTATGTGTCTTCATCTAATTGGTCAATATTAATTTCTATGCACCTTTCCCGTATACGCCTTTTACTGCGCCGTCAGGCCATAATTACATTGACTGTTTCATGCTTAATCCTTATCTCATTCCACCTATAAATAGGGGCTTCATGATGGACGAAAGTCACAAACCTTTCTTTAGAGAAACACACTACTTCTTCCAAAGCTTCTTTATGAAATAATAGCCATACTTCTTCAAAAATGTTTGCCTTCGATCCTAGTTTGATATTACCAGAACGATTCCTTCATTTAGAATGGATGGTGCATGATAAAACTATAGGCAAAAGACCCTCCACAGTTTTCTTCCTCTATTTCACCATCCACGATTGGATAACTGGAGTCCCCCGAGTCATGAGCTATGATCGAGATTCTAATTATGTTCTCTGGAGTGTCTTTAATGTGACAGGTGCACTGATTACGGTATCGTCTTCTTCTAATACAGCTGTTGCTATGATATTCCTCTTGTCATGTAGGGCCAGGATGTCGTCGGCGTTTAGGTAGCTCATTCGATGGTGTCAGGTTGATGCTCCAATGTCTGGCTCTATTCATGGCAGATAAGAGGATGTAGCCTTGTACCATCAGCGGGTTAGTTAATCACCAAGTGCTAGTTCTGCTTGTGGTTCAAGGTTCTTTTTTGGTTCGACTGGTCCGACTGAATTTCTATTGCAACGCCTCTTCAGCTGCTGGCTGTGGGGATAACCGAGGGAAGAGTCGCCCTCCTGGTAGGTTCCCAGCTCAAGCCCTCTCGTCTTCGATAAGATCCCAATTGTGCTTGAAGATCTGCGGGGCTATGCATTCCTGTTTGACCATTAGAGGTCGAAGCAGATCTTCAAGTTTGTTCATTGTGACGGGAGAAGGTTTCGCCTATGCTTAGACGCTTCCGAGGTCCTTTGCTACGGATGGAATGCGAGGCCTTGGCTATATCAGTGACTGCATGCCAAAGATTGCTTGGGCTGACATATCTCCTGATGCCAAGAAAACCTTTGAGTTGCCTGCTGACTAGTAGCTATAATCCAGATGAAGGATCTTGATCGTATCTAATTTAGAGGAACTTGTAGTTTTTAGCTTTTCTTAAGAACGCCTATAATGAACAATGTTGTATTCAAAAGAATTTAATTGTATATTATGAGCCTAAGGGCTGTTGATATTAACGAAATGGTAGTTCATCAACATTTTATGAGTACTTGCATAATTACTTGTAGTATAGTCAAGTGGCATGTTTTAGGTTCCTTTCTGGGCTAGTTTCTTTTAAAGATGGGTGTGCGCACTTTTGGATGCTTCATTTGCATCGGTAATGACGGCTTTATATTGCGCCAGCAAGGGGGCGTCTTTAACCCGTTGTATGTAACGGGGTATTTTTTAGTCCAAGTCAGAACGTCTATGCTTGTTCACTTAACTGTTTTAAGACTTTCTTGCACTATGCGGGCGGGCGTCCCCACCGACATGTCGGTGCAATTTGTTGAATTAACAATTTTAATTTACAAATATGGTGGCTGAACTAGAAGTGATCTAGCTTTAAGCGAGTAATTTACTCTAGTTTTGTAGCAAAAATTGAGTGTATTACTTCAACTTAAGTTGTGTCGGGACTATAAATATTTGGATTGTAGATGGATCTGATTGTAAAACTGACTAAATAGATAGTAGTTTTATTGATAGAAGGGCGTAGAACCAAAATAAAAACTTGAAAAAGACGGGGCTAAGTGTTGTATAAAGTAATGATAAAAATGAAGAGCAAGAAAGGAGGAAATACATGTCTCGAGTATGTAGGCTCAGTGGACCTTTCATGAGTAGTACTTCTTAAGCCAAGTGATAGTGGTTCCTTTCAAGTCTTCGGGAGATTCCCCATGCTTGACGAAGAGTCAGTTTTTATGAGTCCCGGAAATGTTCGCCGAGGTTCCCTCTCCAATTGGTGCTGGACCCCGGTGTATAGCTTGTGAGCCGTTGATTACTTGATGATATAGCTCTCCATTAATCAAACAGTAATGAACTGCCTGGCTTCGCAGCTTCTTGCTTTCTGCCTTGTCCCTAGGAGTGTCGCTTTGTCCAAGTACTCAATTAATATGTGGCGTCATTCTAGAATGGATCCTGTATTTGGAACTTCAAGGTTCATTAGGTCTGTAGGAGTTAATTCAATCACTGTCAGCCGATCGTCTAAGCGGATGTCTATATCCTCAACTGGTATGTTGGTCTCTATGCGTTCCTCCCAATAAATAAACCTCCATTCATGAAAATTTTTAAGAATTGCCTTTATTTTTGCGTGCCGATCTGGTGTATAGACATCTTCCTTCGTAAAAACTTCATTTATTCGATTGACCACCAGCAGGGAGCTGCTATAGAGACTGATCTCACTTGTCCTCAATATGTAGGCTAAGTCAAGAGCTTGAATTATGGCTTCATATTCTGCTTCATTGCTCGGGCAACTTACGGCTTTGTGAAAGATTTTCCCAGTGGGTGTTTTAATCGACATATCAAGGTCAGCCACTTCTTCCTCGAGGTCCACCAGTATGGACTACCCAGTGCCCAGGGTCAATCGTCTTTGCATTCTTTATTAACTCCTCTGTCTCTAATGCTAATTCTTTAACAAAATATGCGGCGAAGCCCTCTAGAGCTTGTGACATGATGGTCGCTCGTGGTTGATAAATGATATCGTACTCTCTCAGTTCCTCGGCCCATTCTGCGTACCTCTTCGAGAGTCCAGGCTTCGATAGAATGGTCCGCAATGGTAAGAAAGAACCACATTGATCGTATGACTAAGAAAATACAGGCATAATTCTGCGTCGCCATGACTACGGCTGCCACGAACTGGACTGGTAGCAGAAGGCATCAGTCTGCACACAGAAGTCCCTTACTGGCATACTTTATGGGAAATTGTTTCCCATCTTCTCCCCGCGTAAGGACTGCATTCCACGCCACTTCCGAGATTGTGATGTACAGCAGCAGGTGCTCTCCCTGAACTGGTTTCGTTATCATTGAAAGCTGCACGAGATGTATCTTTTCTTGTGTCAACATCTAGCAGCAATGTATTACCATCTGGTCTCTTAATGTTTTATCAACACCTCGGAGAGCTGGTACCACAGTTCTGCAGCCTTAGGAATTAGATGAATCATCTCCGACACCCGCTCTCTTAGCTCCCCTATTTCTATTCTTGCCTTTCACTCGAGAGATGCATCCTATACCAAATTTTCGATTATCAGGGTCACTTCTGGGTACTTTAGGCGAGGACCGCTCACTCCATAAGTGACTAATCCCGCACTGGGTCAGGTATCTAAAGACTTGGTAAAGTGATGAGGGTACTCCCTTTACGTTGCGTATCCACGGCCACCCTAGGATTATATCATTTGAGGAATTACAATTCAGTATCTGAAAAGGTGTTATACTCGTCACGCCTAGAAACATGGACAGGCGGAGCTAGTTCCCCGACAGGTTTTTCACAGATGCTATTGAAGCTGGTTATCCTACAAGAGCTCGAAATTATCTAATGATGCTGGCCTATCTTATGAAATATCTCCCATCGGATGATGTTGATATCACTCCCTGGATCAATCAACGGTCGCTCAATCTGAAAGTCAAGCACCTTGATTGGAATTTTAAGTGCGTCCTGGTGCTCTCATTCCTCTTCTATTCGAATGAATGCAATCGAACTAGTGAGTAGTTCTGGTGCTTCAGTCCCCCAAGTCTTGATCGACCCGAACGTCGTGAAGATTGCGTTGACACTTCGCTTATCCTTAGGGTCGAGCGTTCTTGATCGTCTTGCTCCTTCTTCGATCAAATTCTTGAGATGTCCTTTCTTCTAACAAATGCTCAATTTCCAGCATCAGGGTCTTGTAGTCGACTGTGGTGTTGTCATTGCTTCGACGAAAATAGCAGTAAGCCATTGAGTTCCTCCGAGTGGCACCCTTGATAGTGGGTGGCCAACGCACCCTAGAGCCTAGTTTTCCAAAGTGATTAGCAACCAGCTCCACTGTGTTGACCCGCAGCCAAAAGTCTTTGAAGTTATATGGCTCCGTGCTTTTCTCCTAGGACCCGGCTCCTCGGGAATTGCCTTGCTTTCCCGATCCTGCATGATTCTAAATCTTTCCTTTTTTTCCTTCTTTCGTCGCCTTCTCCCTCCGGAGATGGAATGCCTGCTCGCTTCCTCCGTGTGTCTCTGCTGGGGTCTTGAGACCGTTCCGGTTCAAGACGGAGCTTCTCAGTATACCTCTGATGCAGGGCATTCCATGTGGTAATCAGATGTTGAGCAAGACTCCACTGTAACTCTCGGGTAGCTAATGAACCCCTAGAGTTCAGACTCTTGGCAAAGGCTACCATAATGATGTTGTCGTGAACTAGAGGGACCTCCATGTGCTCCCTCTGAAATTTCTCCCGGTAATCCTTCAACATCTCGTCGTCGCACTGCCGGATTTCAAAGATATCTTCCATACGCTTCTCCCACTTACGGGCTCCGGAGTGCGCCTTCTTAAAAGATCCTGCATCTGGGTGAATGACTCGATTGAACCCATTGGTAGTTGAGTATACATAGCAAGGGCACCCTTGGTCAATGTCGAGCCGAACCTCTTCACCAGAGCGGATTAAGTTTCTTCTACAGTAATCTCATTGCTTTTGACGGCTGTATAATAGGCTACTATATCCTTGTCCGGGTCGGTGGTTCTATCGTACTTAAGGTTATCCGATAGGCGGAGATACTTTGGTACGCGGACCGGTAAATCACTTGCTTTATATGCATGCGTATAGAACTTCTGCTAATTTCCGGTGGTAATCGGAGGTGGAGCACCAGGTACGTTACCAATCCAATCGTGGATAGACTTCGTCTCCTTCAGAATGTCCTGAATGACTGGTGTTCCTTTGAGATCTTCATTGCTGACTGTTGTAGAGCTGTCGGGGCCGGTATCCATGTTGATTCTCCGATTGGGCACAGATTCTGGTGACTCATTTGCGGGCGCTGGTCCTCTCGGGGACGTCGGCCTCTAACACGATCCAGCAAATACTGCTCATAACTTCTGGGCCATGGCTTCGGCCATGCTAGCCGAGTTTTGCTCTGCCAGTTCTTTCTGATTCTTGAAGAGACTAATGAGAAGTTCTTTAAGCCTGGAGTTATCTCAGTGTGGCTGATCGTCTTCCCCATCACTGGCTATAGGAATCGGATATTTGGCAGGATCCTTTGACTGTCCATTAGGATCGCTGAGATCCTATGCGGAATTGTTTACTGCGTCAGTAGTGTTCTTTGGAACGTTGTCGTCTGACATAACTGCGCCTTTTCCTTCGTAGAAACATACAATTTCCTGAGCCCCACGGTGCGTGCCAAACTATTTAAGCCTAAATTTGGTCATTTAGGTGAAATAATTAAATTTGTTAGAGGGTCATAAGCAATATAATAAATACGCAGGAAAAGTAAGTAAAACTGAGAGAAAAGTAATAGACAAGAAAGTAAAGAGTTTTATTCCTTGAGAATAGTCGGATTCTATATGAATTGTTTGATGTACAATACAATGTAAGGAGGAGTATTTATAGTAGAGATTTACCCAGTCCTAATTATGGTAAAATACAAAGACTAGTAAAGGTTGTGGGCCTATATACTCAAGGCGGCGATATATACGAAACCCTAACTAGGAGACTGTAAACCCTAGGCGGAAAGATGTATGTCTTGCGTCCTACGCCCATACTGGCTGAGTGGAAAAGCATGAGGAGCAGACGTGTATCTTCTGCACCCAGTGACTTGTAAGCTAAGCCTAGTCTCGCCAGCTGGACTCATATCCACGTAATTATAGGTGGCGTACTTTTTCCTACACAGAAACTAGTAACATAGAATATAAAATATGAAAAAAAAAAACTCTTATTTACACTATCAATTGATATAAGTCTAAGTACAATTTTATGGGTGTACTTCTATTTTTTTTTTTTTTTTTTGTAAAACGCAAATTATTATTGAAATTTTATGTTGCTCTACTACATAATGTTTGAATGGTTTTTTACACATATATACACACTTGCACCCCTACATTACAAAAAAATAGCAATACAAATTACTAGACATAGAAATATTTTTTATAGCACATTTCACAATCATCAAAGATAAAAGAACCTGTGCGTTAAGCCTAATTTAAGTGCATTACCAAACCCGATGATACTCGATAACCTTTGAAGAGTTCCTGAATCACCCGTAATAGCTAAATACAGCTCTTTCGCCGAGAAAAATGCATTAGAACAACAACGCCTACTATCACACGCAGTAATTATATCAATCGCATCTCTGATACACGCGCTATGAACGACAGCAATCACCGGTTTCCATCAAGTTTCTAAGGCGGTGGTTGCGTTCTGGAGGAACTTGATGTGTTGCCGGAGATTCTCTGTGACGACCGAGATCGGCGCTGTAGGTTTGTTCGAATTTATAGTATAGAGTTTGAAGGTCGATGTCGGAGCAGAAGTGCTTGCCGGTACCAGCGAGGATGATGGCGGCGTCGTTAGGGTTTTGATTGAGGGAGGAGATGATGGTGACATTTGACTTGAATATGATTTTGTTGTTCTGCTACGTACTGTTATCTTCTTCTCCAGGAACGTTGTGTAAAAGTTGGGAGTTTAAAGTGGTTTTATTGTATGTTGAATAAAAAAATATTGTGGAATCTAAATTTAACTTATTATTTACAAATAAAAATTCATACAATAATTTATAAAGGGTAGTGAAAAATAATATTCTTTGAAACAGCGCTGAAACAGTCTGAAACGGTCTGAAACAGCGTGATACAACGAGATACTTTGCAGAAAGAGTTAGATACTACAATGCAGAAATAGTGCAAAAATCTAGAAATAGTGCAGAAACAATCCATTGATAGTTAGATATGGTACAAAAACAGTGCAGATACAGTGAGATATGAGGTGGCTGGTATTTGAGATACAGCGAGATATGAGGTCGTTGGCTTCTGGTGTAAGCTGAGATACATACAACGAGATATGAGGTGGCTGGTAGTCGAGATACAATAAAATATGAGGTGGTTGGTGGTTGAAATACAGGAAATACGAAGTGGTTGGGGAGGGGAGGAGAGGAGAAAAGGTGAAATTGGGGGAAATGGGAGGAAGTGCAAGATTTTGCTATGTTATGCTATTTTTTGCTATGCATTGTAATTAACTTTTTTTTTCCTCTATATTAGATAATATGATAAAATATTATCATGTTTTGTAAATGACTTTTTGAAAGTGTACTTTTTGTAAAAATTCCATGTTGACACCAACCTCATAAGTTCGAAAGTTATTTAGTATTATGCAACTTCAATTCCAACTGAAATACTGAATATCACATTCCAAAATGATCTCTCTCGTAGATATCAGGCTATCAAATTTAATTTTACTCTGTGTATACAATCTAATCACTAAACTCGTTAAATCTAGTACTATGGACCTTATAAGATTTGTCACTCTACAGATATTGGATAACAGAAAAATAATCAACTAGTATCCTGTCATACTTTGGTAATTAACACCTCCATCACATGAGCAAAGCTCATTTTCGTTTTAGGGAAAAGCGACGCATAACCCGTAGAAGTACTCTCATTACCTTCACAACGATAGGACCCATTTATTCATAAAATTTGGGACTAAAATTTGAGATAAAATTTCAAATTTTTGTTTGTTTTTATAATTTGTCCAAAATTTGAAAAGAAAATTTGGTAAAAAAAAATATTTTCACTCACAAAACTCCAACTTTTTTTCGAGGAAAATGTGTGTCCAAATACAACTTCAAATTCCAATAACTATTTTCAATGCAACTTCGAAAACTCAAAAATTCAAGTTTTAACCAAATCATGCCCAAACGCTTAAACGTTGCAACTTGTCCTCAAAAGTAAATAAAATTTCAATGCATGCCTCCAAATTTGGCCAACGAGAGAATAATAAGTTATTATTGGAGTAATTAATAACCACCGTCGAACTTTGAAATGATTTCGAGTCACATTCTTGTCCTCTTCAACATAATTAGAGACGTAATCAGTAGTAGTTTTTAAGTGGTTAGAAATAGAACTTTGATCCATTTGAGTTCCCTTACTTTTAACTTGTTTCCTTATTAAGAAATGACGATGGTGACATTTCCAAGAATGAACATGTTTGGACCAAGTAGAGATTACCTATCTTAATGAAAGGCCTTAGCGCATGCTACGGGAATCTGCCTCCACTTCTTTTTGGTTAGTTGATCTCCTATTTGTTGAAATTTATTTATTACAAAAAGGAGCAAGGCTGATTCCGATATTCCTTTTATTGTACAACCAAGTCATCTAGATTTAGTATTAAACTATACAAACAATCGAAAAAGTACTCACCCAATGGAGTGTGATGGTTGGCTAGGAACCCATCGTTCTCTTAATACAATATGGAGTGCTTCTCCTTTAATACCCCTATATGGAGTGTGGTGCTTTGAAGTGGCGGAGCCACCCTAGTGGAAGGATCGTCAGGCGAACAGCAGTCGCCGAAAAATTATACTATGGATAGATAAAATTAATTATTTGTAATTAAATATTGTGTTTTGAATATTTTTGACACAACTGATGGCAGTACTTTAGTGGCGCAGGGTATTCAAAATTAGCTGAAAAGCCCAGACTCAAGTCGTACCTTATACATTTTGCTGCGACCCTATATAGTTTGAAAAAAAAATGCTTCTTTAAAGCTTGAACACCCTTGAAAAAAATTTTGACTGTGCCACTGGTGGTTTGGCTAAGAAACTATCTTCTCTTAATCGGGTATGGAGTGTTTCTCCTTTAATACCCATGCAATTCGAATCAGCATTAGTCAAAGGTACTTTAATCGAATCAATTCATTTTGGATACCAAATGTTTAACAAAAATATTGTCCACAATTACTTTATTTCAAAATTTCCTCGTAAATTAAGCGCTGGAACCAGAAAAAAATGCATGAACAAAAACAAGGTGTCAATTTTATTTCCCATATATAACATGACAAGGCTCAATGATTTTATGGTTTTCAGTTGTTTGTAAGTTGTATTGGGTATGAAAAGTCAGTATTCAAAGCATAGGTGGAAGAAGACTTTAGTGCAATGCATTTGGTAGTATGAATGCATCATTCTGCTAGTGATAACGAATGTGAACTTAAATTTCTTTTACATGCAGAAAATAGAGCACTTACAATGAAGGATAATCATTTCGTTACTCCACCAAAACATTCCACTTTACTGAGTAAAAATTTGGTTCGCACCATAAATTGTCTTCACGTACTAGTTGGAAATTAAATAACTTTCCATTCCAAGTTATAGATGGAGTACAATTTTAGTTGTTTTGGTACGAAGAAAAAAAATTTCATGAGAAAAATCTTCTAGGGTGTGTTTGGTATGGAGGAAAATGTTTTCTGGAAAATATTTTCCTGTTTTCTCATGTTTGGTTGACATGTATGGTTTGGAAAACATTTTCCTAACTTACTCATTTTCCTCCAAATAGAGGAAAATATTTTCCCAAAAATAAGTGGGAAAATATTTTCTTTTTTCTGAAAAAAACTCACGTTCTCACAGCCCACCCCCGTCGCCTGTGCCCCCTAATCCCAAATCAGACATTTCCCTCTTTGCGCTCTCTCCCTAGCGAACTCCTCCCTCTCTCTTTATCTCTCTAGTCTAGAGTTTTCTATTTCTCCGCCGCTTCTCCACCGCAAATTTCTCTGCTCTCTGCCGTGAATTTCTCTATCCTCCGCCGTGAACTGTGTTTTCCAGTGACCTTGCAGCGGTATTTTTCTTTCATTTTTATACGGTAAAATACTGGTCTTTTTCGTATATTTTGGCAATAATTTTTCGTCTCAGATCTATTTGTTATCTGCATCATAAAAACCCTAACTTTTGCTTTAATTCAGGCATTTGATTTCTGCTATTTTAGCCTTGATTTACTCTGTTATGCTTAAATTGTGATTTACTCTTTAAGTTGTATTTTATGTTTAAATTCAAGTGGATCTCGTGCTTTCCTTTACACAATACAATAAGGAATTTTCGTTTAGCTTAATCTGCTTAGCTTGGTTGAAATTAAAATGGGTGCAGGCTGTTGGCTTAATCTGCTTAGCAATTTGTTCTTTCAAATTGAAATAGCTGAAACTTCTTCCAGGTGTTTCCCGGATTGTCAGATAACTCACAGAGGAATTAGCTTCTATAATTTCTTCCAGGTGTTTCCCATGCCATGTAACTTCCCAAGAAAATGCATATTAATGATATGAAATTAAAGCTCGATAGTGACTTAGGAAAATAGATTTTTAACATGAATGATGAACCTAGAATAAAGTGACTAGACCCAGAGAATTGTTATTGGAAGCATGTATCATAGCAAACAATTACAAAGCTTAGGTTTCTGGTGGTTGCAGGTTGTTTCAGAAGTGTGTGAGGGCTGTTTTGGGAGTTGCAGGTGGCTTTTGTGTGAGTAAGGGAGCTGTGATGGATTAGGAGTTTGAGAAACGGGTTGCAGGTTGCATTTTTGGACCATTTCTGGTTTTTGTTGTTGCAGGGTATGAAAAGGGTTGTTCTAGAAGTAGCAAGGTATGTTTCTGGTTGCTGGTTTGGTCCTGAAAGTGTGAGGGTGAGGATGTTCTAGCTGGTTTCTAGCTGTAGCAGGAGTATGAGGGTGTTGATGTTCTAGTCATCTTCTAGTTGTAGCAGGTATGGTAGAGGTTCAGTTGGCATAGTGTGTGTATGCAGGTTGTTTTGCAGGAGTTCGGGAGTTGGGAAGTGTTTTGTGAAGTGATGATAGGTTGCAGGCAGTGAGTTTTGTTCATGGTGGGTGAAGGGAATCTGGGAGTTTAGGGGAATGTAGGGATGTCAAGAAGGTTTAGAGTTGGTTGCTGGATTTTCTGTGAAACTGAGAGGAGCTCCTTTACTAAATTGTGTGTTTGGCTGTAGAAATCTTGTTTGATATCATATGCTTGTTTCTAATATTATATTTGTCATTGTGTTATAGGCCAATGCTAGTCACGATAAGTTCCTCAACTCTACGCGTAAGACATTTTTTGAGTTTCTGAACCGATTTGGTCTTCTTGCTCCAGAGGTCTTGGAGGGACAGTAAGTACTAAATATTTCTTCCTGGCCAAAAAGCAATATTTTGTGGTTTTCTTTATGGAGGCTTGACTTCTTGATGGCGAACTGATATACTATATTGATTTCACTTGCTTGTGGAAAGAGTCGATGAAAAAGTTGCTTGCAAAAAGATTCTTGAAAAGATGGGGCTTGCTGGTTCTCATGTTATTTGATATTTTTCTTTATTATCCACATAGCTTATTGTTATTTCTTTAACGTCACAATCAATAGTATTACTTTCGTATAGTTCTTTCTCGTCTATCACTTTTCTATAGTTTTAGTAGAAAATCAATGTAGTGGAACCTCCTTCAAGTTGTTGATATGTCTCATCTCTTGAAACATATCTGTTGTGCCTAGTTTGCAAGGTACCATACCAGGTTTATAATTCTACATTGAATTATATTGTTCTCATACTCGAGCAATGAAGCGAGGCATAATTTTGAATTATATTGTTCTCATTGCTGTCTTTTTTAATCAAACAAAACGATAATGGCATTCCTAATTTTGAGATGTCATTCATATCTGACATAATTCTAAACCATGGTTAATTTTCTGTTATCTGCAACAGTTATATCCGTTTTGTTTATGCATAGCTGGAATATAGGCGGTCATTGCTTAGTATTATTTTCTCTGCTGAGTAGGACTATTAACCTAAATTGTTAAAATTGGGTTGACTGTTTGGAATGGTTCTCCACAATTTTGTCATATAGATTTCACGTGCAACATTCTTGAGGTTGATACCCTCTTCTATTCATGCATTCCCAAATCTTTTAATCAACTATTTCCTCTATGAGGCTGGATGAATGGTTTTGCAGATTGGAAAAACAGAAGTTTTTCTCAGAGATGGTCAGATGGCTGAGCTTGATGCTCGCAGTTGCGCGACCAGTTCAAGCAGTAGTTCTGGTTTTCTAAATTGGTTGTGATGTCACTGTTAACTGAACACGTGAATTTTTGAATACTTGGCTAAAAGTAAAGTTATGCATCTGACTTGTTGAAATAGGCTGTCATGCCATGATGAGCATTTTTTGCTTGTGAAGTTTTTCTTTGTATTACTGAATTTTCAACAGTAACGAAACTTCTGCTTGCTACTTCACGTTTTTAATACTATTTTTTTTTTTTGTATTATGTTATAGGCTCAGCCCTTTCACGAGAAATTCATCAACAAGAAGATTGAATTGTTTGAAGATGTGTCTCTCGTGTGTGGTAATGATCGAGATAGGATCTCCGCAAGTTGTGGTTGGATAAATCAAGCGAGAACACTATGATATACAATAGATTTAAAGAATAGTTAGATAGAGTTTGTCGCTTGTCTAATTAGTTTGTCATGTGTAGTTACAAATTTTTTTGTGTTGAAATGAACAATGTATTGTGGATTCCCTTTAACATACTATAATATTTAGCAAGTTGGCTAAGTTTTGGTTTCTCACCCGCTGTTATGTACTTAATGTAATGTTACTAGTCATTAAAAATGGAGTAGCATTGAGCTTTTCATGGGAAGAGTTTGTATGTGTATTGTTTGTTGTGAGTGAAAAATTTTGGAATGTGTATTCACTAGTTTTAATACAAATACTAGAAAAATATCTTTGTTTCTATAGTTATGGTAGGGTGGTGAGTACGCTCCATCATTAATAAATTCAAGGCCTCGGATGCTAAGAATATAGTTGTCTTTTGTTGGGAGTTTTATCCCAACAAAAGTTTGAAGTAGTCTAGCCTTGAAATAAAGATTGGACGAGTGAGAAACCAACAAAAATTGGTTATGTACTTACTATTCTTAAAAGTACATATTATCATTAATTTATTTTTGGGTGGGTAGGGGATGGGGGGCTTGGGTTGGGTAGGAGAAGTATATGAAATTATTTTTTAGAAAATATTTTCTACTTTTCATCGAATACTAGAAAATATTTTCCACTCACCAACCAAACATGGAAAAATATTTTCTAGGAAAATATTTTCCAAGAAAACAATTTCCATGAAAAATATTTTCCATATTTTCCTCCATACCAAACACACCCCTAATGTCTGATTACCAGATTCATTTAAAAGAGGAAATGACTCCTTTACCTATGGGTAGAAGACATTTTCTTTACAACTCTTTTAAACTCTTATCCTAATGTTACTTGTTTTAACTAATACTGTGAGAATATTACTAATCTTTAATACTGAAAATTCTCATCATGATATTTTTCGATTAATTTGAATTTTGAACTATTGTTCTCCTCAGCTGGGATAGTTCAACGGTCACACCATCAAACCAGTTATCTAGGTTTTTTTACTCAGTCAGATATTTCGTTTTACTTTATAAGCATTGTCTTTCTCTCTTGACAATAATTCCATTCCAAGACGGCAAATTGAGAAAACTAAAAGAAAAAGTAGTAGAACGAAGAAAATACAATGTCTATTTCCCAAATTACCTAAACAAACCGAGATTCACCAATACACTCTTATCTAGATTAATTTTTTTTCTTCACTTCTTTATATACTTTATGTGGATAAATTTTTGAATTAAAAAAATACTGTATTTTCAAGAGAAGAAATTCTTTTAGTTCTCAAGCTAATCAAACTAAATGTTGTTAACGTATTTTTTCATTTTATTACTTTAGGGGTTGATTTTCTTAAATATATGTTTTTTCTTAACATAATGTATATATATACATGATGCATCTATTTTTTTTTTTTTTTAGAAAAGCAATTTTAGTGTACCGGTATACTAATATAAGATGTAATTGTTTCGCTTACAAAAATATTTTGAAGCCAATTGTCATGCATACTTATATAAAATGGTATAAAAGGAGACCGTTTATGTGGCTTCTGAAAATGAATCAAATCGAATAAAAAAATTACTAATTGTATCTCTCATTTTAAACTTAGATTTACCTTTTCTTTTAGAAATGGAAGAATCTAGAAGTTATTGTCGCTATATTGATTTGTATTTAAATTTTATATATTAGTAATGGTGAAAATAAAAATATATATTCTAAAATCTATCATGATAAAGTAAAAAAATTAACTAAGAACTAATTGGTAAGTTTTCATTTTTTTATTTCTTTTATTAGTGCCCAAAAAAAAAAAAAAAGGTCCACCGAAAGCTATATTTTCTGGCCTTTTGTGACTTTTGTGTTATCAAAGGAATAGTAGAGTTATTTTTAATTAAGGAACCAAAGTTATGTGACTTTGGTGAAAAAACCCTAAAACTGTGTGACCATTTGTAAAAATTACCCAAAAATTGTAACATCATATCTTAAATTTTCTGAATCAAAAAGACTATCGACCATTTACATTAGATTTGATTCTCATCTGGGCTAGCTAACTGTGTTAGAGTCCATTATCAAGTATCCAATCAAATTAATTATGTTTTTAAAAAAAATATACAAGAGTCAAAATAATGTCGAGACCTTTTAAACATGATCTTCTAACATTTCAAACCTATGAGAAATCATGTTATCAAAAAAAATATTAAAACTAAGAGCTGTTGGTATTATTGGGCTTTCCTTTCCTATGTAGATAAAAAGCACCTTTTGGACCAAGCCCACTTTTACCCAAATAGCCACTATGTCAAGACATATAAATAAGACCTCTTTTAGGTTCGAAATTAGACAAGAGAGAAAAAGAAAGAGAGTAGCCGTTTTTGACGGTTTTGAGAGAGAATTACATCGTTTTTTTGCTCCTGAAAATTCTGCTTCAGGCAGTCCGCTTCAAACTGCGTTTCCCGACTCGTTAACCGTTGGATCGTGCTGAAATTTGAATTGAGGGTTCTCAACATCCTGTTCTTTGATCTGGACGGTGGAGATTGGATTTTTCTGTTTGTAGCTTTTGTTTCTGGTCCACGAACAGTAGCTGAATTTGGGTGATTTCTCTCCTTTTGTTCCCTAGTTTTGGTGCTATCTTTTATCTATTGTTGCTCGTTGTTTGGCACTTTGTTTGTGGCCAATTTGGAGAACATTTGTAACTCTTGTCGATTGATTAGTGGAGCTTTTGTGGACTTTGGTCCCGTGATTTTTTACCTCTTCACATTGAAGGGGTTTTCCATGTAAAATTCGGTGTCTCTTCTAGCTTGATTACTTTATTTGCTTGCCTTGATATTTGTTGTTGTTGGTGGCTGCCCTATTATTATTTGTGCATCATTTAGTTTTATCCTCGTGTTCAAATAGTGTGGGAAGTATTTTGACTTGGGTATTCTTCCGCTTTACCTCGTCGTGCAATATTGTGTATTGCTTGATTTCTTCCCAACATATTGGTATCAGAGCTTTTGGTTATATTTGATTGTGGTTTATCTATTTGAATGGTGGAGGCAAATATGAGCAAGATGGTTTGTTTAAATGGCAGTAATTACTATATTTGGAAAGGCAAGATGAAAGATCTTCTATTTGTCAAGAAAATGCATTTGCATGTGTTCGCTTCTAATAAACCCGAGACTATGTCTGATGAGGATTGGGAATTTGAGCACTTACAGGTTTGTGGTTATATTAGACAATGGGTTGAAGACAATGTTCGTAATCATATTGTGAATGAGACACATGCTAGATGTTTTGTGAAGTGATGATAGGTTGCAGGCAGTGAGTTTTGTTCATGGTGGGTAAAGGGAATCTGGGAGTTTAGGGGAATGTAGGAATGTCAAGAAGGTTTAGAGTTGGTTGCTGGATTTTCTGTGAAACTAAGAGGAGCTCCTTTACTAAATTGTGTGTTTGGCTGTAGAAATCTTGTTTGATATCATATGCTTGTTTCTAATATTATATTTGCCATTGTGTTATAGGCCAATCCTAGTCACGATAAGTTCCTCAACCCTACGCGTAAGACATTTTTTGAGTTTCTGAACCGATTTGGTCTTCTTGCTCCAGAGGTCTTGGAGGGACAGTAAGTACTGAATATTTCTTCCTCGCCCAAAAGCAATATTTTGTGGTTTTCTTTATGGAGGCTTGACTTCTTGATGGCGAACTGATATACTATATTGATTTCACTTGTTTTTGGACAGAGTCGATGAAAAAGTTGCTTGCAAAAAGATTCTTGAAAAGATGGGGCTTGCTGGTTCTCATGTTATTTGATATTTTTCTTTATTATCCACATAGCTTATTGTTATTTCTTTAACGTCACAATCAATAGTATTACTTTCGTATAGTTCTTTCTCGTCTATCACTTTTCTATAGTTTTAGTAGAAAATCAATGTAGTGGAACCCCCTTCAAGTTGTTGATATGTCTCATCTCTTGGAACATATATGTTGTGCCTAGTTTGCAAGGTACCATACCAGGTTTACAATTCTACATTGAATTATATTGTTCTCATACTCGAGCAATGAAGCGAGGCATAATTTTGAATTATATTGTTCTCATTGCTGTCTTTTTTAATCAAACAAAACGATAATGGCATTCCTAATTTTGAGATGTCATTCATATCTGACATAATTCTAAACCATGGTTAATTTTCTGTTATCTGCAACAGTTATATACGTTTTGTTTATGCATAGCTGGAATATAGGCGGGCATTGCTTAGTATTATTTTCTCTGCTGAGGGGTAGGACTATTAACCTAAATTGTTAAAATTGGGTTGACTGTTTGGAATGGTTCTCCACAATTTTGTCATATAGATTTCACGTGCAACATTCTTGAGGTTGATGCCCTCTTCTATTCATGCATTCCCAAATTTTTTAATCAACTTTTTCCTCTATGAGGCTGGATGAATGGTTTTGCAGATTGAAAAAACAAAAGTTTTTCTCAGAGCAGGTCAGATGGCTGAGCTTGATGCTCGCAGCTGCGCAACCAGTTCAAGCAGTAGTTCTGATTTTCTAAATTGATTGTGATGTCTCTGTTCACTGAACACATGAATTTTTGAATACTTGGCTAAAAGTAAAGTTATGCATCTGACTTGTTGAAATAGGCTGCCATGCCATGATGAGCATTTTTTGCTTGGGAAGTTTTTCTTTGTATTACTGAATTTATCAACAGTAACGAAACTTCTGCTTGCTACTTCACCTTTTTAATACTATTTTTTTTTTGTATTATGTTATAGGCTCATCCCTTTCACGAGAAATTCATCAACAAGAAGATTGAATTGTTTGAAGATGTGTCTCTTGTGTGTGGTAATGATCAAGTTAGGATCTCCGCAAGTTGTGGTTGGATAAATCAAGCGAGAACACTATGATATACAATAGATTTAAAGAATAGTTAGATAGAGTTTGTCGCTCGTCTAATTAATATGTCATGTGTAGTTATAAATTTTTTTGTGTTGAAATGAACAATGTATTGTGGATTCCCTTTAACATACTATAATATTTAGCAAGTTGGCTAAGTTTTGGTTTCTCACCCGCTGTTATGTACTTAATGTAATGTTACTAGTCATTAAAAATGGAGTAGTATTGAGCTTTTCATGGGAAGAGTTTGAATGTGTATTGTTTGTTGTGAGTGAAAAATTTTTGAATGTGTATTTACTAGTTTTAATACAAGTACTAGAAAAATAACTTTGTTTCTATAGTTATGGTAGGGTGGTGAGTACGCTCCAACATTAATAAATTCAAGGTCTCGGATGCTAAGAATATAGTTGTCTTTTGTTGGGAGTTTTATCCCAACAAAAGTTTGAAGTAGTCTAGCCTTGAAATAAAGATTAGACGAGTGAGAAACCAACAAAAATTAGTTATGTACTTACTATTCTTAAAAGTACATATTATCATTAATATTTTCTTGGTGGGTAGGGGGTGGGGGTTTGGGTTGGGTAGGAGAAGTATATGAAATTATTTTTTTGAAAATATTTTCTACTTTTCACCAAACACTAGAAAATATTTTTCGGAAAATATTTTCCACTCACCAACCAAACATGTTCCAAGAAAACAATTTCCATGGAAAGCATTTTCTATGGAAAATATTTTCCTCCATACCAAACACACCCCTAATGTCTGATTACCAGATTCATTTAAAAGAGGAAATGACTCCTTTACCTATGGGCAGAAGACATTTTCTTTACAACTCTTTTAAACTCTTATCCTAATGTTACTTGTTTTAACTAATACTGTGAGAATATTATTAATCTTTAATACTGAAAATTCTCATCAAAATATTCTCCGATTAATTTGAATTTTGAACTATTGTTCTCCTCAGCTGGGATAGTTCAACGGTCACACCATCAAACCAGTTATCTAGGTTTTTCTACTCAATCAGATATTTCGTTTTACTTTATAAGCATTGTCTTTCTCTCTTGACAATAAATCCATTCCAAGACGGCAAATTGAGAAAACTAAAAGAAAAAGTAGTAGAACGAAGAAAATACAATGTCTATTTCCCAAATTACCTAAACAAACGAAGATTCACCAATACACTCTTATCTAGATTAATTTTTTTTCTTCACTTCTTTATATTGTAATCACCTTATTTTGGCACCTAATTCAAGATAAGCGTCGAAATTGACGTGCTAATCTGTCTAAGAGTTTTGGCTATTTTCTTAGATTTTTGTCGATTTGTTTGACCATTTTAATTATTTAATTAAGTAAAAAATTATCAAAATTTTCTCAAAAGACATTTGATGTAATTAATTATATGTGTAATAATTTTGTGTGTTTATTAGTTAATTAGAATTTAGTTTAGTAATATTTGTATGGAAAAATTGGCCATTGGGCTATTTGAAAATAGGAAAAAGAAGTAAGTATAGCCCATTTGTAATTTAACCCAACCCAATCCCCACTCTAAGACCCATTAGCCCAATTCGTTACTCAACCCGGCCCATTTCGTGAGTATAAATATAAAATGTTGCTACTAGTGTCCATTTTTCCCAATTTTTCAGCAAAACAAGCGAAACCATGCCAAAATCCCTAGCTCCACCGGAATTCGCCGTGAACCCGCCGGCGATCCACCGCCGGCCGCCGTCAGAAAAACCCCAAATTACATTACCCGACTCGCCTCGACCCCCCCCCCCCCCCCCCCCTTTCCATTTCTCCAAATATTTTCTCTAAATTCTTAGGCGTGTCTTCTAGATCGGGATTAAAGATTTGGTTTGATTTTTCTTTCCGGTGCTACTCCATTTTTCGGTGAAGTTTTACATGTTTGGGCTTGTCTTCTTCTCCTCATACCATTTCTAGAACTCACTAGCATGGAAACCGCTCATCCGGGCAAAACGGGACGGCAGCCTACTTTTGCCCTCATTTTCCTTGATTTCTCGTCTTTTTCTGCTCCACTCTCTTCTTTTTCTAGTTGAAACGATTCCAATTAGAACAAGAAAGGGTGGATTCGATTGGCTATGATGGTGCTAATTTTGGGGGCTGTGATGATGATGTGTTTGATAAGGCGAGACGAGGCAGTGGTGGCTGCGATGATTGAATGTGAAGGGGCTGTCGTACTCTGTTTTGTTGATTTAGGGCAGTGGGAAGGTTTGTTTGTGATCATTGTATAGATGGTGGTTTGGGAGGGGCTGTGATGATTGTTTTAATGAAGCGAGACAAGGCAATGGTGTCGCGGGGCTGTTTGGTTAGTGTTATAGTGATGGCGAGGCAGTGAGGCAATGACGATGATGGATTGGTGAGGCAGTTGAAGCTGCGTGTGGGTGTGACAAGGCTGATCCCGTTTGGTTTTGGCACGGGTATGCAGTTGTGGATGGCGAGGAGGGGTGTGTGTGTTTGATGATGGCTTGTGGGGGCTGCTTTGTTTGTATATTTTGCAGTCGTGAGGACGACGCAGATGTAGCATCGATGTCTGATCCGAAACTGTTTGCTTGGCTAATTTTTGACGCAGCAGTTATGGTGAATGTGAACAAGGCATTAATGGCGTCGAGGAGGGGGCTGTTTCAGTACTATCCGAGGGCAGCAATACTGTTGGCGACAATGCTGCAGTTGTGATGGTGTGTTAATGTAGTCGAGGTACTGAGGACTGTGATGTCGATGCAAGGCAGTGTGTCGGTGAGGGAGTTTGTGATATTTGGTGGTTCAGTTTGGCAATGACAAGGGCGTAATGGTTGGTGATACTCAGGGAGGTAAGGCGAGGCAGCTGCGATGGCTTTGTATCAATGATTCACGATGGTTTGTGGTGATGACTCATTGAAGCAGTGGACGATCAGATTCGTAGTGATGCAGCGGCACAATGATAGTTCGGGAACAATTAGCAAAATGGTTAGAGTTAGAAAACTCTATTACTTGGTTTTCTTTCTTGTTTAGTCTTGAAAAGAAAAGGAAATAGAAAGAGTAACTGTTTCAATTGTTGAAAAAATAGGTTGGTTTGACTGTGAAAATCATATATACATGTGTTGTTTCGTAATTGTGATCTCATGTCGAGTTATGTTGAATCGTGTATGTATATGATTATTCATCCGAATAATACTCAGTTAGGTTGTAGTTTGTTCAAATGCTAAAATGTCTATCGTATGAAATGATCGTTCACGTTTTATTTGATGGAATCTGTCTGACTTGTTCGCTTATCCATAGGCTAAGTGTATAATCTAACGTCTGAAGCAATGAAACTGGGATGAGACTTAGCTTTGGCTGTGTTCTTTGATCTATCCATTGTTTGTTTGTTTGTTCAAATGTCCATTCTCATGAGTTTAAACATGTATACTGTGATCGATCCTTGTTTCAAGTAGGCAAGTGTGTATGAATGTTCCTGGTTTTGTATGCTTCGCATCCCTTAAACTGGTTGATTTGAGTTTGCAATGATTCTGTCTTGTTTAGTCCAAAATTGTTTGAATCTTGCTATGAAATCAGTATTTTGGCATAATCTGGCTTAGTCAAGTTATCTTACTGTATAATCTAATTAGTTAGTAGTTGAATTGCATAATTAATTAGTCATAGTTAGCTTAGTTTGATTCATTAATCAACTGAAAATTTTGTTTAATTGAAAAATAGGAGTTTGGGAGACAATTGAATTCTGTCAGACTTGGTAATGGTCTGTTGAACCTGGGAGTTATCCTTCTGATAAGTTTATAACCTATTCAGTTAGTATGAAGAATCTGATGGTTTCAATTTAGTTTGGTTATGATGGTTTGATTTGTTTAGATGGTTAGGGTGACATGTGATTGATGATGTCAAGTGGGATGTCAAAGTTTAAGGCAAAGAAGTACAGAGGTGGCAGCAGGAACCTCTGCCCCCTTTTGGTTTTAGTACCAGCCCTGCAGCCTTACATAATGACCTGAAATCTAAGGATTGAGGGTCACATGGGCTAGTCCTTGGTACTTGAACACACACCCCACTTCCCCTTCTATTAGAGAGCCCTTTACTCTCTTTAAAAGGGCAAGACAGAACTGAAAAAAGGGGAGCAACAGAGAACAATCTGAAAAAACCCTTCATTCACATTTTGAAGAAACACTTATTAGATCTGAAACAACTCTTAAAACTGGAAAGAAAAGTCAGATCTGAGACACAAGAAGAAAGCTGAAAATAGAAGAAAAAACACTTGAGAAAAAAGAAGAGAGTTAGTGAGTTTAGTAGGTGTTTCAAAAGGGGTTTGTAGTTGGTCATATGTGTTCATTGCTAGTTGTTCACTGCTGCATTTTGCTGTCTGTTTGGGGTCTGTAAGAGATTTGGTTCGGAAGGTCTGTTTAGCTGCTGGTATCCTGCTGTGTTGCTTGTTGATTGGTGTTCTTGGGCTTCGCTTTGGTCCATCATTGCTATTGTCCTTGAAATTTCAGCCTTTAGGTATTTTTTCCTAAACTTTGTATGTATATTTTTGGTATGGAAATGATACAAAGGCAGTCCCTTTAAAGAGCTATTACCTTTCTATTTATCTACAAGTATGATTCTTCTATAGTAGCTTCCATATGAATTTCTAGAGTTAGCATGTTTGCATGACTTGTCAAATATTAGCCATGTACAAATTAATCAGATCTGTGAAGTATTTTTGATTTGTGTAGAAATGAGATAAATCTGAAATGAAATGAAAATAGGACTCTAAGTGCAAACTGTTTAATTTTAAAAAATGAAACTACAATGCAAATTTTTAGTTGTTCACAGATTCAAACAACGAATGGCTAATAACTGTTAGAACTTTGAAAAATGTAATGGAATGTGGGGAACTAACGTGGTACGGATATTCGTAAAACAAATGAATTTGTAAAATATCAATTTATAGCATTTTTTTTAGAGAAAGTCGAAATAGGAAAAATGTTAATTGTTCATTTTGAAACTCATTTAAGTCAAAAGATTACGAACGGGTGAAGTGCCTGCGCGATTTAATTGATTTAAGTCGGAAGATTTCGAACGGGTGAAGTGCTCGCGCGATCATATATTGATTTTGAGTTTCCATTTGAACGGACAAAATTAATAATAAATCGAAGCGTAACAAATCAATGCGAAATATAACAAACAATTTCAAAAAGTCGAAATGTGTTAATAAAAGCAATTGTGCTTGGCACAGGACTCGAGGGTGCCTAACATCTTCCCGAGAGTCCACCGAGATCCTTACCTGGAACTCTGACGCAGACCATTTACGAGTCATAGGTGTTCTAGGTACACCACTTTGGTGACTTGGCACACCTTTAACTGGTCAAGTGGCGACTCCGAAAATCTCTTAAATATTCGTGTACCTTTTGAACACCGTCACGGACCTTTTAAAACTAAAATAATAAGAAGTTTCTTTTTTTTTGTAAAAAAGGGTCGTGACAGCTTGGCGACTTCGCTGGGGATGAAAGTGAAATCTGAGAGTCTCAGGCTTTAAACTTTGTCGTTTTCGGCTTTTGAATATTGTTTGTATATGTTGCCTTGAATGTTACTGCTTTGATATGTTTGAACTGTATATACACAATTGTCTTCTCTCGTACACCTCAGAGTCTTTTGGAACACTGCACACATGCACGCCAGTTTCGCTTCGGCGTCTGGAATTTTTGTCGTGTCTCAGGACACAAAAATGTTAATCCTTCTTAGGAGGAGGTGCATTGGGTTAGGCCGTTAGACGTTGTCGACCGGTACCCCCGAGGCACTTTCAAATTGCCAGAAACTATAGAACATGAACCCATTGAGTCACCTAGAGTTGAACCTGTGCTTTTATCTAGGTCGATTTATTTGCATGTCATTAGACTTAGTGAGGTGCGGTACACCGGTACCGCACTCGTCTAGGCTGACTCCCTCGTGTCATAGTGGGTCCCATGTTCCCGAAAGAAACATCATTGGCATATTATGTGTTGTATTTGTTTAGTCGAAGGGTTGTTATGCTGACCGATCACCGAGGGAGGAGAGCCAAATTTTGAAAAAAAAAAAATGAAAAAATGATAGAAAAATTGGGTTTTGTCCCGTGTCTCGAAATATTTTTGTTTAGTTGTCCTTTTTACGCCGTTATAATGGCGAAAATTTTTCAAATTTTTTTAGTCTCATTTTACGTCCGGGCTTGGTCCCAAGTGTTAGAAAATAATGTGTCATAGTTGTGCGCCGTTATAATGGCGAAAATTTTGGGACTCTTTTGTGTTGAGTTTGTATCCGAGTCAAGTTCATATTTTAAAATTAATTTATCGAGGTTTTACGCCGTCAAAATGGCCAATTTTAGAAATCAATTTTGCGTCTAATTTGTGTATATTTTTTGTCGTCCTAATTGCCAGATTTTGTAAATACTCTGAAGATTTTTTCTCGAATTAGATCAAAGAGTTTGTTTCAAACAAAACAAAAAAAAAAAAAAAAAATGTGTCCGTCTTTGTGTTGTCGTAATGTCCGATTTTGGAGTCACCTTTCGGACAAGAAAATTGTTTGTTTCATAATCTGTTCTTAAGTTCCGTTTCGAATCTCCGGTTGAGTCTTAATTTTCAAAAAAAAATGTTTATTTCAGGGTCCCACTTTATTTGCTTGTTTAAGGTCAAGTCAGGGTGCATACGATAAATTGCAATTAGTTAAGTTGTATATTGCGTTGATCTTGGTAGAATAATTTTACTCCACTAAAAAGTCGAGTCTCATTATTTTTCACCGTCCAGTGTACCCGCCAAATGTGTCAGTTTGTATATATCTTTGACTCGTGCATCTTGTCAAGCATTTTTATTTTGAGTTTGTGTCGTGTCGTTTGTTTAAATTACGTTTGTTGAGTCAGAAAAAAGAGGAAAGGAAAAAATAAATATATTAATCATCCAAGTTCGTCCTTGTGCTGATTATGTATCAGTTACAATTTTGTTCTAATTTTGATCAAGGCACATAAGCAATCTTTCGGGGATACGATCGGTACACTCGGCTTACGCCGTTAACCGTTTCGGGATGACGCATAACAACCCTAGGCTTGTAATATGTGCTTCTTTTGTGCTCACCTTATTTGTTTGATTAGTTTGGAGTTGGAGATTTGGTACGGAATTCTGGCATCGACCCATCCGTACAGAACTAAGTCAAAGGGACCTGTGACTTCACCCGTAGCCATGCCATCTGATGGAGAGAGATCCGAGACCGGTGCCCAGGAACTCTTGGCACTGGAAAATGAGAGATTGTCTGGGGAAGTTAATACTTTGAAACAACTCGTGGCCGACATGCATCACGCACTGACCACAGGACGGGCACCTCCTCCTATTCCAACCAACCTAGATGGGGTTTTGCCGACAGCGGTACAACGAGCACTGGGCACATCTATAGCAGTTGAGGATCCCACTTATCCTACTGGTCTTGCCCCTGTCCGTGGCGTACCAAATGAAACTGAAGTGCGTCCTCATGCACCACCTCCACCAGAAGGACAGTATGGCCCACCTCCCCCACAGGTTCCAACTTTTCGGGGCCCAACTAGGCCTGTTATGGCCAGGTCCAACAGCGAACCGCATCTCCAGGCTAGGGATCATCATTATGATCAGCACCATGAACCCAATTTCCGACACAGTGACTCATATGATCAGGGGTTCCATCGCGAGTCTCAAGTTGAGGTTGATCGATCAGGAAAGCTTGATGAGAGCGAGGTTCTGAGAAAGGTGAAGGGCCTAGAACAAGCAGTAAGGATCATTCAGGGCTATGGAGATCATACCAACATTTCTTTCAAGGATCTTTGCCCCTACCCCGAATTGCAATTGCCAGAGGGATTCACAGTGCCAAAGTTCGATCTATACACCGGGCAAGGAGATCCAAGAGTTCATGTGAAGACCTATTGCAACAAAATGAGAGGGGTCAAGAAAGACAAGTTGTTGATAGCCTACTTTTCCGAAAGCTTGGGGGTGCAGCTACCGAATGGTTCATGAGGCAGGATGTAACTAAGTGGTTGGCATTTGATGACCTGGCACAGGCATTTTACGACCAGTACAAGTACCACATTGAGGTTTTGCCGGATCGATCCTCTTTGGATGCGATAAAAAAGAAGCCAAGTGAAAGCTTTAGGGAGTACGCCCTCAGATGACGCGAGCAGGCCGCTCGAGTGAGCCCCACAATACTGGACGATGACCTGGTTCGTTTGTTCATCGAGGCGCAAGATGAGGCGTTCTATGGTGCATTGATTGCCGCCTTTGGGATACCGTTTAGTGAAGTCGTCAAGATGGGAGAAATGATTGAGAGGGGAGTCAAAGCTGGCAAGATTGTGAGCCAGACAGCATTAAGGGGAACCACCCAAGTGGTACAGGCCCAGTCAGGAGCCTTGGGGAGGAAGAATCAAGATGATGTGGCCATGGTAGGTTCGGGTTCACAGAAAGGGAGCGAGAAAAGATACTATCAAACCCACTCATACCAAGCTCCACAAATACGTCCTCCACAACTCTACCACCCTCCAAAAAATCCACAATACTCCACTCTTCCACCACAATACTCAGTCCATCTAGCACAACCATATGCTTCAGCACCTTTCTATCCAAAATGGCGTGCTCCGGCCCCACAATCTGCATATCCCACTCACCAAGCTCCACATAATCATTTTCAAGCTCCATCAAATCTTTCTTACCAGCCAGAGGGGCCTCCTGTTTTCCACCCAAGTTCTTATCATCAGAAGCTGCGTAAGGAAGAACGGAACAGGTTCACGCTAATTGGAGAATCTTACTCCAGCCTTTTCCAAAAGCTGAAGAACTTGAATATGCTGAAGCCAATTGCTGGAAATGTCCTCCCAATGGCGAAGGTAGACTATACTCGTCAATGTGCTTACCACTCAGACATGCCAGGGCACGACACAGATGATTGTCGTAGTCTCAAGAAGGCGATCCAAGCTCTGATAGATAATGGTCAGATCCAAGTCGAGGGCTCAGATGCGCCAGATATCAACTAGAACTCATTGCCCGTCCATGATGACGTATATATGGTGGGAATGGTATTTGGAGAAGATTTGAGAGCTGAATCTACAATGCCGATAGTATCTGTTGATGATGTGTCAGCCGGGGCCAATAATATGTTTGTGACGTGAACTGTGTTCCCGAAATTGTGCCAGGGGTGGCAGACAGACTAAGGGCTGAAGAAATGAAGAGGATGAACATGTCTCTCGAGAAACCAATTCCATATCTTACCTGATCATTCATCAGTCCCAAAGAAGTGAAGTCTACCCCAATAGAAGCTGGGCAAAATGAGGAAAAGCAGAAGATCTTGCCAGATTCAGGGAATTTCTTTGGTATCAACATGGTACATTTAGGTGAAGGGCTCAATAATGCCTAACACAGGAAAACTATCCCTGACTTGCAATTGAGTGACTGTGAAATGTTGTAGCTTGTTTTGCTAATCTTTCTGTGTACTTGGTTATTTAAGGGTTGTAATCCAAGTGCATTATTTTGCTTAGTTTGATGTTCAAACCCTGTTGTCTTTAATTCAATGAAAAGCGAGTTCCCTTTCTCGTCTCAACATTATGTTTCTTATTTTCTTTCTTGGTCATGTTTCTTTAGTATTATGTTTTATGTTTTGCGGCCTTAATAACATGACATGCATATGGAACTTAAGTCTTGATCTAAACACACTCTCTGACATTGTGAGCTATCTGAGTAGTGAGGGATATAAGAGGGAGTGAATTAAGTTGGGAATCAATTGTCATCTGATAAGGGAGATCGGTGAGAAGTTCAAAATCGTGCACGGTCGCTTCGACCGAATTTGAAATACCAGTTTTGAGAACCATCGTTGAAGCATAAGTTGAGGACATGTGTGGATCAATCCAGGTCAATTCATTGAATCATTATTTGTGCGAGGCATTCTTGGGTCGGGATGACGAACGGCTTTCGTTTCTTCTACCCAAACAATATATCCTTCGCAAACCCTTTTGAGCCTTGTTCTGTATTTTCTTTGGCCTACCCTCCCTTGGAATCAATTTGATGCGATTAAAGAAAAAGAAAAAAAAAAGAAAAAAAAAAGAAAAGAAAAGAAAAGAGGAAATAAAACAACAAAAATCTACCTCAGTGGTAGAGCTACGTCTGACCTGATTCCTTTCAAAAGGATACGTAGGCAACCACTCAGGTGCGGTCATATCAGTGAAAGTTCTAAAGGTTCCCTAGCTTCATAGTAGGGGAAAGTTCATTTTTCCCCTATTCCTCGTTGACGCAAAAGATTGCCTCCAAGTTTGCGGCCAATGTCAAAGAAATTCAAATCCCCAATGTATGCTAAACTGGGGCAGAAGTTTGTTTTTATTTTATTTTAAAAATAAAATAAAATAAAAACAAACTTCTATATTTTGTACCATCTATTCATATGTCTCATAAGATATCAGTCTCGAAATTGAGGAAGAAACTCAAAGCGCCCAGTATAGGAACTGGGGCAGAAGTTTAAGTTTATTTTTAAAAGAAAAGGAGAAAGTCAATTCCTTTTGCTCTCTTTGTTCATCTCGGGGAAGGTCTCAAGATCTACTATGTTTGCATATCAGAAAATTCAAAAGATAATTCCTCGGGTTTTCAATAAATTGGGGCCTCAGTTAGTTATTATTATATATATTTTTTTTAAAAGAAATGATTCCAAGGGTTGTAATATTTTACCAAGTCGTTTCATGAGATGCTTTCATACTGTTCTTCAAAACAAAGGAAGAAAAGAAAAATCAAAGAAAAAAAAAAGAAAGAAAATAAAAATCCCCAATTTGCCTAAACAGGGGAAATAAGTTTGTTTCATTTTGAAGAAGCGGTGATTTCATAGTTTGTGATATTCATCTGATCGTTTCATGAGATGTTTCTGAGCTTTTATGCTGAACCTCTTTCTTCATAGCCTAGCCAAATCCAATGTTACAGTCCAAATAAATACCCTTCTAACCGATCATTGAGAATGTCAAGCCGAGTAGGGTATCAAGGGATAAGTTCTACGCTGTAAAGTCGCATTCTTATAAGCCGACAATCGCACTTGGAAGCTGGGAGCATCAAGGTCATTAAAGGAGAAATTCTCCAGGGAATCAAGATAAAGGCCAAAATTGAAGAAAGAAAGAAAGGACGGGGTCGAGCAGCAAGGAAAAATCGGAGGTCGATTGAGAAAGAGTATGAAATGAAAGATTAAAAAAATGAATGAAAAAAAAAAAAAGAAGTCTTGTCGGTGAAAACCTGAAAGGGCGCTGCAAGACGATGGTGAGGTAAAAGAACAAAGAGAGAGGCTAGTCAGTGAAAACCCCGAGGGGCACTACTAGTCGAAAGAGGTTTGTGGAAGTCGTCATCAAGTTCGGGTTGAGCGAGTTTGTCAATCTGGGAGAGAGTTCAGGAATACCTCGTGTGAACGGATCAAGTGTTGATTCTAATTGCATGTCATGTTTTACTAAGGTTGTCGTTTCACTTTCAAATAAGTTTCTTCTATCTGCCAGGAACATCTTTCGTTCGATGTCTCCTTTTGAGTTTCTTCACTTTCCTTTTTATTTATTTCTTTCTCATTATTTTCGGGCATTCAGAAAGGTTTGCAAAACTTGTCTACAAGTTTCAGTTGCACCAGAAAGTCGGGAATGAGAGCCTAATACCGAGATTGTACCATGAAGATCACCAGGGAATGGGTTGTTATTTCTACAAGATGTGACCAAAGTCCGATATGAGAATTTGGGTTGGGAAGTGTGAGAACACAACTACATCACGTCAGTTGCTCGTCGGGGAAAAAACTTAAAGAGTAGAAAGGGAAATAAAGAAAGAAATCAGGGACCATCTGAGCAGGGAGCCGTGGTTTTCAATTTTCAAGACAAGAACTATTGGGATAATGGGATAGAATTTTCAACTTTAAACACAAGACCCATTGGGATGATGGGATTCAAGTTTCAACGTAAGGCCCATTGGGATAATGGGATTCAATTTTAAGAACAAGACCCATCAGAGTGATGGTTTACAATTTCAGCTTTCTGTCAAGACCCATTGGGATAATGGGTTACAATTTTTCAATTTTCAGAAGAAGCAGAACCCATCAGAGTGATGGTTTTCAATTTTCAGAAGAAGCAGAACCCATCAGAGTGATGGTTTTCAATTTCTAGCAAGAGCAAGACCCATCAGAGTGATGGTTTTCAATTCGGCAAGAGCAAGATCCATCAGAGTGATGGTCTTTCAATTCAGCATGAACAAGACCCGTCAGAGTGATGGTTTAGCAAGATCCATCAGAGTGATGATTTTCAATTTCCAGTACAAACAAGATCCATTAGAGTGATGGTCTTTCAATTCAGCATGAACAAGAACCACCAGAGTGGTGGTCCCAGTTTTATCTTTCAAGTTAAAGCACGTCAAAGCAGCAATTTCAAAGCCCGTCAAAGCGGAAATTTCAACTTTCAAGTCAAAGCCCGCCCGAGCGGCAATTCCAGTTTTCAAGCCAAGCCCGTCAAAGCAGCAATTTCAAAGCCCGTCAAAGCAGCAATTTCAAAGCCCGTCAAAGCGGCAATTTCAACTTTCAAGTCAAAGCCCGCCCGAGCGGCAATTTCAATTTTCAAGTCAAAGCCCGTCAGAGCGGCAAATTCAACTTTCAAGTCAAGCCCGTCCGAGCGGCAATTTCAATTTTTCAAGACCCACTTGGTAGTGGGAGTTGCGGACCAGTTCATCAGCTTGGGAAGCCTGAAGAGTTAGCTTAGAAATTGTAATTTATATTTCAATGTTGTAATTTCATTTTTTCTTTGTAAAGCAATGATCACCAGCCAGCAACCAGCAACAAGTGACCAGCAGCAACAGCTCTAGTATATCAAAGGTGTCTCGAGTTAGTTCGGGTAAGTCTAGGAGCATCGAGTCAGTCCCAGTTAGTCTAGAAGTGTCAGGTGTTTAATTTAGTGTCTCTAGAAAATGTTTAGCGTTAGCTTAGAGAGTCTAGAAGAGTCTTAGTGCCTGTTTGAATGCGGTAGTCCCAGCTACCGAACGTGAGGAACTACACTGATCTGATTCCTTAGTCCGGGGATATGTAGGTAGCCTTGTTCTTGGTTAGGACCAAAATTCAGGGTACAGTCACCATTTTGCAAAGAATCTCGTCTAGAACCGAAAAACCAAAATTAGTTGTTGATTACGTCTTTGTCCGAAAACTCTTCATGTTCTCGAACAAAGAGGGGCAGCTGTAATCACCTAATTTTGGCACCTAATTCAAGATAAGCGTCGAAATTGACGTGCTAATCTGTCTAAAAGTTTTGGCTATTTTCTTAGATTTTTGTCGATTTGTTTGACCATTTTAGTTATTTAATAAAGTAAAAAATTATCAAAATTATCTCAAAAGACATTTGATGTAATTAATTATGTGTATAATAATTTTGTGTGTTTATTTGTTAATTAGAATTTAGTTTAGTAACATTTGTATGGAAGAATTGGCCATTGGGCTATTTGAAATCAGGAAAAAGAAATAAGTGTAGCCCATTTGTAATTTAACCCAACCCAATCCCCACTTTGTGACCCATTAGCCTAATTCCTTACTCAACCCAGCCCATTTCGTGAGTATAAATATAAAATGTTGCTACTAGTGTCCATTTTTCCCAATTTTTCAGCAAAACAAGCGAAACCATGCCAAAATCCCTAGCTCCACCGGAATTCACCTCCCGCCATGAACCCGCCGGCGAACCACCGCGGCACCACCGCCGGCCGCCGTCGGAAAAACCCCAAATTACATTACCCGACTCGCCTCGACCCCCCCTTTCCATTTCTCCAAATATTTTCTCTAAATTCTTAGGCGTGTCTTCTAGATCGGGATTAAAGATTTGGTTTGATTTTTCTTTCCGGTGCTACTCCATTTTTCGGTGAAGTTTTACATGTTTGGGCTTGTCTTCTTCTCCTCGTACCATTTCTAGAACTCACTAGCATGGAAACCGCTCATCCGGGCAAAACGGGACGGCAGCCTACTTTTGCCCTCATTTTCCTTGATTTCTCGTCTTTTTCTGCTCCACTCTCTTCTTTTTCTAGTTGAAACGATTCCAATTGGAATCGTTTCAGTTAGAACAAGAAAGGGTGGATTCGATTGGCTATGATGGTGCTAATTTTGGGGGCTGTGATGATGATGTGTTTGATAAGGCGAGACGAGGCAGTGGTGGCTGCGATGATTGAATGTGAAGGGGCTGTTGTACTCTGTTTTGTTGATTTAAGGTAGTGGGAAGGTTTGTTTGTGATCATTGTATAGATGGTGGTTTGGGAGGGGCTGTGATGATTGTTTTAATGAAGCGAGACAAGGCAATGGTGTCGCGGGGCTGTTTGGTTAGTGTTATAGTGATGGCGAGGCAGTGAGGCAATGACGATGATGGATTGGTGAGGCAGTTGAAGCTGCGTGTGGGTGTGACAAGGCTGATCCCATGTGGTTTTGGAACGGGTATGCAGTTGTGGATTGCGAGGAGGGGTGTGTGTGTTTGACGATGGCTTGTGGGGGCTGCTTTGTTTGTATATTTTGCAGTCGTGAGGACGACGTAAATGTAGCGTCGATGTCTGATCCGAAACTGTTTGCTTGGCTAATTTGTGACGCAGCAGTTATGGTGAATGTGAACAAGGCATTAATGGCGTCGAGGAGGGGGCTGTTTCAGTACTATCCGAGGGCAGCAATACTGTTGGCGACAATGCTGCAGCTGTGATGGTGTGTTAATGTAGTCGAGGTACTGGGGACTGTGATGTCGATGCAAGGCAATGTGTCGGTGAGGGAGTTTGTGATATTTGGTGGTTCAGTTTGGCAATGACAAGGGCGTAATGGTTGGTGATGCTCAGGGAGGTAAGGCGAGGCAGCTGCGATGGCTTTGTATCAATGATTCACGATGGTTTGTGGTGATGACTCATTGAAGCAGTGGACGATTAGAGTCGTAGTGATGCAGCGGCACAAGGATAGTTCGGGAACAATTAGCAAACTGGTTAGAGTTAGAAAACTCTATTACTTTGTTTTCTTTCTTGTTTAGTCTTGAAAAGAAAAGGAAATAGAAAGAGTAACTGTTTCAATTGTTGAAAAAATAGGTTGGTTTGACTGTGAAAATCATATATACATGTGTTGTTTCGTAATTGTGATCTCATGTCGAGTTATGTTGAATCGTGTATGTATATGATTATTCATCCGAATAATACTCAGTTAAGTTGTAGTTTGTTCAAATGCTAAAATGTCTATCGTATGAAATGATCGTTCACGTTTTATTTGATGGAATCTGTCTGACTTGTTCGCTTATCCATAGGCTAAGTGTATAATCTAACGTCTGAAGCAATGAAACTGGGATGAGACTTAGCTTTGGCTGTGTGCTTTGATCTATGCATTGTTTGTTTGTTCAAATGTCCAGTCTCATGAGTTTAAACATGTATACTGTGATCGATCCTTGTTTCAAGTAGGCAAGTGTGTATGAATGTTCCTGGTTTTGTATGCTTCGCATCCCTTAAACTGGTTGATTTGAGTTTGCAATGATTCTGTCTTGTTTAGTCCAAAATTGTTTGAATCTTGCTATGAAATTAGTATTTTGGCATAATCTGGCTTAGTCAAGCTATCTTACTGTATATTCTAGTTAGTTAGTAGTTGAATTGCATAATTAATTAGTCATAGTTAGCTTAGTTTGATTCATTAATCAACTGGAAATTTTGTTTAATTGAAAAATAGGAGTTTGGAAGCCAATTGAATTCTGTCAGACTTGGTAATGGTCTGTTGAACCTGGGAGTTATCCTTCTGATAAGTTTATAACCTATTCAGTTAGTATGAAGAATCTGATGGTTTCAATTTAGTTTGGTTATGATGGTTTGATTTGTTTAGATGGTTAGTGTGACATAGGATTGATGATGTCAAGTGGGATGTCAAAGTTTAAGGCAAAGAAGTACAGAGGTGGCAGCAGGAACCTCTGCCCCCTTTTGGTTTTAGTACTAGCCCTGCAGCCTTGCATAATGACCTGAAATCTAAGGATTGAGGGTCACATGGGCTAGTCCTTGGTACTTGAACACACACCCCACTTCCCCTTCTATTAGAGAGCCCTTTACTCTCTTTAAAAGGGCAAGACAGAACTGAAAAAAGGGGAGCAACAGAGAACAATCTGAAAAAACCCTTCATTCACATTTTGAAGAAACACTTACTAGATCTGAAACAACTCTTAAAACTGGAAAGAAAAGTCAGATCTGAGACACAAGAAGAAAGCTGAAAACAGAAGAAAAAACACTTGAGAAAAAAGAAGAGAGTTAGTGAGTTTAGTAGGTGTTTCAAAAGGGGTTTGTAGTTGGTCATATGTGTTCATTGCTAGTTGTTCACTGATGCATTTTGCTGTCTGTTTGGGGTCTCTAAGAGATTTGGTTCGGAAGGTCTGTTTAGCTGCTGGTATCCTGCTGTGTTGCTTGTTGATTGGTGTTCTTGGGCTTCGCTTTGGTCCATCATTGCTATTGTCCTTGAAATTTCAGCCTTTAGGTATTTTTTCCTAAACTTTGTATGTATATTTTTGGTATGGAAATGATACAAAGGCAGTCCCTTTAAAGAGCTATTACCTTTCTATTTATCTTCAAGTATGATTCTTCTATAGTAGCTTCCATATGAATTTCTAGAGTTAGCATGTTTGCATGACTTGTCAAATATTAGCCATGTACAAATTAATCAGATCTGTGAAGTATTTTTGATTTGTGTAGAAATGAGATAAATCTGAAATGAAATGAAAATAGGACTGTTAGTGCAAACTGTTTAATTTTAAAAAATGAAACTACAATGCAAATTTTTAGTTGTTCACAGATTCAAACAACGAATGGCTAATAACTGTTAGAACTTTGAAAAATGTAATGGAATGTGGGGAACTAACGTGGTACGGATATTCGTAAAACAAATGAATTTGTAAAATATCAATTTATAGCATTTTTTTTAGAGTAAGTCGAAATAGGCATAATGTTAATTGTTCATTTTGAAACTCATTTAAGTCAAAAGATTTCGAACGGGTGAAGTGTCTGCGCGATTTAATTGATTTAAGTCGGAAGATTTCGAACGGGTGAAGTGCTCGCGCGATTATATCTCGATTTTGAGTTTCCATTTCAACGGACAAAATTGATAATAAATCGAAGCGTAACAAATCAATGCGAAATATAACGAACAACTTCAAAAAGTCGAAATGCATTAATAAAAGCAATTGTGCTTGGCACAGAACTCGAGGGTGCCTAACACCTTTCCGAGAGTCAACCGAGATCCTTACCCGAAACTCTGACGCAGACCATTTACGAGTCATAGTTGTTCTAGGTACACCACTTTGGTGACTTGGCACACCTTTAACTTGTCAAGTGGCGACTCCGAAAATCTCTTAAATATTCGTGTACCTTTTGAACACCGTCACAGACCTTTTAAAACTAAAATAATAAGAAGTTTCTTTTTTTTTAAAAAAAAAAGGGTCGTGACATATATACTTTATGAGGATAAATTTTTGTATTAAAAAAATACTGTATTTTCACGAGAAGAAATTCTTTTAGTTCTCAAGCTAATCAAACTAAATGTTGTTAACGTATTTATTCATTTTATTACTTTAGGGGTTGATTTTCTTAAATATATGTTTTGTCTTATCATAAAGTATATATATACATGATGCTTCTATTATTTTTTTTTAGAAAAGCAATTTTAGTGTACCGGTATACTAATATAAGATGTAATTGTTTCGCTTACAAAAATATTTTGAAGTCAATTGTCATGCATACTTATATAAAATGGTATAAAAGGAGACTGTTTATGTGGCTTCTGAAAATGAATCAAATCGAATAAAAAAATTACTAATTGTATCTCTCATTTTAAACTTAGATTTACCTTTTCTTTTAGAAATGGAAGAATCTAGAAGTTATTGTCGCTATATTGATTTGTATTTAAATTTTATATATTAATAATGGTGAAAATAAAATATATATATTCTAAAATCTATCGTGATAAAGTAAAAAAAAAATTAACTAAGAGCTAATTGGTAAGTTTTCATTTTTTTATTTCTTTTATTTGTGCCCAAAAAAAAAAAGGGTCCACCGAAAGCTACATTTTCTGGCCGTTTGTGACTTTTGTGTTATCAAAGGAATAGTAGAGTTATTTTTAATTAAGGAAACAAAGTTGTGTGACTTTGGTGAAAAAATCTTATAACTGTGTGACCATTTGTAAAACTTACCCAAAAATTGTAACATCATATCTTAATTTTTCTGAATCAAAAAGACTATCGACCATTTACATTAGATTTGATTCTCATCTGGGCTAGCTAACTGTGTTAGAGTCCATTATCAAGTATCCAATCAAATTAGTTATGTTTTTGAAAAAAATTTACAAGAGTCAGAATAATGTCGAGACCTTTTAAACATGATCTTCTAACATTTCAAACCTATGAGAAATCATGTTATCAACAGAAATATTAAAATTAAGAGCTGTTGGTATTATTGGGCTTTCCCTTCCTATGTGGATAAAAAGCACCTTTTGGACCAAGCCCACTTTTACCCAAATAGTCACTATGTCAAGACATATAAATAAGACCTCTTTTAGGTCCGAAATTAGACAAGAGAGAAAAAGAAAGAGAGCAGCCGTTTTTGACAGTTTTGAGAGAGAATTACATTGTTCTTTTGCTCCTGAAAATTCTGCTTCAGGCAGTCTGCTTCAAACTGCGTTTCCCGAGTCGTTAACCGTTGGATCGTGCTGAAATTTGAATTGAGGGTTCTCAACATCCTGTTCTTTGATCTGGACGGTGGAGATTGGATTTTTCTGTTTGTAGCTTTTGCTTCTGGTCCACGAACAGTAGCTGAATTTGGGTGATTTCTCTCCTATTGTTCCCTAGTTTTGGTGCTATCTTTTATCTATTGTTGCTCGTTATTTGGCACTTTGTTTGTGGCCAATTTGGAGAACACTTGTAACTCTTGTTGATTGATTAGTGGAGCTTTTGTGGACTTTGGTCCCGTGGTTTTTTACCTCTTCACATTGAAGGGGTTTTCCACGTAAAATTCGGTGTCTCTTCTAGCTTGATTACTTTGTTTGCTTGCCTTTATATTTGTTGTTGTTGATGGCTGCCCCATTATCATTTGTGCATCATTTAGTTTTCTCCTCGTGTTCAAATAGTGTGGGAAGTATTCAAGTATTTTGACTTGGGTATTCTTCCGCTTTATCTCGTCGTGCAATATTGTGTATTGCTTGGTTTCTTCCCAACATATTGGTATCAGAGCTTCTGGTTATATTTGATTGTGGTTTATCTATTTGAATGATGGAGGCAAATATGAGCAAGATGGTTTGTTTAAATGGCAGTAATTATCATTTTTGAAAAGGCAAGATGAAAGATCTTCTATTTGTCAAGAAAATGCATTTTCCTGTGTTCGCTTCTAATAAACCTGAGACTATGTCTGATGAGGATTGGGAATTTGAGCACTTACAGGTTTGTGGTTATATTAGACAATGGGTTGAAGACAATATTCGTAATCGTATTGTGAATGAGACACATGCTAGAAGTTTGTGGGAGAAGCTCGAGACATTTTATGCTTCGAAGACTGGCAATAATAAGTTATTCCTGCTGAATCAATTGATGAATATTAGATATAAAGAGGGCAGACCTATTTCTGATCATATTAATGATTTTCAGGGTGTCCTTGACCAGCTGTCCGGTATGGGTGTGAGATTTGATGAAGAAATTCAGGGACTTTGGCTTTTGAATACTCTTCCTGACTCGTGGGAAACTCTTCGAGTTTTATTGACTAATTCGGCTCCCAGTGGTGTTGTAACTATGGAATATGCTAAGAGTGGTGTTCTAAATGAAGAAATGAGATGAAAATCTCAAGGCTCATCTTCTTCAGCTTCACACTCCGATGTTTTGGTTACTGAAGATAGGGGAGAAACAAGTCCAGAGGTCAGAACAACAGAGATAAAAGTAGAAGCAAGTCGAGGTCTAGGTATAAAAATCTTACATGTGATCATTGTGGCATTCGAGGGCATATTAAGAAGTTTTGTTTCAAATATAAGAAAGAATTGAGACAACAAAAGAAAGAGGGCGACGATGATAATCGTGTTGCTACTGTTGTCAAAGCTGATCTTCTTTTTGCCGGTGATGATGAAGATGTCATTAATTTTATTTGTCATGAGACTAGCTGGGTGGTGGATACAGGTGCCTCTTATCACGTCACGCCGAAGAAAGAGTTCTTTTCTTCTTATACTCCTGGTAATTTTGGGGTATTGAAAATGGATAATGATGGTGAAACTGAGGTTATTGGCATTGGTACTGTTTGCTTGGAAACTAACAATGGTTCGAGGTTAGTTCTTAAAAATGTCAAACATGTTCCAGATATCCGCCTGAATTTAATTTCTGCAGGAAAGCTTGATGATGATGGCTATTGTAGAACATTTTGTAATGGCCAGTGGAAGCTGACTAAAGGGTCTTTGATCGTGGCTCGAGGTAACAAGTCTAGTAACTTGTATTCTATGCAGGTCTATTTCTAGTGACTCAGCAAATGTGGTGGAGAGTGATGCTTCATCAGAGTTATGGCATAGAAGGCTGAGTCATATGAGTGAGAAGGGGATTGATTGTTTGGCTAAGAAGAGTTTGCTTTCGGGTGTAAAGCAAGCAAAATTGAAGAAATGTATTCATTGCTTAGCCGGTAAACAGAAAAGGGTTTCTTTTCAGAGTCATCCGCCTTCAAGAAAACTTGATTTGCTGGAGTTGGAACATTCTGATTTGTGTGGTCCTTTTAAAGAAAGATCTAAAGGTGGTGCACTTTATTTTGTGACTTTTATTGATGATCATTCTCGCAAGCTCTGGGTTTTTCCTTTGAAGACCAAGGATCAGGTACTTGATGTGTTCAAGGATTTTCAGGCCTTGGTTGAGAGACAGACAGGGAAGAAATTGAAATGCATCCGCACAGACAATGGAGGTGAATATATTGGTCCATTTGATAACTATTGTAGAGCGCAGGGTATTCGGCATCAGAAGACTCCTCCTAAGATGAACAGAACACTTGTTGAGAGGGTTAGATGTTTGCTTTCAGAGGCTAAGCTGCCAGATTCCTTTTGGGCAGAAGCACTTAATACTGTGGCTTATGTTATCAATTTGTCTCCTACTGTTGCTTTGGATGGTGATGTCCCTGATAGAGTTTGGTTTGGTAAGAATGTTTCTTATGATCATTTGAGAGTCTTTGGCTGTAGAGCTTTTGTGCATGTCCCTAAAGATGAAAGGTCAAAGCTGGATGTTAAAACTAGGCAGTGTATCTTCATTGGTTATGGTCAGGATGAATCTGGCTATCGTTTCTATGATCCAGTGGAGAAGAAACTTGTTAGAAGCCGTGATGTTGTGTTCTTTGAAGACCAAACAATTGAAGATTTTGACAAGGCTGAGAAAGTTGATTCTCAGAGCAGTGAGAGATTAGTTGATGTTGATCCAGTTCCTGTGACTGTTGCACCTGAAGAAAATGTTGAAATTCAGGTTGATGACCATGTTGATGATCATGTTCAGAATGACCAGCAGGTTGATGATATGCTCCAGTTGATGATAATGTGGTTGGCCAGCAACCAATCACTGTTGATGCTCCAGAGAGTTCACTCAGAAGATCTTCTAGAGTGAGCGTACCTTCATCTCAGTATCCTCCCGGTGAGTGGGTACTATTGACTGACGGGGAAGAACCTGAATATTTTGAAGAGGCCATGAAAAGTGAAGAAAAAGAAAAGTGGTTAGATGCTATGCAAGATGAGATGAATTCTTTGCATGATAATCATACTTTTGATTTGGTTAAGCTTCCTAAAGACCGAAAAGCTTTGAAAAACATGTGGGTTTTAAGGGTGAAACATGAAGATGGTAACCCATTTCCACGGTACAAGGCTAGACTGGTCGTCAAGGGCTTTAAACAGAAAAAGGGAGTTGATTTTAGTGAGATATTTGCTCCTGTTGTGAAGATGCCTTCCATTCGTGTTGTTCTAGGCTTAGCTGCAAGTCTAGATTTAGAGGTTGAGCAAATGGATGTGAAAACTGCTTTTCTCCATAGTGATTTAGATGAAGAGATTTATATGGAGCAGCCTGAAGGCTTTGAAGTCAAGAGAAAAGAGAATTATGTTTGCAGATTGAAGAAGAGCTTGTATGGCTTGAAACAAGCTCCCAGGCAGTGGTACAGAAAGTTTGGTCTTTTATGCAGCAACAGGGTTTCACAAAGATTTCTTCAGACCATTGTGTTTTTGTGCAAAAATTCTCTGAAGGTGACTTTATTATTTTATTGCTTTATGTTGATGACATGCTTGTTGTTGGTCATAATGCTTGCAGGATTCAGAAGTTGAAGCAAGAGTTGAACAAGTCTTTGCCATGAAAGACTTAGGACCAGCGAAGCAGATTCTTAGCATTCAGATTGTCCGTGACAGAGAGGCCAAGAAGTTGTGGTTATCACAGGAGAAGTACATTCAGAAAGTACTTCGCAGATTCAGCATGGATAAGGAAAAAGCTGTCAGTACACCTTTAGCTATGCACTTCAAGTTGAGCAGAAAGCAGTGTCCTTCCACTGTTGCTGAGAAGGAAGATATGAAGAAAGTTCCTTATGCTTCAGCCGTTGGCAGTTTGATGTATGCAATGATTTGCACAAGACCTGATATTGCTCATGATGTTGGTATTGTTAGCCGTTATCTTTCTAATCCAGGAAGAGAGCATTGGAATGCAGTGAAGTGGATAATGAGATATCTTTGTGGCACTACTAGTCAGAGTTTGTGTTTTGGTACAGGGAAACCTGTTCTTTGTGGTTACACTGATTCAGACATGGCTGGTGATATTGATACTCGTAAGTCTACTTCTGGCTACTTGATTACTTATACATGGGGAGCTGTGTCTTGGCAATCTAGGTTGCAGAAATGTGTTGCTCTATCTACTACAGAAGCTGAGCTTATTGCTGCTATTGAAGGCTGTAAAGAGTTGCTTTGGATGAAGCGTTTTTTGAAGGAAATTGGCTTTGCTCAAAAGAAATATGTGCTTTATTGTGACAGTCAGAGTGCTATTCATCTTGGCAAAAATTCTACATTCCATGGTAGGTCGAAGCATATTGATGTGAGGTACCATTGGATTCGAGATGTGTTGGATGCTAAACTCCTTTCACTTGAGAAGATCCACACTAATGAAAATGGTTCAGACATGCTTACTAAACTTTGCCAAGAGGAAAGTTTGAAGAACGTTGTTTGATCGCCGGGATGGCGGTCTCCTCCACATAGTCGGGGGGGAGAATTGTTGTGGTTATTGGGCTTTCCCTTCGTATGTGGATAAAAAGCACCTTTTGGACTAAGCTCACTTTTATCCAAATAGCCCACTATGTCAAGACATATAAATAAGACCTCTTTTAGGTCTAAAATTAGACAAGAGAGAAAAAGAAAGAGAGCAGCCGTTTTTGAGGATTTTGAGAGAGAATTACATTGTTCTTTTGCTCCAGAAAATTCTGCTTCAGGCAGTCCTCTTCAAACTGCGTTTCCCGACTCGTTAACCGTTGGATCGTGCTGCAATTTAAACTGAGGGTTCTCAACATCCTGTTCTTTGATCTGGACGGTGCAGATTGGATTTTGCTATTTGTAGCTTCTGTTTCTGGTCCACAAACAGTAGCTGAATTTGGGTGATTTCTCTCCTTTTGTTCTCTAGTTTTGGTGCTATCTTTTATCTATTGTTGCTCGTTGTTTGGCACTTTGTTTGTGGCCAATTTGGAGAACATTTGTAACTCTTGTTGATTGATTAGTGGAGCTTTTGTGGACTTTGGTCCCGTGGTTTTTTACCTCTTCACATTGAAGGGGTTTTCCACGTAAAATTCGGTGTCTCTTCTAGCTTAATTACTTTGTGTGCTTGCCTTGATATTTGTTGTTGTTAGTGGCTGCCCCATTATCATTTGTGCATCATTTAGTTTGCTTCTCGTGTTCAAATAGTGTGGGAAGTATTCAAGTATTTTTGACTTGGGTATTCTTCCGCTTTACCTCGTCGTGCAATATTGTGTATTGCTTGGTTTCTTCCCAACAAGAGCTAGGTAACTTAAAAAAGACTTTGATAGTCCCAATCATTAGAAACATTAAGCTCATAGAATAGATGCTACAAACAATTAGGAGGAACTAAAAAGAGAGCAATTTATCCAGTTGAATCCTTAGAGAAAGTAAAAGACAAGTGAACATTGGTGAAAAAGAGAACAAGGATAACTCGTAGTTCATTCTAGTAGGTAAACTGCAATGAAAGGCATCAACACACTCCCCATCCAAAGCTTTCCATCTTTCTCTTCAACTTCACTTACAGCTCTAACAACTTTCCCTTGTGCATCTTCCAATATCTGTAACAACTTACCTTCAGGGCTATACTTCAGAACGATAGCATGTAGCCCACCTCCAATCTGCAGGAGCGCACGGAGCTTTACTGGGATTGGAAGCTTCAGCAAGAATAGACGAAGTTTCGGATACTTGGAATTTATATAGCTGTAAATGGTACGACGACTGATTGCTACCCAAAATTCACCTCTTTCATTTGCTCTAACATTGTCCGGATATCCTGGCAGGACTGCCATCACTTCTGAACTCCCTGCCTTCTCGCCTTTCAGCCAGTACTTTTGTAACCTATGAAAGAACACATAATTCCATTGCATGTTAATACCACATATTTTAAGGTGAATCCAGCAACAAGATTCTATGAGGAAGGTTATAATGACAGGAACCTTCAATATTTCAGAATTTGGACCACAGAAACCTATGATCCATAAACAAATGTGTTCTTCAATTTGTATGTATTACCAAGTTGGGTAGATATATATATATATATGTTCTGTTTGTGTGCATTCAACATACTGATACATGCATGTACTTGGCATGCATATACTCGGTCATTCAAGGCGCAAACCTCTTCTATAACAGGATAACACTGATTTGGAGCCAGGAGTTTGAGTAAGGGGATTCAATGAAATGTAAATTATCACAGCTAGCTGAACATATGTCAAGGGGAATCAATAGTCTATATATAATACATATATGTATGTATGCATGTATGTATGTATTTCTTCCCTTTTGCATAGTGCAAGTTTCGGGCGAAGGGGATTCTATTGAACCCCCTTCACCAAAGTGGCTCTGCCACTGTTTGGAGTGGCAACAGAACAAAAGGTCGATAAGAAAAGAGAAAATTGAACCCAGAAACTGTACTATTTAATTCACAAAAATGTCCTCATCAAGTTTTCATGTGTTACTCTTACATCACACGTGTGTATAAAATCACAGTGACCTTCTGTGGTTTTGTCATTGCATGTTTGTGCATTTTTTTAATTATTTTTCAAATATATGTCTAAAGATGTCCTTTATTTAAAAGAAAACAAACATAGCAATTATAGAACAGGAAATATCCTAGGCAATTTTTCCTGTAGATCTTGAAGATACACTAAATCCTCTACAAATTCAGCAAATACTATGTATTGATTCCTTATATGCCTTTATAAATATGCCAACCCACAGGTCAAGAAATGTACCTGCCCTTGGCACCTTCGCAGAATACAAAGAAGGAACCATCCTTGCTTAGTGACAAACCATTTGGGAATTGGAGATTTCGAATAAGAACAGTGGTTTGTTTAGTCCTAGGATTGTACTTCAGAACCCTTCCACTATCTTCTGCTGAGTAAATTAACAACATAAAATTCCTGAGAAAATCCGATTAAGTATTACGTAAGATTCTAATCAAATAAGTAAAACAAATGACAATCGTAACATGTATTAAAATCTGAAGGAAATGCTTGTAAATGGCAATGGAAAGGTTTTCCAAACCAGGTCAAACATCTGTACTGGAGTTGGTGTAATCGTGCAACGATATTTAAATATAAGATTTGCAATGAGCATCTATCCACTTTCACGTCGCCACCACATCAATTTCATTGCCTTGTCCTAGATGCATTCTTTTTAAAAGCAACCATTATGTGACTACTAAGAAAGGGACCCTGTGTAAGCATTTGGCATAAAACAGAACTTTCAAGTACATCATTTCAAACACTGGCCTTTCAATTTCTGAACAAGCAAAAACATTTATATTATTACCAAGTCTCATTCTTGGGATCGAGGGTTAACTATGTTATGAAATCTACAGGAAGAATGAAAAGAGAGTAAATTCAGAATCTACCTTCGTTGGTACTTGGTGCTGCTATCTGTAAAATAGATGTTCCCTTCATCATCTACATCCAGGTCATTTGTGAATCCAAGAGGCACTCCTTCAGCCTCACTTGTCAATGTTTTTGCTAGTCCACCTTCAGGCCCTACTTTCATTATTCCAAAATATGCATCTGCAATATATAAGTCACCTGTGATTTTATCAAACCGTAACCCCAAAGGCCTACCACAGATGTGCTCATTTTTTAAATAGCTCAAGGGTGATGGTTTTGGGTCACAAAGGCCAGACCTGAAAGTTCAGATCACAGAAAGATTTAGAAAGAGAAAGTTGAGCAGAAATTTACATCATATAAAAGAGAACAAAACAATTACAAAAGATAGTTTCATAAAAAGCAAGAGAAGTTCAGAATATGTAGCTTCATAAAAAGCAAGAGAAGTTCAGAATATGCTAATTAAAACGACAAAATAAAGGAAAACAATAGCCGTTTTCAGGAATGGAACCCTTCAGGTCTAGGACTAAATATTGATTATCTCAGAGGAGTAGTAATTTATGCTCCGTAAAACTTTCTTGACAACAAGCTGGATAGAAAAAAAGACTGACATTTGTTGCTTTCTTGATAACTTACTAGAATCTGAAGATCATTTCCAGAATGTGCTTTCATGCCATCCTGAATTGGCAAATCAAGAAAGCTGTTGAAATCGGATAGACTTCCATCTGATTCCAGTTCTTAACAACACTAGCATCTTATAACTAATACTCTGCTTTATATTGATTTAGTTAGAGAATAGTCAGATGGAGGCTTGAGTTCCCAGCAGCTTGTGGAACGGGCATATTCATCAAGCCAAGTCATTATAGCTAGAATGGTAATGTGGCCAAGGTTAGCATAATTATCAAATTCTTATATTGTTAGGCTCTGGAATTAAAAAAATTGCAAACAGGGTATTAAGTATTAACACAACTTCTACTTCTCCTTGATCATAATGAATGTTCCAAGATAGCTAACATTCAACAATCAAATGTTATGCTTTTTGGTATATCACATACAGACAAATCCACAATCATTCGAAGAATAGCTCTGTACAAGCAAGAAATGGATCGAGTACAGATGTATCTTTAGTGCACTTGATATCATCCGACACTCTGAGAACTTATGCTTGAACACAAACTAGATGAAGTGATTCTAAAGATGGTCTGTCACTCTTTTATCTCTTGTTGATACCATCGTCTTAACGGCTTCAACATAAGCAGTGGATGTTCATTTTTCTGCAACTTCCTAATGTGACTAAAGGTGGTTAGGTAAAGTTCATTCAAACACATAAAAGATTCTTTCTAAGATGAAGATATTGTGGGCAAAATTAGTTCTAGCACATGACAAAAACATCATAGGATCAAGCACTAAGGTCCAGGACTTTGAAAGCCTCAATATCCCCTTTCGTTCCTTGTTTTTTAGGAGTAGGCAAAGATCTCACACCTACTGTTTATGCTCTAAGTGGATGTTATACTCAAACACTTGCCTAAGATGATACTTATGTTTGCTCATTCTTGATAAGAGCATAAAACATTTGCCAATAGTAATATATGCTTTAATGTGAATGATTTGACGAAACTATTCCTAAGAAAAAAGCTGATAAAGAAAAAACCTTTCCACAAGAAATGGTATATGAAAATTGTTACCAATTTAACTTGAATTCGATGATAAAACCCCGTCTTTTAGCACTCAACTTGAAGAAGACAAAGAAGAACTCCATATTACAAGTTTAACTCATGATAAACATTAATTAATCATCTAGTAAAATGGTAACGAACCTCCTATAAAAGGTGAAATACTAATTGTGTAAAAAAATATCTTTATAGTGACAGTGCATGTAACTTAAATTCATCTTTACACAGAATGCTGGACTTCGTTAGCAGGCCATAAAATTAAAAAATAACTTTAAAAGTTATAAAAGAAACAACATCTCTATGTTGATGTGTCATATTTTTTTTTAGCAGAAATTAGCAATTTTCTCCAGATTCAAGAAAAGTGGCATAAAAAAATGGAAACAAATGGCATATTCACAACAATAGAAGCCCCAGCTTACATATCTTGTGATGTGTTGATTAAATGTGTGTCACTCATTCGAACCATGACAAAGACAAAAACTTGCTACTTCTGAAGAAGGATAGAGGGACAGGTCTATTTATCTACCATGTTTCAAACTGTATGCCACTGACACGATTTCTCATACAAAAGTCACAAGGACAGAAAGAAAAACCAACTCATCACTCAAAAGAGCACTCACCTATTAGCCGAGGTATATGCAAAATCAGTCAATTTCTCACCATCCCAAAACACTATTCTCCCATCAGCTATCCCAGTATAAGGTCCACGACCTTTTGGGTCAAATGCAATACTCTCTGGTCCCTGAAGTTGGTTCAAGAACTTGATTTCTGATTTCTGTAGCAAGTTTTGAGTGTCTTTTACAACTGGGATTTCAGACCATGCTGGTACATCAACTTTGTATGTCTTAAAATCTTTGAGCTGATCAGAAATTGCACTGTGCTTAAAAGGATCAAGATTACAGTACAATGCTAGTAGAAGGAATAGTCCAGCAAGTACTACCGGTGGCTTCATTGCTAAGAAGTATTGTGAGTGAACTTTGGACTGAAGAAATAATTGACGTGTGGTTGATGAATTAATGTCTCTTATATGTATTTGCTAGCTAAAAGTTGACGTGTGGTTTTAGCTACCTGCTCCCCTACTGCCCCCTCACCCACGAAATGGAGTACGACAGAGTCCCCACTTTCCATGCATGCGAGTTTTTATTGTTAGTTTCAAGTATCATACTCAACTTTATTCACCGCATAAATATAAATAAAGTTATACTAAGACTATATTTTGCCCCTGAACTTTGTGAAATATAATACATGTATCCATGTTAATAATTGACATTAACTCAATGGGTTAAATTTACATTTGAGTAGCGGCAAAAGTCTTTCAACACGTGGGCCTTTTATATAAGAAAAGAAGACAGATTTGCCCAAAACTATAGGAAATTGTGTAGATTTGCCCATTTACTTTGAATAATATAGTCACTCTTCTACCTGTATAAACATCCTTGTTTTAAACACTCAGAACCTTCGACGGCTAGGTCTCTTCCCCTAGACTCAAATTGACCATTCTCAAACTTTAAATCAACCCAATTGGGACTTAAATAGTGACCAATTTCATACTAGGTTGAATCCTCTCCTCTGTCAAAACTCCATTGACACAACTCCATGTCATTATTCTCATATCATATATATCAATATTAGAGCTCCACATTGATATACTAATGCTAAAACTGGTACACAAGTATTCCACTCTTAAATCATTTGAAGCAGTATTGGAGTTGCCGAAGGAAAGGTTACAGTAGTTGAAGTTTGGTGGTCTTCTGGCTTAGGTAAAATGGTGACTCGAAAAATGGTAAAGACAAAGATATCAGGGAGGTCATCTAAATGGGGTGCTTTTTGCGTAAAATTTTTATTTGTTCTTGTATGGCCTAAATCAGTTTAGGATCACAAATCGAATTTGGGTAAGAACACAAGCAAATCTTCGAATTAAGGTCAAGAAAATGCTAAGAATAAGTATATAATGCGAGAAAATATTGCGATTTTAATATATTACTGTGAGTACAAATTTTGCCAGAGTTTCTGCATATATTTCTGAATGAGTACAATGTAAAATGAAGTGCTATTTATAGATACAAGGGCCTGATCCATGATCCTCCACGACTGATAGTGGCCAAACCCACGTTCTGAGCATTTATAAATGGAGTTAGTGGGCTGAAGTAGTGGGCTACTGAGCCGTTACAACCGAGGTGTCCTACCGAGGTACAAATATGCTGCTTCGATGATGCGGCTCCACCGTTCGGCTGAAGTGAGGATCAACGAAGCGCAGCTTGCGGCTCGCCTTCGGTGATAGCCTCGGTGATTGACTTCGGCAGCTCGTTCATTTACTTCGGTTTGCAGCTTGTCATCACGTGCTCGGTTACTATCAGATCGTATTACCGGGGCGACACATATTAAGCTAATTTTTACCCAATAGAGATAGTCCCCCCCACTCCTCGATCAATTACCGAAGTTACCGAGGAGTGGAATGAAATTCCGCGGGAAAGCGACGTGGCTCAACCTTATCCAAGCATTTCAAACTTTGTCAACGGTGCGCGTCCTTTCAGATTACTATGACACGTGGTGGCCGTTCATTGGGTATCAAACGGCCACGCCCTTTTTCTCTCGTCTTCCAATGTTATAATGATGACCCTTTGCCACTTGTCTCCAATGCCAATTGTATATATACCTCTTCAGCTAATCCTTTTCATCACTTCCAATATTGCAATCAACAGTGATAAAAAGAGAAAAAACTTCCATCTCCATTTCAATCAACTTATGCTTCTATGAAATCCTTTGCATTTAAAGCCATAACCATGTCTACAATGCACTCCAAGCAAGATTCTAGTGATTCTGGTGAGAGGGCAAGAGTTTCAAGCTATGTCGCGGCTATAGCCAGTGGCGATTTCATCACCACTGTGTCGGCGCTGCAGGTAATAGAGGCGGAGGGCGGTGGAGAGGTGACCTCAAGTGCTAGTAGCTCTAGGCGGTGTAAGGAGAGAGCCAGGCGCGATATAGCTGCGGTAAGTGATGACGTCAGCATAGAAGGGGAAGATGACGTCATTGGTGATGACGCCATGGCGGTAGTTGGCACCGACGCTGCTGGGGTCACCCACTGGGATGAAGATGGTGAAGGCGATGACGCCGAGGGCGAGGGCAAGGACGACGCCGAGGCCGAAACCGGGGGCGAGCTGCCCGCTACAGAAGGTGGGCACGATGCCGAGGTTGGACCTTCAAGCCCGGAGAAGGAATTACCAAATATTCCCCTCGAGCAGGAGCTCGAACCTCATCAAATTATTCCTTCACATTTCGACAACAGCAAAGACCTCAAGCTACAAAAACAATCTGCTGATCGGGAGGGGTTGAATAGAAATATACAAATGAACACGACGCTGACCCGAATCACTCAAGCCCATGTAGACAGAGTTCGAAAGGATGGTGGCTTTGAGCCCGAGGTGAAGGTGATCATCCTCGATCCAACCAGTAGGGTTCGCCATCACGTGGAGGGGCTATCTTTTGCATGCACTTATCCTTTCACCATCGGGTTCACCCTTCCTGTTCACAAGATTATCGACGTTTTCTGCCGAGCATACAACCTATGCTTGGCTCAGTTAGGCCCCGGCGTCTGGAGAGTTAGTACAGTTTATGGATTGGCTGAGTACAAAAGCCGGGGTGGATTTTACCTTATAGCATCTCATTTCTCTATATTACCCTTACTTCCATAAAGTCGGGGTTGTGGCTCTAAACAACCGAGGAAAATATGTGTTTCTCCATAAAGGGGAGGATCACGGGGACCGAGGCTGGAGTGATTACTACGTTCTTTTGGAGACCAGCATTTTATCTGCAACACCTGATTTCCCAGAGAGGTGGAATAATACACGTAAGTGTTCCTTCTTTCCTTCGTTCTTTACTTCCTTCTTCAGTAGTTGTTCTTGCTTACTAACCTCGACCCATTTTTGTTCTTCAGCTAACAAAGTTGCTATTATTCCTCCCAAGGGGTTGACCGAATGGGTCAAAGCTGTGACCGGGGCTCGTGAACGCCCCATTCAGTCATGGATGAAGATGGCTACTGAATTTGGTTGGCAGTGTTTAAGGCATGGTAAGCTTTTTGTGGTTTCTCACTTGGTATGTTGTTTGAAGTTCTTGTTTTGGTTACTAATTTTCTTTCCCTCGATGTTAGGTTTTCCAAATCGTGCCGTCTACACGAAGAAAAATAAGAAGAAAAAAAGAAAAGGAAAAAAGAAAGACGGGAAAAAATACCGAGTCAGATGATGATCTGGCTTCGGTGGCAGGTCTAGCTGGTGACCTGAAGGAGTTGAAGGTTTCAAAGCCTTCGAAGATTTCAAAGGGTCTTCGGGTCAGGGTGAAACGACCTCGATCAGTCGTTTTTGAAATTAGGACTCCGATTGGCGTGCTGATAATTTTAAAATATTCGTAAGGTCCATTAGGACTTGTCTGTAAAATTTAAGCTAAATCAGACCTCGTTTGGTAGGCATCGGAAGAAGGTTTCAGTTTTTATTGTCAATAAATATTAAAAAGAGATTTTTGAGCTCGGTTTGGGCGAATGAGCTCCGATGCAAAATCCGAAAGCGCCGTTAGGTTCATATGATTATTTGTGACTTTTATGATTTTTCGAAAGTGAATTTCGATGCTGTTCGGCTAGTTCCGCAAAAATGCCGAAAGTTAAATAATTTGACATTTTTTCTTTAAATTCGCATTTTAAGTTTCGGGAGTCCGATTTGAGATCCGACTTCGCGAGTATGTTACATATATTTTGTATAACTTACTTGAAAAATTTGGGATCATTTCAACTTCTCTAGGGTTCCATTTTAATTTTAATCGTCGTAGCGAATTTATTAAAAAAAAAAAAAAAAGAGAGAGAAAAGGTCAAAATTAAAAGTCGGTGGCTTAGGGGATTTAATCCCCTAGCAGAATGATTCACGATGTACATCAGAAACATTACAAACAACTACAGAGAAGAGAAAAAATTAGAAAAGAGGGAGGAAAAAAGGGAAAAAGGAGTAGAAAAATAGTGGAATTTCTACCCCAAATCTTCAGGTAATGATGTTAACTCATTATCTTAGCTTATTACGTGTGTTTGAATATATTTTTACGGTAAAAATAAGGATATTAGACATCGCCCTAATGATGTAAATTGATAGTTTAAAGGGTCAATTGGACCCCGATGATGGAAATGATTATATATTCGTACTCAGTGAGTTATGGGCAACATATAAATATAATTTATTTAGGATTTGGTTATGGGACTTTGAACCCTGTATATAGTCCTGGCCTGCGTATTGCGTATGCGAATAGGGTATCAGGTTCCTAACTGGATTGCCCTAAAACATAAGGAATGAAGCCTTTAGCTTTATTTGATATAATTTTTCTGCTTATTGAATAGAAAGAGATCATTTGGCAACCAATACAAAGGAAAAGCCAGTGGTAGAGTAACAGGACTAGCTTCGGAATACGGTAAGTGTTTATATCCATTTCTTTGGAGGCACTTGGCCTCGTGGATTTTCTACCACGTGTTCCTTACGTGTGTAGCTGCCGATAGGCGTACTCATTACACCTTAGCCTTAGATTTACATTCTATATTATATATTATGTCATGTTATTGCTATTGTATTGGGAATATGAGTATTGTACTTTGGCTTGGAGTTGACATATACTTCCCGGCAGTCGATGAGAGTCCCGCGCCGGTGAAGGGTTAGCATCGCATCATATTGAGGGTAGGAGGATTCCGCCCTCGGAGCAGGAGGATTCCGCTCCATTGCATCATATTGAGTGTAGGAGGATTCCGCCCTTGGAGCAGGAGGATTCCGCTCCATCGCATCATATTGAGGGTAGGAGGATTCCGCCCTCGGAGCAGGAGGATTCCGCTGCATTCATTTGGCATATGTGACCCATTTCATTTCATTTCATCTCATTTCATATCATTTCATTTCATCTCATTCCATTTCATTTCATACTATTGTGTAGATTTTCTGTACATGACTACTGTTCTGCTTATATGTGCATTTCTTATTTGTTGATTGTTGTCTGCTTCCGTTTCCCTGACTAGCGTATCTATTTTTCGAGGTTGCTAGTTTGTTCGCACTTATTGAGTCCTCATGACTCACCCCCCCCCCCCCCCTATTTGTTCTTGTGTTTTCTTTTCGTTCGGCAGATTCTGCTCCAAGACCCAGCCAGTCGTGCCGTGATTGAGGAGTAGTACGTTCTCAGCTGTCTACGGTGAGCCATGCTGTTCATTGCGGCCACCAACTTCAGATATTACAGTTTTCCTTACTTTTGCTCCCTTCGGGAGATGTGTATATCTTTTGGCCTTCTTAGATGTCTTATCTGGAAACCTTTAAAATTGTGTATTCTGGGTAGTTAGTTGTATTATTCAGACAGCTTGTATGTTTGTCTATCCTTAAGAGTTGTCTTATGTTGTTAAAAATTCGGTTCATTTTCATTTCAAGGTAATTCTTCGCAATTTATATCGATTCAGTCAATAGGGTTCGCCCGACAGGTTTGGGGGGAGATGGTCGGGTGCCCGCACGGCCTAACCGAGAATTCGGGTCGTGTCACAGGGATCCTCAAAAGGTGAACGTTGCCTTCGGTTAACTTGTTGATCTTCACTCCAATTCATTCTTTCACTTAAGTTTTTTCTACTCTGTTCTTTGTAGGTGTGAAAAGGAAGAGAGCGGTTTCTAAGAAAATCTCTCGTTCCGTTAACCCTCGTACCAAGGTAACAATTTCTCCTAGGTTCGAAGTAGAGGTGGAAACGAGCCGAAGGCTGATTGACGAGCCTAGCGATAAGGCTGCTGCGGATTTGGGCGTTCAAAGAGACATCGAGGTCGTGGACCTCGAGAATCAAGAGCACGGCTCCGAAGCAGCAGTTGCTAAGGCCAGAGGCAAGGCCAAAGTTGGGGAAGCTGGGGCTGCTGCTTTTGAAAAGGAGGCAGATGTCGGCGCGGTCAGGGCGCAATTTGAGCCTGCGAGGCTTTCGTCCTCAGTGGATTCATTACGGAAGCTCGAGGTGCCGACCTCTTCAAATTTGTTAGCTAGCACTCGAAGCGACATACTGAGCCTCATGCCTTTGCTCGGTCCTTCAGAGGACAAAGTTGTGCAGCCGTTTTCCCCAGCTCAGTTGGCTAACACCCTTGCTGCTAATGCGCTCGGAGTAAGTCTTGATATCCTCGGTTTTGTTCCTTTCTTCAAATATTCGCTCATACTGACTCTTTGATACTTTTCATTCAGAGCTTCGTTCTGTCCTTGAGGGCTGTTGAACTTGAGGCCACAAGGAGCGAGGAGATTCAACACGTTGCTCGCGCTTGGGACAGGCAAAAAGATAGCTTCAACGTCACAAATTGCAGAGTTGAAGGCTAAATTGTCCAAGTCTCAGTCCGACTTGCGCGAGGTTGAAAAGGCTTCCGAGGCGAGGATTCAAGCCCTCGGCGATGGCTTCCAAATCGAGCGTATGAGGCTGGAAGCCGAGGTCACAAAGCTACTTTAGAGTTGGCCCAAGCTAAAGGCAAATGTGAAGAAATGGCCAAGAAGCACCACGAGCAGCTGAGAAACCACGTGCTTCATATTCAGAAGTTGGAGGGTGAAAGCTCCAAGCTTCAGACCCTTAAAGCCGAGGTTAAGTCACTTCGGGAGGAGATTACTGACCGCAAAGCTAGGGCCAAACGAGCAGAATTGGACAAAGTTGATCAGTTATCAAATCTTGATTGAGGCTGCTCAAGCAATGTCGTGCTGGTGAGTTTAACTTGGAAGAGGAGATCACCAAGGCTGAAGAGAAAACGGTCCAAGCTCAGGCTATCATCGACGATCTTCCCTCAAGTAAGGCTTCGAGCGAGGATGAAGAAGAAGATGAAGGAGATGAGGATGCCGAGGGGGCGTCCGAAGAGGGAGATGATGACCCCGAGGCCTAGATTCCTGTTTTCACTTCTTGCCTTTATTTTGTGTAGGCCTTCGGGCTTTTTGATGTACATGTTTTGGACCTTCGGGTCCTTTTGGTGTAAACCATTTGCAGCCTTCGGGCCGTTGAATGAAATGACTTTGCATTTTTTATTTTAAATGTTAGTTTTTGTATGAACCGAACACTTAAAGTAGTTTGCTTGCAAGACTTAATCGAATAAAACCGATGCAAACTTAGAACGACGTCTCGTTCTCGAATCAATGCATTTAAAGTGCAACTTCGGAGTGCAAGATTATAGAAACAAAGAGATATATAATCAAGTTTATTCCATTGACAATATCAACGAGCCATGATCGGCTTTTTATATAGAGCCAAGTCGAAGTGGACCTTTGGGCGTAAAAACAAATTGACAACATGCCACTAACGGGCGTAATTACAATGTACTAATCTATTTCCTGGGTGTCAGTCCCCGATTGTCAAATAAATAGGCTTCGGTTGAAAGGCTCAGTGTCGACCTCGGTTACAACCCGCCTTTTACTCCCCCCAGTGTTCGGGTGTGAATCTTGATGAAGATCCGAGCACTGAAAATTGTTTTATCCGCTTCCTCAAAAGGTCAAGCAAAATGAAACGAGGAGCAAGTTAGTATATTTCGATCGAGGCCCTAGGAGCGTTTTTCGGCTCGAGGCTGAAGGTAAACTTTAAATAATCAAGGAATGCTTACCTCGATTTCAGAAGTAATACCGCTTCAAATTGGAGATGTTCCAATTTAAGGGTTCGGGTGTGCCTTCCAGATCTTCAATTTGGTAAGATCCTCTTCCAACAATTACTCTGACTTGTCCTTCCCAGTTTGCGACGAGTTTTCCCCCGTTTTTCTCCTTCATTGATTGATTCACAGCCTTCAGCACATAATCGCCAACTTTAAAATCTCTAAGTTTGGCCTTCCTATTGAGATATGCCTCGATCTACCTCTTTTGTGCAACTAGCCGAACAAAAGCCAACTCTCTTTTCTCCTCGAGCAAGTCCAACTCTATGCACATGGCTTGCTGATTCGCATACTCGGTGGTGTGGGCATACCAAAGACTTGGTTCGCCCACTTCCACGGGGATGAGGGAATTCATGTCATAAGCAAGTGAAAAAGGTGTCTCACCAGTGCTGTTATTTTCTGTTGTCCGCATGGCCCACAACACACCTGGCAACTCCTCGGTCCAAGGACCTTTCTTCTCATCGAGCCTTTTTTTGAGATTTTCGATTATCACCTTATTTGAAGACTCGGCTTGGCCATTGGCACTTGGGTGATAGGGGGTCGAAGCAATTCTTTTGATTCCCCATTGCTTGAAGAAATCAGTGATGGCTGCTCCCATGAATTGTTTACCATTTTTGCAAGAAATTTCCCTTGGGAAACCGAACCTGTAGATGATGTTCTTCCTATAAAATCAATTACCTCCTTTTGTCTCACCTCGGTGAGGGCTCCTGCTTCCACCCATTTTGTGAAGTAATCAGTTAAAACTAGAATGAACCGAACACCACCTTTTCCCTTCGGTAAGGGACCAACAATATCCATTCCCCACTTCATAAAGGGCCATAGCGACACGACTGAATGCAAGGGTTCGGCTTGTTGGTGGATCATTCAAGCGTGGCGCTGACACTTATCACATTTTTGCACGAAGGCCTTTGCATCTGAACTGATGGTGGGCCAATAGTACCCAGCTCTAAGTAATTTGCGCACCAAAGACTTTCCCCCTAGTGATTGCACACTCGCCTTCGTGTACTTCTTCCATCACATATCTTGCTTCGTCTGGACCCAAACACTTGGCCATCGGGCTGCAATACAATCTTTTATATAAATTTCCATCGATCATAGAGTATGAAGCCGCTTGGGTCCTTAACTTTTTGGCTTCTTTCTTATCTTAGGGGACAGTCCCCGAGTCGAAGTAAGAGCTAAACTTACTCCGCCAATCCCATTTGTGGTCCACCGAGTTGACTTGCAATTTCATCTCTCTCATTTGCGCAGAAAGCAATCGAACCACTGAATCAGTCCCCGAGTAAACTTCGTCGACTACTGAACCCAAGTTTGCCAAGGCACCGGCTTCGGTGTTTTCCTCTCGAGGCACTTTTTTAATTTGTCATTCTTAGAATTGGGCCAAAATCCTTTGTGCTCGGTCCAAATATAGCTGCATTCTGGGCTCCCGAGCGATGTATTCACCCAGCACTTGGTTCACCACCAGCTGCGAGTCGCATCTCAAATCAACTCTTTCCACCCCCATTTCTTTAGCCAACTCCAAACCTGTTAAAGTGCTTTCAGCACTATGCCTAATCCCGAACCCTTGGAATTACTTGCCCCATCGGTGTAACGTATCCATAGTCCCGAAGTTGCTCCTTTCGACATTGAGTTCTCCTTTTTGGCTTCTGGTAGGATCCCAACACTAAAATCAGCTACGAATTCAGCCAAGACTTGGGATTTGATGGCTGTTCGGGGTTGATAGGTGATGTCATACTCGCTGAATTGTACTTCCCATTTTGATAACCTCCACGATAACTCATGTTTATGCAATATACTTCTCAAATCAGAATACCTGGTCTCAGCGTCGAGGAGTGTCTTGCTCACATAGTAGATGGGTTGTTGCTTGCCATCCTCTTCCCGAACCAGCACAGCACTGACTGACACCTCGGACACAGCCAAGTAAACTAGCAAGGTTTCACCATCTTTTGGCTTGGCGAGCAATGGCGCGTTAGCCAAATAATGCTTCAACTCCCTTAGCGCTTCTTTACACTCCAGTGTCCACTCGAAGTGATTATTCTTCCTCAAGACTGAGAAGAATTTGTGGCATCGCTCCGAAGACCTTGAGATGAATCGACTCAAGGAGCGATTCGGCCAGTTAAGCGCTGAACTTCTTTTGTACCAGTGAGCTCCTCGGGGATTTCTATGGCTTTGATCATATCTGGTTTAGCTTCGATCCCTCGTTCAGAGACTATGAATCCAAAGAATTTTCCCGACCCTACACCGAAGGCACACTTCTCAGGGTTCAATTTCATGTCATATTGCCTCAGAACAGCGAAAGCTTCCCTCAAATGATTCAGATGATCCTCCATTCGAATTGATTTGATTAGCATATCATCTATGTAGACCTCCATAGATTTTCCAATATACTCCTTGAACATGCGACATACTAATCTCTGGTATGTCGCCCCAGCATTTTTCAAACCGAAGGGTATCACTTTATAGGAAAAAGTGCCTCGGTCAGTGATGAGCGAGGTTTTCTCTACGTCCTTCGGATCCATGAGGATTTGGATGTACCCCGAATAAGCATTCAAGAAGGTTAATAGTTTGTGTCCCTTCGTGGAGTCTATTGACCTTTCTATTTGTGGCAATGGATAGGAGTCTTTGGGATAAGCCTTGTTTAGATTAGTGTAATCCACACGCATCCTTCTTGCCATTTTTCTTAGGCACGACGACCACATTAGCCAGCCACTCGGGGTACTTTACCTCTCTTATGAAGCCATTCTCTTGCAGCTTCGTAGTTTCGTCTTCGATTGCTTTCTTTTTGACCCCGGCGTGAGGTCTTTCTTCTACTTCACCGGGGTGAATTTTGGGTCTACATTCAGCTTGTGGGTCATGATCTCCGGATCGATACCAACCATGTTCGAATGGGACCAAGCAAAGTAATCATTGTTGGACTTTAAGACTTTGATGATTGCTTTCTTCGACTTTAGCTCCAACTCCGAGCCGACAAATACTTTTCTTTCTGGAAAATCTTTCAATAAGGTGAAAGATTCCAACTCCTCGATCGTTGAGTCCTCCACTTTTTGTTTCCGAGGCTCTTGAATGCACACCGGGATCTTTTCAATTTCTCCTTAGGAATCCTCCTCGCCTGACCCTGGTTGCATTAGTGGATCCATGGTCTGCCGAGGATCACATTGTATGCTATGTCCTCGGGCAACACTTGAAATAGTGTTTCCTTGCTAACTCCCTCTGCAAATGTCTTGAGTGTGATTTCACCCAATGTTTTCTCTATGGAGTTGTTGAAGCCAGTCAACACTGTCGCCTTGGGGATGACTTCCCCTTTCAGTCACATCTTCTTAATGGCCCCGTAGCTGATTATATTGACCGAGCTACCGGAGTCAATTAGGACTCGTTTAATATCTGAGTCATTTATTCTCAACATGATGACCAGGGCATCGTGATGAGGGAACATCATCCCATCAGAATCGTCGTCATCAAACACAATCTCTTTACCCGAGCCTCCCACTCGAGTCCTCTTCTCCATGGTGATCGACAGCTTGGCAAACTTTATTGCGCTGCAAAGTTCACCCCGTTAACCTTTGATCCCACGGTGATAACATTTACAACTCACTCAGGGGGTGGAGCCCGAGGCGGTTGTCCATCACCTCGGTTCTTGGTGTAGTTGTCTTTTCCCTTGTCGGTAAGGAATTCGGCTAACACACCCTTCTTCAACAAATGTGCCACCTCGAGACGCAATGCTTTGCAGTCCTCTGTGGGATGGCCATAATCTGCATGGAACTCGCAGTACAAATTTTGATCCCTTTTGTCCGCTGGAGTTCTCATGTCTTTGGGTATTCTTACCCCGGCGGTTCCCTTTACTACGCTGACCAGCTCCGAGGTCGATATATTGAAGTTGTAATCAAGGATCCGAGGTAATTCTTTATTTTTCGAGACCAAAGCTGGGCCTGAGGAATTTCTTTGGTTTGAATAAGGAAGAACCTTTCCTCCGAGCCGTTGGCTTACATGTGGGCTCACAAACGATTTTCCAAAGGAATCCAGCCTTTGGCTGACAGGCTGCCTTGAGGAGGTGTATGGCTCGTACCTCCCCTTCGAGTTTCCTCGCGATGCCTCGGCGCGATACAAGGATTCGCCTCGATTCTTATAGTTGTGACCTCGACTAGGGGTGGGCGTTCGGTACTTCGGTTCGGAGTGTAGAAAAATCCGTAATTTTTATACTTCGGCTCGGTTCGATTTTTTAGTTCGGTACTTCGGTGTTTCGGTTTAAACCAAAGTTTATGGCAACAAAAAAAAAAAAACCGAACAAAAAAATTTATAACCTATGACTAACTAGAATAATTTGGTCCCCTCGACCACACCATAATTTGGTCCTCTCACTTTCTCATTTCTTTTAGCTTAAAAAAATTAGTACTAAAAGTATGACTAATTACAGGAAATGAAACTATTCACCCCCTTCATACAGTCTAGTATTATCATGGCGGAGATACAATCAGTGAAAGTTGATACTGAAAAATATATAAGTCAAATAGGAGTATTACTTGATATTTATTAAATGTTGAAAATTCTTAAACACTCTTAGCAAAATTATTAGTTTCGTCACTTGGCACTGATGTAATTTTGTAACGTCTTAATTTAGATAATTGTGCTATGAATGATTTTTACACTGGATATTTCATTACCAGTCTAAGTATATTACAGCAGAAACGAAACTTGAGAATATAAATTATTTTAGGCGAATTCAACTTGTTTAACAACTAAGACCTTAACGTTGATCAAGACAATAACAAATATTTTGAAGGAAAAATAAGAAACTCTATTAATTCATCTTTCTCAAATCAGGCATGTCGTGCACTTTTGGTCTCGCACCTTTTTTCAAACTATAATTTTGATGCAATAGTATAGATTGAGCACATTTAACTTTCAGACTTAGAGATTGTGTGGCTCTAATCAATGCATTAACAGACTTATGTAACCTGGCTATGGTTTACTATAATATAAAAAGCAAGGAACATTTAGGTTTTTTCTCTATTCTGCAAAATAAAAAATAGCAGAACCTTTAGTTAAATCAGTCAATATGTAGAATCATGTTACTTACTGACAATGGGCAACTTAGGAATTTAGGAAATATATGGCATATGTGTAAAAAAAAAAATTCAGTTTTTTCGGGTCCCGAAATTCCGGGTTGCCCGAAACCGAAAACCGAACTGAAAAACCGAAGTTTCAAAATTTCTTCGACCAAACCGAACCGAAATACCGAATTAGTTTGGTTCGGTTCGGTATTTCATTTTTTTTGGTTTAGTGCCCACCCCTAACCTCGACCGTTGTTTTTAAATTCGGCTTCCTCCAGCATTATCTTGGAGTAAGCTCGTTTGTGTAAATCAACCCACTTCAGAGTTTGATACTGTTGAAGCTCTTTTCGCAACTCAGCGGCGGCGTCGGAGTTGCAAACATTGATACCCTTTTCAAACGCCATGATGCCTAGAGTATCATCCATTTGAGGTAGCTCCATGCGCTCAGCGTGAAAGCGCTCGAGGAAGTCCTTGAGTGGCTCACCGGGCCGCTGCTTGACCTCGCAAATATCCTCCTTTCTTTGGAGAATTTTTTGTGCTCCGGTGTGGGCCTTAACGAAGGCGCTAACCATTTCTTTGAAGGTGGAAATTGACCATGCTGGTAAGCGCATGTACCAACGTAGCGTTCCTTTTTCCAAGGATTTGCCAAACTTTTTCAAGAACATTGACTCGAGCTCTATTGCATTGCTCTTTACCATCGCGATAAACTCAGTTACATGTTCTTTCGGATAAGTGGTCCCATCATACTATTTTAGGAAGAGGAGCTTGAAATTTTTGGGAGTTGGAGCTGGTGCAGCTTCGGGCTTCAATGGCAACTCCCTATATTGACCAATGTCAAGATCATCTTCGGACATAGCGACCCCGGGGATGCTCTCGAGGCGCTTTTCCACGTGTGCTTTGACACGAGCCTCGACTCGGGCTTCGATTTTTCTAGTCAACCTCTCGACGTCGATCGAAGACATAGTTTCTGCCACGGAGGGGAGCATCCCGAAGTGTGGCGTTGTGTTCGGTAAAGTTCCCGAACCTCCAGATGTGGCCCCATAGTGAGGTCCCCCTATTATCGCGCCCGTAGGAACGAAGGGCGGGATGCCTCCATTTGGAGCCACAGGCTAAGCTCCATTCGGTGTTGACCTGTTCCTCGCCTCTAACGAGGCGCAAAATTCGGCGTTGATCTTAGCTTGTTCATCCCGCCGCTCTTGAAGAGCCCTGAGTGAAGCAACAACATAAGCTTGAAATGAAGCTTGAAATGCTTCGGTTGTCATCGGAGATGAAGAAGTAGGATCTGATTGAACGCCAGTCTGTCCATCGGCAACTAACTGGTGTTCAGTAGGATTTCTACTATTATCAGCCATTTCCTCGTCAAAAGATTACGAACTTCAATGAGAAAGAACGTTTAACTATAGAACAAAGCGTTATGCCTGAGTCTCCACAGACGGCGCCAATTTTTATGGGCCTAAATCAGTTTAGGATCACAAATCGAATTTGGGTAAGAACACAAGCAAATCTTCGTATCAAAGTCAAGAAAATGCTAAGAATAAGTGTATATGTAATCACCTAATTTTAGCACCAAAAATTCAAAAAAATTGCTCAAAACAGCCGTGTCAGATCTTTAGGATTTTAGTCGAATTTTTCTAAGATTTTAGTCTCTTATTATTATTTTTTTTTTAAACTCAATTTGGCACTAATCGTGGAAGAAAATATGAAAAATTACTTGTTATGTGTGTAATTATGATTCTATGTTTAATTGTGACGTTAGTGTAAATTGTGTGGTTTTTGTATTGTAGTAAATTATGTGTTATAAATAAGTGTATACCATTTCTAATGGACATCCATAGAAATAAGTAGCCCAAAATATCTTGGCCCAATTCCACTCGTGACCCGGCCCGTTACTTTCCTATAAAAACCAAAAATTGCTATTCTAGTTAATTTTTTCCCTAATTTTAAACTCTTATCAGAACTTTGCCCAAATTGGCCCACCAGCGAAACCGCCGCAGTTCCGCCACCAAGCACGGCGGCGACCACTCCCTTCAGGCCAAATTTTACATCCCCGTAACCGCCTCGAGCTCCTCTTCCTCGATCTAGTTTCGGTTTCCGCGAAATTTCAAGGAATCGTTGTAAATCGAAGTTCTAAAAAACACGGCATAAGCTTTTTCCAGTGAGCTCTTCATTTCTTCCGTTGCTTTTTATACGGATGCGCACTGTTCTCTTTCCTTTCTTCCCATTCTTTCCCTTTTCTAGCCGAAACGACCCCAAATGGGATCGTTTCCGTTAGAAGAAGAAGGGAACGGATTTAAACATAAACTGGATCTGTTCAAACGGGGTGTTGAATGGTTGTGATTGATGGTTTTGTTTCGGATGGTGGTGATGATAGGCGAAGGGCTGTGTTCATTCGATTTTAATGGGATTAGGGAGATTAGGCAATGGTAATACAATGAGCAAGATTTTGGATTGAATTATGGCGACGATGATGATTTGTTTTGACGCATCAAGGGTGGTCGTTTTGACTTTGTTTTCTGGTGGCAAAGGTGCTGCCCGCTTTGGTTCTGCGACGTCAATGCAGCGAAAGGGCAGTGTTAATTTGATTGTGTTTGCAATGGTGAGACTGTGAGGGAAGTCGGGTGATAGTGAGGTGTTGTCGCTGTGGTAACGAGGTTGGTTTGATACTTTGATGATCCGAGGCTGTTTTAGATAGCGACGATGGTGTAGAATGGATAACGGGTTAGGAGACAATGTCTTTGTTTGATTCCCATTCATTGGTGATCTGTGAGGCTATGATGAGAACATTAGGGTCGTGTTGGTTGATTAGAGCAGTGGCGACGTCTGGCAGTGAGGCTATTGCTTGGCGTTTAAAAGTAGCGTGGTGAATTGTGTTAGCTATAGGGTTGTGTTATGTTGATTCAAGGCGTGGGAGAGCAGCTGCTCTGTTGAGCCATGATGGTGCCGATGCTGTCTGTCGTTGCTATGAAGCGAGGCAATATCAACGCGATTTCTGAGTTTGGTAATTGATTAGTTAACTCCCTAGTTTCTTTGATTTCTGTCAATTAGTGTTAGTTTTAGTTCATAGCTCCGGTTGATTAATGTCCATAGTCGTGGCTTGACTTAATGGAATATCGATTAGCCTACATGAATCTGTCTATGTTTAAATCCGTCAAGCTTGCGCATTGAATCCTGGATGTTTGTAGCGCTATCTAAAGCTGCCTTGCTTGCCATTTAGTCACAGTTTGGATCCCTGCCTGTTTGGTTCAAGCATTACTTGTTTGTTTGATTTACTTGCTTAGAGATTAGTCACGTTTGTTCTATTTGTGAAAGCTGTTCAGGGTGTGAGTTTGGAATGCTTTCAAACATAGATTTTGCCTAGTCTGACTTGTCTGATTAGCTTCATACTTAGGTGTGAAGTTGGTTTGTTCAATGTGTCAAGTATTAGTTTGCTATAGGATTTTGTTTAGAAGTTAATTGCATGTTAGTTGAAAAGATAAAATAGATAGGTTGAGATCTGAAAATTATCTTAAGAAAAGAGTAAAAAGTCAAATATAAAGAGGGTATGTACAGCTTTTAGAAAAAGTCTTTGTCTCTCTTCTTTTTTGCCATTTTGGTGCAAAGCTTGGCATGCCAAGTTGAATTTTCAGAAGGGGTAAAAACATTGGCACATGGGTGTCCTTTTACCAAGGATTTTACCCCTTTCTTCTAAGTCTATATAAGAAGAGGGGTCTGTGAAAGAAGGGGCTGGTTTTTACTTACTCTCACAAGGCTTGAGAACAAATCTAAAAATAGAGAAGAGAACATCTAAAAAATACCTCAACTCAAAAAGGTTCCAGATCTGAAAAAAAAAAGCTAGTGAGAGGAGAGGGAGTCTGAATGTAAAAGAATGAGTCTTTTGGAGTTCTAATCTTCAAATTTAATTGTTAAAGTAGAGTTCAAAAGAGGGCTTTAGCTGTTGTTTGTTGGTCATTGTTGATGTAGCTTGGAAGATCACTCATAGTTGCTGGTTCCTTGGTGCTGTTCTGGGCTCTCTCCTTGGTCTGTTGTTATTTCCTTTAGCTTGAAGAAAAATCATAGTAGGTAAACACAAAGTTAACTTTTGTACACTTAATTTTGGGTATGAATAGCATGTTTTCAAATGTTAAAATCCTGCTTTGTATCATTGAAAACTAGTTGCTGCATTTAAACAAAATTTTATTCTTGAATCTTCTATTGTGGGAAGGTTAGTAGTAAAGAAAAAAATGATATAAAGAGTATGCGACTCGTAAGCTCATTTTGGAAGGAACGGTTATACACTGTAATTTATTTTTTTGGAATTTCGAACAGATCTGGGTATAAATGATGTGAGAATACACAACAGGCCTTGAGTGCAAATAATGCCAAAAAAAAAAAAATAATCTACAACGTAATCTCAAACTCAGTGAGGAAATTAGGCCTATGTCTAGAAATACACACTTCTTCTAAAACAAAAAAGGGATACTGTGCCATGAAATATTAGCAAAGTAGCCAGTTTCAAAAGTGACTTTTAAATTAAGGCCACATGTACTTTATTAATATTATGCCATTCAATAAAACTATGATAGATTGTCGGCTATTTAGTTTATTCTTTAACGAAACAGAACTGTGAATGAAATGATGTTTGTGTTAATTAAAGTAGTGACATTATAATAATAAAATCATAGAACTTGCTAACAAAGCGCAATAACAACGTGCGAGGTCGATTAGGCTCAAGTATAGGGCGAAAAGATACTCAATTGTCACAAGTTCCCAAATGTTTTACATGGAATCTCATTTTATTGAAAATTCGAACGGACAATGTGTTCGGGGTTAGTTATCGATAGAGTTTCCATCAATGAACGGGGAAACATCCAAAATTAAGTTTAAACGTACCAAAGGTCCAATGTTTACACAAAACTCATTTATATCAAGATTCAAATGGACAACGCGTCCACGGTTAATCTCTGGTAGAGTTTTCGTCAATGAACAAGCGACTTCATTCAAATCAAAGCGTAACAAATAATAATTTGGCAATTAAACAAACAAACATAATTCACAAAAAGCCAGAGAACGTCAATAAAGCAACTGTGCTTGCACAGGACTCGAGGGTGCCTAACACCTTCCCGAGAGTCAACCGAGATCCTTACCTAGAACTCTGACGCAGACCACTGAACGAGTCATAGGTGTCCTAAGGTACCTTTTTGGTGACTTGGCACACCTTTGAACTATGTCAAGTGGCGACTCTGTAATCTCAATAATTTTGTACCTTTAAAACACCTAAGTCATAACCTTTATTTTTATTATTTTATTATTTTAAGTAAAAATTTAGGGCGTGACAGCTTGGCGACTCCGCTGGGGAATAACGGAATCTCAGGCTTTAATCATTGTCGCTTTTAGGCTTGTGAATATTTGTTTGTTTGCCATGTTTTTAATGTTACTGCTTTAATATTTATCTGAACTGTATATAAAACTGTCTCCTCTCGCGCAACCCCTCTGAGTCTCTGATATATATATACCAGTATTGCTTTCAGCATCTAGGAAACTTTCTTACACAAATTGCCCATGATTTAGGAGGACGGTGTGTCGGGGTTAAGTCGGAGACACTGTTGCCGAACAACCTCGATGCGCTTTCCGCCGTTTTGTCCACCGGGTTCTGAGCCAGTCTAGACACCGAGTCAATTTTGTCACCTAGAGTTAAGCCTTTAGGTCCGATTTATCTGCATTTCATCTGATGACTTAGTGAGGTGCGGTACACCGGTACTGCACTTGTCTAGGCTGACCTCCTTCGTGTCAAGACGGGACCCACGTCCTAGAAAGACACATTTAGGGCATTTTCTGTGTTGCATCTGTTCGGAAGGTCGTTATGCTGACCGTTATCTGTTTGGGGGTCGGGATACACTGAAATGGATGCAAAAGAACATAGAATTTTGGATCAAAAAATAAAAAAAATAAATATTTTTACGCCGTTATAATGGCGAATTTTTTTAGGGTCATCGTGTCAAATCCATGAGAAATGTTTTACTTTTTTCTTCAACTTTCTGTCGTTATAACGCCGAATTTTCTTTAGGTCATTTATGTTTAAATCAAGTCACATAGTCCAGTCTAAAATTTGAAAAAAAATAATAAATAATTTTTGCGCCGTTATAATGGCGAATTTTCTTTAGGATCATTGTGTCAAATCCATAAGAAATGTTTTTATTTTTTTGTTCAAACTTTCTGTCGTTATAATGCCGATTTTTTTAGGCCATTTGTGTTTAAGTAGTCTATTCTAAAAAAATTAAAAATAATTTATTGCGCCGTTATAATGGCGAATTTTTTTTTTGAAGTTCGTGTCCAAATGTGTGTCAAAGGTTCCCCAATTTCGTCCTTTTTGCATCGTTGCGATGACTGCCACAGTCTGGGATCTTGTTATAAGATGTCAAAATAAAACTGTCGTTTTAATGCCGTCGTAATGACGAATTTTTTCTGTATTTTTCTGTCAATTTTATGCCGAGTCGTTGCAAAAAAAAAATTGAAAAAAAAAATGAAATGAAGGAAAGAAAAAAAAATGAAATTGAGTCCTACTAAGTGTCGAGTCTTGTTTGCTTTATTTTTGTTTAAGTCGTCCAAATTGTGCATTAATCCTAACCCATATTTTTACTAGGTACTATGGCTGCATCGTCCTCAAGGTTCGGGAAAAGAAAACACCCAGAAGGTGCTAGACCACCCGCTATTATGATGATTGATGGCCCGCCTAAAGAGTTAAAGGATTGGTGGAAATCTATGCCACCTATGCAAAAAAAGCTTGTCACTGGTAGGATTGGTCTCTTGACTGATCTTTTGCTTGACGATCCTGTTTTGATCCCACGCCGTGATCTAATTAATGCACTTATCTCCCACTGGGACCCTACCAAGAACACCTTCCAGTTCAATGGGTTTGAGATGACCCCCACACTAGAAGAGTTAGCTGGGTTGGTCAAAATGGACCTTACAAAGAAAAGAATGTTAGCTCCTAGGTCTGTCAGTAAGCAAGAGTTTTTCAAGAACCTAGAGATGCCGGTGGATAATACGTTGGGTGGGGTGAACAATGGTTGGATCTCATATGGGTACCTCTACAAACGTTTTGGGATGTCAGACGGTTATCAAGAACATCGTTCTGAGTTCTTTCAAACTGTGACCTATGACGATTGGTCCCGACATAGGGCAAAGGTATTTGTGTTTGCCTTTCTGGATTTGATGGTCTTCCCGATGAGACATATACCCATTTCGGTGAGTTGGGTGATGAAAGCTCTGTTTGATAAGGATAAAGACTTCACTGTCATGCCGATGATCTTAGACAGCATTTATGGCGCTTTGGGTCGGTGCAAGAACGATCCGAAAGAAAACTTCTTCCATGGTTGTAACTTACTCCTTCAAGTTTGGTTTATGGAACATATATGCAGTTGTCCACCTCCTGAAATGGTTGAGTGTTTTTCCATGAGCTACTTGAGTTATCACCCGAAACATGTCAAAAACACTCGCTTTCCGGGCAGTGAGGAGGGTTGGAAAGTATTTCTGAATGCCCTAACTTTTCATAATATTTTGTGGTATTGTAAGTGGTTCGTGAAAAGTGAAATTGCCATTAGAAGCCGGGACCGCCCTTTCTTTGTGTTGATGGAATTAGAAGGGACGCAGCCATATGCCCCTGTCAGGGTACTCAGGCAGTTTGGCCACATCCAGGAAGTTCCCATAGTTGAAAATATGAGTGCTTATATCGCCAAGCTTGAGTCTAGTCAGTGCAAAGAGAAGGCAGAGTTTTGGAGTTTGTGGGATAACAGAGTGTTCTTGGATGATCGCACACTGGCACGTGAGAAGCTTAAGGGAGAAGTCACTCCCGAGTACGAGGCATGGTTTCGCCGCCAGCCCCCACTCGAGGTCATGCCTGAGAGACCCGGGAGGGGTATTGTTGATATCGAGGAGAGGATGAAATTGCGGTTAGCTGATATGACGTGCCGTCTTGAGGAGAGGCATCGTCTGGATATGGAGCGCATCGTTGCTGAGAGAGATGCCGCCAGAGCAGCTTTGATTGATAGTCAGAGCAGAGAGGATCATCATCGCCATGAGGCTGCAGTGTTGCGGGCCCGACTTGACAGAGCATTGGGAGATGGAGTGAAGGTCAGAGAGCTAGCATTGGGTCGACTTCATGGTTTACAGGCTGCAGATCAGGTCATTAGAACGGCACATCAGCAGGTGTATGACACTGCCGTGTATGTCGCACAGATGTGTGTCGATTACAGGAGGCGGCCCGTCGAGGAGTTAGTTCAGCAGTTGCTGCCATTTGTCACCAGGGTTACAGCTGATTTGACAGGATTACGCCAGACTTTGGCAGGGGACCCACCGGCGGATCAGCAGGAGCCTCAAGAGGACATGTAGCCGTGCCAGACTTGGGATTAGGATGTTGTTTTCATTTATGCACTTTTGGACATGTTGTACCTTTTTATTTTATGTTTCAAACTCTTTTATCGTCTAGTATTTTATTCTCCAGTCTATGTCGGGATGTCTTCCCAAGTTACGATTTTATTTTGTGGGATTGGTCATTGTACCATTGACGTATTTTTAAGAGCTTAAATGGAATGGATCTTGACTTGGTCTCAAACTGTGCTACTGTTTTATCTCGCATTCTAATTTTTCTTAAAAAAGGGGCTAACGGGAATTATGAAAAGAAAAAAAAATGAAAAAGGAGAAGAAATAAATAAAATAATAATAATAATAATAATAATAAATAAATAAATTGAAGAAAATGATGATGCAAAGAAACACACTGATCAGGCAAGTCTTTTGGGTACACATTTGAAATGTGCCACGAACCAATTCGGGATGACGCATAACGACCTAAGGCATTGGTTAAGCCAACGAGCAAATTCATGTTCCATGTTATCTTGTTGCACTAACGTGTTTTGATTTCATAGAGAACTTGAGCAACTGCTGTGCTGGCCCCACATTCCTATTCCACCAGAATCAAGGGACCACTGCCTGTTCCAGAAGTGGTTGAAGCACCTCTTCAAGAAAACACTCCAACAACGATGGCTGAGGAAACTGAGAACACTGAGCTGGTTCGTTTGGCTGAGCAACAGGCTAAGATGGGCGAGGATTTCACGGCCATGAAAGATATGATGATGCAGCTGGTCCGCAACTTGGCAGCAGTTCAGGCACCTCCTGTTCCGCCAGGCGCTGCTGGTTTCATGGCGAATACTCAGCCACCAGGGCAAGGGCAATCTACAATGGTAGAAGACCCCCGTTATCCTCCAGGGTTCGGTCCACATCCAGAAACTGACAACGTAGCTGGACCTTCTACTGTACAACCTGGGGCACCATTCCCACAGCATGGACAACATGGCCAAGCCCAAGTTCCTGCCACAGCATTCACCGTTCCTGCAGGACACACTTTGCAAAGGTCAAACAGTGACCCACAGTTAAGGGCTCGTGATCAACAATTCGACCAAACTCGGGGTAATGTACTCCGCCCCACTGAGTCGTATGATCATGGACACCACCCAGAATCACATGCTGATGTCGAAAGATTGGGGAAAACAGAAGAGGCTGACTTTGCTCGGAAATTGAAAAGCTTGGAGCAAACTGTGAAAAACATACAAGGGCAAGGGGGTAAAGCAAGTATTTCATACAAAGACATGTGCTTATTCCCTCATGTGCCATTGCCTGAGGGTTTTGTTGTGCCCAAATTTGATCCGTACACTGGACAAAGTGATCCAAGGATCCATGTAAAGATATACCTTAACAAAATGAGGGGTATCGAGAAGGATGAATTATTGATGGCGTACTTTGCGGACAGTTTGGGAGGACCGGCAACAGAATGGTTTGTGCAACAAGATGTTTCAAAGTGGGTCACCTTTGATGACATGGCCAGCGCTTTCCTGAACCATTATGGTTACAAAATGGAGGCTGCTCCTGATCGTTCTTCTTTGAAGATGATCACAAAGAAACCAGGCGAAAGCTTCAGAGAGTATGCCTACAGGTGGCGCGAACAGGCGGCGCGTGTGAGCCCTTTGATCCCGGACGATAAAATGGTTGAAGAATTCGTCGAAGTGCTTGACGAAACATACTACCAAGCAATGGCCTCTGCCCTTGGGAAGCAATTCAGTGAAGCAGTAAAAATTGGGGAGATGATTGAGAGAGGAATCAAAGCAGGCAAGATTGTTAGCCAAACAGCTTTGAGAGCCACAACCCAAGCATTGCAATCAGGGTCAGGTGCTTTTGGGAAGAAGAAAGAAAAGAAAGATGAAGTGGCAATGGTTGGTCCTGGACCGAGAAGAAATGATGGAAGATACAATGACCGTCAGGGGTACATTCAGGCACCCCCGCCACAACAATTCTATCCAACTCATGGCCAACAATTTGCCATGCCGCAGTTCTCATTCCCTGTAAATACAGCATCTTATGCTCAGCCGCTATCTGGCCCATAATGGCGTCCACCCCCTGCTCCAGCCCAATATAACAATCAACAGGCACATGCTCAATTCCCGGCTCACCAGGAGATGCCTTATCGACCACGAGGTCCGCAGGGTTTTCGTCCAAACATGCAACAGAGAAACATGCAACAAGAGAAAAGGCAGTTCACCCCACTGGGGGAAACTTACACTAATTTGTTTGAAAAGTTGCAACAAGCCAATCTGTTGAAGCCAATCCCGGGGAAGGTGAACCCCAATGGAAGAGTTGATCATTCACGCCATTGTGCGTTTCATTCTGGAGCACCTGGACATGACACAGAATCCTGCTGAGAACTCAAAAGGGCAATCCAAGCAATGATAGACAACAACCAGATAAAAGTCGTGGGGGATGAAACAAAAAATATAAATCAAAATCCTTTACCAGCTCATGATGTTCAAAACAACGTACACATGGTAGGGATGGTATGCATAGAAGAGGACATGAAAGGGAAAGCCGCCAAGCAGATTGTGGCAGTTGATCCCTCCCCAGACATCAAAGGCCCTGAGCCATTTATTGTTGTAATCAGGGGAAAATCAAGTGTGTCTGTTGTCAACAAAGCAAAGCAAGATACTGCTGTTGAGCCAAGTTTCACAATTCCGGCTGCAAAGCAGGAAAAAGTTCATGACAGTGCACCAGCATTTATTGTGCAAGGGGCATCACGCCAGAAAACTCTGGTCTTCGAGGTTAAGGCAAAGAAGTGTGAACCAGTTATCATCACTCAAGCAGTGCAACTCCCTGTCAAAAGTACAAAGGCTGTTCCTTGGAACTACAACAAGACAATTGTGTCTTACAACGGTAAAGAAATCATAGAGGTTGCTGCAGACGTAAATGGTCTAACTCGGTCCGGGAGATGTTTTACCCCGGAAGAATTGAGAAAGGCAAAGCCAGGTCGAGAAGACCAAGGACCCATCAAAGAGCCGGTGTCTGAGAAAGAAGCTGAAGAATTTTTGAAGAAAATGAGATCGACGGATTATTCTATCGTCGAGCAACTGAGAAAGACTCCAGCTCAGATATCACTCTTGTCTCTACTTATGAACTCTGAAGCACATCGCAATGCACTGTTGAGGATATTGAATGAGGCCTACATTCCTGAACAAACTACTGTGGCTAATCTGGAAGCACTTGCTGGCAGAGTATTTGAGACTAATCGTGTGATGTTCACCGATGAGGAGCTGCCAGCAGAAGGAACCGGTCATAATCGAGCGCTTCATGTCTCAGTTAAGTGTGAAGACTCCTATGTCACACGTGTTCTAATAGATGGTGGCGCGGGATTGAACATTTGCCCTCTGTCTACATTGAAGAGTCTAAGGGTGGATATGAGCAAAATCAGGGCGAGTTCCTCTGCTGTTCGTGCTTTTGATGGTGGAGTTTGAGAATCTTTGGGCATCATCAATCTTGAGTTAACCATTGGGCCCGCTAAGTTCAGCATTGAGTTTCAAGTCATGGAGACGGATGCATCGTACAATCTGTTACTGGGCCGACCATGGATTAACATGGCTTGTGCTGTACCCTCCACAGTTCATCAGGTGGTCAAGTTTACTTGGGATAATCAAGCTGTCGTGGTTTATGGAGAGGATGACTCGCAGTTTAACAATAGCCTGGACGTACCAGCCCTTGAAGCCGTCACTACACGCCCGACCATCATGTATCAAACCTCCGATGTGGTGTATGTGGAAAAGGTAACTGAAGGAAAACCTATACCCATCCCAAGAGTGTCAGAGACGTCTATAATGATGGCATCTGAAATGTTAAAGCATGGTTTCCAATTTGGAAAGGGTTTGGGAGCATCACTACAAGGCAGGGTAAACCCAGTTTATCCAAATGGCGTGCAAGGCACGTGGGGACTAGGGTTCAAGCCGAAAGCAGCTGATCGTAAGCAAGCAAAGAAAAAGAAGTCAGAAGTTTGGTCTCTCCCAAAGCCAATTCCGTGTCTCGCTCAATCTTTTGTGGGATATGTCATGAAATCAAAGGTTGTCGCTACAAATGTCAACACAGTGGAAGACAATCAGGATGCACCATTTGATCTAGGTGGCATTTTTGAAATCTGCATGGTACAGCCGGGTGAAGGCTCCAGTAATGCTTCAATACAGTACATTGGCCCGGACGTGCACCTGACTAACTGGAATGCAACTCCCTTCCCCATCAGGAAGGGGTCTTGGTAGACTGTTGTTTTACAGTTTTCTTTTGAATACACTTGGATATTCTAAGGGTTGTATGCCAAGTGTATTATTTTGCTCATTTTTCCTTTTGTAATTCAAACCCTTTTTCATTAATGAAAGGCCCAAGAGCCAAGCTTTCCTTCAATCTCTGTTCATATTCCTAATTTTATTCTACTTTGTTTATCTGTAGTGATATATCTGCTGGTCCTGATATCATGACATGTTCAAGGAACTTATCGTCCATCCGGGGACCGCAATCTGATTTTGGCTCCGTAACCATAGTTGAGGTTGAAAGTGATGAAGAAAACATTGAGGAATTTGTTAATGAGATCGAATATGATGGGGAACAGGCGGATTTTGAAATAGGCCTGGAAGTTGAATGCCATGAGGGCAAGCCTAAACCCAATTTGGCTGATACAGAGGATGTTAATCTTGGGAGCCCTGATGATGTGAGGGAAACCAAGATAAGCATGTATGCCCTACCTGAAGTGAAGAACGATATTCGGAAGGTGCTTTTTGAATATCGAGATGTTTTTGCATGGTCATATGATGAGATGCCGGGTTTGAGCTCCGAATTGATAGTCCACGAATTGCCAATTCAACCTGGTTTCCCTCCAGTGAGACAAATGCAACGGAAGTTCAAAACTGATATGATCAAGAAAATCCATGATGAAATAATGAAACAGTTGGATGCAAAAGTAATTCAATCGGTTCAGTACACTACTTGGGTTGCAAATGTTGTTCCGGTTCCTAAGAAAGATGGAAAAACAAGGATATGTGTTGACTATCGAGATTTGAACAAGGCAAGTCCCAAAGATAATTTCCCGTTGCCTAACATTCACACTCTCGTAGACAATTGTGCCAAACATGAGATACAGTCCTTTGTTGATTGCTATGCTGGATATCACCAAATCCAGATGGATGAAGATGATGCGTACAAAACGGCATTCACTACACCTTGGGGAACTTATTGCTATAGAGTGATGCCGTTTGGTTTGAAAAATACTGGGGCAACCTACGTGAGGGCCATGACTGCCATTTTCCATGATATGATGCATAAAGAAATAGAAGTGTACGTGGATGACGTGATCATCAAGTCTAGAACTGCTGAAGACCACGTGAGAGATCTCAGAAAGTTCTTTGAGAGGCTCCGTAGGTACAATCTGAAGCTGAATCCAGCCAAGTGTGCATTTGGTGTGCCTGCTGGAAAATTGCTAGGTTTCATTGTTAGTAGGCGAGGTATTGAACTGGATCCCGCAAAGATCAAAGCAATACAAGAACTACCTCCGCCTCGAACCAAGAAGGATGTTAAAAGCTTTCTAGGCAGGTTGAATTACATCAGTAGTTCGTTGCTCAACTTACCACAATATGTGAGCCGATCCTCAAGTTGTTGAAAAAGAATGCATCAATTGCATGGACCGAGGAGTGCCAGGAAGCCTTCGACAAGATCAAGCAATACTTGTCAAATCCTCCTGTTTTGGTTCCGCCTGAGCCTGGTCGACCATTGTTTTTGTACTTGTCAGTCAATGAAAACTCCTTTGGTTGTGTACTGGGGCAACATGATGCTTCAGGAAAGAAAGAACAAGCCATTTATTATCTGAGCAAGAAGTTCACAGATTGTGAGGCCAGATACACTTTGTTGGAAAGAACGTGTTGTGCCCTAACTTGGGTTGCACAAAAGCTGAAACAATACTTGTTGTCCTATACCGCTTATCTGATTTCCCGGATGGATCCATTGAAGTACATATTTCAAAAGCCAATGCCAACGGGCAAACTTGCAAAATGGCAGATCTTGCTCACGGAATTTGACATAGTTTATGTCACCAGAACTGCAATGAAAGCTCAAGCTTTAGCTGATCATTTGGCTGAAAATCTGGTGGATGATGATTATGAGCCATTGAAGACTTACTTCCCTGACGAGGAGGTAGATGTGCTCGAAGAGTTGATTAATGAAGAAGAGCACGTGTGGAAAATGTACTTTGATGGTGCTTCTAACTCAAAGGGCCATGGCATCGGAGCAGTCCTCATCTCCCCCACGAGACATTACTATCCGGCAGCTGCCCAACTCCGCTTCAGTTGCACTAACAACACATCTGAGTATGAAGCATGCATAATGGGCTTGCGTATGGCTCTAGACATGGACATCAAAGAATTGCTGGTGATCGGAGATTCAGATCTTTTGATACGCCAAATGAAGGGTGAATGGGAAACTCGAGACCTTAAGTTGATCATGTACAAGCAGTGTATGGACGATCTTCGGCAAAAGTTCGATGTTCTAAAGTTTAGACATGTCCTTAGAATATATAATGAGCTGGCTGACGCATTGGCTACATTAGCCTCAATGCTTGTCCATCCTGATAAAGCCCATATTGATCCGTTGGAGATTCAAGTCCAAAGCCAACATGCATACTGCAATGTGATTGAAGAAGAAATTGACGGTCAACCGTGGTACTTTGATGTCAAGAATTTCCTTCAAGATGGGACGTATCCTCCATTGGCGGAAAACAATCAAAAGAGAACCCTTCGACGATTGGCAAGTGGTTTCTTTTTGAGTGGCGGAGTGGTGTACAAAAGGACACCTGATCTGGGACTGTTAAGATGCGTGGATGCAACTGAAGCCACGAAAATTCTCAATGACATGCATTCGGGGATCTGTGGACCCCACATGAGCGGGCACGTGCTAGCTAAGAAAGTACTCAGAGCAGGATACTTCTGGCTCACCATGGAGCATGATTGCATTACTTTTGTGCGAAAGTGTCATCAATGTCAAGTACTCGGTGATTTGATACATTCACCTCCTTTAGAGTTGCACACAATGTCAGCCCCTTGGCCTTTTACGGCATAGGGGATGGATGTTATCGGGCCTATTGAACCAAAAGCATCAAATGGACACAGATTTATTCTGGTTGCAATAGATTACTTCACCAAATGGGTTGAGGCTGTGACTCTCAAGTCCGTGACCAAGAAAGCTGTGGTGGATTTCGTTCATTCTAATATTATTTGTCGCTTTGGTATCCCAAGTACCATCATCACTGATAATGCGGCAAATCTGAACAGTCATTTAATGAATGACGTGTGTGAAAGATTCAAGATCATGCACCGGAATTCCACACCTTACCGACCAAAGGCAAACGGCGCGGTTGAAGCAGCCAATAAGAATATCAAGAAGATCCTTAGGAAAATGATACAAGGATCTCGTGATTGGCATGAGAAGTTGTCTTTCGCTCTCCTTGGTAACCGCACAACTGTGCGCACTTCCATAGGTGCAACCCCGTATTCATTGGTATATGGAACTGAAGCAGTCATACCCGCTGAAGTGGAAATACCGTCTCTCAGAATCATCGTGGAAGCAGAGATTGAGGACACAGAGTGGGTCAAGACCTGATTTGAACAATTGTCATTTATTGATGAAAAGAGGCTCAATGCAGTTTGTCACGGTCAATTGTATCAGCAAAGAATGGCCCGAGCCTACAACAAGAAAGTGCGCCTCCGCGACTTGAAAGAAGGGCAATTAGTCTTGAAAAGAATCTTTCCTCATCAGGAAGAAGCTAAAGGAAAATTTGCTCCAAATTGGCAAGGGTCGTACCTGGTAAAGAAGGTATTGCCAAATGGCGCCTTGTACCTTACAGATCCAGAAGGCAGGACAACTGAAATACCCGTCAATGCAGACGCGGTCAAGAGGTACTACATTTGATTTCAAAATGGCTTTCAAATCAGGATGAATGCAAGGCTTTTGTTCTATTTTGCTATTCCAAATTGTATCCCTTATTAGCATTTTGAACATTGTACTCTTGAGACATGTTCTCAGTTGAAATTAATGTAATTGTACCAAAATGAAATGAAACTGAAAAGCATCAAAAAGAAACTTAGGCGTTTGCCTAGAGCTACGTGACCTGATTCCTCTCAAAAGGATACGTAGGCAACCATTTCGGTGCGGTCGCAATAAGAGAAAATTCCTCTTTCCCTGTTTTCTTTTATTGACGCAAAACTTGCCTTCAAGTTTGCGGCCAACATCAAAGAAAATTTAGATCCCCCTTTTCATGCTAAACTGGGGCAGAAGTTTGTTTTTATTTTATTTCATAAATAAAATAAAAACAAACTTCTATCATTTTTGTATCATCTATTCACATTTTTCAAGAGATGTTGGTGTTGTAAATTGATTTGAAAAAAAAAAAAAAGAAAGAAAAAAAAAAGAGAAAAAAAAAAAAAAGAAAAGAAAGAAGTCTTGTCGGTGAAAACCTGAGAAGGCGCCGCAAGACAAACAGTGAGGAAAAAGATTAAGGAGAGAGGCTAGTTGGCGAAAACCCGGAAGGGCGCCACTAGTCGACTTGAGAGTCACCTCAACTTGGTTATGGTTTGATATCTTCTGTAGAGCAGCTCTCAACAAACGAGTGGTACTGGTCGAACGAGGTCATCCAAGATACATGTCATGATCATCAAGGCCGCCAGTATATTGCCAGATAAGTTCTTCCTTTTCAGAAAGACGTTCCCTGTCCAAACGACTTTCGCCCTTAAACTCTTTTTATTATTTTTTGTACATTTTGCCTCACCATTAATTCCTCGCCTTTTCGGCGCTAACCTCACATGAGCAACAAAAGAAAATTGCAAAACTCTGTCTTACAGGATTCAGGTTTAATTCCAGCGAGCAGGGCACACCCTCGACAATGGGAAGTTCTCAGCAAGTCGTGATCAACATTGATGATTGGAGCCCAGCATCGCACATCAGGCTGGAACGACGACATACCAAAATTGTGTCATGAAGAGTGGATATGTTTGGGAGAACCTTTAGGCGTTGTTCATCCCACAGTACTGTGAAGAATAGAACAAGAATCACTAAGCTTATTTGCAAGATCAGAAACAGAGTGTATCCACGATGCAGAAAGTAAGCGTGACATTTGCTATGTTGCCAAGAAAGAGCTAGGACCACTTGAATTGAGGTAGTTGCGCCGAATATCAGACGGAACTCCATTCTCTCTTCGAGTCAATTCCCGCTAAAAAAGACAGTGTCATTTCTTTTCCATATCAAGATCTGCTAAGAGATAGCGATCATTTTCTTTTCGAGTCAGTTTCGCTCAAAGATAGCATCATTTATTTTTCATGTTAAGATTTGCTAAAAGATAGCGGTCATTTCTTTTTCGAGTCAGTTCGCTCAAAGATAGCGTCATTTGTTTTCCATGTCAAAGATCTGCTAAAAGATAGCGATCGTTTCCTTTTCGAGTCAGTTTCGCTCAAAGATAGCATCATTTATTTTTCATGTTAAGATCTGCTAAAAGATAGCGATCATTTCCTTTTTCGAGTCAATTCGCTCAAAGACAGCGTCGTTTCCTTCCCATGTCAAGATCTGTTAAAAGATAGCGATCATTTCCTTTTCGAGCCAGTTTCGCTCAAAGATAGCATCATTTATTTTTCATGTCAAGATCTGCTAAAAGATAGCGATCAGTTCTTTTTCGAGTCAGTTCGCTCAAAGATAGCGTCGTTTCCTTCCCATGTCAAGATCTGCTAAAAGATAGCGATCATTTCTTTTTCGAGTCAGTTTCACTCAAAGATAGCGATCATTTCCTTTTCGAGTCAATCCCGCTAAAAAATGGCGTCATTTCCTTTCCATGTCAAGATCTGCTAAATGATAGCAATCGTTATCTTTTCAAGTCAGTTTGCTAGAAGATGGCACTCACATCTAGTTCAAGTCATTCGCGCTCAAAGATAGCAACCACTTACTTTTCAAGTTGGTCCCGCTCAAAGATAGCAACCATCCCCAGCTTCAAGTTAAAGCCCGCCCGAGCGGCAATTTCAAGCTTCAGAAAATTCAACATTCAAGTCAAGCCCGTCAAAGCGGCAATTTCAAGTTTCAAGTCAAGCCCGTCAAAGCGGCAATTTCAGGTTTTCAAAACCCACTTGATTGGTGGGAGCTTCAGACCAGTTCATCAGCTTGAGAAGCATGAGAAGTAGTGTAGGAATTGTAACTTTTACATTTTTCAGTGTTGTAATTCTATTATGCAAAAGCAACGACCACCAGCAAGCAACCAGTATTCAGCAGCGACAGCCTTTCAGTGCCTAAGAGTGTCTAGTACCAGCCTCAAGTGTGTCTAGAAGAGTCTCTAGTTTGTCTTACTAGTCTAGAGTGTCTAGTTTGTCTTAGTGAGTCTACAAGAGTCTGGTGTCTGTTTGAATGCGGTAGTCCCAGCTACCGCACGTAAGGAACTACACTGACCTGATTCCTTAGTCCGAGGATATGTAGGTAGCTTTATTCTCGGTTAGAACCGAAATTCAAGGTACGGTCACCATTTTGAAAAGCATACTCTCGGCTAGAACCGAAAAACCAAAATTAGTTATCGATTACTTCTTTGTCCAAAAACTCTTCGTGTTCTTGGACAAAGAGGGGCAGCTGTAATCACCTAATTTTAGCACCAAAAATTCAAAAAAATTGCTCAAAACAGCCGTGTCAGATCTTTAGGATTTTAGTCGAATTTTTCTAAGATTTTAGTCTCTTATTATTATTTTTTTTTAAAACTCAATTTGGCACTAATCGTGGAAGAAAATATGAAAAATTACTTGTTATGTGTGTAATTATGATTCTATGTTTAATTGTGACGTTAGTGTAAATTGTGTGGTTTTTGATTGTAGTAAATTATGTGTTATAAATAAGTGTATACCATTTCTAATGGACATCCATAGAAATAAGTAGCCCAAAATATCTTGGCCCAATTCCACTCGTGACCCGGCTCGTTACTTTCCTATAAAAACCAAAAATTGCTATTCCAGTTAATTTTTTCCCTAATTTTAAACTCTTATCAGAACTTTGCCCAAATTGGCCCACCAGCGAAACCGCCGCAGTTCCGCCACCAAGCACGGCGGCGACCACTCCCTTCAGGCCAAATTTTACATCCCCGTAACCGCCTCGAGCTCCTCTTCCTCGATCTAGTTTCGGTTTCCGCGAAATTTCAAGGAATCGTTGTAAATCGAAGTTCTAAAAAACACGGCATAAGCATTTTCCGGTGAGCTCTTCATTTCTTCCGTTGATTTTTATACGGATGCGCACTGTTCTCTTTCCTTTCTTCCCGTTCTTTCCCTTTTCTAGCCAAAACGACCCCAAATGGGATCGTTTCCGTTAGAAGAAGAAGGGAACAGATTTAAACATAAACTGGATCTGTTCAAACGGGTTGTTGAATGGTTGTGATTGATGGTTTTGTTTCGGATGGTGGTGATGATAGGCGAAGGGCTGTGTTCATTCGATTTTAATGGGATTAGGGAGATTAGGCAATGGTAATACAATGAGCAAGATTTTGGATTGAATTATGGCGACGATGATGATTTGTTTTGACGCATCAAGGGTGGTCGTTTTGACTTTGTTTTCTGGTGGCAAAGGTGCTGCCCGCTTTGGTTCTGCGAAGTCAATGCAGCGAAGCTAGGGCAGTGTTAATTTGATTGTGTTTGCAATGGTGAGACTGTGAGGGAAGTCGGGTGATAGTGAGGTGTTGTCGCTGTGGTAACGAGGTTGGTTTGATACTTTGATGATCCGAGGCTGTTTTAGATAGCGACGATGGTGTAGAATGGATAACTGGTTAGGAGACAATGTCTTTGTTTGATTCCCATTCATTGGTGATCTGTGAGGCTATGATGAGAACATTAGGGTCGCGTTGGTTGATTAGAGCAGTGGCGACGTCTGGCAGTGAGGCTATTGCTTGGCGTTTAAAAGTAGCGTGGTGAATTGTGTTAGCTATAGGGCTGTGTTATGTTGATTCAAGGCGTGGGAGAGCAGCTGCTCTGTTGAGCCATGATGGTGCCGATGCTGTCTGTCGTTGCTATGAAGCGAGGCAATATCAACGCGATTTCTGAGTTTGGTAATTGATTAGTTAACTCCCTAGTTTCTTTGATTTCTGTCAATTAGTGTTAGTTTTAGTTCATAGCTCCGGTTGATTAATGTCCATAGTCGTGGCTTGACTTAATGGAATATCGATTAGCCTACATGAATCTGTCTATGTTTAAATCCGTCAAGCTTGCGAATTGAATCCTGGATGTTTTGTAGCGCTATCTAAAGCTGCCTTGCTTGCCATTTAGTCACAGTTTGGATCCCTGCCTGTTTGGTTCAAGCATTACTTGTTTGTTTGATTTACTTGCTTAGAGATTAGTCACGTTTGTTCTCTTTGTGAAAGCTGTTCAGGGTGTAAGTTTGGAATGCTTTCAAACATAGATTTTTCCTAGTCTGACTTGTCTGATTAGCTTCATACTTAGGTGTGAAGTTGGTTTGTTCAATGTGTCAAGTATTAGTTTGCTATAGGATTTTGTTTAGAAGTTAATTGTATGTTAGTTGAAAAGATAAAATAGATAGGTTGAGATCTGAAAATTGTCTTAAGAAAAGAGTAAAAAGTCAAATATAAAGAGGGTATATACAGCTTTTAGAAAAAGTCTTTGTCTCTCTTCTTTTTTGCCATTTTGGTGCAAAGCTTGGCATGCCAAGTTGAATTTTCAGAAGGGGTAAAAACATTGGCACATGGGTGTCCTTTTACCAAGGATTTTACCCCCTTTCTTCTAAGTCTATATAAGAAGAGGGGTCTGTGAAAGAAGGGGCTGGTTTTTACTTACTCTCACAAGGCTTGAGAACAGATCTAAAAATAGAGAAGTGAACATCTAAAAAATACCTCAACTCAAAAAGGTTCCAGATCTGGAAAAAAAAGCTAGTGAGAGGAGAGGGAGCCTGAATGTAAAAGAATGAGTCTTTTGGAGTTCTAATCTTCAAATTTAAGGGTTAAAGTAGAGTTCAAAAGAGGGCTTTAGCTGTTGTTTGTTGGTCATTGTTGATGTAGCTTGGAAGATCACTCATAGTTGCTGGTTCCTTGGTGCTGTTCTGGGCTCTCTCCTTGGTCTGTTGTTATTTCCTTTAGCTTGACGAAAAATCATAGTAGGTAAACACAAAGTTAACTTTTGTACACTTTATTTTGGGTATGAATAGCATGTTTTCAAATGTTAAAATCCTGCTTTGTATCATTGAAAACTAGTTGCTGCATTTAAACAAAATTTTATTCTTGAATCTTCTATTGTGGGAAGGTTAGTAGTAAAGAAAAAAATGATATAAAGAGTATGCGACTCGTAAGCTCATTTTGGAAGGAACGGTTATACACTGCAATTTATTTTTTTGGAATTTCGAACAGATCTGGGTATAAATGATGTGAGAATACACAACAGGCCTTGAGTGCAAATAATGCCAAAAAAAATAATAATCTACAACGTAATCTCAAACTCAGTGAGGAAATTAGGCCTATGTCTAGAAATACACACTTCTTCTAAAACAAAAAAGGGATACTGTGCCATGAAATATTAGCAAAGTAGCCAGTTTCAAAAGTGACTTTTAAATTAAGGCCACATGTACTTTATTAATATTATGCCATTCAATAAAACTATGATAGATTGTCGGTTATTTAGTTTATTCTTTAACGAAACAGAACTGTGAATGAAATGATGTTTGTGTTAATTAAAGTAGTGACATTATAATAATAAAATCATAGAACTTGCTAACAAAGCGCAATAACAACGTGCGAGGTCGATTAGGCTCAAGTATAGGGCGAAAAGATACTCAATTGTCACAAGTTCCCAAATGTTTTACATGGAATCTCATTTTATTGAAAATTCGAACGGACAATGTGTTCGGGGTTAATTATCGATAGAGTTTCCATCAATGAACGGGGAAACATCCAAAATTAAGTTTAAACGTACCAAAGGTCCAATGTTTACACAAAACTCATTTATATCAAGATTCAAATGGACAACGCGTCCACGGTTAATCTCTGGTAGAGTTTTCGTCAATGAACAAGCGACTTCATTCAAATCAAAGCGTAACAAATAATAATTTGGCAATTAAACAAACAAACATAATTCACAAAAAGCCAGAGAACGTCAATAAAGCAACTGTGCTTGCACAGGACTCGAGGGTGCCTAACACCTTCCCGAGAGTCAACCGAGATCCTTACCTAGAACTCTGACGCAGACCACTGAACGAGTCATAGGTGTCCTAAGGTACCTTTTTGGTGACTTGGCACACCTTTGAACTATGTCAAGCGGCGACTCCGTAATCTCAATAATTTTGTACCTTTAAAACACCTAAGTCATAACCTTTATTTTTATTATTTTATTATTTTAAGTAAAAATTTAGGGCGTGACAGTATAATGCGAGAAAATATTGCGATTTCAATATATTGCTGTGAGTACAAATTTTGTCAGAGTTTCTGCATATATTTCTGAATGAGTACAATGTAAAATGAAGTGCTATTTATATATGCAAGGGCCTGATCCGCGATCCCTACGACTAATAGTGGCCAAACCCACGTTCTAAGCATTTATGGATGGAGTTAGTGGGCTGAAGTAGTGGGCTACTGGACCGTTACAACCGAGGTGTCCTACCGAGGTCCAAATATGCTGCTTCGGTGATGCGGCTCCACCGTTCGGCTGAAGTGAGGATCACCGAACCGCAGCTTGTGCTCGCCTTCGGTGATAGCCTCGGTGATTGACTTCGGCAGCTCGTTCATTTACTTCGATTTGCAGCTTGTCATCACGTGCTTGGTTACTATTAGATCGTATTACCGGGGCGACACGTACTAGCCAATTTTTACCCAATACAGTTCTATTTAAGAGTGTTATTGGGGTGAAGTGGTGATGGAGACGACAATCTTCAATTGGAGTTTTTTAGAGTGTAAAAAATCAATTGTTATGGTGGTGATCGATCTAGAGGGATGAGGACCGTGGTCAAGTGAACATTTTGCAAAGTTGTGGGGAAAATTAGACAAATTTACATTGTTTAAGGACAAATTTAAACATTTATCTTTGTGGAAAAAAGCATACGTATCAGAAAAATTGCTACTCAATAATAATGAAATTGATAGAGATATCTGATGAATGAGATTGCTACTACGGTAATACTACCAAAATAGCATTAGGAAAAATGAATATTTTGCATAGATGTGTGGATGGATTCTATAATCAAAATGATTTCCTCATTCCATTTTCCGTTGCACTTCCCTTTTTGTTTTAGCCTTCCGCAAGAAGTTTGACTAGCAATTGTATTGGGTAAAAATCGGCTCGCGATGATTCCCCCCGGCCATGCAATCTGACAGCAAGCGAGCCCTTAACGAAAAGCCAAAGACCGAAGCAGATGAGTGGATCACCGAAGCCAGGCACCGAGGCTGTCACCAAAGGCGAGCCACGAGTTGAGCTCCGACGACGGTCACCTCGGTCAAGCAACAGGGCCCGACCGCCGAGGTCATCCATTTGCGCCTCGGTGAGTCCCCCCGGTTCAAGCGGCTTTGCAGCCCACTACTTCGCCCATTAACTTCACCCATGAATGCTGCAGACATGGGTTGGCCATGAAGAATCAGTGGAGAACGTGGGACAATACCTTGTACCTATAAATAGTACTTCATTTTGTATCATAGGGATCAAGAAATACATACTGAAACTCTGCCCAAATTTGTACTCACTACAATATATTGAAATCAAGTTATTCTTTTGCATTTACGCTTACTTCTCGCACTTATTTAGCTTTGATACGAAGTTTTGCTTATATTCAAATCCAAATTCGATTTGTGATCATAAAACTGGTTTAGGCCCATACAGATTGACGCCGTCTGTGGGGATATAAGCAGAAATGCTTTGTTCCAAAGTTCTACGTTCTTTTTCGTTAAAGCCTACAGTTCAACGATGTTATGGCTAACAACAGTGACAATCTTAACGAACAGGCTGACGTTCCATCGAACCAATAGTCCACATCACCAATGACAACCGAAGCGTTCCAAGCTTTTGTTGTCAATGCACTAAGAGCTCTCCAAGATCGACAGGACGAGCAAGTCAATATTAATGCTGAATTTCGCGCCTCGTTGGAAGCGAGGAACAGCGTAGCACCGAACGGCATCCAACCTTCGGCTCCAAATTGAGGCATCCTGACTTTCGTTCCTACGGGCGCGATAATAGGGGGACTCTCAACGAAGCCACGTCTGGGGGCTCGGGAAACGTACCAGTCGCAACGCCACACTTCGGGACGATTCCCACCGTGGCTGAGACAATGTCCTCGGTCGACATCGAAAGGTTGACCAGGGAGATTGAAGCGCGCGTTGAGGCTTGCATCGAGGCACGCGTAGAAAAATGCCTCGAGAGCGTGCCGGGGATGACAAAAGTCAAAGATGATCTTGATATAGATCAATACAGGGAGTTACCCTTCAAACCTGAAGCAGCTCCAGCCCCAACTCCTAAGAACTTCAAGCTCATGTTATTAAAGAAGTATGATGGGACCACCGATCCCAGAGAGCATGTAAGGGAGTACATGTCAATTGTGAAGAGCAATGACTTAACGGCGATAGAGCTCGAGTCAATGTTCTTAAAGAAGTTTGGCGAATCCTTGGAGAAAGGAGCGCTACACTGGTACATGTGCTTACCAGCGGGGTCGATTTCCACCTTCAAGTAAATATCCAACGCCTTCGTTAAGGCACACACCGGGGCCCAAAAAATCCTCCAAAGGAAGGAGGACATATGCGAGGTTAAACACCGCCCGGTGAGCCACTCAAGGAGTTCCTCGAGCGCTTTCACGCTGAGCGCATGGAGCTGCCTCGGATGGATGATACTCTAGCCATTATGGCATTTGAAAAGGGTATCAATGTTCGCAATTCTGCCGCTGCTGCTGAATTGCGAAAGGAGCTCCAACAACACCAAGTTCTGACATGGGAAGATCTACACAAGCGGACTTACTACAAGATCAGATTGGAGGAAGCTGAGTTCAAAAGTCGAGGTTACAATTATAAAAATCGAGGCGAATCCGCACACCGCGCCGAGGCGTCGCGAGGAAATCCGAAGGGGAGGTATGAGCTATACACCTCAACAAGGCAGCCTGTCAGCCAAAGGTTGGGAAACTCTTTTGGGAACTCATTCACAAGCCCGCACATAAGCCAACGGCTCGGAGGAAAGGTTCAATCCAACACGAACCAAAGAAATTCCTCAGGCCCAGCTACGGCCCCAAAGAAGGACCTGCCTCGGATCCCTGACTACAATTTCAACATATCGACCTCGGAGCTGGTCAATGTAGCCAAGGGGACTGCCGGGGTGAGAGTGCCCAAAGACATGAGGACTCCAACAGATAAGAGAGACCATAATTTATACTACGAGTTCCATGCGAATTATGGCCACCGAACCGAGGATTGCAAAGTTTTGCGCCTCGAGGTGGCTCACTTGTTGAAAAAAATGAGTATTGGCTGAATTCCTTACTGACAAGGGAAAGAACAACTACTCCAAGAACCGAGGTGATGGGCAACCACCTCGGGCTCCACCCTCGGAGAGAGTTGTGAATGTCATCACTGGGGGATCAGAGGTGAACGGGGTGAATTTTGCAGCCGCAAAGAATTTCGCCAAATTATCGATCACCATGGAAAAGAGAACCCGAGTTGGCGGCTCGGGTAAAGAGATTATGTTCGATGATGATGATTGTGACGGGATGATGTTCCCTCATCACGATGCCCTGGTCATCATGCTAAGAATCAACGACTCCGACATCAAGCGAGTCTTGATCGACCCCGGTAGCTCGGTTAATATAATCAGCTACGGGGCTGTTAAGAAAATGTGGCTCAAAGGGGAAGTTGTTCCCAAAGCAACAGTGCTCACTGGCTTCAACAACTCTACAGAAAAGACTTTGGGTGAGATTACAGTCAAAACATTTGCTGAAGGAGTAAGCAAGGAAACACTGTTCCAAGTGTTGCCCGAGGACATGGCATACAATGTGGTCCTCGGCAGGCCATGGATCTATTCCATGGAGGCTGTTCCTTCCACGCTGCATCAAATGATCAAATTCCCTACACCTTGGGGGTTCGGTCCATTAAAGGAGAGCAACGAGTAGCAAGGGAATGCTATTCGGTTGTGTTGAAAAGTGGTGTCGCCCCGACCGGGCCAAAACAATAGCAACTACAACAACCGGGGTCAAGCGAGGAGGACCTCCGAGGAGAAGTTGAGAAGATCCCGGTTTGTATTCAAGAGCCTTGGAAACAGAAGGCCGAGGATTCTACCATTGAGGAGTTGGAGTCTTTCACACTGTTGAAAGATTTCCCCGAGAGAAAGGTATTTGTCGGCTCGGAGTTGGACCCAGAGTCGAAAAAAGCGATCATTGAAGTTTTAAAGTCCAACAACGATTGCTTTGCTTGGTCTCATTCAGACATGATTAGTATCGATCCGGAGATCATGACCCATAAGCTGAATGTGGACCCAAAGTTCACCCTGGTAAAGCAAAAGAAGAGACCCCACGCCGGGGTCAAAAAGAAGGCGATCGAAGATGAAACCACGAAGTTGCAAGAAAATGGTTTCATAAGGGAGGTGAAATACCCCGAATGGCTGGCTAATGTGGTTGTCGTACCGACGAAGAATGGAAAGTGAAGGATGTGTGTAGATTATACCGACTTGAACAAGGCTTGCCCCAAAGACTCCTACCCACTGCCACAAATAGACAGGTTAATAGACTCCACGACTGGACATAAACTATTAACCTTCTTCGATTCCTATTCGGGTTACAACCAGATCCTCATAGACCCGAAGGACGAAGAGAAAACCTCGTTCATCATTGACTGAGGCACTTTCTGCTACAAAGCGATGCCCTTCGATCTGAAAAATGCCGGGGCGACGTATCAAAGGTTGGTATGTCGCATGTTCAAAGAGTATATTGGAAAGTCTATGGAGGTCTACATAGATGATATGCTCATCAAATCGGTTCGAATGATGGATCATTTGAATCATCTAAGGGAAGCTTTCGCTGTTTTGAGGCAATATGGCATGAAGTTGAACCCTGAGAAGCGTGCCTTCGGTGTTGGGTCAGGCAAATTCTTGGGATTCATTGTCTCCAAACGAGGCATCGAAGCAAACCCCGACAAGATTAGAGCGATCGAAGAAATCCCCGAAGAGTTGACCGGGGTGAAAGAGGTTCAACGCTTAACTGGCCGAATCGCTGCCTTGAGTCGTTTCATCTCAAGGTCCTCGGAGCGATGCCACAAATTTTTCTCCATTTTGAGAAAGAATAACCACTTCAAATGGACGCCAGAGTGTAAAGAAACTTTGAAAGACTTGAAATGCTATCTGGCTAACGCGTCGTTGCTCGCCAAGCCTAAAGATGGTGAAACATTGCTTGTTTATTTGGCTGTGTCCGAGGTGTCAGTCAGCGTGGTGCTGGTTCGGGAGGAAGATGGCAAGAAACAACCCATTTACTATGTGAGCAAGACACTCTTCGATGCCGAAACCAGGTACCCACACTTGGAAAAACTAGCACTCGCTTTAATTGTTACTGCCCGAAAACTACGACCATATTTCCAATGTCACCCAATAGCGGTGGTTTCAACTTCCCCTTGAGAAGTATATTGCATAAACCAGAGTTATCGGGAAGGTTATCAAAATGGGCGGTAGAATTAAGTGAATACGACATCACCTATCAACCCCGAACAGCCATCAAATCCCAAGTTTTGGCTGATTTCGTGGCTGATTTTAGTGTAGGGATTCTGCCCGAAGCCGAAAAGGAAAACTCAGTATCGAAAGGAACGGCTTCGGGGCTATGGATACTTCATACCGATTGGGCAACTAACTCCAAGGGTTCGGGGTTAGGCATAGTCTTGAGGGCACCCACCGGGGAGAAAATCAGGCACTCGGTTCAGTTAAAAAAAGTGACCAACAACGAGGCTGAATATGAAGCGGCTCTAGCAGGCTTGGAGTTGGCTAAGGAAATGGGGGTAGAGAGAATCGAGCTAAGGTGCGACTCTCAGTTGGTGGTGAACCAGGTGCTCGGAGAATACACGGCTCGAGAGCCCAGGATGCAACCATTCTTAGACTGAGCACAAAGGATTTTAGCACAGTTCCAAGAGTGGCAAGTTAAGCAAGTGCCTCTGGAGGAAAATACCGAGGCTGATGCCCTGGAAAATTTGGGTTCGGCGGTCGATGAAGCCCACTCGGGGACTGATTCGGTAGTTCGGTTGTTGTCCGCGCAAATGAGAGAGATGAAGTTGCAAGTCAATTCGGTGGACAACAGATGGGATTGGCGGAGTAAGTTCATATCTTACTTCGACTCGGGGACTGTTCCCCAAGATAAAAATGAGGCCAAAAAGTTGAGGACCCAAGCAGCTTCATATCACTTGATCGAAGGCAATTTGTACAAGAGGTTATATTGCGGCCTGATGGCCAAGTATTTGGGCCCCGATGAGGCCAGATATGTGATGACCAAGGTGCACGAAGGCGAGTGTTGCAACCACTCGGGGGAAAAATCCTTGGTGCGCAAACTACGAAGAGCTGGGTATTATTGGCCCACCATCAGTGCAGATGCAAAGGCCTTCGTGCAGAAATGTGATAAATGCCAACGCCACGCACGGATGATCCACCAACAGGCCGAGCCTCTGCATTCGGTGGTATCACCATGGCCTTTCATGAAGTGGGGGATGGATGTTGTTGGACCTTTGCCAAAGGGAAAGGGTGGTGTTCGCTTCATCCTCGTGTTAACTGATTATTTTACCAAATGGGTGAAAGCAGGAGCCCTTACCGAAGTCAAACAAAAGCAGGTAATCGATTTCATCAAGAAAAACATCATCTACAGGTTCGTTGTTCCAAGGGAAATCGCCTGCGACAACGGTAAACAATTCATGGGAGCAGCCATCACTGATTTTTTCAAACAATGGGGAATCAAAAGAATTGCTTCGACCCCCTACCATCCAAGTGCCAATGGCCAAGCTGAATCCTCAAACAGAATTATAATTGAAAATCTCAAGAAAAGGCTCGATGAGAAAAAGGGTCCCTGGCCCGAGGAGTTGCCGGGGGTGTTATGGGCCATGCGGACAACAGAGAAGAACAGCACCGCTGAGACTCCTTTTTCACTTGCTTATGGTATAGACTCCCTCATCCCTGTGGAAGTGGGCGAACCAAGTCTTCGGTAAGCCCACACCACCGAGGACACAAATCAACATGCTATGCGCATAGAATTAGATCTGCTCGAGGAGAAAAGAGAGCTAGCTTTTGTTCGGCTACTCACCCAAAAAAGGCAGATCGAAGCATACCTCAACAGGAAAGCCAAACTTAGAGATTTTAAAGTTGGCGACTACGTGCTAAAGGCCACAAATGAGTCAATGAAGGAAGAAAATGGGGGAAAGCTTGTTGCAAATTGGGAAGGACCTTACAGGGTCAAAGCGATCGTTGGGAAAGGGTCCTATCAAATTGAAGATCTATAAGGTGTGCCCGAACCCTTAAATTGGAACATCTCTAATTTGAAGCGGTACTACTTCTAATCAAGGTAAATATCCCTTGCTCATTTTTAAGATTTTTACCCATAGCCTCGAGCAGAACAAACGCTCCTAAAGGCATCGGTCGAAATGTACTAACTTGCTCCTCGTTTCATTTTGCTTGACCTTTTCAGGAAGCAGATTAAACATCTCCAGTGCCCGGGTCTTCATCAAGATTCGCACCCGAACACTGGGGGGAGTAAGGGACGAGTTGCAATCGAGGTCAAAAATGCGCCTCCCAACCGAAGACCATCTATTCGACGACCGGGGACTGTTACCCAAGGAGTAGATTTAGTACATTGTGATTTCGCCCGGTAGTGGCACATTGTTAATTTGTGTTTTTGAATTTTTACCCAAGGTCCGGTTCGACTTGGTTCCTTGTAAAAGAAAATTTCGGCTTGTTAATATTATCAATGAAATGAGCTTCATTCCATAACTTTATGTCTCTATAAATCTGCACTCCAAAGTTGCACTTTAAATGCATCGACTCGAGGACGAGACGTCATTCTAAGTTTGTATCGATTAAATTCAATCAAGTTTTGCAAGCAAGTTATTTATTCTAAGGTGTTCGGTACATGCAAAAACCAACACTTAAGATAAGAATACCAAGTCATTTCATTAATACACCCGAAGGCAGAAAGTATTTACAGCAAAAGGACCCGAAGGTCCGAAACATAAGCATAAAAAGCCCGAAGGCTGACAAAAGCAAAAAATCCTATCAGAAATCTAAGCCTCAGGAGAATCACCTCCATCCTCGGAGCTCCCCTTGGCATCCTCATCATCCTCCTCATCGTCATCGCCGCTCGAGGCCTCACTTGATGGGAGTTTCATCAATGATAGCTTGATCTTTCGCTGCTTTCACCTCGGCCTTTGCAATTTCCTCCTCCAAGTTGAGCTCGCCGGCGCGGCATCGCTTGAGCAGCTTCAACCGAGACTTAATAATGGCCTATTGCTTATCCAGATCGGCCCTCTTGACCTTGATCTTAGCTCTATTTTTATGATCGGCGATTTCATCTCGAAGAGCTTTGACCTCGGCCTCCCTAGCTGAAAGTTTGGAGCTCTCACCCTCCAACTTCTGGATATGGAGCACATGCTTTCTCAGCTGATCATGATGTTTTTTGGCCATCTCCTCGGCCTTGCTCTTTGCTTGAGTTAGCTCGGCATTCAGTCTCGCAGCTTCAGCCTCCAAACTCGAGCGTTCAACTTGAAAGCCATCACCAAGGGCCTTAATCTTCGCCTCGGAAGCGGTCTCGGCGTCGTGCAGATCAGGTTGGACTTGGACAATTTAGCCTTTAATGTTGCTATTTGTGCATTGAAGCTGTCTCTTTGCCTATCCCATGCACGAGCGACGCGCCGAACCTCTTCATCCCTTGAGGTTTCAACCTCGATAGCCCTCAGCGACAGAACAAAACTCTGAGCGAAGATCAACCAGAAAATCAAAGTCAGCCATGAACCGAAGACGAAGATAGAGGTAAAACTTAAGATAACGCTCAAGGACGATAAGATTTGCTCTGATAGCATTGGCAGCAATAGTGTTGTATAGTTGACCTCGGGAGAATTCTTGCAAGACCTTATCTTCCTCTGGGCCCAGCAAAGGCTTGAGGCTCAAGATGTCGGTTCGGCTGCATGCCAACAGATTGGAGGAGGTGGGCACCTCAAGCTTCCAAAAAGACTCCACCGAGGATGAAATCCTCGCGGGTTCGGATTGCGCCCTAACCGCGCCGGTGCCAGCCCCCCCTCGATGGCAGCACCGCCAGCCTCTCCAACCTTGGCCTTGCCTTGCATCTTGGCAACTGCCGCCTCGGAGCTATGTTCTTGGTCTTCGAAGTAAAAAAACTCGACCTCCCTATGAGCTAAGCCCTCGGTAGCTGCATTGTCAGGCTCGTTGATTAGCCCTCGGCGCCTTTCCACCGTTGTATCGGGCCGAGGTGAAGTCTCCACCTTGGTATGAGGAGCTACCGAACGAGAGGGCTTCTTTAAAACTGCCATCTTCCTCTTCACACCAACAAAGAGCAACATAAGAGAGTTTGAAACAAGGAAGCGAATAAGAATGGTAACCGGCGAGTTGATCAAAGGTGGTGGTTACCTTTGGAGGACCCTTGACCGGGGGGCCTTTTTGAAACTTTTGAAGACTTTGCAACCTTCAACTCCTTCAAGTCACCTGCCACCGAAGCAAGATTGTCATCTGACTCGGTTTCCTCTCCATCTTTCTTCTTCTTCTTCTTCTTCTTCTTCTTCTTCTTTTCATCTTTCTTTTTCTTGATTTTCTTTGTGTTGACAGCACGGTTCGGAAAACCTGATACCGAGGGGAAAGAAGTCAACAAAACGAAACCAAAAATCTGAAACAACACATCAGGCAAAACGTCACAAAAGAGCTTACCATGCCGTTTGCACTGCCAACCAAATTCGGCAACCATCTTCATCCATGTTCTTTCTGGGCGCTCACGAGCCCCAGTCATGGCTTTCACCCATTCAGTCAGTCCCTCGGGAGGAACGATGTCGACCTTATTGGCTAAGAAGCAACAATAAAAAAAAAATTAGCAAACGTGAATGATCACCGGGGAGGAAATAGAAACGAAGGGGGGTACTTACGTGTGTTGTTCCATCGCTCGGGGAAATCGGGCTCGGCAGACAGAACACTAGTCTCCAAAAGGACGTAGCAATCACTCCAGCCTCGGTCCCCATGGTCCTCGCTCTTATGGAGGAGCGCGTATTTGCCTCGGTTGTTCAAGGCCACAACCCCGGCCTTGTGAAAGTAGGGATAGTAGAGGGAGATGAGATGTTGCAAGGTAAATTCGACCCCGGCCTTTTTGCTCAGCCAGTCCATGCACTGAACAACTCTCCAGACGCCGGGGCCTAGTTGGGCCAAGCACAAATTGTAGGCTCGGCAGAAATCATCAATAATCTTGTGCACTGGAAGGGAGAAGCCGAGGGTGAAAGGGTAGGTATAAGCGAAAGAGAGCCCCTCAACGTGGTGGCAAACTCTGCTTGGTGGGTCGGGGATAACCACCTTCACCTCGGGCCCAAACTTGCACTCCCTCCAGACCCGCTCAATATGGGCTTGTGTTATACGGGTCGGTGTCGTGTTTACCGGTATGTTCCTATTCTTTTCCTCTTGGTCAACAGATTGAACCTGCAGCTTGAGGTCTTTGTTGTTGTCGAAATGAGAGGGGCTGATTTGATGGGGCTCGAGCTCTTGCTCGAAGGAAATCACCAGGCCCGAGGATCCCACTTCGGCGATGTTTCCCCTTTCACCCTCGCTCACGGTATCATCGCCCTCGGCGTCCTCATCTCTGTATGTGATGTCGTCAGCACCAGCCGCTTCCATGACGTCATCACCCTTCTCTAGGCTGACGTCCTCGCTCACAGCAGCGACGTCACGCCTAGCGCTTTCCTTTCGACGCCTAAAGCCACCAGCGCTAGAAGTCACATCTCCGCCCCCATCCGCCTCTATCACCTGCAGCGCCGGCACGGTGGTGATGAACTCGCCGCTGGAAATAATGGCGGCGTACTGCGCAATCTTTGCCCTTTCGCCGGAGTCACTCGAATCTTGCCTAGAATGAGTGGTAGACATGATTATGGCTTGAAATTTAGAGTTTTCTTAAAAGATAGAAATCGGTCAAAGTAGGTATGGAAGCTTTAGCTTTTCTCTTAACACTGTTGCTTACAGAAGTTGAAAGTGAGAAGAAGAGTTTGGTGGGGAAGTATGTATAGGTATGGAAGAAGCAAGTGGTGAGGCATCATCATTGTAACGTTGGGAGAAACAAAAAATACGGTGTGACCGTTCGAGAAGCCAACGGATGGGTGACACGTGTCAGTGAGAAGTGACCTGTAGAGACGCGAACCGTTGACAAAATTTGAAACGCTTGGATAAGATCAAGCCACGCCGCTTTCCCGCTAAGTTTCATTCCACTCCTCGGTGAATCTCACTCCACTCCTCGGTAACTTCGGTAAGTGACCGAAGAGTGAGGGGGACTATCTGTATTGGGTAAAAATCGGCTCGCGATGATTCGCCCCGGCCATGCAATCTGACAGCAACCAAGCACTTAACGAAAAGCCAAAGACCGAAGCAGATGAGTAGATCACCGAAGCCAGGCACCGAGGCTGTCACCAAAGGCGAGCCACGAGTTGAGCTCCGACGACGGTCACCTCGGTCAAGCAACAGGGCCCGACCGCCGAGGTCATCCATTTGCGCCTCGGTGAGTCCCCCCGGTTTAAGCGGCTTTGCAGCCCACTACTTCGCCCATTAACTTCACCCATGAATGCTGCAGACATGGGTTGGCCATGAAGAATCAGTGGAGAACGTGGGACAATACCTTGTACCTATAAATAGTACTTCATTTTGTATCATAGGGATCAAGAAATACATACTGAAACTCTGCCCAAATTTGTACTCACTACAATATATTGAAATCAAGTTATTCTTTTGCATTTACGCTTACTTCTCGCACTTATTTAGCTTTGATACGAAGTTTTGCTTATATTCAAATCCAAATTTGATTTGTGATCCTAAAACTGGTTTAGGCCATACAACAATGTTAATACTTTTAGATAACATATGATTTTATATTTGAAAAAATGATTTGGAGACATGTTGATTTACCCGAATTTTTACTTCATAGAATGCTTTCAAGTCTTTTCGAACATATTACTTGTGGCATTGGTCAATTTTCAAATTATATCGAGCGGGTAAAATTCCATCATAATAAATGTTATCAAATCGGCAACACTTAATTGTAATCTTTAAACAATGATCTCAGTGTTTCCGGTTCGGTAAGACATAAAAACAATTGAGCTTTCATGGCTGAACTTGCATTAACATTATTCACTATTTTTTGGGCGGGGACAATACGTGAAAACTGAGATTATTTTTGCACAACGAGTACAGCACTTAAATGAACAATGCTCTTATAAAGGGACATTTGGTGAAATTGTTTTGGCGTCTTCTAGTGCAGTAACAATCACTATCACAAATCCATCATCATCATCATCATTTCATCACACCAACCTAGGCCTAATTCAATAGTCCCAAATTAGGTCCACTTTTAAAGAAGCAACTCTCAAATCAAGAACTATTGAATTAATTATTCGATTAACATGGGTGAAGACTCATCATCAGCAGCAGCTAAATCCTTCTTCAGGAAACACTGGGAAGGATACACAGAGTTTTGGGCTGAAAGATTTTCATTCTTGGACAACTATTCAAGGTTCATCAAACGGGACAAGCCACTCCCTTCTTGGTCTGAATCTGATGTTGATGAATTCATTGCTTCTGACCCTCTTCACGGCCCCACTGTATTATCCCTTTTTCATTTCATTTAACTTTTTTCTTATCTGGGGTCCTCTTTGATTCGTCTGTTTTGATCTATACGTTTCTTGCTTTTTGAGTGTTTACTTAATCTATGTTATGATTTATTTTAGGTAATCTTTGTTTGATTTGTTTAATTGGTAGATATTCAATTGAGAAAATAGTTGTGCACCTTTTTATTTCATGATGGTGGTGTCCCGGTCAACTTGGACAACCTCGACTATTCCATCCGGTACCTGCTACCTAACTCTGTCTACCTAGGCTTAGGCAGATAGTTGGGTGCTTTTTATCTGATGGTGCTGTCTGGGTCAAGTTGCGTGCATCTCAACTATTTCACCGGGTACCTATGACCTCTCAGCGACACAAGTATGGGTTAACTCTACACACCTAAGCTTAGGCAGATAGTTGGTGCACTTCTTTTTTTTTTTTTTTTTTTTTTTTTGGCGGTGGTATTTGCGTCAGCCTGTGAGCACCTCGACTATTACACCATATCTAATATTTCATACCAACACAGTTAGCAAGTAAATCTGCCCACCCTAGGCTTAGGTAGATTGTTGGCACCTTTTTTGTGTGTTTTATTACAATTTGATTGGGTTCTTCTGTGATTGTAGCTATGTTGGGTGTGTATTCAACTTTGAATATGTATTTTTGGTTCTATAATCTTCAGTGTACTCTTTATGCTTTCTCTGGAATATGGTTTTTAAGTTGATTCATCACGGGCATGCATCTATTGCAAAATTTGAATGTATTTCTACGTTAGTATAAATTCATCGACTTGGAATACATCGACGGCTCCTTGTACTTGGAAATTGGAATGGATCTTCCAGGGGCTAAATGAATCGATGGCCCTTATTCTGCTGTATTTCATTTAGCCACATGTACAGAAGCTGTTAGCCTGTGACCTATTGAATACTTTAAAGTTTTAAATATATATCCATCAAACCTTTATTATCACATGGCAGATCATGTTCCCACCCAAAATTGAGTGCATACAGATAAGGCTTTTGCAAAAATATAGACTATATCCGCTGGTAAATGATGTTCCGGTCATTGTGTTCCTACTTATTTCAAACAGCAATGAATTTCCGGTCACTGCGTTCCTACTTTTTTCCTAATAACCATGATTTCCCTCCCATTCTCTTTTTCTAATTCTCCCTCAAAACATCATGCCCTACGCCAATGCGAAAGCCCAGTGCCCCAGCACCCCTTTCTCTCAAGCAGCATCAGTCTTGCCCTTTCAAAAGATATCAGTGATACCTGCACTCTCACGCCAACACCAAGAGCTTTTTTTTTTCTTTTCTTTTTTTCATAACGGTTGTGTTTGGGCTAGCTTGTGCGCACGTCAACTAATTCCACCTAATACCTGCTACCTCCCACCAGCAACAAGTAGCAGGTAAATCTACCCACCAAGGTTTGGATAGATGGGATGAAAGACCTAGTGTCTTTTTCGTTTCCGCTGGATTTGAGCCTAAGACCTCATTGTTCTCAACCCACTTTATTAACCACTAACATCAAGAGCTTTGTGTATATGGAATCTATATTGGTTATGCTCCAATTTTGGAAGCTGGGTAAATACAAGAAGAGGAGCCCAGCTGTGGACATAGAACATGATCAGGCCCTTCACTGTCTCCTTATAACTGTTTCGAGCATTTGCATTAATACTTATCACAAAAAAAGTTGATAAGGACACTTGTTTGACATATTGTTGAGATATAAATCCTCTGTTTCATTTTCTTTCCTCTTCTCCAATTCATGAAACAAAGAGGAGAAGAATTTTGGAAACTGTTGTTTGTTTGTCTCCCTTTCCCTCATTCCAAATAGTACGAGAGAAGGCAGGGAGAGGGGAAATGAAAAGAGAAGTGAACTTACAAAGGGCAACTACAGTTTTTATTTTATTTTATTTTTATTTTATTTTATTTTTTTTTGAGGTGGTAACATATGTGTGTTATTAATAGACAGTACATAGGTTGTACTGAAAACCATATTTACAAGTGGGCAAAAGAAAAGAGGGGAAAAGGAAAGAAAAAACTAATCTGCAGTCCTAGCAAGATTCTAGAATTTCTAGGAATGAGACAGGATCTTCTGTGTAATTCTGCTTATACCAAAAACAAAAAAGCAGAACACATTTAGTTTGATCTTCTGTAATGTACTGCTACTATCCTCAAAACATCTGCAATTCCTTTCTTTCCAGATTGTCCACCAGATACATGCGGGGACAGTCCTCCATCTATCTCTGTCCCTTGCTCCAACACCAGCTTCATCCCAACTAAAAAGAACTTCAATAATCTTGTTAGGCATTGTCCAGGATATGCCTCTAGGATTAGTAAAGATCTTCCATAACTGGTCTGTTATCTTGCAATGTAAAAATAGATCTTCCATCCCAGTTTTTAATATTTCTGTCAGTATGCTTCTGGTGGCTATCCCCTGTTTCTGTTAATTCTCCAGTCTCCTCTGCCCTCGATCACCAGCACAAAAAGAAGAGAAGTTGTCCTTGACCTGCTTATTTGCTTAATCCTTGTTCGGTTGTTCCTTTCTATATCTCGTTTTGAGCTACTGGGCATGGTCTCCAAACTAGTATTAATGTATTACCACAATTTGGAATGTTGGTTTAACATTTGTTCTGTGTGTGCATGCGCACATTTGCATGTTAACTGTTTATTGGTCAGTCATTGTGCGCATGATTGTGAATGAATTGGGGGGTGGGATATGTTGCCAAGGTTAAATAATAACAAGTTGCTTATTTTCCTCTTTTTTTCTTTCCTTTAATAATCCTACTGTTGCTTTGCTTTCTGTTTATCAGAAACCATTCCTCTATTTTCCCTTTGACCAATCAAGCTGACGTGTTATTTTTCACTCTTCTTTTCAGCTGAAGACTGCTAGGGAAGCAGTAAAGATTAGTGCTGTAGGAGGCATAATCGGAGCTGTTTCTACTGCAGGTGTTGCTTGGAAGTACTCCAGGAGCTTGCATGGTATGTAGAACCTGATTCCCTCTCCACATTGCTGTCATGCTTTTACCAGTTCTTTGCAGAAATGTTTGAGCTACCAGAGGCTCTAGGAATAAGTTATCTAGAGTTCTAGCATTTTTACATAAATGCTTTGGTAAATTTGATTTTATGAGAAGCTTTTGTCAAGTATTTTTCTAGTCGTTTGAGTGTGAAGTGCTATTGTCAAGATGTTCAGAGTAGAAGAACATTTGGTGTGTAAAGTTCTATGCTAGATATTGTCCCATATTGGAAAAATATCTTCATTTTTTTCTTGTCTTGTATGCATGCAGTAATCAATACGTCTTCCTTCTCTTAGGAGCCGTTTGTCCATAATTTCTTTTCTTTTTGTGCCAAAAACTTGTTTGTCCATAAAAAAGTGAAGTCTTTGGGGGAATCTTTAATAAATGAGTTTTTGGAAAAAAACAAAAAGTGATTTTTAGCACTTTTTCAAGTTTTTTCACAAAGTATTTTTCTCCCCTCATAAAACTGTAACTTTTTTTTCAAGCAAAATGCATGTCAAAACACAACTCCAATTTTAAAATACAATTTTTAACTCAACTTCAAAAACTCTTTTTCAAAATTTGGTATTTATGGCCAAACGGCTACTCAGATTCTCACATGGTATTAGAGCCAACTCTTGGCAAGTCTCCTGTCATACTTGGCAGTCTGCATTAAACTTTACCTATGAGCTCCAAAATCGGGTTACATGTGCAAATAGGTGTTGAGTTATGTAGTGTTGCATATCGGGTATAAAAGGTCATCCAAAGGAGTTTAATGTCTTGGCTCAATTTACCTGTTCCCTTAAGATTTTTTTGAATACTAAGTTCTTTTGCTGTTAGATGTCAGACATTCAGAACAGTGCCTATAAGACCTTAAATGTCAGGTCTCTTGAGATCTCTGAAATTCTCCATTGCTACATCACCATAAAACCCTTAAAAGCCCACTATTGCAAGTGTTTGAGCTATGAATTAAGCCTGAAAGCAGCAATATAGTTTCTAATCCTACTGCTCTATTATCTAGTGAAACTCGAGTTGTCCTACATCACATAAACTTCATCACCCCCTTCGTATCCTTCTTTCAGCTTCCATTCCATCAATTTCCCAAAGTGTGTGATCCATAAGAAACCTTCACATGTTATGATTTTTCTTGCTCTGTCCTTTACTACCTCTGACTTCATGCTTGTGGGCTAAAACGGACTGTTGTCATGTTCAAGTCTGTTCTGTGTTTGTCTACTGTTGAAGTCTATAAGACTATTTTCCCCAATGTGGCAATTTCCAATCTTACTTTTTTGAATTCGTATATCATCTTTGTCCTTCAGATGATGCACAGTAAGGAAAGACTGGATGCCCCTTATTATTATGTGCAAAGGTCAAACATAGTCAGCCTAACGAAAGTAAAAAATCTTTCATAGGTCGACACATAATTTTAATCATTACTATCCTTTTTTTTCAAAGTTGATACAGTTCAGGTTCTATACTTCCACTTCATCCTAGTCTGAGATTCAAAAACCCGATTTGATGTCTCTGCAACTTGTATTTGAACATATCCAGATGTCACCATTAATTTTGTGTAGAACACGAGACAGGGTGTACTAAAATTTGGTCATGACCAAGATTTTCTCATCTTAAAAGAGATTATTTCTTACAGACGGGGATTTGGGAGAGTTGTGCACAGATTAAGATGATTGATTTTGTTGCTTATTGATGTTCCATTTGGTAGGTACCGCACTGTCTTTGGGAGCTGGAGCTGTCTTTGGCTGGACATTTGGACAGGAAGTTGCCAACCACTGGCTTCAGCTATATAGGATGGACACTATGGCTGCTCAGGTTAAATTCATGGAATGGTGGCAGAACAAGGTTGAGGGCTAATTTCGCCTGTTATCCCAGCTCAAAGGACAGTTTTAAATATTGGGTTTTGGTGTTAAATGTCAATTAACTGTGTTTTCAAGGAATAAGAATCAGTGGCAGTGTTCAAGTTGTAACGAGTGACTTGGCAATTTTCGTATTCAAGTGGTGTCCATCTATGGGATTGGTTGTTTTCTTTCCCTACTGATTGTTTTAACTTCAAAGAGCTTGTAGCTTCCCCAACTAATGAAGAAACTATCCCTTTGTCAATTTTGTTAACTTTCGCGTCTGATGGTTTTTCCCAATCTTTTTTTCCCAATCAACTAATGGAATAACTTTCTCGTTATATTTATCACCAAGTTGAGTGTGCAAATTGGGATCCTATAAGATTCAACAGGAGAGGCCCTGACTTCTCCCATCTTTTCTTTGTTGATGACTTAACTCTTATGGCTAAAGCTAAAATTAAGTCGACATTAGCCATCCGTCAGAGTTTTAACCTTTTCTGTGACATGTTAGGGCAAAAAATAAATTTTACAAAATCCAAAATAGTATTTTACAAAAAACTCTCGCAATGACATCAAGATATATATGTCTTCTTTTTTCAATATCAAAATCAGTGACAGCTTTGGGCAATACTTGGGCTTTCTTACAATTCATTATAGCCCAAAGGCCTCAGACTACCAGTTTATTGTCGACAAAATGAGAACTAGATCATCAAACTGGAAGACCAAAACTCTAAACATGGCCAGGAGGGTGATCCTAGCCTCATCAATTCTTAATAGTCCAAATCATGTGATGTAATATTCTCTTATCCCAATCAAAACTCTTAATCATATTGATAAAATTCAGTGCAATTTTATATGGGGCATAATAGATGACAAGAGAAAAATGCACTACATAAGCTGGGATGTTGTGACTAAGAATAAGTTCAATGGAGGACTTGGTCTTAAACAAGCCAAAACTAAAAATTTGGCCTCCTAATGAGCCTTGCTTGGAGATTGATGAATTTTTCAAATAATCTTTGGTCCTAAACTCTTATTAAAAATCATTGTGGTCCTAATAATAAAACCAAAAATTTCTTCATTTGGCGTAGCATAATGAAGGTCAGTAATCTTTTCAATAGAGGCGTGATGTGGTTAATCAATACAAATTTCAATATGAATATATGGCACACTAGATGGATCCCTAATGTTCAGTGTCTTAGAGTGAGGTTCAAAGACCTCTTACCATATATGATTGTAATATCAAAATTATAGATCTTTGGGAAAATAATTTCTGGAACCTCTTTAAATTATCTATTGATCTTCCCGATCACATTAGGAACATGATCCTTACAACTGATCCTACTTATAAGCTCAACCTTTAAAAAAAAAGGTGGTAGGCCGACGTTGAACGCTTCAACTTGGCCACTGAAGAAGGAGCTGTCCCGTAATAAAATCAGTCGTTGCTGATACCTTCTTCTCGGTTCCTTCTTCCACCAATTTTGATGTCCCCACTTGGTCTGCTAATAGTAGTGGTATTTTTAGCACCAATTCAATATATAATCTAATGGAGAATCATAACAGAATTTACATAGATTTTTCATGGATTTGGAGGTTAAAAGTCCCTCAAAAGATTAAGTTCTTCTATTGGCGTTGTCTTCACAACAAACATCCAACTCACTCTTACCTCAGTCATATTGGAATTAATATTGATAAAACTTGCAAAAATTGTCACAACCAAGAAGAGTATAGTATTCATATTTTTTTTCAATGTTCTGTTGCTCAAAAACTTTGGGTGGATTTAAATATTCTTATAGACGTACATGGTTCAAGCAGCTACTGGCTGGTAACTCTTAGTAATTTTGTTTGCACTCATAATCACAATATTATAACGTAACACGTTTTTGTATCCTTTTGTGCTCGGGAGCATTTGGATTACTAGAAACAACAACATATGGAACAAGACCATGAACTACATCAGTGAAAAAGTGGTTAATGATCGTGCAATCGAATACAAATATTTAACTAGTAAAGAAAGCTTCATCCATAGGACTAGAAATATTGATATTCGGTGGCATACACCGCCCAAGGAATGGTTTAAACTAAATACTGATGGTGCTTTCAAACAAAGAAAATTGCAAGGCGGTCTTGGTGCTGTTATACGAAATAAAAATGGTGATTGAAATTTTGGGTTTTATAATCTCACCCATGCAAACTCACCAATACACACCGAGTTGTTAGCCTTAAGACACGGTTTACAATATGCAATGGAGCTCAAGTTACAACTGATGGAGATAGAAACAGATTCAACAGAGGTAATACACATTTTATGTCGAGATTATCCTACTTACACCTCTATTATTTGTAATTGCAGGTTGTTAATAGAGAAAATGGGAATACCGGTGTTCCGACATAATTTTAGACAAGCTAATGGAGTTGCACACTTTTTGGCACAAAAAGCTATCAACAAGGGTAGATTAAATAGTCTTGTTAACTTAGCGACTCCTCCTACTACATTACATCATAGGCTACTGGCGGATATAGAGGAAATAATAGGTGTTAAAACTATTTTTGATCAAGTTTGTACTAATCTCACCGGTCTTGGCAATCAAAATGCTTTGAGAAGCATCACTTTGGATTGTAACATTTTAAACTAATAAAATATAAGTATCTAATTTTTCAAAAAAAAAAAAAAGTTTGTTTAAGCTATACACTCCTTTATATACACTTTTGAAAATAATGATTTTGAGAACCTCATCTCATAATTTAAGAAGAAAAACAAACATGCACAATGCTCTCAATGCGTAAATATAAGAAATATTGCCTCTGTTTAAAAAAGGATGAACATATTTCCTTTTTAGTCTGTTTAAAAAAGAATGACCTCTTTCTAAATTTGGAAAGAAATGTTCACTTTTACTCATCTCTAGATAATTTGTAGCCACACAAATATCTATAACTTATTTTAGACCACAAGTTTCAAAAGTCTTCTTTCTTTATTAAACTCCGTGCAAAGTCAAATAGGTTCATCTAAAGTAGAATGGAGTGAGTAGTTTCGTAGAACATTTATTCTCATCAATTCTAATTTATACAATGTTATTTATAGTAAGAAATTTAAATACTTTCATCAACTATGGTAAACTGAATTTGCAACCACACTAGTTTAAACAAAAATGAACAAGGATAATTAATACTATTATTTAATCATTATTTCTTTTTATCAAGTCCTAATTACAGCGGCAACCAAACTAATAAAAGCAATAAACATTTTTTTTAATATCCACGAATTTCAGAAGCTTAGAGGACATAAACCTAACTTGACATCTCTGTGTCTCAAAAAATCGATGTCAGGCCCCTCAATGGAAGAAGAAGAGAATGCGGCTGAGCTCAAAATTGGTGATGGTAATTATTACATCTTTTCTACTGCTTAACTTTGTTTTAAATGTTTTTTCAATTAATGTAAAAGATACTATTTAAGTGTAGGGGAATTAGATTAGTTTACTCAATTCATCGACTATCGGAAACAGCCTTTTTACCTCTTCCAAGTTAGGCGTACATGTAGTTGTCGTTGTTGTAGTAGTAGTGATTTTATTTGGAAACGGAGAAATCATAGTGGCATAAGGTTTGGAACTTGGTTGGTGGCCCCTATATCTTTCTCCACTTAAATACTAGGTTTTTGTGTGGGCTAGTGTTTGAGATATGTGAAATCTAGGATGACTTTACAAGATTGAGAGGAGGGGAGGCACTATTGTCGGTGGATTGGCCAGTTGTTACCTATCCGCAGAGTGTGGGACTGTAGGGCTCTGAAGGAGGTCAATGTTTCTAATGTGACGCTAGTGGCGGCGCTAGGAATTTATGCTTGGGGATTTGAGAAAATGCCAGAATGTCATAGTTGGAATTTGAACCTTTGAGGTTGTCAACAAAACGACTTATGAATTCCCTGTACCACTACACTAGAATCTTCCCTTACATCTAAGGAATTCAACAGTTTATATTAAACCAGAAAAATTTGTTTTGCCCTTTTCCAGAGTATAATTTTCTGTTGAATCCTCTTGCCTCCGCCTAGCTCTGCCCCTAATGAAAGCTGCTTGGAGTGTCATATTTATGGATGACAATTTTAGGAATCGAAGAGGAATGTTTGTCAGGTGGTGCTTCTTGAGTAAATAGATGGGAAAGGATGTTGAAGACATTAATCCATTGGTAGGTGCTGATGGATGGAGCTTGTGCTGAATCTTTTTGGCCTTTGCGTGGTTATGCCAAAATCTGTGAAGGCATATCTTGGGCCTTGAAAGCAGAAGAGAGGTGAGGAGGAGAGCTAGGGAAATCTCTCCCTGAAAGTAATTATGTGGAGAGAAAGAGAAGAGCTGTCATGAAGATACTCTGCTAATTGTTGCCTATCTGTGAAATTTATTTTCTGAATCCTTGTCCCCACTAAAGCCTTAAGTTAGTTATAAACTAAAAGATGATTCGTCACTCACATTTTCAATCAGCCAGATGGAGGGAAGTAGTTAATTTTGTGTCCCCACCCTTTGATTCCCAATCATTGAGAAGAATGTAGAGCCTCTCTCCCTCATCATCCCTCCACCTTTACTCCAATTACTCATTATAGAAGTTTGCGTAAAGTTTGTAGTCCCTTTACTGTTTGTATGCATACAAACAGAATATCTCTTGATGAATTCAGCAACTTTTGTTACTTTGGTTGCAGAGTTTTTGAAGGCCAAATGTCTGATGAATTGTGAAGTTGCATTGATTCTTGAACACAAGTATGAACAGATTCAGCAGATGTCTGATGATCCAACAAATCAGGTTTCACAGTATGTATATAAATCTAAATGCTAAGGTTTTGTCATTAAATGCTCAAAATTGTCATTCTTCAGTGGATTCTTTTAAATATGCGAACTGGATATTACAAAATAATTGGTATTCTGTCCGAGATCCGTAAAGAATAATTTTCTGTGTAGGTTCTCTACTCTTTTGGTATACAGGGTTTTTCCTTACACATCAACTAAAAGTATTACCTCATGCCAACGACTTGGAATTTTCATGTGTATATTGGCAAGATGCAGTGAGATTTTCTTAAGAGAAACTATGCTAAACTGATGTTAAACTACAAACCCCCCCCCCCCCCCCCCCCCCCCCAAAACCCCAAAAAAAAAATTACATTTCAAAAAGGGAGCAGTTTAAGGAAGTGGTTTTACTCTTTCAACATCTAAGTATGTGGTTGTGACTTGTGAAGAGATAATGTATGCTTTGCTATCACATTTTTAAGTTTGATTAATTATGGTTACCTTTGTCTTCTAGAGTATTTGAAAAGTCACTGCAATACGTGAAACGTTTCAGTCGGTACAAGAACCCTGATGCTGTTAGACAAGCTCGAGAGTATCCTCCTACCTGTGCCTTATATATAAAAACTTCAGTATCTAATTTGACATTCATGCATATGTGAACATACAAGAACAGTCTTTATAGAACGTAGACCTTAACCTCAATTCAGGATCCTTAGTAGGTTTCCACTTGCTGAATTTGAGGTAAGTATCCATTTATTTTCTTTATAAGTACTTCATACATATACTTCTGTTTATATCTTCATGGATACTGCAGCTTATAAGTTTGAATACTGTGCAGCTCTGTGTTCTGGGGAATCTTTGTCCAGAAACCGTTGAGGAAGGTATTGCCATGGTCCCATCCATCAAGGTACTCATGCGTGATCTTCGCTCCACCTTAGTTGATTTATAGTACAAGCATATCATTCCCTGTCTCCACTGCCTGTGTTAGCTTATTTTGTACCCCCCCATCTTGTTCTGATCTTTTTTTTGATGACAAGGGAACCCGCAGCCGCTACCCTTCGGGTGCGCTCTGGGTAAACCCCGCTCCTGATGCAATAGCCTGCAAACCACACAGGAGAGGTAAACCGCACTAGGCAAGCCCTGTGCGACAGGCTCAAACTGAGAAGGCCGTTGGCAAGGGGGTTTGAACCCAAGTCTCCCATGTGGGAAACCACTTGCTGAACCAACTCAGCTACCCTTGCGGGTAGCTGTTCTGATCTTTTTCTGAGAAAAGGTTACAAAAATTGAGTTCTGATCTTGTTGGGGCGTTCGCTTTTACTGAAGCCCCAGATAATTGTTTAACACTCAGTTTACATGGCCAAGTATGGCAGATAATTCAGCTTGAGATAATGACCAGCTAATTCAAATTTGTCATCATGTATGTATAAGCCAGTCAACTCCTTGAGTCAACTCGATGTGTTTCTTTTGGGATATATATGGGTTAAAAATATATGAATTACTATCTGACATAAGTGAAATTATTTTACAAAAAAAAAAAAAAAGAATTTTGACAAGGATAGAAAATTAATGAAGCCATGAGTTTTACTCAAACCCCTGCATGTCGTGTTTTAAACATTTTCCCAGATGGTTCCCTTGGAGAAGGGTTGGGGGGGGGGGGGGGGGGGCGGACCCATTTGCAAAGTAAGCTACCAGGCTTTTGTCTGTGGCAGGTCTCTACACATACAAATATGGCTATTCCTCCAAGATATTGACAGGCAGAAACATAGGAAACACTGAAATCTATATATTGGAGTAGTACAAACTTCCAAGGAGCGGGAAAAGGCAGATTCTGCAGAATAAAAGTCTATATTTGACTTTCAAATAATTGGAAAACAAAAAATTGTTACTGGAAGATTACAAGTCCAAAGCAAAGCTCATTTTTCTAATAACATCTTTCAGCCTTATGGTGAACCAACATTTTTAAGTGGAGAAGGGTAGAGGGGTGGACCCATTATCCACCAAGTTTCGAACTTTGCGCCACTATTCCTTAGGAATTTCTCGGTGATAAGAATGTCTTTTTCCCAAAATTGTAAATTGTGGACACTCCATATTGAAAGAAATTCTTCAAACTAAATAAGATTATTGGTCTTTAAAATTGCTCTGAACCTATTCTAGCAACTGCATATCCTCCCAGCCTAATCCCAGTTCCGGTAGGGGGGGTGGTCTTTCTTGTTGTTTGGGCCAGTAGGTTATTACTGTTCATTCCTTTTGTATCTCTTTTTATCAAACTCGGGCTAATGAACATCCTTCTCGTGCTTGCAGAATAGAGGTCGCGCACTTGACGAGGAAGCAATTGAGAAAATGCTAACTGACCTCTCTCTTATAAAGAAATTTGAATAGTCTGATTGTGATCGTCTTACTAATTTGAATGTCTGCATATGAATTTGTAGCTATCTTTCTAAAGCAAGGGAACAACTGTATGAAACTGTTGCTTCTTAGAGAATATCCTTCTTCTTGCTTGTTAGTGCTTGACAAGATAAAAAGTTCTTTTCTTAAATGTCTTGCTGTTTGTTCTTTTTAACCAGTAAGCTTCCAGGCATGTACACATATGCTCGGCTTCCATGTCTATGTACTTTCCAGAGCAGTTCTGTGCAATGCAGATCATGCTCGCATCTGTTCTAAAACTTAGCTGCTGATTGACAAAAGAGAAAAAAGAACAAAAGGCCTTTTTTTTTTTGTTTATAGTTGATGTCGTAATACAAAATATTGTCGAAAGTATAAGTTAGTCAAAAAGAAGACAACCTTTCCCTACAGGTATACTCTTCAGCTAGTACGTACCTGACTTGCTTGCACATAATAGCAAGTTTAATTTAGCATCTATAAATTTATAGACTCAGTGGTTTTGAGGTTTTTAATTTATTTATGGGTTATTAGTGTGTTGATACCATATGAGATCAAGATGCATCAAGAAGCGCAAATGTTGATCTTCCTGTACTCAATGTTGATTACTTGATTATCTCAAGAAAGGCAAAAACATGTTCTTTTTGCAGCTTTTAGCAGTGGACAAACAACTGTTCAAGTGATGCAATAAACACATGTACAACAGAAAATAACATGACAGAAATTTAGCTAGGATTATCGACGATATATACCTAATTCAGGGACTAATTAACTGCATATAGAGATCAACAATATCAAATTAAGTATAAAATTGTTTTGTTGTTTCATATTTTAAAGGGTTGTACCCCCTTACGAGATATACCGAGGATCAAACCCTATGTAATTCTTTACCTATAGAAGAAGCTGCTCATCACTTGCTTTTCTTCTTCTAAAAGTCACCAGTTCATTAAATATACCCAAGTAAACTCAGAACTATCAAGCATGGGACGTGTTTTCCAGCTTCGTTGTTTCTGAGTTTGTCTAAGAATTAGATTTTCCATCGAGCAGTTCTTTTATTTAAAAACAATCATCGTCTGTGCTAGCAGCTTCCATCCAAAGGCACCCTCATATCAAATAAATGGGAGTTCATAATTACAATAGTCCATTGTTGCTCGTTCCATCTAAAGAAAAAAAAACTCTTTTATTCCACGGAGCTACAAATTACTAGTGGAACTCTCAACTTCCTTCAACCAAATAACTTTGTATAACAAATTTCCCTTGTACATTAACTTATTATCTTTCAATTACTATTAGAAAGTCGATAATTATAACCCTAATGCTAAACTTCAGAATGTTTATAATCATAAGCCGTAGTCGATTCTTAAGTCTTAACAAGTACGAGTAAACTTTGGCACTGAGATACATAGCGAACAAATTAAGACTACAACATCAACGTCAATATTGGATCAACAATTACAAAAGATTAAGTTCCCCAGTTAAAAATACAAACTTAAAACAATTTCACCATCCGGGTTAGAAACTTATGAGACTATTATACAAATTGCAGTACAAAAAAATAATATCAAGAACTCTCATTCCTTTCAAACTAACATCAAAGTCTACTTTCTTCTTATATTTTCTAATGCATCTTCCCCGCTTCTTTTTCTCTTTGGCTCAGTAAAATTCAACTTGGCTTTCCCAATCTCTCAAACAACTGTTTTTCCAACATATGTCTTTTCTTGTTATCTTCATTGATCATCTTCACAATTTCTCTTTCTGCATTCAAACTGTCGTCGAAATCTACGGTTCGTTTTATACTTGCTATAGCAATCCTGGCTGCCTCTCTATGTTTTTGACGTTGCTCTTCTTTTTTCTTCTTCATCTCTTGTTCTAATAGCTGCTCCGATTTGAAGATCATGGTAGCGAAACGTTTTTTCAGCATGGCTGCTCGGAGTTGTTTGTTTTCTGTTTCATATGAACCATCTGAAACCTGAGCAAAGTTCCTCTTACGAGAGCACCCCATCTCCATGACTTTGGGGCCGAAGCCAACTCTTGGCTGAGAGTTGCAAAGCATTTTTACCAAACTGTAATAGTAAACTATAACTTCTCAATGTATGAAAAAATGGAAGTATGCAGGCAGAAAATTTACTGAAGTGTGTTATGAATTTATATTGGTAAAATTATCCCAATTCATATAGGAATAGGCTGGAAACGCCTTAACTTTTTCCCTAAGTTTGTTAAACTATTAATGTATAAGTTGTGCGTGCAAATCAAATATGGTAATTTCTAATATGAAGGGGAATCGTGTAACTATACTTGGTTTCTTGATGAGGAAGGTAATTCTCATATTAACTGATGGTTGTTGTTATAACATGTATCCAAGAATTGAAATTATACTAGTGATCTCGTTTGCTTAACCATCTTATTTCTATGTTGTACTCCTCCAAATTTTTTGGTGGGGCGGTGCACATAAAACTTAATAGAAAATATACTGTTGGAGATATGACAACTCAAATTATATTAGAATTTACACACCATTAATGTTAAAGAAAAAAAAAAGGGTTACGCTGTCTTGCTTTTGTTTATTGTAGTAGATAATGCATCTTAAATTAGAGATTATAATTTCAATTTTATACAAAAGCTTACATGTAAATAAAATTTTGATGACTTGATAGTGTAAAAATTATTTACGATGTACAACATATCTTGTCAAAAACACTAACAACTTTTAATATTGTGCAATTATTTTTTAATCAATGAGATAGCTTCATTAGAATCAATATTTATTTCAATCGGTAAATAGTTGTAATCTTCCTATTTTTAGGCCGTCATTGAAAAGAGAAGTTCAGAGAGTATGCTATCATTCTTGAGGGCATCTCCAATCTTGTGCACCATTTTTTTGCACTAAAATAGTGAATGTATCAAAATGGTGCAAACTAACTCCAAATCATTGCACTATTTTTTGCACCAAAAAGAATATTCAATTATATTCTTCTCTCTCTCTCTCTCTCTTCTATATTATATTTTTTTATTTAAATTTTATTTTTTAATTTCATAAAATAAATCCTTTTTTTTTTTACATATTTATCCATGTAGTTCATAATCCGTTGTTATATAATCATTTAATATCAAATTATTTTATATCATTAATTTTAAATAATATAAATTGTAAGTAAATATTATAAAATATTAAGACATTCCAAAAGTAAGATGTAATATTGTAAGAAACTCCAAATTTAAGATGTAGAATTAATATTATAAAATATTATATAAAAAATTATTAGGCATATTAGGAATCTAAATGTAAAAGTTTAAATTTAAAATATATTAAAATAAAAGTGTTATATAATAAAAAAATAAAATAAAGTATTAATGAATAGTAATGTCGTAGATGAATAGGTATATTAGGTCTAAATGTAAAAATTAAAATCTATATGTTAAATTAAAATTTATATAATAAAAATAATAATAAAATAATATTGAATAGTTTTTTATGACAAGGGAACCCGCAGCCGATACTCTTCGGGTGAGCTCTGGGTAAACCCCGCTCCTGATGCAATAGCCTGCAAACCACACAGGAGAGGTAAACCGCACTAGGCAAGCCCTGTGCGACAGGCTCAAACTGAGAAACCGCACTAGGCAAGCCCTGTGCGACAGGCTCAAACTGAGAAGGTTGTTGGCAAGGGGGCTTGAACCTAAATTTCCCATATGGGAAACCACTTGCTGAACCAACTCAGCTACCCTTGCGGGTAATAATATTGAATAGTAATGGTGCAAGTGAATCGTGAATTTGGTGCAACGCTACTAATGCACCAAAATGAAGTAAAAAATAGTGCAACATTGGAGTTCCATTACACCATTGCTATTTTGGTGCAAGAAATGGTGCAAGGTTGGAGATGGTCTGATAATTCCATTTGGATTATTGAATACTAGAGGCCACGGCCCGCGCTACACACGGATGCTCGATGTCATCTCGCCTAATGCTATTATTTGTGGTGTGTGGCAGCTACAAAACTACCAAAAAGTCGAAAATAAAGTGAAATCATGTTTCATCCTATGTGCATTCATTTTGTGGAAACAAAGTTGTACAAGATGACATGAATTTAAAATACAATAGATAGGGCAATTTCTATCCATGAAAAATTAGTTACATAATGGACAAAGAAGATTTAGTTACATAAGTCCCCCTTTTCTGGTAGTGTTTGACAAAAGAATAAGAAATTGTTGTCCCATCGACATGACCACTTCTGAAATTTAAATGAAGGTGAAACAGAAGTTAGACCTATCTACGTGAGAAGACAATTTAGTACTTAAAAGTTAGAATTCAGAATAATGTTACCTTCGAGTAGCGTTTTGGAGGAAACCACGTGACATAAGGTACGTTGGTGGTAGTATTTTTTGATTACTTGCAGACCATAACTTATGTTTCTGAAATAATAGTTCACCTACAATAGAAAGTACAAAATAAAAGCTTAAATTTGTGAGTTATGTTGCAATTTTGTAATATTTCTAATTTACTGTATGATTGAACTTCTGAAATTGAAAAATAATAGTATGTAAACCATTAAGAAAGTGTGGACACTTACCATAAACTAAAACCATGTAGACCATCCACTATATCAATCAATTCAGGACAGATGGAATTACCACCCTAAGCAGTAAGTAGAAATGGGGTTGGACCAAGTGACTTTGAGCCCCTTGCAGTTGCTTTTGCGCCTCTGTCCGGCCAAATCAATACAATCAACCAGGGAAGAATGAGTTCAAAGAGGTAATGTTTCAAGGAGTATAATTGCTGCTAACGCATTCCTGAACCAAAGCAAACAACATTTCAATTTGGATAGTCCAAATGTAACTTGTTTACAACAGTTTTTTTATCATCAAAGACAGAGTAAGAGCTCTTGATTCTGTAAATAATGACCTTACAGTACAAGTCCAATCAATGAAACTGTACATCTTCACAAAGATGTTCCCAGTCAGAATTTTCCTTTCAAACTCAGTCGTTACATTCAATTACTTCTAACATATCTTTTTAAGTTAAACTCTCTGGATGCTCTTTAGAAACCACTCTCGATCAATACAAAATAAAAATAATGAAGATGTCTTTCTTGAAACTAACACACATCAACAAATCATTAAAATTAGATAACTCTAAATTGTTGAAGCTACTTTTCACTCATAAATATAATTTCATCCCACCCATCACCGCCTCACAAAAGAAGACTTCGTTGATCCAACTGCACATATAATTTGCCTTTCGCATCACCGTCAAATTGTGTATCTATTTCAGTTATGATTTCAATTAGGAGTAACATCAGTATAAGAAACTTAAAGATGGAGCTCACCTTGGTGATTAGATTGACGAAATATTACGAAGTTGGATATCCTTAATTTTTACAATAGCTTTTGTAAGAGGTAACATTCCTAACTCTTCTGAACAGGATCGGTCTTCTTGGAGAACTGCATATAAATTATTACATGCAAGGCCAGAGTAAACATAAAAGTGCTTTCATAGTTACAACAAAAACGAACAGAAAAGAGTACTTTTTCTTTTAATTATAAATTGTAACATTAGAAGAAAAGATAAAACTTATCATGAATTGAATAGTTTGATTTGTTAGGCCAACTCGCATTTACTTCAAAGCAAAACAACAACAAATTTGTTTCCGACCCCAACAAACAATCAAGGTAACATTAGAATTATCAAAACAATTAGCAGGGGATTATAAAAAACAAATGACTGGTCATATGCTTTTTGACTTTTGAGGGCTATCGCCTCAGAATTAGTATAGTATATAAACAAAATTTTGGACAGACAGTAACTGAGCTTACCAACAGTGTTAAGGGGTCAAAGAACCAAACATGCATACCTGGAAAGATTAATGAAAATTATTAAAAAGAAAAAGTCAACAATTAAGAATGAGTTATAGAAACATGTATCCAGAAGATATTGACAAATCAACTAAATTTGAGTTCAAAGAAACTCCAATCAATTCATAGAAGCAAGAAAAACATAATATCCAATTTCCAAATAAACAAAAGTTTAATCTTTTTACATGACGTAAAGTTAGACCATTGTTCTAGTAGGAAAATCAATTTACGGTCATACATTATGGAGTATAAAAAAAGATTTTGAAGTTACAGAAAATTAGCCAAAAATATACCAACAAATTGAGCTGCATGCATGTTAGGAAGCAAATTTCAGATTAAAACACACTGAAATAAAAAATCTAATTTCAATTTAAAATTTAAACTTGGTGATGGAGTTACCAATAATGCAGAAAGAGGCCAATAAACATGAAAAGGAAACAGAGAACTTTTTACTTTACCTTGCTTGCAATAATCTCAAAATGAGAACTATGAAAAGGAACAAGGCATATTGAGCGAAAGTGAAAGAACAAATGGTATAGGAAGACTCCAGAATTTCAAGTGAAATTATAGAAACAATCTTTATGACAGGTGTCACCAAAGTGAGCTTTTGGTCGTCCACACTACTCACATTTCTATATATACTAGATGAGCTCTGCCCGTGCACAGCACGGGCCCAATATTGTAAAGCGTGATAATTTTCAATATCACAATTGCTTTAACTTACAGATGTACACAGTAATTAAAACAGATACATGATATAATCAGGTGCAACAGTTTCCAAGTTCATAAGTTCACAACACGTCTGCAAAGCCCCATTTAATACATATTACATATTTCCACCGATAAGAGTTCAATTTACATACATATCTGCTATTTACATATCACTAAATCCATACTGATAAAGTGTAATCCAGTCATCATCTGCCGATAAGAGTTCAATTTACATACAACCTGCAAACACTATTTGTTATTCTTAGTTATACTTATGTAAAGCTAATGAGAATTAATAAAGAGTAAGAGCAAAAGCAACAGATCTGACATGGCTTTTTACAGGTTGTTCGTCATAGATTGTTGCTTCTACTTCAGATAACATGTTCAAGTATCGCCTTAGATTCTGTGAAATTTTAAATATCGCAAACAATGATTTAGCTAAGCAATATTTGAATGTATATTATAGCAAAACAAAACACAAAGCAATAATTTTCTCATCACTTTGTACCCGTTCATAGATCAAGGTGCGACAAACCAAGTATTTTTTTCCAACAGAAAAAAGTAAATAGTGTACATAACCAAATTAAGAAAAACTAAAGAATAAAGAAAAAAGCAAAGTTGATGTATCAAATAGTTGGATATGAATGAGTAAATCCCCACATTTGAGATAATCTACAACTAAAATGAAATTAAGTTAGTGTATATAAGTGAAGAGACAGATGTAATAGAAGTATTCAATTTATTGGACACGTAGGTAAAAGTGAAGAAACTGAAATTTCATACAAATAATGAAAAATTCTGAAAAACAAAGAAAGTGGTCCAATGGATACAAAATATCTGAGGATGTTGTTTCATTTTTTCATAACATTCTGCAAAATTGGTTCCATAGAAATCTCTATCTGCTTCCCTCATAATTAAAAATGACATTGTATAATATAAAAATGTTACCATCCTGTTAATCATTATTCACATGGATTAGGTGTTGTTGTTCAAGTGACTTGCAAGGTCGATGACAAGAAATAGTGGGTTATGGTTACACTAAGATCAATGGAAAATTTAGTATCACTGTTGAAGGATTCGACTATGCCAAATATGGAGCAAAGGCATGCAAGGCAAAACTCCACAAGGCTCCAAAAAGATTTAAAGTGTAACATTCCTACTAACCTTCATTCGGGTATTAAAGGACTAAGTCATTTTCTAACTGTGTTTCAGCTACATTGCAAGTTTGATTTAATTAAGCAAGAACATAATATAAAAATATTTTTGTTAGTCATAATTTCATTAACTTCTTATTATTCTTTTTATTCAAATGGAAATTAAAGATTCCATAAGATTCATAAGTACAGAATCAAACCGTTCATTTAGCCATAATATTTAAAGTTGATCTTTACTCAGTTTTGAATCAGACGAAGCAAAAGTACAAAAGACAGAAATAAGTAGAAATAGAAGAAAGAGCCAACATGATAATGTAATTAGGTGACAGCAGATAAAAAAATAAAAAGAAACATAATCAGGATTACACACACTGATGAAGTCACTTCCAGGAGTGTGATTGGTAAACTATTACTACTTAGTTTTTCAGTGGAAGTTATCAGAACTATAATTTCGTATAAACTAATTATAGTAATTTTGTTCATTTTATGCTTATCTATCATACATACTTTTAGGATTAGCACAACACTAAGATATGGTAAAAGCAATAATTAAAAATCTAATCAACTACAATTACCTGTAGAAGCAAAAAAAGCAGCACCAAAAATATTCTTTGAAGGCAGCAAAAAGAAACAGCAGCACATGAGACTTCTGCAGCGTCCAAAAGTAGAACCAAAGGTGTCTTTGGCAATGTCCGAAACACATCCAAAATACAGCACCAAAAGTACTCTTTGTAAGAGTCAAAAACAGCGATAAAAGTTCCATAACTACAGAAAAAATACAGTATAAAAAGTTGAATATAATACCAGAAATTTCATGAAAATAGAATAGCTAATGACACCCAATGAAATAACATATTAATGTTGAAGGTTTATTGTACATAATATTGTAAAGTGTTCAATTACCTTTCAGTGTTTCTTCAGAGGACCTCTCTTTTCCATTTTGTCTTTATTGGTTGATGCTGGCATTGAAAGTTGTGCATGCTCTTTTTCATTATAAGCTAATATGGACAGCTTTCCTGAAGACAACTTTTTCACTTGAATTCGTAATGTTTTGCCACTTAGTTGCTTCTCTACATTATCAAAGGGCAACAGTTGTTTCTGCAAAGTAAAGATAGTTTGTTATCAAGTAATGTAAACTAACTGTACAGTAATTATTTCCATATATTTAAAGGTAATAAGAACAAATACCTTGACACAAAAAATGTCGAAAATTTCTTCCAATGTGAGGGAAAACAGTTTATGTGCTGGTTCATCAGAAATGATAGCTATTGCAGAACCACTTTTATCAGTGACTGTAATATTTAACTCACATCTATTGCAACATAGGGTTAACTTTAGTTAGACCAATAGTAGAAAGTAGATAAACTGAAGAAAACTATCAACAGAATGGAAAACGTAAATCCGAGAAAAATTCATAGATTTTGCTCACTAAGTTAAGCAAAACACATATATTTAGTGCATCATCTTTGAAATTGTTTATATTATACCTAACCTTGATTTGTTATGAGTTAAATAAAGTATTTTATAAGGGGTCTCTTAATTAGATAAGATCATAAATAGGAAAAAAAAATTGTTAAGCACCATACATACATGGGAATCAACATGGTGGCATGTTTACATGTTGTACAAACAACTTCTCTTCGGATAGCAGTTCTTTTTTTCTGCAGCTTACACTTTGAACAAGCTAAAAAACAGAAGCGTTGGTCCACATTCAGAAGCGAAATTTCACCTTCAATGTAAAATATCTTTCCCTAAAAATTCAGAAATGTCAGGTTTATAATTTTTGTTGTTACGTAAACAGTTGAAAATTAAGTGGAGTTAGATAGACAATCTTTTGTTGTCATACCAATGGTTGCATTTGAATCTCAGAAATAGATATTATCTCTTCTTCAAATGGGGCAAATATAAGAGAGCCTGATGCAGATGTAGTCCTTGAACTATACTGTGTGAGCTTTGCTTTTACTGTCTCAGCCCTATAATTAAGATAAAATTTGAAGCGTTATTTTCTATTTATAAGTTTTATATACTATCATTATAACTATATGTTTGTGTGTCTCAAAATTTGAAGAAATAACAGATGTATCATACCATTTACTCAGTGCATTAGCTTGCGGATAAGGAGGATCGATTTGTATCATTGTGTTGTATCTGTTCCACAAGCCTAAATACATTGAAAGATTTGGTTTATATTTATTTTTTGATGTTTGAAAAGGAAAAAAAATGATATTGTATGTGCTTTACCTGATGATGATTTTTTAATTCTTCTAGCAAGGATGACTAGGTATTCGTTAAGTTTTACAAAAAGCTTACTCCCATAACGATCAACAAACTCTTCCCAAAGGGTGAGCTTTGTTGGTTTTTTCCTGATAATGATAGAATGAAAATGTTAAATTAATTTATTAAGCTGCAACCAAAAAGGTCTGCTATTTCCAAACATATTAAGAATTTAAAGTTAAATTGTTCTTAAAAACAGTTATGGTATATAGTTATAACACATCAAAAGTAACTTTTTTGTGTATTTGACATCTACTACATGTATACAGAGGAACCACAACATTTTTGTAAGGACATTGCAAAGAGCTTTATAAAATAGTACTTAATTATAAGTTGAAGTGCAGAGAAGAGAACAGATGCACTCACTGCTCATCCATGATGATAAATTCCTGAATTAGTTTTTCATTTGCAGCAAACTTTGGAGATTCACCATTCAGGACAATTGCAAGCACATCTAGGATAAGAAAATAAAAGACAAAAAAAGAAAAAAGAATAAGAACATAGGATAATGAAGACCATCATAAGTGGCAATAATGAATAAGTTGCTTGTCCATAAACGGAGACAATCAAATCTTTGCATACCAAATTCAAATTCCTTGAGTGGTTGATGCTCAAAAGCATCAAATGGTGTAAGAGTAAGACGCGTCGGTGGTGGTAATGGAGCTTCTGGAGGAGTAACCATTTCAACCATTTCAACAACGGTGCTTAAATGAATCATCCAAGTGAATTTGTAGATCGGATCTCCGTATCGATAAGATGATTCCTCCACTTGGGCAACCGACACCAAGTAAGTGTGGAAAGGTTTAAACAAATCTTTAAAATGTGTAATATCATTATTGAACATAATGGCCAATACTTGAGTTTCCTGAAAGAAAGTAAGATACAATTACATTTTTTTGAAATATATGTATATGAATAACTACTTCAAAAATATATGGATTCAATTAAAATACCTCTTCATCTTGCAAAATCATGAGTTGATACTTTTTGGTTTTATCTTTGTTATCCCTAGGATGACTCTTGTCAACTACTTGGACTTTACAGGTCCATTCTTCTGTTGTGGGAGTAATTGCGCTTATATTAAGCCTTTCTCCCATGTGAAGACAATCTGCATGTACATCATTTTAATAAAATGAACATAATGAATGAAGAAAGAAAGTGAAAGAACATAGAATAATAAAGATGCTTATCACATTACCATAAGAAATGATATCACGAGTTCAAGTAAAAGCTTTTCTAATAATTTCATCGTATACTACATTATAGGTAGAGTGATCATCATTGTCATCAGCAGTAGGTGGTCTGATCAATACTTTAACACAACTGGAACTTTTAGCTCTTGACAAAGCAACATACAATTGACCATGAGAAAATACGGGTTCATGCAAATAAATACCAACAAAATCTAATGTTTGACCTTGAGCTTTATTTATAGTAATCGCAAAATGTAATCTTATAGAAAATTGTGTTCTTTTAAAAGGAATAGGTAATTTTTCATCATGTGATGTTGATAATGGTATTCGCGGTATAAATACATGTCTATCTTTAAAATCACCGCTACATATTGTCGCACTAATTAGATGTGATTTAAAATCATTACATATTAGTCGGGTTCCATTGCATAAACCTTCACAAGGATCCAGATTCCTTAACAACATAATTGGGAAATTTTTCTTCAATGTCAACTTATAAGGAGGTAAATTAGCAGGATTTAAAGTATGCAAGAGATCTTCATACTCACTTTTCTCTTTTGGATCAGTAGTTTCATCGGTAGCAATATAAACTTTAGCAATATATGGGAATTGATCAACCAACATATCGTTTATTTCATCAACAAAATCAGTTTTCGTAGTTAAAATAGCACGCGAAGTAGTGAAGGAAATATTCGAATTGCTTTTGTATAGATCAGGATAAGTAACTCTAAATAAATGATTCAATGATTCTTTTTCAGAGGTAAAAGGAATAATCAATGACGGAGGAATTTCAATTTTGCCTTGCTCATTTCTTATTTCTTTTCCATTACCAATTCTCATTAAGTATTCACAGAAAGCTGGATCTGTTTTGGCACGCATATTAGTTGACAATTGTAATTTTTCAAGTTGATTCCAAATATAAGAGCATAATAAGCTTTCATTAATAAAATCTTCCTTTTTCCGCTACGAATGACTGGAAGAGTCTGTCTGAAATCGCCGCTGAAAACAACTACTTTTCCACCAAACAATATACTTGTTTCCATTAAATCTTATAAAAGTAAATCAAAAGCTTCAATTGTTTTCTTTCTTGCCATTGAAATTTCATCCCATACAATTAGTTTTGCATCTCTTATTAGCAAAGCCAATGAACTTTGTTTACTAATATTGCAACTGAAGTTCTCATTGATATCAATTGGAATCTTAAAGCGGGAATGAGCAGTTCGACCTCCCGGGAGAAGAGAGGCAGCAACACCGGAACTTGCAGTAGCTAAAGCTATAAATCCTCTAGATCTCACCGTAGCTAATAATGCACGATATAAAAAGCTTTTCCCAGTCCCACCAGGACCGTCAATAAAGAATGCCCCTGATTTATTAGAAAATATTATATCAAGAATTATATTGTATGCTCTTCTTTGTTCAATGTTTAACCTGTTTTGTAACAATAAATCATCTTCATTCACTACGATATTTCGTTCGAAATGAACATCTTTAGCTTCTTTTGCTGTTATAGATGGTTTAATCATTTCTGGAATTAGTTCGAATTCATTAATATCACGGCCCATTGAATGTAGGATATCATTAATATGGTATAATACTTTGAAACGAATTTCTCTTGTACTTAAGTTAAATTATTTTTGAAATCTTCTGACATTGAGCTTTCAAATTTTTCCCATAATTCCTTTGGGTTAGTTGGATTGCAATAGACTAATAATGTGGCAAATAAATTTCTTAAACTATATGGCATTTGGTAACTTGCAGCTTCAGACATGCATTCTATCAAATTATTATCACAAAGTAATAGTCCTCTTTTTTCTGCTGCTTCTCTATATGTACTATAATATATTCCATTTACAGTTCGTAAATCTTCATACGATTTTGGTCCTTTTACATTCATTAAAAGTAATCTAAGATAGTATCTTTCTCCCTCGGTAGGATGACATGTTACAACACGGCCAATAACATTTCCACGTTTACGACGTGTCCATACTTTATGTGTTGTTGACCAGACAAAGTATTCTGGAAATTCTCGGTATAATAAATTCAACTCTTTAGCATCTTTATTTAATCTATTCATTTCAAAAAATTCTGTTAACATTGTTTTCTTAATCAAAGGATTATTTACGATACTACAAATATTATCTGTATTTTTTAAGGAAACAAATTGTTGTCCTTTAAGTTGTAGTTGAAGATGGTATACACTTGGACTCATTTCACTGATAGGAAAAGCGAATAAACGCCATGCAGCTTCAGGTGGCGAGACCCATCTAGCAGTTTGATATTCTTTTATTTCATCTATCTCTGTATTTGTATCAGTAGCATGTATATTAAATGAAATTTTATCATGTTCTTTGCAAATATACTTATAAATGTACTTAACAACTTTAATATCAGAGCAAATCTCTACGTTCATATGACAATTAAACTTGCAAAGTAAATATGGATTATAAGGAACAACCCATGTATTATCAAGAACATGGCCTCTAACTTCAACGTTTATTCCCGTGTTTCGTCTTCTATAAATTGGATATGAATTTTTCCCTTTTGTTGTTTGTTCCGCAAATTCTTTTGGATACTTGTTTTTACAATGGCCCTTTTTTTCCATACATGGATTTGTTGGATTTAATTGGCCACAAGGGCCATGCATCATGTGTGATTTAACAAGTGAGTGTAGATAGCGATTTGTTTTAGGATCTGGCAATTCAGCACAAACAAATTTATCATATGCTTCAGGAGTTAATAACTTATACTTTTCATCCAGTATGACAAGAAAATGAGCATGTGGAAGACCTCGTTTTTGAAATTCTACTGTATACATAAATCCTGCTACTTTACCAAATATGTGTTTTTTAAGTATATCATTTTTAAGCTCTTCTAATTTTGCTCGTAATACTCGACTAACTAAATCTGGTCTATTTTGTGCTTCATCGGTCGACAAAAGGTTTTCTTCTATTTCAGGCCAAGAAGGATTACAAGTCATAGTCAAAAAAATATCAGGTTTTCCAAAACGTTGTACTAATGTAATGGCATCCATATATCGTCGACGCATATCTCTCGGACCTCCGATGTGTAACGACCTCAAATAGTCGTTTCGGGAATCGGGACCTCAATTTGCGTATCGACAATCCCAAAAGCTCTGTAAGGTCCATTATGACATACCTGAAAATTTTTAGCTAGAACGAACTTTGTTAGATAGGTATCGGAGAAAGACATCCGTTTCGGATATTTGTTAAGGCTAAAAGAGGTTCCGGAGCTCGATTTGAGCAAATGAGCTCTGATGTGAAATCTGAAAGTTGCGTTAGGTTCGTATGGTAATTTATGACCTGTAGCAACCTTCAGAAGTGAAAACGGACCTCGTTTGATAGGACTTTTGATAAAGTCTACGTTGCGGAAGTTTAAAAAGGTTAAAAGAGGTTTTCGAGCTCGATTTGAGTAAATGAACTCAGATGAGAGATCTGAGGGTTCCGTTAGGTTCGTATCGTCATTTGTGACTTGTAGCAACTTTCGAATTTGGATTCCGGGGTCGTTTGATTAAAATTCTCTATTTTGGCGAAAGTCGAAATTTGACCCTTTCCCGTGGGACCTACTTTTTGAGTTCTAGAGATCCGAATTGAGTTCCGTCTTGACGAGCATATCACACAAGTCTTGTATGACTTGTGTACAAAATTTGGGGTCATTCCGAGCTTCGTAGGGTCCCGTTTGGACCCAAAAAAGTGGCTGACCTGGTGCGAAGCCAAAAAGCTGCTGAAATCTGTTTTTTTACTGTTCAGCCGGAAAGAAATCAATTTTTTAGATCAATCCATAAGGAATTAGAAAAAAAGTCAAAACATGAAAGTTGTAGCTCTTTGAGTTGTGGTTCTAATGCCACCAATTTCGTATCATTTGGACATTTGTACAAAAAGTTATGTGTATTTTACCGAAAGCTGTCCAGTGAGGTGCAATTTAGACAGCATGTGGTACAACTCTTTAAAGCTGCGGGCTGCTATATATTCTAGGGCGGGCATTCATTTTTATTTTCATGTTTTGAGCTTCTAAAAGTGCTTTCAAGGGGAATTTGAAGTACCAAAATCATTCCTAAATACAAGGTAACTATTCTTACCCATTTTTAACGCTTTAATCCGAGGATCAAAGTGACGATCCTTGGAAAGAGGGTTTGAACCCTAGATTTGTGAAATGAGAAAAATGACCGAGTTGGACTCGGGTATGTACAATAATGGTACTTTTGGACTCGTGGGAGTATGGGGAGTCCGGAAACATAAATTTTACGGGTTTTGGGTACGTCCGACCCGGGGGTATTTTGGTAAATTGCCTCTTAAATTGCGTAAGGGCTTAGAATCCTTTCCTCACATGCTTACGAGTGCGACACTATTTCTTTGGCTCAGAGAGGAGTCTTTCGGAGGCACATCGTTTGGGAAAGGAGGTCGTTCCTTAGCCACTTGAGCCGATTTTGAGGTAAGTGAGACTTGACCTCTATTTTGCTTGCGGATAAGATTTGATCTTGCTAAGTAAGATGTCGAGTACTTAATTGACTAGCATTGTCTAGTAGATACTATTATGTACTACTCGTTATATTTATACAAAAAGGTGAAGCACAAACGTGACTCGTATATAGTCGATGTTGTGTGCCGGTGTGTTATTGATATGCTCTAGGGACAGAGGCCGGTGGTGCGTTATGACCTAGAAGCAAAATTCCATCTAGGGACAGAGGCCGGTGGTGCGTTATGACCTAGATGTGGAGACTTATAGGGACAGAGGCTTGTGGTGCGTTATGACCTATAAGTAAAGTTGTTTATAGGGACAGAGGCCTGTGGCGCGTTATGACCTAGAAATAAAGCCGCACAGGGTGTGTGCTTATGCTATGTGCTAGGTATATCATTACCTATGTGGTGTGCGAGATATATCATCGCCATGCTGTGTGTTAATTTATTACTGCTTATGCCATAGTATCAATATAATATTGTATATGCTGCCTATATTATGTATCTTTATATTATTGACTATGTTATGTATTCGCGTATTATTGCTTGTGTTGTTGTATAATTATATTATCCTATGTAATGTTTATGGGTTACTGTAAAGGTGTGGATTGTACTTCCGTTTTCTGCTTATGCATTATCAAAGACTTGTCACGAAAGGGTAATTTAGCGGGCCTGTCGATGATCTTACTGGGCTTTGGCTCATAACTTACTATTTTAAATGTGCAGATCCTTCTACTAGTCAGACAGCTGGACTTATCTGATCCGTTCGAGACTTTGACTATTTTTGCTTGAGGTGAGCCAACCGCATGGTTCGCGGTGGCATACCATCTGATCCACCTTAGTGCTTAGACGCTTCCTACATCTTGTAATATATATATATGTATTATATCGGTTGTCAGATTTCGTAGATGCTCTATTGACACTGTATTTCGGGTGAATGTTTACACCTACATTTTATTAAAATATGTCTATCTAAATTATCATTATGAGTCAGTTTAATTATTCGTGGTTCGCCTAAGGATGTAACACTTAGGTGCCATCACGGCCCCGAAAATTGGGTCGTGACAAATTGGTATCAGAGCCCTAGGTTGTAAGTCGAGTCTTAGGGAGTCAATGGAGTAGTGTCCGAACAGTGTCTTGTTTATGGGTATGTTGTCGACCATACTTATAAGCGAGAGGCTGCAAAGGCATTTTAGGAAGAGTTGTTTCCCTTCATTTCATCTCTTCTCGTGCTATGATGCTTACATAGGTGCTAATCCTTTAATGTGATTATGACAGATGGTGAGAACGCGATCGTCCTCTGCTTCGGGAGCTGGTGACGCACTGACTGAGTCGGTCCGTGGGAGAGCTGTGCGTAGCACACGGACTGGTGCGCGGGCACTTGCTCAGCCGAGAGCGGCTACTACCAGAGCTTCTGTGGGCAGACCTCCTGCTGCCAGACAGACTAGTACAGTGCCACCGGTGTCTGCTGAGATACCCGTCACACATGTCCCATCAACTATGCCTTCTCTTGTGCCGGGTACAACGGTATCTATTTCTGCAGATGTTCTATTGCGGATGATGGGCATGCTTGGATCTCAGGCCTCGCCTATGGGCGATATGCCAGTACCTTCTGCGGTACCCCAGCCAGTTACTCCAGCTATGAGTACGTCGACTCCTGAGGCTACTCCGGTGATTCCTCAGTCTACTCCAGTTATTAGTCCTATTGCTCAGCCTTCCACTTTGGCTCCTCAGTCGGGTATTCAGTCGGGTCATTCTATTCCTGCTCTTTCTATGAGTGACGAGGAGGTAGCTCGGAGGATTGAGTCCTTCATGAAGCTCAAGCCTCCCGAGTTCGATGGTACCCCAGCTACTTGCACTGCCCAGAGGTATATTCAGAAATGTGAGAAGATATTTTCTGTATTGGGTACTAGGGACACCCTTGGGGTGAGATGTGCTTCTTTCCGTTTGTCCGGTGATGCCGAGACTTGGTGGTCTTCTATGATGAGACAGAGGTCGAGTGATCTTCCTCCATTGACGTGGACCGAGTTCGTTGCTATGTTTATGAGTAGATTTGTGCTTCAAAGTCATCTTGATGCCCAGAGACGCGAGTTTGAGTTGTTGAGACAGGGAGGCATGCCCGTGACTGCTTATGATACCAGATTTTTAGAGTTATCTCAGTATGCGCCTGCTATGGTTATGCTGGAGAGAGACAAGGTTCTTAGATATGTTGAGGGTCTTCACCCTCGTCTTCAGGTGGCTGTTGCCTCACATATTGGCAACAAGTCTTATTATGATGTGGTTGATATTGCGAGGCGTATGGAGGACATTCATGCTAGAGCAGATGCAGAGAGGGCGAGCAAGAGGGTGCGATATTCTGGTACTTCTGCTGGCCCCTCACATGGTGGTCAGAGTTTTCGTGGTCATACTCAGCCTAGGCTTCCCCAGGCCGCTGCTTTACCATCTCAGGGTACTTCTTCGGGTGTTCAGAGGCCTCAGCCGTCTCAGAGGCGTGGGGATTCATCTCAGTCTGTTCCACCTATTTGTGGGAGATGCCGTCAGAGGCACTATGGGAGGTGCAGGCCCGGAGGTGGACGTGGAGGAGGCGGTAGTAAGGCTTGTTACCAGTGTGGGGATCCCAGGCACTTTGTTAGGGATTGCCCCTATGTTACTTCATCTGGACCTACCTCCGCGGGACATCAGAGTTCTGCTGCTATGGTTCGGTCTTCTCCTCAGGCAGCTAGGCCTGTCACTCAGGTTCCTCCTAGGCAGCCGGTTCAGAGAGCTCCTGGTCCTGGAGGTTCAGCTCAGGTTTTTGCTATGACACGCCAGGATGCAGAGGCATCCAATGATGTGATCACAGCTACTCTTTCTGTTTGTGGCCGCAGTGCCTTTGCCCTTATAGATCCGGGATCTACTTTCTCTTATGTGTCTCCTGGATTTTCACCTTGCTTCAGCAAGGATCTGGTTTTTATTGATGCTCCATTTATGGTGGCAATGCCTGTCGGAGATCCTATATGTGTAGATAAAGGGTATCGGGAGTGTGTGATTTCTATTTGTGGTGTTGAGTCTCTAGTAGACTTGATGTTGCTAGATATGGTGGAATTTGATGTGATCATGGGCATGGATTGGTTGGCATCCTGTCACGCGACGTTGGATTGCCATGCCAAGTCCGTGACTATAGGTGCCGAAGGTGAGCTTAAGGCTATTTGGAAGGGTTCCAGGTCTTCTCCGAGGAACAAGATCATATCATTCATGAAGGCTCAGAAGATGATAGCTCGCGGGTGCGGAGGGTATATTGCTTCTATTCGAGATGTTCGAGTGGAGGAGGTATCTATTGATCGAGTACCGGTAGTATGCGAGTATCCGGAGGTCTTTCCGGATGACTTGCCGGGTTTGCCTCCTATGCGGGAGATTGAGTTCTGTATTGATATATTGCCAGGTACTCAGCCTATATCTATTCCTCCATATCGTATGGCTCCTGCTGAGTTGAGGGAATTGAAGGAGCAAATTCAAGATTTGCTTGATAAGGGTTTTATTAGACCCAGTGTATCTCCTTGGGGTGCTCCGGATCTTTTTGTAAAGAAGAAGGATGGTTCTATGCGCATGTGTATTGATTATCGGTAATTGAACAAAGTGACTATCAAAAACAGGTATCCTTTATCGCGTATATATGATTTATTTGATCAGCTTCAGGGTGCTACTCATTTTTTCAAGATTGACTTGAGATCGGGGTATCATCAGTTGCGGATTCGGTCTGAGGATATTTCTAAGACTGCTTTCCGTACGAGATATGGGCACTATGAGTTTCTTGTCATGTCATTTGGGCTTACAAATGCTCCGGCCGCCTTTATGGATCTTATGAACCGTGTGTTCAAGCCATATCTTGATTCTTTTGTTATTGTGTTCATTGATGACATCCTTATATATTCAAGGAGCCGAGGGGAGCATGAGCATCACTTGAAGATTATCCTTCAAACCTTGAGAGACCATGAATTGTATGCTAAATCCTCTAAATGTGAGTTCTGGCTGGATACCGTGTCATTCCTGGGGCACATGGTGACCAAGGACGGTATTAGTGTTGATCCCAAGAAGGTGGAGGCCGTTCAGAATTGGCCTAGGCCTACTTCTCCTACAGAGATTCGGAGTTTCTTAGGCTTGGCAGGCTATTATCGACGTTTCGTGGAGGGATTTTCTTCTATATCGGCACCACTGACTAAATTGACGCAGAAGAATGTTCCTTTTCTATGGTCTGCTGCTTGTGAGTCTAGCTTTAGGCTCAAGACTGTCTTGACTACAGCACCTGTATTGGCCTTGCCTAGTGGATCCGGGGGATTCACAGTCTACTGTGATGCTTCTGGTATTGGCTTAGGTGGTGTTTTGATGCAGAATGGCAAGGTGATAGCTTATGCCTCGAGACAACTGAAAGTGCATGAGAAGAACTACCCTGTCCATGATCTAGAGTTATTGGCGGTGGTATTTGCATTGAAGTTGTGGAGGCATTATTTATATGGTGAGCCTTGTGAGATTTTCACTGATCATAAGAGTCTCCAGTATCTGTTCACCCAGAAGGACTTGAACGGGAGACAGCGCCGATGGTTGGAGTTGCTTAAGGATTATGACATCGCTATTCGGTATCATCCCGGGAAAGCTAATGTTGTGGCTGATGCTCTGAGCAGGAAGTCTATGGGTAGCCTTGCCTATCTTGATGTTGATATGAGACCACTAGCTCGAGAGTTGCTGGCCTTGTCCATTAGTGGAGTGCGATTTGATGATTCTGTGCCAGACCGAGTTTTTGCTTATATAGGGACTCAGTCATCCCTAGCTTCCCAGATCAAGGAAAAGAAATTTGATGATTTATATTTGCGTGATATTCGAGATAGAGTTTTAAGTGGGGGAGTGACCTCATTTATAATCGGAGATGATGGTGTACTGCGGCTCAACGGTCGGTTGTGTGTTCCGAATGTTGGGGAGTTGAGGCAGCTGATATTGGCAGAGGCACACAGTTCTCGGTATTCTATTCATCCTGGTAGTACGAAGATGTATCAAGATCTTCGGGAGTTATATTGGTGGAAGGGAATGAAGAGAGATGTTGCTGATCATGTGTCTCGGTGCTTAAATTGTCAGCAGGTAAAGTATGAGCATAGAAGACCAGCCGGGGTGACTCAGTCCATGCCGATTCCGGAATGGAAATGGGAGCATATTACTATGGACTTTGTGGTTGGATTGCCTTTGACCTTGGGCAAGCATGATTCAGTATGGGTAGTGGTGGATCGTCTCACCAAGTCAGCTCATTTCATCCCCGTGAGGACTACTTATTCATCGGAGCGCTTAGCTCGTATCTTTATCGAGCAGATTGTGAGATTGCATGGTGCTCCAGTCTCTATTACATCAGATCGCGGTACTCAGTTCACAGCTCAGTTCTGGAGATCATATCAGAAGGAGCTGGGTACCCGAGTGGATCTTAGCACCGCATTTCATCCTCAGACTGATGGTCAGTCCGAGAGGACCATCCAGATTCTTGAGGATATGCTGAGGGCTTCTGCTATTGACTTTAGAGGCCATTGGGACAGTTATTTACCTTTGGCGGAATTTGCCTATAATAACTGTTATCAGTCTTCTATCCAGATGGCTCCGTTTGAGGCATTATATGGCCGCCGATGTCGTTCTCCAGTTGGTTGGTTTGAACCTGGAGAGGTCAAGGTGTTGGGTTCGGATCTAGTTCAGCAGACCTTAGATAAGGTCCGAATCATTCAGGATCGGCTCCGCACAGCTCAGAGTCGACAGATATCTTATGCGGATCGGAGGAGGAGAGATTTGGTGTTTATGGTAGGTGACCGGGTGTTTCTTAAAGTATCGCCGATGAAGGGTGTTATGAGATTCGGAAAAAAGGGCAAGCTTAGTCCGAGGTTCATTGGTCCTTTTGAGGTCTTGGAGCGCATTGGCGCTGTTGCATATAGGCTTGCTTTGCCTCCATCTCTGTCAGTTCATCCGGTATTCCACGTATCTATGCTCCGAAAGTATGTTCATGATCCATCCCATGTGATTGATATGGCTTCTGTCGAGATCGACGAGGACTTGGCTTATTTGGAGGAGCCGATTGCTATTGCAGCTAGAGAGATCCGTAAGCTAAGGTCGAAAGAGATCCCGTTGGTTAAAGTGCTATGGAAGAATCGTCCTAGCGAAGAGGCCACTTGGGAACTCGAGTCCGACATGCGGGAGAAGTATCCTCGCCTTTTTGATAATTCAGGTTTGATTTCAATCTCTAAAGCCTGAAAGTTATGTTGTTGTTTATGATTTCGGATAGAAGCGAGAGTCCTCGAAATCCGTGTAATTATTGTCGTGAAAGTGTGAATCTTACCTTAGACTCGGGCTCGTCCGAGGACGAACGAGAGTCTGAGTGGGGGAGATTGTAACGACCTCAAATAGTCGTTTCGGGAATCGGGACCTCGATTTGCGTATCGACAATTCCAAAAGCTCCGTAAGGTCCATTATGACATACCTAAAAATTTTTAGCTAAAACAAACTTTGTTAGATAGGTATCGGAGAAAGACATCCGTTTCGGATATTCGTTAAGGCTAAAAGAGGTTCCGGAGCTCGATTTGAGCAAATGAGCTCTGATGTGAAATCTGAAAGTTGCGTTAGGTTCGTATGGTAATTTATGACCTGTAGCAACCTTCAGAAGTGAAAACGGACCTCGTTTGATAGGACTTTTGATAAAGTCTCCGTTGCGGAAGTTTAAAAAGGTTAAAAGAGGTTTTCGAGCTCGATTTGAGTAAATGAACTCCGATGAGAGATCTGAGGGTTCCGTTAGGTTCGTATCGTCATTTGTGACTTGTAGCAACTTTCGAATTTGGATTCCGGGGTCGTTTGATTAAAATTCTCTATTTTGGCAAAAGTCGAAATTTGACCCTTTCCCGTGGGATCCACTTTTTGAGTTCTAGAGATCCGAATTGAGTTCCGTCTTGACGAGCATATCACACAAATCTTGTGTGACTTGTGTACAAAATTTGGGGTCATTCCGAGCTTCGTAGGGTCCCGTTTGGAACCAAAAACAGTGGCTGACCTGGTGCGAAGCCAAAAAGCTGCTGAAATCTGTTTTTTTACTGTTCAGCCGGAAAGAAATCAATTTTTCAGATCAATCCATAAGGAATTAGAAAAAAAGTCAAAACATGAAAGTTGTAGCTCTTTGAGTTGTGGTTCTAATGCCACCAATTTCGTATCATTTGGACATTTGTACAAAAAGTTATGTATATTTTACCGAAAGCTGTCCAGTGAGGTGCAATTTGGACAGCATGTGGTACAACTCTTTAAAGCTGCGGGCTGCTATATATTCTAGGGCGGGCATTCATTTTTATTTTCATGTTTTGAGCTTCTAAATGTGCTTTCAAGGGGAATTTGAAGTACCAAAATCATTCCTAAACACAAGGTAACTATTCTTACCCATTTTTAACGCTTTAATCCGAGGATCAAAGTGACGATCCTTGGAAAGAGGGTTTGAACCCTAGATTTGTGAAATGAGAAAAATGACCGAGTTGGACTCGGGTATGTACAATAATGGTACTTTTGGACTCGTGGGAGTATGGGGAGTCCGGAAACATAAATTTTACGGGTTTTGGGTACGTCCGACCCGGGGGTATTTTGGTAAATTGCCTCTTAAATTGCGTAAGGGCTTAGAATCCTTTCCTCACATGCTTACGAGTGCGACACTATTTCTTTGGCTCAGAGAGGAGTCTTTCGGAGGCACATCGTTTGGGAAAGGAGGTCGTTCCTTAGCCACTTGAGCCGATTTTGAGGTAAGTGAGACTTGACCTCTATTTTGCTTGCGGATAAGATTTGATCTTGCTAAGTAAGATGTCGAGTACTTAATTGACTAGCATTGTCTAGTAGATAGTATTATGTACTGCTCGTTATATTTATACAAAAAGGTGAAGCACAAACGTGACTCGTATATAGTCGATGTTGTGTGCCGGCGTGTTATTGATATGCTCTAGGGACAGAGGCCGGTGGTGCGTTATGACCTAGAAGCGAAATTCCATCTAGGGACAGAGGCCGGTGGTGCGTTATGACCTAGATGTGGAGACTTATAGGGACAGAGGCTTGTGGTGCGTTATGACCTATAAGTAAAGTTGTTTATAGGGACAGAGGCCTGTGGCGCGTTATGACCTATAAATAAAGCTGATGTTTGGCATTTTATGCCTAGTTTTCCTTAATATTTCCGCACATTTGAGCTTGTTTTGCACTTGTTTGGTAGCTTGTGAATGTGGTTTTACACTGATGTTGTGTTGTGCGTGTGTAGGTTGTTACGCGATACATTTGGAGCGTTTCGGAGCTTGATTGAGCATGAATTGGTTGAAGGATGTTTGGAGATTGGATTGAGCACACAAAGGCACGACACAAGCCGAGTTCTGGAGCGAAAGAAGAGCATTTTGGCTTGGCGCTACAGCTCCCGCGCCGCGCAGCCTACCGCGCAGAGGCTGGCGCGTTTGGCATGCGACGCAGGGCTAAGGCACGAAGGCTGGAGGCGAGGTCTGGTCGTGGTCACGCTTTTCGGGGCGCGGGGCGCCCATTATAGCGCCCCTTATGCGCGTTTTTACTCCCTATTCCTTCTAGTTTCGGGTCTAACTTATTACCAAGGGTTTGGAAACATTATAAATAGTTTATTACTTAGTTTTTGTAAGGGGTTCTTGACTTTGGAGCAATATTGAGAGCTACACACTTCATTGAACAAGGGTTATTCCCAAATCTTTCATCTATTACATCAAGTATTTCATTATTACACCAAATCTTTATCTTGTGATTATGAATATGTGTGGCTAATTTCCTAACGTTCTGGGGTTAGAGTTTACATAAAAGTTGATTGTTGAAGATTGATTTCCATTGATTGAATCCCATAACGGGTTACTTATTCTTTCTTGATTTAACTTGTATAATTGTTAGAGCTCGATAGTTATACATCATCTATGGTTTTTGGGTTGAACTCGAAAGAGAGAATCTAATTACGTAATAAGGAAGAATAGAACTAGTTTGTGAACCCGGGCATCGGGGAATCAATTCGCGGGTAGGATAGACATATACTTGCTTGCCTAGTTTAACTAATTACAGGATCGTTAATGCGTGCATGTGATTTAACCCGTAGACATACAGGGATTGAAGTAGCTTGCATAGATTGTGAAGAACTGAAAGGTTTTCATAATTACAATTAACCTGTCAGTTAGTAACCCGGGATTTAAGAAGTGGAATAAATTGAATACATCAACTGGATTGTTCGTAACTTTGACCCTGGATCGCTCTCTTGATATTGTTGATAACCAAAGTTCTGCCCCACTGCTCGATTACATCTTTAGCACTTTACTTACTGCATTTTAGTTATAAAAACTCTTACAACCATTGGAAAAAGACCCCTGGATAGTTTGTTCAGGGATTGTTTATTAAGCAATAGTCCGCATAGTCCTCGTGGGAACGATACTCGACTTTGTCACTTTATCACTTGGCGACCGCGTATACTTGCGTGTGCGTTTGGGAGCAACAAGTTTTTGGCGCCGTTGCCGGGGACTAATTACGGACTAATTACTTTTGAACAATTACTTAATTGCTATTCAGGTTTAATTTTTTTATTGAGTTTCTTGTGCTGTTTCAGGCAATAGGTTTTGAATGCAAAGGAACAAAAAGGACGAATCACTCGCACCTTTTGATCCCGAGCCTGAAAGAACCTTGAGGAAGACAAGGAAAGAAGCGAGAGATCGAGAAGCATTAGCAATCGTACTTGCCTCCCTTCCTGTTGAAATGGCTGAAGAACAAGCAGTAGCAGTGCGAGATGTGGCTCTTCCTAGTCTGAAAGGAGTAGAGTCAAGTATTGTGAAGCCTGCTATTACTGGAAATTTTGAGATCAAGCCCGGCATGATTCAGTTGCTGCATGTGACGGGGCAATATGGTGGATTCCTGCATGAAGATCCGCAGCAACACTTGCAGAACTTTCTGGAGATCAGTGATACTTATACACCGGCAGGTGTGCCTACTGATTATGTGCGAATGACTTTGTTCCCATTTTCATTGATTGGGACAGCAAGGAAGTGGTTAAAGGCTGAAAAGCCTGGGTCTATCACTACTTGGGAGGATTTAGCTAAGAAATTCTTGGCTAAGTTTTATCCGTCTGCTAAGACGGCCAGGTTGAGGAGTGCAATTTTGTCCTTCAGGCAGTTTGAAGACGAATCATTATATGCAGCCTGGGAGAGATTTAAAGCGTTATTGAGAGATTGTCCTCACCACAATCAAACTAATGAGGTTATTGCACACACTTTTGTTGAGGGGTTGAACCAACATACTAAGATTGTGGTTGATGCTGATGCTGGAGGCCAAGTGCTGGCCTTAAATTTTGAACAGATCTATGACTTACTTGATAAGTTTTCACAGAGCAATCCTGATTGGCAAGGTGATGGCAGAGCTAATATACATATGAGGGGGCTAGCAGAGCTGCTACGCAGAAAGCTGCTGGGGTACTTCAACTAGATGGAATTACAGAGTTGCGAGCGAAGATGGATGCGATTTCCAATCAAATCAGCAAGCTGGCTCTCCAAGCAAAGCCACAACCAGCTCCAGTGCAGCAAGTTCAGACCTTTTGTGAGGTATGTGGTGAGGATCATAGCACTGAGGTTTGTCCCTCTAACCCAGAATCAGTGTATTATGTGGGTAATCAGAACAGATCACAGGGCCAAAACCGAAATCAGTATGGTAATAATTATAACACGGGTTGGCGTAATCACCCAAATTTTTCTTGGAGGGATACCCGTGAGCAGTTTCAGGGTAATGAGAGAGCCCAATTTACTCAAAACAATGCACCACAGCAGGGATCGCAGTCTCAGGCTCAACCACAGCAGTCTAATACTATGGAGGATATGCTCAAGAAAATTCTTGCAGGGCAGCAAAAGCTCATTGATGAGTCAGCATCTCAGGCGCAAATAATTAAAGATTTGAGCAATGCACAGAAAGATCTTGAAAGACAATTGGGGCAGCTTGCTGGAGCACAAAATAATAGACCTCGGGGTGCTTTACCGAGTGATACAGAGAAGAATCCTAGAGAATTTGTGCAAGCAGTGACTTTGAGGAATGGAAGAGCACTGGAGGAAGTTCCCCCAAAGCCAAAGAAGCCTGTTGGTGAGTTAGAGCCAAATGTTGATAGGGAAGTGGAAAAAGAAGCAGAAAAGGTAACTGAAAAGCAGCCCGAGTCTGCTATTGTGAGACCACCACCACCTTTCCCGCAGAGACTTCAGAAGCAGAAGGTTGATGCAGCATGCAAGAAATTTTTGGAGATATTGAGTCAAATTCAGGTAAATATTCCTCTGGTGGAGCTTTTGCGGGATGTTCCCAAATATGCTAAATACATCAAGGATATTGTTGCTAACAAGAGAAGATTGACTGAGTTTGAGACAGTTGCACTTACTGAGGAGTGCAGTTCCAGAGTTAGAAGCAAGCTTCCGCAGAAATTGAAGGACCCGGGCAGTTTTACCATCCCTTTGAAAATTGGGGAACATGAGGTTGGTCGTGCTTTATGTGATTTGGGTGCTAGTGTGAATTTGATGCCTTCTTCAGTTTTTAGGAAGCTAGGCCTGGGTGAACCACAACCCACTACTGTGACCCTGCAGCTTGCTGATAGATCTTTGACATGCCCCGAGGGGATTATTGAGGATGTGCTTGTACAAGTGGGTCAGTTCATATTACCCGTTGATTTTATTATTCTTGATTATGAAGCTGATCCTGAGGTTCCTCTCATCTTGGGAAGAGGATTTTTGGCTACTGCTGATGCTGTTATTCGAGTCAGGGCTGGTAAGATGATTATGAAAGTAAATGGGGAAGAAGCTGTGTTTAATGTGTTCAGAGCTACCCAGCTTCCTTCTCACTATGAAGAGTTGTCCATGGTAAAAGTGATAGATGATGAATTGACGGCTGAAGAGAGGTCCTTCTTGGCTTCTAGTGTTGATTCTTTAGAAAGGGCACTCTTATGTGATAATGATGATATCCTGAAGGATGAAGATACTGAAGAATATGTGGAGGTTCTTAATATGCAGAGTAGATTCATCCCAGGGTGGAAGAAATTTGAGGAGCTTGATAGACCGTTGACCTTAGCTCCTGCTAAACCGTCTATTGAGAGAGCTCCTACTCTTGAGCTCAAACCTTTTCCCGCACATTTACGATATGCTTATTTGGGTGAAGGTAATACTTTGCCCGTGATCCTTTCTTCTTTGTTGTCTGATGTGCAGGTTGAGAAGGTGTTGCGGGTGTTGCGAGAGCACAAGAGAGCTATTGGCTGGACTATTGCTGATATTAGAGGGATTAGTCCTTCTTTCTGCATGCATAAAATTCTCTTGGATGAAGATCATAAGCCGTCCATAGAGCAGCAGAGGAGGCTAAATCCAATCATGAAGGAGGTGGTGAAGAAAGAAGTTATCAAGTGGTTGGATGCTGGTATAATTTTTCCTATCTCTGACAGCAAGTGGGTGAGTCCAGTGCAATGTGTTCCTAAGAAAGGGGGCATGACAGTGGTGAAGAATGAGAACAATGAGTTGATTCCTACAAGAACTGTTACAGGGTGGCGAATTTGCATTGATTATAGGAAGCTCAACAAGGCCACCAGGAAAGATCACTTCCCACTCCCTTTTATTGATCAGATGTTGGATAGACTTGCAGGCCATGAGTATTACTGTTTCTTGGATGGGTATTCGGGCTACAATCAAATTGTGATAGCCCCTGAAGACCAAGAGAAGACCACTTTCACTTGTCCATATGGTACCTATGCATTTAGGAGGATGCCATTTGGGTTGTGTAATGCCCCGGGAACTTTTCAGCGATGCATGATGGCTATTTTCACTGATATGGTGGAAAAATTTGTGGAGGTGTTTATGGACGATTTCTCAGTGGTTGGTGATTCTTTTGATGACTGTTTGAAAAATCTTGATGCTGTGCTGAGCCGTTGTGAAGAAACAAATCTGGTGCTGAATTGGGAAAATGTCACTTTATGGTTCAAGAAGGCATAGTACTTGGGCACAAGGTGTCAAAGCAAGGAATTGAGGTTGATAAAGCAAAGATTGAGGCTATTGAGAAATTACCACCACCTATTTCTGTTAAGGGGGTGCGTAGTTTCTTGGGACATGCAGGGTTCTATAGACGTTTCATAAAGGACATCTCTAAAATTTCCACTCCCTTGTGTAAATTGTTGGAGAAGGATGTGAAATATGTGTTTGATGATGCTTGTCTCAAGGCGTTTGAAGAGTTGAAGAAAAGGTTGGTGACCGCACCAATCATCATTGCTCCTGACTGGTCTTTGCCATTTGAGTTGATGTGTGATGCGAGTGATAATGCTATTGGGGCTGTTCTAGGCCAAAGAATTGGAAGAATTTTTCACTCCATCTATTATGCAAGCAAGACGCTTGATGCAGCCCAGTCTAATTATACTACCACTGAGAAGGAGTTGCTAGCCGTGGTTTATGCTTTTGACAAATTCAGATCTTATTTGGTTGGCACTCGAGTTGTTGTCTACACTGATCATGCCGCAATCCGGTATTTGTTTGAAAAGAAGGACTCCAAGCCTAGACTCATTAGATGGGTTCTCTTATTGCAAGAGTTTGATGTTGAAATTCGAGATCGCAAGGGGACTGAGAATCAAGTTGCTGATCACTTGTCAAGGCTGGAGAATAGAGATCATGTAGATGAAGGGCCCGAGATTAAAGAGGTGTTTCCTGATGAGCAACTTTTTGCTCTTGATGCAGCTGAGGTGCCATGGTATGCTGACATGGTAAATTTACTTGTGAGTAATGTGTATCCCCCTGGGGCAACTGCTGAGCAAAAGCGTAAACTTCTTCATGAGAGCAGATTTTATGTGTGGGATGAGCCCTATTTGTATAAGATAGGAGTTGATCAACTAGCTAGGAGATGTATTCCAAGGGAAGAAGTAGAGCCGATTCTACAGAGCTGCCATTCTTCTCCTTATGGTGGCCACCTTGGTGGAGATCGAACAGCTGCAAAGGTACTTCAGTCTGGTTTCTTTTGGCCTACTTTATTTAAAGATGCTCATGCACTAGTGAAGCAATGTGATCGTTGCCAAAGAACGGGTACCATTACTAGGCGTCACGACATGCCTTTGAACAATATCTTGGAGATTGAGCTGTTTGATTGTTGGGGTATTGATTTTATGGGTCCATTCCCACCTTCTATGGGCAATAAATACATCCTTGTAGCAGTTGATTATGTATCTAAATGGGTGGAGGCCATTGCACTTCCTACAAATGATGAAAGTGTGGTGGTGAAGTTCGTGAAGAAGAATATTTTCACTCGTTTTGGGACACCGCAGGCTATCATTAGTGATGAAGGTACGCATTTTTGTAACCGGTTGTTCAATAAGTTATTGGCTAAGTATGGGGTTTGCCACAAGGTGGCTACTGCTTATCATCCCCAAACTAGTGGCCAAGTGGAAGTGTCTAACAGAGAGATCAAGCAAATCCTTGAGAAGACTGTGAATGCCTCGAGGAAGGATTGGGCTATGAAGTTAGATGATGCTCTCTGGGCCTATCGAACTGCATTCAAAACGCCTATTGGAACCTCTCCATATAGGCTTGTTTATGGTAAGGCCTGTCACTTGCCGGTTGAATTAGAGCATAAGGTGTATTGGGCTATTCAAAAGCTCAACTTTGATATGGCCTTAGCGGGTGAGAAGAGGATGCTCCAACTGCATGAACTTGAAGAGTTTCGTTTCCATGCGTATGAAAATGCGAAATTATATAAGGAACGGACAAAGAAGTGGCATGATAAGCACATTGAGCATCGCTCTTTTGAGCCCGGGCAGCGTGTGTTGTTGTTCAACTCGAGGTTGAAATTGTTTCCGGGCAAGTTGAAGTCAAGATGGTCGGGGCCTTTTGAAGTTGTTCGTGTTACCGCACAGGGTGCGGTTGCATTGAGAGCCCCGGGCTCTGAAAGCACATTTTTGGTTAATGGTCAACGGGTGAAACATTATTGGGGAGGTGCGGTGAATCATCGCACTTCAATTACATTGAGAGACCCTTGATTTATACCCGTCGTGCCACGACGTTAAATAAGGCGCTTCTCGGGAGGCAACCCGAGTTTGTACTTGTAATAGTTTAGTTTTCTTTTGTTTATAGTGTCACGTTTTTGTTGTTTTTGTGTGTCGTTGTTGCAGGAAGCGGGTGAGCTAAATCAGGTGAAATGAATGCATTGAGGGGTATAGGACGTCCCGAGACACGCCCCACGCTTGGGTTTGTACTTAGAATTAAAAATTGGTGCGAAAAAAACGTGCTCGGGCGCGTTCGGGAGTGCCCCGCGCTTCCCAAAGCGCGAGAAAAAGCTGCAGCAAAGTAGCCAGGCGCGGTTGGGAGCGCCCCGTGCCTCCCACCGCGCGAGGCTTGGCAGAATGTCCAGGAAGCTGCCCGCGTTTGGCCTGCGCCGCGGGGCTCAACGCGCAAGGCCTTGTTGTGTAAGTTTGCCGGGTCAAACGGATTTTGACCCGCGACCCGGTCTTCCCAACCCCTATAACCCCGATTCCTATCATCTTTTCTCCCCTATTTTCACTACAAACACTCTCTAATCACACACTAATTCACTAGCAACAATTGAACTCATCCCAATTCTTGTGCAATCACCTCTACCACATTCAAGTAAGTCCATTACTACTCTTCCTTCTCAATTACATGTAAGTTGTCTTCATTATTGCTCATGGGTGATTCTCTTAGCTAGTTACAAGCTTTTTCATAAAAATTCAATCTTGATGTGCTTAATTGTTTATGATGCTTAGTATAGAACTTGTGACTTGTAAAAAAGAGATCTCCCAACAATTTGGGAGGGTTGGTACATTACAAAATCCATTGAAATTGCTAGTTCAAAGTTGTGCACACTAGGTGTTTGTGAAAAAGCCTCAAAGATGAAATATCAATGACATTGTGAATTCTTGAGTAGCAATGCATTCCTTAGGCTTACAATGAACATTAGGTGTTGCATACACACTAGATTTGATCATGAGGCACCCACACTAGCTTGATTTTAAAAATTCAAATTGTGGCATATTTTGCCAAGGCTAGTTTTGTTCAAGTGTGGGGTGCTCGTGCCATTGAAACAAGTGATTGCCACATAGAGTGTGTGCTAAGTGTGGGGTGGTACCCTTGAGCTTAAATTGTTTTTGGTGCATAGCTATACATCTAACATTGATGCTTGTGTTTGTGTAGGTACCATGGTAGCCACATCTCAAAAGGCGAGTTCTTCATCTACTGCGGGCCCAAGGAGAGAACCTCAAGCCGGGCCTTCCTCCTCAAAGCAAAAGGGTAAGGCACCGGCCAAGCCCAAGGCAAAAGCAAAGGCTAAGGCCAAGATTCCAAAGGACGCGGTGCCGATACCACGTCCCGGAGGCAAGACTCGGTATGGCCTCCCTTTTGTGAAGAAGGGAGATTGCCAAACATGGTATAAAAATGTGCGGCTTGCGGGGTACATCCCCGAGCAAGCCATTGATAAACGGGCGGTGCTACAAAAGTTTAGAGATGTGGCCGAGCAGATCATTGCCCTCAAGTGGGACTCAGTGTTTGAGAGTCCGGGGCACGCCAACTTGGACATGGTCCAAGAACTTTATGCTAACTGGGAGCCTGATGAGGTGTGGAGAGATGATGACATGGTGACGGTTAGGGGAGTGAAGGTGAAATTAGATCCATCGGCATTGAATGCCTTCTTGGGGGTAGTTGACCCCTATTATGATGTGTTGAGAGAGTACATCAAGAAACCGGATTACACGGCCTTGCGGGAGACCCTATGTGGTGAGGGCTCCACGCATAAATGGGGGCGAGGAGCGGCTGGGAGACACAAGTTTATGCATTTCTCCCAGTTTCTCAAGCCGGCGCGTGTATGGATGAGGTTCATAAATGCACGGATACTACCTTGTTCTCATTATTTCGAGGTCTCTAAGACTCGGGCGTGCATGGTGTACTTTTTCATGACTGGGAGGCCCGTGAACATAGGATACTACATGCTGAGAGTGATGAAAGAGCAAAGAAAAGAAAAATCATGTAGTAGGTTATATTTTGGGAACCTCTTGACCCGGTACTTGGAGAAGGCGGGCGTCCCCGTAGATGAGGTTGGGGATCGCATTGTCCCTGATATAGGGGGGCCGTTTGACATTGCTTCGGTCAAGGGGGTGATCACCACGGCACCGGTGAAGCTGACGGCGGACGAGTGGCGGGAGACAAGTGCCAACTTAGCCGCACGTCAGTACTTGATGATGGAGGCTATGGCCCGTCAGTCGGGCGTTGATATGACTGCTATTGACCGCAAGGTCCCGCTGACGGAGACCTCGAAGGGTTTGTTGGGCGAGGTTGAAGCTAAAACGGTGGATCCGCGGGAGGATGAGAACACTGATTCAGATATTGTGGACAATGATCCAGATAGTGAGTATGAGACTGATCATGAGGCGGAGGCCTAGGTCCACACTCCCGCGCACCATCCAGATTTCAGGGCAATTTTCTTGTACTCTTACTTTTGCACTTACTTCTTTGTCGCACTGGGACATTGCTTAGTTTAAGTGTGGGGTGGGGTACTGCCCTTTATCTATTTTTGAGGATAGGATGCATGTATCTTAGGACTTTTTCCTTTGTCACTTGACTTTGTTTTGATTTATTTCTTGCTTTAATATATGCAAAAATGAAAAAAAAAATTAGAAAACCAATGAAAAATTCCAAAAAAAAGATTTTCCTTTTAGGTGTTTTAGTGGTACATGTCATCCGCCCCGTGGTTTTTCTTATGGCCTCGGTTCTTTTCCACGGGGAGGCCTTTGAACCGGGTAGTTTTTTGCATTTCTAGGAATAGGATAGTTAGTTGTAGATGACCCTAGGCTAAGGAAAAGGTAGAATGCTAGGTGCCTTTGATTTGTTTGATACCGGTGGACTTGAACTTGATTGCATGTGCTATTTGTGGTGTCCTTGGGTTTTAGTTTGATGCATGCCTATGAAAAATTGGAACGACCCCCTTGAGATGCTTGAGTCCGCTTGCTTAACTTGATTGCTACCCTTTGTGCATGAGTGCTTAAATTTCCACAAGTTGCATTCTAGAAGCTTAGTTGAGAGTTGTTGATGGAACCTCTTTGTGTGAACCATGTGCAATGTGTGTGTGAGGCATGTTCTTATTTGCTCCATGTGCGTACTAATGTCTAGAACTTGCCCCGTGTGTGTGCAAAGCGAAATCCTAGGTTCGCTCTAGTCGGGAAATGATATAAGGCCTTCTTTTGTTAGCCTACCCTTACATATATACCTTGGAAAATTGTTGTTGTGATTTCTTTGACCCTTTTTGTTGGCACCCACACCCCGAGCCTACCCATTTATTCTTAATTAACTCTTTTGGCCCTTACTCCTTAAGCACTTTATTTATATTGTGTAGATGATTGGAGTTGTGGTTGGATGTTGGGAGGTTCTTGAGTGGAACTAATAAAAGGGGAATACTTATGAAAATTGTGAAGTAGTGGAAAACATTGGCAAGGATGGAAGTTAATGAAATTGAAAAAAATGAAATGATAAGAGAAGAAAAAATAGCAAAGTTGAAAAAAAATTGTGGAAAAGAAAAAAAAAAAAAAAGAGAAAGATATCCCTTCCTTGCTAGTGTGTGATTGAAAAGAAAATATGCTACTTATTGAGAAGGTATGTGTGATACTTGTGATTGGGTGGTTTGATGAGGATTGTGCTTGAAATTAAATGTGATGTATTAAAGTGCTTAGGGAGGTAGTCACTATTACCCATATGTGTCCTACCCGCACCTTAGCCTACATTACGACCTTTCTAAAAGTCCTAGTTAATCCCGATTGGAGTGAGCCTACATTAGTGGAGTCCTACACTACGGGCAAGCCTATGGTACGTTGTGTGTGACATGTGAGCTTTCATGAGAGTGAGAGAATTCATTTGTTATTGCCCCCGTTCTATTCATGATATTTGTTTTGTGTGTGATCTTTGGGGGGCACTCTCTTTCATATTGGTGAGGGCACGTGGTTTGCATGAAGTAGGTAAAGTTGATGGCTTTTGATTGAGTAGATAGGTGTGATTTTATGGGAGCATGGTTGCATTAAGTTGAGTTTTGTGCATTTGAGCTATTTTGGGGTGGTTGTTCTCATGTTTTTGGTTTTGGTAAATTGTTGGCATGTTGTGGACCCATGGTAGTCATGTGTGTATTGGTTCAATGGTCGGTATCAACCATAGTCATAGGCAGACCTGTTTTACCTAGGATGGGAAGTGAGATGTGACTTGCTCGAGGGCGAGCAAAGGTTCAAGTGTGGGGTGGTGATGTTTGGCTTTTTATGCCTACTTTTCCTTAATATTTCCGCACATTTGAGCTTGTTTTGCACTTGTTTGGTAGCTTGTGAATGTGGTTTTACACTGATGTTGTGTTGTGCGTGTGTAGGTTGTTACGCGATACATTTGGAGCGTTTCGGAGCTTGATTGAGCATGAATTGGTTGAAGGATGTTTGGAGATTGGATTGAGCACACAAAGGCACGACACAAGCCGAGTTCTGGAGCGAAAGAAGAGCATTTTGGCTTGGCGCTACAGCTCCCGCGCCGCGCAGCCTACCGCGCGCAGAGGCTGGCGCGTTTGGCATGCGACGCAGGGCTAAGGCACGAAGGCTGGAGGAGAGGTCTGGTCGTGGTCACGCTTTTCGGGGCGCGGGGCGCCCGTTATAGTGCCCCTTATGCGCGTTTTTACTCCCTATTCCTTCTAGTTTCGGGTCTAACTTATTACCAAGAGTTTGGAAACATTATAAATAGTTTATTACTTAGTTTTTGTAAGGGGTTCTTGACTTTGGAGCAATATTGAGAGCTACACACTTCATTGAACAAGGGTTATTCCCAAATCTTTCATCTATTACATCAAGTATTTCATTATTACACCAAATCTTTATCTTGTGATTATGAATATGTGTGGCTAATTTCCTAACGTTCTGGGGTTAGAGTTTACATGAAAGTTGATTGTTGAAGATTGATTTCCATTGATTGAATCCCATAACGGGTTACTTATTCTTTCTTGATTTAACTTGTATAATTGTTAGAGCTCGATAGTTATACATCATCTATGGTTTTTGGGTTGAACTCGAAAGAGAGAATCTAATTACGTAATAAGGAAGAATAGAACTAGTTTGTGAACCCGGGCATCGGGGAATCAATTCGCGGGTAGGATAGACATATACTTGCTTGCCTAGTTTAACTAATTACAGGATCGTTAATGCGTGCATGTGATTTAACCCGTAGACATACAGGGATTGAAGTAGCTTGCATAGATTGTGAAGAACTGAAAGGTTTTCATAATTACAATTAACCTGGCAGTTAGTAACCCGGGATTTAAGAAGTGGAATAAATTGAATACATCAACTGGATTGTTCGTAACTTTGACCCTGGATCGCTCTCTTGATATTGTTGATAACCAAAGTTCTGCCCCACTGCTCGATTACATCTTTAGCACTTTACTTACTGCATTTTAGTTATAAAAACTCTTACAACCATTGGAAAAAGACCCCTGGATAGTTTGTTCAGGGATTGTTTATTAAGCAATAGTCCGCATAGTCCTCGTGGGAACGATACTCGACTTTGTCACTTTATCACTTGGCGACCGCGTATACTTGCGTGTGCGTTTGGGAGCAACAAAAGCCGCACAGGGTGTGTGCTTATGCTATGTGCTAGGTATATCATTACCTATGTGGTGTGCGAGATATATCATCGCCATGCTGTGTGTTAATTTATTACTGCTTATGCCATAGTATCCATATAATATTGTATATGCTGCCTATATTATGTATCTTTATATTATTGACTATGTTATGTATTCGCGTATTATTGCTTGTGTTGTTGTATAATTATATTATCGTATGTAATGTTTATGGGTTACTGTAAAGGTGTGGATTGTACTTCCGTTTTCTGCTTATGCATTATCAAAGACTTGTCCCGAAAGGGTAATTTAGCGGGCCTGTCGATGATCTTACTGGGCTTTGGCTCATAACTTACTATTTTAAATGTGCAGATCCTTCTACTAGTCAGACAGCTGGACTTATCTGATCCGTTCGAGGCTGTGACTATTTTTGCTTGAGGTAAGCCAACCGCATGGTTCGCGGTGGCATACCGTCTGATCCACCTTAGTGCTTAGACGCTTCCTACATCTTGTATTATATATATATATATATATATATATATATATATCGGTTGTTAGATTTCGTAGATGCTCTATTGACACTGTATTTCGGGTGGATGTTTACACCTACATTTTATTGAAATATGTCTATCTAAATTATCATTATGAGTCAGTTTAATTATTCGTGGTTCGCCTAAGGATGTAACACTTAGGTGCCATCACGGCCCCGAAAATTGGGTCGTGACACGATGAAACTAAGTGGAAGTATTTTTTGTTTTCCTATATGCGAAGCATCCCTTTCTCCACGTCATAAAATATCTAAGATTCCTTCCAGTACATCTATTCTAAATAAATCTTGATTAAAAGAAGCAAAATCTAATCTTTGACTTTCAACTTTAATCCATTCATCTACTATGTACTGTTGGAATAATCTGCCTACATGTATAATTATATCATCATCATCTCTAATTTGAAGTTTGTAACAATAATATTCACGACAAGAAACTGTGTCTCTTTTTCGTTTTTCTTTTTGCATGACCTCAGCTTCCATATCAAGAAGTCCATCAATTGAACACATATTTATTACACTTGGTAATTGTTCGTTCTCACAATACATTGGTGCATTTTGTGTATCATTTGAACATTTAATTTTTTTAATACCACAATGCCATCCATTTTGGCCATAAGGGAACAACAATGGATATTGGAGAGGATCATAACAACCATAATAATAATTTACTAATTGACTTCTATCACTTTTTGTATATATCCGAATATGTGGCATGGGGATAGAGTTATTCAAATCTTCTTCTACCCATAATCCTGCAACTTCTGATGTAGTTGGTAAATTATATACCCATTGATCTAGACCGGCATCACACTTAAGTGCAATGTAAAAATCTGACAATTCTGGAATATTTGTTAATGATTTTAAGAACATTGAGTAAGGATTAATTTTTAATATATCCATTAGTCTTCTTACAATATGTTCTTTCAATTTATTTGAGCATGCCATTCTATTTCTTACTTCATTTTCACTATCAAAGAAATATAATTGTAGGTTTCTTCCTTTTCGATCAGTTGGAATCAAGTCATTGATGAAATGATACATTTGACCTTGAACTCTGAATATATAAACACCATTATTTCTTTTGGCTAACTCTTTGTCATAAGTTACTCCAAGGGATGTGAAGGCGAACATGTTATTATATGTTCTAACATAAGTTCGAAAATGTTCTGATTCCTCAGTATTTCCTAGATAAAGATCTCTCAACTCTTTTGGCATTTTGTGTGAGATTAGTTTAATAGAACCACTGTTGCAGTAGAACCCAGGTGATTCGTATTCAAATTTTTTAGCTCTACAAAATCAGCAATTGGGAATATCTTTTAATTTAACATAATTCATTTCTTCTTGTACACTACTCGAACCGTCGGCTACAGTGATACCATACCCTGCATATTAGAACTTAAGCATTTTAATTAAGTTTTCCTTTTATTTTACCCTTATTTACAACTATCTTGAGTTATACTTGACCGCTAAAATATTAAATTTCAAAAAATAAAAAATAATTTTGACAATCGAGTTTTCTAACCTGCTCCTAAAAGACGTGATGAGTCTCTTATTAAAGAACTTTGTTCCATTGTTATATTGGCACTCCCAGACGATGATCCAATAGCTGATGTGGCAATAATTGAACTATCAGCTAAGCGTTGTCTTTTTAACTCAGCTCTTTTTGTTCGTCGTCTAGCTAAAAGGGCCTCTTTCTTATCGGAGGGCATCGTTCTATATAACTCGCGTCTCCTAGCCCTTTTGTCTTCGCGTACTTTCTCAAAGTTTGGACAGATTTTATTATTTTTATTTGACATATCTGGAACTTTTCTATTATCTGAAGATACGATATTTATAATTAATAATCAATGGCATATATCACATAAAAAAATTAATTTGACATACACATAATTGCGGAATTAAGCAGAACAAAAAATATTACCTTTTAATTGCAAAGGCGTCTAAATATGATTGAGAAGACCTGAAATTAATGAAGTAAAATAATTATTTAAGAGTAAGACATTCTGTACGCCAGTTTCTACACACACTCACACAAGAGCTTTGTAAAGTAGAAGCACCTAAGATAACTACAAAGAGTACTAACATAACTGAAGGAAAAATGCATATGGAAAACACTAACAACCATGAGAAAGTAAGCAACAAATTTGAAAAAATTGATACTGAAACTTGAGATGAGGATTATAAATCTTGTAATGGACCAAACATTTGATCATTTTTAAATACTGCATCTTCTTGATGCATTCTATGAAATATATATTCATTAAAAAGAAACGATGAAAACACGATAAAAGTTATACTCAATATTCTTCTCTATTACCTAGTATTACTCAAAGATACTAAAGCTCATTTTTCTATATAGGTAAGCTTTTGTAATTATCAGCTTAGATAGTGAAATTTACGCCTGAATTATATTTCAGTTCACTTGTTTCCTTATTTATTTTCCAGTGTACTAACTATTTCTATTTAATTAACAACCACACACGGCTACATTAAGCACTCTTACTAACAAAGACATATGTCTTTAATTTGGTTATGCTCAAGTTTTGTTCTTCCCTGGAGTTAACCTGACATAATTCCATTTCCTCATTTGAAGCTCAATTAAGCACTTTAACCAAGACGGAGAGCTTAACTGCCTTATGAACATTGGTTGTAATAATGTTTCATATTAAACCATTTTTACCTACAGTTTAATCTTGGAAATATATGAGTAATCTACACTCGTTAGATTTTTCGTTTTATCTTCAATGAGAAATTTTTACAAGATTATCAAATAGTGAATTATAACTATAAATATTTTCACAAACTTAATAAAGCCACAGACATAAACCAAGGAAGATTAATAAGAATTTCTGTCATATAAAAAAAATGCAAAAAGATCAAATGAGAAGTCAATTTGTCTCATTTATAAATCTCTGATTTTCACAAAGAAAATGAAAATAATGCATGTGCAAATGAAGAAGATCAAATGAGAAGTCAATTTGTCTCATTTATAAACCTCTGGTTTTCTCAAAGAAAATGGAAATAATGCATGTGCAAATGACGTGAAAATACTAAGAACTCAACCAAAAGTAAAGAAAAGTAGTAAACACAATCCATGTATATGGTAAAAAATAAGTAATAGCTTTAGTGTGAAGTAAAAAAGAACAACAATTTAGAACGAAATTTGGATGCTTACCTTCAGTTGCTTGAAAAGGAGAACTAAGAAGCTTATGTTGTAGACTGTGATATAGAGAAAACAACCAAAAAAATAAAATGATTCAGTGAGATTTGGTAAGAGTAGCTCTAAATTAGCACGCTTCGGAAAAGTCCGGTATTACTACTATATAATAGAGACTTGTGAGAACACATCAATATATCTTATATACAATACAATATAATTACATATCGAGCATATCATGTGAATCCAAGCTATATTGATTGCTCAAACCATATCATAACCAACCATGAAGCAAGAGAATTGTTGGCACCTCATGTTTAGTCTTAAAAATAAAATGCACACATTTAAGATTATAGAAGAACAAATTAGAAGACAAGTAAAGCATAGTTAAGAGAGCTAAGAGAGCAGCCCCAACACAAATACATCATTTGCAAAATAAAGAGCAACTTGTAGATACAGAACAGAAAACATTACAAAACAAAATAGGCATATTCTGTCAAACACAAGTTTAGGACAGCCTAAAAATTGGATGGCAGACATTCTGCTGGTGTGGCCTGAAAAGAGATATGCATGTTCACTTGCTGAGGCATAGAGTTTGTTATGGAAGAAGAAAAGATTAGCCACTTGCTCCTGGATTACCTGATCTCTAGGCTTAATCAACCTAGCTCAGGTCTATTAAGAGTATAACAATGAATTCTATGAATGCTATGAATTTTACAAGTTGCCTCAGATATGTAAGTTTTCGTGACCTCCGTTGCTGATTAGGTCTTAAGGCATCTGTCACCCACCATAATGTTGTTTAAGTTATTAACTATTTATATGTTTGTGTTAATCATATCCTCAAGTATCATTTACCTGTTTAAGTTATTAACTGTTTATACGTTTGTGTTAACCATTTACCTTTTTGATATATTCACATTAGTTATGACTATAGAAGTTGCTATCTAATCAAAACTTAGATTTTGACATTGTTTTACATTGTTAGCTTGTAAGACTTGAGTGGAAGTCTCTGTTCTATGGTATTTCTACTGCGCTCACTCTATCAGCTTTATCTGTGTCTTCCTATTCTCACTATATTTAACTATTTAATACATTACATTGGAGAAATACTGCTAGGTTTAAACCTCAAACCTCAAAATTGGTCTTAAGGTTTTATCTTATCGGGCAATTCTTATTTGACAGATACTAATAGCTTCCAATACGCTCATATTCCATACGCTCCTTTTAAGATAGATAAAGGAGAGGAAAGAGAAAAAAAAAAAAACAAACCAGAACTATGGTAACCAAATACCAAAACAGCGATGCAGCACCAAAAATCAAGGAACAACAGAGATTGATGAAAAAAAAATAAACCAGAACTATCTATGGTAACCAAATACCAAAACAGCGACGCTTATAAGAGAAGTTTCCACAAATTTATTCATAAGCACTAATAATCAAGGAACAACAGAGATTGATGAAATAATGGAAAACATGCGATTAAAATTCAAAAATTAATATTGATCAAGTAGAAGAGAAATAAGAGAGAAAGGACAACCATACCTCAAGAGCCGGATGAGAAAGTAAGAATTATAGTGAGGAAGGTGAAGAGACAGAGAGGTGCTGATACACTTATTATAGGAGTGAAGTAAAAGAAGTGTGCTTCTAGAGTAATCATCAAGTGATATATGACTGGAGGAAGTCGAAAGAAATGTGTTCTAGACTCTAGAGTAATCAAGTGATTTGGCTCAGTTTTAACTGTAAAAAAACCCACACCGTACACGTGTCAATGTAACATTAGAATAATGAAGAATTTGAAATGACAGAATTGCCCATGATCGACCACCATGGGAAAGTTGCTTATAAAATAGTAGTATTCCACGGCTTTAGCAATTAGTTGCTTGACATTAATTTGCATAGTCATTTTTATTGAAAATAATAGTATTATATTCTATTCAACCATATATGCCACCCAACATCATGAATTAACTTATATATTAAATTTACAATTGTCATTGTAATAAAGATCGTTAGACATTTCAGTAACTTAAGATGCCCATGAATCATGATAGACCTGTTTAAAATAGCATCATGAAGAGAACCTCCATTCTAGTTCCTATAGAGAAGTGGAGGTACGTAGAAAATAGAAATTGACTAATGAATAACATTACCCAACAATTGAGGTATGCGTTAGAAATGAACTTGCACTACTACTTGATGCAAACAAAAAAAAAAAAAAAAAAAAAACATAGTCAAGTAACTCCGTAACAATTTCTAACGAGGATTATAAAGAAGAATTCATGTAAGAAATAAAAAAAAAAAAAAAAAAACGATTACATTCACTAGTGATATCCAAAACGGACCAAATTTACATCTATATTTTTAATATATATACAACTTGGACCAATTTGATGACCATACATCCTCTGTTTTATAGAAGCAGGCTACACTCAGGTGATGCACTTCAATGTTTTTGCTTTTCACCAGAGGTCTGATAAGATGCAAATCATACAAGTATCATCATCGATGTTAGCAGGATCATCCATCTGCAGCAGGGAAATTTTCATTGTAAACAAGCGAAATGCGTTATTTATCAAGAAACAACTAAAACAATAAATTATGCTAATGTAAAGAACTCCAAGAGAAGTGCAGAAAACATTAGCCTTATGCATCTTTCCTACAAGTGCATAAAAGAAAATTAAAGAGGAAAAAGAATAGAGGAGCCTTCCTTCTGTAAGCTGATTTGGTTTTTTTCATTTTGTAGTACCAAAAGAAAGTCACAGATATGCCTACAATTCTTATCTATGGTGTTTGTAGCTCTATATTTGTCAGGACATAATATCTGCAGAGATGGAATTGTTTGATAAGCTCTTTATGATAGTAAAAACAATCCATTTTTGGAAACTGAGACCGGAAATTATCAGCTTATCAAGAACTGTCTGGTCACAACATTTCACTGCAAAAGTATGAACTTCTAAGAAAGTCATCATAGAAGCCTACTAGATTAATTATGATATCACCTATCATCCTTTTACAGTCGCCATATGTTATAACTCCTATTAACTGATGCTCTCCTTTTTATTTAATTTTCTATAACCAATATAAATTTTATTAATCTGTCTACCACCACAAAAGTACTAAAATATTACAAAAGTGATTAGGGAACTGTAGGGCTTTACTCATGAAAGAAGTCCAGGAATTCTGGCATGTGTTCCAACTTTCAAGCCTCCCACTGCACTTTTACTATACCAAAAATACAAAGTTCTCTTGGCATTTGAACTTCACAAAGATAAGGATAAAAGTTTGTCCTCAAAACATCTAGTTTCTTTCCATCCACACTGACCAAAATATACATCTCATTATAGATATATGTTCCTAGTCATGTGGATATTCCAGAAATCAACGGCAGCCAGAAAACAATTAAGGTCAGACAATTTGCTCAATGGTTCACTGTTATACCAACTTGCTTACTCACAACATTTTTCTATTCCGAAAATCAGTAGGCACCTGAAATGCAAAAGGTGGTTCCTGTCTTTGTAAATTTATTAACTTTTCTCTTTACCGACCCCCCCCCCCCCCCCCCCCCCTTTTTTTTTTTATTTTTCTTAAGTTTGGACAAGGGTGACAACAAGAACAACATACCCAGTGTAATCCCATGAGTGGGATCTGGGGAGGCTGAAGTTACGCATCGTAGACCTTATCCCTACCTTGAGCAAGGTAGTTTTTCTTAAGTTTGGACAAGGGTGGAGAGACTAAAATGAATTAGAACTCTTAAGGAAAAAGATAAGTTACCTTTAATAGAAAACGCTATGGTTTACTAAAAGCTTAGTTTGAACCAGAACTTGCAGCACATGGGGCTGGCCTATTATCCTCATTTAAAGAATGGGTACCATCAGTCTGAGATATATGCTGCTCAGCACGTTCAACAGGTAAAGTATCCTCTAAAATATCTGATTCAGCAGAATTGGTTCTGCTCTCTGTGGTTTCCAGATGCTCCATCATGCGTGATACAGTAGCAACAGCTGCACTGACTTCATTCCTTGATTCGAGACCATGGTCTGGTGTTGAACTGTTGCGAGAGAAAAATTTCTCCTTCCAACCCCTTGAACTCTTTGTTAGAGATTCTTTGTATCTGAAAAACGATGACAAAAACAAGTAAATAGGGCTTACAAAAAAGAAGTTTTCTTTTGTTTAAGAAGTTACCTAAACAATAATAGGAAACTAAATTAGAGTTTAGATACCTCATTGACATTGTAGCAAGTCGAGATTTAATAGATTCTGTGAAAGACTGAAAATCTGATGGACCAGCTCTGTCCTGATTGTTAGGAGAAGATTGAGAAGGAGTCCTACAATAACAGAACTCAATAATAAGCACAAGAGAATAGACAAGCCCTTATTTGTGTTTTGTCTTTGCCTTTACGTTCTCCTCCCCGTCTTTCTCATAATTCACCGTTATTGATATGTTTTGCATCCTGATCGCCCATTCTTCATTCAGGGGTCGGGAATTGAGAGGCATGAAATAGCGTTGCATAAGGGCGAAATCCAGGAGGAGGACTTTATGTTGTGCTTCTATTCTCAAAAGGATGAAGGTAAGTCTTTCTTGTGGCAGCAAGAAGACCTTTTCCATTCTTGGAGGATTTGTTCATACGAGTATATTACGTAACTCCTGTAGAGTAAAGGAGCTAAGGAAGCATCAAAATTCTGAACCAACTAAACAAACATACCTATTGTTTGAGGAATTTCCAAGTTGATTAACAGCAGAATTTGCCCCTGATCCTGGCGCAGAAACCTGATCAGCTTGAAAAGAAGACGGTTGAGTAACTAGTTGTCCAGAACCTTCACCAACAGCAGCAATCGGAGAATCCTGACCAGAAACTAAGACTGCAGGAGTGGGTTCACCTCCACTACCCCGAGTAGCAGAAGATGAAGCAGCAGCAGCAGGAGCATTTGGATGAGTTGAAAACACCAGATAATGGGGGCGACCTTGAGCTGATGACCTACCTCGTGGACCTTCCCTTCTGGAAAGGTGGCGTGCTCTTCCCATGGCAGCAGCAGCAGCTAAGTGCTGAATAATATGCTCCTCAAGCTCAGAATCAGTTGCAGTCACAGGTAGCTGTGAAAAAAAAGGAAGGTGCCACGAGATTTTGTCATAAAATGGACCATAAACATAAGAAGAAAATGCTTTTGCAGACTTCAAAAATACTAACATGCTGTAATTCAAAATCTCCCAAAGTAGGATGGTGAAATATAGTGGTGTTTCTGGGAGGATTCATCCTGATATTTCTCTCGTGCTCCACTGCATCCAATAATTCTTGGCTGAAAGACAAGCACATTAATCAACACCCTTAAAGGAGGACAATGAAGATTTAAAGAGACAAACAAGTAGTTGATTTGAGAATAAGACAGAACCTCATAGGGTCTTTCAAGCTGAGAGGCTGCCAACACATGGGGCACTGTGAGCTTCTCTGACACCTACAGCCCACACATTCAAAATTATTCAGGATACCAGCGCTAGAAACTAAGGATCTATTCACGCCTTTGCAGTCTCAATATTTGCAGCATATACAGTCAGATCGAAAACTTTATAGTCTATCAACTGATAATATTCCATGAGGAATACAATATTTTTAAAGAATGAAGCTTTGTCCCATTACTCACTCAAGATATCTGTTACCTACCAAATGATAAGTTATAACGCAACTCTTGTAACTTTAGTTATTAGACAGAAACGTTGAAATATTTAGAATTCTTACTTAGAAGTTAGAACCATGCCCTATAAATGGTACTCAAATTCCAGTATCATTTATTCATTTACGACGACGATGTCTTGAACTGCTAATGCAGAACTCAACTAATTAACCTATATCCCAAAGATAAGTAAGACATTACGAAATAAATTAGTTATTTGTTGCATCAACATGTTTCCTGACAATATCCATTTTCAACTCTCTCAGTAATGACCAAGCAAAATAACATCAGCACATTCAATTGGAGATGAAGAGTGTAATTTATTGGATGTGTCAAAACCTTTGGGATGTCTCAGAATGGAAATTGTCTCATCGATTGGAATTGAAGGAGGTAGTTTATTCCATCAGAGATCACCTTATAAGATCATTACTTAAGCCTTTCTATTACGTTAACCAATGGCATTACAGAAAAATTATATGTATGAGCCTTTCACAACGTAGTTGAATGATCATCATACTCTTATTGATGCTAGATTATCAAAATGCTTGATATCATTATTTTTTCACTAACCGGGAAATCCCCGTCGGCCTGTGGTGCACGATTCGAAACTCGGAAGATAATGAGCACACCCCACTACCCTTATACAATTAAATATCAGGGTTTTGGCTGCAGCGAGGCTCGAACCCGTGACGCGCGCTTAACCCATACGTTGCAAGCTAAGCTCTTACCACTAGACCAAAGCCCTAGCGGAAAAGCTTGATCATTATTTCCAGCATCTAGTAAGATTTCCATAGGGCAATTGTTAAGTATTTCTGAGCAAGTAAGTATCTTATTGTTGCACTACATTAGAGTACTCATAGATGGAAAGGGAAACAAATGCATTCAGTTATCAGAAAACATGTAAATTCATAAAGAGCATATGATATAAGTGCCAAGGAGATTAAAAACAGTTTATTAGGGGTCTTCGCGGTCATGATGTCTTAGCTGATTCTATCAAAGGAGCACTAACTCAGACTTAAAGTTGTAAACTGGAAGAAAGTATAGTCAGCATTCCAATGCAACATTAAGCCTCCAAGTTCAATCTTAATCACACTAGCTTTCTTTCTAAGTTATTATTTGCTGGCAACTGGTAAAGATCAACTGCCGGATTTTGTCACTGGCACAGCTCGGCTATCTTTATAAGTGAACTGATATGCATCAGAACAGCTACAAACTAAAGGTTTACATGAGATATCTTATTAAAAGGAAATCACTAAGATTACCATTCAAGAATACATTGAAGATGGAACTCATGCTTGCAACCAGTCACCTGCACATTGAAAGATTGTATTACTTCCTGATAAAACCCACCATGTTCAGAGTAACACGGGATAGTTTAAATAATACGTACCGCAGAAGGATCACTATCACAAAATTCTTCAAGACATATGCTGCAAGCATCATCACAGGCATCCTGGATTCCACCTTCCACAAACGCCGCAGCCGAAGTCAAAATATCCTCAGACATCTTGCCCTCCTCCATCTGTCAAAAGTTATAACCTTTAAAACATCACTCAAAATTTAACAAAGCAACCAAAAAAGAAAGAAGCATTCTGACTTCTAATCTCTTATGCAAAGTTATAAAAACCTAAAGAAAACCCTTAACACCAAATAATCACCTTATCAGCTTCTATTTTCACCGGTAACACGACTAATTCACGGGTAAAGTTGTCTCCAAGGAAACAATCATTGATGCTTGTATCAGGGTAGGCTGCGTATATCACACCCTTGGGTGTGGCCCTTCCCCGGACCCTGTGTGAACGCGGGATGTTTTGTGCACCAGACTGCCCTTTTATTTTTTAACACGACTAATTCATAGCAGGTGAAAATCAAATGCTACACAGAGAAAATAAAATATCTGACACTTGATTTCAGTTTCTTTTTTACTTTTTGAATAATACAATTCCAACAGCAGCTCATAGAAAAACAAAGAGGGGAATTAAACCCCACGATTTCATTTTTATTAAACAAACTTATGAGAATTAACATTTCAAACCCAATACTAATAAAAATTCAAACTTTTACACTAAAATTATCCCTTATTTTCAATACCACTCTACAACCAATAAAAAGAAGTGAACCCCACATCAGAATCAACCAAATAATCAATAATCTGAAGTAGTAAAAAGGGAAAAATGAAAAAAGAAAATAAGAGAATTTACCTCAATTAATTAGGAGAATTTGGGGTTTTGAGAGGCAAAAAAGGAAATGAGTGGAAGAAGAAGAACTTTGAACTTTCCCTATGATTGCTTATTGTTAGTTAATTAAATTAATTTTTTTATTATTCTTTTACTTTTTTGGAGTTGATGAGTGATGACTGAGCCCACTCTATGCATATTCTCAACTTTTTGTGGCTTAGATTTCATTAATCTATATCTATACTATATTAAAAGCACGAAGGCCCTTAGCAAATGTTGATTGAACTTTTTACCCTTTATTAAAAGATTGCACAGTAGACAAAATTGTCATTTTACTATTTTTTTATATTTTATTTATTACATATATTTATTTTTTATGTGTTTTAATCCAGTCTAGGTTTTTTAATTCAACTAGAATATTGTTTATGTGTTTTAATCCAGTCTAGGTTTTTTAATTCAACTAGAACATTATCGTTTAACTACAGCTGTGAACTTGAATCCTAAAGCTAATATACTATACTATACTAAACGTGGAAGAAATACAATATAATTCAAAGATCAATTGTACTTGGACATATATTTTTATTTATAAATTGAAATTAAAATAGTTAGTCACAAAATTGTAGAATAGTTTTCATTTTGCTTCTGGAAACTTACTGCCCACAAAAAATAAGAGACCTACCATATTTACATGTCTTTGTTAGTACTAGCTAAATACGTCAGTTATAGTTGTTATATTATATATACACAATTCCACCAAGATCGAAATTAAAGAACTCTGGATGTCATATTATACAAGTCGTCTTGTTCCTATGCTACATTACAGATGGTTGCTAGACCTCACATGTCATTAAAGAAAAATGTCTTTTAGTTGCGGCCAACAAAGCTGTATCATGTTACACAAAGGCTTTGCCATTGTCCCTCGGCTGAGACCATGCTTAGATGGGTCATCGCAATTTTCATAGTCATGGCTTGTTGAGCGTGGGAACGTCAAATTAGCCACGACTGGTGCTCCGTCAGCCACAATTTTAAGGATGGCTAATTATTATTGAAGAAAGGAATTTAGACTTAAATTTTATTGTTTACCACAAGGGCTAAAACGCGTTGCAAAAAGATTGTTGAAGGTCATGATATTGATCTGCTAAAAGCTCAAAGCGAGCGGCTTTGCAACTATCCTGTTTTCTAATATAGTAGGTTTATATTTGACCCAAGATTAGTAACAATTGATCTACTAAAAATTTAAAGTGAATGGCTTTTCTTTTGATATTTTCTCATACTATATTGATCGTTCTTACCTAATGCAGGTTTCAAGTAATCAAAATAGTTGACCTTGGAGTGGCAGTAGATTCAAGGTAACTTAGTACATTGTGTGCAATGAGAAGTTTAAAGTATTTTATGATAGACAATACACCTATCATCTATCTAAATCTATATTTTCTATACTAAACACGAAGGTCTTAGTGAAATGTTATTCACTCTTTCTACCCTTAATAAGTGTCCTAGCATGTTGAGAAGTGGATTTAAAATTTAGGATTTTGCATTGAAGAGAAGAAGCTAAGTAATCATTCATTTTACATATAGTTATATATATCAAACTGACAATGAACTTTTTCTATCTCTTTAGGAAGTATTTCATTGGATTATGTACAACCTTGGAGAGAACAAGATTTGAGGAATTATCATGTTTGCCTAGCTATCTTCAGCTTTGTTCTGCTCTTCCATCTATTTTGTTTTTTTTTTCCGTTTGTTGTCTTTTGCGTGCATGGAGAGATATTTTCCTTGTTTTCACTTTTATATCAAGAAACTCCCGTGAATTTGATATCGCGACAATGTTCATGTTGAAGATGATGGTTGCTAAATCAGGTATTTTAATTGTTCCATTACTAGAAGGCAGAGATATCACTACGTAAATTGTAGCGCTTACTGAATGTTTGCTAAGTGTTGTGTAAGTATATCATAAATTACTTCATGTTTTTAACTCACCATTGATGAATCTAGCAGGTGGCTTTGAATTTAGGGTAAAATTTTTGCCTAAACATAGAACAACCGAGATATTGCCTAGACACTTTGGTCCTTGGATGAGCAGTATCCCATGTATTTCAAAGAATAAACTAAGACAAATGTTGCTTTAGTTTGCACCTTAAGAACAAAAAGGCCCATATGAGAAAGATTACTTATTAAGTAATACAGTAGCTTTTACACAATCTTCTACTTAGTTTTTGGAAGTTGGAGTGAGTTGTTTTTGCTATTTTTACTTTTTGAAATAGTATAACAAGATTTTCATGCTTTAAGGTAGCCACGTATGGCATAAGCATGGAACAAAATAGCTCCCACGAGAACTCATATAGGAGGAGGAGCATTTGTTAGAGCCTTGTACTTGAAAAGAGTCTTTAAACACATAGAGGAGGAGATAGAGTAGAAAACTTTTGAGTAAAAGATTCTATTGTATCTTAAAATGTGAAATGCAAATTAAAAATACTCCTTTCATGATATTGCATATAAAGATAAAGATATCATGTTTATATTTGACATTATATCCAATCATGAAAGGGGGAATGAAAGGGTGATTGAACCAAGTATACGTTATATTATAACTTAAACATATATTTTCAAAATGAATTCAAGTTATACACCTTAACAATATAACTTTTTATAAAACTTAATCTTATAAAATATGATCGGATAACTTCTATAATCGAAGCAAAATCATAAGTCACAATAAGGTAACTAAGGTCTTTTGAGCAGCAAAATAATTTTTATTTATTTATTTACATATTCCTCAATTCCAAGGACTTACACATTTTTTTTTAATCTAATTTTATATTACTCATAAATGTTGCTTAGTAATATCTACCTGATAGAATACACGCGTGAAACGTGCACCCAAAAATTAGTACTATTATAAAAGCACGAAGGCCTTAGTGAAATGTCACTCGATTATTTTACCCTTTAAAATTATATTTTACCTTAGATAAAATTGTCACTTACTTATTTTCCTAAAATTTAGGGTTAGAAATTATCTACTAAATATTTGCTTAATTGTGTGTACTTTGAATTGCACTAGAACTCTTGTTGCGCTAATATATAGAGTATAGACCAATCTATTCCTGATTATATTGGCCAAGGCAAGAATTCTAGCATAAAGATAACTCCTTTTGCCGACACAATGACTAATATTAGATATGCAATGTCTATTGCATGTGTTCATGTGATTCCTTTGATTACTTTGCTACTATTTGATGCTTTTTCAATTTTCTTTTTGCAGGTTCAAAACTTTCTAGATGTCTTCTTGTCTAGATCGTCCGTTCCTTAGGCACAATGTGTAATGATTATATACTAGGTTTTTTTGGTACTTAACACTTTAAAATCTTTATTTATGACTTAATACTTGCAACTTTTTCTCAGACGGTTTTATGCTAAAACATTTTTTTTGGGTCTAATTTTGGATGTAAGGATGAATATTGCTCAAAGGTGATCAATACACACCCAACTTGTAGAAGGTACTTTTCTTTATATAATATTGCCATTCTCGTGCTAATAATTTTTTTAATACTACTTATTAATTAAATTACTATGTATATACTCATGGAGTATAATTTATTTTGTTGTTTTTTTTTTCCACAAGTATTATCTTATTCTAGAAAGGACTACTTAGAAGAAGTTCAGTATTCTAATTTTTTTAAGTTGGTATTATATTTCTGTGAGGACTATGCATGGGTGGGTGAGTGTACGATTTGGTATTCGAGATTGAATTTTTCAATATGGCTTTTACCAATCAATTTTCAGCTTACATTTTTTCCTTGATGCTTTAGTTACTTGATGTACATGTGTACTTTTAAAAGCTATAACCTTAAAATAAATAAAAATACATAATTGAAAACATGTAAAAATTTCGGTAGTTCTGATTGTGTATATGTCATCGTCCCAACATCTGAAGACAGTCTTTTGATTGATATTTTTTGTTGTCACCACTTTCCATAGCTACGCCAGCTTCATATTTATTCATAATGATAATGAGAAAATATTTGATTAAAGGAGAGAAATACAAAAGATTACGTAATCCAATGAAATTGTTTATATTTTTGTTCATTCGTTTTGAGGTGGAACGTCCAAGTGTTTGGGCTTAAAAAGGATACAAAGATGATCATCTTAAACGCTACTTTGTGAACATTGACATTTTTGTCACAAAGGAACTATGGAGTTTTTGGTGTTAACAATATTGTTCCATCTTGTTATAATTGTGCATATTACGAACCAAACTTATGTTGTCTTAGTAGTTTTAAAGAAGTGTAAAGGTCATATATACTAGGCTACAAACATAAACACAACTCATTTACTGAAATAACAATTAGAAGACTTATACGGGACAGAGTTTCCAGCCTACGAGGAGGAAAAATTCACTCCAATATTTATTACCATTTGATTTGATTTGTTTTAACAAAATTTTGAACGATTGTGCTTTTTGTGGGTTTCTTCTCTAATAATTATGTAGGCCTATATTCATGGTTGGTAAGGCATAGTCTAATATCACAGGAAGCCATCCTATGAGAATTAATAAAAAGAAGAAGAAGAAGAAGACTACATGCACTTGTTCAAGAACTCTAAGGGGTCGTTCCGTTGTTGTTCCTGGAGGGGTAATACCCGCACAAAGCTCGCATAAATTAGTGTAGCATTTGGTTGATTTTGAATCTCCGTATAAAAATTATACAACATTTGATTGTGCTTTTTCATTTTCTGCATAGCTAATACCCACATAAGTTATGCAGGAATCTATGTATTAATAAGGGGGTAAAGATATAATTAGTAATGTAGATATTAGTAATGCAGATATTAAAATTTAAAATGACAAAAATAATCCTCATATAAATAAGAACATTTATGGAGTAACTAAATATTTCAAATTATAACATTGTATATTAATTTATAATATATTAATGATTCAAGAAATAGTCCATACATAATAATATCTACATAGTTAATACCGACATTACTAATTCCAACATTACTAATACCTGCGTTAATAATCCCCACATTGCTAATACCGCATTACTAATCCTCACATTACTAATATATACATTACTACTACCTGCAAAAATTAATATTTATGATAACAACTCCTATAATATCCTCAAAATATTAGACATTTTTCATTAATTAAAAGGACTTACTTCATTAAGCTGTGAAGTATAACGGTAAAGTATAAATGCCTAAGGATGTTACTCAACTTTAGCAATTCAAGTTTTGCCTCTTTCAATTTTTTTAGAATTAGTTTAAATATTTTCTTATCAAAATAGATAATAAGCAATTTACTATATATATATACGAAAATATGCAGACGAACAGTGATATATCTTACTTTATACAAGTGCATAAATATTTTGCGATGGCTTAACAAATTTGTTATTTTGACATGTTCTACAATGTTTTATCAATCAATAAAACCTCTTTAGTCCATTATGAAAATTAAATTTATGTAACTTTTAAACGATTATGTTATTTCCTTTGGTAATGCTATATTCATTCATTGTTTTGACATATACGATTTTTTTAAAGTGAAATAATACGTGCAACGCACGTACGCCAAAACTAGTCCCCCTTATTAGACATAAATCAAATGAAGTAGGATATAATTAACAATTAACAAATTACGAATGAATAGATCCTTTCATTTTTTACTCAAAAGTTTTTTATTCGAATAATGAGATGGAATTAATCATAAGTTTCGAGTCGAGCAATTACAATGAAGAAATTGTTTATTGAGTGCATCTAAGCATATAGAAATACTGCTACAAAAAAAAAAAAAAAAAAAAAAAAATATATATATATATATATATATATATATATATATATATATATATATATTTATAGTTATTAAATATAACTTTCTTATTATAACAAGCACTTGGACTATATTTGAGTTGAAGCTCAAAAATAAAAAGGACTTTAAAGGTAAATTTATGATCGCTCAAAGAGTGACATCATGTTCTATCGCCTCGTAGGTTATATTTGTTTTTCACTTCACACAAGGCTTATTAAAGTGGAAAGTGCTCCATATTAAATTTTCTTTAATAATTTTCATAAATCGATATAGACAATAAATTTGTTGACTGGAAATAATCAAGACAAGAAAAGAAAAAAAGTATCCACAAGTATAATTTGATTTATAGAAATAATGCGAGTTATAATCTCTAGAAAATCTTAAAATCTAAGATGTAATCCTCTGATTCTTCTCTTCACGGATTTGATTCGAGGGCGCAAGAGCTTGATCTCAAACTCGATGGATTTGATTTGATTCAAGGGCTTTTGAGCTTGATCTTGAATATGTGGATTTGACTTGATTTGATTTGATTTGATTCAAGGGCTTGAGAGCTTGTTCTTGAAATTGATAGATTTGATTTGATTCAAGGGCTTGAGAGCTTGTTCTTGAATATGTGGATTTGACTTGATTCAAGGGCTTATGAGCTTGTTCTTGAATGTTTGAATTTGATTTAATCATGAACGTGACGGCAGACTTTGATCACGAACGTGGCGGCAAAAAAATATGGATGGAAAGACTTCTTGATCACAGCCAGGAGGGATAGGCTTTGTGATTTATAGAAGACTTCTTGGTTATAGCCAGGAGGGAGGCTTCTTGATCTCTGGCAGAAGAGAAGACTTCTATGTATCTCCTCCTTGAATTCTCCACAGGTGGATGTGAGCTTTCACCAACTTCTGAATATATTTTCAAGAGTTATGTAGCCCTTCTATTTATAGTTGTAAGGGAAGGGACTTACTTTGATCTGATTGGTCCACTTGAGTCATCAAACCTATCACAAAAGCTATGTGATAAGAATGAATTTAATTGGCCAAGACATGTCATATTGGACACTTGGATAGTTTTGATTGGCTATTAATTTGACTAGGCATGCTACATCATTTATACACATGCCATGATTTTACTTGTCCTTGGTTTGGCTTGGCGCCACATCATTTGACATGTGGTATAGACCTTGGATTAATAAATCTTCAATTTAATATAATCCAAATTCTTTTATGGATTTAAATCCGATAAAATTAACATGCCTACACTCGAATCTAAGATATTTGATTAAAACCCAAGAATCTTATCCATAACACCATATTATTGGATGGTATTTTCTTCATCACAATACTTTTCAATTCACCTTTTTCCTTCGTCATTCTCTCCTTAATTCAAAAACTTACTTCTCAGTTGTCATAGATTTCTTATAACTTAATTGCACATTGAGTTATATTAGTGTCGTATAGCACATTGCACAAGGCTAAATATGGGCAGCCCTTCAGCCTCTTATATGATGCTTGGTCGTCGCTTAGGTTTTTCCCGTGCTATGGGTCATATCACACTTTACACTTAGGAAACTTTAGGTATCTTTTCCCTTTCCATACAATGCATGGCCGTAGCATAGCCTGAACATTTTCTTTATTATGAATTCTCTATTGCTTATTAGTTCCAATAGCGTAAAATTATTATTCTATTCTCCAACTCCGCATGATGATACACACTCGATAACTCGTACTCTCGTTTGACTCAAAGCTGACGCCAAATTAAAAAAATTTACTTATTAGTGTCTTAAGCCTTGAGAATAAGGCTCATTACAATTGTTAGATAATATGAAAGACGAAAAAAACCTACAAAGAACATCCAATTATGTGGACTGCATGCATTCTTCATTATTGTATTGTTACGCCTTGATAACTGTTGAGTACCCTTGTGTGACGCCTAGGCTCAAATTTTGAGCATCTTATGTGCTATACTTGAATGTATGCTCACTTGCTTTAATTTGAGAGCTAGATTTGAACCGTCCTGAGTAAACCGTGTGTCATGAGTGTGTGAGATTTGTTGTTGCTCTGTGCTTACATTATGATGTCTAGAACTTGCCTTGAGTGTGTGCGCAAAGCGAAATGATGAGTCTTGCTCGGTCTAGGAAGTGATATAGGGATTTTTTTGTTACCCTACGAATTGTTAGCTTACCCAATGACAATTGACCCTAGTTAGCTCTTTGAGCCTCAAACCTTTTCTTTGTTAGCCATATTACAAGCCTTTCAAACTCCTTTTCTTTGAATTGACTATATGTTGAACCCTTGTACCTCTTTTGAGCATCTGTAGTTCGTATAAGCTAAGACAGCTATACTTAGAAGAGTTGGTTATTGTTGAGACCAGTGAGAAGAAAAAAGGTATGTTACTTGGGAGAAACTGCTGGTAAGGACCGGACAAAACAAAAAAAAAAAAAGAGAAAGAAAAAAAATAATAGAAAAAAAAAATATAGTCCGTTACTAGTGGTGACTCTTGAAATCTTAAAGAAAAGGGAAGCTTTACTTGATTGAAAAAAAAAGATGGAGGAGAGTTGGGTGAAAAAGAAAGTGATTTTAATGTGATGTATTAAAATGCTCAAGGGAGGTTAGTCATTATAAACTAAATATATCATGCCTGCCCTGCATCCTATATTGCACCCTATGAAAGTCCTATTTGATCTTAGACCAAGGAAGCTTATATTAGTAGAGTCCTACACCACGGCCAAGCCTATGGTATGTTTGGTGTGGTACATGATTTTTTTCTAAGAGTGAGTTAGTCTTGCATTGTTAAGTCCCAATGTGTCTTGAAACTTTTTGGAGAATGAGAAAGTTTTCTTGTTATGAGGCACATGGTTTATGAGGGATTGGTGAAGTTATTAGGCTTCTCAGTTAGAGTAGGTGAGTGACTAGGAGGGTTGATGCTAATGAGTCGGTTCTTTAGGTTAGGAAGTTACAAGAGGGAACTTGGTTATTTTAAATGTACTTAGCATTAATATATTTGTGAAGACTAGTGTGAAATTTGTATATGCATCATTCTAAGTTTTTCTATAAGCCATGACCATAGGTAGTGTCATCATTCCTAGCTAAGTCCAGGTTTTGCTCGAGGACAAGCAAAGGTTCAAGTATGGGGTGGTGATAATAGGTCAAATTTATACATAATTGGATGTATTTTATCCATACTTTTGTGCATTCTAGTGACATATGATGTTAAAAATATGGTGAATTGAGCTAATTGGTTATATTTTGATTTATAGGAGACTGATGGTACAAAAAAAAAAGATGTTTGAGCAAAAACGGAGCCAAAAAGAAAAATCTAGAGAAATCTAAGGGTGTTGTACGTTGCACGGCCATAACACAGCCTTTTGATGAAATTTTGATGAAGAAAAATATTTTCGAGGCAATGAGCTAACTTGCCAACGCTTAGCCATCGCACAAAAGATGAAAATACAAGTTGGGGGGGAGGTCCTGAAGGGTCCTGTGCGTCGCACAAGACTTTGAAGAAGTTCCTGACATTCTGTGCTATAGCATAAGGGCAAAATTTATGCAGTTTTGTAAAACGGGGCAATTTGGCCATTTGGCTCAAGAACGTGCTATAAAGGCCTAAAAGTCGATTGTTAAAGGAGTTCTCAACCTAGAAAGGAGAAGAAGAAGGCTGAAGCTGTGGAGAACGAGGCTATAACGAGTTTTTCTTAACTCTTTCAATCCTTTCTTGTAATTTACTGATTATGGTTGCTTATGTCATGAATCTTATGAACATGAGTAGCTAAGTTGCCCCATCTAGGGCGTGACTAAATTATTATAGGATGATGTATTGAGTACTGCATTAAGTTAATCGAGCTTGACATAGTTATTCTTGATTATTTAGGCAAAATACGTAAGTACACCCTCAAACTTTCACTGTTTTTGCTGTTGCACACTCTAAGTTTTCGGGGGTCCTAATACTCCCTTTTACTCATTCGAAATGTATCCTTAATCTCCCTTACAAACCAGGACCACCATGAGTTGCATATGTGATAGACACACACCACTCATAGAGTGATTCGTGTCAAGAAAAAATTATGTACTAAAAAACCTAACAAAATAAAATAAAGAAAGAAAAAGAAATCCCCCCACCCCATCTTTTTCATCATCTGAAATCACCCACTCCATTATTTTCCATACCATTACAGAGAACCTAACTCTCAAATATCGTACAATTGCTTCATCACCACATAAATCTTTCATTGTAAAGTACCATAAACCACCACTACCGCATTCATCTTCTTTGAGTTGGTGTTAGTTTTTTTTTTTTAAATTCTTGGCCAGCAAATGAGCGCCAACAGAAACACTGCCATCGTCAATGTAGGAGATAAAGAAGTTGACTGTTATTTTTGTTTTGATTGGTATTAAAATTGTAATTCCGTGCGTTCATGGTTGAAGTTGACAAATATAAAAAATAAAAAGAAAATGCATAAGTAATAGCACCTTGAAAGCTCCATCGCCGGTAAAAATGTATAAGTAATGGCACCTTCCACCGCTTTTTTGTTAAGTCTGAACAAACACAAAAAATGAAGAAAAGAAACTTGAAAAAGAAAAATGGAAGAAAGATAGAAAATATGTATTTTGGTGAAGGTCTTCTAATCTCATCGGCCAAGTTTCGGCATTGATTGGGCAAAACCATGAAGACAAAACAAAATAAAACTAAAAATTAAAATAATAGTAAAAAGTGTAAAAAAGAAAGGGAGAAAAACGCAATGAATTAAAGTGGTAGAAATATTAACGATGCCACGTGGCTGAATTTCATTGGTTTAAACTGAATGTTTAATGTTCCCACGCACTCTATGTATGTCCCATACACTGCATATGCAACATCAGCAGTTAGACTTGCTACATAAGCATAGAAGGGTTACTTAAGATTGGTCTGGACAGGTTAGGGGGTACTAGGACCCCGCAAAGATAAAATGTGCAACAATAAAAATGGGTATACTTTAAGGGGGTACTTATCTATTTTGCCGATTATTTACCTACGTTTTGATTGCTTTTGATTGTAGAGCTAATAATTGAATGTGCCCTCTATTCTTATAACTCTTGAAAGATTATTTCAAGCTAGGGTTATTTGAATAGCGACACTTTAACCCAAATAAATGAATTATTTAGGGAAGAAGTGCGGGGTGAGTTCGGGAACAATGAACCCTTATCGTGGTCACATGGGTAGTCCAACTTATCATCTTGTGTTAACTTAGAAAAGTAACTTAGGAAAGTTATTTTTTGTTATTGGAAAATACTAGCAATAAACTAGGAGCTCACGATCATTAGGGATAGTCAAGTGAGATTGAAATTGTATTATTCGATACATCACTCAGATAATTGGGGAAGTCATGTCCTAAGCCTTTTAATATTGAAATCTTCTCTAGTAATTATTACGTGTTTTTAGTTTTCACTATTTATTTTTAGTTTTCACAGCAAAAATTATTTTAATTTGATCTTGAAATAGTTTCAACGTAAACTTGGTAAAAGTTGAGTTACAAACTATAATTTGTCCCCTGTGGGATTCAACCTCCGACTTGTTAAACCGGGTATTTTTGCAGCTACCAGTTATCCTTTTTAGGATGAGTTTTGGGCATGATCAAATTTTTGGCGTCGTTGCTGGGGAGCGTTGGTTTAGTTTGTAGCTTTAAATATTGCTAGGTTTTAGTTTAGATAATTTAGGTTTTGTACATATATTTTTGTTTAAGGAATATGGCATTTTACCATTCAGGGAAAACCCTATTATGATGGTTGTTCTTTCGCTTGTGATAGTGACACGACCCGAAATCCGGTTAGGCCGTGCGGGCACCCGACATCCTTCCCTAGACCCGTCGGGCGAACCCTTACCAATTAAATTAGGCAAATAAATATAATTCAATTCATCAATAAGAACAAGGCTTAAAAAAACCACTGACATACTGATACCTCTAAGCTGTACAAAAGAAATTACAACTAACTACCCAACATACTAGGTTTAGGGTTATCCAGACTAGACATCTAAGAGTACAAAGAAAACAGATACCTCCTGAAGGGAGCAAAATGCAACTGAAATGATAACTGATAAACTGGTGGCCATCCGGAATAAAAGCTGGCTCACCCTGACAGCTGAAGTCGTCTTCGCTCCTGAACAACGTGGCGAACTCAATCCTGGAGCGAACCTGCCGAAACGAAATAGATAGACAAGAAAACAAACAACAAACAAGGGTGAGTCAAAAGGACTCAATAAGTGGGGCAGACTAGCCATCTCAAAGAATAGGATAGCTAGCCAGGGAGAAGAAACAGATAAACCAAATTTCTTTTATTTAAATTATAAAAAGGTAGAGCCAGATAACAACCGAAAACACGTAAGAAACTTATAAACTCAACCAAGGATGCGTGCCAGAAACATAACAACAAATAAGAAATGCACATATAAGCAGGACAATAGTTATGTACCACAAGTTTACACAATGGTATGAAATAAAATGAAATGAGATGAAATATGATGCGAAGGGTCACATGTGCCCGTAATCCCATCCCGAAGCGGAATACTCCTGCATTCGAGGGGAATCCAATCTGATAACCAACTGGAGCGGAATACTCCTGCTCCTGGGGCGGAATACTCCTGCACCCGATATAATATAAACCAGAGGCGGAATACTCCTGCACTCTCCTGGGGCGGAATACTCCTGCACCCGATATAATGTAAAGCTGAGGCGGAATACTCCTGCACTCAATATCTGACATAAGAGCGGAATACTCCTGCTCTTGGGGCGGAATCCTCCTGCCCTCAATGTGATACAATGGAGCGGAATACTCCTGCTCCTGGGGCGGAATACTCCTGCCCTCAATATGATACAATGGAGCGGAATACTCCTGCCCTCAATATGATATGCAATGTAATGCATATGAATGCAATGTGATGCAATAACCCTTCACCGGCGCGGGACTCTCATCGACAACCGGGAAGTAGATGCCAACTCGCAGCCAGGGTACAATGCTCAAATCCTCAATGCAATACCAACAATAGGACATAACATATAATATACAATATAAATCCAAAGCTAAGGCGTAATGAGTACGCCTATCGGCAGCTACACACGTAAGGAATACGTGGTAGAAAATCCACGAGGCCAGGTGCCTCCAAAGAAATGGATATAAACACTTACCTCTCTCAAAAGTTAGCATTGCGACCAACAACCGCGTTATTTTTTGAATTCATTGCCAAACGATCCCACTGTGATCAATAAGCAGAAAAACATATCACATTAGGCTAAAGGCTTCATTCCTCACATCTTAGGGCAATCCAGGTAGGAACCTGATACCCTATTCGCATACGCAATACGCAGGCCAGGCCTATGTACAGGGTTTATGGTCACATAACCAAACCCCAAATAAATTATATTTATATGTTGCTCATAACTCACTGAGTACGAATATATAATCAATTTCGTTATCGGGGTCCATTTGACCCTTTAAACTATTAATTGAACTTATTAAAACGAGGTATAATATTCTAAGTTTTACCGTTAAAACATATTCAAAAACACGTAATAAACTCAAATACTATATTAGGATCATTACCTGAATATTTCAGGGTGAAAATTCTACTATTTTCCCGGCTCTTTTCTCATTTTCTGGCATTTTTTTCCACTGCATCGTTTGATTTTCTCTGTTTCGATGATTCTGCTCTAATTCCTTTTTGAGCTTCCCCTACTTCTACGTTATACTGGTCCTTAGCATATTGCTAAGGACCCACCGCCCATATATTTTGTCTTTTTTCCTTTTTCGTCTTTTTCCTTTTTTTTTTTAATTCGCAGTTACGGTAAAAATTAAAACGGTACACTACGATATTCGAAATAATTCCAACTTTTACATACAAGTTATACAAAATATATGTAACATACTCGCGAAGGCGGATCTCAAATCAGACTCCCGAAACTCAAGATACGAATTTAAATGAAAAGAAGTCAAATTATTTAACTTTCGGCATTTTAGCGGAAACTTGCCGAACAACATCGAAATTCATTTTCGAAAGTTTACAAAAATCACAAATAATCATACGAACCTAACGGCGCTTTCGAATTTCGAATCGGAGCTCATTCGGCAAAAACCGAGCTCGAAAATCTCTTTTTAATATTTATCGCCAATAAAACTGAAACCTTCTTCCGATGCCTACCAAACGAGGTCTGATTTAGCTCAAATTTTACAGACAGGTTCTAATGGACATTACGAATATTTTAAAATTATCGGCACACCAATCGGACTCCTAACTTCCGAAACGACATGACCGAGGTCGTTTCATTCTCCTCCACTTAAACTCTCGTTCGTCCTCGAACGAGCCTAAGTCTAAAGCAAGATTCACGCAAATAACAGGAGAACTTGCACGACCTTCATGAGCTACTCCACAGGCATTATTTCCTGATTACAGAATCAGAGTTATAACACACATATTAAACTCTTGGATAAAACATATTTGGATAATATGATAACATCATTGCCCAACTTAGTCAGACTAAGCCGACCCTTCCTCGATCACGAGAGGAGAATTCTACATTTTCGAAGCAAAGATATACGAAACTCTGGATGGACTAACATGATTCAGCCGAGAATCACCTTTTCGATATACCTTTCGATATAGAACAGGTCGCTAAAATTAAGAATTAGCTCACGCTTGATGCAATAGGGGAAACTTTTGAAGTACCTTGTCATTACACACTATAAAAGATTTGATGCAAGCTATATTATATTTTTACGAACGCACTATGCAACATCTCAGCTGATGTTAGTGTTGTTCCGCAAGCTCCTTGTGGGAATGTAGATACTCATATCCTAATATATGTCAAAGGTTCATCTGAACAGGGTCTATCGTATAAGGATAAGGATCATGCAACTACTACTGGATAGTATGATGTAGACCAAGAATGATCTTCAGACTGAACATCTCCCTCAGGGTATTGTCTTTGAATTGGAATTATTATGACTTGAAAAAGTAAATATAAAAGATACATGTAGTTGGACTTTCAGCTAAGGCAGAATACCAGCAACAAAGTTGATTACATGAGCACTTACAACGCTAAAGTAACTTCTCAAAGAGTTGAGGTATGAAAGAGATATATATACCAATGATGGATTATCGACAAGCTGGACTAGACCTTTAACTCTAAATTTTCATGAAGTAAAACAGCGTCAGTATGAGGATCCAGTTCTAGTTGAATACAGACAGATAGCCCAAAGAAAACCGAAGTCACCACACAGGGTCACTACTGACAGTGCTCTCATGTATAAAGATAGACTTTGTGTTCCTGATGTTGCAGATTTACGTGGACAAATTATGATAGAGGCACATTATTCTAAATACACTATTCATCCAGGTTCGATTAAGTTGTACCATGATCTTAAGCAGATTTATTGGTAGGACGGAATGAAGTGTGACATAGCAGAATTTGTGGCTCAATGTTCTAATTGCCAGAAAGTTAAAGTGGTGTCATCTTTCCAGAATTTATGCTTTAAGCAAATAGGTACGTATATATGATCAAGTTGCCACCTTATCTCTGTTGCTAATAGATTATTAGTGGGTTTAGCAATGATCGACACTCATTGTAGATTTCTGTCGTGGCCTTACTTTGGGTCGTGAGAAAAGTGGTATCAACACCTCAGAGATTTAGCATTACCATTCAGTATTTGGAGGAAGACTCCTCCACTTAAAGCACTAACTCATGCAGCCATTTGAATAGGAATAATCATCCTCGCACAGCCTACTGGACTAAAGATGATTTAGCTAAAAGCTGAACGTAGGCAGACCTAAGCTACCAACTACCCTTTCGAGTTGCCAAATAGCTGCAACTCTCAAGTTCACAACTCCATACCTTTGTCGTAAAAACCACCGCCTGATGGACGGTATTTCTATATAAAAATTTCGGCAGAGTTTCCCCTGAAACTGGATGATCCGCAAAAACAGAACCAACACTATACTATACATGGGAATGGATACCCGGATAAACTGATAACATAAACATGTTAAACGGATAACCAGATGAGACAACTGGATAACATGACAAATCCGCAGATAGAATGTCTGGACAGCACCACTGTCCTGATTTTCAACCTAAACAATAATATGCTTACCCGGTTACCTTGACATGCACTCTGGCTCAACACAGGGGACATCATAATAGGTTACTGACCGCCTAAGTTCACCAGTGCCGAACAAATAAGAGATGACAACGAACTGAGGATAGAAATAATTAGAGCTTCAAGAAGCTCATCTTCTTATTGCTTGGCTACCAGAGCTAGACTATTTGCGAGTCAAAGTAGCCCAAGAATCGCAATTAAAGAAACAAATATTAAATGAGCTTTATGGAACAACATCCAAGCCAATTTGACCTCCCAATAAAAAGGAAACTTTGACAATTTACAAGAAACTTTTTTTTTTTTTTATAACCCAAACAAGCTCATAGGATAACATGACTCTACTAGCTCCTCGAACCATGAGGAGATATATAGATCGGATATTAATTACTAACCACTTTACACCGGAAGAAACAATGACACTTTCTGATGGTGACAAATAAGAATCCCATCATCCTACCGACACTGAGTTCCAAAGAGAGGTAGACTGACTTGACATTATAACAGAATGAGGCATAACAAAATGCCAAACAAACAATACCGATACTCACTCACACATCTCTCGCATTTAAACCACATAAACTAGTAGGGTCATCATAAATGCCGGGAATAAATCATACAAGAAGCTCACCCCTCTACCGCAACTAATTCTTAATAGAAACGACATCCAAGGAAACCATCGAAACATGATGAGACATATCATTTCCAGATCGATCGAAAGAATCAAATCTTACTCACATATACTAGAAGAAGAATTACATGGTGTACTACATCGGATGCCTCAGCATCCTGCCAGACTAGCAGTTCATAGAACTGCCTCTGCAGCTGAACTAAGCCGCTATACTGATAATTACCTTCTGAAGAACTACTACCACCACGCTCTCAACCGCTACTGAATGGTGGAATTTCTCTGGCTGATTAAGATCTAAATGAAATATCCTGCGACTGCGCGATGCCAAATGACAAGAGAAAAGATGACTGCCTACTTGCCGGAGTAAGGGAAAACTCCTCAAAGGATAACCAGACTCATGACAGTGATAACAGATTTTCATTGAAAATGGAAGCTGGACATATTGTCGATAGCTATAAAGAGGAAAACTGGGTCTAATCTTGATGAACTACTCGCGCACTCTGAGAATCACGCTCTACAAGCTGAGATAACCCGGAAGATGACTTCCAAAAATAATCAGAACTTTTACCTACAAATAAGGTACTATGGTTGCCCACCAGGGCCACAGAATTCCTTGCTCTCCCGCTCTAACTCTTCCCTCTCTAACTTATGGTATGCCTAATACCTTTGAGCAAATCAACAACGACATCAAATAAAGTCACAACATCAATTTTTTTTTTTTTTTTTGCCATCTGGGATCTCAAGTAAGGAGAAAGGTCACCAATAAATCTTTGAATCTCTCGAAAGGTTCATGGACTAGTTCTAATGCATATCCAGCCATTCTATAGAATTCAATTTCATATTCTGAAACACCAACAGGCTAACCGACAGGCTACCCTGTCCAATCCACTCAAACTGGCAACACTCTCCATTTCGCTCGCTACTCGAAAGGAATTTTTTTTTCCACGAATCTAGAAGAAAACCGAACCAAGTTAGCTAATAAGAGAGAGAGTCCCATCAATTCAAGGCTGGACCTTGAAACTGGAAAGCAGGATAATCAACACTATACCGATCGATATAATCAAGAGCCTGAAGGATATACAAATACCCTGATATTATTTTTTTAAAAAAAAATTCACGGGGTTTATCTGATGCATTGCTTAAGAATATCGGAAGGTTCAACCGCGTAAAATAATGCAACCTCTTTGGGCGCTCGGACCTAACTGTTACCTCGGTTGGCTAACCAGCCGGAACAATCAGAGGTACAATACATGCTGCATTGGGAACAATATATTGGAACAACATCAACGATTGCAACGGAGCTCCCTAAGACCAAACATCTGCATCTGCGGCAACCTGATATGCTGCCTAGCGAATAATAGGTTATTGTGGTATCTGTCGCCAAGATTCTCGTAAAAGTATCGTAGAGAGCCAAGGGAACCACCAGGCCCTGCTCCCTTGCCCATCGCGAGCTCGTACGGCTGGGACCTCCGTAACTAGTTCGTCAGCACGATCAAAACTTTCGGAGCATCGTCAGTGTTAGCCCCAGGCTAGACTGTTTCGTCTTGAACTCATACCGTTTGCTGATTTGTCGCATGAGGGTTTACAATTACCACAAAGGAATTAACGAATTAACGAAAATACTTTTGAATCCTAGACCGACGCACGATCAGAAATGAAGGAAGTGAAACTTCCTAAATGCCATCATAGCCCCTCGTAGATAAGTACGGACGTCTACGTACCCATCAGCGAGACTCTACTAGACACTGTCTTAGTCTGGATAGACTCTAAACCGGGCTCTGATACCAACTGACACAACCCGAAATCCGGTTAGGCCGTGCGGGCACCCGACATCCTTCCCTAGACCCGTCGGGCGAACCCTTACCAATTAAATTAGGCAAATAAATATAATTCAATTCATCAATAAGAACAAGGCTTAAAAAAACCACTGACATACTGATACCTCTAAGCTGTACAAAAGAAATTACAGCTGACTACCCAACATACTAGGTTTAGGGTTATCCAAACTAGACATCTAAGAGTACAAAGAAAACAGATACCTCCTGAAGGGAGCAAAATGCAACTGAAATGATAACCGATAAACTGGTGGCCATCCGGAATAAAAGCTGGCTCACCCTGACAGCTGAAGTCGTCTTCGCTCCTGAACAACGTGGCGAACTCAATCCTGGAGCGAACCTGCCGAAACGAAATAGATAGACAAGAAAACAAACAACAAACAAGGGTGAGTCAAAAGGACTCAATAAGTGGGGCAGACTAGCCATCTCAAAGAATAGGATAGCTAGCCAGGGAGAAGAAACAGATAAACCAAATTTCTTTTATTTAAATTATAAAAAGGTAGAGCCAGATAACAACCGAAAACACGTAAGAAACTTATAAACTCAACCAAGGATGCGTGCCAGAAACATAACAACAAATAAGAAATGCACATATAAGCAGGACAATAGTTATGTACCACAAGTTTACACAATGGTATGAAATAAAATGAAATGAGATGAAATATGATGCGAAGGGTCACATGTGCCTGTAATCCCATCCCGAAGCGGAATACTCCTGCATTCGAGGGGAATCCAATCTGATAACCAACTGGAGCGGAATACTCCTGCTCCTGGGGCGGAATACTCCTGCACCCGATATAATATAAACCAGGGGCGGAATACTCCTGCACTCTCCTGGGGCGGAATACTCCTGCACCCGATATAATGTAAAGCTGAGGCGGAATACTCCTGCACTCAATATCTGACATAAGAGCGGAATACTCCTGCTCTTGGGGCGGAATCCTCCTGCCCTCAATGTGATACAATGGAGCGGAATACTCCTGCTCCTGGGGCGGAATACTCCTGCCCTCAATATGATACAATGGAGCGGAATACTCCTGCTCCTGGGGCGGAATACTCCTGCCCTCAATATGATATGCAATGTAATGCATATGAATGCAATGTGATGCAATAACCCTTCACCGGCGTGGGACTCTCATCGACAACCGGGAAGTAGATGCCAACTCGCAGCCAGGGTACAATGCTCAAATCCTCAATGCAATACCAACAATAGGACATAACATATAATATACAATATAAATCCAAAGCTAAGGCGTAATGAGTACGCCTATCGGCAGCTACACACGTAAGGAATACGTGGTAGAAAATCCACGAGGCCAGGTGCCTCCAAAGAAATGGATATAAACACTTACCTCTCTCAAAAGTTAGCATTGCGACCAACAACCGCGTTATTTTTTGAATTCATTGCCAAACGATCCCACTGTGATCAATAAGCAGAAAAACATATCACATTAGGCTAAAGGCTTCATTCCTCACATCTTAGGGCAATCCAGGTAGGAACCTGATACCCTATTCGCATACGCAATACGCAGGCCAGGCCTATGTACAGGGTTTATGGTCACATAACCAAACCCCAAATAAATTATATTTATATGTTGCTCATAACTCACTGAGTACGAATATATAATCAATTTCGTTATCGGGGTCCATTTGACCCTTTAAACTATTAATTGAACTTATTAAAACGAGGTATAATATTCTAAGTTTTACCGTTAAAACATATTCAAAAACACGTAATAAACTCAAATACTATATTAGGATCATTACCTGAATATTTCAGGGTGAAAATTCTACTATTTTCCCGGCTCTTTTCTCATTTTCTGGCATTTTTTTCCACTGCATCGTTTGATTTTCTCTGTTTCGATGATTCTGCTCTAATTCCTTTTTGAGCTTCCCCTACTTCTACGTTATACTGGTCCTTAGCATATTGCTAAGGACCCACCGCCCATATATTTTGTCTTTTTTCCTTTTTCGTCTTTTTCCTTTTTTTTATTCGCAGTTACGGTAAAAATTAAAACGGTACACTACGATATTCGAAATAATTCCAACTTTTGCATACAAGTTATACAAAATATATGTAACATACTCGCGAAGGCGGATCTCAAATCAGACTCCCGAAACTCAAGATACGAATTTAAATGAAAAGAAGTCAAATTATTTAACTTTCGGCATTTTAGCGGAAACTTGCCGAACAACATCGAAATTCATTTTCGAAAGTTTACAAAAATCACAAATAATCATACGAACCTAACGGCGCTTTCGGATTTTGAATCGGAGCTCATTCGGCAAAAACCGAGCTCGAAAATCTTTTTTTAATATTTATCGCCAATAAAACTGAAACCTTCTTCCGATGCCTACCAAACGAGGTCTGATTTAGCTCAAATTTTACAGACAGGTTCTAATGGACATTACGAATATTTTAAAATTATCGGCACACCAATCAGACTCCTAACTTCCGAAACGACATGACCGAGGTCGTTTCAGATAGTGAGTTTAAGAACATAATGAGATGCTTTCTTGAAGAACGATGTGAATATCAACAAGTCATAGAGGAATTTTTCGACAACATCCTAAAATATGGCTTGACTATTGAGAGGATAGAAGAACAAAAAGGGAAATCCGAACCATTCAATCCCATGGTAGTTAATGAAGCCAAGACTCAAAAAAAGTTACCAAAGTCAAGTGCGAAAGTGAAAACTCTTATATTAGAAGACTCTAGTATGTATGAAAATACGGATGTCAAAAATGAAAATATATTAGAATTTAAGTGCATTAGGCCTCATTCGAAACACTTTTCGACATTGTGTTTCCATGGTGATGTGGGAGCTGATCCATTTGAGTCTTTAAAGGAGTCTAAGGAGGTGGAACAAGGTATTTTTGTTCTTGAATTAGTTATGCCAAAGCGAGAATACGACATTCCTCGATGAAGGCAGACGAACAAAACGCAATATTTGGTCTTTTCCCATTCAGATACTTATAGCCACCCGAAGAGCATAACCAAAAACTTGAACTAAAATATGAGATCCAATTCATAAGCTCGAGCTGGAGGAAAAAGTATTTAAGTGGGACACATCGTGCCACGACATTAAAAAAGGTGCTGATTGGGAGGCAACCTAATTTTTTACTTAATATTATTTTGTTTGTTTTTGAAAGATGTCACTTGGTGAGATTTTTGTTTTGTAGGTTTCAAATAGCGTGTAATCTAAGTGTGGGGTGCTTGCAATCCCATATGTCTGACGAGAAAGTCCTGCTTGGGAGAAGTCTGAGTACCCAATGCCCTAAAGAAGCTCGCAAAGATGTTCTTTAGGCTTACAGCGCAAGGCGTTTCTCTATCACCCTTATTTTTATTTTAATGCATCGAGAACAATGCATTATTTTAAGTGTGGGGTGGGACTCTTCCAATTTGTGTTAATAATCCTCTTTGGTTTTTCTTTGTGCCTACGTTCTTTTCCAAGGGATTTAGTTTGAACCAGGTGTAGGACTTTTTTCAAAAAAAAGAATTAGGGTAGTAGGAAGATTAACTCATGTTATCTTCTATTTGTGGAATATTTTATATGAATACTTAGGTTGGAATATGTGGACTGCATGCATTCTTTATGATTGTATTTTTATGCCTTGATAACTGTTGAGTACCCTTGTGTGACACCTAGGCTCAAATTTTGACCCTCTAATGTGCTATACTTGAATTTATGCTCACTTGCTTTAATTTGAGAGCTAGATTTGAACCGTCCTGAATAAACCATGTGTCATGAGTGTGTGAGATTTGTTGTTGCTCTTTGCTTACATTATGATGTCTAGAACTTGCCCTGAGTGTGTGCGCAAAGCGAAATGATGAGTCTTGCTCGGTTTAGCAAATGATATAGGAATTTTTTTGTTATCCTACGAATTGTTAGCCTGCCCAATGAAAGTTGACCCTAGTTAGCTCTTTGAGCCTCAAACCTTTTCTTTGGTAGCCAATACAAGCCAAACTCCTTTTCTTTGAATTGGCTATATGTTGAACTCTTGTACCTCTTTTGAGCATTTATGGTTCGTATAAGCTGAGGCAGCTATACTTAGAAGAGTTGGTTATTGTTGAGACCAGTGAGAAGAAAAAAGGTATGTTACTTGGGAGAAACTGCTGGTAAGGACTGGACAATAAAAAAAGAGAAAGAAAAAAAATAATTGAAAAGAAAAAAAAAAAGAAAAATAAAATATAGTCCATTACTAGTGGTGACTCTTGAAATCTTAAAGAAAAGGGAAGCTTAAATTGATTGAAAAAAAATTGGGAGATGAAGGAGAGTTGGGTGAAAAGGAAAGTTATTTTAATGTGATGTATTAAAATGCTCAAGGGAGGTTAGTCATTACAAACTAAATATATCATGCCTGCCCTGCAGCCTATATTGCAACCTATGAAAGTCCTATTTGATCTTAGACCAAGGGAGCTTATATTGGTGGAGTCCTACACCATGGCCAAGCCTATGGTATGTTTATTGTGGTACATGATTTTTTTCTAAGAGTGAGTTAGTCTTGCATTGTTAAGTCCCAATGTGTCTTGAAACTTTTTGGAGAATGAGACATTTTCTTGTTATGAGGGCACATGGTTTATGAGGGATTGGTGAAGTTATTAGGCTTCTCTGTTAGAGTAGGTGAGTGAGTAGGAGGGTTGATGCTAATGAGTTGGTTCTTCAGGTTAGGAAGTTACGAGAGGGAACTTGATTATTTTAAATGTACTTGGCATTAATATATTTGTGAAGACTAGTGTGAAAAGTGTATATGCATCATTCTAAGTTTTCCTATAAGCCATGACCATAGGTAGTGTCATCATTCCTAGCTAAGTCCAGGTTTTGCTCGAGGACCAGCAAAAGTTCAAGTGTGGGGTGGTGATAATAGGCCAAATTTATACATAATTGGATGTATTTTACCCATACTTTTGTCCATTCTAGTGACATTTGATGTTACAAATATGGTGAATTGAGCTAATTGGTTGTATTTTGATTTATAGGAGACTAATGGTGCCAAAGGAAGATGTTTGAGCAAAAAATGGAGCCAAAAAGCAAAATCTCGAAAAATCTAAGGGTGTTGTGCTCGCAGGGCCGTAGCACAGCCTTTAGATAAAATTTTGATGAAGAAAAATATTTTCGAGGCAGTGAGCTAACTTCCCAACGTATAGCCATCGCGCAAAAGATGAGAAAACAAGTTTGGGGGGTCCTGTGTGTTGCACAAGATTTTGAAGAAGTTCCCGATATTCTGTGCTATAGTACAAGGGCAAAATTTCTGTAGTTTTGTAAAGCGGGGCAATTTGGCCATTTGGCTCAAGAACATGCTATAAGGGCCTAAAAGTCGATTGTTAGAGGAGTTCACAACCTAGAAAGGAGAAGAAGAAGTAGTGGAGAACGAGGCTCTAACGAGTTTTTCTTAACTCTTTCAATCATTTCTTGTAATTTACTGATTATGGTTGCTTATGTCATGAATCTTATGAACATGAGTGGCTAAGTTGCCCCATCTAGGGCGTGACTAAACCATTATAGGATGTATTGAGTATTGCATTAATTTAATCTAGTTTGACATAGTTATTCGTGATTATTTACCTACATTTTGATTGCTTTTGATTGTAGAGCTAACAATTGAATGTGCTCTCTATTCTTGTAACACTTGGAAGATTGTTTCAAGTTAGGGTTAGTTGAATAGCGACACTTTAACCCAAATAATAAATTATTTATAGAAGAAGAGCGAGGTGAGTTCGGGAACAACAAACACTTGTCATGGTCACGTGGGTAGTCCAACTTATCATCTTGTGTTAACTGAAAAAAGTAACTCCGGATAGTTATTGCTTGTTATTGGAAAACATTAGCGGTAAATTAGGAGCTCACGACCATTAGGGATAGACAAGTCAGATTGAATGTGTATTATTCGATACATCACTCCGATAATTGGGGAAGTCATGTCCTAGGCCTTTTAATCTTGAAATCTTCTCTAATAATTATTACGTGTTTTTAGTTTTCACTATTTATTTCTAGTTTTCACATCAAAAATTATTTCAATTTGCTCTTGAAGTTGTTTGAACGTAAACTTGATAAAAGTTGAGTTACGAACTACAGTATGCCGCCTGTGGGATTGGACCCCGGAGTTGTTAAACCGGGTAACGAGTTTTGGGTGTCATCAATTGCCTTGAAGTATTACCTAGACAACATTTTTCCAACTCGATGTGCTCCTATTAACACAAGATTTTCTCTAGAGCTGCCCATTGTCTAATTGTTGGTGCGGACACGAACTGACTAACGACACTTACTGCAAAAGGAACATCTAGACGAGTCATAGTGAGATAGTTTAATTTTTCAATTGATCTCATGTACCTTTTTAGATCATCAAAGGGATCGTCATCATCATTCATGAGATGAATATTGGGAATCATGAGAGCACTGCAAGGTTTGGTTGGCGACTTTCCAGTTTCTGCAAGCAAATTGAGAACATATTTTCTCTGTGATAGAAATATTCTTTTCTTGCTACTAAGGACTTATATTTTCAAGAAATATTTTAGCTTGCCCAAGTCTTTCATGTGATACCTAGTCTGCACAATCCTTGCATAATCATTTCTTGTAATGATAAATCATCGACATATACAAGTAAAAGTATAATGCCAGATGTAGATCATCTAAGAAGACGGAGTAATCGCATTTGCTCTTCTTCAGCTAAAATTTTTGAACAATCGTATTAAACTTACAAAAATAAGCTCGAGGACTCTGCTTCAAGCCATATAATGACTTCTTCAAATGACATACTTTCTCATACATCCCCTGAGCAACAAATTAGGTAGCTGCTCCATATAGACTTTTCCTCGGAGATCACCGTGAAGAATGCATTCTTGATATCCAACTAATGTAAATGTCAATAATGAGAAGCTATTAAGGATATAATATGCAGATAGGAGTGATTTTGGCCACCAGTGAGAAAGTGTCTGAATAATCCACAGTATATATCTGATCATATCCTTTAGCAGCAAGTCTATCCATAAGCCTAGGCACATAACAATCAAGATTAACTTTGACTACAAAGACTCATTTGTATCTCACTATCATCTTTCCTTTGGGTAAATTCACCAAATTCCAAGTGTGATTTTCATCCAAGCATGTATCTTCTCAAACATTGCATCACGCCAACCAGAATGACTCAAAGCCTGCCTCTCTGCTTTGGATACACAAATAGGATACAGGGAGGCAATAAAAGGGCTAGACGCAGGAGATAAATGACTATAGGAAACAAAAGTATCAATAGAATATGTGAATTTGCAAGTACGAGTACCTTTTTGAAAAGAAATAGAGAGGTCAAGGTAGAGCACATGTTTTATGTACAGTAACCAGTTGGTGCTCAATAAAAAGACTGGGAGATCTGGGAGCAACATCGTCTGATTGATCTGCCAAAGCTCTTGTGACCTGATCAATTTATGGTCTAGCTGCATCAAATATTTTTCAAGTTTAGTATAATAACACCAATACCCATTCGGAAGATGAGAATAGCCTAGAAACACATTACAATACCTTGGGGTTCAACTTGGTAACAGATGCCTAATGTTTCTGCTTTGACTGGGCGGTCTGGTCGGTCTCGAATATAACAATGTCATTCGAGAGTCAGTTAGTCGTTTAGTTAGTATGCGCACATAAGTATTTAATGTATTTTGACTTCAACACAGAATGCACAAAAGTAAGTAAACACTTAAGAGTGGGCTCTTCATAAAGTAAACTTATGTCATCCGAGAGAAAGCACCAACAAAAGTGACAAAAATACTAGTATTCAAATTTGTAAACAACGGGACATGGTCCTCAAACATCGCAATGAACTAACTTAAAAGCCAAAGTAACTCTCTTATTAATACTTAGACCCAATGAGGTACGAGTATGTTTTGCAAATTGGCATGAGGCATAATCCAATTATCACCACTCCATCTAGGGCTGTGATCAATGTTAAGCAATACTAAGCCTATCTAGCAAGCCTACACATTTTTGCACAGTGCAGTCCAAAAATTTTACACCTATCAACAAGCAGCCAGAATCAGTTTAATAATTAACTACCATATTATTACTCATACGCAAAGTCTAAAGAATGTTCAACAATACCAAATCCACTGCTTCCATGACAACGGTTCTACTATAGAGTACGTTAGCGCTAACAAGATATAAAACATCCAAGACCAACTTAAGAAGCATAACCCTAAATTATTCGAACGACTAACTGAAATAAGTCAAGAATAAAACAATGGCCCATGCGAAGCAAATGCGGGGCAACTGGATCAATATTCAGCTTTGTCTCTCACCTTAACTCAAAGTATCAGCCTCAACTAGCTTATCTATGAGTGGGAAAAAAGAAAAGGGTTAGTCATACAGACTAAGTGATGACAATATCAACCATAGCGTTTTCATTCGGGATAAACGTATGTAAGAAATTGTGTATAAATAGAATAATCAACAGTAATTCTATTGAGAACAGTAACTAACTCTTTCATCCATTGTATCTCATATCTTTATATAGTGGGAGGTTTCTGTTGACACCTAATTTTGTCCCTCCTGTTTCAATAGTCATTTTTAGACAAAATTGCACTAATAACCATACAATTATCCTCGCTCTAACACCTATTCAAAATTATTATTTTACACAAGCACGTCGATTAGACTATTTTAAAGACATCGGCACAAGCTACGACTATTTACAAGATTTGCACGTTTAATTACAATTTTTTGTAATTACTCTTATTTCAGCAAAATTGCACAAATCATTTTAAAATTTAAAATAATAGTCTTCCTTAGCCATTTAGCCTTCAAAATTAATTTTTTAATTTTATGAGCATTTTATACAATTTTTCTACATATTTTATAGATATTTATACACATTTATACATAAAATATATGCTTTTATACACATATATATATACACACACCTCAGCTTTGGCACACCTCATACCCCGCTTATACACATTAGTGTCGTGTCATGTCGATGTGGCTTCATCTTAGCCCTCCGTTCACTTGATCCAATGGCTGAAAATAATATTTCCTTTTTTAATTACATGCCCAACCCCCCAAACCCTAACTCCCTCTCTCATTTTCTCACAACACTCAGCCGCCCCCCTCTCTCAATACTCTCTCACGAGAAACCTAAACGTCACCACTGTTGAGGCCATTCCCGCCCACCTCCGGCCACCAAACACCGAACAAAATATGTAGTCTTGCTCTCCTTGTTGTCCGCTACAAACCCCACATGATGATTTTCGCAAACGACGAGGTCAAAGACTCAACCCTTCGTCGACTTTATCACCGCCACCAGAAAAGGAGCTCCGGTGATGCCTTGACAAAAATATGAGCATATTACCTTAAGGAAAAGGGGGAAAACCCTCACACATGCATGATCGAAACGGGTCGAAGTCGACCCGATTCCCATCCAAAACGGGTACCCTTTTTTTTTCAATCTTTATGACCCTATGTGGTATCATGTCTAAGTTTAGCTAGTTTCATCTGTGTGTTAGCATGCTTAATTATTATTAGTTAGTCAATTAAAGTGAGAGGTTGTATGATGAGTAATTTTTATTTTTAATTCATTAGGTTAGGTGGAATCTTGCTCTTGATTTGTTTGTGTGCCTTGAGTTGATACTTGCATGTGTTCTTTATCACCATTATCAGGATATAGAGACAGTGTGCGATCTTTGACAGTGTATTTAACCCTTATTTTGTCAGGATGCATGATCACATAGCTTATCTAGGCTGAAAATTGGAATTATTTGATTTGAACATGATTTAAGGGATCTCGACTAGGTTTAATTTGAATTTGTGATTGGTAGTTGGTTTTGGTAATTGACAGGGTGCCAATTAGAGGCTGTTTGAAATCTGTTAAAATAACTGGTTGATTGTTGAACCTTAATTATGTTTGTACAACTAGTTGTGAACCTATACTCTATTAAGACTAAAAGGAGGGGAACCACAATTGGTTAAGATCCTGCTTTCCTTAAGTTTGGGGGGACTGATTGATATAGATTTGGAAAGAGTACCCAATGGAATCCCTTCCTTATTTAACACAAAAAACATTGTATATTAAAGCATTAGCATAATACTTCCATCTCTTGCTCTCAAGCTTCTGGAAGGAATCCTTATCTCTCTCTTTTCCAATACTGTTTCTAGGAGCACCTCACACTGCTTAGAAACTATCTCTCTGACTGTGCACATTGTTGATAAGGTATAAACCTCTACTTGTGCCCCTATGATCTCCCTGCCTAATTTGCTTATGATTACAGTTTTGTTTGATCTTTGTTTATGAGTATATGTGTTGCTAGGCCCCTGCTTTAGCCTCTCTTACTAACCACTGTATGCAGCTTATTTGGATGTCCTTAGAAAAACCATATCAGTCTTGATAACTGCAGAGGGTTGAGTTTATAATGCCCAGTAATTATGCCATGTTTACTACAGGTTTCTTGAGGCATAATCATTGAGATCATGACTTATCTTGGCAGTATGAGCCTAATGCCTATAAACAGGGCATCTACTTTCATTCTTGTCCCCTTTAGAATCCCCTACTTGTATATATTTGTTAGGATGCCCTGCCTGTATATGTATGAGGAAGTGTTGACACCCAATTTTGTCCCGGATTTTAATTAAAAGTATAATAATTTTAATAATTAAGTTCACTTTTGAAGATTGTAAATAAATAGCTAATTTTAAAGGGAAATGACCAAAATCGCAAGTCATCCTTCATTTGCAGTGCATTATATAATTAATTGTTTAATTTAATTAAAGAGCTAAATCCGTTCTTAAATTGCAATTTAGGATTGTTTTTGCAAAGCCCATATTACACAAAAAGCCCGATACCCATTTTCCTTCTCCCCTTATATCTAAAACCCTAAACAATTTATTCTTCTTCCCGAAAAAAAAAACAACGGCTACACCCCACTATCATAATCTACCAGCCGCTGCACCCAAACCCCTCCTCTCTTCTCCCTCGTTCATCTTCTCAAATACAAAAAAAACACACACACTATTGAATACCTACAGTGATACATAGCCCCACAAAAGCAGATATACAACACACCACACACCCCGTATCCTTCCCTTTCCCATTACACCATCGACACACACAAACAGATCTGAATGGGGTCAGCACCACCGTCACCGCCGGAAACATCTAGCACTTATGTCTTATTTCTCCATCTTTAAATGATATCCTTTTGCTCTTACGTTTGTTATCGAGTGTTTTGACAGAAAAAAAAGGAAAAGAAAACGGGATTCAGGGTTGCAGCGATGCCATTGAGGTCACCGGAGTTGTACGCCGAGATCTGCTAGGCTGTCGCTCCTCTGTTTCTCGTCGTTGTCGCTGCGTTTGCTTTTTATTACTGAGCCATCGATTCTTTGTTTTCCCTTGTCTCTTTGCCTCACCGGGATTTTGGTCTTCGACTCCGAGAGTTTTGACACCAGCGGTGGTGAAGCAACCCATGGAGACGACGATGGAGTAGCAGCGATGCCACTGCTCCAGTCGGCGGTCGCTCCTCCTTCGTTTCTATTGTGATTTTGGTGCTATTGTCACTGTTTTCTCGCCGGCGAATTGCTTTTGTCGCTGTTGTTTCGTTTGCTTGCTTAGGCGATTTCACATGTTTGTTCTTATTACCTGGTGTTGGATCAATGTGGAAGCCTTGAGAATTTTAATTCTCTTTGAAGTGTGTGGTCTCTATATTGAACTGTATTGATGTGCTGGTGACTTTTGTGAACTCATGAGAATGTTTGGACTGATTTTTAACGATACTGTTTGTTAATAGCTAATGAAAAACAACTTTTGAGGCTCCTGGACTGATTGTGAATAGATACTACACATTGGCCAATGAAAAATACATAAATACGTATTGAGGCCTACACAAAGAATTGACGGACTTTGAACACGATACTACACTTGAACCGTCCCGTTCCCGTGTCCCTAAAGCAAAAGGCGATGATGAATGCATTTTAATGCTAAGCAAGTTGAATAGAGTAGTGGGTTTGGTGCTTTGGCATGGCAACACGGCCCGAACTCCGTGTTTGCAACCGTACCAAATTCTGAGCCTCTATTCGACGCGCCATACAAACCTGAGCCTAAATTTTGCAAAACAACCCCGTTATTATTACTATTATTATTATTAATATTATTATTATATATTCTATTATTATTATTATTATTATTATTATATTATTATATATTCTATCATTATTATTATTATTGTTATATATATATATTTTTTTCTTATTATTATTATTACTTTATTATTATTTTATTTTATTAATCATTACACTTTATTATCGTACTAATCCCGTTTAATTCCCGTTTTATTGCGAGGTATATCTTGGCACGAGCAATTCGGGAACGCTTTTGGCTAACTCGTGAATGAGAATAGTCCTTTGCATTGAGGGCATTTGGAGATTGAATTCGGACCCGAGCATTCAGAAATAAGACTTAGAAATTTTAGAAAAAATCAAGACTCCCGCGAGTTGATCAATTTACCGGTTCTATCTTTAACTTTGCTTTCCTTAGATATTTATGTATATAAAATGTGTGAATTATTTTATTTGATAATAATATTTGATTGCTTGGTATATTGCTTTACTTTATGTGCATTATCCTTTTTATTTTTGAAGTCGTTATTTAATTTATTGCAAACTGGGGCAAATTAGCAAAATGCGTGCAAAAATTAAAATATTTTTCATAAACAAGTTTTATTTCAATTAATTATTTTGGATAATTTTTTTTAGAAAAGCATATTTTGCAAATATTTGGAAACCTGTCGGATTAACCGTATTTTACGGAATTTCGGAAGTGCCTTAAAAACCTTCTTCCGAAATTAATAAAACCTCTTACTTTTAGAATCTCCGGAAGAAAGACCGCCTTTTTATAAAAACGGAGTTTTTGCACGCATTTGTTGATTTGGTTCCCTGTTTTCCTTAAATTGGGTGGCGACTCCAAAAACTCCAAAAGAGTTAGCCCATTCTGTCGATATTCCGGAATTTATCCTTTTCGGGGGTAATTTTTGGGGTTCAACAGCATGGCGACTCCGCTGGGGAGAAATAAAGGTTTTGACCATAAAGGTTTCCAATTGTTTGCAACTAGCATGCCTAATTTATTTGCTTTATTATATCTGTTTGTTTGGTTTGTCTTATAAAGCATGCATTGTATTAATTTGTGCATAGTCTGCGTTCCGTTCATATTTCCTCCCTCATGAAGCCTGTCAATTCTCTTTCACCTCCTCAATTTCATCACGGGGTACCCGCTTGACGGGTAGTTATGCAGGAAGGGCATTGCCCTTACCTCACTCTTTCAAACTTCTTTCGTGTCACCAAAAGTTAGTTCGGGATATTGAGATTGCCTGGTTTTGTCATGGCCAGTTCTACTGCGTTGTGAGGCCAGGTCTATCCCGCATAGGTCGATTCAGCCTCAACCGTTAGCCCACTCTTAGAAGGAGACTAGGTCATGCATGCATATACACCTTAGTTTGGGGGGAAGTTCGGCAGATTTGGTTGGTTTGTGTTTTGGAGATGGCTTGGTGTAGTGAGATCTAAGAGGCGAAGCCCCTGGTGTCTTTAAAATGATCAGTGGGGTCCCTCTCGTGAATGGCTTTGCGTGTATGCAGGCCTATGTTGATTATCCAGCTGCAACTTTGTAAAATTGAAGTATGCTTGTCGCATACTAGGAGAGCGAAGCCCCTGTGTCTTTGAATGACAAGTGGGGTCCCTCCTTGAAGACCAGTGCGGTCTTGGCTACCTAGGAAACTGAGAGGCTTGTCCAAAGCCGAGGACCAGTGAGGAGCCCTATGAACCAGGTCTGTGAGCCTTGCAAAACCTAGGAAACTGAGAGGCTTGTCCAAAGCCGAGGACCAGTGAGGTTTTATTTTGAAAGGCCAATGGGCGCCTTTCGTGATTTGCCGTCTGGTATTGTGAAAAGCAGTTGAAATTTCTCCCTGGATGTTGTAAAATAATTGGGAGTTGTGCTTGGAGGAGTGTGGATGTTTGCAAAAGCTATGGAGGATTGTTTCGGGTTTTGGGCATTTGGGTTTAGAATTTTGCGCAGATGATGTGGAGAGCATAAGCTGTGTTAAAACTTGCGATTGTCACATGTTAATTGTTTGTCTTGCTTTATTTGCTTAAAATGCGTTAAACACTAGGTGTTGCTTGCTTGTATGCAATCCTATGAATGACATGCAAACTATCTTAGTTACCCTTTGTGAGGATTCTTTTGTTTTGTTTACTTCTCTATCAAATGTTGGATTTGTGAAGTGGCAGATCATCCACCACGCAAAGGTTTCGAGATGTGATTGGTGGTAGACGCTCTAGCTCGTGAACGGTGCAGTACCAGAAGCTAATGGCATTGCTTGAAAGAACTTGGCGATTGAACTTAGTAGCATTATTTTCAATTTTAATTCAGATTGAGGCCATGAATTGCATTATACTTTAAAGCTTGTGTTAATATGAATCAACTCATTTTGAATTTATGAAAGTTGAAATAAAATGCATCTCATTCTTATTATATTATTTACGCTTGCATTTGTTTCTGTTTCAAAATTAAAATTGATAAACCTGCCAAAACTTTGCTTGTGATGTATGGCAAAACAACTGAACAATTTGAAAACGATGCACTGAAAGTTATTGTCTGCGCTCTTTGGATATTGCACTATCTGTTAGAACTTCAACTGGGGCAGCTTTATTTGTTGGTATATGGCGTTGAAGCAGTGATGCAGAACTACGCACGGTCTGATTCCCAAGGAGGGATACGTAGGCTCCCACATCGGGCTCGACCCTTTAGCATTTAAGTTTTCATTTTCCCCTAAGAAGGACAACTGGGGCAATTTTTGCAAAACGAGTTGGAGATGCGAAAGATCGCAACTGGGGCAATTTTGCAAAATGAGTTAGGGATGCGCAAGATAATAACTGGGGCAGAATTTTGCAAGAAGCGGCGTTGGATGTTAAAGATGAGTTGGCAATAGTTTTGAAATTGGTTAAGCAAACAGTGCAAAGTCTAAGGCAAAGGACGTTCAGTTTGTTTTAAAATATATTACAAGTTTAAGTCAAGGCAAAATTTTCAAAATGCATCTTTGACTTCATTTGCATGCTTATTTCACTCGCTATATTGCATTTAAATATTTTATCTTGCCTCTATTTTGCAAAATCTATGCTATTTGAGTTCATGAGCCAAGTTTCTGAAAGTAATCCGCAAATTCAAGTCCAATGAAGATGAGGAAGCAGCAGAAGCAGCAAGATCAGGATGAAGTCTGCACAAATCAAATACTTTCCCTTTCCTCCCCAAAGCTAACAATTTTTCTTTGAACGCAGGAACGAGAAAGCTTGCAATGAGAGGATCATTTGCACTATGGATGAACAATTTATTGAACGCGCATCCCAAGTTGTCTTGCAAATTGCGTCGCGTTGCTATTTTCACGACTTAAAGCATTATGCTTTGTCATGAGTTATTGCCGAACAGGCGGCATTTCTACCCCTATGACTTTTATTCCTAATAGGTGACAAAGCCGAGGCTTGTTTTGTGTTTTCGAAACTAAGCCAAATAGGGCATCGCTTTGTTTCAGGCGATAATCCGCACAAGGCCATCCTTGCTGGATTGTCTCGCCAATTGATTTATCAATGGCTATCGCACTGACTACATTTCCGCACTACTTTGCTTTGCACTTATTTTGAATTATGCCTTCGCACTTGCTTTGAAATTAACGCCTTGCTTTACTTTTTCAGGTTGACCATCGGCTACGAGGATCCCTTTTGTTGGACTATCTCGCCTATTGATTCGCCAAATGGCTCTTGCGTTGCTCTACATTTCCGCATTACTTTACTTTGCATTTGCTTTGAATTATGTCTTTGCACTTGCTTCAAAAATTAACGCCTTGCTTTACCCTTTCAGGTTGACCATCGGCTACGAGAATTCTCCCTTGTTGGACTTTCACGCCTATTGATTCGCTAAATCGCTTTTTGCATTGCTTTACATTTCACGCTAAATTGCCTTGCACTTGCTTTATATTATGACTTGCTTTACTTTCAGTTTAACAGGTCAGCCCTGAGACCCTCCTTGCTTTGTGCCGGACCGGATCACCAGCTGATTTGTAGACGATCAATTCCAAGACCCTCCTTGCTGCGTGCCCGACCGGCTTGCCAGTTGATTCGTCAAGATGTTCAAATTGCCTTGCACTTGCTTTCAATTATGCCTTTGCACTTGCTTTCAATTATGCCTTTGCACTTGCTTTATATTATGACTGGCTTTACTTTCAGTTTAACAGGTCAGCCCTGAGACCCTCCTTGCTTTGTGCCGGACCGGATCACCAGCTGATTTGTAGACGATCAATTCCAAGACCCTCCTTGCTGCGTGCCCGACCGGCTTGCCAGTTGATTCGTCAAGATGTTCAAATTGCCTTGCACTTGCTTTCAATTATGCCTTTGCACTTGCTTTCAATTATGCCTTTGCACTTGCTTTATATTATGACTTGCTTTACTTTTAGTATAACAGGTCAGCCCTGAGACCCTCCTTGCTTTGTGCCGGACCGGATCACCAGCTGATTTGTAGACAATCAATTCCAAGACCCTCCTTGCTGCGTGCCCGACCGGCTTGCCAGTTGATTTGTCAAGATTGTTGAAAATGCCTTGCACTATGCCTTCGCATTTGCTTTATTGCTTCGCTAGTGGATGGGAAGACAATTTATCAAAGATACTGCAGCTTGCACTTACAAATTATGAAGCCTACCATAAGCAATTGGAGGCCTTATTTTGAAGCCTATCATAAGCAATTGATGGCTCTTTTATTATTGATCCTACCATAAGCAATCGGGGAGTCTTATTATCAAGTTTATCGTGAGCACGCGAAGACTTCATTAGCATTTGAAGCCTACCATAAGCAATTGGAGGCCTTATTTTGAAGCCTATCATAAGCAATTGAAGGCTCGTTTATTATTGATCCTACCGTAAGCAATCGGGGGGTCTTATTATCAAATCTATCGTGAGCACGCGAAGACTTCATTAGCATTTGAAGCCTACCATAATCAATTGGAGGCCTTATTCTGAAGCCTATCATAAGCAATTGAAGGCTCATTTATTATTGATCCTACCGTAAGCAATCGGGGGTCTTATTATCAAGTCTATCGTGAGCACGCGAAGACTTCATTAGCATTTGAAGCCTACCATAAGCAATTGGAGGCCTTATTCTGAAGCCTATCATAAGCAATTGAAGGCTCATTTATTATTGATCCTACCGTAAGCAATCGGGGGTCTTATTATCAAGTCTATCGTGAGCACGCGAAGACTTCATTAGCATTTGAAGCCTACCATAAGCAATTGGAGGCCTTATTCTGAAGCCTATCATAAGCAATTGAAGGCTCTTTTATTATTGATCCTACCGTAAGCAATCGGGGGTTTTATTATCAAGTCTATCGTGAGCAAGCGAAGACATCGTTATCATTTGAAGCCTACCATAAGCAATTGGAGGCATTATTCTGAAGTCTATCATAGGCAATTGAAGGCTCTTTTGTTATGGTCCCTACCATCAACCATCAGTTTCTCAAAGATCATTCGCCTTGTCGCGTATGCAGCACAAATCCATTTCTTCCTTCTTTTTTTCATTATAGCTTTTGCTTTATTATTCACTCGTTTCCTAACGCGTTCACTTTAAATTTGCAGAAATTGAACATCGGATTCAATAAGAACTGAAGGCATTCAACGCTTTGCAGCACTATTAATTCAAGCAACAGGACCCATCTTTGCTTATTTGTTTTGCATTATCTTGCCTTAATTAATCCAATTTGCAACTTTATTTTGCAGGCTGCTATCAAATTTAGGCTCGTTCACCTTATAATCGAACGTTTAGGCTCATTCGCCTTATAATTGAATGTTTGGGCTCGTTCGCCTTATAAAGGAACGTTATGTTACCTGCGTAGGATATAAATTAGCCAAGTAGACTTGAGAATAAGGATCAGCTTAGAGGTTCTCCGGGTGGAGTATCTTGGCAGTTGATCGAAGGAAGAACTTTGATGATATCACCACCCGCATTTACTATTTTTTGTTATCACTTGATTTATTTATTATTCCAATTATTACAGTTTATTAGCAGGTGCACGCTTACCGTTTGTTGAGATTATTACAGGATTTTTAGCAGCACCGCAGCAGCGTTTGGAGCATAACATGGAGCTTTTCTTAGCGACGAACCGGGCTAGTCGTTGATATAAGCTAGACTCGTCAACGAAAACCTGAAGAATCGCACCCGCATAAGTCATCCACCCTAGAGGTAAGTTTTTGTTAACCCTGAGTCTGAGGTTTGAGATTAAAGACAAGATGGCTCGGTTATCGAGATGCAGTGGAAGCTATGTCCGTGTAAACCCCTCTTTATGGGTGTGTCGTCGACCACATCTTCATAACTTGGGTGATTACAAGCCTCTCTTCCCGTACTTGAGCGGTCGTTACTGTCTCGTCTTTGATTTTCAAATCGCGTCGAACTACATATGGCCTGATTCTCTTTCAGCCCGGGATATGTAGGCAACTCGGAAACCGCAGCTCGGCCATGTCCATAAGCCTCGCATTTTGATCCCAGGAATATGAGTCTTGGCTTTACCGTGACAAAATTGGGTTTCACGTCAACTTTCTTTACCCTGAAAACTCTTTCATCCTTTTCGGGTAAAGAGGGGCAGCTGTTGACACCCAATTTTGTCCCGGATTTTAATTAAAAGTATAATAATTTTAATAATTAAGTTCAATTTTGAAGATTGTAAATAAATAGCTAATTTTAAAGGGAAATAACCAAAATCGCAAGTCATCCTTCATTTGCAGTGCATTATATAATTAATTGTTTAATTTAATTAAAGAGCTAAATCCGTTCTTAAATTGCAATTTAGGATTGTTTTTGCAAAGCCCATATTACACAAAAGCCCGATACCCATTTTCCTTCTCCCCTTATATCTAAAACCCTACACAATTTATTCTTCTTCCCGAAAAAAAAAAAAAACAACGGCTACACCCCACTATCATAATCTACCAGCCGCTGCACCCAAACCCCTCCTCTCTTCTCCCTCGTTCATCTTCTCAAATACAAAAAAAACACACACACTATTGAATACCTACAGTGATACATACCCCCACAAAAGCAGATATACAACACACCACACACCCGGTATCCTTCCCTTTCCCATTACACCATCGACACACACAAACAGATCTGAATGGGGTCAGCACCACCGTCACCGCCGGAAACATCTAGCACTTATTTCTTATTTCTCCATCTTTAAATGATATCCTTTTGCTCTTACGTTTGTTATCGAGTGTTTTGACAGGAAAAAAAAAGGAAAAGAAAACGGGATTCAGGGTTGCAGCGATGCCATTGAGGTCGCCGGAGTTGTACGCCGAGATCTGCTAGGCTGTCGCTCCTCTGTTTCTCGTCGTTGTCGCTGCGTTTGCTTTTTATTACTGAGCCATCGATTCTTTGTTTTCCCTTGTCTCTTTGCCTCACCGGGATTTTGGTCTTCGACTCCGAGAGTTTTGACACCAGCGGTGGTGAAGCAACCCATGGAGACGACGATGGAGTAGCAGCGATGCCACTGCTCCAGTCGGCGGTCGCTCCTCCTTCGTTTCTATTGTGATTTTGGTGCTATTGTCACTGTTTTCTCGCCGGCGAATTGCTTTTGTCGCTGTTGTTTCGTTTGCTTGCTTAGGCGATTTCACATGTTTGTTCTTATTACCTGGTGTTGGATCAATGTGGAAGCCTTGAGAATTTTAATTCTCTTTGAAGTGTGTGGTCTCTATATTGAACTGTATTGATGTGCTGGTGACTTTTGTGAACTCATGAGAATGTTTGGACTGATTTTTAACGATACTGTTTGTTAATAGCTAATGAAAAACAACTTTTGAGGCTCCTGGACTGATTGTGAATAGATACTACACATTGGCCAATGAAAAATACATAAATACGTATTGAGGCCTACACAAAGAATTGACGGACTTTGAACACGATACTACACTTGAACCGTCCCGTTCCCGTGTCCCTAAAGCAAAAGGCGATGATGAATGCATTTTAATGCTAAGCAAGTTGAATAGAGTAGTGCGTTTGGTGCTTTGGCATGGCAACACGGCCCGGACTCCGTGTTTGCAACCGTACCAAATTCTGAGCCTCTATTCGACGCGCCATACAAACCTGAGCCTAAATTTTGCAAAACAACCCCGTTATTATTACTATTATTATTATTAATATTATTATTATATATTCTATTATTATTATTATTATTATTATTATTATATTATTATATATTCTATCATTATTATTATTATTGTTATATATATATTTTTTTTTTCTTATTATTATTATTACTTTATTATTATTTTATTTTATTAATCATTACACTTTATTATCGTACTAATCCCGTTTAATTCCCGTTTTATTGCGAGGTATATCTTGGCACGAGCAATTCGGGAACGCTTTTGGCTAACTCGTGAATGAGAATAGTCCTTTGCATTGAGGGCATTTGGAGATTGAATTCGGACCCGAGCATTCAGAAATAAGACTTAGAAATTTTAGAAAAAATCAAGACTCCCGCGAGTTGATCAATTTACCGGTTCTATCTTTAACTTTGCTTTCCTTAGATATTTATGTATATAAAATGTGTGAATTATTTTATTTGATAATAATATTTGATTGCTTGGTATATTGCTTTACTTTATGTGCATTATCCTTTTTATTTTTGAAGTCGTTATTTAATTTATTGCAAACTGGGGCAAATTAGCAAAATGCGTGCAAAAATTAAAATATTTTTCATAAACAAGTTTTATTTCAATTAATTATTTTAGATAATTTTTTTTAGAAAAGCATATTTTGCAAATATTTGGAAACCTGTCGGATTAACCGTATTTTACGGAATTTCGGAAGTGCCTTAAAAACCTTCTTCCGAAATTAATAAAACCTCTTACTTTTAGAATCTCTGGAAGAAAGACCGCCTTTTTATAAAAACGGAGTTTTTGCACGCATTTGTTAATTTGGTTCCCTGTTTTCCTTAAATTGGGTGGCGACTCCAAAAACTCCAAAAGAGTTAGCCCATTCTGTCGATATTCCGGAATTTATCCTTTTCGGGGGTAATTTTTGGGGTTCAACAGGAAGATATCCTCACTGTTTGTGCTTCTTGGCTACACAAGAGCCTCCTCTAAACTCCTTCTCTCTAAGTGTTTGCATCATTGTCATACCCGATTTTGGACTCAACTCGAGGCGAGCCGGGTTTCGGATTTGACTGGGTGAACTCGTTTGAGTTTAGATGTTGGAGTCACCACCTAACATATTTTTTTACTAGGCGTATTAGGGCACCTATTTTTTTTTCTAGCTAATTTTACAATTAACTCCGAAACTTAGTCTACGAACCAGATATTATAGGTAAGAGGTTCAAGTTAACTCGAGAGAAAGTGATTAGGCACCTCTCGAGCTCCACCAAATGTGGTTACCAGCGGGACTTTATAATTGGGATTCTAAGTAATTAATTAATTAAATTAACTAAGCAATAAAATATTTAAGCCATGATATACAGATTTAAAGATAAGTAAATAAATATTCGTCTCGTGCCTTGCAAAACAAATAAATAAGTTAGCAAAAATTGTTAGACAAAATTAATAAAATAAAATTAAATAAAGTATATGAGTTTTGGTATTTTTTTATCCCTTTTCGAAAAAGGGTTGTCTGTAGTAATTTCATCGCGATGTATCTCGCAAATTATAAAGAAAATAAGTTAGTGAATAATAATAATAATGAAAGTAATTAAAATGCAATGATAATAATATTAGTAGATAATAATAATTAAAATAATGATAATAATAATAAAATGATTTCTCTTTTCTCGTTGTTCTCTTTCAAAAACAGGACGTCGTCTCTTGTCCTATTTTTCCTCGTAAAATATAAAAGAGACAAGTAGTGAAAATAGTGACGATAATAATTTTTTAAAATAGTAATAATAATAATAATAATAATAATAATAATAATAATAATAATAATAATAATAACAACAACAACAATAATAGTTTTAAAATAAAGAGAAAGGAGATTTTTAAAAGTGTCGGCTCAGGTTTGTGTGAATCGACTAAGAGATTAGGGACATTGGTACGACTGCAAACACACCGGCCGGTCATGTTGCCATGCTAAGTTCTGGTCCCACCACTCCATAACGGCTCACACACGTCATCATAGCCTTTTTGTATTAGGGATGCTGGAATGGGACTGTTATCCATTCAAATCAGTAGTCCTCAAATAAACAGTTACTTTCCTTGGCCGTGATTGGTGTAATATCCGTCAATTCATTGTGTAGGTCTCAAATAAGTATATATTTTCATAGGCCGATTTTTGCTGGTAAGTGCCAAATAGGACCAGCAGAGAATGAACACTTCTGCAAAACTCAGAAAAAATCAGTAGCACCATAAATCAATAATGTCCAAGAATAGGTGTAAATTAGCAAGGATCAAGTATAGCATATAGGTCAGTCCACGAGAAAAGGAAAACAACAGTAAGTCCCAGTCGCTGTAACAAAGGAACCAGAATCGATCCCCTCCTTGGTTCATTTTGACCACCAGCAAAGCCAAACAATCAAGTCAAAGGCTTATAGAAATGATCTACAAAACTCATAAACAGTGAAATACGCTTTCCAAATACATGAAATAAGGACAAAGGAACACAAATAGTGCAAAAGATCGAACACATACATTAGGCAGAGCTCAAACAAGTAGGGTCAGTCAAAACTCCATAACTGCAGTGAAGCCAAAAGTTTCAGGCGAGACAAAACAGCAGGGACGACGAGCGAATCGTGAGGAGAGGAGTGACGTCGGCGAGGTTTTCTGGCAGAACTCCGGCGATGCTCGCAGCGTCACTACCACCCTCCGTACTTAGCTTTCTCTCCCCCTTCCTGTCAATAATTACTCAACAACCAACATATGAAGAAATCAGTGGGGTGTTTCAATTTCATCTCCCTTTTCTCCGTTTCAGATCCGTCGTCCCCAATCCCCGATTTCCTCTTTTTCTGTTATGGCGTGTGTGTGCGTGTTGGTTGTGAGTGGTCTGTGTTAGTGATGTTACCCTCCGTTTCGATCTACCCTTACCCTTCCCGATCTGGTTTTGTACGGTGGAAATGGCGTGTGTATTATGAGCGGTGATGGGGGGTGTGTGTGTGTGTGTGTGCGCTGATATATGTAGTTTGGTTTTTGTATGCGTGCGTGTGGTGAGTAGGTGGAAGAGGATGCCGTGTTTCAGTGGTGGAGATAGCATTGTGGATGAGAGGGGAAGGTGCTGTATTCTGTGCTTTGTGCGTATTGTGGAATTGGAGAGGAAGAATGGGGTCCCCTGGTATGTATGTATATGTATTTCGGAGTGTGTGTGTCTTTTGGGTAATTTCTTTGTATGGTGAGTGTACGCTGTATATGTCGAATGGAGAGGATAAGTGTAGTAATGAGTACTTGAGTTCAGGAAGAAGAAAACGTGGGGTCTGCTTGTGTGGGTATAGTGTATATGAGGAGTTAGGGGAATTTGGCCATGGCGATTTGTGTGAGTACGTATGTAATGGTGTGTGAAGTGGGAGGAAGGTGGGGAAGAAGACAAAGGGCAGGTGGGGTCTGCCGTGTGTGCTGGGTTCTGTTGATTTTCGTATGTCCCTTAATGGTCTCTCTTTTGATATGTTTATAGGATTGAAAAAGACTAGGGGCTGATTATGAGAGAAAATTAGGGGATTAGGGGAGTAATTTGGAGAGATTTCATTTTAATTGAGAGATTGAGGGAGTGATAGAATAGGGATTTTAGGGATATGATTTGGAAGATGATATGGGGGATGAACTTGGACATGGTTTTAGGAAAAGGGATATGTAAAGGATGTATTTGCTTAGGAAACTTGGCTAGGTTCAAAGTAAAATATAAATAAATAAAAATAAATAACTATAAATAAAGAATTTTGGTAGTAATTTTGAAATATGGAAGAATTAATAAAAAAAGAATTTGGACACTTTAATTGGCCAATATTTAACTTAAAGGTGTAAAAAATAAAATATAGATATACATATATTATAAAATGCACAAATAATTATTAAATAAACTCAAATAAAATTATTTAAATATAGATAGTCACAAATAATTATTAATTTGCACAAATAATCACAAATTGATATGAATTGATATGTAGCCTAAATGATGCAATTATACAATATAGCCACTAATATTTTAAATGTACTAATCTCACAAATAGTCACAGTTTCGACTAATAGCCTAAATGATGCAAAAGATACGTAATATAGCCACACTTAAGTATATAATATATAAATAGAGGATAACGCACGTAAATGCATGATTTCTAATGCACATTTTGCACAAATAGTCATATTGTACCCTTAAGTTGAATTATAGGTAATTTTAGAAAAAAGGAGGGACAAAATTGGGTGTCAACAATCATGACATAAAAACAGGGATTCGCAAGCTAAACTGAAATCAGGCTGCTAATTATACATATTCGTGTAGTCATGTGATGATTTTAATGAAGGTTTGCCAATCCTTTAAGTGTAGCATGAAAATCTGGAAATTCTTAGCTAAGCAGGGGCTTTTTTTTTTTTTTTTTTTTTTTTTTTATATATATATATATATTTTGCGTGCTAACTGTCTGAGACTAGACCACTTTTTTTGGTAAAGCTTAAAACTGCCCCTTTGCATTTATAATCCAAGCCCAACTCCTATTTTTAAAAATGGCCTGTTTACGTGCACAAACTGATTTTACAAAAACTCACATCTCCTATACACTAAGCTAATACTTCCTCCTACCGAAAATGAGTGTCTACCTTTTCTTTTTTGTTTGTCCCAAAATGAGTGCCTCTTTCCTTTTATGGCAACTCTTTAAATCTAAGATTTGTTTTGGACCACAGGATTTAAAGGCTCTGGCTCACATTACACACACCTTTTATTTTAAACCACAGGATTTGAAAGTCTTCCTTATTTTCTTAAATTCCGTGTCCAGTCAAACCCAGACACTCATTTTGGGATGGAGGGAGTAGTGTATAAGGGAGTATAAGTTAGGGGTCAAATGTACAAAATTTATATACATATTTTCTAAAGCCTATTTGTATCACCTAACATGTATTTGCATGCTTATATACGTATTACTTATGTGTGGAAGCCCATTCTTTGCATTTGTATGTTTCATGCCTCCCGTTTTAAAAAAACAGCATACACACACACACACACACACACACACACTCTCTCTCTCTCTCTCTCTCTCTCTCTCAAAACTGACCCCAAAAATAAAATAGCCATTAAGGTTAGGGCTCGACAACTAATGTCAAGTCACACCAACCCTAAATGGCTAATATTTCTTTCAAAAAATAACCCATCTTGGTTTATAACAAAATCTGAAAATATTTTCTTTGAAATTGACTATTCTTGCAAAATTGCATCAAATACTAAAATTGCGCAAATGGTCTGATTTGAACTAATTCTTGTGATATTAGCCCTACTAAACCTGTGTTTGCAAAGCTTGAGGCCAAAAGTGCGATTAGGCATTGGGCTTAGGTCGTTTCTGCAAAAATTTATTGGCCCAACACTTGACTACTCACTGCCCATTAAACTAATTTGCGCAAATGGACCTTTCTACTTGATTAGTTGTGATTTTAGCCTTTATAAGATAATTTGTAAATGCAATTCATGTTTTATGTACAGCCTTTTAACATCCCAAAAGTAAAAGCTCGGGCGGAAACCACCTTTTGTGGGACTTGGAAAAGTGCCTGACACCTTCTTCCAAGAGTCATTGGACTTCTTACCCTCGAATCTCTGAAAATGTGCCTTGATTGAATAAAGACTCACCTTAGACATTTAGGTGACCTAATACATCTTAGAAAGCATATATTAGGTGGTGACTCCATATTCGAACTTAAACGAGTTATCCAGTCAAACCCGAGCCTTGGCTTGCTCCGAGTTAGGCAAAAATGTGGGTGTGACAGTTTCTGAGCCAGAGTTGGATATTACATTCTGACACTATGAGTTCATCATAGCCGTCTGACTACCCCATCAGTCGGGTTCTTTTCTAGAGGGTGGACTAGTTCTTTCCTACTAGTGGATGAGAAATACTCTACAGGGTGCACCAAGCCTCTCGATCTCGACATTAGATTACGGCGAACTAGCTAAGGTAATTCCCAAACTATTATTTACTTTATAACACAATATCTTATTTTTTTTCTCTTTCTTTCTGGCAAGTTATCAAATCAAAATATGTAAAAGCTCATAAGTAAACCACGATTTTGAACATATTATTTATATTAACAACTCAAGTATCAAAACAACATTCTTGATATCAACATATCAGCTATACTAGCATTTGTCCCGATGCAAATAAAATAATTTAATCAAAATAATATGGCAGAATTGGTTGACAGCTCCCTGAACTTGTCCAGGAAAGTCACTCAGCTCCCTAAACCCAGCCTTGTACCTCGTAGCTCCCTGGACCTATTCATATTTGTGCCATCCAAGCACAAAATGTTGTGGGAGTTGAAAAGTTGTGGAGCGTGTATATAAACGTGTCCAACATGGCATCCACCTCAGATTTTAATTCCACATCAGATTTAACAATACAATAGGTAAAAAATTACAACCCATTTTCAGTTTACAACCCAAAACAACCCGCTGTGATCCCTTCTCCACCCAAATCGTAAACCCTTTAATTCCTTACCTAAATCTTCCAAATCCGTTAAATTCCCAGTTAAATTTAATTATTTTTTCATCTTCTTCGTCGTGTTTTCATGGAGTGTTGACGATAGTGCACAGTTGAACGAAGTAGGGCTTTCGGTGGTGATTTTGCAGAAACAATTCAAAAGTGTGTTCGCGGACAAGAAATAAGGACTTCTGACAAATAAGTTCTCTTTTCCCTTGTTCTAAGATTTAATTGTTTGCGTTGATGGTAATTCTGAAATTAAGTTGCAAAATTAGGGGTTTTTTTTTTAAAATTGGGGTTTTGTCAATTTAATACTTCCGTAGTGTAGCATGCCACAGTCAGAGTATATTATAACTAGATTTCACCATGGGGGTTCATTTAATGTGGATTCTAGTCAAAAATATGTCGGGGAAAAGGATGTGATTGGTTTTATCATTGATAAAGACCACTTTTCTTTGGTTGAACTATTTTCCTACACAAAAGATTTGGGTTATGAGAGTGTGGATGCCTTTTTCCATTTTGACTCATCAACCCAAAAATTTGTTTATATTAGGTCTGATTTGCACCTGTTAGACCTTGTGAAAGACTTAGGTCATGGGGATATATTTGATGTTTATGTTGAGCATGTAGTTAATGAAGCAATTGTTGTAGATGATGGACCAACTGGTTTGCTTCCTGGGCCAGCTGAAAGTGGGCCTGTTGATAATGGGCCTACTAAAAGTGGGCCTGTTGATAATGGGCCTGCTGAAAGTGGGCCAGTTGGGAGTGGACCTGTTCATAGTGGGCCTGCTGAAAGTGTGGCAGTTGGTAGTGGACCAGTTGATAGTGGGCCTGGGCCATCTGAAAGTGTGCAATTAAATGATAACTGTCAAGAAGGGTCTAGGGCAACTTCACCAGGTAATATAAACTCACAAATAGATGGTACAGAGGCTGCAAACTTAAAAGATGACAGGGTGGAGGAAAGGGGAGATGTGGCAGGGGAGGTGAGTGATGATTCTGAGCTAGAATGGAGTGATTCAGAGTATGAGAGTAGTGAATCAGAGTTAGATATCATTCCTGATGAAGATGAATCAGATATAGATGAAGAGTTGAGGTTTTTTAGGGATGAGAGAAGAAAAATGAAGGCTGCTAAGAAGGCTGCAGCTGAAGATGACACCAGCAGTGTTAGAGCTGGTACTTGTGCTATATAGATGAAGAGTTGAGGTTTTTGTGCTGGTGTTTTTGAACCAGCTGCTGAAACCAGCAGTGTTAGAGCTGGTACTGATGTTGCTGGCAAAAAAAGGGCAAGAGGAAGTGGTGATGTAGCTGAGGCAGCTGCTGAAGCCACCAGTGTTAGAGGTGCCAAGAAAAGTTCAAAACAGACAGGATATGGAATATACATTGACCCTAAAACATCCAGAACAGTCCTCAATGTAAGTTAAATTTGCACAATCAAGCTATACTTTGTTTCATATAAGTCTGGTGTTAAAATGTAATCACTTGATTTGTTTCAGCCTGGTACTGCATCCGAAAAGGTTGTCATGCGTGGGAAAGGTGTTAAAAGTGCAGCTGGTACCAACCTTGATCTTGGTTTCCAACCAACAGGCCTCAAATGGAAGGATAAAAAGGCAGTATCAACTGCCCAAATTCAACAAATGAGAGACTCTAAGGCTCAAGCTGTAAGAAAGCAAACAAGTGCACCTGCTTCAAGGGTATCAGGCAGTTAAACTTGTGTCATTTTAAAGTTCGCTGTTTCTTTTGAACAATTTAATTTTAGTTGTGTATGCTTATTAAGACAATGTGAAATAGGTACCTTTTGGTAGTGTTAATTTAGTAAGACAATGTCAAACCCACTTTTGGGTACCTTTTGGTTGTTTTATGTGATATGTCTAATCCACTGTTGGAAATCGATTACATTGGAATGAAATTTCAATTACCTTAAAGTTGCACATTACATATAAGAATCTGCATATATATAGTTCAATACCAAAAATTGCAGATTTTAGAACTAAGGCATATTACATAACACATTTACATACAATGAGTATGATTACAATAGAAATAACCCATTTGAAACACCTACGTCTAGCTTGAATCCTCTCTTCTTCATATTTCTTCACCTTGTTCAAAAGACCCCAAATAACTCTCTTTGCTTGCGGGGACATTTCATGGTCATACCACATAAAAAAATTACATCCACCTCGTCCTTGACCAAGTTGGCAAGTGTAGAACCTTCTTCCCGGATTGGCTTGTGTCCAAGATGTAGCAACCTTTGCAATAATCCGACATGAACAATATACATTTTCATAGTTAGCCATTAATAGAAGAATTTGTGCCAAATAAACATGTAAAAAAATGGCTAATATTGAAGAGGAATGGTATGCCTTAAAATTGTGCAAAAATTGTGTATAGAAGGTTATATATAGCAGGAAATTGTAATATGGCCGTTTTATGACCGTTGGAAGCAATGTCAGCATCTAAAGCCATGCCTCACGCGCCAAAAATTGTTGGAAGACACGGTTTGTGCCACCACAACATTTTGTGCTTGGATGGCACAAATATGAATAGGTCTAGGGAGCTACGAGGTACAAGGCTGGGTTTAGGGAGCTGAGTGACTTTTCTGGACAAGTTCAGGGAGCTGTCAACCAATTCTGCCAAATAATATTGATGCAAGAAAATGAGTTTCAAATATGCTATAGTTGAAAACCAACTATGAAAACTATTTCATTCCCAGTACTCTTGTCGAACAATTTCCAACTTGCTTCCAATGATCGAGCCGCCAAGGTATCAATAATGTAAGATCACAACATATCATTCTGATATCAATTTTCTTTGAATTTACATCATTACTTTATTCTCTTGTTAAACCTGTTAAACTCTGATAGTCGCTCTTGCATTGAGCTAATTTAACTATTTTTTCAATCGTTTTGGTTTATCTGTACCACCCTTACTAACATATCAGCATATACATTCCATTGATGCCACTGCCCCATAAATTTCATACCAAGGTTTTCTATTTAACAACTCAAATTAGTTCCAACATCTAAAGTTCATAAAGTATGAAACATGAGTTGTCTTCTTCCCTTTTACACTTTCCCCTTACTGCTCCTAGTACTTGCTTAAGTTGGCAAAAAGTTTATAGATTATTCTTTCTGGAAACTACCTATGTATTGTTAAAGAAATATGAATGAACTAATCATTCCTTACCTTGCACGAATTGATGAGGGAAAAATTATTTGTGTTGCCTTGCCCAATTCCACCCGAATGCTTAGTTCGAGCAGCATCAATAGCTTCTTGGTGTGACAAGCCAACTTTTAGTTTATTTAATTATATTTCCTCTATTGTTTTTTCTTTTGTATTGATTTATTTATATATTTCTAACTTAAAGAGCTAATGGGCCAACAACTTATTTAGATGGGCTATGAGCCCAATTTTGTGAGTCTTACCCCAATGAAGAAATATTATGAAATTGAAGACAAAGCTTCTTCAATACAAAAAATTTCACCGGGTGCCCTCCATAAGGATTGGTTTCGCAAGATTGCACGCGTTTAATAATATTTTAGCAAAATACTTTTATTTTGGAACGGAACCAAGACTTTAAGGCAAAAATTTATAAGTATTGGCACGGGGCCAAAACTTCAAGGATAAGTGTTGTCTTGCCAATACTTCAAGTTATATGGCGAGAATGCAGGAAAAGATTGGAAGTGGCAAGTTTTGACTTTTTTCCAACACTTACGACCAAGTGCGGCAAGTGTTGCCTTTCGCCGACACTTGAAAGGCAAATGTTGGCAAATAGAGTGGGGTTAAAGGCAAGTCTTGGTCTTTTGCCAATACTTACGACTAAGTGCTCGCAAGTGTTGCCTTTTGTCAACACTTGAAGGGGCAAGTGTTGGTAAATAGAGAGGGGTCAAGACTGCCAAGAGTTTGAGAGGGGTGTTCCCGTCTAGACATCTTTTATTAAGCTTAATGGGGATATTTTCGCAAAACCACTGTTAGTACGGGCAAAAGGGAAAACCATTGCTTATGGTGTCATATTTGTGCAAATTCGGCCTCTTCAATATAGGGATAAATGGACGTCCCAACGGACAATGTGCTTCAAATAAAGAGATGACAGTAGAACAAGCAACAGACTGAGGCACACAATTCTCAAAGATGTATAGATCGAAAGATAAAAAATTTTCCAAACGGTTTGCTTCGTCTTAAGATCCTGAATTGGACAATGATAGGAAAAAGTGATACATAATTATTTAGATCTTTATTAAGACTACTCACAGAGGTAAATTAAATATGAAGTTAGGTATACTTAATACAAAGTATAGGATAGCAACGACAGTTGATTTAACAGTCCTAGATCCAATAATTATAGGTTAACCCATCAGCTACGGTAACATGAGATGGTGCTTTGTGTGATCGAAAGCGAGAAAATATATTAGGGTTATTTATCATATGATATGTGCACCAAAATCAATCACCCATTTATTCGAAGAGGATATAAGTGATACGAGGCTAGATATTGCTATATTTCATATATGTTTGCCTCGTGTAGATGCTCCGACTTGTGATATTTGTTAGTAGTTCGAACGAAATTGTGCTTATTTGGTGTGTTTCATATTGTAGAAATTATGTTGATGATATGAGGTGTTCATGGAGCAAAGTTTAGTGAAACCAAGGGTTTTGAAGTCTGAGTAGAGGCCCGAGGGTCGAGCGAACGAAGGCGTGGACGAAAAATGATAAATAATGGAAGAGCAGTAAAATAAGCATGTTGTGCCGCACTGGGTGTTGTGCTATGCGACACAACAGGGGCAAGATCCAGAGAGATGTTAATTTCGAAAACGTGCAAATTTTTTCCTACCGCACCGCGCTGCGCGGCACGGTAGGTTTATAATCTTAACGTTTTAATTCCGATTTTATTTTAGATTTCCGACTTGTGTGGGACTATGGGGACGGTATAAAATCCCTAAAACACGCTTCAAGACAGAACTTTTGATCTGGGAAGGAGCATTAGGAGGCTAGAGCTTTGGAGACTTCAAGAGCACAAGAGTTTTTCCTAAATTCTTCCTTTCTTTTTGTAATTTAGTCATTCATGAATTATCTTGACATGTTTGTGATGACATGAGTGGCTAAATATCCATTCTAGGGTTGATTGAACCACTCTAAAACTTATGTATTATGAATTATTGCTTTAATGAATGAAGCTTGTTAACCTTCCTATCTAAGCGTTTATGATTTGTATGCTATTGATTAGTAGAGCTCTCAATTGATTGTACCCTTTATTCTTGTGCATCTAGGGATAGATTCATGAGTTAGGGTTAAACACTCAGAAATATTTCAGCCTAAAACAAAGGCATTACTTAGGTTGTCAAAAAGGTGATTTGTGACCATTGACCCGATTGTGAACCATACTTGTAGTTCTACGTATCTTTAATTAATTGAAAAATTGGTTAGTGAAAGTTACAATTATTACACGAGAGTGAATAGTTGTGAATTTGGAGCAAGTGTTCAATAGGAAGAAGTAAGTTGAATCCATTAATGCATCTAACTCACTCTTGAGTAGGAGTTGGGTAGATCAATCCTAGGCTTCTAAACCCTTGAATTAATCTATTTCTTACTACTTTGCTATTTACTTTATCATTAATTAGTTGTTACATTGAAACCATCATACAAATATAAACTTTCGAAGTTAATTGATTAGATAAGTTAGTTAGATTAGCAACTAGGTTTCGAGTGTTCTCCGTGGGATTCGACCTCGGAGCTTAAATTGTCGAGCTATATTTGTCGTGACCGCTTAGTCTATTTTATAGAGCGTAGTTGGGCGCGATTAAATTTTGGCGCCATTGCCGGGGAACACAGTGTTATTTAGTTGTTAAGATATCTAGTGTATTTTTCTATTAACTTCACTATTGTCATCTTGATCTCGTTTCTTTGGTGTTTATAATTGAAAGTTCAGATCCCGAAGAATTCAGGATGGCTCAAGATTTTGCTCTGAATGCTTTCGCGCAACATGTGGCTGGGAATCTGGCGTCTGCTATTCAGCTTCCAACATTTGAGGCAGAAAATTTTTACATCACTCAAACAATGGTGGATTTGCTTGCTAATACTAGTTTATTTGAAGGTAGAACTATTGATGATCCTCAAAAACATTTGAAAAAGTTCATAAGGGTTTGTGAAACTCAAAAAACAAGCTCGAGTGCCAGCAGAGGTTGTTAAATTGATGTTGTTACCATTCTCACTAACGGAAGATGCCAGTGATTGGTTGGAATCGTTGCCAGTTAATTCCATTACGTCGTGGGATGATTTGGTGATAAAGTTAATGAAGAATTTTTTTCCACCCAATAAGACTGCCAGGCTAGTTGATGAGATACTCTTGTTTAGGCAGAACCAGCTAGAGACTTTGTCCGAAGCTTGGGAGAGATTTAAAAGTTATTTGAGAAAGTGTCCTCATGATGGTATTCCTGACCAAATGTTGGAGCGAAGGATCTACATGGGCATGGGAGATAAAATCAAGGGTAATATGGATGCAATAGCTGGATTAGCATTCTTGAGGAAGATGTTTGAGGAAGCGAGAACATTGCTAGATATATCTCAAAACTCAAGCTGGCTTAGAAGAGATGCATCTACTGGCTCAGGTACGAGGGTTATAGCTGCTGGTATTACTTTTGGGATGGAAGAACAAATGTCAAACCTACAAACTACGCTGGATGTGGCCCTAAAACAATTCAATGGGAACATGCTGAAGCCTGTTAACCAAGTGGACTCACGGGCTCAGACTCAAGTTCCTGATCCTGAAAATTTCTCAGATGCTGATTTGCTTGCTTATACTGAAAATGTGAACTTCGTGAATCATGGGCAGCGCCAGCAATACAATCAACAGGGTCAATTTAGGCCAGCGCAACAATAAGCAATTTTACCCCTGCAGCAGGCAAATGATATAGTTGAAATTAAGACTGTGCAAGCTATAATGGTCTTTAATAAGCAGCTTTAAGACCAAGTGGCATCACATGACACTGCAATAAAGGCTATAGGGACCAAGTTGGGACAACTGTCCCACATTTTATGTAATAGACCTCAAGGTGCTTTCCCGGCGGCACTATGGTAAATCTTAATGACCCAAATCCTTATCAATTGATGGCAGTCACTTTGAGGAATGGTAGAGACTTGGACAAGGAGCAAGAATTAGCTAAAGGGGGTACTACCTATAGTGCCAAACATTGAGCATGTTGATGACTGTGCCAAACTAGTTGGCAATGATCATGATGAGAAAGAGACTACTCCAAAACCTCTCCCTGGTACTGAGAAGCTAATTACTAAAGAACCTGATATAGAATCCAAGAGGGTGGTTGAACAAGGTGTAGTGTCAAGGGAGTAGAACTCCAAGGCAAAAACATCACCACCTTATTTTCCTCTTAGGTTGGCAAAGCAAAAAAATAATATTTGAAGCTTAATAAGCTTTTTGATTTGTTGAAACAATTGAAGCTTACTATGCCTTTCATGGAGGTTATGCGAGAGGTGCTAGGATATTCAAAATTGTTAAAAGATCTTCTGTCTAAGAAGGTTGATTTTAATGAGGTAGATATGGTCAAGTTGAATAAGGTGTATAGTGTTGTCATCACAAAGCATATAGCTAAAAAGAAACAAGATCCTGGTAGTTTTACAATCTCGTGCTCTATTGGTGATTTCACAATTGGTAAGGTTTTGTGTGATTTTGGTGCAAATATTAATTTGATACCATTGAAAGTATACAAAAAGCTGAGTTTGATTTGCATGAAAGAGACTTCAATGCGAATCCAGCTAGTAGATAGAAGACAAAAGTACCATGTTGGAATAGTTGAGGATGTACTTGTACATGTGGGTAGTTTTATATTTTCAGTAGATTTTGTCGTTCTTGACCGCCCTGTTGATAAAGATGTTCCAATTATTTTAGACCATCCATTCTTGGCTACTGGTAGAGCAGTGATTGATGTTGATTAGGGAAAGATGACCTTGAAGTTGTATGATAAAGAAATAGTTGTTGACATTGGCAAAATGCTGAAGGGACATTGTGATGATGTGAATTGTTCGTGTGTGCATACATGCGAGCCTGGATGTGCCATGGGTTGAGCTGATTGACGCCGTGCCACGACTATAACTAATGTGCTTTCCGGGAGGCAACCCGTGATTGTAATTGTATACAAGTAAAATAAAAATAAAAATAGAGAAAAAAAAAATAAAAACAAAAATAAAAAGTCATCTTTTGAAGGATGTTACTAGGCGAATTTCTTTGTTTTGTACGTTTCGACTGGTTTGGAGTCTAAGTGTAGGGTGTCTATAAACCCATCATGCTTGAAGATGAAGTCCTGCTTGGGGGAAGTCTGAGTACCTCGTCCCCTAAGGAAGCTCACAATGATGTTCTTCGGGCTTCGAGCCCCAGGGAGTTTCTCTATCACCCATAGTTTTATTTTTAATGCATTAAGGGCAATGCATGATTTTAAGTGTGGAGTGAGAGTCTTCTTATTAGTATTAACACTCCCCTTTGGTTTTTCTTTTTGCATCGGTTCTTTTCCAAAGGACGTAATTTAAACTGGGTATAGGTAGATTAGACTGTAGTAATTAGATAGGAAAGTCTTGGCTCCACTTTGACTAGTTTTGTATAGATACTTGATTTGGGGTATGTTGACACCAATTTTGTCGCTCCTTTTTCATAATTGGCTATAATTTAACATAAAGGTACAATTTAGCCGTTTGAGCTAATTTGCATTAGAAAGCATGTATTTACATGTGTTATCCCCTATTTATAGATTATATATTTTTAATTGTGATTATATTATGTAATTTGCATCATTTAGGCTATTTGTCAAAACTGTGATTGTTTGTGCAATTTAGTGCATTTATAATATTTTATTAAATATTTGTGGCTATTTATACTTATTTAAGTTGATTTGTATCCTGATTCCCTTCTACGTGTGTATTTTTGCTGTTCATTCGTTTCATTTTATATAATATATAATATATACATATACGTATCTTGATTTATTTGGCACCTTTGAAGTTAAAATATCAACCCGAATAAATATACAGTCCAATTCATTTTACACCCATTATTAAATTTCAATTCTTGTAAATAGTTTTCTCAATCTCTACAAATTTGTTCAAATTCATTTATTTATTACTCTACCTAGAACCTAGAGAAGTGTTCGTCCAAATACATTCCTCTTAATTGCACCATGCATTTCCCCTCTCCTATTTTATTTTTAATTGAAAACCTCAAAATCAATATTTTCCTTTAATACCTCACCCCTCACAATGTCTATTCTCCTAAAATTATCCCATCAGAATCCTCCATCACCAAAAATCTCTCCAACGCCCCCTTCTATGATTTGCTCCCTAAAATCATCCCATGTCTCCCAAAATTCTTTCAATTATGCCTCAACGGCTCTATTCTAATGGTCATAAAATAGGCATCACACCACCATTAGAAAGGGGGGACACAGACAGATCGAGAAATTGATCAAGCTCTATCTGTTCCACTTCACATCATTTTCTATACAGCACAAACATACACCGACTCTCATTGCTTCTTCACTCCACGCCTACTACACACCACACAAAAACCAATCAAAAATGCACGTACACACACACCCCCATACCCTTTTTGTTTTCCTCCTCTTCTTTGTGCCAATATACATCACACACACTCATTGTTGATGCACACGCACAGAAACGAATAGAAACAGAGGGGGTGGAGATTAGTGCAAGAAATAGAAACAAGGGAGATAAGGGTTGGGTTTTGAAGGACATAACCAATGGCGTCACCAGTCACCACCACCGGAGTCACTGGACGGAAAACCATTATCGCTGGTGCCTTTTTGTCTGGCGATTTGTTACTGAAAGATGGAAGAGAATGGAGGGTTTGGAGGGAGTAGCAGCGACACCACCGTCGAAAGTCGGTCGGCAGTCGCTCTTCCCCTTTCTCGCCGTTTCTCTGATTTTCGCTAGCCAACAGGACTGGGCTGGGCTTTTCGTCCACTGACACTCCATTGCTCGGTTTTACTTATGCCATGGTATTTTATTTTTGGCCTTGTTTACAGATTCAAGATCTGTTTGTTGTTGAGCCGCGTTGAATATCTGATGGCTATCATATTGATTGGCACTGCTCCTCTTCCTTTGTCCGTTGATCGACTTAGCTTGTCGCCACCAGAATCGGACCAAGCTGTTGGTTTGACTCATGATATTTTGTTTTTTTGACTGGCTTTCGTGGCTATGTTTTGTTATGAACATTTGTTGTTGGTTATACTGTATATTCGTTCTCTTATCCTTGTGTTGGCCACTTTTTTTGTCAAAGTGCAGATAATGGTTTATGCCTTACAGTATAGATTCTGAGCAGATATTACGATGTTTGCAAAGCCTATGAAAATATTTAAGTTGAGGCTTTATGGACTGATTTGAATGGATACTACACCGTTTAGGCCAATGACGTTTGGAGGCCAAAATAGTCGCGTCCCGTTTGTATACAATGTCCCTTACGTGTCCCTCTGAAAACAAAATAGGCAGTGGCGATTCGATTACTTTGCAAAGTAAGCGATAGTAGAATGATGGGATTGACGGTACTTGGCATGGCAACCAGCCGGTGCAGCCGTATCAACATCCGTAACCTCTACATGATGGAATATACTGATCCGAGCCTAAACTTTTATAAAATTCTTTATTATTATTATTATTATTATTATTATTATTATTATTATTATTATTATTATTATTATTATTATTATTAATTGTCACACTAACTCTTTTTCTTATTTTTTGCGAGGTAATTCTCGGTGAAATTGTTAAAGAGGATGCTATTGGAAATGACGAATAATTTAACCTTATTAACATTTCCTATACTTTTTACTTTATTTCATATATATATATATATATATATATATATATATACACACACACACACACACACACACACACACTAACTAATTTGTTTTTATTTTGCGAGGTACCTTTGATTGAGGCTTACCTAGGAAGAAGCCAATTAGTGAATTTGAACCTTTTATTAATCCTAATTAATATATTATTTAAAATACATATTATAATAGTCATTTAATTATTTGTCTAGTTTTAGCTATTTTATTTGCTTAGTTATTTTTAATTATTTAGAATCTTAATTATATTGTCCGGATGGTAACTATATTTGGTGGAGTCTGAGAGGTGCCTAACACCTTCCTCTCGCGTTAACTTGAACCCTTACCTAGAATTTCTGATTCATAAACAAAGTTTCGGAGTTAATCATAATATTGGCTAGAAACAAAAGTAGGTGCCCTAATACGCCTATTTGAAAAATATGTTATGTGGCGACTCCAAGGCTTTACCCGTGAGTTCCAATAAGTCAAGCCCTGTTTCGAACTCTAACCAGGTTCGGAAAAAAATGGGTGTTGTCAAAATGACGACTCTGATGGGAATATCAAGGTTCAAACCATGACGGACTTTATATTAGGATTTTCTATATTATTTATTTTATTGAGATTTTGAGACTTACTTTTTTCTTTTCCATTTTTGCAGGAATGAAACTTAGTTTCCTTGGTATTTTTTTATTATTTTAATTTTATTGACTTGTCTTTACACTTCCTCTACTTACACTTGTACACACCATAAACGGTTACATGGATCTCGCGGTCGTTTCACTCTAAAAAAAATCCTTCGTGGTGCAGCCAACAATTCTAAACGCTCCCATCCCTTGGTTGTCCGTCAGGGAAACCGTCTCTTTGTCTTGAAACCTACTCTTAGAAGTTCCTATTAGGAGAATGCTTCACACCTCACACTTCAACGATTTTCAAAATTCTCTACAAGTTTGTTAAATCCTTTTGTTTTACAGTTTTACTTAATGATTCTTTTTGCCTTTTTTGTATTATTTTGCTTCGATTATCTTATTTCTCGAAACTAACTTGTTTCTTTTGTTTTTCTTTACATTAAATTTATTTTGTTAATTACTTCAACATTAGCATCCTTTTTCAAAACTCATACATTTTTTAGAAAACATGTGCATTTTTTTTTCAAAACTTGTAAATTTTAAAACTTGTGCATACCTCTCATGCTTCCCGCCACTCCTGGCAGTTTCAAATCGTGTATTGAAAAATATGGTGGTTGCGACTACCTCTTCCTCACAAAATTTCTTTAGGGGAAACAACTTGGAATCTATTTGGTCTGTGACGTTCCCGCTCCCGAATCGTCGAGGATAATAAAACTTGGTCTAAGTTAACCCAAATCTTACTGGTGACTCTAGGATCATGCATCATGACATATCATTAGCTAACTTGTTCTCAAGTTCAATAGGCCAATTTTTTCAAACAATCTGAATGGATTTTTGACCCCCAAAGAGCGTTGAACATGATTTATTTGCATTTACTTAAAGAATTGAATATGTAAATGTGGATCGTTTATTAGGTTTATTCTACGTTCAAAGTCATTCAAAGGCACAAAAGGTAACCGAAAAGGCATCAAAGCCCAAATTGAAGCAGAAATGATCATTTATTTCCAAACAGTCGGAATTATTTTGCGTTTAATGCCATTCAAAAGCACAAAAGGTAACCGAAAAGGCATCAAAACCCAAGTTGAAGCAGAAACAATCGTTTATTTCCAAACAGTAAGAATTATTCTGACATTCAATGCCATTCAAAGGTACAAAAGGTAACCAAAGAGGCATTAAAAGCCCAAATTAAATTAGAGACAACTGTTTATTCCTAAACAGTCGAAATTATTCTGTATTCAATTCCATTAAAAGACACAAAGGTAACCGAAGAGGCATTAAAGGCTCAATTTGAAGCAGAAACGACCGCTTGACAGACGGGATGACATATAATGCACATTTATATTTTAGGCATTATATAAAACTTGACATCCTTGGTATGTCAAAAGTCCACTAGCAACCTTCTTCTAAAAAGTATCCAAAGGGTTCTCCATCCACAACGATACTTCACTTCATATTCCATACTGTATTGTTTTCAAAAAACCTGTACCATACGTTAATCATTTGCTTACAAGCGGAATTTAGGCATCTTCCTTCCCTTTTTTCTCCTTCCTTCGGATCATGGCCACTAGAGCATTCGACGTGGTTACTGGAGTCCCTCAGTTACTTAAAGATTGGTGGGAAACCCTAAGCATAGGTCAACAAGACCAGGCTAAAATAGTGTTGGGGAATCTGATTTCACTAATCGAGCACACTGCAATGAAAGGGATAGTAGAAGCAGCGGTACACTATTGGGATGCAGATCGAGCAGTTTTTCACTTTGGGAGTGTAGAACTGACGCCATTGCTGGAAGAGATAAGCGGATTGATTCAACTTCCTTTAGAAAGTGATGAGATATTGATGCCTAAGAACATTACACCTGAGGAATTCTTCAAAATAGTGCGATTCACGCCTGAATTGTGCACAGATAACATAAGACAATCAGGAATTTCTTTGACTTTCCTCTATATTAAGTTCGGGTATGGAGAGGCATTTCAAGAATTCCAAGATAATTTCAACATTAACCAGGCAGACTGGCAAGAGTGGAAGGTACTTGCTTTTGTCATCGGCTTTTTAGGGACTACCGTGTTTCCAGAACACAAGGGACAAGTTGATGTTTGCATGGTATCAATTGTTGATGCCCTGCTCAAGGACTTTGACAAGAGATACACTTTGATACCTATGATTGTTGCAAAAATGTACCGAGCTTTAGAAAGATGCAAGAAGGGTGCTAGCTTTTTTTAAGATTGTAATTTACTTCTACAAATTTGGTTAATGGAACATTTGCAAAGGATGAACAACACAGACCAAGTCTTCCATTCCATACCAAGGGAAGACTATGTCTTGATTCATACCGCCCGCATGGACAACACTGTCAAAAAATTGGGCCGGCCGACAACTGCCTACAGTTGGCACCATATGTTCTGTCAGTTGACATCTGATGGATGTTTGATTACTTTCCCAGAACTCCAGTGATCACACGGTTGGAAAGAGACTCATTTCTCATTTTAGTTGGCTTTAGAAGAGTTTACCTATACACTCCTTTAAGGGGACTTACACAAGCTTGGAGAAAAAAAATTATACCCCAAATTGCAGATATCAGAAGTTTCAAAGAAGATATTTTCGAAGGAATGATACCGTTTGAAGACAAGATATTAGAACTTTGGAAAGCAAGGCATCGAGTAGAATTCGAGACTATTGGACGAGACAGGTTTGATGCGGGCTATGATGAAGATTACCCGGACTGGCTTAGGAAAGACATAGCAAGGGCAGTTCAGCCAAGGGGAACAACAAAAAGGAAAAGAAATGTTGACGAGTTAGAAACCAAGTACAAGAGGTTACGTAAACAACTTGCAAGGGCACAAGAGAATATAGCGAAAAAGCAAAGTTTGGTCGAAGCAAAGGACAAAGAAAAAGACAAATAGTGAAATAAGGCAAAACTATTGACAAAACGAATAGAGTCTATAGGCGTATAGGCTAGCGAAGGAATGAACTCTGTGGCTGACAAAAGAATGAAGGAGAAAGGAAAAAAGGCTTGGGGAATGTTAAAGAATCTCATATTTGACATATCTCGGCTTTTAACTGATGCAGACAATATCATCTTCCAAGGAGAGTCATCAGAGGCAAGCTTGTCCGAGGTAGACTCATCCAAAGAAGAAGAAGAAGGATCCTCTGGGGATGGATCAGCATGAAAAATATTCGCTGGCCATGATCCTAGCAATGTTTAGTCTTTTCCTTCTTGGACACTGTTTCAATATGAACCAATATAATAATGACCAATAAATATGATATTATCTTTTAGGCTCCGTATTTTGTTATCAAACGAAATGATGCGTGTGACACAAGACTCTTTTCAAACCATCGTGCATAAAGCGGTCCTTCGCATTATATGATGCATTTCTTATTTGATATGTGTGCATTGCATGAATTTGTTTGTTGCTCTAGGTCTCTTTCTACCTAAGTGAATCCCTTCCCAAATCCAATCTCCTACCAAGACACCTCACTTCCCTACTCTATGCCCAAATCCCAATATCGGAAACCTTTCGCATATCCTGATAATTCCTTACCCTTTACCAACTCAAAAACCTGTTATCCAAAATTTGGCTTAAGTTGAATAACAAGGCAGAAGATATGGTTATGCAAAGTGTATTTGTTAGTGATTGGACAATAAGAAAGCCTTTTACAACGAGCACTATACACATGGAGTGGAAAACTGACAGGGCGAGAGATATATTAGTCAAACTCAAAGGCACACCCAACTTATCGATACCTTTTGATGTCCAAGGATCTTTTTTTGGCTCCAGCCCACATTATTGAATGCGATCGAAAGAATTTTAAACTTGCATCCATTCATGGTCAAAAAGGCGTTTCAAAGGGGTATCAAAAGGCAATAAGTAAGTGAGAAACAAGGGGAACCCGAATGATGTTACAAAGGTTCATGCACAACAATCGAAATTAGCAGGCTGATCCAACTTGGAAAGGAATGCAAAGATGCAGTGACAAAAACTCCAATTACATGACAGAAAATGAAAATTCCATGGGTATTTAAAAAGCATGTCTTGACCTACTAACCAAGACAAGATGTTGAACTCAAGATGGAGTTATTTGGACACTCACAAGCCCGAGCGTTGATTTGATACAAAGGCACATGGAAATAGACTTTTTGGAGAAATTATGGTTTAGTGCTTTATTGGAGTAATACAAATTCTCACAGCAACAACTACAATATGAAGCAGCAAACTAAGAATATACATGATACATGGGTATCCTACATCGGGTTCGGTCTCTTCGCAATAAAGTATTATCAAACGAAGGAAAGTTGGGACAAAGATTGAATCGCAGCAGTTGGTCGACAAGTATGAAAGACGTTGAGTATCTCTTTCAAAGTCACACATACATCATTACACAAGAAAGACGACAAATGCACTCAAAGTCTTGGTGTTCGATGAAAGCTGAACCTCCATTTCTGTCAACACAACCTATTCCGTACACAACATCATTATCACCTTTCATTGACATTCAACTTCTCACCTCCTGCTTAAACGAGCATCGGCCATTCGACCAAAATCCTTGTCTTGACTGCTACATAAAGCACTCACGTAATCTTTTGGAATCTCTATACAATTTGTTATAATCTCTAAATTCAAGTGTTAATCCATCATCCGCGGTCTAGGCATCCTTTTAAGCTTATGTGTCATTATACTTTAAACTTGCTAATGTGCTAACTCTGTCTTGTGCATGTTTGTCACTATATTACGGTTGCTTTATGCTTGAACACCAAAATTTGTCAAAAATCTGCATTCAAAAAAAGCTGAAATGGAAAGTCGAGCTGAAAACATTTCCTTCTAGAACAAAGTCTTTGAACCACCAGCATGCGATATTGAGAGGATTTAGACAATGCCAATTCCAAATCTGTACGACTTGTAGTATGGACGAACAAAATCAGCTGGCATTATACCCATAAGAGTCGCAAGAAAGAAATCCAATCATTATACAACCGAAACTGGCAAAACTCACAACTTCACATCTCACCCAACTTACACAATAAACAACCTCCCCCTGTCAAGATTTTTGACAACAACCTTATCAAGCTCAACACAATCGAGGACAAATAAAAAGACAAAACCTCACACCTTTATTTCTTTAGCTCTGTCAAGAAATATTGTAACCGAAAAATAAGTCACTCCTCAAATACCCATTCCGAAATTCGATCCAAGAAAGATCTACACTCATCACCCAAACATTCAATACCATGACACCGCAAAATATCCAATATTGAAACACAAAATTCAGAGTCTGATTGACCAAAGCAAGACAATGGTACAACAAGAATCAACAAATGGAAACTGCAACTCCTAGATCACAAATACATTTTCTATACACACCAATTCATCAAAGTTAGCTCTATAACTTTTGAAAAGAAAAGCATGAAACATGAAGACACCTCAGCACAATCCAAGACAAATACAGTTTTGGACAACCTCCACATCTGACAAAATCAAAACACCAAACTTCAGTCAGAGAATGCAAAAATCTACATAATCAGAATCCCCTGGATAATCAGTTGCCACACTTTAAGGCTGAATGCATATTTAAGCCAATACTTTGGTGTTCAGTGCAATGCAACCACTCTGTTTCAACTAACAAATCTTTCTTTGAGAGCAGATCTTTCAGCACAAATATAAGTTTCGCAGGCACTACCATAATAAGCAATAAACTGGGACAGAATTTTGAGGACCCCCTCAAAAATTCCAAAAGACGCAAGCCAACATTCGGGCAGAATTTTGAGGTTGAAGGTTCACCAAAGACCCAAAGACGCAATAAAATGACAAGTGACAGTGCCCCAGGCAATCTTATATGCACGGTAACATCATTCTATATTTTTAGCACTTCACTTTACTTTTATTTGTAGGGTACACATACCTCCATGACAGGCAAACATCTCACGACGAGAGGCAGTAGTAGTAGGTTCTCATTACGAGGAGCCAGTAGCAGTGCTGACGAGCATGTAGGTTCTCAAAACGAGGAGGCAGTACATATCACGACGAGAGGCAGTAGCAGTAGGTTCTCATTACGAGAAGGCAGTAACAGTGCTGACGAGCACATAGGTTCTCATTACGATGAGGTAGTACATCTCACTACGAGAGGCAGTAGTAGTAGGTTCTCATTACGAGGAGGCAGTAATAGTGCTGACGAGCACATAGGTTCTCATTACGAGGAGGCAGTACATCTCATGACGAGAGGCAGTAGCAGTAGGTTCTCATTACGAAGAGGCAATTGCAGTGCTAACGAGCACATAGGTCTCTTTACGAGAGGCACTGGCAAGACGATCCAATGACAGAAAAGTCTACTTTACATTTATAGATATTATTTTCAAAAGCTCACCCTTATTGCAGGAAACAGCGCGACAATGTTATGGGGTATACAGCCCTACGCGATAAGAAAGTATCTCATGACTAGAGGCACTTAGCATCTCCGAACGAGCAAATAAATATCCCAGAAGAGAGGCATATATTCCCTAGCACTCGAAGCACCTAAAATAGACTATGACGACTACATGACAGACCACTACTGAGCTCAACAGGGAAGTTTACTTTATTTTTATATTTATATCTATTTGCGTTTATCTTGAGTTTGCTGTAGGGCACTCCCCGATCTCTCGACAAACCGCTGCGCCATTTCCCATACTCTCACACTTGCTCCCTAAAAAAATCACCAACTCATACGAAAATTGCGCAACCACAAAACCTCAAATACATACAAGGCGTCATCCCAAAACCCAATTCAAGATGCTCAGTCCTCTCAGCAATGCCCTTGCTATACCCATAAATTAGTTATTTTGTCGAGTTCCAAATCGCTCGAATCTATATTTCCCTACTCACACAAGCGATCTACCTAATCTCTCGTTCCTAATTAGATGTCAGTTTGTGTTCCTCCCTATTCAAGCTTATCTGTGTCAATCGTGCGTGCTCTCATGCTTGATCATGCCCATCTATTTGAATCGTGCACACTTAATAAAGCTCGCTCCTCAAATGTTCCCCAGCTCAGTCAAGGTAATATTGAAGTCAAGATTACTCATTTATCGAGATGAAGTGGAAACTATGTACGTATAAACTCCTCTTTGTAGGTGTGTAGCGCGCCACATTTTTACAACTAGGATGATTATAAGCCTCTTTTCCCACGCTTGATCTATTGATGTTATCTCATATTCGATAGTGCCTCTGCTTTATTCTTCATTTATCTCGCCAAAATGCAAAGCATACACAAATGTAAACTTTACATAATCTGACAAGTTTACTCCTGACATCTGAAATCGTGCGTCATAAACATCTCACACAGGCAACATGTCATTCTAGAACTACGCACGACATGATTCTCGTAAAACCCGAGATATGTAGCAACTCAAAGACCGGAGTTAGGCAAAAAATACCCCCACAAAACTCTCATTTTCCTTTTCACTTCGCCTGTCTGTTGTGACAAAATTGGCTACTTCGTCAACTATCTTTGCCAGAAAATTCTTTTCATCATCCCCGGGTAAAGAGGGACAGCTGTTGACACCCAATTTTGTCCCTCCTTTTTTCATAATTGGCTATAATTTAACTTAAAGGTGCAATTTAGCTGTTTGAGCAAATTTGTGTTAGAAAGCATGCATTTACGTGTGTTATACCCTGTTTATACATTATATATTTTTAATTGTAATTATATTATGTAATTTGCATCATTTAGGCTATTTATCAAAATTGTGACTGTTTGTGCAATTTAGTACATTTATATTATTTTAGTAAATATTTGTGGCTATTTATACTTATTTAAGTTGATTTGCATCATGATTCCCCTCTACGTGTGCATTTTTGCTGTTTATTCGTTTCATTTTATACAATATATACATGTTCATATCTTGATTTATTTGGCACCTTTGAAGTTAAAATATCAACTCGAATAAATATCCAGTCCAATTCTCTAATTATTTTACACCCATTATTAAATTTCAATTCTTGTAAATAATTTTCTCGATCTCTACAAATTTGTTCAAATCTATTTATTTATTACTCCAACTTGAACCTAGACAAGTGTTCGTCCAAAAACATTCCTCTTAGTTGCACCATGCATTTCCCCTCTCCTATTTTATTTTTAATTGAAAACCTCAAAATCAATATTTTCATTTAATACCTTACCCCTCACAATGTCTATTCTCCTAAAATTACCCCATCAGAATCCTCCATCACCAAAAATCTCTCCAACGCCCCCTTCCATGATTTACTCCCTAAAATCATCCCCCGTCTCCCAAAATTCTTTTAATTATGCCTCAACGACTCTATTCTAATGGTCTTAAAATAGGCATCAAACCACCAGTAAAAAGGGGGGACACAGACAGATCGAGAAATCAATCAAGCTCTCTCTCTTCCACTACACATCATTTTCTATACAGCACAAACACACACCGACTCCCACTGCTTCTTCACTCCACGCCTACTACACACCACACAAAAACCCAGTAAAATACACGTACACACACAACCCCATACCCTTTTTGCTTTCCTCATCTTCTTTGCGCCAATACACATCACGCACACTCATTGTTGACACACACACGTAGAAACAAATAGAAATAGAGGGGGTGGAGATCAGTGCAAGAACGAGAAACAGGGGAGATAGGGGTTTGGTTTTGAAGGACATAACAAGTAGCGTCACTGGTCACCGCCACCGGAGTCACTGGACGGAAAACCATTATCATTGGTGCCTTTTTGTCTGATGATCTGTTACTAAATGATGGAAGAGAAAGGAGGGTTAGGCGGAGGGAGTAGCATCGACGCCGTTGTCGAAGCGGCTCGGTAGTCGCTCCTTCCCTTGTCTCGTCGTTGCTCTGATTTTCGCTAGTGTCCGGGACTGGGCTGGATTTTTCGTCCAGTGACACTCCATTGCCCAGTTTTACTTATGCCATGGTGTTTTGTTTTTGGCCTTGTTTACAGATTCAAGATCTGTTTGTTGCTGAGCCACGTTGAATATCTGATGGCTATCATATTGATTGGCGCTGCTCCTCTTCCTTTGTCCGTTGATCGACTTAGCTTGTCGCCATTAGAATCGGACCAAGTTGTTGGTTTGACTCATGATATTTTGTTTGTTTGACTGGTTTTCGTGGTTATGTTTGGTTATTAACATTTGTTGTTGGTTATACTGTATATTTTTTCTCTCATCCCTGTGTTGGCCACTTTTTTGTCAAAGTGCAGATAATGGTTTATGCTCTGCAAATATAGATTTTGAATAGATATTACAATGTTCGCAAAGCCTATGCAAATATTTAGTTTGAGGCTTTACGGACTGATTTGAACGGATACTACACCGTTTAGGCCAATGACGTTTGGAGGCCAAAATAGTTCCGTCCCGTATATATACAATGTCCCTTACGTGTCCATCCGAAAATAAAATATGCGATGCTGATACGATTACTTTGCAAAGTAAGCGAGAGTAGAATGGCAGGATTGACGGTACATGGCATGGCAACTGGCCGGTGCAGCCGTATCGACATCCCTAACATCTACTAGATGCAATACACTGATCCGAGCCTAAATTTTTTAAAATTTCATTTTTTCTTTATTTTTTATAATTATTATAAATTGTCACACTAAACTCCTTTTTGTATTTTTTGCGAGGTACTTTTTGGCGGAATTATTAAAGAGGAGGCTATTGGAATGACAAATACTTTAACCTTATTAAAATTTCTTATACCTTTTACTTTATTTCATTATTTATATTTTTATATATACACTGACATACTAACTAATTTGTTTTCATTTTGTGAGGTACCTTTGATTGAAGTTTACTTAGGAAGAATCCAATTAATGAATTTGAACCTTTTATTAATCCTAAATACTATATTATTTAAAATGTATATTATAATTATCATTTAATTATTTGTCTAGTTTAGCTAGTTTATTTGCTTAGTTATTTTTAATTGTTTAGAATACCAATTATATTGTTCAGCCGGTAGCCACATTTGGTGGAGCCTGAGTGGTGCCTAACACCTTCCTCTCGGGTTAACTTGAACCCTTACCTATAATTTCTGATTGATAGACTAAGTTTTGGAGTTAATCGTAAAATTAGCTAGAAACAAAAGTAGGTGCTATAATACGCCTATTTAAAAAATATATTAGGTGGCGAATCTAAGTCTTTACCCATGAGTTCCAATAAGTCGAGCCCTGTTTTTAACTCTAACTGGGGTCGGAAAGAAATGGGCGTCGACAGGGTATGTGAACTTCATGCATGTATTCCGTCAGGATACACTTTGCCTTGAGAAACATTAAGTGCATTATTTGAACCCTATGATCATGATGTTGACTCTAGATTTGCTTGAGAGTTCGCTTGTGTTTAGAGTGCGAATTGAGCCGTTTTAAGTAGGTTACGTGTCATGTGTGAGTGAGGATTTTGTTTTTTCCATGTTTCATACTTGATGTCTAGAATTTACTCGGTGTGTATGCAAAGCGAAATCAGAAGTTTGCTCGGTTAGGAAGTGATATAGGCGTTTTCCCATAGCCATGTTATTTTAAGCTTCAGAAATAGATGTTTACCAGTGACACTTTGATCTTAGCTAACCCTTTTGCGCCTGTAGCCTTTTCTTTGATAGGTATTGGAATTCCTATTTCTTGTGTTGAATATCTGTGAGTTTTACTTTTGGTGATATGAGGCTAAAAGACTAGTTAATGAAGTGGGAAAATTGTAGTTTTTCGAGGAAGACAAAAGCTGCTTAGGAGGATGCTATTGGAGGGATTTGCTTTAAAAAAAATTTAGAATATTGTGCGATAATTAAAATTTGAAATATGAAAAAAAAAATTGTGTTTGAAAGATAGAAGAAAGAAAAAAAAGTAGTCCCTATTATTAGCTCCTACCTTTGCTTAAAGAAAAAGGTTGATGAAAGTTGACTCTGTGATAGTAAAAGAAAGAATGGTTGGGAGGAAAAATATTTGAAATAATTGTGGTGTATTAAATTGCTTGGGGTGGTTAGTCACTATTACCTAAATATATCCTACCCATCCCATTGCCTACATTACAACTAGAAGAAGTCCTAATTGATCTTAGCCGAGTCGATGGATATTAGTCGAGTCTTACACTAAGAAAAAGCTTATGGTATGTCTTGTGTTGCATGTGAGTTCTTTTTTGAGAGTGAGTGTTTTATATATATGTGAACTTTTCGTTCATGATCATTCTCTTCGGTGAATTCCTGCTCTAAACTTTGATTTAATTGTCAAGGCACATGATTTACGATAAGCGAGCTTTTTTATTAGTCTCTTGAATAGAGTGAGTACTTGCATGACTTATTGAGTGAGTCTGGAGTTGATGTGGGATTGAGAGGTTGATTTGGTGCACTTGATTGTTTTAAATATTCTAGGCATGGATTTCGTGCGAATAAAGCATAATGAGTGCATATGCAATTTGTTAAGTACCTATATAAACCCAAGTCATTGTGTGAATTATTTTGGTGTTTCTTGATTTCAAGGTATAAGTTGCTCGAGGATGAGCAAAGGTTTAAGTATGGGGTGTTGATACGAAGCTAGATATTGCTATATTTCATAGACGTTTGCCTCGTGTAGATGCTTCGACTTGTGATATTTATTAGTACTTTGAACGAAATTGTGCTTATTTAGTGTGTTTCATGTCGTAGGAATTATATTGATGATATGAGGTGTTCATGGAGCAAATTTTAGTGAAAACAAGGGTTTTGAAGTCTGAATAGAAGCCTGAGAATAGAGCGAACGAAGGTGTGGACGAAAAATGATAAAAAATGTAAGAGCAGTAAAATAAACCTATTGCGCCGCGCTAGGCATTGTTCTACGCGACACAACAGGGGCGAGATCCAGAGAGATGTTAATTTCAAAATCCTGCAAATTTTTCCCTACCGCACCGCGCTGCGCGGCGTGGTAGGTTTAAAATCCTGACGTTTTAATTCCGACTTTATTTTGGTTTTCTGACTTGTGTGGGACTGTGGGGATGATATAAAAGCCCTAAAACACGCCCAAAAACAAAACTTTTGACCTAGGAAGAAGCAAAAGGAGGCTAGAGCTTTGGAGATTTCAAGAACACAAGAGTTTTTCCAAAATTCTTCCTTTCTTTTTGTAATTTATTCATTCATGAATTATCTTGACATGTTTGTGATGATATGAATGGCTAAATTATCCATTCTAGGGTTGATTGAACTACTCCAAAACTTATGTATTATGAATTATTGATTTAATGAATGAAGCTTGTTAACCTTCCTATCTAAGCGTTTATGATTTGTATGCTATTGATTAGTAAGGCTCCCAATTGATTGTGCCCTTTATTCTTGTGCATTTAGGGATAGATTCATGAGTTAGAGTTAAACACTTAGAAATATTTCAGCCTAAAACAAAGCCATTACTTAGGTTGTCAAAAAGGTGATTTGTGACCATTGACCCCGATTGTGAACCATACATGTATCCTACGTATCTTCATTAATTAATTAAAAAATTAGTTAGTGAAAGTTACAAATAAAACATGGGACTGAATAGTTGAGAACTTGGAGCAAGTGTTCAATAGGAAGAAGCAAGTTGAATCGATTAATGCATCATTCTAACACATGAGTAGGAGTTGGGTAGATCAATCATAGGCTTCTAAACCCTTGAATTAATCTATTTCTTATTACTTTGCTATTTGCTTTATCGTCAATTAGTTGTTACATTGAAACCATCATACAAATATAAACTTTCGAAGTTAATTTATTAGATAAGTTAGTTAGATTAGCAACTAGATTTCGAGTGTTCTCTGTGGGAATCGACCTCAAAGCTTAAAATACCGAGCTATATTTACTGCAACCACTTAGTCTCTTTTATAGGGCGTAGTTGGGCGTGATCAATAAGACATATTTTACCTGACCCAACAAGGTAAGTAATTGAAGTGGATGTGTTTAGTCATTTATGATATTGAGAACATTTAGCAAAACAATCTTTTGAGACCTGAAAACTTTTCTTAATAGGTGGACTAGGTGTGGCAAGAACACTAGCCATTTGTAATCAATGATTACAACTCTGTAATTTCTTGCAAGGCCATTTCATATGGCTTGACTCATGACAATACCGACAGACAATATTACCAAAGATCAGTGGTATCATTATCTAGAATTCTATCTTTATAACCAACCGTATCTAACCAAATAGAATTTCCAAGTAGCCAACAAATACTTAAACTAGCAATATTTCTAAAAATAAAAACCCAACCAAAGAGGACATCACAAATTGATTATAGCGGAGATAGATAGCAACAAACGTTTTAACTGACCAAGAACCCAATAGAACCAAGAATCACAAAACTCAAAACTATAAGTTTCTTGAGAGAAAAGAGGGGAAAAGACCCCTCAAGTCTTTAAATAAGGATTGGGGACAACCTTTTCTTTTTTGCTTTTTTTTTATTCCCGGAAAGTGTTAATTTGTCATTAGTGGATTAAGTAGTGGGGCCGGGGATGCTTTCGTCAGTTTTGAAAACTTTGGGGGAGAACTTACGGGGTCAAAGTGTAAACTTTACACACAATATTCAATTTGCACTTTCCCACCTCTAACGATGGTACACATATTTCGAACAACTATCAAATCACCTTCAGACCTTTCAAATCCACACTCCACACATTATTACACTTACACTTGCACTGATCATTTCTCTCAAACCAACCACAGCATAAACAATTTTCTCTCAAAGACTCAAACCAAATACAAACTCAAACCAAAAACTTCGTCTAAACTAATATTATTTGGTTTAATTTTTAGCAGAAATTGTGATCATCATCGACATAACATCAAAATCAAGGTAAATTTTAAACTTTTTGAAGAATTTTTCCAGTTGGTCGATTTAGCATGGTTTAGTTGTTCTGCTATTTGTTGTGCTTTATTGTGCTTTTTTTCTAGGTTTTTTAATCTCACATGCAAGAACAATAAAAGTTGAAATAACCGTCGTCGTTGTGTAAACATCAGTTTTTATGTGTACACATATAGCCTGATGTGTACACATATAGCCTGATGTGTACACATATTGGTGGATGTGGGAAACAGCAATAAAATTTTTGGTTTAGTCGGCTAGGGTTAATAATATGTGTACACATATTATAATATGTGTACACATACTTTAACAAGGAACAACATGACTGCAGTGTCTGCACATATAAAGATATGTGTACACATATATGAATATGTGTACACATATTTTAATATGTGCAGACATAATTTAATACTGGAACAACATCACTGTAGTGTCTGCACATATTAAAATATGCATATATGAATATGTGTACACATTTAATCGCTGTTGCATCATTATTTGTCGACATCTAATCTTTTATGTTTTTTATGTTACTTATATTTTTGTTGAACGTTGCAGATAAAATGGTAAGTACTCGTAGTGGAGGGGGTAACAATACACGTATGACACAGTCACAAGGTTCTAAGAGGAAGAGAGATGTTGCAAACGAAAGCGAGACTGCTAAAAGGGCTAGAAATAGAGCTGCTAGTAAGGATTCTCAGCTACGAAATAATGAGGAGCAGGTGGAAAGCCAACAAAGCATCTATATGAATCGTCCAGGAGACTTAAATGTTCGTGAGCAGAACTTAAATGATGTAGATTGCGAAGCTACTGCTTCTGAAGTGCTTGTTGCAGGTAAAGAAGCACGAAGAACTCATACAGGTGAAGAAGAAGAAGGAGATACTGAAGGAGGAGCTGAAGGAGAAGCAGACGATTCTGATAGTGAATTCGATGTAGAAAGAGAAGGTGATGGTTCAGGTGAAGGTAGAGTAGAAGAAAGAGAAGTTGATGCTGCTGGTGATGGTAGAGTGGAACAAAGAGAAGGTGATGCTGCCGATGAAGGTAGAGTGGAAGAAAGAGAAGTAGGTGATTCAGTTGTAGATAGGAGTAGAGAAGCAGGTGCAGCTGCAGTAAATGAAGAAGGTGATGGTGGTGAAAAGGAAGCACCTGATAGGGAAGAAAGAGTAGTTGAAAAAGATGTTGGTCAGGTTGGTGTAACAGCAGATTTCAATGCAGATGCTGCTATTGGTAACGTTTTAAGGGAAATACCAGAGTATACTGCTGAGTCAGCAGAGAGAAGACAAGATGATGTTGAAATGGAAGCAGTTGGTGATGGGGTCCCAGATCAGGTAGCAGCACTGCTTTAAACAAATTTGCTATAAGTTTCAATGTCAGTTATACGTGTGCACATCTCATATTATGTGTACACATATTATATAATATGTGTACACATAATATGAGATGTGCACACATAGTATGAGATGTGCACACATATCTTCTTTTATGTGCACACATATCTTATATGTGCACACATATTATAATATGTGCACATATGTCGGTTTGATTATCAGGTTCTGAATGTGCAGGATCATGGTGAGATTTCTTTGACTTTCACTCCTCAAACAAACTTGAGGATGTATATGGACGAGCATGGTGAAACCAAAAATCCGAAGGTTGCTGTTAGATCCTCTCTTGGAGGTATGCTAAAAGAATTCCGAAAAGTCTTGGCAAAAGTTGAATTGGAGGATAATTTCAGAAGGAGTATATTTGGGAAACTTCTGAATTTGAATACTCACGCCATCTTCGCTCCAAGACTGATACACGGCCTTCGTGAACGAACAATCATTTCCAAAAAGCAGAAGGAGTTGTGGGTCAACTTTAACGGACTGCCTGCTCGTTTTGGCATCCGTGAATTTGCGTTGATGACTGGTCTTCCATGTCACTCTTACCCCCCTACTGATTTTATAATTGGTGAGGTTGCTGAGAGGGGTAAAGAGTTATGGTACTTGATCACAAATGATGGCAAGCAAAAGTCTATCAATGCAAAACAACTGTTGACTTTGATCGAAACTAGTGAAACAATTAGTAAAAGGAAGAAGTTCCGTCTTTGCCTTGTTTGGTTTGCGCACGCAATTCTTTGTGCGAAAGATACGCGAACAAGCATTCCAAAAAAGTTTGTCCACTTAGCAAGCAGGCCTCATACATACTTTGCAAATTATCCATGGGGTCGAGAGAGCTTTGACCTGACAATCAAATATCTTATCAAGCCTTTGGACAAAGATAGGGAGTCCTTGAACTTGTATGGCTTCCCCTGGGCATTTATGGCCTGGGCATATGAAGCCATTCCGTCGCTTCGGCATGGGGATTTTCCTGAACAATCAACAGAGCCAAGGATGCTAAGGTGGATTACTGACAGGCAAGAGCCTGAATGTGACCAGTTGTTTCGAAATTCTGAAAATCCGGTAAGTCTGTAATTTTATGTGTCCTGTTCTTTGCCCTTTATACATGTTCGCACATAGTTTAATATGTGCACGCATAATTTATTATGTGTACACATATTAACACATTGTTTAATATGTGCACGCATAATGTATTATGTGTACACATATTAAATTATGTGAGCACATATTAAACATGTGTACACATAATATTTATATGCGTACACATAATCAGTATGTGCTCCCAAATTACACTTCTTGCAACTTGTATCAGTTCATCTCACCTGTGATCTCCTTTTTCCTTCTTTTTTTGGGGGGGGGGGGGGGGGGATGGGGACGGGATGGTTGGTGGTGCAGGTGGTGACCCCTTGCCTTGTACCTACCCCAATCGAGATGGAGCAGGATTTCTGGAGAAAGTTGGTTCCTTATGATGACGAGCAAGACGAATTGATTGAAAGTTTGACCAACAGGTTGGTTGGTGTGACAAGGTTGACATTGGGATTTAATAGAGATGAGGAGGAAGTTGATGGTGGAGATCATGGAGTTGCTGCTGATATTGGAGAAGATGAAGATGCTGGTGATTTGAGATATGTTGGAGTGGAACGTGATGTTCCTGGAGAGCATGAAGTTGATGGAGAGCATGAGCTCGGTGGAGAGGGTGGAAGACGTGTGAGTTTCAGTGCATTTGGTGGAGGTGGTCATAGAACTTTTGAAAGGTCTGCTGCATCTGTAGGTGAATGTGGAGAAGTCTCTTCATATTGTTTCAATTGTAGATTGTGCAATGACTGCAAGGTAGAAAGAGAAGCAGAGAAAAAAATGATGAAAGATTTGAAGGATGCTGTTGATTCCATTCTGAATTGGACAAAGCAACAGCCCAGGAGAACTGTGTACCCTGCAAGGACACAGATATCTCCTTATGTTGCTATGAAGACGAGGGCAAGATTGGTGAAAAGTAAGACACAGAAAAAAAAAGCAGAGTGAGGTTGGTGAAGAAGAAGTTGAGAAAGAAGTTATCAAAGCTGTTGGTGAACAAGTTCAAGTTGGCGCAGAGGTTCAGGAAGAAGAAGTGGAGCGACTTCCTGTTGATATTTATAGGAAACCTGATCCGCAGAAGAAAAAAGTTTTTGATACATATATGCGCACAAAAAGAAAGCAGCAAAAGAAAATGTGTTTGGGCCATGAATATGACCAGCATGAATTCCGTTTGCTTATAACCATGACAGAATGGATGGAGAGTCAGGCACGTTTCCCCCCTATCTCTTATCTATTTCTGTATAAGTATAATATGTGCACACATATAGTCAAATATGTACACATATTCGGATATGTGCACACATTTTTAATATGTGTACACATATTATACTTGCACTAATTGGCATCAGTTTTAAACTATGTATATAAGGCTTCTGCTTTTTCTTTATTTTTGCAGCACGTTGATGTAGTCTTAGGCCTAATGAGGCTAAGAAACAAGGAATTCACAAGTCACTATGATGAGAAGGATGTTGTCCTCGATATGAACTTCTGCTCAGTGTTGGCTGGATCGTATAGGGACCTTGAAAAGGAGGCAGAGAAGGATATGATTGCTTTGGACGTATATTTGAAGGTGACGCCTACTGCAGAAGGACTCGTGGATTATGCGCTTGGTAAGACTCCTTACCCAGGTGGGCGCCGTTGGGATGGGGTCAAGAGGATATTTACAGTCATGAACCTTATAAAAAAGCATTATGTGACTCTGGTTTTCATGGTCGAGGAAGGACGGATTGACGTTTATGATTGTAACATTGGAACGTTCGATGAGGATACATTTTCGTCATATATGTTCCCCATTATGGTAATGTTCCCAAGACTATTACGAGATTGTGGCAAATTCAAGCACTTGCCCGATGACATCTTGAAGAAAGACATGTGGCCTTATGAGAGGTTGAAGGGTTTGCCACACAATGAGACGGGGACAGCATGTGGTGGGTATTCATTGATGTTTATCAAGCACCTCCTAACCAACACCCCAATGACGGAACTCAGTGATAATACCATGGAGGACTGCAGGTACAAGTGGGGAGTGGACGTATTTCATGAAAAGATGTACAATTTGGATGAATTTTTGGACAATCAAAGCCATGTGTGGCTTTTTTATTGGTCTGTAAGGATAACATAAGCCGTGTTTGGCTTTGTTTTTTATTTCCTTTTTGTGAATGGTTAGTACTTTTGGTAAAATATTATATATGATAATATGTAGATATGTTTTTATGTTATATTTCTATGATTACATTTCTCCCATTTGAAGTAAAATTAATAAGTGTAAGAAGTAAATGACTCTTATGGAGAATTCAATCTGTTTGGTTTCACTGCAAGTATAATATGTGTACACATATTAGAAAGTTACCTAGGAGTTATCTATCGGTACTCAGATATGCTACGTTATCATCCAATTAGGAAGTTATGCGTACACATATTATTATATGTTTACGCATATAAGTATATGCGTACACATATTATAATATGCGTAACTATTGGCACTAAAAATATGCTAAGTTATCATCTCCATTGGAAAGTTATGTGTACACATATAAAATTATGCGTACACATATTATAATATGTGTAAATATTTGCACAAAGATATGGTTGGTTCAACTCCACATATTATAATATGTGTACGCATATAAGTATATGTGTACACATATAAGTATATGTGTACGCATATACTTATATGTGCAGATGAACCAAGCATATCTTTGTTTTGTACTTTGCATGACGTTAACAATCCATTTTTTGTTTGGGTACATGTAGTTTGGGCGCTATTTTCATATATAATATGTTGCTATGGTCTAATCAAAGCTCATTTAAGTACATTTCTATATTTTATTTGGTGCTCATCAAGGCTAGAGTTTATAATGAGTGAGAAATCTCAACAATTTGGTGAAATTGATCTAATTATTGTGCATTTTAATGTGAAACAATCCAAATATGCACCAACGCACTTGGTTAGTGTCTTATGCACTAGAATCAAGTATATCCAAAACTATACATGTTTCACTTCGTGTGAGTTCAGCATTCAACCCAAGGTTTACTTGCAGTATCAACATAACACGATCGAATAGACAAAGATGGATATAATAAGTGTATATATACCGCAAAATTAAACCCTATTCACTATAATTCAGTTCAAGCAATAGTGGGATCATCCTTTATTTCTAAGATTTGGAAAATACAACTATATGTGTACACATATTATAATATGTGTACACATATAAAATTATGCGTACACATATTATAATATGTGTAAATATTTGCACAAAGATATGGTTGGTTCAACTCCACATATTATAATATGTGTACACATATAAGTATATGTGTACGCATATAAGTATATGTGTACGCATATACTTATATGTGCAGATGAACCAAGCATGTCTTTGTTTTGTACTTTGCATGACGTTAACAATCCATTTTTTGTTTGGGTACATGTAGTTTGGGCGCTATTTTCATATATAATATGTTGCTATGGTCTAATCAAAGCTCATTCAAGTACATTTCTATATTTTATTTGGTGCTCATCAAGGCTAGAGTTTATAATGAGTGAGAAATCTCAACAATCTGGTGAAATTGATCTAATTATTGTGCATTTTAATGTGAAACAATCCAAATATGCACCAACGCACTTGGTTAGTGTCTTATGCACTAGAATCAAGTATATCCAAAACTATACATGTTTCACTTCGTGTGAGTTCAGCATTCAACCCAAGGTTTACTTGCAGTATCAACATAACACAATCGAATAGACAAAGATGGATATAATAAGTGTATATATACCGCAAAATTACACCCTATTCACTATAATTCAGTTCAAGCAATAGTGGGATCATCCTTTATTTCTAAGATTTGGAAAATACAACTATATGTGTACGCATATTATAATATGTGTACACATATAAAATTATGCGTACACATATTATAATATGTGTAAATATTTGCACAAAGATATGGTTGGTTCAACTCCACATATTATAATACGTGTACGCATATAAGTATATGTGTACACATATTATAATATGTGTACGCATATAAGTATATGTGTACACATATTATAATATGTGTACGCATATTAGTATATGTGTATTCATATTATAATATGTGTACGCAAACCAAGCATATCTTAGTGCAAATAGTTACACATATTATAATATGTGTACGCATAATTTAATATGTGAAGTTGAACCATCTATGTTTTAGTTATGTATTTTACCTTAATGGTAGGAAACATTCGATACGTAATGAGCAAAAAAACTATATGTCTGAGAGCTTGTGGGTATTGGAAACATAATTATAATGATGAATGGTTAATTGTTAAAAGTTACAAAGATCAAATACGCTATAGTAAGGAAAATCGTTTAACATACAAGCTGTTACTCGATTCAAACACCACTACTATTTCAAACTGTTGATTGTACTCCTCGATGGGGACATGTCGTTTTTTTGTGGCCAAATCTTTTGCATATTCCACATCTATTCCTCCTGCTTTTAAATGCTTCCCCAACTGATGGCATTCTCTTGGTCCTCCTCCTTCCCCGTGGGATCTTCACATAAGGTGGACGTATTTTTCTCTCGTAAAGCTCCGGTGGAGCATTCCACAATTCCTCTGGTAATATTGGCCGTATTATGTCTGCATAAGCGAGAATGTACGTATTGGTGTAATAATATGGAGAAGTAAAATTGTACAATTCGCTCCCATATGCTCCATACTGACGTCTTATGGCTACGCAAGCATGTACACAAGGATACATATCAATCTGAAACTTTCGACACGAACATGTTCTTTCGCTTAGATTGATGTTGACAACATCATCTCCAGTACCAATTGAATACATATCCGTGCCATTGGTAACAACCAACAACCTTGCTCCCGCGTCATTATTCTTCTTTAATATATCCTCAATTAAAGGGACACATGGCTTTGTATGATTCATGAACATCGTACGCCTCACATGAAATTTTTCAGAAAAGTTTCGTATGATAGCATTGAACAAAGCTGTTATGGGCATTTCTCTTTCATCCTTTAGCATTGAGTTCATCGACTCAGCAATGTTAGTCGTCATCACACCAAACCTACAATTATGTGTAAACATTATAATAGGTGTAACTAGATACACGTCTTCAGCAAGTAGGGAGATCTTAATAGCTTGCACATCTCACAATATGTGTGCACATAATATTTATATGTGTACACATATTAAAATATGTGTACACATATTGTGAGATGTGTACACATAATTTAATATGTGCACACATATTTTCACTGCTTACATGCCAAACAAGATGTGTTATTAGTACCTATTTCCTGTAAAGTATGCTCTGCTCCAGCGCTAAAATCCAACCCGCTCAAGATATGCGGCAGCCTTGTCACACTTGGTCCGGATTTCACCGAAATGTGACTCAAATTCCTTCTCCGTATATGAATCTGCTGCTGCATGAAAATTTCCCATGAAAGTGCCACAATGAAACTTTGTCCGGATGCTTTGAGATAAGTGCCACTTGCAAACTCCATAATTAGCTTCAGGAAAGATCTTTGATACTGCCTTTACGATGCTTGGATGCCTATCAGAAATTATGCACAACTCATTGTCGCTGGGGAGTATACCGACCAACTGTTCGAAAAAGAATTCATAAGATGCATCACACTCAACATTTACAACACAAAATGCTAATGGAAAAATATGTGTCTCTGCGTCTTGTGCCACAGCAGACAATAAAACTCCCCCATACTTTCCGGACAAATGAGTTCCGTCTACAGCAATGACTTTCCTCATAAACGCAAATCCGCTTATCCATGACCCAAGGGATACAAAAAAATACAAGAAGTTCCCATCGCGATCAACCTCCAAAGTTGTCTTGGTACCTTCATTTGAAGTTCTAAGCATATAACGGTACGCATCCAAAACCTCGTATCCGTGCTCTGGAGACCCTCTTGTCAAAGACTTGGCAATAATACCACCCATTCGACTCTTCCAATAACTAATGTTAGAACCCAAATCCCTGTTGACTACTTGCCTAATTTCCTTTGTAGTTGGACCTTTTCCCTCGTCATACCAAGACTTCATGAATTCACCAACGACTTCCGCTGAGGCGAGTGGATGATGACTTGAGAGGTGCTCTAACCCGCATGTATGCTTGTTCCTATAAACTTTAATCATAAAGGTATCATCATTTAAATACTTGGTGGCTCGAAGCCACCACTTGCAATTAACATTTACACAACGGACACAATATACAGTTTTGGTATGCTTAACTGACTTGAAACAAAAATGCTTCTTCAGTGCAGCAATCTTCAAAGCCACAACTAAGGCGCGTTTGTTTTTGAAAGTTAAACCCTTATAAAACCCGGTGCCGTCATCCTCACCGTCTAAGCTGTTTGGTGTAGCTTGCACATTATTTACATCATTGCTACCAACAAATACATCATTACTCCCAATAATAGGATTAGGAGTTAACTCCACATTGTCTTCTTTGCCAACATCATCTTCAGCCTCATCTTCTTCTCGTTCAGGTTCTCCTTCACCTCCTTCATTCTCTGACATTTCCATATTGAAAGGCTCTTGATCACCAATGTCATCCCATCCGTTACTAGAACAATCATAAGAGCGTCCATGATTTGGCATCACATTGATGTTTGAAACTTCCACTGACCTATCATCCAAATATACCCTTAAAGTCGGTCTATTACCAGCTCCATCGACATCGGCAAGGTAAATAAGGAGATCGTCATCATTCTTTATTCTACAAGGATGACTCTTTTGCTTTGAACAGATGCTGAGCATATATGTAATGCAAAGATTATTTGGATCATGATTTACCGAACATCTGGTAATAATCTTTTCAACTAACTCAGAATACGTAACCTCATTATTCACAACAATTGGCACCGTCTCCCTAGACTTCGAAATCCAAGTGAAACAATCACGACTCTCCACCCATTCCCCAAGAAAATCAATTGCCAACAGTAGCATTATTGAGAAAAATACCTGTTAACAAAGGAGATTTTTCATCACTCCATGAAAACACCAGTATATGTGTACACATAATATTATATGTGTACACATATTATTATATGTGTACAAAGAAAACCTGCAAACAATATGTTATAATATGTGTACACATATTAAATTATGTGTACACATATTTAATATGTGTACACATAATTTAATATGTGTAAGACGAAAATCTGGTATCCTCGTCTTATATGTGTACACATATTTATAAATGTGTGCACATAATATAATATGTGCACACATATTAGATGCTACAATACATCATCGCCACTGTTCATGCATCGTCGTTTACCAAATGAAACCCAGGAGGTTGGGAATAAAAACCACATGCATTGTACAATAATAAAACCTTACACTTACCAGAGATGATAAACGACAACCTATGAAGTGAGAATCAAAATCCGATTCAGAAATGAAATAATTGGGGAATTGTAAAAATTGGTTTTACAATTGGAACATACTAAAAATGAGTACAATTGATGAGGAAGAACTAATATCAATCTATGGGGGCAAAATTTAGAGCTGATTGAAGCAAAAATAATTGAGCGGGAAATGAATTCTTTTTGCTTTCGTCGGCGAGGGAAAGAGGAGAGGAGAGAGAGGAGAGAGAATGTGAAGGATTTTTGCCATTTTTGGCTAACTAAAAGATATATATACTGGAGGGCCACTTTGTATTTTTCAAAAGCTTGGGGTGATGTTTGATAAGTGATTAAAATCATTAAACACCTAATTAAACACTTGTCCCTCTCACCCATTTTTCAAGACCTGTGTCCTATATAACTATTTAAACACTTGTGAGTCCTTCTCACCCAAAAGCCCCAAGTTTCTTATACAAACAACCTCCGATGATATTTTAGAACCAACAAGTTAGAATCCCTAAAAGAACTCAAACTGACCAAGTAACTGATAATAGAACTTGTTCCAATATTGTTCTTCTCCAAAAATAATGTGGGTTAATAATAAAAAAATCACCAAGCAACAAAATAAATGAGATGGTCGAAGCCAAGGCCACAAGTAACTAATTTCGATATCAAAGAGATAGAATCACCCAACCCCGGAACTTAGAACGGCCGGCCTGTTTGGACGGTAGAACGGGGAATTTCGGGGTTTTCAGGTGTCGAACTCTTTTATCTTCGCCAAGATGCTTTCTCAGTGATCTTTTCAAGATCCAAATCAAACTTGAAACTGTGTTTTATTGATCAGAATATCACAGCAAGTCAATTGAAAACATCATGGCGATGTCAAAAGAGGTAGCCCGACCATTTACGCGCCTCTACGCGCGTTCAAACCGAACTATTTCCATCAGTGTCGCCAACGTGTGAGGCACATGCACATCTCGTCCATTCACGATAGTCTAGGTAGCGATAGATCAATGAGAGATGCTTCTCTCGAGGTAGGTGTTATCAATTATTCTCGAGGTAGCACCCGTTTGTTTATAGTTTTTGGAGACATTTTTTGGAAGTTTTTGGGAGAAAAACTGTTTGTTTATGCTATTTCATCAAAAATTCTCCTAAAAAGTCCTAAAAACTCAAAAAATGCTCAAAGACAGTTTTTGAGCAGTTTTTAGAAAATTTGAAAAACTACTCACAAAACTTCAACTATTTTTTCAAGTAAATTCTATGTCCAAACACAACTTCAAATTCCAAAAATTATTTTTCAACTCGACTCCAAAAACTCAAATTCCCAAGTTTCAACCAAATCTATGTCCAACGCTAGCTAAAAAGGCCGTGACTAATTCCAACAAACCTGCGAGCAAAACTCCAACGTGCCGCTACTTTGACTGATACGGCTCTGATACCATGTAAACTGCAAGAAGAATTTGTATTTCTCCATTTATGGATCAAAGGTATTTATACACTTACATGTGATTCTTTCAAGGAAACTAGAAAATTAAATTAAGAAAATATCCTAACAATCTGCTCCTATAATTGAATTGCCTATATATGGGAATAATATATTTACACTATTTTTACACTCTAGAAAATTCTCTTTATCAAAAGTAATATTTTGAAAGTCACATTTCATCCTTATTGGCTTACATCAACTATTTTGTTTTTGTGAAAGAGATACATATATCTTATTGATCACTACTCATTTACATTTTCCTACTACTTCGCTGATTACATAGTCCTCTATTCGCTCAATCTAGCCTCTTGGGTCTACATTCACAGAGCCTTATATGCATAGTTAGCCAACACATGAAGTTATGCTTAGGAATGGTAGGATAGTTCTAAACCCATCTCCTCCATGGCCATACCTCATGCTTTCCTGTCTTCCATCTGTATCCACTACTTGTTGTATATTTCCCATTTATTCTTAGTCATCCTCCTGTATGTTTTCCCCTGCATATTTATCCCTTAGTGCATACATTTTTTTCAGTACCAGCAGCAATCCAGGGGTGGGGAGTATTCTTCCTAATTTTTTCCCTTTATGTAGATATGATTAACCCATCTCACCCATAGTTTATCAGCTTTTTGGGTGATATTCTGAGCATACTTGGATGTTGGTGCCTCATTCCATGACGGGGGGTCAGTGAGACCCAATCCACCCTCTATTTTATCCCTACAGACTACTTCTCATGCCACCAGTGGGGTTTTGGTCGTGTATATTTTTCCATCCCATAGTAAATTTTCAAAGATTGTTGTGATAGAATTCATGATTTTCTTAGGTAAGATGATCATATAGGGCCAATATGTTTGCCACATACATCAACTATAATTGCATTTGTTGCCACACCAAAATAAAAATAACGAGAAATATCTCTTTATCGATCCATTGTCAATACAATCATCATTCCAAAAAGAGATTTTCCATTTTTCCTTCCATTTCCCACCTTGAAACCTAGATTACTTGGGAAGCAGAACCCCAAATTTCTAATATACTTTCAAACTACTCCATAACTACTTGAGACTGCTTTACTATACTATCTATCATCTTGACCATATTTTTCAATCACCTTTTATTCACAATTGGAGTGACTCGATAATATTGGAGGCCTAAAACCAACATTTAGTAACATGCCATAATATTCATGTATATTTTAGCTTGAATTTCACTTTTCTAATTTGTTTGAGATGCATAGCTATAAGTTAATCTTTTTAAGAATTGAAATAAATATTTTTGACGAGTAAACATAAATGTATGACTGATTCAGGCAACTGGGTGAAAATTGTACGGTCATGATATTAGTAATGTAGTAAATATTCTTTACAAGATTTTAAATATATTTTTCTTTTTAAAATATTCAATTCTTTCATAGTAGAACTTTGTCTAAAATTTAGAATTTTTATTGAACTCATATATGCTAATTAGATTTTAGACAACTAAAATAATAGTAGTGTAATGCAACAAATGGTTCACATTTTGTTCAATTGGAAGAAGCATTATCAATATAACTAAAAATAAAATTAATGAAAAAGTTCGGCACTCTTCCAGTATTGAGCGCCTAAAGTTGTAGCTTTAATAACCTTATCCTTGAGCCACCTATATCTACAAAGCTCAATCTTCCAAATCAAATCTTCATAATCATTTCAAACACTATATACTAAAGAAACTCTACCTCACAGTGATAAATAATTACTCCTCCATGAAGTTAATCTTTTTTCGCACCTCTCAATCACCTCGTCCCATATTTCTGTTGACCCATTCTTTGCTTCAAAAGGCAAACTCAAACTTATTTATTGTTTAAACAAGAAATGCACACATCCAATTGAATACCTATGCCTCATTCCCAAATTTAAAAATATTGTCCATCTTAAAAAATTTCGTCACATAGTTCTTTGCAGTACTATTTATAAAATTATGACTAAGGTTATTGCAAAAGGATGTAAACCTTTTCTTGAAAGCCTTATCAGCCCATGTCAAACTAATTTTTTAAAAATAGACGAGTATTTGATAACGCCATTATTATTCAAGAGATCATGATAAATTTTCCCATATAAAAGGTATCAAAGGAGAAATATTAATTAAAATTGATTTGGAGAAGGCCTTTGATAGACTTGAGTGGTCTTTTATTCGTACAATGTTAAACTTTTTTAAATTTCCTCCCAATATCACACGTTTAATTTTATCTTGTGTTACTTCCTCTTCCATGTCAATGTTAGTAAATGGCTCTAAAATATCATTTTTTAATCCGTCAAGAGGAATTAGGCAAGGGGACCCTATGTCCCCTTATATCTTTATCCTATGTTTAGAGCTTCTTTCAATTTATATTAACCATGAAGTTGATTACAATTTATGGAATCCTATTAAATTATCCTCTACTGGTCCAACCCTTTCCCATCTCCGTTTTGCGGATGACCTGACTTTTATGGCTAAATCAAATGAGAAAATAATTTTAACTATTAAGCCAACCTTGAAATTTTTTTGTAAATTTTCAGGAGAAAAGATTAATACCACTAAATCATTAATTATTTTCTCTAAAAATATTAACTCCTCTCTTTTAGAACACCTAAGCTCTATTCTGAATATTAAGATTGGTAAATCTTTTGGTAAGTATCTAGGGTTCCCTATTTTAAATCGTAAATCTTGAGCAACTGACTACCAATTCTTAATAGACAATTTTCAATCTAAACTTTCTAGCTGGAAACCAATTTTCTTAGAATTGTTGGTAGGGCTACTCTCATCAAGTCAACTCTTAATACTCTCCCTAATCACATAATGCAATTTTATTTTCTTCCTTCTAAAATTCAAAGATTTTAGATAAAATTCAAAGGAATTTTCTGTGGGATACTACTAATATCAAAAGGAAGCTTTACCTGCTTTCTTGGGACACTATTACCAAACCTAAGCATTTAGGTGGGCGGGCTATTACTAAAGCCAAAACTAAGAACTTGGCCATGCTTTCAGGATTAACCTGGATGTTTCTTTCTCACCCTAAATCTCTTTGGGCCATGACCATTAGTGGAAAATATATTGACAAAGTTGCTATAAAATCTAACTCTTTTGTTTAGTGTAACATTAAAAAGGATTGGCAAATTTGTAATGAGAATTCTCAATGGGTCATAGGCAATGGCTCCTATACTTCTTTCTGGTACCATAGTTGGCTTTCTAATAGGATTTCCATTAGAAGTCTTATAAATGGCTCTCTTACTTTCAATGAGTCCAATCTTAGGGAGGCAGACGTTTTATACGATAACATATTTGATTTTTCAAAAATTTCATTCCAGCTTCCTCAAGATATTCAAAGCTTGATCTTAAATTCACCCATATCCTTAAGTCAAGACTTAGATTACCCTATCTGGAAGGCTACTAGTAATGGCCTATTTTCTTTAAAATCAACTTACCCTTTAATTGATGACAACACTTCTAGTGGTAAAGATTTTGATTGGGTTTGGAATATAGATACTCTTAATAAAATTAAGCATTTTTTATGACTATGTCAGCATAATCGTCTTTCTTCACGTCAATATCTTTATAAAATAGGTATTAATGTTGACCCTATCTACGTAATTTGTAAACGTGAAGATGAATCTTTATTCTACATCTTCATGGAATGCTCTATTGCTAAAAGTTTTTGGCAAAGTTGTTCCATTGATCTTAATATTATTGAATCTTCTGATTGGTTACAAGATTTAAAAGACTCTTCACATAGAATTAATTCAAACCACTATAATTGGCTAGAGTTTTTAGCTTTTACACTTTGAAACCTTTGGCTAAATCGCAATAGCAATAATATTAATAACATGGATAGAAATCTGTTGCATGCTACTGTTAACTCTAGGATTATGGAATTTAATTTTCTCACATCTAAAGAGCCTAAGTTAATGAATAATAAGACTATCAAGGTTATTTGGTATCCCCAAAGGAGATGTTATTAAACTTAATATTGATGGTGCTTATAAAACTCATGATTCTATAGCTAGCATTGGGGAGTTTTTTCATAACAAGGAAGTGAATTGGGTGCTAGTGTTCTATAAAAAAGTAAGTGGACTAATCCCTACGCATGTGGAGCTTCTAGCACTGCATTATGGCCTAACCTTAGCTATTGATCAGAAATTCTTTAAGCTGGAAATAGAAACGGATTCATCTGACATAATTCAACTACTAGATAACTCTAGCACTAATTTTTCTTCAATTGTCTTAAAATGCAGGTTAATGATGAACCACCTGCGAATGCCAACAATTAGGCATATCTTCTGATAGGGTAACAAGGTTGCGCATCTTTTGGCGCAGGGAGCTCCTGATCAGTCCAAAGTTATCTCTACCCATCATTATGCAGTGCCACCAAATTTTATCCAACAAGCTTTGCTGGAAGACTGTGTGGGCACATCCTATATCGTAAAAATATCGGATAGTAACTTTAGTTGCTTATCTAAATTAGAAAATCTTAATGTGTTAAATGCTATTTCTAATTCACATCCATGTAATATTCAGTGAGCGGACTTACCTAATAGCCGTATGAACTCCTTATGTAATCCACCGTGATTTCTATTTATGCAATTCGTGTTTTAATTAAAAGAAATTAAAAAAAAAAAAAAAGATGAAAAATGGTATGTCTTGATCCTAAGATCTGACACTCGGCGACCCTTGAGACCCTGTCTTTCAAGTAGTTGCCTTCTTTTTGAAGCTTTTGAAGTTTTCTCTTAGTTTCTAAAATAAAAAAACAAAAAATTTAGACGAAAATAAATTATCAAGTTTTCAATGAGAAATTATGAACACATGCAAACTAATATAATCTTTTCTAAAGTAAAACCAAAAGTATCAAGATTGAAATTTCTGAACACAATTTATTCCAAAAATATTTCACTCGATATCCCTAAAAATGACTGGTTCTGAGTATGGTGTTCACGGTTCAGTTTGGTTGGTAGTTTGGTAAAACTAAAATCAAACCAACATAATCGATTTTAAATTATCAAAATCAAACCAAACCAAGTAAAACTAAAACCATCAGTTTGGTAGTTGTCGGATTTTTTTGGTTTATCAGTTTTTACAAACAAAATAGAAATAAATAAAAGAAGAATGATAAAGATAATTTATCCTATTTTGCTATTGTATCGGTTCTCTTTATAATTTACTATTTGGAAATAGCTTCACTTTACTTCTATCATGCATGATTCTCCGTGTCTTTATATATTTGTGTGACGTAAGAAGTGAGAAATAAGATTGAATCACTTTAGATTCTAAGCAATTATTAAATGGTTGGATTTTTGTTAATACCTTAAGAATTAGGCGTAACGATTTTAGTCCATCAATATTTTAACATTTGACCTATTACAAATCTTTTTGAAAAACTATAAAAAATTAGTATTTAATGAAACCAAATCAAATCTAACATAGTATTCATTTTGTTGGGTTTTCGATTCGGGTCGATTTTTAACCGAATCATGAACCACCCTAGTTTTGAGAGTTTATCACCATTTTTCATGATTTTAGCAAGATGGCCTTCACTTTCATTCCATTATTTTGTTTGTTCGAAGTTTTATTCCTAATCAAGGGAATTAATTAGTTAGGGAAATATGAGAAGAGGTCAACGACAACTGTTGTCTAGGCTACACTTCAATTATTTGAGAGATTGGGGAAGGTGTGAGGCAAGCGCTGCCTAGACAATACTTCAAGATAGGAGAATATGAGAAGGGGTTGAGGGCAAGTACTTCCTAGGAGTATTTGGGGAAGGGGTGATAAGGACAAGTGTTGCCTAGACAATACTTCAAGAGAATTAACAGGGAGATTATAAGAAGGAGTATGGGGCAGATGCTGCCTAAGCAATACTTTTAGACGAGAAAATGAAGGGTCAGATACAACGCATCATTTATAATTAAGATTCATGTAGGTATTTAGGTTTGAAATTTATTCATTAAACCAGACGGAGGTCCTTTTTGCTGAACCGCCATTATGGAGGTCATTTATTTTGAGAAAAAAACATGTACCGTTATCAAAATTTAGTAGTATGACATTGCATCTCTCTTAACATCTTTACCCTCCCTCCTAACATAAAAGAAACTTTTTCAAGGACCAAATATGATTTTGTAAGCCATGGTAACCTTAGCCATGCCCTAGAATTCAATATTTGTAGTATTTACATTACGTAATTCTCCGCCCAGATTTATGTTCCACGCTTTTAACTTGTCAAAGAAAAACTGCCACATCTTTTTATTATATTATTATTCTATTCTTGCAGTTTCATTTTCACTAGCATAACTTATTGAGATTCACTTAATATAAGGTTCACATTTACCTCGGAGATAAGGAGCACAGATGATCTGATAAGGAGGTGCGAGAAGTTGGCAGCACTGGGTCTACATGAGGTCGAGGTAGAGTGAAGAAGAATTGGGTGAGGTAATTAGACAGGACATGACTCATCTCCAGATCACCGAGGACATGACCCTAGATAGAAAAGAATGAAGATCGATGATTAGAGTAGAAGGTTAGATAGTAGTCAATCGATTTTTATCAATATTAACTTTACTATTATTTGTGTATGTACTATTCTTATATTATTGCTTGTCTTTATTGATGTTGGTATTTGATGTTTATTTGAGTTATCTTTAGTTTTATGTCCGTTATTTCTTCTTTCGTGGTATTTTCATCTTCCTTTTTTTAGTTTCAACCATATTTTCGAAAATATCTTTATTTAGCTGAGGGTCTATTGAAAACAGTCTTTGTTTATGCCTAAAATTGGACGTCTACGTTAAACATTTAAATTTATGAAAGGGTCACAAGAAATACAATAAAATACGACGTAATAGTAAGTAAATAGAGAGAAAGATAATAGACAAGAAAGTGAAGAATTTTATTCTTTGAGAATAGTCTGATTTAGTGGTGAATCGCTTGATGTACAATACAATGTAAGAAGGGGTATTTATAGCAGTGAATACCCAGTCCTAATTATGGCAAAATACAAAGACTAATGAGGCTCATGGGCCTACAAACTCAAGGCGGTAGTACATATGAAATCAGACTGTAATCATAGTGATTTAAAGTGTAGGATTTTGCATCCAGAATTAACGAAAGATTTGGATAAACTGGATGGACATGTTCCAATTTTGCAGAAGAACAGGGGAACTCAAGAGAATGAAACAATGATCATTGCTAATGCATTAATGCAAGTAGAAGATTGTGGTGTTTGTGACAATAGTAGCAAAGGGCAAGCTTCGATAGCCATGGAAATTGAAAAGTGACACGACCCGAAATCCGGTTAGGCCGTGCGGGCACCCGACATCCTTCCCTAGACCCGTCGGGCGAACCCTTATAAATTAAATTAGGAAAATAAATATAACAATTCGTAAATAAGGACAAGACTTAAAACAAAAACACAGACATACTGATACCTCTAAGCTGTACAAAATAAATTACAGCTGACTACCCAACATACTAGGTTTAGGGCTATCCAGACTAGACATCTAAGAGTACAAAAGAAGACAGATACCTCCTGAAGGGAGCAGAATGCAACTGAAATAATAACCAATAAACTGGTGGCCATCCGGAATAAAAGCTGGCTCACCCTGACAGCTGAAGTCGTCTTCGCTCCTGAACGACGTGGCGAACTCAATCCTGGAGCGAACCTGCCGAAACGAAATAGATAGACACGAAATAAACAACAAACAAGGGTGAGTCAAAAGGACTCAATAAGTGGGGCAGACTAGCCACCTCAAAGAATAGGATAGCTAGCCAGGGAGAAAAAAAAAACAGATAAACCAAATTCCTTTTATTTAAATTATAAAAAGGCAGGGCCAGATAACAACCGGAAACACATAAGAAACTTCTAAACTCAACCAAGGGTGCGTGGCAGAAACATATCAACAAATAAGCGATGCACATATAAGCAGAACAGTAGTCATGTGCCGCAAGTCTACACAATGGTATGAATTGAGATGAAATGAAATGAAGTGAGATGAAATGAAATATGATGCAAAGGGTCACATGTGCCCGCCATCCCATCTCGAAGCGGAATACTCCTGCATTCGAGGGAAATCAAATCTGATAACCAACTGGAGCGGAATACTCCTGCTCCTGGGGCGGAATACTCCTGCACCCGATATAATATAAACCAGAGGCAGAATACTCCTGCACTCTCTTGGGGCGGAATACTTCTGCACCCGATATAATGTAAAGCTGAGGCGGAATACTCCTGCACTCTCCTGGGACGGAATCCTCCTACCCTCAATATGATACAATGGAGCGGAATACTCCTGCTCCTGGGGCGGAATACTCGTACCCTCAATATGATACAATGGAGCGGAATACTCCTGCTCCTGGGGCGCAATACTCCTACCCTCAATATGATACAATGGAGCGGAATACTCCTGCTCCTGGGGCGGAATACTCCTACCCTCAATATGATACAATGGAGCGGAATACTCCTGCTCCTGGGGCGGAATACTCCTGCACCCAATATAATATGCAATGTAATGCATATGAATGACATATAATGCATATGAATGCAATGTGATGCAATAATAACCCTTCACCGGCGCGGGACTCTCATCGATAGCCGAGAAGTAGATGCCAACTCACAGCCAGAGTACAATGCTCACTTCCTCAATGCAATACCAACAACAGGACATAACATATAATACACAATGTAAATCCAAGGCTAAGGCGTAAGGAGTACGCCTATCGGCAGCTACACACGTAAGGAACACGTGGTAGAAAATCCACGAGGCCAAGTGTCTCCAAAGAAATGGATATAAACACTTACCTTGTTACAAAGTTAGCACATCAACCCAATAACCTCTTTGTCCTTTGGATTCATTGCCAAACGATCCCACTGTGTTCAATAAGCAGAAAAATATATCACATAAGGCTAACGACTTCATTCCTTACGCCTTAGGGCAATCCAGTTAGGAACCTGATGCCCTATTCGCATACGCAATACGCAGGCCAGGCCTATGTACAGGGTTAAAAGTCAGATAACCAAACCCTAAATAAATTACATTTATATGTTGCCCATAACTCACTGAGTACGAATATATATTCAATTCCATTATCGGGTCCATTTGACCCTTTAAACTATTAATTGAACTTATTAGGACGATGTCTAATATCTCAATTTCTACCGTCAAAATATATTTAAACACACGTAATAAACTCAAATAATATATTAGGATCATTACCTGAATGTTTCAGGATGAAAATTCTACTTTTCTTCAACCCCCTTTTCTCATTTTCTGGCATTTTTTTTGCTGCGTTTTTCATATTTTTGTTTCTGCTTCTCAGTTGCTTTTTCTTTCAACTCTAAAACGAACGATATACATATATATATATCGTATCAGACCGCCAAACTTTTTGTTCTTTTCCCTTTTTTGTCTTTTCTTTTTTTCTTTTATTTTCTTTTCTTTTTTTTTTCGCGATGAAAATTAAAACGATACCCTATGATATTTGAAATAATTCCAACTTTTGCATACAAGTTATACAAAATATATGTAACATACTCACGAAGGCGAATCTCAAATCGGACTCCCGAAACTCAAGATGCGAATTTAAATGAAAAAAAGTCAAATTATTTAACTTTCGGCATTTTAGCGGAAACTAACCGACAACATCGAAATTTACTTTTGAAAGTTCATAAAAGTCACAAATAATCATACGAATCTAACAGCTCTTTCGGATTTTGAATCGGAGCTCATTCGCCAAAATCCGAGCTCAAAAATCTCTTTTTAATATTTATCGCCAATAAAAATTGAAACCTTTTTTCGATGCCTACCAAACGAGGTCTGATTTAGCTCAAATATTACAGATAGGTCCTAATGGACATTACAAATATTTTAAAATTATCGGCACGCCAATCGGAGTCCTAACTTCCGAAACGACTGACCAAGGTCGTTTCATTCTCCTCCACTTAAACTCTCGTTCGTCCTCGAACGAGCCTAAGTCTAAAGCAAGATTCATGCTGATAACAAAAGAATTTGCACGACCTTCATAAACTATCCCACAGAATTTTTTCCTCATGATTGCAGAAATAAAACTATAACACGAACACCGAACTCTTGGAATAAAATATATCTGGATAATATGATAACACCATTGCCCGAATTATTCTGACTAAGATGATCCTTCCTCGATCACGAGAGGAGAGTTCTACATTTTTGAAATGAAGATACACAGAACTTTGAATGGGTCAACATGATTAAGTCGATAATCACCTCTTCAATATACCTTTCGATATAGAACAAGTCGATGAAACTATGAATTAACTCACGCTTGATGCAATAGGGAAGCTTTTGAAGTACCTTGTCATTACACACTATAGAAGATTTGATGCAAGCTATATCATATTTTTACGAACGCACTATGCAACATCTCAGCTGATGTTAGTGTTGTTCCGCAAGCTCCTTGTGGGAATGTAATTACTCATATCCCAATGTTTATCAAAGGTTCATCTAAACAGGGTCTATCATAGAAAGATAAGGATCATGTAAATACTACTGGATAGTATGATCCAGACCAGATATGATCTTCAGACCGAACATCTACTTCAGGGTATTGTCTTTGAATTGGAATTATTATGACTTGAAAAAGCAAATATAAAAGAGACATGTAGTTGGACCATGAGCTGAGGCAGAATACCAGCAACAAAGTTGATTACATGTGTAATTCTAACGCTAATGTAACTTCTTAAAGAGTTGAGGTGTGAAGGAGATATGCTAATGATGGATGGACGAAAAAATGCACTAGACCTTTAACTCTAAATTTTCATGAAGTAAAACAGCGTCAGTATGAGGATCCAGTTCTAGTTGAATACAAACAGATAGCCCAAAGAAAACCGAAGTCACCATACAGGGTCACTACTGACGGTGTTCTCATGTATAAAGATAGACTTTGTGTTCCTGATGTTGCAGATTTAGTTTATGATAAAGGCACATTATTCCAAATACATTGTTCATCCAGGTTCGACTAAGATGTACCATGATCTTAAGCAGATTTATTGGTAGGACAGAATGAAGTGTAACATAGTAGAATTTGTGGCTTAGTGTTCTAATTGCCAGCAAGTTAAAGTCGTGTCATCTTTCCAGACTTTATGTTTTCAGCAGATAGGTACATATATATAATCAGGTTGCCAGCTTATCTCTGTCATTAATAGATTATTAGTGGGTTTAGCAATGATCGACACTCATTGTAGATTTCTGCCGTGGCCTTACTTTGGGTCGTGAGAAAAGTGGTATCAATACCTCAGATATTTAATATTACCATTCAGTATTTGGAGGAAGACTCCTCCACTTAAAGCACAAACTCATGCAGCCATTTGAATAGGAATAACCATCCTCGCACAGTCTGCTGGACTAAAGAAGATTTAGCTAAAAGCTGAACGTAGGCAGACCTAAGCTACCAACTACCCATTTTGAGTTGCCAAACAGCTGTAACTCTCAAGTTCACAGCTCCATACCTTTGCCGTAAACACCACCTCCCGATGGATGGTACTTCTCTATAAAAATTTCGGCAGAGTTTCCCCTAAAACTGGATGATCCGCAAAACAGAACCAGCACTATACTATACATGGGAATGGATACCCGGATAAACTGATATCCAAAACAATAATATGCTTACCCGGTTACAATAACACGTACTCTGGCTCAACACAATGAACATCACAAGCGGCTACCAACTGCCAAGCTTACCGGTGCCGAACAAAGAAGAAATGGAAATGGACCGAGGATAGAAATAATCAGAGCTTCAGGAAGCTCATCTTCATATTTATTTGGCTACCAGAGCTAGACTATTTATGAGTCAGGCTAATCGAAGAATCGCAATTGAAGAAATAGACATTGAATGAGCTTTATGGAACAAAATCTATGTCAATTTAATCTTCCTATAAAAAGGAAACTCCGACAATTTACCAGAAAACCCTTTTATACCGAAACAAACTTGTATAATAACATGACTTTACTAGCGTCTCGAACCAAGAGGAGACACATAGATCGAGTATTACTTACTACCCACTTTACACCGGAAGAAACAATGACACTTTCTGATGGTCACAAATAAGAATCCCATCATCCGACCGACACTGAGTTCCAAAGAGAGGTAAACTGACTTGACATTATAACAGAATGAGGCATAACAAAATGCAAAGCAAACAATACCGATACTCACTCACAAATCTCTCACATTTAAACCAGATAAACTAGTAGGGTCATCATAAGTGCCAGGAATAAATCATACAAGAAGCTCACCCCTCTACCGTAACAGATTCTTAATAGAAACGCCATCCCAAGAAACTATGGAAATATGATAAGACAATCATTTCCAAATAGATCAGAAAAATCAAAGCTTACATACATATAAGTGAGCTAGAAATACTTGGATGTACTACATCGGATACCTCAGTATCCTGCCAGACTAGCAGTTCATTGAACTGCCCCTGCAGCTGAGTTGAGCCACTACCCTGACAATCACTTTCTGAAGAACTACTGCCACTACACTCTCAACCTCTACTGGATGGTGGAATTCCTTTTGCTGATTGAGATCCAAATGAAATTCCCTGCGACGGTGCAGGTGCCTGATGACGAGAGAAAGGACGACTGCCTACTTGGGGGACTAAGGAAGAACTCCGCCAAAAATGACAGGCTCACGACACTGATAACACCTTTCCAGTGAAAATGGAAGCTGGACAGATTGTTGATAGACCATAAAGAGAAAAAACTGGGTCTATCTTAATGAACTACTAGCTGAGATAGCCTGGCAGGTGACCTCCCAAAATATTCAAGACTCTTACCTTCAAATGAGGTATCATGGCTGCCCACCAGGGCCACGGAATTTCTTACTCTCCCACTCTAACTCTTTCCCTTCTAACTTATGGTATGCCTAATACCCTTGAGCAATATTAACAACAACAAATAAAGTCACAACCTCAATTTTTTTGAGCCATTTGGGATCTCAAGGAAGGAGAACAGTCATCAATAAATTTTTGAATCTCTCGAAAGACTCATGGACCAGTTCTAATGCATATTCAGTCATTCTATAGAATTCAATCTCATATTTTGAAACACCAACAGGCTAACCGACAGGCTACCCTGTCCAATCCACTCAAACTGGCAACACTTTTCATCTCGCTCGCTACTCGAAAAGAAATTTTTTTTCCATGAAACTAGAAGAAAAATCGAACTAAGTTAGTGAATAAGAGAGCGGCCCACCAATTCAAGGCTGGACCCTGAAACTGGAAAGAAGAATAATCAACACCATACCGCTCGATATAATCAAGAGCCAGAAGGATACGCTGACATCATTTTTTTTTAAAAAAATTAACAGGGTTTATCTAGTGCATTGCTTAAGAATATCGGAAGGTTCAACCGCATAAAATAATGCAACCTCTTCGGGCACTCGGACCGAGCCATTACTCAGGCTAACTAACCAGCCAGAATAACTAGAGGCACAACACATGCTGTCTCCGGAACATAATTCAGTGCAGCAATATTAAGAACTGAAATAGGAGCTTCCTGAGACCGAACATCCGCATCTGCGGCAACCTGATAAGCTGCCTAGCGAATAATAGGTTCTTACGGTATCTGCATCGCCAAGATTCTCGTAAAAGCATCGTAGAGAGCCAAGGGAACAACAAGGCCCTGCTCCCTTGCCCATCATGAGCTCGTACAGCTGGGGCCTCCGTAACTAGATCGTCAGCACGATCAAAACACTCGGGGATTCGTCAGTGCTAACCCCAGGCCAGACTGCTTCGTCTTGAACTCATACCGTTTGCTGATTTATCGCACGAGGGTTTCACAATTACCACGAACGAATTAACGAAAATACTTTTGCATCCTAGACCGATGCACGATCAGAAATGAAGGAAGTGAAACTTCCTAAATGCCATCATAGCCTCTCGTAGATAAGTACGGACATCTACATACCCATCAGCGAGACTCTACTAGACACTGTCTTAGTCTGGATAGACTCTAAACCGGGCTGTGATACCAACTGACACGACCCAGAATCCGGTTAGGCCGTGCGGGCACCCGACATCCTTCCCTAGACCCGTCGGGCGAACCCTTATAAATTAAATTAGGAAAATAAATATAACAATTCGTAAATAAGGACAAGACTTAAAACAAAAACACAGACATACTGATACCTCTAAGCTGTACAAAAGAAATTACAGCTGACTACCCAACATACTAGGTTTAGGGCTATCCAGACTAGACATCTAAGAGTACAAAGAAGACAGATACCTCCTGAAGGGAGCAGAATGCAACTGAAATAATAACCAATAAACTGGTGGCCATCCGGAATAAAAGCTGGCTCACCCTGACAGCTGAAGTCGTCTTCGCTCCTGAACGACGTGGCGAACTCAATCCTGGAGCGAACCTGCCGAAACAAAATAGATAGACACGAAATAAACAACAAACAAGGGTGAGTCAAAAGGACTCAATAAGTGGGGCAGACTAGCCACCTCAAAGAATAGGATAGCTAGCCATGGAGAAAAGAAACAGATAAACCAAATTCCTTTTATTTAAATTATAAAAAGGCAGGGCCAGATAACAACCGGAAACACATAAGAAACTTCTAAACTCAACCAAGGGTGCGTGGCAGAAACATATCAACAAATAAGCGATGCACATATAAGCAGAACAGTAGTCATGTGCCGCAAGTCTACACAATGTTATGAATTGAGATGAAATGAAATGAAGTGAGATGAAATGAAATATGATGCAAAGGGTCACATGTGCCCGCCATCCCATCTCGAAGCGGAATACTCCTGCATTCGAGGGGAATCCAATCTGATAACCAACTGGAGCGGAATACTCCTGCTCTTGGGGCGGAATACTCCTGCACCCGATATAATATAAATCAGAGGCGGAATACTCCTGCACTCTCTTGGGGCGGAATACTCCTGCACCCGATATAATGTAAAGCTGAGGCGGAATACTCCTGCACTCTCCTGGGGCGGAATCCTCCTACCCTCAATATGATACAATAGAGCGGAATACTCCTGCTCCTGGGGCGGAAAACTCCTACCCTCAATATGATACAATGGAGCGGAATACTCCTGCTCCTGGGGCGGAATACTCCTACCCTCAATATGATACAATGGAGCGGAATACTCCTGCTCCTGGGGCGGAATACTCCTGCACCCAATATAATATGCAATGTAATGCATATGAATGACATATAATGCATATGAATGCAATGTGATGCAATAATAACCCTTCACCAGCGCGGGACTCTCATCGACAGCCGGGAAGTAGATGCCAACTCACAGCCAAAGTACAATGCTCACTTCCTCATTGCAATACCAACAACAGGACATAACATATAATACACAATGTAAATCCAAGGCTAAGGCGTAAGGAGTACGCCTATCGGCATCTACACACGTAAGGAACACGTGGTAGAAAATCCACGAGGCCAGGTGCCTCCAAAGAAATGGATATAAACACTTACCTTGTTACAAAGTTAGCACATCAACTCAATAACCGCTTTGTCCTTTGGATTCATTGCCAAACGATCCCACTGTGTTCAATAAGCAGAAAAATATATCACATAAGGCTAACGGCTTCATTCCTTACGCCTTAGGGCAATCCAGTTAGGAACCTGATGCCCTATTCGCATAAGTCAGATAACCAAACCCTAAATAAATTATATTTATATGTTACCCATAACTCACTGAGTACGAATATATATTCAATTCCATTATCGGGTCCATTTGACCCTTTAAACTATTAATTGAACTTATTAGGACGATGTCTAATATCTCAATTTCTACCGTCAAAATATATTTAAACACACGTAATAAACTCAAATAATATATTAGGATCATTACCTGAATGTTTCAGGGTGAAAATTCTACTTTTCTTCGGCCCCCTTTTCTCATTTTCTAGCATTTTTTTGCTGTGTTTTTCATATTTTTGTTTCTGCTTCTCAGTTGCTTTTTCTTTCATCTCTAAAGCGAATGATATACACATATATCGTATCAGACCGCCAAACTTTTTGTTCTTTTCCCTTTTTTGTCTTTTCTTTTTTTTCTTTTTTTTTTCTTTTCTTTTTTTTTCGCGATGAAAATTAAAACGATACCCTATGATATTTGAAATAATTCCAACTTTTGCACACAAGTTATACAAAATATATGTAACATACTCACAAAGGCGGATCTCAATTCGGACTCCCGAAACTCAAGATGCGAATTTAAATGAAAAAAGTCAAATTATTTAACTTTCGGCATTTTAGCGGAAACTAACCGAACAACATCGAAATTCACTTTCGAAAGTTCATAAAAGTCACAAATAATCATACGAATCTAACAGCGCTTTCGGATTTCGAATCGGAGCTCATTCGCCCAAAACCGAGCTCAAAAATCTCTTTTTAATATTTATCGCCAATAAAAACTGAAACCTTCTTTCGATGCCTACCAAACGAGGTCTGATTTAGCTCAAATTTTACAGACAGTTCCTAATGGACATTACGAATATTTTAAAATTATCGGCACGCCAATCGGAGTCCTAACTTCCGAAACGACTGACCGAGGTCGTTTCAAAAAGAAAGCAGATGAAGAAGGATGGACTACTGTGGTGAGAGGCAAAGGGAGAAACAAGGTAAAGAATACTACCAAGGATAATCTAACATCTGCCCAAACCATCCCTCAAAAGAAAAACCTAAACAAGCTCAAAAAAGCATAATTACCAAAGAAGTTATGGAAACTAGCCCGAGCCCTACCATTGAAAAAAACCAATTGAATCTAAATCATTCTACTACAAAATCCGCTTTGTTGATTGAAAAAGTTTGATCTCTAATGGACGAAGCAAAGGACCCTTCTTGGCTTCCTCCATCTAGAAAGATGAAGCGGCCTAAAAAAAGAGCATTATTTGTAAAGGAAAAATCTTGCTATGAGAAGGCTAGGATCGGCTTCGACTCAACCTCAGCGTGAAGAAGCTAACAGTAGTGTCCCTATGGAAGTTTCTTCAAAACTTGGAAGGCCCTCTAATTTACCTCTTGTTTCCTTGGGACAAATTGTTTCTGGAATTAATGAGTCTGATCCTCTCCATTTAATTCCTCCATTGGCAAATTTATCCGAAAAGGTTCAATTTAACCAAGTAAATGGAGCACTTAATGAGGTGATCATCAATGAAGAAATCAAAATTAGAGCTGAAGACATCCGGTCAGAAGGTGACGAGGGAGATACGGATGAATACTCACACTTTGAAACTGAATCAGATGAAGAAGTTGAGGAAACACAACTGGAAAATGAATATATCTCTTTGTCTGACAGTGAAATCCCAATTTTGACATTGAAAAAAATGAGCTTGTGCCAGGAGTGAATGTTGTTCTATCACAGGACAAGCAAAATTCTGCAAATGAGCTCAACTTATCTCCCAGGGGGCTGGACAATTCTAGTTGGCCTTCTGAGAGGAAGTCTAAAGCTAACAAGAAGGAAAACATAGATCTTGAACCACTTGTTTCCAATGATTAATAGTCTGTCATGGAACATAAGGAGTATTAAAACTCAAAGTGCATTTCAGAGGCTTAAGACTCTCACAAACAAACATAATTTAGGTTTTATCTGTCTTCAAGAACCTAAGGTGAAGGTAGAACAAATGAGTCAGTATATGAGACAACTTGGTATGGCATGATGCTACTCTAACATTAATAATAACATTTGGCTTTTTTGGGGCACATATTTTGATGTTAACGTTGTGAATGATACTGAACAACAGGTAACTTGTAAAATGACCCACATAAGTTCTTCTACTAGTTTTCATTTCTCTGCTGTCTATGTTAAATGCAGGTCATCTTTGAGAAGAGAACTATGGAGCGAATTGACCAACCTTTCCAATAACCTCACTGGACCTTGGGCTATTGTTGGTGATTTCAACATTATCGCAGATCCTGAAGAAAAAGTGGGAGTCACACCTTATAGAATTGGCAAAAGTTTTGATTTCCTGGAGTGCTTGAGGGATTGTAGGTTACAAGATGTTGGATTTCTTAGCAATATTGTAACTTGGTGTAATAACAGAGGTCACCCGGCAACTATCTAGAAAAGCATTGATAGGATGGTCTATAATGCTGATTGGTTTGATCTCTGCATAAAGACAATAATCACTCACCTGGCTAATGCATGTTCTGATCATGCCCCTTTACTAATTCAGTTCTGTGAAGTGGAAGATGATGCTATTAAATATTTTAGATTTCTTAATTTCTGGGCTGATCACGGTGATTTCCTTAATGTCATTAAAGACATTTGGGAAGAAGATAGTCGAGGCAGTGCTATGTAGGATCTTCACCAGAAACTTAAAAGAACTGCTTCAAAACTTAGCACATGGTCAAGGAAATCATTTGGAGACATTTATGAGGTGTCCAAAAGACTTGAATTAGAAATTAGCAACCTGGACAAGCTAATGTTAGAAGACAACAATGACAATCATAGGATTAATCTCAAAAAAGCCAAAGATGAGTATGTAAGATACCTCAAGATGCAAGAGGCAATTTTAAAACAAAAAGCTAGAGTGAAGTGGCTCAATGAGGGAGACTCTAACTCAGCATATATTCATAAAGTCATCAAAGATAAGAGAAGGAGGCTTTGTATTAACAAGATTCAAAATGAACACTATCAATGGGTAGAAGGGACCAAGGATATTTCTGAAGCTGCTGTCAGATACTTTCAAGGATTTTTTTGTCAAAAACACGAGTGCAATGACTTTTTGAAGTTGGATATCATGGATAAAATTGTTAATGAAGACATGAACAATGCTTTGACTTCCATTCCATTTGAAAATGAGCTAAAGACTTGTGTTTTTTCGATGGATTCTGAAAGTGCCCCTGTCCCGGATGGCTTTACTGCAAGTTTTTTCAAACATCTTGGTCTTGGCTCCTACCATTGTTAAAGCTATAAAATCTATATTTTGTGGTGCTAGTTTGCCTAAGTGGTTTACTCATACTTGCGTTGTTATGCTTCCAAAAATCTCTTCTCCTTAACATTTTAATGATATTAGACCTATAAGTTTATGTAATGTGATTAGCAAAATTTTTGCTAAATTACTCAATTCCAGGCTAAGCAAGTTTCTTCCTAATCTAATTAGTTGGAACCAAAGTGGTTTTGTACAAGGGAGATCTATTAATGAGAATGTTCTTCTTGCGCAGAAATAATTCAAGACATAGGCAAACCAAATCACAAAGGAAATGTGGCCTTGAAATTAGACATGTCCAAGGCATATGATAGAGTATCTTGGCCCTTCTTATGTGTTCTTATGAGGAAAATGGGATTCAATGAGATTTGGATTGATATTATCTATAGATATGTGTCAAGTAATTGGTATTCCCTCCTGATTAATGGCAATATACAAGCTTTCTTCAAGTCTGAAAGAGGCTTAAGATAGGGAGACCCTTTATCTCTTTCTCTCTTTGTCATATGTGCTGAATTTCTCTCTAAAAATTTAAATATTATTGCTTCACAAGATGACTTTATTGGTTTTTACATGAATAAAAATGGCCCTAGTATTCTTGCATTTGCCGATGATATTATTCTTTTTTCAAGTGGGTGCAGGAAATCTCTGGGGATGCTTACGGATGCTCTCACTATTTATAAAAGATGTCTGGTCAGCTGGTGAACAAGCGAAAATCCTGCATAATTCTAGAACCTAATGCACAACAGGATTATATTTCAAGAATTATGAGGATCACTGAGATGGAGCATAGAGTTCTTCCTATCAAATACCTTGGCTGTCCAATTTATACCAGGAGGAAAATGATTACTATTTTTACGGAGATGGTCTCTGCAATCATAAGCAGAATTTCAAGATGGTAAGCAAAATTTCTTTTGACAGGAGGAAGAGCTATCCTAATTAGACATGTTCTTCTAGCTCTCCCTATTCATTTGCTAGCTGCTATGCACCCACCTACAGGGGTCCTTAAACAAATTGAAAGGATGATTTTTGAATTCTATTGGGGAGATACTGATGACAAGAAAAAAATATCACTGGGCGTTATGGGACAAGCTCTGTTTTCCATACGATGAAGGAGGTGCCAATTTTAGGAAGTTACAAGATACATGTAATGCTTTCACTGCCAAGCAATGGTGGAATTTTAGGATCGGGCATCTGGAAAAAATTTCTGCTAGCTAAAGATTGTCAAAGAATTCACCCTCTTATTAAGAAGTGGTATTCAGGTCAATCTCAATCCTGGAATGCAATGTACAAGATCAAAGAAAGAGTGGATAAATACATTTTGTGGAAGGTGGTGAAAGGGGATATAGCCTTCTGGTTCGACAATTGGACCGACTTAGGTCCCTTATATAAATTTTTACCAGAAGGGTATAGTCCAGAGAATATCAAACTCTTTGAAGTGCTTGTGAATGGTCATTGGTGCTGGGAGGGATGGGATCATCTCCTTCCTCAACATGTCTTGGATAAAATCAACTCTTTGCAAATTTCTTTAAACCCCAACGTCTCTGACAAGCCAATCTGGACTGTTGATAATAATGGGACCTTCTCTGTGGTTTCAGCATGGCAACTTTTAGAAAGAAGAAGCAGAAAACTTGGGTGAACTCTATGAATTGACAGAAACAAGTTCCTTTTAAAATGAATTTTATTGTTTGGAGAGCTTTGAGAGATAAGATATCTACTGACTCTAGAGTGACCAAGATGGGATTTTCAATTGCCTCAAAATGTTGTTGTTGTAGAATTTCAGGAATTGAGACTATCAACCGCCTTTTTTGCAATGGGTCCTTTGCTCAAGAGCTTTGGAATATTATATGTGGCCCTTTTGGTATTCAATTCCGTAACATACCTTATAGACAACTCATGATTAACTGGTGGAATTTCAAGGCCAAAAATCCTATTCATTCCCTTATATCCAAATGTCTACCTATCATAGCTTCTTAGGAGATATGGAGAGCTAGGTGTACTGCTAAATATGAAGCAGTTAGGACTAATGTAAGGCGAACTTTATCTCTAATTTCTTTTTCTATTTTGCAGGTTATATCTCAGCAGTTTCAACATGTGAAGTTAAATGGTTCTTGGGAAGAAATTGCTATTCTTATTTGTAATTCTTTTCATTTTAAAAAGAAGATGCTAGTTATGAGGATCAAACCTCCTGATTTTTTTGTTAAAATTAAATCAGACGGCAGCTGCAAATAGGGGATTTGTGGAGCTGGAGGAGTCATTAGGGATCACAGAGGAAAATTAATATTCGCTTATTCCTTAGCACTAGGTGCTGGTACTAGCAATTGGGCTGATGCAGCGGCTCTAGTTTTTGGCATTAATTGGTGTAGAACAAATGGTTTTCAACTCTTTCAAGCGGAGAGCGACTCAAAACTTTTGGTGGGTTGTGTAAATGGTATCAACAATACTCTTTGGAGGATAACAAGAGAAGTAGAACAGATTAAACACTACATGATACAAGCCTCCTTTAGTCTTAAGCATTGCTTTATAGAGTAAAATCAAGTTGCAGACAAGTTGGCATCTCTGTGCCATATAATTTCCCACTCTCAGTTCTTCCAAAATTATGTTGAATTACCATTTCAAATCAGATGGCTCATGAACATTGATAGATGGGGTGTCTGTACATATAGAGTGTCAGATGTGAAGAACTCAACTATCATCTTCAATCCTCCTTGAAGCCTTAGATAATTATATAGAGATAGATCAAGTTTTAGAGGGTCTTGATATTGTATAGGATGGATACCTCATCTTACCAAGTGTATTTTCTTCATCTCAAATGTACCAAGGATACCCTACGTTATCCTTCAAAATTAGTAGGGAGATTGTTTTGCTATGTCAACTCCCTCAACTCTCATGTATCCTTTTGATTAAAGAAGAATAAAATGTGCAGTTGGTATTGAAAAAAAGTATTTTTCATGTAGTTTAAATATGTAAATTTTATTTAAAAAGGTTAAAAAATTTGATGTGCAAATTTTCGTTGAAAATTAGTCAATTTGATCCTCGTACTCCGCAAAGCTTCTGTATTGGGTAAAAATCGGCTCGCGATGACTCGCCTCGGCCGTGCAATCTGATAGCAACCGAACACTTGACGATAAGCCAGAGACCGAAGCAAATAAGTGGATCGCCGAAGTCAGACATCGAGGTCGTCACCGAAGGCGAGCCGCAAGTTGAGCCTCGATGACATTCACCTCGGTCAAGCAACAGAGCCAAACCACCGAGGTTGTCTATTTGGACCTCGGTGAGTCCCCCCGGCTCAAGCGGCTTTGCAGCCCACTACTTCAGTCCACTACTTTGCCCATTAACTCCACCTATAAATGCTCCAGACGTGGGTTAACCATGAACAAGCAGTGGAGAACGTGGGACAATATCTTGTATCTATAAATAGCACTTCATTTTACATTGTACACATTCAGAAAGACATACAGAAACTCTGCTGAATTTTGTACTCATCACAATATATTGAAATCCAGTTATTTTCTTGCATTTTACGAGTATTCTTGGCATTTATCGACTTTGATACGAAGTTTTGCTTATATTCTAACCCAAATTCGATTTGCGATCCTAAAACCAATTTAGGCTCATATAAATTGGTGTCGTCTGTGGGGGATATAAGCATAAACGCTTTGTTCTGAAGTTCAATGCTCTTTTTTTGTCAAAACACACGCCTCTTCAACGTTATGGATGATAACATTGAAAATATTAACGAGAGGGCTGACGTTCCATCAAACCAACAGCCCACATCTCCAATGACAACTGAAGTGTTCCAAGCTTTTGTTGTTAACGCACTAAAAGCCTCCAAAATTGACCAGGATGAGCAGATCAACATTAATGCTGAATTCCGTGCCTCGTTGGAAGCGAGGAACAGCGCAACACCAAATGGCACCCAGCCTTCGGCTCCAAGTGGAGGCATCCCGACTTTCGTTCCTACGGGCGTGATAATAGAGGTACCTCTCAACGGAGCCACGTCTGGGGGTTCGGGAAACGTACCAGGCACAACGCCACTCTTCGGGACGATTCCTACCGTGGCTGAAACAACACCCTCGGTCGACGTTGAGAGGTTGACCAGGGAGATTGAAGCACGCGTCGAGGTGCTCGTTGAAGCTCGCGTTGAGGCACGCGTAGAAAAGCACCTCGAGAGCGTACCGGGGATTACAAAAATCGAAGATGAGCTTGATATAGATCAGTACAGGGAGTTGCCCTTCAAGCCTGAAGTGGCCCCAGCCCCAACTCCTAAGAATTTCAAGCTCATGTTTTTAAAGAAGTATGATGGGACCACCGATCCCAAAGAGCGTGTAAGGGAATACATGGAAATGGTAAAGAGGAGTGACTTAACGGTGATAGAGCTCGAGTCAATGTTCTTAAAGAAGTTTGGCGACTCCTTGGAGAAAGGAACGCTACGCTAATACATGTGTCTACCAGCAGGGTCGATTTCCACCTTCAAGGAAATGTCCAACGCCTTCGTTAAGGCACACACCGGGGCCCAAAAGATCCTCCAAAGAAAGGAGGATATATGCGAGGTCAAACAACGGCTCAGTGAGCCACTTAAGGAGTTCCTTGAGTGCTTTCACGCAGAGCGCATGGAGCTACCTCGGATGGATGATACTCTGGCCATCATGGAATTTGAAAAGGGTATCAATGTTCGCAATTCTGATGCCGCTGCTGAATTGCGAAAAGAGCTCCAACAATACCAAGTTTTGACTTGGGAAGATCTACACAAATGGGCTTATTCCAAGATCAGGTTGGAGGAAGCTGAGTTTAAAAGCCGAGGTTATAATTATAAGAACCGAGGCGAATCCTCACACCACACCAAGGCGTCGTGAGGAAATCCGAAGGGGAGGTATGAACCATACACCTCTACAAGGCAGCCTGTAGGCCAAAGGCTGGGAAACTCCTTCGGGAATACATTCACAAGTCCGCACATAAGCCAACGGCTCAGAGGAAAGGTTCACTCCAACACGAACCTAAGAAATTCCTCAAGCCCAGCTTCGGCCTCGAAGAAGGAACTGCCTCGGATCCCTGACTACAATTTCAACATATCGACCTCAGAGCTGGTCAACGTAGTCAAGGGGACTACCGGGGTAAGAGTGCCCAATGACATGAGAATCTCAGCGGATAAGAAAGACCATAATTTGCACTGTGAGTTCCACGCGGATTATAGCCACCGGACCGAGAATTGCAAAGCATTGCGCCTCGAGGTGGCTCATTGTTGAAGAAAGGGGTGTTGGCCGAGTTCCTTACCGACAAGGGAAAGGGCAACTACTCAAAGAACCGAGGTGATGGGCAACCACCTCGGGCTCCACCCCCAGAGAGAGTTGTGAATGTCATCACGGGGGAGGGGGGGTCAGAGGTGAAACGGGTGAATTTCGCAGCTGCGAAGAAATTCGCCGAACTATCGATCACCAAGAAAAAAAGAACCCGAGTTAGCGGCTCGGGTAAAGAGATTGTGTTTGATGATGATGACTGTGATGAGATGATGTTCCCTCATCACGATGCCTTAGTCATCATGTTAAGAATCAACGACTCCGACATCAAGCGAGTCTTGATCGACCCCGGTAGCTAGGTCAATATAATCAGCTACGGGGTCGTTAAGAAGATGTGGCTCAAAGAGGAAGTTGTCCTCAAAGCGACAATGTTGACTGGCTTCAACAACTCCACGGAAAAACTTTGGGTGAAATTACACTCAAAACATTCGCTGAAGGAGTAAGCAAGGAAACACTGTTCCAAGTGTTGCCCGAGGACATGGCATACAATGTGATCCTCGGCAGGCCATGGATCCATTCCATGGAGGTTGTTCCTTCCACGATGCATCAAGTGATCAAATTCCCTACGCCTTGGGGGATTCGGTCAATCAAAGGAGAGCAACGAGTAGCAAGGGAATTCTGCTCGGTTGCGTTGAAAAGTGGAGTCGCCCCGATCGGGCCAAAACAATAGTAAATACATCAACCGGGGTCGAGCGAGGAGGACCTCCGAGGAGAATTTGAAAAGATCCCGGTTTGCATTCAAGAGCCTCGAAAATAAAAAGGCGAGGACTCTACCATTGAGGAATTGGAGTCTTTCACACTATTGAAAGATTTTCCCGAGAGAAAGGTATTTGTCGGCTCGGAGTTGGACCCAGAGTCGAAGAAACTAATAATTGAAGTTTTAAAGTCCAACAACGATTGCTTTGCTTGGTCTCATTCAGACATGATTAGTATCGATCCGGAGATCATGACCTATAAGCTGAATGTGGACCCAAAGTTCACCCCGGTGAAGCAAAAGAAAAGACCTCACGCCGGAGTTAAAAAGAAGGCAATCGAATATGAAACCACAAAGTTGCAAGAAAATGGTTTCATAAGGGAGGTAAAATACCTCGAATGGCTGGCTAATGTAGTTGTCGTACCGAAGAAGAATGGCAAGTGGAGGATGTGTGTAGATTACACCGATTTGAACAAGGCTTGCCCCAAGGACTCCTACCCATTGCCACAAATAGACAGGTTAATAGACTCCACAGCTGGACATAAACTATTAACCTTCTTGGATGCTTATTCGGGTTACAACCAGATCCTCATGGACCCGAAGGACGAAGAGAAAACCTCGTTCATCACTGACCGAGGTACTTTCTGCTATAAAGTGATGCCCTTCGGTCTGAAAAATGCTGGGGCGACGTATCAAAGGTTGGTATGTCGCATGTTCAAAGAGTATATTGGAAAGTTTATGGAGGTCTACATAGATGATATGCTCATTAAATCGGTTCGAATGGATGATCATTTGAATTATCTAAGGGAAGCCTTCACTGTTCTAAGGCAATATGGCATAAAGTTGAACCCTGAGAAGTGTGCTTTCGGTGTTGGGTCAGGCAAATTCTTGGGATTCATCGTCTCCGAACGAGGCATCGAAGCAAACCCCGACAAGATTAAAGCTATCGAGGAAATCCCCGAAGAGCTGACCGGGGTGAAAGAAGTTCAGCGCTTAACTGGCCGAATCGCTGCCTTGAGTCGTTTTATCTCAAGGTCCTCAGAGCTATGCCACAAATTCTTCTCTGTTTTGAGAAAGAACAATCACTTCGAATGGACATCGGAGTGTAAAGAAGCGCTAAAAGATTTGAAATGCTACTTGGCGAACACGCCGTTGCTCACCAAGCCTAAGGATGGTGAAACATTGCTGGTCTACTTGGCTGTGTCCGAGGTGTCAGTCAGCACGGTCCTGGTTCCAGAGGAAGATAGCAAGCAACAACCCATCTACTATGTGAGCAAGACACTCCTCGATGCTGAAACCAGGTACCCACACTTGGAAAAACAAGCACTTGCTTTAATTGTTACTGCCCGAAAATTACGACCCTATTTCCAATGTCACCCAATAGCGGTAGTTTCAACTTTCCCCTTGAGAAGTATATTGCACAAACCGGAGTTATCGGGGAGGTTGTCAAAATGGGCAGTAGAATTAAGCGAATATGACATCACCTATCAACCCCGAACAGCTATCAAATCCCAAGTTTTGGCTGAATTCATAGCTGATTTTAGTGTTGGAATTCTGCCCGAAGCCGAAAAGGAGAACTCAATATCGAAAGGTACGGCTTCGGGGCTATGGATACTTCATACCGATGGGGCAACTAACTCCAAGGGTTGGGGGTTAGGCATAGTCTTGAAAGCACCCACCCAGGAGAAAATCAGGCACTCGGTTCGATTAAAAAAAGTGACCAATAATGAGGCTGAATATGAAGCGGCTCTAGCAGGCTTGGAATTGGCTAAGGAAATGGGGGTGGAGAGAATTGAGCTAAGGTGTGACTCCCAGTTGGTGGTGAACCATCTGCTCGGTGAATACACGGCTCGAGAGCCCAGAATGCAGCTATTCTTAGACCGAGCACAAAGGATTTTAGCACAATTCCAAGAGTGGCAAGTCAAGCAAGTGCCTCGGGAGGAGAATACCGAGGCTTATGCCTTGGCAAATTTGGGTTCGGCGGTCGATGAAGCTCACTCGGGGACTGGTTCAGTGGTTCGGTTGTTGTCCGTGCAAATGAGAGAGATGAAATTACAGGTCAACTCGGTGGACAACAGATGGGACTGGCGAAGTAAGTTCATCCCTTACTTCGACTCGGGGACTGTTCCCCAAGATAAAAAGGAGGCCAAAAAGTTGAGGACCCAAGCAGCTTCGTACCACTTGATCGAGGGTAATTTGTACAAGAGGTTATATTGCGGCCCGATGGCCAAGTGTTTGGGTCCCAATAAGGCTAGATATGTGATGGCCGAGGTGCACGAAGGTAAGTGTGGCAATCACTCGGGGGGAAGTCTTTGGTGCACAATTTGCTTAGAGCTGGGTATTATTGGCCCACCATCAGTGCAGATGCAAAGGCCTTCGTGCAGAAATGTGATAAGTGCCAACGCCACGCACGGATGGTCCACCAACAGGCCGAACCTCTACATTCGGTGGTATCACCATGGCCTTTCATGAAGTGGGGGATGGATGTTGTTGGTCCATTGCCGAAAGGAAAAGGTGGTGTTCGATTTATTCTAGTGTTAATCGACTACTTTACTAAATGGGTGGAAGCAGGAGCTCTTATCGAAGTCAAACAAAAGCAGGTAATCGATTTCATCAAGATAAACATCATCGACAGGTTCGGTATTCCGAGGGAAATTACCTGCGACAATGGTAAACAGTTCATGGGAGCAGCCATCACTGATTTCTTCAAACAATGGGGAATCAAAAGAATTGCTTCGACCCCCTATCATCCAAGTGCAATTGGCCAAGCTGAATCTTCAAATAGAATTATAATCGAAAATCTCAAGAAAAGGCTCGATGAGAAAAAAGGTCCCTGGCCTGAGGAGTTGCCAGGTGTGTTGTGGGCCATGCGGACAACGGAGAAGAACAACACCAGTGAGACTCCTTTTTCACTTGCTTATGGTATGGACTCCCTTATCCCCGTGGAAGCGGACAAACCAAGTCTTCGGTACACTCACACCACCAAAGATGCAAATCAACAGGCTATGCGCATAGAATTGGATCTGCTCGAGGATAAAAGAGAGCTAGCCTTGGTTCGGCTAGTCGCCCAAAAAAGGCAGATCGAAGCATACCTCAACAGGAAAGCCAAACTCAGAGATTTTAAAGTTGGCGATTATGTGCTAAAGGCTACAAACCAGTGAACGAAGGAAGAAAACGGGGGAAAACTTGTTGCGAATTGGGAAGGACCTTACAGAGTCAGAGCAATTATTGGGAAAGGATCTTATCAAATTGAAGATCTACAAGGTGTGCCCGAGCCCTTAAATTGGAACATCTCCAATTTAAAGCGGTACTAATTCTAATCGAGGTAAATATCCCTTGCTCATTTAAAAATTTTACCCACAGCCTCGAGCAGAACAACGCTCCTAAAGGCTTCGGTCGAAATGTACTAACTTGATCCTCGTTTCATTTTGCTTGACCTTTTCATCTTCATCAAGATTCGCACCCGAACACTGGGGGGAGTAAAGGGCGAGTTGCAACCGAGGTCGAAAACGCGCCTCCCAACCGAAAACCATATATTCGACAACCGGGGACTGATACCCGAGGAGGATTTAGTACATTGTAATTTCGCCCGGTAGTAGCACATTGTTAATTTGTGTTTTCACCCAAGGTCCGCTTCGACTTGGTTCCATGTAAAAGCCATTTTCGGCCTGTTAATATTATCAATGAAATAAACTTAATTCCATAACTTTATATTTCTATAAATTTGCACTCCGAAGTTGCACTTTAAATGCATCGACTCGAGGACGAGACGTCGTTCGAAGTTTGCATCGGTTGAATTCAACTAAGTCTTGCAAGCGAGTTATATATTCTGAAAGTGTTCGGTACATACAAAAACTAACACTTAAGATAAAGATGCTACGTTATTTTATTAGAAAGCCCGAAGGCTGAAAGTATTTACATCAAAAGGACCCGAAGGTCCAAAACATAAGCATAAAAAAGCTCGAAGGCTTACACAAAAACAAAAAATGCTATCAGAAGTCTAAGCCTAGGGAGCATCACCACCCTCCTCGGAGCCCCCCTCGTCATATTCTTCATCCTCCTCATCTTCATCATCGCTCGAGGCCCCACTTGATGGGAGGTCATCTATGATAGCTTGAGCCTTTGCTGCTTTCGCCTCGGCCTTTGCAATTTCCTCCTCCAGTTGAGCTCACCGGCGCGCCATTGCTTGAGCAGCTTCAACCGAGACTTAATGATGGCCCATTGCTTATCCAGCTCAGCCCTCTTGACCTTGATCTTAGCTCTATTTTTATGATCGGCGATTTCGTCTCGAAGAGCTTCGACCTCGGCCTCCCTAGCTGAAAGTTTGGAGCTCTCCCCCTCCAATTTCTGGATATGGAGCACATGCTTTCTCAGCTGCTCATGATTTTTTTGGCCATCTCTTCGGCCTTGCCCTTCGCTTGAGTCAGCTCGGCACTTAGACTCGCAGCTTCAGCTTCCAGCCTCAAGAGTTCAGTTTGGAATTTAGCGCCGAGGGCATGAATTTTTGCCTCGGAGGAAGCTTCAGCCTCAAGCAAATCGGACTGGTACTTAGCTAGATTAGCCTTCAATTCGGCTATTTGCGCCCTGAAGCCGTCCTTCTGCTTGTCCCAAGATCGAGCTACACGCTGAAACTCCTCGGCTCTTGCAGTCTCGAGCTCAATAGCTCTCAACGACAGGAAAAATCCCTGGGAGAAAGTTTGTCAAAGATCAGCATGAAGGAACATCCCAAAAAAAAAAAAAAGTGAATTTAAAAGATCGAATTACTCTGAGAGCATTGGTGGAGAGGGTAGTGAATAGCTGAGCCGGGGGGAATGGTTTCACCACTTTATCTTCTTCTGGGCCAAGCAGAGGCATAAGGCTCAATATATCGCCTCAAGTGCCTGACAGCAAGTTTGAAGAAGTAGGCACCTCGAGCTTTCGAAAAGACCCAACCGAGGAGGAAATCCTCGTGGGTTCAGATTGTGCCCGAACCGCCCCAGCTTCAGCTCTCCCCTCAGTAGCAGCAGCCCCAGCCTCTCCAACTTTGGCTTTGCCCCTAGACTTAGCAGCCGCTGCCTCGGCTTCCAACTCATGGTCCTCGAGGTCCACCACTTCAACCGTCCTTCGGATTGCCAACTCCGTGGCTGCGGCATCGTCGGGCTCATCGATTAGCCTCTGGTGCGGTTCCGTCGCAACCTCGGGCCTAGGAGAAGTCACTTCCTTAGTGCGAGGAGCCAAAGATCGGGAGGGTTTCTTGGAGGTTGCCCTCTTCCTTTTCACCCCTACGAGAGGTAACATAAAAGAATTTCAATAGGTGAAAGAATGAAGAGAAGCGAGGGTCAACAAGATGACTGGGAATGGGGGTTACCTTTGGAGGACCCTTGACCGGGGGCCCTCTTTGAAACTTTCGAAGACTTTGCAGCCTTCAACTCCTTCAAATCACCTGCCACCGAAGCCAAATCATCATCTGACTCGGTATCCTCGTCATCTTTCTTCTTCTTCTTCTTTTCATCCTTCTTCTTACTTTTTTTCGTGTTAACAGCAAGGTTTGGAAAACCTAGCACCGAGGAGAGAGAGGTCAATAAGCAAAGCAGAACTCCAAAACAACACATCAGGTGAAAACATCACAAGGAACTTACCATGACGTTTACACTGCCAACTAAATTCAGCATCCATTTTCATCCACGTCCTCTCCGGGCGCTTGTGAGCCCCAGTCATGGCTTTTACCCATTCAGTCAGCCCCTCGGGAGGGACAATGTCAACCTTGTTGGCTAGGAAGAGAAAATGAAACGGGGTTAGCAAACGCGAATGATCACCGGGGATGAAGTAAAAACAAAGAGGCACTTACGTGTGTTGTTCCACCGCTCTGGGAAATCGGGCTCGGCGATAAAACATAGCGATCACTCTAGCCTCGGTCCCCATCGTCCTCGCTCTTATGGAGGAGCACATATTTGCCTCGGTTGTTTAAGGCCACAACCCCGGCCTTGTGAAAGTATGGATAAAAAAGGGAGATGAGATGCTGCAAAGTAAAATCAACCCCGGCCTTCTTGCTCAGCCAATCCATGCACTGAAGAACTCTCCAAACACCGGGGCCTAGTTGGGCCAAGTACAAGTTGTAGGCTCGGCAGAAATCATCAATGATCCTATGTACCGGAAGGGAGAAGCCGAGGGTGAAAGGGTAAGTATAACCGAAAGAAAGCCCCTCCACGTGATGGCAAACTCTACTTGTTAGTTCGGGAATTACTACTTTCACCTCGGGCCCAAACCTACACTCCCTCCGGACTCGCTCAATATGGGCTTGCGTTATGCGAGTCGGCATCTTGTTTACTGGTATGTTTCTATTCTTCTCCTCTTGATCAGCAGATTGAACTTGTAGCTTGAGGTCCTTGCTGTTGTCGAAGTGAGAAGGAATTATTTGGTGAGGCTCGAGCTCTTGCTCGAGGGGAATCATCGGGCCCAAGGAGCCCACCTCGGCAGTATTTCTACCTTCACCCTCGCCCACGGCGTCATCGCCCTCGGCGTCATCACCATCTCTTTGGATGATGTCACTAACACCACCTACTACCATGGCATCATCAAACATGACGTCACCTTCTTCTTCTATGTCAACATCATCAGTTTCTACCACCAAACCGCGCCTGGCTCTCGCCTTACGACACATAGAGCCCCCAAAACCAGATGTCACTTCTCCACCTTCCGCCACGACCGTTTGAATCGTCGGCGCAGTGGCGATGGCGTCGCCACTGGCAGTGACCACGACTGAGCGCGAAGCTCTTACTCTTTCGCCTGAGTCACTCGAATCTTGCCTGGAATGAGTGGTAGACATGATTATAGTTTGAGTTTAGAGTTTTCTTAAAGATGGGATCAATCACAGTAGGTATGGAAGCTTTTGCTTTTTTTTTTCTTGACACTGTTGTTTGCAGAAGTTAAAAGTGAGAAGAAGAGTTTGGTGGGGAAGTACTTATAGGTATGGAAGAAGCAAGTGGCGAAGGAAGTCATCATTATAACGTTGGAGGAAGCGAAGGAAACGGTGTGACCGTTCGAACAACCAATGGACAATCGACACGTGCCATCGAGCAGTGATTTGAAAGGACGCGTACCGTTGACAAAATTTGAAACGTTTGGATAAGATCAAGCCACGTCGCTCTCCTGCGGAATTTCATGCCACTCCTCGGTAACCTCGGTAGGTGACCGAGGATTGGGGGACTATCTGTATTGGGTAAAAATCGGCTCGCGATGACTCGCCTCGGCCGCGTAATCTGATAGCAACCGAACACTTGACGATAAGCCAGAGAACGAAGCAAATAAGTGGATCGCCGAAGTCAGACATCGAGGTCGTCACCGAAGGCGAGCCGCAAGTTGAGCCTCGATGACATTCACCTCGGTCGAGCAACAGGGCCTAACCACCGAGGTTGTCTATTTGGACCTCGGTGAGTCCCCCCGGCTCAAGCGGCTTTGCAGCCCACTACTTTAGTCAACTACTTTGCCCATTAACTCCACCCATAAATGCTCCAGACGTGGGTTGACCATGAACAAGCAGTGGAGAACGTGGGACAATATCTTGTATCTATAAATAACACTTCATTTTACACTGTACACATTCAAAAAGACATACGGAAACTCTGCTGAATTTTGTACTCATTACAATATATTGAAATCCAGTTATTTTCTTGCATGTTACGAGTATTCTTGGCATTTATCGACTTTCATACGAAGTTTTGCTTATATTCTAACCCAAATTCGATCTGTGATCCTAAAACCGATTTAGGCCCATACAGGTTCATCTTTTTTGAAAGTATTAACTAAATTAAAGTCACTACTAAAAAAACAGGGTTCTCCCACCACCACCAGGCGACCGAAAATCGGTCTGTGCAGTTGCGCGGCCGATTTTCGGTCGCACATCACTGAAAAAATAAAATTAAAAATCGGTCGCCACTTCGACCGCTGGTGAGTCGCTGGAAATAGGATTTTTTTTAGTCACAGCTATGCGACCGAAAATCGGTCGCATGTCGGTCGCATAACTGTGACTAAAAACGGGGCAGAACCCCTTTCTCCCCCATTTCAACATACCCAAAACCCACCCAATCCCAAAAAACCGAACCCCCCCCCCCCCCACCCCATAACCAACTATCCACCATTACATACCCCATATAACTTTAAATTACTACTCTATAACCTCCAACATTGTTCTAACACAATCTACACCTACTAATTCAAGGTAAATTTCATTTTTTAGTAATTTTTGTTATTTTTTTAAAAACTCATATAATGACTTTTTAATTCACTTTTTTTGTAGTTATTGGGTGGATAGCACATTGGTAACTCATAGTTACATGCGATTGGATCCCATACAAAGTTGAGGTAATTTTTTTTTTTGGTTTAATAATCCGAATTTATATATATATTTTTAAATAATTCGGCCTATATGTTGTTTACATGTTAGTTGTTAGTTATAATTGGTTTATTCTATATAATGTGATGTCGAGTAAGTTGTTTTGGGTTGATGAACTTTAAATATAGGGTTGTGATGTTTGGGATTAATTATGGTAATTGTTGTGATTGTTGGAATTGTTTGGTAGAGTTGTTTGCAATGTGTTGATGCCTTGTCATGGGTTGTGGTGTTTGGGATAGTTGCTATGCATTTAAAGTTAGGGTGTTGGTATTGTTGTTTGCACTCTTCATGTTTGGAACATTTTATGCCTAAATGGGATAAATTGTATGCGTTTTGTGTTGCATTGCTAATAGTAATTAATATGGAATTCAAACGGACCACCGGATATCAAAAAAAGGCTAGGATTATTAAAAATCGTTCCTATTAGATTGTTCTCAATTTTTCATTTTTTGCGTAGATATGGACTTTAATGCACGTCGTTTGTGGATGGACAATCGACTTTTCCCCGGTCGGCGGGGGATAAGGCCTGAATTTGAAGAGGGTCTTAAGGAATTTATTGCTTTAGCAAAAACAACCGAACCTTTTATAAGGCGTGGTACAATTAAGTGCCCCTGCATAAAGTGCAAATGCTGCACCCTCCAAGATATAACGACCGTACAACTGCATCTGTTAGATAGGGGGTTTATGCCAGATTACTATATTTGGCGTTATCATGGAGAGCCGTGGGATTTGCAGGGGCACATTCAACTGCTTCAAAATATTCATGGCACTAGTAGTTCTCCGGTTTTGGAACCAGACCGTAATGATTATAGAATGGATGATATAGTTCGTGATGCTTTTGGTATGTACCCGGATAATGATCCCATCATAGCCGGGTACATCACAGCCTGTTAAGTGGATGCACTACTTGCCGCTTATACCCAGGTTAAAGAGGTGTTATGCTTCGATGAGTTCTGCTCCTCACATGAGGTGGCATCATGAGCGGACCAGGCAGGCGGGTATTCTATCACACCCCTCAGATGGTGAGGCATGGAAACACTTTGATCAAGTGTATCCGGCATTTGCTAGCGAGCCGAGGAATGTAAGGTTGGGGCTGTGTTCCGATGGCTTCAAGGGCATACGAGGATGATGAAAACATAGATAGTGACGAGCCATCCGAGGATGAACTTGCTAGTGACTATGAATCGGATGATGAAGTTGATTGAACCTATTTGTACTTTGTAGTTTAGTATTAATTACCTACTGTAATGTACATATGAACATAATATGATTTATGTATTCTCATTTTCTGCGAGTTGCCTTACTTAGTTGATAAATTTATTTATTCTCAGCACTTTAGATTGATGTATTCTCATTATGTATTCTCATTATATAGTGATAAATCAATTTGAATGTTTCAACAGGGATGGACAAGTTATGCGCTAAAGTTTTTAAAAGAAGGCCGGGTAAGAGACCTGTGGGCGAGACTTCAGCTTCTGCGGGTGATGACTCTCAGTCCTCACAGGTCCCGCATTCGCTGCCTACTGATGCCCCATCTAGTTATGATCCAGCTTTTTTCAGGCCCCCTGGCCCATATCAGGTACCACTTATTACCCCGTCTCAGTTGCCTCCTGTATGGCAGTGGACATTCCCTAGCCTTGATTGTACTGAGACACAGGTCCCTCCCACACAGGGCGATCCCTCCCAGGGTGATGACAATCCTACTCAGCCCCCTGAATTCCCCTTAGATAGTTGTGACGGCCCACCGGATCACCAGGAGCTCATGGTGTATGATCCGCATTCGCCTTATTACATTGGTGAGCCTGGCACTCGTGTAGAAGGCAAGATGATTATTTATCCCGAGGCGGATAAAGGGTAAGCTACCTAATTTATTAAGTTCTTATCTATTAAATAATTGCTAGTATTAGGAATAATTGTTATAACTCTTGTTAATTTTTTTGTAGCTTTTGCCCAAGCGATGAGTCCACTAAGGTACTGACTGCGTGCATGAGAGCGCACTGGAACCAGCCTTGGCGAAACTGGAGCGATGTGCCCCAGCAAGTAAAGAAGCAGATATTGGTAGATTTTGAGGTGATATATATGCATTTCGTTTAAAACTAATTGCAGTTTTTAAACCATGAATATGTCTAAAGAAAATATTTTGATATACTTTCAGGGGCAATGTATCTGGCATCAGGGTCTGGATTATAACATTCGTAACATCTTCCCCAAGAAATGTGCTGCGTTATTCAAGGGGACTTATTACAATGCGCGGCGTAAAGGTACAAGGCCCGGCTTCCTCGATGTTGCTCAGTGGGCGGAGCTGGATGAATATTGGCAGTCGCTCGAATTCGAGGCGAAGAGCGAACAAGGCAAGGCTGCGCGTGATGCAATCGAAAATACGAAAGCGATAAAGAGATAACAGTGAGACGAGACTTACACTAAAGTCGAGTAGCAACGAAGAACTTGTTCCGTTACACCCCGAGCGATTGGAAAGAATCACCTAGCACTATGCAACTATCCTCAAGAATCACGTGGTCCTTGCAAATAGAATGGTCGGGGAGGTTTGAGGTTCAACTTGGAATCGTCCAATTGAAATTCAAGCCAAGAATCAAAGGTTTCAATAGAGAATGTTTCTCTTGTGTTTTGTATTCAAGCTAGGTTAAATGAGTTCAAGACCTAATGAAGGCTTTTATAGCCTTCTACAAACTTGTAATGAAGTGCCTAAAATACCCCTAAGTGGGTTTAAACAATAGAAGCCACTTAGGGCCAAAGTTGGAATTATACACACAAAATAGTCAAAATTCGGATGGGCTCACAACAGGGGTAGGCGGTCCGCCCACCCCTAGTAGGCGCTCCGCCCTGCTTAAGCTTCCTGAGGCCACCAGTCAAGGAGGCGGTCCGCCTCTGTGAGGTAGGCGGTCCGCCCCTCCTAAATCCAGAGAGTATTCAATTTGTAGGCGGTCCGCCTCTTCAGGTAGGCGGTCCGCCTCTTCCTGAAGCTTCTTGGGGTGCCTCCTTTTGTGTCTCTTGAGCCTCTCCAAGTGTCCTAGTTGGTTCCCCGTCCATGGTGCTCCATTGTAGGATCTTCACAGTGGTTCTGGAGCTCTCAACATCCATGCCTTTCCAAACCAAGTGTAGGTGAGTGTCTTGTATCTCCTTAGCTTGACTTCGAGTGAATGGTCTCGATGCAATTTGGGTTGCATCATCCTCCCCTTCTTGAGAAGATTTCGTCCTCGAAATTAAGGCGTCCTCCTCCAAGGTATCATTACCTACATCAAAAGAAGTCAAGTCACTAACATTGAAAGTGGAGGAAACATTATACTCACCGGGCAAATCGATCACATATGCATTGTTGTTGATCTTGGACAACACTTGGAAAGGGCCATCGCCTCTTGGTGCCAACTTCCCCTTCCTATGACTTGGAAATCTTTCCTTGCGGAAGTGCACCCATACCCAATCTCCCTTCTTGAAATCCACCTTCTTTCTTCCTTTGTTTTTCTTGGTTGCTATCTTCTCATAGGCCTCCTCCAAAGTCTTCCGCGCCTTGGCATGAAGTTCAAGCAATGCCTTGGCCCGAGCTTTACCTTCAAAATCAACAACCACATCCCTTGGCAAAGGGGTAAGATCAAGGGGAATCAAGGGGTTAAAACCATAAACACACTCAAGAGTCATGCCAATCATACGATGCAAAGTTCGGTTATATGCAAACTCCATGAGTGGTAGCTTATCAATCCAAGTCCCGGCCTTTCCTTTGGTCATAGCTCTAAGTAGAGCTCCCAAAGTCCGGTTCACCACCTCGGTTTGCCCATCGGTTTGAGGGTGGTGGGACGTGGAGAAGAGTAACTTGGTGCCAAGAGCACCCCACAAACACTTCCAAAAATGGCTAAGGAACTTGGAGTCCCTATCACTAACAATGGTGCGAGGCACCCCATGCAATTTCAAGACATTATCAATAAACAAAGAAGCTACATGTTGTGCATCATTAGTCTTTTTGCAAGGAATGAAGTGAGCCATCTTGGAGAACCTATCAACGACAACATAAATGCTATCGTGTCCTCCTCTAGTCCGGGGTAAAGCCATCACAAAATCCATAGAGATATCAACCCACGGACTAGTAGGTACGGGTAAAGGAGTGTACAAGCCATGGTTGTTGGACTTAGACTTGGCCTTCTTGCATTCCAAGCAAGCATTGCAAAAACGTTCCACAAGAGGCCTCATTTTCGGCCAATGGAATTGTTCTTTAAGTATGGCCATAGTCTTGTCCACCCCAAAGTGACCCATCAAGCCCCCGCAATGTGCTTCTTGCACTAGCACATCTCTCCAAGAGGACTCGGGGACACACACTCTCCCGTTCTTGAAGATGTAACCATCTACCCATTGATACTTTTCCACCCTCTCCCCACTCACTAGAGCATCATGAATGCTCTTGAGTTTTGGGTCATGCTCATACAAAGATTTTATACTTTCAAAACCCATGAGCCTAGAAGCTAGAGTGGTAGCAAGGGCGAATTTCCTAGAAAGCGCATCGGCTACAACATTGTCCTTACCCCGTTTGTAATGAATTACATAAGGGAAGGACTCAATAAACTCCACCCACTTGGCATGTCTTTTGTTCAACTTCTCTTGGCCTCTTAGATGTTTGAGTGACTCATGGTCACTCTTGATCACGAATTCCCGAGGCCAAAGATAGTGTTGCCAATGGGCCAAAGCTCTCACTAGGGCATACAACTCCTTGTCATACGTAGAGTAATTCAAGGTTGCGCCCTTTAACTTCTCACTAAAGTAGGCAACGGGTTTCCCTTCTTGCATGAGAACACCCCCAATACCCACCCCCGAGGCATCACATTCTACCTCAAAAGCCTTCCCGAAGTCGGGCAATTGCAACAATGGGGCGGTACTTAACCTACTTTTCAATTCTTGGAAAGCCTTCTCTTGCGGCTCTCCCCAAACAAAGGACTTGTCCTTTTTCACCAACTCGGTGAGTGGTGCGGCAATGGTGCTAAAGTCTCTAACAAAGCGCCGATAGAAACTAGCAAGGCCATGAAAACTCCGCACATGAGAAACGGTGGTGGGAGTAGGCCAATCTCTAATGGCTTCAACTTTGGACTCATCAACTTCTACACCATTGACACTAACAACAAAGCCCAAAAAGACAACCTTTTCAACACAAAAGGCGCACTTCTTAAAGTTGGCATAGAGCTTTTCGGCTCGTAGTACTTCAAGCACTTGACTCAAGTGGCCCACATGGTCGCCTATTGACTTGCTATAAATCAATATGTCATCAAAGTAGACGACCACGAATTTGTTGATGAATGGCTTAAGCACGTGGTTCATTAATCTCATGAAAGTGCTAGGTGCGTTGGAGAGGCCGGGCATCACCAACCATTCATATAGACCAAACTTGGTCTTGAATGCGGTTTTCCATTCATCTCCGGGTTTCATTCGGATTTGATGGTAACCGGACCTAAGATCTATCTTTGAAAAGATGCTAGAACCACTAAGCTCATCTAACATATCATCCAAACGAGGTATGGGATGTCGATACTTTACCGTGATCTTGTTGACCGCTCGACAATCCACACACATCCTCCAAGTGCCATCCTTCTTCGGGACAAGGATCACGGGCACGGCACAAGGGCTCAAGCTCTCCCTCACCAAGCCTTTGGTGAGCAACTCATCAATTTGCTTTTGTAGCTCCCTTGTGTCCTCAGGGTTGCTCCTATATGCCGGCTTGTTGGGAATTTGAGATCCCGGGACAAAGTCAATTTGATGTTCAATGCCCCTCAAAGGAGGCAATCCATCCGGCATCTCATCCGGGAACATGTCCTCATAAACCTTCAAAACATTTTCAATGGCACTAGGCAAAGGGTTAGGGTTAGATAAATAATCACTTTCGGAATTTAAAACCATACCTTTGTGCACTAGGCATATGAGCATTTTGGTGCCATCATTACCTTTCAAAATCTCACCCGGTTGCATCATGGCACACATGCGACCGGTGGAAGATGGTGGAGTCTCGGCCAAAGGTTTGGCCACAACCGGGGACTTGGCCTTAGCCGCTTCCCTCAACTCTTTCATGCGCCGATAGTCTTCACTTACTTGCTTTGGGGACAAGGGTGTGAGCACAAACTTCTTCCCCCCTCATGTCTAACCGTGTAAGTGTTGGCCCGGCCATCATGAACCACTTGTTTGTCGTATTGCCACGGCCTACCAAATAAAAGGTGGCATGCTTGCATTGGCACCACGTCAAACATGTGTTCATCTTGATAGTTCCCAATCTTGAACCTAATCAAGACTTGCTTCAAGACCCTCAATTCCCCACACTCACTCAACCATTGCAAACGGTAGGGATTAGGGTGCTTTTGGGTAGTCAATTTCAATTGTGAGACCAAGGATTGGCTCACCACATTCGCACAACTACCCGAGTCTATGATCATGGAACACACTTGCCCCTTCACTCTACACCGAGCATGGAACAAGTTTTCCCTTTGTTCATCTTCCCTCTCTTCACTCACCATGGTTCCCAAAATGCGGCGAACCACAAGGAACATATTAGGATCATCCCCCTCCGTCACTCTCTCTTCACCCTCACCCTCAACTTCCTCACTCTCCTCCTCAACTTCTCCCTCGGACTCACTTTCCCCCTCATAAACCAACCCATCATCCATCACAATCATTGTTTTCCGGGTAGGGCACTCTTTGGCAAAGTGGCCATAACCCTTACATTTATGGCATTGGAAAGAAGAAGAAGAAGGAGTATTTAAAGTAGTTTTAGAATTACCTCCAACCTCTTTGTGGTCGCTTCTCGGGGTAGCCTTCTCAAAAGGCTTCTTCACATCTCGACTCCCACTTGCACCACTTGTGTATGGGGTCTTCCATTCTTTGGGGCGAGTTGTTGGAGTGGTAATGGTGGTACTCCTATAGCGAGGAGCCTTCTCTTCTTTGAACCACTTCTCGGCCTCAACCGCGGCATCACACACATCTTGTAGAGAGTGGAAGGTGTGTAGCCTCAATTGGGAAGCAATCTCCCTACTCAAGCCACTTTTGAAACGGATGATAGCTTGTTCCTCATCCTCCGTTTCCATATCAAGAGCCATCCGGTTCTTCTCAAAGTCATTGAAATACTCATCAACGGATTTGGAGCCTTGTTTCAATTCATAGAGCCGTTTGAGTTGCTCTTGTCGATACTTGGGAGTCACATACTTGTTGCCCATTATTTCTTTCAACTCTTCCCAAGTGATGTTCATCCGCAACCCAAGTCGTCTTCTTGATCGCTTCATGGACTCCCACCATGTGGAGGCATAAGATTCAAAGGAAGCAATGGCATATGTAGCCTTCTTCTCCTCGGACATATCATTCGTGTCAAAGACCCGCTCCAATTGAACCTTCCATTCTAAGAAAGCCTCCGGATCACTAGTCCCCTTGAAAGGTGGGATAGTGATCTTTACACTATTGAGGTTAGTGTCACGACCCCCACGATGTGGTCCCGGTTGACCCCCGTAGTAGTCTTCAACCTCATCATAATCCCTTCTTAAGTCCCTTCCCATGAAAGCCCTTGGAGGTCCTCGACCTCGCCCACGACCTCCATCCATCCCTCGGCCCCCGTTCATCGCTCTCCTAGGTGGATAATGAGCATCAAAATCATCATCTAAACCGAGGCCCTCCCCTTCTTGAGCTTCATCAACTTGCTCAAGAGGAACCACATTTCTCCGGGGCCTTAAGAGTGGGACATCCCCTTGGGGATTGCCCAAGGGTTGGGGAGTGCCCAACGATCTTTCTCTAGCAAGAGCCTCATCCCTCAACCGTTGTCGACGGACTAACTCCGCATATTGATCCGGCTTCATGATTGAATCATCACTCGTGCCTTCATTGGCATCCTTTTGGACACTCGGAGTCCTTTCCTTTTCAAAGACTTCCATTCTAAGGTTCAAGGTTTTCACCTCGGCCAATAAACTAGCCAAGACGTCAACGGGAACCTCAATGGTCGATTTGGCCTTCTCATCCGCCATTGTACCTACAACAATCAAAAACAAGTAAAGAGATTAGAGTAAAAGTCCTCACTCGCTCCCTTACCTTTGATTGTCCCTCGGGTTCACTCTTGTTTTTGGGGTAGGTTCACTCAAGCTCGAATTCAAAAGTCTTCCTCGGAGTTGAACAACTACCTCAACAACCAAACAATCCAACAAGTTCCCAATGCTCTTCGGGAAGAGTGGAGTTAATGGGACTCTATGGGCGTTCGGCTTTTAAGTGAGCACTTGAGCCAAAGAAATTCTACGAGTCTTCTTTGAAGTTATCAACACCAACACGCACGAATATCCTAAGCGCTCAATGAATTAGTACTAGTTGAGTAGGAGAATTACTCACAAAGTACCAACCGGAAGTAACGGAAGCAAAGAAAACACGAAAACTTAAGAAACAAACTACCCGGACACCTTCCCAGAGGGAGGCGGTCCGCCTATGGACTGAGGCGGAGGGCCTCACAAAGTCCAGAGACCAAGCAGTGGAGAGGCGGTCCGCCTAAAGAGAGGGGCGGTCCGCCTAGGCCTGTTCTCTGCACAATTTCAAGTTCGTTTCTTGGGTTTTGGCACCCGATTTTCCAATGTTTTCAAGGAGTTTTTGATATGTAATGGTACCCAAAGTGGTTTTGGACTATAACAAGCAAACCCCAATGGTTTAATCCAACAAACAACTTGATTCGAAGATTTGGAGCAAATTCTTCAAAAACTTCAAGAACACCAAGATTTCAAAAATTCGATTTTCACTCCGCTACTCCAAATGATGTTATAGTGGTATCAAAATGACGGGGTAACTATAAGGAATAATCCCCGATACCAAACAACCACAAAATCATAACATCAAATAAGTTTTGGCAAATTTTGCAAAATACCCAACCTAGGGTTCAAATTTTCCAACTTTTGATTTTCAATTCCAAAACGTATTTTGTTGGTACCCAATTGTCGGGTTCACGTAAACAAACAATCCCCGATAATCAAAACCAACAAAATCGTAACAACCAACGATTTCTAGCAAATTTTTGGGTTTTCTAGTTTTTGACTTTTTTTCTTCTTTTTCAATGAAACAAGAACAAGAACACGAAAATAAACACGGAACATAAAAGACAAGCACGAAGAGTAGGACGAGGGCTCGTAAGAACGCAACCCTAGCCTTGCTCTGATACCAACTGATGCAATCGAAAATACGAAAGCGATAAAGAGATAACAGTGAGACGAGACTTACACTAAAGTCGAGTAGCAACGGAGAACTTGTTCCGTTACACCCCGAGCGATTGGAAAGAATCACCTAGCACTATGCAACTATCCTCAAGAATCACGTGGTCCTTGCAAATAGAATGGTCGGGGAGGTTTGAGGTTCAACTTGGAATCGTCCAATTGAAATTCAAGCCAAGAATCAAAGGTTTCAATAGAGAATGTTTCTCTTGTGTTTTGTATTCAAGCTAGGTTAAATGAGTTCAAGACCTAATGAAGGCTTTTATAGCCTTCTACAAACTTGTAATGAAGTGCCTAAAATACCCCTAAGTGGGTTTAAACAATAGAAGCCACTTAGGGCCAAAGTTGGAATTATACACACAAAATAGTCAAAATTCGGATGGGCTCACAACAGGGGTAGGCGGTCCGCCCACCCCTAGTAGGCGCTCCGCCCTGCTTAAGCTTCCTGAGGCCACCAGTCAAGGAGGCGGTCCGCCTCTGTGAGGTAGGCGGTCCGCCCCTCCTAAATCCAGAGAGTGTTCAATTTGTAGGCGGTCCGCCTCTTCAGGTAGGCGGTCCGCCTCTTCCTGAAGCTTCTTGGGGTGCCTCCTTTTGTGTCTCTTGAGCCTCTCCAAGTGTCCTAGTTGGTTCCCCGTCCATGGTGCTCCATTGTAGGATCTTCACAGTGGTTCTGGAGCTCTCAACATCCATGCCTTTCCAAACCAAGTGTAGGTGAGTGTCTTGTATCTCCTTAGCTTGACTTCGAGTGAATGGTCTTGATGCAATTTGGGTTGCATCAGCGCGAGCGTCGGAAAAGGGTGGATCGCTCCATACCGGTGGCTCAATTAGCGCGGCTACACAGAAGATGCGCTTGGTACAGTTATTTAATTGATTGATTATTTACTTGAACAGTTGATTTTTTGTCTAACATATTATGATTTTTAATTTGTAGGAAAAGAAAGAAAAGCGCACTATTCCCGTGCTCGAGCTGCACAAGATCAGGCATACAAAGGGTGCCAAGAAGGGCGGTGGAGAGTGGGTCGAGCCCCGCACAAAAGAAGTTTGGGTAAGTTTGTAAAATTCGATCTTTAGTCGCGCCAATCCTTCAACGTTTAGTCTTTCTATTAACATCATTAATATATTTCTGTTATTCAGGAAAAGGCTACAAAGGCTGTGGAAGAGTGGACATCGACTCAAGCATCGGACGCCGGAAGCAGCACCCCGGCTCCCTTGACGTTCGAGAAAGAAAAGGAAATATGGGTCGAAACTGTTGGAGGGGTTAAGAAGGGGTCTGCTTATGGTCTTGGATCGCTATTTGCTTCGGATAAGCATAATGCTCGCTTTTTGGGCACTTCTGTTACTTCTTCTCCGTTGAGCTCTGTTGATCCTGCTGAAATGGCTCAAATGAGAGAGCAGATCGCACAGCTGTCGAGAGTAAATCAAGAAACGCAAGACTTTATCAAAAAGCTCCTTGCCAAAAAGGAGAAGAAGAAAGCGAGAAGAAAGCATAAGATCAGGCATCGACGCAACTCCTCTTCCTCTTCCGAGTCCGGGTCTAGCTCTGCCTCGACCGAGTAGTCTTCTGTGATTGTGGATAACTGTCTGTGAAGCTTTATGTTAACAATTTCAAGACATAACTAATGTTGTTGGATGTTTTTGAAATGTTATGCCTTATTGCGTTGTGTTTGAATTAGTGTTTGCCTTGTTTTCTAATGCAGTTTTCTGTTGAAATACATCTGGTTTTTGCTGTTGCTACTGCCTGAAAACAGGTTTTTTATTGCAGGTTTTTTCCAGTTTGGCGACCGACTTTCAGTCGCCAAATCAGTGGCTAACAGTAGACCAAGTATGCGACCGATCTTCGGTCATGCGACCGACTTTCGGTCGCCTAAATGGTCACAGGTAATTCCAACACATTGACCAAATAGGCGACCGATTTTCGGTCGCATACGCTATGAGACCGAAAATCGGTCGCCTAAACAGTCAACGTTTCTCTCCTATTATGCGACTGAATGTCGGTCGCATGGTGGTCGAAGTTTCGACCAATTTTCGGTCGCAGGGCTTTTTGTTACCATTAATTCTCCGACCACCCATATCGGTCGCCGATCGGTCGACTGGGCGACCGGTATGCGACCGATTGGGTGGTCGGAGAACCCTGTTTTTTTAGTAGTGAGTTATGTAAGCAACTTGCTCGTTTGATTACGTCCACGTATTAATTATGGTACTCTATATAAACTATAAAGAAGATTGCCAATTGGCCCGTCAAAAGGGGGATGAATATATAATACTACTATTAAATTCACTTGAAACGTCTCAATTCAATACCTACTAGAAGTATATGAATGTTTCCCTTCCTTGGCTGACGCGGCTTCACATTAACTCATTCATTTTGTCTCATTCTTCTACTCAATTTCCTTTGTTCGTTGATCTATCACAATGAAGGATCAAGAAGAGGAGAAGCGGAGTATACGTACTCACAAACGGAGAATAGGTGAAGTGGCTGGAGGAACAACAGCGGAGTGTGTGATGGTATGTTGTTGTTGTCCATGTACACTCATGCATGTTTTAATATTAGCAGTATACAAAGTTCCAACGGGATTGTGGCGTAAAATGTGGAGGAAGAAAAAACGGAATGATAAGCTTTTGAAGAAAAAAGAGGAGGATTCATTGAACACTATGATGAAGAATGAGGAGTTTGATGGTGATTATGACGGAGTACGAGAAGTTGATGGTTTTGATACGGAGATGTGGGATCAGTTTTATGGAACTGGATTTTGGAGGACTCCATCTCAAAGAGAGGACTGAGGAGGATTAAAATGGTACATGAAGAAAGAAAAAGGGACTTGAAGGGAATGATGAAAGAAAGAAGAGTGTGAAAGTGAGAGCAACGAAAGAAATTATGGCATTTTTGAGGATATTTTATTTATGGCACAGTTTTTCAAAAAAAAAAAAAGTTTGGGTGGGTGGAGTAATTTGACGAAAGCTCGCTAAAGTATAATTCTGTGAAAGTTCTTCCAAGTTCCAACTCAATTATTCAGGTGAACACGCCATTGATTTGTAAAAGTCTCTCGTAGAAAAATACTAGAAGACATGGACTTCACTGTGTTACGTTAATTTGTACATGCTTTAGTTTACTTTTTTTAATTTGTTTAATTTAATGCTTTTAATTTGGTGTAAAATGAATGTGATAGTTGGAAAACTTTTATTAACAGGTTACGAATTACGAAATGTTCCTTGGATTGGTTCTATATAATCTAGGTATATTTTCTTATCTTCGTCATTACCAAATTGAGTACTCCTTTTGTTTTACTTGTCCCATTTAGTAAGCGTGTTAGTATATTTGGTAAATAATTTGTGAAATCATAATAAGATTTTATGTACAATATGAGAGATGATAATATACTTATTTTAGAATGATAATGGAGATGGATTGTCTTTGGAAAAGAGAATTCTTGGCTCGAGTTTGGATTAGTTGATCCCAAAGCATGTACCAAACACGGGAAGAAATAAATTCAAAAAAATACAACGACAACAACAAAAAACTCAGTGTAATCCCACAAGTGAGGTCTGGGGAGGGTGAGATGTACGCAGATCTTACTCCTACCAAGGTGGAGAGGCTGTTTCAGGGAGACCCTCGGCTAGAGCGGAATAGCAAATAATAAGAGACAACATGATGTAACATAATAGCAGATAACGACACAAAAACTAAATATAACCTAAGTGAACAAAATAAACACGTCGTACAAATATGAATAGAATAGAGACAACAAATATATATGGTATCATACCAATGCTGATATAACCTAACTCCTAACTGCAACCTAATCTTCTATCTTAATCTTCTACCCGAATCCTCGACCTCCATGCTTTCCTATCTAAGGTTATGTCATCGGTGATTTGGAGGTGGGTCATATCTTGTTTAATAACCTCAGCCCAATTCTTTTTTGGTCTACATCTGCCTCTTCGTAGACCCAACACTGTCAACCTCTCGCACCTCCTCAGTGGGACATCCGTGCTCCTTCTCTTCACATGACCGAACCACCGCAGTCTCGCTTCACGCATCTTATCCACTACTGATGCCACACCCACCTTATCAAGAATGACTTCATTTTTAATTTTATACGTCCTAGTATGACCACACATCCATCTCAACATCCTCATCTCTGCTATACTCATCCTCTGAATATGCATGGTCTTGACGGGCCAACACTCCATCTCGTGCAACAACGCCAGCCTAACGGCCACTCTATAAAACTTTCCTTTGTTTAGATGGCACTTTCTTATCGCAAAGGACTCCAAAAGCGAGCTTCCACTTCATTCACCCTGCCCCAATCCGATGAGCGACATCTTCGTCGATTTCTCCATCACCTTGGATGATTGAGCCAAGATACTTAAAGCTTCCCTTCTTGGGGATTACTTGACCATCGAGCATCACTTCCACCTCAGACTCATCAGCTGCATCACTGAACTTACACTCTATGTACTCTGTCTTTGTCCTGCTCAGTTTGAAGCCTTTAGACTCTAAAGTCTGATGCCAAACCTCCAGCTTGGTGTTAACTCCACTACGAGTCTCGTCAACCAAAACAATATCATCTGTAAATAATATACACCATGGAACCTCCCCTTGAATACTCTGTGTTAATTCATCCATCACCAGAGCAAACAAAAATAGATTGAGTGCTGACCCTTGATGCAACCCCATGTCGACTGGAAAGTGGTCTGAGTCACCTCCTACAGTTTTCACTCGGGTCTTGGCCCCATGTACATGTTAATTGCTCTGATATATGCCACAGGCACACCTTTAGCTTCTAAGCATCTCCATAAAACTTCCCTAGGGACTTTATCATAAGCCTTCTCTAGATCAATGAATACCATATGTAAGTCCCTCTTCTTCCTATCTCTATACTGTTCAATCAACCCCCTCAGGAGATGAATAGCTTTCGTAGTCGGCCCGAATTGGTTCTCGGAGATAGAGATATCCCTCTCCATCCTCCTCTCGACTACCCTCTCCCATACTTTCATGGTATGGCTTAGCAGCTTGATACCTCTGTAGTTGTTGCAATGCTGAATCTCCCTTGTTCTTATACAACGGAACCATAGTACTCCACCTCCACTCCTCTGGCATTCTAGTCGTCCGAAAGATGACCTCGAATAACCCAGTTAGCCACTCCAAACTTGCTCTTCCCGCAGTCTTCCAAAATTCTACTGGGATCTCGTCAGGCCCGGTGGCTCTGCCCCCTCTCATCCTACGGAGAGCCTCCTTGACCTCTTCAAACTCTATAGACCTGCAGTGTCTAGAATCTCGGTAGCTTTCGGAGTGCTCCAAATGGCCCAATGCAATACTCATGTCCCCTCTTCATTCAAGAGTTTATGGAAGTAAGTCTGCCATCTTCGTCTAATGTGGGCCTCTTCTGCCAAACTCAAAAAAAATTATAAATACGATTAAACGAAATAACTTGTCTATAATGAGGGATGGCATTTTGCCTTGTCCAACCCTCGTACTGCATAAATGACTTTGACATTTGATATTATAGTGATGCCAATTGTAGTAGGCGTACAAGCTAGCGCGCTTGACAAATATCTTCCCTAAAGTAAAAACGTAAAAGGTTATACACGATAAACTGAGAATAATATTATTGTAGTATTAATAGCAAGTCTTTCAAGTTGTGTTTTGTGTTTGATCTTGAAAACATTGGCTTTGAGTCCGTGCTAGAACAAGAACTGTTTGTTTTATAAAATGGTACTCCCTCCGTTTAAAAAATGATGAACCTATTTCCTTTTTAGTCTGTTTAAAAAAATGACTTCTTTCTAAATTTGGAAAGAAATATTCACTTTTACGCATCCCTAGATGATTTGTAGCCACACAAATATCTATAACTTATTTTAGACCACAAGTTTCAAAAGTCTTCTCTCTTTATTAAACTCCGTAAAAAGTCAAATGGGTTCATCTAAAGTGGAACGGAGGGAGTACCTTTTATAACATCGAAAAGGACTTATCTTCATTAAAAGACCGATTGCTTCTACCATAGACTCTGGAACTTCACAAACCAAGCTTAAATAATTGATTAACAGCTTGTTTGGATGGTTGTAACCCATGGTATGGTATTGTATTGTTACCATGGATACGACGTTTGTTTTGGTTATTTTTTTAATTAATATTGTATAGTATCGTTAAATTCATAGTTATATAACCATGAAAACTGTCGCTTTATGTAACGACCGATTTGGTGAGATCGCATCGTTACCTATTTTTCTTACCCATCATGCCCTCACTTATTATTTAATATTTTCATTGTGTCCTTCACTTTATATTCAATTATTAAACCACGGTAAATAATACAGTCTATTCATACGATACAGTTATGGGTGTCAAACGGGTATACGGGTCTGGGTTCGGGTTGTAAAATTGTAACCCCGCAGGTTTCGGGTACGGGTCCGGGTACGGGTTTAAATTACGGATTTTTAACGGATACGGGTTTCGGCTAGAAAAAAAAAAATCCGTGCGGGTTCGGGTCTTAGCGGGTAGGGGTACGGGTTCGGGCCTTAACAAATCGGGTTTGGCTACGGGTTATAATTTTATTTTTTAATAATATTATTTTAAATACTTAAAACAAATTAAAAAAAGATCAATAGGAAAAACTCAAAGAGTTACTTTATTTAAGATACTTGAACTATTAAAGTCTTAAATATTAAACTTCCAAATTTAAAAAGTGCAACATCAAAACTATAATGAAAATTTAAATATGCCTAATTCTTTGTGTAATTTCTTCCATGTCATTTCCATCATGCGACGACATGTAATTCAAAATATTTTATGTAGTGAATTAAATAAGTATATTTTTTAATAAATACGATCCAATAATTACTTTGTCCGACTCCAAGTAGCTTATTTTTTGAGGTATATATCGAAATTAATAGTTGAAGTTCTATACCATATTAGAGTAATATATATTCAAACTTCAAAGTGTTGATTTATTATGGAATATAAAGTATTTTTTTAATTAAATAAATAATTTGTTTCTCTTGAACATATTTCACTACTAACAATATGGACACAAAACAAATTAAACCATGAGTGGAAAACTTATGTATACATTTCTCTCCACGTACAAGTTTTATTACTCAGTTTATTTTAACGGCTACGGGTACGGGTATATCCATTAATACCCCATAATTTTGACGGGTCTTAACGGATACGGGTATTTGTTAAGGAAAAAAAAACCCGTTCGGGTAGGGGTATTTTAGGGGGTCTACGGGTCCGGGTCCGGGTTTTTGCGGGTCCAGGTGGGGTCGGGTTTTAATGAGTCCGGGTCCGGGTTTTGACGGGTAGACCCCTACCCATTTGACACCCATAGATACAGTACTGTACGATACAATACAATACAATACAATACAATACATTATGAAACGATGGGTAACAACCATCCAAACGGAGTGTAAGAGACGTTGTAAGCCAACAAAGAGTTTGGTGCAGATTCAGCTTCTGTCGCTGCTTCATACCATGTCGGGCCTTCCTCGCAGGTAGGCCACTTATATCGTAATATCGTAACCGCTTTGGCAACAATATCCTTCTGCTATTTTCACTTGAGTCCTTTATTGTTCAATAAAGTTTTTAGTGGTTGCATACTGGGGTTATGGACATGTCCAACCCAGATTTCTTTTGAGCTATACTGCCTGTGCATATAACGATTTTGGTAAAAAGAAAACTAATAATAATAATAATAATAATAATAATAATAATAATAATAATAATAATAATAATAATAATAATAATAATAATAATAATAATAATTTGATTAATAATCAAAAAAAATCCTGGATAATTCAGAAGGTGTTGAAAGCTACTACGTACGTGGAAGAGGCTGGTCTTACTATGGCAGATCTTCAACAAATGCATGAGTTCTCTATCAAACAAATGTACATCAAGTTGAGAGGCCTTTTCCCAAAAAGGTGCCGTGGAGGAAATTAGTGTGCAACAACCAAGGCTTGCCAAAGTGGACTTTCAACCTGTTCATGGCCATTCAGAATAGGCTACCAACTAAAGATAGGCTGCGGAAATGGGGGATCATAGAAAATGATGATTGTGTGCTATGTGGAGACCAAGCTGAAACTAGCTCTCACTTGTTCTTCAAATGCAGGGAAACATCATACATCTGGAGCAAGTTGCTGGCATGGCAGGGAATCAATAGAATGCCAGGAAGCTGGGAAGAGGAGATAACCTGGGCAACCACGCAAGCTAAAGAAAAATCTGTTGCTGCGAGTATACACAGAATGTGCCTCGCAGGGTGCGTCTACACAGTATGGCAAGAGAGAAACATGGTGCTACACCAGGGGACGAAGCGAGATCCAAGGAGCTTAGTGCGACAAGTAATTCAGGAAATTTTCTTTAGAGGAGCTACAATGAGTAGGCTAGCTAGGAAATTGCAAAGTCTTGATTCTTATCCAGTGTAAAAGTATACATGGTAGAAGTGGTAGTGGGCAGTAGAAGTACAGTAGCTAGCCTGAGACTGGGAAATGTCCAGCTCGGGTGGTATTGTTGAGCTTAAACGGTTACTTGATAATAAAGTTAATTAATTACCAAAAAAAATAACCAAAAAAATCACTAAAAACTTTGGTAATCACGCCCAGCAACCGCGATTGCCTCGAGGGTGTAAACATGAGTAATATCCACCATCTATAACGCACAAGCCACAAGTGTGTTCAAATGGTTATTGTGACAGGACTTTGAGTCGCACACTGATAATATTTCAGGAGATGAGACTAATCACAATCAACGACAGACAAGCAAGTGTTATTTGTAATATGAATAGTATAAGCCAGTTAATTCACGATTCCCGAGAATGAAAGAGTAAAGTAATACAAAAAAATCATGTTGGAACGGCGGGTCTACTCCTAAACAATGAATTAAATAATTTGTCGAGTTACAGAAAAGCCTATATCAGAACACCCAAAGCAGCCAAGAAAAAAAAAACAGAAAAAGACTAATATAACAAGATGATTGTTGTCATCTTCAACCCACTGGTTATACTTGCATCCACCTATTCCCATTTCAAGTGCATTACAACAAAAATTCCCCACTCTACTCCACTTGTTGAACATGGGTCATACTGGCAGCTCTTTCTGCTAATCTATGGATTTGACTAGCACGTTAAGTCTAGCGCCCTATGAAACCCAGCCAGTGAAGGACAACAGCCAAAAGAAGAACAAATATAGCCAAGATCATGCCAGGTTTCCCGAAGAGGAAATTTTTAGTCTTCTTAGCACCTTCCACTCCTTTTTGAATTCTATCAGCCCACTTCATCTGCAATATTTGAAACCAGGGGTTTAATATGTATAGAGTTAAGTGTGTACTTCCACACGAGATGAAAACTAGAATAATATATATATATATTTTATCATGAACTTAAATAAAGAGATGAATTGAACTACTCAGAAGCCCAAATAATTTATGAATCCCAAAGAATCATCTGGTGCTGAAGTTTCTCAAGGAGCACAGGGCCCAGCTCAAATCAAATACTCGCGGTTATTTATTCTATTACTATATCATAACAAAATGCTAGAAAATGTGTCAGCATAACATCAACATGGCCACAGAAAATGTGTAATTTTAGCTATAACTACCAGTGCTTATTTCATTAAAGTGTCCAACCCATAAATGCGAAAATAGGACAAAGCTCATGATCCAAAGGCGTGATGCTCAACATTTTTCATCTAAAGAGTTCTAAAATGTGCATGCACTATTTAGTTAAAAGCAGAATGCACCACTCATTCTAAAATATGCACGGCTCAATCAACATTAACTTTTTGATTCAAACTAGCATAAGAGATACTTCGCATATCTGTTTAAATATGGACAAAAATGACAGACCGATTCAAGTGTAGATGCAGTAGAAATGACCAATCAGAGGAATCAGATATGTGTTCCTAATGATGCAAAACTGCTTAGCGAGAAAAAGGTATAATATATTCAGAAGAAAGTTTCCCTTCAAAGAGAAAGAGAGAAAAGGGGGAAGTAACACCAGCAAATTATAAGTAATTACCATTCTTTCCAAGTCATCTGGTGACAAAGATGACATTGCCTGTTGGGCTTTCTCTGCATCCTCCTGACTGAGCTTCAATCCAAATTGTTGACTCATGTTAGCCATCATCTCCGGACTCATGTTTTTAATCATCGAAGAGAACATCTGTCAATTCCAAACAAAGCGAGTTTTAAAAAGTAAAATCAACAACAACCAAGACACATCAGCATAAAACAAGTACAGGTGCATACAATGCAGTAGTTCAAAGGCACAGCCTGTCCAAAAGCACCGAAATCATACATGAAAAAATGTAAAGCGCAGAGAAGTCTAACCAACCCCCCCCCCCCCCCCCCCCAAAAAAAAAAAATGGTATGCTGGAAAAGAACGCTTACAGTTTACCTGACGGTTTACAACAAGTGACGAAGTATTCCAGATAAAGAATATACCACTTACAAGAAATGAACCAAGCAAGGAGTACTGACTTAACAGGATACAGAGCAGGGTATTAGCAGCTATACTTGCATCATGTACCATGAGAGTCCAAAGTATTTAACTAATTTAGCTCAGGACCTTTGAGTTAGCCATGGGATCGGGGAAATCTGAGTGTTAGAGCTTTATTAATGATTTAGATAATTCTAAAATCCATCCATTACCAAGAAAAGATTATGCCCTTATTGCATCAAGGATAACAATACAAACAACAGATAAATACAATTTGCACAAGGACTGAAATTAACACCTGTCTCATGGCTGGATCTTTCATTCGGTTTCTCATTTCTTCTTGCAGATCAGCGTTCGAGCCAGATAAAATTGATTGAGGACCATTATTTGAACTAGGAAAACCTTGTGATGAAGTGCCTGCACTTGCACTGTCATCCACTTTGAAATTTTCCCTAGTGTCTCGGGGTTTTGACTGCTGATTTGGCCTTGATCCATTAGAACTAGTTGCAGCTGACACTGGACTTTTCTCTTTCAATGAAGATGCCATTTCAAACATCTTTTGCATTTCTTCTGGAGACATCTTGCCCATCATGTCAGTCGCCATTTTCAGCATGTCAGGTGTTACATTTGGAGGAACTAAGCCAGGCCCAAAATTATCTGAGGAACCTTTTTTAAGAAACGGATTTTCTCCTTGAAAGGAGGATGCCAACTGGACCATCCTTTGTAGTTCTTCTGGTGACATCTTGCCAATAACATTGGATGCAGTCTTTACCATTTCAGGAGGTATGCCTTCGGCTTTTCCGCCACTGAAGGCAGCTAGGGTGTCTGGATCAGTGCGAGAAATAAAATTCTGGAAAGATCTATAACCGTACATCAGAAGGAAAAGGGCATAATTATTGTCTGATTAATGTTTAAACGATGAAAGACTGCCAAAATCGATTAACACAATCTATACTCTATAGGACCTGGAAAAAAAAGGTTGCTACAAAGAAGAGTAGTATCATGTAGAGGATAGGATTTCTCATAAGCAAGTGAATTTGATCATAATAAAGTATGACAGTTAAGCGGCGCTAAGCAAGCGAACAAAATGACAATGGACGGAATAGACACTATACCTAGAGGAGATTTAGCATATCTTACCACCTAGATGCTTAATTATGTTTTGCAGTATGTAGAATGCAACAAATAAGCAAATCTGTATCACGTATAGCTATAGTAATTCTTTAGTCTTAAATAAACATCCAAAGGACTGTGTGCATGGAAAAGCTAGAGAAAGATGATTTGCAATTTATAGAACATCATCAAGAATCTAAACAAATTAGGAGTTTGAAAGTGAGGGTGGGAAATTTGAGAGTACCGAATAGCATATTGTAGTACAAATTTTTTTGGCAACATCATGATCATTAATATGTCATTCATCAACTAAATGACCAGAACATGAGCAAAATCATTCCATGTAACACAAAACCCAATGTAGGTTTCGCATGTGATGGGAGAATCTCAGAAGCTTCTCAAGATGTGTGAAAATAAGGAATTACAAACCTAATGGATTCTGGGTCATTTTTTAAAGCCTCCAAGGACTCTGAACTGGATAAGGGAGGCCCACCAAGGATCTCATTTTGACTCTTTGGAGGGCTGGTCGCTTCTTGTGGTTGTGAGACACCACGTTCTGCAACTGGACTTTCCTTTGTTCCCGAAGACACTAATGGTTCTTCTTCACTTATTTCTTCAATAACCAATCCTCCTCTACCTGCCCGAAAGGAGAACTCAAGTTTAACACGGGGATATTTAAAAAAATATCCATGTGAAGCTAAAATATTGACAAGCATGAAATAACATACGTCTTGATGCACCACCTTCTTTGACCAATCTTTCTTCGACACCCCTAAAAGAAAAAATAAGTTCTTTAGAATCTAAGACCTATGTGCAGTAGAATTTCAACAGAAGATCTAAAAGGAAAAGGGAGAAGGGTAACCCTTCCAGACTTATGTTTACCATTTATTATATAAGTGTAAACAAGATTACCTTAAGACATCAGCAATAGTTTCATCATCAGGCGAGACTTCACGTGCTTTACTCAAGTCAGACACTGCTTCCTGTTAATGGTTCAAAACATAAGAAACTTGCAAGCTACTTTAACAGAGCGACCAATGAGAAAAGCCACAACATAGGAAAGTACTCACTTCTAACTGTCCCAGCTCTTTATAAGCTTGACCCCTACGATAAAGAGCTTTGATATTCTTGTCTTCATATGCCAAAACCTGCACCAGTCATGTACGGGTCAATCTTAAAGTTGAACTAACATAAAAACATGGCATCGGTTTAAGTTGAGGGTAGAATTTTTTTTAACATTTCATTGTCAAGAGTTAGACTTTGGGGCCTTCAATTTTATTCTTTTTATATTTCTGAGAATAACTAATTTTATGTGTGTGTATATATATATATATATATATATACATACATATATATTCTTTTTTTGATAACCAAGAGAACTGTGGCGCATGCTTTGAAACTTGGTGGTTAATGGGTCTAACCTCTACCATTCTCCACTAAAATACTAGGTTTTTGTTTGCGGCAGGATTCGAACCCGTTCCATGCGCCTAACATCACACACATCAAGTGATGTAATCTTACTACTAGACCAAGGCCCTGCGCGTTTAGTTCTGTAAATATGCAATCACATGTTTCTCTTAAGAAAGTGAAGATTTTTTGGAATATATCAGAACAGAAAAGTGGACATTCACTTCGTGACAGAGTAAACAACCCCCCAGCTCTTAGAAAACCAAAACGGAAACCCACACATTGATATTCAAATATATAATGAAGGAAGCACAATGGGAGACAGTATGCATACGTTCCCAACCATGTTATGCAAGAAAACAACATTAGTTAAAATCAATGAGCTTCAAATACAGGAAAGCATAAAGCACTATCAAACCCCATACCTCACTACCTTCCTTTACGCAGTCATCGTATTGTCCGGTTTTTAAGTAACACGACATCATGTTCAAGGAACAAGCCAATGAGATACTTCTGCCTTTTGAGGCAGGAATGCTTGACAGATTCTTCTTTGCCTGATAACACAAGGGCAAAAAATTGAATATAGAGACTTAATTTTGTGCAAATAAAAGGGCAAAGTGTAACTTACAAGGGAATATTTCTGCAAGGCCTCCTTAAACCTTCCCTGGCTGTGAAGCTCATTTCCCTGCCATTTGTACATAGAGATCCTCAAATAAGCTAGAGTGGAAATAACCAAAGCTTCCCTCAAGTACTTCATAGTCATTGTTAGTATTTACATCCAAAGGCATAAAAGCCAATTTTATTCCAGTATCACCGATTATAACATTGCATCCAAGACTAAAATCACAAGAACCATAGGTAATTATGCTACAAAGAGTAAGTTCAAGTAAACATATATACGAACTATTGTAAATCAGGTTAGATATGCAGCTTACAAGTTGTATACTATTGTTCTTTTATAAGGTACAATTCACAAGCTACACAAATTATTCATATCATGTAGAGATTAGAGAGAAAATTTTGCAAGGTAATCATCAAATTACATAGCCATAGATGACCGGAAGTCATATGCAATGGCACAGTTGTTTTAAAATATATTAGACAGTTCAAATTGGTTTGATATTACAGCTGATTAAAGATGTGTAATCCAGCTCACATGCTCTTATAAAAGTAACTGTTCTTATATTGATCATAAGAATGAACTCATTGATTTGTTGCTCTGGTTTACAGGTAAGTGCTTCCAGTAATTCTGTAATCTACTATGTAAGAGAATAAGCCGCTTTTTTTTTTGAAGAGGTAAGAGAATAAGTCTTGTACCATATCAGAAGGAAAAGAGGAACAGAAACTATCACTTCTTAACCAGTTATTGATGTGTTAAATAGGATACATTCTCTAAAAAACCCACAAAAACAGACCTGGACCATAATATCTCAGTAGAACAAAGTGTGCAGCAAAAGCTATACCCAGTTGAAACTTAATGAGTGCAAAATTGGAATAAGCTAGCATCTATCTGAACATCACAGAATAACGTACCTGCTTCTTCAGCAACTCAGCTCCGCTTAGTTCATATTTAACCTGCGCATCCATTTGGGCACGCATTGCTGCCAGTTCTTCAGGTGATGCATTAGCCATTTTCTTACCAATCTCAGCCATGTCCTCTGGACGGGTGTGCTTCAACTGTTCTGCAGCAACCTTAAAGTCATCTGGCCTCATGTTTTTCATGCCTTCCGAGGCCATTCTAATTAACTCAGGATTAGACATCATCTGTATATCAGCAGCGTGTCAGAGTCAGTCCAAGTTAAATTTGAATTGAAAACTGATATAATGCCAATCTGACAAATCCCTGGTGATCAGGAGCAACCACACGGGAAATTTGACCCACAATACTCTACTAGTCCCAACTTATTTCATTGCTAAAATTTTGCTCTTACTCCAGTCCTTGCGCTTAGATCACATGGCGCATGGATTGAACGTGCGACCTAAGTCACAAGTCCCCCTCAACCGTTGGCAGTTGAGCTAAGCCCTAGGCCCATCACATGTTTCACTCTTACCACTAGACCAAAACAACGGGACTATAAGGAGCAATTGTATAAACTAATACCATAACTAACAAACAGATCACATAACCAATCATCAATTATCATCCCCTAATGACCAATTAGATAGGAATAAACGTAAACTTATTGATACAAGCAATTAAGCAATTCAAATATGCACATATATACAAATAATTAAAAAAAATAAAGAAACCTGTTGTTGCATCCGAGCTAAATCAGCAGGAGACATACGACTCATCTGCTCCTGAGCCATTCTCATCAATTCCGGATCCATCATTCCGTTAAACATTTCTCTAATTTGATTTCCCCTTTAATTCTAAATTCTAAATTAGGCGAAATTGGATAGTTTTGTCGAAATTGTTTCAACGTTTATACAACAGAAATATATAATTTATGTATGATAGCGATCTTGTGATGCAGAAGAATGGTCGTAATTGGGTTGATAATTTGGACGCCTACCAAAAGAGAATCGTAATAAGAAGGATCTCCCAATTTTTGTTTTTATTTTTTACTTAAGAGGAAGGGAAAGTGGGGGCCCCTCTAATATTTATTTGTGACGTTCTACACCATTTACTCTATCCATTATAAAACTACTCAATAGGGGTTGATGTTAGCCCCTTAGACAAGTCGGTTTATGAGCGGGCATAGCTTTGGCGGGAATTTGGGATATTGCTCCTCGTCATGGGCAAGATACAGGCAAGCAAACAACATGATGGAAATTGTTTGTGCAAGCGCATGTTAAAAGTGACTTGAAGAAGGCAAGACACGAGTGGACAGCTTGACAAATGTTTGTGGCCTAGTGTCAAGAGTGTGCTATGATGGCACGAGGCAGCTTATGGGCAGCAACTATGCCAGGCAACGGACAAATGACTTAGCGAGCAAAGGGGCGTCATGACTTAGTGTCGTGATGCCAAGACAAATGTTGGCATAGGCATGGGCAAAGAGTGGTACATGGGACTTGGCCAAAAATAGGGCGCAACGGCTTAACAACATGGGCAAACAACTGCCTAGCATAGGCAGCAGGCTGGGCATGGTGCAGCGCACATAGGCAAGCAATTACGGGCAATTAAGCGCCTAAAACGTAAGCTGATGTGGGCAAAACGTGGCCTAAGTGGCCCTGCCAAGTGTAAAATCGTCCCTATCCAGATGTAACTGCCTTGGAGCATATTCCCCTTTGTAATTAAGTCATGTTGTATTGCCATTTTAATACTTGGACAAAAATTACATAATTTTCTAGGGAGAAAACGAAATCAGCCTTAATGACTCTTTGTAATTGGGATACTTTGTATTATTGAGTTTGATATAGAGATTTGGAAAATGGTTTCACGTATATGCTTGTCTCTTTACTTATTACTTTAAGTTCACATTATGTGAATCTTTATTTAAATGAATTTAATCTTCTGCTCATAAACATAAACAAATTGCTGACTATATTTTTCTAAGTATCAACAACCCTAATATTTTTCTAAGTGTTAGCACAGGCTGAAGCCTGGCTTGGTGCTAAGCTGTCGTACGGGACAAACTTCGGCGGGTTTGAACTCTTAAAAATCGCCCCGTGACAACTGGTATCAGAGCATAAATGGATTTGGTTCTTGGCTTAGAGAAACATGGTTGCTGGTGGTAGCAATGCAGATGTAAGGTAACGTTTGGCTAAACTTGAGGCGCTGGTTTGTCTGATTGAAGATGTGGTGGATTTGGTCTAACCCAAATCTCATGTCTTAAGTCTCATTATGAACGTCTTGAGGCGAAAACCAAGCGTTAAAGGTTGTTGCTGCAACAGAAATGGAGCGATTGACTAAAGACAACGAGAATCTAAGTTTGGAAGTTGTTGTTCTTCGTAGGGTTGTTGGGACGAACGTTCAATAGGGTGATGATCGTTCAAAGGTGAAGATCCCAGAACCTAAGGCATTTGAGGGAACAAGAAGTGTAGTAGTGCTTGAAAACTTTCTTTGGGACATGGAGCAATATTTTCGAGGCAGCCCATGTCAAAGATGAAGAGAAAGTGAACATAACTACAGTACTTGTTGGGTGATGCAAAACTATAGCGGCACACTCGTGTGGCTGATGATGTAAGTACGAATAGGCTTAACATTGACTCTTGGGAACGACTTAATAAGGAATTGAAGGGCTATTTCTTGCCTAGTAAATAGTTTTGGATTACTAGGGACAAACTGAAATGGTTGAAACAAATCGGTTCTTTGAGGGATTATGTCAAAGAATTCTCCTCTTTGATCTTGAGTATAAGCAACATGTCGGAGGAAGATAAATTACACAATTACATGTTTGGGCTGCAAGGGTGGGCTTAAATGGAACGAAAGAGGCCGAATGTCAAAGACCTCCCTAATGCCACAACGGCTGCCGATGCATTCGGTAACTTTAGGCATGAGGATGCTTAACCTTCCGCTCCTAAATATATAAATGGGAATGGTGACAAATATAAAGAGTGGAGGCATGCTGATAAGGGCAATGGAACGAGTGAGAGAAATGGCAAAGCAAAGGCCGCAGGTGATTCTACTAAGTCTGAGGAGCAAGAGAACAGATCTCGTGACTGCATAGGGTGGTGGACTGCCCGAAAAAGGCGAAGCTAAATGCTCTTCTTTCAAAAGATGATGAGCAAAATGAAGAAAAAGAAGACGAGCAGATTGATGCGGCCTTCATCAATCCTTTGCAATTGTTAAACATTGTTAAACTTGGTTCGACGAGGGCGTCGAATTCAAGTAGTAGTATGGTTTGTTAGCCCCTTAGGCATGCCGTTTTATGAGCAAGCATGACCTTGGCGAGGATTTGGGGTGTTTCTCCTCGTCATAGGCAAAATACGGGTAAAGAATCAACATGATGGCAATTTTTAGTGCAAGTGTATGTTAAAAGTGACTTGATGAGTGGGCACCTTGGCAAGAATTTGTGGTGCGACGACTTGGAAACCTAGTGCCAAGAGTGTGCTATGATGGCATGAGGCAACTTGTGGGTGGTAAGTACGCGGGGCAGCGGAAAAATGACTTAGCGAGCAAATAGGAGTCATGACTTGGTGTCGTGATGCCAAGGCAAGTGTTGGCATAGGCATGGGCGCAGAGTGACGCATGGGGCTTTGCCAAAAATAGGGTGCAGCAGCTGAACGACATGGGAAAATGACTGCCTATAGGCAGCAGGCCCGGACATGTGCAGCGCACATGGGCAAGCAGTTACGGGCAGTTGAGACTTAAGCCAAGTGTAAAATCGTCCCTATCCAAAAGTAACCGCCTTAGAGCAGATTCCCCTTTGTATTTAAGTCATTGTATTGCCATTTTAATCTCAAATCTCTCATAAACTAGCCTCAACTAGTTTTTGAAAATGTGAAATTCTATTTTTCAAATAATATTTGCCGCTAGAGCATGGTCATTAGTAGTGAAACTAAAATCATATGTTACTTTTTAATACGATATATATATATATATATATATATATATATATATATATATATATATATATATATATATATATATATATATATATATATATATATATATACTAGGTATTGGTTAGTGCACGGGCCCAACAATCTTATATATGTTATTTCTGGTAATTCTGATAGTTCTACTATATAAGATGTACGACAAACAGTATGTTAGAGGTAACACAAGCTGACCAATGATAAGATATGAAAGATTAATCGCGCTCATGAATGATTTCTTACGTTTTTTTAGCAACACCGTGTTTGAAATGGTTTAATGTGAAATAATAGAGCATAACCATTGCATTGGCAATTCATCGCATCACTTGAGTAAGAAAATTGTTGCTAACAATATTACTATTGTTTATTTGTTTGTTATGATAAGTAAGGCAAGGACAGGAGTCATCAATTTGAACTCAACAATTGAATGTTGATACAGATTGAGTTGTGTCAATTTTATTGTTGCTGCACCAAACTGTGATATACAATTGAATTTGTTATCAAGGATAAATTAAATTACGCCAAAGAAAGAATCAACTTCAAAATAGTGGAAGAAGGGTATACATTTAAGCACAACAATTTTCCTCCCTTATTCATTACTTCCACACATAAAAGCACGAATATTCTTAAACATAAGTATACAATTAGCTTTACTTACAATAGATAATTAATGCCAATAAATACTCCGTCCATCTTAATTTATGTGACATTTTTATTTTTTGTCTGTCCTAAAAAGAATGACACAATTACTTATTTGACAATTAATTAATAATATTATGTCTATTCAATCTTTGTTGAGCACACTTACCTTGAAAGTTATCAACAACTTTTTAATTACTATAATCTCTTTTGCTTTTTTGTACATCTTACAAAAAAAAATTTAAAAATTTACAATATCAATCTTTATTTCTTAAACTTTGTGTAAAGTTAAAGTACGCCATATAAATTAGAACATCCGGAGTATCTCCTTTAGAATACATTCTATCCTTTGGAATACTTTTACCAGTCCTAGAAGGCTACCTCACATGCGGAAAGAAGGAGAACGCATTTAGTATGGCTTTGAATTCGTCTGATTTGCAGAAAATGCTGGATGGAAAATTGCATTTTCAAAGATCTGACAAACTCTTCGTAGGCTTTTGAAACAATCCATAGCTATATTGAAACTTCATAGTGGCAAAGAATTGGAGACGGAAAAAAAAAAAAAAAAAAAAAAGGAGTACAATCTATCTAACAATAATAAAGTGGAGTAAAAAAAATGAAAAAAAAAAAAGATTCTGGAAGATACCACTTATGTGCAGTGAAATGAAAAGCAAAATCAAAAGATTAGCTTTGGGAGTTGCAAAAAACAAAAATGATTTTAATTGAAATGAAAAGCAAAACTGAAAAAATAGCTTTGGGAGTTGCGAAAAACAAAAATAATTTTAAGTGAAATTACCATTCTAGCCATGGTCGACTACCATGACATTTCTATATAGTAAAATATAATAAATATGTAAATTAAGTGAGTGTTCCCTGGTTCGATAAACGCTACTTAGTTCCGTTATCCTATGCATTGCCCGTGCCAGCACGGGCCCAACGTTATAAAAATAGTTAACCAACACGGGTATAATATTATAGAGATAGTTAAGCAAACCTGTATAATATATTGGGTACAATTGCAGTGCTTCGGTGAACATTTGGTAAGCTGAAACATGATTGAATCTCTAGTACATACAAACTTTATGTATTGTGCATAGTGAACCAAACTTTACATGATGTCCAAGAGTTTATAAAAAAAAAAAAAAGTATCTAGTATCCACTTATGGATGTTCATCTGTTTGATGTACCGGCATTCTTTAGTATATGATGCATTAATTTTGAAGAATGTCAATCAAGCTCTGTTGTTATCAACCTCATTTGTGCAATCTCATATACAAATAATAGGACATGTTGCTTGACAAAGCCAAAATAGAAAATATTAGCCAGTATGAATATACGAAAAAGTAAGAAATATCAAAGCATTTAAATAAACAAAAGGAGTCAAAAATTAGTTCGGATGAAACTCACGATAAATGCCCTGCAGCCAAGAGCTTAACAAAAACCTGGACCCCAGAACAAAATTATAAGACGGCCAAACAAAGTATCATATAAATAATATCAAGAGTGCTTTCCCTAAGTTTTTATCCTCCCTTTACCTCGAATTAGGAAGGCAATAAAATCTTGAAATCAAACAGAAATTTTTCTTTCAGGACTTAAAATTTTCGAAGCACCATTTAACATTATCGATGAGATATAAACTAAATTTCAATCAAATAATGGTTTGTCAACATCAATTTTGATCAAGACAAATTCTGCCACATTCAAATATTAAGATGTCTGATGTACTAATACTCTTTTTCTTGTATGTAAACTTTGGTCTTTGTATCTAAATACTGAAGGCATGGAATGTTGCAGTGTACCCACAATCATAATAATAAGCATTACGTAATATCTTAAATTTCGGGCTGAATTTCAAGCATCATATAAGGACTTCTATTCAAGTTCAGATGGGTAGAGGTTTGTATGCATCAGGGGAAAGTTAAAACCTGCCAATACTAAACATTTAGAAAACAATGCTAACTCCATTGTTGCAATAGATTTTTTTTTTAAAGGAAAGTTGAATACAAACTCATAGAAACAAATAGAGAAGTACAATGCATCAATTTCAAGCATGATTATTCCACTATGTATGCATCAAAAGGTAAAAATTACCTTTTAATTGGAAATCACGTCCAAATATGATTAAAGAGCAGAAACAAAAATAACACATGAATCCTTCATCATCGAACATTATGCAGTAGAGATGTGTTGCTTGTACAATGGCGACAACATGACTAAAATAGCACAATTAGTACAATTGAATCATTTTACTGAGCTAGTATTGTAATTGAGCACAAACACATTACACTGTACTTGTATTTCTTCACGTGCGTTGTCTCTCTTTATGTATTGCTTGATGATTAATGGATGAAGAAGATTGGAAGAATATCAGCAGCTACCCATTTGGGATCATAAAGTGCTCCTTCCTAACAATTTAGAAACGATCCGAGGAGACAGTAGGAATTTCTTCTATAATCTTAAAAAAGAGAAAGAAGATCCCTACTTCATTGTTGCTAGGCTTCAGAACTTACCTTAGCAACTCTTATTCCCACATGGTTCTGCGCAAAAATAAATATAGAAAAGTCCTTGATGGCTACAGTAAAAAAAATATTACCAAATAAATACATGTAAACTTTCCTGTTCTGCTCAATAAGCAGTAATAATGGTAACTGTACATGGTAACTGTACATGTTTTTCTGCTATAATTATTATTTAGCTGTCACAAACCCATGCAAGGCAAAACGCTCGAGAAAAAGAGAACCTAATTTTATCAAATAGTAGTTATACATTTGAAATACTTATCCAAGCTTTTTATGAATAACAGTTGATGAAGCTGGCCATATACCGGGGAAGATTCTTGAGAAGCACTGTCATGTTTGTCTGAATAATAATCTAGATAATGAAACTCATCAGGTATGAAATCAACTTGTATCAACCAAAATAACATGATAGGAATTGAACACTTATTACTCATTTTAAATGAACACAACCTTTCATGACTCTAAAACTAAGGAAACCAAGAAAAAAGTAGAGCTAGAGAGTACTTTAATAAGCAAAAAAGATATTTAATAAACCAATAGCATTACACTATTGGATATTACAACATAAAAGGTTTCATTGGCAAGAAAAAATTTATTAGCTACCTGTAATATTAATCTAATATATAAAAAAACAGAGAACAAAACTTTGTATATCAAGTCTCTGTTCAGTGAAGCTAACACCAACAAGCAATGGAAATAGTTTTAGATAAAAATATTAGAAACCAAAGCAAGGTAAGTAGTTTTGATGTAAAGGGAATTGCCATTACACCTTTTGTCCATTCATGTAAGGTTCAACATTACCAATCTAAATTTTCCAAAAAATAATGAAAAGAGAACTTAACTAAAAAAATTTATATGCCGCACATATATATCACTTGTTTCAATGGTAACATAAATAGAAACACAAGTGCTTAGGAAATGCAACTCCTGTAATACAACAAATCGTTAAAAACTTTCACATGAATGTTCAATCATGCCAACAAATATTCATATTTGAGCTAACTGCATAGTCTTCAGAAGTTATGATACTCAACTATACCATTTCCATTTGAGAACCGAGCACTATGGTAATTTTTTATTTTCTTGTTAATTGGTCATTATTGGAAATCATAAAACAATTAAATTTTTCGGTGAAGCAGAGATCAATGATTTCATTATATCAGCAATATAGCTTCTTCGAGAAAAAAAAAACGCTTAGAGCAATACCAGGAAAGCAATAGGGTGAGTTTCACTATAAAGATGCCTAAATCAGAATCAAGTGCAAAAAATCAAAATAAAAATTGAAATCAAATAATCATTTACCCCTAAGTCTCCTCTAAAACAAACAGAGAAAAGGGAAGAAATCAAAGAATCTACCTGAATAAGCAAACAAAGAAACATGAAAAGGTAAAAAGAATATAAAAAACGCAAACATTTTGAAATGAGACAAAAATTTAAATTCAGTAATGATAATCGAAACAAAGGAATAAATGTCAAAGAACATTAAAGAGAGAGTTAAACCGACCAATAATGATAATAGCTCAGAATTTAAGCATGAAATTCGGATACCCTGAAGAGAACCCTGAAAAAGATTAGGATAAAAATGGAGAGAAAAGCTAACCTGATATTGCATTACTCGGATGATAAGATGAAGAGAACTCATCAAAGAGTATGAATTGACAAAGAGATGGATGTCTTTCATCAGTTCTCTTGATGTTGGAATTAGAGAGAATGAACTGAGGTTTCTAGAATTCGGCGTGTATTGAACAATCAGTGAATATCTACAACACTTTTATTGTGAAATGACAGATTTGCCCTCGGACGACCATTATGGCTCTTTTATATATATATATATATATATAAAGTAACATATGATTTTAACATATGTATGTATATAGTGCTGCGAAAGCTATACCTAGTGCTTATGTGCCAGAATCAAGTGGTAAAAAAGCTTCAAGATTCAAGCGCAAAAATGACTGGAAGAAAGGCGGAAAGGGCAAGGAGGCTAGTGAGGGACCCTCAAAGAAAAGAAACAAACCGAACACCAAGAAGGAAAAATGATTCTTTAAAAAGAAAGACAAGAGCAAGACGAAATGCTACAACTGTCAAATGCCGGGACACTTTGCTCGTGAATGCACTGAGCCGAAAAAGATAGCATTTCAAAATGCATCTCTAAGTGCTACATTTGTTTCTAGCACAATTTTATTAACTGAATCTTATCTTGTGTGTATTGTACACTTAGGGGTCACCGACCATGAGACCCGTGATCGAGAAGCGTTTGTGGAGTATCGTCGCATTCCATCTGGATCAAGGTGGATATATGTAGGAAATAATGCGAAGGTTGAAGTCAAAGGTCTTGGCACTTGCAGGATTGACTTGCGTGGTGGCGGTACTTTGATGTTGCATGACATCCTATATGCTCCTGAAATAATATACGTGTCTGTTATTCTTAGTTTAGGTTTCTTTTTGAACTGTAGTCGCAATATTGTGAGAATTACTCTAGACAATGTCTTTTATGGTTTTGGACATCTTTATGATGGTTTCTTTGAGTTAAGTTGTAATCATTCTATTTATGACTATTATGTGGGTCGTTTGTATTATGGCATGCTCTTCTAATAATAGAGATGTTGATATTATTACATGGCATACTAGATTAGGGTACATTGGGCAAGATCGAATGAATAGATTGGTTAAGGAAGGACATTTGAGTTCTTTTTCGATAATTGAAATTCCAACTTGTGAACAATGTCTTTCCGGCAAGATTACACGTAAACCTTTTGGGAAGGCTAAAAGAACTGACTTTCCAATGCAATTAATCCATTCTGAGATCTGTGGTCCAATGAACGTGAAGGTAAGATCTGGTGCCTTGTATTTCATTACGTTTATTAACGATTTCACGCATTTTGGTTATGTTTATTTGATTTTTTATAAATCCGAAGCACTTGAGTACTTCAAACAATACATGAATGAAGTTGAGAGTCAATTAGACATGACTATAAAAACTTTAAGAACTGATAGAAGGCATGAATATCTATCAAGACAATTTAATGAATTGTATTGTGAAAAAGGCATCACCAGATAATTAGCTATTCCTTATGTACCTCAACAAAATGGTGTAGCAGAAAAGAGGAATAGAACTCTATTGGACATGATAAGGTCCATGATGGCGCAAGCTAATTTACCTATCTCCTTTTGGGGAGATGCGTTATTAACTGCGGTCTATATATTGAATAGAGTGCCTTCTAAGTCAGTTCCTTCCACTCCTTATGAGCTATGGACCGGTCAGAAACCAAACTTGAATTATTTACGACCTTGGAGTTGTGCTGCATTTATAAAAGATTATTTTAACAAGTTCGGTAAACTGGGTCCAAAAGGCAAGAAATGTATCTTTCTAAGATACTCATAACACTCCAAAGGGTACGTGTTAATTGGTGAATTGGAGGATGGAAGTGTTACTGAAATTGAATCACGAGATGTTGCTTTTTTAGAAAATGATTTTCTTAAAAAGGGTGAAGTGAAGAATGAAGAACCTCTTTATGAAATGTTGAACTCAGATAGTCAGCAAATATCTTCTGACATATTTGATGATCTAATTAACCATGAGTATTGTGCTGATCCAAGTGGGAGCTTTCCAATGCAAGATCCTTCTCGTGAATCTGAGGCTCAACAGAGAAATAGTACAAGGAAAGGTGTACCTAAACGTACTTATAACATTGAGGATTATGTTTTCTTGGTATCGGCATCGGAAGTGAATGAGCCAAATTTCGTTGTTGAGACTTTATCGAGCCCTGAAAAGGATTAGTAGATGAAAATAATGAAAGAAGAGTTAGAGTCCATGAGAACCAACAGAGTCTGGGACTTAGTTGATCTTCCGCCTGAGCGTAAAGTAATTAAGAATAAATGGATTCTGAAAATTAAACGTAAAACGAATGGATCAATAGAAAGATACAAGGCACGACTAGTAGCAAAAGGCTTTATTCAGCAAGCAGGAATTGATTATGAGGATACTTTTTCGCCAGTTGTGAAGTTTACCTCAATCCGCTTACTTTTAGCTATTGTTGCGCGTTTCGATTTATAATTATACCAAATGGATGTAACAACCTGTAGGTTTCATCGTTAAAGGCCAAGAAAATAAGGTCTGTAAATTAAAAAGATCTATTTAAGGTCTGAAGAAAATTGGATCAGGTCACCCATGTGGGTCAACCCGGATCCATTCTAAAAAGTAGTTAAATATATAATTAGTTATATATTTAATATTTATAATTATTGAATAAATAAGAAAAAAGAAAAAAAACACAACGTTTAGAAAAGAGACCTAAACGTTGTCTGACTGCAAATAAAAGGAACCGTTCCTTTCACTGAATAGATACTTTTTCTTACTGCAAAAAATCAGTTTCTTCCTTCTTCTTTTTCTCTCAATTCCAAAAGCTCCTGTGTGTTTTTCATTGAAGATACTTCACCAAAAACAACAGGAACAAATCGTCTGTACAAGGTACGATTTTAGACTGAGGATATTTGATACAATTCGTGTTAATTTACATATGATTGTGTTATTGATTAGTGAAACGAATACGGTTGCCCTGTGAACTTTATGTTATAGAATTGTTCTTCATTGATATCAGAGCCAGTGCTATTTGTTTCCTAGTCTTATTTCATTGATTGTGGTTACAAGTTATTTGCTTTCTAGACAATTGAAAATTCGTACCACCGAGTTTTGAGTCATATACTGAATCTGCTACATAATCATTTAATAGTAGTGGTCCATGCTACTTGTAGAAGTTTTGAATCAATGTCAAAGCCTTAAATATGACACTGCCAAAATATTTTTTTTATTTGGCAATATGTTTTTTTAAAGCCTCTAAAGACCTCCATGATTGTAATATTTATAGTGTGCATGGAACTCGGTCTCACTGTAGTTTCTTTCATTAGTTCAGTTGTAACTAAGTAGACAAATCTGTCATTATAAAAGTTTTGTTTCATAGTATTTGCAATGTGGACTTGGTTCCTTTGAGGCTGTGAACATATAATTAGTACACATAGTGACTTTATATCTCTTTTAGATGTGTGTTTCTTTATATGTTTGGTTAAGGGTGTATTATTAGATATAATTTTCAAAAGATGTTCAGGAAATTATTAAAAAAAAAAAAAAATCCAGCATTGGCCAGTTGGTTTATGAAGCAGATTGAATTGAGAGTATATATTACTTCGTTAAATCTTTTTGTACTGCTATCACGTGGTTTTGTGATAAAGTCAAAAGTTGTTATTTGTATTTTTTCTGCCAATGAATATTTTTTTTTAAGCGAATAGTTTTCTTTCCATCAATCATATTCTGTCTTATTCTAAAGCACATGGATACTACATCCTTATTTTTCCCGTAAAAGACCATAATCTTATACTCTTTGTTAAAGTACAAAGTTTTTTGAAATTTCTCTTTAGTTAAGATAAGAAATATGTAAGATGACAAAAAGTTCCAATTTTGTTTTTTCCTCTTTTTGGGGCTATAGAACTAGTGGCAGGGAGGCATAGTAATGTGTCTAATGTGATCCTATGGTTTTAAACCAATGTGGCTTATCTATGTCAGTGAACTTTTTTCTTAAAATAAATAGTTCCGTTTTTCTAAGTCAAGTTCCTTTTTCTATCCCAAGCATATGAATAAGAGAAGTTTGGTTGTCAGACCGCTAGGTACTAAGGCAGACCTTCTAATACTTTGGCAAAATATTGTCACTTACTGGATATAGATACATTTTTTTCTTCATAAACTACCATATAAAGTTTTACCTAAAACTTTATTGTGCGTCCTTCTTTAATATACATGTGTATATTTTATGGCAACTCCTAATTTTTTCTGTATGTGTTACAGAAAATCATGACATGCCTAAGAAGGACGCCTATACGAGTTCGCACTGAGAGTCAGAGGAGAAGAGTGAAAGATATGATTGATATTTTAGCCAAATCTCCTCTAGCACCTAATACTAGAGAAGAAGATCTAGTATGCTTTGTGGAACATCTTATATTGGTTAACAAGTTAATCCAACAGACCGTGTGGTTTGGTGGTTTGTTAATGGATGAGGAAAAATATAAGGCATTACAATCAACCCTGTCATTTAATGAGTTCCATAGAGACATGCTTGATAAATCTTGGAAAGAGATTCAAAACAAATTGGCTGGATCTTTCATGTTGGTCGGACCTTATAGAATGTTAGTTCAGGATATTATGCAAAAATTGTATAACGACATTGACATAAATATCCAGAAGACTGTGTGTCATTCTATTGGACTACCTATAAGAGATAAAAATAGGTCGAATTTAGTTCGACCAGTAGTTCCGAGAGCGGTTTTTCTATTGCCACCTGATTTGTACATGGCTCTTATTAAATCTATCTCAGTCCATGCGAAAGCATTTAAGTATAGGTCTGCTTAGTATTAGTAGTTGTCTATGTGTTGTAGTATTTGCATAAGTATGTACAATTTTTTTTGACTTTAATTTAGTGTCTATGTTGATTGTTATTGTATAAGTTGAATATTTCTATATTTGTTATAGAACTTGTTCCTTGTTTATTTTGTCTTGAATTTAAGTTATTTTAAGACAATGTATTCCTTGCACAGTTAATTATATTGAATTTACTACATGTTATTTTTTAGATGATGATCGGGAACTTAGTGGACTTTCGATTCTAAATCTAATGTAGAATAAATATTTATATAGTTAATTATTTTAAGGAATAATATGTATATGAATTTAGGCTTAAATTATGTATTTAGTTGTCTCACTTTAGTTTTATACTTGTTTTGAATATCAGTATGTCAACTGCTACTAAGAACATTGTCGCCGAGCTTAATAAAGGCGATAAGCTAAATGGCGACAATTATGAAATATGGAGTATGAAAATCCAGTATGTCTTGGAAGAGCAAGAGGCTCTCGAGGCTCTTAATGTCTTTCTGACGCCTCCTGAAGAAGGCAACACTGAACAACATATGAGAGACCATCAGGCTTATCAGGCTTGGAGAAAGAAGAACTCTCTCGCTCATATTACACTACTTAGTAGTATGGATAATGATATAATGAGAGAGTTCCGTGAGTATGACAATGCTAAGGACATGTGGTCTGCATTGAAAGAAAAATTTGGTCACACTTCAGTTGCTAAGTTGAGGGCACTTACTATTAAGTTTGATACTTATAAGAAACGCCCTGATCATACTATGTGTAAGCATCTTCGTCATATGTCGAATATGGTGAATGAACTAAAGGATGTTGGGCATGTATTGACTGAGGAGCAACTCCAGGCGGTAATTCGTTCCTTACCTCAAAACTGGGAAAATATGAAAATGCACCTGACCCACAACGTTAGCATCAAAACAATGGAAGATGCTAAGCGTCATTTGGAACTCGAGGAAGAGCGCCTCGGGGTGGACAAAGCTACTACAAGTGCGTATGTGGCAAGTTCTGGTCCAAAACGTGGACAAGGCAAAAAACGCAAGTATGGTGGGTTTTCTCAAAAGAAGGGGAAAGGACAAGCCTCTAAGAAACCTAAGACTAACCATCAAGGAAAGAAAGATGGTTCTTTTCAAAAGAAGAAAGTGGACATGGCTAAGCAAAAGTGCTACAACTGTGAGAACAAAGGACATTATGCTCGTGATTGCCCGAGCCTAAAAAGGTATATGACCTTATTCCAAATTTATATAGTGATGTAAATGTTTCTTGTTCTGCTTATCTAACTGAATCTCATCCTATGTGGATTGTAGACTCGGGAGCCACCGGCCATATAGCGAAGGATAGAGACGCCTTCGTGGAATTTCGACAAATTTCACATGGAGCAAGATGGATTTATATAGAAAATAACTCCAAAGTGGAAGTTAAAGGGATTGGTACTTGCAAGCTTGATATGCGTGGTGGCTGAACTCTATTTCTACATGATGTATTATTTGCCCCGTCAATTCGCCGAAATTTGGTCTCAGTTACTATGTTGATTAGTTTAGGATTTCATCTAGTCTTTCATGAACAAGGTCTTGATTTGTATTTGGCCAAGACAAAATATGGCACTGGTTATTTCTATTATGGTTTTATTGTATTGGATATTGTTCCTACTTTTAATAATAATAATAATAATAATAATAATAATAATAATATTAGTTTTTCCTTATTTACGTCTACTTCCAATTATGAAAATGATGTAAATACGTGGCATGCTAGGCTTGGCCATATTGGTCAACAAAGAATGAATCGCGTAGCCAAAGAAGGTCTTCTTGGCACTTTAGACAAAATTGATATGTCTACTTGTGAATTTTGCCTAGCTGGAAAAACTGCTAGAAAACCATTTGGAAAAAGTACTAGAGCCGATACTCCATTGCAATTAGTCCATTCTGACATCTGTGGTCCAATGAATGTAAGGGCAAGACATGGTGCTATTTATTTCATCACGTTTATCGATGATTTTACTCGATTCGGTTTTGTCTATTTGATTTCTCATAAATCTGAGGCTTTAAGTTGCTTCATTAAGTTTATGAACTTAGTTGAGAATCAATTAGACAGAAAAATCAAGGCTTTAAGAACCGATCGAGGAAGAGAATATTTGTCTGAGTTCAAACAATTATGTGATGAAAAGGGAATTCAAAGACAGTTGACTATTCCCTACACTCCACAACAAAATGGTGTTGCGGAACGACGTAATAGAACCTTGTTGGAAATGGTTAGGTCTATGATGGCACAAGCAAAATTGCCCATCACCTTTTGGGGTGATGCTTTGCTTACTGCTGCATATGTACTTAACCGTGTCCCTTCTAAATCAGTTACATCTACTCCATACGATTTATGGACTAATCGAAAACCTGATTTGAGTATTATGAAGCCTTGGGGTTGTGCAGCATTTATCCATAATCCTTCTTCCCGACATGGAAAATTAGGTCCAAGGGGAAGAAAGTGTATCTTTATACGATACTCCGAACAATCTAAGGGTTATGTGTTCATAGGTGAACAAGATAATGACACGGTAACTGAAACTGAATCACGTGATGTTACATTCTTAGAGAATGATTTTCCTAAGCAGGGGGAGATAGGTCAGGACTTGTCTCTCTTCGAAACTGCGGACCAGACCGCTTCCGCTATAGATACACAAATGGAATTAGATGGTATTGACCATGGTGATGATGAACTTGTTCCAATTGCCATCGATATATCATTCAAACTAAATCCATTTAATGATGCTGGTCCCAGTGGGAGTAATTCATCGATTGATAAATCAATTTGTCAATCTCAAGCTCGACGAACGAGTCGTCCGGACGTTCCCCGTCGTCGATTTGAGATCGAATGGGAAGCATTTATGGTTACTCCACACGATGAAGAAGAGCCAAGGAATGTAAATGAGGCTCTTACTTGCCCCGCTAAGGATAAATGGTTAAAAGCAATGGAGGAAGAAATGGAGACAATGAAATCAAACCAAGTATGGGAGTTGGTTGATCTACCTATGGGCCGAAAAGCTATCGGGAATATGTGGGTTCTCAAGATCAAGCGCAAGGCCGATAGTAGTATTGAGAGATACAAAGCTCGCCTAGTAGCTAAGGGGTATACACAACAAGAAGGAATTGATTATGAGGAAACATTTTCGCCTGTTGTCCGTTTTACTTCAATAAGGCTAATTTTGTCAATATTGGCTAGTTTGGATCTTGAATTACATCAAATGGATGTTAAAACTGCATTTCTCAATGGAGAACTGGAAGAAGAAATCTATATGGCACAACCTGTAGGTTTCGTGAAAAATAGCCAAGAGCATAAAGTATGCAGACTTCGTAGGTCAATTTATGGTCTTAAAAAATCTTCTAGACAATGGTATTTACGTTTCCATAATGCAATCATATCATACGATTTCATTATGATTCATGAAGACCATTGTGTGTACATCAAAAGGTCCAAAGATAAGTTTGTGATCTTATCATTGTATGTAGACGACATACTTATAACTGCAAGTGACTTTAAGTATATGAAAGAAGTGAAAGAGTGGTTATCATCAACATTTGAGATAAAAGATATAGGTGAAGCCTCGTACATTCTTGGAGTTAAGATTTCAAGAGATCATTCAAAGAGATTGTTGCTCTTTCACAAGAGCCTTACATCAAGAAGGTTCTTGAACGATTTAATATGCAGGACTGCAGACCCATAAACACTCATGTTTCTAAGGCTGAAGCTTTAAGTCGGAGGATGTGTCCTCAGACTCCACAAGAGATGGAACAAATGAGAAGGATTCATTATGCCAATGCAATCGGTTGTCTTATGTACGCTATGATGTGTACTAGACCTGATATCTGTTTTGTTGTTGGGTTAGTTAGCAGATATCAGTCTAACCCAGGACAACAACACTGGAAAGCAGTTAAAAGGATACTACGGTATCTTAAAAGCACAGTTGACTACTCCTTGTGTTACCAAGGTGATGATCTGCAGCTAAGAGGCTACACTGATGCTGATTGGGGAGGAGATTTAGATGAGAGAAAATCAACCTCTGGATATGTAATCTTGTTGAACAATGGCGCCATATCATGGAGCAGCAAGAAGCAATCATGCATAGCTTTATCTACAATGAAAGCTGAATTTGTAGCACTTTCAGCCGCTGTGCAAGAATCTGTTTGGCTTAAATGTTTTCTAGTACACTTGGGTGTGTATGACAACGTTGTTGAACCAGTAACCATCAATTGCGATAGTCAAGCTGCAATAGCCTACACAAAGGATCCCAAGTACCATGGCAAGACTAAACATATTGATATTAAGTATAATTTTGTTAGAGACTTGGTAGTACATAAAGAAGTGAATGTGAAATACATATCTACGCATCATATGGTAGCAGATCCCTTAACGAAACCCATAGCATGTGATGCTTATGAGAGACATGTGAAGTCGTTGGGGTTGCGTAGGTGCTAATGTATTTTTTGTTTTTATTTTCCAATTCATGTTCATGTAAAAACTACATCATTTTGAAGTTAATGATAGTTGAAGCCTAATTATCCATATTTGTTGGTTCATATACATATAATTATTATTTTATATTTGGAACATAAAAGTCGAGTATAAGAAGTATGTCGGACAGATAAAAGACTGGCCTATTCACACAGGCAATCGCCTCTATTATCTAAGTGACTAATAGGATGAGACAATTATAAACTTATTATTATCAGAAGTGATAATAATAGAGAGCGAAAAGTTTATAATGTAAATGTCGTTTCTTTAAATATTTAATCAAGTGTGATTAAAAGTGATAGTCTGCTTTGATTGCCAGATGTGAGTTCTGCTGTTAGCAAGTTGAATGAGTAGATTTGCGAACTCAAAGTTAGACATAGGTTGTCTGAACTATCATCTGCACAGTATTTATTTATTATTGAACAGACATACGCTCCATGGGAAAGGAGTTAATACTGTGATACGTGAATCATACCACGTATGCATAAGATGACCTTATGGCGATACAAGTTAAAATCTCTACTTGCTACTGTGTGAAGCCTTGAAAATTACAAGTAATTTTCTCTATCATACCCTCATGACTTTGATCAGTTTCTCGAGATTCAATTTGGTGTTTGCTATCTTAGGGTGTTGCCAAGAGATCATGAATGATTCGGTCTGGCGGGATATTTCTAGAAAAGCAAATCGAGTTGAGATTAAGAGATTCTTGAGATGAGCAAGATCATTGAGTATTATCACATTAGTTGTGTTCATTGACCGGTCCTTTATGTTTGTCTTTGCGACAAGAACGTAATGATGAACTCAAATTAATATAAAGAGATTGTGAGAGAGATGAATGTGATAAATGATCTAGGGTACTGCATACTTTGATATACTCCAAGACGCTGTTGATCGAGATGTTATATATTCCTAACAGATGTATAGCAATGCGCTCTCGTAGTATGCACTGGTCACACGGTCTACTCGTAATGTATGAAAGTTACAGACTTGGAATGAGAGTTAACCCACTATGTGTGAGTGGGAGATGAAGGAAATTGGATTGGGTCACCCATGCGGGTCAACCCGGATCCATTCTAATAAGTAGTTAAATATATAATTAGTTATATATTTAATATTTATAAAGAATAAATAAATAAAAAAAAAGAAAAAAAACACAACGTTTAGAAAAGAGATCTAAACGTTGTCTAACTATAAATAAAAGGAACCGTTCCTTTTACTGAAGAGATACTTTTTTCTTACTGCAAAAAATTAGTTTCTTCCTTCTTCTTTTTCTCTCAATTCCAAAAGCTCATGTGTGTCTTTCATTGAAGATACTTCACCAAAAACAACAGGAACAAATCGTCTATACAAGGTACGATTTTAGACTGTGGATATTTGATACAATTCGTGTTAATTTACATGTGATTGTGTTATTGATTAGTGAAACGAATACGGTTGTTCTATGAACTTTAGGTTATAGAATTTTTCTTCAAGGTCTAAAGCAGTCTTCAAGGCAATGATACTTGAGATTTCATAAAGAAATGATCTCATATGATTTACTATGTTTAATGAAGACGATTGCGTTTATGTTAAGAGGTCCAATGATATGTTTGTAATTCTTTCCCTCTACGTGGACGATATATTGATGGCTGGAAATAATTTGGAGTATCTAAAGATTATCAAGTCTTGACTTTCAAGGTCATTTAACATGAAAGGTATGAGTGAAGCAGATTACATCCTTGGAATTAAGATCCAAAAGGACCGTTCCAGGAAATTATTGAGTCTACTCAAGAAACACATATAAAGAAAATTCTGAAACTCTTTCGAATGAGTGACTGCAAACCCATGGATACTCCTTTAGCGAAAGGTGAAGCTTTATGCCTTGAAATGTGTCCATAGACTCAAAGAGAAAAGGAAGAAATGTCTCGAGTTCCGTACTTCAAGTACTATCGGGAGTTTGATATACGCTATGTTGTGTATTCACCTGATATTATGCCGTATTTCTAGTAAGTAGGTATTAATCTAATCCTGGAAGAGATTATTGGAAAGCAGTGAAGAAGATTTTCGATACCTGAAAGGAGTTGCCGACTATTCACTATGCTATGGTGGATTTGATTTGATATCGAGAGGTTATACAGATGTCGATTGGGCCGGTGACTTGGATGAGAGAAAGTCAACATCTGGATATGCCGTATTACTTAATGATGGAGTCATTTCAAGGAAAAGTAAGAAACAAACTTGTATTGCTCTTTCGACTATCGAAGCTGAGTTCATAGCTTATACTTATGTAGTACAAGAAGCTATTTGGATAAAGAGATTCTTTGAAATATTTATTCTTTGAGCATTTAAATATTTCAAAGAATCACCAATGATCGATAATTTTATATTGTAATAGTCAGGCGGCTATTGATTTTATAAAAGATCCTAAGCATCACGAAAAGACCAAACTCATTGACACCAAGTATAAGTAGTTGAGAAACATAGTTGCAAGTGGTGAAGTTCCAATATAATACATGCCTATGCTGAAAATGGTAGATCATCTTTTTACAAAAGCGGTATCTAGAGACCAGTTTGAGAAAAATGTTATGACTCTAAGTTTGCGTAGAATATGACTATGTTTGTGTATTGTAAAACAATAAGAATGTTATGCTCATCAATATATTACTATTTGTGTTATTTGCATGTGATGAAATCTGTTTATGTTAAGTGTGTCGAACAAGTCACGAGATCAGCTATCTCACATGAGCGATCGCCTCTGACGTCGAGGAACGTGCAGAGATGAGACCAATTGAACCTTGATTTGTACAAGGTCATGCAGATTTTTATTAAAATGGTCGGTTTTGATTAGAGTTCGGACTTATGGATTCAAACAACCTCTATGACTTGTTTCGCAAGCCTGATGTGAGTTTTTCAAGATCTGTACGATGTTTATATATTTAAGAATAAGACACACGCGCCGAATTAGGCAAGAACATCGTAACACGTATTTCATACCACGTATGCTAATCGACCAATAAGATAGCAGAAGAATGAATCCCTGCTTCTTCATTGTGTGAGACCCTGAGAAAAAATCAATATGATTTTTCATTGGAATACCCTTTGACCTTTTACTGTCTCTTGAACTACCAATCTATATTGCTACTTTAGCATGTCACTAATAGCCATGAGTGATTCGGTAATGCGGTGCATGTCTAGGAAAGTAGCTGATTTGGAATGAATAGTTTCGAGTAGAAATGGAAGACAATTAAAATAATTTATAACTTAACTTGTATTCATAGGTCGACCATTACATTTACCATGAGAGTTTTAAGTGTAATTGTGATACAAAGTTAAATAGGAACTCGAGTTCGCCTCAATCGAGGTTGAGGGATCAGATAAGTACGTAGCTACTGGGTTAGCGAATGATGTCTGGGATATTGCGAGTAGTAAGATCCTCATAATTAATGAATCCTCTCCGTATATGATTGCAATTCTACATAGAGCTGTTATACAACCTTAATGGGTATAACTCTTAAATGATGCTCGCAGAACGCCTGACCTATTTGTCGGTATGAATTTTATGTGTTATCAACATGTTACTGTTAATTTATGATCCAGTCCACCATGTGCGAAGTGGGAGATATTGGTTATTTTTTATTTTGGATCATGGGTCGCCCATGTGGACTGATCCGACCCGACCCATTTAAATAAATAAAAGTAAAAGGAAGAAATAAGAAGAAAAAGTTAAAAGAGAAGTTACTGGAGGTTTTATCCCATACAAGCACTATTAGTAGTAGAAAAAGGAACGTGCAAAAATAATGCACGGTTAAAAGGAACAAGAACTCCTTTTCCTCTCTAACCTTTTTCTTTTATCCGCTTCCTCTTCTCCTTCTACATAGAAAATCTTTCTCAATTACTTCACACACAAACAAGACATTTAGTTTATGAATATCACTTGGTTTCCTAGTGATTCAAAGTAGAGTTGGAGGCAATTTCTTGATGGTGAATTCAACAAACTTCTAATATAGTGTTAACAGGTACACGATTCTTATCCCTGTTACCGTAATAAATCTCTAACCCATTGGTAGCCCATTTAATTTTTCACATTCTATTTCAAGGTGGATTTAACAATACTGTTAGGCAGTGAAACGGCCTCATGAAAGTATGCAGAACTTTTAGAACCTTAGCTTCTCCAATTTCAGACAATTGACCAGCCACCACATTTGCTTCACGAAAGCAATACTTGAAAATGATGTAATAATATAAAGTTTGTTATAATAGTCATTGTACGCACTACTAAAAAAAGCTGAATCTGCGACCACCCAATCGGTCGCACATCGGTCGCCAGGTCGACCGATCGGCGACCGATACGGGTAGTCGGAATATTAATGGTAGCAAATAGCCCTGCGACCGATTTTCGGTCGATATTTCGACCACTGTGCGACCGAATTTCGGTCGCACAATAGCTCACATACAGTGACCAAGTATGCGACCGATTTTCGGTCGCACATCCTATTGCGACCGATTTTCGGTCGCATACTTGGTCTCATTTGTGGGAATTAATGGTGACCAAGTATGCGACCCTGTGTGACCGAAAATCGGTCGCATACTTGGTCTCAGTTGTGACCGCTGTGCGACCGAAAATCGGTCGCCAAACCTGTAAAAACCTGCAATAAAAATCCTGCAATCAGGCAGTAGCAACAGCAAAAACCAGCAATTCAATGGAACCTGGACAGCAAAACACAGCAATAAAACAGCAATCCAAACATTTCAAAAACATCCAATCATTTCAAAAACATCCGGAGACCATTAGTTATATCCTAAAATTGTTAACACTACAACTTCACAAACATTCAAAAGACTACTGGGGCTCGGGCGAGGATGAGCTAGACCCGGACTCGGAAGAGGAAGAGGAGCTGCGGCGATGCTTGCTCTTATGCTTTCTTCTCGCTTTCTTCTTCTCCTTTTTGGCAAGGAGCTTTCTGATCATGTCATGCGTTTCTTGGTTTACCCTCGACAGCTGTGCGATCTGCTCTCTCATTTGAGCCATCTCAGCAGGATCAACGGAGTTCGCCGGAGAAGAAGTAGCTGAAGAGCCCAAAAAGCGAGAATTATGCTTATCCGGAGCATATAACGATCCAAGACCATAAGCATACCCCTTCTTAACCCCTCCAACAGTATCGACCCATATTTGCTTTTCTTTCTCGAACGTCAAGGGAGCCGGGGTGCTGCTTCCTGCGTCTGATGCTTGGGTCGATGTCCAGTCTTCCACGGCCTTTGTAGCCTTTTCCTGAATAACATAAATATAGTAATGATGTTAATAGAAAGACTAAACGTTGAAGGATTGAGGCGACTAAAGATCGAATTTTACAAACTTACCCATGCCTCTTTTGCGCGGGGCTCGACCGACTCTCCACCGCCCTTCTTAGCACCCTTTGTATGCCTGATCTTGTGCAGCTCGAGCACGGGAACAGTGCGCTTTTCTTTCTTTTCCTACAAATTAAAAAACATAATATGTTAGACAAAAAAACAACTGTTCAAGTAAATAATCAATCAATTAAATATACTGTACCAAGCGCATCTTTTGCGTAGCCGCGCTAATTGAGCCACCGGTATGGAGCGATCCACCCTTTTCCGACGCTCGCGCAGCCTTTCCTTGCTAGCTCTTCGCCTCGAACTCGGGCGTGTGCCAATATTCTTCCAGCACCGCCCACTGAGGGGCTTGGAGGAAGCCGGGCCTTATACCTCTATGCCGCGCATTGTAAAGGGTTTGCTTGAATAGCGCAGCACATTTCTTTGGGAAGATGCTGCGAATGTTATAATCCAGCCCCTGATGCCAGATACATTTGCCCTGAAAGAGTATCAAAATAATTTCTTTAAACATGTTCATGGTTTAAAAAACTACAATTAGTTGTAAACCAACTATATATGTATCACCTCAAAATCTACCAATATCTGCTTCTTTACTTGCTGGGGCACTTCGCCCCATGTTCGCCAAGGCTGGTTCCAGTGCACTCTCATGCACGCAGTCAGTACTTTAGTGGACTCATCGCTTGGGCAAAAGCTACAAAAAAAATTAACAAGAGTTATTCATAATACTAGCAATTAAAGTAGGAACTAATTATTTAATCGACAGGGACATAAGAAATTAGGTAGCTTACCCTTTATCCGCCTCGGGGTAAATAATCATCCTGCCATCTAGCCGAGCGCCCGGCTCACCAATGTAATAAGGCGAATGGGGATCATACAGCATGAGCTCCTGCTGATTCGGTGGGTCGTCACAACTATCTAGGGGGAATTCAGGGGGCTGAGTCTCACTGTCATCAGCCTGGGAGGGATCGCCCTGTGTGGGAGGGACCTGTGACTCAGTACAAGCAACGGTAGGGAATGTCCATTGCCAATCAGGAGGCAACTGAGACGGGGTAATAAGTGGTACCTGATATGGGCCAGGGGGCCTGAAAAAAGCTGGATCATAGCCAGGTGGGGCATCAGTAGGCAGCGAATGCGGGACCTGTGATTGTTGACTGTCACCACCCGCAGAAGCTGAACTCTCGCCCACAGGTCTCTTGCCAGGCCTTCTGCTAAAAACTTTAGGGCATAACTTGTCCATACCTATTGAAACATTCAAATTAGTTCTGCTTCATTAATTATGAGAATACATAAATGTAAAGTGCTGAGATTGAATAAATTTATCAAATAAGTAAGCACATCTAGTAAGTTCAATGCAATACAAAACGCATACAATTTATCCGGTTTAGTCATAAGATGTTGCAAACATGAACAATCAAAACAACAATACCTAAACCCTAACTTTAAATGCATAACAAGTATTCCAAACACCACAACCCATGACAAGACATCAACACATTGCAAACAACTCTACCAAACAATTCCCAACATATCCCAACAATCACCATAATTAATCACAAACATTACAACCCTATATTTAAAGTTCATCAACCCAAAACAACTTATTATACATCACATTATATAGAATAAACTAATTATAACTAACAACTAACATGTAAACAATATATATAGGCTCTCCATTATTTATAAATATATATATAATTAAATTCGGATTATTAAACCAAAAAAAAAAATTACCTCTACTTTGTATTGGATCCAATGGCAAGAAAGTATGAGTTACCAATGTGGTATCCACCCAATAACTACAAAAAAAGTGAATTAAAAAGTCATTATATGAGTTTTTAAAAAAATAACACAAATTACTAAAAAATGAAATTTACCTTGAATTTGAAGGTCTAGATTGTGTTAAATGTTATGTTGGAGGTAATAGAGTAGTAATTTAAAGTTATATTGGGTTTATAATGGTGGGAAGTTGATTATGGGGTGGGAGGGGTTCGGTTTTTAGGAATTGGGTGGGTTTTGGGATTTTTGAAATGAAGAAGAAAGGGGTTCTGCCCCATTTTTTGTTACAGTTATGCGACCGACATGCGACCGATTGTCGGTCGCATAGCTGTGACTAATTTTCGGCTGACCGATGTGCGACCGATTTTCGGTCGCCACTTTTTTTTCGTTGACTTCGGTCGCAGAGCTGTGGAGACCGAAAATCGGTCGCAGGATGGTGGTCACTGATCCGGTTTTTTTTAGTAGTGACGTATATCAAAGTCAACCTAAAAATAGAATAATACTAACTTTGCTAAATCTATCAGATTTATATAACTTATTGAAATGATAGAATATAGATATCATTCGCCCATGCGTGGCGTTTACTTTTGAGCACCCTAAAATAGAAAAGACAACAAAAAAAGCCACATTTTACATTTATGCAATTAGCACGAAACTTCCGTACGCGCAGAGCCCACGGAATGCCCGACTCCCAACCGCCATTAACTACCTTTCTTTTCTTAATTTCCCAGCCCTTAAACTATATGATCTCCATATTTCCTATATATAGTCCCATAATTCTTCTTCCCTTTTTCCCCAAATTAAACCAATTGTTATTCTCATGCAAGATATTTCACAAAGAATTTCACATTAAGCTTTCGTGGTTTCTAAGTTGTACGCTTCATTCTACTCTCATTCTGTCTTGCAAAACTAGTTTATTCACTTAACCATATGGTATTAACGCATTAGACCAATTAAGCGTTCAGTAAAAGAGAAGCGCTTCTTATCAGGGTTTTTTGTTTCTAGTACAGTCTCTGCGTAGAGCATGTGCATGGAGACTACGTCTAGTTCAGAAAACAAGCCCGTTTTCTCAAGGTTAAGGACAAGGTTTTCACCAAGAAAGGCGCTGATCAAGGATGATCAGGTTGTTGAGACGACCACCACTAGTACTCTTTCTATAAGTACTAGTAGAGAAAATAGTGAACTAGAGAGAGTTTTCACTTACTTTGATGAGGATGGGGATGGAAAAGTGTCACCAGCGGAGCTACAGCGGTGTGTGAGGGCAGTGGGAGGAGAACTCACGGAGGAGGAGGCGGAGATGGCGGTAAGGCTATCGGATTCGGATGGAGACGGAATGCTAGGATTAGAGGATTTTAGTAAATTATTGGAAGGTGCGGAAGAGAAAAATAAGGAAAGTGAGTTAAAAGGAGCTTTTGAGATGTATGAAATGGAAGGAACTGGTCAAATTACTCCCAAGAGTTTGAAGAGAATGTTGAGTAGACTTGGTGAATCTACATCCATTGACAAATGTAAAGCTATGATTGAGAGATTTGATCTTGATGGAGATGGAGTTCTTAGCTTTGATGAGTTCAAAGTTATGATGAATAGTTAAAATAGAGTTTGCTTAGCTTGAAACACAAACATTGCACGTACATAATGTTTGCCCTTTGAACTCAAATAAGTGTGATATTGTTGATGATGGATTACATTGTTATTAAGATTTGTCGCATTCATTGCTTGATTGTTGTTGCAAATATATTTCTATGTATAGTACTGTGACACCATCACCACGTAGTAATGAAATATTATGTTCGAAAAAGAGTCTAAGAATCTCTATTCATAATCATAAGTTATCCTCTTGAGAGCTTTTCTCGAGAGAGGTGATGTTACTGAGAATGATTAGTTTTTCCAACTGAGATTACAGAGCATTCTCAAACTCTAGCTTGATAATTATATTACAAATTTGGAGATTAAATCTCGTCTGGTATGTGTGTTGCTGACCTGAATACTTATCTAGATACGCCATCAGTTTTAATTTTTGTGGCAGCATTTCCTTATTCGTCTGTTTCAAAAAAGATGACAGCATTCTAACTTAGTTAACAATTTTAATTCAAAATTACAGTTTTGCTATTACGGAAATAATTTACAACCACACAAATATCTTTGTCTTATTTTACACCACAGATTTCAAAAGTCTTCTTTTATTTTTTAAACTTTGTACCGAGTACACATAAAGTGGAACGGAGGAAGTACTATAATTTATCTAGATATTACTATATTTAGTCATACCATCGAAACATCTAAGGTAAAATACTTCTTTTATAGTAGTATTCAGTTGTACGGAGTTTGAAATTTTTAAATTTATAATTACAAAAGAACTAAGAAATTAATGTTCAAATTCATAATGAAATTAGAGAAGTTGGATTTTTATATTATGAATCACATCATCATTTTTTGGATGAAGTAATATCTCTATTAGTTTCATCATGATGTTGAGATGTGACCAATGTCAGTGCGAATTGCAAAATATGCTAGGGTATAATTTAGGACAACTTGTGCAGTTTTAGCTGACCTCATATGCAAGAAGTCTTAGATTTATACTCCTATTTGGCAATTTTCAAAGTTTTTGACTTTTCCCTTGGTGGATTTACAAGTTAATTAATTCTCTTTGTTTGAATGTCACGTACTTAATTAATTCAGCAGCTAGGTTTCTGACTTTTGCTAGGTATATACACTTGAGGCTTCAAGTCCACTGCACAATGAACAAAAGCAAGCGAATTAGAAAGTTCATGGAAATGGCCTGGATGCTAACGCGCTGAGATTTACGCCTCTGTTGCCACAGTAGGCCGGCGTTCCGTCAAGCTGCAGTAATGAAAAATGCCCCTCAAGTGACGGGGATTGCGATTTTTCACTATTCTTGACTGGAGATCTTGACTTTGAAATTGAGAATAGAAAATTTTCTAAATAGTGTTTTTCAATTATGCGCCGTGGAAACGGATTAATTTCTCAATATTGGTATCATATGCCGGATGGCAAAAAAAAAACTTAATTTGAATTTGTGCCGAGTATGCCTACTAAACGTGAAAACACTCGGTATCAAATATACTTTACTTTCACGCTCGAATTTGAGGCATTTGATGGTAAAGAGATCTTAACTATCTTGTTAATCTGCAGGCTTAAAGTGGTCAGATAAAAGAACATCTTTTGCTGCCACCTTTTGAAGTCCACACCAAAAAACTTCCCTGGTTTTTCTGCAGGTGGCATAACCATTGCAGTAGCAGCACGGCTAGGCCCTGCAGCACCAAAAACTGTGGTAGCATTAGTACTCACAACAGGAACAGTTGGATCCACTCCGTTTGTCATCTCTGTCAAAATGACACAAGCAGAAACAATATCAACAAACTGTTTAAACAGTTGGAGTAGAAAAACCACAAAGGCTTTTAGTCTCCACAAACAGATTAGTTAACAGTAATTAGTAGTTGAAAACCACGAAGGTTTTAGTCTCCACAAACAGATTAATTTACAGTAAATAGGAGTAGAAAACCACAAAGGTTTTAGTTTCCTTAACCAGTCTCCTTAAACAATATTTATTTAAGCGCAGAAAATAAATAACACCAGATTTCTTAAGCTTGTTGTTCCTGCGTTCAAATAAATCAGAAAATACAAAACAGATATGTATATAATCAGTGCTTAGGGACGATCCCGAGCCCACAAGTTACTTGTGTCTCCTTAAGAAATCTAACCCCCTCACAGTTGCCCAAGGTTCACGGGTTAATTTCTCCCACGATGGAACGGGATAACAGTTCTACCGTAGCGGCACTTCAAACGGTAGAACACCGCGAACACAAAGGAACGAAGCAAATCACACGACTTACTTTAGTATGCAGAAAAGAGAGGGGTTAAGTTCTGTATGCTCTGTGTATATTCTATGTTTCAGCGTGTAGACCGAAGTCGAGACGAGCACTACAAGAAAAGAGATCTTTAGTGACTACTTTCCGTGGTGACCTTAAAAGTTGCTACTAAAAATAGGTGTTTTTGCAGCGACTTATTTAGTTGCCACCAAAAGTACTTTTATTTGTGGAAACTAATATTATCGCCACAAAAGGTAATGGATTTGTTGCAACTTAGTAAGGCTCGCGACTAATATGTCTAATAAAAAAACATCCCACCTTACCGCGTAGAACCAAAGTTATAGGTGGAAATTGTAGCAATTAAGTCGCCACAATATAATTGTTATTTATTTCATATAATAATAATATAATACTTCCATTAAAGGAGGAGATGACATAAAATAAATGAAACCCTATCGAAACCCAATCGCCTATCCTAAAGGTCCCTCGAGATAAAACCCTTGTTTGAATCTTTGATCCATTCTTCCACTGGCGCTGCTGTTCGAAAGGTACGACTGTTAGCCTCTCCATCAGATATTCACTAGTTTACCCATTTTGCTTTACATTATTTATATTCAAAATTTCCCTAAATTCGATTATATGTAGAGTTTTTTTGTGAAGATTCAACATCTATTTAGCATGAAAGTGAGCTCAATTCTATTCTTTTTAGGTATCCATCTCTTTCTTGGTCTAAGTGTAAAGATTTGCTAGTATCCCATTATTTCGTTTTGGGAATTTCCAAAGATGTGATTTTTATGTTATTGTTGTTGTCTAGTACTTATATGAATCACTCGTTGAAGAGACAAGAGGAATTATGACTTTTCAGTTGTGCCCTAGGATTTGGGTTTGTTAAATTTCTTATTTTTCGAGTTAGACAATTAGTTCGGCTTTTCATAATTTATTTTTTGTCCAAGCTATGCTTATTAATGGGCATATTAGCATGCCATCAAAGTGGTTCAATATTTGAGATTCTTGTAATGTAATTCTTTAAATGGATGGTATTATGAAATTTTCTTCAAGTTTCATGCTCTGTAGGTCTAATGTACTTTCCATTTTTACTGGGAAAGGTTTTGTGTCTAATGTTTTTGTTGCTTGAAGCTTTTAAGAGCTTATTCTTTTCTCCTTTTTGAGTTGTCATTTCAAATCTGATTACACTTGAAATCCACTAATTTAGTCACTTTTTAAATGCAGTTGAACAATTCTAGTAGTACTTATGTATATTGCTCTGGTTTTTCTACTGTTGTATATGCATAGGAATCAAAAGTTACAGTGCTGCCCCAATATTTTAATTTGATTTTAACTCCAGTATAGCTTATTAAATTTTTCTGAAATGGTATAGCTACTACTGTTTATAGAATTAAAAGTTAAGGTTGAGGTTGTCTAATTTAACAATATATATAGAAAGGGAACCTAAACAAACAAGAATTTAATAGTGAATTGTAAGTATTTAACAAGTAATAGTAGAATTTTGGAAACTCTCTTCTTTTCCCCCAACCCAAAACTCTTTGTCAAATAAATGCTAATGTCAATTTATAGTTATCTTTATTTTCTTGTCATGATGACCTTGAGACAACAAGAGAAACTTTTTCTTTGTTGTTAGAAGAGATCACTGTGAGACAATACCATATAATGCAAGCGGAGAAACAAACATTATTGTATTAATTTCCTTTCATATGTAGCAAACCTATACAAAATACATGTTTGAAGAGCATATAAAAAATTAGGCAAAATCGAACACCTACATTCTGATATAATTAGTGAGGATACTATGTTGTTCTTATGTACTAGAAGCTCTTTACTTGGTGATGTAATTGTTGACACCCAATTTTATCCCTCCTTTTTCCATAAATTGGCTATATTTAGTTTAAAGGTGCAATACCGACTGTTTGAATGAAATTTGCATTAGAAGGCATGCATTTACGTGTGTTATCCCCTATTTATACATTATATACATAAATGTGGCTATATTACATAATTTCATCATTTTAGGCTACTTGTTAAATACATCTCAAATTATAGATTTGTGCAATTTAACTGCATTTACAATATTTAATAATTATGTGTGGATATTTATATGTAATTAATTTAATTTGGTACAATTTGTTTCATGTGTGTATTTTGTCTTTCTTCCATATGTGATTCATATATATATATTTTAATTTTAATCTTTATTATGCACCTCTAAATTAAATATCAGTCTAATTAAAATGTCCGGTCAAAATCCCATACCGTTCATATTCATCTCATAATATTGACATATTAATTTGAATTCAATATTTTTCTTTGCACGTGGACAAAAGTTCGACCGGATACATTCAATTGATACCATAAACTTTTTCTTTCTTCCCATACATTTTAGATAAATTGATTCATTCATTTTATTTATTTATTTATTCATTCATTCATTTTCCTTCTATTTATCAAATTACTCTTACTTTGAACCTAAACCAAATACCTAAACCAAATACCTAACCAAATACATTCAGAATATTTCTTAGTTACACCATATACTTTCCTTTCTCCTATTTTGAATAAAAATTCCAAAATCAATTTTTTCTTTAACACACTTCCCCTAATCAGATTTCTATCAATTCCCTCCTAATATCTTTCCAATCCCCATAATCACTCTTCCTATCATCTCCTCAAATCTTCCAATCCCAAAATTTACTCTACAATTACCCAACAGCTCTCTATACACTCTATTCCTATATTAGCAGAGGACACACGGGCTCATCTCCCTCTCCACACCGTTGTCTTCTTCCCATAGATCCAAAACACCATTAACACACCCCCACTTCTCTTCCACACCCATCCGTTTACATACAACAGCGTCACAGATACACACATAAAAACATACGCATCCTTTACCCTTTCCTTCTCAACGCGCACACATACCCACGCACACAGACCCAATACAGACGGAGAGAGTTTAGAATCAAAGAAAATAGGGAAGATTGGGACTGGGGAGATCTGGAAAAATGAAACAATGGTTTTGCATAGCCGCCATCATCGGCAACAGTGATGTTGGAGCCGGTTGCATCATTTATTGTTAGCCGGAAACACCAATTCTTTTATTTCTATCTTTTGATTTTGATCTGAGTACTTTGTTATTGAGCATTGTTGACAGGAAAAAGGGGAAAGCGAAACGGGATTTAGAGTAGTAGCAACGCCGGTGAGGTCACCGGAGTTTACGCCGAGACCTACCGGCTGTCGCTCCTCTGTCTCTTGGCACTGTCGCTGCGGTGTTATTACTGAAGATGACTGAGAATTTGCCTCTGTTTGGTCTGGTCCCTTATCCCCACCGGGGTTCTGGTTGACGACGGCGACGGTGTTTCTTGTATTTGGTCTCAAATGACCTTGTGAACACTGGTTGTTTCGTTTCACGGACTCTGTTTGGAATCTTATTTCTATTGCTTATGTTTTAACCCTTGACTTTATTGAAACACATTGCCTGGATTCTTTTTCTGAGTACAGGGACCTATTGTTATAATTCTTTTATCTGATTCATCCATGGAGAAATATTGAGACTGATTTGGAGTGCCAAAGGCCAATGAAAAAATATATTTTTACATATATTGAGGCCTACACATGGAATTGACGGACAATGAATTGACGGATGTTAAATCAATTACGGCCAAGGAAAATAAATTATTTGAGGCCTATTTGATTGGTTTGAACATGATACTACATCTGAACGACCTATTCCCGTGTCCCTAAAACAAAACAAAACAAAAAGGCTATGATGACGTGTGTAAGCCGTTTATTACAAACGAACCGATGATGGAATGACGAGACCGATACTTGGCATGGCAGCACGAGCGGCCGGCGTGTTCGCAGCCGTATCGACGTCTCTAACCTCCACCCAATTCATACACACCTGAGTCGACACTTTCAAAAATCCCCTTCCCCTTTATTTTAAAACTATTATTATTATTATTATTATTATTATTATTATTATTATATTTAAATTATTATTATTATTATTGTCATTATTTTCATCATTATTATTATCTACTAATATTATTATTATCATTATTATTGTATTCTTACTATTATCAATATTATTATTTACTAACTCTTTTCTTATATTTTGCGAGGTAAATTCGGATGGAAGACGACATGGTTTTGAAGAAAATACTTAGAAGAAAAGGACCTTTTATTATTATTATCATTATTCATTATTATTACTATTACTGTTTTATTATTATTCACTAACTTAACTTCATCTATTTTTTACAAGGCACATTTGGATAAATGCCTTCAAAATGACTTTCTAAAAAATACTTCTACTTTTACTTGCTATCATCTTCACTTAATATTTATTTTTATAAACTGATTAATTTGCTTTATTTTGCAAGGTTTAATTCCCTAAAGAAGAAGCCTATTATCTTTAGTATTTAAATCATCTTTTAATCAGTTTGTTTGCTTAACTACTTGTTTTGAATCCCAACATGAAGTCCGGCCGGTAACCACATTTGGTGGGGCTCGAGAGGTGCCTAACCCCTTCCTCTCGAGTTAACCTGAACCTCTTACCTAGAAATTCTGGTTTGTAGACTAAAGTTTCAGAGTTAATTGTAAAATTGGCTAGAAATAAAATAGGTGCCCTAATACGCCTAGTTAAAAAATATGTTAGGTGGCGACTCCAGGTCTTTACCCGCAAGTCCCAATAAGTCGAGCCATGGGGTTCGGAAAAAATGGGCGTCGACAGAATGGCGACTCCGCTGGGGATTTCAAGGTTCAAACCATAACGGACTTTTAATTGGGATTTTTTGCATTTATTTTCTTTTTTCATTATTTTGTCAAAACTAATATTTCTTTCTTTTCCTTTTGCAGGTTTGAAGTTTAGTTTTTTATTTAATTTGCTTTTATTTATTATCTGTAATTGTTATTTTGTTCATATTTCCTCCACTCCTGGAATTTTTTACACTTGCACACACCATAAACGGTTACGTGGATCTCACGGTCGTTACACTCTCAAAAACCCTTTAGGGGGAAACGGTTGGGGTATAGTTGGTCCGTGGTACAACCAACAACTCCAAACGTTCCCACCCCTTGGTTGTCCGCCTGGGGGAACCATGTTCTTGTCTAGTAAACCCACTCTCGGCACAACATGTCATAAACTTCAGTTATTATTTTCGAATCTTCTAAATCTTTTTCTTTAAAACAATTTCACTTCATAATTCTTTTACCTTTTTTTTTCGAAATTTTCAACCTATTTTCCAGAATTAACTTGTTTGTTTCTCCCTTTTAAAATTTATTTTTAAAAATATTTCGATATGTGCTCCATTTTCACAAATTTGCTAAATCTTTCCTTAAAACAAGTTTCACTTCATAACTCTTTTCGCATTTTTGAAAATATATCGCCTAACTCTATAAGCCTACTTTTCAAAATTAACTTTTTTTATTCGTCTTTCCCTCTTTTAAAAGTCGGTAAAATATTTGCATCTTTTCTTTTCCGTGATTTTTAATATTGCCTAGTTTATATTAATCCTATCTTTCGAAATTAACGCGTTTGTTTTGTTCTTATCCTTTTAAAATCATTTTATGGAATACTTCAATATGTGTGCATCATTTTACAAGACATATGCATTTCTTTCAAAAACTTGTGCATTTTTTAAAATTTTTTTTTTTACATATCATGCATATCTTCTGCCGCTCCTGGCAAGTTTCTAAATCGTGCGTTGGTTACGACCACCTCTTCCCTCACAAAAATATCTTTTTAGGGGGAACAACTTGGAACCTATTTGGCTCGAGACGTTCCCACTCCTGAGTTGTCCGCTTGGGAGGATAATGAAACTCGGTCTAGCCAACTTCATTCTTTAGTAGCAATGCTAGGAATCATGCATCATGACATATCATTAGTCGACTTGTTCTCAAGTCCGATAGGCCAACTTGTTCAAACAATCTGAACGGGTTTTTGGCCTTAAAAAAGTGTTAAACATGATTTATTGGCAAATACTTAAAGGATTAAAACATGCAAATGTAGATCGTTTATTAACATTGTTCTGCATTTAGTGCCATTCAAAGGCACAAAGGTTACCTAAAAGGCTTCAAAGCCCAAAGTGAATCAGAAACGATTGTTAATTCCTATACGGTCGGAGTCACTCTGTATTCAATGCTATTCAAAGTCACAAAGGTTACCCAAGAGGCGTCAAAAGCCTGAATTGAATCAGAAATGGTTGCTTAAACAATCAAAGGTACTCTGTATTCAATGCCATTCAAAGGCGCGAAGGTAACCGATGCGGTGTCAAAAGCCCAAATTGAATCAGAAACGACCGTTTATTTCTTAAACAACTGGAATCATTCCGTATTCAATGTTATTCAAAGGCATTAAATGGTAACCAAAGAGGCATTAAAGGCTCAATTTGAAGCAGAAATGACCGCTTGATGGACGGAATGACACATAACGCATGTTTATCCTTCAACCATTATATAAAGACTTGTCATCCGTGGTTTGTTAAAACTCCATTAACATTTTCCTTCTAAAGTGTCTAAAGGGTTCTCAACTCACAACGACACATCTCTTCATATCCTCTGTTGCATTGTTTTCAAAAGCTTGTGCCACACGTTGATCATTTGCTTACAATAAAGAAAAGTTTAGGCATTTTCTTTTCCCTTTTCCTATCGTCCTTAACCTTTTCCAAAAGATCATGGCCACTAAAACATTTGACATAGTTGTCGAAGTCCCTCAATTTCTAAGAGATTGGTGGGGAAACTTAAGCATAGATCAACAAGACCGAGTTAAAGTGGTGTTGGGGAACCTGATTTCACTAATGGAGCACAGGACAATGAAAGGGATAGTAGAAGCAGCAGTACACCATTGTGATGCAGACCGAGCAGTTTTTCACTTTGGGAGTATAGAGTTGACACCATTACTGGAAGTAATAGGCGGATTAACTCAATTACCATTTGTAAGTGAAGAAATGTTGATGCCTAAGAACATTGCACCCGAGGAGTTCTTTGAAATGGTAGGGTTTAAGCCCGAGTTATGCACAGATAGTATAAGGCAGTCGGGAATTTCTCTAACTTTCCTCTACATCAAATTTGGGTATAGGGAAGCATTTCAAGAAGCTGAAGACTATTTCAACATTAACCAAGCAGATTGGCAAGAGCGGAGAGTACTTGCTTTTGTCACCAGCTTTTTAGGGACTGTCGTGTTTCCACAACACAAAGGATGAGTCGACGTTTGCATAGTATCAATCGCTGATGTCCTACTCAAAGATTTTGACAAGAAATACACTTTGGTGCCTATGATCGTTGCAGAACTTTACCGAGCTTTAGAAAGATGCAAGAAGGGAGCTGGTTTCTTCGAGGGTTGCAATTTGCTTTTGCAAACTTGGTTGATGGAACATTTGCAAAAGGTGAACAGCACAGACCAGGGCTTCCACTCCATACCAAGAGAAAACTACATCTTAACGCATATCGCCCGCATGGACAGTTCTCTTGAAAAGTGGGACCGGCCAACAACCACCGGAGGCTGGCACCACAGGCTTTCTCAGTTGACATCTGAAGACGTACAATGGATGTTTGATTACTTTCCCAGCACAACAGTAATCACACGATCCGAAAGAGACTCATTTCTCATCTTAGTGGGCTTTAGAGGAGTTTACCCATACACTCCTTTAAGGGTACTTAGACAAGCGGGGAGAAAGCAGATTGTACCCCAAATTGCAGACATCAGAAATTTCAAAGCTGATACTTTTGGAGGGATGATACCATTCAAAGAAAAGATATTAGAACTTTGGAAGGCAAGGCAACGAATAGGAATCGAGACTATTGGACGAGACAGATTTGATGCAGGCTATGATGAAGATTATCCAGACTGGCTAAGGAAAGACATAGCAAAGGCAGTTCAACCAAGAGCAACAAGGAAAAGGAAAAGAAATGCCGATGAATTAGAATCTGAGTGCAAGAGGCTACACAAACAACTGGCAAAGGCACGAGAGAAAATAACGAAGAAGCAAAGTTTGGTCGAAGCAAAGGACAAAGAAAAAGACAAATGGCGCAATAAGGCAGAACTCCTGACAAAACGCATAGAGTCTATCGGTGTATGGGCTAGCGAAGGAATGAACTCTGTGGCTGACAAAGGAATAGAAGAGAAAGGAAGAAAGTCTTGGGAAATGTTGAAAAACTTCACTTTCGACGTATCTCGGCTCTTGACTGACGCAGACAATATCATCTTCCCAGGAAACTCATCAGAGGCAAGCTTGTCCGAGGGAGATTCGTCCGAAGAAGAAGAAGAATCTTCTGAGGATGGATCAGCATGAAAGATGTTTACTTGGCCATGATTTCGTTTCCTAGTAATGTTTAGTCTTTTCCTTCTCTTACACTGTTTCAATATCAACCATTGTAATAAAGACCAATGTTCAATAAATGCAATATTCTCTTTTAGGCTCCGCATTTTGTAGCAAATGAAATGATACATGTGGCACAAAAGCGCTTTTCAAATCATCGTGCGTAAAACGGTCCTTTATATTATAGTATGCATTTCTTATTTGATATGTGTGCATTGCATAAAATTGCTTGACTGCTCTGGGTCTCCTTCTACCTAGGCCAATCCCTTCCCAAATCCAATCTCCTACCGAGGCACCTCATCTCCCTACTCTATGACCAAATCCTGATATCATAAATCTTTCGCATGTCTTGATTATCCAAAAGGTTGGCTTAAGTTGAATACCAAGGCAGAAGATTCGGCTAAGCAAAGTGCACTCATGAAGGATTTTTCAAAGCAAGAAGAGTTTGTAATAGCAGACACTATACACAAAAAAAAAAAATTTTGGCAAGAGATTTGCTGGTCAAACGCAAAGGCACACATGACTTATCGAAATACTTTGTTTTGACACAATGTCTGAGGATCATTTTGTCGGTCTAGTCCATATTGAGGCAATCCAAAATATTTCCAAACTTGCACCTATTCATGGCCAAAAAGACGTTCAAGGGGTTATCACAAGGCAATAAGGAAGTGAGATATGACCGAAACCCGTTTGATGATACAAAGTTTTATGCATAACAACCAAAATTAGCAGGCTGTTTCAATTTGGAAAATAATGCAAAGGCGCAGTGACAAAGATTCCATTATATGACGGAGCTAGAAACTCTTTTTGAGTATTGAAAGTATATCCCTACCAACCAGCAAGTGCGGGACGAGTCGATGATCTCAAGATGAAGCTATTTGAGACACTTACAAAACCATGAATTAATTTTATAACAGTCTTGACTGAAGCAGTGATGACAAGCAAAAGTTGATGCAAAGATTGAATTGCAGCAGTCGGTTGGCAAGTATGAGAGACATTGAGTATTTCTCTCAAAGACACATGGTTCATCGTAACACACAAATTTGCAAGAAAGGATGACAAATGCACTAAGGTCTTGGAGTTCGACAAAAGCCAACTCCCTTTTCAATCATATATATATACCCCTTACCCGAAATTTTTGTCAACTTTTGATTGAGATCTAACCAGACCCATCTTCTACTCAAGCGAGCATCAGTCATTTAACAAAAGAATCTTTGTTTTGACTGCTACATAAAGCACTCAAGCAATCTTTTAGAACCTCTATGCAATTTGTCATAATCTCCAAATTCAAGTGCTAATCTATCATCCGCGGTCTAGGCATTCTCCTAAGCTATATGTGTTGTTTTTGCATCAAATTTTTGCTAAATGTCCTAACACAGTTTTGCACATTTTATCACCCTATTACGGTCGCTTTGCATCTGAACACTGAAATTGGTCAAGAATCTGCATTCAGAAAAGCCGAAACGGCAAGCCAAGCTGATAACATTTACTTCTGAAACAAAATCTTTCGAACCGCCAGCATAGGACACCAAGAAAACTTAGATAAGCCCAATTCCACTTCCGTACAACTTGTAGTATGAACGAACCAGAATCCACTGGCATTATACCCATACAGGAGTCGCAAGAAAGAAATCTAATCACTATACAACCGAAACTAATCTACACTCGTCACTCAAACATTCAATACCATGACATCAGAAGATACCCAGCATCGGAACACAAAATTCAGAGTCTGATTGACCAAAGGCAAGACAATGATATAATTAGAACCAACAAAGGGAAAACTCCAACTCCCAAACCACAAATACAGTTTTTTACAAAAGCCAATCCATCGAAAGCTAGCTCCATGTCTGTCGAAAAGAAGAGCGCAAGACATCCCGACTCAACCCAAGACAAATACAGTTTTGGACATCCTCCTAATCCAACACACCCACCCAAAAGTTTTCAACCTAAAACAGAAGAAGTATTCGCATGATTCGATTGGGTAACAAAGATTTTCAAAGATATCACCTCAAAGGGACGAATGCATAGTCAAGCCAATACATTGGTGTTCAATGCAAGGCAGCCACTTTGTTTTCAACTAACAAATCTTTCTTTGATAGCAGATACTTTTTATGAACACTAGAGCAGCAGGCAAAACAATCGATAGCTCTACCACAAATCTTTTACTTGATAAACACTTGAGGAACACACTTACAAGTTTCGGGACATGGCACCTCTCATACGACGACTAGCCTCGTCAGGCTTAAAATATGACGACTAGCCCCGTCAGGCTTAAAATATGACAGGCTTATGATATGACGAATAGCCTCGTCGGGCTTAAAATATGACGACTAGCCCCGTCAGGCTTAAAATATGACAGGCTTACAATATGACGAATAGCCTTGTCAGGCTTAAAATATGACGACTAGCCCCGTCAGGCTTAAAATATGACAGGCTTACAATATGACGAATAGTCTCGTCAGGCTTAAAATATGACGCCTTGCCCCGTCAGGCTTAAAATATGACAGGCTTACAATACGACAATTAGCCACGTCAGGCTTAAAATATGACGACTAGCCTCGTCAGGCTTAAAATATGACGATCAACTCTGTCCGGCTTAAAGTAGGACAAACTCATATATTTTGTTTTGCAGGCACCATTAAAATATGACGACTAGCCCCATCAGGCTTAAAATATGACAGGCTTACAATACGACAATCAGCCACGTCAGGCTTAAAATATGACGACTAGCCCCGTCAGGCTTAAAATATGACGACTAGCCACGTCAGGCTTAAAATATGACGATGAGTCCCGTCAGGCTTAGAATGTGACTATTAGGCCCGTCCGCCTTAGAATTGGACATACTCATTCTTTCTGTTTTGCAGGCACTACTATAATCAGCCTTATCCGGCTTAAATAGGACAAACTCACTTATTTTGTTTTGCAGGCACCACTAGGCTCGTCCGCCTTAGAATTGGACATACTCATTCTTTCTGTTTTGCAGGCACTACTATAATCAGCCTTATCCGGCTTAAAATAAGACAAACTCATATATTTTATTTTTGCAGGCACCACTACAATAGGACTAGCCACGTCAGGCTTAGAATATGACGACTAGCCACGTCAGGCTCATAATATGACGACTAGCCCCGTCTGGCTTATAATATGACAACTAGCCTCGTCAGGCTTAGAATATGATGATCAGCTCTGTCCGGCTTAAAATAGGACAAACTCATATATTTTGTTTTGCAGGCACCACTACAATAGGCTCGTCCACCTTAGAATTGGACATACACACGTATTTTTGTTTATTTTGCAGGCACTACCATGATATGATGATCTATCAAAGGCAATAAACTGGGGCAGAATTTTTTAGGATCCCCTCAAAAATTCCCAAAAGACTCAAGCTGATACTGGGGCAGAAATTTTTGAGATCTCCTCAAAAATTTCAAGAGAGACGAAATACAGAAACTGGGTGCTCACTGAAGAAAGCTTAACCAAGGCCCAACATTCATGAAAGCATTATAACAGCAGAAAAATGACGACTTTCCTAGCGGCGTTGCAGGGTACACAGTCTGGTGACAGGCACTTTACTTTTTGTTCGCAGAATATACAACCCGACACGACAAACAATTATCTCCTGACAAGATGCACATAAATGAATATCCCAAGAGGAGAAGCATATATTTCCTAACACTCGAAGCACCTGGAAACAGACTAGACAACTACATGACAAAGGAGAGCTCAACTTACAGGGAGTTTACTTTATCATTATCTTTGGTTGCACTTATCCTACTTTTGTTGCAGGACACTCTTCGACCCCTTGACAGACCCTTTGACAAACCCCCGCTCCATTTCACATACCCTTACACTTGCTCCCCAGAAAATCACTACCCCATACGAAATTGTGTGACAAGCAAAAACTCAAATACATACAAGGCATCATACCAAAACCCAATTCAAGAAGCTTAGTCCACAGACAATGCTTTTGCTATACCCGCAAACTATCTATTCCTATCGAGTTCCAAAGTACTCAAATCTATATTTCCATACTCGCACAAGTGATCGATCTAATCTTTCATTCCTGATTGGATGCCACTTTGTGTTTCTTCCTACTCAAGCCTATCTGTGTCAATCGTGCGTACTTTCGTGCTTAATCGTGCCCATCTATTTGAATCGTGCGTATTTATCGTGCTTTACTTCCCGATACTCTCAAGTTTAGTCGAGACAATATTGAAGGCAAGATGACCCATTTATCGAGATGAAGTGGAAACTAGGTCCACACAAACTCCTCTTTATGGGTATGTCGTGCACCACATCTTCATAACTAGGATGATTACAGGCTCTTTTCCCACGCTCGATCTACTGACGATATCTCATATTCGATAGTGCTCCCGCTTTATTCTTCAATCATTTATCTCGCCAAGAGGCAAAACATACACAAAGTAAACTTTGCATACTTGGACAAATTAACTCTTGACATCCAAAGTTGTGCGTCATAAATGTCTCACACAGGCAACATGCCATTCTAGAACTACACACGGCCTGATTCTCGTGAAACCCAAGATATGTAGGCAACTCAGAGACCGGGGTTCGGCCAAAATACCTTCAAAAACTCTCATTTTCCTTTTACTTTGTCAATCAGTCGTGACAAAATTGACTGCTCCGTCAACTATCTTTGCCCGAAGATTCTTTCATCATCCCCGGGCAAAGAGGGGCAGCTGTTGACACCCAATTTTATCCCTCCTTTTTCCATAAATTGGCTATATTTAGTTTAAAGGTGCAATACCGACTGTTTGAATGAAATTTGCATTAGAAGGCATGCATTTACGTGTGTTATCCCCTATTTATACATTATATACATAAATGTGGCTATATTACATAATTTCATCATTTTAGGCTACTTGTTAAATACATCTCAAATTATAGATTTGTGCAATTTAACTGCATTTACAATATTTAATAATTATGTGTGGATATTTATATGTAATTAATTTAATTTGGTACAATTTGTTTCATGTGTGTATTTTGTCTTTCTTCCATATGTGATTCATATATATATATTTTAATTTTAATCTTTATTATGCACCTCTAAATTAAATATCAGTCTAATTAAAATGTCCGGTCAAAATCCCATACCGTTCATATTCATCTCATAATATTGACATATTAATTTGAATTCAATATTTTTCTTTGCACGTGGACAAAAGTTCGACCGGATACATTCAATTGATACCATAAACTTTTTCTTTCTTCCCATACATTTTAGATAAATTGATTCATTCATTTTATTTATTTATTTATTCATTCATTCATTTTCCTTCTATTTATCAAATTACTCTTACTTTGAACCTAAACCAAATACCTAAACCAAATACCTAACCAAATACATTCAGAATATTTCTTAGTTACACCATATACTTTCCTTTCTCCTATTTTGAATAAAAATTCCAAAATCAATTTTTTCTTTAACACACTTCCCCTAATCAGATTTCTATCAATTCCCTCCTAATATCTTTCCAATCCCCATAATCACTCTTCCTATCATCTCCTCAAATCTTCCAATCCCACCGTTGTCTTCTTCCCATAGATCCAAAACACCATTAACACACCCCCACTTCTCTTCCACACCCATCCGTTTACATACAACAGCGTCACAGATACACACATAAAAACATACGCATCCTTTACCCTTTCCTTCTCAACGCGCACACATACCCACGCACACAGACCCAATACAGACGGAGAGAGTTTAGAATCAAAGAAAATAGGGAAGATTGGGACTGGGGAGATCTGGAAAAATGAAACAATGGTTTTGCATAGCCGCCATCATCGGCAACAGTGATGTTGGAGCCGGTTGCATCATTTATTGTTAGCCGGAAACACCAATTCTTTTATTTCTATCTTTTGATTTTGATCTGAGTACTTTGTTATTGAGCATTGTTGACAGGAAAAAGGGGAAAGCGAAACGGGATTTAGAGTAGTAGCAACGCCGGTGAGGTCACCGGAGTTTACGCCGAGACCTACCGGCTGTCGCTCCTCTGTCTCTTGGCACTGTCGCTGCGGTGTTATTACTGAAGATGACTGAGAATTTGCCTCTGTTTGGTCTGGTCCCTTATCCCCACCGGGGTTCTGGTTGACGACGGCGACGGTGTTTCTTGTATTTGGTCTCAAATGACCTTGTGAACACTGGTTGTTTCGTTTCACGGACTCTGTTTGGAATCTTATTTCTATTGCTTATGTTTTAACCCTTGACTTTATTGAAACACATTGCCTGGATTCTTTTTCTGAGTACAGGGACCTATTGTTATAATTCTTTTATCTGATTCATCCATGGAGAAATATTGAGACTGATTTGGAGTGCCAAAGGCCAATGAAAAAATATATTTTTACATATATTGAGGCCTACACATGGAATTGACGGACAATGAATTGACGGATGTTAAATCAATTACGGCCAAGGAAAATAAATTATTTGAGGCCTATTTGATTGGTTTGAACATGATACTACATCTGAACGACCTATTCCCGTGTCCCTAAAACAAAACAAAACAAAACAAAAAGGCTATGATGACGTGTGTAAGCCGTTTATTACAAACGAACCGATGATGGAATGACGAGACCGATACTTGGCATGGCAGCACGAGCGGCCGGCGTGTTCGCAACCGTATCGACGTCTCTAACCTCCACCCAATTCATACACACCTGAGTCGACACTTTCAAAAATCCCCTTCCCCTTTATTTTAAAACTATTATTATTATTATTATTATTATTATTATATTTAAATTATTATTATTATTATTATCATTATTTTCATCATTATTGTTGAACCCCAAAATTTACCCCCCGAAAAGGATAAATTCCGGAATATCGACAGGATGGGCTAACTCTTTTGGAGTTTTCGGAGTCGCCACCCAATTTAAGGAAAACAGGGAACCAAATTAGCAAGTGCGTGCAAAACTCCGTTTTTATAAAAAGACGGTCTTTTTTCAGAGATTCTAAAGGTAAGAGGTTTTATTAATTTCGGAAGAAGGTTTTTAAGGCACTTCCGAAATTCCGTTAAAAAACGGTTAATCCGACAGGTTTCCAAATATTTACAAGTGTGCTTTTCTTTCAAAAGAATTATTTAAAAAATAGTAATAATATAATAATAAGAATAATTAATCGAATAAAAAGCTTATTTGCAAAACGTTCTTTTACTTGCACGCATTTGCTAAGATGGCCCCAATTTGCAATAAATTAAATAACGACTTCACAATAAAAGGTGATGGACATAAAGTAAAGCGACATACAAACAATCAAATATTATTGTCAAATAAAATAATTCATACATTTTATTTACATAAATATCTAAGGAAAGGAAGGCAAAGTTAAAGATAGAACCGGAAAATTGATCAACTCGCGGGAGTCTTGATTTTTCTAAAATTCCTAAGTCTTATTTCTGAATGCTCGGGTCCGAATTCAATCTCCAAATGCCTTCAATGCAATGGACTATTCTCATTCGCGAGTTAGCCAAACTCGTCCAAAAATTATTCGTGCCAAAATGTACCTCGCAAAACAAACAAGTAAAATTGAATTAGTACGATAGTCAAAGTGTAAAAAATAAAATAACAAATATAAAGTAATAAAGTAGTAATAATAATAATAATATTAAAATATATAATAATAATAGAATATATAATAATAATAGAATATATAATAATAAATAATAACAATAATAATAATAATAGAATATATAATAATAATAATAATAATAATAATACTAGTAACGGGGGTTGTTTTAGCAAAATTTAGGCTCAGGTTTATATGGCGCGTTGAATAGAGGCTCGGGATTTGGTACGGTTGCAAACACGGAGCCCGGGCCGTGTTGCCATGCCAAAGCACCAAACCCACTACTCTATTCAACTTGCTTAGCATTAAAATGCATTCATCATCGCCTTTTTGCTTTAGGGACACGGAAACGGGACAGTTCAAGTGTAGTATCCTGTTCAAAATCCGTCAATTCATTATCCATCAATTCCTTGTGTCGGCCTCAATACGTGTATATGTATTTTCATTGGCCATTAGCGTAGTATTTGTTCAAATCAGTTCAATACTCCATAATGGATAAAAATTTATCCAAAACGGATCCCTGCACTCAGAAAATCCAGTCAATGCACACAGTAGTCCAATCACGTAAACGGGTCAAACCAATGATTCAACCGGATCAAACAACAAGAATCAACCAACGGGTCAAATGCAAAAAAACCAAGTAACGGGTCAAGCAATCAGGGAAACGGGTCAAGCAACCAGAAACCCATCCAAGCTCTAACACCACCGGAGCAAATTTTCCGATGCAAACAGTAACAAACAAACATCGAAGCCACTGGTAGGGTAATAAAATCACTGTTATTCCAGCGTTAATCATCAAATCCATCAAAACCCATCATTGGTCTAACATCAGAGCAACAAAAAAACAGTGTGCTTTTAGATTTTCCGGTGAGGTAGCAGCGACAACAATGAACGGACCAACAATAAACGGAGATAGGAAATGAGGAGCAACGCTGATGCAGCATCACTACAACTCCAAATCCTTTTCCCTTTCATATCAGCAACAGATCAAAAGAAACGAACAGGTCCAAGCAAAAAATCCAGAACCAAGAATCTAAAGCTCCAAGTAACTGGAACAAAGACCAAGCATAGAAAATCCATAGAATCTCAGCGAATCAGATTTTCCAAAACAAACAAAAACGATGCAGTTCTTCCAAAGAACGACTATGGTAACAAAGCAGCATCACCGACGAAAATTTCCGGTAGACAACAACGGAGCTTTCAGTAAACAAATCCAGATCGGCAAACAAAGTGCCCAAAAGTATTGAAATAAATCAAAACATAAACAAAATCGAACGGTGAGGCAGTGGAAGAGCGAGGAAGCGACTGCCGAACCGTTTTCCGGTGGCGTCGCTGCCACCTCGCTACCCCGCAACCCCGATCTCCCTTTCGATCCGTTGCACTGATCTCCATCCCCCTCTGCTTTTACTCATTTTTCGTGTGCGTATGTGTTTCTGCGTGTGTGCAAATCTGTGTGTGGGAGAGATGAGGGATTGTGGAGAGAGAGAGAGAGCCGTTGATAGATTTGTGAGGGAGTCCCAAAAATGAGGGGGCTCGGCTGGGGGCTAAAAAAAGTGTAGGGTTTCTTTCGGATGATGAGTGGGAGTCATGAATGAATAGTTGGTTATGTGTATATGTGTGAAATGTATATATGGGCTTTGCACAAATAGGATAGTATTTGGGATTAGTAACTATTTTGGCTTTTTAGGGTAAATTAGGGGTTGCGTGGGGTGGTTTAATTGAAGGTTGTGCATTGCCCATTTTGCCTCTTTCAGAATGAATTAGGAAACTTAGGAATTGCATGGGTAATTTGAATTTAAAAGGTGCATCGCAATTTTAGCCAACTTTATACAATATGATCAATTTGACTAAAATTATCGATTAGCCTATTTTTTCCTTTTTTTTAAATTTTTAAAAGACCTTATTTTTTAAAATAATTTGACATTAATTTAAAATTTTGGGAGAAAATTGGGTGTCAACAGCTGCCCCTCTTTACCCGGAAAGGATGAAAGAGTTTCCAGGGTAAAGAAGTTGACGTGAAACCCAATTTTGTCACGGCAAAGCCAAGACTCCGATTCCTGGGATCAAAGTGCGAGGCTTATGGACATGGCCGAACATCGGTTTCCGAGTTGCCTACATATCTCGGGCTGAAAGAGAATCAGACCATATGTAGTTCGACGCGATTTGAAAATCAAAGACGAGATAGTAACGACTACTCAAGCACGGGAAAAGAGGCTTGTAATCACCCAAATTATGAAAATGTGGTCGACGACACACCCATAAAGAGGGGTTTACACGGACATATCTTCCACTGCACCTCGATAACCGAGCCATCTTGTCTTCAATCTCAAACCTCAGACTCTAAGGTTAACAAGAGACTTACCTCTAGGGTGGAGGACTTATGCGGGTGCGATTCTTCAGGTCTTCGTTGACGAGTCCAGCTCATATCAACGATTGCCCCGGTTCATTGCTAAGCAAAGCTCCATTTTATTCTCCAAACGCTGCTGCGGTGCTGCTAAAAATCCTTCAATAATCTCAACAAGCGGTAAGCGTGCAACTGCCAATAAACTGTAATAATTGGAAAAAGAAATAGATAAAGTGATAAAATTGTAAATGCGGTTTTCGGTATCATTGATAAGTTCTTCCTTCGATCAACTGACAAGATACTCCGCCCGGAGAACCTATAAGCTGATCCTTATTCATGATACACATAATGCTTTAATTGATGAAGAGGCAGTTTACAACGCAATCTTGTATTGTGTTTCAATCCCTTGACAAAACAAATGAAACGTCTGGTCTTGAAGCATCCAGTGTCTCAATGCAACTTGAAAGAAACCTGCATATCCTATTTGTGGGTGGAAGGACCCGAGATATCCTATTTGTGGGTGGAATTACCCGAATATCCTATTTGTGGGTGGAATGACCCGAATATCTTATTTGTGGGTGGAAGAACCCGAGATATCCTATTTGTGGGTGGATAAACCCTGATTGTTCATTTTTAAGGCGAATGGGCCCAAAACGTTCAATATAGGTGAACGAGCCTAAATTTGATGGCAGCCTGCAAAATAAAATTGCAAATTAGATTAATTAAGGCAGGATAATGCAAAACAAATAAGCAAAACTGGGTCGTGTTGCTTGAATTAATAGTGCTGCAAAGCGTTGAATGCCTTCAGTTCTTATCTGCCGTTCAATTTCTGCAAATTTAAAGAGAATGCGTTAGAAAACGAGTGAATAATGAAACAAAAGCTATAATGAAAAAAGAAGAAATAGATTTGTGCTGCATATGCGACAAGGCGAATGATCTTTGAGAAACTGATGGTCGTCGGTAGGAACAATAACAAAAGAGCCTTCAATTGCCTATGATAGGCTTCAGAATAATGCCTCCAATTGCTTATGGTAGGCTTCAAATGATAACGATGTCTTCGCTTGCTCATGATAGACTTGATAATAAGACCCCCCCGATTGCTTACGGTAGGATCAATAGTAAAAGAGCCTTCAATTGCTTATGATAGGCTTCAGAATAAGGCCTCCAATTGCTTATGGTAGGCTTCAATGCTAATGAAGTCTTCGCTTGCTCACGATAGACTTGATGATAAGACCCCCCGATTGCTTACGGTAGGATCAATAATAAAAGAGCCTTCAATTGCTTATGATAGGCTTCAAAATAAGGCCTCCAATTGCTTATGGTAGGCTACAATGCTAATGAAGTCTTCGCTTGCTCACGATAGACTTGATAATAAGACCCCCCGATTGCTTACGGTAGGATCAATAATAAAAGAGCATTCAATTGCTTATGATAGGCTTCAGAATAAGGCCTCCAATTGCTTATGGAAGGCTTTAAATGATAATGACGTCTTCGATTGTTTACGATAGACTTCATAACGAGGCCCCCGATTGTTTACGGTAGGCTCCATAACAATAGCGCCTTCGATTGTCTACGATAGGCTTCATAAAAGGCCTCCAATTGTTTATGGAAGGCTTTAAATGATAATGACGTCTTCGATTGTTTACGATAGACTTCATAATGATGTCTTCGATTGTATACGATAGACTTGATAAAGAAACACGCCTCCGATTGTCTACGGTAGACTTGATAAATGTGATGTCTCCGATTGTTTACGGTAGACTTCATAATAGGGCCTCCAATTGTCTATGGTAGGCTTCAATAAAAATGTCTTCGATTGTATACGATAGACTTGATGTGTAGAATAGCCTGCAAAGTAAAGTTTTCATTAAATTCATATAGACAGAAAAATGACAAAGATAAAGGAGATATAAAGTAAGAGTTTAAGTCGTCCGGCTTATATTGGTGAAGCCCTAAAGAGTTGAGTGTTATCCTTGAGAAAAACTGAGTTAATGCTTAATTCCTGCAAAGTGTAAAATAAAGTTGTCAATAAAGCAATGAATTTTGATTAGGCAAGGGCAAAATAGAGAGAAAATAAAGTCGTTTCGCGTATGCGATGAATCAGATAACGCTTCCAATCTCGGTCGGTTATCTTGGCAACATTGTTCAATGTGTATGACAAATACTCTATGAGGAATTGATAGTTGCTAGTTTCCTCATCTTGTTGCTTTGAAAATTCCTGCACTCAAAGAAAAATCATTAGTTTTGGGAGGGAGGGGGAAGCGTTTGATTTGCAGACTTCATCCTGATCTTGCCGCTTCCGCTGCTCCCTCGTCCTCATTGGACTTGGATTTGCAAATTGCTTTCAGAAACTTGACTCATGAACTCAAATAGCATAGGTTTTGAAAAATAGAGGCAAGATAAAATATTTTAATGCAATATAGCGAGTGAAATAAGCATGCAAATGAAGTCAAAGATGCACTTTGAAAATTTTGCCTTGACTTAAATTTGTAACATATTTTAAAACAAACTGAACGTCCTTTGCCTTAGACTTTGCACTGTTTGCTTAACCAATCTCAAAGTTCTTGCCGTATAACCAATGCTGCTTCTTGCAAAATTTGCCCCAGTTATTGTCTTTCGCATCTCCAACTCGTTTTGCAAAAATTGCCCCAGTTGCTATCTTTCGCATTTCCAACTTGTTTTGCAAAATTGCCCCAGTTATCCTTCTTGGGGGAAAATAATAATTTAGATACTAAAGGGTCGAGCCCGATGTGGGAGCCTACGTATCCCTCCTTGGGAATCAGACCGTGCGTAGTTCTGCATCACTGCCTCAGCGCCAATACCAACAAATAAAGCTGCCCCAGTTGAAGTTCCAACAGATAGTGCGATATCCAAAGAGCGCAGACAATAACCTTTCAATGCATCGCTTTCAATCTGTTCAGTTGTTTTGCCATACGTCACAAGCAAAGCTTTGACAGGTTTATCAATTTTAATTTTGAAATAGAAACAAATGCAAGCGTAAATAAGAATGAGATGCATTTTATTTCAACTTTCATAAATTCAAAATGAGTTGATTCAGATTAACATAAGCTTTAAAGTGCAATGCAATTCAGGGCCTCAATCTGAATTAAAATTGTAAATAATGCTACTAAGTTCAATCGCCAAGTTCTTTCAAATAATGCCATTAGCTTCTGATATTGCATCGTTCACGAGCTAGAGCGTCTACCATCAATCATATCTCGAAACCTTTGCATGGTGGATGGTCAGCCACTTCACAAATCCAACATTTGTTAGAGAAATAAACAAAACAAAAGAAACCCCTCAAAAGGTAACTAAGATAGTTTGCATGTCATTCATAGGATTGCACACAAGCAAGCAACACCTAGTATTTAACGCATTTTGAGCAAATAAAGCAAGGGAGACAGTTAACATTTCAACACAGCTCATGCTCTTCACACCATCTGCACAAAATTCTAAACCCAAATGCCTAAAACCCAAAACAATCTTCCATAGCTTTTGCAAACATCCACACTCCTCCAAGCACGATTCCCAATTGCTTTACAACATCCAGGGATAAATTTCCAATTGTCTCCACAATACCAGACTGCAAATCACGAAAGGCGCCAATTGGCCTTTCAAAATAAAATCTCACTGGTCCTCGGCTTTAGACAAGCCTCTCAGCTTCCTAGGTTTTGCAAGGCTCACAGACCTTGTTCATAGGGCTCATCACTGGTCCTCGGCTTTAATCGAGCCTCTCAGTTTCCTAGGCAACCAAGACCGCACTGGTCTTCAAGGAGGGACCCCACTGGTCATTCAAAGACACAGGGGCTTCGCTCTCCTAGTATGCGACAAGCATACTTCAATTTTTACAAAGTTGCAGCTGGATAATCAACATAGGCCTGCACACACGCAAAGCCATTCACGAGAGGGGCCCCACTGATCCTTTCAAAGACACCAGGGGCTTCGCCTCTTAGATCTCACTACACCAGGCCATCTCCGAAACACAAACCAACCAAATCAGCCAAACTTTTTCCCAAACTAAGGTGAATATGCATGCATGACCTAATCTCCTTCTAAGAGTGGGTTAACGGTTGAGGCTGAATCGACCTATGCGGGATAGACCTGGCCTCACAACGCAGTAGAACTGGCCATGACAAAACCAGGCAATCTCAATATCCCAAACTAACTTTTGGTGACACGAAAGAAGTTTCAAAGAGTGAGGTAAGGGCAATGCCCTTCCTGCATAACTACCCGTCAAGCGGGTGCCCCGTGATGAAATCGAGGAGGTGAAAGAGAATTGACAGGCTCCATGAGGGAGGAAATATGAACGGAACGCAGATTATGCACAAATTAATACAATGCATGCTTTATAAGGCAAACCAAACAAACAGATATAATAAAGCAAATAAATTAGGCATGCTAGTTGCAAACAATTGGAAACCTTTATGGTCAAAACCTTTATTGCTCCCCAGCGGAGTCGCCATGCTGTTGAACCCCAAAATTTACCCCCCGAAAAGGATAAATTCCGGAATATCGACAGGATGGGCTAACTCTTTTGGAGTTTTCGGAGTCGCCACCCAATTTAAGGAAAACAGGGAACCAAATTAGCAAGTGCGTGCAAAACTCCGTTTTTATAAAAAGACGGTCTTTTTTCAGAGATTCTAAAGGTAAGAGGTTTTATTAATTTCGGAAGAAGGTTTTTAAGGCACTTCCGAAATTCCGTTAAAAAACGGTTAATCCGACAGGTTTCCAAATATTTACAAGTGTGCTTTTCTTTCAAAAGAATTATTTAAAAAATAGTAATAATATAATAATAAGAATAATTAATCGAATAAAAAGCTTATTTGCAAAACGTTCTTTTACTTGCACGCATTTGCTAAGATGGCCCCAATTTGCAATAAATTAAATAACGACTTCACAATAAAAGGTGATGGACATAAAGTAAAGCGACATACAAACAATCAAATATTATTGTCAAATAAAATAATTCATACATTTTATTTACATAAATATCTAAGGAAAGGAAGGCAAAGTTAAAGATAGAACCGGAAAATTGATCAACTCGCGGGAGTCTTGATTTTTCTAAAATTCCTAAGTCTTATTTCTGAATGCTCGGGTCCGAATTCAATCTCCAAATGCCTTCAATGCAATGGACTATTCTCATTCGCGAGTTAGCCAAACTCGTCCAAAAATTATTCGTGCCAAAATGTACCTCGCAAAACAAACAAGTAAAATTGAATTAGTACGATAGTCAAAGTGTAAAAAATAAAATAACAAATATAAAGTAATAAAGTAGTAATAATAATAATAATATTAAAATATATAATAATAATAGAATATATAATAATAATAGAATATATAATAATAAATAATAACAATAATAATAATAATAGAATATATAATAATAATAATAATAATAATAATACTAGTAACGGGGGTTGTTTTAGCAAAATTTAGGCTCAGGTTTATATGGCGCGTTGAATAGAGGCTCGGGATTTGGTACGGTTGCAAACACGGAGCCCGGGCCGTGTTGCCATGCCAAAGCACCAAACCCACTACTCTATTCAACTTGCTTAGCATTAAAATGCATTCATCATCGCCTTTTTGCTTTAGGGACACGGAAACGGGACAGTTCAAGTGTAGTATCCTGTTCAAAATCCGTCAATTCATTATCCATCAATTCCTTGTGTCGGCCTCAATACGTGTATATGTATTTTCATTGGCCATTAGCGTAGTATTTGTTCAAATCAGTTCAATACTCCATAATGGATAAAAATTTATCCAAAACGGATCCCTGCACTCAGAAAATCCAGTCAATGCACACAGTAGTCCAATCACGTAAACGGGTCAAACCAATGATTCAACCGGATCAAACAACAAGAATCAACCAACGGGTCAAATGCAAAAAAACCAAGTAACGGGTCAAGCAATCAGGGAAACGGGTCAAGCAACCAGAAACCCATCCAAGCTCTAACACCACCGGAGCAAATTTTCCGATGCAAACAGTAACAAACAAACATCGAAGCCACTGGTAGGGTAATAAAATCACTGTTATTCCAGCGTTAATCATCAAATCCATCAAAACCCATCATTGGTCTAACATCAGAGCAACAAAAAAACAGTGTGCTTTTAGATTTTCCGGTGAGGTAGCAGCGACAACAATGAACGGACCAACAATAAACGGAGATAGGAAATGAGGAGCAACGCTGATGCAGCATCACTACAACTCCAAATCCTTTTCCCTTTCATATCAGCAACAGATCAAAAGAAACGAACAGGTCCAAGCAAAAAATCCAGAACCAAGAATCTAAAGCTCCAAGTAACTGGAACAAAGACCAAGCATAGAAAATCCATAGAATCTCAGCGAATCAGATTTTCCAAAACAAACAAAAACGATGCAGTTCTTCCAAAGAACGACTATGGTAACAAAGCAGCATCACCGACGAAAATTTCCGGTAGACAACAACGGAGCTTTCAGTAAACAAATCCAGATCGGCAAACAAAGTGCCCAAAAGTATTGAAATAAATCAAAACATAAACAAAATCGAACGGTGAGGCAGTGGAAGAGCGAGGAAGCGACTGCCGAACCGTTTTCCGGTGGCGTCGCTGCCACCTCGCTACCCCAAAACCCCGATCTCCCTTTCGATCCGTTGCACTGATCTCCATCCCCCTCTGCTTTTACTCATTTTTCGTGTGCGTATGTGTTTCTGCGTGTGTGCAAATCTGTGTGTGGGAGAGATGAGGGATTGTGGAGAGAGAGAGAGAGCCGTTGATAGATTTGTGAGGGAGTCCCAAAAATGAGGGGGCTCGGCTGGGGGCTAAAAAAAGTGTAGGGTTTCTTTCGGATGATGAGTGGGAGTCATGAATGAATAGTTGGTTATGTGTATATGTGTGAAATGTATATATGGGCTTTGCACAAATAGGATAGTATTTGGGATTAGTAACTATTTTGGCTTTTTAGGGTAAATTAGGGGTTGCGTGGGGTGGTTTAATTGAAGGTTGTGCATTGCCCATTTTGCCTCTTTCAGAATGAATTAGGAAACTTAGGAATTGCATGGGTAATTTGAATTTAAAAGGTGCATCGCAATTTTAGCCAACTTTATACAATATGATCAATTTGACTAAAATTATCGATTAGCCTATTTTTTCCTTTTTTTTAAATTTTTAAAAGACCTTATTTTTTAAAATAATTTGACATTAATTTAAAATTTTGGGAGAAAATTGGGTGTCAACAATTATTATTATCTACTAATATTATTATTATCATTATTATTGTATTCTTACTATTATCAATATTATTATTTACTAACTCTTTTCTTATATTTTGCGAGGTAAATTCGGATGGAAGACGACATGGTTTTGAAGAAAATACTTAGAAGAAAAGGACCTTTTATTATTATTATCATTATTCATTATTATTACTATTACTGTTTTATTATTATTCACTAACTTAACTTCATCTATTTTTTACAAGGCACATTTGGATAAATGTCTTCAAAATGACTTTCTAAAAAATACTTCTACTTTTACTTGCTATCATCTTCACTTAATATTTATTTTTATAAACTGATTAATTTGCTTTATTTTGCAAGGTTTAATTCCCTAAAGAAGAAGCCTATTATCTTTAGTATTTAAATCATCTTTTAATCAGTTTGTTTGCTTAACTACTTGTTTTGAATCCCAACATGAAGTCCGGCCGGTAACCACATTTGGTGGGGCTCGAGAGGTGCCTAACCCCTTCCTCTCGAGTTAACCTGAACCTCTTACCTAGAAATTCTGGTTTGTAGACTAAAGTTTCAGAGTTAATTGTAAAATTGGCTAGAAATAAAATAGGTGCCCTAATACGCCTAGTTAAAAAATATGTTAGGTGGCGACTCCAGGTCTTTACCCGCAAGTCCCAATAAGTCGAGCCATGGGGTTCGGAAAAAATGGGCGTCGACAGTAATTATAATGAATATGTTTCACGTATATTACTAAATAATAAATGGTACTATTTGTAATTATTATATTTATGTTAGTGTATTTTTCTCATCAAGATAGATCACGCCTGAGCTGAAATAGACAGTTAGATCATGTGCTAGATACTTCAATGTTGCCCCATCTCCCATCTGTCATAGTATGGTTTGTACTGTATTCCTTCTTTTCTTTTAATGTAAATTTTACTGCTTCTTAGGTATATGAGATTCAGTTGATTACCTTGTTATTCCAAGACTAGTAGCTATTTAACTCATTCCAATATGAAGGTCAACTCTTAACAGTTTCTCATTCTTTAAATATGGGCAGTTGTTATTTTCATTTCCCACTATACCTAACCAGCCCTCTTCATATATTTGTATCAGAATTTCTTATTTAATAGGTTGAGTTCAATTTACTTCATTGAGTTTTTATCTCAAAGTGTGTTTTTGTGCTTCTTTATGTGGATCTGTATTGGTTAATGATTGTAGTAAGTTCTGTTGTTACAGATTCAAAATACCATGTGTTAGCTGTCCAATGCCTTCACCCTTCAGAATGGTTAAGAACTAATTGTGTATATTTCAAGCATATTTTCTTATATGTAGTTCTAGAACTAGAATATGCAAAACTAATGATTTTCATCCTTTTTTGAAGTAACAAACATTTGGTTCGGGTTGCAAGGTTGTATGCACATCAGATAAACAAGTAAATGTCAATAATTAGGTAAGGTAATTTGTGTCATGTCCTTCATGTTTTTTTCTTTTGCAAATGTGAAGAGGGTATAGCATGGAACCCATAAGTTGCTCAATTACAGGATGTGATCATGTTGTGGAACTCTATTAGACTGGTTTTGTATATTATATAATTGCTATGCAACATTACTTGTTGTAAAGATAGTCATCTGATGTTAGGATTGGGTTTATGAAACTTTGATATAGTGGTTTAATTCTTCAACTTTGATGTTAAGAACTCTAAGCACTTACATTTACTTTATCAAAACAAAAAGAAGAAAAAAGAACTCAGTGCACTTACTGTAAAGATGGTGATCTGATATACTCTTCGGTAATTGTATTGAACATGACACTTTGTTTTTGTAGTGCCTTTGTATGTGTTTGCTTTTTCCCGATGGTTAAAAGGGCTTTCCTTTTGTTTTAATCATTAAGTTATGAATTCAATTGGGTTGATTGTTATTATTCTTCTCCAGATAGGCAATGGATAGCAGATCGCTGTTACGGAATAGTAATGACAGGAGAGCTTGTTGTTGCATTCTGAGGCTGCTTATCTTCCAGGGGATGATGCTATGACCGAGCTTCAAGACAATTTTGCCTTATTTTTTTTTTCTTTTTTGAATTCATGTGTATGCATAATTACTCTATGTTATGAATTTATTAATACAAATATTTATTGTATCATTTATTTTGACAAATAAATTTTTTGGTCTCTCTTATAATATTAATGGGTTGCTCTAAATGATTTCTGCACTATTGGTAGAAATATTACTGCTACCAATTTTTTTTTATATATTTTTTTTCAATATAGAATCTGTAGCGATATTAGTTGCCACAACAAGTGATTAATTTTGTGGCGACAATAGTCGCTACTACAAGTCTTCCGTGGCGGCCTTGATTGCCACTAAAGGGGATTTCATTTGTGGCGACCCTTTTTTGGACTTCTTTTATGGTATTTACTGTGGCAGCTAAAGTCGCCACCAAAGAGGGACATTTAGAGGCGACCCATAAAGTCGCCACGAAAAAGATTTAGCCACTGACTATAGCCAACGACCTTTGAGTCGCCACGAAAAGAGTTTTTGTGGCGACTTTTCTGATTTTAGTGGCAAGTTTTGTCGCCACAAAAAGTCCCATTTCTTGTAGTGGAGCGACGACGACGGCGCGAGCTTCCCTTCTTCTCAACCATTTTAAGAGCTAAGAGAAGTAAATCTCTATTTAAACCCAACAATAGCCTTTTCCTCTACCAATATGGCCGGAGAAAGTGCATTTCCCTAGTAAAAGGAATCTTTTCACATTTCCACTCATTTCTCATTCACACTCTTCACATTCCAAAAAAACCAACAGTTCTATCATCTATGTTCATGTTACAAATGAAGACTAGTCGATCCTTTTTATATGATACTATTATTATATATAATTTTTTTATTAATATTTTAAAGTATCTTTAATTAATTTTAGTTATGAAAATTGTAACTGAAAAGTAAGTTTTCCACAAGTTTTAATATGTAAATTAAAGTACTGTGTTTCAAGAGAACAATGAGCTTAGATTATATGTTGAAAATGTGATACATCAGTACTCGTACTAGCTCATTACGAAATGAAATTTCAAATGAAGCAATTTTCTTATCGCTTTATGGGGTTTTGCGGAAATCTTTTCATTTGTTAGTCTAACATGAAAACATAATTAGCTGTTGAATCAGTAAAATTACAAAATTAATTAAAAGCAATGATAAGACAGTTCAATCTATTGCTAAGATTTTAATCTTAGTCACGCTTATGTGTCTAAATTAATTTTCAAATGATAAGTGCAACACATCCTCCTAGGATGAATACAAATGATTCATCGAACTGATTCAACCAAATTTGGGATTGAGAAGTAGTTGATTGATGGAGTTAGTGTCATGTTATTACTAAGCTTTTAAACTTGCTCATGCATATGTGATATGTCTGTAGCTTTCCCAATGATAGTGTAGCATATCCTCCCAGGATGAATACAAATGATTCATGAAGTTACTTCCTTTTTAATGAGAAAATAATACCATACTTGTTCATATCGCTCGGAGTTTATTTGCCTTCACCGTAGCAGAAGAGTGCTGACCAAGATATTCTTTTAAAAACGAGATATTTTCCTCACATTGATATTTATGTGAGGATGGTAGAAAGACATATTCATTTTTCATCGAGTTCAAACTGTCGCTACTGATCATTGAATATTTTTCGATCGTCAATAATAATCGAAGATTTAATAGGTTTATAGTTTATACACTTATAAATCTCACACGTTATTAATTGATATTTCTAATTATTACTTCATTATTAGATCACATCGAACAAGACTTCAAACATATGTACAGTTATACTAAATATGTTAGTTTACTAATTATAAATTTCTAACAATTATAATACTTCCAAATATGATTTTAAGATGTTCAAGCAGTTTTCTCTCAAGTGATTTTAACTTATTTTTGGGGTTCATAAAATAAGAAATATTTCTCCTCATTAATATTGGAGTAGAAAATGATAGATAGGCAAACTCATTATACAAGTTTAAATTGTGCTTCCAGTCATTAAGATTTACCGGTTATCAAAAGATAAACTGAACATAACCCTAACAAAGGAATAATAATTAACCAATTTCGACAAAAAAATTAAATGACTAAATAAATGAAGTGCAAATACCATTCTCTTATTCAATTGAGAACTACTGCTTGTTACTTTCCAGAATCCCATCCCCATGAATCAGGTGCTAAAATATACAAGGCATTTCTTTTTCTTGCCACTGAGTTTATCTTTACTTTTGGGTATAACTGAGTTAAGGAAGTGGCTAAGATGATGGACCATGCTTACGGCAAGAATCCAAAGCCGTAAATCCAAGGTTACAACCGGATTCATAATTTAAATTAGATAGGTCTAACCTTTGAGATTTATAACATCGAATTTCGCATCCTTAATGAATTGTGGGTCCAGATAAAATATGATCTTATTGAAATTTTAGTAAATATTTACTTATACATTTATATTCTGCGTAGAAAATGTTAGGTTCAGATGAATATTTTCCTGCATCTGCCCATATCTTTAGTGCAATAATGGAGAGTAGAGGGAATAAATTCAGTTTTCCATATGCCCATTTTTCGCATTATAAAACGTCATAGCCTGCATATTTATTTTCATCCCAATCATCAAAATTGCCAAATAGTTAATATAATATTTAAAGGATTGATGGCTCAAATTCACAAGCTTGAGCTTCAAGCAGAGATCAGATCATCTCCAAAAAAGCTCTTTGATATCTACAAGAACAAAACCTTCCTCCTTCCTAAAATAAGCCCACACAAATTACAAAGCATTGAAGTTCTTGCGGAAGATGGAAGGGTTTTTTTACGTATTTATACAAATTTTCACACTTAATTATAAAAAAAATAGCAATATTTTATAAACTACAGTACATGACTATATTTTCTATAACACATTTCACCAATAAAAAAAGAGAATAAAAGAACTCATTTCTCACATTCTCTCTCTAGGATTTGTATTCTCTCTCTTAAAATCTCCTATGTAAATACTCTTTCCCTTTTATCATTCTTCATATACTTTTGTTTTTGTTTTCTACAGATCTGAGTTGTATTGTGTTCCACCAACACTCATCTTCTTCATTTCTCCAGGAATCAATCAATCGAAAATGCGCTAAATGTCATTATTTCGGGCTTAACTATCGCAGCAGCTTTAACATTAAAAAACTCCACCAGTACACCACCGCTCCGCTGGTTTGCCGTTGCTACAGTATTGTCGCCAGACACGCAGCTGCTGCTTAGAAAATGCCGAGACAACGGCAGCTGAGATGGTGGCGCAGAGGAGAAGAACGAGGCGAGGAAAATGGCCTATATCTGAATTTCTACAACTCGATTCCCGATACAACTAACGGCATCGTCATCAACAACACAAGTAACCAGCAATAGAGTTATTAACCGAACCAGTACTTTTACAACAAGGACCGATTGAAACATGACTGGAAGTTTGGGACTTAAAAAAAGATGATTTAGAAGTTGAATTATTCATTGAAATTTGCCTATTATTTTCTATTTTTAAACTTCTTTTAGAAACTGCACTGTCATTTCTGTAAATTGTAGATATTTTCGCATTACTTATAAAAATTTTAGAATTCACTTTCTCATTCTTGTTCTTGTTCAGATGAGGAAATTTAAGTGTGTTGAAAATTGACGAGTTTCAAAAGGTCGTGAGAGTCCTGGGGAGTGTGTGGGGTGATTGAAACACTATGATATCGTCTGAAACGAGTTGATATAGTCTGAAACGGAGTTGTAACAGTCTAAAACGGTGTTGAAACAGTCTGATACAATCTTAAACGACATTGAAATACTATTATATAGTGTGAAACAGAGTTGAAACAATCTGAAACGGTATTGAAATACTATGATACAGTCTGAAATGGAGTTTGACACAGTTTGAAACGATGTTGAAACAGTATGATACGGTCTGAAACGGCGCTGGAACAATCTGAAACAACTGTTGAAACAATTTGATACGGTCTAAAACGGCGTTGAAACAATATGATACGATCTGAAACGGTGCTGAAATAATTTGAAACAGTGCTGAAACGGTGCAGAAACAGTTAGATATGGTGCTGCAGAAACAATTGAAACGGTGCAGAAACAGTTAGATACGGTGCAGAAATAGTTGATACGGTGCAGAAATAGTGAGATTCAACGAGATACATTGAGGATGGATGAGGAAAAGTGAAATTGGAGAAAATGAGAGGAGTAAAAGTGAAATTTGAGGGAAATGATGGGAGGAAAGTGAAAAACGGGGAAATGGGAGGAGCAAAAGTGATAGTGGGGTAAATAGAAGGAAGAATGTAAGGGTTTGGTATGTTATGGGAAAATATTGCTATGTTTTTGCTATGTTTGTAATTATCTTGTGTTTTCCTCTATATAGGATAATTTTACTAAAATATTGCTATATTTGGTAATTAAGCTCTAAAACTTGTATTTTTATGTAAAAAAATTCGAGATGGAAAGGGTGTTGGCTCTACCAGGTTGTAGACATATAATTTGGATAAGTTTGAATAAGAGGAAAATCTAAAAGGGGAAAAAATAACAAGACTTGTGTATCTGCAACAATGAGACACATGTTTGACTATTTTATAAAGAGAATTAAGATTGACGATTATAAATTGCTAGATTATTAGGTTGACTATAATCATCTTAAATATAAGTATGGTTACTTTTATATAATATGGCCCTAAACAAGCCATAAACACCTTATGTGGCTCTAGATATTTTTGAAACTTATGGTCTTTAATACACCTTAATATTTGTGTAGTAAAAGTTTCTCATTAAAAGTAAAGTAAAGATTGATGTTCAAGTTAATTTATTTTCAAATTAGATAACGGTCATCTTTTTTCAAAACAAATTTACGTAAACTAGAATGGACGGAATATATATATATAATGAGAAACTTTTACTACACAAATATATATATATATATATATATATATATATATATATATATATATAAAATTCAAGTCGTACTTCAGATGTCTCAATCTTTAACAACTTTATGCATGCTTTTTGAAACACCAGGCTCTCTTGTGACTGCAAAGGACAAGATTGCAACTATTGACGAGAAAAACAATTCAATGACATTTGAACTTATTAGAGGGGAAGTCACTAAATACTTCAGGAATTTTAAGGCTACTATAGGAGTAACAAAAGAAGGTGATAAGAACTTAGTAAAGTAGACTCTAGAGTTTGAGAAGGTTACTGAAGATGTCCCAACTACATACTCCCATCTCGATTATCTAGTTAGTGTCTCAAGAGAGATTGATGCTTACTTGCTTAAATAAGGCTTAAAACATTACCGACTAAATCTCAATGGGCCACATATAACTTTCCTAGACTGAACTCATCTTGTTCGATCTAGTACGTGATTATGTTGGGAAAAATAATGTTGTATCATGAAAGCTTTCATAAATGGTTTCCTTACTTGTGACATCGATGGCTTGAACTTTACATGTAAAACTTTAGCACAGCCTATTTGCACAATGCTATTTAAGGCACATTCATTTTTGGAAAACTTTGTAATTGTAGTCACTCAAGACAGAAGTTGGCTCAACTTTTAACTTTTGTCAAGTGAAGTTAGTCCATCTCTGAAGTCTAGATCAGAAGTATGAAGTTGAGACTCAACTTCTCATACAAAAGTTCCAAGTTTACCTCAACCTTAGACCTTCCAACCAAAAGTCTTAAATGAAGTCCAAATTTAATATCAAGAACTAATTTTAATAAATTGGCCGAAAGTTAAATATTTTGTAAAAGTTGTTCCGCCTTAAATGGTGATTGGTAATAAGCTATTTGTGCACCCACTTATGGTTATATGAGCCACTTTGATTTTTTTTTTTTGTTTCTCATCCGGTGACTGGTGTCCGGTATCCTCATTGGAGCCCCGACTAATCTGGATTCGCGCCGCGTAAGGCCCATTTCTGGGAAGCGCTCCCTAGCAAGATTTTTTTGGCTGAATTGCAAAAATATGCTACGGGAACAAATGGTTTGCATAAATGCCCTTGTTAATAGTGGTTCAGCATAAATGCCCTCCATTACTTTAATGAAAAATTTTTCAAACGAAAATACCCCTAACAACCAATAAAAAGACCCGCCCATATCCCTTTCTCATTCACGCGATCAACAAACCCTAAAAATCCATACCTTTTACAGATTCTTCCGTTCAAACGAAGATTCAAGATACGATTTCTTCAAATTTCTACTTACTTTTACTAAATGCTGCATTAATTTCTTCATAATTTAGTTTAAACTATGCTTTTTGCTTTAAATTATATATAACTATATATTAGCTCAAAACGAGCTATGAATTTTATTAATAATGATCCGAAAAACTTGCCGAGTAATTATAATATGCAGATTCATAAAAATTACTTGATTGTCTTAATACTAAAATTACAAATAGTATTGAGAATAAAATCACATATGAAATCGACTTTCCATTGTTACCTGGTAATATGTTCCCTACATTCATCTGAATTAACTTGTAGGAAATCTATGAATTCTCTGCAAGTCTTGGCTATTGCCAAGACTTTATACACAGTTGCAAGGCGCGCTTGCAGAGAAAAGTCTCAGAAAGTATTGCTAATTTCCAAGACTTCAAGCTCCGATGCAATTAGCCCATGGCACACACTGTCTTGTTTATTGCCAAGACTTAAGACCTGTTGCAGGAGGAAACTTCTCTGCAAATCAAGTGCAATGGGAACCTTGCATAAACTTCTTGGCAATTGCCAAGACTTTATGACCTGTTGTAATGGGCAACTTGAAGAGAAAGTCTCTGCAACTCTTGACAATAGCCAAGAGTTGCAGCTCTGGTGGAATGGGTACCTTGGAGAGACTTCTTGGCTATTGCCAAGAGTTGCAGCTCTGGTACAATGGGTACCTTGGAGAGACTTCTTGGCTATTTGCCAAGAGCTGCAGCTCTGGTGCAATGGGCACCTTGGAGAGACTTTTGGCTATTGCCAAGAGTTGGCGCTCTTGTGCAATGGACACCTCGGAGAGACTTCTTGGCAATTGCCAAGAGTTTCAAGGTGCAATAGGCACCTTGGAAAGATTTCTTGGCTATTGCCAAGAGTTATAGCTCTGGTGCAATGGGCACCTTGGAGAGACTTCTTGGCTATTGCCAAGAGTTGTAGCTCTAGTGCAATGGGCACCTTGCAGAGACTTCTTGGCTATTGCTAAGACTTTAAGCCCTGTTGCAATGGGCAACTTGCAAGGAAAGTCTCTCCAAATATTGGCCATGGCCAATGACTTTTACCTCAAGTCCAACAAAAAAGCCAATGAAAATTTAAGCACATCATTCGTATTCATTATGTTCAGGATTACAACAATGGCAACACATTGCATTTACATAGCTTATAATGGGAAATGAGATGCTAACAACAAATATTTGAACCATGACATAAAGTTGATACTTGTCAAAGATGGTATAACCTACCAGGCATTTGAAAAACAAATTTGCAATGCTTTAAGCATCAATAGTGATGAAAGTGAAGCAAAGATAAGGTTTGACACGAATCTGGAAACGTGTAGAGGCATGATGGTAACAAATGATGAAGAACTTATGACTTGCATGTATCTGCGGAACAATGACGAGAATTTCAGAAAATCCCGCTTCATAGTAGAAGATACTAAAAGAAATGACCTGTCAAGTAACACCACCACCACCCCCAGCATATGCGAATTATTTGTGAATGAAACTGACCATAGCATGGTGTTGAATCAAAAAGAAGGGCAATTGATTGACTTTATTGACCAAAATGAAGACTTACTCTTCCTAACTGACCAAGAAAGTGAAGATGTGGGACAAGAGCAAAGAGAAACCAATGAAGAGGTCAACACAAGCCAAGCACTAATGATATCCATTGAACTATAAACAATCATCACCCAGAAGTCGACAACAATAGATATTGAATCTATCAGTCCACCACCAACAGTGCAAGAACCAGGAGAGCCCTCTATGGTAAAAAAGGTAAAGAGAAAGAGAAAACTTGACATTGAAACGACCATTCTAGGAAGTAAGGCATCTGTGGATGACCTAACTGAAAAATTTGTCTTCCAAGACAAACAGAGTATGAAAAAGTCTATGTCTACCATTCCAATTATAGAAAACATACAATTGAAGGTTGTTAAATCATGGAAGACAAGATATTGGTTGAAGTGTCTTCATACCAATTGCACTTGGTGTTTCCATGCATCGAAGATAGGCAATTCTCTGCCTTTCAAGGTGGGCAAATTTCAAAAGACACACACATGCTCTATTGACTTCACTAAATTTGACCAGCGGAATGCAACATAAAAAATGATAAGCGACTACATTGTAGAGCTTATACAGGAAAATGATAATGCGATCACTCCGAACTTTGTGGTACAGGAAATGAGAAGAAAATTTGGAATTACCATCAGCTACCACAAGGGATGGCGTTCAATACAACATACATACTCCATGCTCAGAGGGAGTCCGGAAGAGAACTACATCATGCTACCTTCCTATCTACATATGATAAAACAAAACAACCCCGACACATATGTAAACATCAAAACGGATGCCGAGAACAGGTATGCGCACTCCAATACACTGTACTAACAATTACTTTTTGATCTCTTGGCAGTAAGGCAAAACTTTCTTTGATACATCACTGACTTGCCACATAACTTCCCTTGAAATCTTGGCATAGGCAAAACTTCCCCCCTCCCCCGCCACATAAAACTTCCCCTGCTCCTGGAATAACAAATCTTATGATTGCCCATGCAGATTTCAGTATGCATATTTTGCGTACTATGCTTCAATACAGGGTTGGAGACACTGCAGGCCCGTAATAATGGTAGATGCCATATTTTTGCAAGGGAAATATCGTGGCATTCTTATAGTAGCAGTATCTAAGGATGGAAACAACAACATTTTTCCTTTGGCATTTGGAATTGCAGATTCAGAAAACAACAATGCCTACAATTGGTTCTTCCATCAGTTGAGAATCGTGATAGGGACGCGTGAACAACTCTTCATCTTATCAGACCGCCATCCCTCTATTTCAAGTTCCATCAGTAATGTCTATCCAGAATGCCAACACAACATATCAATTTACCATATGGAGAAGAATCTGAGGAGCAGATTCTACTCAAACGCGATCATCTCACTATTCTACAATGCAGCAACCACTTACAATCGCACAAATTTTGATACTTATATGACTCAGCTTGAGGATCTTGATAATAATGCTAAAAAATACTTGAAGGAGGAACCACCAGAAAGTTGGGCGCGTTCGTTTCACACCAACAGAAGATACAACGTGCTCACAAAAAAACAATGTCGAGACTATGAATAGTGTGCTTGCAAAAGCCAAGAAACTGCCAATAATGGGGTTGATCGACTACATCCAAAATAAGCTATTGATAAGACTCAAATTAGGCGGAAGCAATAATCTAAGGTGCGGAAGCAATAATCATAAGATAACAAGAAATAGGGAAGGGGAAGAACAGAAAAGAATGAATCAACTAAACACATAGATTGATTCAAAAGGGAGAAGAGACTTGAACCATTAAACGGGATTCACACTAGCGGTGATCCACCATGGATTCAACGTAAGAGATACATGAAGTCAACGCTTCAACAAGAATGGCCAAGCCTATTCTATCTTCTCAATTCTATCTTCCAAAACTAGCTTCTAAATAAAATGACTAAGTGTGGTATTTATAGATGTTCCACACTCCTAATGAAATGACATAAAAGCCCCTACAAGTTTATTACACATAATAGGCCACGTAGGGTCAAAGTAGTAAATAACTAGACTAGAATCTCGGAATGCTAGTCAGGTAGGCGGAGCGCCTGGAAGGGAGGCGGAGTGCCTGGATTTGTCCCGCTTTGATCAGTGGAGTCGACTGGGCGGAGCGCCCACTATGGAGGCGGAGCGCCTGGGCTGCTCCTTGTCTGGGCGGAGCGCCTGCTTTGCCTGGGCGGAGCGCCTGGGCCTGGAGCTAACGCTTCGATCTTCAAAATGCTCCCGAACTCTTCTCCGATGCTCTTGATCCCTTGTCCTTTGCATCCTCCAATCCCGGCTCTTGATGGTCAGTGCTTGAAGCTCAATTTGGATCGTATCATCCTCCCCTTCTTGAAAGGATTTCGTCCTCGAAATCAAACCATCAAGACCTACAACCAAAGACAAGCACAACCAATATCTCCTACTACAAGAGTAGGTTAGTGCAAGTAGTGTGGAAAACACACTCTTGTGATAGAGCCAAGGGTCAATACCAACCAAAAAGCTTATGTCTCCCAAGGAAACAACAAGTTCTTGGCTCAACAATGACAAGCACGTACTACCACAAAAATCAAAGAGATCAATAAGATATGGAACATGCAAGATTAAGCAACTAAGTTCCTTATGACCTCTAAGCTTATGGTCAACACACCAAGCTTTGGCATGCGCAACACCCAAGGTGTGACCAACATGTGGGGTGGAGTAAACAAAGTAGTTCAATTGGCAACTAACATCAAATACTCCACTCCCCTCCTTGGAAGCACTCTTACACACACCAAGAGGGGCTTCCTCACCTCCAATTCCACCTCTAGGACAATCTTCCTCACTAGGAGTTCCAAACAAGGGATTGTCTATAGAGTTCAACTTTCCAAACCATGGAGGTTTAAATCCAAACTCTTCTCTAGTTTGATATTCACCATCACCTTTTTGAGAATCCTCTTCAAACAAAGGGTTTGTGAAAACAAGTCCACTACCCATCAAAGGTGAGGCATCAAAACTAGAATCCTCATCCACACTTGAGGAGTCATCGAATAAAATTCGGTCCATCTCATCCACTAGGGACTCCTCAAGGTCGCTACCAACCTCACTACAACACATAGGTCCACCATTACCAAGCAATTCATCAAGAGAAAAGATAGGATATTCATTTAACTCATCTTCCCCTTTATCAAATATAGGTGGAGTGTCATAACAAGGATCACAAATAGGGTCAACTACACATTCTTCACTAATAAGAGGTTAAATGAAAACCGAGCTCACATCATGATGTGGCTTATCATCCCTCTCAACTAGTGGTTCACAATCACTCACAAGTTGACCAACCGACTCTACACTAGTTGCAAACACATTGTAATCAAACAAATCATCAACTAGTGTTGAGTTATTACAAACACTACCATGAGACAAGGAAGTAACATGTTCAAGGGAAGATCCATCACTTACCTTTGAGTGGCCATCTTGCTCACTCAATGCATTTGAAGTGTCACGAATTGTCTCTTCACCTTGAAGCTCACATTGAAGAGTTTCTTCACCTTGTCTATCCTTCTTGGGACATGATTGAGGCTCCATTGGTTTGCCTCCAAGAGTACCTACACAAGCATTCACAAAAGAAGAAGAAAAAGATAAAGGGTTAAGGTTAGAATAAGGGGTGTCCTCACTCTTTTTTCCCTCTTTCTTTTCTCTCATTTTCTTTTCAAGGTTAGGTGTAGATTCGGGTGGTGACATCCCACTCACATCACTCAACACTTCCTCTCCTTTTTCCACTCGAGAAATGTCACCGGTCACTCCCTTACTCCTCTCGATCTTTTGTCTCTCAAATTCGGGTGAGTTGGGACGAGGCCCAAGAATACCCATAGCCGGAGTAGGCGGACTCTTAACATCAACCCGGAATTTAGGACTAAGAGACTCATCACTCGAGATCTCTTTCTTCTTTGTTGGTGAACCACTTGGCTTTGGAGCTTGTGGCTTCGGGTTCACCTTGTTGACATTTGTCAACCCTTTTCTTGCACTAGTCCCACCATTGCTTGTGATTGTACGACTTCTTGATTGCTCAATTTCAATCATGGCTTGAAGTTCTCGCTCCCTCTTCCTTTGCACGACCCAAGCATGTAACCGAGGGGACATCTTGCCCCTCTTGCCGTAAGGTGCAAACTCATAAATCCCTTGACCCGTGGCCACTAGATACATATCCCGTTTAGCATCATAGTGAACCTCCTTGTTGTGCAACCATGGGTCACCTAGCCAAACTCCCACATTCGGTACGGGATACACATCACACCAAACATACTCATTGTAACCCTTATGAGATATGAGTACCAGTGCCTCCTTGAGAACCCGAACTTCTTTGTACTCATAGGGGTACTTTAGATCATGGCATGGTACGTTTAACATTTGAACTACTCTTGGGTTAATGCAATTGGCATCGGTTCCACCAATTTGGAGCAAGTGTCCATCAACCCTATTTACCCCAATAACAAACCTACTTTCACCCAAGTCTCGTATAGGCACATCCAAAGAAGAACTTGAATGTCCAAGACTTGCATCACCATCAACTCGGGTTTTCCTTATCCCTCCACTAGTGGCAACACCACTAGAACAACCTCCACTTCCCGTCACTCTTCCAACATTAGAAGTGTTGTTGAAAGTCGGGGAAGAAATACCACTATGGAACTCATAATTGCCTCTCGCCTTGGTTCCATAGCCCTTAGCACCACTCCTACCACCACTACTAGAGCAATGCACCCCCGTAACGGTAAGAGCAATACCATTTCTCCTTCCACCATTCACATGGGAACTAGAAGATGCAAACCTCCCATTTCCCATGGAACAACCACCACCACCTCCCATACTAATGGAAGGTCCTCTACTACTCTCTTGCTCACCACAAGCAACATCAAGAGAAGATGCATATGCACAATCCGTATAAGCAACCTCATCATCAAATCTCTCTACGTCACTATCATCATGTTCAAATTCGTCACAAGAAGAGTAAGTAGGATCATCATACCTTGAAGCGTCACCATCTTCAAATTCTTGACTTGGAGCATAAGATTCTTCACATTCATCTTCGCAAGCCCCATAGTCTTCTTCATCTTCATAATCAACATAGTGACCCGCTTCATCATCATATGAGCCTTGGTTCCCCGAATCGTCATAGCAATACCCATCATCACCATCATAGGAACCATAGTCTCCATCATCTCCGCATGAGTCATACCCTCCACAATCGTCATCCGAAGCCATAGTTGTAACCAAAGAGTTAAGGACCTCACAAATTCACTCCCTCACGTGTATCACTCAAAAGATGTCACTCAATTTTCTTTCCACTCGTGTATACACTCAAGGTCGTTGGCTTTTGTGACCTCACTCTATTGTTCTCACCACTCAAGCCTTTTTCCACTCAAGACCTTCTTGTCTCTTAGTAATCACAATAGCAAGATCAATCAACTAATGCACCCAATTAATGGTTCGGAATGGAGTTAAAGTGACTCGATGTACGGAAGCTAATTTAATGCGCACTTGAAGCAAGCAAGTTCTACGACTTTAAGTAAAGACTCCAAGACACACAACACCCTAAAGGATCAAAGATTAGTGTCAATAAAGTAGGACTAATACCTTAGAAACACTAACCAAGAGGTTCGGAATCGAAACAAACACAAAAAACCATGAAACGGAGCAAAACCAAGTACCCAGCTCACTGGGCGGTCCGCCTGGGGTGGGTGGGCGGTCCGCCTGCCTTGGAGGCAGTGAGGGAGGGTAGGCGGGGCGCCTAGGGGTGGGCGGTCCGCCTGGGGGTCGGGTTCAGCACTTCCCAAGTCCGTTTTTCTTCAATTTCAAGCCAAAAATTGATCCGATTTCGACGTTTTTTGCACAATTCCAAGGTACCCAAAGTTAAATATTGATATAACCTTCAAACCCCAATAGATTTCACACCCAAACAACCAACAAACAAGGCACAATCATGATTCAAAGTTTCAAGTTGGGGGTTTTTCAACAAGGGTTTCAAAGGTTCAAGGTGGGTTTCGATTCTTCAAAATTGATGTTACCGAACTCCAAATCACACGATTCTTTTTGCAATTTGTTCGTTTTGCAATGAAGAACAAACACCGGTAATCAATTCCACAACCCCATAATCAAACAACCCAAGAATCAACCAAATTCATCAAGAACAAAGGGTTTTGGGTGGGTTTAATAATTTGGGGTTTCAAATTTTCAAATCAATCCAATCCAAATAATTTTGGTACCCAAACGTCGGGTTTTCAACAAGGATCAAGAATCTATAACACCCATAACATGAATCGATCACACCACAAAGTTACACCAATTTTTGTATTTTTTTCACTTTTCTATTTTTTTGTGTTTTTCTTCTTTCACAAGAACAATAACAACAAGAATACTAAAGTAAAGATAAGATGAACAAGGAACGTGGATTCGTAAGGACGAAATCCGAGCCTTGCTCTGATACCAAATGATAAGACTTAAATTAGGCGGAAGCAATAATCTAAGGTGCAGAAGCAATAATCATAAGATAACAAGAAATAGGGAAGGGGAAGAACAGAAAATAGAAGAAAAGAATGAATCAACTAAACACATAGATTGATTCAAAAGGGAGAAGAGACTTGAACCATTAAACGGGATTCACACTAGCGGTGATCCACCATGGATTCAACGTAAGAGATACATGAAGTCAACGCTTCAACAAGAATGGCCAAGCCTATTCTATCTTCTCAATTCTATCTTCCAAAACTAGCTTCTAAATAAAATGACTAAGTGTGGTATTTATAGATGTTCCACACTCCTAATGAAATGACATAAAAGCCCCTACAAGTTTATTACACATAATAGGCCACGTAGGGTCAAAGTAGTAAATAACTAGACTAGAATCTCGGAATGCTAGTCAGGTAGGCGGAGCGCCTGGAAGGGAGGCGGAGTGCCTGGATTTGTCCCGCTTTGATCAGTGGAGTCGACTGGGCGGAGCGCCCACTATGGAGGCGGAGCGCCTGGGCTGCTCCTTGTCTGGGCGGAGCGCCTGCTTTGCCTGGGCGGAGCGCCTGGGCCTGGAGCTAACGCTTCGATCTTCAAAATGCTCCCGAACTCTTCTCCGATGCTCTTGATCCCTTGTCCTTTGCATCCTCCAATCCCGGCTCTTGATGGTCAGTGCTTGAAGCTCAATTTGGATCGTATCAGCTATTGTGATGGTTTTTCCATAGGAAAAGTAAGACACAAGGAGCGTATTATGACCTCACGAGTTGGGCTGAAGACGAGCTGAAAGAAAAGGCTCATTTTGCCTACAGTATGATAGTAAGTAACATTTCTTACAAAAACACTGGAAAAAAAAAACTGCTTAGACTCTACAGTTGCTTATTACATGTTTACTGACTTCATTCGCAGATTGATCCCATTAATGACACAAGATTTACTGTAAAGGATGGAGACGATAAGTTTACCGTCGACTTAAAAGAGAGAACCTGTAAGTGCTTGCAATTTCAAACAGACGAGCTACTACGCACGCATTCCATTGCAGCAATAGATAGGAGAAATCTGCCTAAGTCTAGTTACTGGGCCTAGTGGTTCACAAGACATGCTTGGCAAGAAACTTACAAGGGTGAAATTCTACCAGTAGAAAATTCAAAATCATAGGATGTTCCACAAAGCGTCAAGAATTTCATCACAATATCACCCAACACAAAAGTTAAGCCGGGAAGAAGGAAAACAAAGAGATATGTTTCAAGAGAAAAGTTTCTAAAGGCTAAGATGAGATGTACAGGATGCAAAAGGTCAGGACACAATAGAACCAGTTGTCTCTACACTCCAGTACTTCATCCCCATGTAAGAAAATATAGAAAGAAAGTTACACCATGATTCTTTTTTAAATACTCTTATGAACTAAAACTTTATATGTTAACATTACTTACAATTTGCACTATTGATGAACTTTATGTCTTCAAGAAAACTTATTTTTGAATTTTAATTTTCCTATGAGCAAACATGTTATCAAGTATTGTCAATTGCCAAGACTTTAAACAAATTTGCAATGTGGACTTGCGGACAAAGTCTCTAAGAGTCTTGGCAAGCTCTAGACATTTGTGCTTGGCTGCAAGTATAGGCAAAGGGGCAACCCTTTCCCCACCAATGTATGAATTCTCTCATGTATTGGCAATTTCCAACACTTTAAACACACTTGAAATGCGGACTTGCAGACGAAGTCTCTGATAGTCTTGGCTATTGTCAAGACTTCAAGCTCTGGGTATTTTTACTTGACTGCAAGTATTGGCAAAGAGGCAATCCTCTCCTCGTCCCAATGTATGATTTCTCTCAATTCTTACCTATTGTCAAGACTTAAAAAATATTTGCAATTCGGACTTGCAGAGAAAGTCTCTGGAAGTCTTTCCTATTGCCAAGACTTCAAGCTGTGCTGAAAATTAGCACATGGCACTGGCTCTCTTTGCTATTGCCAAGACTTTAAGCTCTGTTGAAAGGGAAAACTTCTCTGCAAGTATTGGCTTACTTCCATCTAAATTCCTTGAAGTATTGTCAAAATCGACACTTACATTTGACCACTTCGATAACTAAAAAATATAACAAATTATATCCTAACTAAATGAAATAGCAAAAACAGGTATTCCACACCACTAGCAAACATTAAAAAGAAAAATAATACATACAAAAAGAACACACAATTCATTAAACAAAAATATAAAGAGTTATAAGGATACACCTTATACGATAAGTTTTGTTTGCACATATACATACATCCTAAAAAAATACTATTATGACAAACTAATCATCACAATTAACATTTCAAAAATATTAAAAAAGTACTGTCAATCATTCATAAAAATATGACATGTTCAATTGTTTCAACCATCAAATGGTACACCAAGCTCTCGTTCATAGGTCAAATTAATTATGTTCATGATAATCCTCTCCTACCATCTTCGGATGTGTCTCATAGCCAGCAGTTCCCTTTCTTGGATACTCTTCATCTCCACCAAAATAATCTCTAATCAGACAACTACTATCTCCCTTCATAGCTGCTTCGACAGCAACCCTATCAATAGTAGAAGTCCGCAAACCAGTAACATCACCAAAGATATCGAGATCAAATCGAACATGATTTTCTTGTAAAGAAAATGTCATTGCATCTCGCCTCTTGCATTCAACTTCAGACAATAGCATACAGTGCAAAAATTACCCAAGAGGTTTTTTTATATCTATCTCCATAAACTTCCCAAGCACACATCTTTTTAATTCTAAAAGTTGCTGATGCAACCATTACTTTAAGCGCTCATGCAACACCAACTCTAAAAATCTCTGCAATAATTGGCTATAGGCAAGACTTTCATGGTTAATTAAACAAACCATTTCAAACAAAGGAACACATAAAATCAACTGAAAAATAGTCATACACGAAAATAAAGCAACATAGTACACCAATAAACACTGGAGAATTCAACATAGTTTTTAATTTTAACCAAAAAATAAAAAATAAAACACAAACTATAAATAGCATCTTCCATACAAAAACAACAAATACACACTTAAATTCAACATAAATAATAAATTTAACAGAAGACACATTTTAAATCCTAAATAAAGTTCATAAAAACGAAAATAACAAGATCAAAAAAACTTACAAAAGCAAGTGTGCCTTGTAAACAATTGAAAATCCAAGAACTTTTTGTACTAACTTCATTAAGTTTTCAGTCAACGAGTAGTAATAGCCTAATAGGAGAAAAAAGTTGTAATGATTTGATTTGATATGACAAGCACACTAGCAGAGGAGGAAAAGAGAGAGATTTTTTTTTTTTTTTTTTTTTGGAGAATGGGAAATGAAAAGTCGCTTAGTGTTTAAATATAATTAAAAAAAAGCTGTAAAAAGACCGTTGCGTCGGTTTGACAACCAATTCCAAATATTTTTGAAAATCAAATGTCATAGGAAAAGCTAATATTACATATAAACTGAAGTTTTGGCAATAACCAAGACTTTACACTCAAACAATTCACCACTTCACTTTTATTTGATACAAAGTATTGCCAATGGGCAAGACTTCCTACCAACTACTACAAGCTTTATAATTTTTAAAGTAATAATAAGTCAAAAAATAATAATACTACAAAATTAGAATAAGCTTGTAAGTAATAGTTATTTATAAAATTTTCAAATACTAACTTCACAAATTATAAATATTTTTAAACATCAAACGTGATTGGAAAGTTAATATTATCAATACTAAAATCTTGGCAATAGTCAAGACTTGACACTCATACATATAACTTATTCAATTTAACTTGATGCAAAGTCTTGGCAAAAGGGTAAGACTTTCTTCAAACTTTATAGACTTTAATATTATAAATAATTAACTTGCCTTGAAGTCTTGTCATAGGCATTACTATTGACAACTAAATTGCCCCAAATTCTTGGCAAAACATTACCAGCACAATCATCCACTAATTATTTATTAATTTTAAATTAATTAAATAATATTAGACTTGGAATTAATTAACTAGAATTCAAGTCGTGCCCATTGGCAAGACTTTCTATCTAATCCTTTCACCCCAAAAGAACTAAAATGTCTTGAAGTCCTGCAATTGCCAACACTTCCACTCAACAAATTCAAAACAACACCAATTTTTAAAATAATAAAAATATCAAGCACCTAAGTATACTTGTTTACATAAACATAACAACACTCAGTAAATAGGAAACACAAGTAATTTAAAACTACTCAGCAGCTTTCTCTAACTCTTTTGTAGTAGTAAAAGTGTCATTTGGATTACTACAAGATAGATAATACGGATCATCTTGCAACAGGGGTAACAAACGGAAATTTGGAAATTCATCGCCCACATCACATTTTTGCCTCTTCCTGCCACCTTCATTAGAAAATATTGGTTGGCTTAAAAAATCATCCGCTGCATCTAAATGTACATGATCATGATCGGAAGATTCAATATCCATTTGACGAGTCCAAAGTGTATAGGGTATTCCTGCTCGTGCTTGTCAAATTATAGTATAGTTTAAGATATCGTCCCACAGAGATTGGATATTCTATGCTACAGACTTGGAATATTTTGTTTACTATTTGAGAGAATCAATCTGATGAAAGTTGAGATTTTTAAGTTTAATTTACTTTAACTAAACAAGACAATTTTCGAAAGGTATCAAATTTTAAAAGAGTTGGGAATCATTGAATTCACTTGATAATATTTATAATAAAATCTCAATTTTGTAATACGTATTTCTCTAAAGAATAATTGCTTATTGCTAATTCAATTATATTTTGCTCACTAAGAAATAATCAATTAATAAAACACTCCGTGAGGTTATGTAAAATCAATTGAGTTAAAACTAGTGACGATTAAACCGAAATAATTTTCTTGCTTGAATTGTGCTAAAAAGTAGTAAAAACTTCGTGAGAATATCTTCACCAAAAATCAATAATCTTTCTTACAACAATTCCTCCGTGAGAATTAAAATTGAGGTAATCAAGATTACGGGTTTGGAATGATAAATTACTAAAAATTACTTTCACACTATTATTTTATTCATCGGTTATTTATATATTAATTTTGCTCAGTGAGAATTACAAAATTAATATATCAATAACTTAGACATAAAATATATAGATGTGATAATACTTGTTAAGTAAAAAATATCATTCTAGCACAATATGAAATCAAATTGAAAGTTTCAAGCCAAGTATGCTTTAAAATTGAGATAATATTATAAATATATCAAGCTTCATCAACTATCCCAACAAAAGAGATTACTCCATTATGGAGTAACAAAAACTAAAAGGGAATTTAAAAAGACTAAAAATATTTTTACTACAAAGAGAAGAAGAGAGAGACCAAGAATAATTCTTGTCTTGCTAGAGAGAAAAGAAGAAAATAGTTACAATGGATAAAAAAGGCTTTCTCTTCTACACAAGAGAGAGTGGCTATTTATAGCCAAAGATGACTCCTCACTTATGGCAAAGTGAGATATAAATTGCCCAAATAATATCTCTTTCTCTTCAAATTTCATGTGCTAGCTCTCACTTAGGCAAATGTAGATGGCAATGTAGTTTTCTACCTTCACATCCCATGTGCTAGCATTCTTCAATTTACTTTGGCAAAAGTGGAGAACAAAGTAGCTTTTTCTTCATTCTTATCCATGTGCTAGCATTCTTCAATTTACTTTTGGCAAAAGTGGAAAACAAAGTAGCTTTTTCTTCATTCTTATCCATGTGCTAGCATTCTTCAATTTACTTTGGCAAAAGTGGAAAACAAAGTAGCTTTTTCTTTCTTCAAATCTCATGTACATTCCCAATTTAGTTGCTACTTTGACAAATGTGACTTTTTCTTCATTCTTATCCATGTGCTAGCATTCTTCAATTTACTTTGGCAAAAGTGGAAGACCAAAGTCTTCTATTTCACACATGCTAATTCCACATTTGATATTTTGGAGTTTGTTTGCCCAAAGTGACTTTACTTCTTTTCTTGCTAGAAATCTCCCAAACAAAATTACTTTGGCAAAAGTGGCTTCTCTTTTCAAGCTTCTTTATTTTTATTTTTTTTCTTTTCCAAGTATTTCTTTTTCCTTTAAAGAATTATTAGAAAATATGCGAGGATATGATATAAATATTCATGTATTATTTTAAAATATTTATTTTTCATATTAAAAATACATGAATAATTTATATCCATCAAATTCCCCCACACTTGAACTTTTGCTCGTCCTCGAGAAAAAAGAAGATTTTTTTTTTTCAAAAGCTAATGACTTTTGTAGGATATAAAATGTGTTCAAAAATAAATAACCTTCATTATGTTCAATGCAATTATCCTTTTTAAATTCACCAAATTCTTTACCTTGTTCTGAATTTTGGTTTGATCAACAAAAGTTTGCATTCTTCTCCCCTTGAGTTTTTCAGAATTGATTGTTTTATGACCACTTATTTAAGTATCATAGTCTTGTCCATAGGCTTGCTCCTCATATTTATCTCCACTAATATAGATACAACATTGATTTTTAAAATCTTTTTAGGACTTTTCTTGGCTTGTAATATCAGGCTTCAGGCTGGTAGGTTATAAGGATATATTTATAGTGACTTTTCTTCTTCCAGCTAGGAGCAAATATTTCTTTCTCAGTACTTCCATCCTTTCTAAGTATTTTCTATTTGTATTTCCTTTTCTTTGTACTATCATACACAATCACATATTCACAATAATTTTTTTTTTCATCTTTTTTTTTTTTCACAATATTTCTTTCCTTCCTTTTTTTTTTTTTTGATTTTTATCCATCTCTTTCATAGCTGGAAAAAAATGATAACTACATCTATATGTGTACATAAGGGAATATACATAGAGACTTTTTTTTTTTTTTTAGTAGAGAGAGTGTTTGAAAAAAAAAAAAAAAAATAGGATCAAGGCTCAAAGAAGGGTTGTAAGTGGTAAATTTTTACATTTGGATAGAGATAAAGAGGTTTGAATTGTGGATCGAAGAAGGCCTAATTTCCTTTTTCTAAAAATCAATGTCATCCATTATTTCGCCTCGAAAAATATTTAGAGCAAGTTCTAGCCAAGTTTAGTGATTCTACCTGTTTTTGTGATCATAACTTTTCTCAATTCCAATGATTTCCAGAGTTGAAGATACATTCTCTTGCTTTCAAAAAATCAAAATTATCAACACGAAAAATTATATGGTGAAGATAAAAAGAAATAATATTGAATACAATGCAAAGAGTTTATTTTGTTAATTAGTATACCTACAAAAAATCATAAAAATATTTTATAAACATATATAAATCAGAACAATCCTTCCCCTCACTTGAACATTTCATTCTCCTGGATGAAAAATGCATTTTTGGACGAGTTAAACGGGAAGTAAAAGAAAGAGTTTTTTTTTTTTTAAATAATAAATAAAAAATAAAAATAAAAATACAATAATTAAAGTAGAAAATACTGCTTAATAAGTAAAATGTAAATATTTTTGGCTTTCAAATTTACAATCACAGAAGAAAGCTTGAAAGAAACTGTGATCACACATATTCTATGTGTAATAGACTGACTAATTTAATACCTTAACAGTCATGGGGTCCTAGTTTAAATATAAACCAGAAAATTACCTGCGCCATCATTAGATTTGCACAATTAAACGGTTAACCAACCAGTAACTTAGGCATACCGATCACCATGGAGTTGCTCCTGTATAGGTGACTCTGTTTTTGTAGAGGCCTTCATAAGATGTTCCGGTTGTACAATAATCTGGATATTAACCAGATCAATTGGTTAAGCATTTATTATCCAAATCTATGTTGGACTTATGAGGCTCCATTGCTTCACCCTCAATGGCTACGGGTAAGGAACCATAGTTCTGAGTTTAACGTCGCCAGCTCGACGTAGTAACTGTCACTCATCAGGCTATCATGGTTACCGAAGGTTGTTTCTCAAAATGCCCTCCAAAGTACAATTTCAACCTATGACCATTTACCTTAAACTTGCTACCTCCATGGATCTGTTGAATTTCAATTGCTCCATAAGGGGTAACATCTGTAACATTGTAAGGACCTGTCCACCTGGATTTCAGTTTTCCTGGAAATAGCCTAAGTCGGCTATTGTAAAGAAGCACTTGATCTCCAATTTTGAAACTTTTTTGTCGGATCAAGTTATCATGCCATTTTTTAGTTTTTTCTTTGTAAATCTTGACATTTTCATAGGCTTCCAATCTCAGCTCTTCCAGTTCATTAATTTGAAAAAACCTATTTTTACCGGCAGAGTTCAGTTCAAAATTTAGTGCTTTTAATGCCCAATAAGCTTTGTGTTCTAATTCTACTGGCAAATGACAAGCTTTTCCAAAGACTAATCTGTATGGGGATGTTCCAATTGGCGTTTTGAATGTCGTTCGGAATGTCCATAGTGCATCATCTAATTTTAAGGCCCAATCTTTTCTTGAGATTCCAACCGTTTTTTCAAGTATTCTTTTTAATTCGCGGTTTGAAACCTCAACTTGCCCTTGAGTTTGAGCGTGGTATGGTGTTCATGTTTTGTGAGTCACACCATATTTTGTCAGTAAAGCAGAGAATTGTCTATTCATGAAATGAGTCCCTTGGTCACTAATGATGACTCGAGGTATGCCAAATCTGGTAAAAATATTTTTCTGAGAAAATTACACACAGTTCGAGCATCATTCTTTCTTGTGGGAATGACCTCAACCCATTTTGAAACATAATCTACAGCCACCAGGATATATTCAAAAGAATGAGATGAAGGAAAAGGTCCCATAAAATCTAGCCCCAAACATCAAATATCTCGCATACCTGTATTGGCTGCAGTGGCATTTCATCCCTCTTGGTAATGTTACCTGTTCTTTGACATCTGTCACATTGTGCAACGTAAGCACGTGCATCCTTAAAAAGTGTTGGCCAGTAGAATCCAGCTTCCAAAACTTTAAAGGCAGTTCGATTTGCAGCATAGTGTCCTCCAACTGCTCCATCATGGCAATGATACAAAATCTTGCTCATTTCTTCCTCAGGTACACATCTTCTGATAATATTATCTGCACAAAGTCTAAACAAGTAGGGATCATTCCACATATAATATTTAGCTTCAGATATGAGTTTTTTCCTCTGCTGGTAAGAGAAATCTCGAGGTGTCCAATTTCCAACCAAGTAATTTGCAATGTCTGCAAACCAGGGTGGTTGAGTCACAATTGAGCTGACAGAAAGTATATGTTCATCAGGAAACTCTTCTTTTATTTCACACGACTCATGAGGAGGGGTCTCTAATCTAGACAAATGGTCGGCTACCTGATTCTCAGTTCCCTTTCTGTCTTTTATTTCAAGGTCAAACTCTTGGAGAAGTAAAATCCATCTTAACAATCTAGGTCGGGCATCTTTCTTTGCTAAGAGGTATTTTAAAGCTGCATGATCAGTAAAAACAGTGACCTTGGTTCCTATCAAATAGGAACGAAACTTATCGAAAGCAAATACTACTGCCAGTAGTTCTTTTTCCGTTGTGGCATAATTGAGCTGAGCCTCATTCAATGTCCTACTGGCATAGTAAATGGGACGAAAAATTTTATCTTTTCTTTGACCTAAAACAGCTCCAACTGCTGTATCACTAGCATCACACATGATCTCAAAAGGTTGGTTCCAGTCTGGGGATACAACTACAGGAGCAGTTGATAATTTCTCCTTAAGAGTGTCAAATGCTTTTAAACAATCACCTGAAAAATCAAACTTAGTATCTTTCATCAAAAGGTTAGTCAGAGGTTTTGAAATTTTTAAAAAATCTTTTATAAACCTTCTGTAAAAACCTGCATGTCCAAGAAAGCTTCTAATGCCTTTAACAGTTGTAGGAGGGGGTAATCCTGCTATAAGATCAATTTTAGCCTTATCAACTTCTATCCCTTTAGCAGTGATTTTATGTCCTAAAACTATTCCCTCAGTAACCATAAAATGACATTTCTCCCAATTAAGAATCAGATTTGTTTCTTCACATCTTTTAAGAACTAAGGTCAAGTGGTAAAGACAATCCTCAAATGTTTTGCCAAACAGTGTGAAATCATCCATAAAAATCTCCAGAAAATTTTCAGTCATGTCCGAGAAAATTGCGGACATGCAACGCTGAAATGTTGCAGGTGCATTGCATAAACCAAATGGCATTCTCCTATATGCATAGGTTCCATGAGGACATGTGAAAGTTGTTTTATCCTGATCTTCTGGTGCAATTGGTATCTGGTTATACCCTGAATATCCATCAAGAAAACAGTAAAAACCATATCCTGCTACTCTTTCTAACATTTGATCAATAAATGGTAAAGGAAAATGGTCTTTTCTTGTGGCATCATTGAGACGTCTGTAATCAATACAGACCCTCCATCCTGTAACTGTTCTGGTAGGTATGAGTTCATTGTTTTCATTTTTAACAACTGTCATACCTCCTTTCTTTGGTACCACCTGAACAGGACTTACCCAAGGACTGTCAGAAATGGGGTAAATGATACCTGCAGCCAAAAGTTTAATTATTTCATTTTTAACAACTTCATGCATTGTTGGATTCAATCTCCTTTGGGGTTGGACTATTGGCTTATAGCTATCCTGCATGAGGATTCTATGTGTGCAAATAGCTGGACTAATGCCTTTGATGTCTGCTATAGTCCACCCTAGAGCTCCTTTATGTGCTCTCAGTACTTCAATCAACTTATGTTCCTGTTCTGCAGTCAGAGAAGATGAAATTATTACTGGAAATAATTTGGGCTCAAGATAAACATATTTTAAATGAGAGGGGAGAGTTTTAAGTTCAAATTTTGTTTGAATTTCCTTTGACTGTGTCTCTTCCTCTTCTTCAAAATCATTTTCCAATATTTCAGCTTCACTTCTCATTGTGGCATCATCATCGTGTGTTGTGCCAGATTTAGCCAAGCATCTTTCCATTGAGTCTGAAATTAATTGGTCATCTTTGAATTCATCTGCAAGATCACTAATCATGTCAATTGAAAAACAAGAAGTTGATGTCTCATCTCCTGAAAATTTTAGAATCTTGTGCATATCAAAAATGACTCTTTCTTCATCAACTCTCAAAATTAGTTGTCCTTGATGGACATCTATGATTGCTCTACCTGTAGCAAGAAAAGGTCTACCTAAAATTATTGGTTCATCAGGACACTCTTCCATTTCAAGTACAATGAAATCAACAGGGAAAACAAACTTATCTACTCTCACAAGTACATTTCAATAATTCCCTTAGGTCTCTTAGTACTTTGGTCTGCAAACTGAAGAGAAACAACTGTGTTTTTCATCTCACCAAGATCCAATTTTCTATAAATAGAAAATGGCATCAAATTTATTGAAGCTCCAGAATCACAAAGTGCTTTTTCAAAATATACTCCTCCCAAAGTACATGGAATCGTAAAACTTCCCGGATCACCGAGTTTTTGTGGCAGCTTATTTTGAAGTATAGCACTGCATTTTTCAGTAAGCATTACCACAGAAACTTCTTCCAATTTCCTTTTGCTTGACAAAATTTCTTTCAAAAATTTAGCATATGAAGGCATTTGCAATAAAGCATCAGTGAATGGAATATTAATGTGAATCTGTTTTAAAATTTTCAAAAACTTTGCAAATTGACTATCAAGCTTTTCTCTTTTCATCTTTTGTGGAAAAGGGATCGTCACAGGGAGAGGAGTTATTTTTTCAAAATTCTCTTCTTTCTCTTCAGAGGATGTTTCAACATTCTTACCCTTGTTGACTTGTTGTTCTAACAAGTTCTTTTCCTTCCTGTCTGCATAAGGTTCATCAAGATTCTTACCTGACCGTAAAGCAATGGCCTTAAGGTGTTCTTTTGGATTTTTCTCTGTATTGCTTGGTAAGGGACCTTGAATTTTTTCAGACACAAGAGTTGCTAGTTGGCTTACCTGAATTTCCAAATTTTTTAGGGTAGAATTTTGGCTTTCTATTTTCTCGTCAGTGGCCTTAATATACTTGTACAAAAGGTCATCAAGACTTGGATGGGCTTGTTGAGGCCTTTGCTGATATGGAACTGTCTGCTGATATGACCTGAAATTTGATTGCCCGCGATTTTGATTCTGGTAACCTGGTGGGCTATGTACCTGTTGCTTCTGGAAGCTTTGAGAGTTCTCAGCACCATTGGGATTGCTCCACTGGAATCCTAGATGTTTCTGTGCCATTGGACTTCCAAAAGGGTACGGCTTGTACCCAATGGAATTGACTTGTTCATCATTCTGAATGGTTGCTTGGCACTCATGATTTTGATGGTTTCCTCCGCACATGTCACAAGCCTCAGACTGGCTTGGTTGTTGTGTATTCACCTGATAAGATTCAAACTTTTGTGCCAAAGAAGCAATCTGTTGTGTTAGTGTATTTAAAGCATCTGCCTGATTTACCGTAGCGGCCTTTTTGATAATTATACGATCAGATGGCCATTGAATGGCATTCTCAGAAATCTCATTTAACAATTGCAATGCTTCAACTGTGGTTTTACCCATTATGGAACCTCCTGCAGCTGCATCTATCACATTTCTAGAAGATGGTTTTAGCCCGTGATAGAAAATGTACAACTGCATATGTTCAGGAATGTCATGGTGTGGACATTTTCTTAGCATTGATTTTAATCTTTCCCATGCTTGATAAACTGACTCAGTGTCAGTCTGCAAGAAATTAGATATATCTTGTCTTAACTTTGTTGTTTTAGCAGGGGAAAAATATTTGTTTAAAAACTTGTGAGTCATTTGATCCCATGTGGTAATAGACCCTTGAGGTAAACTTCGCAACCAAGTCTTGGCATCACCTTTTAAAGAAAAAGGAAATAGCCTTAACTTGATTGCTTCAGCAGGTACTCCATTATATTTAGCAGTTTCAACCAGTTCCAAGAAATCAATTAAATGACTATGTGGATCTTCACTTGGATCACCAGTGAAAGTACAAGATTGCTGGATTGTTTGAATCAGGCCGGTCCTGATTTCAAAGTTGTTTGCTGCCACTAGTGGTTTCCTGACACTAGATTCACAATTGAAGCGGTCTGGTCTAGCATAATCCCGTAGGATTCTATTTGCTGGTCTTGGTGCTACTTCATCAAACTGCTCCTCTAGGTGGGCTGGTGGTGCGACTCCCAATGGATCAACACCATCTCCAAGTTGGTGCTCCATTTGATCACAAGTTACGCTTTGAGAAGATGATGATTGTCCTTTCCTGCGCAACCGCAAAGATTTTTCAATTTCAGGATCGTAATTGACCAACTCTTTATTAGAAGAGCGGGTCATAAACTACTTGAAACCTAAAAAAAAAATCAAAATCAAATCTAGGTCCTAAATAGTTGTAATCATAACACTACAAGAAAATACAAAAAGAGAAATACTAGTAGTAGAAAATTATAAAAAGAACAGTAGATATATTATGAGAAAATAACGGTGAAAAAAAAAATAAAAAACTTGTCAATGAAAGATAACAGAATAATAGGTGCTAATTTTTAAAATAGATAAGATCGGTGATAACTATAGTAAAAATAGCAGTAGTAATTAGTGATAATAATAGTAGGTAGTGATATATACTTAACAATGAAAGAAAGAAAATAAAAAAAAACTGTATGATGTTAGGTAAACATAATATATTAAAGGATAATAAACATTAGTACTAAAAACAATTACTGATTCTTTTTTTTTCTTTTTAAATAAGGATAACAATAATAAGAAAAATAATAACACTAATACTGATAATACTGACTATAATGAAAAACACGAGAATGAGCATAACAGTAAGCACTATCAATGATGGAAATTAACTTATAATACTATAATATAGATAAAAGTAGTGGCTATATAAAAAAAAATAAAGAAAGAAAAAGAAGTAATAATACGTAATAGATAGTATATTAATATAATAGAAATAGAAGTAGTACTACTTATAGCAATGTAAAAGAAACTCAATGATGAGACAGATAATAGTATATAGTAATAACAGCATTATAATATTATATTATATTATATATAGTAGCAAACAGCAGTAGTAAAGAAATTTAATAATAATAATAATAATAAAAGAAAAAAAAATGTTAGAAACAAAAATAAAAATGTTAGAAGCAGAAAGGAAAATGTTAGAAGCAATAGTTAGTACGGTTAGTAATAGGTAGTTATAGTAGTTCTTAGTAGATTATGTTAATTATTATTATATTAATAAGTTCTCAAATTAGTAACCAAATATTTAGTCCGAAGTAGATGTATGCCAATCCCCGGCAACGGCGCCAAAAAATTGACGAGTCCAAAGTGTATAGGGTATTCCTGCTCGTGCTTGTCAAATTATAGAATAGTTTAAGATATCGTCCCACAGAGATTGGATATTCTATGCTACAGACTTGGAATATTTTGTTTACTATTTGAGAGAATCAATCTGATGAAAGTTGAGATTTTTAAGTTTAATTTACTTTAACTAAACAAGACAATTTTCGAAAGGTATCAAATTTTAAAAGAGTTGGGAATCATTGAATTCACTTGATAATATTTATAATAAAATCTCAATTTTGTAACACGTATTTCTCTAAAGAATAATTGCTTATTGCTAATTCAATTATATTTTGCTCACTAAGAAATAATCAATTAATAAAACACTCCGTGAGGTTATGTAAAATCAATTGAGTTAAAACTAGTGACGATTAAACCGAAATAATTTTCTTGCTTGAATTGTGCTAAAAAGTAGTAAAAACTTCGTGAGAATATTTTCACCAAAAATCAATAATCTTTCTTACAACAATTCCTCCGTGAGAATTAAAATTGAGGTAATCAAGATTACGGGTTTGGAATGATAAATTACTAAAAATTACTTTCACACTATTATTTTATTCATCGGTTATTTATATATTAATTTTGCTCCGTGAGAATTACAAAATTAATATATCAATAACTTAGACATAAAATATATAGATGTCTAAGTTACTATATTAATACTTGTTAAGTAAAAAATATCATTCTAGCACAATATGAAATCAAATTGGAAGTTTCAAGCCAAGTATGCTTTAAAATTGAGATAATATTATAAATATATCAAGCTTCATCAACTATCCCAACAAAAGAGATTACTCCATTATGGAGTAACAAAAACTAAAAGGGAATTTAAAAAGACTAAAAATATTTTTACTACAAAGAGAAGAAGAGAGAGACCAAGAATAATTCTTGTCTTGCTAGAGAGAAAAGAAGAAAATAGTTACAATGGATAAAAAAGGCTTTCTCTTCTACACAAGAGAGAGTGGCTATTTATAGCCAAAGATGACTCCTCACTTATGGCAAAGTGAGATATAAATTGCCCAAATAATATCTCTTTCTCTTCAAATTTCATGTGCTAGCTCTCACTTAGGCAAATGTAGATGGCAATGTAGTTTTCTACCTTCACATCCCATGTGCTAGCATTCTTCAATTTACTTTGGCAAAAGTGGAGAACAAAGTAGCTTTTTCTTCATTCTTATCCATGTGCTAGCATTCTTCAATTTACTTTGGCAAAAGTGGAAAACAAAGTAGCTTTTTCTTCATTCTTATCCATGTGCTAGCATTCTTCAATTTACTTTGGCAAAAGTGGAAAACAAAGTAGCTTTTTCTTTCTTCAAATCTCATGTACATTCCCAATTTAGTTGCTACTTTGACAAATGTGACTTTTTCTTCATTCTTATCCATGTGCTAGCATTCTTCAATTTACTTTGGCAAAAGTGGAAGACCAAAGTCTTCTATTTCACACATGCTAATTCCACATTTGATATTTTGGAGTTTGTTTGCCCAAAGTGACTTTACTTCTTTCCTTGCTAGAAATCTCCCAAACAAAATTACTTTGGCAAAAGTGGCTTCTCTTTTCAAGCTTCTTTATTTTTATTTTTTTTCTTTTCCAAGTATTTCTTTTTCCTTTAAAGAATTATTAGAAAATATGCGAGGATATGATATAAATATTCATGTATTATTTTAAAATATTTATTTTTCATATTAAAAATACATGAATAATTTATATCCATCACCATTACCTGCAAAATTTGAAAAAACAACAATGACAACACATAAAAAAAATAATGAAATAATAATAACAAAACCATATACAAACATACTTCTTGTCACTCAGTATTTCAACATCTGCTGGTTGGAAAAAGATATTAATCTCTCTACTTTGGAATTTAGCAAGAATCGGAGAAGCAGTTTCTACAACAACTTCACCACCTTCTCCATGATAGCCTTGTATACCAACAACAATATCTGGTGCGGTCAATTGTGCAACTCCCACATTACTTGCATTTATTGAAAGGCACCCAAAATCTCTTTTGTATACACCACCTTCAAAACCTTTAGTAAACATAGAAACATGCTCCAATACCAAGTCGACCTTGGATTTCAGACACTAAAAGAATAAACTGAACTCATAAATTAATATTCAACGGACACAATCAGATAATTGATATTATGAACAAAATAGAAAATATATATTACCGTTACGTCTCACCAAAGCAGAGAAATCATCATCTAAATGCTTGTTTAAATTATCAATTACGCGTTGCACAAAATTTACACAGAATTAATAAAAGCTTATTGGACTTTAATAAAAAACACAAGCAACTCTTACTTACAACAACCACCAAATTCACTAAACCCAAAGGAAAAGTTGCACAACTAGCAGCACCAACTTCACATGGAAACTACAACTGAAATGGCAGATGTTTCCTCTCTTCATCGCCAGTAACAAGTGGCTCCATCTTAAACGAATCAAACACCTAATTTCATAACACATAAAAATCAAAACAAAAAAATATTAGATGCATATCAAAAATAAAAAACTATCAACACAAACACAAGGAGTAGGAAATTACAGAAAATGCATGAAAGTACTTCTCAACAAGAGTTGAGAACCGGGGTTGCCTCAAATTACACCAAGAAAGCATATATGGAAATGCCTGAGGCTTAGCTTCTGCATACGCTCGAAATGCAGGGAACACTTCCAACGCCCACACATTGAACGCGAAGGGAAACCCGACTAAACAATACCATTTCTGATTTTTCTGAGGCTCCGACTTAATTTGTTGAAAGACAATTTCTAAGAAAACCAACCAACCACTTGAAACCCAAAGTACCCCAAAGGTAACTGTAACGAAGCTTATCATCATCAATCACTTTTATCAAGTGACTACTCACCTCACAATCCTCAGACCGACCCAATAAAATCCTCTCAACAATGTAAACTTCAGCAAGCTTAATGACATCACCATCATTGTCCCAAAAAGGCTGCACACGACTACATGGATCAGTGCTAAGAAACCTCTTTAAATCAAACAATTTGATTGTGTGATAGCTTGGGAAATAGCGATTTAAAAGACGGTTTGGCCGAGAAGATACAACACTAAAATCTCCCGAACAAACACCTAAACCCGTAATCAAGCTAAACTCCTCCAAGTCAAATACACATTGATGCCCACACACACTAAACCTAATAACCATATCATCAGCATAATAAATCTGTGAAAGCATCATGTAATGCACGACATTCCAAGAAAAATTCACATCACCCAACTCTATAAATTTTCCGAAAACTCCACCTTTCAACAGCATCAACTGTCGCTTCGTAAAAAATTCACTAACCAAACTACTATATTTCACATCACCACCCCAAGAACCTTTGGCATCAGACCAATGCTCAAACTTAAAATTTTGATCTCCTTCCTATGGGAACAAAAAATAAAATATGCATATTCAACAAACAATATTACAAAAATAGTATGATAACAAAACAACTAGGAAAGACAAGGAAACATACATTACGACATGCCATCATGAACTCAAGATTAATATGGAGAACAATTCCTGCGCCATCACCATAATTCAAAGTCAACAGGCCAAAAACAAAGACAAATGAAATACGCTACAGAAAAGTCTCTACAACTTGCCAATACCCAAAACTTTAAACTCTTGTGAGAGGAACAACTAGTCTCTGCAAGTATTGGCAATTGACAAGATGTTTACCTATACTGCAGTGATAAACTTGCAGATGAAAGTCTCTGCAACTCTTGGCAATAGCCAGGAATTTAAGTTCTGGTGCAAGGGGGACCTTACACTGAAAATCTCTAAAAGTATTGGCAATTGCCAAGACTTTTACCTCTATTGCAGTGACCAACTTGCAGATAATATCTCTGCAACTCTTGGCAATAGCCAAGACTCTAAGTTATGCTGAAAGCGATAACTTACAAGGAACATCTCAGCAAGTATTGACAATAGACAAAACTTTAAACGCTAATCCAATAACCAACTTGCAGACAAAGTGTATGCAACTCTTGGATATGGCCAAGATTTTAAGCTCTATGCAATAAGCAACATGATAATCGAATAGCTATAGCCAATAAAAACCTTCAAATCACTGTAATCAAGCAAAAAAAAAAAAAAATCTTAGGAACCTCAAACTTAATTCAACGATCATCCATCCAAATGCAAAAAAACTAACAGATAAATATATAAACAATAAGTATAAAAATAAATTACAGGAAAAAGTAAATACAAATAGATTATTAGCGAAATAAAAATTACATTTTAAAGAAAAAATAATAGAACAAACATAGAATAAACATACGAAAAAAAGAGAAAAACAAACTCTAAATCTCCAGCACACTAAGAAGAAACAAGGAAAGAAACGGAAAAAGAGAGAAAGGAATGCGTTCAATGTGAATTAGGTTTAGTCAGGGGCAAAATAGTCCTTTCACAGACGGGTGGATGACGTGGAGGACATTTACTCAAAACATTTAAAAGTGAGGAAAATTAGCTAAGACCGGGTCTTAACAAGGGCAAGCAGTGAAAATTTTTGGATTTTTTTCATTTCCTGGGCTCGAACTCGAAATCCCTAGTTAAGGGTGGAGCGATAATATTCATCCCACCACAAGGTTGGCCAATTTGGGTTTGTTGAATATAAATCCTTCAAGTTTAATTTACGTGATCTTATTTGACTGATAGAAAACTTAATAAAAGAAATACTGTAACTACTTTCGATATTTTCAATATTAAAAATATTATTACACTTTTGTGGCTCACAACATTTAAAATTTCCAAATCTCTATCATAACATTCGCATATACTGTACTTATTAATTTTCAAACATACTAAAACTATTGACATTCAAATGCTAGAAAAAAAGTCTTTCATATCTTAATTGCAATAAACATGTAATAATGGTTTTCTTTAATAATATTGAATATAGACAATTATCTCAAATCTTAATCGCAATTAATAATTTTAAAACGAGATTAATAAAAGAGAGGTTTATGAAAATACCTATCAAAATCAAAATATTTACCCACCTCTACCCATAAGTTTTATATTTACAAGTTCTACCCATAAACTATTTACATGTCCTACCCATTTAGTTTTGTACGTATATTATTATTTATGCAGTATACCTTAAAGGCATACACACATAAGGTATAACAAATATAAATAGTAATAAATAGGTAGTTGGGTAGATATTTTTAATTTTATGGGTAGTATAATTTTTAATGGATAGAGATTGTAAATACTTTGAATTTCATAGGTATATACTGTAAAAACCGCTTAAAGAAAAAAACAGTCAACACTACCATTAAGTTATTTTTCCCAATTCAACCCGGGTTCCAAGGGTCCATATCATAAAGTCGAATCCCCATCAACCCGACTCCTTTCAGTTATCTCCACATTCCAATTAGGGGATTACGGGAATTAGGGTTTCGAATTCTCCGCCACAATCCAGATGGATAATAAGCTTGAAATCAACGAGAAATCAGCAATATTAAACCCTAACCCTAATTTTGAAAATGAGGACGATGAAGATGCGGAAGCAAATGAAGATCTTAGCTTGAAAATTGTAGAGAAGGCTATGTTGTTACGGTCATGTTCTAATGTAAACGAGGAAAAATCTGAGACTTTGACAAATTTGAAACAAAATGATCATGTGAGTTTGTTGAATTTTGATTTAGTCTTCCTGTTTTCTTACTGTTAGTTGTTTATTTTGATTGCGAATTACCGCCTGTTTATCGTGTTGCAATCTTAAATTTGAGCTACAGCTAAATAAATCTAGATAAAACTGGGGATAGTTTTGGGATATGTGCAGCGGCAGCGCCATTTACGATACAGTCACTTTAAAGTTAAGTGAAGTTCAGACCCGATTGTTTGAACTTGACTGGCTATGCTTGCAAATAGTCTAAAAAGTCTTTAAAAGTGGATGCGTCCTACATAGGACTGCGTAAATAGGCTCCTGGAAAAGTTTTACGACAATCATTTACAGAAATTGGATATTTCAACGCCAGTGTTTAACTTTTGGTGCTGCTTAAAAAATTATGTAACTTTTAGCCTCCGCCGGGGGGTTCTTCCTGGCTGATTGCTAGGGATTCAGTTAAAAAAAAAAAAAAAAAAAAAAAAACCCTGGCCGATCGCCATAAGGTGCTTAGAATTTAACAACTTTCACGCCGGGGCTAAGAATAAAATACTTGCGATCACCAGGGCAGTGGAGCGAAGTTTTATTGTAATTTCATTGATAACCTTTCAGTTGATAACAACAGCAGAATATAAGAATAAGCATTAGCAACATGGGATCTAAAAGAAACTATTTACAATGTGAATTGGGAACATTTCATAATTAAAGAAAATAAAGTTATAGGGTTTGGATGCAGTTAAATGAAACTTGTGTCCTCATTCTGCAAACGAACTCTCGAAAAGCTGTGGACTTTACCAAGTGCACCAGGTACAACCATCACAAGCATCAGCTCATCTTCCAAATGGCAACCCATAATTCAGATTGTATCATTGTAGTGCAGTTAAAAGTGAAGTAAGTTGTACTAATATGTGGTTGGGTGATTAATTTGGATTTCATTTTCAATTTTTTTGTTCAGGTGCCAAGTGGATTAGATAAGGGGTTTGAAACCTTCTGCGGCGACATGTTTCCGGTAGTGTAAAGTTCCCTGCTGTACATTGGCTATTAAATTTTTTGCATGTTGCATATTCACTGTTATTTTTTTGCCTTTTATACAGTCAGCTATATTCAGAAAACTAGTACTTCGTATTTCTCTGGTATTTGTCTTGTCATGGAGTTTTAAGAGGTTCTGCTATTTAGTGAACCAGTGGTAATGAAGAAAATTAGAATAGCAGTTGAAAGGTTAGTTTGCTGAGGAAAGACATCACATTGGCAAGATGAAGAATAGTTTCAGAGAGAAGTATAAATTTTAATTCTTCAAGTGTCAAATGGACGAGTTAGGCTAAATTTGAATGGGTTAAAATGACTTGATTTAATATGGGTTGGGCCATAACTCGACCAAGTTGGCGTGGATCAAGATGAGGTGGGTGTGTTTATTATAATTTGTTTAACTACCAGTTAAACTTTCAAATCTAACTGGAAGCCAAATAAAAAGGATTTCTTTGTGCTGTGAAAATTTTTATTTTCAATATGGCCCAAAAAAATTCCAACTTTTAAATGGGTGAACCTGAGCTATGCCCAAATTGACGTGCCGATTATTATATGCCAGTACACTTTGTGGGAAGAAATTGCTTGTGTCAAACCATTATTTTGATTAAATGTTGACATTTTCTGTTCTCTTCTTCTTGAATGCGATAGGCGGATAGAGTGAAGGAAGAAGAAAAAGTGAAGGAAGAAGAAAATGTGGATACTGCTAAAGCTATGAATAATGGTGAAAGTGCAGCCGAAAAGAATACTGATGATATCTCTGATAATGCTGTTCTACGAAGGCTTCTTGTGAGTTGAAGTAGTATGATTTGCAGTGTTGTTATTCAGTAATCCAAAAATGGCTTGGTTTAGTCTACATCTTTATTGTTCACTACATGATCTCAGCGGGGCCCCAGGTACTTCGATTCTCCAGATAAGAGTTGGGGGACATGCTATAATTGTGGTGAAGAGGGTCACGCTGCAGTCAACTGCACTTCAGCCAAACGTAAGAAGCCATGTTTTGTTTGTGGGAGTTTCGAACATAATGCTAAACATTGCAAAAAGGTCAGTTGAGAAATTGCATACTCTTTAATTGGAAGATGTGAGTTCATATTGCTTGTTCTATCTTGATTCCACCTTATTAGTCTTCTCAACTTTCTTTAAATTGGTCTTTATCACAAAAAAAAAAGAAAAAGAAAAAGGACTTCCTTTAAATTGGTCGAGTAATTTTTCGTACTTTTAGTTTTAGATTAATGCATTGAGGTGAATGAGCATTTTGGAAGTTTACTTCCATTCACACTGAAAGTTAGATTAGTTTATTTTTGTACTCTGAAACCCCAACCCCCCCCCCCCCCCCCACACACACACACACACACACACACATCACAAACTGTTCTTTTCAGAAAAAAGAAAAAGCTCAGCTAGCAGGTTTTATTCTATGATTGAGATATTTGCACTTATGTGTCTTAAGTCGGCCAAGCAGGCATACATTATAATAGGGGCACAACCCTCTTCTTCAGGACTTAACGAGCAGTGTGTATGGTTGTCTAAAAAAGAGTAAATATTTGTGGCATGTAATTGATTTTATGGTCTGTACAAGCATCTCATTCTAAAATTGTGATGATTTGATGAGAATTTGGTCATGGTAAAGATACCTGTTATGTATGAATATCAGCTACAACTTACTGTAAGAAATTCTTGACAATTGAAAAGTACCTCTGCTTTAAACATTCACCAAAGCGGTCAGGCCTTCTATGCTGTGCTGAACTATGGTGCTACATGTGTCAATTTTATTACGATAAAGTCGGAAGTTTAATTGTCCAGTAGTTTCTCTGAAAAGCCATTTCTTCTTCGCAATTCAGGGGACCCTCTTCTTATGATGTAATTTTTATATGAACCTGCCTGGTCCACCTATATTTAAGCATATGATGCTTGTTTTGGTTGACATAAGTTTGAATAGTTTATAATACTGTTGGCTGACCACATGTAGTATGTGACTGAGTAGTAGCTAAATTGACTGATGGTTTAATCATGGATATGACACTGTAGCATCTTCAGTAGAACCAGGGAAGCAAATGCTGGTTGTTGTTGTTGAATAGTTGATAAGATAGTGAAACTGCCATTGTAGCATGACTCAAGGTCTTCTGTACAGTGAGGTCAGACCTTTTCTGTAGTTTCTTTGATAATATTTACATCGGCCAACTAGGTAATACGCATTGGGGAGCAAAGTGAATTTTGTGTTTCCTTAATCTTAAAATTGCGAAAATTGCGATACATTCTGTGGAACTTAAAACACATGGATTTTTTATATATATATTTTTCCATTTTTGTTGATAGAGTACGTTGTGCACTTTGCTTATTTTAAACAGGGCAAAGCTTGTTTCATCTGCAAACAAGGAGGTCATCGTGCAAATGATTGCCCCGAGAGAAGCCAGGGAGGATCCCTGAGTTCTAAAATATGTCTAAAATGTGGGGATTCTGGCCATGATATGTTTTCATGCGCTAACAACTATTCCGCTGATGATCTAAAGGTGTGTTGCTGAGGAATTTTTGAGACCTGGAGTTTTATGGTGTGCTGTGATGAACTTATTTGTGTTTTTCTTCTTGCCTTTAATAGGAAATACAGTGTTACATTTGTAAGAGTTTTGGTCACCTTTGCTGTGCAAAATATCCTGATAGTGGTCCCAGGGAATTTTCCTGTTACAGATGTGGTCAACTAGGCCATACTGGTTTGGTAAGTGAATGCCCTTGTAGTGATTTTTTTTTTATAAAGTAAATTTATTAAACAAAGGACCAAAAAAAAAAAAAAAACGGCCGTATACAAGAAGTATACCAAAAAGGGAAACATCCTACAAAAAGACCTTTATCACTATGCAAGAAGCAGTGATATGTGTGTGTGGGTAAGGAATTTTTGCTTGTCCTTATTTATGAACTAATTCTTGAGCTTACATTTTTTCTGACATGTTCTACCATACATACAGGCATGTACGGGATCTCGTGGGGGGACTAGTGGTACGGGGTCACTTAATTCCTGTTATAGGTGTGGTGAAGAGGGACATTTTGCACGAGAATGCACTAATCTCAGTAGAGTAAGGCCCCATTTGTTTGCACTTAATGAGTCTCTGAATATGAATGAGACAGATTTAGGTCCATTAAGTACATTTGTTTTTTTAATTTTAAAAGCTCTTAATATCCCTTAATGCCTCTTTTTCAATAAGATCTTTGGCCAAGTCTGTATGACATACAGACCATTAAAATTCACACGGCATTTTTTGAGGAAATGTTTACACAAAAAACGGAACCACTCTCATGCACAATCTGTTAGTTATCATTTTCCTTGGCCTCTCTTTGGTTTCCCTTTCACTTTTACTACAAACTAAGTAAAAATTAAAAATTCACTAATATTCAAAGGATTCCACAAAACTGCAAGATTCCATTTTTATTCTAATAATCTAATGTTTGAATGTTAAGCATTCATTCTTCATAGAGTATATATTAGACACTAATTTAATTATATTACAGTTGCTTAAACATATTTTCTTGTGCTTGTGCATTTTTACTTACAAGTTATGAATTTATTTTTGTTGATATATAATGTTGTTCTGGTTTCAGACATTCAGCACCTTTTTCAATAAATATCCATTTATATTAAATATTTAATTTTTTATTAAATAATAGTTTTACTTTTGTTTAATGATATTTCTTTAATACTTTATAAATATTATGTTTAATTACTATTTTATTCAATTTATATATTATTATTTTTAAACTTAGATAAATTATACATATTCAGATGTTGAAAAAACAAACAGTCTTAATAATTCAATATTCAGGTACACAGATAACATCTTAATATTCAGCTATGCGTTCAGATTCAGACCTGTTAATCTTAATAAAAACAAATGAACCCTAAGTGACTGTATTCATGTTTGGCATTTTATTGTCTTTTCCTTTTCATTTCTGCTTCAGTCGTCCTTTTTAGGTTTTTTGTGCTTCGCGAATTATACAGTATCTTCATAAGACCTTATTGTTTTTCTTTTGCTTGTCTAAAGGTCAATAAGCGGAATCGTGAATTATCAACCCCCAAGAAGAAAGTCAGCAAGAAAAGGAAAGAGCAAAATGAGTTCAGGTCTGTACCTCGTGATTTTGGTAGGGCGTGGAAGAAGAAAGGAAGAAATGAAGGCGGATATACATCAGGCTATAAGAAGAAACAAAGGGGTGGTTGGATCACGGATGATCCCGAAGACTTTCCTCGATCCAATAATTGGAGATCTCCTTCAACTCCTAGAAATAAGAGAGCTAAGATATCTAACTTCAGTAGTGGCGGTCAAGCTTCTGTTTCTCGTTCATCTAGAAAGTCCAACAGGCTTGATTTTGATAACTCAGCTTCATACGAGTCAGGCAAATATTCTCGCCCCAGGTTTTCAGCATCTCGATTTGGCAATAGTAGTCACGATAGGTGGGGAAGAAATTATGATTGGTAGCAGAAGCAGTTTCTATTTATCTGTCTGGACTTTTCGGGCTGCTAGTCAGATCTGAGATGGTGCTAAAATCGAGCTCATGAGTTGTTAGCCATACGCGTCAAATGAGTTTGAGAACAAGTTCCTCTCATTTAGCTGTTGTAACTTGCTATGCTTCTTTTCTTTCTTTCTTCCAATACACCATGATTTGATTGTTATTCTTCTTTTTGCCTGAGAGGCATGTAACTTTAAAGTAAAATTTTTATCATACAACTGTGAAAGAGCGCAAGCTACAAGCAACGGAACTTAGCAGATCAAAATCTTACACAACTGAGAACATACCGGAATTTTGGAACAAGTGTAGGTGCTTGGTCATCATAAGTTTTTCGGCTTACCAAGTACCCTTGTAAGACAATTTTCTGCCTAATAATAATAGGGAGATTTACACAAATATACAAATCCTAACACCATATTTACAAAAAATAACAATACTTTTCCACTTTACAAAATATAGCAATAGTTTTTTTACATTTTATATACAAACCTCCATTAAACCATACAAATACAAAACTATACTAAAAAATAATATACACTTGAAATACAAAAAAATACACAAACATACAACGAATATACAAATAAAAACATATAGATATTCAAAAGAACTTAAATGTATTTATACACCAACATACACATACACACAAATACAGTTTTATACATTTTATATACAAAATAAATGCACAAACAAAACCAAAAATCAAAAAAGAAAAAAAGGCAGATCTAAATATGTATATACAAACTACAGATATATACATAAACATACACATATATATACATACAAAAAGGAAAAAAATAAGGAAAAAATAAGGAGATCTGAAATTATGCGTACAAAATACAAATATATACACAAACATACGCATATATGCACATACAAAAAGGAAAAAAAAAATGACCAAATCGTAAAAACCCACCGAAAAACTACAAGAAAAACATAGATCCAGGCGTTTCCACCGCTGAAGTGCAGCAGCGCCGCTGCACTGCGGCGGTAGCAGCGTCGCGATAATAGCGTGAGGGAGGGGGACGTGTGGTTGGAAGAGGGAGGGGGACGGTGGTGGAAGAGGGAGGGGGACGGTGGCAGCAGTATTGGCGGCGGAGAGGGAGGGGGGCGCTGGTGGGTGGGTGGAGGAGAGGAGAGAAGAAGAGAGAGGGAGAAATTAGGGTTTCATATTTGGGAAGGGGGTAATGAAAAATGAGAAAGTATTGTTATGTATTGTAAATATGGTAAATATGGTAAAAGTATTGTTATTTTTTATAATATAGCTATTAGGGTAGTCATGTGGTGTAAATTTTTCATAATAATATTCGTAGGAGATGACCAAATTATTAGCTACTCCTATTGGGTATTTGTAATTGTAGAACGACAGAACCATCATGCATGGTGAGGGCTAACTCACTACTAAAATAACCGGCATTTTCGACCGTCGGAGTTCGACCGAAAATTGGTCGAACCACTATTTCGACCGATTTTCGGTCGAAGAAATTTTTTCGGTCGAAACTGCGGTCGCCCACCCCGCATTATTACGCGGCGCATCCCCCTTTCCCTATTCTTCTTCTTCCCCAAAACACATAAACTCTCTCTAAACCCCCCTCCCCCCAAACCTCTATACCCGAAAACCACCATAACCCACCCCCAAATTCAAAAATAAAACACATTCTACCCTTCTAAACACTACATATAACAACAAATTCAAGGTAAATTCTTAGTTTTAGTGTTCTTTTAATTATTTTCTAAAACTTAAACCCTAACTTTTTAACTCAATTTTTTTTGTAGTTCTTAAGCATATAACTAGTGGGGAATCATAATTAAGTGCTATTGGAGCACAAATCAACCTTGAGGTAAGTTTTTTGATTTTTTTTTTATATAATCCGAATTTAATTGTTTTTTAATTTTTTTTTAGTTTCGGCCTATAATGTTGCATAGGTAGTTAATTATTAGTAAATTTGTTTATTGTAGTTATTGTTGATGCCGAAGAACTTGTTTGGTGTTGTTAGCTCTTTTAAAGTTAGGTTTGTGTTGTTTGGGATTGTTGTAGTTGTTGGGGATTGTTGGAATTGTTTGGGAGTGGTGTTTGGAATGTATTGTTACTTTGGTATTGTTGAAAAGATGAACATGCTATGCCTAAAACGAATAAGTTTTTGTTTGTTTGAATTGCTTTGATAATAGTAATTAATAGGGTGTTATAAGGAAATATTGTTTGTTTGGGGCATTTCATCAAACAAGTTGCGAGCATTAACAAACCCGACCACATTATTCTTGCTATAGTGATTACAAAAAAGTGGCAAGCTAAGATAAAAAATTTATTGCATTAGGTAAAGCATGACATAAAACTTTATAATTTAGTAATTAAAAAATGATAATCTTATATTTAAAAAAATCATACATATTGTTTCTCAATCTTGCAATGTTTGTGTAGATATGGACATTAATCGACGTCATTTGTGGATGGATAAAAGAAATTTTCCCGAGCGGCGGGGGTTGACGCCTTCGTTTGTAGCAGGTGTTATGGAATTTCTTGATAAAGTCCGCACAACAGACGATTATTTAAGGCATGGCAAAATTAAGTGTCCATGTGAAAAATGCAAATGCGTAAAGACACAAGATTTGGAGAATGTAGAGGTACATCTTTATAAGAAGGGGTTTATGCCAAATTACTATGTTTGGTATAATCATGGAGAGCCGTGGAATTTGCAGGAGCACCTTCAAAATCTAGAAAATATATACCTTGAAGTCATATATGTTACTACATTATTTCTGCATGTAGCACCACACCTCAAAACAATTTGTTTTGTGTGGTTCAAGTCACAAAAATCAAAGAGGTGGCATTCTTAAAAACTCTGTTTTAAAAGGCAGTATTGGGACTCGCTCCGGGGCGCGGCACTTGCAAAAAGCCCTAAGACTCTTGGGCGGGGCTTAGATCCGTAAGGCTTACGCCTCAAGCGCCCGACGGTGCACCCGGAGCACGCCCAACGCTCAACGCTCGGGACTCGCCTTATTGAACCTATGCAAATAATCTGTCCAATTCCCTAATTAAGATTGTTCATCGACAATTTTCTTTAAAAATGAAATCATATCCATCTATAGAAATTCAAAAATCGAGTGTAGCTCAATTAACGAGACATAATATTACATGTATAATAATTGAGAATATCATGAGGTTGAATATCATCTGTATACTTCATCTGAAAATGCATAGTCAATGTTTATATCATCACTTGTTATTGGTCTTCATGTTTTATTTTTGTCACTCAAAATTGCTAGACTTTAATTAATTTACAACTTAGAAGCAATTTTATATTTATCAATGAAAAATTAATGTTTTAAATTATAATAGTAATAAATTTTATTGTTTATTCACTTTTTATAGTAACAATTTTTATTTTTAATTGTTTGAAAATTAAGGCCTTATGGTTTATTTGTATCTCATAAAAACTGTAACATTATTCAATTTCTTACCATTTTTAAAAAAGTTAGATCTTTTATTTCTATAATCTTTTTTTTAATTTTCTTAAATTTTTTATGTACTTTTGATATCTTCTGGCTCATTATGCTATTTTATTAATTTAAAATTAATTAAAAAATAAGATCCATGGGACTTACGCCCCATGTCTCTAGACTTACGCCTCGTCCCGTTGCAAGTAAAACGTCCCGCCTTGTGCCCCGCCTTTTAAAACATTGCTTAAAAATGAAAGCATGCCATAAAATTGCAAAAAGCAATAGAGTAATGCCAACTTCCTACCTATATATCTCATTTCATCCCAACTATATACAAATAATACAACTCATTTGCACAATGTATTGCAATAGCAGATTTATCGCGTCTTGTACAAAAAGCAAATAAATGTATGGAATGGCTTTATTGGCTCCTCCCCCTTCTCATTAAAAGGTTTATTATGTAGAAAATCTCAATCTCATTAACTCTAATTTCGTTCCACGTTAGGTATGGTTTAAATAGAAAAGGAAAAGAAAATCAAGTGCAAAGGGAACAGGTATTATAGATACTCTTAGAATTTTATTATACCAACCTAATTAATCTAGAAGACAAATCAAAATATATATTAATTTCTTTGATCGACATATATACGAGTGAAGTCGTGACGATTTGGTCTCATTTATTTATAAAATTGATCACTTGTCAATTTTTGTGTGGCTTATGATGCTTTCAAATTTAGCAAAAATGCTAAATTTTAAAAGAAGTTTAACCACTGCCAATACCAAATCTAGCTAGACTCTGTGATAAGATATAGATTTGTTTAGTGTACCCACGTAGAACCTGCAAACCCATGAACAAAACAACTACTAAATGGCCCTAGTGTATAGCTTGCTGTGTCCCCACTTTCTGATGTCAGAATCCTTCATGCTTGCTAGATACATGGTCCAGGCACAACCTTAAACTTTTGTAACAATCGACTTATCGTTTGGTATTCTAAATTGTGTTTTGACTTTTGAGTGTGGTATATTGTTCCCACTACTGTTTCTCATTTGTAAAAATAGTTTGGGTGAAGCTGCAAGAGACCAAACATGTTTTGGAATAGTTTGAAACAACTGATGCAAGAATGGTTTTGTACTATCTTCTACAATTTCGGCGATGGCGAAGGAGGAGTTGCGATAGCGGAAAATGGTTGATTGGGAAAATGTTGACTATGTCATGATTTCAAAGGCTAGGCCGTGATAACAAGACCTTGTAGGCTGGGAAACCTTCATGATTGCGGAGGTGGGTTAGCAATGATGGAGGCTTGATTACAGCCAAGTACGATCTATAAAGGGATCAAGCAGCCGCTGCAAATATAGCTCGGTACTTAAATTCTCGAGGTCGAATCTTACAAAGACACAATTTCGAGCAGTTAATCTAAGCCAAATTATCTATCCAATCAACTTTAAGAGTGTATCTTTAATGTTGATTTTGTTCTACCTACTACTTAACAAGTAAATAACAAAAAAATTAAATGATGGCTTTGATTCAAGAGATGTAAACTTAGGATTGATTTTCACAACTCCTAACTTGTACTAAAGTATTGTGTTATTAATTTCCCTGAGTCTTGCTATTGAATAAGTACTCCAAGTTTACAACTACCACTTCCACTAAGTAATTATAACTTTAACTAATCAATTATTCCAATCAACTAATGAAGATAGAGATGATTGCACGTATGGTTCACCAGTAAGGATCAATAGTCATAACTTGCCCGTTTGACAACTTAAGAAATGCATTTGTTTTAGGTTGAAATACTGTTATGTTTTTAACCCTAACGCATGAATCTATTCCTAGCAATCACAAGAAAAAAATGGATAATTAATTGGGGATACCACCAACAATAGCATGAAATACTAAACATATAGATAGGAATAAACATCAAGGTTCGTTAATAACACAATGATCATAGTCATATAAGCATGTGGAATGGTTCAATCAACCCTAGAATTGATGATTTAGTCACACATAGTCATGTTCTACGACAAGAATGACTATAAGCATGCAAAATCACAACAAGATGGATAGATGGATGAAGTAGAGCTTTAAATCTTGAATCTCCTCTTTCTTCGCCTCTTTTGGCTGTGAAATATGCCAAAAGTCTGCTTCCTAAGCAAAAAGTCCCTCCAATATAAGTTAAAGATGCATTTATAGTGTAGGAAATCAACCTGGATGAAAATGCCCTTTTAAAATCCCTCACAGCTTTGGATTGTGCAGAAAATCAGCATGCACGACGTGGTACATGTTGTGTGGCACGCCGTGCCTTCATATTTTGCTTGAATCTCTGATTTTGCCTAAACCCGGATGAATCTCTGAGATGCCTCATGTTATGCAACTTTTTTTATAAAGGCGCGTCGTGCAACACCTAGTGTAGCACGCCGTGCCTTCTCATTTTTGTGGAAATTTTCAGCTTTTTTCTCAACCTTCGTTTAAGCGATCCTCAGGCTTAAACTCAGACTTCAAAACCCTTGATTATCACCATTTATGCTCTAAAAAGGCTTAATATCAACAATTTAGATCCTACAAAGCTGAACACACAAGATAAGTGTATTTCAGCTCAAATTAATACAAAATAAAGCATGGAAAAGCATAAACACGAGGTAAAATAATTCAAAATTTCACTACACCTAGCCTCGTATCAAGGCTCCAGCCTAAGTTGAGATGCGTCAACGTCCGTGGCAAAGAAGGGTTTCGCGAACATGCAAAAACCTTAAGAGAATAAAACAACATATTGAAAATTCTAGACTCATCAACTTTTTTACATGAAAATATATTGGTATAACAAGATATTGAATTAGGAACTTCAACTTTTTGAGAGGAAAGATCATAGGTATTCATTATATAAAACTCTTCACTTTCCTTGCCTATTCCGATATAGGATTCGCTTTAGGTGTCATGTGCGCCTTATTTTCAATAATTTAATAGCCTAGAAATCTGTCAGTCTAGCTTGCCCGTCTCATAAGCTTTCCTTGTTGGAGGTGCCACAAACCCCACATGGGTAAATTGAGGATTTTATATACTTTTAAGCCTCTGATTAGAAAACTAATTATATATTCGTAACTTGTAATATCATGGGTAATCCGAAAACTTATCATAAATCTGCCCCTAAGCTTAGAGGGGCATTCTACTATGATCATTATCATATTTCTTTGCTTTGTTTCTAATTTAAACTAGTTGAAATTTTGGGTGGAAAAGACATGTTACCATATTCAGATTTATCTTACTTTTGGTGGAAATCATGTGTGCTACCTCACGTTCCTATTTTATTTAATGATAGGGAAGTTTACAAAAATACCATCAGAATTAAAATGTTTACTCACCTCTACCCATAAGTTTTATATTTATAAGGCATATTCATAAACTATTTACATGTCTTACCCATCTAGACTTATATACTATTATTTATCCAGTATACCTTAAAGGTATACATCCATATCTAGACTTGTATATTATTATTTATGCAGTATACCTTAAAGTATACACCCATAAGGTATAACAAAGGTATACAGTAATAGATGGGTAAGTTGGATAAATACTTTTAATTTCATGGGTAGTGTAATTTTTAATGGGTATGAATTGTAAATACTTTAAATTTCATGGTTATATAGTGTAAAAAACCCTTAATGATATTCATGTTACTTTTTAGATGAAATAATTAAAGTTACATTTGTAATGAACCACAAAAGTGAATCTCCCACTCCTGCTTGAAATGAAAGCATGATACAAATTTCACTACACCAGAATCTAAAGAAGATATATCTATATATATATTAATTGAGAACTATAGCCAAGTGATGTGGCATGTTTGTATGGCCACCATTTCATGAAAATGTAAAGAAAACAATGGTTTCTTTATCCTCATGTTTTTCGCTGTTTCACTCATTTTTCTTCTTTCCAAAAGAATATTGTGACGGTTGCAATGGCAATAATAATGGCAGTTAAAGTCTCCACAGTTAATTTTCTTAAACCATAGCTAATGAAACGGTTGAAATAATATAAAATATAATGTAAGCTCCTACCAATTCAATACCAATACTCTTCCTCTCCCACCCCAGTTTTTCACTTAATTTTTCCCTTCATGAAGCTTTCTTCCATTCCGTTGAAATTTACCATCCAAAAGTATACATTGAATTGCACCTGATACACAGTAGTAGTTATGCCTAATCACATTGGTGAACTCTATTTCCCTATTCAGACTTCATGATCAGTATAAATCAAATAGTTTCAAATAGTAGAAAAAACGTCATTAGATCTTGCTTTAACCAACGAGATCTTCTGTCAACACTACTAGAAATTAATCATTCAGCGTCAAAGTTTGGAGACGGAATTCCGTCTCTGAGCGTCCTTCGCTTTTAAGCGCGTCGTTGGACTGCTTGGAGACGGAATTCCGTCTCCAAATGCAAAAGCTGCTGACACACTGACACATTCTTGGAGACGGAATTCCGTCTCCAAGACTGTGTCAGAACGCGTGAACTTTTGCATTTGGAGAGGGAATTCCCTCTCCAAACACTAAATCAATTAAATTATTAAATTAATTTAATTAATTCCCTCTCCAAGCATTAAATTATTAAATTAATTTAATTAATTTAATGCTTGGAGAGGGAATTCCCTCTCAAACATAAATTATATATATTATTTTAATTGTTTAGAGACGGAATTCCCTCTCCAATTAAAATTTTAAAAATTATTTTTGTTGTTTAGAGACGGAATTCCGTCTCTAAAAAAATTATTTAATTTTTTTTGGTTGGTTAGAGACGGAATTCCGTCTCTAACTATACAAATCCTGCTAAACAAAAATATTAGAAATTCGGTACAAAGCAACCAAATACCAAAAAACAACCTGTTTAACATAAAATACCTGTTTAACATAAAACAAAGCCACCACGGCCAATAAAACAATTCAACATGCATATTGTTTCATCATTAACCATTCAACACAAATAAAAACTAAAGGATGTTCACAACTTAACAAACCATAAGAGTACTAATCCGCTCCTTGGGACGGGCCACTTCCTTGCTCCTTATCTCTCCAAATCTTTGCCACAATTTCCTGTAATTTCTTCACACTCTCACGGTCTTCCATCCGTTGCCTTTCACTATCTACTAGCCTTTGCTCCATATCCGCCAATCTAGCGCGCAACTCATCATCCCCAGCTTGTGGTGCATGTGAAGAAGAAGAAGAACAACTAGAATTGACAATACCTACACGAGAAGGCTTCTTGTACCTCGAAGGACCAAGTCCATAGGCTCGATTTTTGCTAGTATAGCCACCACCCGCCTGAACGAACATTGCATTTTCTTCTTCCAGGGTGGGTTTAGGAGAGCCTTCAGCGACTTGTGACCGTTGGCTCTCAAGCCATTCTTGGTGTAAAGCTTTGTAGTTCTCCTAAAATACACGACGCGATTAGAATAATTAATTAAAAAATAATTTTAAAAAAATAAAATTATTTATGATATCTCACCTCTAGTTGTTGTGCACGTGGCTCGACCCATCCCACCTCATTTCCTTGTTCGTCATATAAATAATGGAACAAACGGAAAAATTCATAATCACTAACTTTTCCATGTTCCGCTTCCTACACAATGCAAATTTGTTAATGCTAAATCAAAATGGTTTTAAGTTTTTAATTTAAATAAAAATTAGATTGAATGGGTGGCCAAACTAACTGAACCACAAGTGTGCTTCGATCCTCCCCTTGCGGATGCTCTGTTTTTCTTAGCCTGCTCGCTCTGGGCTAAGAATTCAGGTGTTTCCCAATAAATTTTGAGTTTATCCCAATCTTGTTGATAAATCCATTTGGGAACTTTACCCTTTGTTCTGTATTTTGATAGGGAATCACTTAGCCTTTTAGCCGCCTTTTTTTCAAAAACTGCTCGGACTTGATCATCATATATAGGATCCCACGAACACTTGTTCTGAAACAATAACAATATAATAAGTGAAAACTAATAAAACACATATAATAATCAAATGACAAAAGCTTCATAAGTATAGTTAATACCGTAAAAGCTTCAAACATGCGGTTCCTAACAGGTACTGGCACCTTTCCCCAGGTCGGCCAACCATCAGTAAAGTGTGGTGTCATAGATTCAACAACAAGTTTCACTGCCTTGTCCGATGGAACAAACCTGCATTAAATTTAACATACAAAATTATGTTGATAAATATATATTGCATTCAATTCAAAAGTTTATAATTTAAAGGTTAATGAATAAATCTTACCCTTCTTTGCTGTCAGGCATGATAATCAACCTCCCAGACTCATCGAGAGATCCAATACCACCGGGCAACTGAACTGTAGCGCTAGTACGCTTTTTCCTACCCTTTCGCGCTGTAGTGGTGACAGATGGAGAGGACCCTGGCTGACTCTCTGGTACGGGTGTACTCGAACTGGGGCATGCCGATGATGATGCAGATGGAACAGTACTCGAAATGGAAGGTGTAGCAGATGGCAAACTATGTGGATGCATACTAGGAGTAGGTATCATCATCAGCTGTGAAGGGCCCGGTGCGCCGAATGGCTGAAATGTAGGGGCCCGTACATGCACAGACTGAGGGGATGTGCCTACCATAGGCATGGAATGGAAAGAGGGACCAGCAGGCTGGCCAAACTGATAGTGTTGCCCCGTATGTGGCATGGTCTGTGCAGATATACTAGGGGCCTATGGCTGATGGAATAGTGGGTTACTAGGGAGACCAGCAAAAAATGTAGGCGGATAATTACCTAGCTGTGAGAGCAACTCAGCCGTAGGGGTCATCACCGGAAGTGGAGGAGTAGTATGACCTGTGGAAGTATGGCCACCACGGGTCTTAGGTCCTTTCCTACCTCGACCGGATATATCTGCAAATTAATGTTAAATTCAATAGAATTAGATATTTAATAAAGTGTATCATCGTTAATTAAATACCACAAACAACAAATGTAACGCACAAATATTCAACTACTAACATCAATCATCATCGCTTCCTTCTAGTTCATCAAGCAATTCATCCTCAGAGGTATCATTTTCATCTATGTACTCCCCTTCTTCATTTCCCAACGACGTTTCCATAGTTTGATTGAGCACCGACATATCAAATTCTTCAAAATAATCCACACCCTGATGCAACTCGCCGGGTAATTCTTCATCTACAATTTCTTGAACAGTTGAAATGTCATTTTGGTATGCTTCATCTAATGCATCATCCACCTCAATTCTTCCAACCGGTTTGGCTTTCAATACTACCCACCAATTTGCTTTTGCCTTGTTCTTCAGTTTATTTTTGCACTTTGGATAAGGAACGTAGTACACTTGTTTCACATTTTGAGCAATGATAGATGGATCATAGTGTGCATACGTTCTTTTGTGATTGATTTCAACTATTTTATATACTGGATGCACCTTTGTACCCCGAAGTGGTGTTGGATCAAACCACTTACACCGAAAGAGCACCAACTTTTTCCTTGGATGACCATTAAACTCTAGCTCTAATATTTCATGTATTACACCATAATAGTCAAACTCTCCATCACCAGTGCCTGCATTCACCCACACTCCGCAGTTATATGTTTTCTTCCCCATGGACCATTCTTCAGTATGAAACTTATAGCCATTGATGAAGTACTTAGACATTTGTCTGTACTTATAAATAGGGCCCAATGATAAATCACAAAACAGTGGATGATTGACGCCGTTTTCAGGATTGTTCACCTAACATGCATACAATTGTAGATTTATAAGTTAAAACATACTTGCGTAAAGTATTCACCAACGGGATATGTGCCACTAAAATACTTACATATTCTCTAAACCACTCTGAAAATTTGGTCGTCACAGCATCGTGCCCAAAGTTACTGACAAATAAACTGCTATGCACAACAACAATATTTAGGATGTAAAAATTAATATATGTATTAACCTTTTTTTTTTATGTAGAAACTGACAAATACCTATAAAAAGGTTGCACTTCTGGGCAATTCAGCAGTACATGTGTCGTAGCAACTTGTCTATCGATGTCGCTGAATATTTTTGTGCAACCTTTTTCTGATCCTCGACCGGGATGATTGAATATGGAAAAATGATGATACAGTGAATTGCCGCTTCCACCATCATCATGTCGGTTAGGCCTGCGACTTAGAGAAGGTACTTCGGCCCCAAAATAATAAGAACAGAAATGCGACGTTTCCCTAACAAGATAAGCCTCACATATCGACCCCTCAATTATATTCCTATTTTTTGCAGTCCGCTTACATTTGCCAATAGTCCTGTATAACATAGATAGCCATATAATTATACGGTGAATTAAAAAATATTAAATATAGGAGGAAATCTATGATATGCATTACCTTTCAGTAGGATACATCCACCTTCCCTGAACCGGGCCTCCAAGTCTTGCTTCTTCAACAAGGTGCATAGGCAGATGTTCCATAACATTGAAGAAACCAGGGGAAATATCTTGGTCAATTTGGTAGATATCACAGGAATATTACTTTCCATCAATTGTAGATTTTCTTCCCTCAATGTACTAGAACACAAGTCCTTGAAAAACACACTCATTTCAGTGAGTGGTTTCCAAATTGTATCAGGCAAGCCATTGAACGCAATTGGCAACAAATTTTCCATGAAAACATGACAATCATGGCTTTTCATTGCCGTAAGCTTACCTTCTGTCATGTCGACACATTTGGATATATTCGATGCGCAACCATCAGGAAACTTAATATTCTGTATCCACTCACAAATCATTCTTCTCTCCTCCAAGTCAAAAGTGTAGTTCGCTGATGGCTTGCGCACCTTAACCCCATCTGATTGTAGGTTCAATTCTGGTCGTCGACAATATGCCTGAACATCTAACCTTGCCTTCAAGTTGTCCTTCGTTTTGTTATTGACATCCATCACAGTGTTAAAGACAGCATCAAAAAAGTTTTTTTCAATATGCATTGGATCCAGATTATGCCTAAGAAGATTGTCCTTCCAATAAGGAAGTTCCCAAAATATGCTCTGCTTTGTCCAATTATGTGTAACACCAAAACCTGCTATTCTAGGCAATGGTTGCTGCTCCGTTGCCTTGGGATACCCCTGAACCCGATACCAAACTTCATGCCCCGTCAACCTCTGTGGAGGATCATCAAAATCCTCCTTATTCTTCATGAATGCAGTAGTGTTTCTCCTAAATGGATGGTCATCTGGCAGAAACTGGCGCTGACAGTCGAACCATGTGTGCTTACGCCCATGTTTCAAATAAATGCTTTTGTATCTTCCATACAAATAGGACAAGATAGCTTACCAGCAGTGGACCAACCAGACAACATGCCATATGCAGGGAAATCATTAATTGTCCACATCAAACAAGCATGCAATCTAAAGTTTTGTTTCAAGGAACAATCATATGTTACAACACCATCACGCCACAATATTTGTAACTCATCAATCAAAGGCTGCAAGAATACATCAATAGAGCTTTTTGGGTTACTAGGACCAGGGATAATACAAGTCAGGAAAATATATGGACTTGTCATACACATTTCTGGGGGTAGATTATACGGTGTGACGAATACAGGCCAGCAAGAATATGGTGCAGCAGAGACAGCAAACGGAGTAAACCCATCAGAACTCAAACCCAACCTGATGTTTCTAGGTTCACTTGCAAATTCAGGATACACTCTATCAAAATGCTTCCATGCTTCTCCATCAGACGGATGACATAGAATACCAGATTGTCGTTTACGTTCATGATGCCATCTCATATGAGGAGCAGAACTCATTGATGCATACAACCTCTTTAACCTTGGTATAAGAGGTAAGTAATGCATCGCTTTTACTGGGACCTGTTTCTGTTTAGCATTTTTGACTGGCTTGTAGCGAGCCTCACCGCAAAACGTACAAAATTGCTTATCTTTGTTTTCTTTGTAGTATAACATGCAACCTTTTTTACAGCAGTGAATTCTTTCTGAAGATAGCCCTAAAAACGAAACCAACTTTTTTGCATCGTAGTACGAGGAAGGCAATCCCAATTTACTTATGTTTAGTTCATTCAAAAGTCCAATGATCTCATCCATGCCTCCTTGAGATATGTTATAATTTGATTTAATACTAAGCAACCTAACTGCCACCGACAACTTTGAATGACTTGCCCCCTCGTAAAATGGGCGACTTGCTTCTTCCAACTGTTCATAGAAGAGTTTCGCCTCATTATTGGGAATCTCCTCAACATTCGGTTGAGAGGGTTCCCCTTGGTACATTCCAAACGCATCATTCAACATCTCATTCATAGGATAGTTATACCCGACATAGTCATTTTGGAAGTTCTCTCTATGGACACTAGGGTTACACTCTCCATGTGCAGTCCACACAAAATAATTTGGCATAAATCCTTTTCTATAAAGGTGCAACACGACATTTTCAATTGGTTGCACGTGGCTACACTTGCATTTCACACAAGGACATTTGATTGACCCCTCTCGTATATATTCAGGAAGTAATTTAGCTTTAGCAATAAACCCATCAACCCCATCTACATAACTTTTCCTCAAACCACTATTTTCATAGAACATATTGTACATCCAACTACGATTTTCATCATGTTCCATCTACAAAAGTTGTACACAAATAAATATAAATCAATGCAACAAATTATAGCAATTTTTCTAGCAAACTATAGGTGTATAACATTATTGTTAAATTATGTTGTATATTAATTTTTTAATTAACTAACTAAATCAAACTCCCTACATTTATTTTATTTGTCATGTTCAATAACATTGTTCTTAATTATTTCTTTCTAATTATTCTTCAATTAAATTTATCTACTTTATATTATTTTTCTAACTATTTCTAGAACTAATGACATTTAATTTCTAATAATCCACTCTAACAAATATTAAACGAGTATACAAACATGATAGCAATTTTAAATCAATACAACAACTTATAGCAATTTTTCTAGCAAACTATAGGTGTATAACATTATTGTTAAATTATGTTGTATATTAATTTTTTTATTAACTAACTAAATCAAACTACCTACATTTATTTTATTTGTCATGTTCAATAACATTGTTCTTAATTATTTCTTTCTAATTATTCTTGAATTAAATTTATCTACTTTATATTATTTTTCTAACTATTTCTAGAACTAATGACATTTAATTTCTAATAATCCAATCTAACAAATATTAAACAAGTATACAAACATGATAGTTGGGGTGTCAAAATTGGTATTGGGGTGGGGAAAATGGGGGTCGAATTCATGGATGGAAAAAATGGGGAGGGAAAAATAATTTCAATTTGCTAAAAATAATGTGGATTCTTGATATTCAAATGAAGAAAAAACTTACTTGGTATTGGGGTTGGGGATGTTTTTGCCGGGGAGGGAAGAAATTCGCCGGAGCAGTGAGTTCGCCGGGGGAGCAGTGAGTTCGCCGCGGGGGAGCAGTGGGTTTGGGGGGGTTTTTTGATTTTGGGAGTGAATGAATACTGAATGTGGAAGAGAAGCGGGTTAATTAATTTGGGTTGGAGACGGAATTCCGTCTCCAACCAAAAAGTAAAAAGTGTGTCAGTTGATTGGAGAAGGAATTCCGTCTCCAATCACTGACACACTTTTTACTTTTTGGTTGGAGACGGAATTCCGTCTCCAACTCTAAAAAATTTTATTATTTTTTTATTCTTTCTGTTGTTTGAGAGGGAATTACACTGATTGGAGACGGAATTCCTTCTCCAATCAATTAGAGAGGGAATTCCGTCTCCACCCTCTTTGTAGCATTTTACACGATTTCTAGTAGTGCAAGAAGTTTCAAGAGGCCATCTATTTTTCCATAATTCGATTGTCTGTAAGGTTCATTCCTTCTTTTTCCTCTCACTTTGAGATATGTTGGATTTGTACAAATTACTTTAAAATTGATGAAGACTCATGAATGAATATTATATCATGTTATTTCAAATATTTTTTTGCTTTCGTTGTTATTTGTCGTGATTTGGTTATGGTCATTTTGAAAACATACTAAAGTTTCATATTCTATTAGTAGCACTCGCGGACTCTCCAACGTCATGCTTTTTGTTTTATGAATTTTTTCGGGACAGTGGAGATATATTAGTTGTTCAATCTCAAGCCTCTCTTGCTTTATTCTCTTTTTTTTTCTCCCTCTTTTGTGTATACGAAGATACAAATTTTTCTCTTACGTATAATTGGTTATGTAGTGTGCAAACTTTATCCGGAGGAGGCACTTCATGGTGAAGAATTTTAAAGGATAATAGGCTGCCAGGTTTCAGGGGTTTACTAAAAAGGATGGAAAGACGGACCATTTACTATTATCATAGTGCAAGATAAAGATACCAGCCATGCACCAAATGTAACTTTTTAAAGTTCTATGCAAATTGTGAGAATAAATAGATTATGCATGTAATATTCATTAACTTTGAAAATAACTATAGAGTTGAAAGTAGTTGTTTTACTGCTTTACTGCTCATCTTTGTTGGTGGCTTAATGATCTCTGATCCTTTCTATGAATTTCGAGGCTGATACATTTCATTTATATATAGAAATTCATTTCATTGAGAACTTCAAATATTGCAATGTATGTACCAATTGAGCGAACAAAGTTGCTCTTGAGTTATATGGTCTCAATACATCTAAAAGTTTAATTAACTATAGTAAAAAGATGACAATCTATTATAGTAGATATGAATAGGGCAATCTGTATATATAAGTATAGTTCAAAGCTCAAGAGAACCGGCACATCTTCTAAGCCTAAAATGTGAATTATCTTTTTCTCATTTCTTGCCTTTTTCCCTCATTCTTCCATTTATCTTATTTTAGAAGGCCCCAAAGATGTCAAATTACAGCTTAATTAGTTGTTCTTCTTCCCCTAAAATTAATTCCCTCATTCTTCCATTCATCTTATTTTAGAAGGCCCCAAAGATGTCTAATTACAGCTTAATTAGCTGTTTTTCTTCCCCTAAAATTAATTAGATTTCTTAATATAAGTATTTATGTGCTTTATTACGGTTTCAGATTTTTTTCCTCCCATTATGATTGCACATTTATTGCATTTACTCACTACTTGCCCCATAATGTGCTGGACTTACATGGACTTACAAGTAAAGCTAAGAGAACAAGAGAAGCTCCGAACAATCCTACAAGTTTAGGCCTCAACTCTTTTTCGTCCTTTGTGGTGCACTATATAGTTTTTTTAGCGATGAAATATTGGTATATACATCCATCGAATACTAATAAAGTGAGTTATTGTGACATATAAATCAGTAGATGCCCTGTCCCAACTCCCAAACTAGAAACAATCATGACTTCCGTCAACTGCCCAGAGAAGATGGAGAACAAAAATTATTTCATTGCAAGCCTTTCAATTAAGAAGGAAAAGTAACCAAGAAGTAAGGCAAACTACACATACCAGAAACATTTCTAATCATTAAATTAAAGAAACTTATTTGTTCTTTTTTCTTTATGTGTTTAGTTTCATTAATTTCATTTTGTTAGTATTTGCCGTCGAGGAGTATATAATAAGACACGTTATATGGAGTATAGTAGATGTTTGAACAAATGCTATAATTTGTATTGTTTTAGACCGCGCAATGCGCGGACTCTTTCACTAGTCAAATCTCTATTATAAGGTAATGTTGTAATGCTAGACATGTCTCGTTGACTAATTCTTTGACCCGCTAACCAGATTTCTAGATTTAAAAGATTTTTTTTTATCTTTGATTTTTCTAGATTTAAAAGATTTAAAAAAAAAAATCCTAACTGGGAGTAGCATTATATTAATTATCTTTGGCAAGAAAATTTCTATTTGATTAAAAGGTTTGGCAGGTTCTTAATGAATGAGATATTATATATTATTATAGTAAGAAGCACTCTGAGGTCAAAACATAATTCTTTCTTTTAAAGTACAAAACAATATGGAGAAGACTTTGATCATAGTGTTGTTGGCAATCACCTTCTTGATAGTTTCTTGTGGTTAGTCTATCTCTCTCCATGCCCCCCTCCCTCACACTTCGTTCCTCACTCTTTATGTCTCTCTTACACTAGCAGTTATAGAAACAAAATTAATCTAATATAAATTATAACCTCTGTAACGTAGTTAAGTTCTAATTAGACCAATAATTCTAATTAAGTCGTTTCATTTATTGATGTAAAAAACAAAGGTGCATTTAGATTTTAGGCTATAATAACATGATTGGTCTGATCTAATACTTTTCGATCATACTAGATATGTATAGGTGAAAAGAAGTAAATTTTATATGTATACTATGTATATAATTATTTACATGTGCACTAAATCAACATTTCTAGGTTTGTCTCACATACGATAAATCTCAATCACTTGTAAACTCACATAACATATAAATATATAACTAGACCCTTTTACTTGTCATAGTTGGCAATTTATATAACTAGGTCCTCGAAAAGTTTATGTTTGTGCTAGATGCTAACAAATTTTGTGATCTTCAGATGTGGTGACAGGAGATCGGGTCGAGTGTACGTCTATGTCAGACTGTGATGATTGCAAATTCGGATATTTTCCAGCTTGTGAAGATGGTGTATGCGTATGTAGTGATCAACCCAAGACCAATTGTAAGACTATATCAGACTGTTTTAATAAAGAATATGAATGTCTTGATATTCCAAAGTGTCTTGGCGGGGAATGCATATGTTTTGATCAACCCAAGACACTCCATTGATCATAGTTAGTCTCCTATATTAAATATGTAGAGTGCGTCATTGGCTGATGAAAATTATGTTGAAGGAATATAATATCACAGTATTCGATGATGCCAGCTGTAAAAAATTTGCATTACTTGGTTGCAATATTCTCATGAGATCTTTGAGAAACAAGAAAATTTGATGTAAATTTAGTATCTGCCTTCTAATTTCAGCACTGCCATTGCGCTGGAATCTTTGCGGAGAATATCATGAAGTAATATGGTTAAAATATTCAATTAGATTCCTTAAAAATTATAAAGTATTTCTGATCCATGTAGTTGTATAACGATGTCATTGATGATGTTGTAGCTTCTATCATACGAGTGAATTTCTGCACTAGAGGAGCCCAACTCAATGGATTAATTTGAGCTCTATGCACAAAAGATGCACGTATGGTTTTTCGGTTCTATCTTTCTTTTATTCTTTAAATTCCATAAATTCTTTTCAACTTTCAACTTTACAAAAAATAGCTTTTATAATTTTAATTTTTATTATCATATATTGGAGTTTACTTCTAATATTTTCCATGTTTGAATGGGAATGTATGGAGATCTCGTGGTCATGTACGACTACGGGAGAACGACGCATGAAAAAAAATTACTCCATAAAACGAAGAGAAGGTTTTAATATACTCCCTCCGTCCCATTTTAGTTGTCGCTTTAGCAAGTTTCATTTGTCCCAAATTAGTTGTCGCTTTAGCATTTCAAGACATTTTTTTACCAATTCTTTCCAACTATGTCTATATTTAATAAAGGAGTATTTCCTATAAAAGTCAATTCAGTTTCATTTATTATGGGTAAAATAATAAAAGATATACACTATTTATTAATTTCTTAATGAGCGTGCATGAGCCTAAAGCGACAACTAAAATGAGACGGAGGGAGTATTTACGAAAGAGATCACGTGAAGCTAAAATTGCGGGATTGTCAAAATTGTTGAGAGTAATTATATGGATTATCTACTCCATCTGTCCTATTATAAATGTTTATTTTTTGCATTCATAACTATTATGCATATTTTACCTAATTGTCCTTACTTACAAATCACGATGACCGAACTTACGAATACATTAATCATCTTTTACCTATTTAATTGCAAGAGTAGTATTAGAAAAGTAATATATATATATATATATATATATATATACACACACTTCGTAAAAGTAAGTTAAAAACAAGAATAATTGTATTTCCTAAAAATGTATTTCAGGTCTTACAATTAAATTTGTATGTAGTTGAGTCTAAGGCGATTGTTTGTATCTCAATTCGATCGATTGATAGACGATTTACGTTGACAAGTAGTCGATTTTCAAGCCTTTAATTCGAGTACAATGCAAATATCAATTTTGAAGGAATAAAAAAATACAAATCCGATGTCAAGTCACGACGAGTTCGATTCAAAGACAAACGTAATCAGATGAACGAAGGCAGATAGTAAATTCACAATCTACGATGATCAGTTCCAGCTTAGTTTCAGACAAGTTTCTACCGAAGATGATTTATACTCTAGTTTCGTTCGATGCTGAGTAGATGTCCTTAACTAGATTCGACGACAAATTTGGATATAATGATAAAAAAATGCGATCGATGAGATATGCTTAAACAAATTAGCACTATGATCACAATGCAATGATGACTATTTGTGTGATGCTTTCGATATTAATAAATAGGTTGGATAATGAACTAGTTATACGATCAAATTAACGATAACGAATTAATGAAGTCGACAACGATGAATTAATATGTCGAACAATGGAAATAGCATGCAAACAACGAAATAATCAATAATAAATAAATGGATAAAGCAGAAAAAAGCTTATTGTATTGAGTAATCGGAGGTTGATGCTTTGATGAAAGATGGATCATTCTCCAAGTTCAAATCAAGCTACGATCCCCACTTAATACAATAGTAGCAATTGCGATAATAAAGATTTATGTGGTAACAACAATATAATGGTAATAATGTAGCCGATGAGTACAAAAGTGTGCTTTTTTTTTTTTGCTCTGATGAACGTAGTTCTCAAATGGGGAAAATGGGGTTTATTTATAGTTTGAAGTGGAAGTGACCAACCCTAGAAGAATTCTGATTTCTCACGTTTCTTCAACAGTTCCCCACGTCCCATGGAATGTGCTGGTTCCGTTCCGATAAAAGTGGGATAAGATCAGTTAACGCTATCTGCTAGAATAGTTGTCTTCGAAACGTTCCGATCCCAGTACAACATAACCGATCACACCATTACACCGAAGCCACTCCAAATCGATCTTCTCAATTTATATCTTCGGAATCAATTATGGCCTTGTCACACAATCGAACACATCCATCCTGATCGAACAGAAATCGACCAATACATATAGTCCCCCCACTTGTCAAGTCGTGTGTCCGTAAAACTTGGCAAATGGCTTGAAATTTTGAGCGGGAAAACACGTGGAACGTTCGAGTCCCTCAATTTTGAAACGTCAGACAGTCAATTCAAGTTTCCATCGTCGCACGTGTCAGAAATCGTGCGGGTGACAGTTTTCATCGGTTCCCGAGGTAATGATGGCTCTTGCTCTATAAATACCAGTCTCAAAATCATTTTACAAACTTTACAACTTCCAAAACTCTTACAACTTCCCCAACTCTTAAAATTCTTCAGTTTCTTCAAGCAAGTTTCTGAGTTTTTCGCTGATTCCCATCAATTTCTACTCCAAGTCTTCAAATTATCAGTTCAAACCGTTGAATTTATACTTGTCCATGTCTTCATCTTCTCAGAACGTAGTTGATGCTGAGGTTTCTGCTTCTACCGCCGTTACTGCTACAGCCCCGCCGCCGTCCGGCATAATGGCGGAGCAGATTTCCACCGCCACTGGCTCCTCAGTAGACAAGAAAGGCAAAAAGCGAAAGGAGAGGAAAGTGAAAGACCTAAGCCCTAAAAAGTCATATTCGGAAATTCTTTCGAAGAAATTCACTTACGAGAACGACTGCAAGGTCAGTGTTCAAAGCAAAGCGGAGAAGAGCAATGAAAAGAACATTCCGCTCGACTCAGTATATTGTGCGATCACACCCGAATTGATGTCGCAAGTTCGGGAAGATTGTGGATGGAAAGTTGGCGCAGTAGATGTGATGTGTCCTCTGAGGAAATCAACTTTGGCCACTCACATCGAAGGTCACTCGGTAGTGTTGACTTACCCTTTTACCATTGGTTTTACTCTCCCGGTCGACAACGTGATCGAGGAGTTTTGTAGGATGTACAACGTTTGCCTTGGGCAGCTTTCTCCGGCGATATGGAGAATGATAGTAATCATGAGATGGATAGCGGAGAAAGCGGAAATGGAGTTGACACTTCGCCATATTCTCAACATCTATTCCCCTCGAGTTTACAAAGGAGGGGTAATTAACTTGGCTAAACGAGGTCAGCGAGCCTTGATATCCGACAATGACGATGATCTTTGGGGGTGGGACAACACTTTGTATTTATTCCTACGGAGCAGCTAACTGACCCTAAAAAGGAGTTGCTTCCGTGTGTTTGGAACCGAACTCGTAAGTACTTTGTCCGTTTCTTTCCCTTTTGAATAATCTTGTAATTTGTCTCAAAAAATTTTCTTCCTATTTTCAGCCGACAAAGTTCTGTTCGATCAAGTTGCCAACATCGTGTCGTGGCTGATCAGAGTGTTAGATAAGACGACCAATGACAAGAGGGCTTGGAAGCCGGTCGCAGCTCTGAAAGCCCTTGAAGCCAAAAATCATGGTGAGTTTTCTCTTTCGAACTTATGTTGAACTTGTAATTTGATTTGTTCCTTCGCTGATTTTTTAAAATCTCTATAGGCAGCACAGGTGCCGGGGGCGAGCCTAGTTACGAGGAAATTGAAGTCGAAGGCGGGGAGAAAGTCGATGACACTCCTCCTCCTCCTCCGAAGAAGAAGTCCTTTCAAGATTTGAGGAGCAAGTATTTGCACAAGGTAGTGGAAAAAGGGCAAGGGGGCAGCTCATCGGTTACGCCCCAAACAATTGAGAATGTGATTGCTGGAACAAGCTCAGCAATTGCAGCGGCGAAAGCCGCCGAAGGAACGACCTCGGTTATTGACATCGAGGAAGAGGAAGCTGGGGACGAATCGGGATCTGACCGATTAGTGAGGCGTCCCAAAAAACCCGTAAAGGGAAGACTCCAAGAGACAGCCATCCAACTTAAGGTGGCTGAACAGGGAGATCGTTCAGTTGATAATTATCACCTCTCCCCTGTAGCCGAAGAAGTTAATTCGGGCTCAGGAGGCTTGCCCAGCAGAGAAGGTGCCATCGTTTCTTTGGGCGTTGTGCCTGAAACTCGAGGGACAATGATTGAAGCCTTTGATTGTGAACTCGAGGAAAGGGATCCAACAAAAGGAAAAATGCCAGCTTTGGATCTGCCGATAGCGACGACGAAGTCCAAATACGATGAAGAAACGAGGTCATCGTTCTTCGGTGCGGATAATGCTGACCCGATCGTACCTCTTCCTCGAGGTGAAGAGGCTGCTGCCTTCGCTGCTTTGGGCGAATCTAAAACATTGGGCGATATATCGCTGACGATAACAGTGTCGTCCAATGTCGATCTACTTAGATGCCCAAAGCGGCTTGCGGACTACTTGTTTGATGTCATTGGCCCGATGGAGCAGGCCCACCTGAACACGCACGAAGATCTGAGCTTACCTTCACAGATTTCCTTCGGCGCCTTTAGGGTAAAGACTTTACTTTCTTCCTTCACTTTGTATCAACTTCTCTGCTCTCTTTTTCCCATTTGAATTTCAACTGTGACTTGTTTTCAGAATTGCATAATGGCGATTGAGACGGCCGATCGGATTCGCCAGCTTCAGGATGGGGCCAAAGTTTTAAACGAGCAAATGGTTCATCTCACTTCAGCGGGCGAGGACCTACATCGAAAATTAAAAGCTGCGTAGGCCAAGCATGCTGAACTTCTGGCCAACTTCGACAGGAGTACGAAGGAACATGCCATTCGTCAATCGGAGTTGGAGTCTCAGATTGAAGCTTTAAATGGACATCTAAGTGAAGCCAACTCGGATTTGAAAATGGCCGAAATCAACTCTGCTTTGGAGAGCAAAAACCAAGAGTTGGACGAGATGTTCGGGGAGCTGAGTGCCCTTCGTAAAGGAAACAAAGACTTGAAGGTTCAGGCTGATAGTCTATCGGAGAGGAACCTATTGCTTCAAAAGGAATCCACCATCTTAAGGCGCGATCTCAAGGAAGAGTTTGAGAAAAAGAAGGATCTGATCCTTGCTGAATCGAGGCGCGATGCCCTTAGAGAGATGTTGGATCGGGATATTGACGTTCCTACCGAACTAAATGATGCCGTTGCCATTGTGAGGTTGGCCCGCGAAGATCTTGGTCTCCCAGCAAGTTCCTCCGATGAAGGCTCCAATGCGGATGATGAATGAGCTGGAGTTGTTCTCGACTAGTGGTTTAGTCGTTTTTGGTTTTCGATGTAATGCGGTCATTTGACCAGCTATGTAAATATTTTTTTAATCAATGAATTATTTTTGATTCCTCATATCGCTGAGTTGTTTTCCGAAGATAAGTTAAATTTAATCGTTTGGAAGTTCTAATGTTCAGGCGACTGTCGTTGGAAAAGAATGTGATTGGGGCCCAATGTTTAGTGCATAGTAAAGAATGACGTCTCACTTTTACGCAGTGCACTCTTCGAACATCTTTAGGTTCGGAATGAGAAATTACTTTAAATACTTAGCGAAAAATTGGAATTGCAAAATTCGCCAATGCTTAGATCGATAACATAAGTCAACAAATATGTAAAGTCGAAAATATGACCAAGTGTTGTATATCATTGAAATATTGGCCGCTATCGGGCGTTTAATACATTTTAGGATCGGATGATTCGATCGGTTACATGATGTGGCCGTTTGAAGGCACAGAGATTTTTGATCGCTAACGGATCGTTTACACATTACATGACTCATCTAAACGAATAACCCTCGACTTTGAATAAAGGTGTTAGGGTTTGAAGCCTTCGACATAGTTGGGCCTCTAGTTCGATTTGAAGTACGAACGAGTCCCCAGTTCGAGTGAGCGTTGGGATCTTGAACTTTTGTTGAATTTTGAACGAGTCCCCAGTGTTGTCTCCAATCGGCTTCGTTTTCCCCTTCGATGGGAAGTCCCCGATTCCTGGGCAGTCCCTAGTATTCAACTGTGACCATCAACCTAACTCCATCCCCCCCCCCCAGTGTTTGGGTGTGAAGAATGAGCAGTCGAACACTGGTCCTCGATTTCGATACCTGAAACGAAGTCATTGGAAGACAAAAATCGAAAAAACCATTATAGATGAAGACCACGTTAGAATGTTCGTCAGACTTATCGACCCTGATTGGAGCGTTTTGAGCTCAAGTGTTCGTGGGTGATGTTTGTTCATTCGATTCCAACTATGCCTATCATCCAAAAATGTTAGTATCAAATAATCGATCAAATAATTGTTTCCGATGGGAAGGAAATGAAAATTATAAAAGAAAATGAATAAATGAAATTTGATGATACCGTAGAATTCAAAAGTAATACTTCTTCAATTGTGTGATATTCTAATTGAAGTTGACTGGCTTGGAGTCCATTGTTTCGAGTTGGTATGAGCCTTTTCCAATTACTGCCTAGACCCGATAGGGTTCCTCCCAATTTGCTCCCAGTTTACCTTCGTTGGGTTCATCCTTCTTCTGTCTTTTGATATTTAGTACATAGTCACCTACCTTAAAAGATCGATACTTCTTTTTTTTTGTTGAAGTAGTTTTCTGCCCTTTGCTTCTGTGCTTGTATTCGAACGAATGCCATGTCTCTTTTTGACTCGACCAGGTCTGAATCTATCAACATAGCTTCTTTGTTTGACTCGTCGGTGGAGTGAGCGAACCGAAGACTGGGTTCCCCTATTTCAACCGGAATCAGCGCTTCTGTTCCATAGACAAGTGAGAATGGAGTTTCCCCGGTGCTATGTTTCACCGTTGTTCGATGAGCCCACAGCGCTCCGGGGAGTTCGTTCGGCCAGTTACCCTTTGACTCATCCATTCTTTTTTTTTTTAAATACTCAGTTATTATTTTGTTGGAAGACTCAGCTTGTCCATTTGCATTGGGGTGATAAGGTGTCGAGGCAATTCACTTTATCCCCCATTTTCGAAGAAGGCTGTGATCCGTCTTCCCACAAACTGCTTACCGTTGTCGCATGTAATCTCTTTCGGGATCCCAAAACGACAAATGATATTTTGATGAATAAACTTGATGACTTCCTGTTCACGAATTTTAGCCAAAGCAATTGCTTCTACCCACTTAGAAAAATAATCCGTTAGAATTAAAATAAATTTTACCCCACCGGGCGTTGTTGGAAGCGGCCCGACCAAATTCATTCCCCATTTCATAAACGGCCACGGTGACGTGACCGAATGAAGTGGTTCTGCTTGTTGGTGTATGAGGTTACCAAATCGTTGACACTTGTCACATTTACGAACGAAGTCTTTGGCATCATCTGCGATCGTCTGCCAATAGTATCAAGCTCTGATTATCTTTCGAACCAACGACTTGCTGCCGGAGTGATTTCCGCATTCCCCTTCATGAACTTCTTTCAGCACGTAACTCGTTCCATCAGGTCCCACAAATTTCGCTAAAGGGCCACCGAACATTCGCCTGTAGAGCTGGTTGTCTACGAGGCAATATCTAGCCGCTTTAGCTTTAAGTGATCGGGCAGATTTTTTGTCATCGGGAAGGGTGCCTGCCTGCAAATAAGACAAATATTTGTTTCTCCAATCCCAAGTATGATTAACGTTGTTTACCTCTTTGATGCTTCGACAAAGTGGAGATTCGAACAAATGAACCACCATTTCGTCGAGTTTCCCATCGATAACTGCTGCAGAACCAAGGTTGGCTAAGGCGTCTGCCTCGATGTTGTCTTCCCTTGGTATCTAAGCTATTTTCCATTCCTGAAAAGAAGTTAGAAGATTTTGTACTTTTTCGAGCAGCTGCTGCATCCTCGAATCTCAAACACAAAAATTGCCTTGGATTTGATTTACCACCAACTGAGAATCGTTTTTGATGTCCAGTCGTTCGACTTTCAAGTCTTTTGCGATCTTTAAACCTGCAGCGAGGGCCTCATATTCGGCCTCGTTGTTAGTCTTTGCATGTAATTTGATCGCATACTTGAGTTTCTCACCGGTAGGTGCTATCAATAATATTCTGAGGCCAGTTCCTTTTACGTTTGAAGCTCCATCGGTGTACATTATCCAGACTCCGGGATCTTGATCTCTCATCATCAACTCCTCCTTCTTTGCTTCCGGGAAGATGTTAGCGCTAAAGTCTGCTACAAAATCAGCTAATACTTGAGATTTGATGGCGGTGCGAGGCTGGTAAGTGATGTCATATTCACTCAGCTCGACCGCCCACTTCATCAATCGACCAGAAAGATCTGGCCGATGAAAAACATTTCGCAATGGAAAAGTAGTAATACTAGATATTGAATGACATTAGAAATAAGGTCTTAGCTTTCGTACAGCAGTAACTAGTGCAAGTGCTAGTTTTTCTAGATGTGGATATCTTGTTTCTGCATCTAACAACGTTTTATTAACATAATAGATAGGAAATTGGTAACCTCCGTCCTTGCGAACGAGGACAGCGCTTACAGCCACATCGGAAACGGCCAAGTAGACCAACAACATTTCTCCTTCGATTGGCTTTGATAGAAGTGGAGGGTTTGACAAATACTGCTTCAGTTCTTTGAGAGCCTTTTTGCATTATGGTGTCCAATCAAAGCTTTTGTTTTTCCTCAGCACCGAAAAGAACTTGTGACATCGTTCAGACGATCTTGAGATGAACCTGCTGAGATAGGCTACTCGGCCGGTCAGCTGCTGAACTTCTTTCACCGTTGTCAGGTCTTCAGAAATGCTTTCGATCGCTTTGATTTTGTCTGGATTGGCCTCGATTCCTCTTTGCGATACGATGAATCCCAAGAACTTGCCGGATCCGACCCCGAACGCGCACTTCTCCGGGTTCAGTCTCATGTTGAAGCGTCTCAATATCATAAAAGTTTCCTCCAAATGACTCAAATGATCTTTCCTTTCTAAAGATTTAACCAACATATCATCAATATACACCTCCATCGTTTTTCCGATCAAATCTTAGAACATTCGTATCTCCTGACTCAGTTTTGACCGCGGGTTCCTTACCGGGTCATCGTTCTTGAGGCGCGTTCAACTGTGAACCAGTAGGAATGTCGTCCTGAATCGGATCCTGCTCGTGATTGGTAGACTCATCGACCGCTTCAACGTTGGTCGGAACATGAACCCCGTCATTGGGATTGAGCTGTTGTTGACCGTTCAGAGCGTTGGTAACATCGATGTTACGTTCATCTGTCATTTCAAGACAAAGAAGCAAACATAAGTAGTATCAAACGATTCAAATTTCGGAATAAATCGATTGCCTAGACCCCACGGTGGGCGCCAAATTGTATTTTCTAAAAATGTATTTTAGGTCTTACAAATAAATTTGTATTTAGTTGAGTCTAAGGCGACCGTTTATATCTCAATTCGATCGATTGATGGACGATTTACGTTGACAAGTAGTCGATTTTCAGGGCTTTAATTCGAGTACAATGCAAATATCAATTTCGAAGGAATAAAAAAATACAAATCCGATGTTAAGTCACGACGAGTTCGATTCGAAGACAAACGTAATCAGATGAACGAAGGCAGATAGTAAATTCACAATCTACGATGATCAGTTCCAGCTTAGTTTCAGACAAGTTTCTACCGAAGATGATTTATACTTTAGTTTCGTTCGACGAAAAATTTGGATATAATGATAAAAAAAATGCGATCGATGAGATATGCTTAAACAAATTAGCACTATGATCACAATGCAATGATGGCTATTTGTGTGATGCGTTCGATATTAATAAACAGGTTGGATAATGAACTAGTTATACGATCAAATTAACGATAACGAATTAATGAAGTCGACAACGATGAATTAATATGTCGAACAATGGAAATAGCATGGAAACAACGAAACAATTAATAATAAATAAATGGATAAAACAGGAAAAGCTTATTGTATTGAGTAATCGGAGGTTGATGCTTTGATGAAAGATGGATCCTTCTCCAAGTTCAAATCAAGCCACGATCCCCGCTTAATACAATAGTAGCAATTGCAATAATAAAGATTTTATGTGGTAACAACAATATAATAGTAATAATGTAGCCGATGAGTACAAAAGTGTGCTTTTTTGCTCTGATGAACGTAGTTCTCAAATGGGAAAAATGGGATTTATTTATAGTTTGAAGTGGAAGTGACCAACCCTATAAGAATTTTGATTTCTCACGTTTCTTCAACAATTCCCCACGTCCCATGGAATGCGTTGGTTCCGTTTCGATAAAAGTGGGATATGATCAGTTAACGCTATCTGCTAGAACAGCTGTCTTCGAAATGTTCCGATCCCAGTACAACATAACCGATCACACCATTACACCGAAGCCACTCCAAATCGATCTTCTCAAGATATGTCTTCGGAATCAATTATGGCCTTGTCACACAATCAAACACATCCATCGTGATTGAACAGAAATCGACCAATACAATAATAATCCCTACTTCCCCTGGCTCTGATACCAAGATCCCAGAAGCGAACCCCCTAAATAAATGGGAAAAAATAAAGGTCAGTAAGGATAGGAAGCAAGGACAGATTAATTAATTAAAGCTGTTAGTAATTAGGTGGCAGTGCCAACCATATATAATATGTAATGCAAAAAATTAAATATGCAATGCAGGAAAGTAAATCAGGCGGTAAGATCGACCATATGCATGAAATTCACAATATAAATATCAAATACAAAAATTTAATATATGTACATATTACTTTTCTAATAATACCCTTGCGATAAATATTAAAAACACGTTGAATAATTATATATTTCAAGAATACGAAGGTATTAGTGAAATATTATTTTTTACTCTTGCTAAATGCCTTCCATGTTGAATAATATTGTAACTGCAATTAATTTTTAATGATACCTTTATTTTTGTAAAATCATGAATATATATAATCAGAATTTGAGATGGAAATTAACATAGAAATAGGTAAAGAACCTATCTAATCGGGACCTACACTAATTGCTAAATAATCCAATTGGGACCTAGACCAACGTTGAGAAGATTAGAATTCTGTAGGAGTTAAACTACAAAGCTGGCGAATCAGAACCAATCTTTCCTAACTTTCCAAATGACATTAGACGTCTTCCTCCTAAAGATATATAACAAGACACCTTTAAACTGGTCTTTTTTTTTTCTGTCTGGGTGCAAAATCAATTGCAAAAGAAATTGAAGAAAGGGTTTAGCAAAGTATACAGAAAATTAAGGAGCTCCGCATTATTAGCGAGTTATTGCAAGTTTGACATCATTTATGACATGTCTATATCTTTTATTGAACTAGTTTTGGCGTACGTGCGTTGCACGTGTTATCTCCCGTAAATATTAACCTATTATTATGACAAGACAGTGAGATTATTCGACTTTATCGTTATTCTTCTTCAGATTGTTCATCCTTTGTTGATTCAGATTCCAACTTAAATTTGTATTCTATTCAAATTTTATAAAAACAATAATAAAATTATTAATGAAATATTGTTATGTATTTATCCAATTTGGAATGTACTCACAAATGGTACAAAAACATAATAATATTCAAAATATTTGTTTGAGTTAGAAAAAGTGTAAAAATTAAATAGTCATAGATTTTGAAAATAATAAATGTTGATCTTGCTTTTGGACTCCAAAAATTTATATTTCCAACAAGAGATTATATTGTCTTTAAAGTATAAATAAATCATTTAATTGTTTATCAAAGTGGTTGTCTTTGCTATGTAAGGATTTAATAAAAGAGAAAAACATCTAAAAGTTAATTAATCTTCAATTGGTTCAATGCACCTATAAAGCAAATCAAATATTATCATTATATAATTCTTTTTCACATAAAAGTTTTTTCAATAAACAAAAAAAATTGTCTGACAGAAAACTTTATGTACTCATGATATAAATAGAATGCTGCTTTTTTGAGCTACAATAAAACTATTATGCCCGTAGGTCTCCTAGTTAAGTATCTCAAATATGAAGTCCTAAATATTGTGTGCTATTATGACTCCACTATCTTAAATTTGTCATTTATCAAAAATTGGACTCCTAGTGTCCTAGTTTACTTTAGTTTATCTCTAATCTCTAGCATGTGAAATTTTTAACCTAGTTTAAAGTTAAAAATTAGAGAAGTCCTACGAATTCATAGCATAGCCACCATATTCTCGTTATTGGCCAATCATAGTTATCTTTTGAAGAAAGAATAAAAATTTAAAAATTATTCATAAATACAATTTACCCAACATCGAAGTTACTTACCAAGAATAAAAAAAAGGCAAATGACATTTCACTAATGTGTTCGTACTTTTAGAATAAGATAGAATAACATAGATTAAGAACTAAAAAATTCTCTAAAAAATTCAGAATAATACATGTCGTCCTTGTTGAATGTGATGTTCTTTTTAGGTTTAGCCAAATTGAACTTTTGATCGTTTGAGGTTTCTACGAGTCTAAATATGAATTCTATAAAATAATAATAATAAATATTACACATGAAAAAAACTTAAAGAGAATTTTGTGAGGGAATACAACATTCAAAATAAAATAAAAAAATACCTTGTAAAGGATTTTTCTTCCTTTATTTTTTTTCCCGAACAAGAGAAAGAGAATAAGTAGAATTGACTGGCATATGATAGTACACGCCATCCGCATAGGTTCCTCCACAGTTGCTCCTTTTTTTTTTCCTCTCTCCAAGTTCTTACAACATATATAAGAACTTAAAACGAATTAAGAAACTAATAAACAATAATTAGACAGCAAATGTGTGTCTTTTGCGTACAACTAAAATGCAAATTACATAATCTAAAATTAGTTAACAGATAATGATGCAAAAAGAAAAAAAAGGCAAGAATGTTTATGTGTCACTAACCTTGAGAAGATTCTGATCAATTGAAATTGAAGGACGCCATGGGTATACATGGTATAACTTATTGATAAATGTAATATGATCTTTCATACTCAAGGAGTTCCACCAATGATAATCTGTGTCCACTTTGGCACATCGCACAAAAATTCTCTTCTAAAAGGATAAAGCACTATAGCTTTAATGAAGCCAATTAATCTTGAATTGATTATCCAATAAGCACTTATCGTAACAATTAGAAGTGCTTTCAGAATACATTATCATAAACTTGACAGTACTTGCATCAGCAGGTGCAACAACAAAGAGGATCATTTCATGTGGAGACTAACGCACTCAATTAAGCTATGGAAATAAATTTAAAGCATAGATAAATAAATAGATATTCTTTTAGTTGGCAATGTAACTGAGTATTCTAAACCGAACAAAAACACTCAATCAAGTTTTGAAAATAAAATTAGCATCATAAAAGTCATTCACAAGTATTTTTTCTACAAATTGAAACATACTATATACTTTTAGATGATTAGAGTTCCAACGCTGATCCGGGTGGGGATCACTTCACTTCTCCTGAAATGCAGCTTGACAGCAATAAGGAATCAGTCTCCCCGTACTCCTTCAATATAAATTTATTATTAGGAGGCAAGACATGGGAAGCCAAAAATTGACCATTCATCATATCATAATATTAAAGATTAATTACAAACTCAATAAATTAGAATGCCCTACAAATTAGATACACAAAAACCAAAAGTAAAATCGAAAAGTAAAAAAAAAAAAAAAAAAAAGCATGTGATATGCAATATGGTAGTGGTTATTTTAGGGTTCAATGTATACCTATGAAAAGTTGGATGAGCATCATCAAACATCTCATCTGACCCAGGAGGCCCTCGAGAGGGATCATATTCATCATGTCTCGTTGGGATTAACATACTTTATAGTGGTGATAGGTGTTTCAAAGCATGTTGATTTCTTTTTCATGTAAGATTGGTGTTGGATTGCCGTTCAGAATCAAAACTTTATATGTATTATCAATTCTCTCTGACATACCCTATTTACATTACAATTAGTGGCTACAAGTTAGAGTTCTATTCATGCCCACAATCCGACTCTTTATTATTGCAAATAATAAATATATAATAATAAAATATATGAGTGAATCTAGTTCATTCATCACTGAAATACAAAGCTCTTTGTGGCACAAATTGAGTGGAAATCAAAGTCTAATATTCTGTCAGCTATATACAATACAATTATTCAAAACTAAATTATTTTATGAAGAAACAAAAATTAATATAATTACAATTTTATCCAACTTAAAACTATTTATTAAGGGTAAAAAAGTCGGATGACATTTCACTAAGACCTTCATGCTTTTATAATAACTAGTTTTTGGCCACGCACTTTGCGCGAGAACTCCATACCAATGTGTACACAATTGTACAAAGTTAAATATAGATTATTGAATAAAATATTTTGAGTTATAAAACAAAAAATAATTGAAAAGTGTAACGACGCAGAAAATATTGTCCCCTGAAGTTCACTCTTCATCAAGTTTGATGACATGTAAAGACGCAGAAATATTCCATCAACTAAGATGTTGCTGATGCATTCTTTCATAAAGAAAATATTATCACATGTGAGCAGCTGAGTGTTTGCATCTTTTCTTTATTGGTTATAATTTTTTTTATTTGATATTTACTGCTTATAATGTTGTTATTACCATGTAGTGGCTTGTCGTCCCAAGTGTAGACCAATCTTTGAGTTAAACCCATGCATAGCTGAAAATATAGAAGAATAAAATTAATATTCAAGGAGAGCGAATTAATGTATTAAGAAACCAAATGGACAAAAGTCAGGCAAGAACACACTATGAGAAAAGTTCCTTAGTTGAGTCTTGTAAAACATACCAAAAATAGCAGATAAAATTAACTTAACGATGATATCAACTCTTCCAAAACCATGACCGATACTCAGATTGTCATCATTGACTGCTCGTTTTAACCAATACACAGGCTGATCGAGCTTAGAGATCTAGCTTTCACCATTCCAAAATCCACCTTCTTTCTTGTCAGCGTATTCATGATCTACATATAGAATTAGTATCATTATATTTTCAAAGGTTTATCATCCTTTCCTTTTTGTTTCCTGATTGTAGAAGGTGACTTTTTAGATGCAACCTTGTTGGTTGTATTCTTTCTGCGGATATTACTAAAAGAGGAAGTTGGAAAATCTAATTGCTTCGATTTCGGCAATGTAAAATTGAATTTGGATTTTGGAACACTAAGCATCAAAGAGTTAAATTTGGTTCTAATACAATGTATCTAATGTTTTTGCGTTCAAAAGGAACAATTATTATTTTGTACATTCTTTTTTAATTAAACTACACATGTGTAGAAACCATTATGAGAATTATTTTGAGTTAAAAAGGTAAAAATGTCAATCACTTTTAAATGAGCATTTTAGTATTTTAACTTTTACTTTGGAGGTTGTCAGTTTTATAATAAAACTAGTCTTTGGGCACGCGCCAAGCCCATAGATATAAATAAAAATAACTTTTAAATATACATAAATATTACCATAAAATATGTTTGAGTTATAAAAAAGTATATGTTGGTGACTATTATTTGAGTAGTCCATCAATTTTCCAATCAGCAATGGCTTCTGTATGCTACATGTTTACTTGACAAAAAAGTTTCTTAATGTATTGTCATAGCTAAACTTTTCAAAAATGATACAAGCGCAAGTGTATGCACGTAAATAGAGATATTGTTATCATATAATCCCACACTTTTCTACCTATCACGTTTAAAATAATTTCAAACCATGAGAATCTAATAAGGACCAAAAAGAAAAGCAAAAAAATGCGAAGAGATTAAAGCTACCTCAGTAGAATTAAGTCAATTGCCACTCTCCATCCCGATGATTGCAAGCATCTCTTCCTTCTCCTCTCATATATTTTGTCTTGTTCTTGCACTACTTTACTATTAGTTTTACAACACGTTATCAGCACGAGTCTCTATTTTATTACACGATTTAGAAGAAATGAAAAGCAAATTATGATGCAGTTGATAGAAGCCAACGTTCTGGTTACTAACACAAGATAAGTTTTTTTTTTTTTTTTTCTAAATTCCTTTATATTATGGTTTTTGTTAATCTCAAAATTAATAGTACCCTATTTTTATTTTATTTTATACCACTTTAAATTGTGAAAACCTTTCACTGACTACAACTTTTGTCTATTCTTCCATTGTTTGGTTGATTTTGTAGCTATCCTTTGACAGCAATTTAAGGGTGCATGGCTTAGCAACATGATATTGTAGATCAGTTCTACTCATGTTTCAAGGTAAACTGCTTGTGAGAGCAAACATGGATTATGTAGTATGGTTAATATTTTACTCTCACATGGATATATGGAATGAAACAAATATGGTAACTTTTAAATAATGCTTCTTTGATTTATAGTTGGGTATAAATTTTTATACTCTTGGTAAGTGGAGACCGGAGAAATAATGCTTATTTTTTTATGATCTTTACCCGATATATTAGTGTTATATTATTGATACATGATTACAGTACTATGTTTCAATTACACGAAGCATGAGTACCTTTGAGTATTGTACTTCAAATCGCATCATATGCACACACTTTGGCCTATTATGCCATTAGTGATGCAGCCCGAACACGTGCTGATCAAGTGATCGATCCTCCGAGGAGACCGATGACAAGAAGCCAAGCCAAGCTGCTGCACGATGTGCATGTTCACTTAGCCTGGCCGAAGGAAAACAATTGCTCCGAAGCTGAGTGGCCGAGCTCAAGAATCGAAGGCATTATCTTCAGATTTGAGCCCGAAGGCAAAGTGACCGAGGACAATGAGCTCGAAGACAATTGAGCGTCCGAAGGCAACAAGTGTGTTCGAGCAGACAATCGAGAACCGAAGCCAAGGCTTACCGAAGTCAAAGTCTGCCGAACACAATTTAACTCAGCCCTGCGTGGCTTATTTCTATTAGTCGCCTGTGACCCTTTTACTAGTTTACCCTTAGTATTTCCTATATAAACCTTGTTTCCTTTCATTTTAGATACCTAGTTTTGAATATTGATGAATTGAATGAAAGTGCCGAGCACATTTCTTCTTGTCTCCGTCGTGAGCAAAACCCCGGTGAGGGCTTTTATGGACTTGTGGCTTTCGGTTAATCCGATTGAACATTCCTCTTTGATCATTCAGTTTGCAAGAGGCATGTTCTCTTGAGGATTGTTGCATAGTTTAGGTGATTCTTGTATCCCTTTCGATCGAGCTTTGAGACAGGTTCCTCACTGTTCTTTCGAAAGAAGCAAGTTTTGTCTTGCTTCTATCTTTTATCTTTCTTGTTTATCTTCCGCGTTTGTGCTTAGCAACCCCTTCGGGATTTGCATTGCACCATCTTGGTATCAGAGCACGGCTTGAGTTTGTTCTTACAACCTCAATCCTGTTCATTATCTTCGTGCGTTTTTGTGTCTTTGTTTCCTTCTTGAGTTCTTGATTCTGTTTGAGTTGTTGCTGTTGTTATCTTACAAAAAAAAAAAAAAAAAAAAGTGTTAAAAAGAAAATTCAAAAATTGTGTTTGATTATAGGTTGTTTGGGAAAAACAATCATTGATTCTTGTTCACCATCGAGTTCTGAATCCAACGAGTACCCGACGTACCAATTTCGTGACTAGGGTTTCTTGGTGAATTTTGGACTGTTTTGAGCTTCATTGGTGACTGAACTCGAACCCCATTGTGTTTGGAAGAAACCGATGAAGAATGGTGGTTCTTGAGTGATTTGGGTTTGATTGTTGCTTGAAAATCGAAGTTCTCAGTTTACAATCGTTGTCCGTACGCCGGAAAATTGTTACAATCGTAACAGTGTACGACGCGACGAGCTGGGTTTTAGCTCAAAGAACTTTGATTTCCTCCGTCGATGAAACCGGAGCTGAAAGGCGACCCAGATCTTGTTGAAATTCGTGGTCAGTGAACCGAAGTTGTTGTGTCCGTACGCCGGAGCAAGGTCACTGTTCCATTGAAGAAGAAAGGGGTTAAAATTTTAACATCAAAACCCCAGGTGAAAATTGTCGGCTGAAAAAGGAAAGTGGATAAGGTAAAACCCTATCCGTACCAAGGAGGGACCACTCTTGTACGGACAGGAGTGGGTGTGATCGAAAAAGATTCCAAAAGGGAATCAAAGGGTAGATTCTCCTAGGTTCTCACTTTCTTTCGTGTCAAAATTCTAGTTGGTGGATCTTTTGAGTAATCGTCCTACTCGAGGTCGTACTAACTCTTTTGAGCTGATAGGAATTCGTGCGAAGGAGTGACCGAAGTCCAAACTTTCGTAGAAATTCTTTTGACTCCCCGAGCTCAGTTGAAAAGCGTCCGTTCCATCGAGTCGAACATCACTTCACTCTTCCCGAAGAGGCAGTGACTATTGTCGAACTTGAAGGATCTTAGAGGACCGATCAATCAGACGAGCCACTGTTAACAAGTCCTTGAGTGATCAAAAACCGAACCCATAAATTGAGTGGACCCGAGTGCCACCCATCAAAGGTGAGGGAGTGTGTGAGGTGATTTCTAACCCTAACATTTGTTTGATCTTTGACTTGTGCAGGTACCATGGCTGGAAACGATGGCAAAAGCATTGAGAAGCCCGAGTTGTCGTTAGCCGATCTCATGGCTGCGATACAAGGCGTCAGTGCCGATGTGAGAGGAGTGAGTGCTCGAGTAACTCAACTCGAACAGGGAAGTGCGTCCGTGGCCATGAATGGGTCCGGCGCTGGAACTATCCAAACCACTCCGATGAAACCTGAGCTGTATCCTGAGCTTGTACGACAACATCAGTTGACAAGTGAAGCAATTCGAAGAGAACTTAACTTGGGCAATCCCCAAGCTGCTTATCAAAACTTGGGCATTCCCCGAGGAGAAAGAATACCACCTCCAGTGGCCCGAAGAGATCTTGGAGCCGTTGCCGAGGAGGTTGATGAAGAGGAATTTCCCGAAGACGAATATGAGCGTGAGCTGCCATTCGCTCAACGAAGGCAAGCTCACCGAGGTCGTGGAAATTTCCGAGGTCGAGGCCGAGGCGCAAATGTTGAAAGAAATATTGAGCGTGAGGCTAATGATCGAGATGATGAGTTTCCCGAACAGGATAGAGGTGTTCGAGACTCAAACTTGAACAGTGTCAAGATCACTATTCCACCCTTTAAAGGAACTAGTGATCCCGATGAGTATCTTGAATGGAAGCTTAAAATGGAGCGCATCTTTGAAAGCAATGAGATGACCGATGAGAGAAAAGCTGCCCATGCCATTGCTTCGTTCGAAGCCTATGCATCAACATGGTGGGAATCTGACAAGAGGCATAGACGAAGGAATGACTATCCCGAAGTCAATACTTGGCCACAATTGAGAAGAGCAATGGATGCTAAGTATTTGAGTGCCAAATACAGGCAGAATCAAATGCAAAAGCTCTATGAGTTAAAGCAAGGGTCCAAGTCTGTCCAAGAGTACCACGACGAATTCGAAAAGGTTCGATTGAATCTTGATCTGGTCGAAGACGAAGAGCAAGCCATTATCAGGTTCAAAAATGGCTTGGCTAGGGATGTGTCATCTCAGTTGAGGCTCCACGTGTATCACACGTTGGAAGATCTGTTCGATGCTGCCACCGAAGCTGAAAAATTGGTGAAGGACGACAAGGCAAACCGGTATCGAGGAGTCACTACTTCTACTCCTTTGAACCGAAGTAAAGAATGGAAGAGTCCAAACCAAGCAAGTGCCAGCACTGTTCGAGATTCGAAGAGACCCTTCGAAAGAGGTGTGACCGTTAACCAGTCGAGAGAAGTGGGAGGTAAAGTTCAACTCAACTCTCCTAGTGCTTCAAATATTCAATGTCACAAATGCAAATGCAAAGGTTATGGTCACATGGCAAAAGAGTGTCCAACTCGCAAGGTTATGCTTCTGCTCGAAGATGGAACCGTCCATGAGCAAGCGAGTGACACCGAGGAGGAAATTATCGAGGAGACTGATCGAGCTGAAGTTGATGATGATCATGAGGCTGCCGAAGCTGATCATCCGGAAATGTTTCTTGTGGTTCGAAGGAATTTGAGCTGCATGACTCTTGAAGAAGAGGACAACCAAAGAGAAAACCTCTTTCATGCCCGATGTCGAGTGAGGGGAAAGGTGTGTTCGATGATCATTGATTCCGGTAGTTGTGCCAATGTAGTGAGCCAAACTTTGGTTTCGCAAATGGGATTACCTACGATGAAGCATCCCCACCCTTACAAGTTACAATGGCTGAATGAGTGTGGAGAATTGAGAGTTGTCAAACAAGTGTGGATCAAGTTCAAAATCGGAGAGTATCAAGATGAAATGATATTCGATGTGGTTCCGATGCAAGCTTGTCATTTGCTATTGGGTCGACCATGGCAGTATGACCGAACAGCTGTTCACAATGGCAGATCCAACACTTACACTGTGAAGCTTGATGGGAAGAGTTTCGTACTCAAACCCTTGTCTCCAAAACAAGTCACCGAGGACTATAAACGAATGAAAGAATTGAAAGAAGCGGCCAAAGCTAAGCTTCCGATGGGAGCAAAATTGGGGCCCGAAGAGACAAACTCACCGATCGAAGTGAAAGGAATTTGTGCAATCATGCAACCCGGTGAGATCTTACGAGGCAACGACCACGGTCAGATGATGATTTGCCTCGTGCACAAGGGTATCTTTCTAAACTCTAATGATGATTTTTCTAATGATAACCCTTTGCCTTTGTTTGTTCGTAAAGTTTTGCAGGACTTCGAGGGCATGTTTCCCGAGGAAATGCCAGGTGAATTACCTCCGTTGAGAGGAATCGAGCACCAAATTGACTTCGTGCCAGGGTCTCAAATCCCTAACAAACCTGCATACCGGTGTAATCCCGAAGACACCAAAGAGCTCCAACGGCAGGTTGATGAATTGTTAAACAAGGGCCTCGTTCGTGAGAGCTTGAGTCCTTGCGCCGTTCCTGTTATCCTTGTCCCGAAGAAGGATGGAACATGGCGAATGTGTGTTGACTGTCGAGCAGTCAACAAAATAATGGTAAAGTATCGTCATCCTATCCCTCGATTAGATGACATGCTAGATGAGTTGAGTGGTTCTTCATGCTTTTCGAAGATAGACCTCAGGTCCGGTTACCACCAGATCCGAATGAAACCCGGAGACGAGTGGAAAACCGCATTCAAGACCAAGTTCGGTCTCTATGAATGGTTGGTGATGCCTTTTGGCTTATCCAATGCACCGAGCACATTCATGCGACTGATGAACCATGTGCTCAAACCGTTCATAAACAAGTTCGTTGTCGTTTATTTCGATGACATACTTGTTTATAGCAGAACCGTGGATGAACATGTCGAACACCTAAGGCAAGTGCTCGAAAAGCTTCGAGAAGAGAAGTTGTATGCCAACTTCAAGAAATGCGCCTTTGGTGTCGATCGTGTAGTCTTTCTTGGATTTGTTGTCAGTGCTAATGGTGTCGAAGTCGACGAATCAAAAGTCGAAGCCATCAAAGATTGGCCAACTCCAACCTCGGTATCACAAGTTCGTAGCTTCCATGGCTTAGCTAGCTTTTACCGAAGGTTTGTTCGTGACTTTAGCACCGTGGCCGCTCCTTTAACCGAGCTGGTGAAGAAAGACAATCCATTTGTGTGGGGAGAGTCCCAAGAGAGGGCTTTCCAAGAGTTGAAACGGAGGCTTTGTTCTGCCCCGTTGTTGCAACTCCCTGACTTCGGCAAAGCATTCGAAGTCGAGTGTGATGCATCTGGAGTTGGGATCGGAGGAGTGCTGATGCAAGATTCGAAGCCGATCGCTTACTTTAGCGAAAAGCTTAAGGGTGCAACCTTGAACTACTCTACGTACGACAAGGAATTGTATGCCCTCGTTCGAGCACTCGCCCATTGGCAGCATTATTTGTGGCCTCGAGAATTTGTGATCAAAAGCGATCATGAGTCCTTGAAGCATCTCCGAGGTCAGGAGAAATTGAATCGAAGACATGCCAAGTGGGTTGAATTTATTGAAAGCTTTCCCTATGTAATTCATTACAAAAAGGGAAAAGATAATGTTGTGGCCGATGCGCTATCAAGGAAATTTGCCTTAGCGACCACTCTCGCCTCTAGGCTCATGGGATTCGAAAGCATCAAGTCGATGTACGAGGACGATCCCAAGCTGAAATGTGTTCGAGACGCAATCTTGAGTGGCCGAAAGGTTGAGAAATATCAATGGCATGATGGTTACCTCTTCAAGAATGGGAGGGTTTGTGTGCCAGTGTCATCGTGGAGAGAGCTCTTGGTTCGAGAAGCTCACTCAGGTGGACTGATGGGACACTTCGGTGTCGATAAAACTCTTGGTATCTTGACCGAGCAGTTCCATTGGCCCAAAATGCGACGAGATGTGGAAAAGCTTTGCAACACTTGTCTCGTTTGCAAGAAAGCAAAATCGAAGTCCAACCCTCATGGTTTGTACACCCCGTTGCCTGTGCCTGATCGACCTTGGGTTGATATATCCATGGACTTTGTCTTGGGGTTACCGAGGTCCGGGGGAGGACATGATAGCATCTTCGTTGTGGTTGACCGTTTTTCAAAAATGGCTCACTTTATTCCTTGCAAAAAGTGTGATGATGCACAGCATGTAGCTACATTGTTTGTTTCTAACGTGTTAAAATTGCATGGTGTACCTCGTACTATTGTGAGTGATCGAGACTCGAAGTTCTTGAGTCATTTTTGGAAGTGTTTGTGGGGTGCCCTCGGCACCAAGCTACTATTCTCGACGTCTCACCATCCTCAGACTGATGGACAGACCGAGGTAGTTAACCGAACCTTGGGATCGTTGCTTCGGGCAATGACCAAAGGGAAGGTTGGAAACTGGGCTGATCGTTTGCCCATGATGGAGTTCGCATACAATCGAACGGTGCATAGAATGATCAACATGACCCCGTTTGAATGTGTGTATGGCTTTAATCCTTTGATTCCAATTGATTTAACCCCATTGCCTCGAGATTCTGTTCTTGATTTTGAAGGTACTCGACGAGCAGCTGCCTTGATCGAATTGCATGCAAAGGTGAAGAAGAACCTCGAGGAGGCCTATGCAAAGGTTGCCTTAAAGAAAAACAAGGGGCGTAAAAAGTTGGAATTAAAGAAGGGAGATTGGGTTTGGGTTCACTTCCGAAAGGAACGCTTCCCGAACCAAAGGAAAGGAAAGTTGGCTCCTCGAGGGGATGGTCCATTTCAAGTGTTGACCAAGATCAACAACAATGCTTATGTGATCGACCTCCCTGGTGAGTATAACGTGTCCAACACCTTTAATGTTGCTGACTTAGTTCCTTGTGTTGTAGGTCCAACTTCGGAGGACGAGGAGGGCTTGATTTCGAGAACGAAATCTTCTCAAGAAGGGGAGGATGATGCAGCCCAAACACGTGCTGATCAAGTGATCGATCCACCGAGGAGACCGATGACAAGAAGCCAAGCCAAGCTGCTGCACGATGTGCATGTTCACTTAGCCTGGCCGAAGGAAAACAATTGCTCCGAAGCTGAGTGGCCGAGCTCAAGAATCGAAGGCATTATCTTCAGATTTGAGCCCGAAGGCAAAGTGACCGAGGACAATGAGCTCGAAGACAATTGAGCGTCCGAAGGCAACAAGTGTGTTCGAGCAGACAATCGAAAACCGAAGCCAAGGCTTACCGAAGTCAAAGTCTGTCGAACACAATTTAACTCAGCCCTGCGTGGCTTATTTCTATTGGTCGCCTGTGACCCTTTTACTAGTTTACCCTTAGTATTTCCTATATAAACCTTGTTTCCTTTCATTGTAGATACCTAGTTTTGAATATTGATGAATTGAATGAAAGTGCCGAGCACATTTCTTCTTGTCTCCGTCGTGAGCAAAACCCCGGTGAGGGCTTTTATGGACTTGTGGCTTTCGGTTAATCCGATTGAACATTCCTCTTTGATCATTCAGTTTGCAAGAGGCATGTTCTCTTGAGGATTGTTGCATAGTTTAGGTGATTCTTGTATCCCTTTCGATCGAGCTTTGAGACAGGTTCCTCACTGTTCTTTCGAAAGAAGCAAGTTTTGTCTTGCTTCTATCTTTTATATTTCTTGTTTATCTTCCGCGTTTGTGCTTAGCAACCCCTTCGGGATTTGCATTGCACCAATTAGTTAAGGGTAAGACATCATATTCAACTCCTAATGCATTATGGCGTAACACGCTTTTGCGAGATATTGATGGCATAATGATGATTGAGGCAAACTAAGGTATTATCAAAAGGATAAAGTATTTTTGATAAAAATTATGAAGCCCGTCCACTAAATAGGCTCCATTCATAGAGGTTAATGTGGGAGTAATATGTGCTCCATTACCTAAGATGAATGTGGGAGCAAGACAAGCTCCATTCCATACGGTGAATGTGGGAGCACAACATAATGCTCCATTCTCATATGTGAATGTAGTAGCAATACATAATATGCCTGAAAGAAGGAAAATTATCATTATGTCTGAAAGAAGACACTATATAATATGCCTGAAATAAGGCAAAATATCTTTATGTCTGAAAGAAGACACAATATTTCATGTCTTAAAGAGGACAAATAATTTTATGTCTAAAAGACGATAAAATAATTACCATGATAGAGACCATGGACATGGACGTGGCAAGGGATGAAAAAATAGTTATCAATGTGAAATAAATAAGAGAACAATAAGGGTTCTCAAAAAGTAACCGTTCAAACGGTAAATATAATAATGCCTTCAATGTATCATATGAGCATGAGGCAAGTCCAGATGATTATGGTCCATTCCTTGTAGTGAATGAGACAATGTATAAAAAAAAATTATGAATATAGACCCATTCACCGAAGATAATGTGGTAATATGTGACAAAATAGCAAAACTCGCCTCCATAAGAGGTTTGAGAAAGATGAATATGGACGTGCCCATGCATGTTTGATAAAGTACCACAATTCACCTCTAGAAAAGGTTCGACTATAATAATTCTATTATTTATTGTGGCATAAATGGTCATTGCTCTCGTACAGAACGTACGCCATAATTATATATTATTATAAATTACATAAGAGCAAGTGAAGCAAGAAATTGATCTTGCCTATAATGATTTTACCATGAGAAAAATAATATGATTTTCTCCTTGAAATGAGATATTCACCATATGGTTGGTGTAATAAAATATATGGTAGTACAAAGCTATTTGAGTGCTCCGGAAGAGCCAAAATATTACTACCTGGAGGAATGAGATTAATGAAATATTTATTGTAGTATGTCTCAAAAGAAACTTGTTAAGTTTCAAATACATTTGCCAAAATGGCTAAGAGACTAAATTTGATGGAAATATATGAATATCTTTATCTTACTACAAGAATGTTGGGTGAGATATATGTGCTTGAAAAGCTCCCCGTCTCTTCCTCGAGTATGTACTACTCAAAATATAAGTGTGGTAAAATTATATGTGCATGCCACAATAAACTTTTAGTTTTTTGTTACAACGCCCATGCTATAGTAAACTAGAAGTTTACTAGATGAATAAATCTATAAGTTGGCATGACCGGTTTGACCATCCCGGTTCAAATATGATGCACAAAATATATAAATGAGAATTCGCATGGATATATACTGAAGAATCAGGATTCTTCAAGAATTCTTTTTGTGCTGTTTGTTCTCAAGATAAATAAATTATTCGACCAACTAAATTTGGGATCAGGATCACCGCACTTCTGGAATGTATAAAAGGTGAATATGGACCCGTTCACCTGCCATGTGGACCATATAATTGTTATATGATTGATGCATCTATGATAAGGTCACATGTGCGTTTTATTACAAACCCGCAATGGCACTTATGAGGTTAAGTATTTGCTCAAATAAATCTTATGATGAGCATATTTCCAGATTATGTAATCAAGACAAGTTATCTTGATAATGTTGGCAAGCAAGTTTAGTAGATTCATATATTGAAAGCCTCCAATTGCTAAACCATGCATATGAGAACAATGCTGCCTAAATCAGGTATGAGGTATGGTATATCCATAAAGCAGCACTTGTGCACGACATGCCACAAAATGAATTCCCCCTCATAATAGGTTCAGGGTCAGGAACCAAATATTTTCCATCTAATAATTTTAATGTGCGGTATATTATCAATTGCTCCACCGCAACGCACAAAGATGGATATAAGGTTGGGAACGAATGTTAGTTTGGCTAACATTAGGGGGAGAAATAATGCAACTGAGGGATAAATAAATTAAATTATCATTTGATTATGATCCTCATATAAGGATAATGCAACTCACTGCCAGACGCATTACTGACCCAAAGAAAAATATTATATTCCAGCTGCTAATGCTCCTGATGTCCTGGTGAGACAATCAATTTATGTCAGTGAGTCTAAGGCACGCCTGAAGCGTGGTAGACCATTCGGTTCCAAAGATAAATCCTTGAAAAAGGAAAGGAGCAAATGATTATGATGGTCAAATAAGGAGGCAGGGCTCTAAAATAGCCCACGACATAACACTTCATAAAACATCTTCAGGAGAGGTTCAGGTACCTGAAAATTTATGAATGTGAAGAGATCTCAATATGTTATGTCGGATTGGGAACCGATATATGAAATTATCATCGATGATATCTTACATATATTATAAAGCTCAATATTTATATAATTATGAGGATCTTGAGCTTAAACCTGTTAGGAATACAGATATGAAATTATTGGCCAAAAATAGCAAAACGCATTCAAGCAAAAATTGGCTTCACTCGAGTGACGTGAAGTTTTTGGACCTATAGTCCGAACACCTGAAGGTGCAAAGCCAGTGGTGTACAAAGATATTTTTGTGCAAAAATATTGATAATAATAAGTCGTTAAATATAAAGTACGACTTGAGGCACAAAGATCTGACATTGATTATATAGAGCTATATTCTCCTTTTGGTGGATGCAATCACATTCAGGTATGTTATATGTCTGGCAGTGCATGAAAGACTTGATATGCATATGAATGTTGCAACAACCTTTTTTATGGCTCATTTAGCAACAATATATTTATCCTTGAAGGATTCAAGATCCTAGAAGCATGTAAAGGTTCCCGGGAAACCTATTCAGTGAAGCTTCGGTAAATATTTATACGGATTAAAACAATCCGGCCACATGTGGAAAAATTACGTTTGCGAGCTTCTTGATATTGAAATATTATATTTTAATTCAATTGGTGCGTTGAAGTATCTTACCAAATATACTCCACTGGTTATAATTTTTGTTATAAGCTTATTGGTAAGATTTAGTCCTTCCTCAATGCAAAGACATCAGAAGAATACATGGTATCTACTTGATCCACAAAGCCCGATATCAACTTGATATTTATTTGTTGTGGTAGAATACCTATATTGTGGCATTTTATAAAATCAATTGTTGCTACTACATCTTCAATTTATGAAGAGATAATAGCCATGCTTGAAGCTATGCGACAATATTGGTGACTGAGATCAAGGACTCAACATATTCAGCAATAATGTAGTATTTCTTTGAAGACGAGGATCCCAGTAATATTATATGAAATATTACATGGATAGTTCAGCTAAAGGGAAGATACAACTGAGGAGACAAATATTCAACAAGATTCCTTTTCAGTCGTGATTTTCAAAAGAATGATGAAGTTAATGCTGAAGAATTCACTCCAGTGATAGTTTGGCGGATCTGTCCACTAAGTCATTACCAATCTCAACATTTGAGAAGCTGATTTACAAGATTACAATGTGTCGTCTTCAAGATATTGAGTGATGTTTTCATCAGGGGGAGTAAAGTACGCGCTGCACTCGTTTTCCCTTAACAAGGTTTTATCCCACTTGGGTTTTACTTGTAAGGTTTTTAATGAGGCAGCTCTAAAGGCGTATTACATAATGTGTGTACTCTTTTTCCTTCACTAGGTTTTTTCCCATCGGGTTTTTCCTAGTAATGTTTTACGATGCATATTATCTTCTAAATGGTCATCCAAGGGGGAGTGTTATAAATTCATTTATTTGTGTGGATGACCACTACTCACTATTTACTCAATTGTAACCTATGATTTACTACCCCCAATTTCTCCTACTTAATTCTTCCTCACTAAGTGACCACTAATTCCTTATTAAGTCACTACTTAATTCTTGTAATCCTTTGGGTTGATTTGTAACCTATGTATTTGTATCCTATAAATAGAGCACATTTGGCTCTATGGAAGACACACTTGAAACACTTTGAGAATAATACAAGTTCTTCCTTCTCCTCTCATATATTTTGTCTTGTTCTTGCACTACTTTACTATTAGTTTTACAACAGAAGTATGCATTGTATTGAATGTTGATATTAATTAAGAGAAGAGTGATAGACTTAATGGCATGACAGAAAGACACGTGACAAAGGAAGTGTGGAGTATATCTTAGATGTAAAACTCATTTTTTCGCATTAATCATAGAACACTTTGAATATCTGTATTTTAAGAAAAATATTGTATTTGTAAAAGTTACTTATTGAAAGTGATACATGAATCTTAATAAAGAAATTAAACTTGTATACTCTGAATATTACAAATACATGTATCTTAATAGTTCTATGAAAATCCCAAGATATAATTCAAATTTTCAAGACTAACCCTAGAGCTAAACTTGTATATACTAAAATCAAAGACATTATTTAATTTTTGAAGGGCAAAATGGTCGTTTACTTTTTGCTATAGGGATTGGCTCTTTTAGAATAGTATGATATGATATGATATGATATGATATGATATAGGTTGAGAGTTGTTGTAACGTTTGTTTGATCTAACTGCTAAGTTTTTTTTGTTAGATGCTGTAGCTTATTATTGTTCAAAAATTATTGAAGAATCAATTGAAAGCTTAAAACAATAAATACGCACTTAAAGACCCAAGTAATAAGCTGGAAATTTTTATCTTCTTTTTTTGGCAATGTATTTTTATTTTTAGGATACGTTATTTTATATCCATTAGTATTACTGATCAACCCACATGCAGTGATCAGGTACTCTTCTAGGTATGTCTTTCTACTCTTAATATGCATATAATGTATAATTAGCTTATCTTATATTATTCTTTAGACTGTTCTGTGACTTTTAAATTCCAAAAGAATTCAATTTATTGGCCTAAATCAGATTAGGTCTACAATCGAATTTGTAGTGAGGTTTAAGAGCAATTTGTTTTATTAATGTTTGTAAAGGAACAATGAATTAACGAAAGGCAAATGAACAATAAGAATTCAAGTGAATGATTTCAATAACAACAGTCTTGTGGTTACAATTGAGTAGGAATTTACTTATAAGTTTCTGAATGCCTTTACAAGAAGAGTAAAATGCTATTTATAGACCATGAATCCAAAGCAATTAATGCATAAAAAATAAAATGATGGCTTTGATTCAAGAGATGTAAACCTAGGATCGATTTCCACAACTCCTAACTTGTACTAAAGTATTGTGTTATTAACTTTCCTTGAATCTCTTTATTGAATAAGTACTCCAAGTTTACTACTACCACTTCCACTAAGTAATTATAATTTTCACTAATCAATTATTCCAATTAACTAAGGAAGATAGAGATGATTACATGTATGGTTCACAGTACAGATCAATCGTCATAACTCACCCGTTTGGCAATCTAAGTAATGCATTTATTTTAGATTGAAATAATGCTATGTGTTTAACCCTAACTCATAAATCTATTCCTAGCAATCACAAGAAAAAAAATGGACAATTAACTGGGGATACCACCCATCAATAGCATGAATTCTAAACAGATAGATAGGAATAAACATCATGGTTTGTTAATAACACAATGATCATAGTTATATGAGCATATGGAATGGTTCAATCAACCCTAAAATTGATGATTTAGCCACCCATAGTCATGTTCTACGACAGTGAATATAAGCATGCTGACAACAAGATGGATACATGGATGAAGTAGAGTCTTGAATCTTGAATCTCCTCTTTGTTCGCCTCCTGTGGATGTGAAATATGTCAAAAGTCTGCTTCCTAGGAAAAAAGTCCATTCCAATATGAGCAGTGGTATAGCCAGGAATTTCAGTAAGGTTCAAACTTTGAAAAAGTGAATAATTTTTTTCGAAGAATGGGTGTACCTAAATTTTTTATTTGACTCAACGACACAAACAATTGTCGTTCATTTTATATATATATAATTTTCTTGCAAGCTAATTACTAAAATTTAACTGCCAATGTGTTATGATAGTGCATTCCATAATAATTTCTAGAAAATGATTTAAAATTTTTTAATAAGAAGTGAACAATGTGCTAGAGCTACTAATAAGAATCATTGAGGAATTCACTTTGAAAATGATAGAGCATTGAAGATTTTTCTGAACAACCACCCTTGCGAGAACATCTTAAATAAATAAAGAAATAATTTTTATTTAATATATATATAATATATATATTTTATATATATGTATTATGTTTTACTATTAGAATTACTTTAAAAGGTAAATTTACAAGAAGAAGAAGAAGAAGAAGAAGAAGAAGAAGAAGAAGAAAAAATAACTAAAAATAAGAACATATTAGATTTAATGAACAAAACTAGAGTAAAAAAAACGTAGCACATAATAGTTAATGTAATCAATATTAGAATGAATTATAAAAGGTAAAACCAAAAAGGAAATAAAACTAAACAGATAACTTAAACCTACACGTGTTGGCCTAAATCTGATTAGAACAACAAATCAAATTTATTTTGGGTTAACTAGCAATTATTTGTATCAAAACCGTAAAAGACAAGAAATTCGATAAAGAAATTCAGACAAAAGATTGAAGACAAAGTATAAGTGTATTTGATATATCTGTGCATGCCTTTACATAATCTTTTCGTGACTATTTATAGTCTACAGGAGTGAAGGTAGCAATTACTGCGCCTAATGGCCCAGTACTCCACGTTCAGCCGTGGTATAACCATGATCTCCTCCTTAAATGCACGAGCAATGGTCGTCAATTACAGAAAATATGAGCTCGTTTATCGAAGAGAGAATCTTCACCGAGGGGTGGGTTGCACGCCTCGTGATGGTTATCTTCTAATCACCTCAAGGGACAACTTGTGGTCAAGATTCATTTCTTGCCCGAGGCAACTAGACTCGGGAGTTGAGCGAGCAGCTTTGAGAGATCGTTTCCAAAAGATTCAGTCAAACTATGCGTTGAACCCTGTCGTCAAGGCTTCGGTGAATTTTCACCCAATATAGATGTCCCACTGCCCCTCGGATAATAGTCAGGATAGTCCGAGGGGTGGAATAAATTCGGTGAGAAATTGATGTAGCAAATCCTCCGCCGAGGAATTTGAAAAGCTAGCTGTCCCTTCAACATCACACTCACTGCACGCGGTGTTTTCTGAACGGTTGCTACTCTTCATTTTACCTTCCCAACGTAAAAGTATGGACGACGACCTTTTGAAGCACTTGAGTATTAACTTTCCTATAAATTCACCAACTTGTTCACCACTTACATTGTTCCTCAAATCTTTGATCAATAGTAACCAGCTTTTCTACAAATCTCCTTCATGTTAAAATCTTACTATCATGTCTTCTACAAAAAATTCTTCGGGATCTCCAAAAGTAAGAACAATGGATGATAACACCATGATAATAAGTGGTGATTTGGCTGATATACCAGTGTCTTTAAGGGTTATTTCACCGGAGGAAGATGACAAAGAAACCACCTCCGACCATCGCGACCCCACCAACCATGAGGAAATATCAGTCGGAGATGATGGGGTCGCGGCTGAAGAAACCACCAACGTTGATAATAATGAAGCTGAGACCGCTAAGCTTCACAGCCCACAAAGAAAACTTTCGTTGGAGAGCTTAAATCACATCAGGTGATCCCCTCAAAGTTTGACCACAGTAAAGATTTCAAAATGCAAAAAAAAAAAAAAAAAAAAAAAAAAAAAAGGGCTTCCGACCTTTAGAAAAATGCATGTTCAACAATCACCGAGCCTAATCACACAAGCTCACATAGATCAAGTTCCAATAGTTGCAATTGGGGCCCGGAGGTTTAGATCGTAGTCCCTGCCTCGGAGCATCGCACATGCAATAGAGTTCCCGGGCTCTCATTCGTTTATACCTATCCCTTTACGATAGGTTTTTCACTCCCAATTCACCCCATAGCCGACACTTTCTGCCGAACATACAACCTATATTTGGCTCAGCTCGGTCCTGGCGTTTGGAGGGTCATTCAATACCTCGACTTTCTGAGCCAACTAGCCAAAGTCATTTTTACTTTTGACCATTTCATTTCCCTTTTTTGCCCCACCATGCATAAAGATGGGATTGTCCAGTTGAGCAAATGTGGCAAGTTTTCCATAATCACATAAGGTAACGATATCGAGAATCGTGGTTGGTGTGATCAGATCGTTCTTATTCCCACCGCACTTCTTTCTTCCGAGGCTGGGTTCCCCGAAGTGTGGAACGGAACTCGTAAGTTTCCAAACCTTGACTTCTTATTTATTTGCACAACTTCTCAGGCTTTAATCAACTCTTTATTTTTTTTTTTAGCGGAGAAACTTTCCATCAATACCCTGGAGGTTTTGACTGGTTGGGTTTAAGCACTCATTGACGCCAAACCGAGGCCATAGAGATCATGGATGAGCTTGGCGGCGTTAAAAGAGAACCAGTAGTCGTGAAAATGGCACGATAAGTGTGAATTATGCCTTCTTTTTAGTTCAAATATTTGTCCTTATTATTGCCTCTTCTTTTGCAGGTTTCCTCAATAAAGCGGTTACCGAGCCGGAAGAGGAAAAAAGGAAAGAGAAGGAAGAAAAGAAAAAAGACAAGAAGAAGAAAAAAAAAGAGAAGAAAGAGGTAGAAGTCCCTGAGGCGGGGGATATTTTGAAGGATTTAGATGACTCGATAGGGGTCCTCAAAACTAAGGCCTTAAAGAAAAGGAAGGGCAGAGCAGCTAACCCTTCCAATGCTAAACGCCCTCGGGCTGAGTCACCTGAAGTTCCTCAGTGTGACCAGGTTGATGAGTCTGCAACTGGCGAGGCCCATAATGAAATTGATGTGATTGACTCTGAAGAAAATCGAGATGCGGAGAAAGCCAAGGGCATAGCTAAAGTGGCCGAAAATCTTCCTGCCAAGGAGAGGGCGATTGACGACCCTGCTCAAGATGAAAAGAGGACGGATGAAGACTACGCCCAGGCTGATTATCCCTCGTCTTCTATCACGAGCATTGGTGTGAAACCAATGTAATATTTTTCATAATTGTAACTATGTATTGGTGCAAAAATTTGAGTCATGTCTGGTCGTTTGCGATTTTGCTTGCATTCATAAAACTGTTTGCTAGTGTAATTCCTTGCTATAACTATGCCTGTTACAGAATTAAACCCTCTCGTTTGCTTGTACCTTGACATTGATCCTCTTAATTTTGAAAAATATAAGAGAAGTCCATGTCTCATCATGTTTCCATATTTCGAATGCTAAATTAAATCTTTTAAAAGCTCTAAAACAATTTTCTCCAAATTTTAACAGATTGTGATATCATCTTCCTTAACACAAGGAGACTGATTCACTCCCTTTTAGTCAAGCTAATATCTCTCTTTTCCTTATATACAAAACATAATAGTTTACCTTTTAAGAAAGATTGTGAATTTGAATTTGAATCTTTTTTCCTTACAAGTATAATGCTACTCAGTCTCTCTTTACCCTATAAATACATGAGATGATTGACACTAAAAGAACAACTTCACACATTCTCCCCTCTTCTACTCTAAAAAAATTCAGCATCTCTAAATGCTCTAAAAAATAGGTGAAAGTAACATTTTGGTCTCCTCTCTTTTATTAATGAATACAACGGAACTCTCCTGAGCGTTTAACAAACCTCTCACTACTCAATACAGATTGAATACACACTTTATACTTTCTCTCCTCTCCTTCTCTACTGAGAGCTTTTACACACTTCTTCTACACGCTTAAATTCATAGTTTTCCTTTTTGAAAACACATTGTGATATCACTTATTCTCCCTTTGTTTTCTAAGTTCTTTCTTTGACGGCTGACAAGCCAAGATAAAGCCTGGTTGTTCTTGTTGTTGCTCGCTGCCCTGCATTTGTATTAGCATCCCTATTTCTGTTATTTTAAAGCTCCTAAGGTAAACATCCTTAACTGATTGAACGACACTCAAAAATGGATGATTTATGCCTCTTAATGTGACTGTGATCTGTATGCATATGCTCGCGGGTATAGGCCTCTTCTTGGCCCTTTTTACTAACCTTTGTGCAGGTTTATTTGAAGTCGGATAGCTACAATAGTTATATCATTGTTTAGCTTTTCGATTGCATGGGATTAGCATTCATATGAAAAGTGAATGAACGTGAAAATAATTGTGTTTGGCGGAAAGGAAAATGGTTCCTTTAAAGCTTAGATATTGTTATTAACATGGACTTGTGGAGTTCATGATCATTGTGTACTCAGTGCACACATGCTTCCTCTTTTTTTTAGTTGTTTACGCATCATCCTTGAGATTCCCTTTTATGTATTCATTAGGAATTCCTTTGACATGTATGGTATAGCACCATAAGGTGGAACTTATATATTAGGACAGGCGCAACAGTTGTATCACTGCTATAAGAAGTACAAACAACTAACAGGGGCAATTTCTAAACCCACCTCTTTATTTTTGTGTGCTGGAAGCTAGAATCGTAAGACAGAAATATTTACGCAAAGCTAAATGTGAAAGCACTTTCGTTAATGTTTGAATCGAAAAATTATGTAGAACGTGGCAGGTTTTAAAGGAGGTTGTTTTCTGCAAATATCATAGAAAAGGCTAAAAATGCAAATTCGTTTGAAAATTGGACTGTTTCTGTAAATCTGAAGTTCTCAAATGTAACAGCCAGTTAATAGCAGACATAGAAACTTGTTTTACTTTCATCACAATTGGTTTATCAATTTAATTTGGAGGCATCTTATCATTTTGAAAATTATTTTTTCACTTAACATTATCTTATGTGTATTTGAATTTGCATGATCGTTATTATTTGGCGCCTCGAGGTCTAGTCGGAGCACAAAATAAATTTAGGGGGCTAAACATTTTTAAATTAGTTGTCTTAACTGTCTTTGAGACATTAAGTTTGGGACGCTAGTAAGCTTTTAGGCAACTCGCTTTAGTTTAAACAACTTAAAGAAGGTACGGGGGTTAAGGAAATTAAGCCCCTCAGAAATGATGCAGATTACCCGAGCAATATACGATAGTCATTGAAACTATCTTCTCCGATAAAAGTCGGGTTCTGATCCGAAGAGCATAAATAAACCTAGGGTTATTTACTCAAATGGTTAATTAGTTAATTGTTGTTCAACTTTGTAATTCGTGGCTGTGTATGCAATACGTCTTTTATTCAAGACCTTTTTTTTTTGCAAAATTGAATTAAATTGTATCACAACTGTCGTATTTTGCTTCATCTTTTAAATGTGATTGGAAAATTTACCCTATTTGATGTTTAGACTGCATTTAGATTTGAAATTGCATAATTAAGATTGTATCGAGACGTTCCTTTAGAAGCTGCTCCTTTTTACATATACTATAACTTGTTCGTGTGCCATGTCTCATTATTTAATTATCTGACTTTTGACCCTTTAGCTAAAATTACATATTAAAACCCAATATAAAAGACGGTCGGGAACCATACTTAGTGAAATTTAGGAGGTGCCTAACCCCTTCCTTCTAGGTTATTTCGAATACTTACCAGAATCTCTGACAAGTAGACCAACCCGTGAGTTATTCTTTAAATTGAATTAAAAATTAATAGGCGACTTAATACGCCTAGAATAATTTATTAGGTGGGGATGTTGCTCCCAACGCACACGTGAGTATACGTGGTCGACAAGTAATAAAGTGATAAGTAGAGTATCGTTCCCACGAGGACTATTCAGACTGAATCCTAGCAAACAATTTCTTAAAGACTATTCAGTGATCTTTTTCAATGATGGTTGTGAAAGTTAGTAACTAAAGGAAATAATGAAAAACAAGTGATTGAAGTCAATAATCGTTATCAATAATGGAGAAACGGTCCAGGATCAGAGCTACGAACAATCCAGTTGAGTTTTCCAGTTGATTCTACTTCTTGATTTCCTAGATTGCTAACTACAGGTTAAATGTACTCGTGAAAACCTTTCGATTCTTCACGGTCTATGTAGGCTACTCCAATCCCTATATGTCTATGAGTTGAATCACGTGCACGCATTAACTAATTCTGTGATTAGTTAAGCTAGGCGAGCGAGTATATGTCTATCCTACTCACAAATTGGTTTCCCGATGCCCGGGTTCACAATCTAGCCCTACTCTTTCTTATTGCGTTCATAAGTTCCCTCTGTCGAGTTCAACTTGTAAACCGTAAATAGTGTTCAATTATAAGGCTTCAATAACCAAACAAGTAGGCTCAAGAAAGAATAAACAATTCGTAATGGTAAATCAATAGGAAGAATTCAACTTTCAAACATCAACCTTCATGTATTTGCTCTAACCCTAGAACGAACAAACTATAGAACTAAAGAGAAGAATAAGAGAAAGAGAGAAAGAACTTGTTTAGAAGACATCTAGGGCTCCTCCCCTCTCCTCTACGTGCTCCCAAATCTGAACTCCCCTCCAAAAACTAAGTAGAAGAGTATTTATAATGTTTACAAAAGCCTAGCAATTAGTTACGCCTAAGCCTAGACGAAATAGGAAATCCAAAAACACTCCAGGGGCGCTATAGCTGGTGCCCTGCGCCTCAAACCGTGTGGAACCAAGCAGAGGACGTCGAATCTTGTACATAACGGCCATGCCCCGCGTCCCAAAACGCGCCAAAGTCTGAACCCCCTTAAAAAACGAAGTAAAAGAGTATTTATAGTGTTTAGAAAAGCCTAGAAATTAGTTACGCCTAAGCCTAGACGAAATAGGACTTCCAAAAACGCTCCAGGGGTGCTATAGCTGGCGCCCCGCACCTCAAAACGCGCGCAACAAGGCAGAACCCGTCGAATCTCGCACGCAACGGCCATGCTCCGCGCTCCAAAACGCGCCAGAATGCTGAGCGCTTTCCCTGGCGTGCCGCGCCGCCCATGGCGCCAGGCCATTTTCCTGCTTTCGGCGTTCACAGCTCGCGTCGCGTCGTGCCTTCGTGTGCTCGATCCAATCCTCAATCCAATTCCAGCCTTTTCTTGCTCGATCATGCTCTTTAAAGCTCCAATTGCACTTCATAACAACCTACAATCATACGACATAAAATCAGTGCAAAATCACATTCATCAACTAGAAAACGTGCGAATAAAGTATCCAAACGTGAGGAAATATTAAGGAAATATAGGCATAAAATGCCAAACATCAAGCGACTTCAAAATTCAACTCTAAACGAGTTATCCAAGTCGGAAACAACTTTTCCGGACGCACGGTCCGGAGAAGGTAAAAAGTGGGGTACAATAAGATGGCGACTCCGCTGGGGATTTTATGTTCTAACCATTACGAATTTTATGATTGGGTTTAATTTATTGCTTAGTTTATTTTTCTGGGACTAACACTTTTCCTTTGTTTTGTTTCTTTAACAGTTATAATATTTTGTTGTAACCCTTTTATTATTATTAGTATTTAATTATATGCATTTATAATTGTTATTCCGTTCATATATTCCTCCACTCCTAGAAAATTTACACTTTCACAAACAAAGTGCGATTATGTGAAACTCACGGTCGTTCCACTACCAAAATACCATTTAGGAAAGCTGTGCAAAATATAGTCAAACTAGCGGGGTTGTTGACGGTTCGTGCACTTTCCACTTTCAAATTGTCTGTTTGGAGGAATCTTGTCCAGTCAAGCCAACTCTTAGTGGAGACTCTATTTAAGAACCATGCATCGCGTCATATTTAGGAAAAAGTTTGACTTCGGCTGATGTCTAAGTTTATTAGTTCACCATGTTTGAACGAACCAAATGGGTTTCCAACCCTAAGGGACATTTAAATGTGTTACTTGTGCATTAATTTAAAATTGAATATGTCCAATGTAGACCATTTTTTCTCTAAAGAGGGGATCATTTAATTGTTTATTTTGGTTGCAGGTTGTCATAAGTCACGAAGACTTGGAAGATCAAAGAGGACATAGACTTTAGATTAATCTCATTTTCCTACTTTTATATAACAAAGTCAATTACTCATTTCTATTTACCAAAAAACAAAATCAATTCTTTTATAAAATTATTTTTCGTTCATTTCGAGTTATGATAAAAAATGGAATGATGCATGATACACGTTCAATTTTAAATATCATACTCAAACTTAGGAAGGCTTAACATCCTTGGCATGTTAAAAGTCCATTAGCTAACTTCGTCAAAAAAAAGGTCATCAAATGACATCTGTCATGCATATTATATGTGTTACTCTCGTTAGGCCTATCTCCGGCACAAATGAGGTCCCTTGCATTATAGGACGTGATATATTTTGCATATGATAATTATTATCTCAACATAGACTTATTGTTCTCATGTGTTAGTTTTACTCCTGCTCCTGAGGTTGACTTATGCATTCTGGCCGAGCATCAGTATCTGACAAGAGCCAAAAGTCAAATTACAATCCCCTTCTCTCGCAAACTAGAAGAAGAGAAGACGAAACATTATGCCTGAGTTGAATAATGTTGTTCTTAGTGACGATAATATCGGGACTAGTGGAACACTCCCCAAGTATGTCGCGGTTGGGTATGATGAACATGTTGCTGCTTTAGAGCATCTCCAACCTCGGGAACCTCCTCTTTCTTGCCCTTCCTCTCTTTCTTTCATTTTTTCTCCTTCGGCGCGGTGATCTCCCTCTTGGGGAGCCCTATAACAGAGAAACGATAGTGAGGCCACGAGGCATAGGGCCTCAAAAAACTAGATTAGACTCAAAGGTTGGGTAAAAAAATAACTCACCACGAGGCATAGGGCATCAATAATGGCCTGAACCCATTGAACCAAGTTCTTTGGACAAGCAATCAGGACCGCCTCGGCTAAAGGAATAAAAACAAGGAGTCAGAAAAGGGAAAAAGTAAAACAAAAATAAACGTAGGAGGAAACACTTACGTGCTCGATTCCACCGCTCGGGAAAATCGGGCTTCAAGGAGAGAAGATCGGTGGGCAAGAGGACGAGGCGCTCATTCTACTCACGGTCCTCGAGATCCTCACTTTTCGTAATCAGCGAGTACGAGTCCCGTTTGTTGAGCTGAACGACCCCATCCTTGTGAAGGGTGGGGGAAAACATATACAAAAGATGGTTGAGGTTGAAAGGCACCCCCGCTAATTTACTCAAAAATTCAAGGCATTAGATGTGCCTTCATACCCCAGGTCCAATCTGGGCTAGGCACACTTGGAAGGTTCGGCAAAAATTGTCCAGCACTTCGGGGATAAGGAGAGAGAAACCAATCGTAAAAGGATAAGTAAAAGCGAAGGAACGCCCCTCGACTCGATCACACACTCGGCTCTCGAGGGCAGGGATGCCAACTCTCACCTCGGGGCCCCAGTTGCAATCAGAGCAAACCAGATGAATATTCGCCTGAATAATCAAGCTCGGCGTATCCCCCACAGGAATGTTCCTTCTTCTCCTAGCCTCCGATTCAGTTTGCAGCTGCATAACAAAATCTTTCGAGAGATCAACTTTAGAAGGAATGACGTGGTGGGCTTTAAGTTCCAAGTCGTCAAAAAGAAGTTCCTCGTCGCCCGCATCCTTCGTGGCGACCTTCTCCGCCGTAGCTACTCTGGCGGTCTCAGCCGTAGCTGAGCGGTGTTCTTGATCCACACCGCTGGGACAAACAAGATCCTCCATGTTGAAGTCAGGAGGAACAACAACGTTCAGCGGTTCAGGGATATTAACTAGTTCCCCACCAACAATCATGGTGTCGACGAGAGAAGGTGGAGAACGTGATGAATCTTGTTGAGACATATTTCTTTCGAAAATCTTTTGAGAGAAAAGTGTAAAAGTTTTACTGTTGAATGCAAGAAAAAGTAAGAAGGAGAAGGCAAGGTTCAACTATATATAGGTTACAAAGCGCCATGATTACGGCCGCATGGGGAAGGCAAAACTTGAAAACGCACCCAATCAGCGATCGCCACGCCTGATTGATGAGAATTCGAAGTGACAATTGTCGTTTTCAAAATTCGCGGCGCGAAAACAGCCACGTCAATCTCCTGCCTTAAATTCACTCCACTCCTCGACAGACTTGGCAACCTCTCGAGGAGTGGGGGGACTATCTGTATTAGGTGAAAAATCACCGGGGTCTCGAGCAAGACCTCGAAGTGCAACATGAAAACTGCGTCACCAGGCAAGCTTCCGAAGGAAAGATTGCATGGTCACTCGCCGCGGAAATCACCTTAGGAAACGAGGGGAGGCGAGCTCGAAGGACTGAGCTCGGGGAAAACCTATGCAACCTCGAGCGGATGACACACCTCGAAAGGCGAAGGCCAACCTTTGTAACTGTCGACCGTTGCTTCAGCATTTAATAGGATTGATCGTGAGTCAACTATAATTATGTACAGAATAATGGCCATAAAGGCACCATTATGGCATTTTACAACGTCATTCTTTCTCCTGATTATAAATAGGGCTCATTTGTAAACAACAAGACACAATCAATATATTACAAACCTCTGCTTTCACTTATTGTCTCGTTTATCTTATCACCTCATTATTTTTTCTAAGTTTATATTTAGTCCAAATTCAATTTAGCTCAAATATTACTTCGATACAAGCAAATTACCAGTTAAACCCAATACAAATTCGATTTGTTGTTCTATTCTGATTTAGGCCAACACGTGTACATTTACCAGTATTGCTATTATTTCTGTAAGGATTAGCGGATGTAAATAGGTTTATGAGATAAATCATACTCATCTTCGAATTCAAAACCCCCATTCTTTGAGATCTTAATAATTAATCTGTTTTTTCAATTGTTATAATATAGATGACGAGAAATAGCTGCATGATTTTTTTGAGTCTGAAGAACTTGAGGGATTAGTTATGTGTTTCATTGATATGTATTCAAAATATACTTCTAACTACGCCTTCACAAATTAATAAGTGGTATTATTCTATGTTATAAGCTTGGATCTTTCTTTGAAAGTCAAAAGAAAATAAACACTCTTGGAATTATTACCAGCTCTCCTCGATGAGATCAAGGAGCTAACTACCAAGAGGTGAATAATAAATTGCTCAGATTATGAAACTAATTCTTTAGCTTTCCTTTGAAAGCAAGAGGAGAAGGTCGTCGTGGAATTTAGAGTTTAATGTAGAAATACTGAGGTAGCTAGTATTCATCTTCAATTTTCTCTGATGGGGTGGTAGCGATCGTGTAAAGCGTAAAGCTCAATAAGATAGGACCTAACATTTCTACATAGGAGCAATCCTCTTCTACTTAGAGTAATTTTTGCTTCCTTCACAAATAAAGTTGACTTCACATAGAGTAATACGTACTTGAACACCAATAGATCTGAAGGAATATATACATATTCTTTGTTTCTATTTAGTTTCCTGGGAAGTTAAACAAAATAATCGACATGTTTAGCTTTAGCTAAAAAAAGTATAAATGTTCGGGATCAAAGTTAGGAAAAACATTTAAGCAAATTATTTTATGTTCATTTGCAAGACACTCATTGTAAATTAAATGAAAAAAGTTAAACATGTAAAGTAAAAAGATGACCCATGGTGTTTATCTTGCAAGTGAATTTTACAAATAATATTGCAATATGAAAGGTAATACACGACATGTTCATTTTCGAAAGGATTAAATATAAAATTATCCTGAATACAACAACAGGAGAAATGTTATAATTACAATATTTTTATGTAAAATAATATATATATTTTCGCTTTTCGAGATTCAAACTGCATGAACTTTGACCAACATTTCAAGACGTATTTTTTTACCAAAATAATATGAGAAAAGTTGTAACTTAAAGTACGTTTCAAATAGTTTTCAAGACGTATTTTTTTACCAAAATAATATGAGAAAAGTTGTAACTTAAAGTACGTTTCAAGTAGTTTTCAAAAATATAAATTTTAATATTAAAATATTGAGTTAATCTAATCCAATTTAGCTTCAAAGTTTAGTTAAATTGACTCTCGAAAAGCAAAAAGTGTCACATAAATTGGGACGGAGGGAGTACTATGTTATAAATGGCAATAAGCACCTCATGGTCAACCTGCTTGCCGACCATGAGGGCATTTTCGCGAATTCACGTTGTTCATTTAATGGGGAATTGCTTTGGATTGTTGTACTTCCAAAGGGCCATATGATATGGGTCCCACGGGGATCACACACGCTTAGATCTCAACAAAGGCACGCGCGGCCCGTAGGAAGGAAAGCTCCAAATCACTGTTGCTGTGGAGAGCACTATATATAAAGGGAAACATGTTGCTTTTAAGCAGCGGTGTGGGACAAAATGTCTCTCAGCCTTAATCCTTTAGGCAGCATCAGTTATGTACTATCTTTTTACTTTGTTTTCTTTTTGACTTCTCTAAAAGAATCCTATTGTCACAATTATTTATTGTTAGTGCAAAGGAATTCTTATTCAAAATTATATATGTACTTTACTCTAATTACCTCCTTGCATTATATTAAAGTTGATTTATTAACTCTTTAAAATTACTAAAGTTGATTTATTAACTCTTTAAAATTATCAATATGTACTGGTCTTTAATCAAACAATACCTACCCATACAACTAGGATTTTTAGAGGATTACTGTTAGATTATGATATTAGTATCTTAATATTTAGGGGGTTCCCATTAAATTAATAATGGTGTAGAACCAGCGATGGGAAATGGTTATTACAAGAAATTTTAATGGATGATTTTGAGTAATAGCCATTTTTGTTGATGATAAAAGAAGAATAATCAGAATTTGCTAATTAGCATGATAAATTGTTTAAACTCATAAAATAAAAACAAAAAGGAAAAAGGAAGATGATATATAATGCAACGAGCCATATAATTAGCCTCAATAAATGTAAAAAAAAAGTTATTACACAAGTGAACAAGAGTTAAAAAAATAAAGACACTTTATTGGTTTAAATATCGTGTATACTGTTAGAATTATTACCTGATATTTTAATCACTTTTTTTCTCCTCATATATTCTATATCAAATATGAAAATAAGAGTATCAATAGTGACAAAAAAAGATGGAAATATAGTTGTGTTTGATTAATTGAATTACAGCTTAAAAGAATAATTGCATTCGTTTTATTATGATAAAAAGAGTGAGATTAACTGATAAATAACTGTGTGCAGAAAAAATAAAAAATAACTTTAAGGAGAATTCAACACCTTGTATTTATACTCAAGTAATTTACCCGAATTCATTATTTCTCAATGATTTTAACTGTGAACAAGGAGAGGAGGAGGAGATGAAAAAGAAAACAAAGCGGGTGAATGTCATTTTGTTATGTTCCGATTGGACTCAATTTACAAGTAGCAGTAACAATTGAGTTTTTTTTTAAAAAAAAAAAAATATTCTGTATTTAAAGTAACTAACAGGTACAATTTACCTACCAAATAACTAAGTCCCGGTATGGCCATAGATATCAAAAAGAGTTTGACAAAAAAAATTTATAGTTGAGTAAAGATTATATTCTGAAGTTAAAAATCTTCAAAAACAGATAGTTTTTCATTGACAAATATCTTTTTAAATAACTTTTTGAAATAAAGTGACAAATTTTCTATGGCCAAAATGTGTACTAAGCTCCCGTTTGTTTATAAAATTTGGGTGCAGTTTTTGAGAATATTTTGAAAAATATTTGTTTGGACATAATTTTTGAAAAAAAAAAATTCAAAAACCAAGACCACTTTTTGGGAATTTTTTTTTATCTCATTCACAAAACTTCAACTTTTCTTCAAATGAAATTTATATCTAAACACAACTTAAAATTTTAAAAACTAATTTTCAACTTGATCAAATCTATGTCCAAACGCTAGCTAAATATAGCTCAGAAATCTCTAATCACTTGGGCCCGGCTAGCCCGGGCTCACCTCACCTAGTATATATATATATATATATATATATATATATATATATACACGTCACATAATTCTTTTTCATCGTCACATTTTTTGAATCCATATAACGTAACAACATTATTTTTTTCTATTTAAATAATTGTTGAACGTATTTATACGTCAATTTCTATTTACAAAAATCTTCCCCTTAATTAACTAAAATTTATGCATACTATTCTTTTGGTGAGATACAAACTAGTATTAGAGCCTGTTTAGGTGGGCTTATAAGCAGCTTATTTTAAGTGGTTTGTAAGTCAAAAGGTGACTTAAAAGCTATTTTTTGAGAAGTTAAGATTTCCTAACTTCTTAAAAAGTGGTTTTTAAGCAATTTATGGCTTATAAGTCCAAAGTTACCAAACATACATTAATGGACTTGTAAACTTATAAGTCACTTTTAACTCACCCAAACGGGGCTCTTAGTATAAATTACTACTCCTACTAAACACTTGACTTGGTGAACACCCGAGCAGTATGAAGCTCTATGGCTAAAAGAAAGGAGTCAGGGAAATTTTGATCACTAGCCATTTTTGGACGCGCTCATTGGGGACTATCCATCGTTTCTAAATTTATTGAAGAATAGCCAAAAGTTCGCACGCACACTTAAGCTCCATTAGCGTTGAAAAAACACCACAGACCAGTTCAAAGCCCCAGTATTTTGTTATTGGACTTTATATATAAAGCTTCAGTCCCATAACAAAATGCTGGGGCTTTGAACAAGTTTTGTTCACAGCCCCAGCATTTTGTTACGGGTTATGGGACTTTATATATAAAGCTTCAGTCCCATAACAAAATGCTGGGGCTTTAGCATTTTGTTATGGGACTGAAGCTTTATACAAAGTCCCATAACAAAATGCTGGGGCCTTGAACAAAACTTATTCAAAGCCCTAGTATTTTATACTGGGGTTAGTTTACTGAAGCTTCCCAGTATAAATACTGGGGCCTTATTTGTTCAAGGCCCCAGTATTTATACTGGGATTTGTCCGGAAATGGCTATTTTTCAGCAAATTTGTTTTTGACGGCTACAAATCAATTAATGCGCGCCAAATAGGCCCCTGTACGAAATTTTTACCAAGTTGAGTCGTTTGAGCCCATCTCAAAATTAGCCCATTATGCTAAGTCCATCATTGTCCTTTTAACTACAAAACTTGCTATAATCTCACACTTGCATTCACTCTCTACTGCACTTTAGGGTTTCGCTGCCGCCTACGCCGAGCATCTATTCAAATCCTCGTTTAAACCTTCAATCATGGCGGAACAGGTATTTCTCTCTCTCTTTTTCACACACACAGAGAGAGCTACAATGAACAAATGTATTAAGTGATTTGCTTTTGAATTACAGACAGAGAAGGCATTTTTGAAGCAGCCAGGTGTTTTTCTCAGGTAAAGTCTATGTAATTAACAATGTAATAAATATGATGAAATTTGAAGCTTAATGATTTGTGTTATGTGTTATGAGCAGTTCGAAGAAGACGGGAAAAGGGAAAAGGCCAGGAAAAGGAGGAAATCGATACGTTAAGAGTATCGGTTTAGGGTTTAAGACTCCTCGTGAAGCTACTGAAGGTTCATATCCATTTCCTTTCATTATTATATGGAATATATATGTAGAATTATTGTGTTTTATTTGTTTGCTAGCTGGATTATGCATTGATAATTTCTATAATGTTTGCAAACAAAACAAAACAAAAACCTAGTTAAGTGGAGAATGGGAGAAGGGCTATCCACCCGAGTTTCGAACCTTGTTGCCTCCGCCTCAGATATTTCTAGGTGATTTGTATAGTTGATCCCAACAAAGCTGGGACTGGAGGTAGTTGATTCATTGCTGTACTTATGTTCTATGTTGCTCGGTCTTTTCAAAAGTGTCGCTGGGTGTGTGTTGGATCCTTCAAAAGTAGTACATTGTTATCATTAGAATTATAGCCTCCAATCTGTTCTTCCTCCGACTCAAAAGGCAATCCCATCTTCTTTCTAAGTGACTAGGTGAGCTCGAGAGTTTGAAGCATTATTTATAAGAACTTCTACTTGTCTGCCTCTGCCTTCTTATACTTCTCTTCTCTTTTCATTTTTTTTTTTTTTTTTTGCAACTCTTGATTTCTTCCCTTAATTAACTTCTTTCCATGTTTTGAGGCTTAGGGAAGCGTAACAGACTCAAAAACTGTTTGACATGTTTTTCTTTTCTTCAAAAAATAAATTTAAAATAAAAATATTTTTTTTTTCAAAAATGTGGGCCTCGCCTGGGATGAAGTGAAGCTCAAAGGCTTTTGAGAGCCTCACTTCAGGGCTTTAGGCGCGCGCTTTTAATTTCACTGGTACATAAGCAAAAACACACTTTATATGTTAAAACTTCTTAGTAGCTAGGGACTCGGGATATTAAGATGATGTGTGGGTGACAAGTTCTTCATCTCTCTGCTTTAGCTTGATTGATTCTCTAACTTGCTATGATATTCATGAATCATGAGCGACATTCAACTAAGATGCAAGTAGTAATTGGAGTTTCTAAGCATCTGGGGAGTTACATCCAAGCCTAATAATTTAGGTGTTTGATTGGCTGCTATGTAAATTTGATCGTGTGGTTTTGGTTATTACTCTTGATTTTCTTGGAGTCTTCGTCAGAATTAGAGGACACTAAACCATGCAGAATGAGGGCCATGCTCGGGATTTTTATGTGCCAAATTTATACTTTTACTCGACAAGCACTATCTGTCCGAATTCCCCTATAAAATAACCCGCAGATTTCTGACATTTGGCTACAATTATCCATCTTACATAGGCTGCGTACATCGCACCCCAAGAGGTGCGGCCCTTCCTCGGACCCTGCGTGTAAGCGGATGCTTTGTGCACCGGGGTGCCCTTTTCTTACATAGGGGGTATCCTTATCCCAAAGAAAGTTATAGGGTATGATTTTTTATGTTTATGATGTGATTGACCTTAATATTCCAAGGTATTGAATCGGAAAAGCATAATTCTAGAGAACAGCAAGGGGTTGGAACTTAGCTTATTTATTCTTTTTTCTTGTTCCTACTTCAACCTGAATAAACCAAGATCAATAGATTGCAGTAAGGAGCTTATGTGGTCATTACAAGAGACTAAATTTACATATAGGTTAATAGAAAATCAAGTATACTTCCTAAACATTCATCTCTGTGACCTTTATCTTGATATATTGCTTGTTAGCTGTGATGTGTATAGAGGGGGGATAGTTGAGTGACTTTAAAAACTAAAAGTTACACAGGTTTCTAGTCTTCTATTTATGTTGCAGTGGTAGTTGATTGATGCTTTCAACCTCTTTTGATCCATTTGGCTCCCAACTTCCCTGGATTGAAGTGTGGCTGTTGTTATTATCCATTTGGCTTCTTTCATTTATCAATTCGCTGAGATGGTAGACGTTTCCAAAACAATGATTGGATTTTTGCGCATTTGAAAACCCGGTTAGCTGTTGCAAAAATTACTTGAGTAGTTTCAGCTTTCACATAAAGAAAATGATACTGGCAAGCAACACTTTGATACTTCACCTTTGACTGCGTAATGAAAAGGGCTATTTCACCTTGTTCTTTGGTCTAATCAATGGTTTTGTCTGTTTAAAATTAGGTACCTATATTGACAAGAAATGTCCCTTCACTGGCAATGTTTCTATCCGAGGTCGTATCCTTGCTGGTACGTGCCACAGTGCTAAGATGAACAGAACTATCATTGTTCGACGTAATTACCTGCATTATGTCAAGAAGTATCAGAGGTAAGAGCTTGTCACTTGAAATATGGTCGCTGCTTCACTTATTCTTTGTTAGTTTTAACAAATAAGTATGTTATTTCAGATATGAGAAGAGGCACTCGAACATTCCAGCGCACATATCACCATGCTTCCGTGTGAAAGAAGGAGATCATGTTATTATTGGACAGTGCAGGTTAGGATCCATCCTATTCTGGTTTAGCTTTAGTGAACTTTCATTATTTCCTGTTATAATATCTGACGACATTTTCTGCTTCGCAGGCCTTTGTCCAAAACTGTGAGGTTCAATGTCTTGAAGGTGATTCCAGCTGGGTCTGCTGGTGGAGGAAAGAAAGCTTTCACTGGAATGTGAGATTGATGCTGCCATTTTAATTGTTACTTCTAGGGTATGAGCAGGAATGATGTCGAGACTTTTCTATATTTACTGAATTGCTGTCTTCGTTAATTTTCCTTTGAGCTTTTCAATTGTGAAACTTGTTACTAGCAAGTTTTTTTTCTCCTACTATAAGCCTACTGTGTACCAATGTCCAAGAGTTTTGGTGTTTGAGTTAGCATAGCTTTTCTAGTTTACTATCAGTTGAGTTACTAATTACCGGGCCCTAGCAGTTTAGCTCTATGTTTTGAGCCTAGTCTGCTGAAAGAAGAGATTAGTCTATTGGTACATTAATAGAAAAGATTGACTTCGATTTTCTGTCCCTTCTGAACCATCAAGCTTGAGCTAGGTAGAAAAGAGGACCATCCAAAAACTTTATGTAATATCATCGGATTCTCAGTTTTATTAAATTAGAGTACAAGTGATGTAACGGTACATTAATGAAAAAGATTAAATTCTTTGATTTTCAGTCCCTTCTGAACCATCAAGGTTGAGCCAGGTAGAAAAGAGGACCATCCAAAAACAAACTTTAATATCATCAGGTACTCGGCTAAAAATCAGAGTACAACTGTACAAGTGATGTAATTAGTACTAGTATTAGTACTTATATATAAGCGTGGTAATTTAACCTGTAGCCATTCTTTTGGAGTTTAATTAATGTATAGCCTGTTTAAGTTTGACCCATAGCCACTTATTTAGATTTTAATTAACGAATTACCTGTGTTTGCCACATATTTGATAATACCAATGTTAAAAATGCAGACACTTCTTAAAAGTAGCCAGTAGTGGTAGTAGTAGTTTTGCAACAAAAATATATATTCTTTGCTTGACTCTGACCTAAAATCAAAAAAAAATGGATAAATAGTAGTAGAAAATAATTTTTCTAAATTGGGACAATCAGCGACAACATACCCAGTATTATTCCACAAGTGAAGCCTCCGGAGGGTGAGAGGTACGCAGACCTTTCCCCCACTAAGGTGGAGAGACATAAACTGGACAATCGAGTACATAAAAAAACGGTGAAATTCTTGATTAGCCAATTCTTTAATGTACGTATCTAGACTTTAACCAATGATTATTTATCCTAAAAAACTTTACTTTAGGATATAGTGTCCTGAAATTTTAAGCGGAACTAAATTTCATAATGCAACTAAAAATGTAAAGCAAAGTCATTAGAGCGATCATAGTAAATATGTATAGAATATACACTTATAATAATTCACATAATATGCATGAAAAATATAGTAATAAAATAATTATTATTTGTTTAATTGGTATAGACGTTATTCGGACAACGTAAATATTTCAAAAAAAATACTTTTACTTAAAGTGCTATTGGGCCCGTGCTGGTACGGGCGTACCGGAACTGAGAATTTGACCCGTAGCCACTTTCTTGGATCTTAACTAAGATATAGCCTGTAAAGATTTGACCCCTAGCCACTTTCTTAGATGCTAATTATCGAATAGCCTATCTTTGCAACATACTTGAGAATATCCACGTTAAAAGTGCAGATTTTTTTAAAAGTAGCCAGTATTAGTACCTGTTTTGCAAGAAAAATATAGATTCTTTGCTTGACCCGGACCTAAAAATGAAAAAACGTCCAATACTAAAATTGGATAAATTTTAGAAAACTTTTTTTTGTTAAATGGACTAAAAAAATTGCCACATAAACATGACAATCAACAACAACATACCCAATATTACCTCACAAGTAAGGTCTCAGAAGGGTGAGATATAAGCAAATTTTATCCCTCCCCTCCAAGGTGGAAAGGTTATTTTTTCAGTAGACGGTTGTTTTTGAAAACAGGTTTAAAAACTAAGATAAAATACCATGATAAAGAAAAAAAGAATACTAACATAAAAACTAAAGATAATCAAGGTAATGAAATAATATTAGCAATAGAAATGGAGAATAAATAAAAATATTACTGGGGAGTGTGAGATGGAAGCAAACATTATCCCCATCAAGTTATGTTGTTTTTGGTAGACGATTGGCTAAAGAAAATATTTTTGAAAACACGTTTGAAAAAATAAGATGAAAATACCATGATAAAGGAAAAAAACTAACATAAAAACTAAAGATAATCAAGGTAATGAAATAACATTGCAATAAAGATGGAGAATAGAATAAATATATGAGAAGATAATATATTTAGCCAAAATCAAATATGGCCCGACATTCAAATATACACATGAACTCTTGAACAAAGGCTAGCCAAAATTACCTATATTAATATGTTTACAAATATTATTTTCCTAAAATAGTGGAACTACAGTTAAAAAAAAGTTTAAATTGTGCCTATTTTTTGGGATATCAATCATCAGCCACATTCTCTTTCTCCATTAACTGTTATCACATGATTATCACCTAAAAATTACAAAATATATATCTTTTGCATATATTTTATATATATATTTTGCATACAGTTTTCGTATACATAAAATGCATATCTTTATTATATATTTCGTATATATTTTGTGTTTATATTTTTCATATTTTATTGGTATTCATTCTCCGTTAATTTTTGATATTCATTATGCACACACTTATAATTATGTAAATATCAAATTAATTCTACCACATAAGTAATACATAGAGAATACTCACACTATATCTATTAGGGAATACTCACACCACATAGTTATTATAGATATGCAAAATATATTGCACTTGTATCAACAAAATATTATATGTAGAATAATATCAATATACTATATTGCGATGTATCATAAATACGCAGAATATATTGCAATTATATCAATAAAATATTATATGTAAAAATATTTTTGTATATTAAAAAATTTTATCATAATTATGCAGAATATATAACATTTATTTCAATAAAATATTTTTATATAATTGTTGACACCCAATTTCGTCCCAAGATTTAATTAGCGGCTAAATTATTTAAATGAGAATCAATTATGAAAATAAAATTAAAATTAGAATTAGATAATTAAAATTATTTGAATTGAGTTTAAATTAATCAAATTCAATTAAAGTAAATTAACTAATTTCAAAAGAAGGCTAATTTCGTTCAAAGTCCTAGAGATTTTCCTACCCGTGCAATCCCTTTATTAAATGAATTAACCCATAGAAGAGGGCTAAAATTGTCTTCCCTTCACTTCACTGGCCTACCTTTGCAAATAATATATACATAACACTGTTTCATTCCCCATTCTCAGAAAGCCTCACCCGCGACCCATTCCCCAAATTCGACCCGTTTTCCTCTTCAACCCGCGAAACCAATCGAAATCCGACCCGCATATCATCTTCTCCGTACGATCAATGCGCTGGACGAGTGACACTATTCCAGCTGGTGTCATTGGTTTCTCTTACCAGTACAAACGGGCACAAGATCTGATCCACTCATTTTGAATCGAAGTAATCCAAGTCGTTGATCCATTTTCCTTAGAGATAAGGACGAGAGGGGCTCTGATTTGACCCTCTCACCCTTATCTCATGAGGGGAAAGATCAAAAGGGGAAGGGGTAATTTTGATTTTCTTCAACAAGGTAAACTCTAAGCTTCTACTATATATTGAGCATTTTTGGTAGGGTTTAGGGGTTCTGAATTTTTTTTTCATATAACAAAAACGGCAGCATAAAAAACGAGCATGAGAATTCTGCTCTGACTGTTAAGTAAGATATACATATATATCATTGTTTTTCCATTTTTGGGTGGAGAGTATTGTTATCGAGTTCGAGTTGTCGCGTTGTTCTTGCTCGAGTCGATTACTTCAGTTTATCGCTTTAGTTCACTGCGCGTAGAAAGGTAAATTCGAATTACTCTCTCGATTTTTTTTAACAACTGTGTATGCTTATGTCGTATGAACGTCTTTAACTGTCTAGTGTTATAATGTCATTTATTTGAAAATCCAACTACTAAGAAGCTCTATACACAGAGTTGAATATGAAACCATCTTAGAAGAAAGAAAAACTGAAACTCTAAATCTGTATGCTAAGGAGAAAATATGAGCTGCCTAAATATTATTTTGAACGCTTAAATCGACATTCAGAGATTCATAATTTAGCTTGCAACAGTCCCTCTGTTTTCTGCTGTTATTATGATGAGGCTGAAAATATGCTGTGTGTTTTAAGATGGTTTGTCTGGCTTGAATCTTGATTCCTGAAGTTGTCTATGGTGTTTAGGAGGCAGTGTAGGAGTTTGAAAGGGTGCAGGTGAGAGCTGAGTTGGGTTCTGAGGGTCTGGAGTTGTGTTAGGTGTTGTTTCCCCTGTTTTGATCAAGTTCTGGTGGTTTTAAGATAGTATCAAGTGATGCTCTGGAGTTTCAGGGTGGTTCTAGAGCAGTGTGTGAATGAAAGGAGCTTGGATGGTGATGTTGGTTCAGGAAGTTTTCAAGTGAGTTTGTTAGGCTTAGAGTTGGTTCAAAAGGGTAGTGAAGGCGTCTGTTCTCTGTTTGAAAGTTCAGGGAGTACTAGCCATGGAATCTGTTTTGAAGCTGTGTGTGGAGAGGTTCTGGGTGTTGATAGGTAGTGAGCAACAGGGGTTCCAGGGTTGCTTTGGTTTCTGGAGATCTGTGCCTGCTTAGATGATTAGGAGGGTCTGTTCTGTTTTGTGTAGGGTGTTAGGTTGTCAATTGGAGTTTATATCAGTGAGTAGAGCATGTCGTTCAGTCTAAAGGTTTGCGTGACATTTGTAGTAGCTAGCCAGAAGATCCTAGAGGGGTAGCAGCTGAGATTTTAGGTCGGTTGAATTCTGTTTGAAATTGATAGGTTAATCCTGGTATTTTGATTGATGTTGCATGCTGTATGGGTTGTCTAGGGGGCTGTTATCAGAGGTCTGTATAGATGTATTTGTTAAAACTTGAAGCTTGATGCCTGAAATGAATTCTTCTTGAGATCTGACATGAAGTTGCTTATCATTTGCTTAATGTTTCTTATGAAAACTCGCAAGAGCTTGATTGGCACTGGACATACATTGGCTTAAAAGTTCTGGATCAGTTAATAATTTAAAGTAAAAGACATGTAGGTAGTGTGCAAACTAGTTCTTCATGATGGTCTTTAAGATTTGTGAAACGAGTTTTATTGTTACATGATTGTTTCTGGTTAATCTCATTTCACATAAGCTTGTTGATATTATTGGAGGTTTGGAAATTGCAGTACACCACAAGGGTGGATTTGTTTAAGATATAACAGATAAGATTGGCTTTATAAAATGTTGCTTGTACACCTTTTGAAGTTTTGGTACAGTGAAGGCATTAATACTCTTTTGACTCATTTAGCTTGTTCATCTAACTGTTTGGTGTAATGGTCATTTGCTTACTTCCTTCTTTTACTTATATAATTCACTACTTGTTTTCTTGTTCTTGATTCTTTATATTTCGTCTAAGAAAATAGCAGTTGCCTATCTCTAATCCTTTTCTCCCTTTCTTTGCATAATACACACTTGGGACGAGTTGAATGAAACTCACAAATGGGGGTGGCGTGCATTTCGAAGTTACTTGAATCGCTCCGCATTTTTGGGATTTGATATCCCCGAAAATGTAAAACAAAAAGAAATGAATAAATGAAAAGCCTTGTGAAATACAGGGCTCGAATTGAGTTCGATATCCCGGGTTCTACTTTCTAAAACTCCTTCTCTCCCGTCCCCTTTAGAAAGCATGTTTTAGGACTTTGTAAACCGAGTTAGGACTTTGTATGATTAGAAGCCTAGTAGATTAGCCGCTTTAATTGAAATTGTTATCTTATTGTTTGTCTAAGATTGTTTATAAATTGCATATCCCGTCTCTTTGGGACTCGCCAGTTAATTTAAGATAGTAGAAACCTTTAGTTAATTATCGAGTGCAAAAGAAATAAAATTAAAATTGTACCTATTTATTCATTATTTATATTTAGTCAATTATTTATCCATTTATTAATTTATTTATTTATTCATTAATTAAATTAATTAAGTGGCATTTATTATTAATTTATTTGTTTAATTTCAATTAATCATCTATTTGCCTAATCAATTATAATTATTTATTTACTTATTTATTTATTTATTAAATTATTTAAGTGGTATATTTTTATTATTTTATTTATTCATTCTATTTATTTATTTAATTAATTAATTCTAATTAATTATTTATTTGTTTAATCAATTATATTTATTTATTTAACTAGTCCATTATTGTTCATCCCTTATCTAATTGGAATCATATAAATAGTTATTTCTCTAATTAAGTTATTTATCTATTTATTTATTTATCTAATTAGTTAATTAATCAATTATTATTCTTTATCCAATCATTTATTAATTTATTTGTTTAGCCCTTATTTACTTAATCAATCAATCAACCCTTATCTCATTATTCATTTAATTAATCTTACGTTTTGTTCAAGTATTGTCATAATCAATTTTATCTCCTTTATATTATTTATTTTATTTAAAATTTATCCCAAACCAAATTTCAAGTAAAAAATTCGTGAAAATCGCCGAATTGACCGCTTTTAGCGGATTTTCGAAAGTGCTCCCGTAATAAGGACCTTCTTTTGAATTTAATAGAACCGCTTACCTAAGAATCTCTGATTTTTAATTTAATTTCCTTTAAATAAAGAAATAAAATTGCACTCTTTTAGTTAACTTAGGTTCCTAATAATCCTTAAATTAGGTGGCGACTCCAAAGAAACCCTTTGGAGTCCCATTTTGTTGAAATACATCCCGATGCATACTTGCATGCATTTTGGGAGGGTTCAACAGCGTGGCGACTCCGCTGGGGATACACAAATGGTTCTAACTAAAAGATTTTCACGAATTTGCTTTCTTTATATATGTGTTGATTGTATGTATGTGTAGCTTAACTCTTTGTTTGTTTGCATGCGTAGAATTAATTGTTGGAAATGAATGTATTGAAGCATGTTTTTATTTGTGCATAGTCTGCATTCCGTTCATATTTCCTCCCTCATGGAGCCTGTCAATTCTCTTTCACCTCCTCGATTTCATCACGGGGCACCCGCTTGACGGGTAGTTATGCAGGAAGGGCATTGCCCTTACCTCACTTTTTGAAACTTCTTTCGTGTCACCAAAAGTTAGTTCGGGATATTGAGATTGCCTGGTTTTGTCATGGCCAGTTCTACTGCGTTGTGAGGCCAGGTCTATCCCGCGTAGGTCGAGTCAGCCTCAATCGTTAGCCCACTCTTAGATGGAGCTTTTAGGAGCATGCATGCATTTACACCTTAGTCTGGACCCGGTCCTTGATACCGCCTCCATAGTTAGGAAACCGCCCTTACGTCAACGGGTTTTTAAAAAAATCCAACGACAATATGTGCTGTGTGATGACGAATCCTCAGTCCTAACCATGTTTTGAGCAAAATCAGATTTAGAATTTTGTCTCCTATGTTGTCTTTTAGGTCAGAAAATGGAAGAATTTAGCAGAATTGAGATCATAATGCAGATTTTTGTGAACAAGGTAGAATTGTAGTCGGGGGAAAGTTAGGCAAATTTGGTTGTCTTGTGTTCTAAAGATGGTCTGGTGTAGTGAGATCTAGGAGGCGAAGCCCCTGGTATCTTTAAAAGATCAGTGGGGTCCCTCTCGTGAATGGCTTTGCGTGTGTGCAGGCCCATGTTGACTAACCAGCTGCAAATTCTTATGGAATGAAGTATGCTTGTCGCATACTAGGAGAGTGAAGCCCCTATGTCTATAACGACCAATGGGGTCCCTCCTTGAAGACTAGTGCGGTCTTGGCTATCTAGGAAACTGAGAGACTTGATTAAAGCCGAGGACTAGTGAGGAGCCCTATGAACAAGGTCTGTGAGCCTTGCAAAACCTAGGAAGCTGAGAGGCTTGTCCAAAGCCAAGGACCAGTGAGGTTTTATTTGTAAAAGGTCAATTGGAACCTTTTATGATTTGCAGTCTGGTATTGTGAAAGCAGTTGAAATTTTCACACCTGGATGTTTTAAATAATTGGGAGTTGTGATTGGAGGAGTGGATGTTTGCAAAAGCTATGGAGGATTGTTTCGGGTTTTAGGCATTTGGGTTTAGAATTTTGTACATATGTTGTGGAGAGCATGAGCTGTGTTAGAATTTCGAGTTGACACTAGCTTTTTGGAAGTTAGTTGGGATAATGGAATTGCAATGTTGAGGCGGAGAGCCGATTGTTATCAATTATTGTTACTATTTATTGCTTACTCTAAATCTGAATTGCTCAAAACTGGCATGAACTATTTTTAGTTACCACTTGTTTGCGCGTCTTAGACCCACCTCTGGCATAAAGAGGCACCTTACAGGGTAGGAAGCGTTCACATTTTTTTATTTACGCCCAATTACTTGTGGTTGCCACATGTCAAATTATCTGTCCAATATGCGATTACTTGCTAAATATGTGCTGCTTGCCCGAAATTTGTTGGCATTGATTGCGCTGTGATTGAATTTGTTCGGTGGTATGGTAAGCTTAACGTTATGTTACTTCGACCTATCTTCTGTAAAAGTTAACCGCTCTATGAAGTTGTTTATTCACCTATCATCTGAATTCATGCATACCATTATTTTAAAACGGCTTTCAAATATTATTTTGTTTATCTTAAACCCATTCTTGTCATTTTGCCAAATATTGTTTAGCGTCATATTTTAAAGTATTCGCAAGTGTGTTACTTTTGAAAATAACTTCAGAATTAAACAAGCATTTTCGCATCTGGTTTGTCTTAGCAAAATGAGTGTCTTGCTTAAAATTTTGGGTCTTTCTAGTACGGTCTCAATTTTTCCATTTTGGAATAAGTTGATCCGTCAGTTTCAGCTTTAATAAATTTTATTAAATCCGGTATGCGTTGCTAAAGGGTTAATTATTTGAACATCAAAATCAGGACCTATGGCTCGTCAAATTGCTATGATTGACTTGACTAGAAATGATGGATACCACCAAGACAAGGTTAACAAGCTTGAAGAAACTGTAGCAAGTTTGGAGAAGAGACTTGATAGCCTTACTGAATTGGTTGTCACGCTCATGGATGCTCGCAACCCAGTGCGAAATGTGTCAAGCCCAGGACCAAGTGCTCCTGTTGCACCTCCCAAGTAGCTCCAGCATTTGAGTGTGATGCTCAGCATTTCCCTAATTTGCATGCATTCCTGTTGGAGAAGGAATTTGGTGGCTTCTCATAAAAAACAAGCAATGAGAAAAGCAACGGGGAAGGGCTTCCCAATGCTAAAGAGAACAATGGCACAATGGCGGATGGGAAGGCTCTACCATTTCAAGCAGGCTTAGGTGGAGTAGAAAAGGAAAATGTGTTTCTTGACCTGGTTTATCCACCAGTGTATGATGGGACAGGAAATCCTCATGATCATTTGAAAGCATTCACTGATTGGTGGCAATATTTGGAAAAAGCAATGGAATCAAGTTGAGGTTATTTGTTAAGACGCTCGCGGAGCCGGCTTTAACATGGTTTGCAATACAGGATCTTGGAAAGCGATTCACATGGGATGACTTAGCTCGTAACTTTGTCAAGCAGTACGAACTCCCAAACCTGACCTTTGCAAGAAGCAATCCACTGAAAAGAAAATCTGTAGAACTTCAAGAAGAGTCGTTTGCAATAATTTCTGACAAGAGAAAGTGTGAATTGGTTGAGGCACAGTCCAAAGACAAAGGAAAAGTTGTCATGTCAAAACCTTTGCCAGTCATAGCAGGGGTACCTAGTGTTAATGCACAAGTAATTGTCAATCCAAGTTCACAGTCAAACCGCGCCAAAAGATCTGTTTTCGCATACACACGGCTCCCAGAATCTTACACAAGATTGTTTGAGAGGCTCAAGGGATTCAATTTGGTACATCCTATAGAATCAAAGCCGTATTGGTCACATAAGCCTGATAATTTGGGAAAATTTTATGCTTACCATTCAGGGATGCAGGGGCATATTATTGAAGAATGCACTTTATTTAAGCAGAAAGTTGAAACCTTGATTAACTCTGGCCAGGTCAAAATTCTACCTACAAATGGCACTGGCGAACCTTTTGTCGCAATCTTCCCATATGCAAAGGGAGGTCCTTCGAAGAAGGGCATTTAGGCACCCATTAAGTTCCAGAAAAGCAGTAGAGTGGCAGAAGCAGAAGTTAGTTTATTTGTAGTATTAGGAAGTAACTATTGTATTTTCCTTTTGTTAGTTTTGTTAAAAGAAAAGAAAGAATATCAAATTATGAATGTTTGAATCTATTTCTATGTAAGCAAACTACTGTAACCGGTTTCCCAAGGCGGGAAGCGTAGGCAACTCATATCGAGTTTCGGTTACACCAGCATTTGAAAATTCTCTTTTGTGTAAGCAGAACTACGCACGGTCTGATTCCCAATGAGGGATACGTAGGCTCCTCCATCGGGCTCGACCCTTTAGTATTTAAATTTTAATTTTTCCAAAGATAGAAACTGGGGCAAATTTTGCAAAGCAAGTAGAAGACGTGGGAGATTGCAACTGGGGCAGCTTTTGCAAAACCATTTAAAGTGTTGAAAGTCATAACTGGGGCAGTTTTTTGCAAAATAAGTTGAAATGTTGAAGTCATAACTGGGGCAGAGTTTTGCAAAAAGCAAGTTGAAGACATTGTGTTGGTTTGTTCGTTATTAGAAGCAGTTTTCAAGGATTAGTGCAGACTGTCATTTTGCAAGGAAGAATCGATAGTCGAGCAAAGCATTGATGTTCAAAATAAGCCGACCATTTTAGCAATTTGTGTCAAAATGGTCTAGCACGCATACTAATTTAGTAAAAACTTTCAAAGTTGTTTTTCTCAATTCGAGTCTTGAAAAATCAAATTTTGTTGATCATTGAGTTTCGAACTCTTAAATATTTTACTCATGTGTTGAGTCGGGATTTTGGTCCCATCCATTCAGCCTAATGGCCTATTTTACATTTGAAATTTTATGCATGCATTATCATTTTACGTATTAACTTGCTTTTGTTCAATGTGTAGAATTCATTTGTTAAAGGCTGGCTAGCATTGAACACTGAAATGGCTGAGAATCTGCATTAAGGACAAAACAACATGGCAAAGCAGCTTTGGCCAACCAGTTCTGGTATGGGTATCTTGCAAGCGCAGAATGATGATATTGAAGAACATGTGGTCCAAAGGAATAGGATTGTCAACTTTGTCAATACTAGCAAACCTTTGCCAAATACAAGCTTTACCTCTAATCCACCTTACTTAACTATGCCTAATTACCAAATGCCTATACATACTATATATCCACAAATCCCACAAGAATATCTTACCAACCCAAATGCTTGGCCAGCTGCAACTTTATACCAACCACCTTTTATCACTATACCTGTTGTGGAGAGTCAATCAAATCAATTGATAGTGCGTTCACCAGAATTGCCTAAGAAAGAAGTTGAGACAACTTATCCTCACCATGTGGATGAACAGATTTTGAAAAAGATCATAGGAAAAGAATTGCGCTCTAGGAACATTCAGAGTTTATGTTATGAAGACTTGTGCATTCATCCGAATATTGAGCTTCCACGTGGGTACAACATACCAAAACTCAACACTTTCGATGGAAAGGGAAATCCCTACATTCATTTGAAAGATTATTGCGGCAGATTGATCGGAATTGGGAAGAATGAAGCTTTGCTAATGAGACTATTTAGTCAGAGTTTATCAGGAATGGCACTTGCATGGTATACTAAACAGGATTTTACCAAATGGCACACATGGGAAGACATGGGTCGAGACTTTGTGGAACAATACAAGTTCAACATAGTAAGAGATCCTTTCTAATTGATATGCGCAAAATCAAGAAGATGCCGCATGAGTCTGTTGCAGAATTTGCTGTGAGATGGAGGCTAGAGGCTTCTAAGATGCATCCTCCATTGCCTGAAGATGAGCTGATAGCAACTTTCATTCACCTTCAAGAAGGCATATTTTACGAAAAGCTACTTTTTGCCAATTTAAAGGATTTTCCCAGTTTAATTCGGTATGCAAAGATTTTGGAAGAAAAATTTCAAATCGGAAGGTTAATTGACTATGACACTACAATGCCAGTTTTCAATTGTTCTGATGCACCTGAAAATATTCAAGACTCTCAGCCTTCGCAAGTGCACTACAATCATGATATGCAAAAGTCAAGTCGCCAGCATCGATCTTATCAGGCACCATCTGGTCATCAAAGCATGAAGAAGTTTAGACCTCGTACATTCACTCCTCTAGAAGAGTCTGTGAGTAGCATATTTGAAAAATTGCAAGCTGAAGGACTTTTGCAACCAAGGAAAGGAACAATTCCCAAGCACTTGCCTCCACATTTTGATCCATTAAAGCATTGTGCTTATCATTCAAATATCCAAGGTCATGATACTGAAGAATGCAGTGGCTTGAGATACAAAATTTAAAGCTTTATTGATAATGGCAAAATAATAGTGCAAGAAGATCCATTAAGTGGTTATTGCAGCATTCCTCCCGCAGGCACAATTTTTGTTAAAGGCGAGGAATCAGCCCCAAGATATTCAAAGAAGAAGCGGTTTGCAAGCTAAGAAGACTGCAAAGACCGTATTTTGCAGCTTGAAATGACATTTCATTGCCCAACTATCTTATGTTTTAACTACTCTGTTGCAATTTTATTCATCCTGGTTGTAATGAACTACGTTATGTTTTGCTACCCTTATTGGGCTTAGTCCCAAAATCAATGAAATTTCGTTTATTCCCAAATAACCCAAATCAAAGCAGTTATAGATGGTTTATCTTGTGCAAAGAGAAGAGTTTCAAGAATGTCAGATTTTTCGCAACAACAACACATTTGATCGCCATGCAAGCAAAATGCAGATTCGAACCAAATTAGGTGTTCAATCAAGTCAACCGTTATTTGATAAAAAACTAACAATTATTCTTTGATTAAACAGGGGCAAATTTTGCATTTACCGCAAAGTTCAGCATCAAGGTGGAAGAAGCAATGCAAAGTGTCGCAACTTCCCAGAAATTTTATAGTACTTACAAGTTTTCTTTGAATGCAGAAATCTCAAGCAGCGAAACGACAAGAACTCGCAACTATTAGTTCCTTGAAGAATATTTGCCTTATCGCATATGCAGAACAACTCTATTTTAGCTTTTGATCGATTATCGCATCACCAGCACAGGCCAGGCGATTTCAGATTTTACAAGATACAGGGTTTATCCACCCACAAATAGGATATCTTGGGTTCTTCCACCCACAAATAGGATATCTGGGTCCTTCCACCCATAAATAGGATATCTGGGTCCTTCCACCCACAAATAGGATATTTGGGTTCTTCCACCCACAAATAGGATATCTGGGTCCTTCCACCCACAAATAGGATATCTGGGTCCTTCCACCCACAAATAGGATATCTGGGGTTCTTCCACCCACAAATAGGATATCTGGGTCCTTCCACCCACAAATAGGATATGCAGATTTCTTTCAAGTAGATGATAGTCTAAGACAAGTCGGCTGAAACACCGCTTCCGGAGTGTTTCGCGACGTCGGTTGTCTTGCAACATTGGCATGATTATATTTGAAGTACCTGATTCGACTTGAGACATTATGTCTCGTTTAGTCAGCTTATCGTATGAAAGCCTTGCATTTTACAATTCATTTTCGCTTTACTTATTGTCTTACTTTACTGTTTCAGAATAATGATCAGCCTAGAGGTTCTCCGGGCGGAGCATCTCGTCAGTTGGTCGAAGGAAGAACTTGTTGATAGCATCACAACCAGCATTTACAATTTATATTATCATTTTATTTACTTCCTTATTCCAAATTATCAAAGTTTATTAGCAGTTGCTCGCTTACCGTTTGTTAAGTCTTTACAGAATTTTAGCGGCATCACAGCAGCATTTGGAGCATAACGTGGAACTTTTTCTTAGCAGTGAACTGGGGCAATCGTTGATATGAGCTAGACTCGTCAACGAGGATCTGAAGAATCGCACTCGAACAAGTAAGTTTTACCTAATCTTTCATTTCAGATTAGGCGTCAGTTTGAATTCTTTCCTATTCGTGCGTCCTTTCTTTTGTCAATCGTGCGAGTCTTCGTTTCTAAGTGTCGTCGAACTACATATGGCCTGATTCTCCTTTAGCCCGAGATATGTAGGAAACTCAGAAACCGGAGTTCGGCCATACCCATAAGCCTCGCCTTTTGGTCCATGGAATCAGAAGTCCTTGGCTTTATCGCGAAAAAATTGGATTTATGTCAACTTCATTACCCTGAAAACTCTTTCATCCTTTTCCGGATAAAGAGGGGCAGCTGTTGACACCCAATTTCGTCCCAAGATTTAATTAGCGGCTAAATTATTTAAATGAGAATCAATTATGAAAATAAAATTAAAATTAGAATTAGATAATTAAAATTATTTGAATTGAGTTTAAATTAATCAAATTCAATTAAAGTAAATTAACTAATTTCAAAAGAAGGCTAATTTCGTTCAAAGTCCTAGAGATTTTCCTACCCGTGCAATCCCTTTATTAAATGAATTAACCCATAGAAGAGGGCTAAAATTGTCTTCCCTTCACTTCACTGGCCTACCTTTGCAAATAATATATACATAACACTGTTTCATTCCCCATTCTCAGAAAGCCTCACCCGCGACCCATTCCCCAAATTCGACCCGTTTTCCTCTTCAACCCGCGAAACCAATCGAAATCCGACCCGCATATCATCTTCTCCGTACGATCAATGCGCTGGACGAGTGACACTATTCCAGCTGGTGTCATTGGTTTCTCTTACCAGTACAAACGGGCACAAGATCTGATCCACTCATTTTGAATCGAAGTAATCCAAGTCGTTGATCCATTTTCCTTAGAGATAAGGACGAGAGGGGCTCTGATTTGACCCTCTCACCCTTATCTCATGAGGGGAAAGATCAAAAGGGGAAGGGGTAATTTTGATTTTCTTCAACAAGGTAAACTCTAAGCTTCTACTATATATTGAGCATTTTTGGTAGGGTTTAGGGGTTCTGATTTTTTTTTTCATATAACAAAAACGGCAGCATAAAAAACGAGCATGAGAATTCTGCTCTGACTGTTAAGTAAGATATACATATATATCATTGTTTTTCCATTTTTGGGTGGAGAGTATTGTTATCGAGTTCGAGTTGTCGCGTTGTTCTTGCTCGAGTCGATTACTTCAGTTTATCGCTTTAGTTCACTGCGCGTAGAAAGGTAAATTCGAATTACTCTCTCGATTTTTTTTAACAACTGTGTATGCTTATGTCGTATGAACGTCTTTAACTGTCTAGTGTTATAATGTCATTTATTTGAAAATCCAACTACTAAGAAGCTCTATACACAGAGTTGAATATGAAACCATCTTAGAAGAAAGAAAAACTGAAACTCTAAATCTGTATGCTAAGGAGAAAATATGAGCTGCCTAAATATTATTTTGAACGCTTAAATCGACATTCAGAGATTCATAATTTAGCTTGCAACAGTCCCTCTGTTTTCTGCTGTTATTATGATGAGGCTGAAAATATGCTGTGTGTTTTAAGATGGTTTGTCTGGCTTGAATCTTGATTCCTGAAGTTGTCTATGGTGTTTAGGAGGCAGTGTAGGAGTTTGAAAGGGTGCAGGTGAGAGCTGAGTTGGGTTCTGAGGGTCTGGAGTTGTGTTAGGTGTTGTTTCCCCTGTTTTGATCAAGTTCTGGTGGTTTTAAGATAGTATCAAGTGATGCTCTGGAGTTTCAGGGTGGTTCTAGAGCAGTGTGTGAATGAAAGGAGCTTGGATGGTGATGTTGGTTCAGGAAGTTTTCAAGTGAGTTTGTTAGGCTTAGAGTTGGTTCAAAAGGGTAGTGAAGGCGTCTGTTCTCTGTTTGAAAGTTCAGGGAGTACTAGCCATGGAATCTGTTTTGAAGCTGTGTGTGGAGAGGTTCTGGGTGTTGATAGGTAGTGAGCAACAGGGGTTCCAGGGTTGCTTTGGTTTCTGGAGATCTGTGCCTGCTTAGATGATTAGGAGGGTCTGTTCTGTTTTGTGTAGGGTGTTAGGTTGTCAATTGGAGTTTATATCAGTGAGTAGAGCATGTCGTTCAGTCTAAAGGTTTGCGTGACATTTGTAGTAGCTAGCCAGAAGATCCTAGAGGGGTAGCAGCTGAGATTTTAGGTCGGTTGAATTCTGTTTGAAATTGATAGGTTAATCCTGGTATTTTGATTGATGTTGCATGCTGTATGGGTTGTCTAGGGGGCTGTTATCAGAGGTCTGTATAGATGTATTTGTTAAAACTTGAAGCTTGATGCCTGAAATGAATTCTTCTTGAGATCTGACATGAAGTTGCTTATCATTTGCTTAATGTTTCTTATGAAAACTCGCAAGAGCTTGATTGGCACTGGACATACATTGGCTTAAAAGTTCTGGATCAGTTAATAATTTAAAGTAAAAGACATGTAGGTAGTGTGCAAACTAGTTCTTCATGATGGTCTTTAAGATTTGTGAAACGAGTTTTATTGTTACATGATTGTTTCTGGTTAATCTCATTTCACATAAGCTTGTTGATATTATTGGAGGTTTGGAAATTGCAGTACACCACAAGGGTGGATTTGTTTAAGATATAACAGATAAGATTGGCTTTATAAAATGTTGCTTGTACACCTTTTGAAGTTTTGGTACAGTGAAGGCATTAATACTCTTTTGACTCATTTAGCTTGTTCATCTAACTGTTTGGTGTAATGGTCATTTGCTTACTTCCTTCTTTTACTTATATAATTCACTACTTGTTTTCTTGTTCTTGATTCTTTATATTTCGTCTAAGAAAATAGCAGTTGCCTATCTCTAATCCTTTTCTCCCTTTCTTTGCATAATACACACTTGGGACGAGTTGAATGAAACTCACAAATGGGGGTGGCGTGCATTTCGAAGTTACTTGAATCGCTCCGCATTTTCGGGATTTGATATCCCCGAAAATGTAAAACAAAAAGAAATGAATAAATGAAAAGCCTTGTGAAATACAGGGCTCGAATTGAGTTCGATATCCCGGGTTCTACTTTCTAAAACTCCTTCTCTCCCGTCCCCTTTAGAAAGCATGTTTTAGGACTTTGTAAACCGAGTTAGGACTTTGTATGATTAGAAGCCTAGTAGATTAGCCGCTTTAATTGAAATTGTTATCTTATTGTTTGTCTAAGATTGTTTATAAATTGCATATCCCGTCTCTTTGGGACTCGCCAGTTAATTTAAGATAGTAGAAACCTTTAGTTAATTATCGAGTGCAAAAGAAATAAAATTAAAATTGTACCTATTTATTCATTATTTATATTTAGTCAATTATTTATCCATTTATTAATTTATTTATTATATTTTTATTATTTTATTTATTCATTCTATTTATTTATTTAATTAATTAATTCTAATTAATTATTTATTTGTTTAATCAATTATATTTATTTATTTAACTAGTCCATTATTGTTCATCCCTTATCTAATTGGAATCATATAAATAGTTATTTCTCTAATTAAGTTATTTATCTATTTATTTATTTATCTATAGTTAATTAATCAATTATTATTCTTTATCCAATCATTTATTAATTTATTTGTTTAGCCCTTATTTACTTAATCAATCAATCAACCCTTATCTCATTATTCATTTAATTAATCTTAAGTTTTGTTCAAGTATTGTCATAATCAATTTTATCTCCTTTATATTATTTATTTTATTTAAAATTTATCCCAAACCAAATTTCAAGTAAAAAATTCGTGAAAATCGCCGAATTGACCGCTTTTAGCGGATTTTCGAAAGTGCTCCCGTAATAAGGACCTTCTTTTGAATTTAATAGAACCGCTTACCTAAGAATCTCTGATTTTTAATTTAATTTCCTTTAAATAAAGAAATAAAATTGCACTCTTTTAGTTAACTTAGGTTCCTAATAATACTTAAATTAGGTGGCGACTCCAAAGAAACCCTTTGGAGTCCCATTTTGTTGAAATACATCCCGATGCATACTTGCATGCATTTTGGGAGGGTTCAACATTTATTTCAATAAAATATTTTTATATTATAATATCATTATATTATATTTTAAAGCAATGAATATGTAATACGTAATTAATAAAATATGCAGAAGTATACCTTGGGATGAACATTTTATCATGCAATGCTAATTTAGATTTTGGCCCAATATTTTCTCACTTAATTGAATGATGTTTTAGTTAGATTTATTTCTATCAGCGTAAGAAAAGATTAAATGCTTTAATAAATATCTTTAATTAGTGAGATAAGATCACATCTAAATATAATTGATATTGATTTATTCTACTCCCCCCAAAAATAGGCATAAAATAGGGAAAGTGTTCAGTAAAAAAGAATGTCTATAAAAAATAAATGACATATTGTTAAATGTCTATAAATCATAATAAAGAAAAAATATGTCTATTTTTTGTAAAGTACTCTTCTAAATGTTCATGCCACATAATTTTATCTAAAAAGATTATAGGAGTATATAAGAATAATACTAACACTAATTTAACGGAAAGCGCTTGACTATTTTCTAACAATTTACCCTAATTTTCGACATACACATTTCTATCTAGGATCAAACAAATATAATCATCATCTACGAAAATTTTTATCGCCCCATATTGGGCACCACCCCACCTAGTGGTAATAGAAGCTAGGTAAAAGTAAGACGTATATTTATCTTAACTTTTAAGTCAGTTCACCCTTCGAATGGAAAACCACTGGTCGATTGTTTGGTGGGGCTAAAAACAAAGGATATCTCATAAATTTGAGATTATACTTATTTCGGGATTATAATCTGGGATTATACTTATTCCGTGATTATAATCTCGGGATTAATAATTCTATCTGTTTTATGGGGATAAAATAGTACCATGATTTTAGTATAAAATCTATCATGCATTGGCTAGTACCACTAACCAAATATGAGACAATTCTTTGAATGTGCAGGTAGTTTTATTAAATCTTTGATTTATCTCTCCATTTAATTCATTTGATGTCTACTTTATACCAAATAAAAATGAAAGAGATATAGCATATACACAATGGCAAGATAAGAATTTTAGAAGTTCTTTGTCTCGGTCCCCAATTCGGATAACAATTATATGTAGAATTAATCAATCCATAATAAGTCATTGATTTACAAATATTTAATACTTGATACCATGTTAGGTGTTTTACTTGACATGAGAGTTACAACCAGTGCATGGGGCTTATGCCTCATCCCATGTCAAGTAAATGCCTCAGCATCTGTAATTTTTAAAATACTTTTAGCAACAAGACTATAGTAGGCGATTGAAGGTAAGGTTGGAAACGTTTTCTATGATTAAATTATGTTAATAATTGCTAGCAGGTAAACACAAAGCCTTCTTAGCTCAGTGGTAGAGCGCGTGGCTTTTAACCACGTGGTCGTGGGTTCGATCCCCACAGACGGCGAATTAAATTTTTCTTAAAAAGATCATTAATTCAACAAATCTCTCTTGAAAATATAATTACTTTTTTCATTAATGATTTTTTGATAACTTAAACATTATGGTCTGTTGACCGAACTATATACACGGTAGAGTTCAACTACATAAACCAATAAATTCAAATAATAATCAAATGTATAATTTAATTCCTTAAATTAAGTTTGCTTAAAATTATAATGGTCATCAATATAATTTTTTCTATCAGTAAGTTTGACATGATAAATTTATAGTAAGTTGGATGTAACACCTCCAATATATTTCTTCTAATAATTTTTCAACTCTCTAAAAATATTTAATAACTTTAATACGAAGAACATATGCTCAAAAGAAAAAATAGCCTAGAAACTACTTAAACTATAACTAGTACAGTACCCGCGCCATATCTAAAAAAACTAATTATATCAAATTTCATATATTAAAGTAGCAAAGATATAAAACTTTCATTATTGTGCCTTGTAACCAACTAACTACTCATATATATTAGTAATAAAAGCTTGAACCAATAAATTAGAAGGAAAAAGCGTAAGAATAAACTGAAGCATAAGGTAGTATTTTACCCGCACAATAGTAATTAAATCAAATTATCATGTGATTTGTTTAACTGCATATATCATATCGTTACAGAATATCAACTGTCATGTTGTTGCTAGTACAATGCATCAAATAACACAATCTTTATAAAATTTAATGAAATAAATCATATAGTTATGAAATAACTTTTCTGTTTAAAATGAAAGATATAATAAGTATTTTGTTTCTCATTTCTACTTATTAGATTTATCACCTACTACGATTTAGTATATTTGTGATGCTAATATGTCTTTTTCTTTGTCTGTCCCCTACTTAAATAACTTTATCCACGATTCTCCTTTACTAATATAACATAAATATGTTGTTCTTATTCTTGGTAAATTTTCAAACTTTTATACTGTTATTCACATTTCCTCAATTGTATAAGTTTATCAATAATATTTTTGTGAATTATTTTGTCATGATTTTAGTTTTATAATTAACTCAATGTATAAGTACCTTCGCGTTATGTCTATACCCTCTTGGTACATTTTTTATTACATTTGACTCGCTTTCTTTTCTGATAAGTAAAGATAACATAAGAATATTTTATATCCAAAATTATGTTTTACCTCAACAATTAGCAAGGGAAGATATTACTACTTGCACTCCCAACAACAATAAAAATATATAATAATCATATGGAAACAAAATGTTGCAAGAATAAATATAAACACAAGTATTGAGGGAAGAAAATATATTTTTTCTGCTTTCTTTTTCTTCAACACAACTGATACAAGAGAACAATTAATTTCCGGGTTTTTAAAATTATTTATTTATCCTTAGGAGAAGAATCACTCTTTTCATGTTCTTCCACGAGAACTGGCCCTATATTCTTTAGTCTAATTAAACATGACCGAACAATATTTATAGCATAAGCTTAACTTTTCAAATATGACCGGCGTATGCATAAGATAAAAGTTTAAACATACAAAGAAACAAAAAGGAGAGAGAAGAATAAAGCAAAATATAATGCAGAGGAACGGGTTGTCACATAATACAAACTCAATTCCTTTTTTAAAAAATAAAAAAATTTTACTCCAATAAAGAATTCCAAAATTTTTTAAAGCTCCAACAACTTAATAATTCAATCAACTTACTCCAATTCAATAGGTTCAAGAGAAAATCGTAATGAGGTATTGGGCCTAAAAAAAGAAAAAGAAGACGACTGAGTCAATTACCAGTTCACTATTTCAAGATAATTGAATGTGTGTGAGTAAAAATACCTCAAAAATGTTTTCTATGGATGATCATTCACTTGTATATTCTCTCTTTTCGTACTTTTCAAAGTTGTATTTCACACCTGCAAAAACTTTTATAAGGGAATTCACACACTTCTCATTGATTGTTGTCATTACTCAAAATTCATTGTAGTAACCAATTCGCTTACCCATGGACAGGTCATATCAAAGATAATTTTTATTTCCTTTTCCACTCCAAACCACCATTCCATCAAGCATGGGCCTCCAAAGCCAGATAAATCACAATGTCACCCTTATTAACAATATCAAAGTATGTTTTCCCTTCCTCAACTGCAAAACTTGATCAGATTGATATTATATGGAATGAGAATGAAGAAATTTAACAGTGATGCTACACAAATATCAGTTGAGAGAAACAACACTAAGAGCATCAATCATAAATGCTCACCAGACTATTTTTTAAACAATTAAAATATCTGATGGATAATTTCATTGTCAAATCCTTTGTATATTGAAATCGTCAAATTTGAAGCTGTCAAAGAACAAAAGGGACACCAGAAATAAAGCCAGTCCATAGTTGTATGAATGATGTATGGACATATAACTATGAAGAAAAAGAAAAAGAAAAAAAAAGCAAATCGTAAACCTTATCTTTCTAAAGTACTCTTTATAGATGTAGGAGTCGTGTTTCTTTAAAAAAATACTTCTTCCAAAACAAATAGAAAACCCTTTATTAAAAGTTTAACATTGAAATGGGATTTCGTATATCTTGTCACAAATTAATACATCAAAGTAAATAATTATAATCTTATCATATAAGACTCCGTGATAGGAAAAATAATTTTAAACCAACTCATTAGAAGTTCAAAAAGGTTTATTCAAAACTGCTTATTAAAAAATAAGGATACAAAAATCAGAATATTTTCGGCGCGAATAATTCAAACTGGTTTTTAAAACAATAAGGATAAAAAAAAAATCAAACTTACCGTGAAATTTTCGGCTTTGAGTTAACCGCTCATTTTTTATGTATTTTCAAATGCAAAAGTTAATATTCAGATTAAAAAAAAAATTTGAAAAGAAAAAATTAAGTACCTCATTCAACATACTATGTAGCTACACGCACGTTGAACTAATCAGTAGATAACTCAGAGTAAAATTAAATATAAAAATTTAACGAAGAAGAGGCAGCTCCTAGCATCAAGTTTTAAATAATTAGCACCAACAACATTCAAGTAATGACTTTTATCTATGCTGTGAGTTCACCTAATTGATTAATCGTAGTTTCATATAAATATTAATCATAATCAGTTCTTCTCAAATCTAACTTTTCAAAAATTACTTGATAATGATAGATATCATCTACAAAAGCCAACTTGCTATTAAGAAACTTATTGTAAGGAAGGCTACTCAAGTGATAATGACTTACCCACCTGGACTTCTTTTTTGTTATATTATCTTCTGTTAGCATTCTCATTGTCATGAGTGCTCGTGCAGTCGATTTATTGTTTGAGTCCTAAAAGCCAAAAGTACTGAGAAAGAAGGATGGAGGATGATAATCAATTTATTGGTAGACAAAATTTACTCCCAAAATAGGCACCTTATACCCAATCACTAAACCAAAACTCAAAGCTATAGGATCATTTGCCAGCAAGAAAGATAAGTATGTGAAATTTAACAACCTCATTACTTGAACTAACTCCAAATTTTACTATACAAAACTAACTCAATCTCTACAACTCCAAAATTTTATACATAACTAACTCAAATTTAAAATCGCCAACTGGTTAGGATGTTAATTTGTATAAATACAAATTCTAACAGAGTAAAAAGAGGTAGCCGAAAAGTACCTATATCATGTATCACATACTTCCTTGTCGTTATTGTATGCATAACAAATTTACAACTACGGTCTCATGCTCATAATTTCCTTGACCACTCATATTCCACTCTGCAAAGTTTCATTATCAATCCTGAAAAACAAATGAATTAAGCCAAAATAAAAAGATTGAAATACATTGAATTATGTAAAAATAATGCAGATAACATGAAAAATAATTTAACAATGAGAGAAGATAATCAAAGATTAGTAAAAAAGATCGATATAATTTCATAATCAAAACTTACATGTTTATAAAGATTGTTTAATCTAGATCTGATTTTAAGCCAATTAACAATTAAATTTGTATTTGCGGAGTCACGATCAATAGTTTAGATTAAGAGTTTAAATGATGAATAGTGTTAATTACTAAAGTAGCAATATATTCGTAATTTCCAACGATGATAAATAATAATACGGAAATGAGATATAAACGAAAACAAATCAGGTTAAAGCGTTAGTGAAAAGTAGACATAGGTAACCGTGTTGGATCGCTTAATCCCGGTGAGAGTTCCTCGTTATTGATCGCACTTAGAAGACTAGAGAACCAAATACTGAACGAATATAAGCAAATAGCAGTGTTTGAATAAAAGTAAAAGAGTATTCTTATTGACTGTAGTAGACAAGAAGTTCAGTTTTGTTATGTTACAATGGCTTAGAACGAATGCTACTTATAGGTCTGATAGGCGTCCGTTGAGTTTTGTAACCGCTGGGCACGTATCCGTTGGATACGTAACTGCGGGGTCGTCATTACTGCCTTTATGACCATTCATTGAGTGATCGCACATAATCAGGTTAATAACTGCTCATTCAGATCGTGTTGACTGACGAGGCGTTACGCAGCTCCTTTGAGTCTGTTCGTGGCAACCGTCTGGCTAGTCGTCTGTCCGCTAGATATCCGCCCGGCGGAACTTTTGCCCATGCCACGTGGAGGACACGTGTCACCTTTTAGGTGATGTCAGCTTTTATCCAATACAGATAGTCCCCGTACTTCTCGAGCAAAGTATCTGTTCGAGGAGTGGATGTGAACTTTGGCGGGAATTTCCACTTTGCAAAATCCAATCTTTGTATGACGAAGCTAAGTGACGTTCACATATTATCAGCTACGTGACAAATCCCTATGACGTGCGCATTAAATGCGCAGTAAAAAGTAACTGCAGCTGCCACGTCTGCGCGCCTGTAGTTTGCTTTGAAATGACCACTGTACGTCTCAAGGTAAAAATAATGATTTTAATCGCCTCAATCACGTGCACTCGTCGATTGCTGATCACGAGGTGACCGCTGCACTTCAAGGTAATGATGGCATTTCAAAAGTTGGTGAAACCTACTTCTTCTTTTGACGGTTGGATCTGATCGCGGTCTCTTGGATAGTCTCCACGTGTTTCGTGGGAACTTGATGGGCCGGATTTTTGCTCTTATAAATAGGAGTTTGTTAGTAAGAAACCTTTTTACTTGCTTCCAGTTTCCTCCTGCTAAAACTTGAGAATTCCTTGAACTCCTTTCAACTTTTCTTTCGAACTTCTTCTTCTAGAACTATGTCTTCAAGAGCTAGGAAGACCAAAATTTGGACACGGATGGTAGTTATTCGGCAGCCACCCCCAGGCCTAGGGCTGCTCAGGCCACTACTGCGGAGGTCATCCCTAAGAAGTGTGGTGAACTGGAAAAGGATTGCAACATTAAAGCTTCCAGTAACCATGGGGATATATGCAACTGGCCGGCGTATAGATTTAAGTCTGGGATCTCATCGGAACTAATCCCACGAGTCAGAATGGATTGACACTGGGACGATAGTGTTCCCCTTTTGCCGGTCTATAAAGAGGAGAATATTACTTCACATAGGGATGGGTGGACAGCTATGTGCACCTACCCTTTTACAGTGGGATGTAAACTGCCCCTGCATCCTGTGCTTGAGAGGTTCTGCAGGGAATATTTACTCTGCCCGGGGCAACTGTGCCCCAGTGTATATAGAATAGTTACTCTTGGATTGGTTTGCGGCAGAAACTGACCAAGTTTTTGGATATGAACATTTTATTTCTTTGTATAGTATACAAATTTTTAAAGACGGTTTTGTAAATGCCAGGATGCGCGGGAGCAAGGGCTTGGTGCGCAGCTCTGAGGACACAAGTGACCGGGGTTGGTTACACCGGTATGTGTTCGTGCGTAACACGGCCTTGACTTTCAATTCTTAGGCCTATCTTCCCGAAGTTTGTCACAAGAAGCGTAAATCCCCGAGTTTTGTTTTTTAAATTTTTTGTGCTCCCTCTTCTCTTTTTATTTACTTACCCCCTTTGATTCCTTTTTGTAGCGGCCAAGCAACCCTATGACGGGCTCATATCTGTTGATGAGCTGACGGCGTAGGTCGAGGTGATTTTGAAGGAGTTTTCTCCTGAGAGGAGGGAATGGGCGTACTTTGTTGCGCAGAAGAATTTGACCGTGAAGACTCACGGTGAGAATTTTTCTGCTGTTGTAACTATTCCTTTCCTTTGTATTTTCTTCGTGTCTGACTGTTCTGCCTTTTGCAGGTCTGGGTACTCAGGGGGATTTTTTCCCTGCTCCTCCTTCTCTGGTCGCGCCTCCTGAATCTAATGATGGCCCTGATGCCGATGTTGTATCTATACTGGCTTCAGCAGAGGCACTGCGCGGCAGGGAAGGTGGCGAGGAGCTCTTGTCTAGCGGCCTTGGTTTTCTGAAGAGGAAGAAGAAGAGCCAAGGTGAGGGCGGAGCACGGAAAAAGTCTGCACGTAAGACTTCCGTTGCTGTCGGGCAAACCTCCACTGCTGGGGGTGAGTCCTCGCCCAAAGCCAATGTACCAGAGTCTGCAGAGGAGAATATTACTACTGCCACCGAAGTCCCCGAGTCTCCGCGGGGAGAAGGTTTAGACAGGGTGGTGATTGAGGTTTCAGATACTGAGACTGAAACTAATGAACCCCTTGTGCGAAAACCTTATCTCTGGAGTGATAAGAGGAAAGTCGAGGAGGAGGCTGCCCGTACTCCGGAGAGGAGTCCCCGAGTTGATGACGGGGTGAAGGCAGCACCTTCCCGTGTGGACAAAGGGAAAAGGAAAGTAGGTGAGGAAGAAGAAAAAGAGGAAGAAAAAGAAACAAGAGAAGAGGTTCCCCAAGAGGGTGGCTGAGGTCCTCGTGTTTTTCGTTTTGAGGACCTGGAAAATGTGGCCACTGAGGGGCCGACGCCTGTTGTTCTTTGCGAGTGCGACACGATAGATCTTGGAGTGGAGGGTGACTCCAACTTATCAGTGACAAGGTTTATTTGGCGGTCAGTCATCGGCGGTCAGACCGGACTAAAGGACATTAGGGGTGTGTGCTACAAGTTTGGTCCAAACTACCACTCTAAACAGGCTTGGGAACCCAAGTACTGCGAGAGGAAGCATACCATGAGGCTAGCCCCTGATGTTAACTTCATATCCAGGCCGGGTGGTTTAGCCAAGGTTGTCTCTTCACTCATCAGCCCCCGAGAGGAATGGACAATGAGAGGAATGAGTGACGAGGAGTTGGCTTTTGCAATTGCCGCCGATTCTGCCCGGGTAAGTGTTTACTGCTTGTGTTGGATGTAACTTTGACCCCAGATTTCTAACTTTTGCCTATTTTGTTCCTTTAGTCAAGTATGATATCTGCCGAGCTTATGTTCCGCTCCAGGATCAACAACGTCGATCAAGTACTCGAGGTAAAGAAAGTGTTGCTGGATGCTCTGAAGGAGAACAAGATTCTGGTAGAGCAGTGTGGTCTCCTTGGAGGTGAAGTTAATCGATTAACTGAAGTTAACAATGAGCGAATTGAACGGATTAACAAACTCACCAAGGAGAAGGACCTTCTTTATGAGGAGAAGGAAGGGTTCGCACGCTCTGCCCAGGGTTTGGAGATTATACTCGAGGAATGCAAGGCTTCGCTGAACAGAGCTATTGATGATCAAGAGATGGATCTGCAAAGGGCTAACAAAGAGTCCGCTAGGGCCAGAGCTGAGCTCCAAGCTACTAAGGACCAGGTTGCCCAGTCAATGAGTGCTCAAATCGCGCTATCTAAAGACTTGGCGAACCTGCGTGACCAATCTGAAATCAAGGCGAAGCTTGCTGTGCTCGAAGCTAAACGTTCATTGCTCGGGCAGGTCCAGGCTAAGCAGATCAATGTTAAAGAGATGCTGCAGAAGACAAAAAGCGCTGTTCGCGGAGTAAGACAAGTACTGAATCTCTCTCCTGAGGAATCTGAAGGTGAAGATGAGGATGAAGACGAAGATGACGGCGAGAATTTGGGGGGCGATGGCAGAGTCGACGGAGTTGGTGCGTCGGGTTCTGATCGTAGCCCTAAAAACTGATGCCCCCAAAATTTGATTAACTTGCAAGTTTGTACATATGGCAAGAGCCGGATTAGTTGGTTGTGGATGGAGGTCTTGTAGGGACTCTCTGATCCTTGTTCGGCCGGTTCCATTTGGCCTTTGATCACTCTGTAAAACTTCTGTCAGCCGTTTTCGGCATTTTATCATTTTACAGGATTACGTATATATAACTTTAGATCTTTTCTAATTTAATGACTATATTTAGCCTGGATTTTCGATCTTTCATTTGTATGTATTGTGGCTTTCGTGCCTCATGTTTAGGAGCTTTTGAAGTTTGAACATTATTAAGTTCTGGTCTTCAAAAGTCTGTCCGAATGTTCTAACTTAGCCTTTCCTAAGGAAGAGGTCATAAGTTGTGAGTAATCTGCGCAGATGTTTTTATTCTGACAGAGTCATGGTCGATAGTTTCTGGCCGAATCATTGGCCTTTGCGAACCAACTTTGCTTATCGTTTTGATAGTTGAAAGTTGTCGCAGGAAGTTTGTTGTTTAATTCTGGCCGAGTCGCTGGCCTTGTGAACGACTTCTCTTATTTTCGTGGAAGATTTGTCACATAAAGTTTTTGAAAGCTCGCCTTTTTACAAGGTCTTTTGCCTTTATGAAGGTCTTACCTAGCCTACAGGGGCCTCTCACCACCCTCCTTGTTTTTATGTTGGAACACGGGAAATGATAACATAAAAAGAGTTAAGGCAGGTTGTAAATAAAAGAATACATATAACCAAACGAGGAGTGTGTCCGTTGTGGGATCCGAACCCACAGCCGCGAAGTTGAAGAACCTCGAGCTCTACCAGTTGATCTAAACGGATCTGATCTTGTTCAGGCCGTTAGTACCATTTAGAGGAAATATAATGAAAGCAAGAATTGTTGCAAAAGTAAAATGTAGGAAGAAAACAACTAACCATTTTACCACTCAGAAGTGATACCTTTTGAGGTAAATCACGTTCCAACTGTCTGGCACAGTTGAACCGTCTGGTCGTGCTAAGTGATAAGAGCCCTTGCCGACTGAGGCGATCACCTTGTAGGGGCCTTCCCAATTAGGGCCTAGCTTTCCTGAATTTGCTTCCTGTGTGTTTTGCGACACTTTCCTTAGCACAAAGTCTCCGACCTGGAAACTTCGTACGTGCAGTCCCCGATTGTAATATTATTCAATTCGCTCTTTCTGGGCGACTACTCGTACGAGCGCTAGCTCCCTTCGCTCTTCGAGGAAGTCCAGTTCTTCAGAGAGGCTGACCGAGTTGGATTCTTCGGTGGCATGTGCATATCGCAAGCTGGGTTCTCCAATTTCGACTGGGATTAAGGCGTCGGTACCGTACACCAGTGAGTAAGGTGTCTCTCAAGTACTCATTTTTATCGTCGTGCGATAAGCCCATAGTACGCCAGGCAGCTCCTCTACCCAACATCCCTTGGCCTGCTCGAGGCGCTTTTTGAGGGATTCAACGATTATTTTGTTGGTAGACTCTGCTTGTCTGTTGGCAACGGGATGATATGGAGAGGAAGTGATCCTCTTGATGTGCAGGTCGTCGAGGAACCTAGTCACTTTCTGGCTGATGAATTATGGGCCGTTGTCCATGACTATTTCCTTAGGTGCTCCAAAGCGACACACGACAAAACGCCAGAGCAAGTCGACAACTTCTGTTTGTCGTATCCTCGCGTATGCTGCCGCTTCGACCCACTTGGTGAAGTAGTCAGTGATGATCAACAAGAAGCGCATTCCTCTCGGCGCCGTGGGAATTCCATTCCCCATTTCATGAAGGGCCACTGGGAGATTATTGAATGGAGCGGTTCTACCGGCTGATGGAGAAGATATGCGAACCTCTGGCATTTGTCACATTTTTTGAAAAATTCGTTCGTATCCTTCTCCATTTTGTCCCAGTAATAACCTACGCGAATCAACTTTCGGGCTAATGCCTTGCCCTGGAATGATTGCCACAGCAGCCTTCATGGACCTCCCTCATCACGTAGTTCATTTGATTCAGTCCGAGACACTTTGCGAGGGGTCCTGCAAACATTTTACGGTAGAGATCGCCATTGACGATTGTATACCGAGCAACATTTATTCTGAGCTTGCGGCTTTGGTGTCGACAGGTAGAGCCCCATGAAGAAGATAGTTCGTGATTTCATTCCGCCGGTCCCAAGTTGCATTGATGGTGTTGACTTCGAACGTTTCCCGGTCTATGGTCGTGTAAAGGAGTTGAACAACAGCTGATGAGCTGGCCGCCCCCATTTCTGCTACCGACAATAGATTCTCGAGAGCATCGGCTTCATGGTTCTCTTCTCTTGGAATCTGGAATGCCTCCCATTCATCAAACTGGGCCAGGTGTTCTTTCACACGGGCAATGTATACTTGCATTCTAGGATCACGTGCAATGAAGCCTCCGGTCACCTAGTTGACTACCAGTTGAGAGTCACTCTTGAGTTTAATGATGTTTGCTCCATAACTTCGGGCTAGCTCCAATCCTGCAATAACGGCCTCGTACTCAGCCTCATTGTTAGTAATAAACGAGCACTTGACGGCCTGCCTGACGGTTTCTCCGGATGGAGCGATGAGAACCAGTCCAAGACCGGACCCTTTGACGCTCGATGAGCCATCAGTGTATAGGGTCCATGCGCCAGGAGCCTGCCCAGCATAAAGAACGGCATCCTTTTCTGCCTCAGGATATATATTAATGCTAAAATCTGCCACGAAGTCTGCTAGAGCTTGTGATTTTATTGCTACCCTAGGTTGATAGGTGATATCAAATTCACTTAATTATATAGCCCATTTTACTAACCTTCTCGAAAATTCAGGTTTATGTAGAACATTCCGTAAAGGAAAGGTTGTTACCACAACTATTGAATGACTTTAAAAATAAGGGCATAACTTACGAGCAGCAGTCACCAGTGCTAGAGCCAATTTTTCCAAAGGTTGGTAGCGTGTCTCTGCGTCAATTAGAGCTTTGCTAATGTAATAGATAGGAAGTTGTTTACCTTTTTCTTCCCGAACTAGAACGGCGCTTACTGATGACTCTGAAACTGCCAGATAAATCAGCAATTGCTCCCCGTGTTGAGGTGTAGAGAGCAGTGGTGGATTGGACAGATACTTTTTTAGATCCTTCAGTTCTTGTTGGCATTCGGGAGTCCACTCGAACTCCTTATTCTGCTTTAAAAGGTCGAAGAAATTCTTGGACCGTTCTGATGATCGGGAAATGAATCTTTGCAGGGCTGCCACTCTTACGGTCAATTTCACGACGTCTTTCCGGTTGTGGAGTACGTCTGGAATTGACTGGATGACTTTGATCTGAGCGGGATTGACTTCAATTCCACGCTGAGAAACGATGAAGCCCAGGAATTTTCCCGATCCGACTCCGAATGCAAATTTCTCCGGGTTTAACTTCATGTTGCACTGATCAAGAATCCGGAAGGCTTCCTTTAGATGTGCTAGATGGTCCTCTGCTCGTTTTGATTTGATTAGCATGTCATCGATGTACACTTCCATAGTCTTACCGATATGGTCGTGAAACATTCGATTGACTAGGCGCTGATATGTTGCACCTGCATTTTTCAACCCAAATGGCATAACTTTATAGCAGTACGTACCTCTGCAGGTTATGAACGTTGTTTTCTCCTGGTCATCGGGGTCCATCAATATCTGTTTGAACCCAGAGTACGCATCGAGGAAAGTGAGCACCTCGTGCCCGGCTGTCGCGTCAATCAGTTGGTCTATCCTGGGAAGAGGATATGAATCCTTCGGACAGGCTTTGTTTAGATCTGTGAAGTCAATGCAGACTCGCCATTTGCCATTCTTCTTGGGCACAACAACCACGTTGGCTAGACAGTCTGGGTATTTGACTTCACATACTGACCCGATTTTTAACAGCCGATCGACCTCGTCGTTGATGACCTGATTCCGAAAAGCTCCTTGCTGGTGCGTCTTCTGTTTTACCGGGCAGTGGTATGAGTCGACATTCAACCTGTGAGTAATAATATCTGGAGAAATACCTGTCATATCTGCGTGACACCAGGCGAACGTTGTATGCCGCTCCTTGAGGAACTGGAGGATATCTCCTCGTAAGCGTTCGCTCAACTCGGGTTCCAAAGCTTCCACGGTCGGCATATGGCTCTCCCGTTCGTCCATCTTTGTGATGAATTCTGGGACCTCGTACTTTGTTTCTTCGTGTGGCATGTCAGGTCCCGATTGCTGTAATTGCTATTTGTTCTCCTCGGTTAGCTTGAGAGCCACTGAATAGCAATCTCGAGCAGAGCGTTGCTCTCCTCGAACCTCACGTACTCCCCATTCGGATGGGAACTTTAACACCTGATGATAAGTGGAAGGAACAACTTACATATCATGGATCCAAGGTCTCCCCATGATGATATTGTAGGCCAGATCAGCATCAACAACATGAAATGTCGTCTCATTAGCTACCTCTTCGGCGAGAGTTGTGAAACGACCCCGGTTAGTCGTTTCGGAAGTTAGGACTCCGATTGGCGTGCCGATAATTTTAAAATGTTCATAATATCCATTGGGACTTATATGTAAAATTTGAGCTAAATCAGGCCTCGTTTGGTAGGCATCGGAAGAAGGTTTCAGTTTTTATTGGCAATAAATATTAAAAAGAGATTTTCGAGCTCGGTTTTTGCCGAATGAGCTCCGATTCGAAATCCGAAAGCGCCGTTGGGTTCGTATGATTATTTATGACTTTTTTGAACTTTCGAAAGTGAATTTCGATGTTGTTCGGCTAGTTCCGCTAAAATGCCGAAAGTTAAATAATTTGATTTTTTTCTATTTAAATTCGCATCTTGAGTTTCGGGAGTCCAATTTGAGATCCGCCTTCGCGAGTATGTTACATCTATTCTGTATAACTTGTATGCAAAAGTTGGAATTATTTCGAATATCGTAGGGTACCGTTTTAATTTTTACCGTAACAACGAATTTATAAAAAAAAAAAAAAAAAGAAAGGGAAAACGAGACAAAATAGTTGGGCGGTCACTTGAGCTTATATGCTCAAGTGATTAACGAAGAAAGCAGAGGAGTACAAACGATATGAAACAGAGAAAAATAAAATGATGGGGAGGAAGAAAAAATGCCAGAAAATGAGAAAAGGGGCCGGAAAAAAATAAAATTTTCACCCTGAAACATTCAGGTAATGATCCTAGTTTATTATTTGAGTTTATTACGTATGTTTGAATATATTTTAACAGTAAACTTGGAATATTATACATCGTTTTAATAAGTTCAATTAATAGTTTAAAAGGTCAAATGGACCCCGATCACGAAATTGAATATATATTTATACTCAGTGAGTTATGGGCAACTTATAAATGTAATTTATTTGGGGTTTGGTTATGTGGCCTTAAACCATGTATATAGGCCTGGCCTGCGTATTGCGTATGCGAATAAGGTATCAGGTTCCTACCTGGATTACCCTAAAATGTGAGGAATGAAGCCTTTAGACTAATGTGATATATTTTTCTGCTTATTGATAACAGTGGGATCGTTTGGCAATGAAACCAAAGGACAAGCGGTTATTGAGTGGTTTTTCTAACTTTGTAACAAGGTAAGTGTTTATATCCATTTCTTTGGAGGCACTTGGCCTCGTGGATTTTCTACCACGTGTTCCTTACGTGTGTAGCTGCCGATAGGCGTACTCATTACGCCTTAGCTTTGGATTTACATTCTATATTATATATTATGTCCTGTTATTGGTATTTCATTGAGGATCTGAGCATGGTACTTTGGCTGTGAGTTGCATCTACTTCCCGGCTGTCGATGAGAGTCCCGCACCGGTGAAGGGTTATTATTGCATCACATTGTATTCATATGCATTATATGTCATTCATATGCATTACATTGCATATCATATTGGGTGCAGGAGTATTCCGCCCCAGGAGCAGGAGTATTCCGCTCCATTGTATCATATTGAGGGTAGGAGTATCCCGCCCCAGGAGCAGGAGTATTCCGCTCCATTGTATCATATTGAGAGTAGGAGTATCCCGCCCCAGGAGCAGGAGGATTCCGCTCCATTGTATCATATTGAGGGTAGGAGGATTCCGCCCCAAGAGCAGGAGTATTCCGCTCTTATGTCAGATATTGAGTACATGAGTATTCCGCCTCTGGTTTACATTATATCGGGTGCAGGAGTATTCCGCCCCAGGAGAGTGCAGGAGTATTCCGCCTCTGGTTTATATTATATCGGGTGCAGGAGTATTCCGCCCCAGGAGCAGGAGTATTCCGCTCCAGTTGGTTATCAGATTGGATTCCCCTCGAATGCAGGAGTATTCCGCTTCGGGATGGGATTACGGGCACATGTGACCCTTTGCATCATTTCATTTCATCTCATTTCATTTCATCTCATTTCATACCATTGTGTAGACTTGTGGTACTGTTCTGCTTATATGTGCATTACTTATTTGTCTATATATTTCTGGCTCGTATTCTGGGTTGCGGGGATCGAGTTGTGCGCCGCAACGGTATAAATATATGGACCGGGTTGCACGTCGCAGCGGTATAAATATATGGACCGGGTTGCACGTCGCAGCAGTATAATTTATGGACCGGGTTGCACGCCGCAACAGGATGAATATATGGATCGGGTTGCACGCCGCAACAGGATGTATTTCTGATTATTGATGTGTTCGGGATACCTATATGTTCTGGCTGTATTACGTTCCTGGTTATTGAATAGTTTGCGATTCCATACGTGTTTCTAATTATTATCTGGCTCTGCCTTTTCATAATTTAAATAAGAGGAATCTGGTTTATTTGTTTCTTTTCTCCCTGGCTAGCTATCCTATTCTTTGAGGTGGCTAGTCTGCCCCACTTATTGAGTCCTTTTGACTCACCCTTGTTTGTTGTTTGTTTCTTGTCTATCTATTTCGTTTCGGCAGGTTCGCTCCAGGATTGAGTTTGCCACATTGTGAAGGAGCGAAGACGACTTCAGCTGTCAGGGTGAGCCAGCTTTTATTCCGGATGGCCACCAGTTTATTGGTTATTGTTTCAGTTGCATTTTGCTCCCTTCAGGAGGTATTTGTCTTCTTTTGTACTCTTAGATGTCTAGTCTGGATAGCCCTAAACTTAGTATGTTGGGTAATTAGCTGTAATTGTCTTTCGTACAGCTTAGAAGTGTCAATATGTCTGTGTGTTTTTTTTTAAGTCTTGTCCTTATTTATGAACTATTATATTTATTTTCCTAATTTAATTGGTAAGGGTTCGCCCGACGGGTCTAGGGGAGGATGTCGGGTGCCCGCACGGCCTAACCGGATTCCGGGTCGTGTCAAGTTGTAAGAGTAATCTCACCAAGGATCTTCTTGCTCGAGTTGTTGAAACCAGAAAGAACTTGAGATATCGGCACGATCTTATCCGACAGTTGCATCTCCCTTACAACTCGTGATTGAATAATATTTGCGGAGCTTCCCGCTTCGATGAGTATCCTTTTGACGTCGAATTCCACCACGCGTAATGTTATCACTAACGCATCAGCATGTGGAAACTGCGAACCGTCTGTGTCGGAGTCTTCAAATGTTATTGTCCCTTCTGGTCGTGGTCGTTTGGTGTTTGTAATAGATACCTTTGCATACTTCTTTGCTGTGAAGGTGACGGAATCCACTTCAATCCCACCCGAGATAACATTAACTGTCCTTCTTGGAGAAGATGCTCGTGGAGGGCCAGGTTTGTTCTGTTGCGCCTTCGCTGAGTTTGCTTTCCCTTCTCGGTCAGGAACTCCTTCAAGAATCCATGTTTCAATAAATGTGCAATTTCATACCTTAGGGACTTGCAATCCTTGGTGGTGTGCCCGTGGTCGCGATGAAACTCGCACCATAAGTCCTGGTTTTGCTTGCTTGGGTCGGTCTTCATGTCCTTCGGCCATTTGACCTTTTCTCCCATATCTTTGAGCGCTGCCACTACTTCAGAAATTTCCACGTTGAAGCTCGGCAAGCTTGGGGCTCCACGGAGGCTTGATTCTGAATCATCTCTTCGGGACAGCCCTCTGTTGTTGCGGCTGTGTCTTTGGAACTGCTGCGAGACTGGTTAGTGTACGGTTCGTAACGTATGTCTGATCTCTCCGTCTCCGCCTTTCCGCCGGAGCCGCCGTTGCGTGCCTGAGCCCATACCCGGGTACCTGTTCTAATTAATTTATCTTCGTCAATACGTACCTTTGAGTTGTAGCGGTTGTAGACGTCCGACCAGCTGGCTGCTCGGAACTCGCGAAGAGATTCGTAGAGTCTGCGCGTAGCTTCTGAGTTCCTGATATCTAAACTGTTGGCGAATGCGATCGCCACCCATCTGTCCGGTACTTTGAGCAGCATCATACGCTCCCTTTGGAAGCGATCCACATATTTACGGAGAGAATCATCGGGCCTCTGTTTGATCTCGAAGATGTCCTCTACGCGAGTCTCCATCTTCTGAGCGCAAGTGTGTGCCTTCACGAACAGCTCAGCCATCTCTGCGAAGGACCCAATAGAGTTTGGTGGCAACATTGAGTACCATCATAGAGCTCCATCTGCTAGGGTCTCCATGAATTTCTTCAATTGGACAGATTCGATCTCCTCGTCGGTGAGATCTCTAGCCTTTATAAAGTTGTTGAACATCATGAGATGATCATTTGGATCAGATGTCCCACGATACCTCTTAATGTTTGGCATCTTGAACGTCTTAGGTATTGTCTTTGGGGCTGCTTCATTCTTCCAAGGCCTTTGGGAATACCGTTGGACATCTACTATCTTTAGCGTGGGCGGAGCACCTGGTATCTGATCGATTCTCTCGTGTAGAGACTTCTGAAATGCTTCCTGGCTTTCCTTGAATTGTTTGGTGAGAGCTTCCACGACAAGGCTCATTTCTGTGGATGCCATAGATCCTCCGTTCCGATTTTGGTTGACTTGGGTCATTGGATCTACACTCCCTCCGTTGTTTCGCTCTCCACCTTGCCTTAAGGTGTGTGAAGAAGGGGCGTCACGACCAGGTGTTGCAGCGTCAGCTCTTGCAGTCGGAGGGTTGTGCCCTCGGAGAGAGTTGAGTGCCTCGTGTATCCCTCAGTTGACCTCTGCATGTTCCTGCATAAATGCATATAGCGTTTCCTAGAGGTTCCCTTGGCCAGGGTAGAGACTCCTATGGCGTCGTCTCCTGGGCGGGGTGGTGCTCTGAGAGCGCCTACGCCCATTTCGCTGCCTGAACGGTCCTTGGGAAGATTGTTGCTGCCCATCGGACGAATAATCGGGAGAATAATTGGGAGTTGATGAAGGGGTGCGTACCTGACTTCCGCCTACGATAGTTCGTTGTGAACTGCTTTCTGCCATGTTAGTTGTGAAGCAAAAAGAATGATAGAAAGGAACGTAGTGCTGGAAAAGATAAACTATTAGCCTACAAAGGCTATTGACCGGCTCCCACTGTGGTCGCCAAATTGTTTAACCTAGATCTGATTTTAAGCCAATTAACAATTAAATTTGTATTTGCGGAGTCACGATCAATAGTTTAGATTAAGAGTTTAAATGATGAATAGTGTTAATTACTAAAGTAGCAATATATTCGTAATTTCCAACGATGATAAATAATAATACGGAAACGAGATACAAACCAAAACAAATAAGGTTAAAGCGTTAGTGAAAAGTAGACAGAGGTAACCGTGTTGGATCGCTTAATCCCGGTGAGAGTTCCTCGTTATTGATCGCACTTAAAAGACTAGAGAACCAAATACTGAACGAATATAAGCAAATAGCAGTGTTTGAATAAAAGTAAAAGAGTATGCTTATTGACTATAGTAGACAAGAAGTTCAGTTTTGTTATGTTACAATGGCTTAGAAAGAATGCTATTTATAGGTCTGATAGGTGTCCGTTAGGTTTTGTAACCGCTGGGCACGTATCCGTTGGATACGTAACTGCTGGGTCGTCATTACTGCCTTATGACCATTCATTGAGTGATCGCACATAATCAGGTTAATAACTGCTCATTCAGATCGTGTTGACTAACGAGGCGTTATGCAGCTCCTTTGAGTCTATTCATGGCAACCGTCTGGCTAGTCGTCCGTCCGCTAGATATCTGCCCGTGCCACGCGGAGGATACGTGTCATCTTTTAGGTGATGTCAGCTTTTATCCAATACAAAGATCCTATAATAATCAAAACAATACATCATTATATGAAGGAAAAAACAAAGACATGCAGTTACCTGTAAATTTAGTTTTATCATAATATAAAAAAAATTATTTTGCACTTCTTTAATGGTAATTATCGATGGGAGCCAATGAGAAAATCAGATGAAAATCGACCATTACCACCCTTGCATCTTCATCACATAGCAACCACAGTTTATGCATTGATCCGAAAACCTTGGACACGTTCATATTTTGAAAGAGAAATAGAAATTTTACCGGGTTTAGAAGTTGATTGAAATACAGTTTCCATAATTTTTATGGATGAAATAATGGGTGAGGACGTGGGGAAAGTAGTTTTTGCTAGAGAGGTACTTAGTTAACTTGAAAAGAAACTGCATCAAAGCAGATTTTGTTATAAATTCATTTATTTGTGTGGATGACCACTACTCACCATTATTCAATTGTAACATATGATTTACTACCCCACTTTCTCCTACTTAATTCCTCCCCACTAAGTGACCACTAATTCCTTATTAAGTCACTACTTAATTCTTGTAACCTTTGGGTTGATTTGTAACCTATGTATATAAATAGAGCACATTTGGCTATATGGAAGACACTTGAAATACTTTGAGAATAATACATGTTCTTCCTTCTCCTCTCATATATTTTATCTTGTTCTTGCACTACTTTACTATTAGTTTTACAACACGTTATCAGCACGAGTCTCAATTTTACTACACGATTTAGAAGAAATGAAAAGCAAATTATGATGCAATTGATAGAAGCCAACGTTCTGGTTGCAAACACAAGATAAGTTTTTTTTGTTTCAAAATTCCTTCATATTATGGTTTTTGTTAATCTCAAAATTAATAGTACCCTATTTTCATTTTATTTTATACCACTTTAAATTGTGGAAACCTTTCACTGACTACAACTTTTGTCTACTCTTCCATTGTTTGGTTGATTTTGTAGCTATCCTTTGACAACAATTTAAGGGTGCATGACCTAGAAAAATGATATTGTAGATCAGTTCTACTCATGTTTCAAGGTAAACTGCTTGTGAGAGCCAACATGGATTATGTAGTATGGTTAATATTTTACTCTCACATGGATATATGGAATGAAACAAATATGGTAACTTTTAAAGAATGCTTCTTTGATTTATAGTTGGGTATAAATTTTTATACTCTTGGTAAGTGGAGACCGGAGAAATAATGCTTATTTTTTTATGATCTTTACCCAATATAGTAGTGTTATATCATTGATACATGATTACAGTACTATGTTTCAATTACACGAAGCATGAGTACCTTTGACTATTGTACTTCAAATCACATCATATGTATACACTTTGGCCTATTATGCCATTAGTTAAGGGTAAGACATCATATTCAACTCCCAATGCACTATGGCGTAACACGCTTTTGCGATAATAAGATATTGATGGCATAATGATGATTGAGGCAAACTAAAGTATTATCAAAAAGATAAAGTATTTTTGATAAAAATCATGAAGCCCGTCCACTAAATAGGCTCCATTCATAGAGGTGAATGTGAGAGCAATATATGCTCCATTCCCTAAGATGAATGTGGGAATAAGACAAGCTCCATTCCATAAGGTGAATGTGGGAGCCCAACATAATGCTCCATTTTTAGATGTGAATGTAGTAGCAATACATAATATGCCTGAAAGAAGGCAAAATATCTTTATGTCTGAAAGAAGACACAATATTTTATGTCTGAAAGAAGGCAAAATAATTTTATGTCTAAAAGACGATAAAATAATTACCATGATAGAGACCATGGACGTGGACGTGGCAAGGGATGAAAAAAAATAGTTATCATTGTTAAATAAATAAGAGAACAATAAGGGTTCTCAAAAAGTAACCATTCAAACGGTAAATGTAATAATGCCTTCAATGTATCATATGAGCATGAGGCAAGTCTAGATGATTATGGTCCATTCCTTGCAGTGAATGAGACAATTCATAAAAAAAAATGAATATAGACCCATTCACTGAAGTGAATGAGGCAATATGTGATAAAATATCAAAACTCGCCTCCAGAAGAGGTTCGAGAAAGATGAATATGGACGTGCCCATGCGTGGTTGATAAAGTACCACAACTCATCTCTAGAAAAGGTTCGACTATAATAGTTTTATTATTTATTATGGCATAAATGGTCATTGCTCTCGTACAGAACGTACGCCATAATTATGTATTATTATGAATTACATAAGAGCAAGTGAAGCAAGAAATTGATCTTGCCTATAATGATTTTACCATGAGAAAAATAATATGATTTTCTCCTTGAAAGGAGATATTCACCATATGGTTGGTGAAATAAAATATATGGTAGTACAAAGCTATTTGAGTGCTTCGGAAGAGCCAAAATATTACTACCTAGAGGAATGGAACTGATAAAATACTTATTGTAGTATGTCTCAAAAGAAACTTGTTAAGTTTCAAATACATTTGCCAAAAAGGCTAAGAGACTAAATTTGATGGAAATATATGAATTTCTTTATATTACTACAAGAATGTCGGGAGAGATATATGTGCTTGAAAAACTCCCCGCCTCTTCCTCGAGTATGTACTACTCAAAATATAAGTGTGGTAAAATTATATGTGCATGACACAATAAACTTTTAGTTTATTGTTACAATGCCTATGCTATAGTAAATTTCTAGTTTACTAGATGAATAAATTTATAAGTTGGCATGATCGGTTTGACCATTCCGGTTCAAATATGATGCACAGAGTATATAAATGAGAATTCGCATGGGTATATACTGAAGAATCAGGATTCTTCCAGAATTCTTTTTGTGCTGTTTGTTCTCAAGATAAATAAATTATTCGACCAACTAAATTTGGGATCAGGATCCCTGCACTTCTGGAATGTATAAAAGGTGAATATGGGCCCGTTCACCTGCCATGTGGACCATATAATTATTATAAATAGATGCATTTATGATAAGGTCACATGTGCATTTTATTACAAACCCGCAATGGTACTTGCGAGGTTAAGTATTTGCTCAAATAAATCTTATTATGAGCATATTTCCAGATTATGCACTCAAGATAAGTTATCTTGATAATGTTGGCAAGCAAGTTTAGCATATTCATATATTGAAAGCCTCGAATTGCTAAATCATGCATATGAGAACAATGCTACCTAATAAGGTATGGGGTATGGTATATCCATAAAGCAGCACTTGTGCGCAACATGCCACAAAATGAATTCTCCCTCATAATTGGTTCAGGATCAGGAATCGAATATTTTCCATCTAATAATTTTAATGTGTGGTATATTATCAATTGCTCCACTGTAACGCACAAAGATGGATCCCATATAAGGTTAGGAACGAATGTTAGTTTGGCTAACATTAGGGGGAGAAATTAATGCAGCTGAGGAATAAATAAATTAAATTATCATTTGATTACTATCCTCATATAAAGATAATGCAAGTCACTCCCAGACGCATTACTGACCCAAAGAAAAATATTATATTCTAGCTGCTAATGCTCCTGATGTCTTGGTGAGACAATCTATTTATGTCAATGAGTCTAAGGCACGTCTGAAGCGTGGTAGACCATTCGGTTCCAAAGATAAATTCTTGAAAAAGAAAAGGAGCAAATGATTATGATGGTCAAATAAGGAGGCAGGGCTCTAAAATAGCCCACGACATAACACTTCATAAAACCTCATCAGAAGAGATTCAGGTACCTGAAAATTTATGAATGTGAAGAGATCTCAATATGTTATGTCGGATTGGGAACCGAGATATGAAATTATCGTCGACGATATCTTACATATATTATAAAACTCAATATTTATATGATTATGAGGATCTTAAGCTTAAGTCTGTTAGGAATACATACATGAAATTATTGGCCAAAAATAGCAAAACGCATTCAAGCAAAAATTGGCTTCACTCGAGTGACATGAAGTTTTTGCACCTATAGTCCAAACACCTGAAGGTGCAAAGCCAGTGGTGTACAAAGATATTTTTGTGCAAAAATATTGATAATAATAAGTTGTTAAATATAAAGTACGACTTGAGGCACAAAGATCTGACATTGATTATATGGAGCTATATTCTCCTTTTGGTGGATGCAATCACCTTCAGGTATGTTATATGTCTGGCAGTGCATGAAAGACTTGATATGCATATGAATGTTGCAACAACCTTTTATATGGCTCATTGAGAAACAATATATTTATCATTGAAGGATTCAAAATCCTTGAAGCATGTAAAAGTTCTCGGGAAACCTATTCAATGAAGCTTCATGAATATTTATACAGATTAAAACAATCCGGCCACATGTGGTAAAATTACGTTTGCGAGCTTCTTGATATTGAAATATTATATTTTAATACAATTGGTGCGTTGAAGTATCTTACCAAATATACTCCACTGGTTATAACTTTTGGTATAAGCTTATTTGTAAGATTTAGTTCTTCCTCAATGGGTAGACACTAGAAGAATACATGGTATCTACTTGATCCACAAAGCCTGATATCAACTTGGTATTTATTTGTTGTGGTAGAATACCTATATTGTGGCATTTTATAAAATCAATTGTTGCTGCTACATCTTCAATGTATGAAGAGATAATAGCCATGCTTGAAGCTATGCGACAATATTGGTGACTGAGATCAAAGACTTAACATATTTAGCAACAATGTGGTATTTCTTTGAAGACGAGGATCCCAGTAATATTATATGAAATATTGCATGTATAGTTCAGCTAAAAGGAAGATACAACTGAGGAGACAAAAATTCAACAAGATTCCTTTTCAGTCGTGATCTTCAAAAGAATGATGAAGTTAATGCTGAAGAATTCACTCCAGTGATAATTTGGCGGATCTGTCCACTAAGTCATTGCCAATCTCAACATTTGAGAAGCTGATGTACAAGATTGGAATGTGTCGTTTTCAAGATATTGAATGATGTTTTCATCAGGGGGAGTAAATTACGCGCTGCACTCTTTTTCCCTTAACATGGTTTTATCCCACTTGGGTTTTACTTGTAAGGTTTTAAATGAGGCGGCTCTAAAGGCGTATTATAAGATGTGTGTACTCTTTTTCCTTCACTAGGCTTTTTCCTAATAAGGTTTTAATGAGGCACATTACCTTCCAAATGGTCATCCAAGGGGGAGTGTTATAAATTCATTTATTTGTGTGGATGACCACTACTCACCATTATTCAATTGTAACATATGGTTTACTATCCCACTTTCTCCTGCTTAATTCCTCCCACTAAGTGACCACTGATTCCTTGTTAAGTCACTACTTAATTCTTGTAACCTTTGGGTTGATTTGTAACTTATGTATTTGTATCCTATAAATAGAGCACATTTGGCTCTATGGAAGACACTTGAAATACTTTGAGAATAATACATGTTCTTCCTTCTCCTCTCATATATTTTATCTTGTTCTTGCACTACTTTACTATTAGTTTTACAACATATTTGTTAAAAAAAAATATGTTGTGCTTTTAGGGATAACGTGCACTACCAAAGTTAGGTGTTGCCAAAAGTTTTGAAATTTAATTTTAAATTGTAGATTTAACAAACTAAGCTAATTTAACATTGCAATTAAATTCAGATTTCTAAATTTTAAATTTTTAGCTTGAATAATCAAAACATAACTTCCCTAAAACAACTAACCTAACCAAAACTAACTAATTTACCTAAAATTTACACGTGGCTTCCTACTACTTTGACACTTGGCTTCTTTCCATAGACTTACTACCTTGCTTTTAATAATATATAGACTTACTACTTTGACAATTTTTGCCATATGGCAGGGTGTGTGATTACACATCTATATTGGTTTTTACAACACCTGAATAGGAAGAAAAATAAATAAACTTTGGCATATTTTATTATTTATCTTCTCCCTCTTCGTATTTTCTTTGTGTAGATTAGCCCCATCTTCTTCCTCTTCTTCACTCCTTACTTCTTCATTGTGAAACAGATCTTAATTATATTATTTTTTGACAAAAAAACTTAAAGTCCCCTTTAAAATAGTTTATTATTTTCAAAATGGCACTCCGATCTTGCGAGGTCTTAATACCCCTCAAACCACTTTGAAGTAGCACTACTCTCATCGAGCTTATATGGCATAGAGAGTGTGTATAACTCTCTTTAAGAGAGTGAGAGGAGCAAGAAAAAAATAAACTTAATTTGTTGCCATTATTTTTGTTGTTAAATGCATTTTTAATTTCTTTTCGTTTATTCTACCGTTTTCCTTATATTTTTCCTTTTCATTTTCTTCTATTTATTATCTTCTTCTTTCGTATAAATTCACTGTTGTCACTTCCTCCATAAGTCCACCATCACCACTTCCATATCCACTGCAATATCAACCCTCAATTTTCAATAAATCGAGATTCACACCGCCATCTAGGGGTGTTCATGGAGCTGTACGATTCGGGTTTGAACTTATCGGTAACGGTATATCGGTTAACGGTATGTAATTATGTAAAACCAATACCGTACCAATAAGCTATCGGTTAACGGTTCGGTAACCGGTACACCGAAGTAATGCGTGAATTCTTGATGGATGGTTGCCAATAGGTAATATTTTTTAATTAATATGAATAACCACTAAAGTAATAGACAAACCATCCACACAAACTAAGTAAACAAGTGCAATCAACAAGTCTTAAGAATATGCTAACATAATACAAAATAATAAAATAGAAAAAGAAAAGATAAGAAAGTATGATCAATGATCCAAGAAAGCAAAATTAATTATAAAACAGGCCGCACTCATTAATTAAAGTGTATGAGCATTGACATATAACCACAAATAATAACAACAACAACAATAATAATAATAATAATAATAATAATAATAATAATAATAATAATAATTGAAGTTTAACCTATAAGTTAATGTTGTAAATTAAAAGTTTAAATGACTTAATATACTAATAATAAATAAAATAAAATATATAAAAATTATAAAAAAAAACCTTATCGGTTATCGCTACGGTAATGGTAAAGAGATATAGAAACTGTTACCATACCGATATCTTATCGGTATTGAAAATTAATACCATTACCGAACCAATAACCGTTATACCGAAACCGTTATGCTTATCGGTAGCAGTACCGGTTCGACTATCGGTACCAGTTCGATTTTGCACACCCCTACCGCCATCTTACTCTTTCTACTTCAAACCCCCAAAAAAGCCAATGCCATTATTTTTTGACACAAAAGCGAAAGAACTGTTAATTGAAAAGTTTCAGTAGCAACATTACTCTCGTCATCATCATAGCCTCCATTTCAACCTTTGAAAGAAACCTACATATTCTAAAGGTAGCCGGATTTTTGCCACTTACTACAAACATAAAGAGAATAAGTATGAGGAGGAGGATGTATGTGTATTATTACAACCTTATTGAATTCATTGAATAAGTTTCATGGTTGGACTGCGACTATTAAATCTGATATGGTAAAGGAGTTAGGGGAAGGGGATGAGGGAGTGGAAAAGTATTTTCTTTATTTGTTTTAAAAAGAATAACTTTTATTTTGTCTTTTAGATTAGGGGGTTGGGTGGTGAGATGGCATGCCACGTGGCACCTACCTCACCAATATGTTAGGCCACGACTGAATTTAACTGCCAAGCAGGAGGTACATCTGGAAAAATGGATAAATCTGATTACTCTGCTAACGGTAAAGGCATAGCTGTATCGTTAGTATAACGAAGGACAAACTTAAACGATATAAATCGAAGTAGAGGGTTAAATCTGACCCCTTTCCGTTTTAAAATCCACATAGTTATGGATGAAGAATAATGAAAAAAATGTGTGTTCACAAACATAAAATCTGCATATATAGTCAACAAAAAATACTGAATATTAAACATAATCTTTTTAATAAAATTGATCCAAACATTTCTTGGGAGATGAAATATTTGGAATCAAATTGATGGTCATTGATTATAACTTTTTTTATCTTCACTCTTTTTAAAAAAAAGTTATATATATCTTCTCTTTTGTACTTTTAGTTAGTTAATTATATTTTTGTTAAAAATTAACAATATGATAAGTAAACAAACTGTAGTTCAAGTATAAAATATGAAAAATAATGATAGTTTATGTAATTTTTAGACCATTAACTCTATCTCTAAAATATTTCATTCTTATTTTAAATCACATCATATCAACTGACAATTTAGTAACTGAAAGCATTAATGACGATTCAAAAAATAAAACAAGAGTATCAGGTGCGTCTTCCTTTTTGCTAATTCGTCAAGTACTTTAAACAAAATTTAATTTACAAAACAACAAATACCTAGGATCAAATGAAGCATGTAATTGTATCATAAACCCATAATCATATATTGTACTTAATTGTTTAAAAGAGACAACACACTAAAGATTTGTTCCAAAAAATTGCATGCCCCAAAGTACTACCGATTAAAAAATATAAGATTATCAAGTGTTGTGGTGGGATGAATATGATCTCTGTATCAATAAATAGATGTATCAAGTTTGAAGCATAAAAAAAAAAAAAATTATACTAGATTTCTTTCCTCATAAATAGATTGTAAATCTGAATTAATAAAGGTTGAACTAAGTTACCATATACAAGGCAAACAATGTTAGAAAATAGAGTATACGATTTTAGGTTGTCAAACACATTTCTTGTCCCGTTCCCTCCAAAAAGTCCAAAACACACCCCACTTCCATCAAAACTTATAAACCTTCTTCACTCATACATACAGAATCAGGAGCTCCCTCCATTAACGCCTTGCTCCCTCCCAGTAAGTTTTCATGGACCAATATTTCTACTCATTTCCATATTTATTTTTGCTTCAATTACTCAATTTCACACTTCATTTCCAAAAACCCTAGCTTCAATTTTCTGCTTAATTACTACTCCTAGTTTCATATTTTGCTTTACTCTAAGAATCAAGCAATATATATACTATTTCAACTCCTCCACTAACGAGTTTATAACTAGGTTTTATTATTATTATTATTTTCTATTTTTTCATAGCTTATTGTAGTGAACTTGCTGATATATAGATTCATAAAATTATTTATCAGGTGATATATTTTGTCTTCTTCGTACATGTAATTCAGGTGATTTTTCTTGTTTTTTATTTTTTATTTGGTAATTGTTGAAGTTTGTTTAATTATTTCTGATTAATTAATTGATTATTTTTTGTTGTGGTTTGCTTACTGCAGAGATAGAATAGTCAGGGACAGTTCAACATGTATATAAAACAGGTATTTACGACTAGTCTATGCCCCTAGAACTATGTGTCCATAATTGTTTGTATATTGTTCCAAGGGCCTTTGGTCTAGTGGTAAGAGTTGAGCTTGTGATGTGTGAGTTACACACACATCACTAGTCAGAATCATGCCGTATACAAAAGTCTTTAAGTGGAGAAGGGTAGATCCATCGAGTTTCGAACCGTGCGTCACCCCCACTCGGGGATTTCTCGTTTATGAAAACGATTGTTTTTATATTCTCGCCAGGTCTTTGGTCTAGTAGTAAGAGCTCAACTTGTCATGTGTGACACTGGATTTGTTTGAACCCTTCAACAGACAAAAGCCTCGTATTTATGTGGAAAACGGCAGAGGGCAGCCCCATTTTCCACTAAGTTTCGACCATGAGCCGCGGGATTTCTCGGTTACAAAAAAAAGTTATTTGTATATCCAGGTTTTTTGGTTGTCCACTTAGCTAGAGTGTGATTTTTGTATGGGCATTTTTTCTGTTGTAGGTCATCATTGAGGGGTTTAAGAGTTACCGGGAACAAGTAGCCACTGAAGATTTCAGTCCAAAAGTTAACTGTGTTGGTAATGTCACTTATCCTTTGCCATGTTCTCCCTGAAGTTTAGCTGCCACATTTCTTAATTGAGAGAGATGTTTAAATTTTCTGGGAGAGATGTTTAAAGTTTCTTTTCTGCAGTTGGTGCAAATGGATCTGGCAAGTCTAACTTTTTCCATGGTAGGTTACGTCAAAATTTTCTGGCTTATTGATATTTTAATGAGTCTGTTTTACTTTTATTTATTTATTCTGTTATGCAGCAATCCGTTTTGTCATAAGCGACCTCTTTCATAATCTGCGTAGTGAAGAAAGGCAGGCTTTGCTTCATGTATGTTCAGTATTCAATCTTTAGAAATTCATGTCGTTTAATACATTTACAGTTTTTGTAATTTCTTTCTTTTTTGCTTCACAGGAAGGAGCAGGTCACCAACTATTATCTGCTTTTGTGGAAATTGTGTTTGATAATTCAGATAATCGAATGCCGGTAAGGTGTTGAACTTGGTAGATGTACACTATTATGCCATTTGTTCTGGACAAGCAGGAGTAGCCTGTGAGCTTATGATGTAATCGCTTCTGTTGGCAACTGTGGCTTAGCTCATTTATTCTGTCTTGAACGATTTCTACTTGCTTGTTCGTTGCACTTTGAAGCACTTCTTTGAAGCACACTGTTCTTGATAGTTGTCTTCCTTTAACATTCCAAAACAATTAGGGAAGCTTGGACCATGAATTGTTTGATTAGAGTTTATTTGTAATAGGCTGTATTATTGATATGGTAATGGGACCATATTTATGTAAAATTATGAGATGACCGGTTGTCTTCTCCAGAGTAGTGTAGATGCTCTGGAGAAGATATTAACGATCTCTTGGTTCACTGCAAGGTGGCGTCGTGGTTGTTGGCGGTGGCTCTAAACTTGTTCGGAGTTCAATGGGTGATGCCAGGCACCGTGAAGGAGGCCATGTATAGTTGGGTATTCAGAAGGAGGAAGAGAAGACCTAGAGCATGGGATGTTGCTCCATTAGCCATTATGTGGATTTTATGGAAAGAGAAATATGAGAGCTTTTGAAGAAGTAGAGAGTTATTTTATTAGATTGCAAAATAGCTTTTTGTTTTTAGTTCTTTTTGGTGTACCCATGAGGTTTTGATGTGTATAGATGATTGGGTTGCTTTTGTAGAGAACTATATTTTGGTGTAAGCTTTTTTACCTTTTGGTATACCTCTTGTATACGGGGTTTAGTTTAAATGAAATCGTTTACCTCTATCCAAAAAAAAGTTGTCTTCTCCATTGCTTCATTATTCAACTACTTTGCGGATGTTAAAATTGAAAACGTTTTTGACAGGTTGATAAGGAGGAAGTGCGGCTGCGAAGAACAATCGGTCTCAAGAAGGATGAGTATTTCTTGGATGGAAAGCATATCACGTGAGTTTTTGAAGAGTGTTCATTGCCTCTTGACCTCTTTGACTCTGCTGTCAGCTGCATGATAGACTGTTCTGTTATATTGCAGAAAGACAGAGGTCCAAAATTTGCTGGAAAGTGCTGGGTTCTCTCGTTCTAATCCGTATTATGTTGTGCAGCAGGGAAAGGTATGTTAACATTGTTTTTTTTTTACATCTTATTCATCTCTTATATTCTCATGTTGTCTTGCAGATAGCATCATTGACATTAATGAAAGATTCAGAACGACTTGATCTGCTGAAGGAAATTGGAGGGACGCGTGTTTATGAGGAGAGGCGTCGAGAAAGTTTAAAAATCATGCAGGAAACTGGCACGTTATTTTTTGAAATTTATGCTTCTTGGATATCAATGTTTTGTTGCTGACATTTTTGCTAATCAGGCAACAAGAGAAAGCAAATAATTCAAGTTGTACAATACTTGGACGAGAGACTGAACGAGCTTGAAGAAGAGAAGGAGGAACTGAGAAAATATCAACAGCTTGACAAGCAGCGTAAATCTCTGGAATACACAATTTTTGACAAAGAACTTCATGACGCACGCCAGAAATTGAATGAGGTAGAATACTCAAACAGCAGAGTAGAAAGATTAATGTGAAAATGTGCTCTTGGAGTTCGAACCGAGCAGTATTCTTTGAGTTTTCCTTAACTGGGATTTAATTGTGAGTTATAGTACATTTTAAAAAGAGAGGAAAAGGATGTGAAGGGGTTTAATCGCATTAACTTCATGAATTTTTGCTTTAGACCTGTTAGTATTTTTGGGTGTAAAGTGCATATACCTGAACTTTCATTAGTGTTTTGCCCTATCATGTTCCGAATGCCAGACCACCCATAATATCTTGTAAATCGTTTTCTTTATATACTTTTGAAGTCCCTTCTAATATGATACAGATTAGCTATCAGTGTTTCGATTTGTTAATGTGGCTTGGGAGGAAAGTGGAAAACTGCTCCCCATTGTATTTGTGATCTTGTAAAGGGGAACCGAATTGTTCTTAATGAATGTTGTCATAACAGATCATATTTGAGATGATTGTGATACATGCAATTGCCTATTGTGGGTCTTCATTATTTTGCTATGACTATCTTATGACATGTTTCTGAGCTATTTTGCTTAGTTAATATTAATATGGTAATGGAGGACTTCAACTGGTTGTGATCTATCTGTTTACTTGTCTATGCAGAAGTATAACTTACTATGTAACTACTTTCATCAATTGCAGGTAGAAGAGGCTCGGAACAAAGTTGCTGAGAACTCTACTAAGATGTATGATAGTGTGCTGGAGGCTCATGAAAAGTCCAAGGGGCTGGAGAAGTTGTCTAAAGATCTGGCAAAAGAAATTCAAATTTTAAGCAAGGAGAAAGCAGCAGTAGAGAAACAGCGGACTGAGGCTATCAGAAAGCGAGCTAAGCTTGATCTTGATTACAAAGACCTTCAAGAGAAGATCTCTACAAATATTAAAGCTAAAGTATTCTCTTATTCCATGCCATAATTTTTCTTCCTAATTGCAAGATTATAATCGCATAATAGCTATACGGATAAACTTGTCATTTTATGATTTCTTTGATTCAGGATGATGCACAGAAACAACTCATGCTTCTGGAGAGGGAAATTCAGGAAACAAAAAATGCACTCAATGATATCAAGCCTATGTATGAGAACCAAGTAAAAGAAGAGGAGGATATCACTAGAGGGTATGTCCATTATATGAGGCACTTTTTTGAACAAGCTAGAGTCTGATAGCCAAAATTTCAGAAACTAGGAGGAAACATTACCTCTTTATTTTCGCCACCAGAAAGAGTTATGGTCCTCGAGCATATGAAGTTTCAAGAAAGACAAATGTTTTATGGATCTTGTGCTCCATTAAACTATTTTATCAAGGACAAAAAAAAAAAAAAAAGCCTGTTTGCTAATTCCTTGACGGTTGCTTCTGATACTTGGCTTTTCTGCATAAGTATATTCTTATTTGTACCTGTCTGGCTTATTGCTGCTGTTCATTTCATATGTGAACCATATACCTGCTGCTATATGTGAACCAGAGATGCACAAGTATTTGGTCAAGAAGTTTATATCTTGTATCTTCCTGTTTTGTTTTTTTCCCCTTTACACTGATTGTTACTGTAGATTTGACAATCTTGCTGTCTTAAATAGGATTATGGATCGTGAAAAGAAACTTAGTATTCTTTATCAGAAACAAGGTCGTGCCACCCAATTTGCGAGCAAAGCTGCTAGGGACAAATGGCTCCAGAAGGAAATTGATGAATATGAACGAGTTCTATCTTCAAACTTAACACAGGTAATGTCACCTGTTACAATTGTTAGCACATGGAGCTATCTCGTAGATTTCTTACTTTCAAGCCTTTGATTTTTGAATGGTTGAGGACTGTGGTACATATTGTTAAAGTGTCTTGTTGCTTTGGAGGCTGTTGTTTATCAATATTTACCTAACTTGCATATAGTAAGATAAAACACTTATGCTCAATAAAGTATATGCAAATTTGCACCAAGTTAGAATGTAGGCGACAAATATGAGTTTAAAGTGAAGATGAACAATTTTAGGGCGTCATTTTCTTTTGGTTCCCGACCAAAAAGATGGAGAATTCTTTTAGGTAAGATACATGAAGTGTGGGACCTAAATCATTTGAGCCTCCTTGTTGCCTTGAACTCATCCTTGAAGGAAGATTATGTTTCATGTTGAAACCAATTTCAAATGAAGTAATGGGCATTGGTCAAGGCACAAAAGAATGTTTGGTTGGATGTATTGGACAAAGAATCATGGTATAAAATCTATGCAATGTTCATCAAATGTTTGATAGCAATCCTCCATTCCAGTATTAGTACTATTATATAAGCGTGAGTTGAGAGGAGCTTGGGGTCGTCCTCCTTGCCGACCTCAAGAAGCCACTTTTGGTGGTGCTCTTTGAAACATAGCCACTTTTAGGAATAACTTACTAATTAGGTGGCCACTTTTAGGATTGCTAATTAGAATATAATCAATTGTTTTTAAAATAGGTACAAGATAATCTCAACTTCAAAAGGCGGCCAAAAACAGGAACGTCAAGAATTCTCTTGGAATTTGAACTTATACAAGTGAACCTCTAATACAATGTCCAGAAGTTTTGAACTAAGAAATTATATTTTTAGGAATATTGCCCTAAATTTTATGAGAAATAAAGGTGCTTAATGAAGGTCGTGGAACTTATTCGACCACATTGAGAGCTGAGGTTGTCTATGTGAGTTATGTTGATTGTATTCCTTGATTGACTTACTGATTTAGGAAGGTAACATTTCCTATCGAGTGCTTATTTTTGAATAGTAAGAATATAAATTCACGAGGAGAAGACCTTAGTAATACCCTTTACGAACTAAACTGAGACTGCTATAAGGATTACATAAGTCATTAATAATTAACATAAAAGTTTTAAAGCAACAAAAGAAAGAGTATTGTAGAAAATGAAAAAAAGACAACAAGTCAATAAATTATCGGTATAGACTTGGGCCCGTGCTCTCACGGGCCTTACGTCACTAGTAGCTTATACATGTATTACTTATACACCAATTCCCGTATTATCTTATACCAAGATCGATGTGGTATAAGCACCATGATTAGTTATACATGGATAAAGTATCAAAATGGCAAAATTACCCCTGAGGCTCTCTCCAAAAAATCTTTTCCAAGCCCTTTTACAATTTTACACCGAACACAAGTTTAATTTATACGTTGTATATCCATTTTTTAATACAATAAACTAAACGCCCGCTAAAATTCTGATCCCTACATTACAACCCTCGTATTATTAATCTCCGCACTATTGATTCCCGCAGTACAATCCATGCATAATTTATTTCTAAATCAAAGGACCCTAAAGAGTCCAAGGAAGCAGGAGACTTAGCTGCTCGTAAGTGTGGATAACATATGTATTGTGATTTAGGGAAGTTTCTAGTTTCTGTTATGGGTGCGCTACAATATTGGTTAGGCTTTGCGAATACGTCTATTGCAAACGATAGGTCCACTGGGATATGGTTGTGGACTTATGATTGGCCAACATTAATGTGCAAGGGAAGGAGTTCAGGGATTAAGTACGCTTCAATACTAAACAAGTTAGCATCGGCTATATGAATTCTCACAGGATTTTCTCGATTTAAGCTCAATTTTAGGCCAATAACAACTACAATTTAGTCCCAAACAAGTTGGGGTTAGCTATTTGAAATCTTTCAAATTAAATTATTATAGTGTTTGGGTTTTGTTTTGGTTTAGTTTTTGGTAAAATTTATCTTGGAAGTATGTTTCTACGAATGTTTTTTTTTGAAATACATCTGGAAAACATTTTGTACAATTTATGGAAAAGCTATGCTGTGATTGGTTCTATATAAAATAATTTTGTTCGGATAACTGAGTTCGAGTTGGTTATTGTTTTGGAAATCAATATATTTTGGTATCGTGGATACTGATTTTGTTTTCTAAACCAAACAAGGCTGCTTTATTGCTTTTAAAATTGTTTTCCACATATAACTTGGAACCTATTAGCATGCTTCTTAGCTGATGATGAATGAGGACGACATATAAAGTATACATACCACCAACAATTAAATATTTCGACATGCTTGGCTTTTGAAAGCTGGAATGTGTGGTGCTTGGAATCGATATATTGAAGAGCTAGCTGAAATAACTATTTCCATGCATAAAGCTAAAACCTCACTTGAGGTGCAGGTTTGTAGTGACACGATTCACCAGGTTATGATGTTGCTCCATTAGCCATTATGTGGATTCTATGGAAGGAGAGAAATATTGAGGGCTTTTGAAGGAGTTGAGAGTGATTTTAACAGATTGCAAAATAGTTTTCTGTTTCTAGTTTCTTTTTGGTGTACCCATGAGATTCCGATGTGTATAGATGATTGGGTTACTTTTGCAGAGAACTATAACTTGGTCTAGGTTCTTTATCTTTTGGTATGCTTAGTTGTATACGGGGGTTTTGCCCCTCTTCATTAATAAAATTATTTACCTTATCCAAAAATGATTCACCATGTGATCATGTAGCTTGTAGAAGACATAATTCTATGAAGGATGTTAACCTCTGAAGTATCAATGAGAAGACTGTAATACCATTGTTGGAACGACCAGAGCAAACCATAGAATGTTCTTTAGTGTAACCTTATTAAAGTAGGTGATTGTAGAATCTGCCAAGATCCCAGAGTTTTTTATTAAAGAACTGCTGCTGCACATTCATCCAGAAATTTTTTACTGGAAGAGCTTTTGACTCTTTTTCCTGTACGATAGCTGCGATATTTGACCATCTGTAGGTTCTAGACCTGCAAATAAATTCAGGGATGTCTTCTGTTATGCTTTTCCTTTTAAAATATATCAATATATTTACCTTTGATTAAAAAAGGGGAAAAACAAATTCTTTTTTCCCAAAAAGAAGAGAGTAATTGTTCAGAATCAACTAATGTCTCATCCAAATCATGAACTAGGCAGCTTTTGCTGACTGAGTATCTTACTTCTTCACTCAATAGATCTCAGTGCCTATTGATCTTGTCCTTTGTGTCTCCTGGATTATTCCTGTTATATGCATCTTTTAGCTGTAAGCTCCCTTTTTCTCTCTTGTCAAATGTTTGTTAATCTTCTGGTGTTCGCCTTAAATAAGAAGCTTCATTTCAACTGCAAAACTGAGGAGAAAGTTATACACTGTGATTCTCTACTAAGTTGTCTTACTCCTTTTCTTTTTTCCCGATCTCAGGAGAGAAAGCTTAAAGATGAAATTGATCAGCTCAAAAAAGACATGAGAGATCAAGATGATATAATCAAGCACCGTAAAGTTGAAGCGGACAAAAAAGAATCCCTCATATCTGGCTATCGAAATGTTTATAATCAGTATAAAGTGGAGAGGGACAAGCTGCATGATGAGCGGAAGTATAATTATTTTTCTGTTATGTTAGGCTTGTATGAGTATTTTCGAGCAACATTATTTATCTAGAAATATCTCAACTCTGCAATTTTCGTATGTGTGTTCGTTTCAGGTCCCTGTGGACACAGGAAACTGAGCTCAATAATGAAATAGAAGGGCTCAAGGCTGAAGTTGTGAAGGCAGAGAAAAGCCTAGATCATGCAACCCCTGGTGTGAGTAGACTCTTTAAACTTGTCGTCTATGTAACATTCCTGGGTGATATAGTTCTAACCTTATGAACTTGGCACTTACTGTTTTGTCCCCGATTTCATCAATGATAAGTAATCTGGTCTTCTAATATTTATCATCCGAATGGGGTGGGGTGGGGTGGGGTGGAGATGAAAAAAACACCCGATTGACAAATGTCCTGGTATGAAGTCTATACGATTTTGTTTATGCAACTTTTTCTGGTCAGTTTGGTGCTTCGTAATGCTCCTGTTATCAGGTGTTATCATAAATGCATGTAATGGATGCTATGTATTCACCTGGGAGGATGGCCAGTGGAATCCCTTGGCCTTGACTCTTGAGCCTAAACCAGTTCCAAAAGAGTTTGTTATCACGAGTTGAGATAGTGAAGAAATAAAATTTTCTGAAGCAAAAGAAATTAAAGATTCCAGGAACTGTGAAACATAGGCACTCTGTCGAACCTGCTAGTATTATATAATGTCTATTAGGCTGACAAATAAGATCACACGGAAGAACTTACCATTGACAAATAAGATAAACATAGTATGTTAGATTTTATTAACTCACTACAGGAGTAGCAATCTGTATAGGAAAGAACCCTTCTTTTTGTTTTTGGATAGGGGGTTCTCTTACTCTGTAACTTCCAAGCAGCACTTTCTTAGTGCTTTGCTGTTCATATTTATAATATAAAAAAAGAAGAAAAAAGAACTTACAATTGTTGTACCATATGTGCTGCTACAATAAGAGCTAACTTAAAAATAGGGAATGTATAAAAGAACACAAAACTGTGATTGTTCAAATGAGCCCAGAAAACGGATAGGCTCTTAAGTCCGTTCTATATACTTCTAAGTGAACTTAAAGAATAAATATTGAGACATTCAAAATTTGACTCTCTGAATAGGGGTCTTTTCACTTTCAAAGCATCTTACATGTATTTCTCTCATCATATTATCTGAGACGGCACTCCTATGCTTGTCCGTGGTTGTTAAGCCGTCATTCTGAGGGAAGAGGAATTTGAAGACCAAACTGGGATGGGTGATTCACTATGACATATCTATGTTCCAACTTACCCGAAATGGCATGTCTGCACTATAAGCATGCTAGATTTTATTCTACTTTTTTTAATAAAAAAAAATTCTCAGGATATCAGAAGGGGTCTAAATTCTGTGAAGAGGATATGCAGAGAATATGGAATCTCTGGAGTATTTGGGCCGATTTGTGAGTTGCTTCAATGTGATGACAAGTTTTTTACAGCTGTTGAAGTTACTGCTGGAAATAGGTATCTATCAAAGATCTGCCAAGAACAAGAAGCTGCTGATTATTGTGTTATGCAGCTTGCCAGGCTACAACACTGCTTTGCATCGCTTCGATACTTATACTCAAAGACTCGTTCTCTCTGTCTTTGCAGCTTATTCCATGTGGTGGTTGATAATGATGAAACATCAACGAAAATTATTAGACACCTCAATGCACAAAAAGGTGGACGAGTTACATTTATTCCATTGAACAGGGTTAAAGCTCCACATGTTAGTTATCCACAGAGTTCTGATGTGATTCCGCTTTTGAGGAAGTTGAATTTTGATGAGCTATATCGTATGGCATTTGAGCAGGTCTGTACAAAAATTTAGTTTCATGTTGTATTGCACTTCAGTCATGACCTAACCAGCCTCTTTTGACTGATCCTGAGGGCTTTCACTGTAGATATTGAATTGCCTAATCTGTTTAGAATCAGAAACATTTAAATATTTGTTCATATTCAGATAGCTCTCTATTAGATCTTTATATACTTTATCTGTGATCAGAAAAAAAGGTGAACTTTTTAAGTTTTGTTTTTTCTTCTCTATTTTCTTTACTCATAGTTTGACTGGATTGTAGAGTAACCATCTTGGCTCATTTTGTAATTGATTGATTTCTTTTAGCTTTAGTATATTCAGTAAAGCTGTTGCTAATTTCTATAATTATCTCTGTCAGGTGTTTGCAAGAACTGTAATTTGCCGAGATCTGGATGTTGCTACCAGGGTTGCTCGTACCGATGGGCTTGACTGTATTACTATGGAAGGTTAGAACTTGAGACACCTTACTCTGACTACTTTCCATTGGTGTTTATATGCATTTGCCTGATCTGACCTGACCTGACTTCTTTATGTAGGTGACCAAGTTAGTAAAAAGGGTGGCATGACTGGTGGATTTTATGATCATAGACGTTCGAGACTGAGGTTCATGAGCACCATCAGACAGAATATGAAGTCCATCAACCTGAAGGAGCGCGAACTTGAGGAAGTTAGATATAAACTTCAAGATATCCTTACTGGGGTTAAACTACATTTTAACATTGTTCAGTACCCTTTTATTTTAGCGTGTTCTTTTCGATATTTGCTTGTACTATTGCTAAAGGTAAGTTCCTTGACTTTTCACACACTTCACTCATTTTGTGCTGGATACTGCACATCTTTGACTACGTTACGAGACCAGTGTTCTCTAGCAACTCTGAAACATTTAGAGAATTTGTAGTTGCTAGCTACTGTGAAACTTTTACTCAGATTATATGGTTTTAACTCTAGTTGATGAAACAATCACTAACATTATAATTACATGTGTGTTCTTTTCTCATCATTTAACTTGCTGAAGGGGCTTGCCATGCTCGAAGTGCTCCTTGGCTATATCGTAGGAGGAGAGTGGGAGTACATTGTACACAACATCCCCTTCCTTCTGTGCAAAGAGGCTGTTTCCATGCCTCGAACATGTGACCTCCAACTTGTGAGGTCATCGAAGGAGCAAGTATGCTGTTGCCGTCGGGGTGTGTTCACTTTCTTGTAAATTTGTGCAGTGGAGAAATGAGTTATTTGCATTTAGTTAAACTGTTTAAAAATGTTAAAATATCCTCCTTGTGGGGGTTTAGATGGACACAATTTATGAATTGAATTCACAGTAGCTGCTATTCTGAAAGATAGAGACCGAGACGTACCAAGAGCCTGTTTGGGGTTGCTGCAAAAAACTTCTTAATTTGAGAAGTCCTTTTGGCACAGATACTTTTAGATAATAAACAATTTGTGTTTGGAAAACTCATTGGAGAAGTATTTTTGATAAATAATTTGTGTTTGGCTAATTTTTACGAAAAGTACTTTTGAATGTTAAATTGCGAAAAGGACATCCAAGTTCATTTTATATTTGGATTAATAGAAACAAAAAAATAATTTTAAATATTTATCATAAAAGACTTTAATTAAAAAAATTTGTTGGTTAAAATGTAAAACATAAAGTGAATATATAAATTTAAGCTATTGAGAACCATAAAATATAGTTAAATCGAAGTGATAACGAAATTAGAAATTTCTAGTAAGTACTTATTTTTAAAAGATAATTCAAAGAATAGGAGATCCTATATGCAGTGTCAATAGAAATAACTAGAAATAAAAACTAGTCCTAGGAGGAAGAAGATTTGTTACAGTATATAGGGAAAAAGAGAAATATAATTTTATTTTGAGAGAGATATGATTAATTAATGAGGGATAATTAAGTAAATATGAATTTTTAGTAAGGATATTTTTGTCTTGAAAAAATTAATAAACTGCTTCTGCTTCTTGGACCCAACAGCAGAAAAACTGTTTCTGCTTCTACCTAAAAGTGCTTTTTTTTGTTGTTGCCAAACACCTCAAAATTCTAGAAGTACTTTTTTTGAAAAAAAAAAGCACTTTTGGCTGTGGAGAAGCAATGCCAAACGGGCTATAAAAGCCATTAGTTAATTCACTTTAAGTTGGATTAAACAGTGGAGATATTTTCAGGTTGACATCCGCTCGCCATGTTAAGCAAGTCATTCTTCTGGTTTAAGGAACTGCAGAAAGTTAAAGTCTGGGGAAGCGAGAAATTGGGTGGAAAATCTGAAATGGCAAAAACTTGTCAAAGGCAGACTGTGTAGTATGATATATATTGACTAATACTATTAGAACATAAGTCTACTCAGTTGACCTTGGAACGTATTATAGCAGTTAATGGGCACTGAGACTTGGTGGAACTTCAATATATACAGAACTAATGTATATGCCATCCAGGGTCTTTCTTTTATAATTTATCTGACCAAGATTTTCCTTTACTGTTGTAGTGTACTGAACATGTATCGCTTATTTCCTTTCACTTTGAATTGTCGTGAACAATTCCTTTTATGTGGATTACAAATACAGGTTCATATAGTTCTCCTTTCTTGGTGTCACCGGCTTTATTAGTTTAGTGTTTTAAGGATGTTCATTATCTACCCTTCACCATCTATGCTTTCACTTAGCTTTTCCCACAGATAGACCAGAAAATTAATGAACTTGTGGCTGAGCAGCAGAAAAATGATGCTGCCTTGGCTCATGACAAGTCTGAGTTAGAACAGCTTAAGCAAGATATTGGTAATGCTGACAGACAGAGACAATCCATCTTAAAAGCTCTTCAAAAGAAGGTACCTCTTCTTGAATTTTTTTTGGATCTCTTGCCACTACTCGTTTCTTCTTCAATTACAGACTGTCAATGTTTGCAGGAGAAACTGTTTGGTAATATTTTGAGTCAATTAGATCAGCTTAGAGCCAGCATAGCTATGAAACAAGATGAAATGGGAACAGAACTTGTTGATCATTTAACACCGGAAGAGCGAGATTCTTTGTCACGCTTGAACCCTGAAATCACGACTCTGAAGGAGAAGCTGATTGCGTGCCGTGCAAATCGGATAGAGGTTTGTTGACATCAGTAATAGAATTACTGAAGTCGATATATGATATATCAATACCATCAGCTGCTGATTTCTATTGGCTTCTGTAGACTGAATCTAGAAAGGAGGAGCTTGAGATGAATCTGTCAACAAATCTTGAAAGACGAAAACAAGAATTAATGGGGACGAATTCTTCTGTCGACATTGATATGCTACAGGGTGAAGTTGAGAGCAAGAATCAGGAACTTAAAGATGCACACTCACTAGTTGACCATGTGACTAAAGAGCTTACAAGTGAGTCTTTTATCTGACTTTGAAGCTTTTGGTATCTATACATTCAAAACTTTAAAATTTACTAAAATGACCGCCACAGGGGTATCTGGAAGTATAGATGAACGAAACACGAGGCTCAAGCAAATCAAAGAGGAAAAGGATGATCTAAAGGCAAATATTGTCTATTCTATTTCAACTTCACACAGCCAGTTTTGCGTTGTGCTAATGCCTAATTTTGTTATAGGCTCTTGAAGATAAGTATCAGAATACACTTCAGGATGAAGCAAGAGAATTGGAACAACTACTAAGTAAACGGAACACCTATCTTGCCAAGCAAGAAGAGTTCTCGAAGAAAATCCGGGAACTGGGTCCTTTATCTTCTGATGCCTTTGAGACGTATTGCTCTTCTCTAAATTTGTGCATATCGTTTTCGGCATTTGAATATGGAGGACTCTATTTTGCTTTTATCTATGTTTTTTGTTTATTCTGATATATCTTCTCAGTGCTTGAACTTAAAAACATGCAGATATACATACAACTGAATCATAACTCTGTTTAAAAGGTGAAATCGATGCCCTTTAGGTATTGAATTTGCAAAATCTAATCAACGACGGAAAAGTGATACATATGGGGCATATTGAAAAAAGCATCTCAGAAATATTTTCTTTTAATATTCCCAAGAGAATTAGGGTGAAGTCTAAGTTGTGTCCATATGTTTGCTTGGTTTGCAAAACCTGCATGGGATATTAGAATAAGACCTAATGGCTAAATTGCTCTTTTAATATCTTCTTTTTGCACGTAGAAGTACCTTCAAGGCTCATAACATAATTAGAAGTTTAGTCTTATGAAGTATGACTGCATTAAGGCTATTTGGCCTCAGCTTGCCTCGTGAGTGCATTTCGTATCACGTTTATTAAAACTTTGTAAACTGTCTTATTAGTTTTTCAAATGTTTGAATCTAGTTGAAATGATACATTAATTCGCATCACAAAATGCAAGTGTAGACATATTTCTGATACATTTGAGTGCCATCTGCTAACTGGAGTGCATGATTGGCGAAGTTCAGGAATCATGTCAAATTTTATAGTTGTCGAAAGTGAGAAGGAACAATGGCGTCTATAAGACTGAGGAAAATATCCAGAGTGCTGTTTTATCTTAAATCTCTGAGAACAGCATGTGTCTCCATCCCTTTCATTTGTGTTTTTTCTCGTTCATACTCATGGGTTTCTGCATCTTGTTATTCTAGACGAACTCAGTAAGCTATCATCCTTTATTTGCTTGTTTGAATTACCTTCCCTCTTTGTCCCTTTCATGTCTATGCGTCATGAAAGGAAGAACTTGTAGACCTGTTATTATTTCCTTGTTGCTACACCCCTCCATCATTTTTTTGGAGGGGGTTGGAGGGTAGTGGTGCTGTGGGGTTTAAAAGTTTAGAAAAGAAAAGGTGGAGATACTTTAAACATGCCTTATTGTATAAACATGTGTTCTTTTGATGTTCAAAGCATTCAGTTATTTAAATGTGTGGACATGTTAAACTTTTTGACCTCTCAAATCTTAATTTACACGAGGCCCACAAAAAAAAGGAAGCTGAGTGATACATGCATATACTATCTTAGACAGGTGCATTGGCTTTTGTTCTTCTGACATTGTTGCGAGTAATTGCTAGTTGGTGATAATATGTATAATGAGGGTGTTTGTAGATTTAATATCAACGCCATTATTTTGGTGATTAATGTAAATTCTAGGTACAAAAGAAGGAATGTAAAAGACTTGTACAAGATGCTGCACAAGTGTAACGAGCAGCTGCAACAATTCAGCCATGTAAACAAAAAAGCACTTGATCAGTATGTAAATTTCACCGAGCAAAGGGAAGAACTCCAAAAAAGGCAAGCTGAACTGGATGCTGGTGATGAGGTATATGTTTCGTGTATTTTGTGGATATGAACTTGTTTGTTTATCTTTTGATATCAAACCTGAGTTTGGCTTCCTTCATTTGCCTTGCATCAATCCTGGCAGAAAATCAAGGAACTTATATCAGTTTTGGATATGAGGAAGGATGAATCAATTGAGCGCACGTTCAAGGGTGTGGCTAAACACTTCCGTGAAGTATTTTCTCAACTTGTGCAAGGAGGTCATGGGTTCTTAGTTATGATGAAGAAAAAGGTTCGTTTTGGTTTGTCACATAGCATATTATGTGTCCATCAATGGGCTATCTCTTGCTTATTTTCATTGTTCCTGTTGTTTTATTTCTAGCTCTCATTATAGTAAACTAGCAATAAACAGATCCTTTTTTTTTTGTGTGTGTGATACGTTTAGTGGATACTATACCATGTCTAACAAAATTTAGTTATTTAAAAGTCATGTAGATCAACATCACATGTGGATATGCATAAACAAAGTGCAAGTATAGACTTTAAGAAATTTCAAATTTTGGAAATAAGCATGTCATATAGTGAGAGTAATAATATGGTTACATATGGCCAGCCTCTCCACGGTGGAAGGTGAATATATTGTGTGTAGAATGACAACCATTCCTATCCTCTACTTTGTCATTGAAACTTATCACTGAATTTGACTGATGTAAGTGAGCTAAAGAAACTTAAGCTCGATAGATGGCGCCCAACAAATTGTTTGAGAGGAAAAACTTGGAAAACAACAAACTATTAGGATTGGTAATGCAAGAAAGAGGAAATGTGCATTAGTTGGTGAACTTCTTGATTAGAAATGTAAGAATGTGGAAAATTGTATTGGTTGGTGAACTTCTTGCTTAGCTGGCTTAAGAAATCGAAGTATCTCTCTCATATGGTGTATTCAATATATTATATAGCTAATTTAAATTTCGAAAGAAGAATACAATAAGTTGTCTAATGAAAAATGGAGAGCTATAGAGGCTATAATAAATGGATTAGTACTTAAAGATGGTGATAGGCATAACTGTAGTATATAATAGTTTTAGTTATACAAGTGTTTCTCTCAAAAAAGCAAAAAAAAAAAAAAAAAGAAAAAAAGAAAAAGAAGTCTACACGAGTGGCATTCCTTATTCTTAATTTTGTTGTTGTAATTTTTAAGTATTTATGCCCGATAATATGCACCTTCGGATTACATTGTCCTGTGGCTAGTTTATTCCTCGTTTTCGATTTGACTTCCTAAGACTAATGGCATTTCTTTGGTGCATGTGTTCTCATTTCTTCATAATATAATTGAAGTTCCACCATTATTTTTTTGAAGAACAGTATATTCATCAGCATTAAGGAAATGCTGAAAATCATATTTACAAAAGCTGAGCAAAAAAACTTGCGCTTCTTACCGCGATTCTAAAAGATCTAACATATGTTCAGCTTCTTCCACAAAACACTCTTTACACCAAAAATATAAAGACAATATACAATTCATCTTGATTTTCTGTATAGTGCTACTCTCGTCTTCGAAACATCTGCTTCCGCTCCCTCCATATAGTCCACCAAATGCACCTGGGGATAGCTTTCCACCATTACTTTTGTATTTTGCTGCCTCCTGGTCTGTACCAACATCTAAGTAACTCACATGTGGTCATTGGCATAGTCCATCTCAGACCAATTAAATTTAGATACAATTGCCACAGTTGCAAAGTTACTTTACAATGAATGAATAAATGTTGATTGTCCTCTGCATTCTCCTGACACAAAAAACATCTAGAGCTTATCTGAATTCCCCTATTTTGGATATTCTCTTGAGTAAGACAAGCTTTTTTGGCAACCAATCTAATAGTAGATGATCAGCAGAAGAAACTGAGAACTTCCCACTGCTATCACCCTTCCATTTTAAGTAATTTGCTTCACTTGTTGTTTCCTGAAATAGCTCTAGCTCCCTGAGAAGTTTAGCAACCCTCTTCACCTCCCATTCATTCAAAAGTCTTCTAAAACATAGATCCCGTCCCTGTGGTGTCCAAATTTGATCAATAGTACTATCTGGTGATATAGTTAGAAGGAAATGATTGGGAAATTTGTCTTTTAAAGGGTGATTGCCAATCCTAATGTCACTCCAGAATGATGTTTTCCTCCCATTACCCACTTGGATTCTCACATTGTTGTTAAAATCTGCCCAGTGAGATCTAATTGACTTCCAGACACCTACTCCATAATTAGAAGAAACTGGTTTTGTGCACCAATGTCCCTGATCTCCATATTTACAAGTGATCACCTCCTTCCAGAACGAGAGTTCCTCATTATTATACCTCCATAACCACTTAATAAGCTGACTCTTGTTGTGAATTCTAAGATTTCTAATGCCTAAGCCTCCTGTCTTCTTTCTAGAATTGCAGCTCTTCCAGTTAACTAGATGAAAACTCTTCCCTTCCTTATTTCCTTGCCAAAAAAAGTTTCTCCTTACTACATCCAGTCGCTTTTCCACTTTAGCTGGTAGTGGAAAAAGAGACATCACATAGGTTGGTAATGCATCCAAAACTGAGTTAATCAAAGTGACCCTACCACCAAAAGAAAGATATTGAGACTTCCATCTAGCTAACCTTTTCTCGGCCCTGTCAACTACTCCATTCCATATTTCCAAAGCTTTAACTTTTGAGCCTAGAGAAAGACCCAAATAAGAGGTTGGTAAACAATCTGTTTCACATCCAAGAGCTCTAGCAAGTATATGAAGATTTAACACCTCATTAACAGCAAACAACCTGCTTTTACCCCAATTGACATGAAGACTGACGGCCTCAAAAACAGTAAGAACTAATCTTCAGCATCACACATGATCAAAGTGTCGTCAGCATAAAGAAGGTGAGAAACCTCCAAATCGTGACCATGTCTGTTTGAAATTCTAAAGCCTCTAATCCAACCATTATGAGATGCAACTTTCAGCATGTGGTTGAGACCCTCCATGACCAGCAAAACAAAAAAGGAGATAAAGGATCTCCTTGTCTTGATCCTCTTTCTGCTTGAAAAAAACCTTCAGGTGAACCGTTTATGAGAATGGAAAATCTGACTGTGCTAATACAAACCACTTTAATCATTTCCTACCAAATCCCATATCACGGAAAACTTTCAGCAAAAATCCCCAGTTTACATGGTCGTACGCCTTTTCTATGTGAGTTTGCACAAAATTCCGGCCCTTTTCCCTTTCAGCCTTGTGTCGACGCACTCATTTTCTACAGGGGCTGCATCCATAATCTGTCTACCTTTTAAGAAAGCCATTTGTTGCTTGTCGACCAATTTATTCATCACCATCTTCAATCTTTCTGCTAATTTTTTTTGATATTATCTTGTAAACGCTACTGATCAAACTAATTGGCCTGAAGTCCTTTAGCTCTTTAGCACCATTCTTCTTAGGAATTAATGCCACATAAGTAGCATTGAAACTTTTTTCAAAGTATTCTTGTGAATGAAAATTCTCCAGAGCTTTCATGAGGTCATCTTTAACAACCTCCTAGCAAAAAATTAAAGACACCCATAGAATATCCGTCTGGACCCGGGGCCTTATCATCTGCACATATTTTGATACATTGAAACACTTTCTCTTCTTCAAAACTTCTTTATAACCACTGCTGTTCCTGTTCAGATAGGATAGGGCAATTTTCAAATTTAAACTCTGGCCTCCAAACCTCTGTTTCCTTGTACAATTTTTGATAAAAATCTGTGATCCCATTCTTTATAGCGTCCTCTTCAAACACCAAGTCTCCTCCAATCTCTAGTTAAATCTCTTGTGTGCATTAGCCATTCTATGAAAGAATTTAGTGTTATTGTCTCCTTGTTTTAGCCATAAAATTCCGGATTTTTGTCGCCAGGCTGTTTCCTCATATCTAGCTATCTTCTCAAAATCCATAACCATATTTGCTTTTACCAATGAGTCATCATCAGTAAGAGGCCTTCGTTCTTGTAACCTGTCAAAAAAAGCAACTTGGTTAAGTAAAGATTTTTTTTCCCAAATCTCCAAAATTGTGTCTAATCCATTCTTTCAGTTTTGTCTTCAAAAGTTTCAGCTTTGTAGCTAGGATATAATCTGGCCTTCCATGAATATTAAACGATTAACCACCGCTCCTTCATTTTCTCTTTGAATCCATCCACTTCTAACCACCAATTCTCAAACTTGAAATAAGTTTTTGAATTCTTCCAATCACCACATTGCAATTGAATAGGACAGTGATCCGACATCAACCTAGGTAACAGTCTGCTTGATCTTCCTAAACTTTTCATCCCATTCAATTGAAAAAATAAATCTATCAATTCTAGAAACTATCCCCTGATTATTTCCTTTGTCCCAAGTAAAACGACCTCCAGATAAAGAGGGGTCGATAAGCTCTAAATCATTAATGATATCAGAAAAATCAGACATGCCCCTTGATATGTTGGCATTGGCAGGTCTCTCTTCTACGAACCTGGTGGTGTTAAAATCCCCGCATATGACCGAAGGCTCGGAACAAATTCCTCTGTATGCTGCCAATTCCCACCAAAGGTCTTTTCTATCTCTCCTGCTACATGCCCCATAAACAACACCTCCTAAGAACCAGACAAAATAATGTGCGATGGAAGTCATTTTACATGTTATGGACTGACTTCCAGCTGCTACAAATTCCTCCCTCCAAGTTCTTCTATCCCACATAGTGATAATCCCACCACTTCTTCCTCTAACTTCTGATCTAATATGATCTATCCACCTGTTACCCCAAATTTGCCTTATAAAAGGTGTTATGTTTCCTTCTAACTTTGTTTCTTGAAGAACATAGATGTCTGCATTCTATTTGTGGATTAAATTCTTTACACTTCTTCGCTTGCCCCTGTCATTGAGCTCCTGCACATTCCATGAAATAATTCTCAAATTCATTGATCACTCATGCTGAGACTTCTCCCCCTAACCCGTGAACCTCCTTCCTTAAACTTCATCTCAAACTGAAGATTTTGCACTTCTCTGCACCCTTTGATTCTTGTACCAATCACCCCTGGAATAGACTGAATTTCCCTCGTCTCACGTCTCTTGTTATCTATTTTCATGAAAAGATCAAAAGCTCCCCCCTCATATCCCTGAAAATTCACCCCCAATTGCTTGCTTAATTTATTACGTTCTTATGAACCCATAAAGATGCATTAAGCTCTGGTTTCTCGCTTTGAAATTCCGGACTCTTCAATTTGAAGCACCTCAGCTTCTTCGAACAAAACTAGCTGATTTTGTTATTCCCATCATCCCCTGCTTGGCTTCCTACCATAATAATGGTCATATCATCATCTTTCTTCCTTTGATCGTTGAGATCTAGTTGAACTGCAGTGTCTTCAAGAAAATTATCTTGACTTCCTATCATAATAATGGTCATGTCATCATCTTCTTTCCCTTGCATGTTGAGCCCTAGTTGAGTTCTAGCTTCTTCCAGAAAATCTTCAAGACACTTTCCTGGAGAGAACAAAGATATCTCATGTTCCCTTATCATTGGGTCAACTGAATGCGTGACCCCAACATCCTCTTTATTATTAACGAGTTGACTTATGATATCTAGAGCGGGCGAAAGAGTTTGGATTGGGTCAGGAGATCTGCAAGATTTATCCAGACTTAAAGCCTCTATAAAAGAATGTCTGGGCCTTTAATTTCTGGGTGGGCCAGAGCTAGAGGTCCATTCTCAGAGCTTTTAAAATCCTGACCCACTCCATAAACCTCTTTTTCAACAAAAGTTTTCACCGCGTGCCCTCCATAAGGAGTGGTTTTGTAAAAGTGCCCGCGCTAAGAAATGTTTTAGCAAAATACTCTTTTTTAGGCCGGAGCCAAGACTTCAAGGCAAAAATCTTGTAAGTCTCGGCAATTGCCAATACTTCAAAGGCAAGTACTGTTTTGCCAATACTTCAAGTTATATGGCGAGAATGCAGGAAATGACCGGAAGGGGCCAAGTGCGGCAAGTATTGCCTTTTGCCAATACTTGAAGGGATAAGTGTTGAAAAACAGAGAGATATAAAGGCAAGTCTTGCCCCCGATCTAAAAACTTGACAGGGGTGTTTTCGTCTAGACTTTTTTTAATAAACCTTAACGGGGGCATTGCAAAACCCCTGTTAGCGCGGGAAAAAAGGCAAATCATTGCTTATGGTGTCATATTTTTTCAAATAGGCCCTTTTTCAATGGGAATGTCTGATTGGGCCTGGACTAAAGGTCCATTCTCACAGGTCCGCTGATCCAACTTAGTGCTTTTTAAACCCTGATCCACTCCAAAGAACCCATTATTATTTAAGGTGGGTCCATCTGCAACTTTTAATGAGTCAGGGAAAATCTCACGTGAATCTTTCCTTTTATGCGAAAGATTTTTCAAAATTAGTCCTTTTTCCTGAGTATCCACGTGACCCATACCATCTCTATCACTTCCCAGCTGTCCCTGGACATGGGCAGAAGACCTTGCAGAACTCGCCTCTTCTTCTGATCGGGATTGCCGGAATCTTGCCGGAATTTCGCACCAAATTGGAAGAGTATAAATCAGGCCTTCACTTTCCACCTCCACTAACCTGGGAATATTTTATGAAGATCCTTTCACCTTGATTCTTGCCCATTGAAGATGATTTTTCAACTGTCTCCTCCGCTATTTCGAGCCAGCCACCACACTTGTCGCCAATTTCTTTCATAACAGAAGTGGACCATAGATGAAGAGGAAGACTCAGAACTCTTATCCACGTCCAAGAATATTGTACCTCCTCTGCAATACAACCTGAAGTCGGAGACCACCAACACATATCCAATTTTTGGTTTTTCCATCTCCATTCTCCCATCATAGCATGCTCTGCCATGTATCTGTTAGGGAACTCAAATAGAAATTGATGACCGCCACGTCATACACTTGAACGCTAATGACATTTTTCCAGTTGTTGTTGACCCATCTTCGAAACTCGTTTCTCGTGGGCAGTTCAGCAACTTGGCCTGTGAAATTCCCAACCACACATCTACTTAGACTGTCTTTCTCAGTGAGACAAAGAGAACCTCTGATTTTTATGAGATCTTCTGAGGAATGTTCCACCTTCATGTTGTCTATTTCTGCTGGATTTACTCTTAGCTACGGATTTAGCAAAGGAAGCCTCCATGATTGGTGGCTGATGACTGCTTGTACTTCCTCCTCCCCTATTAATAAATTTTCTATTTTGGTTGCTGTGTCCTTCCATCCTACATTGAATGAAACTTCTGGCAAAATAATCACTAATCTCCTCATACCCTGCACTGCTACCACACTTAAAAATCTTCCATATCGATTAAATTTCTGAGAACAATAATAATTAGAAAGCTGATCCTGGAGCTCCTTGACTTGTAAAAGTTTCCTTTGTTTTCTGAAGCTGAATGCATAAGCTTACATATCCATGATAAAGTCCTCTTGCTGAGAGTAGTTCTTTGCAGTAAATTTTTTCTTCTTTCTACCCAATCGTACCACTTTTCTGAGTAAGAATAACTTTCAGTAATGTCAAAAGATTTCCTCCCTGCTGAAAAATAATTTCTGTTTTCCATAATGTAAGCAATGTTTTTAAGCAATCACTGGATGATTGGTGAAAAAACCCTGCTTCTCCGATGACCAGACACCACCAGAAAGACTAGCAGATGCCTGAAAAGAGACCTAAAAGATTACCTAGGAGAATGTGCCTGGGAGCATTTTTTCCCCTTGTCTCTAATGTCACAAGTTCCACCATTATGAAATAGGTGATGGAATATTTCTTTGCCTCTAAAAGCATAAACTCAAAACTAGCCACACTATGATATGTCCAAGAGAAATCTTTTATGCTGTCTTGGTACCGTACTCTAGTAACGATCATTAAAGTAGTTTAGACCTCTGTTTAACGGGGAAACACTTCTTGGATTTTTTTTACCTTTATCTCAGTAATATGGCCTTCAGAATGATTATACATAAAGAAATCATCTCTTAAACTTATATTCAACAACTTAATGCTTCTTTGGAAGTGTTAGGTGCTTCACTTTTGGGAATATGACAACAATTGATGGTCCCAGAAACATCTGTGTGATATGACACTGTAGGTTTCTTTAATAGAATGACATAATTATTAAAAAAAGGGTATTGCTTATAAAGTTGTCATAAGCAATACTAAGCTGATAACCTTCCATAATCATTAATGAACACATGTCAGGCTAGATTGTTTATCATTATTAGACTTTGCATATATATAAAATGGTAGTTTATCCATTTAGTTTTTAAATGGAAGTACTTGGGCCTCTGTAAGATGGCTTTCTTGAATGTTGAGGATCACTGAGTCTTTTGTGATGTTGTTTCTAGGATGGTGAGGATGATGACAATGATCCTGATGATGATGAGCCTCGTGCTGATATGGAGGGAAGAGTTGAGAAATATATTGGTGTGAAAGTGAAGGCGTGTATTTCTTACCATTTTATATATTCTGCAGTTTGTTATTTATCCCAAAAAAAAAACTGCTGTTTGTTGATGCAGTATTGTCGGCGGGACCATCTCGTCTTGATTGAATTCTATAATGGAGCAATAGTTCTGACAATCACAAAAAAGAACTTATGGTCATGGAAATATTTAGCCTATCACGAAATTACTTCGAAATCTGCATATTGTGAACTAATTTTCAATTGGTACATTATAACTAAATTTTTCCTTTTAACTCAATGTTCTTGTGATAGGTGTCCTTCACTGGACAAGGAGAAACACAGTCAATGAAACAGTTATCGGGGGGCCAGAAAACTGTGGTAGCGCTGGCACTTATATTTGCCATTCAAAGATGTGATCCTGCCCCATTTTATCTTTTTGATGAGATAGATGCAGCACTAGACCCTCAGTACAGAACAGCTGTGGGCAGTATCCTAGAGTTATCAAATTATTCCCTACATTCCTCCTCCTCTCTCTACTGTCTCCATGTATACCTCCTTGTTACCTTTGACTGTGATTTGCTAGATATGGTTCGTGATTTGGCAGATAGGGGTAGCACTCAATTCATTACAACGACGTTCCGGCCGGAGCTTGTGAAAGTTGCTGATAAGATATATGGTGTGATACACAAAAGTAGAGTTAGCCGTGTCACAGTTATCTCCAGGGAAGAAGCCTTAGATTTTATCGAGCATGATCAATCACACAACTGATTGAGGTGAGCATTATTTATGATATGCAAAGAATTGATGTATTCCCAAATAAATTCCTTGTGGCAAGTTTCCTCTACTCCTGAACCCAACTTGTTCGGGATCGAGAAGTAGTTATTTGTAGTTGCCTCTACTCTTGAGGTTGAGAGATCAGAATCCGCACCAATAACAATGCTCTCCCATCACTGAAGAAGAAAATACAAAGAAAAAAATACTGGGAAATACAAAAAGTAAATATGGATCATCAGATTTTGTATTTGAGTTTTGATAAATTATTGTTTTTGTCCTTGATTGTTTTCTAATTTGTTTTAATTTATTTTCTCGTGAAGCGGTAAGTGTCGTATGGATGGCAGGTAAAGCTTCATAGCTTGGGGCTCTCTTTCTAGCATTGCTCTACTTGATTTCTGGTGCTTCGTCGTGGGGGATATGCTGATTCATCGGTTTTGTGAATACTGATGCTAACTTGAAAAGAGTACAGTGCTAAATGGGTGTTCTGTAAATGTTAGACCGCTTTATTGAATGCGCTTTGTGATACAAATGCAGTTATGTAATATATTTAGACAGAAATGGTTTGTTTAATCATCTGTTTGAATAGATCGGGAGTAGTTTTATCTCTTTTTTGTTTTGTGAATATAGGTCTTTATTTATTTATTTATTTATTTATAATAAGACCTTGAATTATTATCATGTGTTTAAAATAAGCTCTTAAATAAAATGCTATCACTACTCACAAATCCATATACATAAGAGAACAAAAGAGAAAGTGACGCAATATTAGATTTGCAATCATAAAATAAATAAATATTATTTCTTTAAGGGATGTTTACACTAAAAAAACAAGCAACAGAAAATTGTTTCTATTTGCGAATATTATTGGAAATGTCACACTTTTTCATAGATGGCAATCTGCTGTAAGTTTATATAAATTTATATAGGTGTATAAAATTGTATAAATTTGTAAAAGTGTGTATATGTAAGTGAATAAATCTATATAAAAATTTTGATTTCTTTACACTTTGTTTTGATCATTGTTACCCATTGTATTGTATTGTATCGTTATTATGATTACAACGTTTGTTTTGGTTGTTATTTTAATTTCGTTGTATTGTATTGTATTGTATTGTTAAGTTCCGTTGATATCTAACAATGAAAAGACCGACTTTTTGTTACAATCGATTTGGTGGTTTTGCATTGTTACGCTTTTACACTCTCCCATCTACTTAATTATAACCTTATAATCCTATTTTACCCTCTACCCTATTTTCTTATTTAAATACACTCAAGTAGTTATTTTGACTTCATCTCCCATCTTCTCAAAATACAGTACGTTCTCTGCCTCTCTTATTACTTTGTACGTTCCATTCCTCTTCAGATTCACAAGTCATCTTGTTGTGTGATTACATTAAACGTTTTATCTTAATTTATTTAATGTATAATTCTTAATTTTATTAATTATATAGCAAAAACGTGAAACTTGAGTTAGTAGATTTCATTAGTTACAAGCCGTATGTTCTTTTTTTGGATACAAAATATGTGATGACATTTTTGTTAATAACTATTATTTGGATAATATGATTGCTTGCATATCGTTATGGAATATTATTTTTTATCTAAATTATTAATAGTGTGAACTTATTGTTATGTTTAATATTATTAACTTATTTTTTTTTTATTATTTTCATTATAATTTGTAGGAATATATTTACAAGGTATAGTTGGTGGTAAACTAGTAAATATAAAGTTTCAAATTATATTAAAAATAATTTGTTACTTAATCTAATATTTAGAACAACTAAGGGTATATTCGTAAACTTATTAGTTACAGTACAATACAATACAATCAAAACAAACAATAACAATGTTACTAAACAACGGGAAACAGTACAATCAATTCAAACCTTGTTTTTACAATACAGTACGATACAATACAATACAATACAATAAAAAACAATACATTATGAAACAATAGGTAACAATGATCCAAACAGAGTGTTAGTATTAATGATGTTTACTATTTTTTTTTTTGTCTATATTAATCTATTTCTATCATTACTATGCATTTATCTATGTATATTCATGTATAATTTATTTTTTGGGGAGAGATTTGTGTGTATAACTTGTCCAAAGCAATGATATTGACAAAATCAACAACACAATTTAAGTGAAATGCAAAAAAGTAACGACATCATCAGTGGGGAAGATGTCGTAAAAATTTTGTGTAGGGGCCTGTTTGGCGTGCGCTAATTGATTTGTAGCCGTCAAAAATAAATTCGCTTAGAAATAGCCATCTCTGGACAAAAGTATTTATACTGGGAAGCTTCAGTAAACTAATCCTAGTATAAAATACTGGGGCTTTGAACAAATTTTGTTCAAGGCCCCATCTTTTTGTTATGGGACTGAAGCTTTATATATAAAGTCTCATAACAAAATAATGGGATTTATCCCTTTGATGGGACCTTTGTTATGGGATAAATCCAATTATTTTGTTATGGGATAAATTCACATAACAAAATAATGGGACCTTTGAACATATTAGTTCAAGGTCCCATTATTTTGTTATGGGACTTTGTATAAAGCTTCAGTCCCATAACAAAATACTGGGGCTTTGAACAAGAAAGCCACAGTATTTTGTTATGGGACTAGTCTGGGGTGTTTTTCCAACGCTAATGGAGCTTAAGTGCGCGCGCGAATTTTTGGCTATTCTTCAATGAATTTTGAAACGGTGGATAGTCCCCAATGAGCGCGTCCAAAAATGGCTAGTGATCAAAATTTTCGGAAGATGTCTACTGGCGGCTCAGTGACAGGGGAAAGGGAGATTTGGTAGATAGTGTTTTTTTTTTTTTTGAAGAATGATGAAATTTATAATTTTAGGGATGAGAGCTATGCATGATAAAGAAAATATGGCATGCTGTTTGTAATTTTGGGCAGTGAACAACCTATTTCTGAAAATGTTTCTTTATTTAATTATTTATTTGACATACAGAATATTAGAAAGAAAAAAGAAGAGTAGATCCTAAGCGCCCCAAAGAGGAGGAGGGAGACAACATACTACCACGAATACGAGAATAAGAACGGAAGTACAACCCAAAAACACCTGGATACTTCTAACATGTGAAATGAGTGCATAAAAATGTTGTGCTCAGGAGTGGTAGTTGTTGTTTGGAAGAGTTTGACAATGCAATATAGAGTTAGGTAGTGGCGGACGAAAAATTTTAGGCCAAAAGATATAAAAATTTATAAATATTGAGCATGAGAATCGAACTAAATAAGTTTGATACCCTTCCCACTAGGCTAAAACATCTTTTGTTACTAAAAAGTAGCATATGTCTTGCATAAAAATAATAGACAATGCAATTTTCTAGCACTAACTAGGCAATATTTAAAGTTAGTTAAAAAAACTTGGAAACGTAATAAGTTGTGCTCAGATGAAATTGTACGCTAATATATAAGAAGAGAGCTCGTAACAGTTTTCCTCCTCTCTCACTTTTGCCACTCTCAATATCAAAAAAGGAAAAAAAACAAGAAACGAAAAAAAGAGAAGAAACAATCAAGAACAGAAAATGGGGGTGTGTAGATACTGTGAAATCGACCAAGAAGACCTTCATTTCTCTTGCGGACTGTGTGAAGAAGATGGCATAGATTGAAAATAAGTTTCTAACTCCTTGAATCACATTTTTCTTTTATGTGTAACAACCCTTGACGTGGGAACCCAAAAAGCAAAGAGGATTCATCCCTCCATGAGGTGGATTCCCTTTAGATCACCCGAACCAGGAACACACAACCCTTGAGATGGGAACCCAAAAAGCAAAAGGGATTCACCCCCTCCATGAGGTGGATTCTCTTTAGATCACCCGAACCAGCTACTCGTTTCCATGGAGAGTTCTGATGATGACTATCCGAAGAAATCTAGGGGTCAATGGAGCCCTTTAGATCACCCGAACCAGGAACACACAACCCTTGAGATGGGAACCCAAAAAGCAAAAGGGATTCACCCCCTCCATGAGGTGGATTCTCTTTAGATCACCCGAACCAGCTACTCGTTTCCATGGAGAGTTCTGATGATGACTATCCGAAGAAATCTAGGGGTCAATGGAGGGATAAAGAGAGGAGTCTAAGGGAAACAAAAAAGGTTCAGTTAGAGGCTTAAAGGTGCTTTGTTTATTGAACAGTTCTGGACAAACATGAAAACTTGAGATGTGATCGCTATTATGCTGTTCTTGGAACAATTTTTACTTGTTCATATTTCTCTTATGAGTGGCTCAATGGTAAGGCCAGTAAAGCTTCCGCTTTATCACTTGTGTTAAAGGCCCCCAAAATTTTATTATTAATTTTATTTATTTATATTTGTTAGATTTTTTTAAGTGAATAAAATATTAATTATTTATTTCAATACACTATATTGGTTATAATTGTAAAAAGTCTTATAGAGAGATATGAGCTTAATTCAAAATTTTAAAATATCAGACAAAGTTCTACTATAAAAACTTGAATATTTTTATAAAAGAAGGAAAAGAAACTTAAAAGCTTTGGAAATTTTTTTACCGCATTATTAATGTGGACCATATCATCGGTTGACTGGATCAAGTGTGTCGATTTATTTATTAAAAAGATATTTGAAGAAATTAATCAAAAAAATTTAAAAGGTGAATTTTAAAATAAAATATACATGGATGTTATTAATAAAATTATGTCAATTTTTGGCTTTAGGCATCGAATGTTATTCAGCCACTATTGTCTGTATTATCTGCTCACTGTTGCGAGATGTGATCAATATTATGCTGTTATTGGAACAATTTTTTTTACTTCATATTTCTTTCTATACTGTCTGCTCACTGTTGCATAAAATATAAAGTTTTTAACCTGATGGACATGCACCTTCTGTAGAGCAACTGTGGCAAAGTTGTCTTTATTTTTCCTATATTATTGAGAGATTGAATAATTGTACACGTGAAAGAGCTGACATTGTTCAATCTCTAAAAAAATATATACTAGATTCGTATCCCTATGCAGTATATTGTGCTTAATAAAATCCAGACTACTGAGATTTAAGAATATGCTTTTTTATTATTTCTATGCCTTGTATTTGTCTTTGCACTAGCGAACCCCAGCGTGAAATAGGTGAACACCATCTATCCAACTTTTTACAATGATCTAAAGCTACCCATAAGTTAGGAGTTAGACCTCCATTAGGGATCATGAGAAAATTGCTGTTTTTTTTCTTTTTTTCTTTTTCTAACAAGAGTAATATTGGTCCAAAAGTTTAACAAATAATATATCTTGTTAATTTCAACTAAGTAGGGGCCAAATCTGGCCCCTTCCCCATCATTTAATTTGCAAATTGTTCCGAAGATTTATTTTCTTGTATTATTGAATACCTAGATGTACACGTTGTGAGCCAGAGAGCTTAGATTTTATCAACAGAAAATCAAATCATAATGCATTCCATTAATTATCCAATTTCATAAGCATCCATTGCTATATGCATCGCACTATATCAAAACCAAGCGGGAGTCTACTCACACCACGACCTTAATACAATAAAATACAATAAGACTTTGTTACTCCAAGTAAAAAATTTTTTTGTCTTTTTATATTTTTGTTTTTATTTTTTATTGTTTTCATTTTAATTCAGAATTCTTCCCATATGTCGCACCTTTCAATCCTAGGATGAAGTACAAGAAAAAAGCCACAAGGTGTCCCTCATGGGAAAGATTTTGCTCAGCCACGGAGGTAAGAATCACCTCACAGAAGCACTATATACAAATTGTTGGCCTTGATCATCTTAGAAACGTAACTCTGCAACTTGAGTTGAGCTCATTGTATGGACTATAAGGCTTCAAATTCGCGATAGACAGTTCAATGAAGCTGAGAATCACAAGTTGGCTAGTGACCGTCCTTTTTGCTTGCAGTCCCCCCTCTGGCATGTTTGAAGTCATCCAAACTTCGGAACACATCTCTGAGTAGCCTATCCAGTTCTGGGTGCTTCTTCAAGTGCGCTTTCTGACCTCGCTGCTGACGAAAATGGTGAAAAGCCCTATAGAAGGATTGCAGTAGGATCAAATTAGTATATCCATGCAAGGGAAGTGGGAGAATACCGAGCAATAACAATCATGTCATTAAGAGCATAAAAACACTCAAGTGATTTCTTCCCATCCGCTGCCTCGGTGGGTAGTGTTTACCCGCCACTTGTGCTGGTCGGACATAGAGGTTACCCGGTGGAAAAGTCAAGATGTGGGCAAGCTGGTCCTTCACCACCCATGTACAAAGAGAGAACAATTGCAAGTACTAAAAATTCCAGAAGTCAACAGTAACAATAATGTACATATTATCTCCTAAAACTAACTCTAGATCAGCCCTTGATCACCACCTCCCTAACCCCCGAGTTATTCCCTTGACATAGAGAAAGGGTGCAGAACCTGACCAACCTATCCGTAGTCTCTTTGCCCGATCCACCTCAGCCCCTATCTTTATACTCACCAGTCACCGAACATTTTCCTCCACCTATCCACCCACCTCATACTACATCCACAAATCCCACAACCTACCTCAAATCCGTACTTTTCATAAGGCAGCAAAAATTGGTTATTGCATGCTATCAAGATGCTTCTGCCGACATGCTTAAGCAGATGGACCTTGAAAGAACTCCAAAGTTGTGGGAGTCCCAGGTGAGGAGAATGAGGGAGAAAAGAAAGGATCAGAATGCAACAAGAAACAAGGTTAAAAATAGAAGGGAAATAAAGTAAAGCAAATGGAAATCAAGAATGACAAGAAGCAGGTGGAAAGCAAGGAGGGAAGAGGGTAGAAAAGGATGAAAACTAGTTTTTTATCAATTTCAGCATTATTATTTTACCTCAAAAAAATGCTGTTATTCAGAAACCATTGTAAGGAAGCATTGCCTACTTTCAAAAAATTAAGAGTTCAATCAAATACTGAACATGGATCGCATTGAGTGAAGTGAGTATAAATTTTGAAGAGCAGTTATTCAGACGCTTAAAATTATCCAGAAACAACTCGAAGATACTCATGAAAAGACGCCTTAGAAGAACCCACAAGTACTGATATTTAGGGCTCAAACAACAATTCAAAAAGCATCCCACCTACATGGATACCTTGATTCCCATTGCTTTCATCCTTCAATGTCAGCCAGAGGCTCATAGGCATCACACAAAAGGCATGCTGGAGAACTTGGAATGAAGAATTTCAAAACCAAGGTAAAGGTACCTATTAATACTTCTCTCAAGGCCATAAAGGTTGCCTTTATTGTAAAAGTCGAGCGTACAATTTCTCGAAGTACTCATAAAGGTCCTCCCTAAATTCCTTTTCCAAACCATAACTGAAACAAGAAATACAGTTTAATGAGTAAGCTAAAACAAGTAAGCCTGAGAAGGAAAGGGCAATGAAAAGAAGGGTAACTATTAAATTTGCATCACATGGAGTCTAGAAAAATACAAACTGAGGACTTCAGAAGTTAAAGGGCACACTGCACTTGTCATTAACAAAGACATGTAAAACTTTCTTCATTTCTTCATTTCTCCCCTTTTTCCTTTATTTCTTTTTCTTCTTTTTTTTCCTGAAAAATAAGTAACAATAACATGTAAATCATACCTATAAATCTAAATAGGCGCTCCATCCCGTAGTTATAATTAGCAGCAGCATCTTCTTGAGCCAACTTTAGGAACTCATTATACATAGAACGTATAAACATATTTCGCAAAAAATACGACCAAAACCTGTACAATGTATTCATTTCCTGCATGTCAAAAAAGTGAGAACACTTCAGAAAATAAATTTGTGCAATTCAAGCACTAAGTCAATGACTAAATGCACAGTACACGGAGAAATAGATAAATTATACGTGTGTATATATATAGACAGATCGGAAAATGAATTGTACAAAATAGTTGGATAGATTTTTTGAAAACTTAATGTTAGAACATTTCTGTAAATTTTTGGCACCGTCTTAGTGCAGCATCAAAGAAATGAACGGTTACTCAACAAAAACCTTAAGGAACAGTATAACCAATTCAAATTAATTTGATTTGCAGTCGTTAAGACCATCAAACAAATTTTGAATTTTACACATACAGACGTGTTATCTTTGTTTCCATAACCACCCCCACCCTCCAACCTAAATGAACTTCAGAATCTAAGTGATAGTCCTCGCATTTAAACCCCTTCAATAAGATACCATCTGTGGAATAAGTAAATAAAACATGACAAGGAATCAAGGAAGTAGGCACCTCGCTGCAACCAATTCCAAGTTTCTTGTGTTCACTCAGACAGCGCTTATGATACTTCTTGTACCTAAAGGATGGAAAACACAAAACCAATGGTCAAGAGAGAAAAGTAAATGTACAAGGAATGTATACATGTCATCTGTGCTTAAACAAATACTTGCACACATGAATACGAAATGCACGGAACACCAGCTTCTTATAAAAGTAAATTACTCACAGCTGTTGTGTAAAACCATTTTCTTGTAAAAGCTTATGACTTGGATGCTGAAAAGGTGGAAATGGCTTCGGCATGGAATCCACAGGCGGACTACTACTAGCAAGATTGCTATGCGGAGAGGCACTCAACTTTGAAGGCCTTGACCTGGAAATATAAGTTCGGTCTACTAAGTTTAAAGCATAGCAGTCGAAAACTTTTTTTACAATGTTTTAGTAATCATAAATTCATAGGCTTGCATTCTGCTCTTGAAAGAATAATTAAACAATCTCAAACATATAACAATAAAGAACTACGCAGAACAACAAGGGATCTAGAACATACACGTGACTGTCAGGAGGTGTAGAACCAAAGAAAAACCCAACTGAATCGCTAGGTGGACTTTTGGATACTGTTCCTGCAGTGTTCCGAGAAATCCCATGATTCCGGTGATTTCCAGAAACCAGCCGCTGCTTATGTATTGGATGCGGTTTAGCAAATCCTTTGTTTTGCTTTCTCCGAGAGTTAGAATTTCCAGTGCTTTCACTGGTTTTCCCTCGAGAAGAATGATCAGCATTCTTTGATTTTGATAAAGCAGCAACAGCACCAGAAGACCTGGTAATCTCATCTCGAGGGTCATTATTCTCCTGAGAGATGAGAAATGTTTCAAGATAATCGAACACCATCTAAGTGAATAGGGAAGAATGATGTAAACAAAGCAACCACCAGCCTGTTCGTATAAGTAGAGGCCATCATTTATTGCAGAAGCAAGCTCAGTAGACATTGGTTTTTTGATTCTCCTCCTGCAGTTCCAGATAGCAGAGATCCACATTTCCTCGCATCAAAACAAGAAAAGCAGAACAGCTATGAAGCAAACATGACTAAGTTTAACCAGTGGAGATAAGAAAATGCACAAACCAAGTATCTCTTTTGTCAAGCATAAAAGTGCTTGAGAAATCATTAGATAAGTCATCTACATTCTGTTCTACAATATCTGATGCCCCAGATTTCTCCCGGCAGATTTCTGCTTTATTAAAAACTGAATCATTTTTCGTCTGACAATGTCATCCATCTTTATTTTCGTTTATCCCTTCATTCTTTATATCGAGATCAACCTTCCCCACTAGGTGTTCAAAGGAGACGATGTCTGATCAGCACTAGCTGAAACCAAATTTGACGCGTCTTCTCATCCTACAGAATTTAAGCAACACTGCAACTCAACAAATAAGAAGAAAGGTAGAGAAGTTTTAATTGACTAACTCTAAAACTCTATGTACAAGCAAATTGCCAAATTAGTCTCAACAGTTGGATTCTGAAAAAATGGTGCGGAAGAAAACAACGTTTTACTGTTGTATTGAATTCCTTCATTAAAATATGCTGTACAACATGTTGTATTTATACTACGTAAAACTAAAACCTAGTTATATCAAAATTACCTAAAATAACTGAGTAGACTATTCTAGAAGAGTTCTTATACAAATAAAATTCCTATACAAATAAGACTATGTATACAACTAATTTTATGTACAGATTGAAGTTAAGTCCGTGTGTGTGTCTTGTGCATAGGGCTCATCAAATAACACACACACATAGAAGAACCAGCCCAATGAGCCCAATAAGCTGCTCCAACAGACCCGGCCTGCTCCATGCTCAAGTTACCCCAAAAGACTTTCCTAATTCATCACAAAACATCACAGACCCATCATCAAACAACCCCAATTTCAGTGGAGCTCCCGCTAAGGCAAGTCCTGAGAATTCCTTTACCCTTGCTCCGTCATCACCCCCCCTCAAGGTGGAGGCCGCCGTTCGGACTCCAAGCTTGCCTATAAAATTCCGATGAAGTGGACCAGACAACGACTTGGTAAAGAGGTCAGCGATTTGAGAAGAGGAGGGGATAAACGACAGTGTAACGAGACCATCAAGGAGTTTTTCACGAACGAAATGGCAATCCAACTCGATATGCTTCGTTCGTTCGTGAAAGACCGGATTTTTTGCTATGTGAATTGCCGCTTGGTTGTCACAGCGAACGGAGATTGGAAGAGACAAATCAACGGATAAATCTCTGAGGAGGCGAACAAGCCAGGATAATTCTGCAACAAGTCGACGAAGGGAGCGATACTCTGCCTCCGCCGATGATAAAGAGACAACCTGTTGTTTTTTTGATTTCCAAGAAATAGGGCAGCCTCCCATATTGATAAAGAATCCACTGACTGATCGTCGTGAATCCGGGCAAGAAGCCCAATCGGCGTCACAAAATCCCTGTAGTTGAAAGGACGGCGTCGAGGAGAGAAAGAGCCCTAGCCCTGGATCATTTCTGATATAACGCAGCGTGTGAAATGCAGCGTCCATGTGTCCAGTCCGAGGTTGTTGCATATATTGACTTAGTAATTGGACAGTGAAGGCGAGATCTGGACGAGTGTTGGTAAGGTAATTTAATTTACCTACAAGACGCCGATAGACAGTTGGGTCAGGCAAGAGATCACCGGAATCAGAGGAAAGCTTCAAACTTGGGTCCAAAGGAGTGCTCACAGACCTGGAAGAAATAGAATCATATTCGGACAGAAGATCCATAGCAAACTTACGCTGAGTCACAATGATTCCATCAGGTTCGTGCATAATTTCCATACCAAGAAAATAGCTTGCTGTCCCGAGATCTTTAATACGAAATTCTGAATTCAAAAAATCCTTTATTTCGCATATTTCTGAATTATTATTTCCTGTGATGAGAATATCATCGACATATACTGCGATGATAGTGATAAGCCCACCAGTGGCCTTATAAAAAAGAGAATAGTCATTTAAAGAAGAAGAGTAACCTCTGGTACCCAAAGCTGAAGACAAACGCGCGTACCACTGACGCGAGGCCTGCTTAAGGCCATATAAGGATTTGCGTAGTCTGCAAACATGAGAAGGAGAAGGAGGTGTAAGTCCAGGTGGAAACTTCATAAATACCTCTTCATCCAAATCGCCATGGAGAAAGGCGTTGTTGACGTCGAGCTGAAAAAGGGGCCACCCTTTCTTCACTGCAACACTCAACAAACATCGGATGGTGGTCATTTTGACCACTGGTGAAAAAGTCTCGTTATAATCGATCCCTTCCCTTTGTATATCTCCCCGTATCACTAGTCGAGCCTTCAATCTTTCCAAACTACCATCTGATTTAACTTTAACTTTGTATACCCACTTGCAGGGCAATGCTTTCTTACCTGGTGGAAGGGGAACCACATCCCAAGTACTGTTGGTGTTCAAGGCATCAAGTTCTTTCGCCATCGCAGCTTGCCAACCGGGGTGAAGTGCAGCTTTCTGGTAAGAGGTGGGTTCTGAAATTTGACTGATTGAATTTATGAATTGCTGATTGGGAGTGGAAAATGCATTGAATGAATATGAATGAAAGGGTATGGTTGGGGGGTTAGGGGAAATAACATTATATGCTGCATCACATACAAAATCAGAAAGGTAAGAGGGAGCACTACAATGTCTGGTGCTTTTGCGTGTTACCTGTGCTGGAGTGCCATTAACTCGAATAGGAGACTGAGGGACTGGAAAATTGGGAGACCTTATAGGTGACTGTGTAGGAATGGAGCTAGTAGTTCTTGTAGGAGAAGGACTAGGGGAGAAATTCCCATGGTTAGCTAACTCTGGATTGCCGAAAGATGGATTAAATGTTCCACTGTCCTCACTAGGAGGAAAAGTGGCAGGGAATAACCTTGACATTGGTACAGAGGAAGAAAAAGGAAAAATAGCTTCAAAGAACCTTACATCTCTTGAAACAAGAATCTGGTTTGTTTGTAAATTTAGGACTTTGTATCCCTTTTGTCCAAAAGGATATCCTAGAAAAACTCCTGGTATAGCCCTAGGCATCATTTTGTCTCTATTTCTTGTAAGAGTAGAGGCAAAACAAAGACAACCAAAAGACTTCAAATGTGCATAATTTGGCAATTTGTTAAAGAGAACCTGATATGGAGAACTTCCATTTAGAACTTTGGAAGGGAACCTGTTAATCAAATAAGTTGCAGTTAAAATGCAATCCCCCCAAAATTTCTTAGGCAAATGTGACTGATAAAGTAGAGCCCTACACGTCTCAAGTAAATGCCTATGTTTCCTCTCAACTACGCCATTTTGTTGTGGGGTTCCAACACAGGTGGTTTGGTGTATAATACCCAAAGAAGTGAAAAACTCTGAAGGAATATTTCCAGCCCCCAACTCATAGGCATTATCGGATCGTATCACTTTTACTTGGGCAGAGAATTGTCTTTCAACTAAGGAAAGAAAACTTCTGAGGGTAGTAAAAGCGCTGGATTTAGTAGCTAAAAGGTATGTCCAAGTTGCCCTAGAAAAGTCATCCACAATGGTAAGAAAATATCTCTCCCCTTTGTAAGTAGGAACATTGTAAGGACCCCATGTATCTATGTGTATGAGATCAAAGCATTGCTTGGATTTGATGGTGCTTGTGGGAAAAGGTAGCTTAGACTGTCTAGCCATAGGACAAATATCACAGGGAAAAACATGTTTGTCTTGAATTTGAACAGGTAAAGACTTTATCAATTTCATTGCATGAAATGGTAAGTGACCAAGTCTAAAATGCCATAACTTGTTATCATCCAAAATGTCTGAAACATGAATTTTATTCATATTAGAACTGAAAAAATGTGGAGAAGCTCCACTTACAGTAGACCGAGCAAACTCAGGAAAGAAAAAATCAGATAAAGACTCTGAATTCATTGCGCTATGGGAAAACTTATGACTCTTAGGTAGTATAGACTCAATACTAGTTAAACTAGACTCGGACACAGAAGACACTATCGGTTGGCATTCCTCCAGCACATAGAGACCCGCATTAGCTTTACCAAACACCATCTGCTTCCTCAGAGAAGGGACCTGAATAACACAATTAGTGTTAGTGAATATCAACTTGCATTCATGCTCTTTACACAACTGATTGACTGATAAAAGGTTATGTTTAAAAGTTGGCACAAAGAGTACTGTATCAAGCTTAATGTCAGGAAATAGGGTGACAGATCCTACGCATGACACTTTAACTTTATAAGAATTTGGCAAATTCACTAAAATTGGTGTTTCTAGCTCCCTAAGGTTTTGTAAAATTGATTTATCATGTGTCATATGTTGTGATGCACCAGAATCTATGATCCAAAAATTGGAATTAAGGGTGGAAAAACAGGATGTATAAATATGGTTAGCTGTACTGTTACCAACGAAGTTAGTGCTAGAATTGGCTTCAGAACTTGGTGTGCTTGAACTCCCAAACTGGGCTGCCTGTAACATATGAATCAGCTGCTCGCACTGTTGCTTAGTGAATCCTTGTGAATTAATTGGAATATTTGATCCTGAACCTGCACTACTTTCAGGTGTATTGGAATTTCTTGCCACGGTGCCCTCATCAAAAGCTGCGTTGACTTGTGTGTTACCAGATTGTTTCCTGGACCTGTTATAGCCATTCAATTTTCTACAATCTTCCCTCACATGCCCAGGTATCTTGCAATAAGTACAATAGTTGTTGTTGTTGTAATTTCTTCTCCCATCATTGGCATTCTTTCTACTGTTGTAACCTTGATTCCTCCCTCTGTTATCATAGTTACTTCTCTGGTTATTCCATCTCTGCATATTTCCATTAGCAACAAATGAATCATTGTTTGCTTGTCGTGTATTTGCAGTAAAAGCTGCTGATTCGTTGCTCACTTGGCCTGCAATGTGAACTTCCCTTTGCGTTTCTTCATGAAGAATGATGGAATATGCTTGGGCTGTGCTAGGGAGAGGTTTCATCATAAGGATGTTACCCCTTATAGTGGAATAGGCTTCATTTAAACCCATGAGAAATTGGATCAATTGTTGATCCTCTTGCATCTTTGTATTGTGTGTTTTTGCCTCACATTTACATTCACAACTGCATACCATAAAAGTATTAAGCATCTTCAATTGGTCCCAGATCCTCTTTAATTTATTAAAATATGCAGCCACATCACTTGTTCCCTGAGATACGTTATTTAACTCCCTTTGCAATTGAAACATCTTTGTACCATCTTTTAAACATAACCTTTTATCAGTCAATCAGTTGTGTAAAGAGCATGAATGCAAGTTGATATTCACTAACACTAATTGTGTTATTCAGGTCCCTTCTCTGAGGAAGCAGATGGTGTTTGGTAAAGCTAATGCGGGTCTCTATGTGCTGGAGGAATGCCAACCGATAGTGTCTTCTGTGTCCGAGTCTAGTTTAACTAGTATTGAGTCTATACTACCTAAGAGTCATAAGTTTTCCCATAGCGCAATGAATTCAGAGTCTTTATCTGATTTTTTCTTTCCTGAGTTTGCTCGGTCTACTGTAAGTGGAGCTTCTCCACATTTTTTCAGTTCTAATATGAATAAAATTCATGTTTCAGACATTTTGGATGATAACAAGTTATGGCATTTTAGACTTGGTCACTTACCATTTCATGCAATGAAATTGATAAAGTCTTTACCTGTTCAAATTCAAGACAAACATGTTTTTCCCTGTGATATTTGTCCTATGGCTAGACAGTCTAAGCTACCTTTTCCCACAAGCACCATCATATTCAAATGAAGTTTTCATCTTAGAATTGCAATGGTGGTACAACTAGAATTCCTTGTAAGTGAGGAGGGGACTTTATTTTCTTCTTCTTCTAATTTGATGTTCAGGGTTTCCTTCACTTCACTTTTCCCCTGCAAAGGCATTATGTGGAGCCTTAGCCAGCCCAACGTAACGGTTTCAATGCAAGCCGAACAAACTTGGAATTCATGCCAAAGTAAGGAAAAAGAAAGAGGCAGTTGCCAAAGGAAAATCAACAGCCTGCAATGCATCATAAATGCATTTTCTTAAATGGAAAAGAAAAAAACAATTAGAGCTATTTTAATTTCATAGAAAGTACTGTAGATGCTAACATTTAAGTTAAATAAAAGAATTAAATGATCAAATCCAACTACAAATACACTTCAAATTTTTAGTATTGTACCCTTTTGAAGTCGGCAATAATATCCGCAAGTAGTGATCATTCTGCATATTCGCCAAAGGTATATTCTTGATATCAATCTATAGTGCTCAAATTTGCAAGTAATTAACCCTTACCACCTCTATCTCTGCAATAGTACATGGGGTGATGGGTCGCCCGCAAAGTTAAGGTATGTAACTGTATTATCGGGACAAATTAAGGTACCAAAGTATGTATTTTACGTAAATCCACCAAACAACTAAAACGCTTCCTCCTCATTATGAACTTCATGTGCACAGTTTAAATTTGTAATTTATATCCACTCTTATTTACTACTCCTATAATTTTTTGTTGCTTTATATTCCATAGTCTTTATGGGTTTTTTCAATTGCTGTGACTGAATAATTTCACTACTATTAATAGTGAAGTGACAGCAGGAGTTAATGGCTTTTCCAATTATAAATTTAAATTTTTAAGTAGAACAACTAATGATGTCATATAGCTGGTTACCCTAAGTTGTCACCGGTGCCATACGTGTATTCACCGAGATGTGTATGTATATATAAACTAGTTGCGGAAGGCCTGTACAGTACAGCCCAAGTCCAACATAGAGTTTCATTCTTACTTTTTTTTAAGCGATCGCTTGAGTAGCAATTTTGATTAATTTCTTTTACTCATAAATAAGAGTTAAATAACTTAAATATTTTGATGATATTGTTCAAGTAATAGTAGTAAAAGTGACTATTTTGTTGGCAACCTGTGCAAATTCTATCTCATAGTTTCATTGACTACAGTGGAAGCTCTAATTTTTGGTACATACTTGTACAATTCGTTTTTTTTGTACAATAGTTTCTCTTTTATAATTTTGTTTTACTTTAAAAATTAAATTAAAGGCATTAATAAAGTCTGCGCGTACATCTCACCCTCCCTAAACTTCACTTGTAGGATTTATTGGATTTGTTGTTTTAAAACTGAATGAATTATTTTTTTGGAATTAGACTCCATTTGGTTGTAGCTTCTGGCCAATATTTTGTGGAACATTTAAACTATCATTTTCTTCCTTCATACCATGATATGAAAATTTGAGAGTAAGAGCTCAATTTCTAACCTCACCGCCTCACACCAGACAGAAGATTAATATTTGAAGATTGATACTTAAGTGGAGAAGGGTAGTAGAGGGTGAGGCCTATTATTCATCGAACTTTGAACAGTGCCCACTTACCCATAGAAATTTCTGGGTTACGACAAAAAAAGTACTCAATTAAAGAGACATTTACCGATACTTCCAACTGAAAAGCTGTATTATGACAGTAATATAAGCCATCATATATATATATATATCTCGGAGAAGCCCTCAATACAGTATTCTGCCTTCTACTCTTTCTCCGGCATCAATAACAAATTAATACAAAACTCACCAGCTTTTTGTTCTAAGTTTCTATCCTTTCTACTCCCTAAAGCCAGTGCTTGACACTAATTTGAAAAAGAAGATTTAATAGTTCCTTCTCTACCTTTTCGTTTGTTGACAGCTCTTAACATGATGAAACTCTATTTGGAAGTTGAATCACAAAAACACTTCATCAATCATGTCTTTTAATCACTTTTCACTGGCTGAGTTGTGAGACCAAATCCAAAGGGAAAGAGAGGATCATACTGCTTATCACCAACGTTCATAGGTAGCTGATCAACTGATTTGAACCAAGTGCGTGCAAGTTTCCCAGTGAAACCATAGTCACCAAATAAAGCATCTGCAACACCTTGGCCTTCTGTACCTGGAAGCCAAGCAGCTACCAGTGCATCTATTTTTTCGACATAAGGTTCTAGCACGACTGGACGACCAGAGACGACAACAACAACACATTGCACAGCTCCACATACATTTGTGATAGTGCTAGGACCAGGTTGTGTTATTGTAAGATTTGAGCTATCACCAAACATCTCCGCATATGGGACTTCACCTACAACAACAATGGCGTAGGCGAATTCGTTGGACTTCACAAAGTTTACATCAGGATTCTGCTGGTAAACTACTTGTGTAGAAGGATCCACAGTGTTTTTGATAGCGCTTAAAATCGTGGTTCCTGCCAATATTAGAAATTTATCAGTTTCTTTCAGAAATACTAGGACAACCAAAAAAAAAAAAAAAGAAAGAAAAGAAAAACCAAGGTCATCCCAGTCCAATACTATAAAAAAGAATAGTTCCTCTAGAACTAGTAGTTCTCAACATTTTGTACTGACATATACATCTTTGACAAGATAACATTGGGAATAAAGTAAACATACTAACTGACCAGAATTTAGTCCCTCGAAAAATTGTTATACTCTGTTTGATCAGAGAAGGATATATTATTCATTAACTACCTAAGAGGGTCATTACTTCAAACACGAAAGAGCAGACTCCTAGTCAAAGGAGTGGCCATAAGTGTTGTTGCTAAAGCCTAAACTACAAAGTATGAGAAGACATACCAACTGTTAAATCATTGCCTGCGACGCCCTGCCATTCTATTGTCCAGCCTCCACATTGGTAACCCAAATTGTCTGCATGAGTTCCAGCTACAAGTATCTTTGGCGCTTTCTTTGGAAGGGGAAGTAATGGTTGACTAGTGCTCTTTCCGTTCTTTAAAAGCACAAGCGATTTCCTTACTGCTTCCCTTGCCAATTCTCTGTGCTCCTACAGAGAATTGGTGAAACAGGTTAAATTTACCACAAAAAAGAACTAGATGCAAAGATTTAAAATAGTTTGTGAATAGCAGGCAAACATTACCTGGCTACCTAGTTGGTTTACATAGCTAAGGTCAGCCAATGGGTTCTCAAAGAGACCCATGCTAAACTTAACTCTCAATATCCGCTTCACGGCATCATCAATTCTGCTCATGGGAATGATATTGTCTTTCACTAGCAGAGTCAGAGTATCAATAAAATCTGTGTAGTTGTTTGGAACCATAACCTGGAGTGCAGACGAACCAAAATCATATTTGTTTTGTACATGATTATTCGTGCAGAGATGCAAGTCAATTTGATTAAAAACATCGAAGAACAAACTTAGTACACTAACCATGTCAATTCCAGCCAGAACTCCAGCTTGAACTGAATAAGTATAGTTAGCATCGGGTGGGCTGGTGATCCGGTCAATCCCTTGCCAGTCTGAAATGACAAAACCCTGAAATAACGGACACGGGTCGAAAAAGGAGGTCATACACAGCTGCAAATGCAACCTTTGTGCCGGGTTCAACCAAACCCAGTTTTTCAACACAGAGTTCAAAAGTATAAGTGGAAACCCACTAAATTTCAACAAATATTAAATCTGAACCTATGATATCAAAGTACAATGAGTTAAGTCCTAAAAGCCTGGAAGGTCAAACTCATAAAAGTCAATTCCTGAATCCGCCTAAGGTCATACATGGATACATTTCTACTTGACCTTAACTTACTGATTCTGAATGAGCTGAGCTAATAATCATTCTTACCCTGAACTTGAGCCTGTCCTTTAGGAAGCCAGTGACAAGACGTCCATTAGCGTGCATCTTTTCACCGTTCCAGCTTGAGTAAGACACCATCACAGTTGAAACACCCTTTATGATTGAATCATAATATGCAGGCATGTGGATGCTAAATAAGCCATTTGAGCTAATTACAGTGTTATTTTCATCGATCCCCTTCACCGTTCCACCATCTCCCACAAAGTGCTTGGCACAGGCTGCTACCTTTGACCTTAACCAGTTGAAAGTTCAATGAATAAATGTTCCACAACAACAAACGACAATAATAATAGAAATATCAGGCTTGGTGCTTAGAAGCAACAATGTCTAGAATTATTATAGTACCAAAACATTGTCCCAAACGACATTAGAACTCACTATAATGTCCAACATTGTAAAAGAGGAAAGGTTCCAGTACTCCAGATAATTCTCTATAAAAATCTTACTATTTGTTTAAACTCTACATATTTGATGATACGAACAGTTATGCACAGCTTGATGATATGCACAGTTATAGTGTCTAAGAAACTTTCGTAAGTTGAAACCCATGCTTTATAATTTAAAGATGCTTGAAGCACCAAGAAAATAAAATTTAATTGATTAGCTAAAAAAATATGTCAAAGTACTTAGCTGTAACGTGCTATCGGAATGCAATTCTTCTGGTAATTTTTATTTTATTTTACTCACATTATTCAAACTATGTTCGACTATATTTGTTCAAAAGATCAACAATAAATGAATTTGCCAAAGGTCATTGTCATGATAAATCCTGAGCTGGACCATGATAGGACCAGTTATATGTTAAAACCAACAAGTATTGGTTAATACTTTCATTGTTAGATCATCAAATCTGGACTTTCCCAGTATGGCAAAGAACTTCCATGTGAAGTAAATAAATGATGTCAACTCTAAGATCACTATGTCCCACCTGTCATGTGGCCTTCATATGAAAGTATTATGCTTATGCAAGGAGTTTGTTAAATAATCGTGTCATTTGTTTTCTTTTTCTTGCTCATAAGGATGGGACTGGTGTAACTTATTTAACGGAAATAGGAAAAGATAACGATGCGAAAACTGATAGAGATACCTACTTTCCGGCAACAAAGGGAACACCCTTGCGAGAATTAGCTGGCAGATCTCCTTGTAAACCAGGTATTATCTCTGTCATGGATCGAACAATGCTATGATCTTCGCTGTAGCTTTCATAACAACGATCCCACCTAGGATCTCTACATACCTATAATAATAACACAATTATTCAAACATCATAGAAATAGAAATGAAACTTTATTAGAAAGTTCAATCATATTATATCAACTTACTGCAATGCAGGGTGCAAAAGCATATTGTATTCCTGTTGCTCTAACTTCAAGTGCAGTTGCAGCTCCAATCCGCTTCAGAAGATCAGGATCCCTGTATCAAAGTTATGACTTCTTAACTCAAAACAAGCATTCAGAGTAGCGATCCAACACGTGTTTGCAATGATAAAATAGATGCAACAGAGAATATAGCTGAAAATAAATCATGGTATAGTTTATTCTTTGGACTATTATCGACCTAAAATGCCAAAGATCACTTATCGATCCTAATTTCAAACGATCGACAAGTGAAATTAGCTATCATGCATCTGTATAATCAAACTGATAAAATAAGCTCTCACTACATTCTTAATATATAGTAGCTTCAGAGAGAACAAAAAGGACATACACAGTTGTTATAATTTGTATACTTGCCTGGTGACACCAAGTCCAATATTGTGAGGAAAGATAGTAGCATTATACACATTATTGTGGCCGTGAACTGCATCAATTCCATAAATCATCGGAATACCGAGGCGGGTTGAAAGAGCACCCTTTTGAAGCTCATTTACCATACTGATCCAATCCTCAGCAGAGGCCTTAGGTGCTGGAACACTCCCTCCACCACTCAATACACTCCCTGCCAGTAAAAAAGAAAAACAAAACTTCTATAGAAATGAACTCCAATATACAAGATATTAGCGGATGAGAGAAGGTTACCCACTTAAGTGTACTCCCTTTAATTGCCTATGCATTATAAATTATCTCAGGATCTATCAACATGATGAAAATACCTTCCATAAAATGTTTTGAAGAAAATAAATCATTTTTTACGAAAAACATTTTCCTCCAGAAGGGGAAAAATGCTTCCCTCACTTTTGGGTGGAAATCATTTTCCTTCACAATTATCTCAACTCTTTACCTCATATATCACTCATTAATATTACTTAGAAATTACTATCAATCTTAAGTACTCAAACATTTCATCAAAACTACTTTGTTTGCTAACATTATTATCAATCTTTAATACGGAAATATTTTTCACTCTCCACCGAAAAACATTTTCCATGAATAAGCCATTCTCCAGAAAAAAGTTCGAAAAAATGACTTATTTCATATCAAACACGAGTCACTTTTCTGTAATCTGTATGACATATTAAAAGTGACTAAATTTACAAATAAATAATGGATTTCTCAAACACCAAATGTGCAAACTGCAAAGTTGTACATCTCTGATATACATAAACAAGCAATCATTCAAGAATAGCCATGCCAAGGTAGAGATAATTTTGCAAACATACCAAGGAAATATTGTTTCATAACATCAGCAGAGGCAACTTTTCTCTCTATCTGAGTCATCTGACCAATCTTTTCTTCAAGAGTCATTCTTTTCATCAAGTCCCTTATTCTTTCACCCAATGGCTGTTTTGGATCCTTATATTTTAGGTACTCTACATCTGCTGCATCCACTGCCAAGAGGCAGAGTAACATAAATCCCATCATGGAGATTGAATATTTCCCCATTGTTTTTGGCCTTCTGCTAGGACAATCTGGTAAAACTTATAAAAATAACACAACCATTAAAGTTAACATAGCAAAACAGTATACAAAATGTGAACAAACAAAAAAAGCAACCATCAAATGCGCCTTCCACCCTTAACCAGAGGCCTCAAGTTCGAGTCCCGAGAATACAAAAATCCATGGTAGGGAGCATTTCTCTTTATTAGTCTTATGCCGCCGCGAATTCAAATTAGTTAGGATTAGTGAATTCCGTAGGCAGATGGTTAAAATTAAAAAAGAAGAAGGGAAAAAGTAGTTTGTTAGTAGGAAAATGGAAGCAAGGTATAAGCAAGAAATGGATGGCTTACTTGTTGAGCTTCTACTTTGATATAAGCAATTATAAGTAGAGTAATGGTCTGATATATATACATGCACATTGTTGGCAGGGTTAGTGGGTGATCAAGGACTATTAATTTATTTATTTTATCCAAAAGAATGAGTTTGAATAGATTGTTGTAGTGTACCATAGGAGTATGTGTTAGCGCTTTCCTAGGTAACATTTTCAGACACGGACTTGTATTAAAAAACGGCGTCTATTATGTGATGGGAAAATTGCATATAAGACCTTTGTAGCTCAATGAGAGCAAATAGGACTCCTAAGAAATGGAAAATTCACAAAAAAGTACAGGAGAAGCAAGTGGGTAATTTTGATTGGGTTTGAATGCTTCAAAAAGCCATACACAATGATATGAACCTTGTTGATGCTAAAAAAATATAATCATCGAAATAATGACAACCGAAGTTGTTAATATCATTTTTATATTCACACAAACTTCCAGATAGTTCAAATTTGCTGTTTTAATGTAATTTTTAGTCAGTCATTTTTTCTATTTCTTTGATCATTAATGTTTCTAACTACGGTATCTCACGGTTCAATACATTATACTTATTAAATTCTCTTTATTTTTAGTGTTCTTAACAAAATGAGCAGTCAAATAACATGTAAGCTAAACTAGAATAAACAAAACAAAGTAAATACTTTTAGTCACCCTCTTAAAAAATGATCTTAGATTTGGATTAAGGATTGTTGGAAACTAATATTATAACGTAACTTTTCCGAATTAGGATCTCGATGTTCGATTCAGATTAATGATTAGGCTAATAATCATTTCGATTCACTATGTTGTAGGAAATTATAAACAAAAAAATGCATTTAAGAAAACCAAAACTAATGCTTACTACTTATGTTTTAAGAGACATTCATCAATTACCATCTTACTTTTTTAGAATTTGAAATGACTTTGGTAAGTAATCTACTTTTATTCCTCATTTGTTGTCCTATTTAAAAGGGATAAGAATTGCCAAATCAGATGATAAAGATTTTGAACGTCGAACTTGAACCGAAAATTCAATAAGATCAAGTAATATTAAGTGATGTTACATAGGGAAATGAGCCAAATATCCTTCTTTTAGTACTTCAACTGTCTCAAATTAGTTGTTATTTTTTCTAAAAATGAGTTTGTCCAAATTAGTTGTCTATTTAAGATTTCAAAACTAGATTTATTAATTCTTTCTAATTATACATTTAATATTTAAAATAATTTCATAAAAAGTTAATAGAACAAACATTGTACATTCTATTAATATTTTTCTTAATGAGCATGAAAAAATTAAAAATGTCAATTAAAATGGGATGGAGGGAGTATGTTTTAAAATTACTCATCATACACATGATTGCTGCTCTTACTAGCTAGCTACTGCTCATATTAATTGTCCTTAACCTTAATAGTGCTTCACCTTAATGTTACAACGCGCTTCCACATTGAGATGTTAATCGCTTTAAATTTTTCGATTTATGTTGGAGTTTTGACGGATTAAGAGCGTATAACAATTTGCTATTAGTAAAAAATAATGGCAGAAAGGTATTAACAAAAGATAATTTTAAATCATAGTCAGAAAGTAAAAGTGTACATAAATATTTGGTCTTCACACTTAAAATTTATCATTCATCCGAACTACTGATAAAATTTTGATAAGTTGGTTAGATTATACATGTATTGAATAAAAACCGACGTCACTTAAAAAAGTGACACGTATCTGTCACGTGGTACGGGCAGAGGTTTCTCCGGACATATATCTAACGGACAGATAACTGGCCAGGCGGTTACCACGAGCAGGCCCAGAGCAGTAACGTAACGCTTTCCAAATCAGCGCAATTTGAATGAACGGTTACCTAATCGTATGCGATTGCTCGATAAATAGTTATAAAGGCAACGGTTGCACACCCAGCGGTTACGTATCCAACGGTTACATATCCAGCGGTTACAAACCCAACGGATGCCTAGTAACTCTATAAATAGCATTCGTTTCCGAATTATTGTAACACATATTTCTCTCTGCTATCTACAATATGAATAATATACTATCTTTGCTCTTGCTCAAGTACTGTTCATCGTTTACATTCATTGCATACTTTGCTCTCAAGTCTTCAAGTATAATCAGTGTCAAAAGGTCCTCACCGGGATCAAACGACCTAATACGGTTCCTTCTATTTATTTAATTCACGCTTTAATCTTATTTATCTTCGATTATCTCGTATTATCTCCATATCGTCATTAATTATCATCATCGGAAATCGTGCATATACTCGTAATCTCGTAGTTAATGCAATCCGGTATCGAAATTGGCTAAACTCTTAATCTAAACTATTGATCGTGACTTCGCAAATACAAATTTAATTGTTAATTGGCCTAAAATCAAATCTAGGTTAAACAATTTGGCGACCACAGTGGGAGCCGGTCAATAGCCTCTATAGGTTAATAGTTTGTCTTTTCCTGCATTGTATTTTTTTTTGTCGATCTTTTGTTTGTAACTAACATGGCAGAAAGCGATTCACAACGGACTATGGCGGACGGCGGTCAAGAACGTACCCCTCAGGCCAGCCCTAATTACTCTCCGGACTACTCATCCGACGGGCAAGAACGTTCTTCCCAAGGACCCAGAAGACAACGAGACAGGCGTGGACACTCTCAGAGCAGGACCCCACCTAGAAGACGACACCATAAGAGTCTCTCCCCTGACAAAAGGAACCTCCAAGAAACAATCTTTGAATTTATGCAGCAACGGATGGAGGTCAACAGAGGAATGAATGAGGCGATCAACTCTCTTCGAGGGCAAATCCCTCCAGTACAAGGACTGATCCTGCAGCCCAAGGTTGAGATGTTCCTTCTTCACACACTTCAAGGTAAGATGGAGAATAAAATGCGACCAACAATGGAGGAACCATGGATTCGACAACCCAAGCAAATCAAAATCAGAACGGAGGATCTGCGGCATCCACTGAAATGAGCGTCGTCGTGGAGGCACTCACCAAGCAATTCAAAGAGAGCCAAGAAGCGCTTCAAAAGTCTCTCCACGAGAGAATTGATCAGATACCAGGCGCTCCGCCCACATTGAAGAAAATTGACGTTCAAAGCTACTCGCAAAGGCCTTGGAAGAAGGAAGCAGCACCAAAGGCGATACAAAAAATGTTTAAAATGCCAAACATTCGGAGATATCGTGAGACATCTGACCCCAATGATCATCTCATGATGTTTAGCAATTTTATAAAAGCAAGTGATTTCACCGATGAGGAGATCGAATCAGTCCAATTTAAGAAATTCGTGGAAACCCTGGCGGACGGAGCTCTACGATGGTACTCAATGTTGCCACCAAACTCCATTGGGTCCTTCGTGGAGATGGCTGAGTTGTTCGTAAAAGCCCACACAGGCGCCCAGAAGACGGAAACTCGCGTGGAAGACATCTTTGAGATCAAGCAAAAGCCCGGCGAGTCTCTCCGAAGATACGTGGACCGTTTTCAGCGGGAGCGCATGTTGTTACCCAAGGTACTGGATAGATGGGCGGCCGTTGCATTCACAAACAGTTTGGATGTCAAAAGCTCAGAGGCTACGCCCAAGCTATATGAATCTCTTCGTGAATTCCCAGCAGCCAATTGGTCAGACGTCTACAATCGCTACAACTCCAAGGTACGCATTGATGAAGACAAGCTGATAGGAACCAGTGCCCGAGAAAGGAACCAATCACGAAGCAGTGGCTCTGTCGGGAAGATAGAGTCAGAAAGATTGGATGTACATTATGAACCGTACCCTGACCGATCACGCAACAACTCCAAAGGGCACGGTCGCAATAACAAAGGACTATCACGAGGAGATGATCCAGAGTCAAACACTCGTGGAGCCCCAAGTCTACCAAACTTCAACATAAAAACAAGGAGGGTGGTAAGAGGCCCCTGTAGGCCAGATAAGACCTTCATAAAGGCAAAAGACCTTGTAAAAAGGTGAGTTCTCAAAACTTTTTATGTGACAAGCTTCCGCGAAAATAAGAAAAGTTGTTCACAAAGCCAGCGACTCGGCCAGAGTTAAACTACAAACTTTCTGCGTCGACTTTCAACTATCAAAAATGATAAGAAAAGTTGTTCGCAAGGCCAACTATTCGGCCAGAACCTATTGACCACGACTCGGTCAGAATAAAACATCTGCGCAGATCATTCACAACTTATGACCTCTTCCTTGGGAAAGGCTAAGTTAAAACATTCGGATAGACTTTTGAAGACCAGAACTTAGCAAACTTCAAACTTCTAAAAGCTCTTAAACAAAAGGCACAAAGGCCACAATGCATCCAAACGTAAGATCAAAGATTCAAGCTATATACAATCATTGAATTAAAAGGTCTTAAAATATATACATTGTCTTGACAAAACAATAAAATGCCGAAAACGGCTGACAGAAGTTTTGTTGAGTGATCAAGGCGAACAAAACCGGCCAAACAAGGATCGGAGAGTCCCTAAGAGACCTCTATCCACAACCAATCATCCGGCTCTCGCCAAATACACAAACCTACAAACTTAATCAATTTAGGGAGGGGGCATTAATTTTGGGGACTACGACCAGAACCTGATGCACTAGCTCCATCGGCTCTGTCATCGTCACCTGAGCTCTCATCATCATCCTCGTTTTCATCTTCTTCAGACTCTTCAGGAGAAAGGTTCAACACCTGCCTCACTTCGCGAACGGTGCACTTTGTTTTCAGCATCGCTTCCGCGACGTTGATCTGACCAGCGTGGACCTGCTCGAGCAATGTTCGCCTGGTCTCGAGCGCAGTGAGCTTCGCCTTGATCTCAAACTGATCACGCAAGTTTGCCAAGTCCTTGGATAATGCGTCCTGAACGCTCATCGACTGGGCAACTTGATCTTTGGTGGCTTATAGCTCGGCTCGAGCTTTAGTAGATTCTTCCTTAGCCCTCAGAAGGTCCATCTCTAAAGATCCACGCTCATCGAGTGCCTTGTCCAGCAATGAGTTGCGTTCTTCAAGCAAAGCCTCCAGGCCCCGAGCAGATTGTGCGAACCCTTCTTTCTCTTTAGAAAGGTTCCTTGGTGAGCTCGTTAATCTGTTTAACTTGTTTGTTGTTGGTCTCCGCCAACCGGTTAACTTCACCCCCAAAGAAACCACACCTCTCTGCCAGAGCCTTATTCTCTTTCGGAGTCTTCAGCAGCTCTTTCTTCAATTCGAGCACCTGATCAGGGTTGTTGATCTTGGAACGAAACATCAACTCGGCAGCCATCAAACTTGACTAAAAAGGCAAAAGAAATAAGGTTAGAAGTGTGAACTCAAAACTACCTTCAACTCAAGAAAGTATTAAGGAAAACACTTACCCGGGCAGCATCAGCAGTAATGGCAAAAGCCAGATCTTCATCGCTCATTTACCTCATTGTCCATTCTTCACGGGGACCAATGAGCGATGAAACCGCCTTGGCTAAACTTCCCGGCCTTGTCACGAAGTTGACATTGGGGGCTAGCTTCATGGTCCATTCCCTCTAGCAGTACTTAGGCTCCCTGGCCTGCTCAGAGGCAAAATTTGGGCCAAATTTATAGCGCACACCCTGAATGTCCCTTGCTTCAGTCAGACCGCTGATGGTAGTCCGTCGAGTGAGCCTTGTCCTTGACATATCAGAATCATTCTCCATTACAGGATCCCTTGTGTCGCATTCATGTATACAGACAGGCACCTCCCCCTCAGCGGCCACGTTCTCCAAATCCTCGAAGTAAAAAACACGAGGACCTTGGCCACCCTCTTGGGGGATCTCTTCTCCTTCTTCTTCGCCAACCTTTCTCTTACCCTTGTCTGCACGAGAAGAGCATGCTTTACCCCGTCATCAACTCGGGGACTCCCCTCCGGAGGGCAGACTCCTCCTCAACCTTTCTCTTATCGCTTCGAAGGAAGGGCTTTCTCACAAGGTTTTCAGTAGATTCAGTTTCAGTATCTGAAATATCGATCACCTCCTTGTCAAAGCCCTCTCCCCGTGCAGACTCGGGGACTTCAGCAGAGGTCTTGACACGCTCTTCTTCAGGCTTAGGCACACTAGCACCAAGCGGGGCCTCACCTCCAACAACTGAGGTCTGCCCAGCAGCAACGGAAGCCTTACGAGCAGCCTTCTTCCGTGCTCCGCCATCTCCTTGGCTCTTCTTCTTCCTCTTCAGGGAACTAATGCCGCTAGACAATAGCTCCTCTCTACCTTCCCTCCCGCGAATTGCCTCCGCTGCAACTCTTATGGCTGCGACGTCATCCTCGGGGTCAACAGCTGGCCCTGACGGCGCTGCCTGAGGGGAAGGGGCGGGGAAAAAGTCTCCCTGTGTGCCTAGACCTACAAAAGGTAGAACGGTCAGAAACAACAAAATCACGGAGAGAAGAAATAGTTGCAATAGCGAAGAGTTCTTACCGTGAGTCTTTGCGGTCAGATTCTTTTGCGTAGCGGAATACGCCCATTCCCTCTGCTCGGCAGAGAACTTCTTCAGAATAACTTTGACCCACGCTGTCAGCTCATCAACCGATATGAGCTCATCGTAGGGCAGCTTGGTAGCTGTAAGGAAGGATCAAAGGAATGAATAAACAAAAAGGGGAAGCATAAAAATATCAAAAGGGAGACTCGGGGACTTACGCCTCTTATTCCAGATCTCGGAAAGAGGAGCCTTGGAGTTAAGGGACAATGCCTGGGTGCGTACAAATATGTACCGGTGCAACCAACCCCGGTCATTGGTGTCCTCAGAACTGCCTATCAAGCCCTTGCTCCCACGCATTCTGGCGTTGATAAATCCATCCTTAAAGATTTGGATGCTGTACAAAGAAATAAAATGCTGATATTCAAAACTTTAACCGGTTTCTTCGGCGAACCAATCCATAAGTGTTATCATCCTATACATGCGGCAGAGAAAATACTCCCTACAGAGCCTGTTAAGTACAGGATGTAGGGGTAGCGTGCAACCAACTGTAAATGGGTAGGTGGACATGGCCGTCCACCCAGCCCTATGAGAAGTGATTCTCATTTTCAGATACCGGCAAAATGGGAACACTCGCGTCCCAACCGCAGTTCGCTCTAACTCGTGGGATCATCTCCGACGTGATCCCAGACTTGAATCTGTACGCTGGCTATACGGGTACATCTCTATAATTGTTGAAGGTTTTGACACCGCAGTCTTTTTCCAGTTCACCCTAATTCTTGGGGATAATCTCTGCAGCAGTGGCCTGAGCGGCCCTAGGCCTAGGGGTAGCAGCGAAAGAACTACCAGCTGCAGCATCCATGTTCAAATTTTTCTTAGCCTTTGGAGACATGGTTAAAGGAGAATTGAAAATTGGAAGGAAGATTGAAGAAAATTCAAGGGGTTTATCAAGATTTGGAAGTTGTAAAATGAAAGCAAGTAAAAGGGTTAAAATTCAACAAACCCTTATTTATAGGAGTAAAAAGTCCGGCCCGTCAAGTTTCCACAAGACACGTAGAGGTCACTGAAGAGACCACGATCAGATCCAACCGTCAAAAGAGGAAGTAGGTTTCGCCGAGTTTCCAAGCAGCATCATTTCCCTGAAGTGCAGCGGTCACCTCGCAACTGACAACGGACGTGTGCACGTGACTGAGGCGGTTAAAATCATTACTTTTACCCTTGGGACGCGCAGTAGTTACTTTGAAGCTGACGGCGGACGTGCAGACGTGCCTGTCGCAGTTACTTTTTACATCGCGCATTTAATGCGCGCGTCATTGAAACTTGTTATGTTGCTGATGAAGTGCGCATGTCACTGAGGTTCGTCACGTTGCAGGTGAAGGTTGGACTTTGCGAACAAAATTTTCCGCCAAAATTCACATCCACTCCTCGAGCAGAAACTCTGCTCGAGATGTGTCGGGACTATCTGTATTGGATAAAAACCGACGTCACTTAAAAAAGTGACGTGTCTGCCACGTGGCACGAGCAGTGGTTTCTCCGGACAGACATCTAACGGACAGATGACTGGCCAGACGGTTACTACAAGCAGGCCCAGAGCAGTAACGTAATGCTTCCCAAATCAGCGCAATTTGAATGAACGATTACCTAATCGTACGCGATTGATCGATAAATAGTTATAAAGGCAACGGTTACACACCCAGCGGTTACGTATCCAACGGTTATATTCCCAGTGGTTACAAACCCGACGGATGCCTAGTAACTCTATAAATAGCGTTCGTTTCCGAATCATTGTAACACACATTTCTCTCCTCTATCTACAATATCAATAAAATACTCTCTTTGCTCTTGCTCAAGTACTGTTCATCGTTTACATTCATTGCATACTTTGCTCTCAAGTCTTCAAGTATAATCAGTGTCAAAGGGTCCTCACCGGGATCAAGCGACCTAATACGATTCCTTCTATTTATTTAATTCACGCTTTAATCTTATTTATCTTCGATTATCTCGTATTATCTCCATATCGTCATTAATTATCATCATCGAAAATCGTGCATATACTTGTAATCTCGTAGTTAATGCAATCCGGTATCGAAATTGGCTAAACTCTTAATCTAAACTATTAATCGTGACTCCGCAATTACAAATTTAATTGTTAATTGGCCTAAAATTGGATCTAGGTTAAACAATACACGTATTTATTTAGGGTCGAATCTGAAACATACTACGATACCAGCAACAAGGATATGAAACTGCTAAATAAACATTTAAATGATTCTAGTGAAGAAGGAGCTTTTTCTTATTTTATTGCTTTTTGAACCCTCATCTACTTCTTCTTTTATTGGTTTTTGAACCCTCTCTTCAGTCATCTACTTCTTTTACTGCCTTTTGAACTTTCTCATGTATTCATCTTTTTCTAAAACCCATCAAGTTTTTTTTGAAGTGGCAAGTCCTCCCCTATTTTTTTTATTCTAATGATGATCAGGACTAATCAGGGACCAATTTAGAGGTTTTAAAACTTGTGGGTCGTTTTTAAAACAACTGAAAAGCATCTTTTCAAATCTTGGAACTACCGAAAAGTAGTCTGCATGTCTCTCTCCCTTCTTCTTCCATAACTTCAATCACTTCACAACTTGCACGAACACTCAACCAAAATTCTCTCAATATCTCTGTCGTTCCACATTTTTTCAAGCAATCCGACCATCAAAACAACATATATTCGCAATGTATTGATCATCAAAAAGGTAAATATTATCTTTATTTTTTAAATTATGGTGTAAATTTAAACCTAGGGTTTTTTTTCGATTTCTTCGTCATCTGTGATTAAAGTTGCTTTGGGTGTGTGTTTTTGAACAAAAGGTGTAATATTGCGTAGAAATTGAATGACATTATGTTTTTCTATGACTAAAGAAGTTTCGAACTACAAAAGAAGGTTTTCGCTATTCTAATAAAATGTTTAAGGTTTTTTTTAGTTGTTTTTTTTTTTTTTTTGGATTTTGTGTGAACCAATATTGCTTTATTTGTTTGAAAATTAAAGTGATTTGCAGTTATACGTCATTTTTTGTTTCGAACATCCTTAAATAGTTCAACAGTTCATAAGGGGTTAAAACCATCTCATTCGACATTCATGCTTTTTTGTAACTAAAATTTGTGAAAAAATTGTATTGTTTTGCAGAAAAATAGTAAATTTACGGTCGAAAAAATTAACACAGTAGAAAGATGAAGTTGAGCCGAAGAAAAGCTTACAATTCCTCCCAAGAAGGAAATTTTTAAAAGAAAGGCTCTTGAGCCGAAGAAGAAGCCTACTCCTAGTGCTCCTAGGCCTAGTACTCCTAGTTCTGAATGTACTCCTACAAATGTAGAACCTACTCCTAAACACCCAAAAACAAGGAGAAAATTGGTCATGGAGAGTGACAATGAGGAAGAAGTAGGTACTCAAAACCAAGGGAAACAGGTGCTTAACAAGAGGAAAGCCAAAGCACATCACGAAGTTACGATTTAAGTAGAGGTGGGGAGGCTTTGGAGAGGGGTGCAGATGAGGGTGAAAGAAGAGAGGATTTAGATGACGTCGCTCTTGGTGAATTGTTAAAAAGTAACTTTTTGAGGCTTGGAGAGGAAGATGGTGATCGTGAAAAAGATTCTAAAGAAAAGGAAGATGAAGCAGGTGGAAAAGTTGATGATCGATGAAGATGATGATGATGATCGTGGTGGGTATTTTAGAGAAAAATTAGAAGAAGTAGTTGAGTCAAGAGAGGGTTCAAAAACCAATAAAAGAAGAAGAGAGGTGGAGGATGAAATTTCAAAAAGAAACTTCTTGAGGGATCATATAAAAGTAGTTAAAACAGGTGGGAATGTTGGAAAAAATGCAGGTGACGATGTTGTATATGAGAAGGAAGCAGAAGGAACATCTGAATTGAAGGTGGAGGAGCCCCAGGTTATAGTTGAATTGAAACTCCTGAACTGTTCGGAACATCCATGTGAATGTTCTAAACTACTTTTCTAATATTCCCATCATCTAGATGAAGGCTGGCAACATTCATCGAGTCGTTCTGAACATCCTAACTAAGGTGTTCCAAACACTTAATTAGTCGTTCAGAACATCTTTACCTATATATTCCGAACATTTTATTATTTTCCTATAATGTCAATTATTATCGTTCTGATTCATTTTATTGATTATACTCTAAAATCATGTGCAGTATGAAGATGTTGGTCATCTTTATTTGAGGAAGAATATTGATGAACTCTATACCACATACCTGGTCAACAAGCCTGCTTTTCAGTCAAAGATTACTGTTCGATCGTCGTTGGCCAGGGGCATGATGGAGTTCAAATCTGTTTTGAAAAGCTCAACTTTGAGAAAGGATTTTTTTATAGTTGTTTCGGTCACTTCTTGCAATTGCTGGATTATCCATTGTTTGGGACAAAGATGGTGTATAGCTTCCGCTTGAGAAGGATTCTGTGTAAGAAGGAGAAGGAGGTATGAATTGCCTACAATGGATTGACAGTACGTTTTGGCCTATCTGAGTTTGCATTGATGACATTGCTAAACTGTGGTGCTTATCCAACATCAGATTACTTAGCAGAATGAAAGAAAAGGGGAAGACATTGTGGAACTTCGTTGTTAATTTTTCCAAAGAGAAGAAGAATAAGAAGGAGAAGGAGAAGGAGAAGAAGGAGAAGGGGGAAGGGGGAAGGGGAAGAAGCGGGAGGTGTCACCCTCACCTAGCAAGAGGAAGTTTGATATGCCCAAAATTGAAAAAGAGCCATTGAAAAAGAAAGTTGTGTTGGGTGCTGACTGATCAGCTTTCTCTCAATGACGTAGAGAAAATTAAGGAAAAAATAAAAAGCGTAAAACAAAACCATATCAACATTTACCAACATCAGAAACGCGAAAAGAAAAAAGAACGGATGCTCGTGTTCAAAAGCAAATAGAATTACACGATCGTTACACAAATAGTTGGTCGGATTCACTCCGAATGAGTGATTATTCAGCTATAAGAGAAACTAATTCAGTGTTTCTGTCTGAAATCATGTAGTACTAAAAAAAAAAAAAGAATAACATGCTAAACATAGCAGATATGTATGTGCAGGAATCATATACATAAGCGTCATAACTCCTTCAATTTGTCAACTGGGATATTGCGTCAATTGACTTTAATATATCTGAGACCATAGCTTTTTTCCAACAGTACTATTACTAAAACTATGGTGGAGGCCGTGGAGGTACAACCATCCGGTGAAAGAATGATTAGTTGAACACCCTCCATCAAAAAATTATATTGTACATATAGACTTGTGTGGATTATAATGCATCTGAAATCATATAAAATCTTGTACATCAATCCTTGATCACCTTTACAGAAGTTCTTGGCCTTCCATATAGATTGTTTGGGGAAGCAGTCGGCATTAATTTAAGAACACGTAATCTGCATACCTTTCTTGAGTAATTTAACTGACACCAAGTTGTGATTGCACGTGATGGCGACTTGGTAATGAAAGAAAAAAGTACTCTTACTGAATTCTTATGAAAAGACAAATAGAAGCTACAAAAGCTGCAACATCAATCCGGTCATCAGGGGCGGAGCCAATAAAAAGGAGTTGATCAAATGATACCCCTTTCTAAAAAAAAACTTTACTTATTTGTATATACAAGGTCGAATCCCCTTAACTTGAAACATAGGCTTGAATCTTCACCTAACCTATTTCTATAAAAAACGAAGTCTCGAAGAGAGCCAGACTAGTGTCTTCATTTCAAATCATCCTATTTTATATTTCCTCCATTTCATAGTTGCATTGACCATAGTGGTGCATTTTTCTTCGCTTTTACTTTCTTTTCCTCTAATTTTTATTTCCTCTCGAAACTGGAATTGTTTGATACAAGGCACAAAAAAAAAGCTTAAAATAAAGATTGAACAGCAAGTGATAAAGACAAGAGGAAAAGATTAGTTCTTCACAGGCTCAGTTGTGAGACCAAATCCAAAAGGAAACAAAGGATCATAATGTGGATCACCAACATTCATGGGAAGCTGATCAACTGACTTGAACCAAGTGCGAGCAAGTTTACCTGTGAATCCATAGTCACCAAACAAAACATCAGCAACACCTTGGCCTTCACTTCCCGGAAGCCAAGCAGCGACAAGGGCGTCTATTTTTGCAAGATACGGCTCAACCACGACTGGACGCCCAGAGATGACAACCACCACACATTTCACAACACCGCAGACATTAGTGATGGTACTCGGTCCAGGTTCAGCTATTGTCAGATTTGCACCATAGCCAAACGTCTCTGCATAAGGAGTCTCACCCACGACAACAATGGCATAGGAGAATTGGTTGGACTTTACAAATTTTACATCTGGATTTTCCAGGTAGACCACTTGTGTAGTTGGATGGACTGTTTTGTTGACAGCAGTTAAAATGGTAGTTCCTGTATGGTTCCATTATATGAGAGCTTGTTCAGTCTGATGCTACAACCAGAGGTAGAACTAGAACAGATCGAAATATCATCTGTCGTTTTGGGATCCCGAAAAAGATCACATGCAACAATGGTAAATAGTTCGTGGGGAGACGAATCACAGCTTTTACTGAAAAGTGGGGGATCAAGCGGATTGCATCAACACCTTATCAACCCAGCGCAAACAGACAAGCTGAGTCTTCCAACAAAACAATTATCGAGTATTTGAAGAAAAGGATGGATGAGTCAAAGGGCAATTGGCCGAACGAACTCCCCGGAGCGCTGTGGGCTCACCGAACAATAGTGAAACATAGTACCGGAGAAACTCCGTTCTCACTTGTCTACGGAACAGAAGCATTGATTCTGGTGGAAGTCGGTGAACCTAGCCTTCGGTTTGCCCACTCCACCGACGAATCAAACAGAGAAGTCATGCTAATAGAGTTGGATCTGGTCGAGGCAAAAAGGGATATGGCACTAGTTCAAATACAAGCACAGAAGCAGAGGGCCGAAAACTACCTCAACAAAAAAGTCAGGTATCGAGCTTTTAATATAGGCGATCATGTGCTGAAAATCAAAAGGCCAAAGAAGGATGAACCAAACGAAAGCAAATTGGGAGCAATTGGGAGGGACCCTATTGGGTCAAGGCAGTAATCGGAAAAGCTTCATACCAGCTCGAAACAATGGACTCCAAGCCAGTCGACTTCAATTGGAATATCACACAATTGAAGAAATACTACTTTTAAATTCTATGGTATCATCAAATTTCATTTCATTTTCTTTTATAATTTCTATTTCACCTCCATCGGAAGCAATTGTTTAATCGATTATTTGATACTAACATTTTTAGATGATAGGCATAGTTGGAATCAAATGATGACAAACATCACCCACGGACACTTGAGCTCGAAATGCTCCAATCGGGGTCGATAAGTCTGATGAACATTCTAACGTGGTCTTCATCTATAACGATTCTTTCGGTGTTTGTCTTTCAATGATTTCATTTCAGATGTCAAAAATCGAGGTCCAGTGTTCGACTGCTCATACTTCACACCCAAACACTGGGGGGATGGAATTAGTTGGATGGTCATATACTCGAATACTGGGGACTGCCCAGGAATCGGGGACTTCCTATCGAAGATAGAGACGAGATCGATTGAAGACAATACTGGGGACTCGTCCAAAATTCGATAAAGGCTCAAGACCCCAACGCTGTCACTCGAACTGGGGACTCGTTCCTTTTTTTTAAATCGAATGAGAGGTTTGTTCAAGTTTGTCGAAAACTTCAAACCCCAACGCTTTTACTCGAAATTGGGGGGTTGTTAGTTTAGATGAGGCATGCAATAAGTAAACGATCCATTAGCGATCAAAAAATTTCTTAGTGCCTTCAAACGGCCACATCATGTAACTGATCGAATCAACCGATCCTAAAATGTATCAAGCTCCCGATAGTGGCCAACATTTCAATGATATACAACACTTAGTCATATTTACGACTTTTACACTTATTGACTCGTGTTATCGGCCTATACATTGATAAAGTTTTTCCGTTCACTTGGTCACGTTACGTCCTCTACATTTGTCAATTCGTGTTTCTGGTCTCTATAGTGGTGAATTTTACAATTCTAATTTTATAATTCCAATTTTTCGCTAAGTGTTCAAAGTAATTTCTCATTCCGAACCTAAAGGCGTTCGAAGAGTGCATTACGTGAAAGTGAGACGTCATTCTTTACTACGCACTAAAAATATTGGGCCCCAATCACATTTTTCCAACGACTGTCGCTCAAACGTTAAAACTTCCAAACGATTAAACTAAACTTATCTTCGAAAGACAACACAACGATGAGAGGAGTCTTAAAGACAATTCATTCATTAAAGAAAAGTATTTACATATTGGTCAAACGACCTCATTACATCAAAAACAAAAAAGAGTAAACCACTAGTCGAAAACAGCTTCAGGCCACAGCTCATTCATCATCTCCATCAGAACCTTCATCGGAGGAACTTGTGGGAGACCAAGATCTTCACGAGCCAACCTCACAATGGCAACGACATCATTCAGTTCAGTAGGAATGTCAATACTCCGATCCAATATCTCTCTAAGGACATCGCGCCTCGACTCAGCAAGGATCAAGTCCTTCTTCTTCTCAAACTCTTCCTCGAGATCGCGCCTTAAGATGGTGGATTCTTTTTGAAGCGATAAGTTTCTCTCCGATAGACTGTCAGCCTGAACTTTTAAGTCTTCGTTGCCTTTACGAAGGGTGTTCAGCTCCTCGAACATGTCAGCCAACTCCCAATTTTTGCTCTCCAAAGCAGAGTTGAGTTTGGCCATTCTCAAATCCGAATTGGCTTCATGTTCCCTTAGCTGCTCGTTTAAGGCTCGAATCTGAGACTCCAACTCCGATTGGCGAAGGGCATGTCATTTGTGCTCTTGTCAAAGTTGGCCAGAAGTTCAGCATGCTTGGCCTCCACAACCTTCAATTTTTGGTGCAGCTCCTCCCCCGCCGAAGTAAGATGAACGATTTGCTCATTTAACAATTTGGCCCCATCCTGAAGTTGGCGAATCCGATCAGCTGTCTCGATCAGCATTGTACAATTCTGAAAACAAGTCACAAGTAAGATTCAAAGGGAAGAAAGAGAAAATAGGTAAGTTTATGCAAAGGAAGGAAGAGAATAAAAGGTTTTACCCTGAAGGCGCCAAAAGAAATCTGTGAAGGTAAGCTCAGATCTTCGTGCGTGTTCAGGCGGGCCTGCTCCATCGGGCCAATAACATCGAAAAGGTAATCCGCAAGCCGCTTTGGGCACCTGAGCAAGTCAACATTGCGCGACACTGTTATCGTTAGCGATTTGTCGCCCAATGTTTCAGACTCGCCTAAGGCAACGAAGGCAGCAACCTCTTCACCTCGAGGAAGAGGTATGATCGGGTCAGCGTGATCTGCACCAAAGAACGACGAACCCGTTTCTTCATCGTATTTGGATTTCGACGTCGCCATCGGCCGATCCAAAGCTGGCATCTTTCCTTTTGCCTGAGCTACCCCTTGCCCTTTTTCCACTACTTTGGGCAAATATTTACTCTTTAAATCCTAAAAGGATTTCTTCTTCTTCTTCTTCTTCTTCTTCTTCTTCGGAGGAACGTCATAGACCTTCTCATCGCCCTCGACTTCAATTTCCTCATCGCTGGGCTCACCTCCGGTACCTGTGATGCCTACGAAAATTTAAAAAATCACTGAAGAAACAAATCAGGATACAAATTCAGTGCGAATTCAAGAAGAGAACTCACCATGATTTTTGGCTTTAAGGGTTTACAGAGCTGCGACCGGTTTCCAAGCCCTCTGGTCGTTGGTCGTCTTATCTAGAACTCTGATCAACTACGACACGGTGTCAGCGACTTGGTCGAAGACTTTGTCGGCTGAAAATGGAATGATAAGTTTTCAAGGATGAAGCCACAAGTTTACTCAAAAGGGGAAAAAACGGACAAAATTCTTACGAGTTCGATTCCACATGCTTGGAAGCGACTCCCTTCCGGGCGCGGTCAATTGCTCCGTTGGGATGAAAAAGAAATGTTGATCCCACCCCCGAAGGTCGTCATCGTTGTCGGAAATCAAGGCCAGCTGGCCTCGTTTTTCCAAGTTAATCACCCCTCCTTTGTAAACTCGAGGGGAGTAGATATTGAGAATGTGGCGAAGTGTCAATTCCACTTCCGCCTTCTCTGCAATCCATCGCATGATTACCACTGCTCTCCATATAGCCGGAGAAAGCTGTCTGATACAAACATTGTACAGCTTACAAAATTCTTTGATCATATTGTCAACTGGTAGAGCGAAGTCGATGGTGAAAGGATAGGTCAGCACCATGAATGGCCTTCGATGTGGGTGGCCAGAGTCGATTTCCTCGGAGGACACATCACATCGATTTCGCCAGTCTTCCAACCACAATCTTCTCGAACTCGTGGTATCGAATCCGGCGTGATCGCACAATATACTGAATCGATCGGAATGTTCTTCTTATTATTCTTCTCTGCTTCGCTTTGAACGTTGACCTTGCAGTCGTTCTCATAAGTGAACTTCTTCGGAAGAATTTCTGAATATGACTTTTTAGGACCAAAGTCCTTTACTTTTCTTTCTTTCTGCTTTTTGCCCTTCTTATCTAATGAAGAGCCGGTGGCGGTGGAAATTTGCTCTGCCACCACGCCGGACTGCGGCGGTGCTGTGGCAGTAACAGCGGTAGAAGCAATAACTTCAGCATCGACTATATTCTGAGAAGAAGAAGATATTATCAAGCACAAATTCAACGGTTTGAGCAATTAACTTAAAGATTTGAAACAGAAATTAATGAAAACCAGCGAGAAATTCTGAGATTTGCTTGAAGAATTTGGAGAATTGTAAGAGTTTTAGAAGTTGTAAAGTTTGTAAAATAATTTTGAAGCTGATATTTATAGAGCAAAAGCCATCATTGCCTCGGAAACTGATGAAAACTGCCACCCGCATGATTTCTGACACGTGCGGCGATGGGAAGTTGAAATGACATCCTGACGTTTCAAAATGGAGGGACACGAACGCTCCACGTGTTTTCCCGCTTAAAATTTCAAGCCACTGGCCAAGTTTTACGGACACACGACTTGGCAAGTGGGGGGACTATCTGTATTGGTCGATTTCTGTTCGATCACGCAGAGGACACGTGTTCGATTATGTGGTAAAACTATAATTGATCCTGAAGACATATCTGGGCGAGATCAACATGAAACAGCTTCGATTAATGGTGCGATCGATTATGCTGTACTGAGATCGGAATGTTTCGAAGACAGCTGTTCTAGCAGATAACTTTGGCTGATCTTATCCCACTTTATCGGAACAAATCCAGCGCGTTTCGTGGGATGTGGGCAACTGCTGAAGAAACGTGGGGAAGTGGAATTCTGCTAGGGTTAGGAACTCCACGCCTTAACTCATCTATAAATGGACTCCCATTTCCTCCATTTGGGACTTACGTTGATCAGAACAAGAATACCCCCCTTTACTTCTATAAAATATATATTACTATCCACTATATCATTGCTGTTACAAAAGTCTCTTATTGTCATTGCAAGTTCAACCATTGTATTAAACATCTATCATGGCTTGATTCAGATGTGGTGGAGGATTCATCTCTTTTATCAAAGCTTCAACCAACGATTCAATACAATAAGCTTTACCGCTTTAATTTATTTATTATTTATTGCTTTCTTGTTATTCGTTTGATTCTATTGTCCAACATACCTGCTTATCATCATCGTTTTCACTAATTCTCTGCTATCATATTAATTGAAAACTGCTTGATTAAGTGTATTCGTTAATCAATATCGACCACATTAAAACGACAGTTATTATTGTTTGGTTCGTGATTCTAATTCGATAAAGTCCGTTTAGTCAATTGCATCTTTACTGTTTCATTCGAAATCGCCATAGAATAAATCACGTAACTTCGCGTATTTGACATCGATAATTCAATTCTACTGTAACTTCATTCATCGGATTCTGTTGAAATAACTTACTCGATATCGAAATTAACCAGTTTGGCTGCTTTCGAATTCATATTACATTGATTGTTTGTGTTCGTTTAGTTTATTATCGCATCTAGTGATTCTGTCGATTAATTCTGTATTCGATCATACTTATCTTCGAATTGAATTCTAACATAGTTTCATCGGATCCTTCATTTCATTCTTTTGAATTTGTTATTTGCATTACGTTCGTTTTAACACGAAAGCGACCAATTATACATTAACGTAAATTGCCTATCAATTGATCAAATTGAGATATAAACGGTCCCCTTAGACTCAACTAAATACAAATTTAATTGTGAAACCTGAAAATATATTTTTAGGAAATACACTTAGCAGAAATGAAAGAAAAGGGGAAGGCATTGTGGAACTTGGTTGTTAATTTTTCCAAGGAGAAGAAGAAGAAGGAGAAGGAGATGAAGGAGAAGGAGTAGGGGAAGGGGAAGAAGCGGGCGGTGTCACCCTCACATAGCAAGAGGAAGTTCGATAAGCCCAAAATTGAAAAGGAGCCATTGAAAAAGAAAGCTGTGCTGGGTGCTGACTGATCAGCTTTCTCTCAATGACGTAGAGAAAATTAAGGAAAAAATAAAAGGCGTAAAACAAAACCATATCAACATTTACCAACATCAGAAACGCGAAAAGAAAAAAGAATGGATGCTCGTGTTCAAAAGCAAATAGAATTACATGATCGTTACACAAATAGTTGGTCGGAGTCACTCCGAATGAGTGATTATTCAGCTATAAGAGAAACTAATTCGGTGTTTCTGTCTAAAATCATGTAGTACTAAAAAAAAAAAGAATAATATGCTAAACGGAGCAGATATGTATGTGCAGGAATCATATACATAAGCGTCTTAACTCCTTCAATTTGTCAACTAGGATATTGCGTCAACTGACTTTAATGTATCTGAGACCATAGCTTTTTTCAACAGTACTATTACTAAAACTATGGTGGAGGCCGTGGAGGTACAACCGGCCGGTGAAGAATGATTAGTTGAACACCTTTCGTCAAAAAATTATATTGTACAGATAGACCTGTGTTGATTATAATGCATCTGAAATCATATAAAATCTTGTACATCAATCCTTGATCACCTTTAGAGAAATTCTTGGCCTCCCATATAGATTGTTGATTATAATGCATCTGAAATCATATAAAATCTTGTACATCAATCCTTGATCACCTTTAGAGAAATTCTTGGCCTTCCATATAGATTGTTTGGGGAAGCAGTCGGCATCAATTTAAGAACACGTAATCTGATACCTTTCTTGAGTAATTTAACTGGGTGACACCAAGTTGTGATTGCACGTGATGGCGACTTGGTAATGAAAGGAAAAAAGTACTCTTATTGAATTCTTATGAAAAGACAAATAGAAGCTTCAAAAGCTGCAACATCAATCCGGTCATCAGGGGCGGAGCCAATAACAAGGAGTTGATCAAATGATACCCCTTTCTAAAAAAAACTTTACTTATTTGTATATACAAGGTCGAATCCCCTTAACTTTGAAACATAGGCTTGAATCTTGACCTAACCTATTTCTATAAAAGTCGAAGTCTCGAAGAGAGCCAGACTAGTGCCTTCATTTCAAATCATCCTATTTTATATTTCCTCCATTTCATAGTTGCATTGACCATAGTGGTGCATTTTTCTTCGCTTTTACTTTCTTTTCCTCCTTTTTTATTTCCTCTCGAAACTGGAATTGTTCGATACAAGGCACAAAAAAAGCTTAAAATAAAGATTGAACAGCAAGTGATAAAGACAAGAGGAAGAGATTAGTTTTTCACAGGCTCAGTTGTGAGACCAAATCCAAAAGGAAACAAAGGATCATAATGTGGATCACCAACATTCATGGGAAGCTGATCAACTGACTTGAACCAAGTGCGAGCAAGTTTACCTGTGAATCCATAGTCACCAAATAAAACATCAGCAACACCTTGGCCTTCACTTCCCGGAAGCCAAGCAGCGACAAGAGCGTCTATTTTTGCAAGATATGGCTCAACCACGACTGGACGCCCAGAGATGACAACCACCACACATTTCACTACACCGCAGACATTAGTGATGGTACTCGGTCCAGGTTCAGCTATTGTCAGATCTGCACCATAGCCAAACGTCTCTGCATAAGGAGTCTCACCCACGACAACAATGGCATAGGAGAATTGGTTGGACTTTACAAATTTTACATCTGGATTTTCCAGGTAGACCACTTGTGTAGTTGGATGGACTGTTTTGTTGACAGCAGTTAAAATGGTAGTTCCTGTATGGTTCCATTATATGAGAGCTTGTTCAGTCTGATGCTACAACCAGAGGTGGAACTAGAACAGTTTCTGCAGGTTTAATTGAACCCATTGTTTTCACTCGGACTATGTATGCATATACAAAAAACTAAAAAATGTACACATATAAGATCATACACATTCTGAATCCACTTACTCTTAGATTCTGGAAATGCAGATTTTGACAATCACCAAGCATGAACTCTATATAAAAATCAAATGATGCATTTATCTTTACATTCACTTTCATTAAGATTAGAGGAAAAGGGTCTAGATCATTCTTCAAACAGCGCATAACTTGCAACTATTCTACAAATCATAAATAGTTGGTGTAAAGTTTGTAGAAGTGGCCAGTCAATATTCAAGTCCTGCCAAGACTAAAACTATCAGAACCTATTTAACTCATTTTCCCATTCTACTTCATCCCGAATTACACTACGCTTCGAATAAAAATGTTACATCAAAGAATAACATAAAAGATAAGACTATGTTATAATACTTGTGATGTCACCCTTAGACAAATTACCACACTCCAACCGATATGTACCTTTAACTAAATCCATTAAAACAATTTGTGCTATGATTCTTTCTGAGTCAAGGTTATTCTTTTATCACCTTGGATGTGTCTTTCAGAATTCTACGGTGTTGAAATCAGATGCATTTCATGTGCACTACTCAAAGCAGACGGTAAAGTTCGAGTTTTATTTACAATGAATTGAAATGTCAAATGAAAGAAAAATAGAAATCTATCACAAACACATCAACAGGTTGCAACACAGGCGTCTCAATGGTCGTCACAATAATAACTGCTAATCAAGGTGTTATGTCAAGGATAAGATTTTGATTCACTAGCTCAGAAATATGAAGAGTTCTAATTGAACGTAACATAAAGATACCTGCGGTAAGATCATTGCCTCCAATTCCCTGCCAACTCCTAGTCCAGCCCCCGCACTGGTAACCCAAATTATCAGCGTGACTGCCAGCCACAAGAATCTTTGTCACTTTCTTCAGAAGGGGAACTAGTGGCTGGCCAGTAATTTTTCCATTCTTCAATAGTACGAGTGACTTCCTAACTGCTTCTCTTGCTAATTCTCTGTGCTCCTACGAAAAGAATCTTAAGTTGATCAAAAAGGTACTAAGTCAAGAAAGAACCGGGTGAAGAGAATCCACATTACGTCAGAATGGAAACTTATGAATTTGACAGAAGTCTCGTATCCTCTTTGGGGAAATTTTTTTCTTTGAAGGGAAAATTACCCGGCTTCCTAGTTGGTTAGCTAGGCTGAGATCAGCCAATGGGTTCTCAAAGAGACCCATGACAAATTTAACTCTTAATATCCTCTTAACTGCGTCATCAATCCTGCTCATGGGAATGATATTGTTCCTGACTTGGAAAGTCATATCATCAAGAAATTCAGTCAAGTTCTCCTGACCCATAATCTGAGACAACAAAAGCTAATACATTAGGAAAGTGAAAAGTTATTACAACTTGAGTTTGACTATGGATGAGCTAACTGTGTCAGGTGATAATATAGCAGGAAATAAGAAGCAATTATGTATTCTATAACAGACATTTTTGGTATTAATCCGTTCGACTGACCATGTCAATTCCAGCAAGAACTCCAACTTGAACGGAGTAAGAGTAATTCGCATGGGGTGGATCAGTAATCTTGTCAATAGCTTTCCAATCAGAAATTACAAAACCCTGAAAATAAAGGCCAACAGTAAGTATAACTATCAGTAATAAACAAACTAACTTCGATTCAATTGAGCTCTTAGAAAAGAGGCGCTCTTTTACTCTGAACTTGAGCTTTTCCTTGAGAAAGCCCGTGATTAGACCACGGTTAGCATGCATCTTCATACCATTCCAGCTTGAGTAAGATACCATTATTGTTGAGACTCCCTTTACAATGGAATCAACATAGGCAGGCATGTGAATGCCAAGTAGCCCGTTTGCACTGATAACTGTGTTATTTTCGTCGATGCCCTTGACAGTGCCACCATCACCCACAAAGTGCTTAGCACAGGCTGCTACTTTAGTCCTAAAGCACATTAGAAAAAGAAAAAGTGTTGTTCAATGATGAACATAGTTAATTAAACCACAGTGTTTTAGCTTACTTAGAGGCAAAATTCTAGACGAAAACTTGAAGCAAAAATATTTAGGAAGTAAAACAACTTTTCTTCAACTATTTTGAAGCAATTTATACATCAGACTCCATCGAAGATGCAAAGGATATTGTTAGTTTGCTTGAAACTTGAACAATATATATCCAACAAACATTCCTCATAATGAAGTTTAGGAGGGGATCAGTTTAGATAATTTATTATGACATTGTTACACTTTATCATTCTCACTTGACTAGCAAGGAATATAAAGATTGATTCAACATTATATCAGCGTTTCCCGAAGTAAGGTTGAAATAAAAAGATGCCCGCGAGTTCACCAAACAGAGTCGAAACTGAAAAAGATGTGAAAGACCAGATGTTCTTACTTTCCTGCAACAAAGGGAACACCCTTACGAGAGTTGGCTGGAATATCTCCTTGTAAACCAGGAATGATCTCAGTCATTGCTCGAACAATTCTATGATCTTCACTGTAGCTTTCATAGCACCGTCCCCATCTCGGATCTCGGCAGACCTAGTATAACAGGTATCAACCAAAGATAAACACCCCAACCTGTGATGAAAGGTATCAAATAGAGACAACAAGTGATGTTATGTACTCACTGCAATGCACGGTGCAAAAACATAAGGGATCCCCGTTGCTCTCACTTCAAGGGCAGTCGCAGCACCAATCCGTTTCACAAGCTGTGGATCTCTATTTCAGAACTTATATATCCAACAATCAGTAAATGAGATAAAAGAACTTCAAGAGCAAGTTGTTAAATAACCAGCTAAATGGTTAAATCTCTTCTATATGCAAGGAACAGTTGAACAAAATATCTCTTCAAATTTCCTTATTTGCACATTGATACTTCCAGCTTACTGCAAATAACATTTATGGCCTAATAAATTTATGATCAAGAATTTTAATGCCACGCTTCCAACTTCAAAGCAAGCGGTAAAGAGAAATAGGGTAGTGTGGCATCCCAGCTAGGAGTATTCCACATCGGCATAACATAGGAGAGATGTTGGGTATATAAGTAAGTAGGCCTTACACCCTAGTGACGCATTTTAAACCTGTGCGGGCCTAGGCCCAAAGCGGATAATATCACTAGCGGACTGGCTATTAGAGGTAGGAAAAATCCACATATAGAAGCATAACTAGAAGGATGCTGCTGTTCAAGTGAACACTAACGTATGTATATTTATTTGAATTTCGCATTCAGTGTAAGCATTTAAAAATCTGCGAATGATGCTGCTCAAGTGAAAAAGTCGCAAATAAATGTTCCTATGATTCACTTACCTAGTGACTCCAAGGCCAATATTGTGTGGAAAAATTGTGGCTTTGTAGACATTGTTGTGACCATGGACTGCATCAATTCCATAAATCATGGGAATACCAAGGCGAGTCGAAAGGGCACCTCTCTGAATTTCATTAACCATATTCACCCAATCTTTAGCAGTAGCCTTAGGAACTGGTTCACTTCCTCCAAGACTCAGTACACTCCCTGCCACAATCAGATTATTCACATGTCACTAAAACCAGAAAAGCAGCCATCCATTCAACCACCAAGATAAATGCTAATTCGAAATTTTAAGCACGTTAATGCAGACTGCACCTACTACTCTTTTGTAGCAACTGATGCAGAATTTTAACACATTTATACTTCAAAAAAAATTCAAATGTTTTCTCAACAACAACATTTATTACTATGACTCGAGCACTAGCAACTTGGGTTCGGCTATATGAATCCTCATCGTCCATGTCACTTCCTTCAGGCTCAACTCAGTCCGAAATTATACTTCTTCCGTTTCAATTTATACTGGACATCGAGTTTAAGAAAGAGAGATTTTTTTTTTTTGGAACTTGTGGTCTTAAACATTTTATGAGATTTCCACAGCCAGAACAACATGTCATCAAGAGTAAAATAGAAAGTTAAGTTGTTCCCAAATATAAATAGGTGTCATTCTATTATGGACGAACTGATAAGAAAATAGTGTCATTAGGAGGGAATATAAAGTAAAATGTGACAAAAAACAAGAAAGTTTATCTTACTAGCATGTCTTAGTATTTTCTACTGACATATAAATCTCTCGTACTACAAGACTCATATCAAACCAAAAGTACCATAGATAACTATTTCTCCATAATGGTAATGTAGAAAACCTCAAAACCATTTGTGTAAGCTTACCAATGAAGTACTTCTTCATGATATCAGGTGAAGCAACAGCTCTTTCAATCTGGGTCATCTGACCAATTTTTTCTTGAAGACTCATTCTATTCATCAAGTCCCTTATTCTAACATTCAGAGGCTGCTTTGGGTCCTTGTGCTTGATGTACACTGCTTCAGAAGCAACAGCACAGAAGCACAATAGAAGAAAAGCCATCATTGTTATTGCAAATTTCCCCATTGTTATTATCTGCCTGTGCATGTGAGCTCTCTTCTATGAGTAGCCTTTATAAACAAAAACAGTAGAAACCATTAGTTCCAATAGGATAAGGAATTCAAAAAAGTAACTTGAAACAGCTCAATAATTCTCTTCCAATATGCATAGGAATTCACAGCTGCAGCTAGCTCTAATAAGTGCCAGTGGTCCATCAAATTTAGTCAACACCAAAAAGAAGGTACCCTCTCTCTCCCTCTTATAACCGTTCAATGTACTTTATCATTAACTTATTCGACTAATTCAAATTTGTAATTACGTATCCTCATAATTCCTCCTATCACATTACTCAAACCCAAAACATGTAAGTTAAGGTTGGAACCTTGATGACTCTCTCACTCATTTTAGGTGCTAAATGTAATTTTTTGCTTCGTGACAATTTAAAAATACTTTCAAGTATATAACAAGATTTAAGAAGATTTTATATGAATAATGTGGATTTTCACCTCTTGCAATAGGTTATACACCTTATTTTATAGGTGACAAATAATATTACCTTTTATAGGCAACCAATAAAGTAACATGCTAATGTAGAAGTTATTTTACACTATTGTTGCAAAAAAAGTTAAATTGATACTTTTAGTTTTAAACTATTGTAACATGTTATATACCTTATTTTCTACTAATTTATAATTATTACATATAATAGGCAACCTGTGAAATAACATGCAAATTAAAATGTTACGCTGCAATTGCAAAAAGATTTATATTTAAAATGTAAAAGAAAATTTTAGCGTGTTATCACTAAAAGATGCATCATATTATGAATATTTTGTGCTAATTTTAATGTACAACCAGGGGCGGCCCAAGGCCTAAGCCACTGCGGTTAGGGGTGTGCAAAATCGAACCGGTACCAATAGCCGAACCGTTACCGCTACCGATAAACATAATGGTATTGGTATAATGGTTATTGGTTCAGTAATGGTATTAATTTCCAATACCGATAAGATATCGGTACGGTAACAGTTTCTATATCTCTTTACCATTACCGTACCGATAAACGATAAGTTTTTTTTAATAATTTTTATATATTTTATTTTATTTATTATTAGTATATTAAGTCATTTAAATTCTTAATTTACAACATTAACTTATAGGTTAAACTTCAATTATTATTATTATTTTTGGTGGTTATATGTCAATACTCATACACTTTAGTTAATGAGTCCGCCTATTTTATAATTAATTTTGCTTTCTCGGATTATTGATCAGACTTTCTTATCTTTTCTTTTTCTATTTCATTATTTTGTGTTATGTTAGCATATTGTTAAGACTTGTTGATTGCACTTGTTTACTTAGTTTGTATGGATGGCTTGTTCATTACTTTAGTGGTTATTCACATTAATTAAAAAATATTACCTATTGACAATCATCCACCAAGAATTCATACATTACTTCGGTGTACCAGATACCGAACCGTTAAGAACCGATAACCGATAGCTAATTGGTACGGTATTGGTTTTACATAATTATATATCATTAACGATATACCATTACCGATAAGCTCAAATCCGAACTGTACCGCCCCATGAACACCCCTAACTGAGGCAAAGGCTTTAGGCCCCAAACTTATTGGGCCCCACTTTATTAAAATATTATATTATAGCTAAGTAATTCTTAATTTTTTTAAAGAAAATATTAAATATTTTAAGGTAAAGAACCACAGATTGTTATAAAAAATGATAAGATAAATTTTTAGCCATTATGATTGTTTATATATTCATTCTCAAATGATTAAAACAAATATTAGAAGAACTTCATCAAAATATTGTTAACAACTTTGTAATTTGCATCTTCAAAAATTCTTTAAATGAAATTATATATGAAAGATTTTGGGACAATTACACTAAAAGACAAGCAAAAGACGAAAATTACCAAAAATGGCTCATATTTTCGAATCTTACCCGAACTGTCACTCTTTTCCCGAGATAGCAGTCTGCCGCAAGTTTATACAATTTTATACAAATTTATACACGTGTATAATTGTATAAATTTGTATAAGTGTGTATATGCGAGTGAATAAATCTATATATTAAGGATGTTTATATGAATTTTTACTTTTTTTATGTATATTTTTGTATTTCTCTCATTGCTACGCATTTATCTATATATATTCATGTATCATTTATTTCTTGGGGGGAGATTTGTGTGTATAAACTTGTCCAAAGCAATAATTTAGACGCAATAAACAACATAAATTCAGTAAAATATAAAAAATAACAACACCATTGGCAGGGGTGGATGTCTGCTGGCGGCTTAGTGGCTGGGGAAGGGGAGATTTGATAGTTAGAGTATTTTTTATGAAGGAGTTCTAAAACTTGTAATTTTAGGAGTGAGTGCTATGCATGAAAAAAAAAATAAGGCCTCCTGTTTGTAATTTTGGGTAGTGGGCTGCCTATTTTTGAAAATTTCCCGAATACTTTTTAAGATTGAGGCCTCTTAACAGAAGTTTGCTTTAGGCCACCAATTCTATTAGGCCGCCCCTGTGTACGACTCTTTTCATTTACATGATTGTAAGTACCATACAAACGCAATGGTCATTAACTACTTTTTAATGTGTAAATTTTATTTCAAAATATAAAAATACTGATGCTACCATTCAATTTTGCATTAAAACCCAAGGAATATCATGAATTATGTATTTCCCAAATCGTAGTAAAACAGAACAGGAACCGTAAAAATTTCGTGCAGGGGTCTGTTTGGCGCGCGTTAATTGATTTGTAGGCGTAAAAAACAAATTCGCTGAGAAATAGCCACCTCCGGACAAATCTCAGTATAAATACTGGGAAGCTTCAGTAAACTAACCCCAGTATAAAATATTGGGGCTTTGAACAAGTTTTGTTCAAGGCCCCAGCATTTTGTTATGGGTTATGGGACAAAGTTTCAGTCCCATAACAAAATGCTGAGGCTGTGAATAAAACTTGTTCAAAGCCCCAGCATTTTGTTATGGGACTGAAGCTTTATATATACAGTCCCATAACCCATAACAAAATGCTAGGACTGTGAACAAAACTTGTTCAAAGCCCCAGCATTTTGCTATGGGACTGAAGCTTTATATATAAAGTCCCATAACAAAATACTTGGGCTTTGAACAAGTTTTGTTCAAAGCCCCAGTATTTTGTTATGGGACTAGTCTGGGGTGTTTTTCCAACGCTAATGGAGCTTAAGTGCGCGCGCAAATTTTTGGCTATTCTTCAATGAATTTTAAAACGGTGGATAGTCCCCAATGAGCGTGTCCAAAAATGGCTAGTGATCAAAATTTCCCACAAGAATCATAGGACGAAGTGCACCAAAGGTCACTTTTGGCCGTGGTCTTTGGTTTGAGGCCATCTTTTTATTGGTTTTACATGCCACTTTTTGGAACTTCAATTTTTTTTTTTTTTGGGTTGAACATCACACAAGTTCAGCCCACAAGGATTAAAATTCAACTTCAGCCCATAAGGGTTGAAGTTTACGTATCTATACCTAAAAGTTCAGCCCTTACAGATTGAAGTTGAAACTTCATAATGTAGGCATGAAGTTCAACCCACAAGGTTTGAACTTCAGCCCACAAAGATTGAAGTTCCAAAAAGTAGCCTCTCATATAAGACCAATAAAAAAAATGGCTTCAAACTAAATACCAATGACAAAAATAGCATGTGGGTGAAAATTTTACCAGCTTTCCGCAAAATGGAAGCCCATCTCCCCACTGAGAACAGGTTTTCCTTTTTCCAGAGGTGGGCGGTCGGATTGAATGAGAATTTTGTTGTGTTGCTGGGTAAAGGCTATAATTTAATATTCTTAATTTAAGGAATAATGTTGTCTTTCTTTGAACGTGTTTTTAAATTTTATATCGTGTTTTTCTTTATCATGGTAGCTGAGGGTCTATCGAAAACAACCTTTTCATTTTGATGGGGTAAGATTTATATACATTTCAGCTTTTTCATACCCTACTTTAATGAAATATCACTAAATATGTTGTTGTTGTAGATTAAAAACTAATGTAAATGACAAGTTTTTCTGAAAATAGTTTAAATTTTATGCCACAAAAAAAAAAAAAAAATATATATATATATACATATAAAAGTTGCGATATATTTTCATATTTCATGACTTCAAGTCATAATTACCCCCTTATTTTATATTCATTGTCACATCGACCCCACTCATTTCTATCAAGGGGCGTAGGCATCCTATGAAAAATCGCAATATTTAGTACAAATAAAGAAAGTGACACTACTTTAAACATCAATATTTCGGGGTTTAGTGGTTAAGCACATTGAGAAAGTCTAGAATGGTGAGAGTTTGGATCCCGATTGTTACATAGCTTTTTTTTAATTAAATTTTTTGAATATTTATCGCTTAAAGTATTACTAAATGTTAGTAGGAATTGAACTCGACATTCTTCTAACTTAAGAAGTACAAAATCACTTGTGCTAGGTTCCCTTACTTATTAAACCTACAATAATCACAAAGTTTATTTTAAAGTGACACTGCTTGCAAAAAATATTGCGTACGCCATTGTTTCTATCTGTACTTTTTCTGACCCCGCAACCCCCCCCCCCCCCCCAAAATCCCTGATCCCATCTCGTCATCTCTTTTTGATTTACAACTTTAATCTCCTATATCTTTTATGTTTGACTTATCAAAATAAAAATATGATCAAGAAGAAAGTTTGACAGATTTTTATTAGGTTTGTTCTTAGCAAAACTAGATTGGAGACAATTTATTAGTCCTCTATAAGCTCAATCATCCCAAAAGAAAAGGACTTACAATGGATTCCCAAAACAAAAAATATGATTAATAATTATTACTACAATATACTATGTTCAGATACATAAAGTTAGAACATAATCAAGAAAAAAGTTTTTATCTTGTTCTAAGCAAAACAAACAAAAGAATATGTGAAAATCCAAGCTCGTTTAAATCCAAAAACTTCATGATATGTATGATGAATATAAATTATTCATGTATTTCATATATAATAATATATATTTTTTTTAAAATTGCATGAATATTATATTCAATTGTCGTGTATTTCAAACAAAACTCGCAGGAAAAAGAATTACAAGAGAAGAAGAGCAAAGAAGGAAGAAAGAGAAATAATGATGAATGGAAGGAAAACAAGATGGAAGAGCAAAAGTGAGATTCATCTAGCCTGAATCTCTAGATGCATCTAGACTTCATTACTAGATGAATCTATTATCAATTCCTAGATGCATCTAAGCACCATCTACAAATGCATCGGGGCCTTTAACTCTATAAATAGGAAGGCAAAATTTTGTAAATAAGGCATCGGGAAGAAGTAGAAAATACTAAAGTCATCTCTTTGTTTCTCTTTCTCTTTCTCTTTATTCTAGCTTGTTGTAGTATTTTAAATTTTCAAGAAAAATACTCTTTCAAAAAGTTCTTTTCTCTTTTGTGATTGAAATGCTCCTCTTAATGGAGTAACTTCTTTTGTTAGGAAAAATTGAGGAAATTTGATATATAATTATGGTATTAATTTTGATTTAATATAAGCTTGCCCTTAAACTTTTAATTACATCTCTTTTGTGCTAGAATGATAGAGATATTCTAATTGTTACTATCACGTCGTCTTATTTACTCTTAAATATTTTATATTAATATTGTAATTGTCACGAAGCAAGATTAATACGCTATAACTAACGAATAAATTTGTAGCGTGAAAGTAATTCTTAGTTATCTATTATTCAAAATCTTTATATGGCTTACTTCGGTTTTAATTCTCAAGAATGAATTTTGAAGGTAATATCATTGATTTTAGTAAAAGTAATCTCAAAAGATTTTTACTATCATTTTCAACACAAATTGGGCAAGATTATTTTTAGTTTTTATCATCACTAGTCGTCCATCAATTAGTAAATATAACCTCACAGAGTGTTATTGATTGATGATCTCCAAGTGAATAAATATAATTGTATTAGCAATAAACACTTATTACTTAGTAAAATTACATGTATAATTAAGATTATGTGGTAACAATATTATCAAGTGAGCTCAATGATTTCCACTATAATGATAAATCTTCCAGAAGTTGTTTGCTTTAGTTGAAGTAAATCAAAATTTATATAAAAAAACCCCACTTTTCATCAGTTTGATTCTCTCAAATCTATATCTATCTATATTATTCTAAAAGTGTGAGTCTTAGTGAAATATCACCGACTTTTTTACCCTCCATAAGTGACTTTAAGTTGGATAAAATTGTAAATTTGCTAATTTATTTATCATTAAATACCACCCTAAATACATATTATAATATTTATATTCCTAGATGAGGAGTTTAATTTGTCTAGGTTTCATTAGTTTTTCTAGAACCGGATGTTTGGGTATTATTGTTTGTCTTAGGTTTCATTTGTTTGTCTATGTATAGGTATTGCTATTTGTCTAGGTTTAATTTATTTAGTTTGTTTAGGCTTTCATTGCATAATACAGCTCTCTCTATATATATAGAGAGAGACGTTAATTCATCTGATAGACATTGCGATTAAGTTGTTTTACATTGTTGTTGTTAAATAAACATGTAGTCTTAATTATTATAGTTGGCCTATTGAAATTTGAACAAGAATGTTTGGATGTAGGTCATCAATTCCTATATATGTTAAACTACGTTTGTTACGTTGCTTTACTTGTTGTTTAATTTTGTTATTTTTCTTATAATTAGTTGTTTGAGTTTTTACACATGAACTTTAATCGAAAGACTACAGGTACAAACACATTTAGATCGGGAGCTCTAACATGTTATCTATATTTATCATTGTTCCTCTTTATATTAAATCTTCTGAAATTTTGTAGCATATCTAATTTCTTCTAAATTTATCTTCTTCTTCTTTTTCGATTTTTGCAGGTTAAGCCTAAAACTGGAAAGATTTATGGATGAGGCCAACACTATTGTAAGATAGAAATTTACGTTAATATAGCTATAACTCTATAATGGTACTTTAATTTTGGTTACTTTATAAACAATATTACTCAAAGGAGATGCAAAATATTTATAATTTTTGGTTGATTTTCTATGTTTCAAGGAATCATTAAGTTATATAGGTGTTATGCGACAAAACTTGAAATCGATAATGAATTTATAGATGATTCATCAAGGTTTGATCCACTCAAATTGTATTTTGTATATAGTTTGTTACTGATTTAACATTTAGCTATATTATCAAGATTCATCAATTGCCGAAATTACAAATTCAGATTTGGAGCCCTAACATGTTTTCTATATTTATCATGTTCCTCTTCAAATTAATTCGTTAACCTTTTAATATTGTCCTCAGCAATATATTCATAGAGGCTTCATATTTTGTCGGGGCTAAAAGGCATCCATAAATAAAATATGTTATTGTGTTGTCACATACATCCTAGTTTATTTTTCATGTAGTGTACACGCGAAAAGCGCGTACCCAAAACTAGTAGTGGTTAAAATATTACAGGTTTGTAGCATAGAATACTCAATTTTTGTGAGATAATATCATAAACTTTACTAGAATTTAACAAGAACGAACAAGAAAATTACATACACTTTGGACTTGTCAAACTTTTGACCCCGTTGCCAGGAATTAGCATACATCTACTTCATATTAAATATTTTGTTACTAATTTAAAAATTTATTATTACTAGTTCAGTTATGTTAGTTTTTGTTAATATTGTTGTTAGTATGTTTGTACCATGTACAAACGTTTTCTTTCTTTTTGTATTAGACTAACATTAATCTTTGGGCGAAGTGCACCAAAGGCCACTTTTGTCAGTGGTCTTTAGTTTGAGTGCACTTTTTTTTATTGATTTTATATGAGAGACCACTTTTTTGGAACTTCAATTCTTTTGGGTTGAACTTCACACAGGTTCAGCCCACAAAGATTGAAGTTCAACTTCAGCCATCCACAAGGATTGAAGTTCAACTTCAACCCACAAGGGTTGAAGTTCAACTTCAACCCACAAGGGTTGAAGTTTACGCATTTATACCTAAAAGTTCGGCCCTTACAGATTGAAGTTGAAACTTCATAATTTAGCCATGAAGTTCAACCACAAGGTTTGAACTTCAGCCCACAAAGATTGAAGCTCCAAAAAGTGGCATCTCATGCAAGACCAATAATAAAAGTGACTTCAAATTAAATACCAGTGACAAAAATAGCATGTGGGTGAAAATTTTACTTAATCTTTCATTTAGAGGTCCTCTACAAACTTTCATTTACGGGTTTTCTTGTTCATCTAATATTACTAAAACTATTTAAGTAGTTCTTCCTATTATTTCTATCACCAACTAACTTTGCAATTCTCTTTAATTTTTTCCACGTCTACTCTCTCTCTCTATATATATATATATGGGATTTGCTAACCTACTACATGCATTGTTCCCACTTTTGAGTTGACCAAAATATCCCTAAAAGATATTGCCAACACATTATTAGTGAGGATAATTCAGTCTTTACACATAAAATGTACTCCCCATCTCTTGTCTTCTTCAAAGTTCATCAACTCACGTCCAAATATGAAGATTTCCGTTTCAGCAACATTCCCCTCCTTTCCCTTATTCAATCTCTACTCTCAAATGAATCAAGTTAAATTGGATGATATTTTCTTGTTTATCAGCTTGCTTATTCATATGATGTACTCCATTCTCTTATTTTTATTCTTCAGCAGCTTGTCGTTTAATTACTCCAACCTCCATTAATGTTCTCACTAAACCAACTATATCAATTACAACTATATTTGCTTTGACAATTTCTGTAATTTCAGATCGTGCCCTTGCCTTTTGCACACACAAACAACAGTTTATGTAGCTTCCAATCAAAGCATTTAAACTATTAAAAAAAAAAAAGATTAATTAAGCTTCACTGATCTTGTAAATAGATTAAAATAATATTCTTCAAATACTATAAGTCTCAGCTATAAAATTGAAAAGTGGGTTTAAAAAGAGTAAGAAGATTCAATCAATTTGTTCACACACACCTATCCCAAGAACCCCAATAAATTCAATCACGTAAGAGTTTTTTTCTCCATTTAAGGATCATAGAAGAAGTTAAATGGGTGAAGTTGATGCAACCCAAATTGCATCGAGACCATTCACTCGAAGTCAAGCTAAGGATATACGAGACGCTCACCTACACTTGGTTTGGAGAGGCGTGGATGATACGAGCTCGGGAGAGGACTTAAAGACAATGCATTGGAGCTCACTCCATGTGGAAACAGGGCAGGAAACAGTGCAAGAAGCAGGGGAGCAAAACAGGGCAAAAACAGGAGAGATCTGCTGAGCTTACTGCCTAAGAACGGAAACTTGTTCTTCGCGATCGCGTCAACAACCTTCGCGATCGCGTAGAACAATTCTTTTGCCTGCGCGACCGCGCCAAGCCTCGCGCTATCGCGAGCTTCAGCATTTTAGTGTTCCACGCGATCGCATATATCTCTGCGCGATCGCGAAGAACACTCGAGTAGCAGCGGACCAGAAGCTAGGAAATATTGTAATGGGGTGCTATAAATGCCCTCTTTCATCATTTATTGCATTTTACACTACTTTGAACACAAAACATTAAATGAGCAATGCTCTTGAACCTTGTAACACTTTTGGCTTGAAATCAATTGGATGAATCCAAGTTGTTCTTTAATCCGCCTTCGATCATTCTATTTGCTCGAGCCTCGTGACTCTTGAGGATAGTTGCATAGTGTTAGGTGATTCTTTCCAATCGTTTGGGGTGTAACGGAACTAGTTCTTCGTTGCTACTCGAACTTTCGTGTAAGTCTCGTCTCGCTTTTATCTCTTTATCGCTTTCGTATTTTCGATTGCATCAGTTGGTATCAGAGCAAGGCTAGGGTTGCGTTCTTACGAGCCCTCGTCCTACTCTTCGTGCTTGTCATCTTTGTTCCGCATTTATTTTCTTGTTCTTGTTCTTGTTATATTGAAAAAGAAGAAAAAAATTCAAAAACTTGAAAACCCAAAAATTTGAAGGAAATCGCTTGTTGTTACGATTTTGTTGGTATTGATTATCGGGGATTGTATGTTTATGTAATCTCGACAATTGGGAACCAACAAAACACGTTTTGGGGTTGAAAATCAAAGGTTGGAAATTTGGAACCCTAGGTTGAATATTTGCAAAATTTGCTAGAACTCAATTGATGTTATGATTTTGTGGTTGTTTGGTATCGGGGATTGTTCACTATAGTTTTCCCGTTGATTTGATACCATCATAACATCATTTGGAGTATTGTAGTGAAAATCGAAAATTTGATTCTTGAAGGTTTTGAAAATTTTTGAAGAACTTGTCAAAAATCATTGAAACAAGTTGTTTGTTGGTTGTTTGTTTTGGTAGAACCATTGGGAATTGTTTTCTGCAGTTGAACACACCATCTGAAAGCTTGAAAACTGAAACAAATTGAACTTGGGTTGTTTGTGTGCCAAAATCTGCAGTTTTCTGTCGACTTTCTGGTTTAGCTGAACAAACCTGCGCGATCGCGCAAGGTCTCGCGCTGTCGCGCCAATTCGGAATTTTTGTTCATCGCGATCGCGCCCCTCTGCACGCGATCGCGAAGGGTACCAATTTCCAGAATTTCCTGAAGTTGGACAGAATGTTCGCAAAGGTGTCGAAACAGTTTCCAACCACCAAAACTCCCATAGCATCATCAAATATGGTGAGTTTCTAGATCACAAACCAAATTTCATCCAATTCTGAATCCGTTTAGTGACGATTCGATCTTTGAACGTTTGATCGCGTCACTTCCGGTTAGTACTTTGAGGTTAACACTTCTACCCAATTAGTACTAGTCCCTTGTTCGAATAGGATACTCGTGCCTAGAAGGAGAGTAGAATTCAAAGAAGATTCGTAGTTAATTGTTTGGTTCAAGTGCGCACCAAATAGCTTAGCATTGATCGAGTCCCATTGAATCCACTCTTCCCGAAGAGCATTTGGTTCTTGTATTTTGGTTTGATCATTGAGGAGGTTGCGCAACTACGAGGAGGCCATTGATTTCAAGTTTGTGTGAAACCAACCCCAAGCTTGAGTGAACCCGAGCGACAACAAAAGTGAGGGAGTGAGTGAGGACTTTTACTCTAATCTCTTTTCTTGTTTTTGTTTGTTGTAGGTACATGGCGGAGGAGAAAGCAAAAAGTACCATTGAGGTTCCAACCGACGTCTTGGCTAGTTTGCTAGCCGAGGTGAAGGCCTTAAACCTTAAAATGGAAATCATGGAAAAGGAGAGGACCCCGAGTGTCCAAAAGGATGCCAATGAAGGTACTAGTGATGATTCAATCATGAAACCGGACCAATATGCGGAGCTAGTTCGTCGACAACGGTTGAGGGATGAGGCTCTTGCTAGAGAAAGATTGTTGGGCAATCCCCAACCCTTGGGCAATCCCCAAGGAGATGTTCCATTCCTAAGGCCACGGAGAAACATTGCACCTCTTGAGCAAGTTGATGAAGCTCAAGAAGGGGAGGGCCTCAGACTTGAAGATGATTACTTTGATGCTCCCTATCCAAATAGGAGAGCGATGAATGGAGGCCGAGGTGTAGATAGAGTCGTGGTCGAGGTCGAGGACCACCAAGAGCTTATATGGGAAGAAACTTGGGAAGGGAATATGATGATGTTGATGACCACTATGGGGTTCAACCGGAACCAAACCGTGGGGGTCGCGACACTAATCTCAATAGTGTCAAGATCACTATCCATCCTTTCAAAGGGGCTAGTGATCCGGAAGCATTTCTTGAATGGAAGGTTCAATTGGAGCGGGTCTTTGACACGAATGATATGTCCGAGGAGAAGAAGGCTACATATGCCATTGCTTCCTTTGAATCCTATGCCTCTACATGGTGAGAATCCATGAAGCGATCAAGGAGACGACTTGGGTTGCGGGTGAATATTACTTGGGAAGAGTTGAAAGAAATAATGAACAACAAATATGTGACTCCCAAGTATCGACAAGAGCAACTCAAAAGGCTCTATGAATTGAAACAAGGCTACAAGTCCGTTGATGAATATTTCAACGACTTTGAGAAGAACCGGATGGCTCTTGATATGGAAACGGAGGATGAGGAACAAGCTATCATCCGTTTCAAGAGTGGCTTGAGTAGGGAGATTGCTTCCCAATTGAGGCTACACATCTTCCACTCTCTACAAGATGTGTGTGATGCCGCGGTTGAGGCCGAGAAGTGGCTCAAAGAAGAGAAGGCTCCTCGCTATAGGAGTACCACCACTACCACTCCAACAACTCGCCCCAAAGAATGGAAGGCCCCATACACAAGTGGAGCAAGTGGGAGTCGAGATGTCAAGAAGCCTTTTGAGAAGGCTACCCCGAGAAGTGACCACAAAGAGGTTGGAGGTACTTCTAAAACTACTTTAAATACTCCTCCTTCTTCTTCTTCTTCTTCTTCTTCTTCTTCTTCTTCTTCTTCTTCTTCTTCTTCTTCTTCTTTCCAATGTCATAAATGCAAGGGTTATGGCCACTTTGCCAAAGAGTGCCCTACCCGAAAAACAATGATTGTGATGGATGATGGGTTGGTCTATGAGGGGGAAATTGAGCCCGAGGGAGATGAAGAGGAGGAGAGTGAGGAAGTTGAGGGTGAGGGTGAAGAGAGAGCGACGGAGGGGGATGATCCTAATATGTTCCTTGTGGTACGCCGCATTTTGGGAACCATGTTGAGTGAGGAGAGGGAAGATGAACAAAGGGAGAATTTGTTCCATGCCCGTTGTAGAGTGAAGGGGCAAGTTTGTTCCATGATCGTTGACTCGGGTAGTTGTGCAAATGTGGTGAGCCAATCTTTGGTTTCACAATTGAAGTTGACTACCATTAAACACCCGAGCCCCTACCGTTTGCAATGGCTAAGTGAGTGTGGGGAATTGAGGGTAGTGAAGCAAGTCTTGATTAGATTCAAGATTGGGAATTATCAAGATGAACACATGTTTGACGTGGTGCCAATGCAAGCTTGCCACCTTTTGTTTGGGAGGCCTTGGCAATACGACAAACAAGTGGTTCATGATGGCCGGGCCAACAGTTACACGGTTAGGCATGAGGGAAAGAGGTTTGTGCTTACACCTTTGACCCCGAAACAAGTAAGTGAAGACTATCGGCGCATGAAAGAGTTGCGGGAAGCGGCTAAGGCCAAGTCCCCGATTGTGGCCAAATCTTTGGCCGAGACTCCACCATCTTCCACCGGTCGCATGTGTGCCATGATGCAACTGGGTGAGATTTTGAAAGGTAATGATGACACCAAGATGCTCATATGCCTAGTGCACAAAGGTATGGTTTTAAATTCCGAAAGTGATTATTTATCTAACCCTAACCCTTTGCCTAGTGCTATTGACAATGTTTTGAAGGTCTATGAGGACATGTTCCCGGAAGAGATGCCGGATGGCTTACCTCCCTTGAGGGGTATTGAGCATCAAATTGACTTTGTCCCGGGATCTCAAATTCCCAACAAGCCGGCATATAGAAGTAATCCCGAGGACACAAGGGAGTTACAAAAGCAAATTGATGAGTTGCTTACCAAAGGCTTGGTGAGGGAGAGCTTGAGTCCTTGTGCCGTGCCCGTGATCCTTGTTCCAAAGAAGGATGGCACTTGGAGGATGTGTGTGGATTGTCGAGCGGTCAACAAGATCATGGTAAAGTATCGACATCCCATACCTCGTTTGGATGATATGTTGGATGAGCTTAGTGGTTCTAGTGTCTTTTCAAAAACAGACCTTAGGTCCGGCTACCACCAAATCCGGATGAAACCGGGTGATGAGTGGAAAACCGCATTCAAGACCAAATTTGGTCTTTATGAATGGTTGGTGATGCCTTTCGGCCTCTCCAACGCACCTAGTACCTTCATGAGGCTAATGAACCATGTGCTAAAGCCATTCATCAACAAATTCGTGGTTGTCTACTTTGACGACATATTGATTTATAGCAAGTCAATAGATGACCATGTTGGCCACTTGAGTCAAGTGCTTGAAGTGCTACGAGCCGAAAAGCTCTATGCCAACTTTAAGAAGTGTGCCTTTTGTGTTGAAAAGGTTGTCTTTTTGGGCTTTGTTGTTAGTGCCAATGGTGTAGAAGTTGATGAGTCCAAAGTTGAAGCCATTAGAGATTGGCCTACTCCTACCACCGTTTCTCATGTGAGGAGTTTCCATGGCCTAGCTAGTTTCTATAGGCGCTTTGTTAGAGACTTTAGCACCATTGCCGCACCACTCACCGAGTTGGTGAAAAAGGACAAGCCTTTTGTTTGGGGAGAGCCGCAAGAAAAGGCTTTCCAAGAATTGAAAAATAGGCTAAGTACCGCCCCATTGTTGCAATTGCCCGACTTCGGGAAGGCTTTTGAGGTAGAATGTGATGCCTCGGGGGTGGGTATTGGGGGTGTTCTCATGCAAGAAGGGAAACCCGTTGCCTACTTTAGTGAGAAGTTGAAGGGCGCAACCTTGAATTACTCCACGTATGACAAGGAGTTGTATGCCCTCGTGAGAGCATTAGCCCATTGGCAACACTATCTATGGCCTCGGGAATTTGTGATCAAGAGTGACCATGAGTCACTCAAGCATCTAAGAGGTCAAGAAAAGTTGAACAAGAGACATGCCAAGTGGGTGGAGTTCATTGAGTCCTTTCCCTATGTAATTCATTACAAAAAGGGTAAGGACAATGTTGTGGCCGATGCGCTTTCAAGAAAATTCGCTCTTGCCACCACTCTCGCTTCTAGACTTGTGGGTTTTGAGAGTATCAAGTCATTGTACGCTCATGACCCAAAGCTCAAGAGCATTCATGATGCTCTAGTGAGTGGGGAAAGGGTGGAGAAATACCAATGGGTAGATGGTTACATTTTAAAGCATGGGCGAGTGTGTGTCCCCGAGTCCTCTTGGAGAGATGTGCTAGTGCAAGAAGCACATTGCGGGGGCTTGATGGGTCACTTTGGGGTGGACAAGACTATGGCCATACTTAAAGAGCAATTCCATTGGCAAAAAATGAGGCCTCTTGTGGAGCGATTTTGTAAGGCTTGCTTGGATTGCAAGAGGGCCAAGTCTAGGTCCAACAACCAAGGGCTATACACTCCTTTGCCCATTCCTACTAGTCCGTGGGTTGATATTTCTATGGATTTTGTTATGGCCTTACCCCGGACTAGAGGAGGACACGATAGCATTTTTGTTGTCGTTGACCGTTTCTCCAAAATGGCTCACTTCATTCCGTGCAAAAAGACTAATGATGCCCAACATGTAGCTTCCTTGTTTATTGATAATGTCTTGAAATTGCATGGGGTGCCTCGCACCATTGTTAGTGATAGGGACTCCAAGTTCCTTAGCCATTTTTGGAAGTGTTTGTGGGGTTCTCTTGGCACCAAGTTGCTCTTCTCCACGTCCCACCACCCTCAAACCGATGGGCAAACCGAGGTGGTGAACCGGACTTTGGGAGCTCTACTTCGAGCTATGACCAAAGGAAAGGCCGGGACTTGGATTGATAAGCTACCACTCATGGAGTTTGCATATAACCGCACTTTACATCGCATGATTGGCATGACTCCATTTGAGTGTGTTTATGGTTTTAACCCATTGATTCCTCTTGATCTTACCCCTTTGCCAAGGGATATGGTTGTTGATTTTGAAGGTAAAGCTCGGGCCAAGGCATTGCTTGAACTTCATGCCAAGGCGCGGAAGACTTTGGAGGAGGCCTATGAGAAGATAGCAACCAAGAAAAACAAAGGAAGAAAGAAGGTGGACTTCAAGAAGGGAGATTGGGTATGGGTGCACTTCCGCAAGGAACGATTTCCCAACCAAAGAAAGGGGAAGTTGGCACCAAGGGGCGATGGACCATTCCAAGTGTTGTCCAAGATCAACAACAATGCATACGTGATAGATTTGCCCGGTGAGTATAATGTGTCGACTACTTTCAATGCTAGTGACTTGACTTCTTTTGATGTAGGTGATGATACCTTGGAGGAGGACGCCTCAATTTCGAGGACGAAATCTTCTCAAGAAGGGGAGGATGATGCAACCCAAATTGCATCGAGACCATTCACTCGAAGTCAAGCCAAGGATATACGAGACGCTCACCTACACTTGGTTTGGAGAGGCGTGGATGATACGAGCTCGGGAGAGGACTTAAAAACAATGCATTGGAGCTCACTCTATGTGGAAACAGGGCAGGAAACAGTGCAAGAAGCAGGGGAGCAAAATAGGGCAAAAACAGGGGAGATCTGCTGAGCTTACTGCCTAAGAACGGAAACTTGTTCTTCGCGATCGCGTCAACAACCTTCGCGATCGCGTAGAACAATTCTTTTGCCTGCGCGACCGCGCCAAGCCTCGCGCTATCGCGAGCTTCAGTATTTTAGTGTTCCACGCGATCGCATATATCTCTGCGCGATCGCGAAGAACACTCGAGTAGCAGCGGACCAGAAGCTAGGAAATATTGTAATGGGGTGCTATAAATGCCCTCTTTCATCATTTATTGCATTTTACACTACTTTGAACACAAAACATTAAATGAGCAATGCTCTTGAACCTTGTAACACTTTTGGCTTGAAATCAATTGGATGAATCCAAGTTGTTCTTCAATCCGCCTTCGATCATTCTATTTGCTCGAGCCTCGTGACTCTTGAGGATAGTTGCATAGTGTTAGGTGATTCTTTCCAATCGTTTGGGGTGTAACGGAACTAGTTCTTCGTTGCTACTCGAACTTTCGTGTAAGTCTCGTCTCGCTTTTATCTCTTTATCGCTTTCGTATTTTCGATTGCATCAGAAGTGCATAAGAAAGAGGTTGGGGATCGAGAGGGAAAGGGAAGATGGGGAAAGCAGATGAATAGAGTTAGGTTTTAGTTTTGGGTGAAAACACCAAATTATCTTCACTATTAATAAGTTGGTAATGTCTTTTAGGGATATTTTGGTAAACTCAAAAGTGGGTACAATGCTAACCTACTACCTTCATGTAGTAAGTTAGCAAATCCCTATATATATATATATATATATATATATATATATATATATATATATATATATATATATATATATATATATATATTCTTGATAATATATTGTCTTATATAAAATAGTTCCATAATAAATTTATTTCTTTTTTTTTAATTCATGCATAATTCTATATTACTGGTATTGGTTAATAAAATCTATTTCTACTATATTTTATCAAATATGATTTTTTATAATATTTCAAGACCAAATTCAAATTTAATACAACCTTAGCAAAGATGCACGACTTTTCAAATTTACTTTTCCTAGCCCCACTTTTCACTCCATTTTTTTCTCTAGCCATTAGGTAATTTATAATTAATTAACTCATTTTATAAATTAATAAATATTATATTTTTATCCTTTAATTTAAGAATTTAGTTAATGCCGATCTCATATTTGTTAACGTTATTTTAGGGATTTAAAAAATAAATATCATATATATATATATATATATATATATATATATATATATATATATATATCATACATATATCGTATATCTAATAAATATCATACATATATCGTATATCTAATAAATATTAATATATAAAATAAATATTAAATGTCATACATATATTGTGTATCTAATTAATATTAATATATAAAATATTAATTACAATATTAATTACATATGTTAAAATATTAAGTGATTAAATATTAAATATACAATATGCAATATATAAATAATATTAAAATATCATACATATATCGTGTATCTAATAAATATTAATATAACAAGAATTATGAGTGAATTAAAAAATAAATTTTGTTTATCTTTAATAAAAGTGGGAAAAAAGGTCTTGGAGCAATAGTCTTTTTTGTAGTGTAGTATTGATTGACTCATCAACTAAAGGCAAACTCGAAAAGTAGGGACTAATTAATTCGCGTGGTCAGAAGCCAACTCAGCCAAAATCTAAACATTGCCCACTCTCGGCGAGTGGAAGTGAGAGTTGAAAACCCAAGTGCATTTAGGACTTTTCGCATGTGGGCCACATATAGTGTGGCAATTTGGGCGGTAAAATGGTATGGTGTGTATCATTACCCCTTTTCCTATAGGGGTTGTGAAGATACTCAACAAGTATGACAAAAAGAATGGTGCTCTTTTTGGCTTGCCCTTCAGTCAGAAGGTCTTGCAACAGTCCTTTCCTGATTTTCTTTACTGACTAGTGAAGGAATTTGAGTCGATGATTTAATGTCTATTCCCTGTCATTGATGCCCCATGTATTACTGAGGAGGCTGATGAAAGTGAACCTTCGACTAGTAGCAACAACTATTCCGTCCATGACCACAATAGTGGATGAAAATTTTATAAAAGTTAAGTTTTGTATTGATTTTAGTCCTTCACACTTGCGTCAATCAGTTATGCATTCTTAGTAATATAGTTTCAGATACTTTGTGTACTCATACAGGCTTCAATAGTGGCTGTATTTTCTATTATATAACTAATTTTTTGTTATGTTTGCTATGTTATCATTGGAAAGTTGTTGGTATTCGCATTAGTTACGACAAAGAAGAATATCTTGTTATAATTAATTGATAAAATGTAGTACTCCGAAAAAGCAACGGTGTAATTTTACAAAATACTAATCCTTTTTGGAGTTGGAATAACTTGATAATTTGTTGCTCTAGTGATGCCTAATTCGTGGGGCCATAATCCAGAAACTATTCCTTTTTTCTTGTTGTCGTTATGGATTCAAAAAGCAATGCACTGTTGTACTATGTTATTAATTTTCTTTCTTTTTTTTTCTCTTATCTCTTTTTCCAGGAGTGAATGCTTACGGCATCCAGTGAAATTGAGATGGACAATGCAAATACTGCTAGTTCAGACATGCATGGTTTACCTGTGGACAAAAAGTTCTTTTAGGCATGGGATTAGCTATTTGATTCAAGTGAAAGCCATTGCGTTCTGTAAAAACCATTTCTTGCACGTTAGATTTGTATATATTAGATGTTGCTAATAAATGTCAGCATCTTTTGAATAAGAGTTTATGATTTATTTAAGTTCCTTCCAAAGTATTAAAGTTGCAAATTTTACACTAATTGTCATATTATTAATGAAAAATAAAAAATGAATAACAAATTTTACCAATAGATTTACATTCTGTTAGTAGCGTTACTGATGGATTGCTAACCTATTACCAACCATTTTGAGAATTGAATAGTAGGATTTACCAACGGATTACTGACAAAAGTTATTGAAATTACAAACCAATTACTAACGAAACTTGAAAAACAAACAACCAGTTTACCAATGAATTTTTGATCTGTTAGTAAGATTACTAACTGAATAACAACTAAAATTTTATTAGTAATTTTACCAACGGAAAATTTCAGAATCTGGTCATGAAAATTACCAACAAATTCTGTGATGTTTACTAACTAATTTTACGTTAGCAAATTTACCAACTGACTCAAATTAATTTGTAAAATTACCAACGAGCCTTTTAGCAACGGATTAGATTACAATCCGTTGTCAATCATATCTTTCACCTATCTCTTATGACTTTCAGTGTGAACTTGTATGGGCATCGTTCTTAGGCATGCTATGATTTTCTGTAACACATACAGAAAAATTAGGGGTTGCTATAAAATATACACATGTATATTAAAGAAGGAAGCATAATAAAATTTTGCTTAAAAAAAGTTTATATGATAGTTTGTGAGGAAAAATATATTTATATCCATTTAATTGACAACATTTTGCCATAGAATTAAAAGGTCTACCTTAGTACTTAATAGTATATACTTGATCTCACAAGGAGTTAAAAAAAAACTTTTTCAAACTTCTCTTATATCACAGCAAAAAAAAAAAAAAAAAAAAAAAAAAAAGGGACTCTACAGTATTCATATGCTTTGGAATCAAGAAAAAAAGAGCTAGATTAAAAAAACCTTTGAACAAAACGTTGCAGAGAGTTGAGCCAATTTGGCTTTGATTAGGAACACATATTGACGTGGCTTGTTCCTTGGCAATGCTTTCGTTTACTATTACTGCTCTATACAGTAGAAAAATAAACTCTCTCTATAATGGACAACACAAAGTTTTCGCTCAAAGAGAAAACTATAATAAATATTGTTGTCCACAAAAATAATGAACCCAAGAAAGTTTACTCTCATTATTATGAAAAATTGAGAACCAATGTCTAATGGTAAACTTTTCTACTGGAAAAAGACAAAAAGTCATTATTTTTTAAGTTTTATCCTAGACAACTCTATATAAGAAAAAAGTTGTCTGCTACATATGTACATTCCACGTTCTGTTCACATGGGAAAAGAAACCCATCAAAAAATTGTTTTTGGGGAATGATTCAATATTGAGCCTTATACAACAAACACAACAGACTCGATTCTCATTGGGTTAAAAGAATTTTGTTTTTTTTTTTTTTTTGGTTAAGAACTAGCACACTTTCATTAGACTGCCAAATTGGCTAAAGAGTTACAAGGTGGGATATGACCTACATGCGCTGCATGGTTAGTTTGTGGCCTATCCTTTTCCAAAATACTAGTACAAATATCTAAACATAAAGGAAATCATGAAATGATATTGAACTGCTTCAGAGAGTTCCCCCACTTAGCAGAAGCGATTGTATCTGCTAAGTTGTTCGCCTTTCTGGGTACATATTTAACCCTCACCTACTCCAGCTCTGCGATCAATAACTTGCAATCCAAGAACATATGTGAGAATAAGCTACTAGGATTTTCTAAGGAGTTGATCAATACCTGGGCGTCCGTTTCTATGTGTAGTGGGGTAAGGTTATGTTCCTTGGCTATTATAAGCCCCAAGAGCATGCCTTCTAATTCACTGTAGAGAGCATTTGGGCTATTGAACTTTTCACAGAAGCCTAAGATCCAATTCTCTTTGTTGTTTCTAAATATTCCACCCGCGCTGTCCTGATTAGTTTTAGGATTAAAAGTACCATCAATATTAAGCTTATATGTACCTGTATCCGGAGGGAACCATATTGTATTAGGCTTACTTCTATGAGGAGGAGTGTGGGGAAAAGAATTTTGTTGACAACTCTGCGCCGATGAACAAAAATATAAAATCATTATTTCCATTTTCAAAATAAATATGTGTCAATAAAAATCATAACAGTCACAATTATTCTACAAAAAAACATCAATACTAGGAAACGAATAGCACTGGCTCTTGATACCAATGAAGAAAAAACCAAGAACACAAAGTTCACAGGACAACCGTATTCGTTTCACTAGTCAATAACACAATCACATGTGATTTTACACGAATTCTATAAAAATTGCCACAGTCTAAGGTCGTACTTTGTACAGATATTTGTTCCTTGCTAATTTCGGTGAAGTGATTCTAATAGAAATTGCTCAGAAAGAAAGAAGATGAAGAAGAAAGTGACATTTTTCTGCGTTAGGAAAAAAAGTGTCAGAGAAAGAAGGAACTCCTCATTTTTATCTGTAAGAAATATAAGTTTCCCAAAAGTTGTATCTTTTCCCTTTTCTCTTTTTATTTACTAATAATAATAATTAATAAATATATAATCAATTATATATTTAATAATAATTTATTATTTTAGATGGATCCGGGGTGATCCACATGGGTGACCCGATCCAACTTCTTTCAAGAAATGTAATTGATGCGGCATCAGGGGGATCCATAATGGGAAAAAGAACATAAGAAGCATTGCATTTGTTGAATGAAATTTCTAAGAATGCTATTCAATGGCCATCTGAACGAGTAATTATCAAAAAAGCTACAACAATAAATTAGGTAGATGCTCTAAACACACTAACCCAACAAATTGCTTCTTTGGTACAAAAATTTGAAACTTTTCAGGTGAGTGCACAACAAACAAATTAGTCTGAAGCATGCGACATTTATAGTGAAAATTATCTTAATCATGAATTTTAGACGACAAATCAAAATGACGAGCAGGTTAACGTCATTGGTTACAAACCTTACCCCTTTGAAAGTCCTATGGCTCAAAAGTATCTTGGATTTCAATGGAGTAATTCAGATGGAGTAGAAAAATCTCAAAGTTTTCAAAAACAATCAGCCCAAGCACCACCAGGATTTCAGACTCAAAGTAGAGGACAACAAAATTTCAGGCTGTATCAGCAGAGACCTCCACAATTTCATCCACCTAGCCTAGAGGATTTAATGTATAAATATATTAAGGCAACTGATGAGAAAATGGAGAGTCAAAATTCAGAACTGAAGAATTTGGAAGTTCGTATAAGTCAATTAGCGACCTTCATGTTTGGAAATATTCAAGGACCATCGCCAAGTAATACTGAGAAGAATCCCAAGGAACAGATCTTGATGATCCGTATCCTAATAGACAGGGAAGTCCCCAACCTGAGCAACATGTAAGTGAAGGTGAAAATTTTGAAACGACTCATGAACCTATCAAGGAACAAGAAGAGAAAGGAAAGGAAATACAAAAACTAGAAATCAAAAGTCATCATGTCCTGAGGTCGCAACAAATATAGCTCGGTACTTAAAATCCCAAGATCGAATCCTACAGAGAACATGACTCCTAGCAGTTAATCTAGTTAAACTATCTATTCAATCAACTCTAAGAGAATATCTTTGATGATCATTTATAACTAATACTACTTAACAAGAAAGTAAAAACAAATATAGAAAGATAGATTTGATTCAAGAGATGTGAAGCCTAGGATGATTTCCCCAACCCCTAACTTGTGCTAAAGTATTGTGTTATTAATTCTCCTTGAGTCATCCTATTGAAAAAGTGCTCCAAGTTTACAACTACCCACTTCCGTTAAGTAATTATAACTTTCATTAATTAACTATTGCAATTAACTAATGAAGATAAGGAGGATTAAACTTATGGTTCACAGTAAGGATTAATATTCCTAATTCATCGTTTTGAGAACCTAAACAATACCTTTGTTTTAGGTTGAAATACTGCTATGTGTTTAACCCTAACTCATGAGTCTATTCATAGTAATCACAAGAATAAAGGAGACAATCAATTAGGGATCCTACCAATTAATCAGCATGAAATTCGTAAACAACATAGATAAGAAGAATTAACAATGTGTATTTATTACGCAACAATTATCAACACACAAGCATGTGGAGTGGTTCAATCAACCCTAGAATGGGTGATTTAGCCACTCATAGTCATATTCTAAGACAGAAAATAATTATAAGCATGTAAAAATCACAATAAGATGGAAAGATGGATGAAATAGAGCTTTAAATCTTGATCTCCTCTCTTTCTTGCCTCCTTTGGATGTGGAATAAGTTAAAAGTACTGTTTTTGGGCGTCTTTAGGATTTTTATATCGCCCCTGTAAACCCACACAACTCGATAATCTAAAATAAACTCGGAGTCAAAGTGGCAGGATTTTTAGCATGCCGCGTCGCACCATGTGTTGCTTAGTTCGCCGCAGCAAAGCAAACTTCCTGCGCCTGCACAATTTCCAAACTCTCTGAATATCGACCCTACCGCGTCGTGCTATGCGATGCCCAGCACGGCGTGGTGGGCTATTTTTATGGCTTGTTAACTTTTTCTCTCAGTTTACGTCCTTGCTTGATTTTCGATCTAGTCTCGAGCTTCTACTCAGACTTCAAAACCCTTGAATTTTATCAATTATGCTCCAAAAATGCCTCATATCATCAATGTAATTCCTATAAAATAGAACACACTAAATGATATAAATTTCGTTCAAATTATGATAAGATAACACCTGTAGAAGCATGAACACGAGGCAAAAGCAGGTGAAATATATAGCAAATATCTAGCCTCGTATCATTCATTCCTTTCCCACAAAAAGCTGAAAAGAGAAAAGCTTGATAAGTAGTTTGCAAAGTTTCTTAAAATTTTGAAGCAAATTCATATTAATATACTTTTTAGTGACACTGTGCTTCAGATGCCAAATTTTTAAAGAAAATTTTGTCAAACAAAATAAAATTGGAAGTAGTTTCTGTGGTACAACTTACTAAAAAACGTAGTGCTACACTTCAAAATAAGATTCCACAAAAACTTGGTGATTCAGGTAGTTTTACCATTCCTTCTACTTTAGGAGGTGTATACTTTGAAAAAGCTCTATGTGATTAAAGAACGTCCATTAATTTAATGCCGTTGTCTATCTTTAGAAAATTGGAGCTTGGTGAAATGAAAGACTTACTCATCTCTCTTCAATTAGCATATCAAAGTACTAAAAAACGTACGGGAATAATTGAAAATATTCTTGTTAGGTAGATAAATTTGTCTTCCCTGTAGATTTCATAGTACTTGAAATGGAAGAAAATTTTGATATACCTTTAATTTTAGGGAGACCATTTATTGCAACAGGAAGAGCAATTATTAATGTCCATCAAGGGCAATTGATATTAAGAGTTGATGAAGAACAAGTCACTTTAGACATGCAAAAGATGCTAAAATTTCCCGAGGATGAGTCATCATCCTCATGTTTTCAAATTGACTTGCTTAGTGACCTTGCAGAAAAGTACAAAGATGACTAGCTGATCAATGACTCAATGGAAAAATGTTTGGTCAATTCAGGAACCAACTGATGATGACTATACCATCAGCAATGAAGCTGAAATTTTGGAGAGAGAATTAGAAAATGAGGATGTCTTATCAGAAGATGTTCAATCAAAACTTGATCTCAAAATTCTTCCTCCTAATTTGAAATATATTTATCTTGAATGTGAATTATTTCCAGTTATAATTTCATCTTCTTTAACTAAAGAACAAGAAGAAAAATTGATTGGAGTATTAAAAAAGCACAAAAAAGCCTTAGGATTGAGTGTAGCTGATATAAAAGGGATTAGTCCAGCCATTTTCGTGCACAGAATTCTCTTGGAGGATAGCTACAAACCAATAGTCCAGCCTCAAAGGAGATTGAATCCTGCAATGCAAGAAGTGGTGAAAAATGAAATCATAAAACTTTTGGCGGCAATATCATTTATCCAATTTCTGACAGCCCTTTGGGTAAGTCCTGTACAAGCAGTACCAAAAAAAGAGGTATAATAGTTGTCAAAAATGAAAATATTGAACTCATACCTACTATAACACTTACATGATGGAGAGTCTACATTGATTACAGACATTTCAATGACGCCACTAGAAAAGATCATTTTTTCTTACCCTTTATTGATCAATTGTTGGAAAGAGTTACCGGATATGGTTTTTACTGTTTTCTTGATGGATATTCAGGGTATAATCAGATACCAATTGCACTCGAAGATCAGTACGAAACAATATTCACCGTCCCATGCCCATGGAACATATGCTTATCGGAGAATGCCTTTTGGATTATGCAATGCTCCTACTACATTCAGCGGTGCATGTCCGCAATTTTTTCTGACATGACTGAAAAATTTCTTGTGATTTTCATGGATAATTTTACCCTTTTTGGAAAAACATTTGACGATTGTTTTCATCATTTAACTTTAGTTCTTGAGAGATGACAAACTTGATCCTTAATTGGGAGAAATGTCATTTTATGCTTACTGAGGGAATTGTTTTAGGACATAAAATTGCTGCTAGAGGAATAGAAGTTGATAAGGCTAAAACTGATCTTATAGCAGGATTACCTCCTCCCACAACTGTTGAAGGCATTAGAATTTTTTTAAAGCATGCAGGTTTTTATAGACGGTTCATCAAGGACTTCTCAAAAATTTCAAAACCACTGACTAACCTTTTAATGAAAGATGTTAAATTTGATTTTATAGCCGATTGCTTGAAGGTATTTGAAACCCTTAAGAAGAGATTATCCACTGCCCCTGTTGTAGTATCCCAGATTGGAAACTACCTTTTGAGGTGATGTGTGATGCTAGTGATGCAGTCATTGGAGCTGTTTAGGCCAGAGAAAAAATAAGATTTTCCGTCCCATTTACTATGCTAGTAGAACACCAAATGAAGCTCTGCTGAATTAAGCAACAGCTGAAAAAGAATTACTGACAGTAGTATTTGCATTTGATAAGTTTCGATCTTATTTAATAAGAACTAGGTTCACTATTTTTACTGATCATATATTTTTAAAATACCTCTTAGCAAAGAAAGTTGCCCTACTTAGATTGTTAAGATGGATTTTACTTATGCAGGAATTTGACCTCGAGATAACAGATAAGAAAACATACGGGGAATCAAGTAGCTGACCATTTGTCCAAATTAGAGAACACCTATGTTGAGTTCTGTGAGATGAAAGAAGAATTTCTCGATGAACATATTTTTTCTCTTGATTCAGTTTTGACTCAACCACCCTGGTTTGCAGATATTGCACATTACTTGGTTGAAAAGTGGACACCTCAAGATCTCTCTTATCAGCAAAAGAAAAAGCTTATATCTGATGCTAAATATTATCTGTGGAATGGCCCTAATTTGTTTAAAGTGTGTGCAGATAATATCATCAGAAAATGTGCACCTGAAGAAGAGATGAACAAAATTCTGTATCATTGTCATAATGGAGCAATCAGAGGTCATTATGCAGAAAATCGAACAACCTTTAAGGTTCTAGAGGTAGGATTCTATTGGCCTATACTTTATAGAGATACTAGAACATATTTCGCAAATTGTTATAGATGCCAAAGAATAGGTAATATCACTGTGTGGACAAAAATACGCCACCAACTATTACGGGGATGGAGTCCAGCTGGCGAGACTAGACTTATCTTACAAGTCATGGGCGCAAAGGATATACGCCTGCTACTGGAGCCAACAACCGTTTAGGCGGCACGACCATAATTAGACGCAGAGTATACATCCCGCCGCATGGGGTTTACAGTCTAGCTAGGGTTTAGTATATACCATCGCCTTGAATTATAGGCCCATAACCTTATTAGTCTTTGTATTTTACCTTATTTAGGATTGGATATCACTACTATAAATACCTCTCCTTTCATTGTATTGTATATCAAGGCGATTTACCACTGAATTCGTCTACTCTCAAGGAATAAGAATTACTTTATCTTTTCTTGTTTATTTCCTCTTGCTTTATTCATTACTATTTTCATTATATTTACTTACTTCTCCGTCGTAATTACTGCATTTCTTGTGACCCCAACCATAATTAATTTTTTAATCTAGACGTGCAATTTTAGGTATAAACAGTTTGACGCCTACTGTGGGCCTCAGGAAATTATAGGTATTCAACGAAGGAGAAGACACAATCATTTCAAGTCACGACACCAACGCCATACAAGGTGCCGGTAACGAGATCCAACAAATAATTCATAACTCGGTCAACACGACTGAAACTGTGAACTACTATCTAAGATCAAAACCCAGTTACCTATCGTCATGGCTAGGATCTTACCAGAATATTACCTCTCATTATAGAACAATACCAGCGGAGAAGGCTCATCAATACAATTTTCGGGGCGCCCGGGGTTGGAAGCACCGGGACTAAAGCTATCATGGTCTGCGAGGTTCACCAGTAGATGACCAAGAAGCCACGCATCAACACCATCAAGTTCAACGATGAGGACTTATGACAAGCCCATCACCCTCAATATGACGCTCTAATAATCACCTTGTAGGTACATGACGCTCGGGTCAAGCGTGTATTGGTGGATCCTGGTAGCGCAGTCAACATCATTCATTGGAATGTTGTTTGCCAGATGGAGATACAGAATTAGGTAAACCCAGCCCTTACATTATAACCAGGTTTAATAGCTCCAACAAGAAGTCTGTAGGAGAGATACTCTTTCAGGTTCACCTACCAGGAGCAACGCTGGTGACCTCCTTTCAAGTAATGACATATGACCTCTCGTATAATATTATCCTTGGGAGGCCCTGGATTCACGAAGTACGTGCAGTACCATCTATGCTTCATCAAATCCTGAAGTACCCGACTCTTTCAAGGGTGAAAGAAATTCAGGGGGAGCAGAAGTTATCCCGAAGCTGTTACGTAACTGCAGTAATAGATGTGACCAAAAAGAAGATAAAAAATCAGATGAGGAAGTTTGGTAAGTTGCTTAGCCATGATCTGATCACTAGCGTACCTCTTAGATACGGGGTCCACGAGGTGATCGGGTCTCGAGAGCCGTCCATCACGCCCTTCGACCCGGAGGAAGAAGACAAGCCAGCCAATGCCACAGTTTGGTGATCTTGACCCGGTGATCTTCGACGAGGAGGTTGGAGATAAGAAATTTTATGTGGAGGCTAAGCTCTCAGCCGAAGCCAAGCAAGAATACGCTAACTTCCCGTGTGCTCGGCCGGACACTTTTGCTTGGACGCACGCCGACATGCCAGGGATATCAACTAGCGTCATCACACATAATCTGAACGTCGATTCGAACTTCAAGCAAGTCAAGCAGAAGAAACGACCGACCAGTCGAGAAAAAGGCCAGGCGGTTCATGAAGAGGTCGAAAAACTACTAAACAATGGTTCCATTCGCGAGGTCCAGTACCACAATTTGTTATCAAATGTCGTGGTAGTCTCCAAGAAAAAGGGTAAGTCGAGGATGTGCATCGACTTCATAGATCTGAACAAAGCATGCCCAAAGGATTCCTTCCCACTGCCCAACATCGATCAACTCATCAATTCGACGGCAGGCCATGAAGCCTTGAGTTTACTAGACGCATACTCAGGGTAAACTAGATCCTCATGACCCGGATGATTAAGAAAAAACCTCTTTCATCACAGACAGGGGGACTTATTGTTACAGGGTAATGCCTTTTGGACTAAAAATGCAGGAGCGATTTATCAGAGGTTGGTGAACCTGATGTTCAAGGAGCAGATCGGCAAGGCCATGGAAGTTTACATCGATAACATGGTTGTCAAATCAGAATTTTCCAAAGATTACATCAGCCATCTGGAGATAGCATTTGACATCTTGGACAAATTTGGAATGAATCTCAATCCCGAGAAGTGTGCCTTCGGCGTATCCTCAAGGATCTTCCTTGGGTTTATTGTTTCAAACAGGGGCATAGAAGCAAATCCCGTGAAGATCGAAGCGATCGAGGCAATACCAGAAGTCTTGAAAAGCGGAGTTGAAGTTAAAAGGCTTAATGACCGAATTGCAGCACTCAGCCTGTTCATCTCGCGATCGTTGGAGAAGTGTCATAAGTTTTTCAATGTTCTGAGAAAGAATAAAAGCTTCAAATGGACGGAGCAGTGCAGCGAGGCGCTGCAGGAACTAAAGCGATATCTAGCAAATCCCTCGTTGCTTACCAAGCCACGCGAGGGAGATCTGTTATTATTGTACCTAGAAGTGTCCGAAGTCCCCATTAGCGCCGTCCTGGTACTAGAAGAGAAGAGGTGCAGTCCCCTTTTCTATTATGTCAGCAATTCTCTTTTGGACTCGTAAACTAGGTATCAACACCTGGAGAAACTCACACTTGATTTAATCGTGGCAACGAGGAAGTTGCGGTCATATTTTTAGAGTTACACCATTGTCGTTGTTTCCTCTTTTCCCTTACGGACTATTCTACACGAGCCCGAGCTGTCAGGCAGGCTGGCAAAATGGGCAGTCGAACTTGGCGAATATGACATCATTTATCAGCCACGTATGACTATTAAATCACTGGTACAAGTGGACTTTGTCACCGACTTCAGTACCGATTTGATGTCGGGAGCTGAGGTCAAACGTGAGATGATGGAGGGCGTTACCCCTGGAGAATGGGCGATCCACACCGATAGGGCCTCAAACATAAAAGGGCCGGGCTTGGTATATTGATCAAGTCCCCAGCGAAGGATGTGTTTAGGAAAGCTATTAGCTGCTCTCAGATTATGAACAATGAGACAGAATATGAAGTAGTAATTCAATCCTTAGAATTAGCTTACATATTGGGGGCCAGGGAGATCAGTATCAATTGCGACTCCTAGCTCATTGTCAATCAACTAACCGGGGCTTATACCGACAAGGATGCCCGAATACAATAGTACTCGGCCAGAGTAGAAAAATGTTTGAAGAATTTTAAACAATGGAAGATCAATAAGATATCTAGAGAAGAAAATGAGGAGGTTGATGCCCTAGCCATTCTAATGGCCACTACAGACTTGAACGCAGACATCCCTGTTTCCACAATTGAGCTAACGTACGTGGACATCAAGCGTTGAAAGGTCAATACAGTGGGATCATCGTGGGACTGACGGCACCCGATCATTGAGTACCTAGACAAAGGAGTACTCCCGGCAGACAAAAAGAAGAGCAGAAGGTTGAGAGCCCAAGCAGCTCGCTATGTTTTAATCAATGGCGAGTTGTATCGCCGAATGTTTAGTGGACCTCTAAATATTTGGGACCCTCTTGAGTGGATTAGGCGCTCAAGGAAATCCATGAGGGATAATGTGGAAATCACTCCGACGGGCGATCTCTAGCTCGAAGTTAATCAGGGTGCTATTTCTGGTTCCGAATGGAAGACGATGCGAGAAAGTTTTCTCGGGTGCATGATAGTTTCTAAGGATTCTCCCATATACTTCATCAGCCGGTAGAGTTATTACACTCAATAATAGCCCCTTGGCCTTTCATGAAGTGGGGAATGGACTTCGTAGGACCCATGCCTAAAGCATCCGGTGGTGTCAAGTTCGTGCTTATCATGACAGACTACTTCACCAAATGGGTTGAGGCGGCGGCCTACACCCGGATTCGAGAATTGGAAGTCATAAAGTTTATCTAGAAGAACATTATGTGCCGATTTTGCATCCCAGCAGATTTCACTTGCGACAATGGTCCTCAGTTTATAGGCGTAAAATCACTGCTTTTCTGAAGGAATGGGAAATCAAGAGAATGACCTCTACTCCCTATCATTCTTTGGCTAATGGAAAAGCTGAATCTTCGAACAAGACAATAGTAGAGAATCTGAAGAAGCGACTCAATGAATCCAAGGGAAAGTGGCCGGAAGAACTGCCTAGAGTCCTGTGGGCCTGCCGAACTACATCCAAAGCCAGCACCGGAGAGACGCCGTTTTTACTGACATATGGGACATAAGCAATGATTCCCTTAGAAATTGGAGAATCTAGCTTAAGACGGTCATTCGCTGAGGAAAAAACCTAACAACGAAGCTTTGAAGGTTTCCCTTCATACTTTGGACGAGCGGCGAGAAATAGCGGCCATACGCCTTGCAGCCCAGAAGAAATGGGTGGAGCAGTATTACAACGCGAGGGCTAATCCACGATCCTTCAAGATCGGGGACCTGGTCCTCCGCAAAGTAACTCAAAATACCAAGCAGGTCGGTGTACGTAAGATCGGCCTGAATTGGGGAGGGCCTTACAAATTTCGAGACATAGCTGGGAAAGGTGCGTATGTTCTTGAAGACATGGAAGGAACATCCATTCCGAATAACTGGAACATCACATGGCTAAAGAAATACTACTTTTGAAAGGCTCAGTTAAGCCTATATACCCGAGACTTGTATTTCCCTTTTCCAGTTTTCCTCTATTGTCATTATATACAACGGGCACACAACCCCGTTCTTTATATTTGCAGGGCTCCGTGCCCTATTCATCAATAAACTACTATTTTTGGTCAAGTTTTACTTATTTATTCAGATCCATCTACGATCCAACTATTCACAGCCCCGGCCAGTCCTAAGTTGAAGTAATACACTCACTTTTCGCTACAAAAAGTAGGGTACGCTACTCGCTTAGAGCTAGACCACGTCTAGCTCAGCCACCAGGCATTATTCGTGAGTTGGACTCGTTAATTCAACAACTACACCTACACGTCGACGGGGACTGCTGTTTGCATAGTGCCAGAAAGTCTTAAATACTCAAGTAACTAAGCGGGACGTTTGAAGTCGGACACAAAAATGCCTGTTGTCACACGGGCTAAATTCGTCCCATTGTGCCTTAAACAGTCATCTCCTATAGATGCAACATAGCCGCCAAATATTGGTGCACAACAGACGTAATTGCCCAAAGCAGGTTCACTGATAAACGTTCCTAACTCATTAGAACATTCAGGATGATCGGAAGCCATCTAATCCTTAGGTGCACAAAACATACTGGTTAACTACACATTAAAAAATATGTAATTACACAAGTACGTATAAAATTATTGATAAACGACCGTTTTATTAATAACAAATAGACTGTAGGCTGATAATATACAATTAGTTCTTCCTGATACAACAGTTGTTTATAACAATTATAGGAAAAAAAGGAAAGGGAAGACTAAACTCGCAAGTTCCGTTGAATTTGAACGGCCGGAGACTCTTCGTCTGGATTGTAGCTCTTGCATCAAATTCTCCCCCGGCAACAAAAGGGTGCTATTCCCAAGTTGATACCCAAGCAACAACATCTTTCTGATGCTGTGCCACGGGAATTGGAAAAATCAGTCCAACTGAGGAATCCCTCAGTAGAAAAGCGGAGGCAGCGGAACAGGCACCGAAGACTTCATTGGGATTCACTTGGAGAGAGTCCAATAAGAAACCCCCATTATTCTCGAAAATGCCTTATACTCCCTCTTTCCCGAACAATTGGAAGCTTATGCAAACTCCAAAGCTGAGGAACAGGCCAGAGCTATACAACCACCCTGAACGCTGTTGGTATGGAGAATGCTCTAGGGCGTTGACCGCTCGAAGAAGGAGAGGGTATCCTAGGGACGCACTCCTTGTGCAGAAGAAGTTGCTTCCGGGATATGTTCCCATGCAACTAGAAGATGAACGACTACAAAAAGCCCAACTGGGATGTCATTCCTCTGCTGCCGCGCGCCACATGACAAGAAGAATATCACAACAATCATCATGTGTAAAGACAGATATACTGAAATCAACGTGTCTGCCACAACAAGGACATTCTGAAGAACGTCATCATCAGAAACCTGGTCTAATTTTATGACTCGGGGGACTCCATTCGTTCCTTTGCGGATGAAGAAAGAATAGAAGGCGACTATAGATAAAAGTTTCCTCCTATAGCTTCCTCAAGCACCATCCATTCAGAAGAAGAAGACTCTATGGGAATATCAAACCAGGATCGAAGGCAAACATTTTTGAAGAAAAATAAGTTCCTCACTATAATAAGAAATTGTTAAGAAAGTGAGGTATTTTTCTGAAGAGGAGTCTGTAATTTTTTCACTGTCATGAAGTCTCTATTTATAGGCGAGAAAGAGATAAGGATGATATGTGAAATGAACAGACGTCATTATTGCTGGAGATGTGAAACGATTCGGAACAGCTAGTAGCAGTTATTGAAAAGGTGCATGGAATCGGTATCAACTAATCAGATGAAAGTACGCAGAGTTTTCGAAGAAATCAACGCCATTCTTGGTCAAAGAGACTGCGAGTCTTAAGGAGTCAGCGAGATATCTTTTCACATCCACGCCGCTTTCACTTCCTGACTGCTTGCATCAACACTCAGTAAGTGGGGGGACTGACCGTGTGGGCAAAAATACGCCACCTACTATTACGGGGATACGAGTCCAGCTGAGAAGACTAGACTTATCTTACAAGTTATCGGGCACAGAGGATACATGCGCGCTCCTGGAGCCAACGACTATTTAGGTGGCATGACCATGGGACGTAGGGTATACATCTCGCCGCCTAAGGTTTACAGTCTCCTAGCTAGGGTTTAGTATATACCACCGCCTTGAATTATAGGCCCATAACCTCATTAGTCTTTATATTTTACCTATAAGACTGGGTATCACTACTATAAATACATCTCCTCTCATTGTATTGTATATCAAGGCGATTCATCACAGAATCTGACTACTCTCAAGGAATAAGAATTAATTTTGCTTTTTCTTGTTTATTTTGTCTTGACTTATTCATTATTGTTTTCATTATATTTACTTACTTTTCCGTCGTAATTACTGTATTGCTTGTGACCCCAACCATAATTAATTATTTAACCTAGACGTACACTTTTAGGCATAAACAATCATCAAGAGAGATGGAATTCTGTTGCTTTTGATACACGTTTGTGAAGTATTTGATGTTTTGGGAATAAACTTTATGAGAGCTTTCCCTTCTTCCCATTCATATGAATACATTCTTGTGGCGGTAGACTACGTATCAAGATGGGTCGAGGCTATTCCCATATGAAAAAAAGATGCTCAGACTGTATGTGAGTTTTTAAGAAAAAATATTTTTAGTAGATTTGGCACACCTTGTATCATCATTAGTGATCAAGGAACCCATTTTATGAACAAGCAATTTTCCTTATTACTAGCAACATATGGTGTGATTCATAAAACGGGAACACCATATCATGCTCAAACAGAAGGACAAGTTGAAGTTTTCAATCGAGAATTAAGAATAATACTTGAAAAAACGGTTGGAATTTCCAGTAAAGACTGGTCTTTAAAGCTAGATGATGCATTATGGGCCTATCGAATGATATTCAAAATGCCAATTGGTACAACCCCATATAAACTGATTTTTGGAAAAGCTTGTTATTTACCGGTTGAAATTGAGCATAAAACATTTTAGGCATTGAAAGCATTAAACTGTGAATTAACATCTTCTGAAAAGAACAAGTTTATGAAGCTGAACGAGTTGGATGAGTTGAGAATGGAAGCTTATGAGAATACCAGGATTTTAAGGAAAAAACAAAAAAATTAGCATGACAATCGATTAAGCAGAACGAATTCAAGAGGAGCGAATTGAAAGTACAGTGTCGAAAGAAAGGTAAGTAAGCTCCTTTACAAGAATATAGACTATAGCACTAGGTCACTTTTAACCTTTATTAGAAGTAGATTGCTACCAAACTCTAATTCTTATCATATTACACTACTAGAGTGGCGCTTCTCTATGTCATATGCGAAAAATGGCTTTGAATGTTGGTGGGTTTATCAATACTAATATGGTTGAGTGTAGAAAAGACCCACTTGTGAGAAGTTTATAGTAGCCCTCTACAATAACTTTGCTTTACAAAATAAATGGTATCAATCCTACTACTAACATGATTAGTTTTAAGTATTCAAAAGTTATTGACAAATCATGTTGGGGAAGGATGGAAAATATAGAGGGACAAAGAGGGAAAGAGCCATTACCAGATGGTGTGAGGAACCGAATTGGAGGATGTGCAAGGTTCAAGTTGAGAGGTTAACTGAACAACTTGGGAGGTTGAATGTGTTGCTTGATAACAATGAGAAAAAATTTGATCAAAGGTTTGAGAATTTAGAAGAAAAAATTGATCATGGATTTCGAAGGAATGAGCATATACAGATGCAGGACATGATGTGCAACTCTTTCGCAATTTGGAATTTTTCGAATATGGTGAAGCAGATGCCTGAAAGTTGGACTTTACTGTATTTCCGAATTTCCCTCCTATCTACTAGACATATCCGGACACTACTCCAATTCCAAGTTAGTATGTTGCTGAAAATTTCAAGCCACCAGAACAACAACCAGCTGAAATTCCATAAATATTTGCACCTGTTGAGTACAATCCGATGTCAAGTGATACCAACATGTTCTTTAGTGATTTACATGAGGTTGAAAACATTGGTACTGTTGATTTTTCTGAAATCTGTCCATCCTCCACAGTTAACTTGACAATTCAGGAAGGGAGTCACAAAAGAAAAAGAACTAAGACTCAAGAAACTGTGAAGGGAAAAGAAAAAGTTGTGATGATTGAGGAAGATGATGAATCTGATTCTGATGAAGAATGGAACAATGTTGAGAACTGAAAAAAGGATTTGGTGATGGAAATGGAAAATAATAAGTAGGATACTTCCTCATATGACATTATCATCTGGGAGGATGAAGTGTTCCTAGTCTGGGGGAGTTAGTAATATATCTTAAGCAGTTTATAAATTCTAGTGCTATCTTATGTAGTTCTGAACATTGTAAATAGGTAGAACTAATGGGAAAGTAAGTGTGCGGATACCTGGCTCAAAGCCATCATAGGCTCGAAGTTGTGCTAGTTTTTGTGAAAGCCAGTTGTTTATTATGAAAGTGAAAAAAATCTGCACTTTATATGTTTTATCTAATGTGCAAGTACTTTTATGCTATAATTTTCTCTTTGTTTTTTTACCGTTCATATGTGCAAGTTATCTTAACAAAAAGAAAAAATATTGTTGTGCAAATTATATTTATAGTGCATGCACAATCCGAAAAAGATAAGACTAGCAAGAGTTGATGGTTTAGCATACTTTCTGAGAAATTTTCACACCAAAATCATGTATGTTGCAGCCAATGGATATATATATATATATATATATATATATATATATATATATATATATATATATATATATATATAGATAGATAGTCCTACGAAGGTATGTAGTTATACTCTTGTTGAAAGTGTTGCTTATGCAATAGAGGTAAATAGTAGTTTTGTTGATTTTATAGGTGAAGTTTTTTCTAGAAACCCAATTTCTTGATAAGGTTCTGCTCTAATCAACATTTTGTCGTTTGGACTTTGGAAAATGAACTTTGTGATTTGAGGTCACCTCTGAAGCTTTCAATAGATTGAGTTGGGATAAATTAATGTGAATGAATTATGAAATCGCTGAAAAAATGGTAAATTTTCTTCAAAGTTTTGTGCTGCCATCTTTGTCATTATTAGCTTGATTATTGAATTGGAGTTAGATTTCTCTTGTCAATTTGTTGTTTGTGCCATGATGTGTTTCCATTTTCAGTTCTCATTATTTTATGGAGAGATTTTTCTTGTTGGATGAACTAATTTGGGTGCGGACCTGGCGTGAAACTTAATGGATTAATGAAACTAAAGGTCATGGAGATCCCTCGTAATAACATATCTCTTGACTATTAAGTTCTGGTGTTGCTTTATTGGAAATCCATAACAATAGATTTCGCTTGGTCTCGCTGCCCTGGTTCTTTCAAAAAAGGGAATAAATTGTGGTTTTAACTTTTTATGTGTTTTGATATTAGTGATGTAGAAACAAAAGATAAAGTTTAGCAGGATAATTTCAAATCTATAATTGAATGTGTGAGACTTGGAGTTCTATTGATAAGACTTGATATAGCACTCCCTGAGAAAAAAAAAATGATCTTGCTTGACTTTGGTTGTTAAAGACTGAAGTAAGAAAATTTAACGCTTGGTTCTTGAGTTGAAATAGGTGGAAAACAAGGAGAAAAGGTGCTGCTCATTGATGCGGCTCGAATATGTTGGAACAGGTGTTGAACCAGGTCTAAGATGTTTGTTGCAGGAACAATGGACCAGCTGTTCGAACAGCTCCAATCTGCTGAATTTTCTTTTCTGGAGAGCTGCAAATTGGTATTAGCTGGTGCGTACTGCAAACCTACTGTATATACGCCAAATGAAAATCCATTGCTCCTCGGAAAACTTGTTGCTTATATGAAAAATAAGCTAATTCCCTTGTTGACATTAATTTTATTTTCTCTGAAAATAAAAATAAAAAAAATAATATTTGTTTACATCTATAATCATGTGAAAATTTGCAGGACTTTGCAACTTTGGATTCTTACTACCCAATACCCATATGTAAGGTGCAATTGCGAGTTTGAAGTATTTTAGTCCTTAATGTATACCAGTTAAGAGAAATAGGCCTTAATGTATACAAATAATGGATACTTTTGGTCCTGGACCTGGAAACTAATGGAAGAAACCAAAAATTCTGTTAAACTTAACCTGATCCACCACCCCCTCCTCTTCCCCCTTCACCAGTCGCGACTTCTCCTCCCAAGCTTTCAAAAAAATTACTAGCTCGCATCACCCTCCACAGTTTATATTACAACTAAAGCACCCTATTTTATAAGACATCTAGCCTTCTTTTTCCTTTTAAAGTGATACCTTAAGTTGGAAGAGTATCATCTTTGCTGCCGTGAACTTAGACAACTTATCAAACAGAAAGTGGATCCCAACTTGTTTTCAATTATTTTCCTTTACCCTTTTATATCTTTTCCCCTCTTCTTCTTTTTAAAATCATGGTAGATAAAATAGCTGCAGAAAACTACTACAGAAGTAGAGGAAGAAAATTATCTTTCTTCAAACAAGGATGGAAAGAAGACGTTCTTCTTACCTTCGAGAAATCCCAAGAATAATAGGTAGCTCAAAGGTTTTAAACAATTTAAGATAGAAGTTAGAAACAAGATAGAGTAAGACATAGGGTGAATAAGAATGTTCCTTCGACTTTGTTGAAGTAATTGCAAGTGAAAGAAAATACTACTCTATTGAAGATGACATTGTGCACTGATATATTAGAATTTTGACGGTGGCTCACGCCTAAAGTGGTGATGATGTTGTTGGATTGCTAGAATAGAAACTATACCTCAGTTAAATTTTACTAGTATAATTTGATAATCTGAAAATAAATAAGGGTGTTTATGGTGATGGCGGGTCGGAATCGAAGTGCATTGAGAAGTATGATTTACAGTAGTTGGAGTGGGTTATGCTTGACTTGGGTGGGGAGGGGGGGGGGGGAATGGGTTGAGATCTTGTGAGAGGGGTTTGTGTATGGTGTAAGAGAGAAGATGAGGGAGGAGGAAGGAGGGAGGAGGGGTATTGCGGGTCAGGTTATGTTTGACAGAATTTTTTATTTTTCTGTTTGTTTTTAGGTCTAGGGCCAATACCCACTTTTCGAATACATTAAGGAATTTTTGACTTAACTGGTATATATGAAGGACTTAAATACTTCAAATCATATACATCAAGGACTAAAATACTGGAAATTGAATTTAAACGGAAAGAAACTTTTTTCTCCAATTTGACAAATGTTTCTTTCACCGAAAATACTTTGTGAACCAAATTGAGCAACAAAGTTTTAGTTTTGTTTCCTCAAGTATCTTTCGTCTATGACAATGCTCTTTCTTTCAGTAAGGTTCATCATCGAACTCTAGAGTATAAATTTTTGACTGCTAATGAACCTCGTAGGACTGTCCGTAAAACAATCAAAGTTCGATGGTTTCCACCACCCCAAACTATTGTTAAACTTAACATAGATGGTGCTTTTAACCTTAATAGCCTTAAAGCAAGTATTTGGGGGGGGGGGGGTATTTCGCAACTCTAATAGGGACTGGGTAGTTGGCTTTCACAAGCAAGTTCCAGGACTAAGTCCACGCACGTTGAACTTCTTAGTCTTCAACAAGGATTGCTAATAGCGCTTGAACGAAATTTCACAATGTTAGAAATAGAGACTGATTCAACTGACGTGATTCAATATAACAAAATCCTACTCCTGCTTATACTTCTATTATTCAATCTTGCAGGTCGCTGATGTCCAGGCTCCAAATACCGCTAATCAGGCATAACTTTCGGCAAGGTAACAAGGTCGCAGACCTTATGGCAAAAGGAGCTCCTACAATGTCCAATCCAACTTCAATCCATCAATATGCAGTGCCACCTTACTTCCTCTACAAATATTTTATGGAAGACAAGGAGGGTACAAGTTTTGCGATCACCTCATCGGATAGTATTTGTCGTCATCTAGCATCTTTAGGAAACTTGAATGCGCTTAATGCCATTCCGTTGTTTAACGTTAATTCTACAAATCATGTCATTGATCCCCTGGGGATCCATATGAACATTTTATGTAATCCTCCTTAACTACTATTAGTAATATAATATCATGTTTGCACAAAAGAAAAGTATCTTTCGTCTATTATTATTATTATTATTATTATTATTATTATTATTATTATTATTATTATTATTATTATTATTATTATTATTATTATTATTATTATTATTATAGTTATTATTATTATTTTTATTTTTTCTTTGCAGATAATTTTGGGTTTAAATTTAACTTACAAAAGAATTTATTTTTTACAACCCGTAGCCATTGAGGGTAGAGCAATGTAGCCTTATAAGGTCAATTAGAATAAGTTATGATGTACTTGATTAATTAATTTTGTTAGGCAGAATAGGTGTTCAGCTCCATAAAGTTGGCATGAAATGCCAGTTAGCTACTTCAACTAACCCTTGTACCTACTGGCTACTTGACGCTAGATTAAAACTGTGCCAATTGGAGCCTTCCAAGTCAACCAAGCCAGAAACTCCAATGCGTGTTATGCACACGCGGTTGAAATTAAGAAATAAAGAAAAAAGGGACTCGTGTTCACCAATATCAGGAGAAGCTATTTTTTTTCTTTTTCCTTTCTTTCCCCTTTTTCTTCATTTTTTTCTTCGGTTGAAATTTGCTTTCTTCTTTGTTGAGTTCATGTTATTCTATCTTCTCCCTCACTTCACAAATTGTTTACCAGACACCATTTTGTTTTCCTCTTCGTTCCACACTCTTGTAAAAAACATTCTACTTTTAAACTTTTTTTTTGTTATTTATTTAAGTTGATCAGATTTGGTACTTAACCTTTTTAAATTTTCAAAAAATTTCAGTTATGTATACTTTATCTTGTTGTATGGAAACTGTGAATCGACATATCCAAGGAGCTAATCTTAATTAGGTTTACGTAATTCTCCTAGCTGCTAATTATCTAGATTATATTATATTGTGATCTTGAAAAGTTTAATTTTCTTTGCAATTTGCACTGACCTGAGTTTTGAATAAAGTTTTTTTTTTTTCTTTCTCCAGCTTTGTTAGAGGTTATTCCTTAGCTTTTTCTTCGGGTTGAATTGCTATTATATGATGGTTCTTGAGTGAAATTATGTGAAATTTTATGTGGAATTTGAAGAACATGTAGGATGTTGGATTCAACTGATAGTTGATTTTTTCGTGCTTAATTTTGAAGTTTACTACAGTTTTGGAGATATAAGTGAGAAATTAAAAAATAAACCACCATTGATAAGAATCTTAAGAAAATTGGAGAAGACAAGCAGGTCTTCTATGGTGGATGGTGAGGAATGATTTTGTGATTTTTTTATACCGTTGTCGTTCACATTAATAATATATATTACACCTATTTTATATGAGCAAATATTTTTTGTAATTGAAAAAAATTATTCCCTATTTTTGAATTAGTGAAAGAAAGATGGTGGCCGGATATATTTGATGGTGGCGGCGGTGAGTAGCGGTGGTAGGGTTGGTGGCTATGTGAATTTGTGAAAAAGGTGGTTCTTTTAATTAAAAAAAAAGAATAATAAGTTTTTTAAAATTTTTCACGCGCCCATAAGAAATGAGCAACACTTTTTTCGCCATGTCAGTAATTTTTGCTCAAATGGTACAAATTCAAGTTAGTTCAAGTAGCCAGTAGGTACCAGCCTCAGTTGAGGTACCCAAGTGACTTTTTATATCACGTTTGAATAGCTGTTAACCTATTCTGCCATTTGGTTAAAATCCAAATTAAGGTACAACCAGAGTGTGAAATGAAGGCCTTTATAAAAATAGTGCCGCTTATACGGGAGTAACTCCATAGTGGCCGGTATGCCTGAACAACTAGTTAATCAACTGTATTTTAACGAATTCAACATCAACACATGTAGTTTCTAGTTTATATATACACTAGACTCCAAACAGAGTTAACAAATCAACTTATTTCACGTAGAAGATGTGCGACTGCAGTTTCTTTCAAGATGTCTTCTGCAGTTGTAAATTTGAAAGCCAAAGAAAATTTCACTTTCTTTATAAAAAAAATATAAATTATAAGATTTGTTTATAATTATTCCTCTTGTAGAGTGTTTATTTTTTAAAATAATATTTTACATCGAGTCTCAAATATAATATTTTTTTATTTACCACACATAACTTCTTTGTTTGTGAGTTTATTTTTGTGAAAGCATATTTAAAATATCTTCAAAAGTTGGCAGGACATCTTGAAATTGAGAAGCTTTATGATCAAAAGCAGGTAGAATTCACAATCGATATGCTAGAACTTGCCCTGAATGTCTTTCGAGGCTAAATTTTAAACAACATTGATTTTTGAAATTCGACTTTCTTTGAATTTTTTGAACCTTTTACAAATATACATATTTATAATTTAGTACGTTTTTGAAGCCTTAAATCTTACCTTTTTTTTTCGATACACACCATTTTAATCAATAAGATAAGGGAGAGCTATATTATCGCTCCCTTTAACCAATACAATCTCTATGGGACGATATCATAAATTTTATTAGAATTTGACAAGAACGAGTAAGAAAATTACATACTTTGGACTCGTCAATGCCCAAGGAAAAAAAATCCAATTACTATAACAACATTCAGTTTCAAAATTAATCGATATTAGAAAATCACAAAAAGGTTTTCATTTTGTTTTCCTTTATTAACTTGTGCTTAGAAGAACAAACAAAAGAATATGCAGAAAAGCAAGATCATTTAAGTCCCAAAAGAAATTGAACTTTAAGAAATGCCTATAAAAAAATAAGAATACCAATTACTGCAACAAAATCAGAAAACAATTAATAAAAAATTAATCATTAATAAGTAGGTTGTTGTCTTAGTTGAACCAAACAAAAGAGGAAGTCGGCCGATCAGTATGTGAGCCAAGACAACGGATTGTATTAGTAGAGCAGCTAGTGAAGTGTTAGGGGTCTCAAACGGTAACCCTAATAAACACAGAAGGGACTAGTGGTGGAGTGAAGAGGTACAAGGAAAAATGGAGGCGAGAAGGTTGCTTACGTGAAGCTAGTAGAGAGTCAAGACGAGGAAGAAAAGATGACTAATATGAAAAGATATAGGCTTGCGACGAAGGAAACATAATCTGTTATAGACGCTAAAACAACAACTTTTGAACGCTCGTATAAGGAAATAGCATACAAATATAGGTAAAAGAAAATGTATAGGCTTGCCATGGAGATGGAGAGTCGGTCACGCAACCTAAACCAAGTGAAGTGCATCAGAGACGAGGATGACTCGATAATGGTGGAAGAGGCTCACATTAAAACAGAGATGGCAAGCGTACTTCTTTAAACTTTTAAATGGAGAGGGGGACATGAATATTGTGTTGGATCACTTAGGGCACTCTGCGAGCCATTGTATTTTGAATATTGAATTTGAGAAAATTAAGGATGCAATTCGTAAGATGAGAAGGGGAAGATCGACCGGGCCTGACGAGATCCCAGTGGAGTTTTGAAAGAGTGCAGGCAGAGCAGGCATGGATAGGCTGACAGGGTTGTTTAATGACATTCTTAGGATGAAAAATGCCCGAATAATGGAGGTGGAGTATCATGATACTTTTGTACAAAAACAAGGGTGATATTCAAAATTGCAGACAATTTTAGGGGTATCAATTTATTAAGATATACTATGAAAGTTTATAAGAGTGTGGTAGAGAAGAGGATAATGAGGGACATAATTATTTCTTAGAACTAATTTAGATTCTTGCCAGGGCGATCGACTACAGAAGCCATCCATCTTATATGGAGGTTGGTTGAGTAGTATATTTTCATGCCTAAATTTGTACATTTAGATTAAACACTTAAATTTATAAAGGAGACACAAGCAATACAGTAAAATATGACGAAAAGTAAGTGAATAGAAGAAAATAATAGACAAGAAAGTAAAGAGCTTTTATTCCTTGAGAATAGTCGGATTCAGTGGTGAATCGCTTGATGCTTAGTACAATGTAAGGAGGGGTATTTATAGTAATGGATACCAGGTCCTAATTATGGTAAAATACAAAGACTAATGAGGTCATGGGTCTATAACTAAAGGCGGTGGTCTATAAGAAACCCTAACTAAGAGTTTGTAACTCTAAGGTGGCAGGATGTATATCTTGCGTTCTACGCTCGTACCGCCTCAATGGTCGTAACTCGTAGAGCATGCGTGTATCCAGTGTGCCCGGTGACTTGCAGGATAAGTCTAGTATCGCCAGCTGGACTTGTATCCTCGTAACAATAGGTGGCGTATTTTTGCCCATACAATCGGTCCCCCACTTGCTGAGTGCTGATGCAAGCAGTCAGGAAGTGAAAGTGGTGTGAAAGATATCTTAGTGACTCCTTAGAACTCACAGTCTCTTTGACCGAGACTGGTGCTAATTTATTTGAGGACTTCTTCGTGTCATCATCTGATTGGTTGATGTCGATTCCATGCACCTTTCCAAGAATTCTTTTTGCTACGCCGGATCATTTCATATCTCAAGCCATAACTACGCTTGATCGTTTTGTCGTTTTGTAATATGTTCTTATCTCTTTCAACCTATAAATAAGGGCTTCGTGACAGTAGCTGAATCACAACTCTTCTTCAGAAAAATACTTCATCTTCTTCAAAATTCTTCATGAAAGAATGTCTCTTCTGTCTTCAAAAATATTTGCCTTTGATCCTGGTTTGATATTCCTAGAAAAACTCCTTCCTTCTGAACGGATGGTGCATGAGAAAATTGTAGGAGAAAATTGTAGGGAAGAGACCGTCTGCGAGTTTCTTCCGTTCTTTCTTTGTCCGTGACTGGGTGAGTGGAGTTCTCCGAGTTGTAAAGTTTGATCAGGATCCTAATGATGTTCTTCAGAATGTCATTTTTATGGCATGTGCACTGATTATGGTGTGCCCTTCGTTTTCCTTTTGTCATGCGGGGTCAGGACGCTTGGCTCTTTCAGCTGTCATGAGGCTTCTTCGCCAGGATTTTTCTGGTGCTCAGGTAGCCTCTTTGACGGAGCAGGGTTAAAGTCAACTTGTCCGACTCCGTTCCATGGCAGACAAAAGGATATAGTTCCAAGCCATAGGTGGATTAACGAGTCACCAAGCTCTAACTCTGCTCATGTTTCGATGTAGTCTCGTGGTTCGGCCAATTTGGCCATATTGCTGCTGCAATGCCTCATCGATGTCTTACTGTGGGATACCCAAGGGAAGAGGCTCCCTTGGGGTAGGTTCCCAGCTCAAGCCTTCCTGTCCGCGATGAGCTTCCAATTGCGCTTGAAGATCTGTGGGGCAGTGCACTCTCACTTGACTAGCAGGGGTCAAAGTTGGTCTTCTAGTTTCTCTTTGAGTTTAGTGGATGAGATGGTGGAAGGCTGTGTTCGTGCTCAGACGATTCCGAGGACCCTTGCTTTGATCAAGGTATCCAGGTCTTGGTCACTTCAGAGGTCGTGCGCCGAAGGTTGCTCGGGCTGACATATCCCTTGGTGCCGGGAAAACCTCAAACTGCTTGGCGGCTTGTAGCTACAATCCAGATGAAGAATCTTCGGCCGTGTAGATTTGAGAAGTTTAAAGTTTTTTAGCCTTCCTTTTCCATTTTTTTACAATTGTTTTGAGCAATGTTGTATTCAGGAATAATTAATTGTCTATTATGAGCCTACAGCTATTTTTTATTAATGAAATGAATGTCCATTAATGTTCTTATGCTTACTTGTGTAGTTTAAGCAGCATGTTTGTGTGCCTTTCTGGGCTAGTGTCTGTAAAAGATGGGTGTGCGCACTGAAGGGTGCTTCATTTGCATCAGCAGTTGATGGCTTATATTGCACCTATGATAGACGACTGTTTTGCGCCCACAATGAGATGACTTCAGCCCGTGTGACTTTTGCGTTATGATTCAGAACGTCGTTGCTTGTTTACTCGATTATTTAAGACTTTCTGACACTATGCGGGCGGGCGTCCTCACTAGCATGTAGGTGCAATTTTTGTTGAATTGATAAGTTCAACTTATGAATAATGTCTGGTGGCTGAGCTAGACATGGTCTAGCTCTAAGCGAGTAGTTTATCCTAATTTTTGTAACGAAAAGTGGGTGTATTACTTCAACTTAGGTCCGGCCGGGCTATGAATAGTCTGATCGTAGATAGATCTAAATTGTAATTATAAAACTGACTAAGTAATATAGTAGTTTTATTGATGAATGGGGGTGTGGAGCCTGAGTTGTTGTGGGTGAAAACCCGTAACATGAGAGACAAGTATGTAAATACTGTAAAAAGCAAAACTAAAGACTTAATTTAAAGCAGATACTAAGAAGGATTATACTTCCATAACTGATTAGAGGTGTCCACCAGATCTCCTCTGTCGGGATCTATCGAGCCTCGAGATGTAACCTGCGGACCGCTGACAATCCAATGGTATAAATCCTCGCCAATTAAGCAGTAGTGAATTGCCTGCCTCCGTAGTTGTCTGCTTTTTAACTTGTCTTCGGGGAGTATTCCTTTGCTTAGATAGTTGATCAGCGAGTGACACTGCCCCATGACGGATCCTGTGTTTGGAACTTCAGGGTTCATCAGATCCATGGGGGTTAACTCAACCACTAGCTGCTGGTCGCATGAATCTTCGGACGCTTCACCGTTGCTTGAGATTTCTTCCTGATAGACAAGCTCCCATGTCAGAAATTTCTCCAAAAGCATTTTTATTTTCTCATGTCGATCTGACATACAGATGCCTTCCGTTGTAAAAACTTAATTTATTCGATTGACCACCAGCTGGGAACATCTTAACAGGTTGACTTCCCTAGCCCCTAGTATGTAGGCTAAGTCAAGAGCCCGACGGGTGTCTTGACTCATACATTGAGGTCAGCTTCTTCCTCTTTGAGATTCACGTTGATGCGAGTCTCCCAATATCCATGCTCGATTATTTCTGCACTTCTGATCGACTCCTCTGCCTTCGGCTCCAATATCTCTACGAGGTTTGAGGTGAAACCCTCTAGACCCCGCAATTCGATGGCCGTTCGTAGATGGTAAATAATGTCATACTCTCCCAGTTTCTCAGCCTATTCTGCCATCTCTTTTGATAGCCCAGGTTTAGACAAAATGGTCTGTACTGGTGTGGAGGAGACCATGTTGATCGGGTGGCTCATGAAATATGAGCGCAACTCCTGGGTTTTCGTGATCTCGTCTGCAATAAACAGAACAGGCAGAGGCAGATACCTGACTTTACGTAAAGGTCTTTTGTTGGCGTTCTTCACTGAATATTCCCATTCTCTTCTTGCACAAGAACTGCATTCCATGCTATTTTTGAGATCGAAACGTATAGCAAGAGATGCTCACCTGGCTCCAGCTCAGTTATTGCTGAAAGCTGCAGGAGCTGCACCTTTGCCTCGACTACTGTTAGGTAACTCTGTATCAACCACAAGGGTCCTCCCTGCTTCTGTAACAACTCGGAGAGCTGGCATACCATTTCTGTCGCCTTAGGAACTAGCTGATCCATCTTTGACAATCGATCCTGCAGCTCACTAATTTATTCTCTGGCCTCTCGTTCCTTGGCCTCAAACCAGACAGACTCCTCTTCGATCACATTCACATCGACTATCGGCCCGACGCTGGGATCCCCGCCATGTATAGGATAATATTCTCCATGTGAAGACCGCTCACCCCGTAAGTTATTAGCTCCGTGTGAGGTTGGGTATTTGAAGACTTGATGGATTGTTGAGGGTACTCCCTTAACGTTGTTGTTAAACCCCCATAAAATATAACTCTGAAGGATTAAATTTTAGGAATATCGACATGATGGACTAACTCTTTTGGAGTTTTTTTGGAGTCGCCACCCAATTTAAGGAAAACAGGGAACCAAATAAGCAAATGCGTGCAAAACTCCGTTTTATAAAAAGACGATCTTTCTTTCAGAGATTCTAAAGGTAAGAGGCTTTGCTAATTTCGAAAGAAGGTTTTTAAGGCACTTTCAAAATTCCGTCAACAACGGTTAATCCGACAGGTTTCCAAATTATTTGCAAGTGCTATTTATGCGCTTTTCTAAAAATAATTAATTAAACTATTAATTAATTCAACTAATTAAATTTAGTAAGTTTTCAAAAGATTTACAATAAATTTAAAAGCTTTAATCATTTTCAAAATAAAATAAAATAAAATAAAAGCGCATTTTCTTTTGAAAAAGGAACGATTTGATCGTCCTAATTAGTTTGCCAACTCGTATGTGATAGCACATAAATGGCACTTGCTAAATTTCAACTTTAAAACCCAAGTTTCTCATCATAAGATAGAACTTTAGGTTTCAAGTCGCTTTTTGTAAAGTTGTTCCGGGACATTTAGAAGTTAATTAAAACTTCTTTATAAATTTTGACTTTTTTTTTAAAAAAGAAACTACTTCGTATCAATAAAATAGAAGTCTTTTCTTACAGTCTGTTATTAAGCGTGGTTTTTGAAAATTTGCACGCATTTGCTTTAATGGCCTGATTTGCAATAAATTAAATGACGACTCAAAATAAAGGAAATGAACATAAAAGTAAAATAGTCATGCAAATAATCCAATATTACTCACAAATAAATTATTCTACAATATTTACGTAAATATCCTAAAGGAAAAAGGAGGATAAGTGTTAAAAGATAATACCCGGGAATTTGACAAACTCGCGGGAGCCTTGAATTTTCTAAAATTTCTAAAGGTCTTGAAATTTGAGCCCGAGCTTGATCCCAATGCAAATCCAAGCCAATAAGCCAATCCCAATTGGTGAGTTTTAGCGAACTCGTCCCCAAGTGGTTTTCATGCCAAAATAAGAAGGAAATAAAGATTAGAAATCTGAAGAAATGAGTGAGCAATGAAAGATGTATTTTTCACGTAAATTAATGACATAGGCTTAAAACATAATCTCTTGAACATATAAACAGAGTAACATATCACATGGCTTGACTAAACTAGAATATTTCAATTAAGGGTAATCTTATCTCTATTCAAAAATTTCAGGAAACAGGAAGTAAGGATGCAAGCATGCAGACAACCAAACACAAAAGTTTTAATCTTTCAAACTAAATAATTATTGAATCTCATATGGGTGCCTAAACCCCAAGCCGCCCCTTTTTTTAAAAGACCAGCTATAGCATACAATATATTTCAGCTTACAGATTAACAAACTTCAATCGACACAAACCAGAACATACGATATTACACTAGACTGAAACTAAATAAAAGGACCTGCAGCTAGACCAAACAGACCACCAGAATCAGCTCCTATCCCCTTTTAAAACAGCCTACCTAATTACACCCCTGCTACCTCTATGAACAACCTACAGGCCCACTGGCTCTGCCTGCCCTCATTCAAACAACAAAAGCAAGAACAGGATCAGACCTGCAGCTTCTTCTCACAGAAACACTAGGACATAATTTTTTGTTGCTATTGCAATAGATGAATTCCATTTGAAGCCAAATAGACATGGAAATAAAAGTTTTTTTTTTTTAAAGAGTCGCATGCTATGGTGTCTATCCAAAGAAAACAGACCTCAACCTTAAACAGATTCTCAGTTCAAACAAGCAAAGAATAGACACATGCAGAGATACCATTCACAAACTGCACTTACTAGACAAGCTTCAGATTATTTAGCGAGCGACATTATCTAAAATATTTTAGTTAATCATAACTTCTAACTTATGAAAGAGTGAACTTTATGGCCTGTTTTAACGCACAGAGATTATTTTTTAAGCGTAAGAGAGACAGGACAGATTACCCAGGCTTAATACCCTCAACTCATTAACATTCAAGGTTCAAACTTAAAGTTGTATCTAAACCTCTTTACCTTGAGCTAAACAGAAAGACTAAGAGTATGGCTTAGTGAATCAACTAACTATTAACAAGCAAACCAAGCGGCTTTAGATAAACAACTCAAGTTCTGAACCAATTGCAGCCATCAAGTCTCTAGCTTTTAATTTTAAATTAAAGAACAGGGGTCAGGCACAAGAACACATGAGGTAGAACTCCGGAACTGATGAAAGAACAAGATTTTACACTTTAAAACTATTCACATGATTCCATTTTGCCAAACTTAAGAAACTCTACAAAAATAGTTTATCTAAAGAACCTATATCGCTAAGTTAGTACTAAAAGCAGGTGAAGATTAATAATACTTTAAAACTTCAAAACCATTTCATGTTTATAAACAAAAAGAACTACTCAAACACTGCATAGATCATACACTACTACAATATCTCATTCACACATTTAGTCAAAACAAAATGAACAAGAAGGTTAAATGCTAAAATGAAAAAGAGTTTACCTTTTTGCGAGCAGCGGACAAGGGCGTCGATCCAAAGAATGCAACTCGAACAAGGTTGTCGACTCGAGCGAGGTCGACGACTCGACTTACGAAGAAGCGATAAAACAATCTGAAGCTACCATCCACCAGAAAACAGTAGTGCTACCTCTTTTAACTTAAAACTCCCTTCAATTTATACATTGCATTTATATATATATCTGATATTCTCTGCCACTGCCTCCCTTTTTATGCAGCTCTCCCCCCTCTAGAGCTCCCTATATCGCCCCCTACTGTTGCCCCTCCACCCTCTGCAGCTGCTACCACTTCCTTATATATGAACGGTTAGGGTTTTAGAATGGAATGGAATCCTTCACGAAATGACAAACTCGCCCCTAACGGTACCAAGATGGCTGGTACGAACAAGGATGAGCTTGAGATGGGGACCCGGGATTTGAAATTGAGGATAAATTTTGAGAGAAAGCCCGTTGGGGATTAGAAACGGGTTTAGGGGAAAAATGGAAAAACGGGTAAAAAGGAATTGGGTGGGGGGGGGGGGTGTTATAATGCATATATGTATTTTGCGAAGATAGGTCAGTTTTGTGCTTAGGAACAAAATTAGCCTCTATTCTAGAATTTAATGGGTAAGTTGAGGAATTGCAAGGGTAGGCAGAATTTAGGCTATGAGTTATGAATTTAACTTATTTTCTTTCGAAACCAATTAATGATTTTAAATTAAAATAACTTGATTTCATTACAATTTTCGGGACAAAATTGAGTGTCAACAGCTGCCCCTCTTTACCCGGAAAAGGATGAAAGAGTTTTCAGGGTAAAGAAGTTGACGGGAAACCAATTTTGTCCCGATAAAACCAAGACTTTTGATTCCAAGGACCAAAAGGCGAGGCTTATGGACATGGCCGAACTCCGGTTTCCGAGTTGCCTACATATCTCGGGCTAAAAGAGAATCAAGCCATATGTAGTTCGACGACACTTAGATATGAAGACTCGCACGATTGACATAAAAGACGCACGAATAGGAAAGAAACCGAACTGACATCCTAATCCGAAATGAAAGAATATGATAGACTTGCTTGTTCGAGTGCGATTCTTCAGATCCTCGTTGACGAGTCTAGCTCATACCAACGACTGCCCCAGTTCACTGCTAAGAAAGAGTTCCACATTATGCTCCAAATGTTGTTGCGGTGCTGCTAATATCCTGTAATAAACTCGACAAACGGTAAGCGTGTAACTGCAAATAAGGCTTAATAAATGGAGTAAGAAATAGATAATGAATAAAATTTGTAGATGCTGGTTTCAATGTCAATGACAAGCTCGTCTCCAATCAACTAGAAGAAATCCGGCTTTGTAAGGCAAGATGACTTCAGGGCCGTTGGTAGACTGAAAATAAAACAATAAAGGACTTCAATCCATAGAAACGTAAAGTAGACTTAAATAAAATATAAGGATAAAAACACCGCCTTTCGGTAATGACTCATGATCAAGTCTCCAGTTGTCTATGGTAGGATTCATAACAATAGCGCCTTCGATTGTCTACGATAGGCTTCATAAAAAGGCTTCCAATTGTTTATGGGAGGCTTTAAATGATAATGATGTCTTCGATTGTTTACGATAGACTTCATAATGAGGCCCCCGATTGTTTACGGTAGGCTCCATAACAATAGCGCCTTCGATTGTCTACGATAGGCTTCATAAAAAGGCTTCCAATTGTTTATGGAAGGCTTTAAATGATAATGTCTTTGATTGTATACGATAGACTTGATAAAGAACCACGCCTCCGATTGTCTACGGTAGACTTGGTAAATATGATGTCTCCGATTTTTTACGGTAGACTTCATAGAAAAAACGTCTTCGATTGTATACGATAGACTTCATAAAGGATGCCTTCGATTGTCTACGATAGGCTTTAAAATAAGGCCTTCGATTGTCTACGATAGGCTTCAATAATAATGCCTTCGATTGTATACGATAGGCTGGATAATAAAACCATCATAATAAAACCGTTGAGATAATGCAACTGATTGTATACGATAAATCCGATATAAAAGGCCATTGGAATAAAACCACCAATTGTATATAATTTATCCAATATAAGAAAGCCACTGGGATAATATAATAAGGTCATTAGAATAATACCACCAATTGTGTACAATGATTCCAATATTGAAAGCCATTGGAATAATACCACCGATTGTGTACGATAATTCCAATATAAGAAGGCCATTGAAATAATTCTATCGATTGAACACGATAGATCAAAAGTAGAAAGCCCTTGAAATAATACCACCGTTTGCGTACGATGGATCCAATATAAAAGCCATTGGAACAAAACCACCAATTGTATATGATTGATTCAATATAAGAAAGTCATTGGAATAATACCATCGATTTGTGTACGATGATTCCAATATAAGAAGGCCATTAGAATAATACCACCAATTTTGTACGGCAGATCCAAAATAGAAGGCCATTGTAATAATACCATCGATTGTGTACGATAGATCCAACATAAAAAGCCATTAGAATAATACCACCAATTTTGTACGATAGATCCAATATTGAAAGTCATGGTCTTCGATAATAGCATCCTTGATGGTTTGCGGTACCAATACTACTTCGATCAATAGTCTATGATAAAGTTTGGCAATGATTTTGCCAAAATAATATCACCGGTTGTCAACGGTAAATAATGACAATAAAGTGACATCTTCGGTTGTCACCAATAGACTTGATGTTGGCACTTGTAAAATAAATGGTAGAATAGCCTGCAAAATAAAGTTTTCATTAAATTCATATGGACAAGAAAATGTCAAAGATAGAGGAGATATAAGGTGAGAGTTTAAGTCGTCCGGCTTATGTTTGGTGAAGCCATAAGGAGTTGAGTGTTGTTCTTGAGAAAAACTGAGTTCATGCTTAATTCCTGCAAAGTGTAAAGTAAAGTTGTCAACAAAGCAATGAATTTTGATTAAACAAGGACAGAAATAAAGAGAGAAATAAAATCATTTTGCGTATGCGTTGAATCAGATAACGCTTCCAATCTTGGTCGGTTATCTTGGCAACATTGTCCCATGTGTATGACAAATAATCTCCTAGGAATTGATGGTTGTTATTTTCCTCATTTTGCTGCTTTGGGAATTCCTGCACTCAAAGAAAATTGTTAGTTATGGGAGGGAGGGGGGAGCGTTTGATTCATGCTGACTCGAGCCTTCATCCTTCTACCGCTTCCTTATTCTCCCTTTGTCTAGATTTGCGATCCATTTCTGGAGACTTGGCCAACTTATCTTTGTCAAGCAATACGGCTTTTTTCAAAATCTGCCCCAGTTGCTATCTTTCAAACCTTCAACTTGCCTTGCGAAATTTACCCTAGTTGACTTTTTTGGGGGGGGGGGGGGACTAAAATTTTAATATTATAGAGTCGAGCCCGTTGAGAGCGCCTACGTATCCCTCCTTTGGAATCAGACCGTGCGTAGTTCTACTTACATAAAGCTTTTGGGGAATATGACAATCTAAGTGCAAAGCCGAATTCGAATTGGAATGCCTACACATCTGCCCAGATGCATAGTTCGAAATTACATCATCAAAGATAAACAAGCCCTAAGCATTACAAAATCTGATCGAGTCCGATGTGGATTGCTTACTTATCCTGTTGCCATTCCAGGAATCAGACCAAAAGTAGTTCAAAATTACATAAAAGAGGAAATATGGGATTCCTATGCTAGTGTAACCGAGCTCTATGTGAGTTGCTTACGTATCACAGCCCTGGTAATCAGGTTACGCGTAGTTCGCATTACATAGAAAATTACATTGCAATAAAAAGACTGATTTTGCCGCTTGTCAAATGTAGTATCTCTTGATTGTTCTTGATTTGATATTGTCTAGGGATTTACTTTACCTTCTTTGGCAACAAAATTTCTTCAATAAAATCTGCCTCAGTTTGGTTTTGTCTTGATTTGTCCTCTGTGTTGAAAGCTTTTGGTCCTCCCGACTTTGTAAGTTCGAGAGCTCTTCTTTGTTGTTTGGCTCTTTGGGATCACAACGGTCCCTTTTTCAGCCTCATCAACTGATATCAAGTGTATGCCATACTCATCATCTAACAAAGGGTTATTATCAGCAGGTGTATTCCCAATGAGTTGAATCGAACCTTCTTGGATTAGAGTTTCAACTGCATTTTTTAGACTGTGGCAATTTTTCAGTGTCATGCCCTGGAGCCCCTGAATGATAGGTACAATGTTTAGTTCCATCGAACCATTTTGGAAGAGGATTAGGAGTTGCATCAGCAATAGGGTGAATCACTCCAGCTGCCCTTAGCCTTTCATAAAGCTGACTGTAAGGTTCCGCTAAAGGTGTGTAGGTTTTATATGTCTTCTTGACAGGATTAGTGCGTGGCTTTGGTACGGCTAGGCGATTTTGAAAAGTGCGGACTTGGGGATTGGTAATTTCTGATTGGTGGCAAAATGATTGCTGGTAGTAAACGGGTTGAGCATTGTAGCCTGGATTTGGATTGCTTTGGTGAGTAGGCTGGGATAATGAGTTCTTCGTAGTAATAATGCCAACTTCCTTCTGTTTTCCTTCTAGATTTCCCAAACCAGGCTGGATGGCTTGCGCAGTTGCTTTCACTGTAGCAAAACTTACAATTCTCCCCGTCTTAATCCCTTGTTCAACTATTTCTCCCATCATAAGAAGTTCAGAATAGGGTTTACCCATCATAGGGAGCAAGTGCATGTAATAAGAATCATTTTGGGCTCGGATGAAGTACTTCACCATGTCTTTCTCAGTCATTGGTGGTTGCACCCTTCCAGCCTGTTCTCGCCATCTCAGTGCGTATCTCTAAAGGTTTCTGTTGGTTTCTTCTTCAGATTGGACAAGGTTATAAGGTCAGGAGCCACCTCGACATTGTACTCAAACTGCTTTGTAAAATCATTGGCTATGTCATCAAACTCACGCCACTTGCTTATATCCTGTCTTACGAACCATTCAGCAGCAATACCTTCCAGACTATGACTGAAGAAGGCCATCAGAAGTTCTTCTTTACCCCCCGCAACCCTCATTCGGTTGAGATACTTGGTCAAATGAGCAAATGGGTCACTACGACCATCATACATATCAAATTTTGGCACTTTAAACCTGGGAGGAAGAGTAACGCCAGGATATAGATAAAAATTGCGGTAGGAGATGCTTTGACGTCCTTTAGACACTTGCAAATCCTTGATGGATTGCTTCATGATTTTCATCGTTTGGATTATCTCCCTTTGCTCAACTGTCTTTCCCTACTTTTCCACAATTACGGGCACTTCACTTTGTGACACATAGTCAGTGAAATCCACGTTTTTACCATTGAGGTAATGCTCATAGTACTGGGCTTTGGGATATCCTTGTCTTGGATCATTGGCATTTTGAGGAGCATCAGCCACAGCAATGGGTGCTTTGGATTGTGGAGGACTAGGAGTATCTTTGGCAGGTAAATATTGATAGTGGGGTAAGTTGTTCTGGTTAATGAATGCATTTGGGATGTTGTTAACTGGTGCAAGCATATGAATGACACTGGAATTTAAAGGCGTGTTCGGATTGGCAGTTTCAACATTGGGATTCAGAGTTGATAGCACGGCTGGCACGTTTCTGTGGCTCGACCCTTTCATTCTTTCTAGTTCAGCTTGCATACATTCAATCTGCTTAGCCATTCTAGCAATTTGTTCGTCAGGAACAACAACTGCTTGCTCATTAGATGATTCAGGGATACCAGTCTGATCATTAGTCAAATCAGTCATTTTTTGCTTCACTTTGGATTAGACGCTTAACCAACTCGGGAGTCAACACGAATCAAACTCTCTCTCTTTTAGGATAATCAAAACAAAAGGAAACAATCAAAAGGTAACTCTGTTAGTTTTCAGATCATTGGCATAATTGCACACAATCACGTAGCGCACGTCACGTAGCGTTTTGCATTTTAAACAAGTTTGACATGTGGCAATCACAATTAGTTGAGCGTAAATAAAAATGCGGGCGTGTCCTACCGTGTAAGGTACCTCTTTGTGCTAGAGGTAAGCCTAATCGCGCAAATAAGTGGTAACGAAAAATAGTTCATGCCAGTTTTGAGCAATTCGGATTTAGAGTAAGCAATAAATAATGACCATAATTGATAACAATCATCTCTCTGCCTTGACACTGCAATTCCGCTATCCCAACTATCTTCTAAAAGTTGGTATCAACTCGAAATTCTAACACAACTCATGCTCTTCACAACATCTGCACAAAGTTCTAAACTCAAATGCCTAAAACCTGAAACAATCCTCCATCTCTTTTGCAAACATCCATACTCCTCCAAGCACAACTCCCAATTGTTTTACAACATCCAGGGAGAAATTTCCAACTGCCTCCACAATACCAGACTGCAAATCACGAAAGGCGCCAATTGGCCTTTCAAAATAAAACCTCACTGGTCCTCGGCTTTAGACAAGCCTCTCAGCTTCCTAGGTTTTGCAAGGCTCACCGACCTTGTTCATAGGGCTCCTCACTGGTCTTCGGTTTTGATCAAGCCTCTCAGTTTCCTAGGTAGCCAAGACCGCACTGGTCTTCAAGGAGGGACCCCATTGGTCGTTTATTGACATAGGGGCTTCACTCTCCTAGTATGCGACAAGCATACTTAAATTATCATGAATGCAGCTGGACAGTCAACATAGGCCTGCACACACGCAAAGCCATTCACGAGAGGGACCCCACTGATCCTTTCAATGACACCAGGGGCTTCGCCTCTTAGATCTCACTACACCAGGCCATCTCCAAAACATAAACCAACCAAATCTGCCGAACTTTCCCCCGGACTGCAATTTTGTCTATGATCTCAATTCTGCTAAATTCTTCCATTTTTTGACCTAAAGACAACATAGGAGACAAAATTCCAAATCTGATTTTTCTCAAAACATGGTTAGGACTGAGGATTCATTATCACACAGCACATAATATGCATTGTCGTTGGGTTTCAAGAACCCGTTGACAAAAGGGCGGTTTCTTAATTCTTGGAAACGGTATGAAGGACCGGGTCCAAACTAAGGTGTATATGCATGCATGACCTAATCTCCTTCTAAGAGTGGGCTAACGGTTGAGGCCGACTCGACCTATGCGGGATAGACCTGGCCTCACAACGCAGTAGAACTGGCCATGACAAAACCAGGCAATCTCAATATCCCGAATTAACTTTTGGTGACACGAAAGAAGTTTCAAAGAGTGAGGTAAGGGCAATGCCCTTCCTGCATAACTACCCGTCAAGCGGGTGCCCCGTGATGAAATCGAGGAGGTGAAAGAGAATTGACAGGCTCCATGAAGGAGGAAATATGAACGGAATGCAGACTATGCACAAATAAATACAATACATGCTTTATAAGGCAAACCAAACAAACAGATATAATAAAGCAAATAAATTAGGCATGCTAGTTGCAAACAATTGGAAACCTTTATGGTCAAAACCTTTATTGCTCCCCAGCGGAGTCGCCATGTTGTTGAACCTCCAAAAAATATAACCCCGAAGGATTAAATTTCAGGAATATCGATAGGATGGACAAACTCTTTTGGAGTTTTTTTGGAGTCGCCACCCAATTTAAGGAAAACAGGGAACCAAATAAGCAAATGCGTGCAAAATCGTGAAAAACTCCGTTTTATAAAAAGACGGGGTTTTGCTAATTTCGAAAGAAGGTTTTTAAGGCACTTTCGAAATTCCGTCAACGACGGTTAATCCGACAGGTTTTCAAATTATTTGCAAGTGCTATTTATGCGCTTTTCTAAAAATAATTAATTGAACCATTAATTAATTCAACTAATTAAATTTAGTAAGTTTTCAAAAGATTTACAATAAATTTAAAAGCTTTAATCATTTTCAAAATAAAATAGAATAAAATAAAAGCTCTTTTGAAAAAGGAACGATTTGATCGTCCTAATTTCTTTGCCAACTCGTATGTGATAGCACATAAATGGCACTTGCTCAATTTCAACTTTAAAACCCAAGTTTCTCACCATAAGATGGAACTTTAGGTTTCAAGTCGCTTTTTGCAAAGTTGTTCCGGGACATTTAGAAGTTAATTAAAACTTCTTTATAAATTTTGATTTTTTTTTTTAAAAAAAGAAACTACTTCGTATCAATAAGATAGAAGTCTTTTCTTACAGTCTGTTATTAAGCGTGGTTTTTTAAAAATTTGTGAAAATTTGCACGCATTTGCTTAAATGGCCTGATTTGCAATAGACTAAATAACGACTCAAAATAAAGGAAATGAACATAAAAGTAAAATAGTCATGTAAATAATCCAATATTACTCACAAATAAATTATTAATAAATTATTCTACAATATTTACGTAAATATCCTAAAGGGAAAAGGAGGATAAGAGTTAAAAGATAAAACCTGGGAATTTGACAAACTCGCGGGAGCCTTGAATTTTCTAAAATTTCTAAAGGTCTTGAAACTTGAGCCCGAGCTTGACCCCAATGCAACTCCAAGCCAATAAGCCAATCCCAATTGGTGAGTTTTAGCAAACTCGTCCCCAAGTGGTTTTCATGCCAAAGTCTGCTTACATCTCACCCTCCCCAGACCTCAATTGTAGAATAATATTGGGTATGTTGTTGTTGTTGTTGTTGTTGTTGTTGAGATCTATCAAAAATAGCCTCTCTAGTCTCTACCTAAATTAATATAGGAGTAAGGTCGATGAACTCCTGACACTCCTCATATCACGCTTGTGGTATATTATTGTGCATATTATTTTTGTAATAAAGAAGCTGGGTCTCAATTTGATTTTGCTAACTAAAATGTTACCCTCATACATCTATTATTTGGAATATGAGGTACATTCTAAAGTTTTTCGGTCAAATATAGATAGAAATGTGAAAATACAGTTTATGATATAAATTTCAATTTTTATACTATAGGTGGTTTTTTTTAATCTAAAGGAAATTTAGATCACATGATTTTATTTTCTTGAACTTGATTAGGACTTTTCAAACAATAAGAAAATATTTTTATAATTTGGCCATGGCATGCATGGTAAAATAAAGGATTTTTTTTAAAGCACTTCAGAAAAGGAAACTACAATAAGGGTCTATTAATTTTTACATGAGCATTGCTTATTATTGAAATATGGCTTCTTCTTCAGAAGGAAAAAGCTCTAGCTGCCACTTTTCTCCTCCCTCTCCCTACCGCTTTTCTGCCGGCTGCCTCCCATCGCTGGCCAGCAGTGTCTGGTGACCTGAAATTTTTTGAGATTTTCGGATTTTCACCGAAAATTTTTATTTTCATCGAAGTAACTTTTTTATTTCACTGGGGTTATTATTATTTTTTTTACCAATTTTGTTTATATCATTGTTTTTGAATTTATATTATACATGTATATATATATTGAGAAATGTGTATACAAATAGAGAAATAGAAAAATATACAAAATAATAAAATATATACAAACATCCATAATGTATACTTTGAATATCTTTACATTTTTATTTATTTTATATACACGCATAAATAGATTTATACAAGTTTATACACATTTACAGAATTATATAAATTATAAAACATGATAAAATTTTATAAACACGTAAAAAGTTTGTACGGCTTTTTGCGCATATCTATATAAAAATATAATAGAAATATCAGATCTAAACATTAAAAAAATAAAACAAAATAAAATTTTCAACTGAGAGCTAGTAGGTCTGGCCTAAATTATTGAAAGAAGTGAAAAGAGAAGAAGAAAGGAACATGATAAACTAATCTTCACGAGAGCTTTGACCGGAATTTACTTCGTAAAATCGTCATTATTCTTCTTTAAAAAAAAAAAAAAATAGCAGCGACAGAGGTACGACAACGGCTGCAGATGCGGCTGAAAGAAGGAAAAATAGTGGATGAGATGCAGCAGAAATGGTGGGGGGAGGAGGCGGCGAGAGCTAGGATTTTTCTATTTGGAGGGGAATGAGAAAGGAGGAAGGGGGAAATGGTGGAAACTAGAGTTGTTTTTTTTTATTTTTGGGGAGCTACTAGGAATTCAGGGCAACCCAGTGTATAAAATTTCCTTATTTACGCAGAATTTGGGGAAGGGCCGCACTGCAAGGGGTGTGATGAACGCAACCTATCTTAATGTAAGCATCAGTGGGTGTTTCCACGGCTCGAACCCGTGACCTATAGGTCACATGAAGATAATTTTACCAGTTTCTCCTAGGTTGCCCTACAGTTTTCAATTTGTATTTCTAAACATGGCATTCGTGGGCATACTCAGGCATTCGTGGGCATTCGTGGGCATACTCAGACATGGTTCTTAAATATGGTCAAATAATTAATTATTTTTGTGGGCTCCTTTACCTCTTAGTACAAAAATCCTCATAATTAATTACCTTTCCAAGTTTAAATTTTTTTAATCCAAACTTTCTACCCCTAATGTTTTAAAACTTTAAATTAAACTATTCAAATCTCCATTTAATTAAACAAGATATTTGGCAAGAAAACAAAGGTAGTGTATTGGTGACACGACCCGGAATCCGGTTAGGCCGTGCGGCACCCGACATCCTCCTCTAGACCTGTCGGGCGAACCCTTACCAATTAAATTAGGAAAATAAATATAACAATTCATAAATAAGGACAATACTTAGGAAAAAAACACAACCACATTGATACCTCTAAGCTGTACAAAAGAAATTACAGCTGACTACCCAACATACTAGGTTTAGGGCTATCCAGACTAGACATCTAAGAGTAAAAAAGGAGACAGATACCTCCTGAAGGGAGCAAAATGCAACTGAAATAATAAACCATAAACTGGTGGCCATCCGCAATAAAAGCTGGCTCACCCCGACAGCTGAAGTCCTCTTCGCTCCTTCACAACATGGCGAACTCAATCCTGGAGCAAACCTGCCGAAACGAAATAGATAGACAAGAAACAAACAACAAGCAAGCGTGAGTCAAAAGGACTCAATAAGTGGGGCAGACTAGCCACCTCAAAGAATAGGATAGCTAGCCAGGGAGAAAAGAAACAGATAACCCAAATTCTTCTTATTTAAATTATATAAAGGCAGAGCCAGGTAATAACCGGGAACACGTATGAAACAATAACCTCAACCAAGAATACGAGCCAGAAACATATCAACAATAAGCAATGCACGTATAAGCAGAACAGTAGTTATGTATCATAAGTCTACACAATGGTATAAATGAAATGGAACGAGATGGAATGAAATATGATGCAAAGGGTCACATGTGCCAAATGAATGGAGCGGAATCCTCCTGCTCTGAGGGCGGAATCCTCCTACCCTCAATATGATGCAATGGAGCGGAATCCTCCCTCTCCGAGGGCGGAACCCTCCTACCCTCAATATGATGCAATGGAGCGTAATCCTCCTGCTCCGAGGGCGGAATCCTCCTACCCTCAATATCATGCAATGGAGCAGAATCCTCCTGCTCCGAGGGCGGAATCCTCCTACCCTTAATATGATGCAATGGAGCGGAATCCTCCTACTCCGAGGGCGGAATCCTCCTACCTTCAATATGATGCAATGTAATGCATATGAATGACATATAATGCATATGAATGTGATATAATGCAATAATAATCCTTCATCGGCGTGGGACTCTCATCGACAGTCAGGAAGTAGATGCCAACTCATAGCCCGAGAACAATGTTCAAATCCTCAATGTAATACCAACAACAGGACATAACATATAATATATAATATAAATTCGAAGCTAAGGCGTAATGAGTACACCTATCGGCAGCTACACACGTAAGGAACACGTAGTAGAAAATCCAAGAGTTCAGGTGCCTCCAAAGAAACGGATATAAACACTTACCTCATTCCAAAGTTAACACTGTTACCCAACAACCGGTTTATCCTTTTGGATTCATTGCCAAACGATCCCACTATATTCAATAAGAAGAAAAATATATCACATAAGGCTAAAGTCTTCATTCCTCACATCTTAGAACAATCCGGTTAGGAACCTGATACCCTATTCGCATACGCAATACGCAGGCAAGGCCTATGTACAGGGTTCAGAGTCACCTGACCAAACCCTAAATAAATTACATTTATATGTTGCCCATAACTCAATGAGTACGAATATATAATCAATTCCATTATCGGGGTCCAATTGACCCTTTAAATTATCAGTTGAACTTATTAAACGATGTTTAATATCTCAATTTTTACCGTCAAAATATATTCAAACATACGTAATAAACTCAAATAATATATAAAGATCATTACCTGAATGTTTCGGGGTGAAAATTCTATTTTTTTCCGGCTCTTTTCTCATTTTCTTGCATTTTTCTCTTCTGCGTATTTTCTGTTTCGCTTCTCTGTTTCTTTCTATTTTCCCCGTTCTTTATCTGTTCGTTTCTAAGCTTTTATAAGCTGAGTACTTATGTACTTAGCCACCGCCATTAAGTTTGTCTTTTCCTTTTATTTTTTCCTCTTTAAAATTCGCTGCTACGGTAAATATTAAAACGGTACCCTACGATATTCGAAATAATTCCAACTTTTGCATACCAGTCATACAATATATATATAGCATACTAGCTGAGGCGGGTCTCAAATCGGACTCCCGAAACTCAATATGCAAATTAAATAGGAAAAGGTCAAATTATTTAACTTTCGGTATTTTAGCGGAAACTAGCCGAACAACATCGAAATTGACTTTCGTAAAATCAAAAAAGTCACAAATAATCATAAGAACCTAACGACGCTTTCGGATTTCGAATCGGAGCTCATTCGCCAAAACCGAGCTCGAAAATCTCTTTTTAATATTTATCGATAATAAAATCGAAACCTTCTTCCGATGCCTACCAAACGAGGTCTGATTTAGCTCAAATTTTACAGACATGTCCTAATGGACATTACGAATATTTTAAAATTATCGGCACGTCAATCGGAGTCCTAACTTTCGAAACGACTAACCGAGGTCGTTCCATTCTCCTCCACTTAAACTCTCGTTCTTCCTCGAACGAGCCTAAGTCTAAAGCAAGATTCACACAGATAACAAGAGAACTTGAACGACCTTCATGAGCTACTCCACGGGCATTATTTCCTGATTACAAGATCAGAATTATAACACGCATATCGAACTCTTGGATAAAACATAGCTGGATAATATCATAACGCTATTTCCCAGCTTATTCTGACTACACTGATCCTTCCTCGATCATGAGAGGAGAGTTCTACATTTTCGAAACTAAGATACACGAAACTTTGAATGGGTTAACATGATTCAGCCGATAATTACCTCTTCGATATACCTTTCAATATAGAACAGGTCGATGGAACTAAGAATTAGCTCACGCTTGATGCAATAGGGGGAGCTTTTGAAGTACCTTGTCAGTTGACGGTAGTGTTGTTCCGCAAGTTCCTTGTGGGAATGTAGTTACTCATATCCTAATGTATGTGAAAGGTTCATCTGAACAGGGTCTATCATACAAGGATAAGGATCATGCAAATACTACTGAATAGTATGATGCAGACCAGGAATGATATTCAGACTGAACATCTACTTCAGGGTATTGTCTTTGAATTGGAAATACTATGACTTGAAAAAGTGAAAATAAAAGAGACATGTAGTTAGACCATGAGCTGAGGCAGAATACCAGCAACAACGTTGATTACAAGAGCATTTATAACGCTAAAGTAAGTTCTCAAAGAGTTGAGGTGTGAAGGAGATATGCCAATGATGGATGGACGATAAGCTGCACTAGACCTTTAACTCTAAATTTTCATGAAATAAAACAGCATCAATATAAGGATCCAGTTCTAGTTGAATACAGACAGATAGCCAGAGAAAAACCGGAGTCACCATACAGGGTTACTACTGACGGTGTTCTCATGTATAAAGATAGACTTTGTATTCCTGATATTTCAGATTTACGTGGACAGATTATGATAGAGGCACATTATTCCAAATACACTGTTCATCCAGATTCGACTAAGATGTACCATGACCTTAAGCAGATTTATTGGTGGGACGGAATGAAGAGTGACATAGCAGAATTTGTGGCTCAGTGTTCTAATTGCCAGCAAGTTAAAGTCGTGTCATCTTTCCAGACTTTATGCTTTCAGCAGATAGGTACGTGTATATATATATATATATATATATATATATATATATATATATATATATATATATATATATATATATATATATATATATATATATATATATATATGATCAGGTTGCCAGCTTATCTCTGGCATTAATAGATTATCAGTGGGTTTAGCACTGATCAACACTCATTGTAGGTTTCCGTCGTGGCCCTAGGTTGGGTCGTAACAAAAGTTGTATCAACACCCTTGGAGATTTAGTATTACCATTCAGTATTTGGAGGAAGACTCCTCCACTTAAAGCACATACTCATGCAGCTATTTGAATAGGAATACCCATCCTCTCATAGTATGCTGGACTAAAGAAGATTTAGCTAAAAACAGAATGCGGCTTAGACCTGAGCTACTAAATTACTCTCTCGAGTTGCCAAACAGCTGCAACTCTCGAGTCACAATTCCATATATTTTTATAAGCACCACCGCCCGATAGATCAAATCAAAGGTCAAATGACGTCTCTCATTACCCTTAGTAGCCTTGAAAAATAACAATGTGCTTACCCGGCTACCTTGGCACGCACTCTGGCTCAACACAGGGAATATCACAATAGGTTACTGACCATCTAAGCTCACCAGTGCCGAACAAAGAAGAGATAGCAACGGACTGAGGATAGAAATAATTAGATATTTAGGAAGGTCATCATCTTATTTGCTTGGCTACCAGAGCTAGACGACTTCCGAGTCAGGCTAACCCAAAAATCGCATTTAAAGAAATAGACATTAAATGAGCTTTATGGAACAACATCTATGCCAATTTAATCTCCCAATATTTAAGAAACTCTGACAATTTACCAGAAAACCCTTTTATAACCCATATAAGCTCATGGGATAACATGACTGTACTAGCATTTTAAACCAATAGAAGATACATAGATCGAATATTACTTACTAAGAACTTTACACCAGAAGAAAAAATGACACTCTCCGATGGTAATGAACTAGATCCCTTCATCCAACCAACACAGAATTCCGAGACGAAAGATAAACTAATTTGGCATAATAATAGATGGTGGCACGATAAGATGTCAGGCAGACAATAGCGACTCTCACTCCCAAATCTCTCACCTTTGAACCAGATAACCTAGTAAGGTCTCACTAATACCAGGACATGTCATACCAAAAGCTCACCCCTCTACCGCAACTGATTCTTAATAAAACCGACATCCCAGGAAACCATGGAAATATGATAAGACACACCACTTTCATATTGATCGGAAGAATCAAATCTTACTCACATACATGGGAAGAAGAAATACGTGGGTCTACTACATCGGATACCTCAACATCCTACCAGACTGGTAGTTATTAGAACTGCCTCTACAGTTGAACTGAGCCACTACCCTGATAATCACCTTCTGAAGAACCACTGTCACCACAATCTCAACCTCTACTTGATGGTGGCATTTCTTTTGCTGATTGAGATTTAAATGAAATCCCCTGCGACTGCGCAGATGCCTGATGACGAGAGAAAAGACGACTGCTAACTTGTCGGAGTAAGGGAAAACTCCTCAAAGGATAGCCAGACTCACAACAATGATAACAGGAAAACTCTTCAAAGGATAATCAGACTCACGACAATGATAACACCTTTTCGCTGAAGATGGGAACTGGACAGATTGTTGAAAGCTACAAAGAGAAAGATGAGTCTAATCTTGATGAACTACTCGCACATTGTGAGAATCACGCTCTACAAGCTGAGATAACCTGGTAAGTAATCTCCCAAAATAATCAGAACTCTTACCTTCAAATAAGGTATGGTGCCCACTAGGGCCGCGAGATCTCTTGCTCTCCCGCTCCAACTCTTCCCGCTCTAACTTATGGTATGCCTCGTACCTTCGGGCAATATCAACAACAACATCAAATGAAATCCCGACCTCAATCTCTCGAGCCATCTGGGATCTCAAGTAAAAAGAAAGGTCATCAATAAATCTTTGAACATTCTCGGAAGGTTTATGGAAAGTTCTAGTGCATATCCAGCTATCCTAAAGAATTTAATCTCATATTCTGAAACACCAACAGGCTATCCGACAGGCTACCTTGTCCAATCCACTCAAACTGGCAACACTTTTCATCTCGCTCGCTACTCGAAAGGAACTTTTCCACGAATCTAGAAGAAAAATCGAACCAAGTTAGCTAATAAGAGAGCGGTCCATCAATTCAAGGTTGGACCCTTGAAATTGGAAAGCAGAATAATCAACACCATACCGCTCGATATAATCGAGAGCCTGAAGGATACGCTGACATCATTTTATGTTAAAAAAAACTTACACAGGGATTATTTGATGCATGGCCTAAGAACATCAGAAAGTCCAATTGGGTAAAATAATGCATCCTCTTCAGACACTCGGACCGAGCCATTACTTGGGCTAGCTAACCAGCCAGAATAACTAGAGGCACACCACATGCTACTTCCAGAACATAATGTACTACGACAATATTAAGAACTGGAATAGAAGCTCCCTGAGACCGAACGTCTACAACTGCGGCAACCTGATAAGCTGCCTAGCAAATAATAGATTCTTGCGGTATCTGCATCGCCAAGATTCTCGTAAAAGCATCGTAGAGAGCCAAGGGAACTACAAGGCCCTGCTCCCTTGCCCAACGCGAGCTCGTACAGCTGGGACCTCCGTAACTAGATCGTCAGCATGATAAAAAAACTCTCGGGGCTTCGTCAGTACTTGCCCTACGCTAGACTGCTCCGTCTTGAACTCATACCGTTTGCTGATTTATTGCGCGAGGGTTCACAATTACCACGAAGGAATTAACGAAAATACTTTTGTATCCTAGACCGACGCACGATCAGAAAAGAAGAAGAAGTGAAACTTTCTAAATGCCATCATAGCCTCTCGTAGATAAGTACGGACGTCTACGTACCCATCAGCGAGACTCTACTAGACACTGCCTTAGAGCCTGTTTGGGTGGGCTTAAAAGCAGCTTATTTTAAGTGGCTTATAAGTCAAAAAAGTGACTTAAAAGCCACTTTTTGAGAAGTTAGGATTTCCTAACATCTCAAAAAGTGGCTTTTAAGCAACTTATGGCTTCTAAGTCCAAAAATTTTGAGGTTACCAAACATATACTAATGGGCTTATAAGGTTATAAGTCACTTTTAAGCTCACCCAAACGGGTTCTTAGTCTGGATAGACTCTAAACCAGGCTCTGATACCAACCGACACGACTCAGAATCCGGTTAGGCCGTGCGGGCACCCGACATCCTCCCCTAGACCTATCGGGCGAACCCTAACCAATTAAACTAGGAAAATAAATATAACAATTCATAAATGAGGACAATACTTAGGAAAAAAACACAGACACATTGATACCTCTAAGCTGTACAAAAGAAATTGCAGCTGACTACCCAACATACTATGTTTAGGGCTATCCAGACTAGACATCTAAGAGTAAAAAAGGAGACAGATACCTCCTGAAGGGAGCAAAATGCAACTGAAATAATAAACCATAAACTGGTGGCCATCCGCAATAAAAGCTGGCTCACCCTGACAGCTGAAGTCGTCTTCGCTCCTTCACAACATGGCAAACTCAATCCTGGAGCGAACCTGCTGAAACGAAATAGATAGAAAAGAAACAAACAACAAGCAAGCGTGAGTCAAAAGGACTCAATAATTGGGGCAGACTAGCCACCTCAAAGAATAGGATAGCTAGCCAGGGAGAAAAGAAACAGATAACCCAAATTCTTCTTATTTAAATTATATAAAGGCGGAGCCAGGTAATAACCGGAAACACGTATGAAACAATAAACTCAACCAGGAATACGAGCCAGAAACATATCAACAATAAGCAATGCACGATGCACGTATAAGCAGAACAATAGTTATGTATCATAAGTCTACACAATGGTATGAAATGAAATGGAACGAGATGAAATAAAATATGATGCAAAGGGTCACATGTGCCAAATGAATGGAGCGGAATCCTCCTGCTCTGAGGGCGGAATCCTCCTACCCTCAATATGATGCAATGAAGCGGAGTCCTCCTGCTCCGAGGGCGGAATCCTCCTACCCTCAATATAATGCAATGGAGCGGAATCCTCCTGCTCCGAGGGCGGAACCCTCCTACCCTCAATATGATACAATGGAGCGGAATCCTCCTGTTCCGAGGGTGGAATCCTCCTACCCTCAATATGATGCAATGGAGCGGAATCCTCCTGCTCCGAGGGCGGAATCCTCCTACCCTCAATATGATGCAATGTAATGCATATGAATGACATAACACAATGCACAATGCTCAAATCCTCAATGCAATACCAACAACAGGACATAACATATAATATATAATGTAAATCCGAAGCTAAGGCATAATGAGTACGCCTATCGGCAGCTACACACGTAAGAACACGTGGTAGAAAATCCACGAGGCCAGGTGCCTCCAAAGAAATGGATATAAACACTTACCTCGTTCCAAAGTTAACACTGTGTTCAATAAGAAGAAAAATATATCACATAAGGCTAAAGTCTTCATTCCTCACATCTTAGAACAATCCGGTTAGGAACCTGATACCCTATACGCAACGCAATACGCAGGCCAGGCCTATGTACAAGGTTTAGAGTCACCTGACCAAACCATAAATAAATTACATTTATATGTTGCCCATAACTCACTGAGTACGAATATATAATCAATTCCATTATCGGGGTCCAATTGACCCTTTAAATTAACAGTTGAACTTATTAAACAATGTCTAATATCTCAATTTTTACTGTCAAAATATATTCAAACATACGTAATAAACTCAAATAGTATATAAAGATCATTACCTGAATGTTTCGGGGTGAAACTTCTATTTTTTTCCGGCTCTTTTCTCATTTTCTTGCATTTTTCTCTTCTGCGTATTTTCTGTTTCGCTTATCTGTTTCTTTCTGTTTTCCTCGTTCTTAATCTGTTTGTTTCTAAGCTTTTATAAGCTGAGTACTTATGTACTTAGCCACCGCCATTAAGTTTGTGTTTTCCTCTTTTTTCCTTTAAAATTCGCTGTTACGGTAAAAATTAAAACGGTACCCTACGATATTCGAAATAATTCCAAATTTTGCATACCAGCCATACAAAATATATATAGCATACTCGCTAAGGCGGATCTCAAATCGGACTCCTGAAACTCAATATGAAAATTAAATGGAAAAATGTCAAATTATTTAACTTTCGGTATTTTAGCGGAAACAAGCCGAACAACATCGAAATTCACTTTCAAAAAATCACAAAAGTCATAAATAATCATACGAACCTAACGACGCTTTCGGATTTCGAATCGGAATTCATTCGCCAAAACTGAGCTCGAAAATCTCTTTTTAATATTTATCGATAATAAAATCGAAACCTTCTTCCGATGCCTACCAAACGAGGTTTGATTTAGCTCAAATTTTACAGACATTTCCTAATGGACATTACGAATATTTTAAAATTATCGGCACGCCAATCGGAGTTCTAACTTCCGAAACGACTAACCGAGGTCGTTTCAATTGGGACTAATGGCTGCCATGTTAACGATAAATAACCCATGCCTAAGGTTTTAAAAGAGAAAAAAAAATGAACCATAAAGAATATTTCAAGAACAATATTGTACCTATTACAAAATATCTACATTGGAGTATTTTAGCGAAATATTAAACTTAGCAAAAACACCATTATCAAGGCTCAAAAGAGGAAAAAAGACGCATATTCCATTTGGACAATGATTTTTTATACATGAGAATTAGAGGGTTGGTTTTCTTGCTGTTGCTATTTATAAACGTAATGTTGTTTTCATCTTTACACGATTGACTTCAAAGCAATGAAGCCGGAAAGACACTTTCATGTACCCACACAATAAGACCTTTAATTTGACGTTTTACGGTTGTTCATTCCTTATTTCTTGGGAAACCAGTTGTTTGTTCAATTTGATCCATCTGGCCATTTGATAATTAAACCAGAGCAACTTGACAACCCTTGGGTACGTTTGGCTAAATGGGCTGGAGGGTTATGTGCGATAATTTGTTAATATCCCTTAAACAACAAAAATGTCTATTTTGAGATTCTTTTCCTACAAATCCCATACATATCACATCTCTTAGGCTGAAGGAAGCTGACCTAGAGTATGCATGCAACTATCCATTGAACTATCAGTTCCAACTTCCCTGATCACCTTTTCCTTTTTTCTTTAACAATCCTTGAGAGGGATTCACCCCCACCACGAGGTGGGTTCCCTTTAAACCATCCAAATCAACAATATGTTCACACAGAGAGTTCTGATGACATTTATGCTGTTGTTGAACTATTTTTACTTGCTTCTTCATTTGTCTCCATAAGCACTTCTTTGGAGCTCACTGTTTGCATATTGTTGCATACAAAATATTAAGATGATATTGAATTCTCTATATCCAAAAAGTGCTATGCAATTTTAGAACTTTGCTGATGAGAATGTGGTAATCTCTGGTTCATGGTGGTTATATAGCAGTTAGCTGCCTGTACTCCTTAGTTGTTTTTCCCTTTTTTGAGTGTAACCAATTAAATATTATTTGATTTTTAAGGGAAATAGAAGATGGGAAAATGTCATAAGGTCTCCATAATCATTGACATCGGTGGTGATTGCACCCTAGTTACATATTTCCCCTTGCTCCTTATTGTTGCTAGTTTTGATACACCTGAACCAACTATATTCAACTTGATTAGATTCCTTTAAGTGAACCTCACCAAAGATCCTCTGCCCCGATTTTCTCCTCCATTACTACGTTCTATGTTCTATTCTCGATATCTTCAAATATGACTATAGGTAGTCAGTTTTATCAGTAAGGGTTAAAGAGTACCAAGTGTGCAATCACCACCGATGTATGTATGTCTTGTTACTAGTACTAGTGTGAGCCTACCCCAAGATTCTTTTTTTTTTTTTTTTTTTGCTATTTTCCTTGGACCACTTGTTCTACACAATGATGTTACTCCTTCTAGTTCTATTTATGTGACATATTTATTATTTTGAGAGTCAAATGAATTCATCTTTGATCATGGTTTAAAATAGATTTTTATATATATATAAATCCAGGAAAGGTTCCTGGTGTGTTGTATTATATCATTAAGTTCAAAGGTGAATTTAGAATAACAACAAGCAAAAAAGTGGAGAAAACACCTATACATTTCCTGGTTTCCTCAAAATTAGAGAACGGTATTAGCTTACAAAAAATGCGATTTTTTATATTTAATCTAACACTTGGAAGTTGACACTTATCCAATTGAAAATATCCTTTTGCTTTTTCGGGTAGCGGCTGATTATTAAGAAAGAAGGATTCCCCTTCAATTGTAGTAGCATACGCTGCTAGTATGTCTGCCACCTCATTAGACTCCTTAAAACAATTTACAGTCTGAAGTGATGCTTGGTTCAAAACCTATAAGTCGAGTCCATCTCCATTGTCCAGGCAGTATATATAGTATTTTGAATACACCATTTTGTTCCATAATGCACAGCCAAAGCCACTGCTACATTGGGGCTTTTACATTGGACTGTAATTGAGAATCCAAAAATGCAACTCCTTCCTTCATGACTAGCAAAACCACCAATATATACCAACTTTGCTTGTATTCTTCAATAACTCTCATATGTATTATCTTTATTTCTTCTCTTTTTGGCTTCTCCTGTACCATCACCATCAGTTTGCTTTGTAGGGTTTGAGACTTTCCACGTTGGATGTCTTTTAATCAACAAAAACAACATCCCATAAGTGGGGTCTGGGGAGAGTAGGATATACTTAAACTTTACCCCCACCAAGGTAGAGAGGCTATTTGCGATAGACCCTTGGCTCAAGGAAAAACAATCTGAAAACATGCTTGCAATAATAAGAAGAAACTACTCATGATAAAGAAGATACCGTTAAAAAAATTATTGATAACTATGATAACTGCGGTAAACAGACAATAGTAAAAGTAGCAAGGGCACATGATGAAACAATAAACAAAGTATATAGAAATAATATGGATGATATTAAGACAGCTCTAACGTTGAATGTGTTTTAATGTGTATTAAATTTATGAGTAACCGTTTGAAATCGCGGAAGAAGAATTATTATACTCTCTTTTGCTTCTTTTTTCCTCACTGCTAAAATCCCTCTGGCACCATCCCTACCTAATCATGCGGCTTGCTAACATCCTATGTGTAAGAGAGAGAGATAAATATGTCTAGATCATTAGAAGGGATGTGGTTTATGTTGAGAGCTGGTTTTGAAGTATGACAAACAAGAAGGACTCAGAGGTTCCCACTAAGAACCTAGTCCTTGGAATGAAGAGCACACTTGATCGAAAAGGTTTACAGGTTGTAAATCCCTGCGGAACTAGGAGTAGTGGCGCGTGAATGAATATGCATCCTAGTCAGACTAAAAGAGGCGGTGTCCAGGCTGTATCTTCGAAGTGTGAAAAGGAGTTGGACTTCAACAAGGAAAAGAGTTACTAGGAATCCTGACTTGCCATAATTAGAAGGATTCCTTGTAGAACTCAACTAGGGTTTCAAGACCCATATAAATACAAGCAGTAGAGACAGCCGAAAACCAGTTATTCACAAACGGAGAGTTGAGAGCGTACAAAGGCGATCTAGCATCTTTCTACGTGAGTAAACTGGAGAAGACAACTGGAGTGCATGCAGTGTATTGAGTCTAGATATTCTGTCTAGGTTCGTCAAGTTGCAAGTTGTCTTTAATTCAAGCATTCATAGTTTTACCTATTGGTTTATTCAGAAGCGTATGTATTAGGTGAACTTTTATGTAATTACTGAGAAGCTAGAGTTTAGCTTTGATTAGTGATTAGGGTCTAGAGTGTAGCCCCTTGGTTACAGAGTCTGTAATCAGAAACGTTGCTCTTGTATTAGTGGATTCAGTTCTAAAATCCCAGAGTGTGGGTTGTGGTTTTTTCTCCCTTGAGCAAGGGGTTTTCCACGTAAAATCCTTGTGTTCCTTGTGTGCGTGGTGTTGTGAGTTATAATGTTCAAGGCAGCATAAAAGATAAGATAAGAACTAGGTTCTACGTTAGAAGAACCAGGTTCTCGTGACGAAAATCGGTAGACACTATTCAACCCCCCTTCTAGTGTCTTCAGGAATTGCATAGAGTATAACAAGTGGTATCAGATCAGGTCTTCTCGTAAGAGGTTAACACTTTGAGAAGGATCAGAATGAGTGCACCACCTACCATCACTGAAGGACAGTCAGTTCAGAGGCCCCCACAGTTTAATGGGCAATACTATGCATGGTGGAAGAACAGGATGGAGAATTACATATGTGCTGAAGACTATCAACTCTGGCTGATAGTCTCTGAAGGAAACCTGATCCCCACCAAAATAGTTTGTGAAGGAGCTACTGCTAAGCAAAAACCAAAACTGAAAGAAGAGTTTAATGAGACGGATTATAAGATGATTGAAAAGAATCACAAAGCCAAACGTCTGGTCATATGTGGTCTTGGTCCTGAGGAGTTCAATCGAGTATCATCTTATAAGATGGCTAAAGAAATATGGGATGCTTTGCAGGTTGCGCATGAAGGAACCACAGAAGTGAAGGACTAAAAAAGGAGAATGCTGAAAAGACAATTTGAACTTTTCACCATGGGTGAGAAAGAATCAATTCAGGATATGATGACCAGGTTGACTATCATTACAAATGAAATGAGATCTCTGGTTATGGAATTACCTGAAATAGAGATGGTTGATAAAATCCTGAATGTGCTACCTAAAGCATGGGAACTAAAGATGACTGCCATCATTGAATCCAAACCTCTGATATCCATCAAACTTGAAGAACTGGTTGGAAGTTTGAAAATTCATGAGATGATGAAGGACTCAAAACTAAACCAGCTGTAAAGAAGGATAAGACCCTTGCCCTTGAAGCAACTGAAGAAACTGATGACTATGTTGATCTTCAATCAGTTGAAGCAGCAATGGTAAGTGCCTTAAGACAGAAGCTCAATCTGGGAAGGTTCAAAGGATTCAAAAGAAGTGGCAAGGAGAGTTCTAGCAGGAAGAACATAGTTGACAATCCTGATTATTCAGGGTGCTTCAAATGCTTCAAAAAGGATCATGCTGTAGTAGACTGTCCTATGTGGGAAATAGAATGGATGAAGAATAGAGCATCCAAGGAAAAGGAGAAGGAGATGCCAAAGGAAACTGACAAAGATAAGAAGAAGTCAAGACGACCTCCAAACTTCAGAGCAGAAAGGAGAAAGAAGAAGGAGGCCTTCTATGCTACATGGGGACCAACTGACAGTGAATCCGACCATGAAAAGGATTCTGAAGATGATCCGCCACTGGCACTAATGGGTATGTCAGACAATAGTTTTGATGAAGAAGACCCTCGAGAGTTTAGAGGAGGAAGAGATCTGTCAAAGCCTCATGTGTTCAATGGAACTCACTACAAGAACTGGAAGAAACAGATGAAGATCTTCCTGCAAGCAGCAGACTATAGTCTATGGCTGATTGTGAAGAGAGGACCCCATGTTCCCGTATAGAGAGCTGAAAATGGTGTCCTAGTGCCAAAGAAGGTAGAAGAACTGGATCCTCAAGACCTAGACTGGTTACAGGCAAACTCCAAAGCTGAATGGTACCTGAAAAGAGGACTTACCTATGATGTACTTGCTAAAATATCTGAATGCAAGTCGGCCAAGGAAGTCTAGGAAAGGCTGAAGGAGGTGTACTCAGATGACAGTCAAAAGAAGGATTCTGCTCTCATGGCAACGGATGGAACTGAAGATGCTCACTCAGCAGAGGTATGTCTATCTGAACTAAAGGAATCCTTGCATACATACTCTTCTGAAAACCTAATTTTAATTACTGCCACCTTGATTGAGGGTTATGAAAAGGAGAAACTTGAAAAGGATAAACTAACTAAAGAACTAAGTAGTCTTAGAACTAAGCACAAGAGCCTCCTAGAACAGAACATTGAACTTGAAGAAGTCAATGCCACCTTGAAAGGACAGACTCTTGCGTCAAATTCTAAGATCACTGAGCTAGAACTGGAATGCAATCAGTTAAGAGAAAGTACAAATGGTAAGCAAGTAATAAGTGAAGTTCAAACCTTTTTGGAAAATGAATTGAAAAGAGCAAACGAAATTCTGTATCAGGAAACTGAGAAGAACAAGGTTTTAAGTCAAAAGGTTGAAAAATCAAAATTTGAGCTTACCAGATTAACTAAATGGAATAAATCATCAGAGGCAATGAACTGGGTTCTTGAAAACCAAAATAAAGGAAAACATGGATTAGGATTTAAGAAACCACTGCCTCCATATAACCCTAAGAGCAAGTATGTGGCATTACCTTGCAACATGTTATGTACTTTTTGTGGTGAAACAGGACATATCAAACAAAAGTGCATACATGTCAGCAAGTCAAAGGCCAAGAACAAAAGAAATGTTTTACCTAAATGGGCTAGACAGGAATTGATCTACCCATTTTCGAGTAAGAAGGGACCCAAGCTTATCTGGGTTCCTAAGGCTAACCTCTAATTTGTTTTGCAGGCTGGAGTGAGGGAGAACAACCCAAGCTGGATTCTTGACAGTGGTTGTTCGAGGCACATGACAGGAGATAGAAGAAACTTTCTCTCACTCGCAGTATTTCAAGAAGGCAGTGTGGCCTTCGGAGGAAGAAAAAGCGGTCAAATAGTAGGAATTAGAAAGATTGGGAGAACTCTGGATCATGCTATTGAGAATGTTTATGGTCTTAGACACAATCGGCTGAGCATCTCCCAACTATGTGATAGAGGAAATGAAGTGAAGTTCTCGTCTGTAGGATGCATTGTGAAGAACCTACACGAAACGACTGACCAGGAGCAAGATAGAAACACACAGTGGAAAAATAACAGAAAATGAGAAAAGGGCCGGGAAAAAGTAGAATTTTCACCCTGAAACATTCAGGTAATGATCCTAATATATTATTTGAGTTTATTACGTGTGTTTGAATATATTTTAACGGTAAACCTTTGAATATTATACAACGTTTTAATAAGTTCAATTAATAGTTTAAAGGGTCAAATGGACCCCGATAATGCAATTAATTATATATTCGTACTCAGTGAGTTATGAGCAACATATGAATATAATTTATTTGGGGTTTGGTTATGTGACCATAAACCCTGTACATAGGCCTGGCCTGCGTATTGCGTATGCGAATAGGGTATCAGGTTCCCACCTGGATTGCCCTAAGATGTGAGGAATGAAGCCTTTAGCCTAATTTGATATATTTTTCTGCTTATTGAATAGAGTGGGATCGTTTGGCAATGAAACCAAAGGATAAAGCGGTTGTTGATTAGCAATTCCAACTTTTTGGGAGAGGTAAGTGTTTATATCCATTTCTTTGGAGGCACCTGGCCTCGTGGATTTTCTACCACGTGTTCCTTACGTGTGTAGCTGCCGATAGGCGTACTCATTACGCCTTAGCTTTGGATTTACATTGTATATTATATGTTATGTCCTATTGTTGGTATTGCATTGAGGATCTGAGCATTGTACCCTGGCTGTAAGTTGGCATCTACTTCCCGGCTGTCGACGAGAGTCCCACGCCGGTAAAGGGTTATTATTGCATCACATTGCATTCATATGCATTATATGTCATTCATATGCATTACATTGCATATCATATTGGGTGCAGGAGTATTCCGCCCCAGGAGCAGGAGGATTCCGCTCCATTGTATCATATTGAGGGTAGGAGGATTCCGCCCCAAGAGCAGGAGTATTTCGCTCTTATGTCAGATATTGAATGTAGGAGTATTCCGCTCTTATGTCAGATATTGAATGTAGGAGTATTCCATCTCTGGTTTATATTATATCGGGTGCAGAAGTATTCCGCCCCAGGAGCAGGAGTATTCTACTCCAGTTGGTTATCAGATTGGATTCCCCTCGAATGCAGGAGTATTCCGCTTCGGGATGGGATTACGGGCACATGTGACCCTTCGCATCATATTTCATTTCATTTCATCTCACTTCATTTCATTTCATCTCAATTCATACTATTGTGTAGACGTGCGGTACATGACTACTGTTCTGCTTATATGTACATTGCTTATTTGTTGATATGTTTCTGGAACGCATCCTTGGTTGTGTTTATAAGTTTCTTACGTGCTTCCGGTTGAAAGAAATTTTGTCTATCTATTTCTTTTCTCCCTGGCTAGCTATCATATTCTTTAAGGTGGCTAGTCTGCCCCACTTATTGAGTCCTTTTGACTCACCCTTGTTTGTTGTTTGTTTCTTGTCTATCTATTTCGTTTCGGCAGGTTCGCTCCAGGATTGAGTTTGCCACGTTGTGAAGGAGCGAAGATGACTTCAGCTGTCAGGGTGAGTAAGCTTTTATTCTGGATGGCCACCAGTTTATTGGTTACTATTTCAGTTGCATTTTGCTCCCTTCAGGAGGTATTTGTCTTCTTTTGTACTCTTAGATGTCTAGTCTGGATAGCCATAAACTTAGTATGTTGGGTAGTGAGCTGTAATTTTTTTTCGTACAGCTTAGAAGTGTCAATATGTCTGTGTGTTTTTTTTTAAGTCTTGTCCATATTTATGAACTATTATATTTATTTTCCTAATTTAATTGGTAAGGGTTCGCCCGACGGGTCTAAGGGAGGATGTCTGGTGCCCGCACGGCCTAACCGGATTCCGGGTAGTGTCAGTTGGTATCAGAGCCTAATTTAGAGTCTATCCAGACTAAGACAGTGTCTAGTAGAGTCTCGCTGATGGGTATGTAGACGTCCGTACTTATCTACGAGAGGCTATGATGGCATTTAGGAAGTTTCACTTCCTTATTTTCGGATCGTGCGTCGGTCGAGGATTCAAAAGTATTTTTGTTAATTTGTTAATTCCTTCGTGGTAATTGTGAACTCTCGTGCAACAAATCAGCAAACGGTATGAGTTCAAGACGAAGCAGTCTGGCATGGGGTTAGCACTGACGAAGCCCCGAGAGTTTTTGATCGTGCTGACGATCTAGTTGCGGAGCTCCCAGTTGTACGAGCTCGCGATGGGCAAGGGAGTTGGGCCTTGTAGTTCCCTTTGCTCTCTACGATGCTTTTATGAGAATCTTGGCGATGCAGATACCGTAAGAACCTATTATTTGCTAGGAAGCTTATCAGGTTGTCGCTGATGCAGATGTTCAGTCTCAGGGAGCTTCTATTCCAGTTCTTAATATTGCCGCAGTAAAGTATGTTCCGGAGGTAGTATGCATTGTACCTCTAATTGTTCTGGCTGGTTAGCCAGCCGAGGTATCAGTTCAGTCCGAGTGTCTGAAGAGGTTGCGTTGTTTTACGCGGTTGAACCTTCCGATATTCTTAAGCCATGCATCAGATAATCCCTGCGTAAATTTTTTTAAATTGAAATGATGTCAGCGTAGCCTTCCGGCTTTTGATTATATCCAGTGATATGGTGTTGATTATTCTGCTTTCCGATTTCAGAGTCCAGCCTTGAATTGGTGGGCCGCTCTTTTATTAGCTAACTTGGTTAGGTTTTTCTTCTAGATTCGTGGAAAAAAAAATCCTGTCGGAGTAACGAGCGAGATGAAAAGTGTTTCCAGTTTGAGTGGATTGGACAGGGTAGCCTGTCGGTTAACCTGGTGGTGTTTCAGAATATAAGATTGAATTCTATAAAATGGCCGAATATGCATTTGAACTAGTTCATGAGTCTTTCGAGAGATTCAAAGATTTATTGATGTCCTTTCTTTTTCCTTGAGATCCCAGATGGCTCGAGAGATTGAGGTCGGGATTTCATTTGATATTGTTGTTGATATTGCTCGAAGGTTCGAGGCATACCATAAGTTAGAGCGGGAAAGTAAGAGATCCCACGGCCCTGGTGGGTAACCATGGTACCTCATTTGGAGGTAAAAGTTTTGATTATTTTGGGAGGTCACCTTCCAGGTTATCTCAGCTTGTGTCACGTAATTCTTAGAGTGCGCGAGTAGTTCATCAAGATTAGGCTCAGCTTTCTCTTTGCAGCTATCAACAATCTGTCCAATTCTCATATTCAGCAAAAATTTGTTATCATTATCGTGAAACTGATTATCCTTTGAGGAATTTTCCTATTATCATTGTTGTGAGTCTGGATATCCTTTGAGGAGTTTTCTCTTACTCTGAAAGTTAGCAGTCGTCTTTTCTCTAGTCATCAGGCATCTACGCAGTTGCAGGGGATTTCATTTAGATCTCAATCAGCAAAAGAAATTCTACCATCCGGTAGAGGTTGAGAATGTGGTGGCAATGGTTCTTCAGAAGGTGATTATCAGAGTAGTTTCTTAGCTCAGCTACAGAGGCAGTTCTATGAATTGCTAGTCTGGCAGGATGCTGAGGCATCCGATGTAGTAGACCTATGTATTTCTTCTTCCTTTATAGGTGAGTAAGCTTTGATTTTTCCGATCGATTTGGAAATGATTGTCTTATCATATTTCCATAGTTTCTTGGGATGGCGTTTCTATTAAGAATCGGTTGCGGTAGAGGGGCGAGCTTCTGGTGCGATTTATTCCTGGCATTTATGAGACCCTACTAATTTATCTGGTCTAAATATGAGAAATTTGACGGTGAGTGTCACTATTGTCTGCTTGGCATCTTGTCATGCCACCTTCTATTATTATGTCAAATTAGTTTACCTCTCTTCTCGAAATTCTGTGTTGGTTGGAGGATGGGATTCTAGTTCATCACCATCAGAGAGTGTCATTGTTTCTTCCAGTGTAAATTGATTAGTAAGTAATATTTGATTTATGTGTCTCTTCTTGTTCGAGACGCTAGTAGAGTCATGTTATTCTATGAGCTTGTCTTAGTTATAAAAGGGTATTCTGGTAAATTTTCATAGTTTCCTTCTTATTGGGAGGTTAAATTGGTATGGATGTTTTTCCATAAAGCTTATTTAATGTCTATCTCTTCAATTGCGATTCTTTGGCTCTCCTGACACGGAATTAGTCTAGCTTTGGTAGCCAAGCAAATAAGAAGATGAACTTCCTGAAGCTCTAATTATTTCTATCCTCGATCCATTTCCATTTCTTCTTCGTCCGGCACTAGTGAGCTTGGGCGATTGGTAGCCGCTTGTGACGTTCCCTGTGTTGAGCCAGAGTACGTGTTATTGCAGCCGGGTAAGCATATTATTGTTTTGGATATCAGTTTATCCGGGTATCCATTCACATGTATAGTATAGTGTTGGTTCTGTTTTTGCGGATCATCCAGTTTCAGGGGAAACTCTGCCGAAATTTTTATATAGAAGTACCATCCATCAGGCGGTGGTGTTTACGGCAAAGGTATGGAGTTGTGAACTTGAGAATTGCAGCTGTTTGGCAACTCGAAAGAGTAGTTGGTAGCTTAGATCTGCCTACGTTCAGCTTTTAACTTAATCTTTTTTAGTCCAGCAGAATGTGCGAGGATGGTTATTCCTATTCAAATGGCTACATGAGTTTGTGCTTTAAGTGGAGGAGTCTTCCTCCAAATATTGAATGGTAATATTAAATCTCTGAGGTGTTGATACCACTTTTCTCACGACCCTAAGTAAGGCCCCGACAGAAATCTACAATGAGTGTCGATCATTGCTAAACCCCACTATTAATCTATTAATGCCAAAAATAAGCTGGCAACCTGATCATATATACGTACCTATCTGTTGAAAGCATAAAGTCTGGAAAGATGACACGACTTTAACTTGCTGGCAATTAGAATATTGAGCCATAAATTCTGCTATGTCTCTTTTATATTTACTTTTTCAAGTCATAATATTTCCAATTCAAAGACAATACCCTGGAGTAGATGTTCAGTCTGAAGATCATTCCTGGTCTGCATCATACTATCTAGTATTATTTGCATGATCCTTATCCTTATATGATAGACCCTGTTCAGATGAACCTTTGACATACATTAGGATATGAGTAACTACATTCCCACAAGGAGCTTGCGGAACAACATTAACATCAACTGAGGTGTTGCATAGTGCGTTCGTAAAAAAAAAATAATAATAACATAGCTTGCATCAAATCTTCTATAGTATGTGGTGACAAGATACTTCAAAAGCTTCCCGCTATTGCATCAAGCGTGAGCTAATTTTTAGTTCCATCGACCTGTTCTATATCGAAAGGTATATCGAAGAGGTGATTTGTCGGCGGAATCATGATTATCCATCCAGAGTTTCGTGTATCTTTGTTTCGAAAATATAGAACTCTCCTCTCGTGATCGAGGAAGGATCAGCTTAGTCAGAATAAGCTGGGCAATGGCGTTATGATATTATCCAGCTATGTTTTTATCCAAGGGTTTGATGTGTGTGTCATAATTCTTATTATGTAATCATGAGATAATATCCGTGGAATAGTTTATCAAAGTTATGTAAGTTTTCTTGTTATCTGCGTGAATCTCGCTTTAGACTTAGGCTCGTTCGAGGACGAACGAGAGTTTAAGTGGAGGAGAATGAAACGACCTCGGTCAGTCATTTCGAAAGTTAGGACTCTGATTGGCGTGCCGATAATTTTAAAATATTCGTAATGTCCATTAGGACCTTTCTGTAAAATTTGAGCTAAATCAGACCTCGTTTGATAGGCATCGGAAGAAGGTTTCAGTTTTTATTGGCAATAAATATTAAAAAGAGATTTTCGAGCTCGGTTTTGCCGAATGAGCTCCGATTCGAAATCCGAAAGTGCCATTAGGTTCGTATGATTATGTGTGATTTTTGTAAACTTTCGAAAGTGAATTTCGATGTTGTTCGGCTAGTTTCTGCTAAAATGCCGAAAGTTAAATAATTTGACTTTCTTTCATTTAAATTCGCATCTTGAGTTTCGGGAGTCCGATTTGAGATCCGCCTTCGCGGGTATGTTACATATATTTTGTACAACTTATATGCAAAAGTTGGAATTATTCCGAATAATATAGGGTACCGTTTAAATTTTCATCGCGAAAAGAAAAAAAAAGAAAAAAAAAGGGGAAAACATAAATTATATAATGTTAGGCGGTGCTAAGGACCAGGTGGTAGTAGTAGTAGTAGTAGTAGTAGTAGTAGTAGTACGATGCAAACAGAAATAAAAGAAGCAAAATATCAGAGGAGCAAGATAGAAACACACAGTGGAAAAATACCAGAAAATGAGAAAAGGGGCCGGGAAAAAGTAGAATTTTCACCCTGAAATATTCAGGTAATGATCCTAATATATTATTTGAGTTTATTACGTGTGTTTGAATATATTTTAACGGTAAAACTTTGAATATTATACAATGTTTTAATAAGTTCAATTAATAGTTTAAAGGGTCAAATGGACCCCGATAATAGAATTGATTATATATTCGTACTCAGTGAGTTATGAGCAACATATGAATATAATTTATTTGGGTTTGGTTATGTGACCATAAACCCTGTACATAGGCCTGGCCTGCGTATTGCGTATGCGAATAGGGTATCAGGTTCTTACCTGGATTGCCCTAAGATGTGAGGAATGAAGCCTTTAGCCTAATTTGATATATTTTTCTGCTTATTGAATAGAGTGGGATCGTTTGGCAATGAAACCAAAGGATAAAGCGGTTGTTGATTAGCAATTCCAACTTTTTGGGAGAGGTAAGTGTTTATATCCATTTCTTTGGAGGCACCTGGCCTCGTGGATTTTCTACCACGTGTTCCTTAAGTGTGTAGCTGCCGATATGCGTACTCATTACGCCTTAGCTTTGGGTTTACATTGTATATTATATGTTATGTCCTATTGTTGGTATTGCATTGAGGATCTGAGCATTGTACCCTGGCTGTAAGTTGGCATCTACTTCCCGGCTGTCGACGAGAGTCCCACGCCGGTAAAGGGTTATTATTGCATCACATTGCATTCATATGCATTATATGTCATTCATATGCATTACATTGCATATCATATTGGGTGCAGGAGTATTCCGCCCCAGGAGCAGGAGGATTCCGCTCCATTGTATCATATTGAGGGTAGGAGGATTCCGCCCCAAGAGCAGGAGTATTCCGCTCTTATGTCAGATATTGAGTGCAGGAGTATTCCGCCTCAGCTTTACATTATATCGGGTGCAGGAGTATTCCGCCCCAGGAGAGTGCAGGAGTATTCCGCCTCTGGTTTATATTATATCGGGTGCAGGAGTATTCCGCCCCAGGAACAGGAGTATTCTACTCCAGTTGGTTATCAGATTGGATTCCCCTCGAATGCAGGAGTATTCCGCTTCGGGATGGGATTACGGGCACATGTGACCCTTCGCATCATATTTCATTTCATTTCATTTCATCTCACTTCATTTCATTTCATTTCAATTCATACTATTGTGTAGACGTGCGGTGCATGACTACTGTTCTGCTTATATGTACATTGCTTATTTGTTGATATGTTTCTGGAACGCATCCTTGGTTGAGTTTATAAGTTTCTTACGTTCTTCCGGTTGAAAGAAATTTTGTCTATCTATTTCTTTTCTCCCTGGCTAGCTATCATATTCTTTAAGGTGGCTAGTCTGCCCCACTTATTGAGTCCTTTTGACTCACCCTTGTTTGTTGTTTGTTTCTTGTCTATCTATTTCGTTTCGGCAGGTTCGCTCCAGGATCGACTTTACCACGTTGTGAAGGAGCGAAGAAGACTTCAGGTGTCAGGGTGAGCCAGCTTTTATTCTGGATAGCCACCAGTTTATTGGTTATTATTTCAGTTGCATTTTGCTCCCTTCAGGAGGTATTTGTCTTCTTTTGTACTCTTAGATGTCTAGTCTGGATAGCCCTAAACTTAGTATATTGGGTAGTTAGCTGTAATTTTCTTTCGTACAACTTAGAAGTGTCAATATGTCTGTGTGTTTTTTTTAAGTCTTGTCCTTATTTATGAACTATTATATTTATTTTCCTAATTTAATTGGTAAGGGTTCGCCCGACGGGTCTAGGGGAGGATGTCGGGTGCCCGCACGGCCTAACCGGATTCCGGGTCGTGTCACTACAGTGTGGAGAAATTATAATGGAAGGAAAGAGGCTGAACAATGTATACAAAGCATCGCTGAAGTCATTACCTGAAAACAACCTAACATGCTTGAATGTACAAGAAAGTGACTCTCAGCTGTGGCACAAAAGAATGGGTCATGCAAGTCTCTCACAACTGAATAAGCTTGTATCAAAGGAGCTGGTTCGTGGACTGCCAAGTAATTTGAAAACATAAAAATGTGTGATGCATGTGTAAAGGGAAAGCATGTGAGATCATCCTTTAAGTCCAAGAAGGTGGTAAGTACATCAAAACCACTGGAACTCTTGCATATGGATCTGTGTGGACCTATGAGAGTCAGGAGTAGAGGAGGAAAGAGATTTGTGTTCGTGATTGTCGATGACTACTCTAGATACACATGGACTCTGTTCTTGGCTACTAAAGATGAAGCTTTAAAGACTGGGCTGGTGTAGTTCAGAAAAGATTAAGCCTTGAACTCATCAGTATCAGATCTGATCACGGAACTGAGTTTGAGAACTCAAAATTCTCTGAGTATTGTGCAAAGAACATCATAGATCATAACTTTTCCGCTCCAAGAACTCTTCAACAAAATGGAGTGGTTGAGAGGAAGAACAGATCTCTGGAGGATATGGCCAGGACTATGCTGCTGTCAAGTGGCCTTGGAAGAAACTTCTGGGCTGAAGCTATAAATACTGCATGCTACTTACTGAACAGATGTTCCATCAGAGCAATTCTCGACAAGACCCCATATGAGCTACTCAGAGGTAGAAAACCAAATATTGCTCACCTAAGACCCTTTGGTTGTAAATGCTTTGTTCACAACAATGGGAAGGAACCCTTGGGAAAGTGCGATGCTAGGAGTGACGAGGCAACATTTCTTGGTTATTCTACCCAAAGCAAAGCATACAAAGTGTTCAACAAAAGGACACAAACAGTGGAAGAAAGTATGCATGTTGTCTTTGATGAATCAGACAAGGCACTGGAGGAACGTGAGACAGATGATCAAGTGATTGGCCTTAGCAGGGAAGAAGGTGTGAATGAACTGAAAGACTCAGAAGACAAGGAGACGTCAGGTGAAGATCCAAGTACATTGGAACAAGGAGTCAACTTGACAGGGGGAACCTCTGATGAAGCTGATGATCCAGCAAGTCAGGAAGAAGCTCTCCAAGATAATGATATAGGTTCTTCCAGTCATATCAAACTCAGGCCATGGAAACATCAACGATCTCATCCTTTGGAAAATGTCCTATCAGAATTAGATACAGGAATCATGACCAGGTCAGCCTTGAAGAACTTCTGCGCTTTCTTTGCCTTCCTCTCATCTCTGGAACCAAAGAATGTAAAAGAAGCTCTAGAAGACCCAGATTGGATTCTAGCCATGCAGGAGGAACTACATCAATTCGAAAGAAGCAAAGTGTGGCACCTAGTTCCTAAGCCAAAGGACAGATCAATAATTGGAACAAAATGGGTATTCAGGAACAAACTAGATGAGCATGGTATAGTGACAAGAAACAAAGCAAGATTAGTAGTTCAAGGTTATAGTCAGGAAGAAGGAATAGACTACGATGAAACCTTTGCACCAGTGGCAAGAATGGAGGCTATCAGGATGCTAATTACTTTTGCTACATACATGGAGTTTACACTATATCAGATGGATGTGAAGAGTGCTTTCTTAAATGGCTACCTGAATGAAGAAGTCTATGTAATACAACCACCATGTTTTATAAACAATGAATTCCCTGATCATGTTTACAAACTGGACAAGGCTCTTTATGGATTGAAGCAAGCCCCTAGAGCCTGGTATGAAAGACTCTCAGGATTTCTATTGAAGAATGGCTTCTCAAGAGGAAAGATTGACAACACATTGTTCCTCAAAAAGAAAGGAAAATATATATTGGTGGTTCAAGTGTATGTCGATGATATCATTTTTGGAGCCACTGATGAGGGGCTATGCAAAGGTTTTGCTGATCTGATGGGAAGCAAATTTGAAATGAGCATAATGGGAGAACTAAATTTCTTCCTTGGATTGCAGATAAAGCAAATGCCTGAAGGAACTATGATTCACCAGCAAAAGTATGTCAAGGAACTGCTGAAGAAGTTTGACATGGAAGGAGCAAAAGAAATGACTACTCCCATTGCACCTGGGACGAAGCTGGATTTGGACGAAATCGGTCCTTCAACAGACGAGACAAAATATAGCGGAATCATAGGATCAATTCTTTATCTCACAGCCAGTCGGCCTGACATAGTATACAGTGTAGGACTGTATGCTAGATTTCAGTCCAAGCCCAAGGAGTCACATTTGACAGCTGTGAAGAGGATCCTGAGATACTTGAAAGGAACTCAGGACCTTTGTCTTTGGTACCCAAGAGGAGGTAATTTTGAACTAATTGGTTTTGCTGATGCAGATTATGCAGGTCATTTGGTGGACAGGAAAAGCACTTCAGGAATGGCACACTTTCTGGGTCCTTGTTTGATCTCTTGGGCCACAAAGAAGCAAAACTCAGTTGCCTTATCAACTGCTGAAGCTGAGTATGTAGCAGCTGCATTATGCTGTTCACAATTGCTGTGGATCAAACAAAAACTGGAGGACTTTGGTATCAAGTGTAGTGCAGTGCCAATTTTCTGTGACAATACTAGTGCAGTGAATATTGCCAAGAACCAAGCACATTGATATTAGACACCATTTCTTGAGAGATAATGTGGAAAAGGGTCTGATTACTATGAATTCGTGCAGGACTGAAGATCAAATTGCTGACATATTTACCAAAGCATTGAACAAGGTACAGTTTGAGAGGAACAGGTTGGAATTAGGGATGACCAAAATACACGGATGACCGAGCAGGTAATCCCTTTGTGATTGGTTAGTTAAGTATTCGATTGTCCATGTTTGAATTTTGTCATTGATGTCCAGTCTAACTTGGTACTTGAATTAGTACACTTGTTCAGTTTTTTAGCACCAGGTAAGAATAATGTGATCCCATGAAGAACCTACTAAATGCTAGAGGATTGTCTTCGTAGCATTTTTCTACCAGTTCTAAAGTTTTCTGTTTTATAATAGGACTTTGTTTACTATCTATATCTTGGTTTTCTGTTTTTCTTATTGGTATTAACTCACCACGCTGGCTGCGCGTCCTATATATATGTCTATATGCTTGTTGTATTCTAGGTGTAGAAATCTTATTTCCACATGGAGTTGTTAGGATGATCCTAGTGGGTTCAATAATAAAAGGTAAATACTTATTAAGAAAATTCATTCCCATTAACATATCACATCCTATATGTGGATAGTAGTAGACTTCTTCCATTAACAATTCGTATTGACTTATAACTATCCATAATTTTCCAATACCTTTATCAAAAGTGGTTTGTCTATTGTGGATGTCAACTCCTACTACTTTTTGAAGTTCCTTTATTTCTTCAATGGGATAGGAGATGAAGTTCATTCCACTTCCCGTATCTACATATGCATGATATGTCTTTCCTTTTATTTCTACTTTTATATAAATAGTAACTTTCTTTTGTATTATTTTAACTAGTTCTAGGTATTTGGATTCTCCTTCCATAGTATGTAAGTTCCACATATTCTTCAGTTATTATATAGGGATCAAATAATTTAAGGAAATCATTTCCTAATAATAATTTATTAGAAGTACTATGTTCTACTACATCTATTTTAATAGGAATTTTTATAGACTCCTTTTTTATAGTTTCTACTAGTAAATCTATCTCTACATATTTATTTATTTCGTATTCATTTCCAAAGTAGTCTTCATATTTATAGGATTCTGTTAAATCTTTATATTTATGATTTTTTATCAGACTTCCTTCAATATGACTTCTTGCTGCACCAGTATCTATTAGCGTCACATAATAAATTATACTTTCATTTATTACCGAAACTAAAATATTATACTGCCCTGCTCTATTATTTTTAGTTAAGTCAAATCTTGTTCTATCCTTTATGGCACTACTTCCTATCCTTAAAGTCCTACTTCCTTCAAAACTTATTCTTTTTTGTACGGAAATTCTAGACTCTGTTAAAGCTCTCTGTACTTTATCAAATTCCATATATAAATCCTCAGGCAAAGTTATTTCACTTTTATCTCTTATTGGTTCGTATTCTAAATTAGAATTAAATATTTTTGGTATTAAACATTTCTTACCTCCTAGCTTATCTTTTATCACATGTTTGCTAGTGAAAGCATACACTACTTTAGCAGTAATGCTAATTGCATCACTATTGGGTTTCATATCTATTCCATGCATCTTATAATACATGACTAAAGCTTGATTTTTATTGGGTTCTCTCATACTTATGCTAAAATTCGGATTTATGGTGAACTTAACCTTTTGATATATCAAATTTCCTTTCATTATAGCTATAAGACTATCCTTTAGACTACTCGTTATTCTATCATCTGCTAAATATATTTCTATCGGAGTATCTATCCCTTCTTGAAAATAAGCCTTCATCATAATTTGTATTCCTCCAATATATATACTAGTTAATTTATTTCTTATACCTTCTGATATTTTATTCAATTCTTGTTTTATTAAGTCTTCACTAATAATAGGAATCTTTACGTTCCCTTGGGTATGTCTTATCTGTATAGGATATTCTTGTCGATGCGCTATATAGTAAGTATATTTTTCTCTTCTAAAATAAGGTTGCTCATATATATCCTTTATTCTTAAATCTAAATCTTCTTTTGAAATCTTTTCAAAAGTTTTTGGATCAAATATTAACCTTTGTTTAAAACTTCCTTCTTCGTCTCTTTCTTCCTCGTAAATATGACTACTCATCTTCACTTTCAGTCACTATTTCATATAGACTATAATCACTAAGCTCACTACCACTATCTTCTTCCGGCACTAAATTTATTTCTTCTTCTAAAGTTTCCATAAACTTTATTTGCTTTTTATATTCTTTCTTATTTCTATTGGGGCACTCATTAGCATAGTGTCCTTCCTGATGGCAAACATAACATTGACACCTTTTCCTTCTTGGTGGATTCCTATGTTTCTTCTTTTTCCAATATTGCTTATACCTTTTTTTATGTTTTCTAGGAAATTTTACCCATTTATATCTTTTCTTAAACTTTCTATTTTTAAATCTTTTTGTAGGGGGACATCCGTAAGCTCCTACTTCTTCATTTTGTTCACAACAAATTCCACTTTTAGCATGCTTATATATTTTCATATTTTCCCTTTGAATTTTACACCAATCGTTGATTTTTGCTTTGGCAAATTCTATTCTACCTCCTAAGGTTGCTCTATGATCTGGGATTTCTAAATTTTCATATTCTTCCATTAATCTAGGTCCATAAGGAGGGGGTAATTTTACGAAATATAAATCTGCCATTTGTTGATAAATTTGATTTGGTGGTATTCCTAATCTTGCTTCATAAAAATATTTTTGAAATTCACATGTATAATTTTCAAAATAACACATATCACATATTGATAACTGATTCAAATTTTTCATAGCATCCTTTTTTAATTTTAGTTGTCTTCTTTCCTCGTTATCTAGGTCCTGTCCTAAGAATTCAAATCTTATCGCATTTTCTAATGTCGTTATTAAATCTTTAGTGCTAGTTTTAGCCTTTAGTTCCTCCTTTAATATTTCTGGTAATTCTTTATACCATAGTCTTATACTTCCACGCATTGTTCCGTATAAATATCCTAATGCTCTCTGCACATCCATTCCTTCTTTAGTTACTACCGAAACACTATGTTTTACCCATTGTGTTATCATTTCATCTTTATTTTTAGTACAATCTAAGTTAAGGTATATACCCATAGGATACAAACCTTCTGGTTCTCTAATTACTGGTTCAAACTCATATCTTGTCCTATTATTATTATTTTGTCTTCTTATATAATAATTTCGCCTATCTACATATTTCCTAATATAGGGTTCATCATCAAATCTTTTATCAGCGTATTTCCACTCAGGGGTTTCTTCGTATCTTTCTTCATAATGAGGTTGTGGTATTTCTAATTTTATATCTGGTCTAGTACCACTAGAACTTGGTTTATTCATTTTTGTTTCTAATGTCATATCTCTAAAACCTTCTACTAGTCCTAGTATTTCTTCTTCTTTATCGGAATCAGGATTTTCTAGATATTCTTTGATTCTATTCATCTTAATATCTATTTTATTTTCATCTTTTTCTTTATCTTTACTTTCTTCCATTCCTACCATTAATTTATTATTGGCGAAATTTCGGTGGTTTTACTATATTCTAAGATTTTTTCTTTTATTACATCTTTCCTTTTGCACTCAGTTTGTTCTGTTATTTTTATTCCTATTATTTCAGCATATTTCTTCTCCATTTCTAGCTGTAATATTTCCTGAGTTAACTCTATTTGTACCGATAAATTTCTTACATTTTCATTTAATACTTTTATGGATTCACCTAAATGGCTATCATTTAGTATTTTATTAAATTCTAGCTCATTCTTTCTTTTCTTTAATTCTTCCAATTCTTTTTCTATATCTCTAGAAGTAGTAACTTTATTTAACGATCTCTTTCACTCCGGCTTAGAACTTTCAGGATTCATTAAATATTTTCTTCACTATTTCTGATATTATTTCTCTGTTACGTAGCCTTTTTCTTAAACATAAAATAATATATGCTACAATCTTGTTATATTCCTGTATAAGTATGATGTCATATAATTTTCTACTTGGTCCACCATATACTTTTCTTAGTATTTCTACATACGTTAACAGAGAATCATCATATTTTAAATATCTAGTATAATCTCTACCGTGTAGTAAACTTCTATATTCTAGCCTGTCTAGAGCCCAATCTCTTATATCTTCTATCATACTTCTAAATACCCTTTTAATTATAATATCTACTACTTCCTTAGGAAGCGACTCTCTTAATCCTAAAATAAGTCCTATAGTAAATACACGAAGATCGTGTTTATCTCTTACAACTTCTTCTATTCCATATTGGTCTGCTATAACAAACCAAATATTTCTAATCTCTCTTATCTTGTAATAAAATATAGCTTTTTCAAATTCCTTTCTCGGTCTTCTTCTAATTATATTTGGTATAAGTTCAGATGAATTTCCTTCCATCATTTGGTTAAATTCTTCACCTGTTATATAAAAAATCTTATGATTTTCCATTAAATTTCAGACACTATATCACCACGCTCGGCTGTCACTCCTGCTCTGATACCAATGAATTTTGCGCGGATTATAATTTACGGCATTCACTAAATATAATGCTGCGCTTGTTTACTAGTTCATATTCACTAGATTCATGAAACTCTAGTAATAATTTTAAGAAAAATAGTCTAAAGCTAGAGACTATCTCTTGTTTAGATAGAATCTCTAATTCTAATTCTTTATTACCTATGGTTCTTGCTATAGCAAGATCTTGACTAAGTTCTGTATACTTTTCATCACTTCGATTTATGTATTCAACTAACTTTTCTAGATTATCTAATTCAAGATTGGTGACTATATCTAATGCATTTTGTATATCACTTTTGTTTGGATTAATAATAGTTATTTAAAGAATATAGTTCTATCAGAAGCATGAATTAAAGAACAAATCTATATTTAACTAAATATTAAACATTCTTGAGTTAGCATAAATACCTCTTGTGCCCACTTCGCTTCCTTCAATATCTGCGCAACCTCTTAGACCTGCAACCTGTGCCTCGCTAATCCTAACCTTGGCCTTGAAGAAATTAATGATGCTTGCCGTATGTGGATTAAAGGCTGGGTCTCTAAGATCTTTTAAGAGATTTTGAGATATTAACGTTGGCTAATTTGGACAGAAGGTAAATAGTTAAAACAAGAACATGTAGTATTTAGATAAAAAGACTTGGCTCTTTTATTCAATACTTCTTCAGAACTATACAAGAAGATTTTTAGAACATAGTGAAGGGATACACACAATACTCAATTATAAGTGAACTTGAGCTGTATTCTCCTTCTCTAAACTGAGCGTTATATAGAGGCTCAATTGTCTAATATTGTAGTGGAGAAAATCAGCCTAGACTACTTTCTCCCTAGCTATAATTTCTACTTTACACTTGTTCCACTACTTAACCATTTTGGGTCTTGTCTAGCAGAGTGATGAGACTTTAGTGTGCAAGGTGTCTCCTTTTTTGAATAGTATTTTTAACATTTTTGAAATGCTGATTTTCATTCTTTACACGTGGTATGTTCTACAATATAATTTCAAAATCCATTTCATCTCCTTCTTCTGATATTTCCTTCTTTTTCTGACAGTAATGACACTGATGCGATATTCCTTCGTCGTGATTCATTATTTCACATAGCCTTTTTAGGGTAACTAGATGTCCTCCAAGCATTCCTCGATTTATCTTTTCGGACAAGGTCCTCAGATATCGTACATTAGCCATCATAGGTTCATGTTTATCCTCATAACTTATTATTACCATCTTCTCTGTTAAACTGTACACCCAGAACTTTTTCTCATCAGCTTCTTTTCTAAGTGCTTTGTATAATACCTTAGCTCCTAAGGCTCTTCTGAAGAATATCCATTCTTCTGAGAATTTGGGGACTTGATCACATTTTTCTTTTTCTATAATTCCACGTAGCTGGTTAGTAGAACCAATCTTAATTAAATAATTTGAAGAAGAGGTAAAGTCCGGAGCTGCACTAATTATCTTCATAAATATAATTCCCTGAGGTTGACATCCTTTAATAAAGGCTTGGACTGCACTCTTAATTAGATCTGGGAACATCTTGATTGCTTCTAAATCCTTCTTAAAATAAATTGTATCAATAAATCCATATTTGAACAGTCTACATGAATGCTCAGGTTCCATGCCTCCTGGAAATATCGTAATTCTTGGATATACTCCAGCATATTCGATAACAAATATTCTTCGGTTGGGACTATCTTTTTCAAAATTTCCATCATACATAAATTCAACTATGGCTTTGTATTCTTCCATGAATATTATTTCCTTTTCTTTACGAAATCTTTCTTCAGAATTCTTTTTCATATCCGTAGGGCAAGATCTTTTTAATAATTCTGAATAAGAATTACTACTCATGGGATATTTATCCCTAGTTTCTTCTTTAGGCTTTTCAGCCTCTTTTTCAAATACTGGTTCCGATTTTGGTTTAGTAACCTCCTCGGACTGAGTTACACTGCTAGCTTGTTCTGGAATCTTTTCAAATTCTTCTAAATTCTTTATAGAATCATAGAGAGAATTCAGTCTCTCTTTATGATAGTGCTCAATTTCTTTTCTTTGCTGTATTTTTTTTTCTAATTTTCGAAATTCTTTTTCCACTTCTTCTCTGTATTTCTTTATCCGTTGATCAGATTCTTCAAGTGCTAAATCAAATGCTGCTTTCATTTTGCAAACTTCTTCCAACATCTTTTCCTTGATTTGATAATCCATTTCTAGATAAGAAATCTGCATGAAAGTTGTGAGCACCTTTAATAATCTGAATTTTAAAAGTATAGCTTGATAGAAGTACCTGCCACCTGATTCTTCTCCTGTTAGCGATACTTCCAGAAATCTTATTTTCAATAAATGCTTTAACCTGAGTATTATCAGTCCTTAATATAAATTCTTTCCTTATTAACCATATCTCAAAGGTTTTTATTGCTCTAATTACAGCTAGTAACTCTTTTTCGTTTATATCATAATTTAATTCTACTCCTCGAAATCCTCCGGATGCATATCTAAGAACTATCTCATCGCCTTGCCTTTTTAATACTGCTCCCCAATATTTATCGGAGGCATCTGTTTCTAATATTAATTCATCTTCATCTTTTGGGAGAGGCATTGGTTTTAACTCTCTTATAGCTTCCTTAATTTTTATTACTTCCTTAGTATCTCCATTAGTCCAACTAAATTCCTTTTTTCCCCTTAATTTTTTCTGTAAATTTTCTCTTAGTTTTGCTCCATTTTTTATAAAATTATTTTCATAGTTTAAATGTCCTAAGAAGCTTTGTAGTTGTCTTTTGTCGCTAAATTCATTAGGAAAATCTAAGATACTTTTAGCTATATGAGGTTGTAATTCTACTTCTCCCTTACATATAATCAAACCTAAATATTCTATTTTTTCTTTTCCTATTTCTGCTTTCTTTTTTGATAATACTAATCCATTCTTGAAAGCTTCTATAGCAAATACAAATAAATGCTTGTTATGATCTTCCCAATTATTAGAGTATACTAGTATATCATCTATATATACTATTATAAAATCACTATACTTTTTATATATAGCATCTAACTTTTCTTGAAATATACTTGGGGCTGTTTTTAGTCCCATAGGTAGGACATTCCATTCATAATGTCCTTGGGGTGCACTAAAAGCAGTGCATTCCTTAGAATCTTCCTCTAATTCTATTTGGAAAAATCCTGATTTACAATCAAATTTAGAATATATTTTGCTATCTTTTATTTTTTCAAATATTAATTCTTTTCTTGGTAAAGGATAACTATAATCTATAACCTTTTTATTGAGAGGCTTATAATTTATTACAAGTCTTGGCTTACCTCGTTTTTCTTCACTCCAGTTTCTAACCAAGAAACTTGCACAGTTATAAGGACTTTTACTTTCTCTAATTAAATTATATTTTAGATATGGTCTTGAAAACTGACTAATCAATGTAAACGAAATTGTTCAATTCGAATTCACACAAAAGGAACAAGTTTCCAAGTTTCTGTGGGAAAAGCATAAAGCTGCGCTTTTCAGTATTGTGTAGTAACTGCATGAAATAAATGCCTAAGGCATGCTTATATAGGTGTAGATAAGGTTCCTATAATATCAACGTAAAAGCCACAAGCTGGCTAATTTGAAGTGACTAACGCATTGCTAATAAAGTGTCATTAACCTAATATAAGTCTAGCTATGCAATGCAAGATAATATAGCTCGTTGAAAATTCTACCCAAGTTCTTCAAACATCCCAAGGCCTAACTTGAGCTCTCTAGGTATCTCGTTGAGGGTGAATGTTGCTCCCAACGCACACGCAAGTATACGCGGTCGACAAGTAATAAAGTGATAAATCGAATATCGTTCCCACGAGGACTAAGCAGACTAATACTCCACAAACAATTCCTACAAACTACTCAGGGATCTTTTTCTTTGGTTGTAAGAGTTTTTATAACTAAAGTGCAGTAAGTAAAGTGCTAGAGGTGTAGTCAAGCTATGAGAAATACTTTGGTTGTTAACAATATCAAGAGAGCGGTCCAGGGTCAGAGTTACGAACAATCCAGTTGATGTATCCAATTGATTCCACTTCTTAAATCCCGGGTTACTAACTGACAGAGTAAATGTAACTGTGAAAACCTTTCAGTTCTTCGCAGTCTATGCAAGCTACTTCAATCCCTATATGTCTATGGGTTAAATCACATGCACGCATTAAGATTCATGTAATGAGTTAAACTAGGCAAGCAAGTATATGTCTATCCAACCCGCGAATTGATTCCCCGATGCTCGGGTTCACAAACTAGTTCTATTCTTTCTTATTACGTAATTAAATTCCCTCTTTCGAGTTCAATCCAAAAACCATAGATGATGTATAATTATCGAGCTCTAACAATTACACATGTGAAATCAAGAAAGAATAAGTAACCCGTTATGGGATTCAATCAATGGGAATCAACCTTCAACAATCAACTTTCATGTAATACTCTAATCCTAGAACGTAAAGTTTAGCCACACATATTCATAATCACAAGGCAATAATTTGGTGTAATCATGAAGTAAATGATGTAATAGATGAAAGATTAGGAATAAACCCTTGTTCAATGAGTATGTAGCTCTCAATATTGCTCCAAAGTATCAACTCTCTTTCAAACACTAAGTAAAAGACTATTTATAGTGTTTACAAACACCTAGTAATAACTTAGACCCAATACTAGACGGAATAGGAAGTGAAAAACCGCACACGGGGCGCTATAACGGGCGCCCCGCGCCTCGGAAAGCGCTAGGACAACCAGTGGACGCCAACTTTTGGGCGCCTTTGAGACGTGGCGCGTGGGTTATCGCGCTGGGCAGTGGGGCGCGGTGGAGGGCGCGCCACGTGCCCTGCAGCGCCCAATCCAATCCTCAATCATCCTTCAACCAATTCATGCTCAATCAAGCTCCAAAAAGCTCCAAATGCATCGCGTAACAACCTACACACGCACAACATAAAATCAGTGTAAAACCACATTCACAAACTATAAAACGAGTGCAAAACAAGCTCAAATATGCGGAAACATTAAGGAAACCTTGGCATAAAATGCCAAACATCACCACCCCACACTTGAACCCTTGCTCGCCCTCGAGTAAGTCGCATCTCACTTCCCCCACCTAGGTAAAACAGGTCTGCCTATGACTATGGTTGATATCGACCATTGAACCAATACACACATGACTACCATGGATCCTCAACATGCCAACAATTTACCAAAACCAAAAATATGAGAACAACCACCCCAAAATAGCTCAAATGCACAAACTCAACTTGATGCAACCATGCTCCCACAAAATCACACCTATCTACTCCACCAAGAAGCCATCAACTTCACCTATTTCATGCAAACCACGTGCCCTCACCAATATGAAGCAAGAGAGTGCCCCCCCAAATATCACACACAACAACAAATATCATGAATCGAATGGGGGCAATAACAAATGAATTCACTCACTCTCATGAAAAGCTCACATGTCACACACAACGTACCATAGGCTTGCCCGTAGTGTAGGACTCCACTAATGTAAGCTCACTCCTATCGGGATTAACTAGGACATTAGAAAGGTCGTAATGTAGGCTAAGGGGCGGGTAGGATACATATGGTAATAGTGACTACCTCCCTAAGCACTTTAATACATCACATTCAAATTAAGCATCAATCTCATCAAGCCACCCAAATTAACAACTTCTACACATACACCTTCTAATAAGTAGCATTTTTCATTTAAGCACACACTAGCAAGGAATGGATATTATTTTTTTCTCTTTTTTTTTTTCTTTTCACAATTTTTTTCTTTCTTTTCAACTTTGCTATTTTTTTCTTTTCTTTTTCAATTTCATCCAACCTTGCCAATGCTTTTCACTACTTCACAAATTTACAATTATCCCTCTTCATTAGCTCCACTCAAAAACCTCCCAAAATCTAACCACAACTCCAAAATAACAACACAATATCAATAAAGTGCTTAAGGAGTAAGGGCCAAAAGAGTCAATTTAGAACAAATGGGTAGGCTCGGGGTGTGGGTGCCAACAAAAAGGATCAAAGACATCACAACAACAATTTTTTTTTTCAAGGTATATATGTAAGGGTAGGCAACAAAAGAAGGCCTTGTATCATTTCCCGACTAGAGCAAACCTAGGATATCGCTTTGCACACACACGGGGCAAGTTCTAGACATTAATATGCAACATGGAGTATAGTAAAAATATGCCTCACAACACACATTACACATGGTCCACACAAAAAGGTTCCATCAACAACTCTCAACTAAGCATCTAGAATGCAACTTGTGGAAATTTAAGCACTAATGCACAAAGTTTAACAATCAAGTCAAGCAAGCGGACTCAAGCATCTCAAGGGGGTCGTTCCATGTTTTTCCTAAGCATGCATCAAAATTAAAACTCAAGGACACCACAAATAGCACATGCAATCAAGTCCAAGTCCATCGGTATCAAACAAATCAAAGGCACCTAGCATTCTACCTTTTTTTCCTACGTCTAGGGTCATCTACAAGTAACTATCCTAATCCTAAAAATAAAAATACTACCCGGTTCAAAGGCTCCCCGTGGAAAAGAACCGAGGCCATAAGAAAAACCACGGGGTGGATTACATGTACCACTACTAAAACTAAAAGGAAAATCTTTTTGGAATTTTTCATTGGTTTTCTAATTTTTTTTTTCATATATAAAAGCAAGAAATAAATCAAAATAAAGTCAATTGACAAAAGAAAAGATCCTATGGTACATGCATCCTAACCTCAAAAATAGATAAAGGGCAGTACCCCACCCTACACTTAAACTAAGCAATGTCCCAGTGCGACAAAGAAGTAAGTGCAAGAGTAAAAGTACAAGAAAACTGCCCTGAAATCCGGGTGGTGCGCAGGAGTATGGACCTAATCCTCCTCCTCATCAGAGCCACCGCCCTCAACATCAGCTGCCTCAACCTCACTGTCCGGATCATTAGCAACAACATCTGAATTCGTGTTCTCATCCTCCTCCGGATCCACCGTTCTAGCTCGAGTCATACCCAGCAGATCCTTCGAGGTCTCCAAGAGAGGGACAGTGCGATCAATAGCAGTCAAATCAACGCCCGACCGTCGGGCCAACGCCTCCATCATCAAGTACTGACGCGCAGTCAAGTTGGCGTCTGCCTCCCGCCACTCGTCTACCGTCAGTTTCACCGGCGCGGTGGTGGTCACCCCCTTAACCGAAGCAATGTCAGAAGGCTTCCCTATGTCAGGGACAATGCAATCCCCAATCTCATCTACGGGGACGCCCGCCTTCTCTAAGTAACGGGTCAAGAGGTTCCCAAAGTACAATCTACTACATGAATCAGATTTTCGTTGCTCTTTCATAACGCGCAACATGTAGTAGCCAATGTTTACCGGCCTCCCAATCATGAAGAAGTACACCATGCACGCCCGAGTCTTAGTGACCTCGGAGTAATGGAAATATGGTAGTATACGTGCATTTATGAACCGCATCCACACACCGGCTGGTTTAAGAAACTGCGAGAAATACATGAACTTGTGTCTTCCGGTGGCAGTGCGCTCCCACTTGTGAGTGGAGCTCTCGCCACATAGTGTATCCCGCAAAGCCTTATAATCAGGCTTCTTGATGTACTCCCTCAAATCATCATAATCGGGGTCCTCGACCTCCAAAAAGGCATTCAATGCCGTAGGATCCAACTTCACTTTCACTCCCCGAACTGTCACCACATCATCCTCCTTCCAAGCTTCCTCGGGCTCCCAATTGGCATACAATTCTTGTACCATGTCCAAGTTGGCGTGCCCCGGACTCTCAAACATCGAGTCCTATTTTAGAGCAATGATCGCTTCGGCCACACTTCGGAACTTTTGCATCACCCGTCTTTTATCAATGGCTTGCTCGGGTATGTAAACCCGCAAGCCGCACACTCTTATACCATGTTTGGCATTCACCCTTCTTGACAAAAGGGATGCCAAAACGGGTCTTGCCTCCGGGACGTGGTATCGGCACCGCGTCCTTAGGAATCTTAGCCTTGCCTTTAGCCTTTGGTTTGGCCGGTGCCTTACCCTTTTGCTTGGTAGTGGAAGGCCCGGCTTGAAGTTTTTTTCTCGAGCCCGAAGCGGAGGAAGAGCTCTTGCTTGGCAAAGGGGTAGTCACCATGGTACCTATACAATAATAAAAGATCAATGTGAGATAGATAGATAGGTACCAAGACTATACAATTCAAGCTCAATTGGTGGGGTACCACCCCACACTTATCACACACTCGATGTGTCAATCACTCAACTCAATGGCACGAGCAACCCCACACTTAAGCAAAACTAGCTTTGGGCACAGTATGCCACGTTTTTGAATTTTGAAAATCAAGCTAGTGTGGGTGCATCATGATCAATTCTTATGTGTGTGCAACACCTAATGTCCATAATAAGCCTAAGGAATGCATTGCTACTCAAGAATTCACAATGTTATTGAATTTTTATCATTGAGGCTTTTTCACAAACACTTGGTGTGCACACTTTAAAACTAGCAATTTCAATGAGTTTTGGAATGTGCCAACCCTCCCAAAATGTTGGGAGATCTCTTTTTACAAGTCACAAGTCATCCATCTAGCACATTTAACCATTTAGGCACAACAAGCATGAATTTTAATGAGTTAACTTGTAACTAGCTAAGAATCATTCATAACAAGAATAAGTGCAACTTACATGTCAATGAAGAGAAGAAGTGAAGAATTTACTTACTTGAATGATTTAGAATGGATTGCACAAGATTTGGAATGATTCCAAGTGATAGAGATGAAGTTGGGAGTGATTAGAGAGTGATTGGGAGTGAAAATAGTAAAAAATAGGGTGTTAGAATTGGGTATTAGGGGATGGGGAAGACCGGGTCGCGGGTCAAAACCCGTTTGACCCTGTAAGAACTCACAGAATTTGGCCTTGCGCGATGCTTAGCGCGCCACGGGCCAACCGCGGTGGAAAAGTCGTGCTACTGATCAACCTGGCGCGGTGCCATGCTTCCCAACGCGCCAGGCTCCTTTGCTTCAGCTCACTTTTTGCGCTTTGGGAGGCGTGGGGCACTCCCGAGTTTGATTCCAAGTGCAACCCCAAGCGCGAGACATGACTCGAGACGTCCCGCACCCCTCAATGCATTAATTTCACCTTGTTTAGCTCACCCAATTCCTACAAAAACGACACACAAAAACAACAACTACGTGACACTATAAAAGCAAAAAAAACTAAACTATTACAAGTACAAACTCGGGTTGCCTCCCGAGGAGCACCTTATTTAACGTCGTGGCACGACGGGTATAAATCAAGGGTCCCTCAAAGTAATTGAAGTGCGGTGATTCACCGCACCTCCCCAATAATGTTTCACCCGTTGACCATTAACCAAAAATGTGTTCTCAGAATCCGGGGCTCTCAATTCAACCGCTCCATGTGCGGTAACACGAACAACTTCAAAAAGCCCCGACCATCTCGACTTCAACTTGCCCGGGAATAATTTCAACCTCGAGTTGAATAACAATACAAGCTGCCCGGGCTCAAAAGAACGACGCTCAATGTGCTTATCATGCCATTTATTTGTCCGTTCCTTATATAATTTCGCATTTTCATACTCATGGAAACGGAACTCTTCAAGTTCATGCAATTGGAGCATCCTCTTCTCACCCGCTAAAGCCATATCAAGGTTGAGCTTTTGAATTGTCCAATACGCCTTATGCTCTAATTCAACCGGCAAGTGACAGGCCTTACCATAAACAAGCCTATATGGAGAGGTTCCAATAGGTGTTTTAAAAGCGGTTCGATAGGCCCAGAGAGCATCATCTAACTTCATAGCCCAATCCTTCCTCGAGGCATTCACAGTCTTCTCAAGTATTTGTTTGATCTCTCTATTAGACACTTCCACTTGGCCACTAGTTTGGGGATGATAAGCAGTAGCCACCTTGTGGCGTACCCCATACTTAGCCAACAATTTATTGAACAAGCGGTTACAAAAGTGCGTACCTTCATCACTGATTATAGCCCGCGGTGTCCCAAAACGAGTGAAAATATTCTTCTTCACAAATTTCACCACCACGCTCGCATCATTTGTTGGAAGTGCAACAGCTTCCACCCATTTAGACACATAGTCAACTGCTACTAGGATGTACTTTTGGCCCATAGAAGGTGGGAATGGACCCATAAAATCAATACCCCAACAGTCAAACAGCTCAATCTCCAAGATATTGTTCAAAGGCATCTCGTGACGCCTAGTAATAGTCCCAGTTCTTTGGCAACGATCACATTGCTTCACTAAGGCGTGAGCATCTTTAAATAGAGTAGGCCAAAAGAAACCAGATTGGAGTACCTTTGCAGCTGTTCGATCTCCACCAAGGTGGCCACCATAAGGAGAGGAATGGCAGCTCTGTAGAATCGGCTCTACTTCTTTCCTTGGAATGCATCTCCTAGCTAGTTGATCAACCCCTATCTTGTACAAATAGGGCTCATCCCACACATAAAATCTACTCTCATGAAGGAGTTTACGCTTTTGCTCAGCAGTTGCCCCAGGGGGGGTACACATTACTCACAAGTAAATTCACCATGTCAGCATACCATGGCACCTCAACTGCATCAAGAGCAAAAAGTTGCTCATCAGGAAATACCTCTTTAATCTCGGGCCCTTCATCTACATGATCTCTATTCTCCAACCTTGACAAATGATCAGCAACTTGATTCTCAGTCCCCTTGCGATCTTGAATTTCAACATCAAACTCTTGCAATAGGAGAACGCATCTAATGAGTCTAGGCTTGGAGTCCTTCTTTTCAAACAAATACCGGATTGCGGCATGATCAGTGTAGACAACAACATGAGTGCCCACCAAATAAGATCTGAACTTATCAAAAGCATAAACTACGGCTAGCAACTCCTTTTCAGTGGTGGTGTAATTGGACTGGGCTGCATCAAGCGTCTTGCTTGCATAATAGATGGAGTGAAAGATTCTTTCAATTCTTTGGCCTAGAACAGCCCCAATAGCATTATCACTCGCATCACACATCAATTCAAACGGCAAAGACCCGTCAGGAGAAATGATGATTGGTGCGGTCACCAACCTTTTCTTCAACTCTTCAAATACTTTGAGACAAGCATCATCAAACACAAATTTCACATCCTTCTCCAACAATTTGCACAAGGGAGTGGAAATTTTGGAGAAGTCCTTTATGAATCGTCTATAGAACCCTGCATGTCCCAAGAAACTACGCACCCCCTTAACAGAGATAGGTGGTGGTAATTTCTCAATAGCCTCAATTTTTGCTTTGTCAACCTCAATTCCTTGCTTTGACACCTTGTGCCCAAGTACTATGCCTTCTTGAACCATAAAGTGACATTTTTCCCAATTCAGCACAAGATTTGTTTCTTCACAGCGGCTCAGCACAGCATCAAGATTTCTCAAACATTCATCAAAAGAGTCACCAACCACTGAGAAATCATCCATAAATACCTCCACAAATTTTTCCACCATGTCAGTGAAAATGGCCATCATGCACCACTGAAAAGTCCCCGGGGCATTACACAACCCAAATGGCATCCTCCTAAATGCATAAGTGCCATATGGACAAGTAAAAGTGGTCTTCTCTTGGTCTTCGGGGGCTATTACAATTTGATTGTAGCCCGAATACCCATCCAAGAAGCAGTAATATTCATGCCCTGCAAGTCTATCCAGCATCTGATCAATAAAGGGAAGTGGGAAGTGATCTTCTCTAGACAGGCTAGAATATAGAAGTTTACTACACGGTAGAGATTATACTAGATATTTAAAATATGATGATTCTCCGTTAACGTATGTAGAAATACTAAGAAAAGTATATGGTGGACCAAGTAGAAAATTATATGACACCATTTCAAATGGCTGATAAGCACCAAGTGCTGAAAAGTATTTTTAGGTGTTGAAGCTAATTTTACAAATAAGTAGTTACGTGTTTGGATAGAAGTGCTGAAACTAATAATAAGCAGTTGGTTTGTTTGGTAAAAAGTGCTGATAAGCATATTTTTGGTCGAAATGACTAAAATATCCTTCAAATTATTTACAAAAAATATAAATTTAAAAGTATTTTACATTAAAAATAAGAAATGACAAATATATAATGAAGAAGGAGTTGAAATTTTTATTTTGAAACAGATATTTTTTGAATTATAAAATATTTTAAGGATAAAATGGTAAATTACTTGGTCAAACTTAAAGTGCTTATAAGCTGAAAAATAATAAGTTGGAGGTGACCAACTTATGGCTTATGGCTGATTTTGGCTTGTAAGCACTTTTGATACTTACCAAACGCGTAGATAAGCCAGAAAGTAAACACCCTCTTAGTATAAAAACTAGGGGGAGGGATGCCCGTGCCAACACGGGCTCAATAATTTGTAGAAGTGAATTTTATTCAGAAAATTTTAGTGAGTGTCCATCTTGTTTGTTTAATTCTATTTTTATAACCCAAGCTTTGTTCGCACGCTTTTCTTCTCCCTTTCCTACATTCTCTTTCTTCTTCCTCCACATGCTTCTTCTTAGTAGTAGTTTACTTCATGTTTGTAAATTTAATTAGTCTTACATCCGTTTAATGATATATTCATTATATGTTCGATTTTTTTCATTAGTAACTTTAGAACTTAATAATGTGTTACGAAATATTCATGATTAAATGTAGCTTGATGCTTTGTTTCCGATCAGCTACTTAAAATAATATTGTATTTCTTCTATGATTTCAAAGCCGAAAGAGATGAAGACAAGAAAGTTTTCAAATGCCTGCTGACATCTTCTAGCTTATTTGAAAAGTTGTTTCATATTGTTTAATAATGTATTGTATTATTTTTGTTAGTACATTATAATGTGTGGATAAATTATATTATTTTTTATTGTTTCATTATATGCACCAATAATATGAAAAATGAGCTATACAACATTGCAAAGTTAAAGTATTGTACCTATTATTTTACTAATTAATAAATGCTATATAGAATTCGTGTGTGTTTTCCTAACTCGCTTGGTTTGGACTTTCTTTCAATATGATACACCAGTCCTTTTTTAAGATCCTTTTTTTTCCTATCCGAGTTTGTATTAATTCTGTGTTTCTTCTTTTCCTAAAGATGTTAGTGTAATGGCATTTTTACGTTAATTTGAAGTCTATAAAATGCTTTTGTGGATTACTACATTAGCAAACAAATCCTACTGTCCATAGTAAATTTTTCTTAAATTTTACTTTAGGTTTTGCAGAAAGATGCAATTTTTTCTTCTAAACCAATATTCTTGCGCATCTCTACTGTCAAATAAGTTGTAGAAGAGTTGACAACTTTTGATGGTTTTCACTTTTCATTGCATTGATTTGACTATGGTGAGGTTTGGTGATTATATAAGGTTCATATTTTTGTTAAACTACGTACTATCCGCAAGTAATTAATTAACTTTTCTACCTAATTTTTTCTAAACTAAATATGGTCCATTATCTAGAAAAATATTCGTGGACAATTTCATTCATCTACTTTGAAGCATGTGTGATGAGTCAAGTAAATATTTCAATTTTTAGAGGTTAAAATAAAGGTAACAGTATAGTACAAGCTAAGGATACGAACTCGAAGAGTGTTTGTATTGGGTAAAATCCATCGTCACCAAAGTTGATGACTCGGCATCCACATAGGGCGGCACACAAACGACACGTGGCAACGAATGGATATGAAGGCAATGGATAAGACCGAAGATAAACAGTTGCAACGGACAGATGAACAGTCACTACGGCCAGAAAAGTCGCAGCCCATCAATCAAGACAATTCAAAGTAGGAACCTTATCCACAATCAACACAACTGCTCGTCTGAGGAGTTACAACTGCTTGCGAACGGGCACATAAGCTGCCTATATATTGTAATTTAGATCACTAGCCTACAATCTAATGCTTCTCTGAAATCTACACCTGTATTCTAAACAATTTACTAGCATTCAATACATTATCTCGAGCGAACATTTATTACTATTGCTTATCGAAAGATCTTCTCTACTGTTTCATTAACTGAATCTCTAAACGAGTACGAGGAAAGGAATTTAATCAAGTCTGAACGGCCTGAGCACGGTTCCTTCTTTGTCTGATTATTTATTCATTATATCGCATTAATTGTCTCTTTACTTTTCTACATTTATTACTGGCAATTACATTTACTTCATTAAGAGCGTTTTAATCTCGATTATTGACCGTGACCCCGCTTTACAAATTTAATTGTGAATTAACCTGATAAAACTAAATTACGGTTGAACAATTTGGCGACCACAGTGGGAGCCGGCTAATAACGTCCGTAGGTTAAAATCGCTCGTCGTATTTTATTTGTCTATCCGTTTTTCCTTCGATTGCTGGTTCTCCTCGTTTTTTCTTTGTTGAAATGGCAGATAACAACTCGCACAACAACGCCCTTATCGAAGAGCAACAGGATCTCAACGCTGCGGAGCAGATAAACCAGAATCTGGCCGAAGATGGGCAGCAGGATGTTCCCCTTGCAGACGACGACGTGATCCCCATCGCGGAAGACGAGAACGTGCTTCCAGCGGAACAGGAGAACGAGCACAGCCAGCAAGGCAGCAGAAATAGTCGCAACCCTAGCCGAGTGAATGTTGATCAGGAAGCCGGAGGATCTAGGAGACCCAATGGCCCCAGGAATTCGAGGAACTCTCAGGATGCTATCCTCGAATTCATACGACAGCAGGCCGAGATCAACAGGCAGATACGGGAAGCTATCGACGGCCTACGAGGACAGAACATGCCAAACACGAGAGATCCACCCGTGGGGCGTCCAAGGGATGCTTCACCATCTCGTGCCTCGAGGCGAGCAGAAAATCAGAATGCAGGATCAGCGGTGCCAACCGAGATGAGCGAAGTCATGGAGGCTCTCACCAAGCAGTTCAAGGAGAGTCAAGAGGCTTTGCAACGCTCCCTTCACGAGAGGATCGACCAGATCCCAGGCGCACCACCCACCCTGAAGAAGGTTGACGTTCAGCGGTATTCTCAAAGGCCTTGGAAGAAGGAAGCAGCGCCAAAGGCCATCCCCAAGACATTCAAAATGCCAAACATACCAAGATATCGGGGAACAACTGACCCCAATGATCACTTGATGATGTTTAGCAACTTCATAAAAGCAAGCGACCTGACCGACGAGGAAATCGAGTCGGTGCAATTAAAGAAATTCGTGGAAACATTGGCGGATGGAGCTCTACGATGGTATTCCATGCTGCCACCAAATTCAATAGGATCTTTTGCCGAAATGGCGGAGTTATTCGTCAAAGCACACACAGGCGCACAGAAGACGGAGACAAGAGTTGAAGATATCTTCGAAATCAAGCAGCTGCCTGGGGAGTCTCTCCGAAAGTATGTAGATCGCTTTCAGCGAGAGCGTATGCTGCTACCCAAGGTTCCAGATCGGTGGGCAGCAATTGCATTCACTAACAGTTTGGACGTCAAGAGCTCCGAGGCGACCAGACGACTGTACGAGTCCCTGCGAGAATATCCCGCGGCCAACTGGTCGGACGTCTACAACCGCTACAATTCCAAGGTACGTATAGATGAAGATAAATTAATTGGCACAGGTACTCGAGGACGGAGCCAAACACGCACCAGCGGCGCTGGAGGGAAGATCGAGACGGACAGGCCAGACGCACGGCACGAGCCGTACCCTAGCCGATCACGCAACAACTCCAACGGGCGCGGTCGCAACAACAGAGGCCTGGCGAGGAGCACTGATTCTGTCTCAACCTCTAGTGGAATCCCTACCCTGCCCGTCTTCAGCATCGGAGCGGTCGAGCTTGTAGCAGTTCTCGAGGGGATGAGCGACAAGGTCAAATGGCCCAAGGATATGAAGGGTGACCCTAGCACACGCAACAAGAACTTGTGGTGCGAGTTCCATCGCGATCACGGCCACACAACAGATGACTGCAAGGCTCTAAGGTATGAAGTTGCTAACTTGTTGAAACAGGGCTATCTCAAGGAGTACTTGACAGAGAAAGGGAAGCAGACTCATGCGAAGGCCCAGCAGAACAAGTCAGGACCTCCCCGAGCATCTTCTCCAAAGATGACGGTCAACGTCATCTCTGGCGGTGTTGAGGTTGACGCAGTCACATACACAGCAAAGAAGTATGCTAAAGTCTCTATTACAAAGACCAAGCGACCGCGACTTGAGGATGTGATGACCTTTGAAGAAGCAGATGCGGATGGCTTGCAGTTTCCTCACATGGACGCTTTGGTGATAACGCTACGAGTGGAAGAGTTCGACGTCAAGAGGGTGCTCGTTGATCCAGGAAGCTCAGCAAACATCATATTGTCTCGGGTCGTGCAGCAACTGAAACTATGCGATGGGATTGTACCGATTTCTCGCGTTCTCTCAGGATTTAACAACTCCAGTGAGAAAACGTTGGGAGAAATTACGCTAACAACCCTGGTCGAAGGAGTCATGAGACGAACAACGTTTCATGTCATTGATGGAGACATGGCCTACAACATAATACTTGGGAGGCCATGGATACACGACATGCAGGCAGTCCCGTCAACCTATCACCAAGTGATGAAATTCCCTTCAGAGTGGGGAATACGAGAAGTTCGAGGAGAGCAACGTTGTGCTAGAGATTGCTACTCAGTAGCAGTCAAGCTCCCCGAGGAAGCCAAATAGCAATTAATGAACCCGGGATTGGAATCCAGCAGCGCAACTTCAGACTACCAAATCCCGGAATTCATATCAAAGTTGGATGCACGAGAAGAATATGCGCCAACCATTGAAGCCCTTGAACCAGAAGAACTTTTCGACAACATGCCTGAAAGGAAGGTGTACTTGGGAGCAGAGTTAAATAAGGATTTACGGAGAGACATCTTGCATTTCCTCAAAGGACGGCACGCCACCTTTGCGTGGTCGCATGAGGACATGACGGGGATCTCCCCGAAGATTATCTCTCACAAGTTGAATGTGGATCCATACTTCCGCCCGGTGAAACAAAAGAAACGTCAGCAAGGAGCATTCAGGAACCAAATCATAAACGATGAAGTTGACCGCTTGCTCAAGATCGGCTCTGTCCGAGAAGTCAAATATCCCGATTGGTTGGCCAACGTGGTCGTAGTGGCCAAGAAGAATGGCAAGTGGAGGGTTTGCATCGACTTCACTGATCTGAACAAAGCCTGCCCGAAAGATTCTTATCCGCTACCCCAAATTGACCAACTGATCGACGCAACGGCCGGGCATGAGGTGCTTACATTCCTTGACGCATATTCAGGCTACAATCAAATCCTGATGAATCCCGACGACCAGGAGAAGACCTCTTTCATTACTTGCCGAGGTACGTATTGCTACAAGGTAATGCCTTTTGGACTTAAAAATGCAGGTGCAACCTACCAACGGTTAGTCAACCGGATGTTTCACGATCAAATTGGCAAAACCATGGAAGTTTACATCGACGACATGCTGATCAAATCCAAGCGAGCAGAGGACCACTTAGCTCATCTGGAGGAGGCCTTTCGGATCCTCGATCAGTATAACATGAAGCTCAACCCGGAGAAGTGCGCGTTTGGAGTGGGTTCAGGGAAGTTCCTTGGTTTCATCGTCTCCCAACGAGGAATCGAGGTAAACCCTGCCCAGATAAAAGCAATAGAAGCCATCCCCGACGTACTTCACAACAGAAAAGATGTGATGCGGCTAACCGGGAGAGTAGCGGCGCTGAGGAGATTCATCTCCCGCTCGTCTGATCGGTGCAAAAGCTTCTTCGACGTGCTGAAACAAAACAAAGAGTTCGAGTGGACCCCCGAATGTCAGCAAGCACTTAAGGACTTGAAGCGGTACTTGTCGAGCCCGCCCTTACTTTCAACACCACAACCAGGCGAACAGCTATTACTCTACCTGGCCGTATCCGAATCAGCGGTAAGTGCAGTCTTGGTGCGAGAAGACAAAGGTAAGCAACTACCAATTTATTACATCAGTAAATCTCTATTAGATGCTGAAACACGCTATCAACCTTTGGAAAAACTGGCACTAGCATTGGTAATCGCTGCCCGCAAATTAAGACCCTATTTCCAAAGTCATTCAATAGCTGTAGTTACTACTTTCCCCCTGCGCAATATCTTGCACAAACCTGAATTTTCGGGCAGACTAGTAAAATGGGCAATAGAATTAAGTGAATTTGACATATCTTATCAACCCCGAGTAGCAATAAAATCTCAAGCTTTGGCAGATTTTATCGCAGATTTTAGCGCCACCATGTACCCTGATGCTCAGCGTGAGGCGGTTCTCTTCGCCGGATCCGAGCCGGGGACTTGGACCTTGCACACTGATGGGTCCTCGAGCGTGAAAGGGTCAGGGCTGGGTTTAGTCCTCACCACTCCCTCGGGTGAAACCATCAGGCAGGCTATAAAATGTCCTTTTCTTACTAACAATGAGGCCGAGTATGAGGCCGTAATTGCAGGATTGAAACTAGCTCGAGATTATGGGGCAGACAGGATTCACCTTAAAAGTGATTCCGCCCTGGTCATCAACCAGATAAATGGAGGCTTCGTTGCAAGAGAATCTCGTATGCAGAGGTACCTTGCCCGAGTCACTGGTTTACTGGCACAACTCAGCAATTGGGAAGCTACGCAGATCCCGCGGGAGGAGAATCATGAAGCCGATGCCTTGGCCAATTTGGGCTCAGTCGCAGAAATTGGAGCAGCAGGTTCAATGGCCGTGGCTCATCTCTTATGCACAACAATCGATAAGGACGCGATGGAGGTCAACACAACCATCAGACGTTAAGGCCGCTCGAAAATTGAGGATAAAGGCTGCTAGATATACAATTATAGATGGCACCCTCTATCGAAAGACTTTTGCAGGCCCACTCGCTAAATGCCTAGGCCCCAGCCAAACAGAGTATGTGATGAGAGAAGTTCATGAGGGGTGCTGTGGAAATCACTTGGGAGGAAAGGCGCTTGCGCGGAAACTCATACGAGCAGGTTATTATTGGGACAAGATGGAGAAAGATACCAACGAGTTTGTCAAAAAATGCGATAAGTGCCAAAGGTTTGCGCATCTCCTCCATCAACCGGCGGAGCCCTTGCATTCGATCATTTCCCCGTGGCCGTTTATGAAATGGGGGATGGACATCGTTGGGCCACTACCAACTGCGCCGAGGGGGGTACGTTTCTTGTTAATAATTACTGACTACTTTACAAAGTGGGTTGAGGCCGCAGCGTATTCGAAGATACGTCAAACGGAAGTAATTGATTTCCTGTGGCGTTATGTCATTTGTCGGTTTGGAGCACCCAAAGAAATTGTTATGGACAACGGCCCCCAGTTCGTTGGTCAGAAGGTCACGAAGTTCCTTGAAGATCTGCATATTAAAAGGATTACTTCCTCCCCGTATCACCCAGTGGCAAACGGGCAGGCGGAATCAACCAACAAAATAATAGTTGATTCGCTCAAGAAGCGCCTCGAGCAGGCCAAAGGATGTTGGGTGGAAGAACTCCCCGGGGTTCTTTGGGCATATAGAACAACCACGAAAATGAGCACCGGGGAGACACCTTATTCGTTAGTGTATGGCTCCGATGCATTAATCCCAGTCGAGATTGGCGAGCCAAGTCTCAGATATGCCCATGCAACCGTAGAATCTAATTCAGTCAACCTCTCTGAGGAGTTGAATTTTCTGGAAGAACGCAGAGAGTTAGCATTAATACGAGTGGTGGCTCAGAAAGAAAGGATAGAGCAATATTACAATCGGGGACTGAGGCTACGCAACTTCGAAGTCGGGGACTTTGTATTGCGTAGAGTCTCCCAGAGTACGCAAGAGGTGAACGCCGGCAAACTTGGTCCAAACTGGGAAGGTCCGTACAAGGTGGTTGCATCAGTTGGTAAAGGTTCATACCGTTTGGCACGACCAGATGGATCGGTTCTACCCAGCAGTTGGAACGTGGCTCACTTGAAAAAGTATCACTTTTAAGTGGTACAGGGGTTAGTGTTTCTATCCATTTTTACATTGCTTACATGCCCTCGTTTTCTTTTTAAGTTGCTATGTTTTCTTATCTTTGTCTAAATGGTACTAACGGTCTTCGAAAGGCCAGATCCGTTTAGCTCAACTGGTAGAGCTCGAAGTCCTCATGCTTCGCGGCTGTGGGTTCAAATCCCACAACGGACACATTCCTCTTTTGGTTACATGTGTTCTCAGACTCAGCGCTTTACCCATTGTCTTTTCATGTCTGAAATTACGAAATTTCAACATAAAAACAAGGGGGGTGGCGAGGGCCCCAGTAGGCCAAAATCCTGGCTAACACAGGTGATCTTCGAGCAGAGCAAGGTCATTCGTTGAAAGCACGGCTAAGCAAAATCAAGTAAGTTCAATAGAACTATTTTACTTGGGGCTATATTGTTTTCTACATCTTCGCGGCCAGCACCCGCCTAAGTCCAACAACTTTACGACCAGAGAATCTTGTATTTTGATTTACGGCCAAAACAATCCTGCATTCTGGTCATTGGGTTGCTTGCCCTTTTTCAATAGAAATAACGGGGAAGTCTCAACCTGCATTCTGGTCATTGGGTTGCTTGCCCTTTTTCAATAGAAATAACGGGGAAGTCTCAACCAAACCAAATCAGATTTCAAAATTTTTCCATTCCCCTGCGGAAACTTTCAACTATCAAATATGATAAGCAAAGTTTATCGTAAAACTATCTTACACGGTCGAATTTCGGTTAGCCTGAACGACCCCGATTTCGTTCAGCCCAGAAGGACCTGGCTTCAATTATCCTACCTAAGGATAACTTAACCTGGCCAAGATCAGATTTTATTTCAAAACATCTGCGCAGATTAAACCAAAAAGGGAACTCAGACACTAAGGTTTGGAACATAACCTTGACCTCTGAAAACCCCACTAAGCAACAATCAACATTCATGTGAGTAAGACTTGAAAGACTAAAAATGGTCGTCAAGCCTCAACCGGACAAACGAAAGAAGGGAAATAGCCACAAACATACATTCATCAAGTTAACAAATGTTCAAAAGTTAATAAACATCCAACAAATTAACAGAGGGGCGAGACAAATATCAATCGTCATGTTGACCAGGGTCCCGACCTGACGCACTAGCTCCATCAGTCGGATCCCCGCCTAAGTCTTCATCTTCTTCATCTTCGTTGTCCTCACCACCCTCATCATCCCCTTCGACTCCATCATCATCAGCTCCCACTTCCATGCCCAGGACTTGCTTGACACTGATGATGGCTGCAATGGTCTGATCGAGGACTAAATCAACATTAATCTGGCCGCGCTGCATTTGGATGAGCAATTTCTTTTTGGCCTCCAGAGCTTCTAACTTGGATTCGATCGTATAACGATCTCGCAAGTTAGCCAAATCCTTCGTCAGCAGCTCTTGAACCTTTGCAGACTCCGCAACCCGACGTCTAGCCTCTTGCAACTCTCCACGAGCAGCCTGGGATTCAGCCTCAGCTTTGTTCAGATTCCTCAGCATCAGGTCAGAAGCGTCGCGGATACTTGCCAGAGTAATCTCCTTCATATTGAGCTCGTGGGCAAGTTGGGAGATCTGACGGCCCTGCTCATCCATCTTCGCCTTTAGATCTTCGAAGGATAATACGAACCTGTCCTTCTCATCTAAAAGACGGTCCCTTTCCTCGAGGAGCGCGCTTATCTTGTCATTGGCTTCGGCGTTGGATTTCTCCAACCTTTCTATCTTATCCTCGAAGAAGTCGCGCCTCCCCTCCAGCACCCGCTTCTCCCCGATCAGAACCTTCTTCTCCTCTTCCAAGGCATGATTTGCCCGGAGAACCTCCAAAAGATCTTTTTTCAAACCAAGGACTTGGTCTTGGTTGTTCAACCTGGAGCGAAGCATGAGCTCGGTAGCCATCATACTCGCCTGGCAACAAAGTAGAAACACATAGATAATCAGAACTAAGGGTTCATTTTTGACAGATATAAGGAAAATGAAGGAAGAAGACATTACCCGAGCAGTATCCTCAGCAATCGCATAAGCCAACTGCTCATCGTTCATGCTGCGCATGTTCCACTCTTCACGAGGACCGATCAGGTTGGATGTTACCTTGACTAAGTGGCCAGGCTTCGTCAAAAAATCCGTGTCTGGGGGGATGATGAAGTCACATTCCCTCATGCACGGCCTAGGCTCTCTCGCCTGCTCCGAAGGGTAGTCAGGGCCAAATTTATGGCGAATACCTTTAACGGAGTACGCACCAATCGTACCTCCCAAAGATACTCGCCTGGTGAGCCTAGTCCGGGAAACTTCAACGTCACCTGACTCGCCGAGGCCCAGGGTGTCGCAATCCTGTAAATAAACTGGCGCTACCCCGTCAGCAGCCAAGTTTATCATATCTTTGTAATAGAAGACCTGGGGTTCAGCGTCCCCCCCAGCCTTCTTCCCGCCGTCAACCTCCTCGCCTGTCTCACCTTTCTCTTCACCTTCCTTCTCCACCTTCTCCTCGTCATCTTCCATCATCGGCTCCTTGCCTGGACGCCTACTGCTAGCCTGCTCAGGCTCGCCTTATTGGCTTCGAGCCCGTTCAGACTCGCTCGGCTCTGAAGCCTCAGGAAAAAATGCAAAACTCCCTTGCATTCTTTCCTCCCCCATTTCTTCAGCTTTTTCCTCCTCCCCGTCACCAACTCGGGGACTTTGGTCGAAGGCATAAGAGGAAGTCTCTGCAGCTCTCCTCTTGTCACTCCGAAGATATGCCCTCCTCCTCTGATTCAAGCCCTCATCAGGGACCTCTGAATCTGATAAGACAACCACCACGGGCTCAGCTGGTTCAGGAGCAGCCGCCGAGCTCTTTATACTTTCTTGCCCAGACTTGGGAGTTTCGGCCGCACCTGCGGTGGCTTCAACTGTCTTCTCAGAAGACTGAGGGGTCTTGCGAGCTGTCCTCTTCTTCTTCTTAGGCTTGCTCTTTTCAGAGTCTGTTTGTTTCCTCTTCAGGCCCGCAAGAACCTCCTCGCCGCCCTCTCTAGCTTTAATAGCCGCAGCAGTTCTAAGAATAGCAGCCGCCTCCTCGTTGACCTCGGCCACGGGATCAACAACCACCTCCTCGGGAGGAGGAGCAGGAAAGTAGCTACCGCCAGTACCCAGACCTGAAAGTAGAAGCGTATTCATGTCATAACAAGTTCTGCATAAATCAAGAAAAGGATGCAAGTAGGGATCCTACCATGGGTGCTGGGGTTAGACAAATGCTTCAATGAAGCATAATGAGGCCATTGCCTCTGCTCGTGGGTGAACTCCGTCAAAATTGGTTCGACCCAAGCAGACAATTCCTCCTCGGTAATCAGGCCATCATAAGGAATCTTGTCAGCTAACCAACAAAGAATAGAAATTAAAAACTGCAGAATACATAATTCAAAGAATATCCCACACAAATACTCGGGGACTTACGAGTCTTGTTCCAGGCCTCGCGGAGATTAGTTTTGTCGCCGCGTGTGAGGAGCCTGGACTGCACGAAAACGTACCGGTGCATCCAACCCCTATCCCCTGAATCTTCAGACTTGCTCACTATAGCCTTTCTCCCCCTCATGCGGGCATTTATGTACCCATCCCTGGCAACCTGGAGGCTATACAAAGAAATGAAATGTTTGAACTCAAAATCCTGCTCGGTCTCATCGGCGAACCACTGCAGCAGGGTAACGATCCTATAAACACTAGGGCATAATTGCCCCGGGCAGATCAAGTAGTATTTACAAATATCCTCTATGACGGGATGCAGCGGGAACGTATAGCCTATCGTAAATGGGTATGTAGATATAGCCGTCCAACCAGGCCTCACCGAAGTAATATTTTCTGTTGGGAGAGGGCAAGAAATCATAAGGTCATCGTCCCACCCGCAATCAGCCCTAACCTTAGGCAGAAGGTCAGGGGTGATTGAACTCTTGAAACGGCTTGAAGGCCATGACCTTATGTTGCCGTAATGACTAGACGAGTTAACTGAACAGTCGTTCTCAAGATTCCCCCAAATTTTTGGAATCACGTCGGCAACAGAAGTTGGAGAACTCGTAGGTTGTCCAGCTGCTGCCGAAGAAGAGCTAGCTGCAACATCCATATTCAGAACCCTCTTAGCTTTTGGAGACATATTTAAAGCGGATTTGTTACGTTTTGAGTTCTTGCTGAAAAGTGGTGTAAAGCTCTGAGAGATAGTATGAATTTTGAAGCAAAGTAAAGGACCTTCGGCTGAGAAAAATTATATTTATAGGGTTCGCAAAACCTACACGTGGAGAACATCCGCATAAAAGGTGAATCGATCCAACCGTTAAGAAAATAATGAGATAAAAGACGGAATGACGGTTTTCTTTTATCTTGGGACGTGCAAGAAATGAGTAGGCACAGTTCAATCATCACGCCTGCAGTCTCGGAACGCGCAACAGTCACTTCTTCAGGGAAAAGTGGAACGGAATAGACAGCTTGCACGTCTCGTCTCCAACAGAGCATTTAATGCGTACACTAAAAGGACGCCAATCAGTCAAAACTTTTGAGGGAGCATTTAATACTTGTACTAAAGGGAAAACAATCAAGTCCAACGAGCAGAACCATGTGGAAACTCGTGCTTACTGTGAAAGGAGAGATCAGAAAGTTCATTCCCACCCGTTGTTGGTTCTCCACTCCTCGACCAGATCCTCTGCCCGAGAAGTGCGGGGACTATCTGTATTGGGTAAAATCCATCGTCACCAAAGTTGATGACTCGGCATCCACATAGGGCGGCACACAAACGACACGTGGCAACGAATGGATATGAAGGCAATGGATAAGACCGAAGATAAACAGTTGCAACGGACAGATGAACAGTCACTACGGCCAGAAAAGTCGCAGCCCATCAATCAAGGCAATTCAAAGTAGGAACCTTATCCACAATCAACACAACTGCTCGTCTGAGGAGTTACAACTGCTTGCGAACGGGCACATAAGCTGCCTATATATTGTAATTTAGATCACTAGCCTACAATCTAATGCTTCTCTGAAATCTACACCTGTATTCTAAACAATTTACTAGCATTCAATACATTATCTCGAGCGAACATTTATTACTATTGCTTATCGAAAGATCTTCTCTACTGTTTCATTAACTGAATCTCTAAACGAGTACGAGGAAAGGAATTTAATCAAGTCTGAACGGCCTGAGCACGGTTCCTTCTTTGTCTGATTATTTATTCATTATATCGCATTAATTGTCTCTTTACTTTTCTACATTTATTACTGGCAATTACATTTACTTCATTAAGAGCGTTTTAATCTCGATTATTGACCGTGACCCCACTTTACAAATTTAATTGTGAATTAACCTGATAAAACTAAATTACGGTTGAACAGTGTTTAGTTAGAAATTAAAATATCCTCATAGCATAGGTGTTCAATTTCTGAGTGCATGAGTCAACTAAATGTGACAGCAGCACCTTTAATGGTCTTTTGGGCATACAACGAAGACACCAAGTTCCATAAATTTATCAAAGTTCACGGTCCATTACTGTAATAAAAAGCAAAATAAGGGGTAAAATGGAACTTTGAATTCCATATTATGCTGCATAGGTAAAGGCAAACTGTAACCTGCACACGGGCTTTACATCATTAAAGGAATGGTCCAATTTATCCAGCACAATGTATTAGCTCTCTGATTCAGCAAATTTCAAAAATAAGCATGAATGTAACAAAATACGCCTTGATGGACAGGCAGGCATGTTGACCTCCTGTCTGCTAACTGTCCTTATTTGACTACTAGGGGCAGGTCGCCTTCGCTGAGCGCAGGCCCAATAAATACTTAACTCTTAATTTGCTTTCCTTTTTTCTTTTAAATTTAATATTTATGTATACTTATATTTTGAGTATATGTTACATCAATATAATTTAATGTATTGCTCGAATATGTATTAGTTGAATTATATTGCAAACTGGTATCAACAATTCTTATAAGCATTTGCTATGCAGTACATGCTGGTTTTTTTTTTTTTTTTTTTTTGGGGGAGAGGGAACTCATAGAATTACAGTTTTTTTTAACCATTTTTGCTATGCATCTCGAAATTTCATTTGCCTAAAGTTGAACCTTTACATCATCTACACATTATTATTATATTTTTTAGTGTAACCAATGGAAAAATTAAGCTAAAGGCTTTTTTATTTTTTGAGAAGGCAATAGATTATTCACTCTAGGAAGTTAAGAAATAGAAGCATTTTTCCTTTATTATTGTTTATAGTACAAATTGTGTTATATTTTTTTTCTATCTTTTGAAGTTGTTTTGTTGAACTTAACATGCCTTATTTTCTTTTGATATGTTTTACATTCAAAATAATCAATTTATGTTGCAGAATTAAATCAAAAACAGATGCCTGATATATTTTTGTGCCTATACTTTTCTTACTTAAGTTACGGTTAATATTTACTTCATATTCTATATACTCTCATCACATCTTCATGCAAATAAGTTGTTATAGAAATCGACAGAAAATTATAAAATTGAGGGTACAAAATTTTAAATTTATTTTTGAATAATAAAAGATGGAATATAATTTATAGAATTATTACTTAAACAAATTGTGAACCGACAAGTAAAGGCTACAACTTACATCATTGTTTAACATCTGTGTCTGTAGTCTACGAAAAAAATGAGGTTGGATTGTAGGGTGAACCCGTGGGTCCCACATTTTTGTCGCTCTTAGGTGTAGGTATAAAAAATTTACAGAAATAGAACATTTAGCACCATTCCTATATTTTTATTTCTATAAAAATCTTTTTAATTTTTAGCTCCATTTCTTCAGACGTCAGTACAAAACTCCCTAAAAGTCCTGACTATTGCTATAAAACTTCGGACTGAAATCTGCCGTATGGCTACAAACTCGGCACATATTTGCAATTTTCTGGTAATTGAGGCTAAAAACTAAGGAAATCAACGCTAGAAGTGTCTATTGGTGCAAATTGTTGGTAAGTATATAAGGATCGTGCCCTTACGTGGCAAATATCGTTAGGTATCGGCTGTAAAACAGCGCCATTTGTCCAGGTACATTTTATAAAGACCGAGGACAGTTTGGAAAAGTAGCGGTAAAGTGTAGTGAAATACCAATTACACCTGTGCTTTTCAGTGGAATTTCATCATGACATATTGGGTATTTATGATAATACATTCATATATTTCCATGTAGCCCACAAAGATACAACGCACAAGCCAACATGTACTGTGCTACCTAAGCTCTTCAAAGAGAGATTTCCACAGATATCCTTAAAAGTCGGCAAGCAGCACGACCAAAAGCACCTCAACTCCTTCTTATATATAAGTAGAGAAGATAGAGATATGGTGAGGTTTGGTGATTATATGAGGTTCATATTTTTGTTAAACTACGTACTATCTGCAAGTAATTAATTAACTTTTCTACCTAATTTTTTCTAAACTAAATATGGTCCATTGTCTAGAAAAATATTCGTGGACAATTTCATTCATCTACTTTGAAGCATGTGTGATGAGTCAAGTAAATATTTCAACTTTTAGAGGTTAAAACAAAGGTAACAGTAAGGGTAGCTAATGGTCCGGTTTCGACCGGACCGGGCCGGAAACCGGTTCGGACCGGTTGAGACCGGACCATTAATCCCTTAACGGGTTTCGACCGGACCGGGCCGGATTGCTCCAAGTCTTGGAATTCAATTACAACTATTGTCTTCATACTTTTTATTTTTAATTTATAGTTTGCGCAAAAATACTACAATTAATTACTAGTTTGTAAATTAGTTCAAATTCGATTTTTCTAAAATTAATTCAAACTTTGAATTTTGAACTTAACAAATTAATTCAAAAGTTTGAACTTTGAATCATCACTTCAAAAATTTCATTACTTCAAAATTCAAAGTTTAAAAAAATACTACAAGTTTTTTAATTCTATGTTTAAACTTTAAACATTGAAATAAACTAAACATTCCAAACATATGTACAAGTAAAAACTTGATAATATTTTGTTGTAATATTTTTCAAATTATCCACCACTTTAAATAAAAAACAAAGGAAAAATAAAAAAAAAAAACCAAAAAAAAAAATATTTGGCGACTGCCGGACCGGTCCGGAACAGGACCGGACCGACAGTTTGGGCCAACGGCTCTCTTTCAAATATAGTCGTTGGCCAACGGCCAAAACCGACTATATTTGCCTATCACCCCCCCCTCCCTAAACGCCCCCCATACCCCCCTTCCCCAACCTATTTTTATCTATATATACTCTATTATTTCATCATTATATCACACAATTTAGGACTTTCTATCAATTTATCTCTCAAATTACTCTCAAAGGCTATTTTCTAAATTTCTTCCAAAATCCAAACAATTATTATAATGGCTGAAAATCAAGCTCCCGCTGCTCCCGGTCCTAGTGAAATAAAAATTACGGAACGAAGACGTCGTTCTATAGTGTGGCACCTTATTATGAAAGATACTGAAACTCAGAAAGCTAAATGTAGCCTCTGTAACAAAGAGTGGCAAATTTACACTGGCAACTACAATGGAGGGACGGGAAAGTTTAGGCAACACTTAGAAAAACGTCACAAGACCGAATGGAATAGAATAAATGGCTTTATTCCGCGTGATTGAAAATTTGAAGAGATGGCTAAGGGAATATCTATGTCATTTCAATTATGTATTCTTGAATTTCTAGTTTATTTAGTATCTTTGTAATTTTTCAATTTCTAGTTTGTTTTGTCATTTCAATTATGTATTTCCCGAATTTTCAATAAATTGTGTGTATTTCTTTTTCAATCAACGTTTGTTTAGTGTTTATTTATTTACTTTGCATTAATAAATTTAAAAATATAATTTACATAATTATTTTGTTTCATTAAAAAATATATTTTACATAATTATTACAAATGGTGTTTAAATAAATTGTTAAGTTTTTCAAATTTTAACTTTATTTGCCTTTAAAAAAAAACTTAAAAAAATTAAAAAAAAACCGTTAAACCGGAACAGTCCGGACCGGACCGACCGACTTAACGGTTGCCGGTACCGGTCCCGATCCGGCTCCAAGTTTTTAACCGGATGGGATCGCACCGGTAGACCAGCTTTAGCCGGTTTTGAATTTTTTTTGCCCGATTCCGGACCGGAACGGGATGCCGATACCGGTCCCGGACCGGACCGGGCTGTTAGTCACCCTTAGGTAACAGTATAGTACAAGCTAAGGGTACGAACTCGAAGAGTGTTCAGTTAGAAATTAAAATATCCTGAGAGCATAGGTGTTCAATTTCTGAGTGCATGAGCAACTAAATGTGACAGCAGCACCTTTAATGGTCTTTTGGGCATACAACGAAGACACCAAGTTCCATAAATTTACCAAAGTTCACGCTCCATTTACGGTAATAAAAAGCAAAATGAGGGGTAAAAAGGAACTTTGAATTCAAAGTTATGCTGCATAGGTAAGGGCAAACTGTAACCTGCACACGGGCTTTACATCATTAAAGGAATGGTCCAATTTATCCAGCACAATGTATTAGCTCTCTGATTCAGCGAATTTCAAAAGTAAGCATGAATGTAACAAAATCGCCTTGATGGACAAGCAGGCATGTTGACCTCCTGTCTGCTAACTGTCCTTTATCATATAGGAGAAAGAATTTGCAGACTAAAGATGCTCGTCACCTTTTGAAATGATCATCCGTCATTACTTCAAATGCTGCTATAGTGCGCAAAAAACGCGATTTTGTTAAAGGGAATAAGCAGAGGATAGTAGAGAAGTCAAAGATTCCTACGTCGTTCTGTTTTATGGTGAAGATGGAGTTCAAGGTATCACAACATCAAAGATTCAACAGTTTAGAAATGATCTACGAATACATGAACTCAACTATTTGAATGAGGTTGGGACTGTTAGGTAAACTGACAGAGTTGAAGGCGTTATTTTATTAGTTTTCTGTTTTAATTGATGGTAGCCGTCAGGTTGAAGTTTTCTGAGGTGACATTAAATCTTACACAAGTACCAGAGAATACACCCCGAGTATTTAATTTAGCGGATCCTCTCCCATACTAACCCTTATATGGCAGATCAAATCAAAATTTAGGCAATAAAAATGTAACACCAAGAGAATTAATTAGTTGTTTCATTTGCGTCATATATGCAAATACTGCTATAGTTTCATCAAAGTTTATAAGATGAAACAGTAAGTTTATAAGATTTGATCTGAATGGGAAAGGTAAGTCATCACCTAGCCACCTTACTTGAAGAAGATATATCTGACAAATTAAACTAAAGAAAACATGAGAGCTAAACGTAATTTATAAATCACAAGGGAGATTAGCATTATGAAATTAAACCCGAGGGGAGTTTATAAAATTACCCTTTTGATTCATGAAGAAAGAAAGATGACAAATAATACATAAAATTAGCACGAGCCAACAATACGTCAAATGATAATTACTTTTATCAAAAGCATCATATTCTTCTATTACTCTCCTTGTTTCACTTTATATAACATAGTTCGGAGTATGAAGTAACTTGACTAATCTCATAGTTGAAATAAAACTTTTGTATTAAAAACTACATAAATAATACTACTATAAGTGAGGACGATTAACAATTAAGTCAGAATAGTTAACAACTAGTGAATTTGTCCATGCTTTGCACGGATATAAAATCTCGTTGAATATGCAAACTAAATTCCTTCTCTAGTGATTGATTATTTGAAAAAAATTTATCACTTCAAATAAGAGGGACAAAAACTACACGGATTATTCCAGGAGAATCATCTATGCTGAATTGAAAGCGAATGTACTTAACACAATCTGTTCGCAATAAATATTGACCGTTCAAGTTTTTTGTACTCCTGTGACATTCTATATCTTTAATCTAATGTTACTTTGGAGCTCTATTCAATATATAGAGTGTATTGAATGCTTATATATCTTTGTAACTTAAAATGACTCCAATACGAAGTTGGTCTATTTATTTTTTACTGTTGTAAAAAATAGGTCTATTTTAGCACTTCACACTTCATAGTTCGTATGGAGAGAACGGAGGTTCAATTTGCATCAGTTTGTTTAATGAATAACTTTTTTTTTCCTTTTTATCAATCTCCATATAACTACGTATTAACCAAGGAATATACATAGAATGATACAAACATTTATAGTTTAAAATTTCTTTCAAATGATCTGCTAATTCAAACTTAGAACTTTGAGAGCATGGACCTTGCTAGCATTTGTGATGATTTTCACAAGAAAAGTATCATATTTAAAAATGACTCAAATCAGCCACTTTTCTAATGGCCAAACATGTTAATGCTCATGAATTGGGACACTGGACTTGCAACTTTGCGAATTGATAGCATAAGAGAAGACCCGAAACAGGGTCAAGCCCAAAATTTACAAAAGGTAACCTTCCATTAACAAAACAGCAAAAACAAATTGGCAACAGATAATTGAGTCACCTAAAAATATAATTAAATTCAAGAGAGTGCAACATGAGCCATAACTATGGTACTCATCATAATTGGAAGTTTGAAACTATATATCCACTTACCAATCAAAAACAAATCAGTTATCTCAATAAGTTAAAGTTTTCAAAAATTTCTTCGGAATAACTCATATTTGTAGTTCAAAGTCTACCAGTAGGGTTATCTTTGATTGCACTTTTATTTATTCTTTATCTTTATGGATTTTTTGCGTGATCATCATCATCAGGCCTTCTTCACCACCATACCCAGCCAAATGTCGCTGACGGAGCGATCACCTGAAGCCGACTCAAAACTTTAAAACTAAAATGTTATACTCTATGCACCTCCCGAAGATACTAGAACAGGGGGGGAGGTTGAATAGTGTCTACCGATTTTCGTCACGAGAACCTGGTTCTTCTAACGTAGAACTTCGTTCTTATCTTATCTTTTATGCTGCCTTGAACACTATAACTCACAACACCACACACACAAGGAACACAAGGATTTTACGTGGAAAATCCCTTGCTCAAGGGAGAAAAAATCACGACCCACAATCTGGGATTTTAGAACTGAATCCACTAACACAAGAGCAACGTTTCTGATTACAAACTCTGTAACCAAGGGACTACACTCTAGACCCTAATCACTACTCAAAGCTAAACACTAGCTTCTCAGTAATTACACAAAAGTTCACCTAATACATACGCTTCTGAATAAGCCAATAGGTAAAACTATGAATGCTTGAATTAAAGACAACTTGCAACTTGACGAACCTAGACAGAATATCTAGACTCAATACACTGCATGCACTCAAGTTGTCTTCTCCAGTTTACTCACGTAGAAAGATGCTAGATCGGCTTTGTATGCTCTCAACTCTCCGTTTGTGAATAACTGGTTTTCGGCTGTCTCCACTACTTGCATTTATATGGGTCTTGAAACCCTAGTTGAGTTCTACAAGGAATCCTTTTAATTATGGCAAGTCAGGATTCCTAGTAACTCTTTTCCTTGTTGAAGTCCAACTCCTTTTCACACTTCGAAGATACAGCCTGGACACCGCCTCTTTTAGTCTGACTAGGATGCATATTCATTCACGCGCCACTACTCCTAGTTCCGCAGGGATTTACAACTCGTAAACCTTTTCGATCAAGCGTGCCCTTCATTCCAAGGACTAGGTTCTTAGTGGAAACCTCTGAGTCCTTCTTGTTTGTCATACTTCAAAACCAGCTCTCAACAAATTCCCCCTTTTTGATGATGACAAACAAATATTGCCCAAGAACCTGAGTAGACATAAACCAAAACAAAAAACAAAAGGTAACAAGTTCAAGAAAAATGAAACAGATGAATTAGGTCACAAACACCCCAACATTTCCTTCTTCCCCCTTTTGGCATCATCGAAAAGATTCAAATACCTGCATGAACTTGGCAATAATATCCATTCTAAAGCACAGGGCAACAAGTCAGTAATAAAAGCAAACACAAGCAGTAATAAGGGCCCAATCAAGAACAAGTTACTTAAGCAGGAAACATTCATAAGCGTAAGAAAATTAAAATCATCATCCAGGTTGTGATATCAGCACAACCCCAGTATTAAGTACACAACCGAAAATCAAATTGTCTCAAACAACCAGCACATACAATCAGGAGAGAATAGGAGGGGGTAGACAACAGGTAGAAAGAGGAGGATAGGACAGGAGGACTCAAAGCTGAATGTTGAAGTGTTTGACAAGCGCCTCAAGTTGCTTCGTATTCTTGGCCCTTTCCATCACCAGCTTGGCCTCATACTTGTGGCAGTCTATCTTCAAACGATCAATTTCTTGACCCTTCAACTTCAGCTGTCTGTGGAGCTCTGTGTTTTCTGTATTAACCTCAAGGACATGCGTCTCCAGCTCCTTCACAGCATCAATGGCCTCTTCAGGTCCATAGTCCTCACTTTCCTCTTCTTGCTCTTGCTTGGCCTGCATTGGTTTATTTGAAGCTCTGCTTTCTTTGAAGAAGTCACAATTTTTAAGCACGTTAATCCCGAACATTTGGTGAATGGTTGGCTTCTTCCCAGCTTCTAAAGGAACCCCAAAGTGCTCAAGTACCTGCTGGAGGATGTAGGAATGCACAAGGGAATGTGGTTTCTGATCTGTGTCAGCAATCCTCTTTATATGTCTAATTATCAGCCCAGGCAAAGTAATCTTTACCCCCTGTCCAGCAGATCCATGTATGTCAGGTCCAGAGCACTAGCCGTCCAGAGCACTAGCCTCGCAGTTCCTCTCTCCTCTAGGTAGAAGGAACCTGTGCACAAATTCAAACAACAACTGATGTGCAGGTTCCATTTCCTTCTTGTCTACCTTCCTCTCCTTCCTCAGCTTGGGTTTCCCTGAGAACTTCTGGACAACATCTAGAGGAGTGACTCCATCAGTCCTTTTTGGCCATTTCAGCTTTATATACCTGTAACAACCTTCAGCAGGTATGTCAAGAATCACTCCAAGCTCAGGTCTCCCAAACTCAATCTCTATTCCCCTCACTGTGGTGAACACTCTCCTAGCATTAACCCTACAATTTGTGTAGAACTCTCTGATCTCATCAACATACAACTTTCTTTCTTTATTGGCAAACAAACCTAACCACCCCTGGTTAGCAATCATCCTGAGCAGTGGCTTCATGTGAAACTCCTTCTCATCATGCAGGATGCTGCCAGGCAACACCTGATGCTTAGAGAAAAAAAAACATTATTTTCCTTTGGTGGGATAAAATTGGACTTTGTCGTTTCTTTAGGTACAGTGACCTATCACATTGTTTATACCCAAATAAGGCACCAAACTAAAATAGAAAACTAGTGCTTTGAATTATGTCCACCTAATTGGCTATTATAGCCTTCTCTGCAAATTCTTTTTTTTTTTTTTGGGCCTCACGGATCAATAAATGGATTTACAAATAAAATAATGCAAATTTCTTAAAAGAACACTGACTTCTCAATTTTTGAATGAAATCATATCTGCTAACTTTTCAATCTGGTAGGAACAATTTAGTTAAGTCACCAAATTCATAGCAAAAGAATTGGCACATTATCCACATCCCATTTGCTAATCCATCTAAACTTCCAAGAAAGAATAGAAGAAAAAGTGCTTTGTGTGTCCCTCTTTTTTAAATGATCTATTTGTTAGTCTAAAACAATAAACAGGCGCTTTTGCACTGTTTCTCAGCCAAATCGACAAGCGCAATATCAAGCAGCACTTTGCTAGAAATGCATGGATCAAACATCTCAAAAAACCAACACTAGTTGAGATAAATGTAGCCTTGAAATCACTTTAAGGCTAAGTTGATTCTACAGCATAATTAAAGCCACTAAAGTTAAGGAGAAAAGGACACTTCCTTTTCAAGAAGCCTATTATGACAAGTATTAAAGGTGAATTACATATGTCAGACTGATTTAATTGCAATGGAGAGGCGTCATAGACACGCCTAGAGGCCTCAAGAGCCTCTTCCTTCTAAGTGAAAGGCGTGATCTCCTCTATATTCTTCTTCCTTCTAAGTGAAAGGTATGGTAGCCAAGTGTGGATAATTTCCCACATCTAAACATATTGGAGAGGAAATGTTTTTTTTTTAAAGAACCAAACAGACATGCATTTATCTTCTATGATGAATTTATACTTTGTTGTGCATTAACTGCACATTAAGTTTTCGACGTTAAGAAAAATGCTTTGAAAAATTAATTGATATGTTTTTTGGGCAATGAAACAACCGTATTTCTACTATTTTTGAGATCTTTGGATGGGATAAAATTTCTTAGACAAAACAGATTTGTCAATGGCTACTCCACATTAAATTCATAAGTGAATTTAGATTGTTACAACACCCTAATATAAAGATCCTTGTGAAACGACCTCAGTCAGTCGTTTCGAAAGTTAGGACTCCGATTGGCATGCTGATAATTTTAAAATATTCGTAATGTCCATCAGGACCTGTCTGTAAAATTTGAGCTAAATCAGACCTCGTTTGGTAGGCATCGGAAGAAGGTTTCAGTTTTTATTGTCGATAAATATTAAATAGAGATTTTCGAGCTCGGTTTTGGCGAATGAGCTCCAATTCGAAATCCGAAAGCACCGTTAGGTTCGTATGATTATTTGTGACTTTTTTGATTTTTCGAAAGTGAATTTCGATGTTGTTCGACTAGTTTCTGCTAAAATGCCGAAAGTTAAATAATTTGACTTTTTTCTATTTAAATTCATATCTTGAGTTTCGGGAACCCGATTTAAGATCCGCCTGAGCGAGTATGCTATATATATTTTTTATAACTTGTATGCAAAAGTTGGAATTATTTCAAATATCGTAGAGTACCGTTTTAATTTTTACCGTAACAACGAATTTTAAAGAAAAAAAAGAAAAAAAAAGAGAAAAGACAAAACACAAAAAAGACAAAATTGTAGAGGAAAGAAAGAGATATATATATATTGGCAGTGACCTTAGCATTTGGTAAGGATGATAAACAGAGGGAGAATTGGAACGAGAAACAGAGAAACAAAATGGAAAACACGCAGAAGAGAAAAATGCCAGAAAATAAGAAAAGAGTCGGAGCATAATAGGATTTTCACCCCAAAACATCCAGGTAATGATGTTAACTCATTATCTTAGTTTATTACGTGTGTTTAAATGTATTTTGACAGTAAAACTTGGAATATTAGACATCGTTTTAATAAGTTCAATTAATAGTTTAAAGGGCCAAATGGACCCCGATAATGGAATTGCTTATATATTCGCACTCAGTGAATTATGGGCAACTTATAAATGTAATTTATTTTGGGTTTGGTTATGTGACCTTAAACCATATACATAGGCCTGGCCTACGTATTGCGTATGCGAATAGGGTATCAGATTCCTACCTGGATTGCCCTAAGATGTGAGGAATGAAACCTTTAGCCTAATTTGATATATTTTTCTGCTTATTGAATAGAATGGGATCGTTTGGCAATGAAACCAAAGGATAAAGCAGTTGTTGATTAGCAATGCCAATTTTTTGAAGAGGTAAGTGTTTATATCTATTTCTTTGGAGGCCCTTGGCCTTGTGGATATTCTACCACGTGTTCCTTGCGTGTGTAGCTGCCGATAGGTGTACTCATTACGCCTTAGCTTTGAATTCACATTGTATATTGTATGTTATGCCCTGTTGTTGGTATTGCATTGAGCATATGAGCATTGCACTCTAGTTTTTAGCATTGCATATACTTCCCGGTTGGCGATGAGAGTCCCGCACCGGTGAAGGGTCATTATTGCATATACTTCCCGGTTGGCGATGAGAGTCCCACACTGGTGAAGGGTCATTATTGCATATACTTCCCGGTAATAAATGAGAGTCCCGAGCCGGTGAAGGGTCATTATTGCATATACTTTCCGGTTGGCGATGAGAGTCCCGCACCGGTGAAGGGTCATTATTGCATATACTTCCCGGTAATCGATGAGAGTCCCGAGCCGATGAAGGGTCATTATTGCATATACTTTTCGGTAATCGATGAGAGTCCCGAGCCGGTGAAGGATCATTATTGCATATACTTCCCGGTTGGCGATGAGAGTCCCGCACCGGTGAAGGGTCATTATTGCATATACTTTCCGGTTGGCGATGAGAGTCCCGCACCGGTGAAGGGTCATTATTGCATATACTTCCCGGTAATCGATGAGAGTCCCGAGCCGGTGAAGGGTCATTATTGCATATACTTTTCGGTAATCGATGAGAGTCCCGAGCCGGTGAAGGATCATTATTGCATATACTTCCCGGTTGGCGATGAGAGTCCCGCACCGGTGAAGGGTCATTATTGCATATACTTCTCGGTAATCGATGAGAGTCCCGAGCCGTTGAAGGGTCATCATTTCATATGCTTCCCGGTAATCGATGAGAGTCCCGAGCCGATGAAGGGTCATCATTCATATACTTCTCGGTAATCGATCAGAGTCCCGAGCCGATGAAGGATCATTATTGCATATCTCTCCTGGTAGACAATGAGAGTCCCGCGCCGGAGATAGGTATCAGGCATATGTGACTGCATTGCATCGTACCGCATTCATCCCATCTCATTGCACCGCATACTGACTATTGTGTGTATTGTGTTGTGTTTTATGTACGCGGTATGTATACTATGTCGTGGACATATTTCAGTTTGCCTATATACTTCTGGCTCGTATTCTGGGTTGCGGGGATCGGGTTGCACGCCGTAACGTTATAAATATATGGATCGGGTTGCACGCCGCAACGGTATAAATATATGGATCGGGTTGCACGCCGCAACAGGATGAATATATGGATCGGGTTGCACGCCGTAACAGAATAAATATATGGATCGGGTTGCACGCCGCAACAGGATGAATATATGGATGGGGTTGCACGCCGCAACAGGATGTATTTCTGATTGTTGATGTGTTCGGAATACCTATATGTTTTGGCTATCTTACGTTCCTGGTTGTTGATGAGTTTGTCATTCCATACGTGTTTCTAGTTATTTGACGAGCTTTGGGAGTATAGGATTTTATGCTCGTACTCTGTCAAATTATTGTATAGTTTAAGATATCGTCCCACAGAGATTGGAACCACCTAGGCTACAAATTTATATTGTCTTTGTCACTATTTGAGAGAAATAGATTAGTGAGATAAGAATTGTTTAATAGTCCTAAAAATTTAAATAACAGTAGAGTAAATATTTTATAGATTTTTAAAGTAAATAAAAGATAATAAAGATAAAGGTTGGGATACTTTGAATCAGCAAAATAAAATTATTATAATAAAATCAAAATTTTATTATTTCTTCTCCGTTTAATGACATGGTCGCTTATTTCTAATACAGTCAAATCACATAAAAGTAACCAATTAATAACAGCTCTTTCGGTTAATGTAGTTAATCGATTGACAGTGAAACGGAGACCTTGTTCAAAGAATGATCATTTATTTCTAATACAACCACTTCACTTAACTACAATATATTAATAGCACCACTCGCGCTTATACTATTAATTTATTGATAGTCAGTGACAATAATTGATTAATAACACCTCTTTCGATTAGTGTAGTTAACCGATTAAAGTAATGATTTAAACAAAAAGTATCTTAGTTGAGTACACCAAGTGAGCAAAAATCTCTTTCGATTAGCTTTTACTAAATCAATAATCTTATTTGAGTCAACTCCTCCGTGAGAATTAGAATTGAAAGAAATAAGATAAAGATTATGGTTAATCTTGGTGTATAAAGATGATAAAGAGAATACCCCAACATAAGAATATAATAAAATCAATACTTCCATTACAAAAACTTTATCAAGCTTCAACTAATATTCCAACCAAAGAAAATTACTCCATTATGGAGAAAAGAAAATAATATTTCTACAAAGAAGAAACAACTTATAAAACTAAAATAAAGCTAATAGAGAGGTGTTTATTTTTTACACAGAAGATCAGATATCCTTCTCAATAAACGTTGGACTATTTATAGAGAACTTTTCCAGCAAAATGCGCCACCGATGCGAAGTCACTAATGCCATTGGTGGCATTTTCTTGTTATTTTTCCACTAATGCGAACCACCGATGCCATCGGTGCCCTTTTCTTCCTCTTTTCCACTAATGCGAACTCACTAATGCCACTGGTGGCATTTCTTCCTTCTTTTCCCACTGATGTGAGCCATCGATGGCATCGATGCCATTTTCTTCATCTTTCCCAGTAATGTGAAATCACTAATGTCGTTGATGGAATTTCTTCATTCTTTTCCCACTGATGTGAGCGACCGATGGCATCGATGCCATTTTTTCCTCTTTTCTTGCTTTTGCGTTTTTTCCTTTCTTGGAAGAATGTTTTGTGTATTTGCCATTTTGAAGATAATACCATATATTTTATTTAAAAATATTAATATATATAATAATTTATGTATTTAAAATACATAAAATATATAACTATTAAATACCCTCCACACTTAAATATTTGCTTGTCCTCGAGTAAACGACACAACATAAAGTTGCAGCTAAAAATATTAAGAAGAATTAAGAGAATTTTCGGCAAACAAGAATCAACTAAGACCAAACTTCAAGTTCAAATTATCTGTATCCGTACTCATCTTCGCCGATTGAGAATTAAAATCACAATATTTTTCAATCCCAATGTATCTCACCAAATGAAGAGACATGCCCATAAATCACACATTATATAATATAAAAGGATAAGGGTATAGATAGAAAAATTCTCTCACTCTCAACAAAGAAGTATCTCTAGCTATCGAAAATTACCATAAGCTTGCATATCATGTGGCTCTCCACTAATGTAGGAATTTTTGAGTTGAGATCATGTAGGGCTTTTCTGTTGATTGTAATGTAGGCTTAGGAACAGGTATGATATATATTAATATGAGTAACTCCAGTCCTTATAGACACCACAATACATTGACATTCAAGTATCACTTTGTCTTCTTTTTTCTAGAACAATCAACATTCTTTTTTTTTCATATATTTTTTTCTTTGTCAGACACCATATCTCTCTATCTTTTCCACTTATTTTCTTTTCATGATGTAGCTATCAAAATTTCTCTTTGTAGCGCCTTTTTTTTCTTTTTATTTTCATTCTTTTTTATTTTTTTTGAAATGACAACATTCTCAATAACGAATAAGCTCAACAATAACCATTTTGTCGTATTCTTTCACAACTACCCCCTCATAGTTTATTTTTGTATTAAAAAATATATCCCTGATATTTTTCTTTTTATAAGTGCCAAAAAGGAAATATGGTGAATAAATAGATGTGACAACAAAAATTAGGCTAAGCGTTAAAGTTTGGTAATCAAGAAAAATAAGGGATAATTCATTAGGCTCAACGGGGCTGACTAGGAATAAAAAATATTATGGTAGGTTAATTTTGGTCATGGCATAGCAAGGAAGGCCTACTTTCATCTGACAACTCAAAATTTACCTAGAATTTCGCCTCAAACCACATTCAAGGCAAGTTCTGGATTTCCAAATAAGAAAGAGAACTGATAATAACCTGACAACACAATACACTTGGGATTAGAAAAAAATATAATTTTAATCACCAATAAACAAAAATAAATTTGGAATGATATTCTTATAACTCAAGAATGGTACCCAATTAAATCTGTTTTTCCAAAATCTCATTCTATGAAAATCATGTTTTTAGCTGATTAATTTATTGAAAATCCTAAAAGATGTTCAGTTCAAAATATTACGACCATGGCAAAGAACTGAACAAAGAAATCCATGGAAGTATGGGAAAGAAGTTATGTTAAATTTTTTTTTTTTACAAAAGAAAAATACATTAAAAAATATTATATATACAAAGTGATATATAAATATTAAATCAATAAAAGGTATAAAAGAAAAGCACACCAAAATTTGAAAACACGCACATATTTACACACACAAAAATATATATTCATTTATCCCCACACTTAAATATTGTCAAGTCCTCATGACAAATAATTTAAACGAAAAATGAGGTAAAGGGGCTCCCCAAAATATTTTTTTTCTTTTTTCGCCTGGAGCTTGTGAACTTCACACCCAATTCTGAATCAATTTTTCTTTTTTGCTCCTTGGGATTATTCTCAGAGTTCACTTGGCCAAGAACATCACAAAATAACTTCTTGTTTTGCACGTCCCATTCTTTCTTGGCCTTGCCTCGAGCACACATGTAACCGTTCATGGTGATCCTTAACTCCATTTTGTATTTTTTCACAGGGATCGGTCCATGCAGTTTCCTGAAAATCCCCAACAAAGAAATCCACAGAGTCATAGTGATCAAAAGAAAATAAAAGATGCTGGTCCAAAGGATATTTAATTGTATATGTGTAATTGACCTCGCCATCCTTATTTTCTTTCAAATTAGCTATTTTTTGTGGATAAGAAAAATGGGGTATGCACTCATCACATGTTGAATTAAATTCAACCAAATCTTTATTTTCAACCATCTCCACTTGATCAGGTTTTTCATCGTGAGTGATAGATTCTTTCTCATAAGGATCATCTTTTTGAACTGGTACATCTTCACATGTTGTTTCAGTTAAGTGCTCACCACAATTAAAAGAGATTGCCATACTTACCAATTCACTTAATTGCATTGTTAGGCCAGTCATGATTTTATGATTCTGTGCATATTTCTCATCAGTATTTTTTATGAAATCATACACAGATTCTTTTCTCTTTTTGTGGTGGTTGATACGTGTCCCAATTTTCATGTGAATATTGGTTGCACTCCGGATTGTAACCATATTCATTAGAATCATTGTACCTGTGAGGACTAGAAACAATGTAAGATTCTTCATAAGATGACCCAAATAAATAAGAGTTACCTGCATCGCATTCATGAATGAAGTGATTTCCACCACAATATTCACAAGTAATAGACCTTTGGCTAACTTTATTAATTCGTTGTTCAAGGTCTTTGATTCTCCCAGAATTTGCATAGGTGAATGTGTTACTTGTCTGACATTCAAAGCTTTGGTGGTTGTCTCCACAGTAATCACAAGTAATATCTTTCTTACAATATTTTTCTACCAACTCAGCAAGAATTTCACTTGGATGATTGAAATTCATTTTCAGAACGTGTGACGAGAGTTCATGTTCAGATTTTTTATTTTTTTATTTTTTATTTTTTTGACAAGCTTTGTTTTCTAGCACTTTTCAGATAATAGGAAGCAAAATATTTGAAGAAAAGAAAAAAAATCTCAAAGTAGTAATAAGACAATTAGTCTGAAGTAAATGCTTACCAATCCCCGGCAACGGCGCCAAAAATTTGACGAGCTCTGGGCGTATATGATTTTATGCTCGTACTCTGTCAAATTATAGTATAGTTTAAGATATTGTCCCACAGAGATTGGAACCACCTAGGCTACAAATTTATATTGTCTTTGTCACTATTTGAGAGAAACAGATTGGTGAGATGAGAATTGTTTAATAGTCCTAAAAATTTAAATAACAGTAGAGTAAATATTTTATGGATTTTTAAAGTAAATAAAAGATAATAAAGATAAAGGTTGGCATACTTTGAATCAGCAAAATAAAACTATTATAATAAAATCAAAATTTTATTATTTCTTCTCCGTTGAATGACATGGTCGCTTATTTCTAATACAACCAAATCACATAAAAGTAACCAATTAATAACACCTCTTTCGGTTAATGTAGTTAATCGATTGACAGTGAAACGGAGACCTTGTTCAAAGAATGACCATTTATTTCTAATACAACCACTTCACTTAACTACAATATATTCATAGTACCACTCGCGCTTATACTATTAATTTATTGATAGTCAGTGACAATAATTGATTAATAACACCTCTTTCGATTAATGTAGTTAACCGATTAAAGTAATGATTTAAACAAAAAGTATCTTAGTTGAGTACACCAAGTGAGCAAAAATCTCTTTCGATTAGCTTTTACTAAATCAATAATCTTATTTGAGTCAACTCCTCCGTGAGAATTAGAATTGAAAGAAATAAGATAAAGATTATGGTTAATCTTGGTGTATAAAGATGATAAAGAGAAAACCCCAACATAAGAATATAATAAAATCAATACTTCCATTATAAAAACTTTATCAAGCTTCAACTAATATCCCAACCAAAGAAAATTACTCCATTATGGAGAAAAGATAATAATATTTCTACAAAGAAGAAACAACTTATAAAACTAAAATAAAGCTAATAGAGAGGTGTTTATTTTTTACACAGAAGATCGGATATCCTTCTCAACAAACGTTGGACTATTTATAGAGAAATTTTCCAGCAAAAAGCTCCATCGATGCGAAGTCACTAATGCCATTGGTGGCATTTTCTTATTATTATCCCACTAATGCGAACCACCGATGCCATCGGTGCCCTTTTCTTCCTCTTTCCCACTAATGCGAACTCACTAATGCCACTGGTGGCATTTCTTCCTTCTTTTCCCACTGATGTGAGCCATCGATGGCATCGATGCCATTTTCTTCATCTTTCCCAGTAATATGAAATCACTAATGCCGTTGATGGCATTTCTTCATTCTTTTCCCACTGATGTGAGACACCGATGGTATCGATGCCATTTTTTCCTCTTTTCTTGCTTTTGCGTTTTTTCCTTTCCTGGAAGAATGTTTTGTGTATTTGCATATTTTGAAGATAATACCATATATTTTATTTAAAAATATTAATATATATAATAATTTATGTATTTAAAAATATATAAAATATATAACTATCATTATTATCTGGCTCTGCCTTTTTATAATTTAAAAAAGAGGAATCTGGTTCATCTGTTCCTTCTCCCTGGCTAGCTATCCTATTCTTTAGGTGGCTACTGCCCCACTTATTGAGTCCTTTTGACTCACCCTTGTTTGTTGTTTGTTTTTGTCTATCTATTTCGTTTCGGCAGGTTCGCTCCGGGATTGAGTTTTCTACATGGTAAAGGAGCGAAGACGACTTCAGCTGTCAGGGTGAGCCAGCTTTTATTCCGGATGGCCACCAGTTTATTGGTTATTATTTCAGTTGCATTTTATTCCCTTCAAGAGGTATCTGTCTTCTTTTGTACTCTTAGATGTCTAGTCTGGATAACCCTAAACCTAGTATGTTGGGTAGTCAGCTGTAACTTTCTTTCGTATAGCTTATAAGTGTCAGTATGTATGTGTGTCTTTTTTGTCCTGTCTTTATTTATGAATTGTTATATTTATTTTCCTAATTTAATCGGTAAGGGTTCGCCCGACGGGTCTAGGGGAGGATGTCGGGTGCCCACACGGCCTAACCGGATTTCGGATCGTGTCAGTTGGTATCGGAGCCCAGTTTAGAGTCTATCCAGACTGAGACAGTGTCTAGTAGAGTCTCGCTGACGGGTACGTAGACGTCCGTACTTATGTACGAGAGGCTATGATGGCATTTAGGAAGTTTCACTTCCTTCTTTTCTTATCGTGCGTCGGTCTAGGATGCAAATGTATTTTTGTTAATTTCTTCCTTGTAATTGTAAACCCTCATGCAACAAATCAGCAAATGGTATGAGTTCAAGATGAAGCAATCTAGCCTGGGGCTAGCACTGCTCAAGCCCCGAGAGTTGTCGTGCTGACGATCCAGTCGCGCAAGCCCCAGCTGTACGAGCTAGGGATGGGCTTGCCTTGTGGTTTCCTTGGCTCTCTACGTCTTTTACGAGAATCTTGGCGACGCAGATACCGCAAGAACCAATTATTCGTTAGACAGCTTATCAGGTTGCCACAGATGGAGGCGTTCGGTCTCAGGGAGCTCCTGTTCCAGGTCTTAATTGCCGCAGTGAACTATGTTCCGAAGGCAGCATGTGTTGTGCCTCTAGTTATTCTGGCTAGTTAGCTAGCCCGGGTAATAGCTCGGTCCGAGTGTTCGAAGAGGCTGCATTATTCTATCCAATTGAACCTTCTGATGTTTAAAATAAAATGATGTCAGCATATTATTCAGGCTCTTGATCATATCAAGCGGTATGGTGTTGATTATTCTTCTTTCCGGTTTCAGGGGTCCATTCTTGAATTGGTGGGTCGCTCTCTTATTAGTTAACTTGGTTCGATTTTTCTTCTAGATTCGTGGAAAAGTTCCTTTCGAGTAGCGAGCGAGATGAAAAGTGTTGCCAGTTTGAGTGGATTGGACAGGGTAGCCTGTCGGATAGACTGTTGATGTTTCAGAATATAAGATTGAATTCTATAAAATGGCTGAATATGCATTTGAACTAGTCCATGAGCCTTTCGAGAGATTCAAAGATTTATTGATGGCCTTTCTTTTTCCTTGAGATCCCAGATGGCTCGAGAGATTGAGGTCGGGATTTCATTTGATATTGTTGTTGATATTGCCCGAAGGTACGAGGCATACCATAAGTTAGAGCGGGAAGAGTTGGAGCGGGAGAGTAAGAAATTCCGTGGCCCTGGTAGGCAGCTATGATACCTCATTTGGAGGTAATAGTTCTGATTATTTTGGGAGGTCACCTTCCAGGTTATCTAAGCTTGTGTCACGTGATTCTTAGAGAGCGCCAGTAGCTCGTCAGGATCAGATTAAGTCTTTTCTTTATAGCTATCAACAATCTTTCTAGCTTCCGTTTGCAGCGAAAAGGTGTTATCATTGTCGTGAGTCTGGTTATTTTTTGAGGAGTTTTCCCTTACTCCGACAAGTAGGCAATCGTCCTTTTTCCTGTCATCAGGCACCTGCACAGTCGCAGGGAATTTCATTTAGATCTCAATCAGCAAAAGAAACGCCACCATCCAGTAGAGGTCGAGAGCATGGTGACAGTAGTTCTTCAGAAGGGTTATTATCAGGGTAATGGCTCAGCTCAGCTGCAGAGGCAGTTCATAGAACTGCCAGTCTGGCAGGATGCTGAGATATCTGATGTAGTAGACCCATGTATTTCTTCTTCCATTAAATGTGAGTAAGATTTGATTCTTCCGGTCAATCTGGAAATGGTTCGTCACATTATGTTTCCATGGTTTTCTTGGATATTGTTTCTATTAAGAATCGGTTGCAGTAGAGAGACGAGCTTCTGGTATGATTTATTCCATGCATTTGTGAGACCTTATTAATTTATCTGGTCTAAATATGAGAGATTTGACAGTGAGTGTCGCTATTGTTTGCTTGGCATCCTGTTGTGCCACCTTCTTTTATAATGTCAAGTCAGTCTACCTCTCTTTGGAACTCAGTGTTGGTAGGATGATGGGATTCTTCTTTATCACCATCAGGAAGTGTCATTGTTTCTTCCGGTGTAAAGTGATCAGTAAGTAATACTCGATTTATGTGTCTCCTCTCGGTTCGAGACGCCAGTACAGTCATGTTATCCCATGAGCTTATCTGGGTTATAAAAGGGTTTTCTGGTAAATTGTCAGAGTTTCCTTCTTATTGGAAGATTAAATTGATATGGACCCCAAAACATCCAGGTAATAATATTAACTCATTATCTTAGTTTATTACGTGTGTTTAAATGTATTTTGATGGTAAAACTTGGAATGTTAGACATCGTTAAATAAGTTCAATTAATAGTTTAAAGGGTCAAATGGACCCCGATAATGGAATTGCTTATATATTCGCACTCAGTGAATTATGGACAACTTATAAATGTAATTTATTTAGGGTTTGGTTATGTCACCTTAAACCCTGTACATAGGCTTGGCCTGCGTATTGCGTATGCGAATAGGGTATCAGATTCCTACCTGGATTGCCCTGAAACCTTTAGCCTAATTTGATATATTTTTCTGCTTATTGAATAGTGTGGGATCGTTTAGCAATGAAACAAAGGATAAAGCGGTTGTTGATTAGCAATGCTAACTTTTGGTAGAGGTAAGTGTTTATATCTATTTCTTTGGAGGCCCTTGGCCTTGTGGATATTCTACCACGTATTCCTTGCGTGTGTAGCTGCCGATAGGTGTACTCATTACACCTTAGCTGTGAATTTACATTGTATATTGTATGTTATGCCCCGTTGTTGGTATTGCATTGAGCATATGTGCATTGCACTCTAGTTTTGAGCATTGCATATACTTCCCGGTTGGCGATGAGAGTCCCGCACCGGTGAAGGGTCATTATTACATATACTTCCCGGTTGGCGATGAGAGTCCCGCACCGGTGAAGGGTCATTATTGCATATACTTCTCGGTAATCGATGAGAGTCCCGAGCCGGTGAAGGGTCATTATTGCATATACTTTCCGGTTGGCATTGAGAGTCCCGCACCGGTGAAGGGTCATTATTGCATATACTTCCCTGTAATCGATGAGAGTCCCGAGCCGGTGAAGGGTCATTATTGCATATACTTTTCGGCAATCGATGAGAGTCCCGAGCCGGTTAAGGATAATTATTGCATATACTTCCCGGTTGGCGATGAGAGTCCCGCACCGGTGAAGGGTTATTATTGCATATATTTCCCGGTAATCGATGAGAGTCCCGAGCCGGTGAAGGGTCATCATTTCATATGCTTCCTGGTAATCGATGAGAGTCCTGAGCCGGTGAAGGGTTATCATTTCATATACTTCCTGGTAATCGATGAGAGTCCCGAGCCGGTGAAGGATCATTATTGCATATCTCTCCTGGTAGACGATGAGAGTCCCGCGCCGGAGATAGGTATCGGGCATATGTGACTGCATTGCATCGTACCGCATTCATCCCATCTCATTGCACCGCATACTGACTATTGTATGTATTGTGTTGTGTTTTATGTATGCGGTATGTATACTATGTCGTGGACATATTTCAGTTTGCCTATATATTTCTGGCTCGTATTCTGGGTTGCGGGGATCGAGTTGCACGCCGTAACGGTATAAATATATGGATCGGGTTGCAAGCCGTAACGGTATAAATATATGGATCGGGTTGTACGCCGCAACAGGATGAATATATGGATCGGGTTGCACGCTGCAACGGTATAAATATATGGATCGGGTTGCACGCCGCAACAGAATGAATATATGGATCGGGTTGGACGCCGCAACAGGATGTATTTTTTATTGTTGATGTGTTCGGAATACCTATATGTTTTGACTATCTTACTGTAACGACCCTCAAATAGTCGTTACGGGATCCGGGACCTCGATTTGCGTGTCGACAGTCCCAAAAGCTCCGTTAGGTCATTTATGACCCGTCTGTGAAATCTGAGTCGAAACGGAGTCCGTTTGATAGGTTTTCGAGAAAAGGATCCGTTTATGAAATTCCGGAAAGGAATTTGGGGTTTCGATAGGTCGTTTTGAGTAAACGAACCCCGATGGAAAATCCGAGCGCACCGTTAGGTCCGTCTCATCATTTATGATATGTAGCAACCTTCAAAATTGAAAACGGACCTCGTTTGATAGGACTTTTGATAAAGTCCCCGTTTCGGAAGTTTAAAAGAGTTAAAAGAGGTTTCCGAGCTCGATTTGAGCAAATGAGCTCCGATGAGAGATCCGAAAGTTCCGTTAGGTTCGTATAGTCATTTGTGACTTGTAGCAACTTTCGGAATTGGATTCCGAGGTCGTTTGGTTAAATTTCGCTATTTTGGCGAAAGTCGAAAATTGAACCTTTGCCGTGGGACCCACTTTTTGAGTTCTGGAGGTCCGAATTGAGTTCCGTCTTGACGAGCATGTCACCCAAGTATTTTATGGCTTGTGTGCAAAATTTGGGATCATTCCGAGCTTCGTAGGGTCCCGTTTTGCCCCTAAAACAGTAGAAAATCTGGTGCGACTTTTCTGTTCTGTTTTGGCGCAAACAGCCGGATAAAAGCTGATTTTCCGGCCAATCCGTAAGGAATTAGGAAAAACTCAAAACATGAAAGTAGTAGCCCTTTGAGTTTTCGTTCTAATGGCACCGGTTTCAGGTCATTTGGACATTCCTATCAAAAGTTATGATTTTTTCAAAAGAAGCTGTCACATAGGCCAAAAAAAAAAAAAAAACAGCTATAAAAAGGCCATTTCGGGCCATTTTGGTTCATAACTTATAAAAATCATTTGGTGAGCTCTTGAGGCGATTTTTGGGTATTTCTTGAAGACCCAATCATACTTACACTTAAGGTAAGCCCTTTCAATCAATCTTTATGTTGATTAACACAAGAATCAAAGGGTTGATTCTTGGAAATGGGTTAGAACCCTAGATTCTTAAAAATTGGGGAAAGACATCGAGCAAGGCTCGCATGTGGAATGTAAGTGTACTTTTGGACTCACGGGAGCGTGGGGAGTCCGGAAAAGTACATTTTGTAAATTTAGGGCTCGGCCCTACCCGGGGGCATTTTGGTAAATTTTACCCTAGGATGCCTATAGGCTTAAATAGCTATAATTGAGCACTCATATGTGCTATATCTTGTCTTAATAGACCTAGTGGAGAGTCCTTCGCGGACAAGGCGAGCGGGAAAGGAGATTCTTCCCGGCATTTGAGCCCGAATTTCGAGGTAAGTGAGACTTGACCTCTATTGTGCTTGTGGACTCTTCCTTCATGCTAGTATGCTTCATGTACGCATATATATACCTAACAATGGTTAGGATTAATGATGTGAATTACTTGCTATTATTGTTTGTTATAAATAGCGAGATTGTGACTCGACCGAGGTATGTGCCGGTCTAAACGCTACGTCGAGGTAGCTTAAATTTATATCGTAGTAACGCTTGCTACGCCATGCTTAGATAGCAAGAATTTGGGACATGGCCGAGGATGTTGCCGGCATGTCATGATAAATGTCTTGCCGAGGATTTTACCGGCTTTTGTATGATATTGGTACTTGATTTGTTCACGTGTCGGGTTGGGTAGTGCTGTCTATACGTAACCTTGGGTTGGACGACATGGGAGTAGGGACTGTACCCCCAAACTGTGGTCGGGTTAACCTTCGCCTTACGTTCAGCTAGCATTATCAACCTGGGTTACGGTGACTGTGAAATATTATCGTTATTAATATTTCTGTTATTGTTATTAATGTCGTGGATATTAATACTGTTAGAGGGACACTTGACAGGGGGTGTGGTGTCGCCTATACTATGAGATGTGTCACACTTGACAGGGGGTGTGGTGTGGACACTTGATCTTTGAGATGTGACACACTTGACAGGGGGTGTGGTGTGGTCACTTGATTTATTGAGATACGACGCACTTGACAGGGGGTGTGGTGCGATCGTAGACAGATTTGAGATGAGCCAACGACTACGGGTCGTTGGTCTACTTATTCATGATTGTGATAGTGACTTCGGGTCACGGTATATGGTTGATACTTAGTAGTGGTGTTGCTAGTCCATCGTAGGTCTAGGTTAGTCGGCACGGGAGTAGAGATTGGACCTCCAAACCGCCGCTGAGTTGACCTATGCCTTACGTTGGATGGGCATAATCCTTGAGACTTCTGGTTATTACTTGTGTGTATGGAATGTGTTACATCTATTTGTGATTTCACTACTTTATTGTATGATTACTATAGTATGTTGTTGCTTATGATGCATGTAGCGACTTGTCCCGCAAGGGTACCTTAGCGGGCCTGTCGGTGATCTTACTGGGCTTCGACTCATAACTTACTCTGCTACGTGCGCAGGTCCTTCATCCAGTCAGCAGCCCGGACGTTAGCGGTTCCCGAGGCTTCTGAGACTTTTGATTGAGGTGAGCCGACCACACAGACCGTGGTGGCATACCGCCGGAGTCACTTAGAGATAGGACTCAGATTTCTTTGATGTATATTCATACTTTATTGAGTCACTCTTAGAATGCTCCAATTCTTTTGTGGATATATTCTTTTGGACTTCACCCTTTTATATTTATATATCCATTTATGATCTTTTCACATTATTGTTCTTTTCCGCATCTTGTTTCATTGGTTCGCCTAGGCAAATGTTGTTTAGGTGCCATCACGAGCCCTTGGAAATCGGGTCGTGACAGTTTGGTGTCAGAACCCTAGGTTCTAATTCGAGTCCTAGGAGTCTTGGAGCAGTGTCTGAGTAGAGTCTTGCTTATGGGTATGTTGTCGACCATACTTATGAGCGAGAGGCTACAAGGGCATGTTAGGAAATATTTTCCCTTCGTTTCATCTCTATTCGTGCTGAGTAGCTTATATAGGTGCTGACCCTTTTTCGTGTATTGTATCAGATGGCGAGGACGCGAGCATCCTCAGCCAGGAGGGCTGCATCTTCTACACCCGCGTCTGCGGGAGAGCCATCAGCACCTACGCAGCCGCCAGCTGCTAAGAAGACTCGGGCAGGTCGCCCGTCAGCCACTAGGCAGGACACAACTATCCCTGCGGTGTCCGCAGCGACTCTGTCAGTATCTATTCCCCCTGTGCCTGCTGTTGTGCCAGGCACCGTTGTGATCTCTTCAGAGGAGTATATGAGACTGATGGCCTTGTCTAGCCATCAGGTCCCTGTCAGAGATGATGTTGCAGCTCCTGTTTCGGCTCCTCAGCCGACCACACCTGTTATGAGCACGCCTACTTCTGAGGCTGCTCCTGATCATATTGCCCAGCCTTCTGCTTCTGCTCCTCAGGCAGGTCCTGTTATTTCTACTCCTCCTATGGGCACTGAGGAGGTTGCCAAGAGGATAGAGTCATTCATGAAGCTTCAGCCTCCAGAGTTCGACGGTACCTCAGCTACATGTACTGCCCAGAGGTACATTCAGAAGTGTGAGAAGATTTTGACAGTTCTTGGTACTAGAGACACCTTAGGGGTGCAGTGTGCTTCTTTCAGATTATCGGGAGATGCGGAGACATGGTGGGTCTCCATGATGCGGCAGAGGTCTAGTGACCTCCCTCCTTTGTCTTGGGCTGAGTTCGTGTCTATGTTCATGAGCAGGTTCGTGCCCCAGAGTCAGCACGATGCTCAGAGGCGCGAGTTTGAGGGGTTGAGGCAGGGAAACCTGTCTGTTTCAGAGTATGACACCAGGTTCTTGTGGTTGTCTCAGTTTGCGCCGGCTATGGTGGCTCAGGAGAGGGACAAGGTCCTCCGGTTTGTTGAGGGTCTTCATCCCCGCTTGCAGGTAGCTGTTGCCCCTGATATGGGCAACAAGTCATATTTTGAGATAGTTGATGTGGCGCGGCGGATGGAGGATATCTTCGCCAGGGCTGACGCGGAGAGGGCGGCCAAGAGATCGCGTCAGTCTGATGGGTATAGTGGATCCGCTCAGAGGGGTCAGGGTCATCAGGGCCGTTCTCAGTCTAGGCCCCAGGCTGCTGCTTTGCCTGCCCAGGATTTTTCTTCAGAGACCCCGAGGCCTCAGTCATCCCAGAGGCGGGGTGGCTCTTCGCAGTCTGGTCCTCCGCAGTGCGGGAGGTGCCATCAGAGGCATCATGGGAGGTATTCGTCTGGAGGTGGTCATGGCAGAGGTGGTAGAGGCGGTAGATGAGGTAGAGGTGATGGATGTTTTGAGTGTGGGTCTCCAGAGCACTATGTCAGGAGTTGCCCTTATGTTTCATCAGGTCGCCAGGGATCCGCAGCTATGGTACCATCTGGTCCTCAGGCCGCCAGGCCCGTTTCTCAGATTCCTCCTAGACAGCAGTCTCAGAGAGCTCCGGGTTCAGGAGGCTCGGCGCAGGTCTATGCTATGACTCGTCAGGATGCTGAGGCATCCAATGATGTCATCACAGGTATTATTTCTGTCTGTGGCCGCGATGCTTATGCTCTTATTGATCCGGGGTCTACCTATTCGTATGTGTCGCCGGGATTTGCCCCTTGCTTGGGCAGGGATCTGGTCTTCTTAGATGATCCCTTTTATGGTTGCCACCCCTGTCGGGTCTTCTATATGTGTAGATAAGGGTTATCGGCAGTGTATGATCTCCATCTGTGGTGTAGAGTCCTTAGTGGACCTGATGCTGCTCGATATGTCTGATTTCGATGTCATTATGGGCATGGATTGGCTGGCTTCCTGTCATGCGACTTTGGATTGCCATGCCAAGTCCGTGACGATCGGGGCAGAGGGTGAGTCTCGGGTTGTATGGAGAGGTTCCAGGCCTTCTCCGAAGAGTATGATCATTTCTTTCTTGGAGGCGCAGAGGATGATATCTAGTGGGTGCGAGGGATATATTGCTTCAGTTCGGGATGTCCGGGCAGAGGAGTTATCCCTTGATAGAGTTCCGGTTGTTTGTGAGTATCCGGATGTGTTTCCTGATGATTTGCCGGGTTTGCCGCCTATGCGGGAGATAGAGTTTTGCATTGATCTATTGCCAGGCACTCAGCGTAAATCTATTCCCCTGTATCGTATGGCTCCTGTTGAGTTGAGGGAGCTGAAGGAGCAGATTCAGGATTTGCTCGATAAGGGCTTCATTAGGCCCAGTGTGTCTCTATGGGGTGCCCCGGTATTATTTGTGAAGAAGAAGGATGGCTCTATGCGGATGTGTATTGATTACCGACAGCTGAATAAGGTTACTATCAAGAATAGGTATCCTTTGCCGCGTATTGATGATTTGTTTGATCAGCTTCAGGGTGCTACCTTCTTCTCGAAGATTGATTTGAGGTCGGGGTATCATCAGTTGAGGATTCGGTCCGAGGACGTTTCCAAGACTGCTTTTCGTACCCGATATGGCCACTATGAGTTTCTGGTGATGTCTTTCGGGCTTACGAATGCCCCAGCTGCTTTCATGGATCTGATGAACCGAGTGTTCAAGGCCTACCTTGACTCCTTCGTCATTGTGTTTATCGATGATATCTTGGTTTATTCGAGGAGCAGGGAGGAGCATGAGCAGCATTTGAGAGTTGTTCTTCGGACTCTGAGGGATCAGCAGTTGTATGCCAAATTCTCCAAGTGTGAATTTTGGCTCAGTTCTGTATCTTTCCTAGGTCACGTGGTGACCAAGGATGGGGTGTGTGTTGATCCGAAGAAGATAGAGGCCGTTCAGAGTTGGCCTAGGCCTACTTCTCCTACAGAGATTCGGAGTTTCTTAGGCTTGGCAGGTTATTATCGGCGGTTCGTCGAGGGGTTTTCTTCTATTTCAGCACCTCTGACAAAGTTGACCCAGAAGAATGTTCCTTTCCTGTGGTCCGATGCCTGTGAGTCTAGCTTTCAGAAGCTTAAGACTCTGTTGACTTCAGTGCCAGTGTTGGCCTTGCCTAGTGGATCCGGGGGATTCACCGTATATTGTGATGCTTCGGGTGTTGGCCTGGGTAGCGTTCTGATGCAGGAGGGTAAGGTGATAGCTTATGCCTCGAGACAGCTGAAGGTCCATGAGAAGAATTATCCTGTCCATGATTTGGAGCTGTTAGCTGTCGTGTTTGCACTGAAGTTGTGGAGGCACTATCTTTATGGCGAGCCATGTGAGATATTCACCGATCATAAGAGTCTCCAGTACTTGTTCACTCAGAAGGACTTGAACGGGAGACAGCGCCGCTGGTTAGATCTGCTGAAGGATTATGATCTTTCTATCCAGTATCATCCCGGAAAGGCTAATGTTGTAGCCGATGCCTTGAGTAGGAAGTCCATGGGTAGCCTCGCCTATCTTGATGCTGATATGAGGCCGTTGGCCCGTGAGTTGCAGGCTTTGTCCATTAGTGGGGTTCGGTTTGATGATTCTGTTCCAGGCCGGGTGCTTGCATATGTGGGGTCTCAGTCGTCTTTAGCTTCCCAGATTCGGGAAAGGCAGTTCGAGGATCCTTATCTGAGAGATCTCCGGGACAGGGTCCTGAGTGGGGGAGTGTCCTCGTTCGTGATTGGTGATGATGGTGCTTTGCGGCTTAACGGCCGGGTATGTGTTCCAGCCATTGTGGAGCTGAGGCAGATGATTTTGGCAGAGGCTCACAGTTTGAGATATTCCATTCATCCGGGTACTGCGAAGATGTATCATGATCTTCGAGAGCTGTATTGGTGGAAAGGGATGAAGAGGGATGTTGCTGATTATGTATCTCGGTGTTTGAATTGCCAGCAGGTGAAGTATGAGCACCGGAGGCCAGCCGGGGTGACCCAGTCTATGCCCATTCCCGAGTGGAAGTGGGAGCAGATCACTATGGATTTCGTAGTTGGTTTGCCGCTGACCGTGGGTAAGCATGATTCGGTGTGGGTAGTAGTTGATCGACTGACGAAGTCGGCTCACTTCATTCCAGTGAGGACTACTTATGCCTCGGAGCGTCTGGCTCGTATCTTCATTGAGCAGATTGTGAGATTGCATGGTGCTCCTGTTTCTATCATTTCTGACCGAGGTGCTCAGTTCACAGCTCAGTTTTGGAGATCTTTTCAGAGAGAGCTGGGTACTCGGGTCGATCTCAGCACTGCATTTCACCCGCAGACTGATGGCCAGTCTGAGCGGACCATTCAGATCCTCGAGGATATGTTGAGGGCGTGTGCTATTGATTTTGGAGGCCATTGGGATAGCCATTTGCCGCTAGCAGAGTTTGCGTATAATAATAGCTATCAGGCTTCTATCTAGATGGCTCCGTTTGAGGCATTGTATGGTCGGAGATGTCGCTCGCCTATCGGTTGGTTCGAGTCTGGTGAGGTCCAGGTGTTGGGGCCCGATTTGGTGCAGCAGACCTTAGATAAGGTCCGGGTTATTCAGGATCGACTCCGCACGGCTCAGAGCCGGCAGATATCGTATGCAGATCGGAGGCGGAGAGATCTTGAGTTCATGGTTGGGGACCGGGTATTCCTCAGAGTGTCGCCCATGAAGGGTGTTATGAGATTTGGGAAGAAAGGCAAGCTCAGTCCTAGGTTCATTGGGCCTTTTGAGATATTGGAGCGCGTTGGCGCCGTCGCTTATAGACTGGCTTTGCCTCCCTCTCTGTCTGTTCATCCGGTGTTCCATGTGTCCATGCTCCGGAAGTATGTTCACGATCTGTCTCATGTGATCGATATGGCTTCCGTGGAGGTAGATGGCGACTTAGCTTATTCGGAGGAGCCTATTGCTATTGTGGCTAGAGAGGTCCGTAAGATGAGATCGAAGGTGATCCCGCTTGTGAGAGTTCAGTGGGGGCATCACTCCATTGCCGAGGCCACTTGGGAGCTTGAGTCCGAGATGCGTGAGAGGCATCCGCGCTTGTTCGATGATTCAGGTATGAAATCCTTGTATTTTCTAAGCCTGAATTTGCATTTTTAAGTTTTATTGATTTCGGGTGGTACCGAGGGGTCCTCGAAATCCGTGCCAGCTCCGTGGCTAGTGTGTGGATCCTACCTTAGACTTAGGCTCGTCCGAGGACGGCCGAGAGTCTAAGTGGGGGAGAATGTAACGACCCTCAAATAGTCGTTACGGGATTCAGGACCTCGATTTGCGTGTCGACAGTCCCAAAAGCTCCGTTAGGTCATTTATGACCCGTCTGTGAAATCTGAGTCGAAACGGAGTCCGTTTGATAGGTTTTCGAGAAAAGGATCCGTTTATGAAATTCCGGAAAGGAATTTGGGGTTTCGATAGGTCGTTTTGAGTAAACGAACCCCGATGGAAAATCCGAGCGCACCGTTAGGTCCGTCTCGTCATTTATGATATGTAGCAACCTTCAAAATTGAAAACGGACCTCGTTTGATAGGACTTTTGATAAAGTCCCCGTTTCGGAAGTTTAAAAGAGTTAAAAGAGGTTTCCGAGCTCGATTTGAGCAAATGAGCTCCGATGAGAGATCCGAAAGTTCCGTTAGGTTCGTATAGTCATTTGTGACTTGTAGCAACTTTCGGAATTGGATTCCAAGGTCGTTTGGTTAAATTTCGCTATTTTGGCGAAAGTCGAAAATTGAACCTTTGCCGTAGGACCCACTTTTTGAGTTCTGGAGGTCCGAATTGAGTTCCGTCTTGACGAGCATGTCACCCATGTATTTTATGGCTTGTGTGCAAAATTTGGGATCATTCCGAGCTTCGTAGGGTCCCGTTTTGCCCCTAAAACAGTAGAAAATCTGGTGCGACTTTTCTGTTCTGTTTTGGCGCAAAAAGCCGGATAAAAGCTGATTTTCCGGCCAATCCGTAAGGAATTAGGAAAAACTCAAAACATGAAAGTAGTAGCCCTTTGAGTTTTCGTTCTAATGGCACCAGTTTCAGGTCATTTGGACATTCCTATCAAAAGTTATGATTTTTTTAAAAGAAGCTGTCACAGAGGCAAAAAAAAAAAAAAACTGCTATAAAAAGGCCATTTCGGGCCATTTCGGTTCATAACTTATAAAAATCATTTGGTGAGCTCTTGAGGTGATTTTTGGGTATTTCTTGAAGACCCAATCATACTTACACTTAAGGTAAGCCCTTTCAATCAATCTTTATGTTGATTAACACAAGAATCAAAGGGTTGATTCTTGGAAATGGGTTAGAACCCTAGATTCTTAGGAATTGGGGAAAGACATCGAGCAAGGCTCGCATGTGGAATCTAAGTGTACTTTTGGACTCACGGGAGCGTGGGGAGTCCGGAAAAGTACATTTTGTAAATTTAGGGCTCGGCCCTACCCGAGGGCATTTTGGTAAATTTTACCCTAGGATGCCTATAGGCTTAAATAGCTATAATTGAGCACTCATATGTGCTATATCTTGTCTTAATAGACCTAGTGGAGAGTCCTTCGCGGACAAGGCGAGCGGGAAAGGAGATTCTTCCCGGCATTTGAGCCCGAATTTCGAGGTAAGTGAGACTTGACCTCTATTGTGCTTGTGGACTCTTCCTTCATGCTAGTATGCTTCATGTACGCATATATATACCTAATAATGGTTAGGATTAATGATGTGAATTACTTGCTATTATTGTTTGTTATAAATAGCGAGATTGTGACTCGACCGAGGTATGTGCCGGTCTAAACGCTACGTCGAGGTAGCTTAAATTTATATCGTAGTAACGCTTGCTACGCCATGCTTAGATAGCAAGAACTTGGGACATGACCGAGGATGTTGCCGGCATGTCATGATAAATGTCTTGCCGAGGATTTTACCGGCTTTTGTATGATATTGGTACTTGATTTGTTCACGTGCCGGGTTGGGTAGTGTTGTCTATACGTAACCTTGGGTTGGACGACATGGGAGTAGGGATTGTACCCCCAAACTGTGGTCGGGTTAACCTTCGCCTTACGTTCAGCTAGCATAACCAACCTGGGTTACGGTGACTGTGAAATATTATCGTTATTAATATTTCTGTTATTATTTCTGTTATTGTTATTAATGTCGTGGATATTAATACTGTTAGAGGGACACTTGACAGGGGGTGTGGTGTCGCCTATACTATGAGATGTGTCACACTTGACAGGGGGTGTGGTGTGGACACTTGATCTTTGAGATGTGACACACTTGATAGGGGGTGTGGTGTGGTCACTTGATTTTTGTCGAGATACGACGCACTTGACAGGGGGTGTGGTGCGATCGTAGACAGATTTGAGATGAGCCAACGACTACGGGTCGTTGGTCTACTTATTCATGATTGTGATAGTGACTTCGGGTCACGGTATATGGTTGATACTTAGTAGTGGTGTTGCTAGTCCATCGTAGGTCTAGGTTAGTCGGCACGGGAATAGAGATTGGACCTCCAAACCGCCGCTGAGTTGACCTATGCCTTACGTTGGATGGGCATAATCCTTGAGACTTCTGGTTATTACTTGTGTGTATGGAATGTGTTACATCTATTTGTGATTTCACTACTTTATTGTATGATTACTATAGTATGTTGTTGCTTATGATGCATGTAGCGACTTGTCCCGCAAGGGTACCTTAGCGGGCCTGTCAGTGATCTTACTGGGCTTCGGCTCATAACTTACTCTGCTACGTGCGCAGGTCGTTCATCCAGTCAGTAGCCCGGACGTTAGCGGTTCCCGAGGCTTCTGAGACTTTTGATTGAGGTGAGCCGACCACACAGACCGTGGTGGCATACCGCCAGAGTCACTTAGAGATATGACTCAGATTTCTTTGATGTATATTCATACTTTATTGAGTCACTCTTAGAATGCTCCAATTCTTTTGTGGATATATTCTTTTGGACTTCACCCTTTTATATTTATATATCCATTTATGATCTTTTCACATTATTGTTCTTTTCCGCATCTTGTTTCATTGGTTCGCCTAGGCAAATGTTGTTTAGGTGCCATCACGAGCCCTTGGAAATTGGGTGGTGACACTTACGTTCCTGGTTGTTGATGAGTTTGTCATTCCATACGTGTTTCTAGTTATTATCTGGCTCTGCCTTTTTATAATTTAAATAAGATGAATGTAGTTTATCTGTTTCTTCTCCCTGGCTAGCTATCCTATTCTTTGAGATGGCTAGTCTGCCCCACTTACTGAGTCCTTTTGACTCACCCTTGTTTGTTGTTTGTTTTTGTCTATCTTTTTCGTTTCGGCAGGTTCGCTCCGGGATTAAGTTTGCCACATTGTAAAGGAGCGAAGACGACTTCAGCTGTCAGGGTGAGCCAGCTTTTATTTCGGATGGCCACCAGTTTATTGGTTATTATTTCAGTTGTATTTTTCTCCCTTTAAGTGGTATCTGTTTTCTTTTGTACTCTTAGATGTCTAGTCTGGATAACCCTAAACCTAGTATGTTTGGTAGTTAGCTGTAACTTTCTTTCGTGCAGCTTATAGGTATCAGTATGTCTGTGTGTCTTTATTTTGTCCTGTCTTTATTTATGAATTGTTGTATTTATTTTCCTAATTAAATTGGTAAGGGTTCGCCCGACGGGTCTATGGGAGGATGTCGGGTGCCCGGAAGGCCTAACCGAATTCCGGGTCGTGTCACCTTTTCATTTGTTTCCAAGGATCATAAACTTGACAAAGAAAGGTCACAGTTTTTGGGTTCCCTCTTAGATTTCATTTTTCCCTCTGCGTGAATATTGCACAGGCCATTGCGATGGCATAATTGAATTATCGTGATCTGTTTTGCGTCATTTTAGATGTGTACGAGAATTATAAGTTATTCTCAAATAAACGTCAAAATTTCGGGTTCATCTATATATATATATTTTGTTTGTGTTACGAAAAAAATTATATAAAGGTATATTTAATGTGTATTTGGTTTTCTGAAATTATTTTCTTATTAAGTATGTGTACTTGTATGAATTTTAACTCTAATACTTTATGTTATTATTATTGTTGACTAATTCTATATTAGTTATAGAATTTCTATATAGTTGATCTTGAATTTAAGTTATTTATGACGAGTATTCCTTTGACAACTGACTATGTTAGATTTATGGAATATAAGAATTTAGTTGATGATTGGGAACATAGTGAACTTTTGATTCCAAATCTAATGAGAAATAAATATAAACATAGTTAAATTACATTAAGGATTAGTATGTATATGAAATTTAGGCCCTAAGAAAGTACATAGTTGCCTCAATAAGTTTATACTAGTCTTATATCAATATGTGAACTGATATGATAATAATGTCATGAGTTTAGCAAAATTGTTAACGGTGACAATAAAATTCAGTATGTCCTAACAAAAAGCAAGAGGCTCTTGAGACTCTAGATATGTCTATGATGTCTCGTAAAAGTGGCATTACTTTCCATTGTAGTTGGTACACTATGACATCTGTGATCCAAATAATGAAATTATTTTAAGTCAGTTACTTATATTCCATATATGTTATGGATAGATAAAAATTCAATTATTTTCTACTATTAGGTTTTTGTGTTATTTTTTTTCATAAACCTTTTTTTCCTCACATGGGAAACTAGTTTCAAGGGGAAGGGTATGTATTTTTCTATGATACTCCATGAACTCTAAGGTTTATATGTTGTAAACAAGACAACAGTGACTAAGTAACTAAAATTGGATCAGGATGTGACATTCTTACTCTTAAGGTTTATATGTTGTGAACAAGATAACAGTGACTATGTAACTAAAATTGGATCAGGATGTGACATTCTTAGCGAATGTTTTAGGGTGAGATATGCCAAGACTTGTGTCTGTATAAAACTGTTGAACAGGTTGCTTCCGCTATTAATGCTAAATGGATTCGAGTGAGAGTCATATTTGGTGATAATGAATATGTTCTAATTAACACCGGTACATTGTCCAAAAGAAAATCCATTTAATATTGATGGTCTCAGTGGGAGTAACTATCAATTGATAAATCAATTTTATCAATCGCAATGAAACGACCTCGGTCAGTCGTTTTGGAAGTTAGGACTCCGATTGGCATGCCGATAATTTTAAAATATTCGTAAGGTCTATTAGGACCTGTCTGTAAAATTTGAGTTAAATCAGACCTCTTTTGGTACGTATCGAAGAAGATTTCAATTGGTACCTCTCAGGTCTATAACTCCGATTTAAAATCCGAAAGTGCCGTTAGGTTTGTATGATTATTTTTTACTTTTATAATTTTTCGAAAGTGAATTTCGAGGTTGTTCGGCTAGTTTCCACTAAAATGCCGAAAGTTATATAATTTAACTTTTTTTCATTTAAATTCGCATCATGAATTTTGGGAACCCGATTTGAGATCCGCCTTAGCGAGTATGCTACAAATATTTTGTACAACTTGTATGCAAAAATTGGAACAATTTCAAATATCGTAGGGCACCGTTTTAATTTTCGCCGCGAAAAGAAAAGTAAAAGAAATAAAATGAAAAGGAAAAGACAAAAGAAAGATAGAAAGGTCAGTGGCGGTGAGCTGACTAAGGGATTATATCCCTTCGCTATATGTCCTAGCCGTATTAAAAACAAAATAAGAACCGAAACGAGAACGGGAGAAGCAACGCGAAAAAATGCCAGAAAATGAGAAAAGAGCCGGAGAAAGATAGAATTTTTACCCTGAAACATTCAGATAATGATCTGAATATATTATTTGAGTTTATTACGTGTGTTTGAATATATTTTAACGGTAAAAATGGGGATATTAGATACCGTTTTAATAAATTCAACTAATGGTTTAAAGGGTCAATTGGACCCCGATAATGGAATAGATTATATATTCGTACTCAATGAGTTATGGGCGACATATAAATATAATTTATTTAGGGTTTGGTTATGTGACCATAAACCCTGTACATAGGCCTGGCCTGCGTGTTGCGTATGCGAATAGGGTATCAGGTTGCTAACCAGATTACCTTAAGATGTGGGGAATGAAGTCTTTAGCCTTATTTGATATAGTTTTCTGCTTATTGAATACAGCAGGATCGTTTGGCAGTGAATCCAAAGGATAAAGCGGTTGTTGAGTAACTATGCTAACTTTGTAATAAGGTAAGTGTTTGTATCCATTTCTTTGGAGGCCCTTGGCCTTGTGGATATTCTATTACGTGTTCCTTACGTATGTAGCTGCCGATAGGCGTACTTATTACGCCTTAGCTTTGAATTTACATTATATATTATATGTTAATCCTTATTGTTGGTATTGCATCGAGCATATGAGTATTGTACTCTGGTTTTGAGTATTGCATATACTTCCCGGTAATCGATGAGAGTCCCGAGCCGGTGAAGGGTCATTATTGCATGTACTTCCCGGTAATCGATGAGAGTCCCGAGCCGGTGAAGGGTCATTATTACATATACTTCCCGGTAATCGATGAGAGTCCCGAGCCGGTGAAGGGTCATCATTGCATATACTTCCCGGTTGGCGATGAGAGTCCCGCACCGGTGAAGGATCATTATTGCATATACTTCCCGATAATCGATGAGAGTTCCGAGCCGGTGAAGGGTCATTATTGCATATACTTCCCGGTTGGCGATGAGAGTCCCGCACCGGTGAAGGGTCATTATTGCATATACTTCCCGGTAATCGATGAGAGACCCGAGCCGGTGAAGGGTCATTATTGCATATACTTCCCGGTTGGCGATGAGAGTCCTGCACCGGTGAAGGATCATTATTGCATATACTTCCCGATAATCGATGAGAGTCCTGAGCCGGTGAAGGGTCATTATTGCATACACTTCCCGGTAATCGATATGAGTCCCGAGCTGGTGAAGGTATCAGGCACATGCGACTGCATTGCATCATACCGCATTCATCCCAATCTCATTGCACTGCATACTAACTAGTGTGTGACTATTGTGCTGTGTTTTAGTATGTGGCATGTATACCATGTTGTGCACATATTTCAGTTTGCCTATACGTTTCTGGCTATTTAGTGTCCTTAATTGGTTTATATGCTTTAGTTATATGGATCGGGTTGCACGCCGCAACAGTATAAATATATGGATCGAGTTGCACGTCGCGACAGTATGAATATATGGATCGGATTGTACGCTGCAACAATACGAATATATGGATCGAGTTGCAGCCGTGACAGTATGAATATATGAATCGGGTTGCACGCCGCGACAGTATGAGCATGTGGAACGGGTTGCACGCCGTGACAGTATTATCTTCGGGATACTTAAAAACCTATACGTTCTGTCTATCTTATGTCCCTGGTTGTTTATGAGTTTATGATCCCATACGTGTTTCCAATTATTATTTGACTCTGTCTTTTTATAATTTAAATAAGAGGAATTTAGTTTATTTTTTTTTTCTCCCTGGCTAGCTATCCTATTCTTTGAGGTGGCTAGTCTGCTCCACTTAAATCACGTTGGATCATATCATCAAAATATCAATGGATTGTAAATTCTTCAAGTGATGAGCTTTTCTGACATCCCACATAGCGAGGAATGGGCTCTGATACCACTGGTATTGGTTAATCAAAGATGAAAATAAAAATGGAAATTAAGCTGATAAGAAGGAAATAATCAATATCTTACTTTTTTAAACAGACTAATAAGAAAATGATGTAAGATAAATTGGAATGGAGGGAGTAATTTATTGGACAAATTCCTCAAAAAGAAAGCTTATACTTAATTCTTACCCCCAAACTTATAAATAAAAGAACTTCGTAACTGTCATATGATTGTATTCTTCCTTCAGCATAAAGTACTACTCACAAGTGCACTTATATCATCATCCTTTCAAATTTTTTAGCAACATCAATGGATCATAAATTCTGCAAATATGAGTAAGGGCTAGGGGTAAGCAAAATTGAACTGGTACATATAGTTAAATCGAGACTGATATCATTAAACATAACGATGTGGCATATTAGATATCAGTTTGATAATGATATTGACTTTTGCTACCGATAACATATCCGTACTGTAATAATATTTATATTTGTCTACCTATACCATACCGATACATCAATAAAGTAAATTTTTACTAAAGGAAAAATTATATATATTCTAGTTTACCTTTTATTAAGTTTAGTGTTTGTTAGTTTTGTTCATGGTGCTACTGCTTCATGTTATAAATTGATGTTTAGTTGCTTAGAACGGGTGGACTTCTTTCTGACTACATGTTATCCACTTGATTTTATTGATAACAGGTAGATTGTTAGACTTTATTCATGTTGCTGCTGTCGGAATTTATTCAAACAATGTAGACTTTTCATCGCCTTTCAAGAAGCTGCATAATGGATACTCCTTTGAACATTGATGCCCTGAGACTTATGAATACTTCTTTGAACATGTGGCGACAATAGTTATTGACATTATTTTGTCATCCCTATTTCCTAACTAAACTCGGCAAAGCAGTGAAGGCAATGTTGGATATTCATGTTAGTACTATCTAGTTATTGTCTATTCAATAATAATTATTTGATAATACCTATAATCAAATAGTTAACTAACGAATTGTTAAGGACGACACCGATAAATCGATAGTTTATAAGTACGGTATCGATTTTGCATATTTACATACCGAAATTGATATACTGATACCAATAACCTTGATATCGAACTGAACGAAATCAAACACCCTTAGTAGGGGCGGCTCCATAAAATAGAAGACATAAAACCAAGACTTAACTCTGTGGGCAAAAATAAGCTACCTACTATTATGGGGATACAAGTCCAGCTGGCAAGATTAAACTTATCCTACAAGTTACTAGGCGCAAAGAATACACGTCTGTTCTACGAGTTACGACCGTTCAGGTGGTACAGGCGTAGGACAAAGGGCATACATCCTACCGCCTTAGGGTTACAGTCTCCTAGTTAGAGTTTCGTATATGCCACCGCCTTGAGTTATAGGATCATAGCCTTATTAGTCTTTGTATTTTACCTTAATTAGGACAGGGTATCTACTACTATAGATACCCCTCCTTATATTATATTGTACATCATGGCGATTCATCACAGAATCCAGATATTCTCAAGGAATAAGACTACCTTACTTTTCTTGCTTACTATTTCTCTCTTTTATTTATTTATTTATTTATTTATTTACTTTTTCATTGTATTTACTGTATTGCTTGTGACCTCATTCTTAATTAATTGTTTAACCTAGGCGACCGATTTTATGCATAAACAGTTTGGCGCCCACTGTGGCCCATGCAATTGTAGGTTTCCTAGTTAACCTTCTCAAAACTATGTCAGAATAACAGCAGCAAAACTTGAACAATGTGGTCGAGGGGATATGCAAGAATTTAGGAATGATGTTTGCTGAATTTAGGCGATGCGGGCATAGGAAAAAAGGCATACATCCTGCCGCCTTAGGGTTACAGTCTCCTAGTTAGAGTTCCGTATATGCCACCGCCTTGAGTTATAGGCCCATAGCCTTATTAGTCTTTGTATTTTATCTTAATTAGGACAGGGTATCCACTACTATAAATACTACTCCTTAAATTATATTGTGGCGATTCACCACAGAATCCAGATATTCTAAAGGAATAAGACTACTTTAATTTTCTTACTTACTATTTCTCTCTTTTATTTATTTATTTATTTATTTATTTACTTTTTCATTGTATTTACGGTATTGCTTGTGCCCTTATTCTTAATTAATTGTTTAACCTAGGCGATCGATTTTATGCATAAACAGTTTGGCGCCCACCGTGGCCCATGTAATAGTAGGTACTCTACGAAGGAAAAGGCGCAATCATGTCTGATGATAGTAGCAACACTCGGAAGAACACTAGAGACGCAGTGATGAAACCATGAAGGATCCTAGTGATCCCAACGTGCAGCCTAAGGATCCCAGTGATCAACCGAAAGGCCCTACCCAGGAGCCAACTCAGGTTTCCAGTAATAGAGAAGACGATTGATCACTGGAAGGTAATCCTGAGTTCAGAAGCTTCCTAGTTAACCTTCTCAAAACTATGCCAGAACAACAACAATGAAACTTGAACAATGCGGTCGAGGGGATATGAAAGAATTTAGGAATGATGTTTGCTGGATTGCCTTAGAGTCCCTGCGAGGACCAATGCCCACGAACCATTAACCAACATTCGTCCTTAACCGCAGGCGAAACATAAAGGCCACCCCTTAAGGATCATTAACAATCAACAACAAAGACCTTAAGTGAGCGCTACTGTCTTTTGCTACCGATAACATATCGGTACTGTAATAGTGTTTATATATGTCTACCGATACCATACCGATATACCGATAAAGTAAATTTTTACAAAAGGAAAAATTGTATATATTTTAGTTTGCCTTTTATTAAGTTTAGTGTTTGTTGGTTCTGCTCCTGGTGCTACTGCTTCATGTTATAAATTAATGTTTAGTTGCTTAGAACGGGTGGACTTCTTGCTTACTACATGTTATCCACTTTATTTTATTGATAACAGGTGGATTGTTAGACTTTATTCATGTTGCTTCTGTAGGAATTTATTCAAACGATGTAGACTTTCATCACTTTTTTAGAAGCTGCATAATGGATACTCCTTTGAACATTGATGCCCTTAGACTTATGAATACTTCTTTGAACATGTGGCGAAAATAGTTATTGACGTTATTTTGTCCTCCCTATTTCCTAACTAAGCTCAGCAAAGAAGTGAAGGAAATGTTGGATATTCATGTTAGTACTATATAGTTATTGTCTATTCAATAATAATTATTTGATAATACCTAGAATCAAATCGTTAATTAACGAACTGTTAAGGACGACACCGATAAATCAATAGCTTATAAGTACGGTATCGATTTTGCATATTTACTTAGCGAAATTGATAAACCGACACCATTAACCTTGATATCGAACTGAACTGAATCGAACACCATTAGTAGGGGCGGCTCCATAAAATCAGAGGCATAAAACCAAGACTTAATTGTGTTGGCAAAAATAAGCCACCTACTATTATGGGGATACAAGTCCAGCTGGCGAGATTAAACTTATCCTATAAGTCACTGGGCGCAAAGGATACACGTCTATTCTACGAGTTACGACCGTTCAGGTGGTACGGTCGTAGGATAAAGGGCATATGTCCTGCCGCCTTAGGGTTACAGTCTCCTAGTTAGAGTTTCGTATATGCCACCGCCTTGAGTTATAGGCCCATAGCCTTATTAGTCTTTGTATTTTACCTTAATTAGGACAGGGTATCCACTACTATAAATATCCCTTCTTATATTATATTGTACATCATGGCGATTCACTACAAAATCCAGATATTCTCAAGGAATAAGACAATTTTACTTTTCTTGCTTCCTATTTCTCTCTTTTATTTATTTATTTACTTTTTCATTGTATTTACTGTATTGCTTGTGACCTCATTCTTAATTAATTGTTTAACCTAGGCGACCAATTTTATGCATAAATAGTTTGGCGCCTACCGTGGTCCATGCAATTGTAGGTATTCTATGAAGGAAAAGGCGCAATCATGTCTGATGATAGTAGCAACATTCCGAAGAACACTAGAGACGCAGTGATGAAACCATGAAGGATCCCAGTGATCCCAACGTGCAGCCTAAGGATCCCATTGATCAACCTAAGGCCCTGCCCAAGAGCCAACTCATGTTTCCAGTAATAGAGAAGACGATTGATCACTGGAAGCTAATCCTGAGTTCAGAAGCTTCCTAGTTAATCTTCTCAAAACTATGTCAGAATAACAGCAGCGAAACTCGAACAATGTGGTCGAAGGGATATGCCAGAATTTAGGAATGATGTTTGTTGGATTACCTCAGAGGCCAGCATCCCCGTAAGGACCAGTGCCCATGAACCATTCACCTGCATCCGTCCCTAACCGCAGGCTAAACATGGAGGCCACCCCTTAAGGATCATTAACAATCAACAACTAAGAATTTAAGTGAGTGTTGTTCATTTAGGACCTCATAAAGGAGATGAAGGAAATCCATGACCGAATCGGTAATGTGCCGATGCCCCAACCCAGGTTACCACGGTAGATGAGCATAAATTTTACAAGCACGCTCACAAGGCAAGTGATGCACCGGTCCTCATACAAAAGCACTTCCGTCTACCGGATAGCTTGAAGTATGATGAAATAATCGACCAGGATGAGCATATTGCTGCGTATTACATGACAGTAAGAGCAATGAGATCATCGAAGAAGAGATTCAATATGCTCTAGTGAAGAGGTTTGGCTCAAATTTTTACCAAAGGCGCCCTTGTTTGGTACACCCAACTACCAATGGGCTCCATCTTGTCATTTACTTAGATGCAGGACCTATTCAAGAAAGCGCATTCAGGTGCCCGCAAGCGGGAGAAGCGCATGGAAGACGTCTTCGAGATTCGTTAGCGGGAACGCATGGAGCTTCCTCTAGATCCCGATAGTATTGTCGTGGTAGCCTTTGGCAAAAATTTAAACTCGGAGGGGTCATTAGCCACGAGGGATTTGCAGCAGAGTTTGACTACCTTGACAGGTTTCAGTGGGAACGCATGGAGCTTCCTCCAGATCCCGATAGTATTGTCGTGGTAGCCTTTGGCAAAAATTTAAACTTGGAGGGGTCATTAGCCACGAGGGAATTGCAGCAGAGTTTGACTCAACACCCTGTAACAACGTGAAACGCCCTGCATCAGAGGCATACCGAGAAGTTTCACTTGGAGCTAGGAGAATCATCCAACCACAAGGAAGTTCGCCCTAGTGTTAAAGACGCCATCCGCTAAGGACAAGAACGAGATACATGGAGGAACCTCGGGCCAGAGACAAAGGGAAGCGAAGCAAGAGAGATTACAAAGATGATTTCCCAAAGCGAGAAGTAGCGGGAAGTCCTCAGCGCCACCTTCAATAGACCCAGCCGCGGTCTTTGGAGTCCCCACTGTTAGGAACTATACCTTTCCTCCCCCATTTTATGAACATTAGCATGTCAGTATTCTGAAAATGGGGAGAATAGAAAGCTAGAAGATGTCTGAAGGTGAATGCGATCTGGGCATGGTTAGCCAGATGATCCAATACGGCCACCAGACGCCAAGCAGAAAGGCTAATTTGCCCTAAAAAAATGTTGTACCAGCGATATATGTCCTCAACAATCGCATGAACACGCTTATTGAGATGAAGAGTGAAAGGATATGTATGGACCATCGAATAACTGGCCCGATGATAAGAACTTCTTTCCTCAATTCCATGGACAATGATATCATCAAATTCTTGCCACTTGCATTCGTACCTGGCGCACATCAGATCATTCCTTACAACTGCAGAAGGGTAATATTCTATGGAGAGATTGCTATTTTCGCCTTCTTGCTTAGAAGTCTGGACCTGCATGTGGCCATCGCATTCAAAACTAATGGTGGAAGGGAGATACTCTTGGGCTCTGAAATTGTCACGAAGGAAATTTGGTCCTTGTGCCATGATAGAAATAAAGGGGTGTTTGTTTGATGAGGGAAGTTATGGGAATTCTTTGATGACTGATGAGTAAATCTCTATGTTTACAACGTATATATACACGTCTACGGGGATTTCTTGAATGAGAAGTTGAATGATCACGGTCACATGGGATCATAATTACGATTACTACAGTTAACATGATGTGAATCCATATAATTACGGGATATGAATAGAGCAGCAGCAGCAGCATTGGAAAGATATGCGGAAAATCCCTCCAATCGCAGAGGGACACGTCATCGTATTAAAGGCATTTGCCTTTAATGCAACGCATGTGAAGAGGCAGGGGATGAGTATCGGAACAGCCACACCTTTATGTCTCCTATCACGATTCTTTCACTTCCTGACTGCTCGCGTCAGCACTCAGCAAGTAAAAATATGCCACCTACTATTACAGGGATACGAGTACAACTGGCGAGATTAGACTTATCCTACAAGTCACCGGGCGCAAAGGATACACACATGCTCTATGAGTTACAACCGTTCAGGCGGTACGGGTCACAGTCTCCTAGTTAGGATTTTGTATATGCTACCGCCTTGAGTCATAGGCCCATAGCCTTATTAGTCTTTGTATTTTACCTTAATTAGGACATGGTATCTACTACTATAAATACCCCTCCTTACATTGTATTGCACATCATGGCGATTCACCACAGACTCCGGCTATTCTCAAGGAATAAGACTACTTTACTTTTCTTGCTTATTATTTTTCTCTTTTATTTATTTACTTTTCCATCGTATTTACTATATTGCTTGTGATCTCATTCTTTATTAATTGTTTAACCTAGACGACCGATTTTAGGCATAAACATTAACTTTTCTATGCAAAACTACAAATAGTCATCTTAAAGAATTAAATCATTTAATATTTTCTTAAGAGATAAATAGATACAGTTGATTTAGACAACATAGTTAAAATTGTAATACCATGACATTAAAAAATGTTAAATCTTATTTCCAAGCTTATAATCTTTCTTTCCCTAAAAAACTTTTAAAATTTTATAGTAGCAACTTGTCGAATATTTTAGGACTCCTTATTAAGCTATTCAAATCTTCATACTGTCAATACGATTTTGACAACTAGAATCAATACAGTGTATTGAAACAAATAGCTAATATTTTGTTAACCTGAAATAACCTTTACCAATATTAGAATATCACACTTGAAATTTTAACTTGTGATATAAAGCAATTTTTAAAACTCCTTTTACAACTACACTAGCATTTTACTTTGTATCGAGGTAGTTCAATAATGTGAATATATCTGAAAATATTCAATGTTCCGCCACAAGTGCACTACTGCTCATTTGGCTTTTCTCTCAATCCTAATTTATATAATTTTTTAAATGCGGTTGAAGATTGTTCTGATGTTTGTCTTTCCAGGCTGATATATGCTAGTTTTTGCTAATTTGGATTTGTTTATTTTCTTTTTGATTTAAGAGGCAAAAATGAAAATTCAAGAGCTTGGAATAGCTAATGATACCCTCCACTGTCGATTATTTTCATGGAGTAACCCAGAAGTTCAGAACATGGTTCCTCATGACCCACCAGAGATCCTGCCTTTAAGTTTCTTTTCTTTTTCAAGTAAATCTTATCTTTTAGTTACATATTAGCTAACAGTAAAAGTTTCCAACTTCCCTGATCAACTTTTCTTTAACATACCTTGGGGTGGGAGCTGAAAGAATAAAAAGGGATTCATCCCACAACAAGGTGGGTTCCCTTTAGACGATCCCAACCAAAAGTATGTCCAGACGGATAGTTTTGACGATAGTGACTACATAAGAACTGGAGGAATCGAGGGAAAAGAATGAGGCCGAGTTAATCAATCCCTAAAGTAACTATTATGCCATTTGTTGGTTAATCAGTCCAGATATTGCAAAGAAAGCAACCAGCAAAGCAAATACAACAAGAACAATGGTAAATTTTGAGAGAGGGGGAGAGTTTATAGTCCCTAAAGTAATTGTTGGTTTTCTTCTTATCAATACGTTACAAAATCCACAAATACATAGTACATTAGAAACATTTCAAATTTCCAAGAAAATCTTTTGAGTTCTTGTCTGCAATTATCGTTCGTATACATTATACAGTATAATTTTTGAGGGAGCTTATAACTGTCTCGTCGTTTTGAGATATATATCCTAGTTTGCACTAGTTTTTTTTTTTTTTGGGGGGGGGGGGGGGTCATGAAAGGAACTACTTATATTAAAACTTAAGAAAGATTACAGGGAGCATTTGGCACACATTACACGATATTACAAACAGAACTACTACTAGTACTACTGTCAACTAAGTCCCCATTAGTAATGGGATATTGTGGAACTAAGTTTTCAACATTACAAAATGAAGACGGATGAAAAGGAGGCATAGAGGCCTCATTGTTACAAACTGCGACATAGCGAGTAGTGGGAGAGCCCCGACGATCAAGATCGTATCGTATGGACAAAAGGTGGTGAATGAACAAAAATTTGGGGTGGACTCTCTACTGGCATGGACATACCAAACTTTGCTAATTGATATAACCTGTAAGTGTGCAGTAGTGCTGGACTAGTCAGCTGGTGCAGCAGGAACCTGCAACCAAGAAGGAGAGATGAATCAGCAGGAACCTGCAATCAAGAGCATCAACATTAATTTCCAAAGGCAGCAGATTATGCTGGACTGCAAGTTGTAAACCCTGAAGGAAAGCTGCTAATTCAATAGTTGTGGGAGTAGAAAGCCATGTTGGACCTGCAAAGCCTAACACCCAATTTCCGAACGAGTCATTAAAAATACCACCAATACCTGCTTTATAAATCATAGCGCAAAGGGAACAATCGACATTGAGTTTATAAGTCCCTTCTTTAGAAGGGTGCCATTTATTTTGCATAGTGATCTTAACACGAAGTGTTTTGTGCTTATAAACAAGGTGGTAAAATTCCACAACATGTTGAATTGTATGAGAGACATTAACAAGAGAAAAAGTACGATCAAACATATTCGATTGTGAGTAAGCTATATATTCCACAAAATAAAAAGGATTATAATACGACTAGGGAGAAGATGATGTGTAAGGGTGTTATCTTATTTTATTAATAAAGAGAGCCGCTGTAACGGACATTGAGCAATAACGGATGATGCAACCAATGAATCATATATGCCAAAATGATCCCAACATCGTCGTGCATTGGGGCAGAAAACAAAAATATGGTGAAGAATTTCCTTCTCAAATGAGAAATAAGAACAACGAGGAGTCGACGTGATTCGAATATGGTGAAGATCAGAGGAGGTAAGTAAATGACCATGGCTAATCAACCAAAGAAAAGTTTTTAACTTAGGTAACTAGAGTTTCCATAACCATGAGTAATCTTTGTCCAGGGCAGGAGTAATCAAAGAGGATAAAGCATCATCATTAAGTAAGGCTTGATAACAAGACCTAACAGTGAATTGGCCTTGTGAAGTTAAGCCCCATATAAATTGATCTGCATCTTGAGTATAGCGAGGCAAATATATATTACGAATTTTAGTTGTAAGGATATATGGTAGGACAAAAGGTAGAGAATCCAGATCCCAGTTGTGACAGTGGACAACGGAAGAAAGAGAGTAAGTATGGTGGTCTTGGGGTAGGGGACTTTAGATATGAGTACAGAAAGATTGATTGGGACCAGCCCAACAATCATCCCATAGCTTAACATGTGTACCGATAGTTACCTTCTACACTATACCCTTTTGACAAGCAGTCCAACCATGACATAGGTGTTTCCACAATCTACAAAGATTGGTTGGGGGAGGCTGTGATGGAGGCATATATTTGGAGAGTAATATTTGAGCCCAGTGAGCTTGAGGATTATGGAATAAACGCCAAGTTGTACCAGCTAGAAGAGCCTTATTTTTAAGAGGAAGTTTTTGTATACCAGGGCCACCAGAGGACTTAGAAGTGGTAATGGCGACCCAACTAATAAGATGAAGTTTTCTGGTTTAATAGAACTTGAACCCCATAGGAAACTACGTTGATATTGTTCCATGAGATTAATTACTGTAGTAGGAATAGTGACAAACTACATGACATGATTGACGATGGAATTAAGAGTAGATTTGATTAAAGTAACTCGCCCTGCCATAGTTAAAAAGATTGTTTTCCATCCCGGTAGTCTAGATTTAAAGTTGCCTAAAATAAATTAAAAATCCGTTTTGGAAAGTCGAGAACTTGTTAAACGAAATTTTAAGTATTTGCCAGATTGAGTGCCTTCTGGGATATTAAAAGATTGTAATACAAAAAACTTTTATCAGCAACACTGTTGTTAGAAAAGAAAACTTTGAATTTTGTAAAATTAATTTTCTGTCCCGAACAAGCAGAGAAATGGTTAAGGCAATCAATAATCGCATAACAACTTTTAAGAGTCACTTTAGAAGCTAAAATAATGTCGTCTGCAAAGACCATATGTGAAATGGGAGGAGCTGCCCTATGCAATGAGATGGTTGTCCAAAGATGATGTTTAGTAGCCATCAGAATATTACGTGAGAGCATTTTCATGCAAAAGATGAAAATATAAGGAGATAAAGGATCGCCTTAGCGAATGCCTCTTGTAGGGATCGGAAAAAATAGTCGGTGGGACTTCCATTTAGTAAAATGCTAATTTTAAAATTCGATATGCAGAACATAATTAGTATAATGATTTGAGTAGGGAAGTTAAAGTAATGAAGGGTTTGACGAATAAAAGCTCATTCCACACGGTCAAATGCCTTTTCAAGGTCTAATTTTAGTAGCATATTTGCACGTTTGGCTTTTGATTTTTTTTTAAAAAATATGTTAGAATTTCTTAGATGATAATAGCGTTATCAGTAGTGCGACGAGGCAATAGAAAGGCAGATTGAGAGGGATGCATGAGGTTGTTAATTAAAGATTTGAGACGTCGGGCAAGAATTTTTGTAATTAACTTATAAATAGTATTACAAAGTCCTATAGGACGAAAATTAGTAATATGTGTTGGATGAGTAATTTTAGGAATAAGACATAAATAAGTTGCATTAATGTATGCAGGAATGGTATGAGTGGTGAAAAAATGTTGACAAAAATCAATAATAGAATGTTTTACATAACCCTGGTGAAAACATGTTGACAAAAATCAATAACAGAATATTTTACATAAGGCGAATATTTCTGATAGAAGTAAGGGTGTAGGCCATTTGAACCCGAGGGTTTAAGAGGTTGGAAGGAGTGAAGAGCTGTAGTAATTTCCTTTGTGGTAAGAGTGCCAAGTAGGACATGCTGATCATCAACAGTAAGGTAATTATATGATGGAGATGGTGGATGCCTATAGAACACAAATGGTCAGGGGAGCATAAGGTTTGATAATAAGTAGAAATATGAATTTTAATATCCTGCTTATCCAAAATTCAGTTGCCTACCATATTTTTTAAAGCAAGAATACGATTTTTATGACTTCTATGAAGAGTAGATAAGTGAAAAACTTTTGTATTAGCGTCCCCATCTTGAAGCTAGGTTATACGCGATTATAACTTACAAAAATCTTCTTCTAATGTTAGGATATTATTATATTGGGAGATGAGATCAACCTCTGAAATCTTGGAGGAAAGAACTAGTGTTTGCATTAGTCTTAATGTGGTTCAACGTATATAGATATTAGGTAGGGAAAAGACTTTAGACTTTAGTTGAAGGGTATAATTGTATTTTGATTTTATATAGGGTAATTTTAGTATTTCAATGGAAGTTTTGATTTTTAATATATTATGATTGATTAATGAGATTATAATGCAATGCTACGACAAAATAACATTCTAGAATCAGATGTCACTAAGGGTGACTAACGGCCCGGTCCGATCCGGGACCGGCATAGGCAACTGGTGACTGGTTCCGGTCCGATCCGGGCAAAAAAAATTCAAAGCCGTTAAAAAACCGGTCCGGTCTCATCCGGTTAAAAATATTGGAGCCGGATCGGGACCGGCACCGGCGACCGTTAAGCCGGTCGGTCTGGTCCGGACCAGTCCGGTTTAACGATTTTTTTAATTTTTTTTTAGTTTTTTTTCTCTAGGCAAATAAATTTGAAAATTGAAAAACTTAATAATTTATTAATGAAGTAAACACCATTTGTAATAATTATGTAAATTATATCTTTTAATGAAACAAAATAATTATGTAAATTATATTTTTAAATTTATTAATGTAAAGTAAATAAATAAACACTAAACAAATGTTGATTGGAAAAGAAATACATGCAATTTATTGAAAATTCGGGAAATACATAATTAAAATGACAAAATCAAACTAGAAATTGAAAATTACAAAGATACTAAATAAACTAAAAATTCGAAAATACATAATTGAAATGACATAGAAAATTTCTTAACCATTTCTTCAATTATTACGCAGATATATGCCCCCCACCCGACGACTCCATTCGGAATTATGTTGTTTTTCTAAGTGTTGTATAAGTTTATGGGTTCCACCCACTAAGCCCCACTCTCTTCCACAAATTCTACATTTAGCTTTGTGATCTTCTCTATTATACTCCATAAATTCTCAAATTTTAGAGCGATATCTTCGTTCAGGACGTTGTGAAGCAGCGGGAACAGCGGGAGCAGCGGGAACAGCGGGAGCAGCGGGATTAGTAGGAGCTTGATTTCCAGCCATTATATTTTATAATTGTTTGGACTTTGGAAGAATTTTAGAAAATAGCCTTTGAGAGTAATTTGAGAGATAAGTTGATAGAAAATGATGAATTGTGTGATATAATGATGAAATAATAGGGTATATATAGATAAAAATAGGTTGGGGGTATGGGGGGCGTTTAGGGGTAGGCAAATATAGCTATTTTTGGCCGTTGGCCAACGTCTATATTTGAAAGAGAGCCGTTGGCCCATTCAAACTGCCAGCCCGGCCCGATCCGGTCCGGCAGTCGCCCAAATGTATTTTTCTTATTTTTTTGGTTTTTCCTTTGTGTTTTATTTAAAGTGATGGATAATTTGAAAAATATTACAAAAAAATATTATCAAGTTTTTACTTGTACATATGTTTGAAATGTTTAGTTTATTTCAATGTTTAAAGTTTAAACTTTGAATTAAAAAGTTTCTTGTCTATTTATTTCATTTCGACAGGTTCACTCCATGATTGAGTTCGCCACATTGTTTAGGAGCGAAGACGACTTCAGCTGTCAGGGTGAGCCAACTTTTATTTCGGATGGCCGTCTATGCATCAATAAATAAGTGTATCTTGTTAACATACACTTATCTGTAATACGCATTATTTGCTACCTCATTAAAAATATTACTAGGATAACCCATTGGGACAAAACTTTGGTTAAGGAAAAAAGAGTACAACACATAGTTTACTCCCCTGATGAAAACATCACTTAATATCTTGGAGACGAAGCATTCCAATCTTGTACACAAGCTTCTCGAATGTTGATGTTGGTAATGACTTTGTGAACAGATCAGCTAAGTTCTCACTTGAACGAATTTGCTGAACTTTTATTTCACCATTCTTTTGAAGATCATTAGTGAAATAATTTTGGTGAAATATGTTTCGTTCTGTCTCCTTTAATGTACCCTTCTTTCAATTGTTCTATGCATGCAGTATTATCTTCATACAATATTGTCAGAATCTCATTTTTCAAAAATCCACACATTTTTTGTATGTGTTGAGTAATTAACCTCAGCCAAACACATTCTCGACTTGCTTCATGAATAGCTATTATTTATGCATGATTTGAGAAAGTAGCAACTAGAGTCTGTTTTATTGAACGCCATGATATAGTTATACCCCTACATGTAAATAAATAGCCTGTTTGAGATCGACCTTTATATGAATCAGACAAATATCCTGCATATGCATAACCAATTAGTGGCAAGGTGGATTTATTTGAATAAAACAAAACCCTTATCGATTGTTCCTCGGAGGTATCTAAATAAATGCTTGATACCATTCCAATATCTTTGTGTCGGGAAAGAACTATATCTTTCTAATAAGTTTACAGAAAAGGCAATATTTGGTCGAGTATTATTAGCAACATACATTGGTAGACCAAAGTTTCTTCACTCTGCTCTGATCCAATCCCTGAATAAAACTCCTGTCTCCATTGCCTCGTCCTTCAACGAATATCTGTGATCTCCAATTGGAAATCTTCCTTGGCTAAAAGCACTTTCTGGTGCAACTGATGAAGCTTGAATTGTTAATATATCCAGGGCCATTTTTGAAAGAATTGGAAATTGCGATTCTTGATTCTTCCAATAATCCAACAAATGATGAGTTCCAAAGTTGTTAAGTTTCTTTGGATATTGAATTAAATACACTTGGAACTCGCTGTATTCCTCCCGTACTCGTCCTTTTCTGAAAGCACATTTTCATCAAGTCCCTCAAAAGTGCTCATCCCCGCTTGTGTGCTGCCCATTTGAGAAGAACTTTGCCCGGTGGGTTGTATTGGTTCCGTTGGTGTAGTAGTGTCTGCCCAAGCTCTATACTTTGCAAAAACAACCATGGTATCTGTATAAACTTTAGCAATAGCATCTTCTATACTGGATACCCGTTAGTAGCAATTTTAATAGGAGTAATTTCTAAATTTGCATATATTTCTCTAACAAGTTGTTCAGTTAACTAAATTTTAAAAGCATGATGCAACACAGAAGCAATGTAAAAAAGAGTAGGAATTGGAAAAAAATATTTTCTAAATTTATCAATCATTATCTCTATAGCCGGTTTGTAAACTACATATTGCTTATATAATTTCAATAATTCCGATATTTCAGCTATATAATATAACATGGTAGGAGTAGTTAGATAATATTGACCGGAAAATTCTAAAGTAGCTTGATAAAATTTTTGTAAAAACTGAAGAAGATGTTAAACAAGTTGCCAATCGTCATCTTTAAGGTGATAGATTTCCATAAAATGTTTATTATACATTTGAGAAATAGGCACTCTATATTCATAAGCGACTTTCAATGCATCATATAAAGTGTTCCACCTAGTACAAACCTCCTTTGGGACTCTCCTAATTGGCATTCCTAATTCTATACATTTTCTTTCCCATTCTCTTCTTCTTTCTTGGTTTTTATTTCTAAAAATATAAGTAATAGCTATTTGCACCTTTTTGATAATGTCGTTAAACAAGTCAAGACCATCTTTTACTATTAAGTTGTAAATATGACATGCACACCTAACATGAAAAAATTTCACAAAAAAGGGGGTTCAAAATAGATATCAAGTTCCTAAGAGCATCTGTGTTGTTTGTAGCATTATTTACCGTAATACTAAAAACTTTGTTAGTTAAACAGTACGTACGACAAATTGATGAAACTTTATTATAAATATAATTTCCCGTGTGTGGTTCATCAACAACTTTATAAGCAGTAATACATTTTTGAAATACCCAATCAGGATCTATCCAACGAATAGTAACAGTAATATAATCACATCCATTAGTAGAACGACCCATATCCGTAGTAAGACATACTCTAGTGTCAAATTTATCAAATAAATATCGCAAATAATCCTGATATTCTTTCTTAAATTTAATAATATCATTTTTAACAGTAGTTCTTGGAAAACCTTTAAACGAGGGATTATATATAGACTGAACATAACGAACAAAACCAATAGAAGAAGGAAAACTATAAGGTAAACCCTCAACGGCAACTAGTTTAGCAGTAGCTTCCCTATCCTTTTGTTTATCATAAGTAAGAAGCCCTCCTGTTGTTTGGTTAATTTAAAATTCATCATACGCTACTCCCCCATGTTCGGTCCTTAAATATATACCACCTGTCCGCATTGACCATTCTTTAGGATGTTTCTTTTGTAAGTGGGCCCTAAGTTTACCCGTCCCACCTTCATTACCACCAGTTTTAAAAACCCACACCTTTTCACAAATCCCACATATGGTCGTCTGCGATTCAACATTCTTTGTTGCAAATTCCCACACTGATCTTTCCTTACATTTAACCGGTATTCTAGTAGGAGGTATAGGAAGAAAGTCAGACTGAACTTCGGGTGGACTAGCTTGAAATTCAGGTGTTTATTCTAAATTAACCCCGCTTTGATTCCCATATCGTGTTTCTAACATTTCATGATCAAGTATATTATTAGCGCTAACATCATGATAATATTGAGAATCATCTATATGGGTGAACTGACTAGAACTACCAGCAATTTCTTTACCTTATTTTTCCTACGACCACGTGCCCGCCCTTCACCACTAGTTCCAATTGAACCTCTTTGAGATATAATAATAGCAAATAAAATAAATATATGACAAAAAAAATTATAAAAGAGTAGAAAGTAGGAACGACCAACCAAATATAACCGTATAATTGAGGTGAAGTTGAAACTTGAGCCTTCAGTTCAATTAATTAGTTGAATACTTGATAATCAAAAAATTATAAAAATAGCCAAACTGATATTTCAACCAAGTAGCGCCTCCAATTGACCCAATACTTGATATTTGAAAACTTCACCAAATAGCCAAATATAACTTTGATAGCAACTCCAAATAAACTTGATAAAGTAGCCAAATTATAAACTTTTAACAAATAGTCAAAGTAGAATAATAGCAATATTGTTGAAAATTTGAGAGAATTGGAAGATTTGTGTGAAAAATATGATGAAATAATGGGGTATTTATAGGAAATAAATAGTTAGGGGTGGTTATGGGGTGGTAAAGGGGTGAAAATAGCCATTTTTGGCCGTTGGACAATGGCTAGGGGGTCAAAAGAGTCGTTGCCAAAGTCTAGTTAGCGGCTGAAAATGTGACTTTTTCTATTTTTTTGGACCGGTTCCGGTCCATTTTTATACCGGTCCATCCGATTTTTTTCATTGCGCCATTTCGGAACCGGGGTCGGGGGTCCGTTAGGGGGTATTGCCGTATTGGTCCGGTCTCGACCGGTCCGAGCCGGTCTCCGGCCCGGTCCGGTCGTGACCGGGCCGTTAGCCACCCTTAGATGTCACCGTAAGTTTACTTCCTGTTAGAAATTTAGAAATTCTATTGTTGATTGAATTTCAAAAAAATTATAATGGTTGAAATAAAATCCTAAACAATAGTCAAAGCTCTACATCATACTTGATTATGAATTCTTAAGTGTTAGGAGTTACTATATAATTTAAATAAAGAAGGTATAAACCCAAAATATTAATTGATTAGTTAAATTATTTCATGTTCTAGATATTAAAAGAATTATCAAAATGACAACTTTGTCCAATTTGAGCTCCATTTTTAAATGTTAAAATTTCTATCAATTTTTCGATAAGTTATTGTGCTTTTAATATAGTTAAGCCTGTGTTCATTGTATTATTCATTAGGAAGGGGCTCTATGAAAATTAGAAAAAATATAAAGGAAAGTGAGTTTTTAAATTAAGGGCATATTTGTTCGTTTGGGTGAGTGATATCAAATGGGTTGAGTTTTCATCCTTCGACACTCAAATTGCCACATTGTGAATCTGTACTTTTTTTTTTTGGTAATTAAATTTCATTAAATCACCAAAGAGTCATTACAAAACATAGCTAAGCTAACTCAGCTAGCTAATCTGAAAATAACTCTACTATACTATGACTAGACTACTATAAGATTACATTTTATAAAAGAACTAGCTAGGCTACACTCTTCCGACATTAGTCTTACTCTTTCTTCACTGCTGATATGTTAGGTTCTGGAGATACTGTTGCATCTTCCTTGTTGCTCTAACATTGAAGGTGCACACTATCTCCCATGCTAAGCTTTCCATGCCTCTGTTGGTCTTTTCAAACACCATGGCATTCCTCTCTATCCACACAACATGTGTAAATTCAGCTACCATCACTCTTAGCATTTGTGCCTTAGCGACCTGCCTTTGGCGAGCTTGATCAACCATTTCAATTGCTCTTCCCAGTGACTTCCTGATTTGCTCTTGATCTGCAGCCAGTGTCACAGCTTGGTCTAGATTTGGACTATAAATGGACAATTACAAAACAGATGATTATTTGTTTTTCGACATTGGAGGCACAACACATAATTTGGCTCAACAGTAAGCCCCCAAGATAGGAGCCTATATGCTGTCAGGAGTCTTTGTTGTTGTGCCAACCGCAGGGTGAAGATTGCTTTTGGTCTTGCCATATTGTTCAGAGTTAAGCCTCTCCATTCATGTTTAGGTAAATTCTCTGCATATGCAGGTATATCCTTCTAATTAAGCTGCTTCTAGTCTTTCCAGCACACTTGATTGGCTATTATGCATAAGAAAATAGTCATATGTGAAGATTGCTTTTGGTCTTCCAGTCTTCCCAGCCACTGACCATGTACTTCAAAGTAAGTTTATTGGCTATTATGCATAAGATATATTGTATATCTTTTTCCACCGATAACTGAATTTTTTCACAAGGAGTAACTTTTTCGAAGCAGCCTAATATAATAACTTGGATAACGTATTAGTAAAAATCATGCCGATCATGTGAGCCACGAAACCAGTTACCAAGGGATAGTAGATGATCTGACTTCATACTGATGACGTGTACTAGAAAGGTGAAGGTTGTAGATCAGACAAACAAGTTTTGATACCACATGAATATGTCAAAGGAGAAAGCTCTCGGGCATAAGACTTAAAATAATGCACAAGTCCTAACACCGGTCAGAATATAGAGTACATGCTTTAGTTCGGATACACAAAAGTATATCAGGATCTGTACACTAGATCATCCTTAACTAAATTAAAATCTCAAGTTTCACTTAAAAGCGTTTAGTTTTAGTAATTCTTACATTCTCCCTAAACTTATAGCCAAAATAAGTCAAGTTTTCAGTTTTGAGTACCATAACAATAGTTCCTAATGTTATATTATTATAGTCACCCATAAGAAAGTCAACACAAGATGTCTTGTAACTTAGAAAATATTTGTAATAAAATTCCAATAATTCGCCATAATTTGTGTCAAGATTGTCTATCAGAATGTTATGGCAAACTGTATAACTCGCCATGACTTTGTGTCGTTAGGATTTACCCATTATGGTTCTTGAGGCTATTTTTCTAGAATTTTCTTAATGGGGCCAAAAACGTAATGATGGCACTGAAGTGTCTGATTTGTGAAAATCCCCAAAAGCTGGGTGCGTATCAGTAAATTTCTTGACGGGGCTTAGCAACAGGGGCTAAAAAACATAGAATTTTCTTATGGGGTCCAAAAATAAAATGGCAGTGTGAGAAGTGTCTACTGAGCGCAAAAATGTGAAAGAATATTATTAGCTATGCGTGTGAATACGGGTAAAGTGCACGAATTGCCACTTTTGCCAGTGATCTTTGGTTTGAGGTTATTTTTTTATTGGTTTTGAATGAGATGTCATTTATTGTAACTTCAATCCTTGTGGGCTGAACTTCATGTCTAAGGTGAACTTCCGTCCACAAAAGCTGAACTTTTAGGTAGAGATGCGTAAACTTCAACCCTTGTGGCCTGTGGGCTGAAGTTGAACTTCAACCCTTGTGGGCTGAAGTTCAATTCACAAGGATTGAAGTTATAAAAAGTGGACTCTCATGCAAAATCAATAAAAAAGTAACCTCAAACCAAAGATCACTGGCGAAAATGGCCTATGTACGAAACAAAAAATTTCACCTAGTGCCCTCAATAAGACATGGTCTTACCTAATTGCCCCCACTTACAAATTTTTTAAGTAAATGCCCTCCACATCATACCCCCCCCCCTTATGAAAGGACTATTTTACCCCAACTTGTTTAATTCACGCTGAACATGTTTCCTTCTTTCTTTCCCCATTCCTGGCCTCCTTCTTTCTTCTTTGTGTGCTGGAAATTTGGAATTTTTTCTTGTGTTTACTTGATTCCAATGATTTGAAGGTTTTTATTGCCTATGGCTAGTAGATATTCATGTTTTGCATAGAGCTTAAAATCTTGACCATAGCCAAGAGTTGCATAGACTTTCTCTGCAAGGTGCTTATTGCAGTAGAGTTTAAAGTCTTGGCAATGCTATTGCCAATACTTGCAGAGATGTTCCGTGTAAGTTGTCACTTCCACCAGAACTTAGAGTCTTGGCTATTGCCAAGAGTTGCAGAGACTTTGTCTCCAACTTCTTCACTGCAGTAGAGGTAGAAGTCTTGGCAATTGCCAATACTCTTAGAGATTTTTAGTGTAAGGTCCCCCTTGCAGCAGAACTTAAAGTCTTGGCTATTGCGAAGAGTTGCAGAGACTTTCTTTGCAAGTTTTTCCCTGCAATATAGGTAAAAGTCTTGGCAATTGCCAAGACTTGCAGAGACTATTTGTACAAGTTGCTCCTTCCACTAGAGTTTAAAGTCCTGGCAATTGTCAATACTTGCAGAGACTATTTGTATAAGTTGCCCCTTCCGCTGGAGTTTAAAGTGTTGGCTATTGGCAATAGTTGTAGAGACTTTTTCTGTAGTTGTAAAGACCATGGCAACATGGATTAAAGTCTTGGCAATAGGCAAGAAGTCTCTACAAGCCTCCCATTGTAGTAGAGTTTAAAGTCTTGGCTATTGCCAATGCTTTAGAGATTTTCAATGTAAGTTTTCCTTTGCAGCAGAACTTAAAGTCTTGGTTTTTTTCCTGAAGTTGGCCAGTGCAAGAGGGCTTAAAGTCTTGGCAATAGCCAAGAAGTCTCTCCCAGGTGCCCATTGCACCAGAGCTTAAACTCTTAGCTATAAGCCAAGGGTTGCAGAGACTTTCTCTGCAAGTTGGCACTTGCAACAGGCCATAGAGTCTTGGCAATAGGCAAGAAGTGTATGTAGGGTGCTGATTGCACCAGAGCTTAAACTCTTGACAATAGTTGCAGAAAACTTTACCCTTGCAACTTGAAGAAATCTTACGTTGAATCTTCTCTTGAACAGAGCAATCTGTAAAAGGAATGGGGTTTTATGATTTTCTTGATAGCGTGAATGGAGAAAAGGAAGGGGAGGGACTGGGGCGCGTCTTTTATTAGTTTGTAAGGGTATTTTGGTCCGAAAAAAGTTTCATTAAACTAATGAGGGCATTTTTGCCAAACATCTGTTAGTGAGGGCATTTTGGCAAACCAAAGCTTCCCGTGTCATATTTTTGCAAATGAGCCTGTACGAAATATCTACTGTTTCCACGGCATGTGTGGTTTACATAATAGGATATTTGAGCTACAAATGTTTAACTTTTAGCCCCTCTTACAGGACAGTCTTAACTTTTATTCCTCAGAACAAGAATTTGGAACACTTTCTAGCAAAACACCATTAAAGATTAAAAATTAAACCCTTCCTTATTCTAAAGATCCTACCAGTCTTGAAATATTGGAATTGAAGAAAATGCACGTGAAATTGATACCCTTGGGAAGGTGAAGAAGTGATGGAAGGTTTCCAATGGGGAACATGAAGGTTACTTTTTCGGTGATCTTCCGGTAGTGAAGCGAGAATATCGAAGTCTCTTTTAATCAAAAACACTTAGAGAGAAAAAGAAAGAGGGGACGATCTCATCTCATTAATTTGCAAAATGAACATAGGTTTTTTGGCTCATTTTATATGTATAAGTGAGGGTAGATTTGTCTAGATGTTATGTTTTCTGTTGGATATTTGTAGATGAGAAGTGAGGACGATCTGATCCCATTTATTTACAAAATGGACATAGTTATTTTAATCACTATATGAATAAGTGAGGCTGAATTGTCCTAATTTCTGCTCTATATATAATGAGTGATGATATTTTCGTAATTACAATATCATTAATTATAACAGTATTGATTTTCTAAAGACCATCTTTGATGTGTTCAATCTCTCATGGCCGGAACAAATGTGTTTATTTGTCCGTTTGGGTGAGTTGATATCATATGGGTTGAGACTTGAGCCGAATATGGGTTACCTGTTATTCCAGTAATAACCCTAAGCTATGTACTTCAAACTAAAGTACTTAACTAAAAGACCCTCCAAAAACTTCACTTAACTAAATGACCTTTTCTTTTCTTTTTGACTTATTTTTATTGGGAAAAAATCTTAAGCGTTGTTAAGTAGGAGTTGGAGGCCTAATTAGAAATAGAAAAACTTGTGGGTGGTTTTGAAACTTGTAGGAAAGTATATAAATCACCCAAAAACGGGTTATTTTTCGGGGTCAAAAACAAAAACGGGTCTTGCACCATATTAAATCGTTTCTTCATCCTCTCTTCCAATTTTTTTGAAACCCTTTCATCTTCTTCCATGATTTTTTGCCTCCCCATCCCCCAACATGCAACACGTCATTCTGGTTCAAAATTTTTCCAATTTATTTTTTTCAGAGCAAAAGCTTTAATTTTTTGATTTTGAAAGGTATTTTGTCACTACATTGGTTTGGGTTTAGCTCTTTCAAGGTATACATTATGTTTTCTTCATCTAATAAGCTTCAAAAGCTCTATTTTGTTGCTTTGATGCTGCTCCATTAAAGGTCTGGTTTTCAGATCTGTGCTTTTTCAGATCTGCTGTAATAATTTATCATCAACCAATCCTAGTCGATTGTAGACCTTATCGCAATTAATAGACCATTGATGGGAGCTATGTAGTAGTGGATACTAATTTCTTGGATCAATGGGTGGAGATGACAACATGTTGGTTTGACATTCCAAGACAAATGAAATTATTACTTATCTTCGCAGCACGTCTAAGAAATAATATAGAAAGCGAGATGGACGTTGATAATGCTATTTATTTTATCTTTTATTTTCTTCTTATTTCTAATTTATTTTTTTTGAAGCAAAATCTTCAATTTTTTGATTTTGCAGGGTGTTTTGTCACTACAATGGCTTAGATATAGCTCATGCAAGATATGCATTGTGTTTTCTTCATCTAATAAATTTCAAAAACTCTGTTTTATTCCTTTGACGTTGCTCCATTAGAGGTTTGGTTTTTCAGATCTGTTGTAACAGTTCATAACCCAATCCTGTCGATGATTGACTTTACTTATGACAATTAATAGACCATTGATGGGCAATTATGCAGTAGCGGATAGAGATTTCTTGGATCAATTGGTGGAGGTGGCAACATATTGGCTTGACATTCCAAGACAAGTGAAATTATCACTTACTGTCGCATTAGAAAAATAATCTTGAAAGCGAGATAGATGTTGATATATCTATTTAGTTGTGCTTGAGTTGTTGCTTTAGGTTATAAAATACAAGTTGATTGATTGAAGACTAATGTATTGAATAATCGACCAAGAAGAAAACTACATCCCTTCCAACTTTTCCAACAGTCGCTGTATAATCTTGTATCTTTTATGTATCAAAAAGAATTTTTAGTAATGAAAGCTTTAAAATTATTGTTATTATTGTTAGTTAAATAAGACTTTTGGTTTATGCAAATTTTGTGTGCTTTCATTTACTTGGCTTGCGCCAATATCTAATCCAGTTTACAAAGTAATACCTTCCATTAAAATTTCTAAATCGAACTTGAACGACACTCGACCAAAAAATCCTTATACTTAATCAATTATTCACTACTCAATTTCTTATTTAATAACCATCACAAAGATAGTTGATTATGGAATACAGTGGTTGATAGTATTTAACGAGTGGTTTCCACTCAAGCAGTAGACAATCGATTATCAACTATTAGAAAAATATATTTGATTTAAAATATTTAGCATTAAATTAATAAATAAGCAACATCTTAACTACTCAATTATGGTCCATTATAATATCTCCTCAACTTAACTTTGGTCTATTTATAAACTAAGTTAAATACTAATTCAATAAAAAATCTATGCACAACTTGGTTGTAGTCTATTGTACACTGATGTGTTGTTTATTATTATTATTATTATTATTATTATTATTATTATTATTATTATTATTATTATTATTATTATTATTATTATTATTATTATTATTATTATTATTTATTATTGGCATTTAAACTGATAACTCACATCAAGTATATAAACAACCAAAATAAATATTCAATGTGCCATAATATAGTACTGTACACTTTCTAAAATTACTATGATTTCTATAAAACTTGATAATCAAGTATTTAGGATTGACAATCATCACTGCTAAACTTGATTTAATATGATTTAGACAACACCCATTTTTTAATGAAATAATTATAACATCATATTCATCTCCATATTCATCCGGATTGTAGTTTGGGCTCTAGGTTTAAGGTAGATCACTTGGGCATTTACAGACTGAACTAATTAGAAGATATGAATCAACGTCAATTTGGTCTATTGTAAACTTATTGAAAAGCTGAGCGTTGAAGTTTTACCGTTCAGGATATTATCTCGCACGCATTTGGTATTTAGGGTTTATGATGTTTGGGGTTTAGGGTCTAGGGTCCACACGCTTGGGGTTCGGGGTTTGGCTCTAGAGTTAAGGTAGATCATTTTGGCTTATGGGTATATTATCAACGATCCGAAATTACACTGTTTTTTATTGTAAACATTGCTCAGGTTGATAATATACGCTCATGATTTTTCTTAAAATAATATAAAAACCCTATATTAATCACTAATAAGGGGTAATTTAGTAATCTACGAACTAGAAAACCACTCACATGACAATTTTGTTGCATAATGTACCTAAATGATGGTCAATAGCATTGATAAGGAGTGACATTGGATACCATATATAACATAATGTATACTAATGTTAAGGTTCTGAGAAAACAAGACATCTTTCTCTAAGCATGGAAGAAGATCACATTACTTGCTTCTCACATTGGAAAGAAGATCATAATATGAGAAGCAAGCAATGTGAGTGGTACATGACCATAATGTGAGAAGCAAGCAATGTGATCTTCTTCCATGCTTAGAGAAAGACGTCTTGCTTTTTCAGAACCTTAACATTAGTATGCATTATGTTATATATGTCACTCCTTATCAATATTATTGACCATCATTAAGGTACATTATGCAACAAATTATCATTTGAGTGGTTTCCTAGTTTGTAGTTTACTAAATTACCCCTTACTAGTGTTTAATATAGGATTTTTATATTATTTTAAGCAAAATCATGAGCGTATATTATCAACCTGAGCAATATTGACAGTAAAAAATAGTGTAATTTCGGATCGTTGATAATATACCCACAAGCCAAAATGATCTACTTTAATCCTAGAGCCCAAACTCCAAACCCCAAGCGCGTGGACCCAAGACCCTAAACCCTAAACCCCAAACATCACAAACCCTAAATATCAAACGCGCGCGTGATAATATACTGAACGGTAAAACTTCAACGCACAACTTTTCAATAGGTGTACAATAGACCAAACAGAGGTTGATTCGTATCTTCCAATTAGTTTAGTCTGTAAATGCCTAAATTGGGATGGTCGGTCTAGTTAATTTTGTTAATGTGAAAGTAATTTTCTCTAGTAATTTAGTTATTTTATTGGTTTGATAAATGTTAACTCTAAGCGCTTTTCCTATGTTTCCACAATTTATCTAATAGACTATACTTGGTAGACAATCAAAATTACAACAGGATCAAACTTAAAACAGGGAGATGAATAATATCAACAGACCGCAGTTGTGGATAATCAAAATACAATTGAAACAAATACTACCAACTGAAGCAACATTACATAGTTAAAAGGCCTAGACCATCCAACAAAAAACAAATCAATAACAAATGGCTAGTTTGGTTGAATGGGTAAATTTGGTGGAGATTCTTCAATCATATCTAGTGGTCCATTTGATAAAACGGGTGCATTTGGTGAACCGGGTGAATTTGGTGGAGATTCTTCAATCATTTCCAGTGGTGCATTTGGTGAACCTGGTGGACTTGCGTCTTAATGTATGCCAATGTTAATATACCTAGAACGGTTGATTATCAAGTTCACAAACTTGGTATTTTTTTGAAATGATTCTTTACGTTTATTTATATCAATTTTTATGGGACATGTGTAATATACTTAGGACGGCTGATTATTAATTTAGCAAAGTGTTAGTTTTTTCTTTGAATGTATATCTTTTATTAATCAAACGATATTATATTATTGATTGATGAAAAAGATTATTATGTCGATGCAGAGATATTCCTTCTGATATTTGAATGTATGCTTATTTTTGTTTAGTATCAAATTTGAAATGGACATGCGTCATCCTTCTTAATATTAACTAATTTTTATTCTATAATTATCCATGAATAAACCATACGTAGTTGATTATGTATTTAGTAGAGTGTTAGAATTTTTATGATATATATTTATTTTTATGGTATCAAATTTGAAGTATTCACATGTAGTCCTTCTTTATTTTATCTTATATTTTCTTTACAATAATCTATTAATAAAATTTCAATAATTAATTTTTAATTTAGTAAGGTGCTATCATTCTTTTAAATATATGTTTATTTTAATTGTTTCAAATTAGAAGTTTGAACCTTTCTGTAGTAAATATGTTTAACCACGTTCAACGACGTTGTTAACTAACTTGTCATACATAGCGCCTAATTTTAAGAGAATAGGTAATATTGCACTTATCATGGAATGTCAAGCAAACATGTTGCCATCTCCACCCATTGATCCTAGAAATCAGCATCCACTACTGCATAACATCCCATGAATGGTATATTAATTGCGATAAGGTTTGCAATCGACTATGATTGGTTGATGATAAACTATTACAGCAGATCTGAAAACCAGACATTTAATGGAGCAGCGTCAATACAACAAAACAGAGCTTTTGAAGCTTATTAGATGAAGAAAACACAATGCATATCTCGAAAGAACTAAATCCAACCAAATGTAGTGACAAAATATCTTGCAAAATCGAAAATTTGAAGCTTTTGCTCTGAAATAAATAAAAAAATTATCGAGCTTTCTTACAAACAAAAATTATGAAATAGATAGTGAAATAAGGAAGATGAGACTAAGATTTGTAAGAGTTTGAAATAAATTGTAAGCTCAAACACTGAATTTTGTCTGTTCTCGAGCTAAAACGAGGTGGAGAAATTTTGGGGGCGGGTGGATTTTTGGGAAGAAATTTTCTAATTTTGGTAAAAAAAAATTTATGAAGATGGACCATTTTGTCATATTCAGAATTTGGGAGGTTGGGGTGTTTCTATTTTTTAAAGGATGATTAAGTTCTAATCATGATTTAAAAAAAGGAGATCATTTACCTAGTTTTTAAAACTTGGAGGTTATTTTTTTAATTGAAGATTTGGGGGAGGTCAAACACCAAAAAGCCCCCCAGAAACCCTACTTCAAAGTTCGTTTACTATCGGAAAATTTTGATGCGTAGCCATTTTTGGACGCGCTCAATGAGTTTTATCCACGTTTCAAAATTAATTGAGAAATAGTAAAAAATTTGAGCGCACACTTACGCTCCATTAGCATTGGAAAACACTCCAGACCAGTCCCATAATAAAATACTGGGACTTTGAACTAACATGTTTAAAGGCCCCATTATTTTATTATGAGACTGAAGCTTTATATATAAAGTCTCATAACAAAATAATGGGACCTTTGAACATGTTAGTTCAAGGTTTCATTATTTTATTATGGGACTGAAGCTTTATATAAAGTCCCATAATAAAATACTGGGACTTATTATGGGACTTTGAACATGTTTTGTTCAAAGCCACAGTATTTTATACTGGAGTTAGTTTACTAAAGCTTTATATAAAATCCCATAATAAAATACTGAATTTTGAACATGTTTTGTTCAAAGCCCCACTATTTTATACTGGAACTTGTCCAAAAATAACTATTTCTCACCGAATTTATTTTTTACGGCTACAAATTAATTAGCGCGCGCCAAACAGGTCCTACACGAAATTTTTACTTTACTATCACAAGTGAGTTCTCATCCTCTTTTTACCGATAAAGTTCAATTTCTGGTACTTCAGATTCTGTTTTTGTCCTTTTTGACTAAGTTATCCTAGGAATTCCCATATAGTTTAGGAAATAGTTTTTGCTAATTCTTTTTATTCATTGTCTAAATAAATTCCCTTTCTTTGTTGAAGTTGGTTTTGTACCTTATAAATATAGGTCTGATTATTGTTTGTTGTTAATCTTATGACCTTCTCCTATTTCTAGTTATATCAGTTTCACAACTATTTTTTTCAGGCCTCCCCTACACAATAAGTCTTTGTTCTTCGTTTCATGTATACCAAATAATGGGAACTGACATAATTACAGACATCCTGAGCAGGCTCCCTGTTAAATCTCTTGTTCGATTCAAGTGTGTTTCCAAATCCTGTTATAAATTAATCTCTGAACCTTACTTTAAGAGGAAGCATCTCAATCATGCCAACAACCAAAAAAAATTTCAGAAATTTCTTTTTGGCCTCTGCGTACCTTGTAATTTTCGCTTCTATTCTTGTTCGTTATGGTCGCGTCGAATGATTAAGGATGTACAGAGGCTTGACTACCCTCCAAACTATGTGCAACGGGTTCGCTCGATCTACTGTTGTTATGATGGCTTGTTCTTAATTGGGATTCGTTATAGACGTAGATTTAAGGGTCAAACATTTTTGCTATGGAACCCCTCCACAAGGGAATCGAAACAACTTCCACTTCCCAACTCTTCCTATGATTCTATTTATGGATTGGGATATGACTCAACCAATGATGATTATATAGTCTTGAAAGTTGAGGATGACCAGAAATTTGAGGATGGTGAAGTACCAGAGGAAATTCTCTCTCTAAAAAGTGGTTCATGGAGGAAACTTCGTGGTAGGAATTATCGGTATTTTTCGTCCAAGAATAATGGGGACTCTCTGGCATTTGTACATGGGGCATTTCATTGGCTTTGTTTTACGGAAATAAATATCTTTGGGTTTGCTGTGATTTCATTTAACATTTCAAATGAGATCTACGAAGAGGTACCGTTGCCGGAGCAAAAATTGAGGCCTTACTCGATGGAACGACACCTAGCAGTGTTGGGAGGTATGCTTTCTTTAACTTTAGTTTATCGCTGCGAGAGGTCGTATTTCTTTTTTGATTTATGGGTGATGAAAGAATCTTGGACTAAATTATTTACGATGGACATGGGACGCACCGACATTAGCCCAGTTATACCAAAGTATTTATTTGGAGATGGTGAAGTGCTACTCACCCATGGAATAAATCCGGTATTTATGACATCCAAAGGATCAACTGGATCAATCAATCCAATCGGCTCTCTAGTTAGCGATGATTTTGATGAAGATACCTTCAGAACGGCTGTATTTGTTTATACCGAAAGTTTGATCTCTCCGTACGCGAGTCACTAGATTGTAAGCTTGCTTAGTACTAATATATGTTTTGGGTAGTCAGTGTAAAGATATTCTACACGAGTCACCCTATTGTAAAGAATATCTCGTCTTATGTTAGATTATATATGTCGGACTTAGTAAGAGATACAATTTGATGTTTGGATGGGTCTGATTTACTAGTGTTTTCATATTTATTTTAAAGCTGATTGATACCACCTATGTATATATTTTTTGTGACTTATATTAATAACTAGGGGAGTGCTGCCCATGCCAGCACAGCCCAACATCTCGAGTTTGGCATTCGTATGGTATGTGTCATTTTATGTTTTTGGTTGAAATCTTTCATCCGGTTCGAATTTTGTGCAAATTACAGCAAAAATTATAGAGGGATACATTTTCATGCCTGAATCATGACTTCAACTGGATTTATACAGGTTGAAACAGGTTTCGGTAGCTTCATGCAGGGATCTATGTGCGAGGGTAGCGGGTGCCGCAAGCCTCAATCGCGTCAGTGTATGTATATGTGTCAATGTTTTAAAAGGCGCGGGCGCAAGGTGAGGCGTTTTACTTACAATGGCGCGAGGCGTAAGCCCCGAGACGTGGGACGTAAGTCCCATGGATCTCATTTTTAATTAATTTTAAATTAATAAAATAGCATAATGAGCCAAAAAAATATTGAAAATACATAAAACAAAATTATGAAAATTAAAAAATAAGAAAAAAATTATAGAAACAAAAGATCTAATCTTTTTTATAATGGTAAGAAATTGAATAATATTACAGTTTTTATGAGATACAAATAAACTATAAGGTCTTAACTTTCAAACAATTAAAAAGTAAAAATTTGTTACTATAAATAGCTAATAAACAATAAGATTTATTACAATTATAATTTAAAACATCAATTCTTCACTGATAAATATAAAGTTGCTTCTAAATTGCAAAACAATTGAAGTCCAACAATTTTGAGTGACAAAAATAAGACATGAAGACCAATAACAAGTGATATTATAAATATCGACTACGCATTTTCAGGTATATATATGATATCCACCCTCATGATATTCTCAATTATAATACATGCAATATTATGTCTTGCTAATTGAGCTACACTCAATTTCTGAATTTCTATAGATGAATATAACCTCATCTTTAAAGAAAATTATTGATGAACAATTTTAATTAGGAAATTGGATAGATCATTTGCATAGGTTCTATAAGGCGAGTCCCGAGCGTTGAGCTGGGCGTGCTCTGGATGTATCGTCGGGCGCTTGAGGCGTAAGCCTTATGGATCTAAGCCCCGCGCAAGAGTTTCAGGGAATTTTGCAAGTGCCCCGAGTCCCAAAACTGCCTTTCTAAAACAGAGAAATGTGTATCACAGTGTGTATATATAGAAAAAACAGATAAATATTTTAAGTGGCACCCACTATTACAATGTGCCGCATGGTGCCGCAGGTTCAAAGTCAAGTATTTATGTATTATGGCGTGGGATCGAGCCTTTCCAGCTTCGAGGGTTTCTTATCTCCGTTTCCTATTCTAATGTTCTTTGCATCCTTTCTTTCCATTTATGTTAATTCCTGGTTTCGTTATTCGTTTTAACTAGTTAGTTCTTTCTTACTTTTTCTTTTTAAGTATAATTGAAAGATGTGTATGATCATAGTATATTTGAATCTTTTTAGTAACCACAATTTCAACTTTCAAATTATCCTTTTAAACTATAACTTCAATTTTCTTTTTCAATCATGTCTAAACTTGGTACAAAGTTTATTTTTATCCAAAAAATCCCTCTCATACGTCTCATAACCCCTCTATGTACCCAGTGAGTTTGCCAACGCTCAACCACCATAAATCTCTCTCTTATTATTTTTAGCACCCGGTAATTTTCTGAATCCGCCCCTGGCTTCATGCCAACACCCTTCTCGTGTGCCAAAGGATGAGGCATGGGCGGGACAAGCTGTGCTATTTGTAAGCACAAAGCATTCTATGATAAGAGAAAATGAAATTTATATGTATGAACATCAACGTTCGAGTAGAAACAGGAAACTTGAGTCCAAAGCTTGCGCAGTTGACACCTTTAGTGGAATATTCGAGTGCCACCAGCAAATTTTGTGAGAATGATGTAGTATCTGAAAATCAACTTCATTATTCACAATGTATATTCTTCAAGCTTGACGGTGCATATGACCATACTACATCCTTGTGGAGAACTGAAGACAGAAATCAAGTTGATCCACAATAGGAATGATTTTTTCTTTGGGGATGGAAAGATGCCTGGACAAAACAAGCTGGGTGATATCTTTTTTTCTATATGCAGCAATCAAACATATGAGTTACGTTAAAAAAATTTCAATCATCCTACCGAACATCTTGATATTGTTTCATCAAGTATATAACGATATATTCATAGTCGCACATTTATTTTTAGATGAATCTTTCTTAAAAAGGCAAGAGAAAGAATAAAGTTAGGATTAAAAATGTTGTCTATTCTTGCCCAAGGTAATAGTAACCCATAATTTGTGTCTTCCTATTCAACAAAGCAATCCTCATCACATAAGCTTCCCAAGTTAATCACTATTTGGTCGGCAAACAAAAAATCAACAGTAACGACAACATACGATAGTTCAACGCATTAATTACAGTACTTTGAAATATAAGTAATCCTGACAGTCCGGCAAAAGAGTAGTTCTAATTTCTCCTTTATACTTGCTCGTCTTCTCAGTCAATGAAGTTGTAATCGAGGGCGTAGATATAGCAAACTCCATAAGTGTTTCTGCTGCACAGTATGTTAGAGAATCTGGTGTGGGAGCTGCATCAGGGAACGGTTTCATCAGTAGGTACTTTTTATTGTTCGAATTGTTTCCAATAAGCTATATAATTTAGTAATTAATTAAACTATTTCCATATCTGGATACTTACAAGAGTAAAACTCAGAAGATTGAAGACGATGGATATTCCAAGCTCTGTCTCCCAAATTGGACTTGGAATTTCTATGTTCCCGTCCTTGGATTGCTGTAGAGTCGGACCAGCTCCTAGATCTCTAGGTGCTAAGCTCGGTTTCGCTGTTTCCTCCTGCACCTGAACTGAGTTGCTCACTTGCTTTGCATTCCGAACAACTCTATTGGCATTTGATGGTTTATCCTCAGGTTTCCTGAATTAAGGATTGAACAAATTGTGTACCTTTGCACTTCAGAGCTTGCTTCAGCTGTTTGTGATATTTCTGTGTAAACAAAACAGTTAATACGGACGAAAAAGGCGTTAGATTCATCCAATTGTATGAGCTCCATACTTTATTTCCCAGTCCAAACACAGTTGTTATATGTATTGGGCAAAAATTGACGTGCTCGGTTAGCACCTCGGCATGACAAACCGAAGGGAAATCGAACTTATGTTCCGAAGGATGAAGGTCGAAGCTAACAACTGAACCACCGAAGTCGAGCATCGATGTCGCCACCGAAGGCGAGCCGTAAGCTGAGTTTCGGCGACATTCGCTCCGGTCGAATAGCAAGGCCCCATCACCGAGGTTACGCATTTGAACCTCGGTAAAACGCCTCGGTTCGAGCAGCTTTGCAGCCCACTACTTCAGCCCACTAACTCCTTCCATTAATGCCAAAAATGTGGGCCTAAGCATGACTGATGGTGGAGAACGTGGGTAAGGCCCCTAGGCCTATAAATAGTACTTCATTTTGTATTGTACGTATTCAGAAATACATACAGAAGCTCTGCCAAATTTTGTACTCATTGCAATATATTAAAATCAAATTACTTTCTCGCATTTACGCTTATTCTTGGCATTTTATTGACTTTGATACGAAGTTTTGCTTGTATTCCAATCCAAAATCGATTTGTGATCCTAAACCGATTTAGGCCCATATAAATTGGCATCGTCTTTGAGGATATAAGCAGAAACACTTTGTTCCAAAGTTCAACGTTCTTTTTTCGTTATAGCCCGTAATTTTTTCGACAACGATATGGCTGACAACAGTAGAGATCTTGATGATCAGACTGACGTTCCGTCGAACCAACAGTCCTCATCTCCAATGACAACTGAAGCCTTCCAAGATTTTGTTGATGCTTCGCTCAAAGCTCTTCAAGAATGGCAGGATGAGCAAGCCCACATCAACGCCGAATTTCGCGCCTCGTTAGAGGCAAGGAACAGTTCAGCACTGAACGGCACCCAGCCTTCGGCTCCAAATGGAGGCATCCCGATCTTCGTTCCTACGGGCGCAGAGGGACCTCCCAATGAGGCCGCGTCTGGGGGTTCGGGAAACCTGCCAAGCGCAACGCCACACTTCGGGACGATTCCTACAGTGGCAGAAACTACATCATTGGTCGACGTTGAGAGTTTGACCAGGGAAATTGAGGAACGCGTCGAGGCGCGCGTTGAAGCTCGCCTAGAAAAGCGCCTCTAGAGCGTACCGGGGATAACGAAGACCGAAGATGAGCTTGACATAGATCAATACAGGGAGTTGCCATTTAAGCCCAAGCGGCTCCAGCTCCAACTCCTAAAAACTTCAAGCTCATGTTCTTAAAAAAGTATGATGGGACCACCGATCCCAAAGAGCATGTAAGGGAATACATAGCGATGGTAAAGAGCAATGACTTAACGGCAATAGAGCTCGAGTCAATGTTCTTAAAGAAGTTTGGCGAATCTTTGGAGAAAGGAGCGTTGTGCTAGTACATGTGTCTACCGGTGGGGTCAATTTCCACCTTCAAGGAAATGACCAATGCCTTCGTTAAGGCCCACACTGGAGCTCAAAAAATTCTCCAGAGGAAGGAGGATATATGCGAGGTCAAGCAACGGCCCGGTGAGCCACTTAAGGAGTTCCTTGAGCGCTTTCATGCTGAGCGCATGGAGCTACCTCGGATGGAAGATACCCTGGCCATCATGGCATTTGAAAAGGGTATCAATGTTCGCAATTCTGACGCTGCTGCCGAATTGCGAAAAGAGCTTCAACAATACCAAGTTTTAACATGGGAAGATCTACACAAACGGGCTTACTCCAAGATCAGGCTGGAGGAGGCTGAGTTTAAAAGCCGAGGTTATAGTTACAAAAATTGAGGCGAATCCTCACACCGCGCCGAGGTGTTGCGAGGAAATCCGAAGGGGGAGGTATGAACCATACACCTCCACAAGGCAGCCTGTCAACCAAAGGTTGGGAAATTCCTTCAGAAACTCATTCACAAGCCCAAATATAAGCCAACGGCTCGGATGAAAGGTTCACTCCAACACGAACCAAAGAAATTCCTCAGGCCCAGCTTCGGCTTCGAAGAAAGAACTACCTCGAATCCCTGACTACAATTTTAATATATCGACCTCGGAGTTGGTCAACGTAGTCAAGGGGACTGCCGGGGTAAGAGTACCCAAAGACATGAGAACTCCAGCGGACAAAAGAGACCAAAACTTGCACTGTGAGTTCCACGCGGATTATGGCCATCAAACCGAGGATTGCAAAGCACTGTGCCTCGGGGTGGCTCAATTTTTGAAAAAGGAGTGTTGGCCGAATTCCTTACTGACAAGGGAAATGACAACTACTCCAAGAACCGAGGTGATGGACAGCCACCTCGGGCTCCACCCCAGAGAGGGTTGTAAATATTATCACCGGGGAGTTAGAGGTGAACGGAGTGAATTTCGCAGTTGCAAAGAAATTCGCCAAGTTGTCAATCACAATGGAAAAGAGAACTCGAGTCGGGGGCTCGGGTAAAGAAATCATATTTGATGATGACGATTTTGATGGGATGATGTTCCCTCATCACGATGCCTTGGTCATCATGTTGAGAATCAATGACTCAGATATTAAGCGAGTCTTGATTGACCCCGGTAGCTCGGTCAACATAATCAGTCACGGGGCCGTCAAGAAGATGTGGCTCAAAGGGGAAGTCGTCCCCAAAGCAACAGTGTTGACCGGCTTCAACAACTCCACGGAGAAAACTTTAGGTGAAATTACACTCAAAAAGTTTGCTGAAGAAGTTAGCAAAGAAACACTATTTCAAGTGTTACCCGAGGACATTGCCTATAATGTGATCCTCGGCAGACCATGGATCCACTCCATGGAGGCTGTTCCCTCCATGCTGCATCAAGTGATCAAATTCCCTACGCCTTGGGGGTTCGATCAATAAAGGGAGAGCAACGAGTAGCAAGAGAGTGCTATTCGGTTGCGTTGAGAAGTGGAGTCGCCTCGACCGGGCCAAAACAATAGCAACTAGCGCAACCGGGGTCAAGCGAGGAGGACCTCCGACGAGAAGTTGAAAAGATCCCGGTGTGCATTCAAGAGTCTCGGAAACAAAAAGCCGAGGACTCGACTATTCGAGGAACAGGAGTCTTTCACCTTATTCAAGGACTTTCCTGAAAGAATTGTCGGCTCGGAGTTGGACCCGAAGTCGAAGAAAGCAATCATTAAAGTTTTAAAGTCCAACAACGATTGCTTCGCTTGGTCTCATTCAGACATGATTGGTATCGATCCGGAGATCATGACCCACAAGCTGAATGTAGACCTAAAGTTCACCCTGGTGAAGCAGAAGAAAAGACCTCACCCCGGGGTTAAAAAGAAAGCGATCGAAGATGAAACCACAAAGTTGCAAGAAAATGGTTTCACAAGGGAGGTAAAGTACCCCGAATGGCTGGCTAATGTGGTCGTTGTACCAAAGAAAAATGGCAAGTGGAGGATGTGCGTAGATTACACTAATTTGAACAAGGCTTGCCCCAAAGACTCCTACCCATTGCCAAAAATAAACAGGTTAATAGACTCCACGGCTGGACACAAACTACTAACCTTCTTGGATGCTTATTCGGGATATAACCAGATCCTCATGGATCCGAAGGACGAAGAAAAAACTTCGTTCATCATTGACCGAGGCACCTTCTGCTATAAGGTGATGCCCTTCGGTTTGAAAAATGCTAGAGCGACGTACCAGAGGTTGGTATGTCGCATGTTCAAAGAATATATTGGAAAATTTATGGAAGTCTACATAGATGATATGCTCATCAAGTCAATTCGAATGGAGGATCATCTCAATCATCTGAGGGAAGCTTTTGCTGTTCTGAGGCAATACGACATGAAATTGAACCCTGAGAAGTGTGCCTTCGGTGTTTGGGCCAGGCAAATTCTTGGGATTCATTGTCTCCGAACGAGGAATCGAAGCAAACCCAGATAAAATCAAAGCCATAGAGAAAATCCCCGAAGAATTGACTGAGGTGAAAGAAGTTCAGTGCTTAACGGGCCGAGTCGCTGCCTTGAGTCGATTCATCTCAATGTCCTCGGAGCGATGCCAAAAATTCTTCTCTGTTTTGAGGAAGAACAATCACTTCGAATGGACACCGGAGTGTAAAGAAGCGCTGAAATATTTGAAACGCTACCTGGCTAACGCGCCGTTGCTCGCCAAGCCAAAAGAAGGTGAAACATTGCTAGTTTACTTGGCTGTGTCTGAGGTGTCAGTCAGCGCGGTGCTGGTTCGGGAGGAAAATGGCAAGCAACAGCTCATCTACTATGTGAGCAAGACACTCCTCGACGCTGAGACCCAGTATCCACACTTGGAAAAACTAGCACTTGCTTTACTTATTACTGCCAAGAAACTACGACCTTATTTTCAATGTCACCCAAAAGCAGTAGTTTCAACCTTCCCCCTAAGAAGTATATTACATAAGCATGAGTTATCGGGGAGGTTATCTAAATGGGCGGTAGAATTGAGCAAATATGACATCACTTATCAACCCCGAACAGCCATCAAATCCCAAGTCTTGGCTGACTTTGTAGCCGATTTTAGTGTTGGGATTCTGCCCGAAGACGAAAAGGAGAATTCAATGTCGAAAGGAACAGCTTCGGGGCTATGGATACTTCACACCGATGGGGCAACTAATTCCAAGGGTTCAGGATTAGGCATAGTCTTGAAAGCACCCACTTGGGAGAAAATCAGGCACTTGGTTCGGTTAAAAAAAGTGATCAACAACGAGGCCGAATACGAAGAGGCTCTAGCAGGCTTGGAATTGGCCAAAGAAATGGGGGTGGAAAGAATCGAACTGAGATGTGACTCGCAGCTGGTAGTAAATCAAGTGCTCGGTGAATACACAGCTCGAGAGCCCAGAATGCAGCTATTCTTGGATCGAGCACAGAGGATTTTGGCCCAATTCCAAGAATGGCGAATTAAACAAGTGCCTCGGGAGGAAAACACCGAAGCCGACGCCCTGGAAAACTTGGGTTCGGCAGTTGATGAAGCTCACTCGGGGACTGATTCAGTGGTTCGGTTGTTGTCTGCACAGATGAGAGAGATAACGCTGCAAGTCAACTCGATGGACCACAAATAGGATTGGCGGAATAAATTTATCTCTTACTTCGACTCGGGGACTGTCCCTCAAGATAAAAAGGAGGCCAAAAAGCTAAGGACCCAATCGGCTTCATATCATATGATTGAAGGTAATCTGTACAAGAGATCATATTGCGGCCCGATGGCCAAGTGTTTGGGCCCCGACGAGGCCAGATATGTGATGGCCGAGGTGCACGAAGGCGAGTGCGGCAATCACTCAAGGGGGAAAGTCTTTGGTGCGCAAGTTACTTAGAGCTGGGTATTATTGGCCCACCATCAGCACGGATGCAAAGGTTTTCGTGCAAAAATGCGATAAGTGCCAACGCCACGCACGGATGATCCATCAGCAGGCCGAACCTCTACATTCGGTCGTGTCACCATGGCCTTTCATAAAGTGGGGGATGGATATTGTTGGTCCATTACCAAAAGGAAAAGGTGGTGTTCGGTTTATCCTAGTGTTAACCGATTACTTTACAAAATGGGTAGAAGCAACAGCTCTCACCGAAGTCAAACAGAAGCAAGTAATCGACCTCATTAGGAAGAACATCATCTATAGGTTCGGTGTCCCGAGGGAAATTGCCTGCGACAATGGTAAACAGTTCATGGGAGCAGCCATCACTGATTTCTTCAAACAATGGGGGATCAAAAGAATTGCTTCGACCCCCTATCATCCAAGTTCCAATAGCCAAGCTGAGTCTTCGAATAGGATTATAATAGGAAATCTCAAGAAAAGGCTCGATGAGAAAAAAGGTCCTTGGCCTGAGGAGTTGCCAGGCGTGTTGTGGGCCATGCGGATAACAGAAAAGAACAACACCGGTTAGACTCATTTTTCACTTGCTTATGGTATGGACTCCCTTATCCCCGTGGAGGTGCGCGAACCAAGTCTTTGGTATGCCCACACCACTGAAGACACGAATCAGCAAGCCATGCGCATAGAGTTGGACTTGCTTGAGGAGAAAAGAGAGTTGGCTTTGGTGCGGCTGGTTGCACAAAAAAGGCAGATCGAAGCATATCTTAATAGGAAAGACAAGCTAAGAGATTTTAAGGTTGGCGATTATGTGCTGAAAGCTACGAACCAATCAACGAAGGAAAAAAATGGGGGAAAGCTTGTCGCGAATTAGGAAGGACCTTACAGAGTCAAAGCAATTGTTGGGAAAGGATCTTATCAAATTGAAGATCTACAGGGCACACCCGAACCCTTAAATTGGAACATCTCCAATTTAAATCGATACTACTTCTGAAATCAAGGTAAATATCCGTTGCTCATTTGAAAATTTACCCACAGCCTTGAGCCGAACAATGAACCAAGGGCTTCGGTCGAAATGTACTAACTTGCTCCTCGTTTCATTTTGCTTGACCTTTTCAGGAAGCAGATTAAATGATTTCCAATGCTGGGGTCTTTATCAAGATTCACACCCGAACACTGGACTTGTTGCTCCCAACGCACACGCAAGTATACGCGGTCGACAAGTAATAAAGTGATAAATCGAGTATCGTTCCCACGAGGAGTAAGGAGACTAATACTTCACAAACAATTTCTAGCAAACTACTCAGGGATCTTTTTCTTTGATTGTGAGAGTTTTTTATAACTAAAGCGCAGTAATTAAAGTGCTAGAAGTGTAGTCAAGCAATGGTGCAATACTTTGGTTGTTAACAATATTAAGAGGACGGTCCAGGGTCAGAGTTACGAACAATCCAGTTGATGTATCCAATTGATTCCACTTCTTAAATCCCGGGTTACTAACTGACAGAGTAAATGTAACTGTGAAAACCTTTCAGTTCTTCACAGTCTATGCAAGCTACTTCAATCCCTATATGTCTATGGGTTAAATCACATGCACACATTAACGAATATGTCATGAGTTAAACTAGGCAAGCAAGTATATGTCTATCCTACTCGCAAATTGGTTCCTCGATGCCCGGGTTCACAAACTAATTCTATTCTTTCTTATTACGTAATTAAATTCCCTCTTTCGAGTTCAATCCAAAAACCATAGATAATGTATAATTATCGAGCTCTAACAATTATACAAGTGAAATCAAGAAAGAATAAGCAACCCCTTATGGGATTCAATTATTGGGAATCAATCTTCAAACAATCAACTTTCATGTAATACTCTAACCCAAGAACGTAAAGTTTAGCCACACATATTCATAATCACAAGGCAAGAATTTGGTGTAATAATGAAGTAATTGATGTAATAGATGAAAGATTAGGAATAAACCCTTGTTCAATGAGTATGTTGCTCTCAATATTACTCCAAAGTAAGAACTCTCTTCAAAAACTAAGTAAAAGACTATTTATAGTGTTTACAAACACCTAGTGATAAGTTAGACCCAATGCTAGACGGAATAGGAAGTGAAAATCCGCACAAGGGGCGCTATAACGGGCGCCCCGCGCCTCGTAACGCGCCCAGTCAAGCAGAAGACACCAAACTTCCTCCGCCTTTGCCATGCGACACGTGAGAAATCGCGCTGGGGCACTGGGCGCCATAGCTGGCGCGCCACGTTCCCCAAAGTGCCCAGCCATTTTGCCTTTTTCCTTGGTCCGAAATCTTGCTCGTGTCGTGCCCTCGTGTGCTCAATCCAATCCTCAATCAATTTCCAATCAATTCTTGCTCAATCAAGCTCCTAAAAGCTCTAAATCCATTGCGTAACAACCTACACATGCACGACATCAAATTAGGGTAAAACCACATTCACAAACTATAAAACGAGCGAATAACAAGCTCAAACATGCGGAAATATTAAGGAAACATTGGCATAAAATGCCAAACATCACCACCCCACACTTGAACCTTTGCTCGCTCTCGAGCAAGTCATATCTCACTTCCCAACCTAGGTAAAACAGGTCTGCCTATGACTATGGTTGATACCGATCATTGAACCAATGCACACATGCCTACTATGGATCCACAACATGCCAATAAATTACCAAAACCAAAAATATGAGAACAACCACCCCAAAATAGCTCAAATGCACAAACTCAACTTAATGCAACCATGCTCCCACAAAATCACACCTATCTACTCAATCAAGAACCATCAACTTCACCTATTTCATGAAAACCATGTGCCATCACCAATATGAAGCAAAAGAGTGCCCCCCAAAAATCACACACAATAACAAATATCATGAATAGAACGGGGGCAATAACAAATGAATTCACTCACTCTCATGAAAGTCTCGCATGTCACACACAACGTACCATAGGCTTGCCCGTAGTGTAGGACTCCACTAATGTAAGCTCACTCCAATCGGGATTAACTAGGACTTTAGAAATGTCGTAATGTAGGCTAACGGGCGGGTAGAATACATATGGTAATAGTGACTACCTCCCTAAGCACTTTAATACATCACATTCAAATTAAGCACCAATATCTTCAAGCCACCCAATCGACACTTCCACACATACACCTTCTCAACAAGTAGCATTTTTCTTTTAAGCACACACTAGCAAGGAATGGATATCTTTTTCTCTTTTTATTTCTTTTTCCACAACTTTTTCTTTTCTTTTCAACTTTGCTATTATTTTTTTTTATTTTTCTATTTCATTACCTTCCAACCTTGCCAATGCTTTTCACTACTTCACAATTTTAACAATTCTTCCCCTTCATTAGTTCCACTCAAAAACCTCCCATTTCCAACCACAACTCCCACATAACAACACAATACCACTAAAGTGCTTAAGGAGTAAAGGGCCAAAAGAGTCAATTTAGAAAAAATGGGTAGGCTCGGGGTGTGGGTACCAACAAAAAGAGTCAAAGAATTCACAACAACAATTTTTTTTTTCAAGGTATATATGTAAGAGTAGGCAAGTCAAAAGAAGGCCTTGTATCATTTCCCGACTAGAGCAAACCTAGGATTTCGCTTTGCACACACACGGGGCAAGTTCTAGACATTAATATGCAACATGGAGTAAACAAGAACATGCCTCACACACACATCGCACATGGTCCACACAAAAAGGTTCCATCAACAACTCTCAACCAAGCATCTAGAATGCAACTTGTGGAAATTTAAGCACTAATGCACAAAGGTTCACAATCAAGTCAAGCAAGCGGACTCAAGCATCTCAAGGGGGTCGTTCCATTTTTTCCTAGGTATGCATCACAATTAAAACCCAAGGACACCACAAATAGCACATGCAATCAAGTTCAAGTCCACCGGTATCAAACAAATTAAAGGCACCTAGCATTCTACCTCTTTCCTTCGTCTAGGGTCATCTACAACTAACTATCCTAATCCTAAAAATAAAAACTACCCGGTTCAAAGGCCTCCCCGTGGAAAAGAACCGCAGCCATAAGAAAAACCACGGGGCGGATGACACGTACCGCTAATAAAACTAAAAGGAAAATCTTTTTGGAATTTTTCATTGGTTTTCTAATTTTTTTTTCTTCATATATCAAAGCAAGAAATAAATCAAAATAAAGTCAAGTGACAAAAGAAAAATCCTATGGTACATGCATCCCTAACCTCAAAAATAGATAAAGGGCAGTACCCTACCCCACACTTAAACTAAGCAATGTCCCCAGTACGACAAAGAAGTAAGTGCAAAAGTAAAAGAAAACTGCCCTGATATCCGGGTGGTGCGCAGGAGTGTGGACCTAGTCCTCCTCCTCATCAGAGCCACCGCCCTCAGCATCAGTCGCCTCAACCTTACTGTCCGGATCGTTAGCAACAATATCCGAATCCGTGTTCTCATCCTCCTCCGGAGGCACCTCTCTAGCTCGAGTCATACCTAGCAGACACTTCGAGGTCTCCAGTAGAGGGACAGTGCGATCAATATCTGCAAAATCCACGCCCGACCGCCGGGCCATCTGCTCCATCATCAAATACTGACGCACAGACAAGTTGGCATCTGTCTCCCGCCACTCATCAGCTGTCAGTTTCACCGGCGCAGTAGTGGTCACACCCTTGACCGAGGCAATATCAAAAGGCTTCCCTATGTCAGGGACAATGCGATCCCCAATATCATCCACGGGGACGCCATACTGCTCCAAATATCGAGTCAAGATGTTCCCAAAATACAAGCGACTACATGAATCTAACTTCCGTTGCTCCTTCATCACTCGCAACATATAGTAGCCTATATTTACCGGCTTCCCAGTCATAAAGAAATATACCATGCACGCCCAAGTCTTGGTGACCTCGGAATAATGAGAAGATGGTAATATGCGTGCATTGATAAACTGCATCCACACACGGGCCGGTTTGAGAAACTGCGAGAAGTACATAAACTTGTGTCTTCCGGCGGCATTGCGCTCCCACTTGTGAGTGGAGCTCTCGCCACAAAGTGTGTCTCGCAGAGCCTTGTAGTCAGGCTTTTTAATGAACTCCTTCATAACATCATAATCAGGGTCCTCGACACCCAGAAAGGCATTCAATGCCGTATGATCCAGCTTCACTCTCACCCCCCTCACCGTGACCATATCATCCTCCTTCCATGCATCATCCGACACCCAGTTGGCATAAAGCTCTTGCACCAAATCAAGGTTGGCATGCCCCAGACTCTCAAATACCGAGTCCCACTTTAAAGCAATTATCGCCTCGGCCACCCCTCGATATTTCTGCATAACCCTCCTTTTATCAATTGCTTGCTCGGGGATGTACCCCGCAAGCTTCACATTCTTATACCACGTTTGGCATTCACCTCTCTTTACAAAAGTGATGCCATAACGTGTCTTTCCTCCGGGACGTGGTATCGGCACCGCGTCCTTAGGTATCTTTGCCTTGCCTTTTGCCTTTGGTTTGGCCTTGGGCTTGGCCGGTGCCTTGCCCTTTTGCTTTGTGGAAGAAAGCCCGACTTGGAGTGCTCTCCTCGGGCCCGCGGCGGATGAAGAACTCTTGCTTGGTAGAGGTGTGGTCACCATGGTACCTACACAACAATAGATCAATATGAGATGGATAACTAAGCACCAAAAATAGCAATTCAAGCTCACTTGGTTGGGTACCACCCCACACATATCACACGCTCTATGTGTCAAACACTTAACTCAATGGCACAAGCACCCCACACTTAAACAAAATTAGCTTCGGACAAAGTATGCCGCATTTTTTATTTTTCAAGATCAAGCTAGTGTGGGTGCATCATGATCAATTCTTATGTGTGTGCAACACTTAGTGTCCATAATTAGCCTAAGGAATGCATTGCTACTCAAGAATTCACAATGTTATTGAATTTTTATCATTGAGGCTTTTTCACAAACACTTGGTGTGCACACTTTGAAACTATCAATTTCAATGAGTTTTGGAATGTGCCGACCCTCCCAAATTGTTGGGAGATCTCTTTTTACAAGTCACAAGCTATCTATCTAGCACCATGAACAATTTAAGCACAACAAGAGTGAATTTTATGCATAAACTTGTAACTAGCTAAGAAACCATCCATGAACAAGAATGAGTTCAACTTACATGTTATTGAGAGAGAAAAGTAGGAATTTACTTACTTGAATGTGTTAGTGTGGATTGCAACAGAATTTGGAATGATTTCAAGTGTTAGAGGTGAATTGGTGAGTGATTAGAGAGTAATTAGAGTGAAAATAGTGAAGAAATAAGGATAGAAATCGGGTATAAGGGGTTGGGGGAAACCGGGTCGCGGGTCAAGACCCGTTTGACCCGAAAACTCAAAAAATTTGACCGGGTGCGTTAAGCACCGCGGCGCGGAACAAACGCGGACAGATTTCTTGACATTCTGTTTGCCTCGGCCTCCCAAACGCGCCAGGCTTATTTTTCAGCTTTCATTTCGCGCGTTGGGAGGCGTGGGGCACTCCCGAACGCGCCCGAGCACGTTTTTTCGCACCCATTTTCGATTCCAAGTGCGAACCCAAGCGCGGGACCTGTCTCGAGACGTCTCGTACCCCTCAATGCATTAATTTCACCATGTTTAGCTCACCCGATTCCTACAAAAACGACACACAAAAACAACAAACTATGTGACACTATAAAACGAAAAATACTAAACTAATACAGGTACAAGCTCGGGTTGTCTCCCGAGAAGCGCCTTATTTAACGTCGTGGCACGACGGGTATGAATCAAGGGTCCCTCAAAGTAATAGAAGTGCGGTGATTCACCGCACCTCCCCAATAACGTTTCACCCTTTGACCATTAACCAAGAATGTGTTCTCAGAATCCGGGGCTCTCAATTCAACCGCTCCATGTGCGGTAACATGAACAACTTCAAAAGGCCCCGACCATCTCGACTTCAACTTGCTTGGGAATAATTTCAACCTCGAGTTGAACAACAATACCAGCTGCCCGGGCTCAAAAGAACGACGCTCAATGTGCTTATCATGCCATTTCTTTGTCCGTTCCTTATATAATTTCGCATTTTCATACGCATGGAACCGGAACTCTTCAAGCTCATGCAATTGGAGCATCCTCTTCTCACCTGCTAAGGCCATATCAAGGTTGAGCTTTTGAATTGCCCAATACGCCTTATGCTCTAATTCAACCGGCAAGTGACAGGCCTTACCATAAACAAGCCTATATGGAGAGGTTCCAATAGGTGTTTTGAATGCGGTTCGATAGGCCCAGAGAGCATCATCTAACTTCATAGCCCAATCCTTCCTCGAAGCATTCACAGTCTTCTCAAGGATTTGCTTGATCTCTCTGTTAGACACTTCCACTTGGCCACTAGTTTGGGGGTGATAAGCAGTAGCCACCTTGTGGCGAACCCCATACTTAGCCAACAATTTATTGAACAACCAGTTACAAAAATGCGTACCTTCATCACTGATTATAGCCCGCGGTGTCCCAAAACGAGTGAAAATATTCTTCTTCCCGAACTTCACCACCACACTCGCATCATTTGTTAGAAGTGCAATAGCCTCCACCCATTTAGACACATAATCAACTGCTACGAGGATGTATTTATGGCCTATAGACGGTGGGAATGGACCCATAAAATCAATACCCCAACAATCAAACAGCTCAATCTCCAAGATATTGTTCAACGGCATCTCGTGACGCCTAGTAATAGTACCCGTTCTTTGGCAACGATCACATTGCTTCACTAATGCATGAGCATCTTTAAATAAAGTAGGCCAAAAGAAACCAGACTGAAGTGCCTTTGCAGCTGTTCGATCTCCACCAAGGTGGCCACCATAAGGAGAGGAATGGCAGCTCTGTAGAATCGGCTCTACTTCTTCTTTTGGAATGCATCTCCTAGCTAGTTGATCAACTCCTATCTTGTACAAATAGGGCTCGTCCCACACAAAAAATCTGCTCTCATGAAGGGGTTTACGCTTTTGCTCAGCAGTCGCCCCAGGGGGGTACACATTACTCACAAGTAAATTCACCATGTCAGCATACCATGCACCTCAGCTGCATCTAGAGCAAAAGTTGCTCATCAGGGAATACCTCTTTAATCTCGAGCCCTTCATCTACATGATCTCTATTCTCCAGCCTTGACAAATGATCAACAACTTGATTCTCAGTCCCCTTGCGATCTCGAATTTCAACATCAAACTCTTGCAATATGAGAACCCATCTAATGAGTCTAGGCTTGGAGTCCTTCTTTTCAAACAGATACCGGATTGCGGCATGATCAGTGTAGACAACAACACGAGTGCCAACCAAATAAGATCTGAATTTATTAAAAGCATAGACTACGGCTAGCAACTCCTTCTCAGTGGTGGTGTAATTAGACTGGGCTGCATCAAGCGTCTTGCTTGCATAATAGATGGAGTGAAATATTCTTCCAATTCTTTGGCCTAGAACAGCCCCAATAGCATTATCACTCGCATCACACATCAATTCAAATTGCAAAGACCAGTCAGGAGCAATGATGATTGGTGCGGTCACCAACCTTTTCTTCAACTCTTCAAATGCCTTGAGACAAGCATCATTAAACACAAATTTCACATCCTTCTCTAACAATTTGCACAAGGGAGTGGAAATTTTAGAGAAGTCCTTTATGAAACGTCTATAGAACCCTGCATGTCCCAAGAAACTACGCACCCCCTTAACAGAGATAGGTGGTGGTAATTTCTCAATAGCCTCAATCTTCGCTTTGTCAACCTCAATCCCTTGCTTTGACACCTTGTGCCCGAGTACTATGCCTTCTTGAACCATAAAGTGACATTTTTCCCAATTCAGCACCAGATTTGTTTCTTCACAACGGCTCAGCACAGCATCAAGATTTTTCAAACATTCATCAAAAGAGTCACCAACCACTGAGAAGTCATCCATAAATACCTCCACAAATTTTTCCACCATGTCAGTGAAAATAGCCATCATGCACCGCTGAAAAGTCCCTGGGGCATCACACAACCCAAATGGCATCCTCCTAAATGCATAGGTGCCATATGGACAAGTAAAAGTAGTCTTCTCTTGGTCTTCAGGGGCTATCACAATTTTATTGCAGCCCGAATACCCATCCAAGAAGCAGTAATACTCGTGCCCTGCAAGTCTATCTAGCATCTGATCAATAAAAGGGAGTGGGAAGTGATCTTTCCTGGTGGCCTTGTTCAGCTTCCTATAATCAATGCAAATCCGCCACCCTGTAACTGTTCTTGTAGGAATCAACTCATTATGCTCATTCTTCACCACCTCCTTCATAATTGGATTTAGCCTCCTCTGCTGCTCTATGGATGTCTTATGATCTTCCTCCAAGAGAATTTTATTCATGAAGAAAGAAGGACTAATCCCTCTAATATCAGCAATAGTCCAGCCAATAGCTCTCTTGCGCTCTCGCAATACCCACAACACCTTCTCAACCTGCACATTAGACAACAAAGAAGAAAGGATTACGGGCAAAGTATTACCTTCACCCAAATAAGCATAACGTAAATGCTCGGGTAAAGGTTTGAGCTCAAGATTAGGAGCTCTCTCAATAGACGGTTTAGCAGGAGTTAAGGTCAACGGTCTATCAAGCTCCTCAAATTTCTTCCACCATGGGATGAATCTACTCTGCATATTAAGAACCTCCAAATACTCTTCAATATCATCATCCTTCAGGATATCATCATCATCACATAAGAGTGCCCTTTCTAAAGAATCAACATTAGAAGCCAAGAATGACCTCTCATCAGCAGTCAACTCATCATCTACCACTTTTACCATGGAAAACTCTTCATAATGAGAAGGACGCTGGGTAGCTCTAAACACATTAAATACAGCTTCTTCCCCATTCACCTTCATGATCATCTTTTCAGCTCTGACTCTAATAACAGCATCAGCAGTAGCCAAAAATCCTCTCCCCAATATGAGAGGAACCTCAGGATCAGCTTCATAATCAAGAATAATGAAATCAACAGGTAATATAAACTGACCCACTTGTGCAAGCACATCCTCAATAATCCCCTCGGGGCATGTCAAAGATCTATCAGCCAGCTGCAGGGTCACAGTAGTGGGTCGGGGTTCACCCAGGCCTAGCTTCCTGAAAACTGAAGAAGGCATTAAATTCACATTAGCACCCAAATCACATAAAGCTCGACCAACCTCATGTTCCCCAATTTTCAAGGGAATAGTAAAACTGCCAGGATCCTTCAATTTCTGAGGAAGCTTGCTTCTAACTCTGGAACTACACTCCTCGGTGAGTGCAACTGTCTCAAACTCAATCAGTCTTCTCTTGTTAGCAACAATATCCTTGATGTATTTAGCATATTTGGGAACATCCCGCAAAAGCTCCACCAAAGGAATATTTACCTGAATCTGACTCAATATCTCCAAGAGTTTCTTGCATGCTGCATCAACTTTCTGCTTCTGAAGTCTCTGAGGGAAAGGTGGTGGTGGTCTCACAATAGCAGACTCGGGCTGCTTTGCTATCACTATCTCAGCTTCTTTCTCCACTTCCCTATCATCATTGGGCTCTAACTCACCAACAGGCTTCTTTGGCTTTGGGGGAACTTCTTCTAGAGCTCTTCCGTTCCTCAAAGTAACTGCTTGCACAAATTCTTTGGGATTCTTCTCTGTATCACTCGGTAAAGCACCCCGAGGTCTATTATTTTGTGCTCCAGCAAGCTGCCCCAATTGTCTCTCAAGATCTTTCTGCGCACTGCTCAAATATTTAATTGTTTGTGCCTGAGATGCTGAATCATCCATGAGCTTTTGCTGCCCTGCAAGAAGTTTCCTAAGCATATCCTCCACTACATTAGACTGCTTTGGCTGAGTCTGTGACTGTGACCCCTGCTGTGGTGTATTACCTTGATTAATTTGGGGTCTCTCATTGCCCTGAAACAGCTCACGGTTATCCCTCCAAGAAAAATTTGGGTGATTACGTCAACCCGTGTTATAGTTGTTACCATATTGATTGCGATTCTGACCCTGTGACCTGTTCTGATTACCCACATAATACACTGACTCTGGGTTAGATGGACATACTTCAGTACTATGATCCTCTCCACAAACCTCACAAAAAGTTTGAATTTGTTGCACTGGAGCTAATGGTGGTTTTGCTTGGAGAGTCAGCTTGCTGATTTGATTAGAAATAGCATCCATCTTCGCTCTTAGCTCTGAAACTGCATCCAATTGAAGTATCCCAGCAGCTTTCTGCGTATTAGCCCTGCTAAGACCCTCAAATTGTGTCGTAGCTCTGCCATCACCCTGCCAATCAGGATTTCTCTGCGAAAACTTGTCAAGTAATTCATAAATCTGATCAAAATTTAAAGCCAGCACTTGGCCTCCAGCAGCAGCATCAACCACAATCTTAGTGTGTTGGTTCAACCCCTCAACAAAAGTGTGTGCAATAACCTCATTATATTGGTTGTGATGTGGACAATCTCTCAATAGAGCTTTGAATCTCTCCTAGGCTCCATACAAGGATTCTCCGTCTAATTGTCTGAAGGACATAATTTCGCTCCTCAGCCTGGCTGTCTTGGCAGACGGATAAAATTTAGCCAAGAATTTCTTAGCCAAATCCTCCCAAGTAGTGATAGACCCAGGGTTCTCAGCCTTTAACCACTTCCTTGCTGCCCCAATCAGTGAAAATGGGAGCAAAGTCATACGCACATAATCAGTAGGCACACCCGATGGCGTATAAGTATCACTGATCTCCAGAAAGTTCTGAATGTGTTGCTGCGGATCCTCATGAAGTAATCCAACATATTGCCCCGTCACATGCAGCAACTGAATCATGCCGGGCTTGATCTCAAAGTGCCCGGTAATAGCGGGCTTCACAATACTTGACGCTACTCCTCCCAGACTAGGAAGAGCAACATCACGCACTGCTACTGCTTGTTCTTCTGCCATTTCAATAGGTAAAGCAGCAGGTACGATTGCTAGTGCTTCTCGATCTCTTGCTTCTCTTCGTAACCTTCTCAAGGTTCTTTCAGGCTCGGGATCAAAAGGTACGAGTGGTTCGTCCTTTTTATTCCTTTGCATGCAAAACCTGTTGCCTGAAACAGCACAAGAAACTCAAAAAAAAATTAAACCTGAATAGCAATTAAGTAATCGTTCAAAAAGAAATTAGTCCGTAATTAGTCCCCGGCAACGGCGCCAAAAACTTGTTGCTCCGAACGCACAAGCAAGTATACGCGGTCGACAAGTAATAAAGTGATAAAAGGAGTATCGTTCCCACGAGGACTAAGCAGACTAATACTTCACAAACAATTTCTAACAAACTACTCAGGGATCTTTTTCTTTGATTGTGAGAGTTTTTATAACTAAAACGCAGTAATTAAAGTGCTAGAAGTGTAGTCAAGCAATGGTGCAATACTTTGGTTGTTAACAATATTAAGAGGACGGTCCAGGGTCAGAGTTACGAACAATCCAGTTGATGTATCCAATTGATTCCACTTCTTAAATCCCGGGTTACTAACTGACAGAGTAAATGTAACTGTGAAAACCTTTCAGTTCTTCACAGTCTATGCAAGCTACTTCAATCCCTATATGTCTATGGGTTAAATCACATGCACGCATTAACGAATATGTCATGAGTTAAACTAGGCAAGCAAGTATATGTCTATCCTACACGCAAATCGGTTCCCCGATGCCCGGGTTCACAAACTAGTTCTATTCTTTCTTATTACGTAATTAAATTCTCTCTTTCGAGTTCAATCCAAAAACCATAGATAATGTATAATTATCGAGCTCTAACAATTATACAAGTGAAATCAGGAAAGAATAACCAACCCCTTATGGGATTCAATTATTGGGAATCAATCTTCAAACAATCAACTTTCATGTAATACTCTAACCCTAGAACGTAAAGTTTAGCCACATATTCATAATCACAAGGCAAGAATTTGGTGTAATAATGAAGTAATTGATGTAATAGATGAAAGATAAGGAATAAACCCTTGTTCAATGAGTATGTTGCTCTCAATATTGCTCCAAAGTAAGAACTCTCTTCAAAAACTAAGTAAAAGACTATTTATAGTGTTTACAAACACCTAGTGATAAGTTAGACCCAATGCTAGACGGAATAGGAAGTGAAAATCCGCACAAGGGGCGCTATAACGGGCGCCCCGCGCCTCGTAACGCGCCAAGTCAAGCAGAAGACGCCAAACTTCCTCCGCCTTTGCCATGCGACGCGTGAGAAATCGCACTGGGGCACTGGGCGCCATAGCTGGCGCGCCACGTGCCCCAAAGCGCCCAGCCATTTTGCCTTTTTCCTTGGTCCGAAATCTTGCTCGTGTCGTGCCCTCGTGTGCTCAATCCAATCCTCAATCAACTTTCAATCAATTCTTGCTCAATCAAGCTCCTAAAAGCTCCAAATCCACTGCGTAACAACCTACACACGCACACCATCAAATTAGTGTAAAACCACATTCACAAACTATAAAACGAGCGAATAACAAGCTCAAACATGCGGAAATATTAAGGAAACATTGGCATAAAATGCCAAACATCAGGGGAGTAAGAGGGCGAGTTGCGATCGAGGTCGAAATGCGCCTCCCAACCGAAGTCAATCTATTTGACAACTGGGGACTGACACCCAAAGGATAGATTAGTACATTGTAATTACGCCCGATAGTGGCATAGTGAATTCATTTTTACGCCCAAAGTCTGTTTCGACTTGGCTTTGTGTAAATAGCCGATTCTGGCTCGTTGATATTATCAGTAAAATAAATTTGACTCTTATCTCTTTTTGTCTTGCACCCCGAAGTTTCACTTTAAATGCACCGACTCGAGAACGAGACGTCGTTCTAAGTTTGCATCGATCTTATTTTTATTAAGTCTTGTAGGCAAATAGCTCATCTTAAAGTGTTCGGTTCACGCGAGAATTAACACATAAAGTGAAACGCAAAATCACATCATCAAAAGGCCCGAAGGCTAATTACATTCATTGAGAACAAAATGACCCGAAGGTCAAGGTCATATATACATCTGAAAGCCCGAAGACTTGCATCAACAAGGCACCAAGGCCTAAACAAAAAAAAAAAAAACAGTATAAAAAAAACAAGCTATTCTGCTTCTAAGGGTTCTCCCCATCGGCATCTTCAAAGCCCTCCTAGGCGCTTTCGCCCTCTTCATCGCCTTCGGATTCACCATCATCCGAACCCTCGCTCGAGGGAAGGTCATCCACGATCTTTTAAGCCTCGGCAGCAGCATCCTTGGCTTTAGCTATCTCTTCTTCATGCACGATTTTCCCAGCTTGAACCTGCTCGAGTGTGCTAAGTCTAGTCTTGACAACGGCCCAAGCTTCCTCAAACTTCACCCTCGTCGCCTTGACCTCGGCTCGCTCGTCGAGGTAAGAAATTCTGCCTTGATGTTTTGAAATATTTCCCCGAAGAGCAGACACTTGATCTACCTGGCTTTGCAATCCAACAAGTTTGGCATTGTACTCCTCAAGCTTACCACGATATTTCTCACCTGCCTCAAGCACTTCGGTTTTGGTTTTGAAAAGTTCGGCTTCAAGTCGAGCATTTTCAAGGCTCAGCCTCGAACGCTCATTAGCAAACTCATTTGTCACAGCCTGAACTCTAGCCTCAGCAGACTCCAAGACCCCATGTAGATCAGCTTCAGCCTTAGCCGAAGCCTCATTAGCACGCTCCAGCTCTTCATTTAAAGTGGCAAATTGTGCTTCCAATTTGGCGATTCTTCCTCTAAGGCCTCTTTTCTGCTCGCCCCAAGCAGCAGTCGCTGCCTGAATTTGCTCTGCCCGCTCGCGCTCGAGGTGAACAGCCTGCAGCACGAGGACCAAGCTCTCCGTAAAAACAAAGCGTTAGTATCAGAAGAAAGAAAAAGCAAATTATACAAATGAAGTGCACGAAAACTTACCCGAAGGGCAGAAGCAGCTGAAACGCCCATCAAACTCATAGGGCTGAGATTCCGAAGGGCGTGATCCTCGGTAGTACCGAGCATGGTATCAACAGCGGCAACATCTTCCTTGGTAGGATCAGCAAGTTTGCCTCGGGAACAATCTCAAACGCCCGAGGTACGGTGCTAGAAGACTTTGGCAAGGCTCGAGAGGCCTTAACCGTGCTCTTGATCAAGCCCTTGCCTACCCTAGCCTTGCCCTTTCGCTTTGCAGCCTCTTGATCAGATTCCTCTACGTTTATTACCTCGGTCGCTCTAGCGACCTCGGTACTTGACTCTGGAATCGTCCCAGAGGCTGGCTCTGGCACCACCTCGGGAGCCATGGGATAAATCTCCTCATCACTGGGCTCATCAATAAGGCCTTGGCGCCTTACGGTCGTCACTTCGGCAGTCGGGGCAGCAGCTTCTTCAATCCGAGGTCCTTTTGCCTTCGCGGCCCGCTTTGACTCAGCTCTTTTCTTTTTGGAGCCTGGGGAAGGGAGGTGAGCAATCTGATGAAACGCACAAAAACCGACCTAGGAAAATTTCATCACCTTGCGATGTCCCTTGGCCCAACGAGATTTTGGCTTTCTTGTTTTCGGCGAGCTGCTTCGCCAAACTCGCCATCTTAGCGACACCCTCGGTGATGTCAAACACTTTCTTCTCCTTCTTTTTTCTCTCTTTCTTGTCCTTCTTCTCCTCTCCTTCCCCATCTCCCTTCACCTCGGTTTCCTCCTCTCTTCCTCTTCGGCTTCCTTCACAGCCCTGATGGAGAAATCTAAATGAGGGGGGAGAGAACATCAGAGTGTAATAATTCAAAGAGATTTTAAGGAATTACAAGTGTAGATGTGCAGCTTACCATGTCTTTTGCATATCCATCGATTCCCCTCTATGGTGGCTAAAATCATCCATTGCCGATGCAGGCGCATCTCCGACTGCATAACCTCAGTAACCCACTCAAGCAAATTCCTCGGTCGATTGACTGGAACTTTTTCAGCTGCAAATCATAAATAAGAAAATAAGCACCAGCTACGGTAGTCGAGAGCCGAAGGGGAAACAAAAGCAAGCACTTACGCTGGGCATTCCACACTTCGGGGAAGCCGGGTTCGGTTGACAGCAGCCTTGTAGGGATGAGCACATACCGGTTATTCCAACCTCGGTCTCCATGGTCTTCGCTTTTACTCAAGATAGCGTAAGACCCCCGAGGTAAGAGGGCTACCACCCCGGCTTTATGAAATAGGGGTAGTAAAGGGAGATCAAGTGTTGGAAGGTGAAGGACAATCTAGCTATATCGCTTAAATATTCAAGGGCTTGAACAACTCTCCAAACCCCGGGCTCCAATTGAGCTAAGCACAAGTTGTAAGATCTACAAAATGTGTCGATTATATGATGGACCGACAGGTTGAACCCTATGGTGAATGGGTATGTGAAGACCGAAGAATACCCTTCAACATGAGTAGAAACAGCCGTGTCCGGGCCCGGGACTCTAATGTCTACTTCGAGCCCCCAACGACAATCAGCCCGAACCACCTCAATCATATCTTCGGTTATAATACTTCGGGTAATATGAACCCGTATGTTTCTCTTCTTTCCCTTCTGAGCATCGGATTGAACATGGACCTTTAAGTCCTTGTCGTTGTTGAAATTCGAAGGGATAACTAACTGAGGGTCAATCTCCACTTCGAGAGGAATCTTCCTCCTCGACTTCTTTGAAGTACCAGCTTCGGTCTGAGGCCCCCCCTTGCTGGCTTCGGCTTCGTCTCTTTGGCCACTGGCCTCTCTACTAACCTCGGTTCCGCCCGCTGGGCCACCAACCTCCTTGACGCTGGTGATGTCATCCCCCTCGATGTCACCCTTGTCGTCGTCGTGGTCATCACTACCACCCTCAACGTCGACGCCATAACTGGCTTCCGCCCTGTCGCGACCAGCTCTCTCCTTGCGCCTCCTAGGAGCAGTAGCCGTCGACGTGGCTTCTTCACCACCTTCCGATTCAATCATCTGCAACGGTGTCACGGTGGGAAAAAATATCTCCGCTCTTTACCGTGGCGGCGAAACGGTCGGCCCTCTCGCCGCAATTGCTAGACCCTTGTCCAGATGTCGCCATTGATATAAATGCTAGGTTGAGAAAAAAATCAAGATCAAGGAAGCTGTTTAAGAAATGGAAGCTTTTACTTCTTGGGATTTCTCTGTGTATCAAATACTTTCAGGTGGAGAAGGAGACTGTCGAATGAAGTATTTATAGGGTGTGTACACGTGCAAGTTGTGGGAGCAATGATGACTGTAACGTTGGAGAAAGCGAAAAGCCGGTGCGACCGTTCGGTGGCCAACCAACAGTCGCCACGTAATGTGGAACAGTAATCCGAAAGACGTGCAACTTTTTGAAATTCTTGGATAGGTTTGAGCCACGTCGGCTTCCCACTCAAATTCACTCCACTCCTCGGTGACCTCGACGTTCATCCGAGGAGTGGGGGGACTATCTGTATTGGAAAAAAATTGACGTGCTCGGTTAGCACCTCGGCATGACAAACCAAAGAGAAATCGAACTGATGTTTCGAAGGATGAAGGTCGAAGCTAATAACTGAACCACCGAAGTCGAGCATCGATGTCGCCACCGAAGGCGAGCCGTAAGCTGAGCTTCGGCGACATTCGCTCCGGTCGAATAGCAAGGCCCCATCACCGAGGTTATGCATTTGAACCTCGGTAAAACGCCTCGGTTCAAGCGGCTTTGCAGCCCACTACTTCAGCCCACTAACTCCTTCCATTAATGCCAAGAACGTGGGCCTAAGCATGACTGATGGTGGAGAATGTGGGCAAGGCCCCTAGACCTATAAATAGTACTACTTCATTTTGTATTGTATGTATTCAGAAATACATACAGAAGCTCTGCCAAATTTTGTACTCATTGCAATATATTGAAATCAAGTTACTTTCTCGCATTTTACGCTTATTCTTGGCATTTTATTGACTTTGATACGAAGTTTTGCTTGTATTCCAACCCAAATTCGATTTGTGATCCTAAATTGATTTAGGCCGATACATTATATAAGTAGCACATTATTTCGCAGGAAGTAGGTTATACCTTTATTTAACAATTTTAGAGTTCCTTGAGAAGCTTCTTGATAGATTACCAACTCTTATGTTGCTACTGGTATGCGACTGAAACTTGTTGTCATTCTCACTCTCAGAAATATTTGTTCTCTGAACGTTTCTTTTCTTCCACTATTAGCTTGCGTAGGGAAATGCAATACGGAGTTGGTTCATAATCAATTTACAGCCGGATAGTAAAGTTAGGAGGCTTTGTACATAGCAGTATAACAGGCCATCTTCCCCGCAACGTGTTACCACAGTATATTTTCTGTATCAATGTAAAGAGTGGACGCACATCAGAAGGGCAAAGATTACATATGAGAAGGTATATAATGAAGCAATGCTGTTAAAAAAGCGAAAGAAAGTTTGAAAAAAGAAAAGCGAACAACTTGTTGAACTGTGCTCAACTGTATTGCCTTGTGCTGAGTGGATTGATTTCATATTCGGCACAATGATTGATGGAAAAGTTGTCTTGAAAGCAACCTGCAAAGATACGTTAGAACACACATGATTGTAATACTATGAATTATTGTTAATCAATTTTTGAGACAGAATTTTTTTGAAAATTGAACAAAAAACTTGAGTTTTAGCAAATGACTCACTTCAGCTCTATGAGCAGATGACTGACTTCAGCTCTATGAAAGAAACCCACAGCTATGGTGCGTAGACAGGGGGAATTCAATGGATTTACCTAAGAGGGCTCAACAATGGGGCCATTTACCCTTATCAAAGAGCAAAACCAGTGCACTTAATGAGAAAGTAAGGTCCTTATTTATGAGGAAAACCAGTGCAACTAATGGGAAAGTAAGGTTAAAAATTAACTATCAAAATACGACCACACACGTATATAAGAGAATGATGTCATCTCTTCCATGGAGTAGTACCTGTGTGAGTTTTAAGTTCTTTGAAAAGGCTTGTAAAGATAGTCTGCTAGTTCGAACACTTGAGTTGCTGTTGAACCATAAATAAAATAAAATATAGTGAAATGAAGTACTACTAACTGCATCTCAAAATGTGAGGAGAGCAATTAAGTGATCTCGTAAGGTGGACATTGAGCTTATACATGGAGAAATAAAATAAAGGCGGAGTAGTACATCAGCTTACGATAGAGGGAGTGGAAAAATAAATATCTAGAATACAAGCTCAAGTGAAGTATAGCAGACAACATTGCATCCAACAATTATTGAAAGTACACATATAAAGCTCAAGAACATTACCTGAGGAAAGGTTCATAAGTGTCTTTATTAGGAGAAGAGTCGCGATGTGGACCATCCTGCAAAAAATGCTTCCACTTTATCGATGAGATTGAGAAAGAAACCAAAGCTGAAGTAACATTATGCATTTATTAAATTCAACTGATCCACAAACTCAATTACATACATACACCGTGTCGCCTTCTTATGCATTTTCTTCACAAACTTATGTGGATGAGCACGTCGTCCTAGTTCTTTAGCCTAATAATGGAATTGCAGTTACCATTTCTTAACACACAAGGAATCGCTTAAAAAAATTATAATTTGACAAATGAAATTGAGTATACCCGATGTCTTCAAGTTTTTCTAGAGCCTCCTATAGCACCAGCCTCTCAGTGAGGCTTCCAACTCGGCCAAACAGACACCAGGATATTTTTGCGTCACAAGATCTTGTTTCAGAAAACATAGCTTTGTATTGTTCTGCAGTATCCCGTTAAAGTCGTTTCTATTTCAGCAGATTGTCTTAGCTGTTAAATAATAATTACTCCCTCCGTCCCAATTTATGTGGCACCATTTGACCGGGCACGGAGTTTAAGAAAATAGAGGTTGACCTTGTAAGTGTCAATTTTACCCTCGAAAAAGTAAGAGAGAGAAAAGTTGAGTAATAAAAAAGTTGTTGGTAGGTTTAAAAGTATGTAGGACCAAACGAGGGTAAAATAGAGATAGTGCATTAAATAGTTGTAAAATAAGGAAAGGTGCCACTTATTTTGGGACAAACCAAAAAGGAAATGGTGCCACATAAATTGGGACGGAGGGAGTAGTACTTCCACTTTATTACGAGTCCATTACCCAAATGGTCACTCAACTATTAAAAATAAACTAACAAAGTCACTCTTCGAAGGTAAGAATGATAAGCATTCGGGCCTCTAAAGCAAGATTAAAGTGTCCTCTTGGATAAGAAGACCTAAAACATCAAGCAATACGTGGAGCAACTCCCGATATAACAGTATTAGCAAGACGTATAGGTGATCGACTCATCAAGTTCCCATTGAAATAGGATCCACACAAGGAAAACATTCCTATTTCCTCATTGGCAACGTACCTCTTTCGTATGAAGTTCCTTGCTTTCTTTTCCTTTGGCTACTAAGATGTTTCAGTTCGCCAGGTTCTCTCTTGCCTGCCCATGGATTCAGCAGCAGTTCGAAAGGTTGCGGTAGCCCCTTGGACCTTAGCCTCTTAAGGGTTGGGTTCTCTTGGCGGGCTCTTGGGTCGTCCGGACCCATATCTGGTAAAAGTGGTGGCTGGTTTCATTGATGAACTCCACTGGTCGTCCATGGATTATAGGGGCTATCTAGCACCCTCACAAGGTACTATTCCTCATAAGGAAGCAACTGGATTGGCTTTTCTAACTCACTTTAAAAGAGACTGCTTTCAAATTCACTGCAACTCTGTCTCACCCTCTGCTCGTGCACTCGTCCTCGTTCGAGTCCCTGGACGAAGGTGAGACCAACCTTATTATGATTAGCGAAGTCCTTTCCACCCTTCTTATTTTCTTTATTATATCGAAATTTTTTTTCTCTTGGTCCGCTAACTCCATAAAGGACTGGGGGGTGGAGGTAGAACCTCTAGCACCAATATCGATGAATCAAAGGTGTCCTTCATCTACCTTGTGAGGTAGAGCAATTATTCTATTAGGTAATAATCGACTTAGGGCTCTAGCTAATGCACCTTTCGTCGAACAAGGGAGCTGGGGTAACAGAATGATAGATCCAGACCTGACATACCAGCTTACTTAGTCTTTGACTTAATATAGCGTCCACGAGGCTGTAAAAAGAGAGAAAGGGCTATCAGGGGCGCGCTCTACCACTGAGCTAATAGCCCGTCGTGCGAGCCTCTCACTGGGGGCCCGCTATGCCAAAAGCGGGAGTAGACTGTTTTGAATGGAGAATGAATGAAATAGAATAGTCTGGGAGAATGCCTCTTTTTGAGGCACTCTATGGACGCAAGTGCAGGACTCCCCTATGCTAGGATGAAGTAGGGGAGAGACAGATTCTCGACTAATTCAGGAGGCTACTACTGGCGAGGCCTGCTTGCTTCAAAGCGTGCTATTGCGTGAAGCCCAGCAAACCAAAGGAGGCATGACCTTAGTAATATATGAAGCCACAGGATTGAGGACCTTCAGCCCCCAAAAGTGCTTTCCTTCTCGCGCGAAAGTAAAAAGATGTTTAGCTTTTCCTAAATGGTCACTTAGCTTTGCGTAATTGACTTAAATAATCATTCTTGCTAGAAAACTTGCTACATCAGGTAAAATATATTGACGTGTCATTTTTTTCTAAATTTAAAATATAAAGAAATTAAACTAATCCATTTAACCAACTATCCAATTCATTTATCCGAATAAAATCAACACGAACAACTTAACGGGTCAAATATTTATTTTTATTGTATAAAATAATATCAAATTTAAGTATTTAAGGAATGTCGTATTTTCTTTTTTTGGTTGTGTACACTCTGTTAATATGACACAATATATAAGGTGTCCTTTTTTGTTAAAATCATTAATGTTGTTGACATACTTTGATGTGTTCTATTAATTTAGAAGATTCAGGCATCTTGAATGGAAAGTTGAAGTTTTCTTATGGATTATGTTATGAGCTTATGAGATTTTATCAATATTTTGGTTTAATTATAATGGTGTTGAAGGATGTAATCAGTTCAACGAAAGTGAAGTATTGTGGTAGAATGAAGCTTGATGAGGAAACTAAATACTTAAGTTTGGTATTGTTCTATATAATAAAAATAAATATTTAACTCGTTAAGTTGTTTAGGTTGATTTTATTTGGATAAATGAATTGGATAGTTGGTTAAATTGATTAGTTTAATTTTTTTATATTTTAAATTTAGAAAAAAATGCCATATCAATATATTTTACCTGAGATAACAAGTTTTTCAGCAAAATTAAAGGGATGGAAATGGGGCAGGACAGGGGCGGGGCGAGGCAAGGCAATGGGTAAATGGATCGGGGCAGGGAAAAGACTAAATGGAGCAGGGCAGGGCAGGGCAGGGCAAGTGAAAGGAAAAACTAAAATCTGGTGGGGCGGGGCAGGGCAGGTTGGCTGCTTTTATTTGGCTTTAATTCTATTTTACCATGTCTGCTTTAATTTATCCACAGAAAAAGTGGTTTTCTCAACTGTGTTATAATAACATGGGATTTCAGGCTTTTAAGCAATATGTACATGATCCAATTACGAGAAATGCAATTCCGTAATTTTTTGCCTTTAGCTTCTGTTTGTTTTGGAGACGCAAGTAATAGCCCTGTTGAAGCTGTTGACTCAAGTTATGATGATTACAATAAAGTTAAGTGAAACGACCTCGGTCATGTCGTTTCGGAAGTTAGGAGTCCGATTGGTGTGCCGATAATTTTAAAATATTCGTAATGTCCATTAGAACCTGTCTGTAAAATTTGAGCTAAATCAGACCTCGTTTGGTAGGCATCGGAAGAAGGTTTCAGTTTTATTGGCGATAAATATTAAAAAGAGATTTTCGAGCTCGGTTTTTGCCGAATGAGCTCCGATTCGAAATTCGAAAGCGCCGTTAGGTTCGTATGATTATTTGTGATTTTTGTAAACTTTCGAAAATGAATTTCGATGTTGTTCGGCAAGTTTCCGCTAAAATGCCGAAAGTTAAATAATTTGACTTCTTTTCATTTAAATTCGTATCTTGAGTTTCGGGAGTCTGATTTGAGATCCGCCTTCGCGAGTATGTTACATATATTTTGTATAACTTGTATGCAAAAGTTGGAATTATTTCGAATATCGTAGTGTACCGTTTTAATTTTTACCGTAACTGCGAATTAAAAAAAAAGGAAAAAGACGAAAAAGAAAAAAAGACAAAATATATGGGCGGTGGGTCCTTAGCAATATGCTAAGGACCAGTATAACGTAGAAGTAGGGGAAGCTCAAAAAGGAATTAGAGCAGAATCATCGAAACAGAGAAAATCAAACGATGCAGTGGAAAAAAATGCCAGAAAATGAGAAAAGAGCCGGGAAAATAGTAGAATTTTCACCCTGAAATATTCAGGTAATGATCCTAATATAGTATTTGAGTTTATTACGTGTTTTTGAATATGTTTTAACGGTAAAACTTAGAATATTATACCTCGTTTTAATAAGTTCAATTAATAGTTTAAAGGGTCAAATGGACCCCGATAACGAAATTGATTATATATTCGTACTCAGTGAGTTATGAGCAACATATAAATATAATTTATTTGGGGTTTGGTTATGTGACCATAAACCCTGTACATAGGCCTGGCCTGCGTATTGCGTATGCGAATAGGGTATCAGGTTCCTACCTGGATTGCCCTAAGATGTGAGGAATGAAGCCTTTAGCCTAATGTGATATGTTTTTCTGCTTATTGATCACAGTGGGATCGTTTGGCAATGAATTCAAAAAATAACGCGGTTGTTGGTCGCAATGCTAACTTTTGAGAGAGGTAAGTGTTTATATCCATTTCTTTGGAGGCACCTGGCCTCGTGGATTTTCTACCACGTATTCCTTACGTGTGTAGCTGCCGATAGGCGTACTCATTACGCCTTAGCTTTGGATTTATATTGTATATTATATGTTATGTCCTATTGTTGGTATTGCATTGAGGATTTGAGCATTGTACCCTGGCTGCGAGTTGGCATCTACTTCCCGGTTGTCGATGAGAGTCCCGCGCCGGTGAAGGGTTATTGCATCACATTGCATTCATATGCATTACATTGCATATCATATTGAGGGCAGGAGTATTCCGCCCCAGGAGCAGGAGTATTCCGCTCCATTGTATCATATTGAGGGCAGGAGTATTCCGCCCCAGGAGCAGGAGTATTCCGCTCCATTGTATCACATTGAGGGCAAGAGGATTCCGCCCCAAGAGCAGGAGTATTCCGCTCTTATGTCAGATATTGAGTGCAGGAGTATTCCGCCTCAGCTTTACATTATATCGGGTGCAGGAGTATTCCGCCCCAGGAGAGTGCAGGAGTATTCCGCCTCTGGTTTATATTATATCGGGTGCAGGAGTATTCCGCCCCAGAAGCAGGAGTATTCCGCTCCAGTTGGTTATCAGATTGGATTCCCCTCGAATGCAGGAGTATTCCGCTTCGGGATGGGATTACGGGCACATGTGACCCTTCGCATCATATTTCATCTCATTTCATTTTATTTCATACCATTGTGTAAACTTGTGGTACATAACTATTGTCCTGCTTATATGTGCATTTCTTATTTGTTGTTATGTTTCTGGCACGCATCCTTGGTTGAGTTTATAAGTTTCTTACGTGTTTTCGGTTGTTATCCGGCTCTACCTTTTTATAATTTAAATAAAAGAAATTTGGTTTATCTGTTTCTTCTCCCTGGCTAGCTATCCTATTCTTTGAGATGGCTAGTCTGCCCCACTTATTGAGTCCTTTTGACTCACCCTTGTTTGTTGTTTGTTTTCTTGTCTATCTATTTCGTTTCGGCAGGTTCGCTCCAGGATTGAGTTCGCCACGTTGTTCAGGAGTATTCCGCCTCAGCTTTACATTATATCGGGTGCAGGAGTATTCCGCCCCAGGAGAGTGCAGGAGTATTCCGCCTCTGGTTTATATTATATCGGGTGCAGGAGTATTCCGCCCCAGAAGCAGGAGTATTCCGCTCCAGTTGGTTATCAGATTGGATTCCCCTCGAATGCAGGAGTATTCCGCTTCGGGATGGGATTACGGGCACATGTGACCCTTCGCATCATATTTCATCTCATTTCATTTTATTTCATACCATTGTGTAAACTTGTGGTACATAACTATTGTCCTGCTTATATGTGCATTTCTTATTTGTTGTTATGTTTCTGGCACGCATCCTTGGTTGAGTTTATAAGTTTCTTACGTGTTTTCGATTGTTATCCGGCTCTACCTTTTTATAATTTAAATAAAAGAAATTTGGTTTATCTGTTTCTTCTCCCTGGCTAGCTATCCTATTCTTTGAGATGGCTAGTCTGCCCCACTTATTGAGTCCTTTTGACTCACCCTTGTTTGTTGTTTGTTTTCTTGTCTATCTATTTCGTTTCGGCAGGTTCGCTCCAGGATTGAGTTCGCCACGTTGTTCAGGAGCGAAGACGACTTCAGCTGTCAGGGTGAGCCAGCTTTTATTCCGGATGGCCACCAGTTTATCGGTTATCATTTCAGTTGCATTTTGCTCCCTTCAGGAGGTATCTGTTTTCTTTGTACTCTTAGATGTCTAGTCTGGATAACCCTAAACCTAGTATGTTGGGTAGTCAGCTGTAATTTCTTTTGTACAGCTTAGAGGTATCAGTATGTCAGTGGTTTTTTTAAGCCTTGTTCTTATTGATGAATTGAATTATATTTATTTGCCTAATTTAATTGGTAAGGGTTCGCCCGACGGGTCTAGGGAAGGATGTCGGGTGCCCGCACGGCCTAACCGGATTTCGGGTTGTGTCAGTTGGTATCAGAGCCCGGTTTAGAGTCTATCCAGACTAAGACAGTGTCTAGTAGAGTCTCGCTGATGGGTACGTAGACGTCCGTACTTATCTACGAGGGGCTATGATGGCATTTAGGAAGTTTTCACTTCCTTCATTTCTGATCGTGCGTCGGTCTAGGATTCAAAAGTATTTTCGTTAATTCGTTAATTCCTTTGTGGTAATTGTAAACCCTCATGCGACAAATCAGCAAACGGTATGAGTTCAAGACGAAACAGTCTAGCCTGGGGCTAACACTGACGATGCTCCGAGAGTTTTGATCGTGCTGACGAACTAGTTACGGAGGTCCCAGCCGTACGAGCTCGCGATGGGCAAGGGAGCAGGGCCTGGTGGTTCCCTTGGCTCTCTACGATACTTTTACGAGAATCTTGGCGACAGATACCACAATAACCTATTATTCGCTAGGCAGCATATCAGGTTGCCGCAGATGCAGATGTTTGGTCTTAGGGAGCTCCGTTGCAATCGTTGATGTTGTTCCAATATATTGTTCCCAATGCAGCATGTATTGTACCTCTGATTGTTCCGGCTGGTTAGCCAACCGAGGTAACAGTTAGGTCCGAGCGCCCAAAGAGGTTGCATTATTTTACGCGGTTGAACCTTCCGATATTCTTAAGCAATGCATCAGATAAACCCCGTGAATTTTTTTAAAAAAAAATAATATCAGGGTATTTGTATATCCTTCAGGCTCTTGATTATATCGATCGGTATAGTGTTGATTATCCTGCTTTCCAGTTTCAAGGTCCAGCCTTGAATTGATGGGACTCTCTCTCTTATTAGCTAACTTGGTTCGGTTTCTTCTAGATTCGTGGAAAAAAAAAATTCCTTTCGAGTAGCGAGCGAAATGGAGAGTGTTGCCAGTTTGAGTGGATTGGACAGGGTAGCCTGTTGGTTAGCCTGTTGGTGTTTCAGAATATGAAATTGAATTCTATAGAATGGCTGGATATGCATTAGAACTAGTCCATGAACCTTTCGAGAGATTCAAAGATTTATTGGTGACCTTTCTCCTTACTTGAGATCCCAGATGGCAAAAAAAAAAAAAAATTGATGTTGTGACTTTATTTGATGTCGTTGTTGATTTGCTCAAAGGTATTAGGCATACCATAAGTTAGAGAGGGAAGAGTTAGAGCGGGAGAGCAAGGAATTCTGTGGCCCTGGTGGGCAACCATAGTACCTTATTTGTAGGTAAAAGTTCTGATTATTTTTGGAAGTCATCTTCCGGGTTATCTCAGCTTGTAGAGCGTGATTCTCAGAGTGCGCGAGTAGTTCATCAAGATTAGACCCAGTTTTCCTCTTTATAGCTATCGACAATATGTCCAGCTTCCATTTTCAATGAAAATCTGTTATCACTGTCATGAGTCTGGTTATCCTTTGAGGAGTTTTCCCTTACTCCGGCAAGTAGGCAGTCATCTTTTCTCTTGTCATTTGGCATCGCGCAGTCGCAGGATATTTCATTTAGATCTTAATCAGCCAGAGAAATTCCACCATTCAGTAGCGGTTGAGAGCGTGGTGGTAGTAGTTCTTCAGAAGGTAATTATCAGTATAGCGGCTTAGTTCAGCTGCAGAGGCAGTTCTATGAACTGCTAGTCTGGCAGGATGCTGAGGCATCCGATGTAGTACACCATGTAATTCTTCTTCTAGTATATGTGAGTAAGATTTGATTCTTTCGATCGATCTGGAAATGATATGTCTCATCATGTTTCGATGGTTTCCTTGGATGTCGTTTCTATTAAGAATTAGTTGCGGTAGAGGGGTGAGCTTCTTGTATGATTTATTCCCGGCATTTATGATGACCCTACTAGTTTATGTGGTTTAAATGCGAGAGATGTGTGAGTGAGTATCGGTATTGTTTGTTTGGCATTTTGTTATGCCTCATTCTGTTATAATGTCAAGTCAGTCTACCTCTCTTTGGAACTCAGTGTCGGTAGGATGATGGGATTCTTATTTGTCACCATCAGAAAGTGTCATTGTTTCTTCCGGTGTAAAGTGGTTAGTAATTAATATCCGATCTATATATCTCCTCATGGTTCGAGGAGCTAGTAGAGTCATGTTATCCTATGAGCTTGTTTGGGTTATAAAAAAAAAAAAAAGTTTCTTGTAAATTGTCAAAGTTTCCTTTTTATTGGGAGGTCAAATTGGCTTGGATGTTGTTCCATAAAGCTCATTTAATATTTGTTTCTTTAATTGCGATTCTTGGGCTACTTTGACTCGCAAATAGTCTAGCTCTGGTAGCCAAGCAATAAGAAGATGAGCTTCTTGAAGCTCTAATTATTTCTATCCTCAGTTCGTTGTCATCTCTTATTTGTTCGGCACTGGTGAACTTAGGCGGTCAGTAACCTATTATGATGTCCCCTGTGTTGAGCCAGAGTGCATGTCAAGGTAACCGGGTAAGCATATTATTGTTTAGGTTGAAAATCAGGACAGTGGTGCTGTCCAGACATTCTATCTGCGGATTTGTCATGTTATCCAGTTGTCTCATCTGGTTATCCGTTTAACATGTTTATGTTATCAGTTTATCCGGGTATCCATTCCCATGTATAGTATAGTGTTGGTTCTGTTTTTGCGGATCATCCAGTTTCAGGGGAAACTCTGCCGAAATTTTTATATAGAAGTACCGTCCATCAGGCGGTGGTTTTTACGACAAAGGTATGGAGTTGTGAACTTGAGAGTTGCAGCTATTTGGCAACTCGAAAGGGTAGTTGGTAGCTTAGGTCTGCCTACGTTCAGCTTTTAGCTAAATCATCTTTAGTCCAGTAGGCTGTGCGAGGATGATTATTCCTATTCAAATGGCTGCATGAGTTAGTGCTTTAAGTGGAGGAGTCTTCCTCCAAATACTGAATGGTAATGCTAAATCTCTGAGGTGTTGATACCACTTTTCTCACGACCCAAAGTAAGGCCACGACAGAAATCTACAATGAGTGTCGATCATTGCTAAACCCACTAATAATCTATTAGCAACAGAGATAAGGTGGCAACTTGATCATATATACGTACCTATTTGCTTAAAGCATAAATTCTGGAAAGATGACACCACTTTAACTTTCTGGCAATTAGAACATTGAGCCACAAATTCTGCTATGTCACACTTCATTCCGTCCTACCAATAAATCTGCTTAAGATCATGGTACAACTTAATCGAACCTGGATGAATAGTGTATTTAGAATAATGTGCCTCTATCATAATTTGTCCACGTAAATCTGCAACATCAGGAACACAAAGTCTATCTTTATACATGAGAGCACTGTCAGTAGTGACCCTGTGTGGTGACTTCGGTTTTCTTTGGGCTATCTGTCTGTATTCAACTAGAACTGGATCCTCATACTGACGCTGTTTTACTTCATGAAAATTTAGAGTTAAAGGTCTAGTCCAGCTTGTCGATAATCCATCATTGGTATATATATCTCTTTCATACCTCAACTCTTTGAGAAGTTACTTTAGCGTTGTAAGTGCTCATGTAATCAACTTTGTTGCTGGTATTCTGCCTTAGCTGAAAGTCCAACTACATGTATCTTTTATATTTACTTTTTCAAGTCATAATAATTCCAATTCAAAGACAATACCCTGAGGGAGATGTTCAGTCTGAAGATCATTCTTGGTCTACATCATACTATCCAGTAGTAGTTGCATGATCCTTATCCTTATACGATAGACCCTGTTCAGATGAACCTTTGACATATATTAGGATATGAGTATCTACATTCCCACAAGGAGCTTGCGGAACAACACTAACATCAGCTGAGATGTTGCATAGTGCGTTCGTAAAAATATAATATAGCTTGCATCAAATCTTTTATAGTGTGTAATGACAAGGTACTTCAAAAGTTTCCCCTATTGCATCAAGCGTGAGCTAATTCTTAATTTTAGCGACCTGTTCTATATCGAAAGGTATATCGAAAAGGTGATTCTCGGCTGAATCATGTTAGTCCATCCAGAGTTTCGTATATCTTTGCTTCGAAAATGTAGAATTCTCCTCTCGTGATCGAGGAAGGGTCGGCTTAGTCTGACTAAGTTGGGCAATGATGTTATCATATTATCCAAATATGTTTTATCCAAGAGTTTAATATGTGTGTTATAACTCTGATTCTGTAATCAGGAAATAATGCCTGTGGAGTAGCTCATGAAGGTCGTGCAAGTTCTCCTGTTATTTGCGTGAATCTTGCTTTAGACTTAGGCTCGTTCGAGGACGAACGAGAGTTTAAGTGGAGGAGAATGAAACGACCTCGGTCATGTCGTTTCGGAAGTTAGGAGTCCGATTGGTGTGCCGATAATTTTAAAATATTCGTAATGTCCATTAGAACCTGTCTGTAAAATTTGAGCTAAATCAGACCTCGTTTGGTAGGCATCGGAAGAAGGTTTCAGTTTTATTGGCGATAAATATTAAAAAGAGATTTTCGAGCTCGGTTTTTGCCGAATGAGCTCCGATTCGAAATTCGAAAGCGCCGTTAGGTTCGTATGATTATTTGTGATTTTTGTAAACTTTCGAAAATGAATTTCGATGTTGTTCGGCAAGTTTCCGCTAAAATGCCGAAAGTTAAATAATTTGACTTCTTTTCATTTAAATTCGTATCTTGAGTTTCGGGAGTCTGATTTGAGATCCGCCTTCGCGAGTATGTTACATATATTTTGTATAACTTGTATGCAAAAGTTGGAATTATTTCGAATATCGTAGTGTACCGTTTTAATTTTTACCGTAACTGCGAATTAAAAAAAAAAAGGAAAAAGACGAAAAAGGAAAAAAGACAAAATATATGGGCGGTGGGTCCTTAGCATATTGCTAAGGACCAGTATAACGTAGAAGTAGGGGAAGCTCAAAAAGGAATTAGAGCAGAATCATCGAAACAGAGAAAATCAAACGATGCAGTGGAAAAAAATGCCAGAAAATGAGAAAAGAGCCGGGAAAATAGTAGATTTTCACCCTGAAATATTCAGGTAATGATCCTAATATAGTATTTGAGTTTATTACGTGTTTTTGAATATGTTTTAACGGTAAAACTTAGAATATTATACCTCGTTTTAATAAGTTCAATTAATAGTTTAAAGGGTCAAATGGACCCCGATAACGAAATTGATTATATATTCGTACTCAGTGAGTTATGAGCAACATATAAATATAATTTATTTGGGGTTTGGTTATGTGACCATAAACCCTGTACATAGGCCTGGCCTGCGTATTGCGTATGCGAATAGGGTATCAGGTTCCTACCTGGATTGCCCTAAGATGTGAGGAATGAAGCCTTTAGCCTAATGTGATATGTTTTTCTGCTTATTGATCACAGTGGGATCGTTTGGCAATGAATTCAAAAAATAACGCGGTTGTTGGTCGCAATGCTAACTTTTGAGAGAGGTAAGTGTTTATATCCATTTCTTTGGAGGCACCTGGCCTCGTGGATTTTCTACCACGTATTCCTTACGTGTGTAGCTGCCGATAGGCGTACTCATTACGCCTTAGCTTTGGATTTATATTGTATATTATATGTTATGTCCTATTGTTGGTATTGCATTGAGGATTTGAGCATTGTACCCTGGCTGCGAGTTGGCATCTACTTCCCGGTTGTCGATGAGAGTCCCGCGCCGGTGAAGGGTTATTGCATCACATTGCATTCATATGCATTACATTGCATATCATATTGAGGGCAGGAGTATTCCGCCCCAGGAGCAGGAGTATTCCGCTCCATTGTATCATATTGAGGGCAGGAGTATTCCGCCCCAGGAGCAGGAGTATTCCGCTCCATTGTATCACATTGAGGGCAGGAGGATTCCGCCCCAAGAGCAGGAGTATTCCGCTCTTATGTCAGATATTGAGTGCAGGAGTATTCCGCCTCAGCTTTACATTATATCGGGTGCAGGAGTATTCCGCCCCAGGAGAGTGCAGGAGTATTCCGCCTCTGGTTTATATTATATCGGGTGCAGGAGTATTCCGCCCCAGAAGCAGGAGTATTCCGCTCCAGTTGGTTATCAGATTGGATTCCCCTCGAATGCAGGAGTATTCCGCTTCGGGATGGGATTACGGGCACATGTGACCCTTCGCATCATATTTCATCTCATTTCATTTTATTTCATACCATTGTGTAAACTTGTGGTACATAACTATTGTCCTGCTTATATGTGCATTTCTTATTTGTTGTTATGTTTCTGGCACGCATCCTTGGTTGAGTTTATAAGTTTCTTACGTGTTTTCGGTTGTTATCCGGCTCTACCTTTTTATAATTTAAATAAAAGAAATTTGGTTTATCTGTTTCTTCTCCCTGGCTAGCTATCCTATTCTTTGAGATGGCTAGTCTGCCCCACTTATTGAGTCCTTTTGACTCACCCTTGTTTGTTGTTTGTTTTCTTGTCTATCTATTTCGTTTCGGCAGGTTCGCTCCAGGATTGAGTTCGCCACGTTGTTCAGGAGCGAAGACGACTTCAGCTGTCAGGGTGAGCCAGCTTTTATTCCGGATGGCCACCAGTTTATCGGTTATCATTTCAGTTGCATTTTGCTCCCTTCAGGAGGTATCTGTTTTCTTTGTACTCTTAGATGTCTAGTCTGGATAACCCTAAACCTAGTATGTTGGGTAGTCAGCTGTAATTTCTTTTGTACAGCTTAGAGGTATCAGTATGTCAGTGGTTTTTTTAAGCCTTGTTCTTATTGATGAATTGAATTATATTTATTTGCCTAATTTAATTGGTAAGGGTTCGCCCGACGGGTCTAGGGAAGGATGTCGGGTGCCCGCACGGCCTAACCGGATTTCGGGTTGTGTCAGTTGGTATCAGAGCCCGGTTTAGAGTCTATCCAGACTAAGACAGTGTCTAGTAGAGTCTCGCTGATGGGTACGTAGACGTCCGTACTTATCTACGAGGGGCTATGATGGCATTTAGGAAGTTTCACTTCCTTCATTTCTGATCGTGCGTCGGTCTAGGATTCAAAAGTATTTTCGTTAATTCGTTAATTCCTTTGTGGTAATTGTAAACCCTCATGCGACAAATCAGCAAACGGTATGAGTTCAAGACGAAACAGTCTAGCCTGGGGCTAACACTGACGATGCTCCGAGAGTTTTGATCGTGCTGACGAACTAGTTACGGAGGTCCCAGCCGTACGAGCTCGCGATGGGCAAGGGAGCAGGGCCTGGTGGTTCCCTTGGCTCTCTACGATACTTTTACGAGAATCTTGGCGACAGATACCACAATAACCTATTATTCGCTAGGCAGCATATCAGGTTGCCGCAGATGCAGATGTTTGGTCTTAGGGAGCTCCGTTGCAATCGTTGATGTTGTTCCAATATATTGTTCCCAATGCAGCATGTATTGTACCTCTGATTGTTCCGGCTGGTTAGCCAACCGAGGTAACAGTTAGGTCCGAGCGCCCAAAGAGGTTGCATTATTTTACGCGGTTGAACCTTCCGATATTCTTAAGCAATGCATCAGATAAACCCCGTGAATTTTTTTAAAAAAAAAATAATATCAGGGTATTTGTATATCCTTCAGGCTCTTGATTATATCGATCGGTATAGTGTTGATTATCCTGCTTTCCAGTTTCAAGGTCCAGCCTTGAATTGATGGGACTCTCTCTCTTATTAGCTAACTTGGTTCGGTTTTCTTCTAGATTCGTGGAAAAAAAAAATTCCTTTCGAGTAGCGAGCGAAATGGAGAGTGTTGCCAGTTTGAGTGGATTGGACAGGGTAGCCTGTCGGTTAGCCTGTTGGTGTTTCAGAATATGAAATTGAATTCTATAGAATGGCTGGATATGCATTAGAACTAGTCCATGAACCTTTCGAGAGATTCAAAGATTTATTGGTGACCTTTCTCCTTACTTGAGATCCCAGATGGCAAAAAAAAAAAAAAAATTGATGTTGTGACTTTATTTGATGTCGTTGTTGATTTGCTCAAAGGTATTAGGCATACCATAAGTTAGAGAGGGAAGAGTTAGAGCGGGAGAGCAAGGAATTCTGTGGCCCTGGTGGGCAACCATAGTACCTTATTTGTAGGTAAAAGTTCTGATTATTTTTGGAAGTCATCTTCCGGGTTATCTCAGCTTGTAGAGCGTGATTCTCAGAGTGCGCGAGTAGTTCATCAAGATTAGACCCAGTTTTCCTCTTTATAGCTATCGACAATATGTCCAGCTTCCATTTTCAATGAAAATCTGTTATCACTGTCATGAGTCTGGTTATCCTTTGAGGAGTTTTCCCTTACTCCGGCAAGTAGGCAGTCATCTTTTCTCTTGTCATTTGGCATCGCGCAGTCGCAGGATATTTCATTTAGATCTTAATCAGCCAGAGAAATTCCACCATTCAGTAGCGGTTGAGAGCGTGGTGGTAGTAGTTCTTCAGAAGGTAATTATCAGTATAGCGGCTTAGTTCAGCTGCAGAGGCAGTTCTATGAACTGCTAGTCTGGCAGGATGCTGAGGCATCCGATGTAGTACACCATGTAATTCTTCTTCTAGTATATGTGAGTAAGATTTGATTCTTTCGATCGATCTGGAAATGATATGTCTCATCATGTTTCGATGGTTTCCTTGGATGTCGTTTCTATTAAGAATTAGTTGCGGTAGAGGGGTGAGCTTCTTGTATGATTTATTCCCGGCATTTATGATGACCCTACTAGTTTATGTGGTTTAAATGCGAGAGATGTGTGAGTGAGTATCGGTATTGTTTGTTTGGCATTTTGTTATGCCTCATTCTGTTATAATGTCAAGTCAGTCTACCTCTCTTTGGAACTCAGTGTCGGTAGGATGATGGGATTCTTATTTGTCACCATCAGAAAGTGTCATTGTTTCTTCCGGTGTAAAGTGGTTAGTAATTAATATCCGATCTATATATCTCCTCATGGTTCGAGGAGCTAGTAGAGTCATGTTATCCTATGAGCTTGTTTGGGTTATAAAAAAAAAAAAAGTTTCTTGTAAATTGTCAAAGTTTCCTTTTTATTGGGAGGTCAAATTGGCTTGGATGTTGTTCCATAAAGCTCATTTAATATTTGTTTCTTTAATTTCGATTCTTGGGCTACTTTGACTCGCAAATAGTCTAGCTCTGGTAGCCAAGCAATAAGAAGATGAGCTTCTTGAAGCTCTAATTATTTCTATCCTCAGTTCGTTGTCATCTCTTATTTGTTCGGCACTGGTGAACTTAGGCGGTCAGTAACCTATTATGATGTCCCCTGTGTTGAGCCAGAGTGCATGTCAAGGTAACCGGGTAAGCATATTATTGTTTAGGTTGAAAATCAGGACAGTGGTGCTGTCCAGACATTCTATCTGCGGATTTGTCATGTTATCCAGTTGTCTCATCTGGTTATCCGTTTAACATGTTTATGTTATCAGTTTATCCGGGTATCCATTCCCATGTATAGTATAGTGTTGGTTCTGTTTTTGCGGATCATCCAGTTTCAGGGGAAACTCTGCCGAAATTTTTATATAGAAGTACCGTCCATCAGGCGGTGGTTTTTACGACAAAGGTATGGAGTTGTGAACTTGAGAGTTGCAGCTATTTGGCAACTCGAAAGGGTAGTTGGTAGCTTAGGTCTGCCTACGTTCAGCTTTTAGCTAAATCATCTTTAGTCCAGTAGGCTGTGCGAGGATGATTATTCCTATTCAAATGGCTGCATGAGTTAGTGCTTTAAGTGGAGGAGTCTTCCTCCAAATACTGAATGGTAATGCTAAATCTCTGAGGTGTTGATACCACTTTTCTCACGACCCAAAGTAAGGCCACGACAGAAATCTACAATGAGTGTCGATCATTGCTAAACCCACTAATAATCTATTAGCAACAGAGATAAGGTGGCAACTTGATCATATATACGTACCTATTTGCTTAAAGCATAAATTCTGGAAAGATGACACCACTTTAACTTTCTGGCAATTAGAACATTGAGCCACAAATTCTGCTATGTCACACTTCATTCCGTCCTACCAATAAATCTGCTTAAGATCATGGTACAACTTAATCGAACCTGGATGAATAGTGTATTTAGAATAATGTGCCTCTATCATAATTTGTCCACGTAAATCTGCAACATCAGGAACACAAAGTCTATCTTTATACATGAGAGCACTGTCAGTAGTGACCCTGTGTGGTGACTTCGGTTTTCTTTGGGCTATCTGTCTGTATTCAACTAGAACTGGATCCTCATACTGACGCTGTTTTACTTCATGAAAATTTAGAGTTAAAGGTCTAGTCCAGCTTGTCGATAATCCATCATTGGTATATATATCTCTTTCATACCTCAACTCTTTGAGAAGTTACTTTAGCGTTGTAAGTGCTCATGTAATCAACTTTGTTGCTGGTATTCTGCCTTAGCTGAAAGTCCAACTACATGTATCTTTTATATTTACTTTTTCAAGTCATAATAATTCCAATTCAAAGACAATACCCTGAGGGAGATGTTCAGTCTGAAGATCATTCTTGGTCTACATCATACTATCCAGTAGTAGTTGCATGATCCTTATCCTTATACGATAGACCCTGTTCAGATGAACCTTTGACATATATTAGGATATGAGTATCTACATTCCCACAAGGAGCTTGCGGAACAACACTAACATCAGCTGAGATGTTGCATAGTGCGTTCGTAAAAATATAATATAGCTTGCATCAAATCTTTTATAGTGTGTAATGACAAGGTACTTCAAAAGTTTCCCCTATTGCATCAAGCGTGAGCTAATTCTTAATTTTAGCGACCTGTTCTATATCGAAAGGTATATCGAAAAGGTGATTCTCGGCTGAATCATGTTAGTCCATCCAGAGTTTCGTATATCTTTGCTTCGAAAATGTAGAATTCTCCTCTCGTGATCGAGGAAGGGTCGGCTTAGTCTGACTAAGTTGGGCAATGATGTTATCATATTATCCAAATATGTTTTATCCAAGAGTTTAATATGTGTGTTATAACTCTGATTCTGTAATCAGGAAATAATGCCTGTGGAGTAGCTCATGAAGGTCGTGCAAGTTCTCCTGTTATTTGCGTGAATCTTGCTTTAGACTTAGGCTCGTTCGAGGACGAACGAGAGTTTAAGTGGAGGAGAATGAAACGACCTCGGTCATGTCGTTTCGGAAGTTAGGAGTCCGATTGGTGTGCCGATAATTTTAAAATATTCGTAATGTCCATTAGAACCTGTCTGTAAAATTTGAGCTAAATCAGACCTCGTTTGGTAGGCATCGGAAGAAGGTTTCAGTTTTATTGGCGATAAATATTAAAAAGAGATTTTCGAGCTCGGTTTTTGCCGAATGAGCTCCGATTCGAAATTCGAAAGCGCCGTTAGGTTCGTATGATTATTTGTGATTTTTGTAAACTTTCGAAAATGAATTTCGATGTTGTTCGGCAAGTTTCCGCTAAAATGCCGAAAGTTAAATAATTTGACTTCTTTTCATTTAAATTCGTATCTTGAGTTTCGGGAGTCTGATTTGAGATCCGCCTTCGCGAGTATGTTACATATATTTTGTATAACTTGTATGCAAAAGTTGGAATTATTTCGAATATCGTAGTGTACCGTTTTAATTTTTACCGTAACTGCGAATTAAAAAAAAAAAGGAAAAAGACGAAAAAGGAAAAAAGACAAAATATATGGGCGGTGGGTCCTTAGCAATATGCTAAGGACCAGTATAACGTAGAAGTAGGGGAAGCTCAAAAAGGAATTAGAGCAGAATCATCGAAACAGAGAAAATCAAACGATGCAGTGGAAAAAAATGCCAGAAAATGAGAAAAGAGCCGGGAAAATAGTAGAATTTTCACCCTGAAATATTCAGGTAATGATCCTAATATAGTATTTGAGTTTATTACGTGTTTTTGAATATGTTTTAACGGTAAAACTTAGAATATTATACCTCGTTTTAATAAGTTCAATTAATAGTTTAAAGGGTCAAATGGACCCCGATAACGAAATTGATTATATATTCGTACTCAGTGAGTTATGAGCAACATATAAATATAATTTATTTGGGGTTTGGTTATGTGACCATAAACCCTGTACATAGGCCTGGCCTGCGTATTGCGTATGCGAATAGGGTATCAGGTTCCTACCTGGATTGCCCTAAGATGTGAGGAATGAAGCCTTTAGCCTAATGTGATATGTTTTTCTGCTTATTGATCACAGTGGGATCGTTTGGCAATGAATTCAAAAAATAACGCGGTTGTTGGTCGCAATGCTAACTTTTGAGAGAGGTAAGTGTTTATATCCATTTCTTTGGAGGCACCTGGCCTCGTGGATTTTCTACCACGTATTCCTTACGTGTGTAGCTGCCGATAGGCGTACTCATTACGCCTTAGCTTTGGATTTATATTGTATATTATATGTTATGTCCTATTGTTGGTATTGCATTGAGGATTTGAGCATTGTACCCTGGCTGCGAGTTGGCATCTACTTCCCGGTTGTCGATGAGAGTCCCGCGCCGGTGAAGGGTTATTGCATCACATTGCATTCATATGCATTACATTGCATATCATATTGAGGGCAGGAGTATTCCGCCCCAGGAGCAGGAGTATTCCGCTCCATTGTATCATATTGAGGGCAGGAGTATTCCGCCCCAGGAGCAGGAGTATTCCGCTCCATTGTATCACATTGAGGGCAGGAGGATTCCGCCCCAAGAGCAGGAGTATTCCGCTCTTATGTCAGATATTGAGTGCAGGAGTATTCCGCCTCAGCTTTACATTATATCGGGTGCAGGAGTATTCCGCCCCAGGAGAGTGCAGGAGTATTCCGCCTCTGGTTTATATTATATCGGGTGCAGGAGTATTCCGCCCCAGAAGCAGGAGTATTCCGCTCCAGTTGGTTATCAGATTGGATTCCCCTCGAATGCAGGAGTATTCCGCTTCGGGATGGGATTACGGGCACATGTGACCCTTCGCATCATATTTCATCTCATTTCATTTTATTTCATACCATTGTGTAAACTTGTGGTACATAACTATTGTCCTGCTTATATGTGCATTTCTTATTTGTTGTTATGTTTCTGGCACGCATCCTTGGTTGAGTTTATAAGTTTCTTACGTGTTTTCGGTTGTTATCCGGCTCTACCTTTTTATAATTTAAATAAAAGAAATTTGGTTTATCTGTTTCTTCTCCCTGGCTAGCTATCCTATTCTTTGAGATGGCTAGTCTGCCCCACTTATTGAGTCCTTTTGACTCACCCTTGTTTGTTGTTTGTTTTCTTGTCTATCTATTTCGTTTCGGCAGGTTCGCTCCAGGATTGAGTTCGCCACGTTGTTCAGGAGCGAAGACGACTTCAGCTGTCAGGGTGAGCCAGCTTTTATTCCGGATGGCCACCAGTTTATCGGTTATCATTTCAGTTGCATTTTGCTCCCTTCAGGAGGTATCTGTTTTCTTTGTACTCTTAGATGTCTAGTCTGGATAACCCTAAACCTAGTATGTTGGGTAGTCAGCTGTAATTTCTTTTGTACAGCTTAGAGGTATCAGTATGTCAGTGGTTTTTTTAAGCCTTGTTCTTATTGATGAATTGAATTATATTTATTTGCCTAATTTAATTGGTAAGGGTTCGCCCGACGGGTCTAGGGAAGGATGTCGGGTGCCCGCACGGCCTAACCGGATTTCGGGTTGTGTCATTAAGTTTCATGAATTGATAACTTAAGGGTCAAAGGATTCTAGTCGATTACGAATGGAAAGAAGAAGTGAAGATTCTACACTGTGAAGTACTAAAGGAAAGAAAATAATTGATTGGTAGATACCCTTTCAAGATCCCACTTGTTTGAAGTCAATCTCACATTCAAAGGAAAGAATATTTGAAGTACTCTCACGTCAAGGAATCAAGAGAAAAATCAGGATCAAATCAAAGCTCTTACCTTATTCTAAAAAAGGATCAATCAATACCTTTTTGAGGATCAATTCCCTTGGGTCAATATTTCTTGATTTAAGGAAAATATCTCGCTCATATCAAAAAAGGATTCACAAGACAATTATATTGTTCACACGCTGAAGACTTTGATGCTATAAATCCTCAAGTTGTTGCCCTTCATCATCACGCAACCTACTCACCTTCTAGCAATCTCTTTTATTCTTGATAAACATTGTATTCTCTAGAGTTTACTATTGTACAAGAAAAGAAATGAGTGTCAAAAGAAAGTGTAAGGTTAGTATCGAGTAAGTTGGTTGTTGACTGTAAAACCAACTTTAGTAGGTTAGTATCGAGTAAGTTGGTTGTTGACTGTAAAAACCAACTTTAGTCGTTAGTGGTGAGCAAAGTGACAAAAACCACCAGTTGAGTTTGTTGATAGTTAGCGACAGAAAACCACTGAAGTTGTACTTTGAAGAACACTAAGGAGATGAAGAGATCACTCCCTTGTGACCCAAGGGGACTGGATTTGGAACCACATTGGTTCCGAACCAGTATAAAATTCTTGTGTCCTTTACTTTCTGCATATTTTCTTTATTATTCCACTGCTTCAGATTTAGTCGACTAAAGTAGTCGACTGAAGTGATTAAAATTTTTAAGAATTATAATTCACCCCCCTCTTATATCTTCAATTGGTATCAGAGCAGGTCTCACACTCTTGTTTTATTGTTTGTTTTGTTTCTTTACAACAAGTGAGAAAAGATCATGTCTGGACATATTGTTACAGGAGCTCTACTACAAGAGGGAACATCCATTGCTCGACCTCCCTATTTTAATGAACAACACTTTAGTCATTGGAAATTGCAAATGGAAACATTCGTGAAATCCATTGATTTCAAAGTGTGGCGTGTCATTACCAAAGGGCCCTATGATATCCCTCTTGACAAGGGAAAGAAACCTGAAGGACAAGATTCTAAAGTACCGTTCGATATTGATGACTATAATGATGAGCAAAGAGAAATCATTCAATTGAATTCCAAGGTTCAAAATCTTCTGTATAATGCCATAAGCGGTGAGCAATATGAGAAAATCTCTAGCTGTGAAACAGCTAAAGAAATGTGGGATAAGCTTGTGGTGACATATGAGGGCACAAGCAAAGTAAAGGAAACCAGGATAAACCTTCTCGTCCATGAATATGAACTATTTCAAATGAAGGAAGGAGAATCTGTAGAAGACATGTTTGGTAGATTTAGCAAAGTTATTGGCGAACTAAAGTCTCTTGGAAAAGTCTATACAAGTGGTGAACAAGTAAGGAAAATCTTAAGAAGCCTTCCAGTTGTCTGGCAATCCAAGGTTATCAACATTGAAGGAGCAGATCTCAATTCTCTCTTATATGATGAACTTCGTGGAGATCTTATTTCTTTTGAGAAAACTCACCTTCAAAGAAAATCTCAAACCATTGAGAAGAAAAAGGAAGTTGCTTTCACTGCTGATAATATAGATCCTCCTAGCGAGAATGATGAGATCGTGGAAGAATGGACTTTAATGTCTAAAAATTTCTCAAATCTTCTTAGAAGAAACAGGCAAAGTGGGAAACCCAAATTCAACCCCCGTAGAAACAACTCTAACAGTGAGCAGGACAAAAACGATGGACGATGCTATGAATGCGGTAAGTATGGACACATTGCATCCAATTGCAACAAAGCCAAAAAGAAACAGCCCAGAAATAACTTTAAAAAGAAAGCTTTATTAGCATGGAGCGATGAAGAAGAATCTGAGAACGAAGAAGAAGCAAACCTTTGTTTCACGGCTGAAGCTGAATTTAGCAAGGTACGTAATTATAACTGTGAAAACTGCTATACTTTACAAGAGGATTTAGGCTCAGCTCTAGAAGAAATGAAAAGTATTTTGAAGGAATTATCTATGTTAAAGAAAGAAAATGAAACATTGAAAACCAAATTAGAAGTATGTGAACTAGAACGTGACTTCTTTAAACAAGAAGTTTAGGATTTGGAATTCAAGTTAAATGGAATTAATAAATCCAACAGTCACAGCTCAGTGAAATCTAACACTATTTCTTTATCCCCTGTTTCCACAGAAGCTATTCCTGGCAGTCTGCAATTTACTAGAAGTGAGTCGACTAATACTGAAACTAAAACTCAAGCTCTTTGTTATTACCGTGGAAACTGCGGGCACACGAGTGCTAGGTGCAGACTAAAAAGGGCTGACAAGAGCAAATGGAAATGGATCCCTAAAGTATCCTTGAATTCTTATGTAGCTAACCATAAAGGACCCAAGACAGCTTGGGTACCAAAAAATCAGTAGCATTGTTTGCTTGCAGGAACACCATAGCAAAGGAGCTTGCAAAGGGAAATGGATTCTTGATAGCGGGTGTTTCAGACATATGACTAGTGACAAATATTGGCTCAAATCAGTCACAAACATAGATGATGGATTAGTAAAGTTTGGCGATAATGGAAAAGGCATCCTGATTGGTGTTGGCAAGATTTCCTTAAGTCAATCATGTGACATTAATGAAGTTCTTTTGGTAAGTGGCTTAAGGCACAACTTACTCAGCATAAGCCAACTATGTGATTCAGGTTATCAGGTAAGTTTCGAAGCTTCAAAATGCATCATATCTGACTCATCAGGAAAAAGAAATTCTCACTGGATCTAGAGATAATAATATATACAAGTTAAATGATGTCTCTTCTACAAGTAATCACATATGCTTAACATCAGTTGCATCTGATCCTTGGTTATGGCATAAGAAACTAGGACATGCTAGCATGCATCTCATTTAAAAGCTTTCCAAAAAAGATTTAGTCATTAGTCTTCCAAAGTTAAATTTTTCGAACGATCATATATGTGATGCATGCCAACTAGGTAAGCAAACTAGATCATCTTTTAAACTTAAAGATATTTTTACTACTTCGATGCCACTTCAACTGTTGCACATGGATCTTTTTGGTCCTACCAAAACTGCAAGCATTGGGGTAAAAGGTACGCATTTGTCATTGTTGATGATTACTTTCGTTTTATATAGGTTATATTTCTATCTCACAAAGATAAAGCTCAAAAGAATTTTGAGTACTTTTGCAAGAAAGTTCAAAGTGAAAAGGGGTACTTCATCACTGCCATCAGGAGTGACCACGAAGAAGAATTTGAAAATAAATTGTTTGAGTCCTTCTGCAATGAACAAGGCATTTCACACAATTTCTCATCTCTCAGAACTCCTCAACAAAATGGCGTGGTTGAACAAAAGAACATGACTTTATAAGACATGGCAAGGACAATATTACTAGATCACTCTCTGCCTAACAAGTTCTGGGCAAAAGCAATTAGAACAACTTGTCATATTTTGACTAGGTGTCTCATTCGACCTATTTCAAAGAAAACCTCCTACGAACTGTGGAAAGATAAGAGACCAACATCAGTTACTTTCATCCTTTTGGATGTAAATGCTTCATCCACAACAACGGTAAGGACAACTTTGGTATGTTTGATCCAAGGAGCGATGAAGGTACTTTTCTTGGCTATTCTAATACTAGTTGATCCTATAGGGTGTTTAATAAACGTACTCTTTCAGTAGAAGAATCAATGCATGTTGTTTTTGTTGATACTAATATACTTCCTCAGAAAGATGAAGCTGGAGATATTGAACTACTAAATTCAGTATCCATATCCTCAAGAAAAGAAGACCAGGTTCAATCGACTAACGAGGTCACTGAATGAAACTTTGAAATATCAAATGAGTCGACTGATAATCATACATCGAATGTTCCAAACGAATGGAAAAACGAGCCTGGATATCCTCAAAAGATCATCATAGGAGACCCTCAAGAAGGAATAAGGACAAGAGGATCTCTAAAGAAAAACTCAAATCTGGCTCTCATCTCTCAACTTAAACCGAAAAAAATTTAAGAAGCCTTGAACGATGAAAATTGGGTGATGGTCATGAAAGAAGAGTTAGCCCAATTTGACAAAAATCAGATATGGACTCTTGTTCCAAAACCCAAAAATGCTTGAATCATAGGTACAAAATGGGTCTTCAGAAATAAATTAAATGAAGCTGAAGAAATTGTAAGAAACAAAGCTCGACTTGCTGCCCAAGACTATTCACAACAAGAAGGTATAGATCACGATGAAATATTTGTGCCGGTTGCAAGGTTAGAATCCATTTGTATACTATTAGCTTATGCATCTTTTAAAGGTTTTAAGCTCTTTCAAATGGATGTTAAAAGTGCATTTTTAAATGGTTTTATAAAAGAAGATGTTTATGTTAAACAACCTCCCGGTTTTGAAAACTCAAAATTTCCTTCACATATTTTTAAGTTGACTAAAGCTTTTTATGGTTTAAAAAGTGCACCAAGGGCATGGTATGAAAGGTTGAGTACTTTTCTGTTAAATCCTAGTTTTAGTCGAGGTAAATTCGACGCTACATTATTCATTAAAAGATCTTCAATTGAAAATCTTCTTATTCAAGTATATCTTGATGATATTATTTTTGGAAGTACTAACTCTATTCTTGACACGACCCGGAATCCGACTAGGCCGTGCGGGCACCCGACATCCTCCCCTAGACCCGTCGGGCGAACCCTTACCAATTAAATTAGAAAAATAAATATAACACTTCATAAATAAGGACAAGACTTTAAAAAAATACAGACATACTGATATCTCTAAGCTGTACAAAAGAAATTACAGCTGACTACCCAACATACTAGGTTAAGGGCTATCCAGTCTAGACATATAAGAGTACAAAAGAAGACAGATACCTCTTGAAGGGAGCAAAATGTAACTGAAATAATAAACAATAAACTGGTGGCCATCTGGAATAAAAGCTGGCTCACCCTGACAGCTGAAGTCGTCTTCGCTCCTTCACAACGTGGCGAACTTAATCCTGCAGCGAATCTGCCGAAATGAAATAATAGACAAGGAACAACAACAAACAAGGGTGAGCCAAAAGGCCTCAATAAGTGGGGCAGACTAGCCACCTCAAAGAATAAGATAGCTAGCCAGGGAGAAAAAAAAAACAGATAAACCAAATTTCTCTTATTTAAATTATAAAAAGGCAGAGCCAGATAATAACCGGAAACACGTATGAAACCATAAACTCAACAAGGAATACGAGCCAGAAACATATCAACAAATAAGCAATACACGTATAAGCAGAACAGTAGGTATGTACCACAAGTTTACACAATAGTATGAAATGAAATGAGATTAAATGAAATGAAATATGATGCAAAGGGTCACATGTGTCAAATGAATGGAGTGGATCCTGCTCCTAGGGCGGAATCCTCCTACCCTCAATATGATAGAATGGAGCGGAATCCTCCTGCTCCTAGGGCGGAATCCTCCTACCCCTCAATATGTGCAATGGAGCGGAATCCTCCTGCTCCTAGGGCGGAATCCTCCTACCTCTCAATATGTGGAATGGAGCGGAATCCTCCTGCTCCTGGGGCGGAATACCCCTGCACCCAATATGATATGCAATGTAATGCATATGAATGACATATAATGCATATGAATGCAATGTGATGCAATAATAACCATTCACCGACGCAGGACTCTCATAGAAAGCCGGGAAGTAGACGCCAACTCACAGCCAGAGTACAATGCTCAGATCCTCAATGCAATACTAACAACAGGACATAACATATAATATACAATGTAAATACAAAGCTAAGGCGTAATGAGTACGTCTATCGGCAGCTACACACGTAAGGAACACGTGGTAGAAAATCCACGAGGCCAGATGCCTCCAAAGAAATGGATATAAACACTTACCTTGTTATAAAGTTAGCACAGTTACTCAACAACCGCTTTATCCTTTGGATTCACAGCCAAACGATCTTGTTGTATTCAATAAGTAGAAAACTATATCAAATAAGGCTAAAGGCTTCATTCCTCACATTTAGGGCAATCCGGTTAGGTGGTTCACATACGCAATACGCAGGCCAGGCCTATATACATGGTTTAAGATCACATATCTAAACCCTAAATAAATTACATTTATATGTTGCCCATAACTCACTGAGTACGAGTATATAATTAATTTCATTATCGGGGTCCAATTGACCCTTTAAACTATTAATTGAACTTATTAAAATGATGTCTAAAATATCCTAATTTTTACCGTCAGAATATATTCAAACACACGTAATAAACTCAAATAATGCATTAAGATCATTACCTGAATGTTTCGGGGTGAAAATTCTATCTTTTCTCCGACTCTTCTCTCATTTTCTGGCAGTTTTCCCTGCGTTATGTCTTGTTCTTCCTTTCTGCATTTTCGCTTTTATGCTTCTGTACGTATGTTTCTGTTCATTACTTATAGAAAGGCTTGGACAAAAAAGTCCACCGCCTCTTTATCTTTCATTTTTGTCTTTTTCTCTTTTTATTTTATTTTCTATTTCATTTTGTTTTTGAAAACGGTACCCTATGATACTCGAAATAATTCCAACTTTTGCATACAAGTAATACAAAATATATGTAAAACACTTGCTAAGCTGGATCTCAAAACGGACTCCCGAAACTCAATATGCAAATTAAATGGAAAAAAAGTCAAATTACTTAACTTTCGGCATTTTAGCGGAAACTAGCCAAAAAACATCGAAATTCACTTTCGAAAGTTTACAAAAGTCACAAATAATCATTCGAACCTAACGGCGCTTTTGGATTTCGAATCAGAGCTCATTCGCCAAAACCGAGCTCGAAAATCTCTTTTTAATATTTATCGACAATAAACACTGAAACCTTTTTCCGATACCTACCAAACGAGGTATGATTTAGCTCAAATTTTACAGATAAGTCTCAATGTACCTTACGAATATTTTAAAATTATTGGCACACCAATCGGAGTCCTAACTTCTGAAACGACTAACCGAGGTCGTTTCATTCTCCTCCACTTAAACTCTCGTTCGTCCTCGAACGAGCCTAAGTCTAAGAAAAATTCGCACAGATAACAAAAGAACTAGCACGACCTTCATAAGCTACTCCACGGACATTATCTCATGATTGCAGAATCAGAATCAGAATTATAACACGAACACCGAACTCTTGGAATAAAATATATCTGGATAGTATGATAATACTATTGCCCGGATTATTCTGATTAAGATGATCCTTCCTCGATCACGAGAGGAGAGTTCTACATTTTCGAAGCAAAGATACATGGAACTTTGAATGGGTTAACATGATTTAGCCGATAATCACCTCTTTGATATACCTTTCGATATAGAACAGGTCGATGGAACTAAGAATTAGCTCACGCTTGATGCAATAGGGGGAGCTTTTGAAGTACCTTGTCATTACACACTATAGAAGATTTGATGCAAGCTATATCATTTTTACGAACGCACTATGCAACATCTCAGTTGATGTTAATGTTGTTCTGCAAGCTCCTTGTGGGAATGTAGTTACTCATATCCTAATGTATGTCAAAGGTTCATTTGAACAGGATCTATCATATAAGGATAAGGATCATGCAAATACTACTGGATAGTATGATGCAGACCAAGAATGATCTTCAGACTGAACATCTACTTCAGGATATTATCTTTTGAATTAGAAATATTATGACTTGAAAAAGTGAAAATAAAAGAGACATGTAGTTGGACCATGAGCTGAAGCAGAATACCAGCAACAAAGTTGATTACATGTGCACTTATAACGCTAAAGTAACTTCTCAAAGAGTTGAGGTGTGAAGGAGATATACCAATGATGGATGGATGATAAGCTGCACTAGACCTTTAACTCTAAATTTTCATGAAGTAAAACAGCGTCAGTATGAGGATCCAGTTCTAGTTGAATACAGAAAGATAGTCAGAAGAAAACCGGAGTCACAATACAGGGTTACTACTGACGGTGTTCTCATGTATAAAGATAGACTTTGTGTCCCTGATGTTGCAGATTTACGTGGACAGATTATAATAGAGGCACATTATTCCAACTACACTGTTCATCCAGGTTCGACTAAGATGTACCATGATCTTATGCAGATTTATTGGTGGTACGGAATGAAGTGTGACATAGCAGAATTTGTGGCTGAGTGTTCCAATTTCCAGCAAGTTAAAGTCGTGTCATCTTTCCCGACTTTATACTTTCAGCAGATAGGTACGTATATATGATCAGGTTGCCAGCTTATCTCTATCATTAATAGATTATTAGTGGGTTTAGCAATGAGCGACACTCATTGTAGGTTTATGTCGTGGCCTTAGATTGGGTCGTGACAAAAGTGGTATCAACGCCTTAGAGATTCAGTATTACTATTCAGTATTTGGAGGAAGACTCATCCACTTAAAGCACAAACCCATACAGCTATTTGAATAGGAATAACCATCCCCGCACAGTCTGTTGGACTAAAGAAGATTTAGCTAAAGGCTGAACGTAGGCAGACCTAAGCTACCAACTACCCTTTCGAGTTGCCAAATGATGTTTGGCATTTTATGCCAATGTTTCCTTAATATTTCCGCATGTTTGAGCTTGTTATTTGCCCGTTTTATAGTTTATGAATGTGGTTTTGCACTAATTTTATGTCGTGTGTATGTAATGCAGTGCAATTGGAGCTTTAAAGAGCATGATCGAGCAAGAAAAGATTGGATTTTGATTGGGGATTGGATCGAGCACACGAAGGCACAACACGAAGCGAGCAAAGGAGCAAGGGAACAGAAAATTGCACTGGTGCCACAGGTGGCGCGTCGCGCCGCCCAAAGCGCCCAGCTTCTGGCGCGTTTGGCTGCGCGGCGCGTGGCTAAAGCGGGCAAACTTCGAGGGCTACTGGTTGTCTAAGCGCGGTCGTGGGTGCGGGGCGCCTGTTATAGCGCCCCTGGAGCGTTTTTTGGAGTCCTATTTCGTCCAGGCTTAGGTCTAACTTATCACTAGGTGTTTGTAAATCCTATAAATACTCTTTTACTTAGTTTTTGATAGGAGTTCAAACCTGGGAGCAAATTGGAGAGCTCATAACATCTTGAACAAGGGTTTTTCTTCCTTCCATTAATCTATTACATCATTATTTTATTATTTCATCAAATCTTTGTGTTGTTATTATGAGTATGCGTGGCTAAATATTACGTTCTAGGGTGAGAGTATTTCATGAAAGTTGATGTTTGAAGATTGAATTCCATATATTGAATCCCATAATGGATTGCTTATTCTTTCTTGATTTCACTTGTGTAATTGTCAGGGCCCGATTATTACGCATTATCTATGGTTTTTAGATTGAACTCGAAAGAGGGAATTTAATTACGTAATAAGAAAGAATAGGACTAGATTGTGAACCCGGGCATCGGGGAACCAATTTGTGAGTAGGATAGACATATACTTGCTCGCCTAGTTTAGCTCATTGCAGAATTCGTTAATGCGTGCACGTGATTCAACCCATAGACATATAGGGATTGAAGTAGCCTGCATAGATTGTGAAGAATCAAAAGGTTTTCACGAGTACATTTACTCTGTTAGTTAGTAATCCGGGATTTAAGAAGTGGAATCAATTGGAAAACTCAACTGGATTGTTCGTAACTCTAACCCTGGACCGTCTCCTTATTACTGAAAACAACCAACGTTTGCTCCATTGTTTGAATTCACTTCTACCATTTTAATTACTGCTCTTTAGTTAATAAAATCCCCACCATTGGAAAAAGATCCTTGAATAGTTTATAGAAATTGTTTGCTAGAATTCAGTCTGAATAGTCCTCGTGGGAACGATACTCGATTTATCACTTTATTACTTGTCGGCCACGTATACTTGCGTGTGCGGTTGGAAGCAACAACTTTTTGGCGCTGTTGTCGGGGACTAAACAATTGATCGATTTCTTTTTGAACAGTTTATTACTTTTTATTCAAGTTTAATTTTTGTTTTGAGTTTTGTGCTGTTCCAGGTATTAGGTCCTGCTTGATCTTTACCTATAGGAATGGCAGCAGAACTAGCTTTAGGTATGCGAGATGTTGCTCTCCCCAGCCTGGAGGGGGGTAGCGTCTAGCATAGTTAAGCCCGCTATCACCGGGCACTTTGAGATTAAGTCCGGCATGATTCAGTTGCTGCATGTGACTGGACAATATGGTGGATTACTTCATGAAGATCCGCAACAACACATTCAGAATTTTCTGGAGATCAGTGATACTTATACACCAGCGGGAGTTCCTACTGATTATGTTCGCTTGACGTTGTTCCCGTTTTCACTGATTGGGGCAGCAAGGAAGTGGTTAAAGGCTGAAAAGTCTGGGTCTATCACTACTTGGGAGGATTTGGCTAAGAAGTTCTTGGCTAAATTTTATCCATCTGCCAAGACAGCCCGGCTGAGGAGTGAATTTATGTCTTTCAGACAAATAGAAGGAGAGTCTTTGTATTCAGCCTGGGAGCGATTTAAAGCTTTATTGAGAGATTGTCCACACCACAACCAATCCAATGAAGTTGTTGCACATACTTTTGTTGAGGGGTTGAATGCGCATACTAAGATCGTGGTGGATGTTGCTGCTGGAGGCCAAGTATTAGCCTTAAATTTTGACCAGATCTATGATTTACTAGATAAGTTTTCGCAGAGCAATCCTGATTGGCAGGGAGATGGTAGAGCTATTACGCAGAAATCTGTAGGGGTACTTCAGTTAGATGCAGTGTCAGAGCTAAGGGCGAGGATGGATGCTATTTCCAATCAAATTAGCAAGCTAGCTCTGCCAAAGACTCAACAACCAGTCGCTCCAGTGCAACAACTCCAGAGTTTTTGTGAGGTTTGTGGTCAAGACCATGCTACAGAGGTTTGCTCCTCTAATCCAGAGTCAGTTTATTAGGTGGGTAATCAAAACAGGCTGCAGGGTCAAAATCAGTTTGGTAATGCTTATTATCAAGGCAATACGAGAGCCCCGAATAATTACCACCCACTTCCAGCTCCACCACAGAAGGTTAGCAGTTCAGTTGAAGATATACTAAAGCAGATAATGGCGGGCCAGCAGAGAATGATAGCTGACACTGCAGCCCATGCACAGGCCATACAAGATATTGCCAATGCTCACAAGAACCTGGAGCACCAGTTGGGGCAGTTGGTGGGAGAAATAAGCACTGTTAAAAAAGAGCCTCAACAATGTCTTGCAGTGAATATAATTGAAGGTGGAGAGCTGATGGCCAAGTCCGAGGAGAGAGCTGAAATAGAAAAAGTTGAAAAAGTGGAGAAGGTAAAGAAGAAAGAAGAGAGAAAGGAGGCACCTCTGCCGCCTCCACCATTCCCGCAGAGACTTATACCATCAAAGGATCTAGCCCAATATCAAAAATTTGCGAGTATGTTGAAAGAACTTCAAGTTAATATTCCTTTGACTGATGTGTTTGAATTGCCATCCTTTGTGAAGTTCTTAAAAGAGATTTTAGTCAAGAAGAAAAAGCCTCAAGAGATAGATACAGTTGAGTTAGTTGAGGAGTGTAGCACAATCTTGAGCAAGCTACCTCCAAAACTTCAAGATCCTGGGAGGTTTACTATTCCTTGTACCATTGGAGGGCATAATATCACTGGTGCCTTGTGTGAATTTGGGTGCGAGCATAAATCTCATGCCTCTGTCTGTTTGCAAAAGGTTAGGGCTAGGAGCAATCAAGCCCTCTTCAGTTACTCTTAAGATGGCGGATGGATCACTCACTCACCCTGATGGTAAGTTGGAGGATGTGTTGCTAAAAGCTGGTAAGTTTACATTCTCTGCTGATTTTGTAATCCTAGATTATGAAGAGGACCGAGAAGCTCCAATCATTTTGGGGAGACCATTCTTAGTCACCTCGAAGGCAATTATTGACATGGAGCTGGGTGAGATGACTGTTAGAGCGCATGGAGAAAAGGTTACTTTCAAGGTGTATACTGAGAAGGAGCACATAGCTAAGGTAGAAGAGTTGTCTATGATCGAATGTGTCAGACAAGAACATGGAAGTACACCACATGTGAAGTTGAAGAGGGGTTCTCTCAAGGAAAGGAAGAAAGCAAAAATTCGTCGTAAGAAGAGAAGACGTAAATGCTGGAAGTGAGCTAGAAGTGTCGTCGTGCCACGACGTTAACTAAGGCGGTTCTCGGGAGGCAACCCGAGTTTGTACTTGTATTATTTTATTTATAGTGTCACGTAGTCTTTGTTTTTCCTTGGATTACAGGTTCATGTAATGTCGAGTTTAAGTGTGGGGTGTCCTCACCCTTGCCTAATATTGATGACCTGATGAGGGAAGTCTGAGTACCTCATACTATATGGAAGCTTGGAGGATGCTAGCACCAAGGACTAGAGTCTTCAGGGAAGTTTTCTTTACCCTTGCACTTTCTTATTTTTAGCACTGGGGACAGTGCTTAGTTTAGCTGTGGGGTGGGGGAACTACCCTTTTATTTATTTTTGAGGTTAGGGATGCATGTACCGTAGGATTTTCTTTTGTCACTTGACTTTATTTTTATTTATTTCTTGCTTTAATATATGAAAAAAATTGGAAAAAATTTAGAAAACCAATGAAAAAATTCCAAAAAGATTTTCCTTTTAGTCTTTATTGGTGGTACATGTTATCCACCCCGTGGTTTTTATTATGGCCTCGGTTCTTTTCCACGGGTAGGCCTTTGAACCGGGTAGTTTTTTTATGTTTTTTGGATTAGAGTAGTTAGTTATAGGTGGCCCTAGACGTAGAAAATAGGTAGAATGCTAGGTGCCTTTGATTTGTTTGATACCGGTGGACTTGAACTTGTTGCATGTGCTATTTGTGGTGTCCTTTGGTTTTAAATTGTGATGCATGCCAAGAGAAAAAAAATTGGAACGACCCCCTTGAGATGCTTGAGTCCACTTGCTTGACTTTGTTGTGAACCTTTGTGCATTAGTGCTTAATTTTCCACAAGTTGCACTCTATTTGCTTGATTGAGAGTTGTGATGGAGCCTTTTTGTGTGGACTGTGTGCAATGTGTGTGTGAGGCATATTCTTGTTTGCTCAATGTTTGCATATTAATGTCTAGAACTTGCCCCGTGTGTGTGCAAAGCGAAATCCTAGATTTACTCTAGTCGGAAAATGATACAGGCCTTCTTTTGAATTGACTACCCTTACATATACACCTTGGACTTGATTGTTGTGATGTTTTGACCTTTTTGTTGGCACCCACACTCCAAGCCTACCCACTTGTTCTAAATTGTTCTCTTTTGGCCCTTTACTCCTTAAACACTTTAGTTGATATTGTGATATTATTGTGGAGTTTTGGTTGAATATTGGGAGGTTTTTTAGTGGAACTAATGAAGGGGAATACTTGAATGAATTGTGTATTAGTTGTTTATGAGCATTGGCAAGGTTGGAAAATAATGAAATTGAAAAAAAAAAAGAAAAAAAAAAAGCAAAGTTGAAAAGAAAAGAAAAAAATTGTGGAAAAAGAAATAAAAAGAGAAGAGAATATCCATTCCTTGCTAGTGTGTTCTTAAAAGAAAAAAAAAATTGCTACTTGTTGAGAAGGTGTGTTTGAAGGTTGTTGATTGGGTGACTTTGATGAGAATTGTGTTTGAAATAATTGTGATGTATTAAAGTGATTCGGGAGGTAGTCACTATTACCCATATGTATCCTACCCGCCCCTTAGCTTACATTACAACCTTTTTAAAGTCCTAGTTAATCCCGATTGGAGTGAGCTTACATTAGTGGAGTCCTACACTACGGGCAAGCCTATGGTACATTGTGTGTGACATGTGAGACTTTCATGAGAGTGAGTGAATTCGTTTGTTATTGTCCCCGTTCTATTCATGATATTTATTGTTGTGTGTGATCTTTGAGAGACACTCTATTGCTTCATATTAGTGATGGCACATGGTTTGCATGAAATAGGTGAAGTTGATGGCTTCTTGGTTGAGTAGATAGGTGTGATTTTGTGGGAGCATGGTTACAATGGGTTGAGTTTGTGCATTTGAGCAATTTTGGGGTGGTTGTTCTCATATTTTTGAGTTTGTTAAAGTGTTGGCATGTTTGTGGACCCATAGTAGTCATGTGTGCATTTGTTCAATGATCGGTATCAACCATAGACATAGGCAGACCTGTTTTACCTAGGTTGGGAAGTTAGTTGTGACTTGCTCGAGGGCGAGCAAGGGTTCAAGTGTGGGGTGGTGATGTTTGGCATTTTATGCCAATGTTTCCTTAATATTTCCGCATGTTTGAGCTTGTTATTTGCCCGTTTTATAGTTTATGAATGTGGTTTTGCACTAATTTTATGTCGTGTGTATGTAGGTTGTTATGCAGTGCAATTGGAGCTTTAAAGAGCATGATCGAGCAAGAAAAGATTGGATTTTGATTGGGGATTGGATCGAGCACACGGAGGCACAACACGAAGCGAGCAAAGGAGCAAGGGAACAGAAAATTGCACTGGTGCCACAGGTGGCGCGCCGCGCCGCCCAAAGCGCCCAGCTTCTGGCGCGTTTGGCTGCGTGGCGCGTGGCTAAAGCGAGCAAACGTCGACGGCTACTGGTTGTCTAAGCGCGGTCGTGGGCGCGGGGCGCCCGTTATAGCGCCCCTGGAGCGTTTTTTGGAGTCCTATTTTGTCTAGGCTTAGGTCTAACTTATCACTAGGTGTTTATAAACCCTATAAATACTCTTTTACTTAGGTTTTGTTAGGAGTTCAAACATGGGAGCAAATTGGAGAGCTCATAACATCTTGAACAAGGATTTTTCTCCCTTCCATTAATCTATTAAATTATTATTTCATTATTTCATCAAATCTTTGTGTTGTTATTATGAGTATGTGTGGCTAAATATTACGTTCTAGGGTGAGAGTATTTCATGAAAGTTGATGTTTGAAGATTGAATTCCATATATTGAATCCCATAATGGATTGCTTATTCTTTCTTGATTTCACTTGTGTAATTGTTAGGGCCCGATTATTACGCATTATCTATGGTTTTTAGATTGAACTCGAAAGAGAGAATTTAATTACGTAATAAGAAAGAATAGGACTAGATTGTAAACCCGGGCATTGGGGAACCAATTTGTGAGTAGGATAGACATATACTTGCTCGCCTAGTTTAACTCATTGCAGAATTCGTTAATGCGTGCACGTGATTCAACCCATAGACATATAGGGACTGAAGTAGCCTGTATAGACTGTGAAGAATCGAAAGGTTTTCACGAGTACATTTACTCTGTTAGTTAGTAATCCGGGATTTAAGAAGTGGAATCAATTGGATAGAGGAGACACGTAGATAGAGCATTACTTACTAACCACTTTACACCGGAAGAAAACAATGACACTTTCTGATGGTGACGAATAAGAATCCTATCATCCTACCGACACTGAGTTCCAAAGAGAGGTAGACTGACTTGACATTATAACAGAATGAGGCATAACAGGATGCAAGCAAACAATACCGATACTCACTCACAAATCTCTCACATTTAAACCAAATAAACTAGTAGGATCATCATAAATGCCAGGAATAAATTATATCAGGAGCTCACCCTCTACCGCAACCGATTTTTAATAGAAACGACATCCAAGGAAACCATCAAAATATTATAAGACACACCATTTCCAGATCGGTCGAAAGAATCAAATCTTACTCACATTTAAGAGAATAAGAAATACTTGAGTCTACTACATCGGATGCCTCAGCATCCTGCTAGACTAGCAGTTCATAGAACTGCCTCAGCAGCTGAGCTAAGCAACTACTCTGATAATCACCTTCTGAAAAATCACTGCCACCATGCTCTTGACCTCTACCGGATGGTGGCATTTATCTAGCTGACTAAGATCTAATTGAAATCCCTTACGACTGAGCAGGTGCCTGATGACGAGAGAAAGGACGACTACCTATTTGCCGAAGTAAAGGAAAACTCATCAATAGTGACAGGCTCGCTACAATGATAATACCTTTTCAGTAAAAATGGAAGCTGGTTAAGATTGTTGATAGCTACAAAGAGAAAAACTGGGTCTGATGTTGACGAACTACTGGCGCACTCTAAGAATCGCGTGACACAAGCTGAAATAACCTGGAAGGTGACCTCCCAAACTAATCAGAACTCTTACCTCCAAATAAGGTACCATGGTTGCCCACTAGGGCCACGGGATCTCTTGTTCTCCCGCTCTAACTTATGGTATACCTCATACCTTCGGGCAATATCAACAGCAACATCAAATGAAATCCCCACCTCAATCTCTCGAGCCATCTGGGATCTCAAGGAAAAAGAAAGGTCATCAATAAATCTTTGAATCTCTCGAAAGGCTCATGGACTAGTTCTAATGCATATTCAGCCATTTTATAGAATTCAATCTCATATTCTGAAAGCAACATGCTAATCGACAGGCTACCTTGTCAAATCCACTCAAACTGGCAACACTCTTCATCTCGCTCGCTACTCGAAAGGAACTTTTCCACAAATCTAGAAGAAAAATCGAACCAAGTTAGCTAATAAGAGAGCGGTCCACCAATCCTGGGCTGGACCTTGAAACTTGAAAACAGAATAATCAACACCATACCGCTCGATATAATCAAGAGCCTGAAGGATATGGTGACATCATTGTATTTTAAAATTTTACACAGGGATTATCCGATGCATGGCTTAAGAATATCGGAAGGTTCAATTAGATAAAATACTGCAGCCTTTTCAGATACTTGGACCGAGCTATTACTTGGGCTGGCTAACCAACCAGAATAATTATTGGCGCAACACATGCTACCTCTTGAACATAATTTATTGGGACAACATAAGGAACTAGAACAAGAGCCCTCTGAGACCAAACGTCTCGATCTGCGGCAACCTGATAAGTTGCCTAGCGAATAATAGGTGCTTGCGGTATATGCGTCGCCAAGATTCTCGTAAAATCGTAGAGAGCCAAGGGAACCACAAGGCCCTACCTCCTTGCCCATCGCGAGCTTGTACAGCTGGGACCTGCGCAACTGGATCGTCAGCACGATTAACAACTCTCGGGGCTTCTTCAGTGCTAGCCCCAAGCTAGACTGCTTCAACTTGAACTCATACTGTTTGCTGATTTATCGCATGAGGGTTCACAATTACAACGAAGGAATTAACGAAAATACTTTTGCACTCTAGACCGACGCACGATCAGAAAAGAAGGAAGTGAAACTTCCTAAATGCCATCATACCCTCTCGTAGATAAGTGTGGACGTCTACGTACCTATCAGCGAGACTTTACTAGACACTGTCTTAGTCTGGATAGACTCTAAACAGGGCTCTGATACCAACTGACACGACCCGGAATCCGACTAGGCCGCGCGGGCACCCGACATCCTCCCCTAGACCCGTCGGGTGAACCCTTACCAATTAAATTAGGAAAATAAATATAACACTTCATAAATAACGACATGACTTTAAAAAAACACAGACATACTGATACCTCTAAGCTGTACAAAAAAAATTACAGCTGACTATCCAACATACTAGGTTTAAGGCTATCCAGACTAGACATCTAAGAGTACAAAAGAAGACAGATACCTCCTGAAAGGAGCAAAATGTAACTGAAATAACAAGCAATAAACTGGTGGCCATCCAGAATAAAAGCTGGCTCACCCTGACAGCTGAAGTCGTCTTCGTTCCTTCACAACGTGGCGAACTTAATCCTGGAGCGAACCTGCCGAAACGAAATAGATAGACAAGGAACAACAACAAACAAGAGTGAGTCAAAAGGACTCAATAAGTAGGGAAGACTAGCCACCTCAAAGAATAGGATAGCTAGCCAGGGAGAAAAAAACAGATAAACTAAATTCCTCTTATTTAAATTATAAAAAGACAGAGCCAGATAATTACTGGAAACACGTATGAAACCATAAACTCAACCAGGAACACGAGCTAGAAACATATCAACAAATAAGCAATGCACGTATAAGCAGAACAATAGTTATGTACCACAAGTTTACACAATGGTATGAAATGAAATGAAATGAAATATGATGCAAAGGGTCACATGTTTCAAATGAAAGGAGCGGAATCCTCCTACTCCAGGGCGGAATCCTCCTACCCTCAATATGATGCAATGGAGCGGAATCCTCCTGCTACAAGGGCGGAATCCTCCTACCCCTCAATATGACGCAATGGAGTGGAATCCTCCTGCTCCTGGGGCGGAATCCTCCTACCCCTCAATATGTGTGATGAAGCGGAATCCTCCTGCTCCTGGGCGGAATCCTCCTACAACTCAATATGTGCAATGGAGCGGAATCCTCCTGCTCCTAAGGCGGAGTCCTCCTACCCCTCAATATGTGCAATGGAGCGGAATCCTCCTGCTCCTGGGGAGGAATACTCCTGCACCCAATATGATATGCAATGTAATGCATATGAATGACATATAATGCATATGAATGCAATGTGATGCAATAATAATCCTTCACCGGTGCGGGACTCTCATCGACAGCCGGGAAGTAGATGCCAACTCACAGCCAGAGTACAATGCTCGGATCCTCAATGCAATACCAACAACAGGACATAATATTTAATATACAATGTAAATCCAAAGCTAAGGCGTAATGAGTACGCCTATCGGCAGCTACACACGTAAGGAACATGTGGTAGAAAATCCATGAGGCCAGATGCTTCCAAAGAAATGGATATAAACACTTACCTTGTTACAAAGTTATTACAGTTACTCAATAACCGCTTTATCCTTTGGATTCACTGCCAAACGATCCTGTTGTATTCAGCAAGCAAAAAACTATATCAAATAAGGCTAAAGGCTTCATTCCCCACATTTAGGGCAATCTGGTTAGGAACCTGATACCCTATTCGCATACGCAACACGCAGGCCAGGCCTATATACAGAGTTTAAGATCACATAACCAAACCCTAACTAAATTATATTTATAGGTTGCCCATAACTCACTAAGTACGAATATATAATTAATTTCATTATTGGGGTCCAATTGACCATTTAAACTATTAATTGATCTTATTAAAATGATGTCTAATATCCCAATTTTTACCGTCAGAATATATTCAAACACACGTAATAAACTCAAATAATGCATTAAGATCATTACCTGTATGTTTCGGGGTGAAAATTCTATCTTTTCTCCGGCTCTTCTCTCATTTTCTGGTATTTTTCCCTGCGTTATGTCTTGTTCTTCCTTTCTGCATTTTCGCTTTTATGCTTCTGTACGTATGTTATTGTTCATCACTTATAGAAAGGCTTGGACAAAAATTCCACCGGCTCTTTATCTTTTATTTTTGTCTTTTTCTCTTTTTATTATATTTTATATTTCATTTTGTTTTTGAAAATTAAAACGGTACCCTATGATACTCGAAATAATTCCAACTTTTGCATACAACTTATACAAAATATATGTAATACACTTGCTAAGGCGGATCTCTAATCGGACTCCCGAAACTCAATATGCAAATTAAATGGAAGAAAAGTCAAATTATTTAACTTTCGGCATTTTAGCGGAAACTAGCCGAACAACATCGAAATTTACTTTCAAAAGTTCACAAAAGTCACAAATAATCATACGACCCTAACGATGCTTTCGGATTTCATATCAGAGCTCATTCGCCAAAACCGAGCTCGAAAATCTCTTTTTAATATTTATCGACTATAAAAACTGAAACCTTCTTCCGATATCTACCAAACGAGGTCCGATTTAGCTCAAATTTTACAGGTAAGTCTCAACGGACCTTACGAATATTTTAAAATTATCGACACACCAATTGAAGTCCTAACTTTTGAAACGACTAATGATGTCGTTTCAATTCTGTGCAAGGAATTTGCTGAGATTATGCAAAATGAGTTTGAGATAAGCCTCATGGGAGAACTCACATTTTTCCTTGGACTTCAAATCAAACAATTTGATAAGGGGATCTTCATCAATCTATCGAAATATACCAGGGGGTTACATTCTAAATACGGTATGCATAATGCTAAGATCATGAGAACTCCTATGAGCCCCTCCACAAATCTTGATAAGGATAGTAAAGTAAAAAATGTAGATCAAACCACCTATCGTGGAATGATTAGTTCTCTACTTTATCTCACTGCTAGTCGACCGGATATAATGTTTAGTGTATGCAGTTATGCAAGATTTCAATCTGAACCTAAAGAATCACATTTAACCGCTGCTAAACGAAATATGCATTATTTATCTTGCACCACATCATATGTTCTTTGGTATCCTCGCACTATTGACTTTCATCTTCAAGGTTTTTCAGACGCAGATTTTGCAGGTGCTTAGGATGATCGTAAAAGTACTAGTGGCACTTGTCAAATCTTGGGAAAATCTTTAATTTCATGGCACAACAAGAAACAAGACTCAGTGTCCCTATCTACAACCGAAGCGAAATACATTGCAATCAGACATTGTTGTACTCGACTACTTTGGATGTCCTATCAGCTTAATGATTATGATATTAATCCAACTCCTATGTCAATACTATATGACAATTCAAGTGCTATATGCTTATCTAAAAATCCTGTGCATCATTCTAGGACTAAACATATAGAAATAAAGCATTATTTTATTAGGGATCATGTTCTATGTGGAAACATTAAGATATCTTTTGTGACTACTGAAAACCAACTAGCTGACATTTTTACAAAACCCTTGCATGAGGAAAGATTCTGTGAATTACGTGCCAAATTAGGTGTAGTGGAAGATCCTATTACTCATGCATAATTGCTTTCAAAATTAAAATTACTTGTTAGTTAATATGCAGGTATGAAAATATTTATTCCATATACATCTAATTGTGCATCAAAATATTTTTCCTTAAGTGAGCACATCATTAATTATTACTACCTTTCGTGTGAACCTGTCTATTTGATGTACTCGCTGACACCTTTCCGCCTTTCCTTTTTTTTTTTTTTTTTTGACAGTCACGTCTTTTCGCTCTCCCACTTCTCAATAAAACCTCTCACCATCTATTTTCTTCTACTCCAATTTCTCACCCTACTTACCCCACTTCATCTTCCTAAAAGAATAGCACCAAAAACTCTTCTCCATGGGTAAGTCTCAAAAACCAAAATCCACTTCTGAAAGAAAGAGTTCTCAAATCCGTTCCAAAAATTGCTCTCCAAGTTCTCCTATCAACCTTGCGTCAACCGAGTCCTTTCCCATGTCCCAACAAGATGAATCTGCCTCTTTCCTATCCCCTTCCTCTGGTAAAATAACTGGCAAGCGCCCCATTCTGGAACTCTCTACTGATCCCTCTCCAAAGAAACCAAAGTCTGTTAAACCCATTATCGCTCTTGATAGTGACAAAAATTTTTGGGATAATGGGCGTGAAAAATTTGAAGAACAAAAATCCCGTTGCATTGCAACAGGTCGCATTGTGGATCTTGATGCCATGGAAAAACTTGATTATCATGTCAAAAGTCTGTTTGATTTTCAAGGTTGGTCAAATTTCTTCTCTATGAACCGTCCTATTCTTTATCCTGGCCTAGTTAGGATGTTTTATGCAAATTTCGTACTTGTGGTACACATGGCATTGAATCTCTATTTCTAAGGCAGTGGATCCTCTTAAACTGAAAAGTTTTAGAAGAACTCATGAATGCCAAGTCCTCTGGTTTCTCTAATTGCTTCAAAAACTCCTAGCCTTCTGAATTTCAAGTCTCGTTTGACCAGGCCAAAGCATGTATCACGGGCCTTGGTGCACATGCAATTCCTGATGGTCAACTAGGACCTCATCTCTTGTGTTTTGAAAATCGTGTTATTTCCCATATCACTGCTACAACTCTCCTTCCTCGCACTAGATCTTTTAGCACTCTGTCTCAAAGATATACTTTTGTTGTCGACTGTCTCGTTTCAAAGCAAAATTTGACACTATCCTGGTGGATTCTTAACTACATGCATGAGTGTGCTATGGACAGTAAAGAATCTGGTTGTCTTCCCCATGGAATGCTCATCTCTCATATTTTGGATCAACTTCATGTCCCTGTATCTGGGCACTCTAAAATCCCTGTCTCCCAAAGCTATAACTCTCGTGCGTTTACCAGTATGGGTTATGTGCACCTTGACAATGCCTGAGTCAAAAAGCCTGACTTAGATGTTCCTCCTACCATGTCCACTCCTGCACCTGTTTCCGATAACTCCAATGTTCTGTGTCGACTAGCTGTCGTGGAAGATCAACTCATCACTCTGCGTGATCTTTGTCTCTCCTCTCAATTCAATCTTGAAAAAGCCAAAGATGACACCAAAACAACCCAGGCAGATATGGCTTTGCTCAGGTTGTCTCTCCATCAGGTTGCCAAGCATGCTCGAAAAAGCCTCACTACTCTGCACACTCGCATGGACACTCTTGGAACTAATATCATTAACACCCTGAAGTATTTCCTGAGAAGACATTAGTTGGTTGTGTAAATGGCCGCTTTAAATGGATGCTCTTTTGACGTTTATAATTCTGACTGCTCTGTGTGACTCCCCTGTTTTTTGTTGATGACAAAGGGGAAGAAATATTCTCTGTCTCTATGTTTTGTGAACTGTTTATGTCTATGTCTCTATGTTTTATGAACTGCTTATGTCTTTATACTGCTCATGTTTGGTATGTAATTTAACTAAGTTAAGTCGACTAATTCTTCCCTTATTTTAAGTCGACTAATATTCTGTTCTAGATAGAGTTTGTGTACACTGGATAAATTTGCAGGTATGCCCCAACTCAGGGGGAGCATACTCTCGAGGGGAGCTGATACTGAATCGTCAAGTATAGGGAAGTATCATCAGTCTCAAAGATTGTCATCATCAAAAAGGGGGAGATTCTTGACTCCAGTTTTGATGATTACAATAAAGTTAAATTTCATGAATTGATAACTTAACATGTTTACTTTCCTTGTCGGGGTGAAAGGGTTCTAGTCGATTACGAATGAAAAGAAGAAGTGAAGATTCTACACTGTAAAGTATTAAAGGAAAGAAAATAATTGATTGGTAGAATTCCTTTCAACATCTCACTTGTCTGAAGTTAATCTCGCATTCAAAGGAAAAAATATTTGAAGTACTCTAACGTCAAGGAATCAAGAAGAAAATCGGGATCAAATCAAGGCTCTTACCATATTCTCAAAAAGGATCAATCAATGCCTTTTTGAGGATCAATTCTCTTAGGTCAATATCTCTTTCTTTAAGGAAAATATCTCGCTCATATCAAAAAAGGATTCACAAGACAATTATGTTGTTCACACGCTGAAGACTTTGATGCTATAAATACTCAAGCTGCTGCCCTTCATCATCACGCAACCTATTCACCTTCTAGCAATCTCTTTTAGTCTTGATAAATATTGTATTCTCTAGAGTTTACTACTGTACAAGAAAAGAAAGGAGTGTCAAAAGAAAGTGTAAGGTTAGTGTCGAGTAAGTTGTTTGTTGACTGTAAAACCAACTTTAGTCGTTAGTGGTGAGCGAAGTGACAAAAACCACCCGTTGAGTTCGTTGATGGTTAGCGACTGAAAACCACTCAAGTTCTACTTTGAAGAACACTAAAGAGCTGAAGAGATCACTCCCTTGTGATCCAAAGGGACTGGATTAGGAACCACATGGGTTCCGAACTAGTATAAAATTCATGTGTCCTTTACTTTCTGCATATTATCTTTATTATTCCACTGCTTCAGATTTAGTTGACTGAAAGTGATTAAAAGTTTTAAGAATTATAATTCACCCCTCCCCCCCTCCCTATATCTTCAGAAGCCACTTAATTCATTACATGACTAATTAATCCTACCAAAATCATAAAATAATCTTTCCCAAGTGTTGCCAAATAATTTTCTTTGGAAATAAAAGAAGGTGGGGAGAAACTTATAAGTAAAAACTAAATCATCTCAGCAAAAAAAAAATTAGAGTAATTATTTGAAAATATGGCTTATATTCAATAAAAATTGTTTCTTGAAATCTGTTTATGCACAAGATAAATGTGGGGAATACCAAAAGTTAGGTCTAAAATGGAAAACAAAGGGAAAAAGAAAGAAAATATAAATAGGGCAGGTCGGGGCTTAGTGTATTGGCCTAAGGCCTCATTTGTTTGCACTTAATGAAGGTCTGAATCGAAATGGTACAAACCTCAGAGAATTAAGTGCATTTATTTTTTAAAAAAATTTAACCACTTAATGGCTCTTAATAGATCTGTATCATTAAGATCTTGAATAAAGTCTTAATATTGTTAAGAGGTTGATCACCACTCTACATATTATGACAACTAGCTACCACTACACTAACTCAATCAATAACCACCACTACCATTGCGCCAACTACCACCCACCACTACTATTGTCAACCACCACAACTAGCCACTACTAACCACCAACCACAACCACAACTACTAACCACTTATACCATCATAACCTATTGCTACTACCACCAAATACGTATACTAATTACTAACTATCACTACCACCTCCACCATCACAATGACCATTATCTATATCAACCACCGTCATCTTTACCATAACATCCACCTTCCACCAACGACAATTGCAAACCACCACTTCTACCACAAACCACCTCCAGCATCACAACAACAACCACCATGCCAATCACCACCATACCATCGCTATTAGCACTAATGATCACCACCACCACTGCCAACCACTAATACCAACCACCTCCATAAACACAATTCCTTTAAGTACCAAGCACACAACCACCATCACCTAATACTGCTAGTCACTACCACCAATCACCTCTACAATTAAATCACTACTATCAAACAACCACCACAACCACTACAATCACCAACAATCACTGCTATGAGACACCACTGTCGTACTACCATCAACCACCACCTTACAATCTAATAACTCGTGGGTATAATATTTAAACTATCTTATAATATATATAAACTTTAATTTATTAAACATTCAGATGCTCGAAAAATAAACGGTCTTAATTATTCAGTGTTCAGTTTTTAATACCACATCTTAATACTTAGATGTATATTCAGATTCATACCTCTTAATCTTAAGAAAAAAATGGCCCCTAAATTAATTTAGGATTACAAATTGAATTTGGGTCGTGAATACAAGCAAAACTAAGCATCAAAGCCGAAATAATGACAAGAATAAGCGAAATTGCGAGTAACTAAACGTGTTTTCAATATATAGGAGTAAGTACAAAATTTGGAAGGGTTTCTGTATGTATTTTCTGAATCCTTACAACATAAAAAATGAAGCTATTTATAGAGGTGTAAGTCTTGACCACATTTTTCATATTTGGCCACTCTCAGATCCAAGTTGTGCACCTCTGGTAATGGAGTTAGTGGGCTGAAGTAGTGGGAAATCGTGTCTCCGCAGCTGAGGTTGTCCAGCGAGGTTCATATTGATAACCTCGGTGACGCGAGCTTGCTGATCAACCGAGGCGAAGTTTCACCGAGCTTCAACTTGAAACCTGGCTTCGGTGATTGACTTAGACAATCGACTTCGGTGACTTCGTCGTTCACTTTGATCTTCTACATCCAGAATATCTGTTTGGTTAGTTTCACTTCTTGCAACCGATGTGCCATGTATGCACACCAATTTTCACCCAATACAGATAGTCCCCCCACTCCTCAGATGAGTGCCAGATTCACCGAGGAGTAAAATGAATTCGCGCGGGAGAATGGCGTGGCTTAATCTTACCCAAGGGTTTCAAAATGTCATCAGTCATTTCAAGTTACTGTTGCGCATTACGTGGTGACTGTTCGTTGGCTTTCGAACGGTCACGTCGATTTCTTTGCCTTCCCAACGTCTCAAATAATCATGACTGTTCCCACTTGCTCCCTTTTACCTCTTATAAATACCTCTATTAGGAATTTCAACCCCACTTCTTGTGATTAGTAAGCAACAGTAGAAAAAGAAGAGAGTTCTCATTCCAAACAATTCTTCCATCTATCAAGAAATCTTTGTTTCTCAATTTATAATCATGTCTGCAACATATTCTACTCAAGATTTTAGTGATTCTGGTGATAGGGTTTTATGCACTGCCGCCATGATTGCCAGCGGTGAGTTCCTCGACCTCGTCCCACATTTGCAAGTTATCAAATCAGAGAGTGGTGGTGGTGAGGCGACGTCTCTGGTGGGTAGTTCTAGGCGGCGCAAGGCTAAGGCGGGGCATGATAGAGCTGAGGTGAGCGAGAATGTCGACATTGGAGGTGAGGATGATGTCGTTGGGGATGATGCCATGAATTATGACCCTGTGAACACTGCTGCTGCTGATGATGAAGAGTTCAACAATAGGGATGATGGCGCCGAGGTGGTGGGCGATACCAAGGTGAAAACCACAGCTGGTACTTTGGGGAGATCTAGGAAATTGATCCCCGACTTGTCATCCCCTCAGATTTTAGTAATGACAAGGATCTCAAAGTTCAAGTTAGATCAAATGCTCAACATGGCTCGAATAGGAACATTCCAGTTCATGTAACTCCGAGCATAATAACCAAAGACTTGATTGAGGTTGTTCGGGAAGATTGCCGGTGGGCCCCCGAGGTTGAAGTAAGAGCTCCAGCACCGAACACCTTTGCTTCCAGCCACGTCCCCGGTTATTCTTTCGCCTTTACCTACCCCTTCCGTATGCTTCAATTTACCAGTTCATCATATAATAGATACTTTTTGCCGATCATACAATCTGTGCTTGGTGCAATTGGGTCCAAGGGTTTAAAGGATAGTGCAAGCCCTCGATTTCTTGAGTCGACAAGCAAGATTGTCTTTCACCTTTCAACACTTAATTTCTCTCTATTCACCATATTTCCATAAAGCTAGGGTGGTGGCGATGTTACCTCGGGGGTCATAAGCGATTTTGGTCAAGAGTGAAGACCATGGTGATCGAGGTTGGTGTGATCACTACGTTCTCATCCCGACGAGCTTGTTGTCAACTGATACTAATTTTCCTGAGGCATGGAATGCCCAACGTTAGTATCTTTCGATGTAGCTTTACTCTTTGGTTGTTTAGCTCGTCACTCAAACATCGTCATACTTTTTAAATGCAGCCAATAAGGTTCCAGTCAATCTGCCGAAGGACTAACTCGCATGGGTCATAGCGGTGGGTGGCCGTTCGAGAACGTCGTCTCCGGTAGTGGATGGTTTTAGCTACCGAGGATGAAATTTTTGGGCATGTAAAAGACATGGTAAGTTATTGGCTATCTTCCAGCCTCTTCTTGATGTTTCCCTATGTTTCTTTGACACTCTCTCCACTTTCCTTGAAGGTTTCTTGAATAAGGCAGTTAAAGACCCCGAAGAGGAAGAGAGGGAGAAAGGCAAAATGAAGGAAAAGAAAAGCAAAGAGAAGAAAGATAAGAAGGAAGAGAAGAAGGAAGAGAAGAAAGTGATTGACCCCAAGGCGGGTGTAAGTCAGATGCAGGCTTGGGCGGCGAAGCTTAAAGAGTCCAAGGGCTCTCCGGGCCAAGGGACCTCAAAAGGTGGCGACATCTTCTTTGGTTGGTTTGTATGTATCCCAACTCTCTCTTCTTCTTACACTTATTAGTTATCACCTCATCCTTCTTCAGATTCGAAGAGGAAAAGGGTTTTTTCAACGAGGCCAACCAAGGGGAAGAAACCTCGAGTTGAGAGGACCATCGCTCCAGCCCCCGAGGTTTGATTGACGAATCTGATGGGGAAATGCCCGAGGCTGCTCCTGAAGTGGCTCCTGAGTTAGTCCCCGAGGTCCCTAAAGAAACCGATGTGATCAAAGTCGAGGAGTTTGACCAAGAGGCTTCCATGAGGAGAGGCAAAACTAAGGTGGGCGAAAGCGCAGTTTCAAACGTGGTTCAAGCCACCCAGGACTCTGCTCAAGCTCCGGCAACTGCCACTCGGATTTTAGAGCTTCTAGCTAACTCCAATTTATTGGAGGGCACCAAGACTGACATCATGGGCCTCGATGCGCTGCTTGGGTCCACCGAGAAGAACTTTCTTGATAAGCTAAGTCCCATGGGTTTGATAGGCACCTCGGCTGCTTCTGCTCTTCGCGTAAGCTTTCACACATTATATCGTTTATATTCCTATACTTTTACTCTATCACTTTTCCATACTTAGCACTGACTGCTTCATTTTCCTTGTTCAGAGCTTGATCATCACGTTGAAGGCTATTTGTTTGGAGCGCGAACGAGCCGAGCAGGTCCAGGCGGTGGAAATTGCTTGGGGAGCGCAGAAGAGAGGGTATGTGGCAAGGATCGCCGAGCTGGAGGTGCAGTTAGCTGCTTTGAACCAAGAGTTGGGGCGTGCTCATGAAATCGCCGCAAACACCGAAGCTGATACACGCGAGGCTCAAGCCGCCTCCGAGGCGCGATTGCAGGCTTTGAAAGATAAATTCGTGGGAGAGTGCTCGAGCCTGAACTTAGAAGTTGAGCGACTTGAAGCTGAAGTGTTTCGCGCTAAGGCTGAGGTACTTCAAGCTGGCAAAAAGTACCCCGATAAGTTGGAGAATATACAACTCAACTTAACAGATTGCGAGCCCAAGTGGATCAAGTGTATGCCCTCACAAATGAGGTCGCCAGACTTCGAGGGAAGATTGCAGATATCAGGCAGCGCGCCGAGGTTAAGGCCACGAGTAGTAGTAGTTTGAAAGCTACTGCTCCGGAGATATAATGAGTAGTGATGAAATGGTGAATGAGGAAGAACAGGCTATCCATAAAACTCGAAGTAGTAGTTTGAAAGCTACTGCTCTGGAGTTTTTTCCTTCTCATTTGGCTAATGTAAACCCAATAATCACAAGCCAAAAAAAGCCTGGGGTTTATGGGTAGGTACATTGGCTGCAAACCAATTTGAGCCACATCCTTTGATTCCACATCATACGACTGAAGAAGAAAGCAAGGAGGTTGACATTGGGGAGGTCATAGAGGAAGATGAGCAGGCATTGATGGATGATGCAAGAGAGAGGGCAGCCAGGGCGGCTGACATCTCACCAAGAAAACCAAGGAAGAAGGCTCACAGAAGAACAACAAGTGACGATCCCACAGCTACAGGTAGAACAAACCCTCCAAGGATTGCAGAAAATGTGGTTATTCATATAAGCATTGGATAATTGAGAAAGCAAGTTGATTGTTCAAGAGTAGCAAGATGGTTTTCAAAATTTTAGCGGGCTACAAGCATTACTTCAAGTCACTTGCGCGAAAAAGGAGGCATTTACATGATTGTATTATTCTACATTATTTTAGTATTCACTTATATTATATAATATCATCATAGAGTACAGTATAAGCTATACGATGGTCATCTTATTTATAATTATTTCAGGTTCTTATTTTTTACATAGTTCTTAGATAGTGGAGGATCTGCCTTATGAGGAATTGTAAGGTAAGGCCTAGCCCTCCTTACTTGTACTTTTCATTTTTGAGGTTTTTATTATTATTTAAAAAAAAATAGTCACTAAGTACACTACTTAGTGACCTTTGCTAAAAAAAATTTAAAAAAAAAGTTATAAGGGACACTTCTTACCTTAATATAAGTCAAATTTGTCAAATTTTCTGTTATGTGCCATTTGTTCTCACTATTATGTCTACAGTCTACTCATAGAGACGACAATGCTAAAATTCCCACTGTTATGTCTCCTTTAGTCTCAAGCTTTTGAGAGACAGGCTAATATTTTTGTCAACAAATTAAAATGAAGGGAAATAACATTGTCGCATAAAGAATCTTCATTTCCGCTAGCACAATCTGTGATACAAAAGTGCTTTATCCAATGTACCCTACTTAACTTCTAATTGTTAAAGGGAAAAGCTGCAGAAGGGAAATTGGGGTGGAACTAGTTTACTACAGGTGTCTGATGGTAGTTTACCATTATACTGTTTGCTTTCATTTTATTGCCAAAACACTTGATTTAAAGAGAATTTGATCTACTCCGCTTGTTAGTAAAAAACAAGGGTGAAAGAAAGCAGAAGAGATGCTAGAAACTGAAAAAAGCTAGGGAAAGGATTGGAATGGTCTAGTCTGCTCAAAATATCGACTTCCACACGACATTCACGCTTGCCTTCTGCTGCTTTGAATGGTGGTAAATCCATTTTATTGACCGCAACAATCTTTCGATCACAAATAAACAGTATTGATATTAGTTGATCTCTTTCTCAACTTACTAATTTTTCACAATATAAGATATTGGACTGGTCTTGTATATGGTCGTTTTTGGCCCTGTTAGTAATGAAATTTATTAGGGTTTGATCAGGATGGAACTTGGAGCGTTTGATCAGGTGTGTGACGGAACTTGCTCTCTACTATATTGAATACAGGGACGACCGAGGGGGTACTGATTTGAGAGAAGCATAAGGGACGACACCAGAAGGTTATGTTAAAACAAAATCCTAAAAACGAAAATGTGGCACCAACCAAAGAGCAGCCCTATCAACAACCTCGTGTCCAGCAGGGCGATTACCTACACAGCCAAGGGATGATGGAGGGAAACGTCTTTAAAGATGCCAATTCTTGTGCAAGTCACTCTAATCTCTATGTTCCCACAAGGCGATCTTGTTGATCAGTGCAAGGCTCTAGGATCATGATAAAATCGGGCACCAGGTGCCCACACAACCGGGCACAACAAACTCGGGCGCCCAACACACGGGCACCCACTAAGCTTGGACCTAACTCACACCCTAAAAGCTAGCTCAAAGAGTGGAGGATTGTCCAAAGCTTATATGGGCATATTGCCCTCTCTTTTCCACCGATTGGGGACACATTCCCATACCACACCACACTCCAACACCCCCCCCCCCCCCCCCCCCCCGCACGGCCAACCATATTGCTCAAAGGAGGTTCCAACCGGAGACAGCCTTTCTGTTCCAGGGCCAGGGTCTTTCCCTAAGCTCTGAAACCATGATAAAATTGGGCACCGGGCGCCCACACACCCAGGCACAACAAACTCGGACGCCCATCACACAGACGCCACTAAGCTTGGACCTAACTCACACCCCAAAAGCTAGCTCAATGGGTGGATCCAAAGCTTATATGGGCATCTTGCCCTCTCTTTTCCACCAATGTTGGACACATTCCCACACCACGCTCTAACAGTTCACCTTTCAATATAGGCTTTAAAGACAATTTCCATTTCATGTTTGGGCCTCTGTTCAACTTACAGTATACCAATTATACCGAAAACTCTACCTGGCGTTGAATGTGATACCACACAGAAGCAAGGTATTCCAATTTTGTTCTAGCCAAGATACCCGTGAAATATTTAAGGTCAATTGGGGTTTCATATATACCACTACTCCCTGAGATGGAAGATCCCAATATTATCGGTCTGCCTGATCAGATGGACTTTTAATCCCTGAAACTCTCTTAGTTATGGTATTTCCTGTTACCATGTGTTGTAGAGGTAAGCTAACATGGAATGACAAAGGAGGAGGAAGAGATATCCTCCAATATTAGCCATATGCTTATAGAATGTACATAGATATATTGTAAGTTACCGTATTTTGTTGTGTACAATTTTGGTTTATCCCAAGCTTTAGTTATTTTGCTAACTGTGTTTAAGTCTCTTTGTTGGCTGCATGTTGATGATACTAAAATTGTCGTCTTTGAGCATTGTCGGTATCAAAATAAGTTGTTTACCACGTTCTCGAGGTTGTTCGGAATGTATAACCTTTGAGGTGAAGTAGCATGGTTGTTGATGTTGCCGAAGTTGTGTAATGAGAGATTTTCTTCGCTGCTTTTTAGCTCTCCTATGAAGTGGTTTCTGATTTATCCTTCTTCCAAGTCTTTTACAACATAAAAAGTGCCGCTTTTATGAAATATATAAACTGTTATGTAAATTATTGGACTGATTCTTCAAAAAGAAAACTCATACTTTAATTGTTACCCCAAACTTGTAAATAAAAGAACTTCCTAAGTACTAAAAATTATAATACCGACTGTATTCTTCCTTCAACATAAATGACACGACCCGAAATCCGGTTAGGCCGTGCGGGCACCCGACATCCTCCTCTAGACCCGTCCGGCGAACCCTTACCAATTAAATTAGGAAAATGAATATAATAATTCATAAATAAGGACAAGACTAAAAACAAACACAGACATATTGATACCTCTAAGTTGTACAAAGAAAATACGGCTGACTACCCAACATACTAGGTTTAGGACTATCCAGACTAGACATCTAAGAGTACAAAAGAAATAAAAGTACGCACAGGAGGAAAAAAATGCCAGAAAATGAGAAAAGAGCCGGAAAAATAGTAGAATTTTTACCCCGAAACATTCAGGTAATGATGTTAATGTATTATTTGAGTTTATTACGTGTGTTGAATATATTTTAACTGTAAAAATTGAGATATTAGACATCGTTTTAATAAGTTCAATTAATAGTTTAAAGGGTCAAATGGACCCCGATAATGAATTGATTATATATTCGTACTTAGTGAGTTATGGGCAACATATAAATGTAATTTATTTAGGATTTGGTTAGGTGACCATAAACCCTATACATAGGCCTGGCCTGCGTATTGCGTATGCGAATAGGGTATCAGGTTCCTACCTGGATTGCCCTAAGATGTGAGGAATGAAACCTTTAGCCTAATTTGATATATTTTTCTGCTTATTGAATAGAGTGGGATCGTTTGGTTGAAACCAAAGGATAAAGCGGTTGTTGATTAGCAATTCCAACTTTTCTAAGAGGTAAGTGTTTATATCCATTTCTTTGGAGGCACTTGGCCTTGTGCATATTCTACCACGCGTTCCTTGCGTGTGTAGCTGCCAATAGGCGTACTCATAAGCCTTAGCTTTAATTTACATTATATATTATATGTTATGCCCTGTTTTTGGTATTGCATTAAACATATGAGCATTGCACTCTGGCTGTCATTATTGCATATACTTCCCGGTTGGCGATGAGAGTCCCGCTCCGGTGAGGGGTTATTATTGCAAATACTTCCCAGTTGGCGATGAGAATCCCGCACTTGTGAAGGGTTATTATTGCATATACTTCCCAGAAATTGATGAGAGTCCCAATCCGGTGAAGGGTCATTATTATATATACTTACCAGTAATCGATGAGAGTCCCGAGCCGGTGAAGGGTCATTATTGCATATATCTCCTGGTAGACGATGAGAGTCCCGCGCCGGAGATAGGTATCAGGCATATGTGATTGCATGGCATCATATTGCATTCATAGGCATTACATTGCACATATTGAGGGGTAGGAGGATTCCGCCCCAGGAGCAGGAGGATTCCGCTCCATTCTATCATATTGAGGGTAGGAGGATTCCGCCCTAGGAGCAGGAGGATTCCGCTTCATTGCACATATTGAGGGGTAGGAGGATTCCTCCCCGAGAGCAGGAGGATTCCGCTCCATTGCACATATTGAGGGGTAGGAGGATTCCGCCTCAGGAGCAGGAGGATTCCGCTCCTTTGCATCATATTGAGGATAGGAGGATTCCGCCCTAGGAGCAGGAGGATTCCGCTCCATTGCATCATATTGAGGGTAGGAGGATTCCGCCCTGGAGTAGGAGGATTTCGCTCCATTTATTTGACACATGTGACCCTTTGCATCATATTACAATTCGTCTCATCTCATACCATTGTGTGGACTTGTGGTACATAACTACTGTTCTGCTTATACGTGCATTGCTTATTTGTTTATATTATTTTGGCTCGTATTCTGGGTTGTGGGGATTGGGTTGCACACCGTAACGGTAAAATATATGGATTGGGTTACGCCGCAACGGTATAAATATATGGATCGGGTTGCACGTCGCAACGGTATTAATATATGGATCGGGTTGCACGCTGCAACAGAATGAATATATGGGTCGGGTTGCACGCCGCAATAGGATGTATTTCTGATTGTTGATGGGTTCTAGATACCTATATGTCCTGGCTATCTTACGTTCCTGGTTGTTGATGAGCTTTTGATTCCATACGTGTTTCTAGTTATTATCTGGCTCTGCCTTTTCATAATTTAAATAAGAGGAATTTGGTTTATCTTTTTCTTTTCTCCCTGGCTAGCTATCCTATTCTTTGAGGTGGCTAGTCTGCCCCACTTATTGAGTCCTTTTGACTCACCCTTATTTGTTGTTTGTTTTTTCTATCTACTTCGTTTCGGCAGGTTCGCTCCAGGATTGAGTTCGCCACGTTGTGAAGGAGCGAAGACGACTTCAGCTGTCAGGGTGAGCCAGCTTTTATTCAGGATGGCCACCAATTTTGTGTTTATTATTTCAGTTGAATTTTGCTCCCTTCAGGAGGTATCTGTCTTCTTTCCTACTCTTAGATGTCTAGTCTGGATAGCCCTAAACCCAGTATGTTGGGTAGTCAGCTGTAATTTCTTTTGTACAGCTTAGAGGTATCAGTATGTCTGTGCTTTTGTTTTAAGTCTTGTCCTTATTTATGAATTGTTATATTTATTTTCCTGATTTAATTGGTAAGGGTTCGCCCGCACGGATTAACCGGATTGCGGGTCGTGTCAGTTGGTATCAGAGCTCGGTTTAGAGTCTATCTGGACTAAGACGGTGTCTAGTAGAGTCTCGCTGATGGGTACGTATACGTCCGTGCTTATCTACGAGAGGCTATGATGGCACTTAGAAAGTTTCACTTCCTTCTTTTCTGATCGTGCGTCAGTCTTGGATGCAAAAGCATTTTCTTTAATTCCTTCATGGTAATGGTGAATCCTCGTGCGATAAATCAGCAAACAGTATGAGTTCAAGACGAAGCAGTCTCGCCTGGGGCTAGCGTTGACGAAGCCTCGAGAGTTTAATCATGCTGACGATCTAGTTATGGAGGTTCCAGCTGTACGAGCTCGCGATGGGCAAGGGAGCAGGGCCTTGTGGTTCTCCCTTGGCTCTCTACGCTGCTTTTACGAGTATCTTGGAGACGCAGATATCGCAAGAACCTATTATTCGCTAGGCAGCTTAATAGGTTGCCGCAGATGGAGACGTTCGGTCTCAGGGAGATCCTGTTCCAAACCCTGATATTGCCCCAGTAAATTATGTTCCAGAAGCAGCATGTGTTGTGCCTCTATTTATTCTGGCTGATTAGTTAGCCTGGGTAATGGCTCGGTCCGAGTGTCCGAAGAGGGTGCCTTATTTTACCCAATAGAACCTTCCGATATTTTTAAACTATGCATCAGATAATCCCTGTGTAAATTTTTAAAATAAAATAATGTCAGCGTATCCTTCAGGCTCTTGATTATATCGAGCGGTATCGTGTTGATTATTCTGCTTTCCAGTTTCAGGGATCCAGCCTTGAATTGGTGGGCCGCTCTCTTATTAGTTAACTTGGTTCGATTTTTCTTCTAGATTCGTGGAAAAGTTCCTTTCGAGTAGCGAGCGAGATGAAAAGTGTTCCCAGTTTGAGTGGATTGGAAAGGGTAGCCTGTTGGTGTTTCAGAATTTGAGATTGAATTCTATAGAATGGCTGGATATGCATTAGAACTAGTCCATGAGCCTTTCGGGAGATTCAAAGATTTATTGGTGACCTTTCTCCTTCCTTGAGATCCCAGATGGCTCGAGAAACTGAGGTTGGGATTTTATTTGATGTTGTTGTTGATATTGCTCAAAGGTATTAGGAGTACCATAAGTTAGAGGGGAAAGAGTTAAAGCGGGAGAGCAAGAAATTCCGTGGCCCTGGTGGGCAACCATGGTACCTTATTTGGAGGTAAAAGTTCTGATTATTTTGGGAGGTCACCTTCCAGGTTATCTCAGCTTGTGTCACGTGATTTTTAGTGTGCGCGGGTAGTTCATCAAGATTAGACTCAGCTTTCTCTTTGTAGCTTTCAACAATCTTTACAACTTTTATTTTTAGTCGAAAAGGTGTTATATTGTCGTGAGTCTGGTTATCCTTTGAGGAGTTTTCCCTTACTCCGGCAAGTAGGTAGTCGTCTTTTCTCTCGTCATCAGGCACCTACACAGTCGCAGGGGATTTCATTTAGATCTCAATCAGCCAAAAGAAATGCCACCATCCAGTAAAGGTTGAGAGTGTGGTGGCAGTGGTTCTTCAGAAAGTGATTGTCAGGATAGTGGCTCCGCTCTGCTGCAGAGGCAGTTCTATGAACTTCTAGTCTGGCAGGATGCTGAGGTATCCGATGTAGTACACCCATTATTTCTTCTTCCATTATTTGTGAGTAAGATTTGATTCTTCCAATCAATTTGGAAATGGTTTGTCTTACCATGTTTCCATGGTTTCGTTTGGTGTAGTCTAATAAGAATCGGTTGCGATAGAGGGGTGAGCTTCTGATATGATTTATTCCTGGCATGTATGATGACCCTACTAATTTATCTGGTTGAGATGTGAGAGATTTGTGAGTGAGTATCGGTATCATTTGCTTAGCATCTTGTTGTGCCTCATTATGTTATCATGTCAAGTTAGTCTAGGATGATGGGATTCTTATTCGTCACCATCAGAAAGTGTCATTATTTCTTCTGGTGTAAAGTGGTTAGTAAGTAATAGTCGATCTACGTGTCTCCTCTTGGTTCGAGACACTAGTGACGTTAGCTATCCTATGAGCTTATCTGGGTTATAAAAGGGTTTTCTGGTAAATTGTCAGAGTTTCCTTCTTATTGGGAGGTTAAATTGGCATAGATGTCATTCCATAAAGCTCATTTAATGTCTATCTCTTCAATTGCGATTCTTTGATTAGCCTGACTCGGCAATAATGAAGCTCTGGGAACCAAGCAAATAAAAAGATGAGCTTCCCGAAGCTCTAATTATTTCTATCCTCAGTCCATTGCCATCTCTTCTTTGTTCGGCACTAGTGAGCTTAGGCGGTCAGTAGCCTCTTATGATTTTCCCTGTGTGGAGCCAGAGTGCGTGTCAAGGTAGCCGAGTATGCACATTGTTGTTTTTCAAGGCTACTAAGGGTAATGAGAGGCGTCATTTGACGTTTGATTTGATCCATCAGGCGGTGGTGCTTATAGAAAATGTATGGAGCTTTGAACTCGAGAGTTGCAGCTGTTTGGCAACTCGAGAGAGTAATTTGATAGCTCAGGTCTGAGCCGCATTCTCTATTTAGCTAAGTCTTCCTCAATCCAACAGGTTGTGCGAGGATGACTATTTCTATTCAAATTAGTTGTATGAGTTTATGCTCTAAGTGGAGGAGTCTTCCTCCAAAGACTCCTCCACTTGATACCGAATCATAATATTAAATCTCTAAGGCGTTGCTGAAGCGTAAGCTAATTCTTTGTTTCATCGACTTGTTCTATGTCGAAAAGTATATCGACGAGGTGATTCACCGGCAGAATCATGTTAATCCATCCAGAGTTCCGTGTATCTTTGCTTCGAAAATGTAAAAGTCTCTTCTTGTTATCGAGGAAGGATCGGCTTAGTCAGAATAAGCTGTGCAATGGTATTATCATATTATCCAAATATATTTTATTTCAAAAGTTTAATATGCGTGTTATAATTCTGATCCTGCAATCAGGAGATAATGCCAGTGGAGTAGCTTATGAAAGTCGTGCAAGTTCTCTTGTTATCCGCGCAAATATTTTTTTTTAGACTTAGGCTCGTTCGAGGACGAACGAGAGTATAAGTGGAGGAGAATGAAACGACCTCGGTCAATCATTTCGGAAGTTAGGACTCCGATTGGCGTACCGATAATTTTAAAATATTCATAATATCCATTAGGACCTGTCTGTAAAATTTGAGCTAAATCAGACCTCGTTTGGTAGGCATCGGAAGAAGGTTTCAATTTTTATTGTCGATAAATATTAAAAAGAGATTTTCGAACTCGGTTTTGGCGAACGAGCTTCAATTCTAAATTCGAAAGCACCGTTAGGTTCGTATGATCATTTGTGACTTTTGTGATTTTTCGAAAGTGAATTTGGATGTTGTTCGGCTAGTTTCCGCTAAAATGGCGAAAGTTAAATAATTTGACCTTTTTTCATTTAATTTGCATATTGAGTTTCGGGAGTCCGATTTGAGATCCGCCTTAGCGAGTATGTTACATATATTTTGTATAACTTGTGTGCAAAAGTTGGAATTATTTAGAGTTTTATAGGGTACTGTTTTAATTTTCAAAAAGAAAAGAAATTATTAAAACAAAAGGACAAAATATAAAAAATAGGAGCGGTGGAATGGGATACATATCCCAAAAGCTTCATTTTGAAGCTTAGAAGTAAGATAGATCAGAAAGATTACGAAAGAAATAAAAGAATGCGCTGGAGGTAAAAAATAGGCCAGAAAATGAGAAAAGAGCCGGGAAAATAGTAGAATTTTTACCCCGAAACATTCAGGTAATGATGTTAATGTATTAATTGAGTTTATTACGTGTGTTGAATATATTTTAACTGTAAAAATTGAGATATTAGACATCGTTTTAATAAGTTCAATTAATAGTTTAAAGGGTCAAATGGACCCCGATAATGAATTGATTATATATTCGTACTTAGTGAGTTATGGGCAACATATAAATGTAATTTATTTAGGATTTGGTTAGGTGACCATAAACCATGTACATAGGTCTGGCCTGCGTATTGCATATGCGAATAGGGTATTAGGTTCCTACCTGGATTTCCCTAAGATGTGAGGAATGAAACCTTTAGCCTAATTTGATATATTTTTCTGCTTATTGAATAGAGTGGGATCCTTTGGCAATGAAACCAAAGGATAAAGCGGTTGTTGATTAGCAATGCCAACTTTTGGAAGAGGTAAGTGTTTATATCCATTTCTTTTGAGGCACTTGGCCTTGTGGATATTCTACCATGCGTTCATTGCGTGTGTGGCTGCCGATAGGCGTACTCATTACGCCTTAGCTTTAAATTTACATTATATATTATATGTTATGCCCTGTTGTTGGTATTGCATTGAACATATGAGCACTGCACTCTGGCTGTCATTATTGTATATACTTCCCGGTTGGCGATGAGAGTCCCGCACCGATGAGGGGTCATTATTGCATATACTTCCCAGTTGGCGATGAGAGTCCCACAACGGTGAAGGGTCATTATTGCATATACTTTCCGGTAATCGATGAGAGTCCCGAGCCGATGAGTGGTCATTATTACATATACTTCCCAGTAATCGATGAGAGTCCCGAGCCGGTGAAGGGTCATTATTACATATACTTCCCAGTAATCGATGAGAGTCCCGAGCCGGTGAAGGGTCATTATTGCATATATCTCCCGGTAGACGATGAGAGTCCCGCGCCGGAGATAGGTATCAGGCATATTTGACTGCATGACATCATATTGCATTCATACGCATTACATTGCACATATTGAGGGGTAGGAGGATTCCGCTCCATTCTATCATATTGAGGGTAGGATGATTCTGCCCAAGGAGCAGGAGGATTCCGCTCTATTGCACATATTGAGGGGTAGGAGGATTCCGCCCCAAGAGCAGGAGGATTCCGCTCCATTGCACATATTGAGGGATAGGAGGATTCCGCTCCGTTGCATCATATTGAGGGTAGGAGGATTCCGCCCTGGATTAGGAGGATTCCGCTCCATTCATTTGATACATGTGACCCTTTGCATCATATTTCATGTCGTCTCATCTCATACCATTGTGTAGACTTGTGGTACCTAACTATTGTTCTGCTTATACGTGCATTGCTTATTTGTCTATAGATTTCTGGCTCGTATTCTTGGTAGTGGGGATCGGATTGTACGCTGCAACGGTATAAATATATGGATTGGGTTGCACGCCGCAACGGTATAAATATATGGATCGGTTTGCACGTCGCAACGGTATGAATATATGGATCGGGTTGCACGCCGCAACAGGATGAATATATGGATCGGGTTGCATGCCGCAACAGGATGTATTTTTGATTGTTGATGTGTTCGGGGTACCTATATGTCCTGGCTATCTTACGTTCCTAGTTGTTGATGAGTTTGTGATTCCATACGTGTTTCTAGTTATTATCTGGCTCTGCCTTTTCATATTTTAAATAAGAGGAATTTGGTTTATCTTTTTCTTTTCTCCCTGGCTAGCTATCCTATTCTTTGAGGTGGCTAGTCTGCCCCATTTATTGAGTCCTTTTGACTCACCCTTATTTGTTGTTTGTTTTTTCTATCTACTTCGTTTCGGCAGGTTCGCTCCAGGATTGAGTTCGCCACGTTGTGAAGGAGCGAAGACGACTTCACCTGTCAGGGTGAGCCAGCTTTTATTCAAGATGGCCACCAGTTTTGTGTTTATTATTTCAGTTTCATTTTACTCCCTTCATGAGGTATCGTTCTTCTTTCCTACTCTTAGATGTCTAGTCTGGATAGCCCTAAATCTAGTATGTTGGGTAGTCAGCTGTAATTTCTTTTGTATAGCTTAGAGGTATCAGTATGTCTGTATTTTTGTTTTAAGTTGTTGTCCTTATTTATGAATTGTTATATTTATTTTCCTGATTTAATTGGTAAGGATTCACCCGACGGGTCTAGGGGAGGATGTCGGGTGCCTGCACGGCCTAACCGGATTTCGGGTCATGTCAATAAAAGTACTACTCCTCACAGGTGCACCCATATCATCATCCTTTCAAATTTTGAAGAAACATCAAAGGATTGTAAATTCTGCAAATATGAGTAGGGGATAGGGTGTGCATAATCGAACCGGTACCGACACCGATATGATAAGCATAACGGTATCGTTCAAATAAACAACATACCTAGTGATATCCCACAAGAATATTGATACATCAGTATAATGGTCTCGACTTTTAGTATCAAAAGATACCGGTTTTGTAATGGTTGTTTATATATACAGGGCCAGCCCTCTCCTAAAGCAAGTGAAGCCACTGCTTTAGGTCCCGCATTTGTGAGGACCCCATTTTTTGTTACACATAATAGGTTATACTACCTCCATTTTTTAGTTAGTGTTCATTTTTCTTTTTATTTTTGTTAAAATAAGTGTCACTTTAGAAAATCAGCATAAATTTTGTTATTTTTTTCTAATCTTAAATTTTACCTATGCAGTTAAAGATGTAAGAAATGAATATTTGTATTTAAGCTTGGTATTCAAGACTAGCAAATTAGGGCAATGTGGTAAAATCTATATACTCCATCCATTTAAATTTATATGAATTTTTGTGATATGACACAATGTTTAATAAAAAATGAAGAATTTTGAAACGTGTGGTCTAAATGAAGCCATTGGTATTTGTGTGGATATAAACCATTTCGTTAAGGCACACTGGTAAATTTGTGATTAAGTAGTTTCCAAGTTTAGAAATGTCATTCTTTTTTTAATGGACTAAAAAGAAAATAAATTCGTATAAATTAAAATAGATGGAGTAATATTTAATATTTTCTTAATGGACATTTTATAATGGGACTGAGGTAGTATGTAAGTTAAAAACGTCACCTGAAATAAAAAAGTAAGATACGTGGGAAGTTACAAAAATTAATCAATTCTTATCTAAGAATCTAATATCAACAATGTCTCAAGAGAGATTAAATGAATTGGCTATATTATAAATTGAGAAAGACTAATTAGAAGAAATTGATTATAAAAAATCCAAATGAAAAAAGGAAATACAATGGTAGGATTTGCCATCTTTCTTATTAAATAATTAAAAACCAATTGATCGGGTTAATGACTTTACATCTCAAAAAGTTAAAAATATAGGCTTCAAATTTATATATTATTTTTAAAAATATATATATATTAATTGAGGCCCCTTGTTAAAATTTGACTTTAAGCCACAATATTGATCGGGCCGCCCCTATATATATATATATATATATATATTTTTATGATATTATACCGATATACCAATAAGATTATTGTTATTTCCCACGATTACATCACTTTACTGTTTTAAGGACCAGTTCCTTAAAATGTATTCCTTTACTCTACGATGTGCGGAATAAAAACTGTAAGTAATTGAACACCAGATTTTAGTGTGGAAAAACCCCTAGACACGGGATCAAAAAACCACGACCTACTTCTCAAGTAGGATTGCAACTTCACTATGTAAAAAGACCCACTTGGTTACAAGACTCACTCTTACTAACCTAGGACTAACTCTAATCCTTTAGTGATCTTTCTCACGATCAGTGAAGTTGTGTCAAGTCCATGACTTGAACTACACAGTTTACAACTCGATTTTTGCTTACTACAATTGAACTAAGACTTGAACTTTTACAAGACTCAATCTAAGGACCAGGTTCTTACTTAGTTCTACTGTAGCTAATGATTACACAAATAAGCTAATAATTCTTCTCAGCTTTTGCTCGATGCTCTCTCTATTTGTGTACATCTTCTATGGCTGATAGTCTTCTCGTTTTATAGTTTCCAGCAGCCAAGAAGTCCCAATGAATTAGAATTCCAAAGCTCCCTTGACTTTGAATCCTAATTGGATTCTACCTTCTTGAATCCAAATCCTTTATCCCTTATGATTATGCAATCTTTTCGTACCTGATTAGGCCTGCATAATTATCAAGATACACGTCAGTATTAGGATAAATAATAATATCTCAATTAAATGATTTTGCATGAATTATCTATTCTGCTTCAGTGATTCAAAGGAACAGGTCCTTTGAATCCGTTCCTCAGACATCAGTCAAAACTCCAAGCTTTCCAAGCTAACAATTATATATTTTGTTTTACCTTTTATTCATGTTTAGTATTGTATTTGTTAAAGGAGATTCCTAATGATAGAAGCTCTAGCATCTCTCCAAAAACTACTTTTTTACCTTTGCACACTTGACTTTCATCCCTATGAAAATTGATCAAAAAACTACAACTCCAGTTGACCCTCCCCCAAAGCCACCAGACAAGATATCAACTGACACTAACAAACCATCATTCCGACATAAATTAACTTCAATTGTCCCATTGAAAGATAATTACTCCAAATCTTTTCTGGGGGAGTATCCAGAGAATATGGATGTGATAACACACCCCTTAGAATCTGATAGCCTCATTTCACTATCAAAAGATGACATGGATCGACTTTATCGACCATAGAAATTTTCAGTTATAATTAAACTTTTTGGAAAGAGGCTAAGCCACCAATATCTAAAATCCAAAATTATTCAGCTATGGAAACCTACTGAGGTCTTTACATTAATAGATTTGGGAGCTGATTTTTACATTGTCAAATTTCTTAAAGAAGAAAATTTAATCAAGACACTTCATCATGGTCCATGGTTTGTAAATGGGTTTTTCTTATCCATTAAAATATGGGAGCCCAATTTCGTAGCATCGGAGGCCAAAATAACGTACTCTGCTATATGGTTACGTTTATCCGAATTAACTACATAATATTACGGCCTGGAAATTCTCACTAAAATTGGAAACAAAATTGGTCGGATCCTGAAATTGACACTTGCACCTCTTCTACTCTTAGAGACAGATATGCTCGATTGTGTGTGGAAGTATCCTTAGACACTCCAGTTAAAACTTTCATTCAAGTAGGAAGACACAAGCAAGCCATCATTTATGAAGGAGAGACTGTTATGCCAAAATTGTGGAAGATTGGGACATATGAATTTAATGTGTCCGCATGCAAAGGATAAAGATAAATTTTGTCCTACTCACATTACTAATGACATTAACCACTCTACTTCCCCAACTGTGCAGGAACTGGACAAAGAAGAAGTATGGCAAACGATAAAATTCCCTAGAAAAAGGAGTCAGAGCAACGACAACTCAGGTACATCCAAATCTCATGCTTCCTTAAATGACATTAATACGCCGGAGCCCATTAATGCTAAAATTTATGACGGTAAAAGTGGGAAATACCTTAATATTCAAATTTTTACCTTCAAAAATACAAATACTAAATCAGCTGCCATCGATAAACTTTCTTTATTACATCATAATCCTAATGTTATTATCAAAAATAATTTTGGAATTTTATCTAATGAAATGGCCAAATCTGAAAACTTAACCAATAATACTTCCCTTTTCCATGCAACCAATGATGAGCAACCAAGGACACGTGTCAGTAGCCCACCCCATTCTACAAATGATTTTCAATCATTACAAAACCCTAATAAGAATTGTTTGGAAGCTGACACCTCTATTCACATGTATAAAACTAACTAATCAAATTGCTCTCCTTCTTACACACCGTCTCCTTCCACAATCAAACTCTACAATCTAATGATGGACATTCCATTGTCCGTCTGAATCAATTCAGTCAATGCATTTACATGCATTTACTCACCCCCCTCCCTCATGCCAAATCATTTCAACTCCATGAATATAGACACTACCACCTATACTCTAGCCTCCCATCTCTCTTTACAAGACACTCAAACCCCTTACACTTCCCTCCAAAAAGATGCTGAGATTTCCATTAAATCAAATCAGAAGGAGAATTAGGCTTCAACGCACTTATTACAGACTAATTCTTTGAGCTCCTTAACATTTGAGAATGAACCCAGGACAACCATCTTAAGCCCCCAACAATGCTCCATCTCAAAACAATGTTCCACCCCAGAACAACCAACCTCTTCCACCACTAATATTCTCCATGACCCCACCAGAAAATGCATTACCAGCCTCTTGGATAGAACATACCCTAATGGGGAGGGCATTCATGTTCCACTTTATGATCAGCAATCAGCCAATTGTAGTAGCCCTTTAGAACTCCCAATATCTTGCTCGAGCACTAACGGAAGGAATGAGAATGACGGCTCAAAACTACATGAATTTTCACATGGCTCAGAATGTGTTGAACCTCCTAGCCCCCCAAAATCCCCTAGATCCTCTCTCACTCAACACCTGATGAACTTACCCTTTTACCACCCTCTAGAGGACAATCCCAAAATGCCCATATATTACCAATGGCCACCTCACATCAACATGAAACAAATTTCACACCCAGTCAATCAGGAGCAAGAGGAAATAAACATCAATCCTCCATAGGAGGCACACCCAGTGACCTTGCATAATCACAACATGCCAGAACCAGAAGAGGAAATGTATCAACAGGACCAAAACCAAAACAATATACCAGTGGACCGTCAGGTCATATACTCGAGCCTTCGCGAGATAACAATAAAGTTGTTCAGAGAAACAATAGAAAAAAAATACCTTCTGTTTTGGCCAATATCTCTGATCAAGTGCTCAATGGACCTGATCATAAACCCTACTCTAAGGGCCAATGTGAACCCTCCAATGGAGAATCCAGTATACCCTCCTCAAAACCCTAATATTCCTATGAATAGATCATCTAATTTTATGATCTGGAACGTGAGAAGAGCTAACAATGGGAATTTAAGAAGAAATTTTAGGTCATCTTAAGACTATCATCATCCTTTCTGGTTGTTTTGCTTGAGACACACATGACTGATCACTCTAGGATCAGAGATGAATTTCATTTTACTTGAATGGTGGAATCGCCTGTTGATGCCCGCTCTGGAGGTATTGTTATTTTATGGAACTCTAATGTGGTAACTGTGGAAGAAGTCCACATGAGTGACCAAGAAATACATGTTATGGTGAAAGTACTACCCTACTCTCATCCTTTTTTATTTTCAGCCATATATGCTAGCAACTCTTACATTAATAGGTTAGAATTATGGAATAATATTATTAATATGTTTAATCTGTATAAGCTTCCTTTGTTGTTGTGTGGGGATTTTAATAAAGTAATTAATGTAGAGGACAAGGGGGGGGAGGAGGGGGCAGATCTATTAGTTCTAGTCGTTCTAATGCTTTTAGAAATTGTATCAATACTTGTGAGCTTCAAGACCTAGGGTTTAAGGGTAGCAAGTATACGTGGACTAATAAGCAACAATCTAGTAAGTTATCCTTGAGCACCATGACAAATGTTTTGCTAATGATGCCTGGATTAAGTTATTTCTTGATGCCCTAGTGACTCACTTGCCTCGTATACACTCTTACCATGCTCCCCCTTTTAATTTAGTTTCATAAGCATTTAATTCATAGTAGCCAAAAGCCTTTTAGGTTTGAGAAAATATGGTGCAACCACCCTGGTCTGGTAAATGTAGTGGCTGATTCCTGAAATTATCATTCTGATTTTGATGATAGTATTAAGATATTTCAAGATAAGGTGACTATTTGGAATCAGGAATATTTTGGAAATATTTTTAAAAGGAAGAAAAATATTTTGGCATGTTTGCATGGTATTCAAAATTCCCCTAGATATCCTACCAGTGTATTTCTTCAAAATTTAGAAACAAATCTTCAATTTCAGTTTAATAATATCCTAAAGGAAGAAGAAGACTTCTTGAAAATGAAGTCTAGAATTAACTGGCTTACAGATGGGGATGCTAACACTTCTTTTTTTCATGTTACTACTCTGAATAGACGTAGAATTAATAGAATTGCTTTTATAAAGTCGGATAATGGTGCTATGCTTTTCACTCAGTCTGAAATTGAGGCTCACATCTAAAACAATTTCAAAGCCTTTTTAAAACTGGTCATATTTTTTCTTATAAGATCCATGGTGCCTCAAATAATTTTTCTCTAGATGCTCATGACTTAGCTCGATTAAATGCTCTAGTGACCAACCTTGAAACTTATAAAATCTTGAAGTCATTTAAACCCTACAAAGCTCCAGGGCTAGATGGTCTTCAACCTTTCTTTTTTATAAAATATAGGCATATTGTAGGTCCATGTTTTCTGAAAAAATATCATGATATTTTTAGCTCATGTAATATGCCTAAGTCCCAAAAATGAACATACTTGTGCCTCATTTCCAAATTTGACAATGCTAACGATATTAAAAATTTCAGACCTATTGGTCTTTGTAACACCATTTACAAAACCATCACTAAAATTATTGTCAACAGAATAAAACCCTATCTTAACTCCATTATTAGTCCTTGCCAAAGTAGTTTTCTCAAAAACAGAAGAACTTCCGACAGTGCTATTATTATCCAAGAAGTCATCAAGGCTTTCAAAAGCCGAAAAGGTAAAAAAGCTAATATAATCCTCAAGATCGACCTTGAAAAAGCTTTTGATAAACTTGAATGGGCTTTTATTCATAAAACCCTAAACTACTTTAAACTCCCCAAACATCTTGTTAAACTCATTATGCCTTCTATTTCCTCTTCCACCATTACCATTCTCATCAATGGCAAGAAAACCAAATTTTTCTCTCCTTCTAGAGGAATTAGGCAGGGGGATCCTCTTTCTCCCTACATTTTTATCTTGTGTCTTGAAATGCTCTCTCGAAGTATTAATGGTGAAGTTTTGGATGGGCATTGGGATGCTATCAAGATTTCTAGAAATTGGCCATTACTATCTCATCTTTTTTTTTTTTGGCCGACGACCTCACTTTCTTTGGCTGAGCCAATAGTAAAAATTGTGAGTCCATTTATCATACCCTAAACTCCTTTTGTAATTAATCAGGGCAAAAAGTAAATCATACAAAATCCAGAATTCTTTTCTCTAGTAATTGTGACAACACTGTTAGAGATATTATATCAAATCAATTGAACCTCAAGCAAAGCAACACATTTGGAAAATATTTAAGTTTTCCAATTTTTGATAAAACACCTAAAGCAAAGGACTAACAGTACATTATCGACTCCATGACTTCCAGGTTGGCAAATTGGAAAACCAAATTTCTTAACATGGCTGGTAGAACCACCCTTGCCAAAGCCACCCTCAACTCTTTACCAAATCATATTATGCAATTTCACAAACTCCCTAAAAAAGTATGCACAACTATTGACAAAATTCAAAGAGACTTTATATGGGGCTCAACGTCTGAAAAATCTAAAATTCATCTCTTAAATTGGGATACTTTGTCCTTGAGAAAAGCAAAAGGAGGATTGGGTATGATAAAAGCGGAATCAAAAAATATTACGTTTCTTTCCGGCCTAGCATGGAGACTGATGTCTAATCCCAATGCTCTATGGGCTAAAATTCTCCTTGCAAAATATACCACTATAAATTCTTACTCAAACTCAATCCATTCCAAATCATCCTATAAGGGTACGTGGAAAAATATTCTTACAGGTTTCAATCTTTGCAAAGTAGCCACCTACTGGTCAATTAGTAATGGCAAAACAATCAATTTTTGGCACACTGAATGGATAAAAAACCACACCATTAGAAATTTGATTCATGGCCCCCCGACCAAAGAAGAGGAATATCTTACACGTGACAATCTAAATTCTCATGGAAAATGGGACCTGTCCAAAAAAAAATTTACATTTCCTAGAGAAATTCTTCACACCATTACTAGTTCTCACCTTCCCACTCTCACTACTACTAATGACAAGCCATGTTGGAAACTTACTAGTAATGGCATCTTCTCTACTAAAACTGTTAGGAATCTGGTTGATAGCACTCTTATAGGCCCATTTAAAAACTTCTCTTGGATCTGGGAGCTTAAAACCTTGAACAGGATAAAATACTTCTTTGGTTGTGTTACCATGACCGTCTTCCTACAAGAGAATATTTACATTATATTGGCATCAATATAAACCCCAAGTGCCCTTCATGTCCAACTGAAAATGAGAGCATTCACCATATATTTCTATATTGTAAAAGAGTCTCTAATATCTGGCTAGATTTTCAAATTGATACAAATTCTTTCAACCACCACTCTAATCATTGGTTAGATTGGATTCATAACTATCAGATCAATTTTTCTCATCCTCACTACGAATGGAATGTTTTCTTCTCCTTCCTTCTTTGGAATATCTGGATAAATCGCAACAACAATCATCATAACAATTTTACAAATGATACTTCCCTCTCTTTAATTCATAACCGTACCTTAGAATATACCCTTCTTGGCCAACACCTCAATACGACTTCAAGTTTGATCAAGTTAAACTTGAAATGGCATCCATCCCCTCTCCCCCCCCCCCCCCCCCCCAATTTTTTTTTTAAAATTAAACATTAATAGAGCTAGCAAATTTGACAAGGGTGGAACTGGAGGGGTGGTTAGAAATCATATTGGTGACTAGATTTTAGGCTTTTATACCAATTTTTATTCTACTAAGACTGACCATATTGAACTCCTAGCACTATGGCATGGGTTACAAGTCATTAAGGAAAGAGAACTCTATCATGTGATAATAGAATCAGACTCTTCTGAAATAGTTTTCCTCTTGCTTGAGCCTAGTACTAATCATAGTGCATTATTGTCTGACTGGAGAAAGTTGATGGAGAGCATGGACAAGCTGGAAATTAAACATTGCTTCAGGGAAGGGAACAAGTGTTGACACCCAATTTTGTCCTTCCTTTTTCTAAAATTGGCTATAATTTAACTTAAATGTGCAATTTGACTATTTGTGACAAATGTGCATTAGAAAGCCTGCATTTACGTGCGTTATCCCCTACTTATATATTATATACCTAAATGTGGCTATATTACGTAATTTTACATCATTTAGGATATTTTTTAAAATATGGTTGTTTGTGCAATTTTGGTGCAATTATAGCCTTTAATAGATAATTGTAGCCTTAATAAATACTGGTGGTCATTTAATTAATCTAATTTGCATTCTAATTTCTTTTATGTGTGCATTTTACGTGTGGTATTCCCTATTTATACATTAGATATTATAATTGCGATTATATTACGCAATGTACACCATTCGGGCTATTTGGTGACTATTTGCGTAATTTGCAACATCAAATAAAGTTTGATAACTATTTGTGATTATTTATTCTTAAATACTTTAATTTGACTTCAGTTATTCTATATGCGTTTTTCTCACTTTTATACATAATATATATTATTTATTTATATTTTTATTTATTATGCACCTTTAAGTTAATTTTAGTATAATAAATTATTTCTTTCATAAATCCTATTTTTTCATGACGAATTTGGGCAAGTTTCTTAATCAGATACATTCTCATCATTTGAATTTTGAAAAGGAATATTTCCAAATCTTTTCCTTATTTTTTGTTATCTTTTTAACTTAATCTCTAAAATCCTTCCCTAATCTTCTCCTAATATTTTCCAATCTCCCTAAATTACTTTTCCAATTCCTCAACAAATATTCCTATTCATTACATATACATCCACACTTACACTCAAAAAGATCGACAGTACACAAAAAATCAAGAACAATATACAAACAATCCCACGCAACCCCTTCTTAGTTGTCTTCTCCCCGAAATTCCATCAACGTCAACAAACACATAGTACACGACTCCTTTTGAGCTTTCTTCCTAAAAAACACCGCACATAGAAACAAGAACAACGACATACACAGACCCCACATACACCCATACCCCGTCTTCTCCATTAGAAAATCAGTGCATTTCCTCTTCCCTATTTACAGAGATCAAATAATACCCACATACACACAATACACAAGACACACACATCTCCATCGATACACACAGGGGTCGGGTCACCCTCCTTCTCCTTCCCTATTACACTATCATACATACCTCTCCAATTTCACACAAACCAGATCGAGACATATATACACACGCACCCATACAAAAAATTAAACAGAAACAGCAGAAACAAGAAAAGACGGAGAGGGGGATTCGTAGTTCAAATCAGTAGCAAAAATCATCACCGGAAACCCATTTTCCGATCGACCTCATGTCTATAACCCATTGCCGAAGTTCCATTCTTTCTACCTACTGAATCGAAACTAAAAAGGGGTTGGGGGAGTGGTAGCGATGCCGTTACCCAGCTGGTGTCGCCCCTCCGCTTCACCCCTGCCTCCCTAAAAATTGGATCGGGTATTATCTTTCTTAAACCGTCGTTCTTGCTATGTATCTGTTGCCCTATGAATTTCGCTTCCCTTGATTTTTTGGTTAATTTTGCAGGAGCTATTACAGCTTCCACCCTCGTCTGGATCAGTGATGTTTTTGTTACCTGTTCTTTGGCTTTGGTTGTTTATAATGGACTGAGAATGACATGGTTATTTTGACCGGTCAATTGATAGTCACTTCTAATATATTGGGTTGACTGTTTTTTCTGAGTTTTGCAGATTGATGGCTAGTTAAGAATATACTGAGATTTGAACAGGCATTACACTGTATACGCTGAATTAGGCCAAGGAAAATAATTATATACATTCATTTGAGGCCGATGGACTGATTTTGAACATGATACTACACTTAAACAGTCCCATCCCTCTGTCCCTAAAACAAATAAGCGATGACAATGCATATCACTTTGCAAAGTAAGCGATAGTGGAGTGGTGGGATTGAAGGTACCTGGCATGGCAAACTGGCCCAGGCTCCGTGCTTGCAACCGTACCGACTTCCCTAACCTCTGCTTGATGCAACACACCATTCTGAGCTTACATTTTTATAAAATCCATTTTACCCTTTATTTTGTTATTATTATTATTTTGATATTTTGCACTATTATTATTATTTATTATCACTATTATTTTATTAATACTAATCTTATTTTCTCTATATATTGTGCGAGGTAAAATTGGATGAGAGACGAGGGTTTAGCTTGGAAAAGGCCCACTAGAAGAAAAATCCTTTTATTTTTATTATTTTCGTTGTTATTATCATTATTATTATTATTTACATTACTAGTATTATTATTATTCCTATTATTATTAGTATTTATTATTCTTATCGATTATTATTATTAATTGACATACTATTTCATTTTCATATTTTTTTGTTACAGTTTTTGCGAGGTACATCGTGGTGGAATTACAAAAGGATAACCCCTTTCGAAAAGGATAAAATATTAAAAATCATTGAATTTGTTTTGTTTTGTTTCATTAATTTTGTTTGCAATTCTTACTAACTTATTTGTTTATTTTGTAAGGCACATTTGGACAAAACTTGATCATTAAAAGAGACTAATATTCATTTGTCTTTAAATTTTTATTATAGTTTATATCCAATTCCTTAGTTTAATTATTTGCTTTAGAATCCCAATTATTTAGTCTGGCCGGTAACCACATTTGATGGAGCCTGAGAGGTGCCTAACCCCTTCCTCTCGGGTTAACTTGAACCCTTACCTAGATTTTTGGTTCGTAGACTAAGTTTCAGAGTTAATTCGTAAAATTGGCTAGAAACAAAATAGGTGCCATAATATACCTAGTTAAAAATTATGTCAGGTGGCGACTCCAACTCTTTACCCGTGAGTTACCCAATAAGTCGAGCCCTATTTCGGACTTTAACCGGTTCGGTAAAAATAGGATGCGACAGAATGGCGGCTCCGCCGGGGAACTTCTAAGGTTCTAACCATAACGGACTTCTAATTGGGATTCTTTGCATTATTTCTTAAAACTAAAATTTCTTCTATTTTTTCCTTTTGCAGGTTTGAAGCTTAACTTTCTATTCATTAGCATTTTCTTTTAATTTATTGGCATTTTTCTTTTGTCTATCATTTTTTCATCATATCCGCCACTTTGGCAAAGTTTACTCGTGCGCTATATTTGAAAGATGGTTGCGTTGGTTTGAGGGCCGTTCTTACTCCTACAAAACACACATTTGAAAAAGTTTTGGGATAGGTCGAGTTCGTGGTACAGCCGACGGTTCCAAACTTTTTCACTTCCAAACAGTCCATTTGGGAAAACCTTGTCTAAACCTCACTCTTAGTAAACTTCATTAGGGGTATTCATCGCATTCCATGTTCTAAATTCTTTTTCACATCATTGTTTTAAATTATCTTGCCTGATTATCTCATTTTCGGAACTAACTTGTTTCTTTTGCTATTCTTTTTTCCTTCCCTTTTATTAAACTTATTTTATTCTAAACTGATTTTATTTCAACTTGTGCATTTTGCTCATACATCCACCACTCCTGGCAACTTCAAAATCGTACGTTGAAAACACGGTGGTTATGACCGCCTCTTTCCTCACAAAATGCCCTTTAGGGGGAACAACTTGGGATCTAGTCGGTCCAAAATGTTCCCGCTCCCGAGTTGTCCACTTGGGAGGATAATAAAACTCGGTCTAAGTCAACCCACCTCTTGGTGGTGACTCTAGGACTATGCATCATGACATATCATTAGTCGACTTGTTCTCAAGTCTGATAGGCCAACATGTTCAAACAATCTGAATGGGGTTTTAACCCCCAAAGAGCGTTGAACATGATTTATTTTGTATTTTCTCAAAGGATTGAACGTGTAAATGTGGACCATTTATTGGCATTGTTCTACATTCAGTGCCATTCAAAGGCACAAAGATTATCCTAAGAGGCGTCAAAAGCCCAAATTGAATCATAAATGATTACGTATGTATTATTCTGTACTCAATGCCATTCAAAGGCACGTAGGTAACCTAAGAGGCATCAAACGCCCAAATTAAATCAGAAATGATTGTTTGTTCATAAACAGTCGGAATTATTCTGTATTCAATGCCATTCAAAGGCACGAAGGCAACCTAAGAGGCATTAAAAGCCCAAATTGAATCAGAAACGACCGTTTATTCCCAAAGGATTGGAATCATTCTGTATTCAATGCAATTCAAAGGCCTTAAATGTAACCTAAGAGGCATTAAAAGCCAGATTTAAAGCAGAAATGACCGCTTGATAGACGGGATGACACATAACGCATATTTATCCTTTAAGCATTATATAAAGACTTGACATCCCTGGTATGTCAAAAGTCCATTAGCAACTTCCGTCTAAAGTGTCTAAAGGGTTCTCAACCCACAACGACGCATCTCTCATATTCTCGGTTGCATTATCTTTAAAAGCTTGTGCCACACGTTGACCATTTGCTCACAATAAAGCGAATTTTAGGCATATCCTTCCCCCTTTTCCTATCGTCCTTCACCCTTTTCAAAAAGATCATGGCCACTAGAACATTTGACATGATTACTGAAATCCCCCAGTTGCTGAAAGCATGGTGGAAAAACCTAAGCATAGATCAAAAGAATCAGGCCAAAATGGTGTTGGAAAATCTGATTTCACGAACGAAGCACACTGCAGTGAGAGGGATGATAGGAGCACCAGTACACTATTGGGATGCAGACCAAGCATTTTTTCACTTCGGAAGTGTAGAGTTGACACCCTTGCTGGAAGAAATAGGCGGGTTAACTCAATTACCATTTGAAAGTGATGAGATATTGATGCCTAAGAACATTACACCTGAGGAGTTCTTTGAAATGGTAGGGTTTAAGCCCAAATTATGCACGGGCAGTATCAGGCAATTGGGAATTTCTTTGACTTTCCTCTACATTAAATTTGGATACGAAGAAGCATTTCAAGAATTCGAAGATATTTTAGCATTAACCAGGCGGATTGGCAGGAGCGGAGAGTGCTCGCTTTTATTACCAGCTTTTCAGGGACTGTCGTGTTTTCACAACACAAAGGACGAGTTGATGTTTGCATGGTTTCAATTGTTGATGTCATACTCAAAGACATTAACAAAAAAATAAACTTTGGTACCGATGATTGTTGCAGAGCTTTAGAAAGATGCAAGAAGGGTGCTAGCTTTTTCGAGGGTTGCAATTTATTATTATAAATTTGGCTGATGGAGCATTTGAAAAAGGTGGATAGCACAGAGCAAGCTTTCCATGCCATACCAAGAGACAAATACATCTTGACTCATACCGTCGGCATGGACAACACTCTCGAGAAGTGAGACCAACCAACAACTGCCAACGGTTGGCACCACATGTTCTGTCCACTAACACCTGAAAACATACAATGGATGTTTGATTACTTTCCCAGCACAACAGTAATCACACGATCTGAAAGAGACTCATTCTCATCTTAGTGGGCTTTAGAGGAGTTTACCCATACACTCTTTTAAGGGTACTTAGACAAGCAGAGAGAAAGCAGACTGTACCCCAAATTGCAGACATCAGAAGTTTCAAAGCAAATATTCTCGGAGGAGTGATCCCGTTTAAAGACAAGATAATAGAACTTCCGAAAGAAAGGAAACGAATGGGAATTGAAACTATTGGACGGGACAGGTTTGACACTGGCTATGATGAAGATTATCCAGACTGACTTAGGAAAGACATAGCAAGGGCAATTCAACAAAGTGAAACAACAAAAAGGAAAAGAAATGCTGATGAGTTAGAATCTAAGTACAAAAGATTACGCAAACAACTGGCAAGGGCACGAGGGAAAATAGCAAAGAAGTGAAGTTTGGCCGAAGCAAAGAACGAAGAAAAAAGCAAATGGCGCAGTAAGGCAGAACTTCTGACAAAGCACATAGAGTCTATAGAGTCTATCGATGTATGGGCTAGCGAGGGAATGAGCTCTGTGGCAAACAAAGGAATAGAGGAGAAAGGAAAAAAGTCTTAGAAAATGTTGAAGAATTTCACATTTGACATATCTCGGCTCTTGAATGACGCAGACATCATCTTCCAAGGATACTCATCAGAGGCAAGCTTGTCCGAAGAAGACTCGTCTGAGGAAGAAGAAGAACAAGAATCTCCTGGGGATGGATCAGCATGAAAGACGTTCACCTGGCCATGTTCTAACCTTCTAGCAATGTTCTCCACCTTTTGTACTACTTCAATATCAGCCAATGTAACAAAAGTCCAATAAATATAATATTATCTTCTAGACTCCGCATTTTGTTAGCAAACGAAATGATGCATGTGGCACAAAGCGCTTTTCAAAATCATCGTGCGTAAAACGGTCCTTCACATTATAGGATGCATTTCTTGTTTGATATGTGTGCATTGCATGAATTTGTCTGTTGCTCTAGGTCTCTAAAGGAACCCTTTCTCCAAATTCAATCGTCTACCGAGGCACCTCCTCTCCCTATTCTATGATCAAATCCTAGTATCTAAAAATCTTTCGTATGTCCAAACTGTCTCTACATTCACCTACCAAACTCAAAATTTTATTACCCAAAAGGTTGGCTCGAGTTGAATACCAAGGCAAAAGATATGGTTAAGCAAGTGCACTTGTCAGAGATTTTCCGAAATAAGGAAGTTTTTCACAGTAAATCCCACCAGCTCTCTCCTCTCTCTACAAACTACTAATAAGGCTATCCAGTCTGGAGATTCGAGCCTTTTCAAAAGAAGAAAGATGAAGTCTCTTTTGTCGTAACCATTCAAGACCCTACCTTCAACCACTATTATCAAACAGCGCCACAATTTTATCCCTACCCTCACATACCACCTGATTATCCAGTTTACAAAACACTCAGCCCACTCGACCTATATTCCACATCCAAACACCAAAGACCGAAAAGAAACTACACTTCACTAGCTGTAGCCCACATTCAATTGCTCGTGAGATTGAAAAATGCCGGGCTTATTGACCCAAGTACCTCAATTGTTCCAGCAATCACTATGCACATGGAGAGAAGAATTGACAAAACAAGAGAAAATGCTAGTCAAACTCAAAGACACACATGACTCACCTTAAGACCTTTTGACACCAACATCCAAGGATCACCTTTGTTTCTCTAGGCTACACAGTCACTCCACCTACAATATATGACCAGGATCCAAAGCACTTTCCAACTTGTGCCTCTAGTTATTCTGGCCGGTTAGCTAGCCTGAGTAATGGCTCGGTCCGAGTATCTGAAAAGACTGCATTAGTTTACCCGGTTGAACCTTCCGGTATTCTCAAACAATGCATTAGATAATCCTTGTGTAAGTTTTTTTAAAACAAATGATGTCAGTGTATCCTTCAGGCTCTTGATTATATCGAGCGGTATGGTGTTGATTATTCTGCTTTCCAGTTTCAGGGGTCCAGCCTTGAATTGGTGGGCCGCTCTCTTATTAGTTAACTTGGTTCGATTTTTCTTCTAGATTCGTAGAAAAGTTCCTTTCGAGGAGCGAGCGAGATGAACAGTGTTGCCAGTTTGAGTGGATTGGACAGGGTAACCTGTCGGTTAGCCTGTTGGTGTTTCAGAATATGAGATTGAATTCTATAGAATGGCTGAATATGCACTAGAACTAGTCCATTAGCCTTTCGAGAGATTCAAAGATTTACTGATGACCTTCCTCCTTCCTTGAGATCCCAGATGGCTCGAGAGATTGAGGGCGGAATTTTATTTGATGTTGTTGTTGATATTACCCGAAGGTTCGAGGCACACTATAAGTTAGAGCGGGAAAGAAAGGCATCCCATGGCCCTGGTGGGCAACCATGGTACCTCATTTGGAGGTAAGAGTTCTGGTTATTTTGGGAGGTCACCTTCCCAGGTTATCTTAGCTTGTGGCGCGTGATTCTCAGAGTGCCCAAGTAGTTCGTCCATATCAGACCTAGTTTTTTCTCTTTATAGCTATCAACAATCTGTCCAACTTCCATTTTCACTGAAAAGGTTTTATCATTGTTGTGAGCCTGTCATCTTTGGTGGAGTTCTCCCTTACCCCGGCAAGTAGGCAGTCGTCCTTTCTCTTGTCATCAGGCACCTGCACAGTCCCAGGGGATTTCCTTTAGATCTCAATCAACCAGCAAAATGCCACCATCCAGTAAAGGTCGAGAGCGTGGTGGTAATGGTTCTTCTAGAAGTAATTATCAGGGTAGCGGCTCGGTTCAGCCGCAGAGGCAGTTTTATGAACTGCCAGTCTGGTAGGATGCTGAGGCATCCGATGTAGTAGACCCATGTATTTCTTCTTCCCTTATATGTGAGTTAGATTTGATTTTTTCGATCGATCTGGAGATGGTCTGTCATATCATGTTCCATGGTTTCATTGGATATTGTTTCTGTTAAGAATCGGCTGCGGTAGAGGGGCGAGCTTTTGGTATGATTTATTACTGGCATTGGTGAGACCCTACTAATTTATCTGGTCTAAATATGAGAGATTTGACAGTGAGTGTCACTATTGTTTACTTGGCATCCTACTGTGCCACCTTCTATTATAATGTCAAGTCAGTCTACCTCTCTTTTCGGAATCCCGTATTGGTTGGATGATGGGATTCTAGTTCATCACCATAAGAGAGTGTCATGGTTTCTTCCGGCGTAAAGTGGTTAGTAAGTAATATTCGCTCTACGTGTCTCCTCTTGGTTCGAGATATTAGTAAAGTCACGTTATCCCCTGAGCATATCTGGATTATAAAAGGGTTTCTGGTAAATTGTTAGAGTTTCCTTCTTATTGGAAGGTTAAATTGATATGGGTGTTGCTCCATCGAGCTCATTTAATGTCTATTTCTTCAATTGCGATTCTTTGGTTAGCCTGACTCGTTAGTAGTCTAGCTCTGGTAGCCAAATAAATAAGGAGATGAGCTTCCTAAAGATCTAACTATTCCTATCCTCTGTTTATTGCCATCTCTTCTTCTTGATATTAGTGAGCTTGGCCGGTTAGTAACCACTCGTGATGTTCCCTATGTTGAGCCAGAGTGCGTGTCAAGGTAGTTGGGTAAGTACATTATTGTTATTTAAGGCTACTAAGGGTAATGAGAGGCATCATTTGACCTTTGATTTGATCTACACTCTGAAAATTAGGTTGAAAATCAGGACAGTAGTGCTGTCCAGACATTCTATCTACGAATTTGTTATGTCATCCAGTTGTCTCATCTTGTTATCCGTTTAACATGTTTATGTTATCAGTTTATCCGAGTATCTATTCCCATGTATAGTATAGTGCTGGTTCTGTTTTTGCGGATCATCCAGTTTCAGGGGAAACTCTGCCGAAATTTTTATATAGAAGTACCATCCATCAGGCGGTGGTGTTTACAGCAAAGGTATGGAGTTGTGAACTTGAGAGTTGCAGCTGTTTGGCAACTCGAAAGGGTAGTTGGAAGCTTAGGTCTGCTTACGTTCAGCTTTTAGCCAAATCTTCTTTAGTCCAGTAGACTGTGCGATGATGGTTATTCCTATTCAAATGGCTGCATGAGTTTGTGCTTTAAGTGGAGGATTCTTCCTCTAAATACTGAATGGTAATATTAAATCTCTGAGGTGTTGATACCACTTTTCTCACGACCTAAAGTAAGGCCACGACAGAAACCTACAATGAGTTTCGATCATTGCAATGATAGAGATAAGCTGAAAACCTGATCATATATACGTATCTATCTGCTGAACGTATAAAGTCTGGAAAGATGACACGACTTTAACTTGCTGGCAATTAGAATATTGAGCCACAAATTCTGTTATGTCACACTTCATTCCGTCCCACCAGTACTCTGCTTAAGATCATGGTACATCTTTGTCGAACCTGGATGAACAATGTATTTGGAATAATGTGTCTCTATCATAATCTGCCCACGTAAATCTGCAACATCAAGAACGTAAAGTCTATCTTTATACATGATAACACCGTCAGTAGTAGCCCTGTATGGCGACTCCGGTTTTCTTCTGGCTATCTGTCTGTATTTAACTAGAACTGGATCCTCATACTGACGCTGTTTTACTTCGTGAAAATTTAGAGTTAAAGGTCTAGTGCAGCTTGTCGTCCATCCATCATTGGCATATCTCCTTCACACCTCAACTCTTTGAGAAGTTACTTTGGCGTTATAAGTGCGCATGTAATAAACTTTGTTGCTCGTATTCTGCCTCAGCTGAAGGTCCAACTACACGTCTCTTTTATATTTACTTTTTCAAGTCATAATAATTCCAATTCAAAGACAATACCCTGAGGGAGATGTTCAGTCTGAAGATCATTCTTGGTCTACATCATACTATCCAGTAGTAGTTACATGATCCTTATCCTTATACGATAGACCCTGTTCAGATGAACCTTTGACATACATTAGGATATTAGTATCTACATTCCCGCAAGGAGCTTGCGGAACAACACTAACATCAACTGAGATGTTGCATAGTGCATTCGTAAAAATAATATAGCTTGATCAAATCTTCTATAGTGAGTAGTGACAAGGTACTTCAAAAGCTTCCCGCTATTGCATCAAGCGTGAGCTAATTCTTAGTTCCATCGACTTGTTCTATATCGAAAGGTATATCGAAGAGGTGATTATCGGCTGAATCATGTTAGTCCATCCAGAGTTTCGTATATCTTTGCTTCGAAAATGTAGAACTCTCCTCTCGTGATCGAGGAAGGATCGGTTTAGTCAAAATAAGCTGGGCACTGGCGTTATGATATTATCCAGCTATGTTTTTATCCAAGGGTTTGATGTGCGTGTCATAATTCCGATTCTGTAATCATGAGATAATATCCATGGAATAGTTTATGAAATTTGTGTAAGTTCTCTTGCTATCTGCGTGAATCTTGCTTTAGATTAGGCTCGTTCAAGGACGAACGAGAGTTTAAAAAGAGGAGAATGAAACGACCTCGGTCAGTCGTTTCGGAAGTTAGGACTCCGATTGGCGTGCCGATAATTTTAAAATATTCGTAATGTCCATTAGGACCTTTCTGTAAAATTTGAGCTAAATCAGACCTCGTTTGGTAGGCATCGGAAGAAGGTTTCAGTTTTTATTGGCGATAAATATTAAAAAGAGATTTTCGAGCTCGGTTTTGCCGAATGAGCTCCGATTCGAAATCCGACAGCGCTGTTAGGTTCGCATGATTATTTGTGATTTTTGTAAACTTTCGAAAGTGAATTTTGATGTTGTTCGGCTAGTTTCCGCTAAAATGCCGAAAGTTAAATAATTTGACTTTTCCTATTTAAATTCGCATCTTGAGTTTCGGGAGTCCAATTTGAGATCCGCCTTCGCGAATATGTTACATATATCTTGTATAACTTGTATGCAAAATTTAGAATTATTTCGAATATCGTAGGGTACCGTTTTAATTTTTGTCGGGAAAAGTAAATTAAATTTTAAAAAAAACAAAAAAAAAAGGGAAAAAGGGTCAAAAAAATTTAAAGGGTGGCGGTGGGTCCATCATAACATTAAGGACCATCATAATGTTAAGGACCATCTAAATAAGCTAAGGACCATCATAACGTTGAAACATTGGACTCAAAAAGGAACGAGAACAGAAACATCGAAACCGTGAAAATGAAATGACGCAGTAGAAAAAATGTTACAAAATGAGAAAAGAGCCGGGAAAATAGTAGAATTTTTACCCCGAAACATTCAGGTAATGATCTTAATTCATTATTTGATTTTATTACGTGTGTTTGAATATGTTTTAACGGTAAAATATGGAATATTAGACATCGTTTTAATAAGTTCAATTAATATTTTAAAGGGTCAAATGGACCCCGATAATGGAATTGATTATATATTCGTACTCAGTGAGGTATGGGCAACATATAAATGTAATTTATTTGGGGTTTGGTAATGTGACCTTAAACCCTGTGCATAGGCCTGGCCTGCGTATTGCGTATGCGAATAGGGTATCAGGTTCCTAACCAGATTGCCCTAAGATATGAGGAATGAAGTTTTTAGCCTAATGTGATATATATTTCTGCTTATTGAACACAGTGGGATCGTTTGGCAATGAATTCAAAGAATAAAGCGGTTGTTGGGTAGCAGTGTTAACTTTGGAACGAGGTAAGTGTTTATATCCATTTCTTTGGAGGCACCTGACCTCGTGGATTTTCTACCACGTATTCCTTACGTGTGTAGCTGCCGATAGGCGTACTCATTACGCCTTAGCTTTGGATTTATATTGTATATTATATGTTATGTCCTATTGTTGGTATTGCATTGAGAATCTGAGCATTGTACTCTGGCTGTAAGTTGGCATCTACTTCCCGGTTGTCGATGAGAGTCCCGCGCCGGTGAAGGGTTATTATTGCATCACATTGAATTCATACACATTATATGTCATTCATATGAATTACATTGCATATCATATTGGGTGCAGGAGTATTCCGCCCCAGGAGCAGGAGGATTCCGCTCCATTGTATCATATTGAGGGTAGGGGGATTCTGCCCCAAGAGCAGGAGTATTACGCTCTTATGTCAGATATTGAGTGCAGGAGTATTCCGCCTCAGCTTTACATTATATTGGGTGCAGGAGTATTCCGCCCCAGGAGAGTGCAGGAGTGTTCCGCCTCTGGTTTATATTATATCGGGTGCAGGAGTATTCTGCCCCATGAGCAGGAGTATTCTGCTCTAGTTGGTTATCAGATTGGATACCCCTCGAATGCATGAGTATTCTGGTTCGAGATGGGAGTCGCCATGCTGTTGAACCCCAAAAATTACCCCGAAAAGGATAAATTCCGGAATATCGACAGGATGGGCTAACTCTTTGGAGTTTTTGGAGTCGCCACTCAATTTAAGGAAAACAGGGAACCAAATTAACAAATGCGTGCAAAACTCCGTTTTATAAAAAAAGACGGTCTTTCTTCCAGAGATTCTAAAAGTAAGAGGTTTTATTAATTTCGGAAGAAGGTTTTTAAGGCACTTCCGAAATTCCGTAAAATACGGTTAATCCGACAGGTTTCCAAATATTTGCAAAATATGCTTTTCTAAAAAAAAAATTATCTAAAATAATTAATTGAAATAAAACTTGTTTATGAAAAATATTTTAAATTTTTTGCACGCATTTTGCTAATTTGCCTCAGTTTGCAATAAATTAAATAACGACTTCAAAAATAAAAAGGATAATGCACATAAAGTAAAGCAATATACCAAGCAATCAAATATTATTATCAAATAAGATAATTCACACATTTTATTTACATAAATATCTAAGGAAAGCAAAGTTAAAGATAGAACCGGTAAATTGATCAACTCGCGGGAGTCTTGATTTTTTCTAAAATTCCTAAGTCTTATTTCTGAATGCTCGGGTCCGAATTCAATCTCCAAATGCCCTCAATGCAAAGGACTATTCTCATTCGCGAGTTAGCCAAAAGCGTTCCCGAATTGCTCGTGCCAAGATATACCTCGCAATAAAACGGGAATTAAACGGAATTAGTACGATAATAAAGTGTAATGATTAATAAAATAAAATAATAATAAAGTAATAATAATAATAAGAAAAAAATATATATATATATAATAATAATAATAATAATAATAGAATATATAATAATAATAATAATAATAATAATAATAATAATAATAATAGAATAATAATAATAATAATAAGGGGGTTTGTTTTTTGCAAAGTTTAGGCTCAGGTTTGCATGGCGCGTCGAATAGAGGCTCGGGATTTGGTACGGTTGCAAACACGGAGCCCGGGCCGTGTTGCCGTGCCAAAGCACCAAACCCACTACTCTATTCAACTTTCTTAGCGTTAAAATGCATTCATCATCGCCTTTTGCTTTAGGGACACGGGAACAGGACGGTTCAAGTGTAGTATCCGTTCAAAATCCGTCAATTTATCGTCCGTCAATTCCTTGTGTAGGCCTCAATACGTGTATAGGTATTTTTCATTGGCCAAAACGGTGTAGTATTTGTCCAAATCCGTTCAATATTCCATAACGGATAAAACTTGTCCAAAATAGTCCCTGCACTCAAAAAATCCAACTATGAATCAGTGAAACAAAGTTTCACAGATCCTCAAAATAGAGGCATATGCTTTGGGACTGAATAAATCTAACATCAACGAGTTCCAATTTTCACAGAATGAGTCAACTTGAGAAATTCAGCTCAAGGCAGTGACCAAACAAAACAAACCAAACAAAGGCACGACTATTGACAGCCATAGCAGCGACCAAAACTCCGGCCAAAATCTGGCAAGTAACAGCAGAACACAGTGTGGCAGGAGCGACACCAGCTGTCACAGCGGCGTCGCTGCAACTAACCACCAATCAAGGGAAAACACCCAACCTGATTCCGGTGTAACAACAACATCAAACTGAATAACAGCATTATCAAAAAGAAACCAGAATCAACAAACGTTTCAAAAAGATATAACGATTAAACCCAGACACGTGAGCGAATCATTGGGATAAAATGGGTAATCGCAAACCCAAATCCAAGCGACAATGATATGATTGTAACAACAGTCGCGTAAAGCGGAGGAGCGACACCAGCTAGTAGCGGCGTCACCACAACTCCGATCGCCTTTTCAATTTTTTGATTCAGTGACTGATACAAAGAGACCAGAACCACCGGAGACAAGATTTTCCCATCAAGATCTGTGTTCTCGCTACTGCCTTGCCTCTGTTTAAGAATAAATCGTCCTTCGTTCAGTCTCGACCTCCCTCACTGGTGGTGATACCACCCTTCCCGGTTTTATTCCTCCAGTGGTACCCCCTCTCAGATCTGTTTCTGCTTCTAATCTCGTTTGTGGGTGTGTTTCTGCGTGTGTGTAAATCTGTGTGTAGTGGGGTTTTTGAGTAATGGAGAGGGAAATGTAAGGATGGTGATAGTGAAAATGGGGTGCCGCGGCTGAGAGTTAATGTTGTCTCTGATATGGGTGTTTGGGGAGGAGGGGGTTTTTTTTGAGTGGGGAACCTGAAGTGAGGGGCACGGCTAGTTGTTCTTGTGAGGGTGTCAGGGAGATCACTTGTGTGTGGGGTGTTGCGGCTGATATCATGCCAAAAATGTGTAGGGTTTTTTATAAGGGAGGTCGTGAATAGTGTTGTGTAGATGATGAATGAATAGTGTGTATGTGTGATATGGGCTTTGCAAAAATAAGCTGGAATTTTAAATGAAGGAATGATTTTGACCCCAATTTAGGATTCAAATGAGATAATCGGGTGATTGCACGGGTAGGGTAGAAATTAGGCCATGCATTGCAAAATTTGACCCTTTTACTCAGAAATTAACCAATTATATTTAATTTTCAAAATTATCCTCAATTATAAAATATTGCCATAATTTATTAAATTTGAAAAAAAATTCGGGACAAAATTGGGTGTCAACAACGCATATACCGCAAAAACCTATTATTCGCTAGGCAGCTTATTAGGATGTCGCAGATGCAGATGTTCAGTCTCAGGGAGCTTCTATTCACGTTTTTAATACTGCCACAGTAAAGTATGTTTCGGAGGCAGCATGTGTTGTGCCTCTAGTTATTCTGGCCGGTTAGCTAGCCCGAGTAATGGCTCGGTCCGAGTATCTGAAAAGGCTGCATTATTTTACCTGGTTGAACCTTCCGATATTCTCAGACAATGCAATAGATAATCCCTGTGTATGTTTTTTTAAAATAAATGATGTCAGCGTATCCTTCAGGCTCTTGATTATATCGAGCGGTATGGTGTTGATTATTCTGCTTTCCAATTTCAGGGGTCCAGCCTTGAATTGGTGGGCTGCTCTCTTATTAGTTAACTTGGTTCGAGTTTTCTTCTAGATTCGTAGAAAAGTTCCTTACGAGGAGCGAGCGAGATGAAAAGTGTTGCCAGTTTGAGTGGATTGGACAGGGTAACCTGTCGGTTAGCCTGTTGGTGTTTCAGAATATGAGATTGAATTCTATAGAATGACTGAATATGCACTAGAACTAGTCCATTAGCCTTTCGAGAGATTCAAAGATTTACTGATGACCTTCCTCCTTCCTTGAGATCCCAGATGGCTCGAGAGATTGAGGTCGGAATTTTATTTGATGTTGTTGTTGATATTGCCTGAAGGTTCGAGGCATACTATAAGGCGGGAAAGAAAGAGATCTCATGGCCCTGGTGGGCAACCATGGTACCTCATTTGGAGGTAAGAGTTCTGATTATTTTGGGAGGTCACCTTCCCAGGTTATCTTAGCTTGTGGCGCGTGATTCTCAGAGTGCCCAAGTAGTTCGTCCATATTAGACCTAGTTTTTTCTCTTTATAGCTATCAACAATCTGTCCAACTTCCATATTCATTGAAAAGGTGTTATCATTGTCGTGAGCCTGTCATCTTTAGTGGAGTTCTCCCTTACTCCGGCAAGTAGGCAGTCGTCCTTTCTCTTGTCATCAGGCACCAGCACAGTCGCAGGGGATTTCCTTTAGATCTCAATCAGCCAGCAAAATGCCACCATCCAGTAAAGGCCGAGAGGGTGGTGGTAATGGTTCTTCTAGAAGTAATTATCAGGGTAGCGGCTTGGTTCAGCCGCAGAGACAGTTTTATGAACTGCCAGTCTTTCAGGATGCTGAGGCATCCGATGTAGTAGACCCATGTATTTCTTCTTCCCTTATATGTGAGTAAGATTTGATTCTTCCGATCGATCTGGAGATGGTCTTTCATATCATGTTCCATGGTTTCCTTGGATATTGTTTCTGTTAAGAATCGGCTGCGGTAGAGGGGCGAGCTTTTGGTATGATTTATTCCTGGCATTGGTGAGACCCTACTAATTTATCTGGTCTAAATATGAGAGATTTGACAATGAGTGTCACTATTGTTTACTTGGCATCCTATTGTGCCACCTTCTATTATAATGTCAAGTCAGTCTACCTCTCTTTTCGGAATCCTGTATTGGTTGGATGATGGGATTCTAGTTCATCACCATAAGAGAGGTCATGGTTTCTTCCGACGTAAAGTGGTTAGTAAGTAATATTCGATCTACGTGTCTCCTCTTGGTTCGAGATATTAGTAAAGTCACGTTATCCCCTTAGCTTATCTGGATTATAAAAGGGTTTCTGGTAAATTGTTAGAGTTTCCTTCTTATTGGAGGTTAAATTGATATGGGTGTTGCTCCATCGAGCTCATTTAATGTCTATTTCTTCAATTGCGATTCTTTGGTTAGCCTGACTCGTAAGTAGTGTAGCTCTGGTAGTCAAATAAATAAGTAGATGAGCTTCCTAAAGATCTAACTATTCCTATCCTCTGTTTATTGCCATCTCTTCTTCTTGATACTAGTGAGCTTGGGCGGTTAGTAGCCACTCGTGATGTTCCCTATGTTGAGCCAGAGTGCATGTCAAGGTAATTGGGTAAGCACATTGTTGTTATTTAAGGCTACTAAGGGTAATGAGAGGCATCATTTGACCTTTGATTTGATCTACACTCTGAAAATTAGGTTGAAAATCAGGATAGTAGTGCTGTCCAGACATTCTATCTGCGAATTTGTTATGTCATCCAGTTGTCTCATCTTGTTATCCGTTTAACATGTTTATGTTATCAGTTTATCCGAGTATCCATTCCCATGTATAGTATAGTGCTGGTTCTGTTTTTGCGGATCATCCAGTTTCAGGGGAAACTCTGCCGAAATTTTTGTATAGAAGTACCATTCATCAGGAGGTGGTGTTTACAGCAAAGGTATGAAGCTGTGAACTTGAGAGTTGCAGCTGTTTGGCAACTCGAAAGGGTAGTTGGTAGCTTAGGTCTGCTTACGTTCAGCTTTTAGCCAAATTTTCTTTAGTCTAGTAGACTGTGCGAGGATGGTTATTCCTATTCAAATGGTTGCATGAGTTTGTGATTTTAGTGGAGGAGTCTTCCTCCAAATACTGAATGGTAATATTAAATCTCTGAGGTGTTGATACCACTTTTCTCACGACCCAAAGTAAGGCCACGATAGAAACCTACAATGAGTTTCGATCATTGCAATGATAGAGATAAGCTGGAAGCCTGATCATATATACGTATCTATCTGTTGAACGCATAAAGTCTGGAAATATGACACGACTTTAACTTGCTGGCAATTAGAATATTGAGCCACAAATTCTGTTATGTCACACTTCATTTCGTTTCACCAGTAATCTGCTTAAGATCATGGTACATGTTAGTCGAACCTGGATGAACAACGTATTTTGAATAATGTGCCTCTATCATAATCTGCCCACGTAAATCTGCAACATCGTCAGTAGTAGCCCTGTATGGTGACTCCGGTTTTCTTCTGGCTATCTGTCTGTATTTAACTAGAACTGGATCCTCATACTGACGCTGTTTTACTTCGTGAAAATTTAGAGTTAAAGGTCTAGTGCAGCTTGTCGTCCATCCATCATTGGCATATCTCCTTCACACCTCAACTCTTTGAGAAGTTACTTTGGCGTTATAAGTGCGCATGTAATAAACTTTGTTGCTGGTATTCTGCCTCAGCTGAAGGTCTAACTACACGTCTCCTTTATATTTACTTTTTCAAGTCATAGTAATTCCAATTCAAAGACAATACCCTGAGGGAGATGTTCAGTCTGAAGATCATTCTTGGTCTACATCATACTATCCAGTAGTAGTTGCATGATCCTTATCCTTATATGATAGACCCTGTTCAGATGAACCTTTGACATATATTAGGATATGAGTATCTACATTCCCACAAAGAGCTTGCGGAACAACACTAACATCAACTGAGATGTTGCATAGTGCATTCGTAAAAATAATATAGCTTGCATCAAATCTTCTATAGTGAGTAGTGACAAGGTACTTCAAAAGCTTCCCGCTATTGCATCAAGCGTGAGCTAATTCTTAGTTCCATCGACTTGTTCTATATCGAAAGGTATATCGAAGAGGTGATTATCGGCTGAATCATGTTAGTCCATCCTGAGTTTCGTATATCTTTGCTTCGAAAATGTAGAACTCTCATCTCGTGATCGAGGAAGGATCGGTTTAGTCAGAATAAGCTGGGCAATGGCGTTATGATATTATCCAGCTATGTTTTTATCCAAGGGTTTGATGTGCGTGTCATAATTCTGATTCTGTAATCATGAGATAATATCTATGGATTAGTTTATGAAAGTTGTGTAAGTTCTCTTGCTATCTGCGTGAATCTTGCTTTAGACTTAGGCTCGTTCGAGGACGAACGAGAGTTTAAATGGAGGAGATTGAAACGACCTCGGTCAGTCGTTTCGGAAGTTAGGACTCCGATTGGCGTGCCGATAATTTTAAAATATTCGTAATGTCCATTAGGACCTGTCTGTAAAATTTGAGCTAAATCAGACCTCATTTGGTAGGCATCGGAAGAAGGTTTCAGTTTTTATTGGCGATAAATATTAAAAAGAGATTTTCGAGCTCGGTTTTTCCGAATGAGCTCCGATTCGAAATCCGAAAGTGCCGTTAGGTTTGTATGATTATTTGTGATTTTTGTAAACTTTCGAAAGTGAATTTCGATGTTGTTCGGCTAGTTTCCGCTAAAATGCCGAAAGTTAAATAATTTGACTTTTCCTATTTAAATTCGCATCTTGAGTTTCGGGAGTCCAATTTGAGATCCGCCTTCACGAGTATGTTACATATATTTTGTACAACTTGTATGCAAAAGTTAGAATTATTTCGAATATCGTAGAGTACTGTTTTAATTTTTGTCGCGAAAAGTAAATAAAATAAAAAAACAAAAAAAAGGAAAAAGGGACCAAAAAAATTAAAGGGTGGCGGTGGGTCTAAGGACAATCATAACGTTGAAACATTGGACTCAAAAAGGAACGAGAACAGAAACATCGAAACTGTGAAAATGAAATGACGCAGTGGAAAAAATGCCAGAAAATGAGAAAAGAGCCGGAAAAATAGTAGAATTTTTACCCTGAAACATTCAGGTAATGATCTTAATTCATTATTTGAGTCTATTACGTGTGTTTGAATATGTTTTAACGGTAAAACATGGAATATTAGACATCGTTTTAATAAGTTCAATTAATATTTTAAAAGGTCAAATGGACCCCGATAATAGAATTGATTATATATTCGTACTCAGTGAGTTATGGGCAACATATAAATGTAATTTATTTGAGGTTTGGTAATGTGACCTTAAACCCTGTGCATAGGTCTGGCCTGCGTATTGCGTATGCGAATAGGGTATCAGGTTCCTAACCGGATTGCCCTAAGATGTGAAGAATGAAGCCTTTAGCCTAATGTGATATATTTTTCTGCTTATTGAACACAGTGGGATCGTTTGGCAATGAATTCAAAGAATAAAGCGGTTGTTGGGTAGCAGTGTTAACTTTAGAACGACGTAAGTGTTTATATCCATTTCTTTGGAGGCACCTGGCCTCGCGGATTTTCTACCACGTATTCCTTACGTGTGTAGCTGCCGATAGGCGTACTCATTACGCCTTAGCTTTGGATTAATATTTTATATTATATGTTATGTCCTATTGTTGGTATTGCATTGAGAATCTGAGCATTGTACCCTGGCTGTAAGTTGGAATCTATTTCCCGGATGTCGATGAGAGTCCCGTGCCGGTGAAGGGTTATTATTGCATCACATTGCATTCATACGCATTATATGTCATTCATATGCATTACATTGCATATCATATTGGGTGCAGGAGTATTCCGCCCCAGGAGCAGGAGGATTCCGCTCCATTGTATCATATTGAGGGTAGGAGGATTCCGCCCCAAGAGTAGGAGTATTCCGCTCTTATGTCAGATATTGAGTTCAGGAGTATTCCGCCTCAGCTTTACATTATATCGGGTGCAGGAGTATTCCACCCCAGGAGAGTGCAGGAGTATTCCGCCCCTGGTTTATATTATATCGGGTGCAGAAGTATTCCGCCCCAGGAGCAGGAGTATTCCGCTCCAGTTGGTTATCAGATTGGATTCCCCTCGAATGCAGGAGTATTCCGCTTCGAGATGGGATTACGGGCACATGTGACCCTTCGCATCATATTTCATCTCATTTCATCTCACTTCATTTCATCTCATCTCAATTCATACCATTGTGTAGACTTGCGGTACATGACTACTATTCTGCTTATATGTGCATTGCTTATTTGTTGATATGTTTCTGGCACGCATCCTTGGTTGAGTTTATAAGTTTCTTACGTGTTTCCGATTGTTATCTGGCTCTGCCTTTTTATAATTTAAATAAAATAAATTTGGTCTATCTATTTCTTTTCTCCCGGGCTAGCTATCCTATTCTTTGAGGTGGCTAGTCTGCCCCACTTATTGAGTCCTTTTGACTCACCCTTGTTTGTTGTTTGTTTTTGTCTATCTATTTCGTTTCGGCAGGTTCGCTCCAGGATTGAGTTCGCCACGTTGTTCAGGAGCGAAGACGACTTCAGCTGTCAGGGTGAGCTAGCTTTTATTTCGGATGGCCACCAGTTTATCGGTTATCATTTCAGTTGCATTTTGCTCCCTTCAGGAGGTATCTGTTTTCTTTGTACTCTTAGATGTCTAGTCTGGATAGCCCTAAACCTAGTATATTCGGTAGTCAGCTGTAAACCTAGGGGAGGATGTCGGGTGCCCGCACGGCCTAGCCGGATTCCGGAATCCGGAATCCGGAATCCCGCACGGCCTAGCCGACATCCATTTCTGTCACACAACACAATCTATTCCTTACACAATGTCTTTATAACTTTTCAGTGACATTCAACACATCATCTCCCTCTTAAACAAGCATCGGTCGTTTGACCAAAATCCTTGCCTTAATTGATACATAAAGCATCTAGGCAATCTCTTCTGATATCTATGCACTCTGTCACAACTCAAGTGCTAATCCACTGTCTACGGTCTAGGCTTTCTCTTAAGCTTATGTGTCATTTTTGCTTCAAGTCTTTGTTAAATGTACCCACATGATTTTGTGCATTTCACCACTTTGCTACGGTTGCTTCGTGCCTGAACATTAAAATTGGTCAAGAATCTGTTATTAGAAAAGCTGAAATGGCAAGCCAAGCTGAAAACATTTTCTCCTACGACAAAGTCCTTTGAACGGTCAATATATGACAACAAGAGCATTCAGACAATCCCAATATTATAAAACCTGCAAGATACTCACACGAGAGTCACAACAAAGAAATTCGATCACTACAACCGAAGCTGGCAAAACTCACAACCTCACACTGCGCCCAACTTACACAATAAACAACCTCCTCTCCGTCAAGACTTCCAACCACAACCCTATCAGGCTCAACACAATCAAGGATACACCCAAAAGACAAAACCCTACGCCTTTGCTCTTTTAGCCCAATCAAAGGACATTGCAACCAGCAGACAAACTACTCCCTAGATACCCATTTCTCAAGTCAATCCCAACAAGATCTACAGTCGTCACTCATATGTTTGGTACTATGACACCATAAGACATCCAACACTGAAACATAAAATTCAAAGTCTGATTGACCCAAAGCAAAGCAATAGTCCAATAAAACCAACAAAGGGAAAACTGCAATTCCCAAACCACAAACACGCTTTCTATGAAAGCCAATCCATCAAAGTTAGCTTCATGACTTTCGAAAACAAAAGCATGAAACATGAATACCCCATCACAACCCAAAACAAGAACAATCATGGTCAACCTCCAAATACTGCGAAATCTAAATATCAAACCCCAGTCTGAGTATGTAAATATCCACATACTCATAGTCATCAATACACCCAATCGTCACACTAAAGGACGAATGTAAATTCTAGCCAATACATTGGTGTTCAGTGCAATGGAATCACCCTCTCTCGGTGATCTGTCATAAATAATAAACTGAGGCAGAATTTTTGAGGATCCCCTCAAAATTTCCAAAAAGACGCAAACTTGACACTGGGGCAGAAATTTTTAAGGTCCCCTCAAAAATTTCAAGAAAGTCCTTATAAAAGCAACACGATGGCCTCCTTAGCACATTGCATGACATAACAATAGCCTTCTACTTGTTGCACTTTACTTTACTTTTGATGCATCGACTGAGGGTATACAGCCTCATGTCGAATCTTGCACTTTCATTTAGCGGAGGGTACACAGCCCGACGCGTCGACTGAGGGTACACAGCTCGATGTCGATTCTGTCATTTTAATTTGCAGAGGGTACACAGCCCGATGCGTCAACTGAGGGTACACAGCTTGATGTCGATCTTGTCATTTAAATTAGCAGAGGGTACATACCCCAATGCATCGACTGAGGGTACACAGCCCAATTTCGATCCTGTCATTTAAATTAGCAGAGGGGACACAGCCCGATGCGTCGACTGAGGGTACACAGCCCGATATTCTTGTCATTTAAATTAGCAGAGGGTACACAGCCCGATACGTTGACTGAGGGTACACAGCCCGATGTTGATCTTGTCATTTAAATTAGCGGAGGGTACACAGCCCGATGCGTCGACTGAGGGTATACAGCCCGATGTCGATCTTGTCATTTTAATTTAGCGGAGGTTATACAGCTCAATACGTCGACTGAGGGTACACAGCCCGATGTCGATCTTGTCATTTAAATTAGTAGAGGATACACAGCCTAATGCATCGACTGAAGGTACACAGCCCGATGTCGATCTTGTCATTTAAAATAGTGAAGGGTACACAGCCCGATGCGTCGATTGAGGGTACACAGCCTAATGTCGATTCTGGCATTTTAATTTTTGCGGAGGGTACACAGCCCAATGTACCGACTGAGGGTATACAGCCCGATGTCGAATTTAGCACTTAACACAGCAGAGGGTATATAGCCCGATGCAAAGTTTGACATTGTAACAGGTAGACAGCTCGGTGAAAGGGTGGCATGACAAGGGTGTGCAACCAAAATGAAGGAATGATAGACAACCCTGCATGAAGAGATACACAACTCAATACAAAAAGAATATACCGCCCAACGCGACAATCACACATTTAAATGACAAAAAGCAATGCACATACAATCCAGCATTGCACTGGCAAGATGATCCAACAACAGCCCGGTACGGCAAAGCAATTACCTCTTGACGAGAATCACTTAGCAAATGGACATCCCCAGAAGAGGCACACATTCCCTAGCACTGAGCATATGAAAGCGGACCAGACAAGGAGAGATCAACTCAACAGGGAAGTTTACTTTATCTTTATTTTATCTCAATTTGCATTTGTCTTGATTTTGCTATAGGGACTTTCCGATCTCTCGACAAACCGCCGCGTCCTACTCTCACACTTGCTCCCAAAAACACTACCAATTATGCAACCGCAAAACCTCAAATACACACAAAGCATCATCCCAAGACCCAATTCAAAAGGCCTAATCCTACAGACAATGCTTTTGCTACACCCGCAAGTTGCCTAGTTTGCCGAGTTCAAAAGCGTTCAAAGCTACAGTTTCGTACTCGCACTAGTGGTCTACCCATCATTCCCTTGCCGATTGGGTACCAGCTCCGTATTCCTTCCTATTCGTGCCGGTCTGTTTGAATCGTGTATATTTATCGTGCTTTACTCCTCAATGTTCCTCAGTTCATTCAAGACAATGTTGAGGCCAAGATGACTCCTCTATTGAGTTACAATGGAAAATGTGCCCATGTAGACCCCTCTTTATGGGTGTGTCGTGCACCACATCTTCATAACTGGGATGATTACAAGCCTATTTCACCGCACTCGATCTATCGACGTTATCTCATCTTTTGATAATGCCTTTGTTGTGCCTACAAACTACATGTCAAATTTCGACACACCCAAAGCTACTCATCTCATGCCCCCACAAGTAATCTGCATGATCGTTCATTACGAATTAGGATGTCCTCTTACATTTCCTTCCAATGCCTACTTTGTCTATTCAAACATATCTGCGTCAATCGTGCGTGTCTTCGTGCTTAATCGTGTCCATCTGCTTGAGTCGTGCACATTTATAAAATTCGCTCCCCATATTCTTCCCAGTTCAATCAAAGCAATATTGGAGGCGAGTTTACTCATTTATCGAGACGAAGTGGAAACTATGTACATATAAACTCCTTTTTATGGGTGTGTAGCACGCCACATCTTCATAATTAGGATGATTATAAGCCTTTTTTCCCACGCTCGATCAACTGATATTATCTCATCTTGGATAGTACCTTTACCTTTACTCAGAGAACGGGGTTCGGCCAGAAACCCCCAAAAACTCCCATTTTGCCCACCAGTCAAGACAAATTGGCTACTACGTCAACTATCTTTGCCCGAAGACTCTTTTCATCATCCCCAGGCACAGAGGGACAGCTGTTGACCCCCAATTTCGTCCCTCCTTTTTCTAAAATTGGCTATAATTTAACTTAAATGTGTAATTTGACTATTTGTGCAAAATGTGCATTAGAAAGCCTGCATTTACGTGCATTATCCGCTACTTATATATTACATACCTAAATATGACTATATTATGTAATTTACATTATTTAGGATATTTATCAAAATGTGGGTGTTTGTGCAATTTTGGTGCAATTATAGCCTTTAATCGATAATTGTAGCCTTAATAAATACTGGTGGTCATTTAATTAATCTAATTTGCATTCTAATTTCTTTTCTGTGTGCATTTTACGTGTGGTATTTACTATTTATACATAAAATATTATAATTGAGATTATATTATGTAATTTATACCATTTGTGCTATTTGTAAAATTGGTGACTATTTGCGTAATTTTACTGCATAAAATAAAGTTTTATAACTATTTGTGATTATTTATTCTTAAATACTCTAATTTGACCTCAACTATTCTATAAGTGTTTTTCTCACTTTTATACATAATATATATTATTTGTTTATATTTTTATTTATTTTGCACCTTTAAGTTAATTTTAGTTTAATAAAATATTTCACTCCAAAATCCTATTTTTTCATGACGAATCAGGGCAAGTTTCTTAACCAGATATATTCTCATCATTTGAATTTTGAAGAGTAATATTTCCAAATCTTTTCCTTTTTTTTGTTATCTTTTTAACTTAATCCCTAAAATCCGTCCCTAATCTTATCTTAATCTTTTCCAATCTCCCTAAATTACTTTCCCAATTCCTCACGAAATATTCCTATCCTTTATTACATATACATCCACACTTACACTCAAAAAGATCATCAAACAGTACACAAAAAATCAAGAACATTATACAAACAATCCCACGCAACCCCTTCTTGTTTATCTTCTCCCCGAAATTCCATCAACGTCAACAAACACACAGTACACGACTCCTTTTGAGCTTTCTTCCTAAAAACACAGCACACACAAACAAGAACAACGACATACACAGAACCCACATACACCCATACCCCGTCTTCTCTAGGAGAAAATCAGTGCATTTCTTCTTCCTCATTTACAGAGATCAAACAATACCCACATACGCACGATACACAAGACACACATATCTCCATCGATACACACAGGGTTCGGGTCACCCTCCTTCTCCTTCCCCATTACACAATCATACATACCTCTCCAATTTCACATAAACCAGATCGAGACATATATACACATACCCATGCAAAAAATTAAACAGAATCAACAGAAACAAGAACAGACGGAGAAGGGGATTCGTAGTTCAAATCAGTTGTAAAAATCATCACCGGAAACCCATTTTCCGATCGACCTCATGTCTATAACCCGTCGCCGGAGTTCCATTCTTTCTTCCTACTGAATCGAAACTAAAAAGGGGTTGGGGGAGTGGTAGCGATTCCGCTACCCAGCTGGTGTCGCTCCTCCGCTTCACCCCTGCCTCCCTAAAAATTGGATCGGGTATTATCTTTCTTAAACCGTCGTTCTTGATATGTATCTGTTGCCCTATGAATTTCGCTTCCCTTGATTTTTTGGTTAATTTTGCAGGAGCTACTACAGCTTCCACCCTCATCTGGATCAGTGATGTTTTTGTTACATGTTCTATGGCTTTAGATATTTACAATGGACTGAGAATGACATGGTTATTTTGACCAATCAATTGACAGTCACTTCTAATATTGACACGGCCCAGAATCCGGTTAGGCCGTACGGGCACACGACATCCTCCCCTAGACCCACCGGGCGAACTCTTACCAATTAAATTCGGAAAATAAATATAACAATTCATAAATAAGGACAGGACTTAAAAAAACACAGACATACTGACACCTCTAAGCTGTACAAAAGAAATTACAGTTGACTACCCAACATACTAGGTTTAGGCTATCCAGACTAGACATCTAAGAGTTCAAATGAAGACAGATACCTCCTGAAGGGAGCAAAATGCAACTGAAATAATAAAAAATAAACTGGTGGCCATCTGGAATAAAAACTAGCTCACCCTGACAGCTGAAGTCGTCTTCGCTCCTTCACCACGTGGTGAACTCAATCCTGGAGCGAAAACAAAATAAATAGACAAGAAACAAACAACAAACAAGGGTGAGTCAAAAGGACTCAATAAGTGGGGCAGACTAGCCACCTCAAAGAATAGGATAGCTAGCCAGGGAGAAGAAATAGATAAACAAAATTCCTCTTATTTAAATTATAAAAAGGCAGAGCCACATAATAACCAGAAACACATATGAAACCATAAACTCAACTAGGAATACGAGCCATAAACATATCAACAAATAAGCAATGCACGTATAATCAGATCAGTAGTTACGTACCACAAGTCTACACAATGGTATGAAATGGAATGAAATATGATGCAAAGAGTCACATGTGTCAAATGAATGGAGCGAAATCCTCCTGCTCCTAGGGTCAAAGTAGCCGAAGAATCGCAATTGAAGAAACAGATATTAAATGAGCTTTATGGAACAACATCCATGCCAATTTGACCTCCCAATAAGAAGGAAACTCTAATAATTTACAGGAAACCCTTTTATAACCCAGACAAGCTCATAGGATAACATGACTTTACTAGCGTTTTGAACCAAGAGGAGATACGTAGATCAAATATTACTTACTAATCACTTTGCACCGGAAGAAACCATGACACTTTCTGATGGTGACGAATAAGAATCCCATCATCTTACTGACACTAAGTTCCAAAAAGAGGTAGACTGACTTGACATTTTAACAGAATGAGGCACAACAAGATGCCAAGCAAACAATACCGATACTTACTCACAAATCTCTCATATTTAAACTAGATAATCTAGTAGGGTCATCATAAATGCCAGGAATAAATCATATCAGAAGCTCACCCCTCTACCGCAACCGATTCTTAATAGAAACGACATCCAAGGAAACCATCGAAACACGATAAGACACACCATTTTTCGATCGAAAGAATCAAATCTTACTCACATATAATGGAAGAAGAAATATATGGATCTACTACATTAGATGCCTCAGCATCCTTCCAGACCGGCAGTTCATAAAACTGCCTCTGCGGCTGAATTAAGCCGCTACACTGATAATTACCTTCTGAAGAATAACTGCCACCACGCTCTCAACCTTTACTGGATCGAGGCATTTCTCTGGCTGATTGAGATCTAAATAAAATCCCTGCGACTGGGCAGGTGCCTGAGGGCAAGAAGAAGGACGACTGCCTACTTGCCGGAGTAAGGGAAAACTCCTCAAAGGATAACCAGACTCACAACAATGATAGCAGGAAAACTCCTCAAAGAATAATAAGATAACACCTTTTCGCTGAAAATGGAAGCTGGACAGATTGTTGAAAGCTACAAAGAGAAAGCTGAGTCTAATCTTGATGAACTACTCGTGCACTCTGAGAATCACGCTCTACAAGCTGAGATAACCTGGATGGTAACCTCCCAAAATAATCAAAACTCTTACCTCCAAAGGAGGCATGGTGCCCACCAGGACCCTGGGATCTCTTGCTCTTCCGCTCTAACTTATGGTATGCCTAATACCTCTGAGCAATATCAACAACGACATCGAATGAAGTCCCAAATAAATGTTTGAACATTCTTAGAAGGTTCATGGACTAGTTCTAGTGCATATCCAACAATCATAAAGAATTTAATATTATATTCGAAAATTCGACAAGCTACCCTATTCGATCAACTCAAATTAGCGACTCGTTTCATCTCGCTCGCTACGCGAAGGGAACTTTTCCACGAATCTAGAAGAAAAATTGAACCAAGTTAGCTAATAAGAGAGCAGTTCACCAATTCAAAGCTGGACCCCTGAAACTGGAAAGCAAAATAATCAACATCATACCGCTAGATATAATCAAGAGCCTGAAGGATACGCTGATATCATCTTATTTTAAAAAAACTTACACAGGGATTAAAAAGATTATTTGATGCATGGCTTAAGAACATCACAAGGTTCAATTGGATAGAATAATGCAGCCTCTCCAGAGACTCGGACTGAGCCATTACTCATGCTGCATCCGGAACATAATTTACTGCAGCAATATTAAGAACTGGAATAGGAGCTCCCTGAGACCGAACGCCTGCATCTGCGGCAACCTGATAAGCTGCCTAGTCGAATAATAGGTTCTTGCAGTATTTGCGTTGCCAAGATTCTCGTAAAAGCATCGTAGAAAGATAAGGGAACCACAAGGCCCTGCTCCCTTGCCCATCGCGAGCTCGTACAGCTGGGGCCTTCGTAACTAGACCGTCAGCACAATCAAAACTCTCGGGGCTTCGTCAGTGCTAGCCCCAGGCTAGACTGCTTCGTCTTGAACTCATACCGTTTGCTGATTTGTCGCATGAGGGTTCACAATTACCACGAAGAAATTAACAAATTAACGAAAATACTTTTGCATCCTAGACTGATGCACGATCAGAAATGAAGGAAGTGAAACTTACTAAATGCCATCATAGCCTCTGGTAGATAAGTACGGACGTCTACGTACCCATCGACGAGACTCTACTAGACACTATCTTAGTCTGGATAGACTCTAAACCGGGCTCTGATACCAACTGACAAGACCCGGAATCCAGTTAGGCCGTGCGGGCACCCGACATCCTCTCCTAGACCCGTCGGGCGAATACTTACCAATTAAATTAGGAAAATAAATATCACAATTCATAAATAAGGATAAGACTTAAAAAAAACAGACATACTCTAAGCTGTACGAAAGAAATTACAGCTGACTACCCAACATACTAGGTTTAGCGCTATCCAGATTAGACATCTAAGAGTACAAAAGAAGACAGATACCTCCTGAAAGGAGCAAAATGCAACTGAAATAATAAACAATAAACTGGTGGCCATCCGGAATAAAAGCTGGCTCACCTTGACATCTGTAGTCGTCTTCGCTCCTTCACCACGTGGCGAACTCAATCCTGGAGCGAACCTGCCGAAACGAAATAGATAGACAAGAAACAAACAACAAACAAGGGTGAGTCAAAATGACTCAATAAGTGGGGCAGACTAGCCACCTCAAAGAATAGGATAGCTAGCCAGGGAGAAGAAACAGATAAACTAAATTCCTTATTTAAATTATAAAAAAGCAGAGCCAGATAATAGCCAGAAGTATGAAACCATAAACTCAACTAGTAATACGAACCAGAAACATATCAATAAATAAGCAATGCACGTATAAGCAGATCAGTAGTTACGTACCACAAGTCTACATAATGGTATGAAATGAAATGAAATATGATACAAAGGGTCACATGTGCCAAATGAATGGAGCGGAATCCTCCTGCTCCTAGGGCGGAATCCTCCTGCCCTCAATATGATGCAATGGAGTGGAATCCTCCTGCTCCTAGGGCAGAATCCTCCTTCCCTCAATATGATGCAATGGAGCTGAGTCCTCCTGCTCCTAGGGCGGAATCCTCCCACCCTCAATATGATGCAATGGAGCGGAATCCTCCTACTCCTAATGTAATATGAATCAGAGACGGAATACTCCTGCACCCGATATGATATGCAGTGTAATGCATATGAATGCAATATGATGCAATAATAACCCTACACCGGTAGGGGACTCTCATCGACAGCCGGGAAGTAGATGCCAACTCACAGCTAGAGTATAATATTCAGATCCTCAATGCAATACTAACAACAAGACATAACATATGATATGCAATGTAAATCCAAAGCTAAGGCGTAATGAGTACGCCTATCGGCAGCTACACACGTAAGGAACATGTGGTAGAAAATCCACGAGGCCGGGTGCCTCAAAAGAAATGGATATAAACACTTACCTTGTTACAAAGTTAGCACTGCTAATCGAAAACCGCTTTGTCCTTTGGATTCATTATCAAACGATCCCACTCTATTCAATAAGCAGAAAATATATCAAATTAGGCTAAAGACTTTATTCCTTACGTCTTAGAGCAATCCGGTTAGGAACCTGATACCCTATTCGCATACGCAATACGCAGGCCAGGCCTATGTACAGGGTTTAAGGTCACATTACGAAACCCTAAATAAATTATATTTGCATGTTGTCCATAACTCACTAAGTACGAATATATAATCAATTTCATTATCGGGGTCCAATTGACCCTTTAAACTATTAATTGAATTTATTAAAACGATGTCTAATATCCCAATTTTTACTGTCAAAATATATTCAAACACACGTAATAAACTAAAATAATGCATTAAGATCATTACCTGAATATTTTGGGGTGAAAATTCTATCTTATTCCGGCTCTTTTCTCATTTTCGGGTATTTTTCGCGTCTGCTCCATTTCTGTTTTCCGTGTTTCATGTTTCTCTTTTCGGTTCTATTCCTTTAGCTCAAGCTAAGGGATATATATCCCTTAGCAACTGACTTGACCCTTTTCCTTTTGCTTTCTTTTCTTTTCTTTTATTTTGTCTTTTCCTTTTTCTTTTTATTTTGCTTTTCTAATAAAATTAAAATGCAGTCCTACAAAATTCGAAATATTCTCAAATTTCTCAAGTAAATTATACAAAATATATGTAACACACTTGCTAAGGCGGATCTTAAATCGGACTTCCGAGACTCAATATGCAGATTAAATAGAAAAATGTCAAATTATTTAACTTTCGGCATTTTAGCGGAAACTTGCCGAACAACCTCGAAATTCACTTTCGAAAGTTTACAAAAGTCACAAATAATCATACGAACCTAACGGCACATTCGAATTTCGAATCGGAGCTCATTCACCAAAACCGAGCTTGAAAATCTCTATTTAATATTTATCGACAATAAAAACTGAAACCTTCTTCCGATGCCTACGAAATGGATATGATTTAGCTCAAATTTTACAGATAAGTCCCAATGGACCTTATGAAGATTTTAAAATTATCGGCACGCCAATCGGAGTCCTAACTTCTGAAACGACTGACCGAGATCGTTTCAAATATATTGGGTTGACTGTTTTTTCTGAGTTTTGCAGATTGATGGCTAGTTAAGACATATACTGAGATTTGAACAGGCATTACACTGTATACGCTGAATTAGGCCAAGGAAAATAATTATATACATTCATTTGAGGCCGATGGACTGATTTTGAACATGATACTACACTTAAACAGTCTCATTCCCATGTCCCTAAAACAATAGGCGATGACAATGCATATCACTTTGCAAAGTAAGCGATAGTGGAGTGGTGGGATTGAAGATACCTGGCATGGAAAACTGCCTCGGGTTCTGTGCTTGCAGCCGTACCTGTTGAACCTTCCCGAAAAAAATGCATACAAGTATGTACCGGGATTTGATTTCAACAAAATGGGACTCCAAAGGGTTTCTTTGGAGTCGCCACCTAATTTAAGGATTATTAGGAACCTAAGTTAACTAAAGAGTGCAATTTATTCTTTATTTAAAAGAAATTAAATTCCGAGATTCTTAGGTAAGTGGTTCTATTAAATTCGAAAGAAGGTCCTTAATGGGAGCACTTTCGAAAATCCGGTAAAAACGGTTAATCCGACGATTTTCACGAATTTTACTTAAAGATAATTAATTTAGGATAAATTTTAAATAAAGATAAATAGATAATGAATAATATAATATAAATAAGATAAGGTTTGATTATGCCAATACTTAGATAAATAAACAACAAAACTTAAGATTAATTAAATGGATAATGAGATAATGGACAATTGATTAATTAATAGAATAAATAAAGGTTAAATGAAGTTAGATAAATAAATAAAACAAACTAGATAAATAATTGGATAATAATAAAGGATTAAGTAATTGATTGAACAGATAGATTAATAAATAAGCAAATAAGTAACTTAATTAAATAAATGAATACTTATCAATTTTAATTAAATAAAGGAGTAAATGAATAATAATTGATTAATTAAATAAATAAATAAATATTTAATTGATTAAATAAATGATTAATTGAAATTAAATAAATTAGATTAAGTAAATAAATAAATAAATAAATAAATAAATAAAGGATTAAAATTTAATTGATTAACTAAATTAATAAATTAGATTAGATAAATAAATAATTGAATATTTAATATAATAAATAAAGAAGCAATTCAAATGCGAATTATGACGAGGGTACGATTTTTAGTGTTATTAGTAAAGCGCTAACGCCCTATCTATAGTAAGGGGCCTTTCTTGCTCGTTAGCGCTGTTTTTTTATTGCAGCTAGGGCGCCCCTTTTCTTTCTCAAAGTCAACTTTCTCGCTTGTAGTCAAGCTTTGAAGTCCCTACTTTATTTAGATTTATGGGATACTTGAAGAAGGGCAGGTTTGGAACCCTATACCTATACAAGGGGCTGGTCTCGATCTCGCTGGGTGGTACCCCTCTCGATGACTGTTGACTCAACATTGATTTCGTGCTTGAGTATGATTCTAAACATTCATAAATTAATTTGCGATTCGCAAAGAAATGATACAAAGCATACATATAAAAACAGTTTAAGTAATTTACAATAATTATTCACAATTCAAATATTATTTCTATCCTACAGAGCTCCTATACAATTTCTAAGGGAGCGGGGAAGGATGGAGTTTAGAAGATAGAAACCGGAAGCGCAAACTCAATCATTGAGCCTTGGACTTTGTAATTTTCATTTTCTTTCTTTTACATTTTCGGGGATATCAAGTCCTGAAAATGCGAAGCGGAGCAAATAACTTCAAATGCAAACAGACGTCCCAATTCGTGAGTTTAGCAACTCAAACTCGTCCCCAAAAATAGTGTATTCATGAGAAGAGAAAAGAAGACAAAGATTAATATATGACATCATTTATGCAATTCAGAAGTATCAAGGAACCAAATTTACAAAATACATCTCATATGGGTAATGTGCAATTTCACTTGGACAGATAACAGAAACATGGCAATTTTTTTCCTGGACATATTAAATGGCCTAACAGATCCTAATCTCTCGTGATTTTCTAGATTTAAAAGCAGACCCTAAGCCAGATACACACACCTCTTATCATAAGCTACTTCAAATAAAGACATATTGCACAAGGGTGTCATTCAAACCAGATAACAAATCCTTAATTCATTTCAATCCAAAAAAGAAGATATGTTGCGTATTAACAAAATTATGAGTTACATTTCCAGGTAAACATTTCACTAGAGAGCCATTGCAGCTTCAATTCACATATAGGAACAGATCACTGCCAAAATGTCACTTTCTTTCCCAACCTTCTTTTTATAAACTTACAGACCCACACGATTGAAGGCATTAAAGATCAGAAACTGAGCACTTGGAAATACTTCCTTATTTTGGTGACTCTTAGACAGAAGAACTTATTATTATTATTAAGGAATCAATTGAAAGAATGCACATGAGATGTCACTAAACAACTCCACGATTGAAGGCATTAAAGATCAGAAAATGAGCACTTGGAAATACTTCCTTATTTTGGTGAATCTTAGACAGAAGAACTTATTACTATTAAGGAATCAATTGAAAGAATGCACATGAGATGTCACTAAACAACTCCAAGGATGGGGAAGAGACTGGAAATGACTATGACTAAATACCAAAAGGAAAGCCAAACTGATAAGACCCAGTACAGACCAAAATTGAAACTACAGGGACTGCAGATAACCAACAGATCTCAGGGTAGTTTAGAAGGCACCAGAATAAAGAAACAGGGTAGGGAACTGAATCCTAACTCCCCTAGTCCTACCAGAACCAAACCTGAGCCATCAAACATCTAACAAATACCTCCTAGCTACCCTGGACTCACGCTTATAACTGCAGCACTAGAACTGAAGCCAAACATCCCTTGCTACACTGTAACCTGCACAGACAACTTTATAATTCCACCTGCCACCCACCAGCACCACTTATAAACCATTAGAGCTAACTCCTATTACCTTTGCACCCTCTCCTAAACACACACACACATCAGACTTCCAAAGACACCATGAAACTCCCCTAAATTCCTTAAAAGCTACATTAGCTCAACTCTTTTAAAAAATGGACTCCTATTCTACCTTACATTCTCCTTGAACAAACCAACTCCTAGACCTGAAGCAACACAGGACACAATCTCACCACTCTTTGCCAAACTCAGGCAGCCAGAACAAATACTCAGACCTGCAGAGGCAGCTCCAAACTTCTGCAAACCAGAGAACAACCAAGCAACACCCCTGCACTAACCTGCTAGCACCAAAGCCTTCTCCTCACAACTAGAACTCCAAATCAGCCTATGCTTTTACCCCTGAACCTACAACTACCAAAACCAAACAACTGAAACCCATACCCTGACTTTACCAGAACCAAATCAGGCCCCTGGAAATAATAAACCCACCCCTGCACCTCTTTCGACTGATTCTAACTCCCTGCACCACTTCCTTCAAATACCAGACACACCCCTGCACATCACTAAACTTCCTGCATTCACTCTTGCTGCCTGAGAAACAAATAGAACACCCAATGCCAACCTGCAAACACATTCCCTGACTCCTATTCTTCTTTCTAACAGAAACAAAACAGAACAACATACCCTCTATCAAAGACCAACCTGCAGCTAACAACCTTGAACTCATCAGGCCACTTCCAACCTTAAACACCACCTGCAACACCTGAAACTAACTCAACTAAACACCAGCAAACCATCCTGCCCAGTCTGCAATTTCTCACCAACTCAGCAGCATCCCCTCACTATCGCATAGCCTCCAAAACTTCGACTTAAAACAACTTCAAGCAACAAGAACAGCATACAGACCTCACACATACATAACAAACACATACTCTTTCTTTCATTTAACTTGGCCATGAAATGCATATAGAAATCCAGAAAATCAACACTAAAGATTCCGCTTTCACAAGAGAAGGGATCTTTTACATTTGCTTTAACAGGATTTGGCATTTAACTATAACCTCAGCTTTACCATTTTCAGTCAATAATGACAAGCTTATTCTCTAGGCAGTTGCACACACATATGAAAGCTTATAATATTGTTGGTATAACATTCAACAAGCTTTGCACAGGAAACCAAAGTGTAACTAAAATAAAATAAAAATGTAAATGCTTAGATTTTACCTTTTCTAGGGCAGTGAACAAAGGCGAAGGATCCGAGAAAAGCTTGACTCGAATAAGCGACTCGATAAAATGAAGCGATAACACTAAAAATGCAAAGAACAGTAAAATTATCCTTAAAACATCAACTCTGAAAATAAACTTTATGTTTTTCTATATTCTGCCGTTTTTCTTTTTCCAAAATCCTAGAACGCCCCCCCCCCCCCCCCCCCCCCAAATGAGTAAATAAGAACAATATATACCTTAAAATTTAGGGTTTTCGGATGGTGTTAAATTCCAAAATCAACCCCCTGATTTTTTGACCCGAAAATAGATATTACTTATCGAATAAGGGTGAGAATTGTCTATTCCCCACCAAAATTGTACAATTCCTAACCTTATCCCTAAAGAAAATATCCGTTCGGATTAATCAATGCCTCAGATGAATCAGTTCAAAAATGGACGGACAAGATCGGTTAAGCTTGTACTGGTGAGAAGGAAAGAGAAATGGGGACCAGTTGACCTGGATTTGGCGGCTTGTGATGAATTTTGGAGGGAAAGGGGAATTGGGGAATCGATTAGGGATTAGGGGATTAGGATTTTCAGGTTTAGGGAGAAACTGATTAGGGCGTAGAGGGAATCGGGTTAAGCTGAGTGGGTTTAGGGAATAGATGAGAGTGGGTCGGGTTGTGCAATGTATATGGGTTGCGCGAATGGGCCTGATTTTAGGCTTTAAACGTTTTTAGCCCCCTTTATTTTAGAATAGGTTAAGGAAATCAATAATTGCACGTAGCCTTAATTTAAAGCTGTGTTTTGCACATTTAGCTTTTCCTTTGAAATTAATTAATGTACTTTAACTAAATTTAACTAATTAATTTTATTTTAATTAACTAAATTTAATTAATTAATTTTATTTTGATAATTGATTCTCATTTAAATAATAAATCATTAATTTAAATCTCGGGACGAAATTGGGTGTCAACAGCTGCCCCTCTTTACCCGAAAAAGGATGGAAGAGTTTTTAGGGTAAAGAAGTTGACGAGAAATCAATTTTGTCCCGATAAAACTAAGACTTTTAATTTCCAAGGATCAAAAAGTGAGGCTTACGGATATGGACGGACTCTGGTTTATGAGTTTCCTACATATCTCGGGCTGAAAGAGAATCAGGCCATATGTAGTTCAATGACACTTAGATATGATGATTCGCACGATTGACAGTAAAAGGACGCACGAATAGGAAAGAATTCAAACTGACGTCCTAATCCGAAGCAAAAGATTAGGATAGAATTTGCTCGTTCAAGTGCGATTCTTCAGATCCTCGTTGACGATTCTAGCTCATATCAACGATTGCCCCAGTTCACTGCTAAGAAAGAGTTCCACGTTATGCTCCAAATGTTGCTGCCTTGCTGCTAAAATTCTGTAACAATCTCAGCAAGCAGTAAGCGAACAACTGCTAGTAAATTTTGATAATCGAAGTAAGAAATGAGCAAATATTGATGATACAAATTTGCAAGTGCGGGTTGCGATATCATTGATAAGTCATCTTCCAATCAACTGGCGAAGCAATAAAGCAAGTGCGAAGGCATAATACAAAGCATTTTCAACAATCTTGACAAATCAACTGGCAAGCCGGTCGGGCACGCAGCAAGGAGGGTCTTGGGGTTGATTGTCGACAAATCAGCTGGCAATCCGGTCCAGCACAAAGCAAGGAGGGTCTCGGGGCTTACCTGTTAACCTAAAAAAAAAAAAACAAGACGTAATAGAAAGAAAATGCGAAGGCATAATTTAAAGCATGTGCAAAGCAGTTTGAACAATCTTGACAAATCAACTGGCCAGCCGGTCGGGCACGCAGCAATGAGGGTCTTGGGGTTGATTGGTGACAAATCAACTGGCAATCCGGTCCGGCACAAAGCAAGGAGGGTCTCGGGGCTGACCTGTTAACCTAAAAATAGAACAAGACGCAATACAAAGAAAATGCGAAGGCATAATTTAAAGCAAGTGCAAAGCAATTTGAACAATCTTCACAAATCAACTGGCAAGCCGGTCGGGCACGCAGTAAGGAGGGTCTGGGGTTGATTTTCGACAAATCAGCTGGCAATCCGGTCCGGCACAAAGCAAGGAGGGTCTCGGGGCTGACCTGTTAACCTAAAAATAGAACTAGACGTAATACAAAGAACATGCGAAGACATAATTTAAAGCAAGTGCCAAGCAATTTGAACAATCCTGACAAATCAACTGGCAAGCCGGTCGGGCACGCAGCAAGGAGGGTCTTGGGGTTGATTGTCGACAAATCAGCTGGCAATCCGGTCCGGCACAAAGCAAGGAGGATCTCGGGGCTGACCTGTTAACCTGTTAAACTAAAAGTAAAGCAAGTCATAATATAAAGCAAGTGCAGAGGCATAATTGAAAGCAAGTGCAAAGCAATTTAGCGTGAAATGTAAAGCAACGCAAAAGCGATTTAGCGAATCAACAGGCGTGAAAATCCAACAAGAGAGAAGCCCCGCCTGGTGGTCAAACTGAAAAACGTAAAGCAGGGCATCAATTTTAAACAAGTGCGACGACATAATTTAAAGCAAGTGCAAAGAAAAGCAATGAGTGAATGTAGAGCAATGCAAGAGCCATTTGGCGAATCAATAAGCGAGACAATCCAACAAAGGGAATCCTCGTAGTTGATGGTCAACCTGAAAGAGTAAAGCAAGGCATTAATTTTTTAAAGCAAGTGCAAAGCAAAGTAGTGCGAAAATGTAGTCAGTGCGATAGCCATTGATAAATCGATTGGCGAGACAATCCGGCAAGGATAGCCTTGTGCGGCTTATCATCTGAAATAAAGCGATGCCCTATTTGGCTTAGTTTTGAGAACACAAAACAAGCCTCGGCTTTGTCGCCTATTAGGAATGAAAGTCATAGAGGTAGAAATGCCGTCTGTTCGGCAATAACTCATGACAAAGCATAATGCTTTAAGTCATGAAAAGGCAATGCGACGCAATTTGCAAGGCAACTTAGGATGCGTGTTCAAATAATTGTTCATCCATAGTGTGATTGATCCTTTCAGTGCAAGCTTTCTCGTTCCTGCTCTCAAAGAAAAATTTGTTAGTTTTGGGTAGGGGCATTTGATTTGTGCTGATCCATCTTGAACTTGCTGCCGCTGCTCCCTCGTTCTTCTTTAGACTTGGACTTGCAAATTATACGCAGAGACTTGACTTATGAAATCAATATAGTATAATATTTCAAGATAGAGGCAAAGTAAAGTAATTTGATAAAATATTAAACAAATAATCATTGATATGCAACCGAAAATTATAATACATTTAAAAATTTCTGCTTTAACTCAAACTCATGACATATCTTAAAACAAACTGAACGTCCTTTGTCTTCGCAACTTGTGCTAATCTTGAATACTTTTAGAACTTTGCAACTTCATCCTTTGATAAGCAATACCAATTTTGCAAAAATCTGCCCCAGTTATAATCCTTATGCCTTCGAACTCTTTCTGTAAAATTTGCCCCAGTTTCTATCTTCAATTTGTCTTGCAAATTTTGCCCCAGTTGCTTGCTTTAGGGGAAACTGAAAATTTTAATATTATGGAGTCGAGCCCGTTAAGAGCGCCTACGTATCCCTCCACGGGAATCAGACTGTGCGTAGTTCTGCTTACATAAAGATTTTTGGGGAAGCATGGCAATCTAAGTACGAAACCACATCCGAATTGGAAAACATACACATCTGCCTAGATGCATAGTTCGGAATTACATCTTAAAAGATAAACAAGCCTAAAGTGTTACAATATTTTGACCGAATCCGATGGAGATTGCCTACTTATCCTGTTGCCATTGCAGGAATCAGTTCAGAAGTAGTTCAAAAATACATAAAAGAAGAAATAGGGGATTCCTGTGCTAGTGCAACCGAACTCTATATGAGTTGCCTACGTATCCCGCCTCGGGAATCAGGTTACGCGTAGTTCGCATTACATCAAAGATTACATCCAAACCAATGCTAACTTGCGGTTGCTTCAGATATAATATCTCATGACAACATCTGCGTTGATTACCTTTGGCCAAACTTGATCATAAATATCTGCCAGGATTAGTGTTCTTCTACATAATGACATTGCCAACTTGGTGCAAATTTTCCGTTGCTTCTTCTTAATTAGGAAATAGCTTCTTCAACGCCAATTGCCCCGGATTGAAGTAAACTATTCAAATCTTCTCTTCGCGCAATCAACATCTTCCAACTTATCTTCTTGAATGGTTTTTCAAATAAAGGACTTCCATTTGTATAGATAAACCGTTTCGGCTCCAATTGCCGGCAAATAAAGCTGCCCCAGTTTGAAGTTCTAATGGTAAGGCAATATCCAAAGTGTGCAAAAAGTAACTTTCCAGCGCATCATCCTTAAATTGTTCAGTTGTTTCGTTATAGGCCACAAGCCAAGTTTAAGCAGGTTTTGTTAATTTTAATTTAAAACAGTAGTAAGTATATTAATCAGAAGCAAATAATAAAGCACGTAAATAATTAAAGTATAGCAAAATAATAAGGTAGAAATGCAGTGCATTTGTTTATTCAAAACTTAATTTAGGGAGGCATACAACATAACATGCAGGATTTAAAAGAGTTATTTGAAAGACATAAACATAGAAAAAATGCAAAACACAGTTCAGGGCCTCAAGCTGACTGTGATTCCAAAACAAAAATAGCGAGTTCATTCATCAAGTCTCTTTTGGACCACAAGTCCAATTAGCCATCACATCACTTGGTTCAGCATTCTACACATGTGGCTCTTTCTCATGATCTTCAATAGTTGCACTGCATTTCAATTTATAATTCAAGAATAGGCTGCCAACACCTTCAATCAAATTCTGCATGGCCATTTCTGGAGCTTGGACAACTGACAGGTTCAATGGTAAAAGAGGTTGTGGTGTGACACTAGTCGGCTTCTTTTCATACTCAGCCTTTTCGATCTTTCCTTCAACGGGGTTGCAACCTAGGCCAAAAGTTTCCTCATTCTTTGGCAATAGAGTTAGTGCTTGCTTAGGTACCTTAGAAACAATATTATCAACCTTTACATCATAAATAGAGACTATAGTGCCCTTCAGATTTGGCTCTTCCTGAAGAGAAATCACATTAACTGCATTGTTTCCATGATTGGGAAGAGGATTATCATGTACATTTGGCTGAGTTCCGGTGAGTTGAATGGTGCCTGCTTTGATTAGACCCTCGACCTTGTCTTTGAAAGTATAACATCTCTCGATATCATGGCCGGCTGCCCCTGAGTGATAAGCACAGTGCTTATTTGCATCATACCATTTTGGAGGTGGGTTTGGGGTGTTATCAGGGATAGGCTGCACAACTCCCGCATTTCTTAATCTCTCAAAAAGCAGGCCATATGACTCGGCTAGGGGAGTATAGGTTTTGGTTGCTCTCCTTTCGTAATTCTGATTAAACCCTTGCACATTGGGACGAACAGGAGGACGAGGCTGGTAATTCTGGGGTGCTTGAAAATTTGGCTGACGAGGGTATTGATTAGGTGCATGTGCTCTAGGTTGGTAGTAATTTGTTTGTGCATTGTAAACCAGATAAGGAACAGGTGGCATCTGGTAGTGAGTGGGGTAACTTGGGAAATTTGGGCTTTGGTAGGTGGGAAAAGCAGACGAATTGTCAAAATTCAACTTTCCAGCCGGTCGACGCTCGATGTCTCCCACAACAGCTCCCACTTCCTCTTTCTTCTTTTTGTTAAAGCCATTACCAGACCTAGACTAGATTGCCTTACTTGTAGCTTGCAAACCGGCCAAATTTGTGATCCTACCAGATTTCAAACCAGCTTCATACTTCTCCCCCATTTTCACTAGATTGGCAAAAGTAGAGTTAGTCATGGATGCCATTCGATCATAGTAGAATTCATCCAACGTCTCGATGAAATATCCCACAAACTCTTCCGCACTCATGGGAGGCTTAACTTTGGCAGCCTCACTCCTCTAACGTACCGCGTATTCCCTAAAAGTCTCGGTCGGCTTCTTCCTAAACCTTGCAATAGCCAACCGATCTAATGGTATTTCAGCATAGAAACCAAAACGCTCCATGAAGTCGTGCGCCATACTCCTCCAGTTAATCCATTTTGAGGGATCCTGCTCGGAGTACCAGTTTAAATCTTCGCCTTCAAGACTATGAATGAATAATTTCATACGGAGCTCTTCATTCTTTCCCATTCCCAAGGTTTCACAGTACCTTCTCAAATGGGCTTGGGGTTGCCTTTGCCATCAAACTTAACAAACTTTGGTACTTTGTACCCTTCTGGGTATTCAATCCCAGGATGAACACACAAGTCTTCATATTCTAAACTTTCCTTGTCCTTGCCTTTTGATGCTTTGCTAAGAACACTCATCACCCAACCTTGTACCTTTTTCTCCAAATCTTTACCCCCATCGATTGCTTTTTCGGCTCTTCTAACACCATTTTGAAACTTCACATAAGGAGGATTGGTGTAATCATCAATTTGCACAATAGGAACATCTTGCCCACCAGATACCGCCACTTGGACTAATGGTGCGGATGGATTTTCAGTATAAGCTTACTGGATGAGTTCATTTTGGTATGTGGAGGTTTGGTATGGATATGGAGTGTGTGTCTGATAATAAGTATTGGTGGGGTGCAGGGTGTATGATGGGTATTGCTGATGTGATGGGTAGATGGGTGGTCGGTTGATTGTTTGGCTAGATTGAGCGTTATTTGGAGGTGGAACTTGGGCAAGTGGCAAGTTGCTTTGGTGGACTGGTGTTTTTAGAGAATTGTGGGTGTTCAAAGTTGTGTTTATATTGGCGACCCCATCAATTGAGTTCAGAGATTGCCCCATTTGACCCAGAGAGTGGGATGCATCGGGCCCACGCAGCGGCGTATTTTTAGGAGTTTGCCCTTTTACCACATCCAGCTCATCTTTTAACATATGTAGTTCCTTAGCCATTTCAAGAATCAGTTCGTCTTGAGCAATAATGACATTTCCTCTTGACGATTCAGAACTTGCAAGATTTTTCTCGGTATTGCGAGGCTCATCATCTATTCCAGTCATTGTCAGTTGTGGTAATGTGTACCAGTATGCAGATTGGTCTTTTGCCCTTGTGTAATAAAAGTAATCAGCCAGCTTAAATCAGCACAAATCAAACCTCTGTTTGGGGGATAAACAAAACAAAAGAAAAAGTTCAAAAGTAACCATGTTAGTTTGCATGTCATTGGCAAAATTGCACACAAAAATCACGTAGCGCGCGTCACGTAGCGCTTTGCATTTTAAACAAACTGACATGTGGCAAACACAAGTAGTTGAGCGTAAATGAAAATGCGAACGCTTCCTGCCCTGTAAGGTGCCTCTTTGTGCCAGAGGTGGGCCTAAGACGCGCAAACAAGTGGTAACGAAAAAATAGTTCATGCCAGTTTTGAGCAATTCAGATTTAGAGTAAGCAATAAATGATAACAATAATTGATAATAATCAGCTCTCCGCCTCGACACTGTAATCCTGTTATCCCAACTAACTTCCAAAAGTTGTTGTCAACTCGAAATTTAAACACAGCTCCTGCTCTCAACAACATCTGCACAAAATTCTAAACCCAAATGCATAAAACCTGAAACAAACCTCGATACCTTTCGCAAACATCAACGCTCCTCCAAGCACAACTCCCAATTATTTCACAACATCCAGGGGTGAGATTTCCAACTGCCTTCACAATACCAGACTGCAAATCATGAAAGGCGCCAATTGGCCGTTCAAAAATAAAACCTCACTGGTCCTCGGCTTTAGTCAAGCCTCTCAGCTTCCTAGGTTTTGCAAGGCTCACAGACCTTGTTCATAGGGCTCCTCACTAATCCTCAGCTTTAATCAATCCTCTCAGTTTCCTAGGTAGCCAAGACCGCACTGGTCTTCAAGGAGGGACCCCATTGGTCGTTTATAGACATAGGGGCTTCACACTCCTAGTATGCGACAAGCATACTTCATTCCATAAGAATTTGCAGCTGGTTAGTCAACATGGGCCTGCACACACGCAAAGCCATTCACGAGAGGGACCCCACTGATCTTTTAAAGACACCAGGGGCTTCGCCTCATAGATCTCACTACACCAGACCATCTCTAAAACACAAGCCAACCAAATCTGCCTAACTTTCCCCTGGCTACAATTCTACCTTGTTCACAAAAATATGCATTATGATCTCAATTCTGCTAAATTCTTCCATTTTCTGACCTAAAAGACAACATAGGAGACAAAATTCTAAATCTGATTTTGCTCAAAACATGGTTAGGACTGAGGATTCGTCATCACACAGCACATAATATGCATTGTTGTTGGGTTTTTAAAAACCCGTTGACGTAAGGGCGGTTTCCTAACTATGGAGGCGGTATCAAGGACCGGGTCCAGACTAAGGTGTAAATGCATGCATGCTCCTAAAAGCTCCATCTAAGAGTGGGCTAACGGTTGAGGCTGACTCGACCTATGCGGGATAGACCTGGCCTCACAACGCAGTAGAACTGGCCATGACAAAACCAGGCAATCTCAATATCCTGAACTAACTTTTGGCGACACGAAAGAAGTTTCAAAGAGTGAGGTAAGGGCAATGTCCTTCCTGCATAACTACCCGTCAAGCGGGTGCCCCGTGATGAAAAGAGGAGGTGAAAGAGAATTGACAGGCTCCATGAGGGAGGAAATATGAACGGAATGCGGACTATGCACAAATAAAAACATGCTTCAATACATTCATTTCCAACAATTAATTCTATGCATGCAAACAAACAAAGAGTTAAGCTACGCATACATACAATCAACAAATACATAAATAACGCACATTTGTGAAAATCTTTTGGTTAGAACCATTTGTGTATCCCCAGCGGAGTCGCCACGCTGTTGAACCCTCCCGAAAAAAAATGCATACAAGTATGCACCGGGATTTGATTTCAACAAAATGGGACTCCAAAGGGTTTCTTTGGAGTCGCCACCTAATTTAAGGATTATTAGGAACCTAAGTTAACTAAAGAGTGCAATTTATTATTTATTTAAAAGAAATTAAATTCAGAGAGTCTTAGGTAAGTGGTTCTATTAAATTCGAAAGAAGGTCCTTAATGGAAGCACTTTCGAAAATCCGCTAAAAGCGGTTCATCCGGCGATTTTCACGAATTTTACTTAAAGATAATTAATTTATGATAAATTTTAAATAAAGATAAATAGATAATGAATAATATAATATAAATAAGATAAGGTTTGATTATGCCAATACTTAGATAAATAAACAAAAAAACTTAAGATTAATTAACTGGATAATGAGATAATGGTCAATTGATTAATTAATAGAATAAATAAAGGTTAAATGAAGTTAGATAAATAAATAAATCAAACTAGATAAATAATTGGATAATAATAAAGGATTAAGTAATTGATTGAATAGATAGATAAATAAATAAGCAAATAAGTAACTTAATTAAATAAATGAATACTTATCAATTTTAATTAAATAAAGGAGTAAATGAATAATAATTGATTAATTAAATAAATAAATAAATAATTAATTGAAATTAAATAAATTAGATTAAGTAAATAAATAAAGGATTAAAATTTAATTGATTAACTAAATTAATAAATTAGATTAGATAAATAAATAATTTAATATTTAATATAATAAATAAAGAAGCAATTCAAATGCGAATTATGACGAGGGTACGATTTTTAGTCGAATTTGATTTTGCACTCATTAGTTGACAAATGATTCTAAACATCCATAAATTAATTGGCGATTCGCAAAGAAATGATACAAAGCATTCATATAAAACAGTTTAAGTAATTTACAATAATTAATCACAATTCAAATATCATTTCTATCCTACAGAGCTCCTATACAATATGCATTTTCTAAGGGAGCAGGGAATGATGGAGTTTAGAAGATAGAACCCGGAAGCGCAAACTCAATCATTGAGCCTTGGACTTTGTAATTTTCATTTTCTTTCTTTTACATTTTTGGGGATATCAAGTCCCAAAAATACGAAGCGGAGCAAATAACTTCAAATGCAAACAGTCGTCCCAATTCGTGAGTTTAGCAACTCAAACTCGTCCCCAAAAGTAGTGTATTCACGAGAAGAGAAAAGAAGACAAAGATTAATATATGACATCATTTATGCAATTTAGAAGTATCAAGAAACCAAATTTACAAAATACATCTCATATGGGTAATGTGCAATTTCACTTGGACAGATAACAAAAACATGGCAAATTTTTTCCTGGACATATTAAATGGCCTAACAGATCCTAATCTCTCGTGATTTTCTAGATTTAAAAGCAGACCCTAAGCCAGATAAACATACCTCTTATCATAAGCTACTTCAAATAAAGACATATTGCACAAGGGTGTCATTCAAACCAGATTACAAATCCTTAATTCATTTCAATCCAAAAAAGAAGATATGTTGCGTATTAACAAAATTATAAGTTACATTTCCAGGTAAACATTTCACTGGAGAGTCATTGCAGCTTCAATTCACATATAGGAACAGATCACTGCCAAAATGTCACTTTCTTTCCCAACCTTCTTTTTATAAACTTACAGACCCACACGATTGAAGGCATTAAAGATCAGAAACTGAGCACTTGGAAATACTTCCTTATTTTGTTGACTCTTAGACAGAAGAACTTATTACTATTAAGGAATCAATTGAAAGAATGCACATGAGATGTCACTAAACAACTCCACGATTGAAGGCATTAAAGATCAGAAACTGAGCACTTGGAAATACTTCCTTATTTTGGTGACTCTTAGACAGAAGAATTTATTACTATTAAGGAATCAATTGAAAGAATGCACATGAGCTGTCACTAAACAACTCCAAGGATGGGGAAGAGACTGGAAATGACTATGACTAAATACCAAAAGGAAAGCCACACTGATAAGACCCAGTACAGACCAAAATTGAAACTACAGGACTGCAGATAACCAACAGATCTCAGGGTAGTTTAGAAGGCACCAGAATAAAGAAACAGGGTAGGGAACTGTATCCTAACTCCCCTAGTCCTACCAGAACCAAACCTAAGCCATCAAACATCTAACAAATACCTCCTAGCTACCCTGGACTCACACTTATACCTGCAGCACCAGAACTGAAGCCAAACATCCCTTGCTACACTGTAACCTGCACAGACAACTTTATAATTCCACCTGCCACCCACCAGCACCACTTATAAACCATTAGAGCTAACTCCTATTACCTTTGCACCCTCTCCTAAACACACACACACATCAGACTTCCAAAGACACCATGAAACTCCCCTAAACTCCTTAAAAGCTACATCAGCTCAACTCTTTTAAAAAACGGATTCCTATTCTACCTTACATTCTCCTTGAACAAACCAACTCCTAGACCTGAAGCACACAGGACACAATCTCACCACTCTTTGCCAAACTCAGGCAGCCAGAACAAATACTCAGACCTGCAGAGGCAGCTCCAAACTTCTGCAAACCAGAGAACAACCAAGCAACACCCCTGCACTAACCTGCTAGCACCAAAGCCTTCTCCTCACAACTAGAACTCCAAATCAGCCTATGCTTTTACCCCTGAACCTACAACTACCAAAACCAAACAACAACTGAAACCCATACCCTGACTTTACCAAAACCAAATCAGGCCCCTGGAAATAATAAACCCACCCCTGCACCTCTTTCGACTGATTCTAACTCCCTGCACCACTTCCTTCAAATACCAGACACACCCCTGCACCTCACTAAACTTCTTGCATTCACTCTTGCTGCCTGATAAACAAATAGAACACCCAATGCCAACCTACAAATACATTCCCTGACTCCTATTCTTCTTTCTAACAGAACAACATACCCTCTATCAAAGACCAACCTGCAGCTAACAACCTTGAACTCATCAGGCTACTTCCAACCTTAAACACCACCTGCAACACCTGAAACTAACTCAACTAAACACCAGCAAACCATCCCGACCAGTCTGCAATTTCTCACCAACTCAGCAGCATCCCCTCACTATCTCATAGCCTCCAAAACTTCGACTTAAAACAACTTCAAGCAACAAGAACAGCATACAGACCTCACACATACATAACAAACACATACTCTTTCTTTCATTTAACTTGGCCATGAAATGCATATAGAAATCCAGAAAATCAACACTAAAGATTCAGGCTTTCACAAGAGAAGGGATCTTTTACATTTGCTTTAACAGGATTTGGCATTTAACTATAACCTCAGCTTTACCATTTTCATTCAATAATGACAAGCTTATCCTCTAGGCAGTTGCACACACATATGAAAGCTTATAATATTGTTGGTATAACATTCAACAAGCTTTGCACAGGAAACCAAAGTGTAACTAAAATAAAATAAAAATGTAAATGCTTAGATTTTACCTTTTCTAGGGCAGTGAACAAAGGCGAAGGATCCGAGAAAAACTTGACTCGAATAAGCGACTCGATAAAATGAAGCGATAACACTAAAAATGCAAAGAACAGTAACAATATCCTTAAAACATCAACTCTGAAAATAAACTTTATGTTTTTCTATATTCTGCCGTTTTTCTTTTTCCAAAATCCTAGAACGCCCCCCCCCCCCCCCCCCCAAATGAGTAAATAAGAACAATATATACCTTAAAATTTAGGGTTTTCGGATGGTGTTGAATTCCAAAATCAACCCCCTGATTTTTTGACCCGAAAATAGATATTCCTTATGGAATACGGGTGAGAATTATCTATTCCCCACCAAAATAGTACAATTCCTAACCTTATCCGTTGGGATTAATCAATGGCTCGGATGAATCCAGTTCAAAAATGGACGGACAAGATCGGTCAAGCTTGTACTGGTGAGAGGGAAAGAGAAATGGGGACCAGCTGACCTGGATTTGGCGGCTTGTGATGAATTTTGGAGGGAAATGGGAATTGGGGAATCGATTAGGGATTAGGGGATTAGGATTTTCAGGTTTAGGGAGAAATTGATTAGGGCGTAGAGGGAATCGGGTTAAGCTGAGTGGGTTTAGGGAATAGATGAGAGTGGGTCGGGTTGTGCAATGTATATGGGTTGCGCGAATGGGCCTGATTTTAGGCTTTAAACGTTTTTAGCCCCCTTTATTTTAGAATAGGTTAAGGAAATCAATAATTGCACGTAGCCTTAATTTAAAGCTGTGTTTTGCACATTTAGCTTTTCCTTTGAATTTAATTAATGTACTTTAACTAAATTTAACTAATTAATTTATTTTAATTAACTAAATTTAATTAATTAATTTTATTTTGATAATTGATTCTCATTTAAATAATCAGTCATTAATTTAAATCTCGGGACGAAATTGGGTGTCAACACTACCAACATCCCTAACCTCTGCTTTATGCAATACACCATTCTGAGCCTACATTTTTTTAAAATCCATTTCCCCCTTTATTTTATTTATTATTATTATTATTATTTTGATATTTTGCACTATTATTATTATTTATTATCACTATTATTTTTATAATACTAATCTTATTTTCTCTATATTTTGTGCGAGGTAAAATTGGATGAGAGACGAGGGTTTAGCTTGAAAAAGGACCACTAGAAGAAAAATCCTTTTATTTTTATTATTTTCTTTATTATTATTATTATTATTATTATTATTATTATTATTATTATTATTTACATTACTAGTATTATTATTATTCCTATTATTATTAGTATTTATTATTTTTATCGATTATTATTATTAATTTACATACTAACTCATTTTCATATTATTTTACATTTTTTGCGAGGTACAGTGGCGGAATTACAAAAGGACAACCCCTTTCGAAAAGGACCAAATATTTAAAATCATTGATTTTGTTGTTTTATTTCATTAATGTTTTTTGCAATTCTTACTAACTTGTTTGTTTATTTTGTAAGGCACATTTGAACAAAGTTTGGTCATTAAAAGAGACGAATATTCATTTGTCTTTAAATTTTTGTCATAGTTTATATTCAAATATCTTATTGTTTAGCTAGTTTAATTATGTGCTTTAGAATCCCAATTATTTAGTCTGGCCGGTAACCACATTTGGTGGAGCCTGAGAGGTGCCTAACCCCTTCCTCTCGGGTTAACTTGAACCCTTACCTAGATTTTTGGTTCGTAAACTAAGTTTAGGAGTTAATTCGTAAAATTGGCTAGAAACAAAATATGTTCCCTAATACGCCTAGTTAAAAAATATGTTAGGTGGCGACTCCAACTCTTTACCCGTGAGTTACCCAATAAGTCGAGTCCTATTTTGGACTTTAACCGGTTCGGTAAAAATAGGATGCGACAACAAGGTGGCAAACCAGCTTGCAAAAATGGGAATTGATTGTAGTCCTTCTTCTACTATGTTAATGTGTTTTGCACCTCCTACTACTACTATTATGTACTTATGTTTGAATGATGATAAAGAGTGCCTATACCCTAGAACAATTTCGCATGATGCATGTAATATTTGGGCCAATTTTGGCAACTTTGATGCTCAACAGGTAGTTATGCATGTTGTTAGCATACCCTAATATTTATAATATTTCGTATTTCTACCAAAAAAAAGTTTAGTATTTGTTGGTTTTATTCATGCGCTACTACTTCATGTTATAAAGTGGAATTGAGTTGCTTACAACAGGCGGACTTCTGGCTTACTACAGGTTATCCACCTAGTTCATGTTGCTGCAACATGAATTTATTCAAAGGACGTAGACTTTTCATCACATTTCAAGAAGCTGACATTGCATTAACAAAAAATAATAGTAAAATACAATAACACAAAGTCACTCAACTATCGCTTCATTATCACAAAGTCATTTTTTTTTTCTTTTGTTACCAAAAGTCGCTCAACTATTGGTTCATTACCATAAAGTCACTTTTATTTTTTTGTTACCCAAAAGTCACTCAACTTTCCTCCGATTTACACCAAACTCACTCTAGGAATTTTACTTAAAACTCACCAAAAAAAGTCATGGCATTATTAATTAAAAATAATCTTTCTTAATTATATTAACTCAATTCTTTAACCCATTCCATTAATTTTACCCAACCCAAGACCCAAACTCATTTCAATACTTAATATTGCAGTTGATTGTGTCAACTCATTAAAATACTTCTACTTCACTGTACTGTTAGATAGAGGGGACTAAGAATTGCCGAAGAAAGAATTCTTCTAGATGGTTCACCAGAAAGTCCACTCGAGCTCAATCACGTTTAGATTGCCAATGTGGAGTTCAAATTTGTCAGCGCTATTATCGATTCTGGAGAGATTAGAGTGGAGGGTAGGGTTAGAGATGGAACTCCTCATATAACAAAATTTGAATCTTTTAAAGTGGATGTGAGCTTAGAATGCAGTATCATTCTCTGCAGACAGGTTGATTAGCCAGGAATGATTGGAAAGGTAGGAAGCATCTTATCTGGGGACAATGTGAATGTAAGATTCATGAGGTGGAATAATTGCTCCAAGAAAATATGTTGTGATGGCTATTGGGGTGGATAAGCGACCAAGCAAGGAGATATTGAAGAGAATTGGTGAAGTTTGCGCAATTAGTAGTGAAATTGGTTTGGGTCTTGGGTTGGATAAAATTAGTGTAATAGTTTAAAGAATTGGGTTAATATAATTAAGAAAAATTATTTTTAATTAATGATTCCACATCATTTTTTCCGGTGAGTTTTAAGTAAAATTCCGCTAGAATGACTTTGGTGTAGACCGGATGAAAGTTGAGTGACTTTTTGGTAACAAAATAAATAAAAGTGACTTTATCATAATGAAGCAATAGTTGAGTGACTTTTGGGTAACAAAAGAACAAAAGTGACTTTGTAATGCGAGGGTTTGCCTAAGTATTTCTGAATACAAGATGAATGAGATGCTATTTATAGATCATGAATCCAGAGACAATTAAGGGCATTAAGTAGTCATTTCCCCACGCCTCAGTTGTGGCTTGCCCATGATCTTACCCATTCAATGATAAGTTAATGGACGGAGATGATGGGACGACTCTTTCGCTGGAGTTAAACTGCTTTCCCAGGGCTTGAATTACTCGCATAGGGGAGATGAATTTTCTTTCCCGCGAGGCTACTCTTCCTTGTGGATTGCAAAGGACCTTGACATCGGGGCTTCGCTTCGATGATCATGTTGTTTGCCTCGTAGCCAACTTACGAATCTTTTGAGAAATGCCTTGAGCCCTGCGATCGAGGTGCCATGTGTGCAGCCTTGTTTTCCATGTGAATCCAGTTGACCCACTGTCTGTCAGCTTTGTTTGCCATGTCTCAGCAAGTCTTTTTTATAGCAGCCTTGTTCGGCAGTTTTAGCTTGATCAGGCCAAGGCCTCCAAATAATTTAGGTTGGCACATTTGGCACAATCATGGCTCATCATCACCATCAAGTGAGCATCATGAAGCTCCTTAGCTTGGCTCCTCGTGAATGGTCTTGAAGGCACGAACGTAGCTTGATCAGGCTGGACTGCATCTACAACTGACTATCATTTTCCAGCACATTCAGACAAGTCAAATTATTCTCAGGAACAGAACCTAATGTAGCCTTGTACACATTATTAGCTCGTTTCCTTTCCATTATCACTTCACCAGTCTGCATGTTCTTTACAGTGCAACCTGCAGAAGTGAAACTCACTGAGTTTCCTCTATCACATAGTTGAGAGATACTTAGAAGATTGTGCCTCAACCCATCCACACAGAGTACATTATCAATAGCATGATTGAGGGATCACCCAACTTTTCCAAAACCAACAATTTCACCGCTCTTGCCTCCTCCAAAAGCCACACTACCTCCTTGAAATACTGCGAGTGAGAGAAAGTTTCTTCTATCTCCTGTCATGTGCCTGGAACACCCACTGTCAAGAATCCAGCTTGGGTTGTTCCATCTCACTCCAGCCTGCAAAAGAAAATCAAGGTTTAGTAACAGAAACCCAGACAAGCTTGGGTCCTTTTTTGTTATCGAATGGATGAATCAAATCTTTTCTAATCAATAAGGTAAAACTGATTTTTTATTCTTTATCACTGCTCCTTTTGAAACACTGCATTCATTCTTGATGTGTCCAGTCTTACCATACAAGAAGCAGAGTTTGTTGCAAGGAAGTCCTACATATTTACTATTAGGGTTCCAAGCAGGTAAAGGTTTCCTATGTCCTAATCCAGTTTTACCTCTATTATGATTTTCATGCAACCAATTCAAAGCTTCAGAAGACTTTTTCCATTTAGTGAGTCTGGTGAGCTCAGAGTCAACTTTTTCAACATTCTCCTGAAGAACTCGGTTCTTCTCAGTTTCCTGATGCAGAGCCTGATTTTTCTTTTCAAGCTCAGTTTCAAGGTTGATTTGAGCTTCAATAACTCCTTGCTTACCAGACACTTTTTTCAATTTTTGATTCTCAAGTTCGAGTGCAGAATCTAGCTTCTTCTCACAAAGCACCTTTTCCTTTAATTGAAGAGTTTCTAATTCAACGGCTGAGACTTTCTGTTTTAGTTCAAAAACTTGATTTTCAATAGCAGATAATTCCTTTTTAAGATCAGATTTAGCTTTTTCGAAGTTTTTAAATTTCATTGAAAAAATCAGACACAAGTGACATTAGTTGGTTCTTCTCAGAAAGTGCTTATTCCTTCTCAGACCTCAAATTTTCAATCTCTTCAATTAAAGTCAGGGCAAGCAAATTCAATTCCATGGGAAAATAATTATGAAGTCTAGGTTTTAGTTCATCGAGACTTACCTCAGGTGTATCATCGATCGAAGGTTCATTATCAGCCATCAGTGCCAAAGGAGAGTCGTCTTCTGGTTCTTCTTCTTCTTCATCATCACTTTCCCTTTCAGAAGGTCCCCATGTTGGGCAATGTTTAATAACATGGTCTCTTTGGCCACACCTAAAGCATCCTGAGTGATTCAGATTCTTTACAGTGCTATTCTTGACAGGAATGACCTCGATTGAACTCTCTTCTGACTTTGTTGTTTCTTCATTGTATAACCTGTCTAGCGTATCCCAGATTTCCTTTGCAGTTGAGCACTTGGGAATACGTGAACACACATTAAGCCCTAGTCCACACTGAAGAATCTTCATGGCTTCAGCATTCATCTGAAGTAGTTTGAAGTCTTTTTCATTAAGTTCTTCTACAAGCTTTTGGACTTTGTTCCCTGATGTATCAATCTTTGTGGGAATCAAGGGACCATTCTATTAATCCTCCATAGCTGATAATTTTCTGCCTGTAGAAAGGTTTCCATCCTAAACTTCCAGAATTTGTTGTGTTGACCGTTGAACTGCGGAGGCTTGCTGATAGAGTGTCCTTCGGGCATGAATGGTGGTGCACTCATTGTTCAGATCCTTCTCAAGATGTTAATCTTTCTTCGAGAGAACCTGCTCTGATACTACTTGTTGCACTTGGTGAACCTTTGTAAGACACTAGAGGGGCGTGAATAGTGTTCTTACCCGATTTTCAAATCCTAAAACTTGCCTTTAAACTTTTTGCACCTGACTCACAAAGAACCAGGTTCCTTGCAAATTTTACCTATCTCTGAAACTAAACAATTGCGGAAACGTAAAGAACATAGAGATTTTTACGTGGAAAAATCCTTGCTCAAGGGATTAAAAACCACAACCCAAACTCTTGGAATTTCAACTCTTCCACTAAAGGAAAACCCGAGCAAGTTTTAGACTACAACGTAATGTAATCAAGGAAGTAGAACCCCATAGTACCTAGAACCTTCACAGCCACGCATTAGCTGGTAAGGTTACCTCTACTTAACCTCAAAAAGTAATCTCTACTTAATGCTTCTAAACAAGCTGATAGATTACAACTCAATAGCCTATAACAAAGAAACTAAAACAACAGACTTATCTATGAAACTGCTTCTTCATAAGGTTCTGCTGCTCAGCCTTTGTTCTTACACACAAAGTTTCTCACGATCTGATTGTACTTGATAAGCTATGTTGAGATGTCTTTTGTGCGTCCTGAATTTGGCCAAATTAATTTGTATTTATAGGAACTAGACTCAGCCGGATCCAACCAAGTTTAGGATTCCTTTTCCTCTTCAAAATTAGTTTTAAACAAGGTTACTCATATTTCCTTATTTAAAACCTAAGTTAATTTGCCTTAGTTCCCAATCTATTTACATTGAGGAACCGCGTCCTTCTCAGCACCACTTCTTGCTTCTTCTATTTCCGGCAGGATTGGAACTTTGACCCAGCTGTTCTTTTCTTTCCTTCTTCAGCTCTGACTTGAATATCTCGTTTGAATAGCTGGTCTTCTCACTTCGACTGTGAACCTTTTCGTGGTCCACTTAGCACCAGGTCCTTTGTCATCTTTAAAACTCATCCTTCAACAGTTATGTTCAGTTTAGCACATTTAGGATGGAAATTAAAACATGATCTTTCTTCAGCATGCTCAAGCTCCTACTAAGGTACTCCATAGCTATAGCAAATATGAAGGGAGATATTGGATCTCCTTGTCTGAGTCCCTTAGCAGCTTTAAATGGCCTAGAGTGCTCAATTGATGATGATAGTATGGCTGAAAGTTGTGACATATTCAAGGATCCACAAGGTAAACTTAGCTAGGAAGCCAAATCCATTCATGACTTGCTCCAAGTACTTCCATTCCACTGAGTCATAGGCCTTTTGAAGTTCTACTTTAATCATAACTCTGGGGGATGATATCTTCCTACTGTATGCCCTAACCAGCTCATGTACAAGTATGATCTTATCAGTTATTCTCCTGCCAGGGATAAATAGTGACTGAGCCGCACTGATAATATTAGGCATTACTTTTTAAAGCCTAGATGCCAGAATCTTTGCTATTATCTTATACATTACAGTACAACAAGCTAAGGGTCTAAACTTCTTCAGAATAGCTGGTTTAGGAGTCTTAGGCACCAAAGTTATTGTTGTATTGTTAATTGCTTTGTACGTCCTCCCAGTTTGAAATAACTCTATCACTGCTTCACATACTTCACATTTTATTACTAGCCAAGCTCTCCTATAGTAAACTGCATTGTAACCATCCACCCTAGGACCTACACTCTGTAGACCTTCCCATATCTCTTGTTCAGTTACTTCTGCACATAAGTCCATCTGTTGTTGGTGAGTCAGTTTAGGCCCCTTGTTCGTGATCTTTCTATCAGCTGCAAGAGTAGTGTGGCAACTGTTCCAATTAATGACTTATAGAAGTCAATGATTTCAGTTCTGATCTCTTTTGGGTTAGAGAGTATTAGGCCACTCGATGAAGTTAGCCCAATGATGAGATTTTTGTGAGTTCTCTATTAAGTACAGCTGAGAAGTACTTGCTACTGGAACCACCTCTTTTTTTCAAGGTTGAGCTTGTTCAATTGAAGCTAATGCTATGCTGTCCTTCTTTCCTTCGCTTGGGACTCACTAGCACACTCCTTGCTACTTTCGTGCTTGATTTTTGTGAGTTCTCTATTAAGTACAGCTGAGAAGTACTTGCTACTGGAATCACCAAACTTAATCCAGCTCACTCTAGATTTTTGTTGTAGAACACTTTCTTCTATCATTAACCACTGCTCAATTTTTATTAGGTGTTCTTTCTCCTTTTCTACAAGTGCATCAGGGTATTGATGGATTAGTAGTTCCTGGATTTGGTCAAATTCTTGTCTGGCTTGTCTTATCTTCATGCCTATCCCGGGAAAATTACACAACTATGACACCTTAGGCAATGGTTTGCCTAACAGACCTCGCTTAAAATAGTTTGCAAGAATGACCTCCACTAATTTTAAGTAAGTGCTACCATGGGGAAACAATTCAAGTTATAAAATTGACAACTGCTACATCGGGGGCATCACTTCAAGTATAAATTGACAAGTTTTGCCCCCGTGATAGAACTTGACTTTTTATCTCTTTCAACATTCTCCCTAGATAACTTGAAGTGCTATCTTGCAAGCAGCACTTGCAGCACTTGTCAATTTATACTTGAAGTGTTGCTCCCAAGGTAGCACTTGTCAATTTATAACGTGAAGTGTTGCCCTCCCCCCTCCCTCCCCCTTCCCCCCCTCCCCCCGCCCCGAGGCCATTTTGCTAAACCATTCTTAAGTGGGGACAAAAAACCATAACCAAGAATAAGGGGTACATGTACTAAAAAATTTTGTGAATTTTTCTCTGTTCAGTTGCTTGAAAACAGGCTTCATGGCTTTCAGCTTCTTCCACACATTCATCATTTTGCCACTACCCAATTGGGTAGCCTATCATTTTTTTCACTATGTCCATAAACTGAGAGTGATCTGCCAAAACATTGAAGAACCTAAATGGAACATCAATGTTCTGGTGAGGTGTATTGATCTTGATAACCATTAGGGCATTATCTGAGATATTAGGGAGTTGATAGTCTGTGACAAGGTGCCCATAATGCCTTATCCACTTACTGCTTCTCAGGGCACTATCAATTCTTCTGTGTATCCTTTCATTTCCTCTTTGCTCGTTAGTCCATGAGTAATAGGCCCCTTTCCATGGCAGCTCATTAAGGCTCAGGCATTCTGAGAAGTCCTGTAATTCTGATAAACTAATGGCATTACCATAAAGTCTATCTTGGCTATTTAGCCTTACATTAAAGTCCCCCCAAATGATCATGGGGATCTGACCTACTGAGTTATTCTCTCCAACTGTTGCCACAGGCTTTTCCTCTGTTCCACAGTGTTGAATCCATACACAACTGTTATCTCACAAAGCATATTGTCTGTCTATCTTGAACTGAGCAGTGCATACTTTGGGCATCCCTGCATAGTATTTGCACCTTATACATCAGTTCATCCTACATCGCCCATATCCTGCCATTGCTAGCATGGTCATAGTTACACTCTAGACTCCACCTAGGACATTTTTATTAGCAATAGTAGCTACTTTGTGTTGTTTCACTTTGGTTTCTACTAACCTACCAGTTTTATTTTGTTATTCTTTATGTACTTATTTACTTCTTTCTGTTTATACTTCTTGTTCACCCCTCTAACGTTCCAGACCAACCAAGTCAATACTGAGAAGATGAAGTATCACCCTTGTCTGGAGGTATGGTCTGCTTGCTCCCCTGTTCTCCTTCCTGCATAGTATTTGCACCTGGTTTCCAAATGCATATTGCAGAAATTAAAAATGATTGTAAGTGTTCAGAGCTTTTCTATTTCCTAATCTTAGGTGTCAACGAAAATTCCTTTCTTTTCTTTTTTTCACCTTTTTCAGTTCTCAACCAAATTTGATGGATATTGTTTGGTACCAACGGAGTGCTACGGCAAATAAGAACATCTGTCCAAAACTCATTCTCCAGCAAGAATCCTAATATATATTTTATACATGCGACGGAAGCTCTGAAGAAAGAAAGAGAGGTAAAGGGAGGTTGAAGAAGTGCTTACAATGAAAAATGGATAGATGCAGAATATGAGATTGAGGAAGATGCAGGGTTGAACAAGAGAGAAAACAATAGAGTTTTTTTATTTTTTCTTAAAAGAAAAGATAAAGAAAAGTTGATGACATGCTACAACAGGTCAATGTTACTTGATAGTGTAAAAATTTACTACACCGAAAGTACATAGAACTTTATCTCTTTTTTTTTTTTTTTTTGTATAGTTAAATATTAAATGTACCATTTTATTAAACGAGCTATTCGGTGTGATCACGTTATTATCTTTTTTTTCCTCATCTTGCCCTTGTTACCTTACTAATTTTACCCCGTACCTGCGTGTTTGTGAAACGATATAAAATGATATTATCTATTCGAACATTGTACCAATAATAAAAAATACAATAATACAATACATAGTAGTACATTATGACGCAATATGTAACAACCATCCAAACAAGGTGTAATATGCCCAAGCTAAAACAAGTGAACACCTATAAGAAATGAAATAAGACTTGTAAGAAAATAAAATGACTCAATCATACATAAGCAAATACTAGTATACTAAACAAGCACATAATCTGGCTAGTGATTCACTTCGGGAGTGATCAAACTTTATGTATAAACATATCCACGCACCAAGGTATATTTATCAATGTGATCACTATCTAAAGACCACGTTAGGTCGCTCAACCTATACGGTCCTTTGGATTTCATAAATACGCTTCTTCGTCCGCATCTAAATAGCACTTCACCATCTGGTGTCACACCCTTCGGTATGATTGGTATAATTGAAGGAATCCTCGTATCTTTCATGGAAAAAAGTTTAATCCAAGATTCTTTCACACTATAATTTTTCATTACCCATAAATCAAAAAAAGTAGTCTCGTTGCAATAAACACAACTTATGCAAAGCATCCCTCCCAACACTGTTGTATTGGGTAAAAATCGACCCACGGCAATTTGTCCCGGTCACGCAAGTCTCAACGACCGAACATGTCGCGACTAAACAATCGCCGAGGCGGCTTAGCGAGTAGCCGAAGCCTTGGAACCGAAGATGCGTTACCGAAGGCGGGCCATGAGCTGAGCTTCGGTAGCCATTACCTCGGTCAAGCAACAGGGCCAAGTCACCGAGGTCGTAAACTCTTACCTCGGTGGATCCCCCTCAGTTCATCCGGCTTTGCAGCCCACTACTTCACCCCACTAACTCAGCCACTACACCTCAAGGTCGTGGGACAACATGGCGATAGGTAGTGGAGATCATGGGCAGAGGCTTACATCTATAAATATCAGTTCATTTCATGTAATAGGGATCCAGAAATTTATAGCAAAACTCTGCCCAAATTTGTACTGAACGTCCATATATTGAAACCAAGTTATTTTACGCACTTTTCGTCTATTTTGTGCATTATTTACCGCTTTGATACAAAGATTTGCTTATATTCGAATCCAAATTCGATTTGTGTACCTAAAAACGATTTAGGCCCATACAAATTGGCGCCGTCTGTGGGGAAATAAGCAATAACGCTTTGTTCCAAAGTTTGAAATCTGTTCTTCGTCAAGAAATTTGTGATCTAACGCTATGGCTGATAACAACAATGGTGGTAATGGTGATCGGGTTGACGTTCCGACGAACCAACAATCCTTCACCCCAATGACGACCGAAGAATTTCAAATGTACGTTGTCACCACGCTAAGAGCTCTCCAAAATAAGCAGGATGAGCAGGCTAGTATCAATGCCGAGTTTCGCGCCTCGCTAGAAGGGCGAAACAGTGCCGCCCCAAACGGCACCCAGCCCTCGGCTCCTGGTGGAGGCACCCCACCTTTCGTTCCTCAGGGCGCGACAACAGGGGGACCTCACAACGGAGCCGCGTCTGGGGGGTCGGGGAGTGGTCCATCTTCCATGCCACACTTCGGGACGGTTCCCTCCATGGCAGAAACAACGTCATCGGTTGACGTTGAAAAAATGAGTAGAGAAATCGAGGCTCGCATCGAGGCGCGCGTCGAAAAATGCCTCGAGCGCGTACCAGGGATAAGCAAGGAGGAAGATGACCTCGACATTGAGCAATATAGGGAACAGCCTTATAAGTCCGAAGCAGCACCAGCTCTAACTCCTGTGCGTTTTAAACTCACATTCCTCAAAAAGTACGATGGGACAACTGATCCCAAGGAGCACGTTAGGGAGTACATGTCCATGGTGAAGAGCAACGACTTGACGTCCACGCAGCTTGAATCCATGTTCTTAAAGAAGTTTGGTAGTTCGTTGGAAAAGGGTGCACTTCGGTGGTATTTATGCTTGCCGCCGGGGTCAATTTCCTCGTTCAAAGAACTATCCCGCGCCTTTGTCAAAGCTCACACCGGCGCGCAAAAGATCCTCCAGAGGAAGGAGGATATATGTGAAGTGAAGCAGTGGCCCGGTGAGCCACTTAAAGAGTTCCTCGAGCGATTCCATGCTGAACGTATGGAGTTGCCTCGAATGGATGATACCTTGGCTATCATGGCCTTCGAAAAAGGTATCAACGGTCGCAATTCAAGTGCTGCTGCCGAACTGCGGAAAGAGTTGCAACAATATCAGGTCTTGACATGGGAGGACCTGCATAGAAGAGCTTACTCCAAAATCAGATTGGAGGAGGCAGAATTCAAAAACCGAGGTTACCAAAACCGAGGTGATATGTCAAACCGCGCCGAGGCGCCACGAAATAATCTGAAAGGGAGGTATGAACCTTATACTTCGCCGAGGCAACATGTTACTCAAAGGCTGGGAAACAACCCTGGTAACTCATACTCGACGTCTCACATAAGCCAAAGGCTTGGAGGGAAGGTTCAAACCAATATGAACCAAAGGAATCCCTCGAGCTCCGCTTCGGTCCCAAGAAAGGATCTTCCCCGGATCCAAGATTATAATTTCAACATATCGACCTCGGAGCTGGTCGACGTCGTTAAGGGGACAGCCGGGGTAAGAATTCCCAAAGACATGAGAACCCCGGCGGACAAAAGGGATCAGAATCTGCATTGCGAGTTTCATGCGGATTATGGTCACAGAACCGAGGACTGCAAAGCTTTGCGCCTCGAGGTAGCTCACCTACTGAAAAAAGGAGTCTTGGCTCAATTCCTCACTGACAAGGGGAAAGAAAATTTTTCAAAGAACCGGGGGGATGGGCAACCGCCTCGGGCTCCACTCCCGGAGAGAGTAGTTAACGTCATCACCGGGGGGTCAGAAGTAAACGGCGTGAATTTCGCCGCAGCTAAAAAATTTGCTAAGCTCTCCATCACCATGGAGAAGAGGACCCGAGTTGGAGGCTCGGGCAAGGACATCGTGTTCGATGAGGATGACTGTGATGGGATGATGTTCCCCCATCACGATGCTCTAGTCATCATGCTAAGAATTAACAACGCCGACATCAAGAGAATATTGATTGACCCCAGTAGTTCGGTAAACATCATCAGCTACGGGGCGGTGAAGCAGATGTGGCTAAAAGGGGAAATCATTCCCAAATCAACAGTGTTGGCTGGTTTTAACAACTCAACAGAGAAGACGTTGGGTGAAATCACGCTGAAGACATTCGCTGAGGGTGTCACCAAGGAGACACTGTTTCAAGTGATGCCCGAGGACCTGGCCTATAATGTAATCCTCAGGCGGCCATGGATCCACTCCATGGAAGCTGTTCCTTCCATTTTACACCAAGTGATCAAATTCCCAACGCCTTAGGGGGTTCGGTCAATTAAGGGGGAACAGCGAGTAGCGAGGGAATGCTACTCGGTCGCACTGAAGAGTGGAGTCGCCCCGAGCGGGCCCAAAAAATAGCAACCAACGCAACCGGGATCGAGCGAGGCGAGCCTCCAAAATGAAGTTGAAAAGATCCCGGCATGCGTGCAAGAGCCTCGGAAGCAAAAAGCCGAGGATTCTACCGTTGAAGAGCTGAACTCTTTCACTCTACTGAAAGAGTTCCCAGAAAGGAAAGTGCACATCGGCTCGGAGTTGGACCCGAAGTCGAAAGAGGCAATTATGGAAGTTTTAAGGTCCAACCATGACTGTTTTGCTTGGGCTCATTCAGACATGACGGGTATCGATCCGGAGATCATGACTCACAAGCTGAATGCAGATCCAAGATTCACCCCGGTGAAACAAAAGAAGAGACCTCACGCCGGGGTGAAAAAGAAGGCGATTGAAGATGAGACCACGAAGCTGCAAGAAAATGGTTTCATCAGGGAGGTGAAATACCCCGAATGGCTGGCAAATGTGGTAGTTGTGCCGAAGAAGAATGGCAAGTGGAGAATGTGTGTAGACTACACCGACCTGAATAAAGCTTGCCCCAAAGATTCTTACCCGTTGCCACAAATCGACAGGTTAATAGACTCCACGGCTGGACACAAACTATTAACTTTCTTGGACGCCTATTCGGGCTACAATCAAATCCTCATGGACCCTGAGGACGAAGAAAAAACCTCGTTCATCACTGACCAAGGTACATTCTGTTACAAGGTCATGCCCTTCGGTCTCAAAAATGTCGGGGCGACTTACCAAAGGCTAGTATGTCGCATGTTCAAGGATTATATTGGAAAATCTATGGAAGTCTACATAGACGACATGCTCATCAAGTCGATCCAAATGGAGGATCACCTGAAACATCTGAGGGAGGCCTTTGCCGTGTTGAGACAATATGGCATGAAATTGAATCCTGAAAAGTGCGCCTTCGGCGTTGGGTCTGGCAAATTCTTGGGATTCATTGTCTCTGAACGGGGCATCGAGGCTAATCCTGACAAAATCAGAGCTATCGAAGAAATCCCCGAGAAGCTTACCGGGGTGAAAAAAGTCCAACGCTTGACTGGCCGAGTCGCTGCCTTGAGTCGTTTCATCTCAAGGTCCTCGGAGCGATGCCACAAATTCTTCTCCGTTTTGAGAAAAAACACTCACTTCGAATGGACACCGGAGTGCGAACAAGCGTTGAAAGACTTGAAACAGTATTTGGCTAACGCACCGTTGCTTGCCAAGCCAAAAGAAGGTGAAACATTGCTAGTCTATTTAGCAGTGTCCGAGGTATCAGTAAGTGCTGTGCTGGTTCGAGAAGAAGATGGCAAGCAGCAGCCAATTTACTATGTGAGCAAGACACTCCTCGACGCTGAGACCAGGTATCCACATCTGGAAAAACTAGCTCTTGCTTTACTTGTTACCGGCCGGAAATTGCGGCCCTATTTTCAATGCCATCCAATAGCCGTAGTTTCAACCTTCCCTTTGAGAAATATTTTGCATAAGCCAGAGTTGTCGGGAAGATTATCAAAATGGGCGGTAGAGTTAAGTGAATATGACATCACCTATCAGCCTCGGAACGCCATTAAGTCCCAAGTCTTGGCAGACTTTAGCGTTGGAATCTTACCCGAGGCTGAAAAAGAAAACGCCGAAGCTAAAGGAACAACCCCGGGCTTATGGGTACTCTATACCGATGGAGCAACTAACTCCAAAGGTTCGGGGCTGGGCATAGTCTTGAGAGCACCCACCGGGGAAAAAATCAGACACTCGGTTCGATTCAAGAAAATAACCAACAACGAGGCAGAATATGAGGCGGCTTTAGCGGGTTTAGAGTTGGCCAAAGAAATGGGGGTTGAAAGAATCGAATTGAGATGTGACTCTCAGTTAGTGGTGAACCAAATCCTCGGTGATTACACGGCTCGTGAGCCCAGAATGCAGTTATACCTAGAGCGGGCACAAAGGATCTTGACCCAATTCCAAGAATGGCAAGTTAAACAAGTGCCTCGCGAGGAGAACACCGAGGCTGATGCCTTGGCGAATCTGGGTTCGGCTATTGATGAAGATCACTCGGGGACTGACTCGATGGTTCGGCTACTATCTGCACAGATGAGAGAGATGAAGCTGCAAGTCAACTCGGTAGACAACCGATGGGATTGGCGAAGTAAATTCATCTCCTATTTCGACTCGGGGACTGTCCCCCAAGATAAGAAAGAAGCGAAGAAGCTGAGGACCCAAGCTGCCTCGTATCACATGATCGAAGGCAATCTATACAAGAGGTTGTATTGCGGCCCGATGGCCAAATGTTTGGGACCCGATGAGGCAAGATACGTGATGGCAGAAGTGCATGAAGGCGAGTGTGGCAATCACTCGGGGGCAAAATCCTTGGTCCGAAAGCTATTAAGAGCTGGGTATTACTGGCCCACTATCAGTACCGATGTGAGGGATTTTGTACAAAAATGTGACAAGTGCCAACGCCACGGGCGGCTGATCCACCAACAGGCCGAGCCTCTTCATTCGGTGGTGTCGCCATGGCCCTTCATGAAATGGGGAATGGACGTGGTTGGACCATTGCCCAAGGGAAAGGGTGGTGTTCGTTTCATCCTGGTATTGACTGATTACTTCACTAAATGGGGGGAAGCAGCGGCTCTCACCGAAGTTAAGCAAAAGCAAGTAATCGACTTCATCAGGAAGAACATCATCTATAGGTTCGGGGTCCCAAGAGAAATTGCTTGCGACAATGGCAAACAATTCATGGGGACTGCTATTACCAACTTCTTCAAACAGTGGGGTATCAAGAGAATAGCTTCGACTCCCTATCATCCAAGCGCCAATGGCCAAGCCGAGTCTTCAAACAGGATCATAATTGAGAATCTCAAGAAAAGGCTCGATGAGAAAAAAGGTCCTTGGCCCGAGGAGTTGCACGGGGTTCTGTGGGCCATGCGAACGACTGAAAAGAGCAGCACCGGGGAAACTCCCTTCTCTATGGCGTATGGCATGGACTCTCTTATTCCCGTAGAGGTGGGCGAACCAAGCCTCCGATATGCCCATACGGCCGAGGACGCAAACCAGGAAGAAATGCGCATTGAGTTGGATCTGCTCGAGGAGAAGAGAGAGTTGGCTTTGGTTCGGTTGGTTGCTCAAAAGAGACAGATTGAAGCATATCTCAACAGGAAGGCTAAATTCAGGGATTTCAAGGTCGGGGATTATGTGCTGAAAACCGTGAAGCAATCAACCAAAGAAGAAAACGGAGGAAAGCTCATTGCAAATTGGGAAGGACCCTACAGAGTCAAAGCAATTGTTGGAAAAGGCTCTTATCAAATCGAAAGTTTGCAAGGAGAGCCTGAACCGTTGAATTGGAATATTTCCAACTTGAAGCGGTACTACTTCTAGTCGAGGTAAATATCTCCAAACTTCTTTAAATCAAACAGCCCCGAGCCGAACCCCGCTCCCATGGCGTTAACAGAAAATGTACTAACTTACCCCTCGTTCCGCCTTTTTGCTTGACCTTTTCAGGAAGCGAACCGAACCGACTCCAGTGCTCGGATCTTCATCAAGATTCACAACCGAACACTGGGGGAGAGTGAGAAGGGGTTGATATCGAGATCTGCATCGAGCCTCCCAACCCAAGCTTATCTATCCGACAACCGGGGACTAATGCCCGGGGACTAGATTTAGTACATTGTAAATTAGCCCGGTAGCGGCGTGTCTGTCAATTTGCTTTTATTTCGAAATTTTACCCAAGGTCCGTTTCGGCTTGGTTTTATGTACACAGCCTCTTGGCTCGTCAATATCAATAAGAACGACTTCGATTACACTCATTTTATCTGTTTAAATCTTACATTTGGAAGCCGCGTAATGCGTCGACCCGAGGACGAGACGTCGCCCTAGGTTCGCATCGGTCAAATTCTATCTAAATCTTGCAAGATTAAAGTAAAGTTTGCATCAAAATGTTCGATATGCTTAAAAGGCCATTACACAGAATAATGATGCAAACATTTCTTTCTAAAAGCCCGAAGGCTGAATATATACATTCTCAAAAGACCCGAAGGTCGAAAGTACAAACTTAAAAGCCCGAAGGCTTACTAAAAGAAGTGCTAAAAGTAATTCAGGCCTCAGGAGAACCACCTCCATCCCCGGAGCCCTCTTCGGCCTCTCCATCTTCCTCGTCTTCGTCATCGCCGCTCGAGGCCTCACTTGAAGGAAGATCCTCTATGATAGCTTGGGCTTCGGCTGCTTTAGCTTCGGCCTTCTCAATCTCTTCATCAAGGTTAAGCTCCCCGGCGCGACACCGCTTGAGCAACCTTAACCGAGACTTGATGATGGCCCACCGCTTGTCGAGCTCGGCCCTTTTCACCTTAAGTGCAGCCTTATCCTTTCGGGCCGCGATTTCATCTTTCAGGGCAGCGATCTGATCATCCTTGGCTGAAAGCTTGGAAGTCTCACCCCCTAGCTTCTTAATGTGAAGCAGGTGATCTCTCAGCTGCTCTTGATGCTTTTTGGCCAAATTAACCGCCTCGGTTTTGGTTCGTGACAGCTCGTCCCTCAGCCTCGCGACTTCCTCTCCCAGCCGTGAGCGTTCAGCTTCGAAATCATCACCGAGGATCTTAATCTTAGCTTCGGAGTTCGCCTCAGCTTCGCGTAAATCGGCCTGAGACTTGGCTAAATCAGCTTTCAGTAGAGCTATCTGAGCATTGAATTTATCTTTTTGCTGATCCCATAGGCGTGACACACGCCGAACCTCAGCGGTCCTCGAAGACTCAACCTCGACGGCTTTCAAAGAAAGGATGAAAGTCTGAGCAAAGGCCAAATAAACAGAAGTCAGATATAACCCGAAGGTAAAGATGCAAATCAAAATTCTTTTGGTCTCTTAAAAGTTTTTAAAATGGCAAAACTTACCCTCACTGCATTGGAGGCCAGGGTACTGTATAGCTGACCCGGGGTAAACTCTTGCATGAGCCTGTCCTCGGTTGGCCCTAACAAGGGTGTAAGTCTAAGGAGATCCTCGGGGTTGCACCCAAGAAGATTCGAAGACATCGGCACCTCAAGCTTCCGGTAAGACCCCACCGAGGAAGAAATCCTCGCGGGTTCGGAATGCGCTCTCATTGACCCGGGGCCTGCCTCTCCGATGAATGCAGCAGCTCCAGCTTCGGTAACTTTAGCCTTTCCTTTGGCTTTTTCCGCTGCTGCATCAAGCTCGGGCTCCTGACCTTCGAGATCTACAACGGCGACATCTCCTCGAGACCAAGCCTCGTCGGCTGCCTTATCCTCGGGCTCATCCACCAGTCCTCGGCGTCCTTCAACCACCACTTCGGGCTGGCGAAGTGTCTCCGCCTCGGTACGAGGAGCTACCGAGCGGGACGACTTCTTCGACGTAGCCCTCTTCCGCTTCACGCCTACGAACGAAGGAGAAATTTTAACATTGGAACAGGAAGAAAGTAATGCTTAACAACGCGTGCCGAGGACAAGAATTACCTTTGGAAGTCCCTTGATCGGGGGCTCCCTTGGAGATTTTTGGGGACTTGGAAGCCTTCAACCCTTTATACTCCCCGGCTACCGCAGCCAGATCATCGTCGGACTCAGTCTCTTCATCATTTTTCTTCTTCTCTTCCTTCTTCTTCTTATTCTTCTTGGTGTTAGCGGCACGATTTGGAAAACCTGACACCGAGGGAAGGGAAGTCAGAAAAATCCCAAAGCTAACCATTATTAAAACACTATCAAGACTCACCGTGCCTCTTGCACTGCCAACCAAATTCGGCAGCCATATTCATCCACGTCCTCTCGGGGCGCGTGCGAGCGTTAGTCATCGCCTTCACCCACTCAGTCAAGCCTGCCGGGGGCACGATATCAACCTTGTTGGCTGAAGAAATAGCAAAGGAAGGAAATCAGTTAACACTGGCAAACTACCGAGGAGTAAAATGATAAAAGCGATGTACTTACGTGTGTTGTTCCACCGTTCGGGGAAATCAGGCTCGGTGGATAAGACATGGGTCTCCAGCAAGATGTATCTGTCACACCAACCCCGATCCCCGTGGTCTTCACTTTTATGGAGAAGGGCAAACTTACCTCGGTTGTTCAGCGCCACAACCCCGGCTTTATGAAAATAGGGGTAGTAGAGCGAAATGAGATGTTGGAAGGTGAAGTCCACTTTAGCCTTTTTGCTTAACCAATCCATGCATTGGACCACCCTCCAAACGCCGGGGCCAAGTTGAGCCAGGCATAAGTTGTAGGCCCGGCAGAAGTCGTCGATCACCCTGTGCACTGGGAGAGAAAAGCCGAGGGTGAAGGGATAGGTGTAAGCGAAGGACATCCCCTCCATATCTCCGCCCTCGGTACCTCTACCCTCGGTTTCGCCGCCCTCGGCGTCAACATCCTCACCATCCCCTCCATCGTCGTCATCTCTAAGGAGGGCATCACTGAAACTGCGTAGCGCGGCGTCGTCCAGCACGGCGTCGTCATCACCTAAGGCGAGCTCCTCCTCCACCGCCAGCTGGCGCATTGCTCTCATTTTACGGTGCTTCACGCCCCCAACACCAGACGACACCTCACCTCCTTCAACCACAGCTGCAGCACTCACTGGCGCTGCGGCGGCGGCGTCGCCGCTATCCACGGCTGCGACTAAAGGTGGAATTCGCACCCTCTCTCCCGAATCACTGGAATCTTGCCTAGAGATTGTGGTAGACATGATAACAATATCGAAAAGGGAAACTTTTTATGAAATCAGAAAGATGAAAGAGTTTGAAAGAGTTCTCAGGCTTTTGACACTGTTGATCGCTAAAGGGAAATGGGAAAGAGTTTGATGGAACGCTCCTTTTATAGGTATGGAATACGGAGTGATGATGACGTCAGCGTCATCATTATAACGTTGGAGAAAACAAAATTTTCGGCGCGACGGTTCGGTCGACCAACGGATGAGCGCCACGTGTCATTGAGAAGAGACCTGATGAGACGCGAGCTGTTGACAAAATTTTGAAACGCTTGGATAGGGTTGAGCCACGTCGCTTTCCCGCTAAAACTTCATTCCACTCCTCGGTCTCCTCGGTAGGCAACCGAGGAGTGGGGGGACTATCTGTATTGGGTAAAAATCGACCCACGGCAATTTGCCCCGGTCACGCAAGTCTCAACGACCGAACATGTCGCGACTAAACAATCGCTGAGGCGGCTTAGCGAGTAGCCGAAGCCTTGGAACCGAAGATGCGTTACCGAAGGCGGGCCATGAGCTGAGCTTCGGTAGCCATTACCTCGGTCAAGCAACAGGGCCAAGTCACCGAGGTCGTAAACTCTTACCTCGGTGGATCCCCCTCAGTTCATCCGGCTTTGCAGCCCACTACTTCACCCCACTAACTCAGCCACTACACCTCAAGGTCGTGGGACAACATGGCGATAGGTAGTGGAGATCATGGGCAGAGGCTTACATCTATAAATATCAGTTCATTTCATGTAATAGGGATCCAGAAATTTATAGCAAAACTCTGCCCAAATTTGTACTGAACGTCCATATATTGAAACCAAGTTATTTTACGCACTTTTCGTCTATTTTGCGCATTATTTACCGCTTTGATACAAAGATTTGCTTATATTCGAATCCAAATTCGATTTGTGTACCTAAAAACGATTTAGGCCCATACAACTGTTACGCCATGGTCAATCATGTCAAACGTCTTGCTCATGCCTTCTGGCAACGGTACCTCTCTGTACACCTCATCAGAAATATTAAAAGAAATCACAGAAAACCAACAGTTGCTTCTTCGTGTCGAAGCGAGCCAATGAAACGCTCCATTCACAAATGCCAAACAGTCCATACCATCGGACGACAACAAGCTGTTGTGATCGCTATTGCTGCTACCATCAATTTGTCTCCATGAACCACTTTTTAGTGAAAGAAGAAATTGGTTGGGTACTTCCTCATATTTGACTACCTTCAAGACCTTATAGTCATCACTAGTTGGGTCATATCCCAATCCATAAAATGAATAGTACTCCATAGAAAAGTTCGTGTGATGTGGAAGTATTATTGATTCTCTTGTTGTCGGGTTCCATAGCAAAAATCTTGAATGTCTAGGTCTACACTGAATCCCAATTAAAAACAAGCCATCACAACAACAGTAGATCTTGCAAAACCCTCGCTCAAAGTTTGAAGGGCAATCGAGTTTCTGTACATCCTTGATGATTTGACTCGAAGATAAAGAAGAACAATAGAAGTAAAAAGCATCTTTTCCATAGCACATCTGTCTGATAAGCATTTTTTGGGAATTCTTTTGGTTCTTAGCATGATTGAGATGCTTTTTCTTAAAGTAAGGCTCAGAGATTATTGTCTTCCAAGATTTAGAAACACATTTAAATCGAAAAAGAGAATTAGCAGGCAGGCTGCTGAGGATGCTTATAATTATTTCCTCTTGGAAGTGAGTTCCCATTCGTAGATATGTGAAAACAAGAACAAAGAGTAGTTGTGCAGAATAAATTAGTCGTCTACCCTATCTATAAGTAAGGTACAAAACCAACTTAAACTAAGAAAAGGAATTTATTTAGACAATGAACAAAAGAAATAAATTAGCAAAACTATTTCCTAGACAATTTAGGATCTCCATCGTAGAATATTTATTTAAAGTATAAAACATAATCTGAAGTCCTAGAATTTAAATTTGATCCCTAATACACATAGTAAGAAGGAAAACTATTTCTGCTGTGTGACGTAGGTTTCTATTTCTGGAAACATTGGATGACTGGTACTCTGCCAAAGAACTTCTAATTATAGCGCATAGCTATAGGGTTATTACTGGAATAACATGTAATCTATATATCACTCACCCAACAGAGTTATGTGCACAATTTTGGTTTATCCCAAGCTTTAGTTATTTTGGAGAAATTACCTAAAATGCACTCTGAACTTGTCCGAAAAATTATTTTCTCCCTTAAACCTTACGGGCGACCTAGTTCCCCTTATGCTTGTCCGAAGTGAATTTTTCATCCCCTTCTTAGGCTCTAAATGCTGACTTGAAAAATAAATAGCCGCGTTTTCAGAAAAGTAAGATTACTTTTTTGCAAAAGAAAAAGAAAAATATATTTTATTTGCCTCCCCCACCCCCTTGCAACATATTGTAACAATCAAAATATAATTCCACAAACATATTGTAACAATCACAATATGTTTGTGGAATGATGAGACTCATGTGGTTTCACTGTTATAAGTATTATTTTTCCTCATTGGTTGGGTACTTGGGTATGTGGAAATTAAAAGTTAGATGGTATCAGTGGAGTTAATTCATGAGGCAATGACCCCAAAGCCATCTTGACCCTTGGTCAATGGGTTAAATGTTGACAAAGTTGGACCCAATAATTAAAACCATTTTTTGTTTGTGCCTATTTCCGGACACATGGACCAGAACTTGTAAAAGGATTAAATGCCTAGACTATGATTAGTTTATTACTCCCTCCGGTCCATTTTATTTGATCACTTTCCTTTTTTAAAAGTCAAACAATATAAACTTTGACCAATATTTTGAGATATATTTCTTTACCATGTTAATATAATAAGAATTGAAACTTATAGTACTTTAGTTTTTTAATATCTAAATTATAATTTTAAAATATTGACTAAATGTAGTTCATTCTAAATCCAAAAATTGATCAACTTGACTCTCGAAAAGTGAAACAGATCAAATAAAATGGACCGGAGGAAGTAGCTTTCTTTTATATAGGTTGCGAAAGGAAACTGAGAACTAAACTATGAAATGGGTTTATTGGAGATTTTTCCATAAGAGAATGATCTTAAATTTTTTAAGTTAAGGCAGTAATCCATCGTTCTAATACGTTTATGTAATATTGGACTTTGTTGTGTACTCTAGTGGATTAGTGCATAACAAGAAACTCCTCTATTCATGAATAAGGTAAAAACTAAAGTTTTTTGCCACTGGTTTCCAAGGATAAAACAAAGACTTGTCTAAAAAGGCTTTAGTTATTTTGGATTTGTGCTCTTTCTACAGACATTAGATAAATGTCAATACATGGTGATGTATTGGATGGAGGATTGAGTTCATTCTTGATATAGAAGGACAATGATACTGAAAACTTGATGAGAATTTCAGTGAACTTGACATTTTTTTTTTTCATCTAACAAGTGTGCTTGTACTGATTTGTAGCAAGTGCTAGTTACAAAGTTTTTTTTGGTAAAATTTACTTTTCACCAGTTGTCTGTTTGTGTACGTGTATAATTGGTGATGGCTCCTTAGTTCTTCCTATGTGCTACAGAAATGTCAAGTCGCATTTGAATTGTCTAGGTTTATATGGCATTATATTCATATTGGTATGTGTACTTATATGAAGTATAAGTCAATGCCCTCTATGTTATTATTTTTGTTAAAGATTTCTATATCGCTTATAGAATTTATGCTTATTTAGTCTTAAATATTAGTAGTAATTTAAGACAAATATTTTTTAAATAATTGATTATGTTAGATTTATGGAATATTAGAATTTGGATGATGATTGGGAACATAGTGAACTTTCGATTCCAAAGCTAATGTGAAATAAATTTTAATATAATCAAATTATTTTAAGGAATAGTATGTATATGAATTTTTAGGCTCTAAGAAAGCACAAAGTTATTTCTCTAAGTTTATACTAGTTTATATCAATATGTCAACTGCTACGAGAATATTGTCATGAGTTTAGAAAAATTGTTAACAGTGACAGCAAAATCCTGTATGTCCAAAACGAGCAAGAGGCTCTTGAGACTCTAGATATGTCTATGATGTCTCCTGAAAGTGGAATTCCATTCCATTATAGCTGGTATATTATGACATATGTGATCCAAATTATGAAATTATTCTAAGTCAGTTACTTATATTCCATATAAGCTATGGATAGATGAAAATCCAATTACTATTTACTATTGGGTTTGTGCTGCTTTGGTACATAAACTTTTTCCCTATATGGAAAACTAGTTCCAAGGGGAAGGACATGTCTTTGTATTATACTATTTCAATCCAAGGTTTATGTGTTCATATGTGAACAAGAGATTGGCACTGTAACGGAACATGAATCACATGATGTTATACATTTGTTAGCTAATATTTTTTCTAAGTGGGGCAAGATTGGTTAGGACTAATCTTAAGGTGAAACTGTGGACCAAAATTTCTTCCGCTATCGATAATCAAATGGATTTGAGTAATAGTCACTCTAGTGATAGTGGATCCGTTCCAATTAGCACTAAAATGACTAGAGAATCCATTTAATATCCTTGATCCCAGTGGGAGTAACTATCAATTGATAAATCAATTTTATCGATCTCAACCTCGACAAATGAATCGTCTATGTATTCCCTACCGTCGATTTGATATCGAAGGGAAAGCATATATAGTTACTCCACAAGATGAATAAGAGCTATGAGATATAAATGAGGCTCTTAACTACCCTACTAAGAATAAGTACCTAGAACAATAGAACATGAAATGGAGTATATGGAGTAGTGAAATCAAACCAAGAGTTGAAATTGGTTGGTCTACTTATGGGTCATAGAGCCATTTGGTACAAATGGGTTCTTAGAATACGCCTAAGACCTAATGTAGAAAAATTATGGGTGAATTGTTGAAATTCATTATCGTTCAAAGGGATTGTAATCTCTTTCAGAAAAATCTTATATTAAGAAATTTTTCTTGAACGATTTATTATGCAATAGTGCAAACCCGTTAATACTCCTATTTCTATAGCCTGAAGGGTTAAGTGGGAGGATGTGTCCTCGTGAACCCATAGGTGTATGATTTGGCTCATGATGCCTGATATCTATTATTCAGCTATGGGATATCAATCTGACTTGTAAACGGAATACTGCAAAGCAGTTAAAAGGATACAAAGGTATCTCAAACGCACAGTTGTTTATTCCTTATATTGTCAAGGAAATGATCGGCAATTAAAAGGCTATATTTATGATGATTGAGTAGGAAGTTTAGATGAGAGAATATATAAATATGAGTATGTCCTTCTTTTCTAAACAATAGCGACGTATATATTGTTTGTGTAGCAAGAAACAATCATCAGCCTTATTTATAAAGAAAACTGAATTTATAGCGTTTTCAACAACTGTGCAAGAAGCTATTTGGCTTAAATGTCTTTATGATAAATTTGGGTGTGTTGGATAGCGTGCTATTGAATTAGTGACAATCAAGTGTGATAGTCAAGTCTCAATGGTTTACACAATAAGGTCCCAAGTATTGTTAAAAGACAACATATTGATATAAAGTATAATTTCGTTAGAGACATAGTTGTACACATAGAAAAGTGAACATGAAATATATCTCTACGCATTATGTAATAGTAGATCTGATAAGGTAACTCATAAAATTTGGTGCTTATGAGTGATATGTGAAGGCCTTGAGTTTGCGTAGATGTTGATATATTTATATTTAAATTTTCCCAAACATGTTCATATAAAACTGCATTATTGAAGTTAATGTAGTCAAAGTCTAAATTGCTAGTTGTTAGTTCATATACATAGAATGGTTTTATGTTTAGTACATAAATTAGAAGTATGTCAGACAGACAAAATGGTTGGCCTATTCACACAAGCAGCCGCCTCTATTTTCTAGGTGACTAATAGGGATGAGACAATTATAAACTTATTGTTATCCGAGGTGATAATGATAGAGAGCTTGAAGTTGAAGTTTATAATAAGAATGTCGCATATTTTTTTTTATTAATCATATTTGATTAATGACTCTGTCTTAATGCGAGATTTGAGTTCTGAAGGATAAAATGTATGAGTAGATGTGTGAACTCAAAGTTAGATATATGTTGTCTGAACTATCATCTGTACAGTATTTTTATTTGTGAAAGACATACGCTCCACGGGAAAGGAATCAATATTGTGGTACGTGATTCATACCACGTATGCATAAAGTGACCTATGGGCGATACAAGTGTAATCTCTACTTGCTTATCGTGTGAAGCCCTGAAAAATTATAAGTAATTTTCTTTCTTTGTACCCTCATGACTTTGACCAGTTTCTCGAGATTCAATTTGGTGTTTGCTATCTTAGGATGTTGCCAAGAGATCATGGATGATTCGGTCTAGCGGGACATTTCTAGAAAAGCAAGTCAATATGAGATTAAGAGATTCTTGAGATTAGGAAAATCATTGAGTATTATCACATTAATTGTGTTCATTGGGCCCCTTTATGTTTGTCATTGAGACAAGAACATAATGATGAACTCAAATTATTACAAAGAGATTGTGAGAGATGTGAATGTGATAAATGATCTAGGGTATTGCATACTGCAATCTACCCGAAGGTTCCGTTAATCGAGATACTATATATTCCTAACAGATGTATAGCAACTGAGCTCTCGAAATATGCACTGGTCACACGGTCTAGTCGTTATGTATGGAAGTTACAGAATAGGAATGAGAGTTGACCCACCATGTGTGAGTGGGAGATGTTGGAAAATTAGATTCGGGCCACCCATGTGGATCAACCCGAACCCATGTCTAATAATAAATATATATAATGTGTTATATAGATTATTGGATTAATAAATAAAAAGAAAAGGAAAAGACACAACTGTTAGGATTATTACCTGAACAGTTGTATCCAATTGGGAATATAAAAGAGAGTTTCTGTTAGTCAGAAACTAACGTGACTACTCCCTTGAAAAGAAAACAACGCTTCCTCTTCTCTCCCTCCAACAAGAAATAAAAACTCTCTTCTTCATGTGTGAAGAACAACTTCAATGGAAGATCCCGAGAAGAACGAAAGGGATAATCTTCTATGAATTGGAACAACTCTGTAACTAAGGTACGACTTAGACTGTGAACTAATCTTTACAATTCGTATTTTTTTATAAGTGACTGTATTGTAGACTAGTGAAACAAATACGGTAGACCATGGGGCGAATTGTATGTTTTTGGATTGTGTGTAATCTTCCTAAAAGCTTGTCGTCTTTGAGCATTGCCGGTATCAAAATAAGTTGTTTACCCCGTTCTCGATGTTGTTCGGAATGTATAACAACCTTTGAGGTGAAGTAGCATGGTTGTTAATGTTGCCAAAGTTGTGTAATGAGAGGTTTTCTTCTACGCTTTTTAGCTTTCCAGTGAAGAGGTTTCTGATTTATCCTCCTTCCAAGTCTTTTACAACATAAAAAGTACTGCTTTTATGAAATATAAACTGTTTGATTTTGCTATGCATTAACAAGATAATTGAGCATATGGTTTGCTGGTCAAGTTTCTCCAGGCTTATGTATAATGCTTGTTTAAAGTTCATTCTTAATTATGGGGCTCAGATATCGTGCTCATACATGAACATATCAAATTTAGCAGATACCCCAAATATCAATCAGTGAATTTTAACATGTTACCTGTTATTGCTTATAAAGATTTACACGCGATTACCTTACCGTGTGGATGAGTCCCCATTAAGGGTGACTAACGGCCCGGTCCGGTTCTGGACCGGTACCGGATTCCGGTTCCGGTCCGGAACCGGGCCAAAAAATTTTGAAAACTGGGCATTAACGGGCCTACCAGTCCGGTCCTATTCGGTTAAAAAAATTAGTGCTGGATCGGGGCTGGTTCCGGCGACCGTTAAGCCGGTCGGTCTCGGTCCGGTCCGGCCGGTTTAATGGTTATTTTTAATTTTTTTTAGTTTCTTTTTAAGGCAAATAAAGTTGTTGAAAAACTTAACAATTTATGTAAATACCATTTGTAATAATTAGGTAAATTATATATTTTAATGAAACAAAATAATTATGTAAATTATATTTTTAAATTTATAAAGTAAATAAATAAACACTAAACAAACGTTAATTGGAAAAGAAATACATACAATTTATTGAAAATTCGGGAAGTACATAATTGAAATGACATAGAAAATTTCTTAACCATTTCTTCAATTATTACGCAGATATATGCCCTCCACACGACGACTCCATTCGTAATTATGTTGTCTTTCTAAGTGTTGTATAAGTTGATGGGTTCCACCCATTAAGCTCCACTCTCTTGCACAAATTCTACATTTAGCTTTGTGATCTTCTCTATTATACTCCATAAATTTCCAAATTTCAGAGCGACATCTTCGTTCAGGACGTTGTGGAGCAGCAGAAACATCGGGATTAGCGGGAGCTTGATTTCCAGCCATTATAATTTATAATTGTTTGGACTTTGGAAGAAATTTAGAAAATAGCCTTTGAGAGTAATTTGAGAGATAAATTGATAGAAAATGCAAAATTGTGTGATATAATGATGAAATAATAGGGTATATATAGATAAAAATAGGTTGGAGGTATGGGGGCGTTTAGGGGGGGTGATAGTCAAATATAGTCGTTTTTGGCCATTGGCCAACGGCTATATTTGAAAGAGAGCCGTTGGCCCAAACTGCCGGTAGTTTGGGCCAAATATATTTTTTTTTGTTTTTTTTTTTTGTTTTTCCTTTGTGTTTTATTTAAAGTGGTAGATAATTTGAAAAATATTACAACAAAATATTATTAAGTTTTTACTTGTACATATGTTTGGAATGTTTAGTTTATTTCAATGTTTAAAGTTTAAACTTAGAATTAAAAAACTTGTAGTATTTTTTACACTTTGAACTTTGAAGTAATGAAATTTTTGAAGTGATGATTCAAAGTTCAAACTTTTGAATTAATTTGTTAAGTTCAAAATTCAAACTTTGAATTAATTTTAGAAAAATCAAATTTGAACTAATTTACAAACTAGTAATTAATTGTAGTATTTTTGCGCAAACTATAAATTAAAAATAAAAAGTATGAAGAAAATAGTTGTGATTGAATTCCAAGACTTGGAGCAATTTTATTGAATTGTTTAAGACATAAGTAGTGCAAACAAAAGCTAAACTTCAAACTTGTAAATTCAAAATTCTTACTTAGAAAATTACATTCTTTTAAACATATTAGCTAGTTTCTTGAGGATAGTTGTAGGCTTTTCTTTAGGAACTGGCCGTTGTTGTTCTTGTTCATTATCTCCTTCCGGTTCTTCATCTTCTTCTTCTTCTTCATTGCTGGTTTGACTCCCTTCACTTGTTCCGCCACTCAAAATTTGATCGAGATATGCTTTGCCTTTTTCCTTAGTATGTTCTGGTAGACCAAAGTTTCTTCGCTCTGCTCTGATCCAATCCCTGAATAAAACTTTTGTCCCCATTGCCTCCTCCTTCAACGAATATCTGTGATCTCCAATTTGAAATCTTCCTTGGTTAAAAGCGCTTTCCGATGCAACTGATGAAGCTTGAATTGTTAATATATCCCGAGCCATTTTTGAAAGAATTGAAAATTGCGATTCTTGATTCTTCCAATAATCCAATAAATTCTTAGTTCCAAAGTTGTTATTTGGATATTGAATTAAATACACTTGGAATTCGCTGTATTTCTCCCCGTACTCGTCCTGTTCTGAAAGCAACTTTTCGTCAAGTCCCCCCAAAAGTGCTCATCCCCGCATGCGAAGAACTTTGCCCGGTGGATTGTATTGGTTCCGTTGGTGTAGCAGTGTCTGCCCAAGCTCTATACTTTGCAAAAATAGCCACGGTATCTGCATAAATTTTAGCAATAGCCTCGTCTACACTTGGATACCAATTAGTAGCAATTTTAATAGGAGTAATTTCTAAATTTGCATATATTTCTCTAACAAGTCATTCAGTTAACTTAATTTTAAAAGCAGGATGCAACACAGAAGCAATGTAAAAAAGAGGAGGAATTGGAAAAAAATATTTTCTAAATTTTTCAATTATTCTCTCTACAGCCGGTTTGTAAACTTCATATTGCTTATATAATTTCAATAATTCCGATATTCCAGCTATATAATATAACATGGTAGGAGTAGTTGGATAATATTGACCGAAAAATTCTAAAGTAGCTTGATAAATTTTTTGTAAAAACTGAAGAAGATGTTGAACAAGTTGTCAATCCTTATCTTTAAGGTGATAGATTTGCATAAATTGTTTATTATACATTTGAGAAATAGGCACTCTATAGTCATAAGCGACAGTCAATGCATCATATAAAGTGTTCCACCTAGTACAAACTTCCTTTGGGACTCTCCTAATTGGCATTCCTAATTCTGTACATTTTCTTTCCCATTCTCTTCTTCTTTCTTGGTTTTTATTTCTAAAAATATAAGTAATAGATATCTGCACCTTTGAGATAATTTCGTTAAACAAGTCAAGACCATCTTTTACTACTAAGTGCTAATATGACATGCACACCTAACATGAAAAAATTCAGCAAAAGGGGAGTTCAAAATAGGTATCAAGTTCCTAAGTGCATCTGTGTTGTTTGTAGCATTATCTACCGTAATACTAAAAACTTTGTTAGATAAAAAGTACGTACGACAAATTGATGAAACTTTATTACAAATATAATTTCCCGTGTGTGGTTCATCAACAACTTTATAAGCAATAATACGTTTTTGAAATACTCAATCAGGATCTATCCAATGAACAGTAACAGTAATATAATCACATCCATTAGTAGAACGACCCATATCCGTAGTAAGACATACTCTAGTGTCAAAGTTATCAAACATACATCGCAAATAATCCTGATATTCGTTTTGTTTATCATAAGTAAGAAGCCCTCCTATTGTTTGGTTAATTCTTGTTTGGGTACTCGAAGATTCATCATGCGCTACTCCCCCATGTTCGGTCCCTAAATATATACCACCTGCCCGCGTTGACCATTCTTTAGGATGTTTCTTTTGTAAGTGGGCCCTAAGTTTACCCGTCCCACCCTCATTACCACCAATTTTAAAAATCCACATCTTATCACAAATCCCACATGTGGCCGTCTGCGCAGCAACATTCTTTGTTGTAAATTCCCACACATCAGATCTTTCCTTACGTTTAGCCGTTATTCTAGTATGAGGTTCAGGAGGCAAGTCAGACTGAACTTCGGGTGGACTAGCTTGAAATTCAGGTGTTTCTTCTAAATTAACCCCGCTTTGATTCCCATATCGTGTTTCTAACATTTCGTGATCAAGTATATTATCAGCGCTAACATTATGATAATATTGAGAATTATCTATGTGGGTGAACTGACTAGAACTACCAGCAATTTCTTTACCCCTATTTCCCCTACGACCACGTGCCCGCCCCCCCACTACTAGTTCCAATTGAACCTCTTTGAGACATAATAATACCAAATAAAATAAATATATATGACAAAAAATATTATAAAAGAGTAGAAGTAGGAACGACCAACCAAATATAACCGTATAATTGAGGTGAAGTTGAAACTTGAGACTCCACTTCAATTAATTAGTTGAATACTTGATAATCGAAAAATTGCAAAAATAGCCAAATTGATATTTCAACCAAGTAGCGCCTCCAATTGACCCAATACTTGATATTTGTAAACTTCACCAAATAGCCAAATATAACTTTGATAGAAACTCCAAATAGAACTTGATAAGGTAGCCAAATTATAAATTTTTAACAAATAGCCAAAGTAGAATAATAGCAATATTGTAGAAAATTTGAGAGAATTGGAAGATTTGTGTGAAAAATATGATGAAATAATGGGGTATTTATAGAAAAAAAATAGTTAGAGATGGTTATGGGGTGGTAGAGGGGTCAAAATGTCCGTTTTTAGCCGTTGGACAACGGCTAGGGGCTCAAAAGAGCCGTTGCCAACGGCTAGAAAAAATCAGAATTTTCCTTCTTTTTTTTTAATTTTTGGACCGGTCCGGTACCCGTTCCGGTCCAATTTTATACCGGTTCATCCGGTTTTTTTGAGCGAAGCCGTTTCAGAACCGGCGATCGGAGCCCGTTAGGGACCAACAATCTGGTCTCAACCGGTCCGAGCCGATTTCCGGCCCGAATCCAGCCATATCCGGTCAAAACCGGACCGTTAGTCACCCTTAGTCCCCATTAGGACCCAGAAAAAAGTGAACCAAAAAAACAAAGCAATAAGACAGGGAAACTGTGAATGGGTACACATCACCATTATATATTTATCACTTTACTAAGAAGCAACATATGGCAGGCTCCTTCACATTCAATTTTCTTGTGATTGATTCTACTTTACTGAACCCTATTTTCCAAAGATATGAAACTTAACAACAAACAAGAGCAAGTAAAAAAGGAATTACGAAATAATTTTTCCTAATAAATTGAACGTTCTTCCCTAAAAGAACTATATTGTGTATATGGGTCAAATATTACTTTCTATATATATGGATTAAATTTTGAATATTTTTAGTAAAATTTGTGAGTTCATCGCTGCTCAACACTCGCGAGTCACAAAAAAAATGAAATAAATAAATTAATATGGTTACTTATTCTTTGGGAAGCACAAATTTACAAAGTGAAGCAACCTTTGTGCACTCTTCGAAACATGCATGTGGACATTTTCTTTGCTCTATCAATAGATCCAAAACAAAAACTATCAAGTAAATAACTATAAACTTATTAAAAAAGGTAATGGCCAAGGCAAATGCAATGTACATACAACTATGCATTAAGAACTGTCCCAAAAACACTAGACAACTATTGTTGATAGGCTAACTGGCTTATCCTTTTTCCTTAATAGAAAATTGATTTTTTAATTCCGTTATTCTTAGCAGTTCAATGGAATCAGAACAGTTGTAACATAATGATCTGACATTAAAAATAAGTCTTCTACGTGGCGAATAATGAGCAGTTAACACCTTTTTGCCTAATTTATCTAAACCACAACCATTTTGCCCAGATTAATTAGGCAAAAAAGGACATAAAAACATGTTTTGATGTTAAGGGCCCAACCGGGTTCGAACCGGTGACCTCTTGATCTGCAGTCAAATGCTCTACCACTGAGCTATGGACCCATCTGGTTGAACAAGTTAAATAAAAGATTCAAATAAAGTATACTTCTGGGATATTCAAGCCTAAGTTCGAATTCACAAGATGTTGGGTTCCAGGAATGGAAAAATTTAAATGCACTTGATTCATCAAATACATAATATGTCTCTTGTACACACACTTATCATGTAATTATGGTAAGTGATATGTACTCATATTTTTAATATTAATTGCTAAAGTTAAATGGTTTGATATTAAGTATTTTTTTTAAAAAATTTTATTTTCTGCTTTATTTCAATATTCCGTTAGTTTCAAAGGTAAAAGTGCGAGAAATTGAAGAGGAAACTTTATTAGCTATTGTAGTTATCCAATCTTTTCATACTCGTAAGAGAGTTGTTAACGTTGAATGAATGAATTTTAGACACTAATTTATCACGTTCTTTAGAATTTTGAAACCATCCAAGAAGATCATTTTCTTAATAAAGATTTATCTAATCTTCGTTTCCGTAAGTTACAAACGCTATAAGAATTTTTCACTTTTTTCTACTCTTTCTTTCTTTTTTAACGAAAGCAGAAGTTGACATGTAAATTATGCAAGTCACAAGGTCTTGTTTTTGTTTTCCTTTCGCTGTAGTAAGATTTGTTCATTAGCATGTAGTACTACATTATGCAAATTCACTGTTGTTATGTCTATAATTGGCCAGCTGCCATGGCCACTTCTATTTACACCAAAGTGAGCCTATCCATTTGTTGTCTCTATCAAACACTCTTGTCAAACACTTTATAATACTGACTCTTTTTATACTTATAATTAACCTTTTACCCTCCCTTAAACTTTTGATCTACTTTAACTATGTCGTTAGGAAAAATGTCATTGTTTTTTTTTTTTTTGGATCCCCTAACAGAGCTCCAGTCTGATGATTATTCTAAAGCATTTCTAAGGTTGCGTGGTAATTGGACTTTTTTCTCGAATAATGGACGAGTACGTGGAGTGTATGTTTTACGTATGATTTACTAATGATAAGAGTATCAATGGGAAAAAAAAATGTAACTAAGTGTAAATTGAGCAAATTTGAATCTCATTACTTATCATAAAGAAGAAGGCAAAGAAGAGGAGGCACACAATTGTATAAAGTAAACTTAGCAGATTCAAATTAAGCATTTCCGAGGAAGGAATTATGTAACTACTAGTAAATCTCATAAGCCAAACCACTAAATCGTGAGTACATTATTCCTCAAGTGATGGATCAAATAATTTTACTGAACCGGAAGATATACTTTCGCAGTTTAAAGTACTAGTACGAAAGATACCTAAATTGAGCCTGAATTAGAAGATGAATTTTCAAACTTAAAATTTTACAAAATACCTTAAAGTCTTACAAACATTGTACTTGTTCCGAAAAACCTCTCAAATTTCACTACTATAACGTTTGAAAGGTTTGATGATAGATTTAGTATATCGAATTCAAAATGTCTTGACATAATATGTAATGGTTAAAAAATCAAGATGTAAATCGTAATGTCATCAATTAAAATGATATCATGACTGCAGTTGAGTCTTTCTTTTCCTTCATAAACTTTGTGAGGGGAAAAAAAAAGGACCTCAAATTGCTCTTTGGGTTCTTTCCAACTCTTAGAAAAAACATCTCCCTTGATGCAAGGATGTTGCAAACCTAAGTCAATTTTCTTAATTACTTTCCTAATTCACACTCAATCACTAGCCATAAATGCTCTTTTCTCTTTCTCTTACTCTCCATTTATGCAAACTGTGAAAGAATAGAAGAATGAAAGGCTATTCAGTTAATCAATTAAGGTTCCTATTAGTTTGGTCAAATGTAACTATCACAAGGAACAAATATCCAAAGAACTTAAAAGGATAAGACACCCAAAAGTAATTGCTAACTCGTAAATTCAACAAAACAGGAAAACAACAAAGTATCACATCCCTTTTCCCATCCCCACAACCTTTACTTCACTTCATAATTGTATTCCCACTTGAATGAAAAGGCCATCACCTAAGGGTTCCCTAAAACAATTCCCACTCAAAATACACATACGACGTTATTTCTTAGAGTTGCTCACTATTTCAAAACATTTTTTAGGTCATTAGTCAACAGCTCCCTGGACAGCGAAATAGGGGTGACTTCACATTCTTTCCTGACACGCCTAAACAATACTAGCATATAATGTCCTATCCCCAGCCTTTGTCATCAATATACCCATCCATCAAATGCTTTCTTCTAAGCCAATATGATGTTTGCATTAAATCAAGTAATATAATACTAATAAAATATTACAAAATAAAGTGAAAATAAGCATCAGTTAACCAAGATAAATTGAAAAAGTATAACACAAAACACATGTTTTACATTTTGTTTACCGGAAAAGGTTCTGATTTGCCCCTCTACTATGAGAAATAGTTTGAAAATACCCTCCGTCCAAAGTTTGGTTCACTCAAGCCCTCGCTGTTATACTATTGTGCACAAATACCCTTGCATCTAACGGAAGGATACGTGGCTGCGTAATAAAACAGCAGCCCATGTGCCACTAAAATACCCAGACCCGTCCCCAATTCTAACCTGCAACCTGAACCATACCCAATACTAAATGACTACACTTAAACTTACAAATTAAAATCCTTATATGTACAGACTCATCTTCCTCATTTCATCTCCGCCACTGCAAAACCACCAAAAATTCAACATCCCATCTTAGGCAACAAGAATACCTACAGTTTAAAAAAAAATAAAATTCTACGGAAAAGGACTTGTTATCTTGAAATTATTAATTTCCACCTTTACACCACAATAGAACCACCAGCGAATTAGAGTTGCAATCTCGAATAACACTTCGACTACTAATTTTCCTTCAATTCACCATTCACAAACACAATGGACCATACTCGTGAATCACCCACTAATCAATGAGCACTTCTTGATGAATATTAAACCCTTAACTTTAATGTCTACTATTATCTACAATTAAATAAACCAAATTAACTCTTCTGCTTACTCGATTGCACTCAACCTTACAGCGGACCTCCCTTCCTCCCACTGCTAACCATACTCCTCCCTTATTTCAATTCCACAACTCCAATAGATACATTACTAGTTACCCCTTTTTTATTTTCATTTTCACCACCTTTTTAATTAAATAATCCAATATACCTCCACCCATATTTTTTACCTCCACCATTATTATTCAACGCAGAATTAGCTTTAACAGCGACAGGCATAGCCTCAGCTTGAAATTGTTGGATATTTCATCAGACATGCACAGTGTTCTTTATGTTTCAGCTTATTCAATGGAAAAAACAAAATAAAGTTGACCCATTTGAAGTCCTTCATCAGCGTTGATAGCAAAAATCACGTCACCAAAATTCATTTCAACTGAATCACTTATGAATATGAAAGATGTTTTTGTAACAAGTATGAAACTTCTGTAACCATATGTCTTTTAGTTTTAATTTTAGAGATGGTGGTGTTTTAATTTGGGATGGGTATTTTAAGTTGATGGGAACGGGTCTGTTCGTGGGTTAAATTTTGGGAATGGATTATAAAATTGATCCTTGTTTTAAAATTGGGTAGGGGTATGAAATCTCAGGTTACCACGTATCCCTCCATTAATTAGAAGGGCATATTTGACTCATAGTATGACGGTGAGGGCTTGAGTGAACCAAACTTTGGACGGAAGGTATTTTCAAACTATTTCTCATAGTAGAAGGGCAAATCAGACCCTTTTCCGTTTTGTTTACTTCGCTCAACCGAGTTTTTTCTTCATCCCAACATTGTGGTGTTATTCCTTTTTCTATGTCAAGAAAAATAGTGGAACTGATAATAATGGATTAAGTTGTCTTTTTCCACTCATACCCCACTCCAAGACACACCTATGTTAAAAGCTCTAGGACTCTACGCACTCCGCAAACATGAAATCCCAAATCACTCTCGACATAAATCATAAAAACAAGGAGTAATTAACTCTAACAAAAAACACCACCAAGGGTTACGACGATATGGATACAGGAGCCCCATAAACATACTAAATGGTCTCGGGTTTGAGTTTCGAAAATAAGAAAGATTTTAACAGGGAGTATTTTTCTCTAAAATAAATATTGCACGGCATGAATCCAGATTGGTCGAGACTTTAATGGGATACTGACTAACAAGTAGAAAACCAAAAGAAATTCTAGGAAAAACATTAATTGCAATATCGCCGCTCTCACACCTCTGTCGCCACAAATTGTAAACATGTTCGCTCTGGAACAGGAACTCTTTGTATTGAGTTCCAAACTCGGACCTGACGATTCGCCAAGAGTGTCTGCAACTGCTGCCTATGAAGGCTAAAAGTTGAAACATTTTTTTAGCGTGAGCCAAAAGTGTAAGAATAACATGTCAGAAGACTACCGGGGTTAATTCTTGTAATACAAAATAAGGTATACTAGGTACTTAAGCACACTTAGCATTTACACTACAATTATAATCATTTATTCACATTTCGCGTTTACACTGTAATTAATAGTTGACAATAACGCTAATTTCAATTTTATTAAAAATAAACAATAACTTGATGACATTTAAAATAAATGATACTACTACACAGAAAATGATAGTGACACTAAACTACAATTCAATAAACATAAAACGTGATTGTATATAGCCTCTATCCCAAACAGACTCATAGAAATGTTAATTGGGTTTGGCTTTTACCAAAAGGCAAAGAGCCGACACTTTTCATCTCCCAATACGTCAAACACCGTCCATATAATTAAAATAATACTACCATACTTTCTCTATTAGTATTAAAAATTCTAGTAGAGTAGTTCTATTTCTATAACTCCCTCTACAGTCTAAAGGGTCAATTATTCTCAAATAAGAGAAACAGTTGAATTAACTTCATTTTGAGGTATTCTTTTTTCTCTTTATTATGCTCTGTTTGACTTTACTTTTATTCGTATATTTCATCTATTATGATTTGAGCTTTTGTTTCAACATTGGATTTTTTCATTCTGAATTTGTTAAATAGTAGTATATAGTTTCGTTTTTCTTTTTGAATCAACTGATAAATCTAATATATATGTGATGAAAATGGATTTTTATGCTGCCTGAACAGTGACTAGACCGCTTAACATATAATATATGTATAATATATGTATCTCGACTAGGCCGGATATTTCTGTGAAGGTCTCATATGAAAATTAGTCATATGGTCTCTTCAGGCTTCTATCAATACATAGTTATGTAAGTTGCAGCATTTTTTTTTTTTTAATTTGTGCCAACACCCTCTTTCTTTTTTCTTGTTTTGTTTTGTTTATTTTACAGGTTTTTGTGTTAGGGGGTTACATGAGTATCTGATATCGTAGATCTGGAAAATATGTTTTCTATATAGTTTCCAAGAAAATGGGATGCTCCTATATTCTGGAGATTTTCATGGATTTATCTCTCATGTGATCAAATCTATGCTGCTTTTTGTGTTCTATAAAGAAAAAGGCCACCATGTTCTTCTCTTGTTTTTTATTTATCTCCATCTGTTTGTTGTGATATTCACTTGTTTATTGTTTCTGTGTGATTTCATTTGTAGAAATGTTTAATGAGTTTCTTATTTTCGTATTTGCAGGACGGAAGATCATGTGATTTGATTGATTTCATAGATTTGACGCTGCATATTGGATAATCTGTAGATTTTTGCTATAGCTGCTTTATCCTGTTTGAATTGTTAGTGTCTTAGGGAGTGCTCTTCCTGTCAAGATGATGATGTTTGATGAAATGGGGTTTTGTGGTGGCGATCTTGATTTTTTTCCTGCTCCGCTGAAGGAAGTGGAAACGACTGCTCCTTTGACTGAGCCAGAGCCAGAGCCGGTGGTGGATGATGATTATAGTGATGATGAGATTGATGTGGATGAGCTGGAGAGGAGAATGTGGAGGGACAAGATGAAGCTGAAGAGGCTGAAAGAGACCACTAAAAGTAAGGAAGGTGTTGATCCTGCAAAACACCGTCAGTCTCAGGAGCAGGCGAGGAGGAAGAAGATGTCAAGGGCACAGGATGGGATCTTGAAGTACATGTTGAAAATGATGGAAGTATGTAAAGCTCAGGGTTTTGTTTATGGTATCATTCCGGAAAAAGGCAAGCCAGTTGGTGGGGCATCTGATAATCTAAGGGAGTGGTGGAAGGATAAAGTGAGGTTTGATCGCAATGGCCCTGCAGCCATAGCCAAGTACCAAGCTGATCATGCTATCCCAGGCATGAATGAGGGATCTAATCCAGTTGGTCCTACACCTCACACCTTGCAGGAGCTACAGGATACCACCCTTGGTTCATTATTATCGGCATTGATGCAGCACTGTGATCCTCCTCAGAGAAGATTTCCATTGGAGAAAGGTGTTCCCCCGCCATGGTGGCCTACTGGACAGGAGGATTGGTGGCCTCAATTGGGTTTGCAGAAGGACCAAGGTCCTCCTCCTTATAAGAAGCCTCATGATCTGAAGAAGGCGTGGAAGGTTGGCGTCCTCACAGCAGTGATCAAGCACATGTTCCCCGATATTGCTAAAATCCGCAAGCTGGTAAGGCAGTCAAAGTGCTTGCAGGATAAGATGACAGCCAAGGAAAGTGCAACTTGGCTTGCCATCATCAGTCAGGAGGAAGCTTTGGCTCGAGAACTCTATCCTGATCGCTGCCCACCTTTGTCCTCAGCTGGTGGCAGTGGAACTTTCACTTTGAATGACAGCAGTGAGTATGATGTTGAAGGTGCTCAAGATCCTAACTTTGACATTCAAGAGCAAAAACCGGACCATCTCACTTTGTTGAATATAAGTGCGGAGAGATTCATGGAAAGGCTGCCACTGCAGCAACAATCTCATCCAAACAATGATGAAATAATCACCAACTTAGATTTTACTCGGAAGAGGAAGCAAGCAAATGAACCGACTGTTGTGATGGATCAAAAGATCTATACATGTGAGTTTCTTCAATGTCCTCACAACGAACTTCGACATGGTTTTCAGGACAGATCTGCCAGAGACAATCATCAATTTGCTTGCCCTTTTAGTAATTCTTCCCGATTTGGAGTTCCAAACTTTCACATCAATGATGTCAAACCAGCTGTCTTTCCTCACCATTATGGCCAGCCAAAATCAGCTGCTCAGCCTGTTAATCAAGGTCCACCTTCCTTTGATCTATCTGGTGCAGGAGTTCCTGAAGAGGGACAAAAGATGATTAATGAGCTTATGTCATTCTATGATTGTAATATACAAGGAAATAAAAACCAAATTGCAGGGAATATTACACTGACCAAAGAGCAGCCTCATCAACAACCTCGTGTACACCAGGACAATTACCTACACCAAGGGATAGTGGATGGAAATATCTTCAAAGATGCTAATGTATCTGCAAGTCACTCTATACTCCCACAAGGCGATCTGTTTGATCAGTGCAAGGCTCTAAATTCACCATTCAATGGAGGCTCTAATGAAAATTTCCATTTTACGTTTGGGTCTCCGTTCAATTTACAGACTACCAATTACACTGGAAATCTACCTGGCATTGGATATGATACCACACCGAAGCAAAATGCTCCAATTTGGTTCTAAGCAGTAGATTATTGACATGTATATCAAGTAGTCAAGTGGGGAAGACCCCCATATATTTGGTCTGCTATGTCAGGTGGATTTTATATCACTTATAGTTCTCTTAGTTATGGTGTTTCTAGTTACCTCTGTGTAGAGGTTGAAGAACTAGGCATGGTGTAACAAACGAGGGTGAAGCTAACCCTCAAATATTTGCCATGTTTCTTATAGAACATGTAGATATCTTATAAATAAGTTAGACTGTTTGTGTTATCTGTATACAATTTTGTTCAAATGCAAGCTTCAGTTATTGTGATGTCTGTCAGTTTAAGTCTCTTTGTTGGCTATGTTGATCAAAGGCTTGTCCCTTCTTTCGTCATGGTTTGTTTTATTAGTATAAACTGTTGAATTTATAGGCAGTTTAATGTCTTGTTTAGTACTCATCTCAAGGTTGTTTGAGAGGTCTACCCTTTGAAAAGTCTTAGTTGTTGCCAAAGTTATGTAAAGAGGTGTTTTCCTCATGAAGATGTACCCATGTTTTTCTGCATTATCCTCTGCCTCAAGGCCATTTCAAGGAGAAGTACTGATTCTTCAATGAACTGTTTGATTTGCAATGCAATGTTAACATGATTGGTTTAATGTACCAATGGTCTGCTTTTGTCAAGTTTCTCATGAGTTTGTTGCCCTGAGGGCTTTGGTGGTTAGAGCGTAGTGCATGATGTGTGGACTAGTTGCACGTCAGGAGAAATATTGTCGTAGACACCTAGTATATAGTAATTGAAAAGGTAGAGTGCAAACCCATTATCTACCGAGTTTTGAAGCGCCCCATTGAGCATTTTCTTAGTTATAAAGAAATTCTCGTATTTTGTGGATATACTTGTTTTTAAGTTTTTGTATGACTCATTCTATGATTACAGAAGGTAAAGGACCTCTGGTGAATTAGTCGACTTTTGGCAAATTGGTTGAGGTACACCAATTTGCTCTTGCTCGGAAAGGCAGACACTAGCCTTTTTTATTTCTTCTAAAACCATATAAACTAAAAAAACCAAAAGGGAGGAACACTAATAAGACAGATCATGTGAAGGAGTAGACACTGCAATAAATATTGTTTTGATTACTTTTAAAATTAAGAGAAAAAACGTCGTTGGCTAGCTGTCTCCATCATATTCAATTTTCTTGTGATTGACTCTATGATTTCTTTTGTCCTTTGAAGTTATTAAAGGATTTGAAACTTAAACAACAAAAGTAGCATGTAGATAAGATAATCAAGATGTATTAGTACATTTGACATTTATGAGTAATTCCTAATTTTATCTCTCTTTAAGTCACTAGGATTCCTTAATATTTCCTTCAACCATAATTGTAGTTGACAATATTTCTTTAAGTATTCTTCCCACGCAATCAAGGAGATACTGAAAATGAAAGCTGAAATGGAAAATCATTTGACTTGGAAACCTAAAAATTGTCACACTTATTATTACTCATTATCCTAGATCTGATTTCTCAAAAGTCAAAGATTTATCAATAAATTTTGTAATAAGCTGGTTGTAACAGGTGATAACGGGTAAAATTTGGGAAAGAAAATGACTCCCGAATTCAATTTTCACTGTCCATTTTCGTAAATTTAGCTATACCGAATATTGCCTAATCATACAAACTCGACATAGTTAAATAATTTAATAAGGTCTCAATATATATTAGTCAAGCATGACAAGGAAGTGGGAAAAGTGGTAAAACTAATGCATTCAATATTTACACCAAATCATCCAATCTAACTGTAACAGTTAAAAAAGTATTACCGTAATATATATCACTTAACCATGATTCTGTTCAAAGTGTGTGTTATATAAGATATATATATATTGTATTCATTGATTTGGCATAAATATCAAGTGCGAATAAATTTTTACTATAGTGTAAGTAATAGTATACGCAAGGACATACCATACACATATTCATTTGGTGTAATATTCTACCATCCATATTTTCGTCCCCTGCCCCCTAGTAAGTAAAACAACAAAAGAAAAGAGATGGTCACAAGATTTTGGGAGGCACAAAATCTACAACGTGAAGCAACACTTTGTGGAATTGAACATGTAGGGTTATCAGTAAAGTTGTCTTTGTGCACTTACATATACATGCATCTGGACATTCTTTTCATTTATCAACAGATCCAACACAAAGAACTACAAGATCCACTTCCATTTATATAGGTCAAAGAAAGAAGATAAGTAAATTAATAAATAAAAACTTAAAATGTACAATAGCCCGGGCAAATGCAATGTATATAAAGGACGGTCTCAAAGACACTAGACAGTTTTTGTTGATAGGCTAAATGGCTAATAAGTAATTTTATTAAAAATATAGTAATTATCGGTTAAATTGTCCCCCGAGTATCTTGATTAGATACAGAATAATTGCAATATATATATTAATCTGAAAAGAAAGTTTTATTTAATCTTCTATATATATGGTGAATCGTGATTAGTTAACGCCTTATGCTAAGTGCTAAGATTATAGAAATATTAACAATTACTTTGTTTTGCTGAATCGAGATTGAGTTCCAGTTACAGTTATTTAGTTCATCGATTACAGGCGAGAAAATTACATTCTTTTATTGGACAGAATCCTATAAGGAAACAAAAATTTTAAAAATAATAATAAGAAAAGGCAAAGTGAGCAAAAGGTAAAATATACACGCCCGAGTTATTTTACTGTATAGCTCTGTTTTAAAATGCAGTTTTGGAACTTGTCCGTAACTCGCTCCGGAGGGGGCACTTGCAAAACTCCCTGAGACTTTCGGGTGGAGCTTAGATTCACGAGGCTTGCGCCTTAGTTCTTATACTACTTCAAACACTGCAACTCACCACACCACACACACAGAAGACACAAGGATTTTACGTGGAAAACTCCTTGCTTAAGGGAGAAAAACCACGACCCACACTCTGGGATTTTAGAACTGAATCCACTAACACAAGAGCAAAGTTTCTGATTACAAACTCTGTAACCAAGGGGCTACACTCTAGACCCTACTCACTACTCAAAGCTAAACTCTAGCTTTTCAGTGATTACACAAGAGTTCACCTAGTACATATGCTTCTGTAATAAGCCAATAGGTAAAAACTATGAATGCTCAAACTAAGACAACTTACAACTCGATAAACCTAGACAGAATATCTAGGCTCAATACACTGCACGCACTTCAGTTGTCTTCTCCAGTTTACACACGTAGAAAGATGCTAGATTGCCTTTGTATGCTCTCAACTCTCCGTTTGTGAATAACTGATTTTACGGCTGTCTCTACTACTTGTATTTATATGGGTCTTGAAACCCTAGTTGAGTCCCACAGGGAATTCTTTTAATTATGGCAAGTCAGGATTCCAAGTAACTCTTTTCGTTGTTGAAGTCCAACTCCTTTTCACACTTCGAAGGCACAGCCTGGGCACCGCCTGGGCACCGCCTCTTTTAGTCTGACTAGGATGCATATTCATTCACGCGCCACTACTCCTAGTACCGCAGGGATTTGCAACCCGTAATTCTTTTCGATCAAGCGTGCCCTTCATTTCAAGGACTAGGTTTTTCGTGGGAACCTCTGAGTCCTTTCCGTTTGTCATACTTCAAAACCAGCTCTCAACAAATTCCCCCTTTTTTTATGATGACAAACAAATATTGCCCAAGAACCTGAATAGACATAAACCAAAGGCACAGAAACAAAAGTAACAAGTTCGAGAAAAAACAAAACAGATGAATTAGGTCATAAACACCCCAACATTTCCTTCTTCCCCCTTTTGGCATCATCAAAAAGATCCAAATACCTGCATGAACCTGTCAATACTATCCAGTCTAAAGCACAAGGCAACAAGTCAATAATACGAGCAAACACAAGCAGAAATAAGGGCCCAATCAAGAACCAATTTCTTAAGCAGGAAACAGTCATAAACATAAGAAAATGAAAACCATCATCCATGGTGTGATATCAGCACGACCCCATCAATAAGTACACAAATGAAACATAAATTGTTTTAAACAACCATCTCATGCAACATGAGAGAATTTGGAAGGAATAGACAACAGGCAGAAAGAGGAATAGGAGGATAGGACAGGAGGACTCAAAGCTGAATGTTGAAGTGTTTGACAAGCGCCTCAAGTTGCTTCGTATTCTTGGCCCTTTCCATCACTAGCTCGGCCTCATACTTGTGGCAGTCTATCTTCAAACGATCAATTTCTTGATCCTTCAACTTCAGCTGTCTGTGGAGCTCTGCATTTTCTGTACTAACCTCAAGGACATGAGTCTCCAGCTCCTTCACAGCATCAATGGCCTCTTCAGGTCCATAGTCCTCACTTTCCTCTGCTAGCTCTTGCTTGGCCTGCATTGGTTTCTTAGAAACTCTACTTTCCTTGAAGAAGTCACAATTTTTAAGCACATTGTGCCCAAACATTTGATGAATGGTTGGCTTCTTCCCAGCTTCCAGGGGAACCCCAAAGTGTTCAAGTACCTGCTGGAGGATGTAGGAATGCACAAGGAAATGTGGCTTTTGATCTGTGTCAGCAATCCTCTTTATATGTCTAATTATCAGCCCAGGCAAATTGATCTTTACCCCCCCTATCCAGCAAGTCCATGTATGTCAGGTCCAAAGCACTAGCTTTACAGTTCCTCTCTCTTCTAGGCGGAAGGAACCTGTGCACAAACTCAAACAGCAACTGGTGTGCAGGTTCCATCTCCTTCTTATCTACTTTTCTCTCCTTCCTTAGCTTGGGTTTTCCTGAAAACTTCTTGACGACATCCAGAGGAGTGACTCCATCAGTCCTCTTTGGCCATTTCAATTTTATATACCTGCAATAGCCTTCAGCAGGTATGTCAAGAATCACTCCAAGCTCAGGTCTCCCAAACTCTATCTCTATTCCCCTCACTGTGGTGAACACTCTCCTGGCATTAACTCTGCAATTGGTGTAGAACTCTATGATCTCATCAACATACAACTTTCTTTCTTTGTTGGCAAACAAACCTAACCATCTCTGGTTAGCAATCATTCTCAGCAGTGGCTTCATGCGAAATTCCTCCTCATCATGCAAGATGCTGCCAGGAAACACCTGATGCTTAGAGAAGAAAGCCACCCTGTCAGCTTCTTCCTCACTACCTCTCTTTTTTCTCTGTTTTCAGCTTCACTATCAGTATCAGAGTCACTTGGCTCTGCATAACTTCCAGCATCATCACTCTCTTCCTGTACTTCCTCAGCTCTCATTTCTTCTTCTTCCCTCTTCTTTGCCTCTCTATCTCTTACATTTGTCACTGTTCTTTCCAATTTACCAACTTTCTCCAGCTACTGCTTTAGCGCAGACCTGGTGCCAACCCTCCTGGCAACAGGCTCATCAACAGTCTTGTCATCACTTTCTCCACTAGCTTCATCAACCAGTTTTGTTTTCAACACTGGCTTTCCCCCTTTCACCAGTCTCCTCCTTTTTTCAGGCTCCACTTTGTTTTCTTTGACAAACACAACTTCCTCTTCTTCTTCCTCACCTGGCAGTCTCTCATCCTCTTCACCAAACTTTCTCTTTCTTTTTAGTTCTTCTACTTTCTTAGCAACCTCTTCCTTTTCAACCTTTTCTAAACCAATCTCCTCATTCTCTTCTTCTTCTTCAGAATCTGTCCAATTTAAGTCTGCATCATCAGCCTTAGTGGAATTTGGACAAGCAACAGGCTCTTGAACCAAATTCTCTGAGGCTTCAGCAAGACCAAGTCCTCCAACTACTGGACTTTCTGGCACAGATTCTTCCTCATTCTTCTCAGTACTACCAACATCTTTACAGGGTTCCACTTCACTTTCTCTAAGGGTTTCAACACAATCTTGTTCCCTAAGTTGTTCTTTCACTCTTTCTGCAATATTCAACTCTACACCAGACTTTTCAACCAAAGGAACCTCTAAATCTTTCCTAAGTTCATCCTGTACACTATCTTGCTCTGTTTCACATGGGTTCCCCTATCTATTCTGTCATCATGCTCAACTCCTATAATTTTGTCTAGTCCTGTAACTAGGGTTGCAGTTTTTGTAGTTCCAGGACTTTTTATGTCTACTAAATCAACGGGAGTAGATGAAATAGGATCAGGGATTACCTCAGACGGTGATTGTGATGAACTTTGTGCAATGGGCGTAGTAGGGACTGCTCTTGACCTCATCTTCTTAGCCAATTTCTTGTCGCCTTTTTGCAGAAATTTTGTGCAGGCCCTCGCGATTCTTTGTGCGAGAGTGGATGGGGGTGGTTTTGCAGACATTGTGAAGAATTTTGAGAATAGTTACTGAGATTTCTAGAGAATTTTCTGTTTTAGGGCTTGAGAGAGAACTTTGGTGTGGAAGGGGAGAAGTGGTTGGATTGAGAGGGATTCTGAGTGTATCGACAAAAAGGGAAGAGGTTTTGGTGATTTGACAACTTCTAGGGAAGACATAGCAATAATGATGTAAAGTAGAGAAGCAGCTTTTTGAACTTTTTGAGAACCGCGAAGAGTTAAAGATTTGAGGGTTATGGACTCATTTAATATACCTTTTTAAGTAGTGGGGTCCAACCAAATCAAATAGAATTCTATCCGAAAAAGGAATGTGTTCCTATAATTTAGGACAGTTATAAGAACATGGAGGATCTCCCTTGACACACGTATGATTGACAATTTAACTTCAGTTATGACTTCTATCATGCAGGGTAGTGTGAATGTACCTGGACATGATTCCTCAAGCTTTAGTTGGTTCCTTCTTAGTACATAGTAGGTTCTTCATGGGATCACATTATTCTCACCTGGTGCTCAAAGACTAACAAGTGTACTTATTCAAGTACAGGGTTAAACTGGACATTAATGACAAAATTCAAACATGGATAATTGAATACTTAACTTAACCAATCATAAGGGGATTACCTACTGGGTCATCCGTGTATTTTGGTCATCCCTAATTCCAACATGTTCCTCTCAAACTGTACCTTTTCAATGCTTTGGTAAATATGTCAGCAATTTGATCTTCAGTCCTGCACGAATTCATAGTAATCAGACCCTTTTCCACATTATCTCTCGGGAAGTGGTGTCTAATATCAATGTGCTTGGTTCTTTTATGTTGGACTGGGTTCTTGGCAATATTCACTGCACTAGTGTTATCACAGAAAATTGGCACTGCTCCACACTTGATGCCAAAGTCCCCCAGCTGTTGTTTGATCCACGGCAATTGTGAACAGCATGATGCAGCCGCCACATACTCAGCTTCAGCAGTAGATAAAGCAACTGAGTTTTGCTTTTTTGTCGCCCAAGAGACCAAACAAGGACCTAGAAAGTGTGCCATTCCTGAAGTGCTTTTCCTATCCACCAAATGACTTGCATAATCTGCATCAGCAAAACCAATTAGCTCAAAAGTACCTCCTCTTGGGTACCGAAGACAAAGGTCCTGAGTTCCTTTCAAGTATCTCAGGATCCTCTTCACAGCTGTCAAATGTGACTCCTTGGGCTTGGACTGAAATCTAGCACACAGTCCTACACTGTATACTATGTCGGGTCGACTAGCTGTGAGATAAATTAGTGAACCTATGATTCCTCTATATTTTGTCTCGTTTGTTGAAGGACCTAGTTCATCCAAATCCAGCTTCGTCCCAGGTGCAATGGGAGTGGTCATTTCCTTTGCTCCTTCCATGTCAAATTTCTTCAGTAGTTCCTTGACATATTTTTGCTGGTGAATCATAGTTCCTTAAGGCATTTGCTTTATCTGCAATCCAAGGAAGAAATTTAGTTCACCCATCATGCTCATTTCAAATTCACTTCCCATCAGATCAGCAAATCCTTTGCATAGCCCCTCATCAGTGGCTCCAAAGATGATATCATCGACATACACTTGAACCACCAATAGATCTTTTCCTTTCTTTTTGAGGAATAATGTGTTGTCAATCTTTCCTCTTGAGAAACCATTCTTCAGTAGAAATCCTGAGAGTCTTTCATACCAGGCTCTAGGGGCTTGCTTCAATCCATAGAGGGCCTTGTCCAGTTTGTAAACATGATCAGGGAATTCATTGTTCACAAATCCTGGTGGCTCTATCACATAGACTTCTTCATTCAGGTAGCCGTTTAAGAAAGCACTCTTTACATCCATCTGGTATAATGTAAACTTCATATATATAGCAAAGGCAATTAGCATCTTGATGGCCTCCATCCTTGCAACTGGTGCAAAGGTTTCATCATAGTCTATTCCTTCTTCCTGACTATAACCTTGGACTACTAATCTCGCTTTGTTTCTCGTCATTATACCATGCTCATCCAATTTGTTCCTGAAAACCCATTTTGTTCCAATTATTGATCTGTCCTTTGGCTTAGGAACCAAGTGCCACACTTTGCTTCTTTCGAATTGATGCAGTTCCTCCTGCATGGCTAGAATCTAGTCTGGGTCTTCTAGATCTTCTTTTATATTCTTTGGTTCCGGAGATGAGAGGAACGCAAAGAAGGCACAGAAGTTCTTCAAAGCTGACCTGGTCATGATTCCTGTATCCAATTCCGATAGGACATTCTTCAAAGGATAAGATCTTTGATGTTTCCATGGCCTGAGTTGAGTATGACCGGAAGAACCTGCAGCATTGTCCTGGAGGGGTTCTTCCTGACTTGCTGGATCATCAGCTTCATCAGAGGTTCCCCCTGTCAAGTTGACTCCTTGTTCTAGTGTGCTTGGATTTTCACCTGATGTCTCCTTGTCTTTTGAGTCTTCCAATTCATTTACACCTTATTCCCTACTTAGGCCAATCACTTGATCTTCTGTCTCACTCTCCTCCAGTGCCTTATCTGATTCATCAAATACAACATGCATACTTTCTTCTACTGTTTGTGTTCTTTTGTTAAACACCTTGTATGCTTTGCTTTGAGTAGAATAACCAAGAAATATTGTCTCATCACTCCTAGCATCGAACTTTCCCAAAGATTCCTTGCCATTGTTGTGAACAAAACATTTACAGCCAAAGGGTCTTAGGTGAGCAATATTTGGTTTTCTACCTCTGAGTAGCTCATATGGTGTCTTGTCAAGAATTGCTCTTATGGAACATCTGTTCAACAAGTAGCATGCAGTATTTATAGCTTCAGCCCAAAAGTTTCTTGCAAGCCCACTCGACAACAGCATAGTCCTGGCCATTTCCTCCAGAGACCTGTTCTTCCTCTCAACCACTCCATTTTGTTGGGGAGTTCTTGGGGCAGAGAAGTTATGATCTATGCTTTTATTTGCACAATACTCAGAGAATTTTGAGTTCTCAAACTCAGTTACATGATCAGATCTGATGCTGATGAGTTCAAGACTTAACCTTTTCTGAACTACACCAGCCCAGTCTTTAAAGCTATCAAAAGCTTCATCTTTAGTTGCCAAGAACAGGGTCCATGTGTACCTGGAGTAGTCATCCACAATCACGAACATGAATCTCTTTCCTCCTCTACTCCGGACTCTCATAGGTCCACACAGATCCATATGCAGCAATTCCAGTGGTTTTGATGTACTTACCACCTTCTTGGACTTAAAGGATGATCTCACATGCTTTCCCTTTACACACGCATCACACATTTTTATGTTTTCAAATCTCTTACTTGGCAATCCACGAACCAGCTCCTTCGATACTAGCTTATTCAGTTGTGAGAGACTTACATGACCCATTCTTTTGTGCCACAGCTGAGAGTCACTTTCTTGTACATTTAAGCATGTTAGGTTATTTTCAGGTAGTGACTTCAGCGATGCTTTGTATACATTGTTCACCCTCTTTCCTTCCATTACAGTTTCTCCACTCTGTAGGTTCTTCACAATGCATCCTACAGACGAGAAACTCACTTCGTTACCTCTGTCACATAGTTGGGAGATGCTCAGCAGATTGTGTCTGAGACCATCAACACAATAAACATTCTCAATTGCATGATCCAGAGTTCTCCCAATCTTTCTAATTCCTACTATTTGACCACTTTTTCCTCCTCCGAAGGCCACACTGCCTCCTTGAAATGCTGCGAGTGAGAGAAAGTTTCTTCTATCTCCTGTCATGTGCCTTGAATAACCACTATCAAGAATCCAGCTTGAGTTGTTCTCCCTCACTCCAGCCTGCAAAACAAATTAGAGGTTAGCCTTAGGAACCCAGACAAGCTTGGGTCCCTTCTTACTAGAAAATGGATAAATCAAATCTTGTCTAGCCCATTTAGGTAAAACACTTCTTTTGTTCTTGGCCTTTGCCATGCTGATATTTATGCACTTTTGTTTGACATGTCCTGTTTCACCATAAAAAGTACATAACATGTTGCAAGGTAATGCCACATACTTGCTCTTAGGGTTATATGGAGGCAGTGGTTTCTTAAATCCTATCCCTTGCTTTCCTTTATTTTGATTTTCAAGAACCCAGTTCATTGCCTCTGATGATTTATTCCATTTAGTTAATCTGGTAAGCTCAAATTTTGATTTTTCAACCTTTTGGCTTAAAACCCTGTTCTTCTCAGTTTCCTGATACAGAATTTCATTAGCTCTTTTCAATTCATTTTCTAAAAAGGTTTGAACTTCACTTATTACTTGCTTACCATTTGCACTTTCTCTTAACTGATTGCATTCCAATTCTAGCTAGTGATCTTAGAGTTTGACACAAGAGTCTGTCATTTCAAGATGGTATTGACTTCTTCAAGTTCAATGTTCTGTTCTAGGAGACTTTTGTGCTTAGTTCTAAGACTACTTAGTTCTTCAGTTAATTTATCTTTTTCAAGCTTCTCTTTTTCATAATCCTCGATCAAGGTGGCAGTGATCAAGATCAAGTTTTCAGAAGAGTATGTATGCAAAGTTTCCTTTAGTTCAGATAGACATACCTCTGCTGAATGAGCATCTTCAGTTCCATCAGTTGCCATGAGAGCAGAGTCCTTCTTTTGATTGTCATCTGAGTACACCTCCTTCAGCCTTTCCCAGATTTCCTTGGCAGACTTGCATTCAAGTATCACAGAAAGCACATCGTAGGTAAGTCCTCTTTTCAGGTACCATTCAGCTTTGGAGTTTGCCTGTAGCCAGTCTAGGTCTTGAGGATCCAGTTCTTCTACCTTCTTTGGCACTAGAACACTATTTGCAGCTCTCTTTACAGGAACATGAGGTCCTCTCTTCACAATCAGCCACAGACTATAGTCAGCTGCTTGCAAGAAAGTTTTCATCTGTTTCTTCCAGTTCTTGTAATGAGTCCCGTTGAACACATGTGGCCTTGATGGGTCTCTTCCTCCTCTAAACTCTCGAGGGTCTTCTTCATCAGAACTGATGTCTGACATACCCATTAGTGCAAGTGGCGGATCATCTTCAGAATCCTTTTCATGATCGAATTCACTATCAGTTGGTCCCCATGTAGCATAGAAGGCTTCCTTCTTCTTTCTCCTTTCTGCTCTGAAGTTTGGAGGTCGTCTTGACTTCTTCCTATCTTTGTCATTTTCCTTTGGCGTCTCCTTCTCCTTTTCCTTGGATGCTCTATTTTTCATCCATTCTATCTCCCACATAGGACAGTCCACGACAGCATGATCTTTTTTGAAGCACTTAAAGCATCCTGAATAATCAGGGCTGTCAACTATGTTTTTCCTGCCAGAATTCTTCTTGCCACTTCTTTTGAATCCTTTGACCTTCCCAAATTAAGCTTCTGTCTTAGGGCACTTACCATTGCTGCTTCAACTGATTGAAGATCAACATATTCGTCGATTTCATCAGTTGCTTCAAGTGCAAGGGGCTTGTCCTTCTTTACAGTTTGTTTAGCTTTTGAGTCCTTCATCATCTCATGAGTTTTCAAGCTTCCAACCAGTTCTTCAAGTTTGAAGATCTGAGAGGTTTGGATTCAATGATGGCGGTCATCTTGGGTTCCCATGCTTCAGGAAGCACATTCAGAATTTTATCAACCATTTCTATTTCAGGAAGCTCCATATCCAGAGATCTCATCTCATTAGTAATGATGGTCAACCTGGTTATCATATCCTGAATTGATTCTTTCTCTCCCATGGTGAATAGTTCAAATTGTCTCTTCAGCATTCTCCTTTTTTAGTCCTTTACTTCTGTGGTTCCTTCATGCGCAACCTGCAAGGCATCCCATATTTCCTTAGCCGTCTTATAAGATGATACTCTATTGAACTCCTCAGGACCAAGACCACATATGACCAGACGTTTGGCTTTGTGATTCTTTTCAATCATCTTATAATCTGTCTCGTAGAACTCTTCTTTCAGTTTAGGTTCTTGCTTGGCAGTGGCTCCTTCACCAACTATTTTAGTGGGGATCAGATTTTCTTCAGAGACTATCAGCCAGAGTTGATAGTCTTCAGCACATATGTAATTCTCCATCCTGTTCTTCCACCATGCATAGTATTGCCCATTAAACTGTGAGGGCCTGTGAACTGACTATCCTTCAGAGATGGTAGGTGGTGCACTCATGATTCTGATCCTTCTCAAGGTGTAAACATTTCACGAGAAGACCTGCTCTGATACCACTTGTTATAATCTATGCACCTCCTAAAGACACTAGAAGGGGGGTTGAATAGTGTCTACCGATTTTCGTTTCAAGAACCTGGTTCTTCTGACGTAGAACCTGGTTCTTGCCTTAGTTCTTATACTACTTCAAACACTGCAACTCACCACACCCCACACACACAGAAGACACAAGGATTTTACGTGGAAAACTCCTTGCTCAAGGGAGAAAAACCACGACCCACACTCTGGGATTTTAGAACTGAATCCACTAACACAAGAGCAAAGTTTCTGATTACAAACTCTGTAACCAAGGGGCTACACTCTAGACCCTACTCACTACTCAAAGCTAAACTCTAGCTTTTCAGTGATTACACAAGAGTTCACCTAGTACATATGCTTCTGTAATAAGCCAATAGGTAAAAACTATGAATGCTCAAACTAAGACAACTTACAACTCGATGAACCTAGACAGAATATCTAGACTCAATACACTGCACGCACTTCAGTTGTCTTCTCCAGTTTACTCACGTAGAAAGATGCTAGATTGCCTTTGTATGCTCTCAACTCTCCGCTTGTGAATAACTGATTTTACGGCTGTCTCTACTACTTGTATTTATATGGGTCTTGAAACCCTAGTTGAGTCCTACAGGGAATTCTTTTAATTATGGCAAGTCAAGATTCCAAGTAACTCTTTTCGTTGTTGAAGTCCAACTCCTTTTCATACTTCGAAGACACAGCCTGGGCACCGCCTCTTTTAGTCTGACTAGGATGCATATTCATTCACGCGCCACTACTCCTAGTTCCGCAGGGATTTGCAACCCGTAATTCTTTTCGATCAAGCGTGCCCTTCATTTCAAGGACTAGGTTCTTCGTGGGAACCTCTGAGTCCTTTCCGTTTGTCATACTTCAAAACCAGCTCTCAACACTAACTTCAACCGACTCAAGACGCAACCTCAATTTCATTCTCAAAAGAGCAACTCAACAATTAAGAACAACTTCACATGTGACCATGGTTGATAGCAACAATTAAACCTTCTCACATGCATCATTCACGCACTTCCTCATGTTCACAATGCCAAAACAGTCTAAATATATAAAAACAATCAAACAACCAAATTGTAACATCCTAACCTCAATAACTGACTCTGTGCAACCAAGTTTCTCAAACCCGCTCACTTACCTCGGCCGAGAGTCTAATAAAATCACCTATCCTTCATGAATCAAGTGCCCTCACAACAAATCAGAAGAAATAGTCCAATACTCACAAGATATTGTAATTAATTTCAGGACTTGATAAATCGAAAGAATTCGCTCAACTCTCATAAAGAAGTTCGCATGCCACACAAGAAATAACCATAGGCTTGTCCTTTGTGTAAATCTCCACAAATGTAAGTCTGCTCAACTCAAAATCAAATAGGACTTATTAAAGGTTATCATGAAGGCTGCGGGTTAGGTAGGATAGATATGGATAAAGTGACTAGATCTCACTAAGCACTTACAGAACATCAATTTTAGCACACTTCCTCCTTTCAAAAACATCTCCCTTTTCAATTTCAAGCAACACCCAATCTTCCCCTTTTTATTTACGGCATTGAATATTTTTCAGCTCACAAAAAGTGCTCTTTTCATCTTTTCAAGTTCCACAATTTAGTTCCACAGGTTGGCCAGGCCATCAAGTAATAATTTTTTTTTCACTTTTTTTCTTTTTTTTTTAATTTTCACAAACACTTCTTTTACATGACAACCGGCGCGAATTCACAAACCAACCATCCATTTTCTCCAACTTTAGCTATTCAGCTCATTGTGCTATTTTGCAAGTGCTCAAAGAGATAGGGAATTCAAAAGATAGGAAATTCAAATCAAAAGAGGTCAAGGCTTGCAATATGGCTATTAATAAACAGGATAAAGGCTCAAAGGGGCTGACTAGGGTCAATCAAGTATAGGGTAGGCTAGAAAATCTCAAACGGGGTCAAGGAAGGCCTATAATCATTTTTCAAACTGAGCAAAACCTAAGATTTCGCTTCAAACACACTCCGGGCAAGTTATAGACTCAAGTGACAAGCATTGAATGAAATAAATACCTCACTCACACAGTGGCACATGACTTACTCAAGATGGCTCAATTCGGACTCTCAATCAAAGCAGTAAAACAAGCTCGAAAATAAAGCTTAAAGCACTTAGCACACAAGAGTCAAGAAACTGAGCCTAGGCGTCACAAACAAGGTTATTCATTTTTCTTGGCACAATTTATTTCAAAAACTCACAAGGAAGGCATTTCAATCCACGTGCTCAGGTCTAAATATGTTAGCATCAAACAAGTCACAAGGCACCTAGACTCCAAACCCGAGTTTTCCTTTCCTTTCTACTACTACGACGACTAAAACTATCTAAAAATAAAATAAAATGTACCCGGTTCAAGTGTAAATCCCAAGAAAAAGAACCGATGTCAAAAGAAAAACCACGGGGGATTATTATCTACTCTAATTATGCTAACATAAACTAAGAAAGGACTAACTATTTTTGGATTTTCTTGTTTTCTATTTTTTTTTAAAATGTGTTTTGAATAATTATAACTAAACTAAAAAGGAAGAAATACATAAAACAATATCAATTGACAAAAATAAAAATAGTAATAAGCAAAGCATGCGAAACCCCACCCCACATTTAAAATTGTACAATGCCCTCAATGCACTCTATCAAAATAACAAGGGGTGGTAAGCGAGGTACTCAGACTTCCCTCATTATCACGCACATAGCTTTTCATGCCAAAATACTCATTCAAACCGACTAGTGTGCGCAAACGGGTTGCTAGCACCCCACACTTAAACTCAAGTGTATTTAACTTTTCAAAAAAAAAAATTATGCTCATAATACACACATGGTGTCATTCGCGAGGTACTCAAACTTCCCTCGATGTGCACCTCTTTATTTGAAACACTTCTCATGTTTAAAAATCGCCAAAGTGTGCAAACGGGGTTCATACACCCCACACTTATGCTCTTCTTCATCCTAAAAATATGGAGGAATATTATCTTAAGCAAAACAATTACAGCATCCCATGAATTGCACAACGGGGCAGTGGCTCGCTCAACTACGGTGCAAAACGACACTCTTCGTGTGTAAACAATGTGCATTGAGTGTCGTTCAAGTGAAAATACTTTAAACTCAGCCCCATGCCCTAATTCTAACTAACATATGTTCAACTTGTACCCCCTAATTGATCCGGCTACTCAGACTTCGCCGAATACTTCAAATTGTTCGTTGGGGAATTTCAACAAACACCTTACGTGCACGATTTTGGACTTGTATGTGAGCTATTTGATTATGTTTTGGCCTCCCAACTCCGGGAGCTTTCATGTACGACTCATTATAGTGCATCACCGCACCCCCCACAGCAGATACCAAGCAAAAAACATTGAATTCAGACCAACTTTTCACCATAAACTTGAAGTTTAAACTTAAGTCTAAAGGGGAAAAGGGGTGGGGAAACTGAACGTAGCAAGTCTGTAGAAGCAGCACGCTCTAAGAGAAGGTGAAGATCCGAGGGAGAGAAACATACCTGAGAGTTTTAATCACAGCAGCGTGGTGGCTTTTGCGTTCTCAACGTGTTTGTGTTCTTCCTTCCCTTTTTTTTCAGCGTGTTTGTGTCCCAGCGTGTTTGTATTTTTGTGTTGTGTGTTGTGTGTGTTAAGGTAGAAATACTTACTCAAAAATTGAAACACCAGGTGATGCTTTATGCTTTTTCCACTGACCCACGCTTTATTTTCCTCAATTTAATTCGAAATAGTCATTGGCGCGCGGCATCAGCTGATGTTTCACCCTTTTTTGTTTAGTTTCTAAGCTCCACGCGAAGTAATCATTGGCGCGCAGCATGGGTGACTGTTTGGAAAAATTTTTGCTGTCAAGAATTTGAAACACCCGTTCATACTTTCGACATTGTACACTGATCAGACCCACAATATTTCTTCTTCAAGCTAACGGCTGAAACAGCCCTCCATGCGACGCATAGGAGGCTGTTTCGCCTGGTATGAATCTCCAAAGCCTTCTTTTCCTGGTGCAAGTCTTCTTCACTGTATTTTGCTCACCTAATGCTTCTTCATCTCATCTATTGATCCTCCATCACCTGTAAAAACACATTACACAAAGACATTAATATTCACAAAAATTCAGTATTTTTGTTCTTTTCTTTTTATATATATATTTTTTGTATTTTTTTTTATTTTTTTAATGAAAACGCGGATTAACTAACTATAAAAAATGATAAAATATGGGTTGCCTCCCATGAAGCGCTTGATTTAACATCGCGGCACGACGTGTATAAATATCACCACTTTTTGTTTCCACTTTGAAGATATGAATTTTCTCCCCAAATTGAATTCAAGCTTACGATTATGCTCTTGGGGAGGTGGCATAAAACCAAAATACCCAAGCAATGAATGTCGCATCTTGCACCTCTTGGCTTTTAAATGAAGGATGTCGTTTTGTCTTCTCGACATCACAAATTTTAGAATATAGGCACCTTGTTCCTCCTCATGCGACTTTCCTATTTGCTCAAAAGGCTCGATTTTCATGTCACCATCAAAACAAAATATTGAAAAGTGCTTCGAATGAGGTTTTATGCGGCCTAACTCCAAATTTGCTTCACTTTTGACATTCTCATTTTTACACACACTAGAGTCTTCAAACATTATATTTTTCACTTCCTCACTTGACTCTAGTGCTAATTTCTCAACTTTGGCATCCTTAGCTACTATTGGGTCGAATGATTGGAACTCCACACTTTGCTCCTCAAATTGGCTCTTAAATTCTTCAGCTTCATCCACCACAAATATACTATCCAAAACAATTGGTTGTTGAGACTTAGACGACTCAATCTTTTCAATCAAATTAGCCTCAAAGTCGTGAATAGCCTTGCCAAATTGGTCAATCTCTTGTTTGAGCACACATTTCCATTCTATAGAACATCTAGCTGCACTTGTAATGTGATCAAGAAGACCCCCAAATGCATCTAACCGTTGGGATTGTTCCATTAGCCAGGTTTCACTCACGATCTCCACTTTTTTAGAATTTTCCCCATACCGTGATGCATCCTGCACTTTGTTGCTCATATCAAACTCACAAGCAAGGTTAGTATTGTCATGAATATTACTTGGGGAAGCAGTACGACACTTAGGACAATCATTCCACAGACCACCACACAATTGACAACAGTTTCGATCAAAGGTGGTAGAGGAACGACTAGATAAATAGTCTTGTATGATATCAAGATGACGACATCATTCCACAAGTGACGTCCATTACAAATTATGCAAGGAGCACCAAAATACGAGTTGCCAACTTTCGACCAATTTTCATTAAAAGATGCCACGTTAACAAGTAATAAATTAAACTAAACTAAACTAAACTAAACTAAAAACTTGAATAGACAAAAGTAAAGTCTAATCTAGAAAATAGCTAATTCTAAGTCCCCGGCAATGGCGCCAAAAATTTGTCGCTCCAAACGCACACGCAAGTATACGCGGTCGATCAAGTAATAAAGCGATAAGAAAAGTATCGTTCCCACGAGGACTATTGATTAACTACTAACTAAATCAGACAATTTCTAATTATCTAAGCAAGAAGATTTCAAGAGTTGAGAATTTATCTATATAAAATTAACTAATTAAACCAAGAAAATAGTAACAAGTAAAACACGATTTTGGATTTAGGAAGAGATAATAGCCTAGGGTCATGGGATATCTGCCAATCCTGTTGAATTCTTCATTTAATCTGACTAAATCAATTTATCTGGGTTACTAATCACAGGGTTAATATTACTCACAGGACTCTTTCGATACCCTGCTCGCCTATTCAAGCCAACCTAACGCCTATATGTCTATGGAATTAGAGTTACAAAGAATGCATGTGCTTCTCCTGTAAACAGATTAAGCGTGACTGTTAGGTATATTTCTATCCTAACCGCGAAACCATTCCCCGATACCCAGGTTCAGGAACACACTCTATTCAATCCTATTGCAACCTGTAGTTCCCACTTTCGAGTTCAACCCTAGGTTCGTAAATAGTATTCAATTGGTGATCAAACAATCAAATAATTAGGCTCAGAATATGAATAAATAACCCAATAATATAAATCAATAAAATCAGAGTAACTTATGAATATCAACAATCATGGTGAATCCCACAACTTTAGACTAACAAACTAAATTAAAGAAAAGAGAAGAAAACTCAATGTAAATGTTGAGCTCCAATCCATCTCTAGCGTTTCTATGCCTTCTAAAGGTTCTTGCCTCCAAAAGTACGTAATCATCCCCAAAAATATGTTTTTAAGGGTTTATATATGGAATACCATAAGTGGGGAACGTTTTTGGCCTCTCCCAAGTCGTCTAGGACAACTTTCCAGCGCAAACACTGGCTCATGCCTTGCGCCACCCGCTGTTTACACTGCTGCTCCTTTGTTTTCTTCAATTCTTGCTCTTCCCAGGCGAAACACTGATCCATGCGAAGCATGGATGGCTGTATGCGCTGCCACTTCCTTGTTTTTGTCCCAATTAAGCTCTAGTTTCCTTCATTTCATTCCTATAACATTCAAACATCTCAAGTTAGCAATGTATCTCAATTTGATCATTGTTGGGCACATAATATCTCAAAATAAAGCCAAACATGATAAGAAATTAATGCCAAAATACAAGATTTATGCCCAACATCACTCAACGCTCGGGATTCGCCTTATAGAACCTATGCAAATGATCTGTCCAATTCCCTAAATAAGATTGTTCATCCACAATTTTCTTTAAAAATAAAGTTATATATGTCTATAGAAATTCAAAACTTGATGTGTAGCTCAATTAACGATACATAATAATACATGTATTATAATTGAGAATATCATGAGTGTTGAAGTGTTTTGTAGTGTGGGAATGTGTCCCACATCGGTGGAAAAGAGAGGGCAAAATGCTCATTTAAGCTTTGGAAAATCCTCCACCCTTTGAGCTAGCTTTTGGGGTGTGAGTTAGGTCCAAGCTTATGTGGGCTCCCGTATGTGTGTGGGTGCCCGTGTGATGCGCGCCCGAGTTTGTTGTGCCCGGGTGTGTGAGCGCTCGGTGCCCGATTTTATCATGGTATCAGAGCCAGGGAAAGACCCCGGCCCCCCTTTGAGCACGTAGTCCACGGGCCACCCATGTGGGTATGGCTGGCCGTGCGGAGGGGTGTTGAAGTGTGTTGTAGTGTGGGAATGTGTCCCACATCGGTGGAAAAGAGAGGGCAAAATGCTCATTTAAGCTTTGGACAATCCTCCACCCTTTGAGCTAGCTTTTGGGGTGTGAGTTAGGTCCAAGCTTATGTGGGCTCCCGTATGTGTGTGGGTGCCCGTGTGATGCGCGCCCGAGTTTGTTGTGCCCGGGTGTGTGAGCGCCCGGTGCCCGATTTTATCAATGAGGTTGAATATCATCTGTATATTTAATCTGAAAATGCAGAGTCGGTGTTTATATCATCACTTGTTATTGGACTTCATGTTTTATTTCTGTCACTCAAAATTATTTAACTTCAATTATTTTACAACTTAGAAGTAATTTTATATTTATCAATGAAGAATTAATGTTTTAAATTATAATAGTAATAAATTTTATTGTTTATTCACTTTTTATAATAACGAATTTTTATTTTTGATTGATTGAAAGTTAAGGCCTTATGGATTTATTTGTATCTCATAAAAGCTGTAACATTATTCAATTTCTTACGATTGTTAAAAAGGTTAGATCTTTTGTTTCTATAATCTTTTTTTTAATTTTTTTTATTTTTATATTTTTTGTACTTTTGATATTTTTTGACTCATTATGCTATTTTATTAATTTAAAATTAATTAAAAAATAAGATCCATGGGACTTACAACTCATGTCTTGGGGCTTACGCCTCGCCCCATTGTAAATAAAACGTCTCGCCTTGCGCCCCCGCCTTTTAAAACATTGTTGTATAGTAGGAGCCTGTTTGGCCAAGCTTCTTGGGAGCTAGAAGTGCTTATTTTTTCAAAAAGTGCTTATTTTAAAATTTTGGGGTGTTTGGCCAAGCTTCTAAGGAAAAATAAGTACTTTTGAGTGGCAGCAGACGCTGTTTTTCTGTTGTGGGGAGAAGCTGAGAAAAGTAGCTTCTTGAAAAAATAAGTGCTTTTGATTATTTGGGACAAGAATACCCATGTTAAACTTCCATATTTAATCAAATTAATATTATTATATACTCCCTCCGTTTCAATTTATGTGACAGCATTTCCTTATTAGTCTATTTCAAAAAGAATGGCAACATTTTAAATTTAGTAACAATTTAACTTCAAAATTACAGTTTTGTCATTAACGAAATGATTTACAACCACACAAACATTTATGTCTTATTTTAGACAACAAATTTTAAAATTCTTCCTTTATTTCTTAAACTTTGTGTCGAGTCAAACTATGACATATAAAGTGGAACTGATGGAGTATCCATTTTCGTAATTTGGTATTTTTTTAAAATATTGGTCAAACACAAATTAATAACAAAAGCACTTCTCTAAAATTTGGCCAAATACAAATTGCTTATTTTGCAAAGCACTTTTTTAAAAAGTACTTTTGATAAAAAGTATTTCTCGAAATAAGCCGATTTTGGCAGCTTGGCCAAACAGGCTCTTGGATCTATTTTTGTTTTGTGTAATAACCAATGCTTTGTGCTGCTAAATCCTTGGGAAATTTACTACGACTTAAATAATTTTCGGGGATAGATTATCAAATGGTTGGTGTATTGAAAACAAGGAATTCGTCTCTTATATGACGTTGTGGTGGAAGAAGACACGATATTTATAGAAATTTGTACAGAATAGACATAGTTGGTAAAATGACAACTAGAAAAATGTGTTTGCATGCGCAGGCTCAAACTTCCTATTATTGGCAGGAATTGTGTTTTGTTTTAATTATATTTCTTTCATTTTTATTTATAGCCTTGTATGGAACGGGTGTCTCAAACTAGAGCATAAAGTCATTTTTTCAAAAGATAAACTGAATGTACATCTCTTATAAATTACTAATGCTGCGTGTTATATCAAGGGAGACCTCTGACTTCTACATGGGAAAAATAGGTTATACCTTTTTTTCTTTTTTATATCATTATAGATAGGCAGTGTTAGTAACATGCAACTTTCGGAGGAAACAGTTAAAATTTTAAAATAACGAATCATATTAGAATTATTGGCCGGTGTATGTCAACAAAGAAATAAAAGAATTGTTGGATTCGAGAGTAGTTGCTTACCAACATGATAAATTATTATCATATTGTTTGACCTGATTTCTGTTTAACAGGCTGACAATTCATTCAAACAACTATTTGCTAAAACTTATTCGAAAATATAGAATAGAGTTTTGATGGTATGCTCTTTCCTTTTCTCCTTCATGCTGTACTTTAGTGGCTTCTGTTTAGGAGAAAATCGTAAATAGATTAATTAATAACTTTTCCCCAATGGAATACTAAACCAAAAATGATGTGGGCTCCAATTGGAGTCCATTTCATAGGTCCAGCGGAAGCCTGTTTTAGGCTATACCATTTAATTTTTAGCCAATTTTGAAAATTATTTAATTATTAGCCACTATATTGAACTTCAAACCTGAAGATCTGAAGTTGAACTTACTAGGGGTGTTTATGGGTCGGTACGGTTCGGATTTTAGCTAATTTGTACTGGTATATCGATTAACGGTATATAATTATGCAAAATCAATATGGTACCAATAAGCTATCGATTTATCTGTTATCGGTTCTTAATTATTTGGTAGTTACCTGTTCGATAACTGGTATTACTTGTACCACCGAAATAGTGCGTGAATTCTCGGGGATCGTATTAGTGTACAACTAAATAGAATGCTTTCAGGCAACCACCAACAACAGAAAGATTCCACTCTACTCGAAAACTTTTTTATACTTATGCAATACAAAATTAACTCATATAAACATTTCCAACCACATAACCTCCTAAAAGGGTGCATTCTACATATCATAAGTATGTGGTAAAAGCATAAAGTCTCCTCCAATTGGAAGGTTGCAGCCTGTAAGCAGAAACGATAGTATGAAATGGGTCAGGCCTAAAAAATAGTAATGATCACATATATGAATGATAGTTGACGTTTAAATCTATAAATTAATATTGTACTAATTAAAATTTAAAAGGATTAGTAAAATAACAATGAATAAAATAAAATATACAACAATTATAAAAAAAATACCTCATCGGCTATCGATATGGTAGTGGCAAAAATATATAAATATCGTTACTGTACCGATCTTATCAGTATTAGAAATCAATATATTTACCGAACCATTATATCGTTATATCAAGTTTATCAGTATCGGTTTGATTTTGCACGCCCTTGCTTCAAACCTTCAAAGTCGAAGTTAAGACCAAAAATTTTGAAGTTAAGACCGAAAGTCAGAAGTTCAACTCAAAAGTCAGAAGTTGAATAGGTTTGAAGCTAAAACACGAAGGTCTGAAGTTCAAAAAAAGGATAAGAATTAAATACTTTTAAAATCTGGCTAAAACTTCAATGGAAGCTGTAAAGTAGGCTCTTTGTGCACTTCCCCATACGAGAGATGGGTTTGCTAAGTTTGGGCTGTCATGCGTCTGCCAATTTACAAAGGAAATTTTTCAAAAATAGGCAGTCTACTACCTAAAATTACAAACATGAGGTCATATTTTTTTTTGAAATGTTTACATATATATACAATCCTACATTCCTATATTACAAAAAAGTAGCAATATTATTCAAATTATAATACATAGCATTATTTTTTTTAGCACATTTCATAACAATCAAACATTTCACTTGCATTTCTCCAAATTACATCTCTCACTTACTCTCTTTTCCTCCCATAGCTAAGATACAACCACCCCCTAACGCTGCTTATCCACCCTACCCCCACCCCCACCCCCACCCCAACCCCCACCATCCCAGTACGAAAACCCCACCCCCAGATCTAATACTTCCTCACCATAGCAGTACAAAATTGGAAACGCTACCAGAGAAAACCTCTTCGCTGCCGTAGATATCGCCACCAATTCCTTCGCGCCGATCCTTTCACGCCATTTCCTCACCATCGATCGGTTCAAAGAACGAGTCCTTCTAGATCTGTGGAAAACGTGATCTACGGCGGTGCGATTTGTTGCTTAAACTTTGATTAGTCACTGATTTTGTTTTCATATTCAGTACTCGTACAATCTGATCGATTTGGATCAGCTGATTTACTGCATTAGATGTTATGTGGAGATGATTCCTTGATTATCGAGATTGTTGGGCCAAATTTACAGATTTTTCATACACTTTGATTTCTTCAATTTTTGGCTTGTCTAATCAAAGGCAAATAGAGCAAATAATGTCTTATCAAAGACGAGACTCTGGTTGATTTTGTGGAGCAACGACGATTCCATATCATTAATCTGCTTCAGTTACTGATGAACAAGCAAATATTTTAATTTACTTTTACTTGTTGACGAGTATCTTCACAATTTTTATGTTCTCTTTGTTTTTAAAATTTTGATACAGTCTAAAACGGCATTGAACAATATGATACGGTCTGAAAGGGGGTTGAAACAATCTGAAACGACATTGAAACACTATGATACAGTTTGAAACGGAAATGAAATAATCTAAAAGGATATTGAAACAGATGATACAATCGGAAATAGCATTAAAATACTAGGATACAGTCTGAAAGGGAGTTGAAAGAGTCTGAAACAGAGTTGAAACAGTCTGAAACGGTATTGAAACAATATGATACAATCTGAAACAAATAGTAAAAAGTCTGAAACAAAATAGAAAATATAATGTGAAACGGTGCAAAAACAGTTAGATACAGTGCTGAAATGAACCAAAACGGTTAGATACAGTGATATAGAAACAGTTGAAACGGTGCAGAAACAGTTAGATACAGTGATGAACACAACCTGAAATGGTGCAGAAACAGTTTGATACAGTGCTGAACACAACCTGAAATGGTGCAGAAATAGTTTGATACGATGCAGAAACAGTTTGATAGGGTGCAGATACAGTGCAGAAACAGTTAGATACAGTACAGAACAGTGCAGATTTAGTGAGATACGGAAAGATACAATGAGATACGATGTGGTTGGTAGTTGAGAAACATCGAGATACGGTGAGATACAACAAGATACAGTGAGCATGAGATAAGGAAATTTGAAATTGGAGGAAATGAGAGGAGTAAAAGTGAAATTGATGAAAAGTGAAATAGAGGGAAATGGGAGGAACAAGAGTGATAGTGGGGGGGGGGGGGAATAGGAGGAAGAATGTAAGGATTTGGTATGTTATGGGAAAATATTGCTATGTTTGTAATTAACTTGTGTTTTCCTCTATATAGGGTTATTTTGCTAAAATATCGCTATGTTTGGTAATTAAGTACTAAAAATTGTACTTTTGTGTGAAAATTTCTATTTTTTTCATGCGTAGCGCCCATCCCTAAAATTATAAATTTTAGCACTCCTTCATAAAAAAATACCCTAGCTACCAAATCTCCCCTTCCCCAGCCACTAAGCCGCCGGCAGACACCCTCCCCCGCCAGTGGTGTCATTCTTTTTGTATTTTACTGAATTTATATTGTTTATTGCGTCTAAATCATTGCTTTAGACAAGTTTATATACAGAAATCTCTCCCCAAAAAATAAATTATACATGAATATACATAGATAAATACATAGCAATGAGAGAAATATAACAATATACACAAAAAAAAAAGTAAAAATTCATATAAACATCCTTAATATATAGATTTATTCACTCATATATGTATACTTATACAAATTTATAAAATTTTATACACGTGTATAAATTTGTATAAACTTGCGACAGATTGCTATATCGGGAAAAGGATGACAGATCGGGTAAGATTCGAAAATATTGATCATTTTTGGTAATTTTCGTTTTTTAGTGTAATTATCCCATTTACAAATATATGACAGTTTGGGTGATAGAAATAGCACATTTCTGGCACCATGTCACATATTTGGTCTCTATAAGGAGAGCCTTATATTCTCTGCCTTCTTAAGAAAATCTGCCACATATTATTAGAACCAGGACGTGCAGTTGCCCCAAGTTTTCCTATTGTGACTTTTAGCGATTGTCACGAGTTTTTCCTAAAAAGGACGAAATATATAATACTTTTCTTGTGGGGCCAAAACTGTACCAGCTGCACAAGATTTATCCATTTCACACAAAAACTTGCAATTTCAGCGCCGTAAAAATTTCGCCCAGCAGCCACTTTTAACACCGGTATTATGTTTGAGGCCACTATTTTCTTTGGTCTTACACTAGAGGCCACTTTTGGGCCTTTACTAAATAAACATTGACTTAAGTTCTGATCATTGACTGAAGTTCAGTCCATACGGCCCCTGGACTGAAGTTTCATCTTTAAGGACTGAAATTCAGTCCATATGGCCCTGGACTGAAGTTCCATTTTTAAGGACTGATCTTCAGTCCATATGGCCCTGGACTGAAGTTCCATCTTTAAGGACTGGAGTGAACTTCAATCCATATGGCCCTGGACTGAAGTTCATTCTTTAAGGACTGAACTTCAGTCAACATGGCCCTGGACTGAAGTTATGTATTTAAGGAGTGAACTTCAATCCATATGGCCCTGGACTGAAGTTCAATCTTTAAGGACTGAACTTCAATCTCGCTTCTGGACTGAAGTTCTATCTCTTTAAGCGAAAGTGACCACAAACTAAATGTTTTGGTATTAGTGACCTGTGTCCAAAGACCAGTGGCAAAAATGGCCTTTCGCGCACTTTCCCCTCCAGCACCTTCTCACAAGCTTCAAACCCCATAAGAGAATTATTTAATTTAAAGCCCAACTATCAGATGTTACTAGAATCTCATGATGAGTCACCACTCACCAGGAACCCCAGTACAAGGAGATCTCAGCGAGGCTGGTGATTTGCAAGGAGTTATGTCAACTTCTAACGACTGGGACTATAAATTAAATAGTTCTCTTACAGAGGCTAAAAATATTAAGAATAATACATCAGGAAGCCACTAGATGCAAAAATTTACTCCTTCACATGTGATTTGCAAGAATGGCCTATATAAGGGCGAATCTTAAACTTTTCACCCACTTAAATAATCTTTATAAAACTAACCAATCTAGCAATCAGGCATAATTTGTGGGTGTAAATAAATTTTGCCTAGGAGGCAGGTATCCGGGACCAATAAATTAGAGACAGTAAACCTGCTCAAGTAGCGACAAGTTCTGCTTCATATGCAAAAGCTGCCTACGTTGCTCTTAGGGGCGTTAATGGTTCGATTCGGTTGGTTTTTTTACAAATTTATATCGTACTAATTTTTCGGGTATTCTAATGTCTGTAACCAAATATTAAATTTTAAAATCGTCCCAACCATATCGGTTTCTCTTCGGTTCGGTTAATTTTTCGATATTTTTAAAAAAATATCGTTTAATATTACCCCACAAATAAAAATATATTTTTTGGCATACATGACAACAACAGTGATAAATATGTATTATGCAAAAATTATGTGACAAAATTAAAATATAAGTTACACTTAGTTAAGTAAACAATATTAGAGACTGATATGATATTATATTCAGGTAAATATTTGGCAACAGGTGCCCAAGAATATTCGTGAGCAATAATGGTAGTGTAGATGCTTTTTAAAAACACTAAGTCTCTAAACAAAATTATTAGACTCTGGATAAGAATGAATAATATAAAGGTAAATAATCATGTAGATTATTCCACTATTAAATTGAGACTGGTTCATTTCATTTCAAAAAGATATTTGATTATCACATATTATTCTACGGTAAATAAAAGTTTATAATAAACGTAAGTCGACATTAATCTAGAAATAGATTAAACTTTCACTTAAAGTGATCACATTCACAAGAACAATGTAAAGGGTCCGCCAAGACCTTCTAAAATAAATTCGTCGCTTTTGCTATAACTAGATTTAAAGGAGATTGTAATAAAAAAAATTATAGAAAGTATCACACTGTTGAAGTATATTAATTTCAGCTTTTAGTTTTAGTACTATCACTATTACAGTAGGTTGGAATTTTGTACATTACTGATTTCATCCCAATGCCTAAGGTGGAATAGTTTATACGTTGTTGATTCTAAACTTCATTAAAATATAGTGTGTGTGTGTGTGCGCGCGCAAAGTACTTTATCAATATAAATTTCTTCGATTCGGTTCGGTTCGGTATTTTTTCCGATTTCTTCTATAAAATAAAAAACCTAACCTAATTATTTTGTTCGATTATGACTTAGTATCAGAACCTACGGTTTTTTTAAAAAAAAAAAAACCCTAAAAATCGATTTGGTACAGTTCTCGGTCGATTATGGTCGACTTTCAAATAACCATTGACGCCCCTACTTGCTCTATTGTTCATAATGCAACATCCATTACACTGTCGTCGATTTTGTAACTTCTTAAAATATGTTGAACTCTTCTCTCATAAGGAAAACTAACTTGTGCACATATTACAACTATAACTTATCCCCGGTGGGAAACAAATGTCATTTAAAAAAAAATAATAATAAGTTGATGAGAAGTGCATCAACAAAAATTGAGAGTTGGAGAGAAGTGCTCCAACATAAATGAAAATTGAAGATAAGTGCTTCAACAGTTGAAGATTGGAGAGAATTCCAATACATCAACAAACTGGAAGATTTGAGAGAAGTGCTCCAATACAATAAAAACTATACACCTTTGAATTAAGGGAGAATGTTGAAGACTAATTCAAAGTTGATATAGGAGACCTAAATAGATTAGGTTTTATTATTATTAACTAGTTTACTTAATTCATGCCTAGGTAGATTTTTAGTGAAACCATATTAGAATAGGTTTTCTAGTTAAAGTTAAAGTAGGTTTTATTTGTTATTATAAATAGGGGTGCTACTTCCTCTATTATATAGTGTGGTGCAAAGAATAGAAATTGAGATCAAAATAAATTTGAGAGAGAATTTTTATTTTTTCTACAATGTATTACGTGTATATACGCATTTGCATCGCTTTTTATATGTCGTATTTGAGCAGCTAAATGTGCATGCATCTGGAATACTTGAACAGTCGATTCTTTTTTTTTTTTTTTTGGTCTTAACTTTCGCCTGAAAGTGGAGGAATGTCTCAGTAGTTCTAACTAACCACTCTAGGGTCTTTCCCCTCGTGAAAGGCTATTGGGATCGATCCCTTCAACCCTCCTTGGCATGGAAAATCGCAAGAGAAAAGAAAACTGTTCTTTCTTAGCGGCTTTTTCAATCTATCCAAGGTAAGGAAGTAAAGCAACCAATAGACATTCTGCGTTAACACTTCAATTAAAACATTAACAACATCGATGAAGATGATGGTAGTGGTGGTGTGGGGTAACCAAATTTAGTTAAGTTTTCCAACAAAGTGAACCGAATGGTGAATTAAGAAGGGGGAGGGGGAAGTTGCAGGGTAGTTGGTTTGCGACTTTTTGTTAACGTTTGATCTTCGAATGACTCAGTTTGTTTTTTTTGTTTTTTTTCTCATAATCCTACAAGAAGTTTATTTATATTAAAAAAATTAAAATACTTGTGAAATATAGCTCATAATATGCGTTTATTTAAACATAATTAGTAATCTTTTAACTTTTAAAATATGTGTTGGTTGAATATGATTACCCAATTAGATGAGTATTTTGGTTAATTAAAAAAGCATAAACTGTATGAGTTGGCTACTGTTATGATGTTAGATCCATGCCAAATTTTCTTATACCTCAAGAATTTATTTTAATTTTTTCAACTATACATACCTCAATCAAGAGTTGGAGCAGATGAAACAGGAGGAGGAAAAAAAGTTACTCCAGAAAGGGCCCAACCGGGTTCGAACCGGTGACCTCTTGATCTGCAGTCAAATGCTCTACCACTGAGCTATGGACCCTTTTGTCGTTTATGTTGGTTAATCATATTAAGTACGATTAAAATTGTTATAGTACTTGTTTTTGGTTCAACCAAAGTAAGAAATTCGTAAAAAAAAGAAAATAAATATTAGTCAAGTAGTTTATGTCACTACTAATTTCTCAATTTTAGCCCCCTTCGTGAAAATGGTTATCTCGTATGCTGGATATAGACATTCTTTTATACAAATTACAATGCTTCAAACTTTCAACAATTTTATACAAAGAATAAAGACTTTAATAAAATTGGACGGGCAGAGCTCCCTAGCAGTGTACTAGTTATGAAAATATATTTTGTACATGATGAATTGAGAAGGTTACAATTCCATCGACGAAACTTTTGTCATTGGTCATAACACTACAAATTGAAGTAGCATTGTCACACAGGCCACAACGATAAACCACTGTGAACTCCAAAACCCACCTCGTAGTATAAAGTCCTGCAGCGACAAATTGAAGAATGGTTTAAAAACAAATTATTTCTTTAAACATACCAACATCAATTTAAAGGTATACTATTAAGAAAAACAACAAACATAACATCAAATTCGTCACCACTGTCACAGCAACAATTATAATAAAAACCGCCAAAAGACCGAGACGGATATATGATTTAAACTTGATTGGTTCAATATGTAAGTTTTTTAGTACCACGCTAGTTGTAAAATTAAATATTGGGTACATGGCTACTAGTTCTTGAAACTTTGTGGATTTTCATATACACATTTATAGTGGGTATCGAAAATAACGGGTTAAGATGAACCCGCCGGCGAAATGCTATATCCACCTTTGTCAAAAAGTGTGTGTGATGAATGAGATCCCTCAACTTTAAAACTAGAAGTCTTGAGTACAAATTTTAGGAAATGGAGAAATTTAGTCAAACAACCTATAATTAATGTTACGAAATAGCTTTCTTAAGGAGTGTGTCAAAACTTTAAACGACATATTATAATAATTGAAATAGAAAGAAATTACCTTTGAGGAGAGATGGGAAGAGGAGGCTGAAGAAGGCACAAGTCCTCTAAATCCAATCTTATAAGCAGTACTTCCATCAGCTTTAAACAATCCAAAGTTTCTCTCAGAAGTTGGTCCTGGTTTCTGATTTTCATTAAACAGAGCAAATACATATGCCCTCACCACCATCTTTGGCCTATAAGGTGTCCCTTTATTCTTCAACAACCTTTTCTTCAAATTATTGTTGTAAGTTCTTGCATTCTTCACATTTGCACCAGCTTCATTTTCATCTCCTTGTGAAGCCCAGCCAGTTTCTGATACTATAACTGGCATTTTCGCGAACCCCGCCTTTTCCAATGCGATATAAGTAGCATCAAGCATAGCATCAAACATGTTATCATAATGCAACTTATTTTTTGCATCATATATACCAGTCGATTTCTCGAATAATGCATAGTTTAAATCAATGTGACTAGGATCACTCTTATAAGCCAAAAACGGATATGCATTTATGTAAAAAGGCGAACGTATCGAATTTGAAAAATTCAATAGTGGTAACATATAAGGTAGTATACTTTCTTTGAATACACCGGCTGATGGAGGGTATGTATTCTCAAACACTGCTTCTGAATGTGGACTTGACACTTCAATTTTTTTGGCTAAGTCCAATTTATCAAGTGCATTGTACACATTCTTAACTGCAGGTACTAAAACTTCCCATAGTTCAACATCTGAACCTCCAAGAATTTCATTTCCAACAGCTATGCCTCGAATTAATGTACCAGGGAGAAAAGGTTGTACGTTTGTTTTTATCCAGTCAACAGCGCGATCTTCGTTCACACTCATGTCTTTAAGAAATTCATTGCCAAGTCCTATGATGATTTGAATACCAGAATCTTTGAAAGCTGTTAAAACTCCATGATCTGCATCATAGATTCTAACATTCTTTATCTTGTTTGCCCTAAGAAGTGTTACTACACTTTCTGGTGCTGGAATATTGTCTGCTATTCTTCCATAATTTATCCCAAATGTACCTGTGAATGCATGTGCCACCAAGACTGTCCCCAAATAAAAAAAAAAAGGAGGAAATTGTATTAGTATTGCATTTTAGTACTATACAAATGTAGGCTAAATTAACTTTTCGCATTTCTAAAAGGCCACCATAAAAAATTGAATTTTAACAGAAGAAACACATTATATTAGCGAAGTATCTTGAATTCAAACGCTAAATATCACATGAGAAAAAAGTTATCAACACTCAAATGTTTACACCGAACAATAATTATTTGAGAATGTAAAAAATTACGGTTGAGCATCCGAAAATGAATATGATTTAGGCTGTCGAAATAGTTCTACACAATCATGGTCTAGATGAAAAATTTAAACCTTATGAAATACTTTTCAGAACACAGGAAAGACGAAGAACAATAGAAACAATCAAATGAATACACAAAACAAGAAGAAAAAGAAGAATACCATTAAAGAGAAGAATGAAACAAAGGAAGAAAGGCAAGGAGGAGTTCATTCTTTTTTTCTTGAAAGGTGTAATATTAAATGGTTAAGAAGGTCATTCCATATATGGAGAAAATTAGCATATATAGTACTATCTAATTGACCATTTCCCTAGTTAGTAATATTTGTAACAAAAAATTTGGAAGAAACTTTGGGCAACCTCTTCATCAAACAGTGTTAACTTGTGATGCAATGCTTCCTTATTAGGCAATATGCCATAGTTGATCGATAGTTCAAACCAACAAAGATTCCAAACCTTAGTCCATTATGAAAGGCAGGGTAAATTAAGGTTTCTGGAAGAAGAAAACTTTATGTTTCAAAAGGTCATCTTGGAATTGATTCTAACCTTTTCAAAGCAGCCATTTTTCCCTTTCACCATTAATACCTTTCCTCCCTTTTGTCACACACTTTACACATGTGAAAAAACTTATGACTTTTGGTGTTTCTATTAATTCAATAACATGTGCCTTTATACATATTGTTATTACTAAGTTATACTACCTCCACTTTTAACAACGCTTTAACCTTTCAAATTTAGGATCCAAACTCAATCCGACGTTTTAGCAAGATTCATTTATCGCAAATTAGTTGAAGCTTTAGGATTTCAAGACATTTTTTGTCAATTCTTTCCAACTATGCCCTTAATAATTAAAAGAATTCTAAAAAAAAAAATTAATAGTCAAACATTAAATAAGGATAATATCATGAAATATATACTCTATTTAATAATTTTTTAATAAAAAAAGCTGAAGATGTCTGTTAAAATGGGACGGAGGAAATAAGTATCATGTCCGCTTCATATAGTAAGCGCTCCTTAGGACGAGAAATTTACAAAAATATGACACATAAGACATGCTTTGGGCTTTTCGCCCCACTTATCAAATTTTCTTTAAAAATATGTTGGACGTAAGTTTTAATTAATTTTAATAGTATTTGTTGCACATTTGGCATATAGTTTAGTTAGTTGTAACTATGCCCAAATAAGTATCATGTCCGCTTCATATAGTAAGCGCTCCTTAGGACGAGAAATTTACAAAAATATGACACATAAGACATGCTTTGGGCTTTTCGCCCCACTTATCAAATTTTCTTTAAAAATATGTTGGACGTAAGTTTTAATTAATTTTAATAGTATTTGTTGCACATTTGGCATATAGTTTAGTTAGTTGTAACTATGCCCAACATGCAATATACTATTCTATCTTTATCAGAATATCTTTATCGTCTGTAACTTATGAAAAACGTCAAAAACTACCGCCTAATAGGCAAAATTTACAACTTATGACTAATAGGACAACAAAGGCCATTTTTTAGATTTTTACCGGTGCCAACATCCACTCCTTATTAGAGCTGTCAATTTGGGCCGGCCCGACCCAGTCTAGCCCAAACCTTGCGGACTTTGATGTTTGACGGGCTGGGGCGGGCCGGCCCGACATTTTGACGGACCACTAAATGATGAGCCCAGCCCAGCCCAACTAGGGCCGCAGGCTGGGTCGGGTCGGCCCAACGTTTTAAAATATTTTTTTTACTTTTAACTAACAATGCAAAAAGACAAAGTTATATAAATCTTATATAATAATCAAGTCTCAAGTTCACAATTAAAGTATTCAACCATACATTTGTAAGATTCTTTGATGTATTATCGCGGGATAGGGCGCGATATTCTACTGTAGATTCTATTTGTAAGATTTTTGGATATATCATCATAACTTTTGAGTTGTAGAGCTTTGTCTTATAAAGTAGTTGTGCATGTTAAAGAATATTTGCGCAAAAACTTAAATGTAGTGGGTTTGGCTTCTTTCCTACTATGTAATTTCTTGTTATTTCTTTAGATATTTATAATTTTGAACTATATAATTTATTTTAATTTTTATCATAAAGCCCGCGGGCCAGCCCAGCCCAGCCTCGATCAAGCCTCACAGGCGAGCGGGCCTATTTGGGTCGGGCTAAAAAGCCTCGGTCCTCTTTGGGCTTGAAAAAACTAAACCCAACCGTACAAAATCTAGGGCTAGGTCGGGCCGGTCCGCGGGCCAAAGCCCAAATTGACGGCTCTACCCCTTATGGGTGTCCTTTTCTGCAATTTTGGATCAAAATAAGACAATTGAAACAGTAAGGACCTAATGGAAGTTTAAACAAAACTTTGAGGATCACTTTTACACTTATATTACAAGGTACAATCACTATAGCACACCGTCTCACTCTCGTTCTATTATTCTTCTTAATTCCTAAATTTCTTCAAAGCTTTACCCCAAACCCTTGGAAAATACTACTACTTTTGCAGGTAAAAATTTACTCTTTTATTCATTAGAATATCTGTTTTTTTTTTCTTTTTGCTTCAGTTTACAATCAATTCTTAATGTGAATTCTATTTTCTGCTTTATCACAACAAGTTATTTGGGTTCTTAAAGAAAAAAGAACCCTATATTTTGGTGTTAAAAGGGGATTCATATTTATTTTGATATATTTTGGCCCCTCGTGGTTTTGGTCTAGTGTTAAGAACCCAACGTGTGATGTCTGTGTTAGACGCACATCACGGGTTTGAATGCTGTCATGGACTAAAACAAAAAAGAATTGGTATTTAGGTGGAGACGGATAGAGGACGGGCTCATTATGCACTCAGTTTAAGCCAGCCTAGTGCGGTTTAACTCTCCTGTGTGGTTTGTAGGCTATTGCATCAGCAGTGGGGTTTATCCAGACCGCACCCGTTCCCTTGTCACAAAAAAAAATAAATATATGAAGTAGTAGAAATGTTTCTCTTGATTTTGGTGTACATATGGATTCAGGACTAACTTTCGAGCCCTAGGCTTTTGCCTTATGGTATCTTTACTACTCACGGGGCATACCGAAACCCATCGTTTGGAGCTTATAATGACAAAGTTGAAAACTGAGAACATCACCTATAGCACTTGTATGATCTGTTCCCAGCTTGGCAGAGCTAAATGAAATTTAGTGTTTCAGACTTCATCGTTCATTTTATGGTAATCTAAATTATAGTTTTTGATCTTGGGATTCGAAAATCTTTTCTTATAAGTTGTCCTGAAAGAAGGACTGGAATTTTTAATATTTAGGAAAGAGAGTCGAGATTGCAATTAGCTGTAACTATTTTTTACTGTTATTCAAATACACCATTTGATTAGACTGTCCTCAGTTCTTTATTTGATTTGTTCAATGAATTGTATCTTTCCAGAAAAGTGATTAAATGCCTCAGCGGGAAAAGCTTAGGCTGCGAATTTCTTTAATTCCACATAGCACTTGAATAATCACATTCTTTTGTCATTGGTGTGTAATCCATATTAATGTGCTTAAGTAGTAAGTCAACTTGTTGACACCTTCGCTGGTTTTCACTTTGAAAAGGTGTGATATCAGACTGTAGAAGTGGACAACTAAACTGCTGCTAACTTTGCAACATGTCAAGTGGACTTGGGCTGGAAACTCTTGTTGATCGTATGTAATCCTTTGTGTTCTTCATTTTCTTTTCAGATTCACATATTTTAAGTTTATTCTATATCTTTCTTTGTGAGATTAGCACATTTTTTAAGGAATGACATTTTCTTGGTATCCAGAAACCATCTCAGTTATTACAAATGATGGACGGAACATAGTGGTGAGTTATATCCTTTGTTTATATCACTAAATCTTTGATTGGAGATCCTGTTGTTTTTGCTGACTAGTTAGATTCTTTATTCAGGGAGTTTTGAGAGGATTCGACCAGGCTACAAACTTGATTCTCGATGAGTCTCATGAAAGGGTGTATTCAAGACAGGTTGGTCTAATCACATTTGAGAATGCATTAATTGTGATTCATGTATAAACATTTCAAGGCAATAGTGATGTCTGGTTATCATTAAATTTCTTTGAACATTTTCCCCAATTAATTTAGATATTGCTATTCATCGCGTGCAATTCCCTGGCACAATGTCTCCAGCCAAATCGTCGATTTTTTTGTGAGAATTTGTTTTATCATGACATGGCAGTCTGGTTTTGTTGCTAGATAAGTGCCTTCATATTTTTGTCCTTGGTGTATAGAGTGGTACTAATCCAAGCTTAGATGTGCAGGAAGGTGTACAGCAACTTGTGTTAGGTCTTTATATCATAAGAGGGGACAACATGTATGTATTTTGTTCGCTGTTGCTTCTTATATTTACAGATGCACATCATTTACCAAAAGTGATTATTCATTTACACTGAATTCTGTTCTCGTCTGTTTTGCAGAAGCGTTGTTGGGGAATTAGATGAAGAGCTGGACGCTAACTTGGACATGTCGAAACTGAGAGCTCATCCTCTAAAACCAGTCGTTCACTAACCTGTAATTTGGCAGAGCTTGTTATTTGAGAACGGGGTGGATCATGTATTTGTTTATTTGGAGAACCTTGGTACAATTGTTGAATTAAAAGTTCAGTCATGTTCTGTGGCTAAGAACACACTGCTGTAGTTTGTTACAATCCAGTATACATCTTTAGTTTCCCTCCCTTTGACAGTAATTTGCAAGAGATTGTGAACAAGAAATGCTAGAGCATCATGTAGCTGCTTCTTTGGTCCAAATATTCCCATATACTATTTGATATTGCTACATTACACACTTGGTTCACTCGTACCACTGTTAGCAAATGATTTCACATTTGCCCTTGCCATTAGCGGAGCTCCAATGCAAAATGGTGGATTATACATGTCCGGATTTTTCGAGAAAGGTCCAAATTTACCCTCTTAACTTTTGACTATGATTTAACACTGCCTTCAAATTGGAGCTTGTTAGGAGTCGAGGAGAAAAACGTGTTTTTTTCTAACAGGGGGGTAATTGGATAAAAAGTTGAATTACTTTGATGATAACTTAATAAGGTTTTTGGGCGTGTAAATTACTTTTATGGTCTAAGTTGCATTCGGTCCCGGTTCATCCAGTCGTACAAAATTTTGTCCCCAAGTCCTCACAGCATTACATTTGTTTCTAAATGATCATAAAATGTCCATGGAAATTTCAATGGAGCCTTTCAAGAATTGAATGTCTTAAGGCGTACAAATTCTAAAAGGCCAATCACGATTGGATTTGATTAATAAGGATACTAACATACTACAGTAATTAGGCAATCAACTAGTCAATGAGTTGTAGCTCTAGCATTTGAACCTTTAGTTTGTGCAAGGTTGTTAAAGATAAGCACTCACTTGCGTTGTGTATTATGAAGCTGCAAAATGGGATTAACATCCAGTTAATGGTTAACATTATATTGTTTAATTCAAAATATGATTTAAAATTATAAGGAAAAGGACTAAAACTTATACTGAATAATATCGAGTTTAGTCTAATCTTGGAATGTTTTTGGTTTCGAGAAATTATTCAAAGGGTGTATTTAAATTTATGCAAACAAATGTAATACTCTATCAATAATCACAAGTAATCACTCCGGGGTATTACAGCATAGATATAATTGGGCATTGAATTTAGGGAGGCAAAACTCTCAGAACATACACCACACAACAAGCGAATAACCTACATCAATTTAAAGTAATTTTTCATGCTTGTCTATGTAAATGCCCTATCATGAGTTTTTAGCAACCAAAGACACCATACAAGTACTTTTTTGGGGGGAGTCAGCGATGTAGATGACTAAGAGTAGTAAGTATAATCAGCAGCTAGAAGAATGAGTCACTTAATAAGCAATTTAGCCATATCCAGAAGCAATGATGGAGCTAGAAATTTTTACAAGGGGATTCACAAAGAAATACCATTATGTTATAGTTGTGATTTGAACCTGTGACTCCAAAGCAAGTTTTGAATCCCCTTTACCACGACACTACAATATTCCATTGTACCAAGGTGATTCAGCAGTTTATATGTAATCGGAAAAAAAAAAATTGTTTATTATCTCTTGATGAAGGGGATTCAGTTGAACCTCCTTCCTTTCACCTAGCTCCGGCCCTGTCCAGAAGTACACCGAGAAAAAACAAATCACTAGAAGGTATCACAATCACTCATTCCCCTGAAGCCGCAGGGTAAGGAGTGGTCATTGCATTGACACCACCTCTAAAAACTGTAACCTACTAATATCAACATTGACAGCCTCGTTTCCACCAACTCAAATCATTGGATCTTTGAACAGGTCTTCCAAATCAAAGATGTCTTCATCATCAATGCTAGTATTTGACTTGGGGCATAATCCAACACCAAGGTCAGATGAGGGTGCAAAGAAGGGTAATTTCTGAGAGTGAATGGTTAAACCTCCCCGAGGAGCAGACCCCGGGTTGTCAAATGCATTCTTAGCACCGACATTAGCAACTGTATGACTGTACACTCCACTATGAGCAGCATTGGACAGCATTGTATGAGATGGTGCTGATTTGCCTGCGTCAAAAATTGAATTGATTTCGTTGTCTTCAACCATATGCTCACTGATCAACACTTCAAGTTCATTTCCAATGCTAGTGACAGGATGACTGTAGATTTCACTGCCAGCAGCAGTAGACGGTTGTTTGCTGGGTAATTGGGAACGTCCATCAGTGTCAACCAGAACCCCAGCATTACAAGTGCCTTCCTCCTGCTCCTGCTCCATGATTATGTCATCTAGACCTAAAAAGAACTCATCATTCACTTCAGAGTACAGACCATTCATTGTATTGACAAATGCACCACCAAGACCTGAGGACTCTCCTCCAGCAACGGTGCTTTCTCGGGACAACATGCTCTCATTAAACATGCCAACATCAGTTGGTACCACCCTGCTGTTAACAGCTCCAACCACACTGTTAGTGTTTGCTATTTGTGGCCTTCCTCCAAAAGCTCCAACCACATTGCTAGCGTTTGCTACTTGTGGCCCTCCTCCAAAAGCTCCAACCACATTGCTACTGTTTGCTACTTGTGGCCCTCCTCCAAAAGCTCCGACCACATTGCTAGTGTTTGCTACTTGTGGCCCTCCTCCAAAAGCTCCAACCACATTGCTACTGTTTGCTACTTGTGGCCCTCCTCCAAAAGCTCCGACCACATTGCTAGTGTTTGCTACTTGTGGCCCTCCTCCACCAGCTCCAATCATGTTCTCCAGGTTTGATACTTGTGAGGTTCCAGTAATTTCAGTATCCACAATAGTTATGTCGTGAATGCTTGTTCTTCTTTTCTCTTTGTCGACGGCTTTGAGGCGACTGAAAAACTTTTGAGCATGGCTAGCCACCTGTGTTGGTGTTCTAGATAGCACACAATGCCTGGATATACTTCTCCAATCACCTCTTCCATATTTCTCTAATCCCCGGAGGAACGCCCTATAGCAGGAAGAGAGAGACAGAGAGAGAAACAAGTTGTCAGCTTTGCAATTAACCCAGGAAACAAAACCGCATGATAGCATTTACTTAAAAGTTTTCCGTTCTCTCAGTCAGGTAACAATGCAATACATTCTATAAGTTCCAGTGCCAATTAGGTATGATTCCACAGGTATATTTATTGCCGTCAGCATGCACTGCATAACATCATAAATAACACTAAACAACATCCTCTCCCTACGCGCGCACCCCCCCCCCCCCCCCCCCCAAAACCCCAAAATAAAATCATTGTTACTTTCTTGGCCAAGAAAGAGGAAGGGACCCAGAATCGAAGGATAACGAATGTCATCTGTCGGATATGTGACTCCAATATTTGCTGAATTATTCCTTGCCCACTTGATTTCGCCTCGTTGCTATATACAGAGACTTCGATTACATGTGTTATTTTGTTATACAGACTATCCTTAAAAGTGATAACTCAAATGTTTTTTTTTTCTTTTGATAGGTATCTCAAATGTGATTTCTTACTCAAAAAGAAACATGATAAAGATAAAGAAAATCAGGAGAAAAAAAAATAAAATTAAAGAAACAAGAAGAAAAATAACGAGACATATCCATAAAAGGGCTTAATGCTGAATGAATAAACGGCCACTATTATCAACATACTAAGTATGCCGCTCTTAGATATGGGAAGAAGCCTTTTCTTTTTCTTATTCTTTTGTTTTTTTTTTTTTGGGGGGGGGGGGGTGGGGGGGTGGGGGGGGGAGCTTTGTTACAGTGTTGACCAAGTCCATTCACTTTCTTTCTGATTTAAGCGAACACACCAAAGACAAGAAAAGGAAGAGAAGAAAAGAAAACACACACACTAGAATGTCAGTGCAATACATGTTCGCCCTAGTCTATTTCCATGGAAAATGTATCGCCAGCATGCAAGTGACCCTCACATGAGATTCAAAATCAACAAGGTGGTAAGAAAGTATTAGCACATAGAATAGACGGCCAAAAAAAGGATATTTACATATTAATAAATTTCATGTAGTTGGGTGAAATACATTATTATTCACATCGTTGTTTGTCATGCAACAAATTCCTCAAGTATTACCTGTGTGAGAAAGACTGAAAGTCTGAAACCTTCATGATGTGTTGATTAGCTAGTCCAACAACAACAACATACCCAGTATAATCCCACAAGTGGGGTCTGGGAGGGTGAGGTGTACGCAGCCCTTACCCCTACCTCAAGTGAAGTAGAGAGGTTGTTCCTGGTAGACCCTCGGCTCAAGAAAAACAGTTTTGAAAACGGGTTCCGGAAAGGAGGGAAAACAGAAAGAAAAATGCAAGAATAAAATGCAAAGATAGAAATTGATTAACTAGGCTATCTGTCGTAAATTCATCTAGTTATAAAACACCAAATGCACCTATAATGGTGCAACGTACATTTCAAGATCTATATGGAACTGTAATCCTCTCCTCAAAGAAAAGGAATAAAACTTCAAAAAGAAAGAAGCACTTTATAAAATGTATAATTCCTAGGGAAAATTCTTAAAAAACCTCAAAACATAAAATGAATAATTTCCCAAAAAAGACTAAGTAAATAAGCCCATTTCCGTATTTTAGACACCAAACTATGCTTATCGCACTTTTTTTTTTCCTTTTTCTCATAGGTGGATTTCACTATATTTACAGAATAGCACATGTTCTTCTTGTTAATTCTCAATGTGAAAAGTTAGCTTAAAAAAAAAGCAAGAGCTAAACATTTTGTAGCAGACACCTGTCTGGAGGTAATTTATAATTCATTTATGTGAAAAAAGAAATTCAATAAACTAATGAGCAACACTTTTTTTTTTTTGAGAATGGTAACATAACTAATGAGCAACACATTCTCGAAAAGAAAAACTAATGAGCAAGACATAACTACAGAAATCCAATAATCATCAGCTTAAGATGATTAGAACGCAACAACATGATCTTTGAGAAATGTAAGGAAATTTTGGAAAACCTTTCGAGTAAAAAGTGAAAGTCGTGCAATCGACTAGCAAGACATGATTATAAAATCCTATATTCATGAATTTAGATGATTAATATTTCCCATAAAAAATGTATAGGAAGCACACCTGTGTTCCTCTTCTGTCCAAGCAACCCCTCTTCGCCGTTCTACATCTGTTTTTGATACTCTACTTTTATGGTGGGAAAGGTTTTGCATTCTCCTATACTGAGGCAAAGGGACATTGCCAGCCTCAATGGCATTAACATCTTCAACTAATAACTCATAGTGATGAATGATTTCTTCAAGCGATTTCCCAGGAAGAGCTGCTGCAATCTTCATCCATTGATTATCATCCCCTGAGTAGATCGCCAGACCATTCTCAAAGATTTTATCCTCCTCCTTGGTCCAGAAAGAGCCATTGCATGTTTGATCGGTGCTCATTTTCTTTTAGATCTACAAGGAAAGGCTCAAGCATGAAAAGGGAAAGCTTTTGAAGAGGAATTAGAAAACGGATGAATTCAGTATATGACAAAACCGCCATAAATATCTGTGCACCTAAAATAAGATTTTCTGTAACCTGTGACACTTGGTAAACAGAAGGAACGGCAGCAAGACATGTACTCTTTTGAATCAGTTATAGACTTAAAGAGTAGTAATGAACAACTGGTAAAAGGAACTGATAGGTGGCATGCAAAAACAGAACAACCACACAAACAACATAATCTTTCAGATGTTAAGGTGCATATGAATTACGAGGAAAAACAATCAAAACGCTGAAATTCAAAAGATAAATTGTTGAGGCCTCTTGCACAATAAGCAAGATTGATGTGTCCAATAGAAGTTACAAGGTGAAAGGTATCTGATAATAATCATATGTAATCTACTACGTATATAAGCACTTCATATTTATTACAAAGGTTTTCAACCAGGACGAAGTAAATGGCAGATGTCTAATTAAGGAGATAGCATCGTGACAGTTAACATTAGTACGGAGAGCTATTGCTGATAGAGATAGAACTTAAGAAGCAAGTACACAAAATAACTTCAGTAGTATAGATGGGGCCAGCAAGGAAATACGTGTCGTATAACACCCATAAGAGTACCTAGAGGTATGAATACTAAGAAACCATCGACATTCTTTTATTTTTCTATCAAATGGAAGGTTTTATGATAAGAAATAAGAGTACAAAAAAGAAAGCTAATCGTCTCAAGCTAAACAAAATTTACATCACCGAAGCATATATTTCTGTTCTTGTTCGTAACACATAGAAAAAGATCTATCACGTGTACCGCGTAAAAGGAAAGAAAACCAACAAATACAACATATGCTATCAAAAGGAATCGATCCTCATTTGTCCTATGAGAACATTCGCACAAATACATCGTTACAAAACCTAGATAACACCATTTAGAATCTTACCATTACCGTTACAACCAAAGCAACAGCTAACAACCCATCATGATGGAAGTTCAAAAGATTCTTCAAGTGATTCAAATAATGGCAAAAGTCCCTTACAGAAGGACAATGTGGCACAAATGTGATGGGTCCATTACAGTTTCTATGCATGACGTGCCAATTAGGAGTTAAGAAATCGTTAAGCAATCTCAAGAAGGAAAAATAATTACTATAAAGCTTTCTATTGGATACTTTTTTTCCAAATACCCTTGGATTATGCTGGACAGTAGAAGTTACGATAAGATTTTCTGTATAAAGAGGATATTTCACAATCTCTTGCTAGCCTTATGTTGCTGTATATTGTTTGATATGCTATTAACTTTTAATCGTTATAGCAACACAATCACAATAAAAGATATTCTACTCTTCTCATATCCTCGAGGGGGATCAATATATAAGTCAAGTGAGTTTCGGTAGCGACAGTGTCAATTAGCGAAAAGCACTCAATTGTTATTTATTCCATGACAATTCATGCCTACACATTTCAAAATCTGTTGAGATTTCTCTTAGTTCAATAAATACCAAGTAAGTTGGGGTCTATATGAATCCTCCTTAATTATTATGCTCGATTCAAGTCCATTTCCACCGAATACTAAATCATTTTTTTAAGACACCGAATACTAAATCATTTTTAAAGCATATTAAGAGTTTTCTAAAACTAAAGGTTCTCTAAATGCCAAGCTTATCCTTAAACAAACATTCAAGTCTCTAAGCATAACAAAAAGATTCCTGACGGATGCTAACCCTGATCCAAGTAAAATTGTAAACAAGAACTATACTTTATCCCAACTAGTTGGTAGCATCTATTTGCATCCTTTGCTTCTATTATGTTATGTTATTACCTAAATCTACATTGACTCCGACAAGTAATAGGTTTTCTGAGACAACTTCCATCCATATGATTTTAGGTTTGAAGAATCTCATTTGACTGCCTTCCATTAACGTATTGTCCCAACAAGAACAGAGTCAAAACTAGCTCAAGCGACTGTTTCTCACTTTATCATCTACATGCAATCAAACCCTTTATCAGATGCTCATTTCTAATTTTTTTTTCTATTGAGAATTTTTCATGAGAAAAAAAAAAAATGCTAACATAAATGAGAAAAGTAAGTTTTTTTTCTACTCGACAGATGCAACTATCTAGAACAACAATCATATTATGCCACCTATAACTACCAAAAGCCTCAATACCAAACGCAAATATTGAATGTCTACTGCATGGTTAAAAACTTTTCTTTTTCCTCAACTTAAAAATTATGTGCCAAACCGGCTATACTTTGTCTAGCGCAAGAGTATAGCGCATAATGTGTGGCTTAAACGCACGTCATAAATTCAGATTCTTCCAAGAACAAAAGGTTTGGTATTTAAGTGCAGAAGGAAAGAGTGGCAGGGCCATTGTCCACTGAATTTTGAATCGTGCGCCACTACCCCTCGGGGATTTCTTCTTATCAAAAAATTGATAATATAATGTGTCAAGCTCTCGAAATAGACATATTTTGTTTTCCATATTTACTCTCCAATTGTATAGCGGTTAGGAGAGTAGGAAAGATAGATAGATCACATATACAAGTTATGATCCCTTCACAACAAACATAACCTTATAGTTTGAATTTGAAGCAAGATAATATAAATTTTGGATTTTTTAAAGGTACATTTTGTACCCAAACGCTTGTGGGCAAGTGTATTTAAGGGGGTTCAATTGAACCCTTTCGTTGAAAATTTACACTGTGCAAATAGATTTTATGGTATATTTGTACTTTTGAACCCCCTTGACACAAGGCAAAACTATAATAAAGTGGTAAAGGGGATTCAAAAAATGCTTTATATCATTAGTTCCAATCCCATGTATGATACTCCTAGTATTTTTTTTAATCCCCTTTTATAAATTGTTGGGCGGAGCCTATTTAACAATCAGATATTGAAGAAGTATTAAGAGCTTATGGAGAAAACCTTTACTTCTAAGGAATAGAAATTTAAGAGGACATTATTACGTTAATTGGCACTAAGAAATAGTAACTAAGAAGATTGACACAATCATATTTAGGGTAAATAGTTAAGAATGTAAAATAGTGATGACTGGGATGACAAAGCTTTGGAATTACAAACGGCTAGTCCATTGTGTTTCAGAAGGCCCAAAGCCAAGTAATCTCTGCTTAAATAGGGATAGAAATCCATGGTAACAGTAAGGATGAATACCATGCAGTTATAGGTTTATACACATAATTCTAGAGGGACACCTGAAAAGCTTTTCTTCTCCTGAAAGGGTAGAAATTTAACAAGAGGTATGTGAACAATACCAAATAAGAGAGTATCACTTCGTCATAATCTACCCCAAAAACCATGATTTAAATAAATCTAATCATTCTGATATCAATACATTCTCATGTATCTTCTTAAAACTTTATACATCCTGATATAGCAAATTCTTGTCCATTTAAATGGAAAGTTTTACATAAACAGAAACGGGAAAATCCGGATTCCCTTACAACACATTCTTAAAGAACATGCAATGACAAATTATATCCATGACAAGCATCCAAAAAGAAAGTATACTAACATCTTATATTTCCTTAAAAAAGTAGAAAATTCAACATAATGAATCTCATGATACTCATATAGGTGGGTATGACTTGGCATTTCTTCAAAATCTACCCCGAAAACCAACAGATATACCAATCATTCTGAGATTGTCAATCCATTCTCTTGTACCTTCTATTACATTTCTACATCTGGAAATAGCAAAAAATATTGTTCATTTGAACGGAATGTTATACATAAATCAAATTGGGAATATCCTAATTCCCTGATATCACAATCCTAACCACTTAGAACTAAAGAACATGGGCTCCAGGGCTTTGGTCTAACGGTAAGAACACAGCTTTTGATGTGTGATTTAAGTGCACACCGCAGTTCAAATCTTGTCACAGACAAAAACCTGGAATTTAAGTGAACATATGCCATTGGCCCTGGGGGATCTCTCGGTTATTAAAAAACACTAAGGACATGGAAGGACAAATTGTATCTGTGACAACAAATTGCAACAGAAAGCTATAATAAGATATTACTTTCCTTTCAAAAAACCAGTCGAATATCTGTACATTACTGTTCATAAATATAAAGCATGTTAAAACAGAGTAACAAATATATCGGCACAATTTGCCTAAACTGGTGATCATTAAGTATACATTAAACTAAGTGGAGTCCAGATTTGAACTTTACGGATTCCAGTTCCGGATTTTACCACAACTAATTTAATTAACTAGATTCGTAATCACTTATTCGCACTTATTTAATGAATTACTTTTTTACACGTATACATGGTCTCGACCAAACCCATAAGTTGAACTCTACATTAGTTTAAACACACTTATGAGTGAATCAACTATGGTAATAAAGCTACTTTATCACCTGTTTATACATGTATCCGACCAAAAGCGCGCGCGCAAACAGACAAACAAACACAAACACACACATACACACACTTATGAGTGAATCACCTACAGTCATAAAGCTACTATATCACCTGCTTATACATGTATTCGACCAAAAGAGTGGGTGCGCACGCACAAACAAACACAAAAACACACAAAAATGCGCGCGCGCACACATATAAGCAAAAAAAAAAAAAAATGCTTCATAAGATAGTGGGAAAGAGATTTTTTTTTCACACCTGGGATATGGAGAAATTGTAAAATTTGTTTGTTGATAATGGTTAGCTAATTCATAGGAATTTATTTATTCAAAGCAATGTATAATAAGAGTTAAAAAAACAAATAAGAAGATTGTCATAATCTGATTACGGTAATCTGGAAACTAATTAAACCGTTACAGTAATATATAAAACAAAAAAGGATAATTTAAAATGTGAAAAGCAGTAATATTATTACCTAAATAGTCAAAAGTGAGTGAATTAAAAGCATTTTGTTGTTTAAACAGAGTTTGATGATGATCTTCCATTTTTGGTTTCTCCAGAAATGAGTGACAAAGATTTTAGGGTTTTGGATTTGAAGCTTCAAGCTTAGTGATGGACGAGAAAAGGGGGTACTCTCATCAACTAATTTTAAATGACTTCAACACCTTGTTTCCATGCCTGTTACATTACATGTATTTTTATCATTACAAAATATTGTATCGCTTCATAATATTACGTATTAACAAAATGAAACAATATTATGAAGGAAAGATAAAACGTATGGGGAAAAAAATACTGTATAGTACAGAGTAGAATTTGATTTTTTTTTTTTAAAAAAAAAAACAAAGCATAAAATGAAATTATTGAGGATAGGAGAAAGAATAAAGATAAAATAATGACACAACTACACCAAATCTATTGTTCCGTAAGATGAGACTTTTCGTGTTATATAATAACGGATTAATAATATAATATAATAAAATTTTAAAGTAAAAATTCAAATATAATTTTTATATTTGAAATAAAAATATAATATATTGCTTTAATCAGATTATAAAACGCATTGAAATATTGTATTGTACTCGCGTTACTAAATTGTGTCTTTTGTCAAATGCATAGTATATGATATGTGATTTATCATTTTATCTGAAATCATTTGTCTAATCAGAAATTAATTGGACAGTTTGTAAGCTTTTAATTTGTCGCATTTGTCATATACAATTACGTGCTACTATTTTGTACTAGTTTTGACTAAGGCTAAAATGCTTATAAAGTTTACTTTGCCACATGTACATGTATCAAATTTCTTTCACACACTTGTACTTCATGCACAACTTAACACGCCAAATGTTTCCAAGAAAAAAAAAATCACAAAGGTAACTTCAGAGGAAATGAAACAAGAAATAATAAAGCAAGAATCATATAATATGCCTATGCGAACTTTTTATGGCTAAAGATATAAAGTTTGTACACACGTATGTGCGCACAAACAAATTTATACCGAACCAAACAAAATATTGCTGATTTTTATTTACTTGATTTTTAGTTTGATTCGATTTTTGTCACCCTACTACCTATATTAATTTGGTAACCTATGTATGTATTGTCCAAACTAGATTTGATAAGAAAAGTAAAGCAGATAGTTACAAACTTAGAAAATTAACTACAAATTTTCATGAACACGAGGAAGTGCACGAGGAAGTGAAGTATGAACGGGAACTACAAGATGGAACATATTGTTTGATGTGCTAATTACAATTTGAATTTGAGATAATTAAACACATAAGCAGCATGAAATGTTTAGATTTGATTCTAAGAGAACTGATTTTGAATTTATATTTTGTCATCAGAAATTATTGTTTGTGTGATGCCTTTCCATTTAAGCAAATACATCCTCTCCTAAACTTTCTTACTGAGCTAATGTTCACATTTGGAGCATTGTGCCTTTCCACAATGCCAAAGAATGTAAGAACTGTAATGGCAGAACCAGGCTAGAAGGATTATGCCACTTATATCGAAGAAATTTGAGGCTAGCATTGCAGAACATGATCAACAAAGCATAGTCCATTAGAGTAGATTCAAAATACCGAGAAAAAAGAAATTGATGTCATCAACATTCCAAATATCATCAAAACTTTCTTTCAGATCACAAAAAAAGTAGCAAAACGCAGCTACACTAGATAATTTTCTCAATAAGAAAAAAATGCAAAGATCTAGTAAAGATTGAGCAGTATCCATTAGAAGATCGATCTAACACCAGATGCTATCTCACTGGTCACCAGGCATGCTCTTAATGATATCCGAATCACCTGAGTTGAAGAAACAGAAAATACATCAAACATCAACATGAATAACCACATCCAAGCAACAATAATGGAACAAGTTAATGCATAAGCATACCTGGATCAATGATGCTGAGGCAACAAACTCTGTAGTACTTACCACATGCAGTCCCCAAATCTACGTTGTCTGTAACAAAACGAATGGAGTATTTTAGTATAAGAACCATAAATTCACAAGAAATTACCCTAGCAATCAATCTGAATAACTTGATTGCAAATATAGTGATGACAAAACAAAGCTGAGAATAGCTAAAGTTATCCATCGATTTGCAAATAACAATTTGCTAAATATGCTCCACTACCAAAGGCAGTTTTCTATTGAGTCGTGTTCCTCAATTAAGCCAAAGTTTTTTGCATATAATTGAATATCAGGTAAGAAGAATAAAACAACACATGTGAAACATAGTGACCAAGCTAAACACATTCATATGCACAACAATACGTTTATTTTGATTTATGAATCAGTCATTAGATAAGTAAGTCAATGGTATTAACCAACAAAATCAAATTTACCCATCTCATCTACCAATGCTCATCTTTTGTTGCATTGCATCTCCAACTGTTCATTCTTAGACTCAATACCATTCAATCGATCCAACAACAGAACTTAGGGCCTAGGTATTCCAACCGTAATAATTACAAGCCTTTGGTAGGCTGACCACCGATCCAAAGAAAATATGAGTAACATTTATTTTCCATGAAACGTGTGTGTGTGTGTGTGTGTGTGTGCGTGTGTTTGTGTGTGTGTGTGTGAGAGAGAGAGAGAGAGAGAGAGAGAGAGCAAAAACCTTAAATGAAAAGGCATTCTAAATAGCATAGAAACATAAAAATAGAAAGTAAATTCCTTCATAACCCTAACACACAGCACATGAAGGAGCAGTAAAGGCATATAAACAGCAGCTAGAAGATATCTAAGAAACTCACTTCCATTGTAGTGGTGGACTCCAACCTTTGCCAACATAGCATAGTACTCTATCTCGGACTTCCTAAGAGGAGGGCAGTTGTTGGCAATGATGATAAGTTTGCCTGCAATATGAAAACCAGAATGATCAAACCAGATCACAGCACAGGCAAGATAACTACCTCTCAACAATTAACTAGTCATCGTATGCTAACTAAAGATTGTTAAAATTATGCCAACAGCAAAAAAATGAACAATCCGCACACCAAAGGTAACATGAAACGAAAATTAGATGCATTGTCACTTTCCAGATGCTGTCATTCCTTTTTGGATATGAGGGAATACATCATCACCAATCTAATTTCACCATAAACAAATTCAATCAATCTACATTACCAGATAGCTAAGAAAGTTGATACATAAATAGGACACTTCAGCACCACTGTTAAACTTCTGCCCCCCCTTAAAAAACAGTTTAACTTTTAGCCCCCATCTCTCGAACTTGAGACACTACCTGGCAGATTGCCCTAAGAGGCTAAAATTAAACAATTTTTACTGAGAAAAAATCGAACCTAGCTAGGGGCTTATGTTATATCTTAATCTAGCACTCAAAGCAGACTAATGTTGAAATAGATAAAAAAATGCTCAAATAATCAGCTAAAGATCAAATTTTTAACTAGCTTAACAAAGAAATATACTGTATTAAACACTTAACGTATGACAATAGAATAGATAATTCAATAAGTACCTTTGGAGTTTCTAAGGGTCTTGAGAACAGTTTTGTAACCCAATGTGTATTTGCCGCTCTTCATAACCAGAGCCAGCCTGTTGTTAATGCTCTCATGTGTCTTCTTCTGCAATTTTACACACACTTACACACATTAGTGCGTGTACTTATACATGTATATACAGATTTAAAGAGAGAAAGGAACTTACGGTTTTCTTAGCAGCAACCATGGTTGGGATCTGGGGCTGGGGTGGGGGTGCGGGGGAATGGGAGCAAGTAAAAAATGGAAGCAGCAAATGCGTCGACGGCTGGCAATGGGCGGAGTTTTCTGCTATTATACCCTTATTACTACACTGGTAGGGTTTTTGCAACAACCAAGTTATCATGGGCCAGGCTTATCTAACAATGACCTTTCTATGGCTTAAGATACGGCCCAAGTGAAATTTCCAGCCCATTTTCACAAATATGACATCATAAGCAATGGTTGGCCTTTTTACCCGCGCTTAACAGAGTTTTGCAAAATTTCCCCATTAAGTTTTAATGAAAAAAATTTGGACGAAAGTACCTTTATCAATCTCTTGGCCCGAAGCCAATACTTGCCTTTGACCCCTCTCTATTTGCCAACAGTTGCCCCTTGAAGTATTAGCAAAAGGCAACACTTGCCGGCACTTGGTCGTACGTGTTGACAAAAAACAACATTTGCCCCTTCTAATCTCTTCCTGCATTCTCGCCATATAACTTGAAGTGTTGGCAAGACAACACTTGCCCTTGAAGTCTTGGCCTCGTGCCAACACTTACTAATTTGTGTCTTGAAGTCTTTGTCTCGTGCCAACATAAAGGTATTTGCTAAAACATTGTTAAACGGGGGCAATCTATAGAGGGCACTTGGTGAAAAATTTTGGTCGAAATATACTATAAAATTAGCAAAAAAAAATCACCGGGTGTCCCTAAAATTTGAGTGAATTTTAGAGTTTGATCCTGTTAAAAACAATTTTAGTAAAATGGCTTTCACTTTGTCCGTAGGCAACACTTTAAGTTGGGAAGAGTTCAAGTACAAGTATTGTCTAGACAAGAGGGTCAAAGACAAGTACAGCCTCTTAGACAAAAAAGTGAAGGCGGGAATACAACACCATTTATGAGATTCGTAATGGTATTTTGAATTCTCATTCTTCTTATTTACTCTTTTGCATAAATGTCATCCCAATGGTGTTGTTCTGTTGTTGCCTTGCCCCATTGTCACCCGCCCGTCATCGTCGTCCCATTATCCAAATTGTTGGAGCTTTATCATTTTCTAAAGTTCGTTTTCTACCATGTTTTCTAGTTATAATTTTATACAAAAATAATTGTTGTTGCAAACTATAACCGAGATACAAAATTATATTTAAATACAAAAACTATACATAGGTTTACAAAAAAAAAGAAGAAAGAAACAATGCGCAAAGATACAGAACTCTCAAGTCAAATGAGTAACTTATGAGATAATTTAGAAGAATGGCGCTTTTTATCTCGTTGATGTTACAAAATGAAAGGTAAAAGAGAGCAAGAATTGTAGATAAGAAATATAAGAAGGAGAGGAAGAACTTTTCTTATTATCTTCTAAGTATTTCAAGTGTGTATTCCATAGACAAAGTGTCCTCTATTTATAGGACACCAATACTTAGGAAGTTACAAGTCATCTCAAAGGTTACAAGAATTAAGAGGAGACTAAAGAGGAATTAAGTAGGAGAAAGTGAGGAGGAATTAAGTAGGAGAAAGTGGGGTAGTAAATCATAAGTTAGTGGTGAGTAGTGGTCATCCACATTAACACAAATACATAGATTTACAACACTCCCCCTTGGATGACCATTTTGAAGGTAATGTGTCTCGTTAAAACTTTACTAGAAAAACCCGGTGGGAAAAATCCAGTGAAGGAAAAAGAGTACACACTTCCTATAATACGCCTTTAGAGCTGCCTCATTAAAAACCTTACAAGTAAAACCCAAGTGGGATAAAATCTTGTTAAGGGAAAAAGAGTGCAGCGCGTACTTTACTCCCCCTGATGAAAACATCATTCAATATCTTGAAGACGACACATTCCAATCTTGTAAATCAACTTCTCAAATGTTGACATTGGCAATGACTTAATGGACAGATCCGCCAAACTGTCACTAGAGTGAATTCTTCAGCATTAACTTCATCATTCTTTTGAATATCACGACTGAAAAGGAATCTTGTTGAATATTTGTCTCCTCAGTTGTATCTTCCTTTTAGCTGAACTAATTACTGGGATCCTTGTCTTCAAAGAAATACCACATTGTTGTTGAATATGTTGAGTCCTTGACCTCAATCACCAATATTGTCGCATAGCTTCAAGCATGGCTATTATCTCTTCATAAATTGAAGATGTAGCATTAACAATTGATTTTATAAAATTCATTAATATAGGTATTCTACTACAACAAATAAATACCAAGTTGATATCGGGCTTTATAGATCAAGTAGATACCATATATTCTTCTGATGTCTTCGCATTGAGGAAGAACTAAATCTTACCAATAAGCTTATAACAAAAGCTATAACCAGTGGATTATATTTGGTAAAATACATCAATGCACCAATTGCATCAAAATATAGTATTTCAATACCAAGAAGCTCGCAAATGCAATTTTATCACATGTGGCCGGATTGTTTTAATCTGTATAAATATTTATGAAGCTTCATTGAATAGGTTTCCCGGGAACCTTTACATGCTTCTAGGATCTTGAATCCTTCAAGGATAAATATATTGTTGCTCAATGAGCCATATAAAAAGCTGTTGCAACATTCATACGCATATCAAGTCTTTCATGCACTGCCAGACATACAACATACCTGAAGGTGATTGCATCTACCAAAGGAGAATATATCTCCGTATTATCAATGTCAGATCATTGTGCCTCAAGTCGTACTTTATATTTAACGACTTATTATTATCAATATTTTTTGCACAAAAATATCTTTGTACACCACTGGCGTTGCACCTTCAGGTGTTTGGACTATAGGTCCAAAAACTTCACGTCACTCGAGTGAAGCCAATTTTTGCTTGAATGCGTTTTGCTATTTTTGGCCAATAATTTCATGTCTATTCCTAACAAACTTAAGCTCAAGATCCTCATAATCATATAAATATTGAGCTTTATAATATATGTAAGATATCGTCAACGATAATTTCATATCTCGATTCCCAATCCGACATAACATATTGAGATCTCTTAAATTCATAAATTTTCAGGTACCTGAACCTCTCCTGATGAGGTTTTATGAAGTGTTATGTCGTGGGCTATTTTAGAGCCCTGCCTCCTTATTTGACCATCATAATCATTTGCTCCTTCCTTTTCAAGGATTTATCTTTGGAACCGAATGGTCTACCACGCTTCAGGCGTGCCTTAGACTCATTGACATAAATAGATTGTCTCACCAGGACATCAGGAGCATTAGCAGCTGGAGTATAATATATTTTTTCTTTGGGTCAGTAATGCGTCTGGCAGTGACTTGCATTATCTTTATATGAGGATCATAATCAAATGATAATTTAATTTATTTATTCCTCAGCTGCATTAATTTCTCCCCCTAATGTTAGCCAAACTAACATTCGTTCCCAACCTTATATGGGATCCATCTTTGTGCGTTGCGGTGGAGCAATTGATAATATACCGTACATTATAATTATTAGATGGAAAATATTTGGTTCCTGACCCTGAACCAATTATGAGGGGAATTCATTTTGTGGCATGTCGTGCACAAGTGCTGCTTTATGGATATACCATAGCTCATACCTGATTTAGGTAGCATTGTTCTCATATGCATGGTTTAGCAATTGGAGGCTTTCAATATATGAATCTGCTAAACTTGCTTGCCAACATTATCAAGATAACTTATCTTGATTGCATAATCTGGAAATATGCTCATAATAAGACTAGTTTTTGGAGACGCGCAACGCGCGTGTGTCCTTAATAATAAATGTAATATATTAAAAGAATTATATAATTATTGTTTAAAAAAATTTGTGCTTGAATTGCACAATTGATATCTTAAATTTCATAAAATTTTCAAAAAAACATGAGGAGATCACTATTCTATTTCGTTTTAGTAACAATCTTACATTTCGTTCTTTGGGAAAATGAAAATAATGGTGTTACAGTGATTTTTGAACGTCTGAAATAGACCCGGAATTAGAGTTTCATAAGTTATAAATTATTTTTAAAAAAATACAATAATAAATGTATTAAGATCCGTGTTAAATATTGCAACTATTCCGCTTGGAGTATTCCTAAATATTAATGAACTTACTCTAAAACACAAGTATATATAAAGAAGACCAAAAGAACTCAAAAAAAGTTTCAAAATGCACAATTGCAAAATAATAGTCAAATAAAATTCTGTTCAAAAGACATACCGCTTACCTCATTTGTATTTGTGGAAATTCTAAGCTGATTATGAAATGAAACATGATAACTGCGGGTGAGATGATGATAGTTTGATGTTGTATTTTATGAAAAATAAAATACCATCAAAGATAAATATTTTAGCTTTCAAAAAAAAGGCAGTGGTTCTTAACCGAACTTGCATAAATAATGCGTGAAACAGAGTGTGCTGAATAATTATAGGAATTAATAAAGAAGAAAATAAATATAGGAATTAATAAAAAAGAAAATAAACTTACTTGTCAAATACAATTTTAGTACCGTCTCTCGGCTACTGCCAGAGATAAAGTGAAACTTGAAGAAAATAAACTTTTCACTTGTAATGCTTAAACACATAATTTGATTAGCTATTTGGTGAGTTCCTACTGTAATTAAGTAATTTAGTAACAAATATATTAAGTGTTTGTTCACTTTCTCCAACGGATGAATGTTCATTCGCATCATTAAGTTGGAGATGTAAAAAGCCATCCTTGATCCGTGGATAGTAATAAATATTTAGTAATGAATGACATAGTCATCCATTAGATCTCTCCAGAACCAAATACATGTATGAAGTGAACCTGAAGATGTGAAAAGGCATTACAATCCTAATTAAAAGATGACATTTTTATTATCTAATTAAGCATTTTTTATAATTTATATAAATTATAGGAGTAGAAATTTAATTGTGTATTGACTTCCTTGTACAAAGAAATATTTAAAAAAAGCTTTACTATAGGGGCAAAAAGGTCGTTTACTTTTTGCTATAGGGATTGGCTCTTTTAGAATAATATGATTTATTTGAGCAAATACTTAACCTCGCAAGTACCATTGCGGGTTTGTAATAAAACGCACATGTGACCTTATCATAGATGCATCTATTTATAATAATTATATGGTCCACATGGCTGATGAACGGGCCCATATTCACCTTTTATATATTCCAGAAGTGCGGGGATCCTGATCCTAAATTTAGTTGGTCGAATAATTTATTTATCTTGAGAACAAACAACACAAAAAAAAAAAAATTCTTGAAGAATCCTGATTCTTTAGTATATACTCATGCGAATTCTCATTTATATACTTTGTGCATCATATTTGAACCGGGATGGTCAAACCGGTCATGCCAACTTATAAATTTATTCATCTAGTAAACTTTTACTATAGCATGAGCATTGTAACAATAAACTTGTGGCATGCACATTGTAACAATAAACTAAAAGTTTATTGTGGCATGCACATATAATTTTACCACGCTTATATTTTGAGTAGTACATACTCGAGGAAGAGGCGGGAAGCTTTTCAAGCACATATATCTCACCCGACATTGTAGTAGTAATATAAAGATATTCATATCTTTCAATCAAATTTAGGCTCTTAGCTGTTTGGCAATTATATTTGAAACGTAACAAGTTTCTTTCGAGACATACTACAATAAATATTTCATCAATCTCATTCCTCCAGGTAGTAATATTTTGGCTCTTCCGGAGCACTCAAATAGCTTTATACTACCATATATTTTATTACACCAACCATATGGTGAATATCTCCTTTCAAGGAGAAAATCATATTATTTTTCTCATGGTAAAATCATTATAGGCAAGATCAAATTCTTGCTTCACTTGCTCTTATGCAATTCATAATAATACATAATTATGACGTACGTTCTGTACGAGAGCAATGTCCATTTATGCCACAATAAATAATAGAACTATTATAGTCGAACCTTTTCTAGAGGTGAGTTGTGGTACTTTATCAACTACGCATGGGCACGTCCATATTCATCTTTCCCCAACCTCTTCTGGAGCCGAGTTTTGATATTTTATCACATATTGCCACATTCACTTCGGTGAATGGGTCTATATTCATAATTTTTTTTTATGAATTGTCTCATTCACGGCAAAGAATGGACCATAATCACCTGGACTTGCCTCATGCTCATATGATACATTAAAGGCATTATTATAAACCGTTTGAACGGTTACTTTTTGAGAATCCTTATTGTTCTCTTATTTATTTCACAATGATAACTATTTTTTTCATCCCTTGCCACGTCCACATCCATGGTCTCTATCATGGTAATTATTTTATCGTCTTTTAGACATAAAATTATTTGCCTTCTTTCAGACATAAAATATTGTGTCTTCTTTCAAACATAAAGACATTTTGCCTTCTTTCAGGCATATTATGTTGTGTCTTCTTTCAGACATAATGATAATTTGCCTTCTCTCAGGCATATTATGTATTGCTACTATATTCACATCTGAGAATGGAGCATTATGTTGTGGTCCCACATTCACCTTATGAAATGGAGTTTGTCTTGCTCCCACATTCATTTTAGGGAATGAAGCATATATTGCTCCCACATTCACCTCTATGAATAGAGCCTATTTAGTGGGACGGGCTTATTAAACACATAGTTTCGCCTCATCAGTCATCATTATGTTATCAATGTGGTGCATTGGGACTTAAACCCAATTGCTTAGCAAATATAAAGCCTGTTAGGCTATAATGCATTGGGACTTGAACCCAAACGTCTTATCATAATAGTGTACATTGTACATAATGTATTAAAGCATGTTACAAAATAGTGTTACTCCACGAACAAACTTGAGGCATAAAATTTAGAGAATATTTCTCTAACATGTCTTTTATTGTCGGTGCATATTTGAAAATATTATTTGCTTAAGTCATAGTAATACCTTGAATGTATTATTAAATTTGACAGGTACAAGCATAAATACTTAGTCATATTGAGTTAACATGAGATATATGCTAAATAATTATAATGAGGTATGAATTGTTACCATTAAATTTGACCTGTGGACAATCAATATCTAGAGATAATCTGATTCATACCTTAATATATAATTTATCTTCTATGCCTATCTTAAGATTATAAATAAATGCCTTTAATTTGAAAGTCGTGTAAATAATATTTTCTAATATATCATAACCATCTTAAACATACACGTTAGTACAACTTAAGAAAAATCAGTGGTTAGAGTTAATAGTCAAAATAATATTTTTAGCAAAAAATAGTCAAAATAATATTATACAATTGTGTTGGAGGAAAAACATTCATGTGGCAGACACTACTATATATTTTGTATTAATGGCCTACAAAATAAGAGCAATGTACCTGATGACTCATAATGAGACTCAATTAAAAGTGACGATAAGAAATTTGCAGTCACTGTTCATAAATCCTTATTAATATTGCTAGAATCTATTAAAGTACTTTAGTAAATGGACTTCTAAAAATCCAGTGATCTAAAGAGATTATAACTATAACAACAGATTATTCTACCATCTTTCCCCTATTGGTTTGAATAAGTGAAGCCAAAATGGATTATTGATATTTGCAGAAACTACTCAATTGATGATTATCATTCACTCCTTATTAACCTATGAATTATGGGCATAACAAGATATATACCTGAAGTTCGCACGGGAAATTTCATGGTCACCAGGGAGCAACATCTTTACTCGGTTGGTTAGAGCTTCGTGCTGACAACGTGTTACAAAATAAAAGGTAAAAGAGAGCAGGAATTGTAGATACGAAATATAAGGAGGAGAGGAAGAACTTTTCTTATTATCTTCTAAGTATTTCAAGTGTGTCTTCCATAGACAAAGTGTCCTCTATTTATAGGACACCAATACATAGGAAGTTACAAGTCATCCCAAAGGTTACAAGAACTAAGAGGTGACTAAATGAGGAATTAAGTAGGAGAAAGTGAGGAGGAATTAAGTAGGAGAAAGTGGGGTAGTAAATCATAAGTTAGTGGTGAGTAGTGGTCATCCACATTAACACAAATACATGGATTACAATAGTTGCTAAGTTTTGTCTCGATTTTTATAAAAAGAATAACAATAATTTTTAAGTTTTAGCTTATCCACCAAATATTGTGAACAATTTCGTCACTCTTTTTAATGGTTCGGTCATATCAATCAAACTTGTGAGCTAATGCCTTTAGTTTATGTTTGGGGCTCCCAAAAGTGAAGAATTAAAAACTAGTAGACGTACTTGAGGCGATCAAACTCGGAGCTTAAAGTGGATACCAAATATTGCATGTGAAGTCATACACACACACACACACACACACACACACACACACACACACACACACAGAGGGTTGAAAGTCAAGGTTTCCCTATCGGTATTTCAAAGCAAGAAGCTAGACCAAGTGATTGGTTTAAGGTTAAGAGCACAAAAGTACTTATAAACTCAATAATGAGTGTTTGACAACTCAAAAAATAATGAGCTTATAAAACTTTTGTGCTTAAAATAAGCCAAAAATAAAAAGTTGGGAAATTCTAACTTCTCAAAAGTGGCTTATAAGTAATTTATGGCTTATAAGCTACTTATAATAAGCTCACTCGAATGGGCTCTAAGTCCATAGGCGGAGCTAAAATTATGTAAAAATTTCGCCCAGAGGCCACTTTTAATACCGGTATTTAGTTTGAGGCCACTATTTTCATTGGCATTACACTAGAGCCCACTTTTGTGCCACTACACTAAACACGAGTATATATAAAAGACCAAATTACCCCTCATCTTTTCTGAATTGACAAGGTTTTTTCAAAACTCTTCTTCTTCATTTAACCGTTTTTCTTCATGCATTTTTACCTTTTCTTCACTGTATCTTCATGCAAAAAATTGCTCAGTTTTTCATATACCTCTTCAAGTTGCATTACGTACGTTGAATAACATTTCTCTCTTCACCTTTGCAGTCTGAAATTTGTATTTGGCAGGTATGATGTTTGTTTTTTTTTTTTTTTTTGTATTTTTTCGTGAAATATGTGGTTGTTAAGTTAAGTAACGTTATTTTAAGTTTAAATTTGTATGTTTTTTCCGTATTAGTAGTTATTTTTTATTGAAGTTCAAGTGTGTGTGTGTGTGTAGTAAACTTATGTGTGTGTGTGTGTGTGTGTGTGTGTGTGTGTGTGTGTGTGTGTGTGTTGTCTCCAAGAATGGAAGTTCATCCTAGTGCACTGAAGTTCCATCCCCACACGTTGTGTGTGTTCTCAGTCCACTAGGATTGAACTTCTGTCTCCAAGGATGGAAGTTCATTCCTAGTGGACTGAAGTCCACCCTCCCCCCCCCATGTATGTGTGTGTGTGTGTGCGCGCTACATTCCTAGTGCACTGAAGTTCCATCCCCACACATGTGTGACTGTGTGTGTGTTCTCAATCCACTAGGATTGAACTTCTGTCTCCAATGATAGAAGTTCATTCCTAGTGGATTGAAGTCTCACCCCTCCCCCCATGTGTGTGGCTATGTGTGTGTGTGTGTGTGTGTGTGTGCGTGTGTATGTGTGTGTGTGTTTGTGTGTGTTCTCACTCTATTAGGGAATGAACTTATGTGTGTGGGTATGCTCAGTCCACTAGGACAGAAGTTCATTCCTAGTGGACTGAAGTCTATCCCACATATGTGTGTGACTCTGTATGTGTTCTCAGTCTACTAGGATTGTACTCGTGTCTCCAAGGATGGAAGTTCATTCATAGTGGACTGAAATGCACCCCCGCACATGTGTGCGATTCTGTCTCTGTGTGTGTGTGTGTGTGTATGTGTGCTCCATTCCTAGTGGACTGAAGTCTATCCCCCACATGTGTGCGACTGTGTGTGTGTTCTCAGCCCACTTGGGTTGAACTTCTGTCTCCAAGGATGGAAGTTTATTCCTAGTGGACTAAAGTCCACCCCCCCCCATGTGTGTGTGTGTGTGTGTTATGTCAGTCCACTAGGGAATGAACTTCTCTGTGTGTGTGTGTGTGGCTGTGTGTATTCTCAAACCTGTATTTGTTTATTTTGTATGTGTGACTGATAGTTTGTTTTTATTGTTAGCTTTTTGCAATATAGATGCTGGAATGGAAGGGAATCTAGTGTATCCATTTGACCGCTGGTTCAACATGAATGCATATTGGCAAGGGGAGCACAATTTGGATAATATCATTTCAAAGTTTAGTAAAGCACAGTATAAGAAGCTTTCAGATGGTGTGTTTGGAAGCTTTCTAAAGTTGCAGTCGTACAAAACTTCTATGAGGTTACTGCATTGTTTATTATTGTCACGGATTGTGAGCAGTGATCCGAATAGATTATGTTTTAATATTTTTGGTCATCTCATCCATTTTGATCCTGAAGAATATCATCTTTACACTGGTTTGAGGTTTTCTGCAAACCGTGAGGAATTGTTTGATGGACCTTCTTATAAATATGGGTCAGAGGCTTCTGAAGCAGTACTTTGGTGGTAAAAGCAATCTTCAGTTGTCCGACGTTCGTAAATTTTTAGTATCAATGACCACGGCATCTCTGGTCGATGAAGATGATGCAGTGAAGATTGCAGAGTTTTATATTTTTCAGTCAATCATATTGTGTTCTAACAATAAAACAAGCTTGGTTGAAGTGCGTTACTTGGATATCACTGACAACGATGATCTTTGTGGAGTTTATCCTTGGGGGAGTGCGGGTTTTGAAGAACTAGTTAACTCTGCAATGAGACCTCTTAAAAGTGGTGTAAATTATTATGTGCTGGGATTTCCATTTGTGTTATGCGCTTGGTTTCTTGATTTATTTCCAACAGTTCGTTCTAACTTTTGTAAATTTAATAGTGATGGCTTCCCAAGGATGGTTAGGTTTATTAGTTTCAAAAATCCTCAGTATAACACTTTGGTTGAGCAGTATTTTCATAATGTAAATGTAAGTTTCTATATCTGTGTCTGTCTGTGTGTGTGTGGTTGCTTAAGTTATTTACCCTCATGGACTGAATTCTATCCTAATGTTCTGAACTTCTTCAGCCTTACTGAAGTTCTATCCTTATGGACTGAACTTCTTTTCCATCTCTGTGTCTGTCCTCATGGACTGAACTTCTAAAATAGTACCAATTGAATTCTGCCCTCATGGACTGAACTTCTATCTCTGGATATAAAAGTTTTATTCTTATTTTACTGTGGTGCTAATATATTTCTCATGGTTTTTTTTTATAGAGTTTTGACAAATTTAAAATGGTTCCAATTGTACTGTCTGAGGAAGAAAAAAGGTCGGTAGAATTTAATGTGACAGAAACAGGTCCTGTTGTACCTGTTGTTGCAATTAAACATTTAAAAGGAAAAGAAGTTGTTAAAGAGAGTGAGGATACCTGTGATGAGAGTGAGGTTGGTGGTGCTCAGATTGATCATGGTGGTGCTGAGAGTGATTCTCAGACTGATCATGGTGGTGCTGAGAGTGATTCTCAGACTAATAATGGCGGTGTTGAGTGTGAGGATGGTGGTGCTGAGAGTGATGATGTTGGTGCTGAGACAGAGGATGATGGTGCTGAGACTGAGGATGATGATAATGTGGGTCAGGGTGCTGGTGATGATAGGCAGGATGCTCGACATGGTGTAGAGCTTGATCAAGATTTAGTTAATGAAATTGTTAAAGTGAGTTTTCAAGTATCATGTGCATTCATCTTTTTCTGTTTTTATTTTAATTGAATATTTTTATCAGTTCTATCGTTTTTTTTTTGTTTTTGCAGAAGGTGAATATGAAATTCCGGAAGAGGTTGCATAGTCAGCGACGGCGCATAAGGGAGGATATTAGGAAGTATAATATGGAGTATATTATGGAGTATATTCGTGGTGTAGATAAGAAGGTTGACCGTGTTCTTGATTTTATGAATAAGTTTGCTAAAAAATTTGAGGAAAAGGAAGGAAGTTGGAGGAAAGATATTAGTGGAAGAAAGGGCAAGGAACAATCTGGCAGCTTTCGTAATTCCTTAAACTTGTATTCATGTGGAGGCAATGCTAGTGATGGAAGGAAGAGAAAGTCTCCTCCAGATGTAAGAAAAGACTTCAGTCATGGCGCTGTATCCGGAAAACTAAAATCTCCTTCAGATGACAGACAAGACTCCAGTGAAGGCAGTGTAGTTAGAAAATCAAAAAGCTGTTCAGATATAAGAAAAGAAGTTAGTGGTGGTGGTGCAGGTCTAAATTCAGCTATACAATTGCATTGAGCGTCGCAAGGTGTGTTTTTCAATGAAACGCCTAGACAAATTCTTGAAAAAATTGAAAGTGAATTAGACATGTATGGTGAGTTGACTGTGGCAAAGAATGAGGTGCTTGAAATTCAATTGCAATTTATAAGTGGAGAGCTTGATCTGTCAACACCACGCTTGGTCCCTCAGGATATGATTGTGGAGAAATCAAGTGCAACTTCTGCACCCATCCAACCAAGAACTTATGAAAGGAAAAGGAAGAAGTTGAAGAAAAATAGTTCACATGATGATATGCTTAATTTTAATATACTGCCACCGACTCAAGAAAGTGGTAGCGGGGGTTCATGTGATGCGGAAGATACACCAAGAGCTGAAGAAATTCAGCAAGATATGTCAAAAAATCAGCAGCAGGGTGAACTTGGAAAAGAACAAGACATAATTCTACAACAGGAGAGGACCGATGACATTGAAATGGATAATGTTGATGTGAGTTATCAAGCAGCAAGAGAAGAACTAGGATAGGCATTCAAAATTCTCTTGAACAAAGGGTAGTCGGTCAACAAAACAGTAGAAGAAGAGGTGATTTCGCAGGGAAATGAGATGCCTGTTGATGTCGTTATGGAGAATGCTGATAGAAGTAACCAAGTTGAAAGAGATGGGGATATGACTAAAGATCAGCAGGCTCTTGCCTGTCAGTCAATTGATGAAGCACCCAAAGAAGAGGTTACGACACAGGAACAGGAGATACCTCTTGTGATTGTTATGGAGAATGCCCAGGCTATTGAGCAAACAAGAAGAGAAGCTGATTTGACTGAACAACAAACTTTTGAAACTCTTGTGGACAAACAACAGTCAGTCAGCATAGAGGGCAAAGAAGAAGTAATGACTCAGGAACAGGAGAAAGAGGAGCTGAATGAAGAACAACAGGCTGATAGAAGTAAACAAGTTGAAAGAGATGGGGATATGACTGAAGATCAGCAGGCTCTTGCCTGTCAGTCAATTGATGAAGCACCTAAAGAAGAGGTTACGACACAGGAACAGGAAATGCCTCTCGAGATTGTTATGGAGAATGCCCAGGCTATTGAGCAAACAAGAAGAGAAGTTGATTTGACTAAACAACAGACTTTTGAAAGTCTTGTGGACAAACAACAGTCAGTCGGTATAGCGGAAAAGAAGAAGAAATGACTCATGAACAGGAGAAAGAGGAGCTGAATGAAGAACAACAGGCTGACGGAATTGTTGTGGGCAAAGGTCAGTTGGTCGATGAAGTAGGTAAACAAGAGATGCTTACACAGGAACAGGAGAGGCATGTTCCAATTGTTAGGGAGATTGCCAAGGCAAGTGACCAAGCCCCTAAAAGTACTAAGGTAGAACAGTCGGAGCAACAAGGTCTTCTGGGGAAAAGGGACCGAAAGCCCAGTCAGTGGTTGCTATCTCCATGTGATACAACAAGGACTAAAAAGAAGACAACTGACTGGAAGGGTAATTATAGACATAGTTGTCCATTCCACCACTTGAAGATTAGTCCAGCAGTGTTGGATGAGTTCAAATATTTTTTTCTATTTTAAAGAAATGACATTGAACTTGAACAGTAAGTCTATTTGTATTTTTTTACGATTTCTTGTCTGTAGTTTTTTAAGTTCAGTGCATAGTGGATGAATTTGGAAACCTATAGTTCAATCCCCTATGGACTGAACTTCTCATTCCATGAGTTCTGCCACTATGGATTGAAGTTCTGTGCATATGGAGTAAGTTCTATCTATAAGAATTGAACTTCAGTCAAAAGGCCATGGACTTTTTGTCCACAAGGACGTGGAAAGTTCTGTCCCCTATAGGATTGAACTTCATTGCCTATGATATTCTTAAGTTCATTCCTTATGAAAAAGTAACATGTATTTTGTATTTTGTATCTTTTTAATTAGGAACAACCATGCTTGTTATATACGCGATAATGATTACGACAGTAATCCATATCAGTTGGATACAATCAAGCCAGACAAGCAGTGGTTTTTGAAGTTTGTAGATGTTGCCTACCCTATGACTGATAATGTTAGTGCATATTCTGTTCTTTGGTTTGTTCCGTGTTCGTTATTAGTTTTCTGTGTATTGACTAAACAGGTTCCTTTTCTTTTTTTTTTTTTTTTTTTTTTTGCAGCATATCGATGTTGCTATGTATTATCTTAGGAAGAGGGCATGCTACCATTTGTTCCGGTTTCCTCATATACTATCAATTACTTATATCGATTTTGATAGTTATATGTGCTCTATTTATTAGTCAGAATTCAAAGACAAAAGAAGACCAGGTAATGAAATCTGGCTTGACGGTTTTGGACAGTATATCTGCAATTACCTTCATGGCCTGGAACGGAGGTGTTCAATTCCCTGGAGTAGAGTTGATAAACTCTATTTTCCGTGCCGATTGCAAGCAGCACCTGGTCAAACGGTGACACATTACTTTTTGGCAGTCTTTGATATACACGACAAGAAAATACGTGTATATGATTCGATGGTCAAAACAAAGAGGCCACCAGCAGACAAATTCGACCACGTCAAGGGTTATGTTGTTGTGCTCCCACATCTTTTCAAGCATGTCAACTTTGGGGACCTACATGATTCTTTTAAAAACGATAAGTTCAATGCAGCCTATAAAACCCAGTGGGTACGATCACTGACTCAACAAGATTCGTAAGTCTTGTCATTTTTGTGCAAGTTTTAGTGCAAATTAGATATAATTGACTGAACTTATAATCCCCTGCCTACTTATATGTCTTACTCTTTGTTTTGGTGCCTCATTTTTTAGGACTAGTTGTGGCGCTTTTACAATATGGTATGTTAATCTACTGACAAGAGGTAAAAAAGCTGAAAAGGCTAAACCACATCAAATTCATCATTACAGGAAGCGGTTTGGTTGTCAGCTTTGGGCTCATGGTCGTGTAAAGGCTAGGGATGGATTTGAGACTCAACCTGAATTTGTTGAGCATGATTATGGAGAACATAATGAAGACATGTGTCAGTTATAGATATTTTTGTTTTTATCTTCAGAATTCCTAGTAGTATTTTTTGTAAAGTTTTTTTGGTAATGTATGGTGAAACAGATATTATGTACAGATGAACAGATTATTACGCATAGATTTATGTAAATGCCAAGTGGATGGTCTTACAGTTTCTTTACAGTTATGCTTTCTATGGTTCATTAAATGTAGTCAAAGAAGTTTATGTTTTCTATGTTGTTACAGTTTCTGTACAGTTATGTTTCCTATAGTGTTACAGTTTCTGTACAGTTATGCTTTTTATGGTCTTACAGTTTCTGTACAGTTATGGTTATTAATTGCAGTTTTTGACCTGAACTTCAGTACCTTCATTGGCTGAACTTAACTAACCACATATGGACTGAACTTCACTACCCTCATGGACTGAAATTGCACTGCACTTTGCTAAATCCTACATAAGGTTATGTATTTTTTTTTATTAATTGCAGTTTTTTACTGAACTTTTACTCCCATCATTGACTGAACTTCAGTACCCACTAATGGACTGAACTTTAGTACCCCTCATGGACTGAAAATGCAGTGCAGTTGTTAAATCCTACTGGGATTATGTAGTTTTTTTATTAATTGCAGTTTTTGACTGAATTTCACTCCCCCCCTCATGGATTGAAATTGCAGTGCAGTTGCTAAATCCTACTGGGGTCATGTATTCTGTGAATTGTGTAGTTAAATCTTAGTGGGGTCATGTATTCTGTCAGTTGTGTTGGGATAGACTACAAAACAAAAGAAGAAAGAATCTTTAGCTTTATCCAACAGTAAAATGACAACACACAAAAATACAGAATGTCTTTTCTATAATTATAGCAATAGAAATAGTCCTGACTATTATTGAAGAGAACAACCAAATAATTTCTATTTCTAAGACGGCAGCACTCATTGATGCAGTTTTGACTGAATTGGATACTAAATCAGATCAGTTTGTAAGTTATTCATACAATTTTTGTCTTTCAAAAGTATTATTTTTGTTATTTGTTATTATAAAATAACAGTGTTCATTTTTTTTTTTTTGCAAAGGTTTTGCCAGCATTGTTGGCAATTATGCTTCCCAGACGTAATGTTCCAGCAACTGTAATTTGCCGTGGTACTCATTTCCGGATGAATTACCTAAAGTGGGAAGAGAAAGGTGGTTCTCTAATGGATGGATGGAGTTTGTCCGTAGTAATAATCTTGGAGTAGGAACTAGGATACTTTTTGGAGTTGTGGAATCATCAGATCGTGTGGTTTTAAGTGCTACTATTTGGCAGGATGTTACAGAACCTTTAAGTTCAAGTTCTAGTAGTGGGTCTGATGTTGAAGATGCCTGATAAGATAATATCTGTGTTGTCTCTTATGTTTTGCTGGTAATAAATTGTGAGTTTTTCAGATTTTTTTGTTTTTCAAGTTCACCAATGCTGTAACAATGAGTTTGAACTTTTGTCTCTAAGATTGATTGAACTTCTGTCTTTTTAAGGATGGATGTTTTTAATTCATGAGATCAAACTTCTACTCACAATGATGGAAGTTCAAACTTCTGTGTTTTTGGTGTGTAGAATATAGTCTGAGCTTTCTATCCACCACTAATAAACTTCTGTCTTCAGTATGGAAGTTCAAACCATATGGACTGAAGTTCTTTTTACCTTCATTGACTGACGTTCTATCATCATGGAATGAAGTTCCTACATCCCAGTATTAAATTTTATCCTCGACGATAGAATTTTAAGTTTAACTTCTATCCCTGAGGACACAAGTTAAAGGCTGCACGTTCCTCCATAAGTACTGAAGTTCAATTAAAAAATATAAATTCAGGAATCGTAAGGATTGAGATTTTTTCATATTGATAGGCTGAAGTACACTCCATAAGTACCTACAAATTCAGTCTTATATGGACTGAAAGTGCTTCAAATTCAAATACTAGTATCAAACTTATTAACATACAGACAGATAAAAAAATAAACTGCAATGCATTCGGAGTTTGAATACCTTCATTATCTTGAATGTTGGATAAGAAACTATCAGCAATTTGTATATCTTCATGTATTTCTGCACCATCATTCACAGCCAAGCAGTTTCATGAAACAAAAAGAAGTTAGAAAATCAAATTAGTACGAGGGACATATTTAGTAAAAAAAAGTTTATGGATAATGAAGGAAGTAGCAGTACCTATATATCGTTGAATAGGGTCAGACTACTGGAGTATTTGTGCATGAGGTTCTATCATGTCCTCTGAGTTTGCATCGACTACATTTGTTTGATTGACTCGTACAGCCTCAGCAATCGAGATGTATCTCTTTGTTTTCCTTCTTCCTCGTTGTATTTTGACATTAGGAGTCTCTATCATCTGGCTTTTCACGGTATCTGGTACAGTCCAAGAGCTTTTGTGCCCTATCATATTCACCTCACCTTTATATGCATTTAACCAAAACTCTCGTGAATACCATTTTGAGCAGAACTTAGATTTCAGCAGGCGTCTTTTCTCAATGCATGCAGTTGCATGTACACATGGGAGTTCATCAGTCTGGAATTGAAGATAGTCACAGGTCCTCTTCTTTAAGTCGACGTTGAAGCTTTTTCCTTCATCTTGCACATTGAATGTTGTTGTACCTATGGGGAATACCTATTTGAAATGAAAAATAATAAATTTTGTGAGTCAGTACATATGGTATTTAAAATCGGCTATTAGTAAGTCAGATCAAGAGTTCATGAGTACAGTTTTAATGGACTGATTGAAGTTCAAATCATATGGACTGGGGTTTAAATCCCACAAGGATCGAACTCTCAGTACTTGAACTTGCTTACTGTTATGGACTGAATTTGTATCAATAAGTATTGAACTCCACCCCTAGTGCGTTATGTACATAAGTGCTATCTCAAAAGTTTGAACCCCCTCTCCCCTTTTTTACTGAAGTTCTACACAGTCCTGAATTTCAGTCTACATGGACCGATCTTCACCCATCTTTATCTGTATTTTTTATACACTATTAGGATTGCATATTTGGCGCGAGTCTAGTGCTGTATACTTACATTTATTGTGAAGGCCAATTGATCTTCTTGTTCATTTCATGTTCTGCCCACCTTGATAAGCTATGAAAAGTTTCTTGAGCAGTAGTTCTTCTTTCACAAAACCATTTCTGCTTCTTAAGAATGATTAAATCCAAAAGGCTTAAAATGGGCAACTCTCTTGCTTCAAGTAATGCAGAATTCATCGACTCAACCATATTTGTTGTAAGCATATCATATCATCGCCTCGGTGAGTAAGATCTAGCCCATCTTTCAGGTGGTTCTTCCATTATGTAGTTGAATGTGTTTCTATCCATTTCCTCTAATTGGGACATGAAATAATGAAACTCTTCACACTTATAAGCTCTTGCAGCAGTTTGAAACAGACTTATCACTGTAGTTCTCACGTTCTTTTGGTTTAGATTCTTTTCAAAGTATTAGATGCATATACCATGGTGGCTATCAGGATAAACTTGTGCAATTCCATGCGCGATTGATTTGTTTCTGTCTGATAGAAACACCAGTTCAGGACGAGTACCTATTGTCCTTCGCAGCTCGGTGAAGAACCAAGTGTAAGCTTCATTATTTTCAGAGTCTGCAATCCCATAAGCTAGAGGGAAGATTTGATTATTTGCATCTTTTGCTACAGCAATGATGAGAACACCTAGATATTTCGCCTTCAGAAATGTCGCGTCTACTGCTATCACTGGTCGACAATACCTCCAACCGTCTATTGATGGCTTGAAAGCAACAAAAATATACATAAACCTAAAACATTTTAAAATAGGACAAATTTAATTCTTAGAAAGTTTTGAATTTCCGTATAGCAATCAAACTCACTTTTGAGAAATGCTTACCGATTAAGACTGTCTATCTTTAGATTTGTGTGAGCGCCTGGATTTCTCTCTTTCAACACATGAAAGTATGAAGGGAGCAGATGATAATGCTCATCAGGCCGTCCCCTAATCAATGAGTTTGCTGCTTGAATTGAACGCCATGCCTTGTGATATCCTATTTCAACCCCGTGTATCCTTCTCATTTCGTTGACAATAAATGTTGGTCTAACTTCTGTTCTGTTGTCGCGGATGTTTTCAAGAAAGTATTCACTTATCAATGTTGACGTGGCATGGTTTTTATCAGCCTTCTTAACGTCAACGGAGCATTTATGTGTATTCTGAAACTTAATTACCTTAAACAGTGAGGAATCTTTTATCCTTCTTTCTCTAATGTTCCAATCAGCGTTTGGATCGATGCATTTCAGTTCATATCTTGTTCTATTTGATCTGATAACCTTGAACTCAAAATGCTCCTTGATTTCCATCTTGACAAAACACTTCATCATGGTTTCCTTGTTGTCAAATGTTGAGTATGCTGCTACATCTTTCGATGATACATCTCCTGTTAATATCATCGCTAGAGATTGTTTCTGTTTTACCCTGGAGCTTTTCCGTTTGCTCTTGGCAGCTGGTGTGCTACTAGGGCATTCAAATGTCGGCGCTAGTGACTGAAATTGAGTATTGTTTGGTTGCAGTGTCTCAGCAATGCCAGGTGTTTCAAGTGCCAGGTTGGAGTCGATCAAGCATCCCTCTTGTTGTGGAAGCTTTGTGCATGGAGTATGATTATTTTCAATTGCTTGAATGCAGTCGATCTGCATTATTAGGGTCCCCTCCTGAGGTGAAACTTCTGTACGAGGAGTTTGATTCTCAAGCTTGTCAATCACGAAACGGCTATTCTTGAAAGTCGGATCATTCTTCAACAAGTGCATGCATGTCCTCAGTTCTTCTTCTGTAGTTACAAGCATTCCTCTGCTAGAGTCCATTCTAATATCAAACCATATATTGACAGTGCCAGTGAAATGTTTTGCTTCATAAATCTTGTGCATAAAAGTTCTGAATTCAATCATTTCATTAACAAGTAGAAGTTTTGTTTCATGATCCAAGTACTTGTAATCTTTTGTCCAATTCCCATTGAAAGCAATAACCAAACAAACTGTAGCCATTCTGCATTGAATAAGTAAACCAGAGAAAGAATTGTGTTAATATGAAGTTCAGTTCAGTTTTAATAACAATGGCAATAAGTAATCACAAAGTCTTGAGGTTGTCTCTTTCAGTTTATAAAATGAACTTTCAGTACTTAAGCACTGAAGTTCAGTCTTAATGGACTTAAGTTCTATGCATAAGGACTGGAGTAAGTTTTATACATAAGACCATTGAAAGCTCCACCGCACGTGGATTAAAGTTCAGCTCATGCGGACTTAAGTTCTATCCATAAGGATTGAACTAATGAAGTTCAGTCTTAAGAACTGAAGTTCAGTCCAAGTGAACTGAATTTTTAGTTCAAACTTCAGTTCTATTGTGCTGGTACTTAACACGGCAATGCCAATAAGTAATCACAAAGTCCTGAGGTTGCTTTTTTCAGTTTATAAATGAACTTTTCAGCCCTTGAGCACTGAAATTCAGTCATAATGAACTGAATTTTAGTTCAAACTTCAGTGATAGTATGCTGATACTTAACACGACAATGGCGATACTGAAGTTCAGTCATCAACGGCACATCGAGGTATTAAAACTACTAAATTTTAAACTAATTTCTCTGAATTCAGTTCACATGGATTGAACTTAGTTGAAACTCAGTCTTAATGCAGCATAACGTAAAATTCAAACGTAGAATACTTAACATTGAAGTTCAGTCATAATGAACTGAATTTTAGTTCAAACTTCAGTGCTAGTGTGCTGATACTTAACATGACAATGGCGATATTGAAGTTCAGTCATCAACGGCACATCGAGGTATTAAAACTACTAAATTTTAAACGAATTTCTCTGAATTCAGTTCACATGGATTGAACTTAGTTGAAACTCAGTCTTAATGCAACATAACGTAAAATTCAAACGTAGAATACTTAACAATAAAGTTCAGTCAATGAACTGAATTTTAGTTCAAACTTCAGTGCTAGTGTGCTGATACTTAACACGACAATGGCGATATTGAAGTTCAGTCATCAACGGCACATCGAGGTATTAAAATTACTAAATTTTAAACGAATTTCTCTGAATTCAGTTCACATTGATTGAACTTAGTTCAAATTCAGTCTTAAAGCAGCATAACGTAAAATTGAAACATAGAATACTTACAATTTTTAAACGAAACTTGTGAAGAAATTTGAAAAGTGAGATTGGTGAAGAGAATTCAGCAGCAGCAGCGACAAAGTAACGAAATAGAGAATAACGAACTGGTTGTTTATATATACAACAAGGGGTAATTTAGTCTTTTTTCCTTTTCATTTATGGTGGGTGTAATGTAAGTGGCCACAAAATAAATGTTTTGGTTTTAGTGGCCTTTGCCCTAAGACCAGTAGCAAAACTGGCCTTTTGTGCACTTCGGCCTAAAATTATATGTAAGGGGAGTTAGAAAGCTACTCAAATGTTACTCATGAAATTTGAATTTGTGAGTTGAAGCGATTTTGAACTCTTTTATTACTAAATCAAGAAAAAATTTCTTTTTGTCGATGGCTAGCAGTGGACTGAGTTTTCTCATCCTATAACCATACTACTAAATTGGTAAGGGTTTTTGCAAAAACATGATGTTTCATGGGCCATGCATGTCTAAGCTAGCGTTTGGACATAGATTCTCAAATATTTTTTGGGAAACACTTTTTTGGTGAAGTTTGATATGAAAATGAAAAAGTGTTTGGATATACTTTTTGGGAACAAATTTTTTGGCTCAAAAGAGCCTTTGAGCTCTTATGAAAATGAAATTTGATGAGTAAATGTTAGTTTTTTACCCAAAAACAGCTCAAGACCAGTTTTTGAGTTTTTGGGACAAGTTTTGCTCAAAAAGCATAAACAAACACTTTTTGGCCCAAAAAATCCTTCCAAAAACTATGTCCAAACGGGAGCTAAGACGTGCCTTTTTGTGGGGAGAATTTCTATGACACCATAGCCAATGGTTATGGCCACCGTTTAGTTCAATGAATAATTTTCAAATGGAAATATCCTTATGAATCTTATAGGCTGTTTGGCCAAGTTTCTGGTAAGCCAAAAAAGATTTTTTCCAGAAAAAAACACTTTTAAGAAAATTTGAGGTGTTTGGCCCACAAAAAAAGTACTTTTGAAAAGAAGCAAAAACAGTTTTTCTGCTGTTTGGGAGAAGCTACAAATTTATGCTTCTTCCCAGAAGCAGAAGCAGTTTATTAATTTTTCAAGACAAAAATATCCTTACCAAAATTATTTATTTATCATACTATTTCTTATTAGTTTAATCAATATAGCTTTCAAATATAAATAAAACTCTGTTCTCCACTTCCCTCTTTTAGTTTAACTTTATTCCTATTGATTAAAAATACTAATATATGTTTTTATTTTATATTTTAAATTTAAACTAAATGAAAATAAAAAATTAAATTAGGCCTTTTATACCAAATATTAAAATCTTTTCTACGGTTTAAATAATATTAGTCACAAAATGAATTCTAATACTGTTTTTTTCGTAATTTGACACCCAAAAGTACTTTTCCTAAGATTATCCAAATACAATTTATTCAAAAAGGCACCTTTTAGATGAGTTTGTCAAACACAAACTGCTTATTTTCTAAAAGTACTTACTTAAAAAGTGCTTTTCGCAAAAGTACTTTTCAAAATAAGCAGTTTTTAGCAGCTTGGCCAAACAGGCTCTTACAAATGACGCTTGAATCCTGCCCTCTACTTCCTAAAAGGCAGCAGTTGCTTTTGACTATTTCTTGCTTAGGCAACACTTACACTTGAATCTCTTCCCGCATTATATCAGATAACATGAGGTGCTGTTTGGGAAGCACTCGCCCCTTCAATCTCTTATCATATTCTCCCAAATAACTTGAAGTATTGCTTTCCTTTTAACCCTTTCCTAAAAGGCAGTACTTGTCGATTGATAACTTAAAGTGTTGCCTCCGAATAAAGTTGATGTCATTTTGCTAAAATCATATTCAATGGATACAAACTCTCGATCCCGTCAATTTTGAGGACACATAGTGATAGTCAAAATCAAAATCAAAATCAAATTTGGCCCTACATTCAAATAGACACAAAGAGTGTTGAACAAAGGCTAGCCAAAATATCCTATATAAATATGTTCACAGATATTTCTTTTTCTTAAATAGTGAAAGTAAAATTTAACAAACTTAAGTGAGTGGGCGTTAATTTGGGAGTCCCATCAGTAATGGGATCCTATTTTTGGATAACTTATTTTTATTATGATTATTGGCTTAAATAGTGGACTACCACTATAATTGTGCAGTAAAGTGAGCAAATTTGGGTGCATTTCTTCTTCTTTTTACCCTGTACACCTAATTATTCTGTTTCTCCAAATTATTTATGTTCATTAATTAGATAAATATAAAATATTATTCTAATTTATTATTATATCTACACAATATAAAATATAAGTTGGTAAATTTATGCCGGTCTCCGTTTCTCCAAATTATTTATGTTCATTAATTAGATAAATATAAAATATTATTCTAATTTATTATTATATCTACACAATATAAAATATAAGTTGGTAAATTTATGCCGGTCATATATCGAATATAAAATAGGTATACATGTTATAACCAAATAAGTCCAATACAACTATATCAAACATAGAATATACATAATATATACATATTAGGCAGTTCTCATTGTATAATTATGTTATTTATACATTTAGGTATACATTGGATATACATAGAGCCTGTTTGGGTGGACTTATAAGCAGCTTATTTTAAGTGGCTTATAAGTTAAAAGTGACTTAAAATCCACTTTTTGAGAAGTTAGGATTTCCTAACTTCTCAAAAGGTGGCTTTTAAGCCACTTATGGCTTATAAGTTCAAAATTTTTTAAGTTACCAAACATATATTAGTAGGTTTATAAGCTTATAAGCCACTTTTAAGCTCACCCAAACGGGCTCATAGTGTATACATATCAATCAACTTCTATTTTACAATTATGTCACTTATATTTTGGGCATACAATATATATAAAACTTGAATACTACTTTTAAAGTTATATTATGCATATATTGGATATATATATATTTACATAAATATTAGATATACAAAGATTCTACTTTTAGCAATTAGACCAAGATATCTACGTTATTCATAAAATATACATATTTAATATAATTCAAAAAGTTGGTGCATTTTCCTCTTTTGCAATTTTGATTTCCACAATTTTCAACTTGACACATCTTCAAGTTGACAGACAAACACTTTTTTTTTCCAATATTAAGACTAAAAAATTTAATAAATTACGCAATTCATAGGTGTATATAACACGTGTAATATGTGTATACCGATATCTCACAATGTATGAAATGTAATTAATTTATAAAACTTATGTATATTGAGAGCAGAAAATTCATAAAGTTGTCCTACCCAGTAGTATATATATCACATGTAGTACAAACATACAGATATCTCAAAATTTATTAATTAGTATATGCAACCAAGCAGTTTGTATGTCATATATATAATACTTGGATATTCATATTGCTGCATATTTATTTGTTTGAAGCATACAAGGTGAATACCTAGTGAATATCACAACAATATTCATAGGATTTCATAATATTCTACATTTTTTTGTGCGTTAATATGTTTTTGTACAAAACATAGGAGAAAATAAGTGATTTAAGATTTTGATTGAATATTAATGATATATCTGATATTAAATGATGAAAGCATATCTCCTAAAGAATCTCTAGTGAGCCATCAATTCCTTAAAAAAAGGTATATAAAAAGGTAGATGTTTCAGATTTAAAATTGGCTATTAAATGCTGAATACATAAGGCTAAATATTTTTAATCATAATAAACAAATAATGTGTTTATTTTGTGTTATGAACTAATAAAAATGTCTATACCATGTAAATTTTCCTCTATTTTTTTTTTTTTGCCTTTTGTGACTTAAACTAAGGCCCAAGTTTGAGATTACCTGGCGAAAAATTGATAACTAGCCATTTTTGGACACCCTAAGTGAGTTTATCCACCATTTCAGAATTCATTGAGAAATAGTCAAATTTTTTCTCACACATTTACAGGCTATTGGCGCTGACAACACCCAGCTTAGCTACAGTACAAACATCTGAGAATTTGAACTAAACTCTAGTAAAAAATTTTGAATTTTGTTCAAAGTTTCAGAAAAATCTCGAAATTTCATATTCAAAGTCCCAGTATTTTATACTGACTGAGGTTTTTAAATTTTGTTCAAAAATTACAGTATTTTATACTGGAATTTTTGGAATCTGACTAGTCTTCAAAGAGTTTTGTATCTCTGGCTGATTTTTATTTAGCGCAGTACAAACAAACTACGGGGCCAAATTTTTGCGATTACCTGTTTTGATCCTAATAGACTATTTATTAAATTCAAATATATAGAATTTCAACTAGTGCCACCAAATTTGACTTGGCTTTGAGGGTTTGTCCTTGTTTCCATGATTTGATGCAAACAACATTTAAATTTGGCAAGTGTTGCGTTGTCAATGCTTAAAGTAAACTTAGATGGGAGAGCGAGTGAAGGAGTCGAAAAAAAGTGTTGTCTGTTTGACAAAAATTCAAGACAATTTAGTTTGGAGAAGGAGATGAATAATCGGAGTTGCAAGTGTTGTATATTTGTCAAGTTTTCAAGACAATTTTGTTGGAGACTAGACGAAGCATATTGAGGACATGTGTTGTCCTTCCAAGACTTTGACACGATCTAGTTAGAAAGGAAAGGAGAGAGAACACAAGTCATTTATTAGGTGTTAGGGGTATTTGGTCCGAATATTATCAATGGAATGTAATTTTTGCTAAACCGTGTAAAATGCGGTAAAAAAAAAAAACAAATCGATGCCCTTGGTGTCATAGTAAATCTCCCAGTCCGAACGAGTAACTTATGCGGTGAAGCGCACAAATATCCATCCATCCTTAGTGCTTATATTTAAAAATTAGTCAATATTTATATTGTCCTAAGTAAACTGAAGAGCTTCATTTCGGCACACATATTGAAATTTTGAACTGAAAAGGTAAACTTCAGGACATAATGGTTAAAAATATAGTAAGTGGTTACTTGGTGTTGTTTCCACATAATTTTGGGGGTAGTTAGCAAGAATACGTTTTTTTTATCGTGTGTTGAGTTTTGTCCTAATTTTTTGGAAAAAAAAAAAAGAAGAGTGACCATAGTTTTGACAATCCAGCCAAAAGTTTTGATAAATCTCTAACACTCATTTTGGCCATTTGATCATAACAATAAAACTTGTAAGCTAGCCCTTGATTGAGGTTTAGGGCTCCAAAAAGTGAAGATAAAAATACTAGTAAACGTATTCAAGGCGAACCAAATTAGGATTGGTTGGAGCTAAAGTTCATGCCAAATATTGCTGGCAAATAAATTCAACAATAATAATATACTCATTGTGATCTCACAACGTAAAAATTTTGCGTAGGGTTCTGTTTGTTACGCGCTAATTGATTTGTAGCCGTCAAAAATAAATTTGCTGAGAAATAGCAACCTCCGCACAAGTCCCAGTATTTTATATTGGGACTTTGAACATGCACAGTATTTTATTATGGGACTTTATATAAAGCTTCAGTAAACTAACCTCAGTATAAAATAATGGAATCTTTGAACTAACATGTTCAAAGTCCCATTATTTTGTTATGGGACTTTATACATAAAGCTTTAGTCCCATAACAAAATAATGAGACCTTTGAATATGTTAGTTCAAAGTCCCAATATAAAATACCGAGACTAGTCTGAAGTTGTTTTCCAACGCTAATGGAGCGTACGTGTGCACGCGAATTTTTTGCTATTTCTCAATTAATTTTGAAACGGTGGATAAAACTCATTGAGCGCGTCCAAAAATGACTACTCATCAAAATTTTCCTCTCAGAAGTGTGTGTCTACGGAGGTGCGGTGTATCCAAATCTTACCCTACCTAGTCTGGCGAACTAAATAAAAAAGAAAAAAAACAGGTTATATACTTTGACCGGAAAGCTAAGATTGTCCTATCAGTTATACCCAAACCTTACCACTTTTTTGCTTGTTTTGGAGCAACCATTAGTAGGTATTTTGAGGCACTTGATTAATAAAATAAAATGCTTTCCCTTTTTTTGGTTGGGGGAGGGGGTGCGCTCTTTGTAAAGGTTGTTCGATTTACCTTATTGCAATATTTAATCACAACACACAAACTTGTATTAATAATACCATGTTTGGTTTGTTTTGCAAGAAAAAATTCAGCATAATGTAATACTATGTTTGGTTTGCTTTTTTAAAGTTTGCACTGATAATACTTGTATAAGTTATGCAGGGATCTATATATTATTTTGTGGGGAGTAGATTGTGGAAGAAAAATTGTGGATATTAGTAATACATATATTAAAATTTTAAAAATGACAAAACTAACCCTCATAATAGTAGAATATATTTTAAATTTTTATTTGTTGAATAAAAAGTATTTTAAATTATACATTATATATTAATTTGTGATATACCAATGATTCAACAAGAAATAATTTACATTCAATCCATGCATTACTTATCAATGCATTGTAATATATTCATAACTAATACTCGCACTATTAATATCCACATTACTGCTATCTAAATTACTAATGACCGTATTGCTAATACCTGTATTATTATTTCGAATATTGATAATACTCGCATTACTAGTCGCAACCATTGCTAATACCCGCATAAATTAAATTTCAACCAAACGATACCTTACACCTAAAAGAATCCCTCAAATGAGTGGAGAGATGAGAGAAGTTCCTTGTTGGCAGTAAAAATATTTGAGTGAGTAGTATGGGTGGCTAGCGGCCCGGTCCGGTCCGGGATCGACAGCGGCAACCAGTTCCGGTCCGGGCAAAAAAAAATTCAAAACCGAAGTTTTACCAGTCTACCAGTCCGGTCTCATCCGGTTAAAAATATTGGAGCCAGATCGGGATCGGCACAGGCGACCGTTAAGCCGGTCGGTCCGGTCCGGACCGGACCGGTTTAACGATTTTTTTAATTTTTTTTTTAAGTTTTTTTTCTTTAGCAAATAAAGTTGAAAATTGAAAACTTAACAATTTATTAATGAAAGTAACCACCATTTGTAATAATTATGTAAATTAGATTTTTTTAATGAAATAAAATAATTATGTAAATTATATTTTTAAATTTATTAATGTAAAGTAAATAAATAAACACTAATCAAACGTTGATTGGAAAAGAAATACAAACAATTTGTTGAATATTCGGGAAATACATAATTGAAATGACAAAAACAAACTAGAAATTGAAAATTACAAAGATACTAAATAAACTATAAATTCGAAAATACATAATTGAAATGACATAGATATTCCCTTAATCATCTCTTCAAATTTTCAATCACGCGGATTAAAGCTATTTATTCTATCTCATTCGGTCTTGTGAAGTTTTTCTAAGTGCTTCCTAAACTTTCCCGTCCGTCCATAGTGCACACCAGTGTAAATTTGCCACTCCTTGTTACAGAGGCTGCATTTAGCTTTCTGAGTTTCAGTATCTTTCATAATAAGTTGCCACACTATAGAACGACATTTTCGTTTCGCAAGTCTTGTTTCATTAGGACCGGGAGCAGTGGGAGCTTGATTTTCAGCCATTATAATTGTTTGGACTTTGGAAGAAATTTAGAAAACATCCTTTGAGAGTAATTTGAGAGATAAATTGATAGAAAGTGATGAATTTTGTGATATAATGATGAAATAATAGGGTATATATAGATAAAAATAGGTTGGGGGTATGGGGGGCATTTAGGAGGGGGGGGGGGGAGGGATGGTAGGCAAATATACCCATTTTTGACCGTTGACCAACGACTATATTTGAAAGAGAGCCGTTGGCCCATTCAAACTGTCGGCCCGGTCTGTCAGTTGGCCCAAATGTATTTTTTTTTTGTTTTTCCTTTGTAATTTATTTAAAGTGATGGATAATTTGAAAAATATAACAACAAAATATTATCAAGTTTTTACTTGTACATATGTTTGGAATGTTTAATTTATTTCAATGTTTAAAGTTTAAACTTAGAATTAAAAAATTTGTAGTACTTTTTTAAACTTTGAAGTAATGAAAATTTTGAAGTGATGATTCAAAGTTCAAACTTTTGAATTAATTTGTTAAGTTTAAAGTTCAAACTTTGAATTAATTTTATAAAAATCAAATTTGAACTAATTTACAAACTAGTAATTAACTGTAGTATATTTGCGCAAACTATAAATTAAAAATAAAAAATATGAAGATAATAGTTGTGATTGAATTCCAAGACTTGGAGCAATTTTATTGAATTGTTTAAGACATAAGTAGTGCAACACATACTACAATAGCTAAATTTTCAAACTTGTAATTTCAAAATTCTTATTTAGAAAATTACATTCTTTTAAACATATTAGCTAGTTTCTTGAGGATAGTCGTAGGTTTTTCTTTAGGAACTGGCCGTCGTTGTTCTTGTTCATCATCTCCTTCTGGTTCTTCATTTTCTTCTTCTTCTTCTTCTTCATTGCCAGTTTGACTCCCTTCACTTGTTCCGTCGCTCAAAATTTGATCGAGATATGCTCTGTCTTTTTCCTTAGTAAGTTCTGGTAGACCAAAGTTTCTTCGCTCTGCTCTGATCCAATCCCTGAATAAAACTCTTGTCTCCATGGCCTTCTCCTTCAACGAATATCTGTGATCTCTAATTTTAAATCTTCCTTGGCTAAAAGCGCTTTCCGATACAACTGATGAAGCTTGAATTGTTAATATATCCCTGTCCATTTTTTTAAAAATTGAAAATTGTGATTCTTGATTCTTCCAATAACCCAACAAATGATGAGTTCCAAAGTTGTTAAGTTTCTTTGGATATTGAATTATATACACTTGGAACTCACTGTATTCCTGTAACGACCCTCAAATAGTCGTTACGGGATTCGGGACCTCGATTTGCGTGTCAACAGTCCCAAAAGCTCCGTTAGGTCATTTATGACCCGTCTGTGAAATCTGAGTCGAAACGGAGTCCGTTTGATAGGTTTTCGAGAAAATGATCCGTTTATGAAATTCCGGAAAGGAATTTGGGGTTTCGATAGGTCGTTTTCAGTAAACGAACCCCGATGAAAAATCCGAGCGCACCGTTAGGTCCGTCTCGTCATTTATGATATGTAGCAACCTTCAAAATTGAAAACGGACCTCGTTTGATAGGACTTTTAATAAAGTCCCCGTTTCGGAAGTTTAAAAGAGTTAAAAGAGGTTTCCGAGCTCGATTTGAGCAAATGAGCTCCGATGAGAGATCCGCAAGTTCCGTTAGGTTTGTATAGTCATTTGTGACTTGTAGCAACTTTCGGAATTGGATTCCGAGGTCGTTTGGTTAAATTTCGCTATTTTGGCGAAAGTCGAAAATTGAACCTTTGCCGTGGGACCCACTTTTTGAGTTCTGGAGGTCCGAATTGAGTTCCGTCTTGACGAGCATGTCACCCAAGTATTTTATGGCTTGTGTGAAAAATTTGGGATCATTCCGAGCTTCGTAGGGTCCCGTTTTGCCCCTAAAACAGTAGAAAATCTGGTGCGACTTTTCTGTTCTGTTTTGGCGCAAACAGCCGGATAAAAGCTGATTTTCCAGCAAATCCGTAAGGAATTAGGAAAAACTCAAAACATGAAAGTTGTAGCCCTTTGAGTTGTGGTTCTAATGGAACCCGTTTCAGGTCAGTTGGACATTCCTATCAAAAGTTATGATTTTTTTAAAAGAAGCTGTCACAGAGGCAAAAAAAAACTGCTATAAAAAGGCCATTTCGGGCCATTTCGGTTCATAACTTATAAAAATCATTTGGTGAGCTTCTGAGGCGATTTTTGCGTATTTCTTGAAGACCCAATTATACTTACACTTAAGGTAAGCCCTTTCAATCCATCTTTATGTTGATTAACACAAGAATCAAAGGGTTGATTCTTGGAAATGGGTTAGAAGCCTATATTCTTAAGAATTGGGGAAAGACATCGAGCAAGGCTCGCGTGTGGAATCTAAGTGTACTTTTGGACTCACGGGAGCGTGGGGAGTCCGGAAAAGTATATTTTGTAAATTTAGGGCTCGGCCCTACCCGGGGGCATTTTGGTAATTTTTACCCTAGGATGCCTATAGGCTTAAATAGCTATAATTGAGCACTCATATGTGCTATATCTTGTCTTAATAGACCTAGTGGAGAGTCCTTCGCGGACAAGGCGAGCGGGAAAGGAGATTCTTCCCGGCATTTGAGCCCGAATTTCGAGGTAAGTGAGACTTGACCTCTATTGTGCTTGTGGACTCTTCCTTCATGCTAGTATGCTTCATGTACGCATATATATACCTAACAATGGTTAGGATTAATGATGTGAATTACTTGCTATTATTGTTTGTTATAAATAGCGAGATTGTGACTCGACCGAGGTATGTGCCGGTCTAAACGCTACGTCGAGGTAGCTTAAATTTATATCGTAGTAACGCTTGCTACGCCATGCTTAGATAGCAAGAACTTGGGACATGGCCGAGGATGTTGCCGGCATGTCATGATAAATGTCTTGCCGAGGATTTTGCCGGTTTTTGTATGATATTGGTACTTGATTTGTTCACGTGCCGGGTTGGGTAGTGCTGTGTATACGTAACCTTGGGTTGGACGACATGGGAGTAGGGATTGTACCCCCAAACTGTGGTCGGGTTAACCTTCGCCTTACGTTCAGCTAGCATAACCAACCTGGGTTACGGTGACTGTGAAATATTATCGTTATTAATATTTCTGTTATTATTTCTTCTATTGTTATTAATGTCGTGGATATTAATACTGTTAGAGGGACACTTGACAGGGGGTGTGGTGTCGCCTATACTATGAGATGTGTCACACTTGACAGGGGGTGTGGTGTGGACACTTGATCTTTGAGATGTGACACACTTGACAGGGGGTGTGGTGTGGTCACTTGATTTATTGAGATACGACGCACTTGACAGGGGGTGTGGTGTGGTCACTTGATTTATTGAGATACGACGCACTTGACAGGGGGTGTGGTGCGATCGTAGACAGATTTGAGATGAGCCAACGACTACGGGTCGTTGGTCTACTTATTCATGATTGTGATAGTGACTTCGGGTCACGGTATATGGTTGATACTTAGTAGTGGTGTTGCTAGTCCATCGTAGGTCTAGGTTAGTCGGCACGGGAGTAGAGATTGGACCTCCAAACCGCCGCTGAGTTGACCTATGCCTTACGTTGGATGGGCATAATCCTTGAGACTTCTGGTTACTACTTGTGTGTATGGAATGTGTTACATCTATTTGTGATTTCACTACTTTATTGTATGATTACTATAGTATGTTGTTGCTTATGATGCATGTAGCGACTTGTCCCGCAAGGGTACCTTAGCGGGCCTGTCGGTGATCTTACTGGGCTTCGGCTCATAACTTACTCTGCTACGTGCGCAGGTCCTTCATCCAGTCAGCAGCCCGGACGTTAGCGGTTCCCGAGGCTTCTGAGCCTTTTGATTGAGGTGAGCCGACCACACAGACCGTGGTGGCATACCGCCGGAGTCACTTAGAGATAGGACTCAGATTTCTTTGATGTATATTCATACTTTATTGAGTCACTCTTAGAATGCTCCAATTCTTTTGTGGATATATTCTTTTGGACTTCACCCTTTTATATTTATATATCCATTTATGATCTTTTCACATTATTGTTCTTTTCCGCATCTTGTTTCATTGGTTCGCCTAGGCAAATGTTGTTTAGGTGCCATCACGAGCCCTTGGAAATTGGGTCGTGACAGTTTGGTATCAGAGCCCTAGGTTCTAATTCGAGTCCTAGGAGTCTTGGAGCATTGTCTGAGTAGAGTCTTGCTTATGGGTATGTTGTCGACCATACTTATAAGCGAGAGGCTACAAAGGCATGTTAGGAAATGTTTTCCCTTCGTTTCATCTCTATTCGTGCTGAGTAGCTTATATAGGTGCTGACCCTTTTTCATGTATTGTATCAGATGGCGAGGACGCGAGCATCCTCAGCCAGGAGGGCTGCATCTTCTACACCCGCGTCTGCGGGAGAGCCATCAGCACCTACGCAGCCGCCAGCTGCTAAGAAGACTCGGGCAGGTCGCCCGTCAGCCACTAGGCAGGACACAGCTATCCCTGCGGTGTCCGCAGCGACTCTGTCAGCATCTATTCCCCCTGTGCCTGCTGTTGTGCCAGGCACCGTTGTGATCTCTTCAGAGGAGTATATGAGACTGATGGCCTTGTCTAGCCATCAGGTCCCTGTCAGAGATGATGTTGCAGCTCCTGTTTCGGCTCCTCAGCCGACCACACCTGTTATGAGCACGCCTACTTCTGAGGCTGCTCCTGATCATATTGCCCAGCCTTCTGCTTCTGCTCCTCAGGCAGGTCCTGTTATTTCTACTCCTCCTATGGGCACTGAGGAGGTTGCCAAGAGGATAGAGTCATTCATGAAGCTTCAGCCTCCAGAGTTCGACGGTACCTCAGCTACATGTACTGCCCAGAGGTACATTCAGAAGTGTGAGAAGATTTTGACAGTTCTTGGTACTAGAGACACCTTAGGGGTGCAGTGTGCTTCTTTCAGATTATCGGGAGATGCGGAGACATGGTGGGTCTCCATGATGCGGCAGAGGTCTAGTGACCTCACTCCTTTGTCTTGGGCTGAGTTCGTGTCTATGTTCATGAGCAGGTTCGTGCCCCAGAGTCAGCACGATGCTTAGAGGCGCGAGTTTGAGGGGTTGAGGCAGGGAAACCTGTCTGTTTCAGAGTATGACACCAGGTTCTTGTGGTTGTCTCAGTTTGCGCCGGCTATGGTGGCTCAGGAGAGGGACAAGGTCCTCCGGTTTGTTGAGGGTCTTCATCCCCGCTTGCAGGTAGCTGTTGCCCCTGATATGGGCAACAAGTCATATTTTGAGATAGTTGATGTGGCGCGGCGGATGGAGGATATCTTCGCCAGGGCTGACGCGGAGAGGGCGGCCAAGAGATCGCGTCAGTCTGGTGGGTATAGTGGATCCGCTCAGAGGGGTCAGGGTCATCAGGGCCGTTCTCAGTCTAGGCCCCAGGCTGCTGCTTTGCCTGCCCAGGATTTTTCTTCAGAGACCCCGAGGCCTCAGTCATCCCAGAGGCGGGGTGGCTCTTCGCAGTCTGGTCCGCCGCAGTGCGGGAGGTGCCATCAGAGGCATCATGAGAGGTGTTCATCTGGAGGTGGTCATGGCAGAGGTGGTAGAGGCGGTAGAGGAGGTAGAGGTGATGGATGTTTTGAGTGTGGGTCTCCAGAGCACTATGTCAGGAGTTGCCCTTATGTTTCATCAGGTCGCCAGGGATCCGCAGCTATGGTACCATCTGGTCCTCAGGCCGCCAGGCCCGTTTCTCAGATTCCTCATAGACAGCAGTCTCAGAGAGCTCCGGGTTCAGGAGGCTCGGCGCAGGTCTATGCTATGACTCGTCAGGATGCTGAGGCATCCAATGATGTCATCACAGGTATTATTTCTGTCTGTGGCCGCGATGCTTATGCTCTTATTGATCCGGGGTCTACCTATTCGTATGTGTCGCCGGGATTTGCCCCTTGCTTGGGCAGGGATCTGGTCTTCTTAGATGATCCCTTTATGGTTGCCACCCCTGTCGGGTCTTCTATATGTGTAAATAGGGGTTATCGGCAGTGTATGATCTCCATCTGTGGTGTAGAGTCCTTAGTGGACCTGATGCTGCTCGATATGTCTGATTTCGATGTCATTATGGGCATGGATTGGCTGGCTTCCTGTCATGCGACTTTGGATTGCCATGCCAAGTCCGTGACGATCGGGGCAGAGGGTGAGTCTCGGGTTGTATGGAGAGGTTCCAGGCCTTCTCCGAAGAGTAGGATCATTTCTTTCTTGGAGGCGCAGAGGATGATATCTAGTGGGTGCGAGGGATATATTGCTTCAGTTCGGGATGTCCGGGCAGAGGAGTTATCCCTTGATAGAGTTCCGGTTGTTTGTGAGTATCCGGATGTGTTTCCTGATGATTTGCCGGGTTTGCCGCCTATGCGGGAGATAGAGTTTTGCATTGATCTATTGCCAGGCACTCAGCCTAAATCTATTCCCCCGTATCGTATGGCTCCTGTTGAGTTGAGGGAGCTGAAGGAGCAGATTCAGGATTTGCTCGATAAGGGCTTCATTAGGCCCAGTGTGTCTCCATGGGGTGCCCCGGTATTATTTGTGAAGAAGAAGGATGGCTCTATGCGGATGTGTATTGATTACCGGCAGCTGAATAAGGTTACTATCAAGAATAGGTATCCTTTGCCGCGTATTGATGATTTGTTTGATCAGCTTCAGGGTGCTACCTTCTTCTCGAAGATTGATTTGAGGTCGGGGTATCATCAGTTGAGGATTCGGTCTGAGGACGTTTCCAAGACTGCTTTTCGTACCCGATATGGCCACTATGAGTTTCTGGTGATGTCTTTCGGGCTTACGAATGCCCCAGCTGCTTTCATGGATCTGATGAACCGAGTGTTCAAGGCCTACCTTGACTCCTTCGTCATTGTGTTTATCGATGATATCTTGGTTTATTCGAGGAGCAGGGAGGAGCATGAGCAGCATTTGAGAGTTGTTCTTCTGACTCTGAGGGATCAGCAGTTGTATGCCAAATTCTCCAAGTGTGAATTTTGGCTCAGTTCTGTATCTTTCCTAGGTCACGTGGTGACCAAGGATGGGGTGTGTGTTGATCCGAAGAAGATAGAGGCCGTTCAGAGTTGGCCTATGCCTACTTCTCCTACAGAGATTCGGAGTTTCTTAGGCTTGGCAGGTTATTATCGGCGGTTCGTCGAGGGGTTTTCTTCTATTTCAGCACCTCTGACGAAGTTGACCCAGAAGAATGTTCCTTTCCTGTGGTCCGATGCCTGTGAGTCTAGCTTTCAGAAGCTTAAGACTCTGTTGACTTCAGCGCCAGTGTTGGCCTTGCCTAGTGGATCCGGGGGATTCACCGTATATTGTGATGCTTCGGGTGTTGGCCTGGGTAGCGTTCTGATGCAGGAGGGTAAGGTGATAGCTTATGCCTCGAGACAGCTGAAGGTCCATGAGAAGAATTATCCTGTCCATGATTTGGAGCTGTTAGCTGTCGTGTTTGCACTGAAGTTGTGGAGGCACTATCTTTATGGCGAGCCATGTGAGATATTCACCGATCATAAGAGTCTCCAGTACTTGTTCACTCAGAAGGACTTGAACAGGAGACAGCGCCGCTGGTTAGAGCTGCTGAAGGATTATGATCTTTCTATCCGGTATCATCCCGGAAAGGCTAATGTTGTAGCCGATGCCTTGAGTAGGAAGTCCATGGGTAGCCTCGCCTATCTTGATGCTGATATGAGGCCGTTGGCCCGTGAGTTGCAGGCTTTGTCCATTAGTGGGGTTCGGTTTGATGATTCTGTTCCAGGCCGGGTGCTTGCATATGTGGGGTCTCAGTCGTCTTTAGCTTCCCAGATTCGGGAAAGGCAGTTCGAGGATCCTAATCTGAGAGATCTCCGGGACAGGGTCCTGAGTGGGGGAGTGTCCTCGTTCGTGATTGGTGATGATGGTGCTTTGCGGCTTAACGGCCGGGTATGTGTTCCAGCCATTGTGGAGCTGAGGCAGATGATTTTGGCAGAGGCTCACAGTTCGAGATATTCCATTCATCCGGGTACTGCGAAGATGTATCATGATCTTCGAGAGCTGTATTGGTGGAAAGGGATGAAGAGGGATGTTGCTGATTATGTATCTCGGTGTTTGAATTGCCAGCAGGTGAAGTATGAGCACCGGAGGCCAGCCGGGGTGACCCAGTCTATGCCCATTCCCGAGTGGAAGTGGGAGCAGATCACTATGGATTTCGTAGTTGGTTTGCCGCTGACCGTGGGTAAGCATGATTCGGTGTGGGTAGTAGTTGATCGACTGACGAAGTCGGCTCACTTCATTCCAGTGAGGACTACTTATACCTCGGAGCGTCTGGCTCGTATCTTCATTGAGCAGATTGTGAGATTGCATGGTGCTCCTGTTTCCATCATTTCTGACCGAGGTGCTCAGTTCACAGCTCAGTTTTGGAGATCTTTTCAGAGAGAGCTGGGTACTCGGGTCGATCTCAGCACTGCATTTCACCCGCAGACTGATGGCCAGTCTGAGCGGACCATTCAGATCCTCGAGGATATGTTGAGGGCGTGTGCTATTGATTTTGGAGGCCATTGGGATAGCCATTTGCCGCTAGCAGAGTTTGCGTATAATAATAGCTATCAGGCTTCTATCCAGATGGCTCCGTTTGAGGCATTGTATGGTCGGAGATGTCGCTCGCCTATCGGTTGGTTCGAGTCTGGTGAGGTCCAGGTGTTGGGGCCTGATTTGGTGCAGCATACCTTAGATAAGGTCCGGGTTATTCAGGATCGACTCCGCACGGCTCAGAGCCGGCAGATATCGTATGCAGATCGGAGGCGGAGAGATCTTGAGTTCATGGTTGGGGACCGGGTATTCCTCAGAGTGTCGCCCATGAAGGGTGTTATGAGATTTGGGAAGAAAGGCAAGCTCAGTCCTAGGTTCATTGGGCCTTTTGAGATATTGGAGCGCGTTGGCGCCGTTGCTTATAGACTGGCTTTGCCTCCCTCTCTGTCTGTTCATCCAGTGTTCCATGTGTCCATGCTCCGGAAGTATGTTCACGATCTGTCTCATGTGATCGATATGGCTTCCGTGGAGGTAGATGGCGACTTAGCTTATTCGGAGGAGCCTATTGCTATTGTGGCTAGAGAGGTCCGTAAGATGAGATCGAAGGTGATCCCGCTTGTGAGAGTTCAGTGGGGGCATCACTCCATTGCCGAGGCCACTTGGGAGCTTGAGTCCGAGATGCGTGAGAGGCATCCGCGCTTGTTCGATGATTCAGGTATGAAATCCTTGTATTTTCTAAGCCTGAATTTGCATTTTTAAGTTTTATTGATTTCGGGTGGTACCGAGGGGTCTTCGAAATCCGTGCCAGCTCCGTGGCTAGTGTGTGGATCCTACCTTAGACTTAGGCTCGTCCGAGGACGGCCGAGAGTCTAAGTGGGGGAGAATGTAACGACCCTCAAATAGTCGTTACGGGATCCGGGACCTCAATTTGCGTGTCGACAGTCCCAAAAGCTCCGTTAGGTCATTTATGAACCATCTGTGAAATCTGAGTCGAAACGGAGTCCGTTTGATAGGTTTTCGAGAAAAGGATCCGTTTATGAAATTCCGGAAAGGAATTTGGGGTTTCGATAGGTCGTTTTGAGTAAACGAACCCTGATGGAAAATCCGAGCGCACCGTTAGGTCCGTCTCGTCATTTATGATATGTAGCAACCTTCAAAATTGAAAACGGACCTCGTTTGATAGGACTTTTAATAAAGTCCCCGTTTCAGAAGTTTAAAAGAGTTAAAAGAGGTTTCCGAGCTCGATTTGAGCAAATGAGCTCCGATGAGAGATCCGAAAGTTCCGTTAGGTTCGTATAGTCATTTGTGACTTGTAGCAACTTTCGGAATTGGATTCCGAGGTCGTTTGGTTAAATTTCGCTATTTTGGCGAAAGTCGAAAATTGAACCTTTGCCATGGGACCCACTTTTTGAGTTCTGGAGGTCCGAATTGAGTTCCGTCTTGACGAGCATGTCACCCAAGTATTTTATGGCTTGTGTGAAAAATTTGGGATCATTCTGAGCTTCATAGGGTCCCGTTTTGCCCCTAAAATAGTAGAAAATCTGGTGCGACTTTCTGTTCTGTTTTGGCGCAAACAGCCGGATAAAAGCTGATTTTTCGGCCAATCCGTAAGGAATTAGGAAAAACTCAAAACATAAAAGTTGTAGCCCTTTGAGTTGTGGTTCTAATGGCATCTGTTTCAGGTCAGTTGGACATTCCTATTAAAAGTTATGATTTTTTCAAAAGAAGCTGTCACAGAGGCAAAAGAAAAACTGCTATAAAAAGGCCATTTCGGGCCATTTCGGTTCATAACTTATAAAAATCATTTGGTGAGCTCTTGAAGCGATTTTTGCGTATTTCTTGAAGACCCAATCATACTTACACTTAAGGTAAGCCCTTTCAATCCATCTTTATGTTGATTAACACAAGAATCAAAGGGTTGATTCTTGGAAATGGGTTAGAACCCTAGATTCTTAAGAATTGGGGAAAGACATCGAGCAAGGCTCGCGTGTGGAATCTAAGTGTACTTTTGGACTCACGGGAGCGTGGGGATTCCGGAAAAGTACATTTTGTAAATTTAGGGCTCGGCCCTACCCGGGGGTATTTTGGTAATTTTTACCCTAGGATGCCTATAGGCTTAAATAGCTATAATTGAGCACTCATATGTGCTATATCTTGTCTTAATAGACCTAGTGGAGAGTCCTTCGTGGACAAGGCGAGCGGGAAAGGAGATTCTTCCCGGCATTTGAGCCCGAATTTCGAGGTAAGTGAGACTTGACCTCTATTGTGCTTGTGGACTCTTCCTTCATGCTAGTATGCTTCATGTACGCATATATATACCTAACAATGGTTAGGATTAATGATGTGAATTACTTGCTATTATTGTTTGTTATAAATAGCGAGATTGTGACTCGACCGAGGTATGTGCCGGTCTAAACGCTACGTCGAGGTAGCTTAAATTTATATCGTAGTAACGCTTGCTACGCCATGCTTAGATAGCAAGAACTTGGGACATGGCCGAGGATGTTGCCGGCATGTCATGATAAATGTCTTGCCGAGGATTTTGCCAGTTTTTGTATGATATTGGTACTTGATTTGTTCACGTGCCGGGTTGGGTAGTGCTGTCTATACGTAACCTTGGGTTGGACGACATGGGAGTAGGGATTGTACCCCCAAACTGTGGTCGGGTTAACCTTCGCCTTACGTTCAGCTAGCATAACCAACCTGGGTTACGGTGACTGTGAAATATTATCGTTATTAATATTTCTGTTATTATTTCTTCTATTGTTATTAATGTCGTGGATATTAATACTGTTAGAGGGACACTTGACAGGGGGTGTGGTGTCGCCTATACTATGAGATGTGTCACACTTGACAGGGGGTGTGGTGTGGACACTTGATCTTTGAGATGTGACACACTTGACATGGGGTGTGGTGTGGTCACTTGATTTATTGAGATACGACGCACTTGACAGGGGGTGTGGTGCGATCGTAGACAGATTTGAGATGAGCCAACGACTACGGGTCGTTGGTCTACTTATTCATGATTGTGATAGTGACTTCGGGTCACGGTATATGGTTGATACTTAGTAGTGGTGTTGCTAGTCCATCGTAGGTCTAGGTTAGTCGGCACGGGAGTAGAGATTGGACCTCCAAACCGCCGCTGAGTTGACCTATGCCTTACGTTGGATGGGCATAATCCTTGAGACTTCTGGTTACTACTTGTGTGTATGGAATGTGTTACATCTATTTGTGATTTCACTACTTTATTGTATGATTACTATAGTATGTTGTTGCTTATGATGCATGTAGCGACTTGTCCCGCAAGGGTACCTTAGCGGGCCTGTCGGTGATCTTACTGGGCTTCGGCTCATAACTTACTCTGCTACGTGCGCAGGTCCTTCATCCAGTCAGCAGCCCGGACGTTAGCGGTTCCCGAGGCTTCTGAGACTTTTGATTGAGGTGAGCCGACCACACAGACCATGGTGGCATACCGCCGGAGTCACTTAGAGATAGGACTCAGATTTCTTTGATGTATATTCATACTTTATTGAGTCACTCTTAGAATGCTCCAATTATTTTGTGGATATATTCTTTTGGACTTCACCCTTTTATATTTATATATCCATTTATGATCTTTTCACATTATTGTTCTTTTCCGCATCTTGTTTCATTGGTTCGCCTAGGCAAATGTTGTTTAGGTGCCATCACGAGCCCTTGGAAATTGGGTCGTGACAATTCCTCCACATACTCGTCCTGTTCTGAAAGCAACTTTTCATCAAGTCCCCCAAAAGTGCTCATCCCCGCCTGTGTGCTGCCCATTTGAGAAGAACTTTGCCCGGTGGATTGTATTGCTTCAGTTAGTGTAGCAGTGTCTGTCCAAGCTCTATACTTTGCAAAAACAGCTACGGTATCTGCATAAACTTTAGCAATAGCATCTTTTACACTTGGATACCCGTTAGTAGCAATTTCAATAGGAGTAATTTCTAAATTTGCATATATTTCTCTAACAAGTCGTTCAATTAACTTAATTTTAAAAGCAGGATGCAACACATAAACAATGTAAAAAAGATGATGAATTAGAAAAAAATATTTTTAAAATTTTTCAAATCATTCTCTATACAGCCCGTTTGTAAACTGCATATTGCTTATATAATTTCAATAATTCCGATATTCCAGCTATATAATATAACATGGTAGGAGTAGTTGGATAATATTGACCAGAAAATTCTAAAGCAGCTTGATAAATTTTTTATAAAAACTAAAGAAGATGATGAACAAGTTGCCAATCGTCATCTTTAAGGTGATAGATTTCCATAAAATATTTATTATACATTTGAGAAATATGCACTCTATATTCATAAGCGACATTCAATGCATCATATAAAGTGTTCCACCTAGTACAAACTTCCTTTAGGACTCTCCTAATTGGCATTCCTAATTCTATACATTTTCTTTCCCATTCTCTTCTTCTTTCTTGGTTTTTATTTCTAAAAATATAAGTAATAGCTATTTGCACCTTTTTGATAATGTCGTTAAACAAGTCAAGACCATCTTTTACTACTAAGTTGCAAATATGACATGCACACCTAACATGAAAAAATTTCGCAAAAGGGGATTCAAAATAGGTATCAAGTTCTTAAGTGCATCTGTGTTGTTTGTAGCATTATCTACCGTAATACTAAAAACTTTGTTAGTTAAACAGTACGTACGACAAATTGATGAAACTCTATTACAAATATAATTTTCCGTGTATGATTCATCAACAATTTTATAAGCAATAATACGTTTTTGAAATACCTAATCAGGATCTATTCAATGAACAGTAACAATAATATAATCGCATCCATTAGTAGAACGACCCATATCCGTAGTAAGACATACTCTAGTGTCAAAGTTATCAAATAAATATCGCAAATAATCCTGATATTCGTTCTTAAATTTAATAATATCATTTTTAACAGTAGTTCTTGGAAAACCTTTAAAAGAGGGATTATATATAGACTGAACATAACGAACAAAACCAGTAGAAGAAGGAAAACTATAAGGTAAACCCTCGACGGCAACTAGTTTAGCAATAGTTTCCCTATCCTTTTGTTTATTATAAGTAAGAAGCCCTCCTGCTGTTTGGTTAATTCTTGTTTGGGTACCCGAAGATTCATCATGCGCTACTCCCCCATGTTCGGTCCCTAAATATATACCACCTATCCGCATTGACCATTCTTTAGGATGTTTCTTTTGTAAGTGGTTCCTAATTTACCCATCCCACCATCATTACCCCCAGTTTTAAAAACCCACTCCTTTTCACAAATTCCACATACGGCCGTCTGCGATTGAACATTCTTTGTTGCAAATTCCCACACCTCAGATCTATCCTTACGTTTAACCGATATTCTAGTAGGAGGTATAGGAGGCAAGTCAGATTGAACTTCGGGTGGACTAGCTTGAAATCCAGATGTTTCTTCTAAATTAACCCCCCTTTGATTCCCATATCGTGTTTCTAATATTTTATGATCAAGTATATTATTAGCGCTAACATCGTAATAATATTGGAAATCATCTATATGGGTGAACTGACTAGAACTACTAGCAATATCTTTACCCCTATTTCCCTTACGACCACGTGCCCGCCCCCATCACTAGTTCCAATTGAACCTCTTTGAGATATAATAATAGCAAATAAAATAAATATATGACAAAAAAAATTATAAAGTAGGAACGACCAACCAAATATAACCGCATAATTGAGGTGAAGTTGAAACTTGAGCCTTCACTTCAATTAATTAGTTGAATACTTGATAATCGAAAAATTGCAAAATAGTCAAATTGATATTTGAATGAAGTAGCGCCTCCAATTGAGCCAATACTTGATATTTGAAAACTTCACAAATAGCCAAATATAACTTTGATAGCAACTCCAATTAAAACTTGATAAAGTACCTAAAATTATAAACTTTTAACAAATAGCCAAAGTAGAATAATAGCTATATTGTAGAAAATTTGAGAAAATTAGAAGATTTTTGTGAAAAATATGATGAATAATGGGGTATTTATAGGAAAAAAATAGTTAGGGGTGGTTATGGGGTAGTAGAGGGATGAAAATGGTTGTTTTTTGCCGGTTAGGGGGTCAAAAGAGCCGTTGCCAATGGCTAGTTAACGGCTGAAAATGTGACTTTTTTTGGGGACCGGTCCGGTCCGACTCGGTCCGGCCGGTTCCGGTCCGGTCCGACTCGGTCCGGCCTGTTCCGGTCCATTTTTACCGGTCCATCCGGTTTTTTTTGTCCACCGTTTCGGAACCAGGTCGAGGGGGCCAATAGGGTTTAAGGGTCCGGTCTCAACCGGTCCGAACCGGTTTCCGGCCTAAATCCGGCTCGGTCCGGTCTCGACGTGCCCGTTAGCCACCCTTAGTGAGTAGTAGTGATTCTTTTCCCAAACTGTTGGGTTACTATTATTACTGGAGTATATTTTTAACCCAAAATAAGATAGAAAGAAATAAACCCCTAAAACCCCTGTTTGGTTTTCTCTCTCAATTCGGAAAAGGTGTTGTGAGTATTCTACCTTAATAATTATGATTTAATCCCATGGAGCATGCACTTGCTCCTCTTATATTAACCAAGTTTTGTCCTGCAGTTGAGGTATTTTTTCTACTCTGCCTCATACATATTTAACAATTTACATTATTAGTATTTGGAAAGGAATAGAGAACATCTTTCACTAATCCTAACCGAGTTAACATACAAAAATCAGAGAACAAGCTGAAAGAAGCTCTCTAAATTATCATAGAAGCCATAGTATCATTTTATTTTATTTTCAAATATTAATTCAAGGTCGTTATTTTCAGCCCTTTTATGGATTTTCTTTATTTTTATTCTCTTATATTGTTTCATAGTACAAAAATTGAGTCTTGTTATGTTGTAATGGGAGTTTGTCATTTTATTTATATGACCAATTTACTCTTAAATTTGTTGGCATGTTTGTTAGGAGACAGAATTTTGGTACAATAAATTCAACAATGTCTTCATGCTTTCAAGCTTCTATACTGGTGGCTTCTCCATCTTACCCTCATTCTATCACTTGGTCTGACGAGAATTTGGTGGCAGTGGCTTCTGCTCATATTGTTACCATATTGGTAAATGTTCATACTGACAATTTATTCTGTTGTATCTTTCTTGTAATAATATTGTATAAAGTTTGTATCTTTGGGCTTCCCGAGCTTTAGTTTAGTGGTAAGAGCGCAACTTGTGATGTGTACTTTAAGCGCACGTCACAGGTTCGAACGCAGTATGATATTTAAGTGGAGAAGGGTAGATGGGTGGACCCAAAATTTCATATTGACAATTTATTCTCTCGTGTTTTTCTTGTAATAGTATTTTAAAAGAGTGTATATTTGGGCTCCCCGGGCTTTGGTATAGTGGTAAGAGTGCATCTTGTGATGTTTGGGTTAGGCACATGTCACATGTTCGGACCCTTCCATAGACAAAAAGATACTCGTATTTAAGTGAAGAAGGGTATAGGTGTGGGCTCATTATCTGCCAGAGCTTTGAATCGTGGCCGTAGGGATTTGCCGGTTATAAAAAATGTTAGTTTGTATCTTTGGATATTATTTAAGCTTTCAGTTTAATATTATTGATAAAAAAATTGAATCAGCATATGTGGTAGTGAAATAAATATTCTTGTTCCTTTCAGAATCCAGCTAAACCGTTTGGATCGCGGGGTCTCATAACGGTCCCTCATGACAAACCTTTTCCAATCGGGTTGATCGACAGAAAAGGTAATGTTATGTGTTTTGTACGGTTAATTTTTGGTGTACCTATCACGTCCTTGTAGTATAAAATGGTGTTATCCATAGAGGTCCATAATTTTGCATAGTTTCACCGCTTTACTACACTCGGGTATCGAGCACTTCCCACATATTAATCAAATTACTACCTTTTAAGAAAAAGGCTTAAATAGTTGGAAAACTTTTAGAATTATGAATCTGTTATTTGGATATCTAGTTTAGATAAGTCTGAATTTCTACTTGGAATCTTCACAGATTTACTCTCTGGTTGTATGTTACCTATTGCGTTATCTCGCGACTCCTCTCCTCAAGAAAAACAGTATCGAGAAAATCGGCCGTGTGTTCGGTCAATATCCTGGTCTCCTATTGGATTTGCTCCTAATTATGGGTATGATCTGCAAAACATATCAGCTCAATGGCCTTCCACTTTTCTCATTTATGAATAGCAATGTTTTTGCTTGGTGTAGCTGTTTGCTTGCGGTCTGCACTACTGAAGGACATGTCAGGCTTTACCGGATGCCATTTCGTGAGTTTTCAGCAGAATGGGTAGAGGTAGGGATCCAACAAGGATTTGCAATAGAATCTTTGAAGCTATTTGGTACTCTACTTGTTCGTTCATTGGAGTGCCGCAATTGTAAAGATAAGAAAGCTTTTACTGTCTAAGGTTTGACTGTATGAATGAATCAATTCCATTAACCTAAAAGGAGAGAACCTCAGTTGATGCTTTAGAAATGTAAATCATTCTTTGAGTTGCAGGTGCACAACGAAACTGTATTCCTGATTGCAGGTGCACAACATGGGTTTGGTTTTAGAAACTGTATTCCTGATTGATTCTCTTTCCAAAAATTTTCATTTCGCAAATTAAATCGAGTTCAGTTTAGAGTAGGATACTCAAGCCACTTAGTTCCTCTTGAATAATTCCCAGTGGCTTTCTCCTTTTTCTTCAAAAGAATCTTTCGTCCTTATCTTACTAGTCTTTGCCAATTGATATATTTTTCAACTTCAACAGGTCATGGATATTTCAAAGTTGATGTATAGCTTTCTTACAACTACCAATTTCAGGGCAGCCAGCTTTAGAGCCTCAGAAGTTTCTGATGTAAGTTAGATTCACTACTTACTCCATTATGCTGATTTGTGTTTTTTACATGTTACACTGCTTTTCCTCGTTATATTTAGTTCTATTTGATTTCTCTAACTTCCATTTTAACAGCCTAGTCAAGCTTGCTTTGATGAGGGAGATGATGATGATCTGCCAATCTCGGTCATGAGGAAGGAACTTAAGCGTCGGAGACTCAATGTATTGACCCTTTTTGCTGCTCTCTTTGGTTTCTTCAATTATTTTCACTATGCATGAAAATCGTACTGTTACATGCTGTTGTGAATCCGAATACCTAGATTGCAATATAAACTAAGTTAAAAGGGAAAAGAACTGAAGATTAAGGACTACCTTTGCCAAATCTACTTATTACTAACTTCAATAGGAACTTCTTTGTAATGCTATTACTTGTTTGTTAGGTTATGGAGGTCAAAGCTTGCAGTCAGAAGGAGAAGAACACTTCTAATGCTCCTCGACCAAAAGCAAAGTCTTCTAAGAAAGTAGTTGGAGATGGCAGTCAACCACTAATAACTGCCGAGGAATATGCCTCTCGCAGTGCGATGCTGTCTTCACTTATTGTTGCATGGTCACCCTCTCTTCCACCATCTGGATGTGGTGTATCTACTACTAGTGGCTTGACCAGTGGCTGTTCTGTACTTGCTGTTGGGGGGAAGTCTGGCACACTATCATTCTGGAGAATTCATAAACCAGAAGCCTACTCTGTTGTGGACAGCCCTGACAAGAATAAATCAGCGCTTGTTGGATTTCTCAATGCACATGATACTTGGATCACAGCCATCAGTTGGGAATTGTTCATTTCCGATGCTTCAGATCCTCTACTTCTATTGGCTACTGGATGTTCCAATGGGAGGTGCGTAGCCATGTTGAGATATTATTTACTTTGACCTTGTTTCTGCTCTCAGTTATAGATTTCATTGGGTTTATGGATGCAAAAAATGCCATGAAAGGACAGAGACATAAGCAAAGATGGGTATGAACGGAGATAGCGAATTTCTGATTTGACCATGTTTTGCAGAATTTTATACATGGGAATAATGATCTAGTGAATGACTCTAGCTTTAAAGCTTTGAACAATCAAATACATGGGAATAGATATGTGCACTCATGAATCACAATTACTTCTCTGTAATAAGTAAAAACAACTAAGTTAATAATTCATCTTGGTCTAGTGGTCAAGGGTCAAGCTATATATCCCGAGGTCCTTATATTCCTAACTAATAAGTGAATAAACCAATTGACTGTATCCTCAATTCCAAAACTGTTAGGGTTGATCAGTGATGCAAGAGATGGAGTTCGTAGGGGGTTCACCCATCCAAGTACCTCTCTTGCATAAACACATTTATCTACGGGATCTGGTGCATCAGTGCTGATTTGGCTGCTTCTCACATCTTTATCAAGAAAAAATGATGGCATCCTTACATAATCGGGTTACTTTTATGCTTACTGTCTGCAACCCCTCTTTTATCCAAACTTGTGGTCGGCTATGCTTGGCCATATCGAGTTAGTAATACTTGAGTGAAAAAGAAAAATTATTACCGTAGATGCTTAAGGTTGGTTTCCCATCTTCGTGTTTAGAAAAAATTATTTATGGTAGATGCAGAAAAATTCTTTACGAACTTGTTTTCCTTTGTACTGTATAATAATAAAGTTTTAATACTATGAACACTTAAATGAGGATATATGCTAGAATATTCCTCAGTGAAATGGACTTTATTCTGGATTAACAAAAGATGTCTTCGATTCTGAACAGCCAAGAAAGAGAAATAGAAGGATACCTTTAATTCTTTTAAACAAGCAATCCTCAAATGCACATCTCCTTTGCCTTCAAATAGCTGACAACAAAATGGTAAAGAATCTTGGCATATATTATAAACTCGAGATAATAACTGAATGTTTAAGTGGAGGGAGGTTCCTTTTATTCTTTTTACTACCGTCTTGAATGCTCTGTCGGGGAATTTAATGCACTAATTGTAACAAAAAGGAATCGACGAGAGCAGTATGCTGAAACACATCTCACCCTGTCATGAAGCTAAAAAGAAGCTAACCGAAAAGAAATGTATAGTTTTCTGACTGCACTGTTATTTCCTGACGTCGGATTAAAGCAATGGACTGCAAGAACCTTGGGATATTGCATTTTGCATGAATTAATAGCTTCATCACTTTATTCTTCTTTATTTTTCATTTTGTAGTGTGAAGATCTGGCGAGCGTTTTGCAGAAGACTAATAGAATCATCAGAACCTAGTGATGCACCATTTTCTCTATTGAAGGAGGTCTCTTTTTGACGTAGAGATCTTTCTTTAGTTATTTCTTTTCACTTTTTCGTCTCATTATTTGTTTTGAATCGTCTCTTAAACAGGTAAAAGCCACCGACTCTTCCATGGCCTCTGCAGTTTCCCTCAATGTGTCTGTTCAGTTACCAAACAAAATGCTTTTAGCCATTGGCAAAGGATCTGGATCAATTGAATTGTGGACTTGTGACATTCTTGTTCATAGATTTGAGAAAGCTGGCTCCTTTGATGCTCATAACTGTGTTGTAAGTTCTTGTTGATGCTCAATCTTTACCTCTTTATTTGGTGGAGCCATTAACTTGTTTTAATGTGTCCTAGGTTACAGGTTTAGCTTGGGCTTTTGAAGGACGTTGTTTATACAGCTGCAGCCAGGTAAGCTAAATTGTTATGTTGGTGTTTTGATTCTGACTGTTTTATGTCTATGTCGTGATTTTCTTCTCATAGATATTTAAAAATTAAAACAGAATGTTTCCATTCTCCGAGTAGTGTTATCACCTGATGGAGTTTTTGGATGGTCTCTCACTGTGATGGTTGCATAAGTACTATAGCATATGTGGATATCTCCTCTGTCCCCAAATCCTTAAGCGATCATTTTGGAAGTTGTTGCACTAGAGCATAATTTAATGGTAGAGAAATTTTCAGTCGTTTTTATACTTGCCACAACCTTCCCGATTGAGGAGCTGATTGATGACATCAAGAGGTCTCTCATTGCACACTTTTGAGGTGGCGCTTGTTCTAGTATATCACCTGGTTTAAAATTGGCAATATACTTCTGCCGGGCATAATGCTCTGATACTTCATGAAACCCCAGTTCACATAAATAAGCCCTGCATAGTTGTTTTGGCCTTAAATTACACTGCTCTTCTTGAACAGCTAGCCCAACGATCTTCATTTAGGGGATATTAGCTTTATGCTGTTGTCTTAGAAGTTACTATTTTACTTTCTGTTCTATGGTGAATGGATTGTGACTATCATTTTTAGGTCTCCTCTGTTGACCACTTGTTATTGCATTAATATTAGACAAAGGGAATTATGTATACTAATTCTGGTTCATTTCCGTAGTTGTTCTTGCCTTAAAAGAGTTATGTACTTATGCCTCTTGAAGCCTAGTTAGCTAAGTGAGACCGATTTGGCTTTGGAGTCTTCAAACATGCAACGATATTGACTGACGGGGCTAAGTGTTGTATGTGCTATGTTCTGCATTGTCGATAAACAACATAGCCACCTCCAGGGGCTATAACAACAGAGCCACCTCCAGGGCCTATTAAAAATTGTGCATCTCCATGGCCTATAAACAATAGAGCCACCTTCAGGGTCGATGGGAGTTCCAGTTGCCCAACCTCTAGGTCCTCTTGCAACTTTGTTCCGATTAGAGGATAGAAAGATATTTCAAGAGATTTCTAAGGTGTTAGTTTGGGGCTCAAACACAATATGAAGGATGCCTTCCGAAGTTTTGTAAGCTTAATGTGGTTGTTTATGTCGCTTCAAAGGCCATCTAGCTCGATGTGCCCCCATGCTTGGGGCTTTACTATCTTCAAGGAATATCATGTTGTAATAAATTAGTATTGTTTACTGAAAAATGCATGCAATTTTAGGTTAACTTCATAGCTGGTTAGAGAGGTCATTGGATACAATAAGACAGCACACAAGCTTTTGATATGGAAAGACATGCTTTGGTTCTTAATGAGAACATGGGATACTTTTACAGAAACATACAAAAGGAAGTCTCCAATTTGTACATCTCATTTGTTAGGAAAGGGGTAGATTGGTCTCGAATATCGGGCAGGAGGAAAAAATTAACCATTATATGGGTATGATACTTATAACATAATTTTTGCACCTACATTAAAGGTATTGAGACTGATAACGTGTAATGTTTATTTCTCATCCAGAAAAGGTGTGTAAGGTGTCTTCCTGAATATTTTGCAGGACAACTCAACCCGCTGTTGGATTTTATATGAAGATTCCCTGCGTGAAGTACCTATCCCTTCCAATACTCCTGGTGTGAAAGGCTCCGGTGACGTATGTGACATTTATCTTGGCTTCATTCATCTCTGTCACATGCTGCTTGTTTAAAATGAAACATTATTTGCAGGTGCCGAATTCATTTCTTTCTTGTTTTGGTCTAGCTTTATCTCCGAGAAATCTGGTGATGGCTGTGGTAATGCATCATCCCTTCAGTCTTTATTTTGATATATAAGTGTGGTTTCTCTATGTTGTAATTCACAGTTTGGGATGAACATACTCCCTCCGTTCCAGTTTATGTGAACCTATTTCCTTTTCAGTCCGTTTACAAATTTACCGCTGTACCCTTAATGAGATGATTTTTAGCCACAAATACGAATGACGTATTTTAGACCATAAGTTTCAGAAGTCTTTCGTTCTTTATTAAACTTTGTGCTAAGTCAAACAGGTTCACATAAATTGAAAAGGAGGGAGTAGTAAACATTTCGTCTCCTGGATCTGCAAACAACTTTGAAGTGCAAAGAAAAGCAATAGTACCACCATCCTGACCATGCATTATGTCTAATTTAGGCTGATTTACAAATTACTCTCTTCTTTCTAGTTTTAAATGTGGTAATCACCTAGATCTTGAATCAACTAGTAGATCATCAACACCGGGACACAAATTCTTCAGATGAGTTGGGAGCTGGGGCAACCCACGTGCGACCCATACTAATCCTGCACTCCTTTTATTGTTTTTTGTCACTTCTTGGAATCATGAAGAGAATTTCCAGACTGGACTAAGCGAGAGCTGCTGTTGGTATTGGAAACATCCTTAGTTCCTCACTTCATTCCATGCCGCGAAATCAAAGATCCATCATTGGCAAAGTAATTATTTTGTTATGCCATTTTGGGCTTTGCTCTAACCAAAGCTATTACATTGTTTGCCCCATTGATGGCCTTCTGGAGCTCGTCCCTATTCCAAGCAAAGAAAGAAGGTTGCAGTTTCATTCACCAACTATTTTTTTGATAAGGTAAAGTATTATAGATAGAAACAATAGTATCAAGATGATACTGTCAAGGATACAAAAAACTAGACTTGTTTACATTATATTCCTAAGTATTCTAACAAGTCTAGCATCTCCTGAAGGTTAAAAACAACATTTCCTTTCTGCCAGTAATACAAGTAATGCAAACATCTATATTTCAAAACTTGAGATTGCTCCTTTTTGTCTTCAAAACACCTTCTATTCCTCTCATTCCATATTGTCCATGCTATGCATAATGGAATAGCTCGCCAAATTGTCCGCATGGAGATCTTTGGGCAAACAGACTCCCAGCATTCTAGTAGTTCTCTGAAAGTACCAGGGATTGCACTTCTTACACCAAATATAGTCATAAACATCGTCCATACTTGCCAAGTAAAGTGACAATGTAAAAATAAATGATCCACAGTTTCACAATCATTTTCACAGAGGTAACACCTGGTGCACATTGTCCAGCCTTTCCTCCTCAAGTTTTCCTGAGTCAAACATGCCTCATGAGCCACCAACCAACCTAAACATGCCACTTTTGTAGGTGCAAAAGTCTTCCAAATCATTTTCCAGGGCCATCTACACTCTTGTTCTGCTTGATTAATTGTCAGCTTCTGGTAATAAGAGCTGACTGTAAAAATTCCTTTCTTATTAGCTGTCCAGCAAAATGCATCTTCCTTTTCTTGAGTAATCACGACTCTCTGCAACTTTTCTAAGAAAAGTCCAACTTCCTGCAGTTCTCTGTCAAAGAAGTTCCTTCTAAACTGAAAATTCCAGCCAGTTTCAGTAAAAACTTCAGCCAATAATGCATCAGAATTATGAGTCATGCTGTACAGACCAGGGAATTGTTCTTTGAGCAGCCCGTTGCCATCCCAATTATCTTTCCACAATCTAATTTTCTTTCCATTTCCCACCACAAAACTCAAGTTTTTGCTGAAGTCTTCCCACAGGTTTGAGATTTGCCTCCACACAGCTACTCCATAAGGAGTTTTAACAGGTTTAGGAGCCCAAAAACCTTCTCTCCCATACTTTATTCCTACTACTGATTTCCATTGAGCTTCTTTCCCATCATTAAACCTCCATAGCCATTTGCATAGTAAGCTTCTATTGTGAGCTCTTAGATTTCTAATTCCTAGACCCCCTTCCTTCTTATTCTTTGTCACCAGACTCCACTTTACCAAGTGAAATTTTCTTTTAACAGCATTGCCTTCCCATAAAAACTGCCTTCTTATTCTGTCAATCCTCTTCTCCACACTGACAGGGATGGGCACCATAGACATGAGATAAGTAGGAATCCCATCAAGTACGCTATTTACCAAGGTTAGTCTTCCCCCAAGAGATAAGTACTGTTGTTTCCAAGGGGCCAATTTTTTTTCACATTTTTCAATTACTCCTTGCCAAACAGCTTTGTCATTAAACTTTGCACCTAAGGGCAACCCCAAGTAAGTGGTGGGGAATTTCTCAATCTTGCATCCCATAATTCCAGCCAACATCTCTATGTTGTGGTCAGCATTTAGAGAAAATATGGAGCTTTTTGCCAGATTTATTCTCAATCCGCTCACAGCTTCAAAAGCCAAAAGTATCACCCTCAAATGCAACAATTGTTCTCTGTCTGCCTCACACAGTAGCAGAGTATCATCAGCATATAAGATGTGAGAAGTCTCTACACTGTTTCCTGCATTATCTTCAATTTTGAAGCCTTTAATCCAACCATTTCTGGTAGCATTTGTGATCATATACTCAATATTTCCATTACCAGAATGAACAAATAAGGTGACAAAGGGTCACCTTGTCTCAAACCCCGCTGAGAATTGAAATAACCCACTGGACTGCCATTAACCAAAATAGAGAATTTAACTGTTGTGATGCAAAATTTGATCCACTGAATCCATTTACCCCCGAAATTCATCAACTCTAAAAGCTTCAACAGACAAGCCCAGTTAACGTGATCATACGCCTTCTCAATGTCCAATTTGCATATCACCCCTGGAAATTTTTTCCTCCGATAGTGATCAATACATTCGTTTGCTAAGAAAGCAGCATCTGCTATTTGTCTGCCCTTCAAAAACGCATTCTGACTGCCCGAAACTAGTTTGTTTACTACATTCTTCATCCTTTCTGTTAAAACTTTTGCAATAATCTTATAGATGCTCCCAAGTAAACTGATAGGTCTAAACTCCTTGATGTTAGCAGCTCCTTTCCTTTTGGGAATCAGAGCAATGAATGTTGAATTAAAGCTTCTTGCAAACTCCCCCTCTCTATGAAAAACTTCGAGAGTTCTCATGACATCATCTTTCACTATGTGCCAACATTGTTTGAAAAAATTCATATTTAGCCCATCCGGACCAGGTGCTTTATCCCCCTCCATCATTCCGATAACCTTCACCACCTCATCTTCCACAAAAGGTCTCTGAAGCCATTGTTTCTCTTCCTCATTAATCTTTGCTAGACTTGAATCATTCCAGCTAGGTCTCCAGGTCTCTTGCTCTGTGAACAGATCTTTGTAAAACTCCAAAATATGCCCTTTAATGATGTCCTTATCTTCAGTGATATCACCATTTATCTCCAATTTGTCAATCCAGTTGTATCTCCTGTTGGCATTGGCAATCTTATGAAAAAAACCTGGTATTTTTGTCTCCTTGTTTAATCCAAAGAAATCTGGATTTTTGCCTCCAAGATATCTCCTCCGCTTTGGCTATTTCTTCTAGCTGCTTTGTAAGCGCAACTCTTTCAGATTCCCTCTCTTCAACAATATTATCAGAACTTATATTATGCTCTAATGCCTCTATTTGTTGGAGAATCATATTCTTCTTGTCATCCAGTTGCCCAAAAACCTCCTTATTCCATCTTTTGAGGTCTTCTTTTAAATGTTTAAGCTTCTTAAACAGCACCACATCTGCTCTTCCCTAAAAATTATAAGACCTCCACCATCCCTCTACTGTTTCTACAAAGTTCTCATGCTCTAACCACATATTTTCAAACTTGAAATACCCTTTCCTTTTCTCCCACTCCCCACACTCCAACAAAATAGGACAGTGATCAGAGTCAACTCTTGGTAGCACTCTCTGTCTAATGGCTTTGAAAGATTCCTCCCATTGGCCAGACACTAAGAATCTATCTATTCTCGAAGCTGACCTCTCATTGTTACCCCTAAACCAAGTGAACTGTCCACCATGTAATGGAAGGTCAATAAGAGACAGCTCATCTATGAATCTAGAGAAATCTCTCATTGCCCTGGTATTAGTTGCCCTGCCAGTTCGTTCTTCACTAGAACGGGTGACGTTGAAATCTCCCCCAATTACCCATGGCCCCTCTTCTAAGCCCCTGACTGCAGCAAGTTCTTTCCAAAGTTCTTTTCTTCTTTTTCTATCACATGGTGCATAGACCCTGAGAAAAAAATTTTAAAACCAGTATTTAAATCCTCCATGAAAACTGTGGCAGAATGACTTCCCAGCAGCTTATCACTACAATTCCACCTTCTTTTGTCCCACATAAGTACCATTCCCCCACTATTTCCATTAGCCTCCATCTCTAGCCATTCCAACCACCTGTTTCCCCCAATCTGCCTGATTATAGAGCAATTGCAGTGTTTGATTTTTGTTTCACTCAAACATACAAGATCAGCATTCCACTTTTTTAACAACATCTTTACTGTTCTCCTTTTGTTGGCTTCATTTAAACCCCAAACATTCCAGCACAAGATTTTAATCTTCATTTGGTGCTCTTTTTTGCATTCCTTCCTCTGTTTCTGCTTAGAGTTTCATCCCCGTAGTTAACCCCAAACTTCAGGCTATCAACCTCTCTCTGATTTTTTCTGTTTGGTGAAGGATTTCTGATCTGAAGCTTTACACTTGCAAGTCTGCTTCTTTCAATCCTTAGCAACAAATTCAATAAGTCATCTTCTTGGTCATCTGCTTTAACTCCCAATTGACGAACTAATTTCACCATATTATTCTTCACCCACCGGGAGGCTTCAATAAAATTCAATCTTTGTTGAATATGATCTGGGCCATTGTCATACCAGGGTAACATCAAAATATCTGAAGGAGTATCCACTGCCTGCTCCATTTCTTCTTCACCTCTTTGAAATTCTACGTCCCTGCCTTCAAAAATTTTAAGAGGTTGGATTGTGTCAGACCTGCATAAAGTCACCATCAGTGGGATATTTATCTCCAAATGTTTTTCCTTCAAATCTGACTCAATTAAAGAGTTCATCTCTATAATCTCATTGTTCTCTCTAAAACTCTGTTCTGCTTCGGAGTCCCTGCTGAAATTTTGATTCTGATCACTGCAGTTCAAAAAAACAAGTGTTTTTTGGATGACTGGGGTTTCCAAACTAGGATTTGGCTTTGAATTCTCTGAATTGGATTGGGCAATCGAGTCATTAACAGAGGGACTTGAATTCTTCTGATTATTTTGTGAAGTATAAGACTCAGCCGGTTCAATAAGAGTTACTCCTTCATTATCATTCTCACTCACAGGTCTTGGGCTTATTCCTTTTTTGGGCCTATAAATCTGCTTAGGACCCTGAAGCCCATTTTGGTGTTTTTTATCCCTTTTATTATTTAACCCTAAATTCTTTTTTTCCTTTTCAACATTGCTATTAATGTTTGTCCCAGACAAACCCACCCCAACATTAATGCTCCCATTACCTTGCAGTTTTCCAACAACCTGCTTCTCACGCATGCCCTCATTTAATGATTGTTTTCCATTGGGATTCTGCAAAGGAGCCTTTACCGTTGCCCTCATTCACCAACTATGTTTTTGAATAAGATAGTTCAGTCTTATTCTATAGATTCTGAAAAGCAAACTCATGTTCCCTTATCCAAAAGGTTCCATCATTTTCTCCATTAGTTGCTACAGCTTTTGACCTTGTCAATTTTATACTATGAGTGTGTGAACTTTGAAATTCTAGGAATATTGCATGAAGTCCTTGGGAAGGTCGGGATCCGTCTAGTGGGACTGTCTCTCGCCTTATTTTGTAGTAGGGCTTTTGGATTTGGTTGTGGGGGGGGGGGGGGTGCAAGTCTCATTCCACTTTGGTATTGCTCTTTGGAGACCGAGAGCGGGATCCTGAGTAGCATGATGTCTTCGTAGCTTACTGCCTATCAAGCTCTTGGGCCGACCACCTATCAATTTGAATGTCCCTTCTCAGCCGGAGGCGGAACCGGCTCCCCCCTAAGCCATCCTCGGAAGAGTAAGAAAGGAGAAGAGACGGGACTCCGCCAAAGAGTATAAAGAAGCAGAGTGTCACCTCACATACTAGTCTGCCTCTCATCCTAACCTCTAAGATATTTAACCTTTAATTTCCTTCCAAGAGCAAATTATTACTTATCCAAAAAAAAAAAAAATCCTTCCAAGAGTGAATGGACGACGCTTCTTAAGTGATGATTTCTTCTTTCTCACAGACGAAGTAATCAAAGAGTGGAGATGAATCCTTTGGATTACAAAGGATAGATTTTGTTTTCTGTATCCTGCCTGTGATCACTTGACAGCTTTATCCACTAATATTTCCTTTAGCTGTGTATTAGTCTGGTAAAATTGGACACTGATATATCTTACAGGCAACTCTCCCATAGAAGCTCAGCAGATAGATAATGCCCAGCACCTAGTGTTACCATCTTAGAGGATTTTTAAGAATAGAATGCAACTCTGTTTCTTGATAAGCGAGAATCACCATAGCTTTTCAGCAGTAAATTCCAGGTGGAAACTCCCTCCTGAGAGTATCATATGCCTTTACGAGATCTACTTTAATGCACTGCTATATTTCGCTCTTTTGTTACAAACTTCTTGTGTTAAAACAGATCTTCAGGTAAAAGATCTTTCCTTAACAATGACAGTTAGTTATTGATTTAAGACTTTTCTTCTTTAATGTTCTGTTTTAATTCTTGTATCCCAACAAAAATTCTGAAAACTGTGCAGGTAAGAGGTTTTGATACCGAGCTACTAAACCAGATGTACGAGGCAAGGTATCCTATTTCCCCTTCCGTTAGCAACTCATAGCTGCTAAACGTTAACCAACCAGGATCTAGGTATATATTTGACTTTCTGATAGTTGATGAATATAGTGGTAAGTATTTTCTGGAATACTGCATACTGGCTACAGAATTTATCATCTACTAATATAAACTGGTTTTACTCTCGATAATGCTTTTTCCCAAAAGAAGGTATGAAAGATTCTTTTTTTCAACTATTAGTTTAGATTACCAAGCTGGTGCTGCAAAAACTTCCAGAGTCCAGCTTTTAATATGCTAAAAAACTAATCCATGCTTTTGATGATCCTTTTAGAAAGCTAGTCAATCTGGAGTTCTCTCATGAAACACCAGATCTATGCAAAAAGAAGAGCGGCCTAATTCTTACATACAACTTCATCTAATTGCTTTCTTCATATTTAATTATTTGAGCAGTTAGTTGATCCGTATGATTCCGCCGGTTGACAAGCTACGGCCCAATATTTTTTCTCTTGCACGATATAGCAACCCTGTCCTGTTTCACGCTCTATTAAGACAACAAGTTACCTCCAACTAGAATGTAATATACTGAAGTGGAGTGTATCCAATGTGCACATACAACAATCTACTCATGTCCTTAATGCTTTCATATGTCATATGGATTGTTGCATCTGGATTGAGTATTACAAGGAGAGTCCGTAAATGACTTACGATACATACCAGAAAGATAAATACAAGGTTGAGTTAATGTGAGATAGTTCAATATTGGCAACCAACTACCTATATCTCCCTGGATCATTACAAGACTACTCCTGATCTGGTAGCTTAACATTTAGATTTATTTGGTTGTCCGTGTGATACTATGTGAGAAATGAAAGAACTGGGGAAAGAGCTTGAGAATTCGCTCTATGACTAAAGTCCTGTGCCTATTCCTTTCATAGGCACTTTGGACCATGTCATAAACGCGTTTCCGAATGTGGGATACTTACAGTAAGTATAGTTATCTATACATAGTACTTTACACTCAAGTATGGAACAATAATAACCTCTACTTTTGTAAATTTGTCTAACATCCCCATTCCTCTATGACATAGTTCACTAGTTCTAATGCCACTTATCATATTCCAGCCATTTACATCGTACCTAATTAGAGGTAAATGGTAATCTTAATATATAACAGAGTAGCCATAACAGAAGGGAAAGGGGGAAAGGAAAAAGGAATTCGTAAAGGATGAAACATAGAAAGTTGCAAAGGATGATACAAGTGATATTCATTATCCTTTGTGCTTCCCTAGGTTCAAGAGTAAAAAGAAGGAACATATACTTTTTCTCTTAATTCTTCGAAGAGTTTTCGTACATAGATTGCTTACATGCACCATAAAACTGCAGCTTGCCATTATTCATATTTTCAGTAAAAATTATACAAACATATATCTGCTTGAACAAAGGATGGATGTGAGGTGCTTCCTGTACTTCGAACTCCTTTAATTGTGATGAATGATTGCTTGTTGATTATCGATATGTTGTCTGCTGTAAATATAAGACTTACATCCTTTTCGGATTTATACATTAATGTAGACCAGAAATAATCTGACAGCTGTGCCGTCTAATTTATTTTGGAAAAAAAAACTTGGCAGTGCTTTAGTGGGAGGAATAGTTTGCTTGAGAAACTAACATCAATTTGCTCACAACTTCCAGGGCTATGAAAGCAGCAGTAGAATTCCTATGGATTGGTGGACAGCAACTGGACATTTTCCCTTCTGTTTGTCCAGATTTTGATGTTAAATCTTTCCCAGATCTTCCTGAGGAAGAACTAATTAGTTGGGAGAGCAATTTATTGTGGTCACTAAGTCAGCATGAACCTTCAGATAAACCACTGATTATTTGGGATGTTGTAGCAGCTCTATCGGCCTTTAAGCAGTCTATTCCAATATATGTGAAACATATTATACTTAAATGGTTGAAATCTTGTGTTGGCTCTCAGTTTGAAGTTTCTTCGGACTCATCTGAAGCAATTAAATGTCTCCCAAAGATCTCCTCACGCAAGTTGCAACTCCTCAACATCATCAGCAACCTGGTAGTAATGAGAAAGACAGAGACTGATAAAGTTGATGGGCAATCGCAGTTTCAAGAGGACGACTTCAGTGGCGCTGAAGATGAAAGATTGGATTGGAGACAGCTCCACTCAAATAGTGAAATGGAGTTGAGAGATAGGCTGGTTGGCTATAGCTTTACTGTATTTCTTGATGCCGCCTCTGGTTCTTATGGAAATGTTACTAAACCTGATTATTGGGTCCCTATTGGAACATCACAGATGGTGCAGTGGGTTGAACTTCGTCATACAGATATAAAGGATCATCTGAAACTTCTTGCAGAGGAAGTGCGAACCGTTGAGAAGAGGTAGTCCCAGCACCCTGCCTTAATAACGTCTCTTATGCATAATCCATGCCATTGGCATTATCTTTATCTGCATGTTCGGTGTTCCATTTTTGTCCTATCATCTACATCAAATATAATTATCTTGTTAGTGTAAAACAGATTTATCACTGAGAGATATAAAAATGGTGCTCATTTACTCTAGATCCTAGCAGAGATACAAGCATTACATTGAGGGATTGATTTGAGGGGATATGAAAGAATGGGTGAGATATATGTATATTTATCTTGCTCATTGTTCACATTCCATCTTTAACCAGTTGACTATTAAGGTTTAATATCACATTACAAGCAAAACCTCTTAGTTCTTAACGGTGAAAGTAACTTATGTTGCTTCTCTGCCCAAAATATGAGGTCAGCAGATTGTGTGTAAAACTAGCAATCTAGTTTGGAAAAAAAAAATGCCAGTAGTATATGATGGGAGATAATTGGTCTGAGAAATTAGAAAAAAGACACTAGAAGTTTCTATAGTTTCCTTGGTGTGGAAAGTACTTGACATACCTTGCCTTCTTGGTGTTGCTCCAATTTCTTTCATATGGTTCAGAGGGGCACTTTTGTGGAACTTCGAATTTTCACGCGTCAATTAGTAGAACGCCTGCAGCTTTTACTTCTTTAGACTGCTTGTTTGTTCAGTTGCTATTTATTATTACTATTCAAGTTGTGGCGTGATGAGACAGATATGTAATATGTAGATGTGAGTATTGCCTATTCTGACTCCCTGTTTTTCTTAATTTGCAGTCAACGTCCCTCCATTTGTGAATACGTAGAGGAGGAGGAATGTAGTTTCTGCTCAGCATCAGTTCCATTTGACTCTCCAGATTCCGCTGTCTGTCAAGGGGCGAAGTGCGATACTGGAAATGGTCCAAGCCACAAATTATTCCGATGTGCTGTTTCTATGCGTATATGCCCAATTGCTCCTGTATGGCATTGCATGTGTTGTCAGAGATGGGCTTCACAGTTAGCCCCTGCATCCCTTTTTAAAATGCCTGGATATCCTTCAGATCTCAAGTCTTTGAGTAAGTCTACCATTGATGATGAACATAAAAAACCTTGGTGTCCCTTATGTGGGATTCCTTTAAAGAGATTACTGCCAGAATTTCTACTCTCACCATCCTTTGTATAGGCTATAATGAAATTTGAGTAAATAGGGAGACAAAAGTAGTGTATTTAGTTATGATCTTAGCCGAGTTCATCGAAAAACAATTATTGTGTTGGTCGAGTTAACTTATGTAGATTGATTCACTACTTTCTAACAACTGCTTAGATATGATTTTGGTCTCATACTCGAGCATCTTGTTGTGATCCTAATCTACAAGTTCCCTAGATGGTGAAATTGGACGCGGTTCTGTTGGATGGTGTTATGAGTTCAGGGCCAGCCTTTTCCGTAAAATGTAATCTATTCTGAAATTCTAACATCTTTTACAAACATTGTAATATGCTCAAACATATTCTTTTGTCCAAATATAAGATACTATAGGCATTTTATATTATTTGCATTTGTCCATAAAATTATTTTTGCTTTTTCTCAAAAAGTGTTTGAAAAATATGTTTGTCCATGAAAATTTGTGCCTTTTTAAACTTTTTTTGGAAAACAGTTTTTGAAAAATCAAAAAGTGGTTTAGAGCATTTTTTCATTTTTTTTCAAAAAAAAGCTTGTTTCTCCTCTCACAAAACTCTACCTTTTTTTTCAAGTGAAATGTATGTCCAAATGCGACTTCAACTTTCAAATATCATTTTTCAACTTAACTTTAAAATTCTTTTGTCAATTCTATGGCCAAACGGCCATTAAGTTTCGAGTCTCACTTTTCACGAGATAATTTATGGACGTGTGTGCAAATCCATTCTTTCTGTGAGTGTCGTATTCGTGGGTAAGGTGACTTGAAGCAGCGTATTAGAAAGACAAAACTGGCAGTCTCCTGAAACTCACCTCACGCCCCACCCCCTCCCCCCCCTCCTTTCTCCACTTGTTGTCTGGACTTGCCTTAAGACTTGACTAAAAGCAATACCACGCTGGAAAGTCTCATGTTAAGTGAAAGGAAAATGGGTATAATGTGCTCATTACTACAGGTGACTCAATTTATAATGCTTGAACTCAAATCATTTGGTTAAAGATGGTGGAGTACTTATGATGCGGGGCAAATCAAGCTAAGACACCAACCATCAAGAACCAAGCTTGAGAGCACAAGAAACGCAAGTCAAGGGCTCCCGGAAGCGACTTGAAGATCATGCATCGGAGCACCAAGGAAGAGGAGCGCCCAACGCAGTCAGGCCGAGCGCCCAAGCTGAGGCATAACACAGCCAGGCGGAGCGCCTCCAATCCAGGTGGAACGCTTGCAAAATTGATCAGTGAGCAAGGTAGGCGGAGCGCCTCCCAACCAAGCGGAATGCCTGAAGCTTCAGACGGGAATTTTGTGCATTTCTTCCTATTTTGACCCTGCGTGGTCTTTTATGTCTTAGCCCACTTTGAGGGCATTTTAGCCATTTTACAAGGGGTTACGAAAAACTATAAATACTCCCCTTAGCCATTTCATTTCATGATCTAGCATTGATCTTAGAAATTGAGAGAAGAACATCGAGAGGCTTGGCCTTCGAGTTTGGAGCGTGACGCTCATGTATTCCTTACGACTTGGAAATCCGAGGATTTCATCCTAGTATGAATTCGGGATTTGGTTCAAGTTTCTCTTTCTCCATTGGAATCAATCTACGTTAGTATGTTTGATTCATTCTTTCTTCTATTTCTTGCCTTCATAGTCTTGATTTTCTCGATATCTTTGGATATCACGTTATCTCGTTTTACTTGCTTCCGCTCGTTTATTGTTATTTGCTTCCGCGTGTTTGCCCCTTATCAGTTGGTATCAGAGCAAGGCCCGGGTTATTTTCTTACAAACCCCCGTTCCTTATTCATCGTGTTAGTGTCGTTGTTGTTGTGTTCTTGTTCTTGAAGAAAAGAAGAAAAATAAAAAAATTGAAAAGGTTGAAAAGTTGAAAAAAATTCATAGATCGGGTTGGATTCGAATTTCCAAGTGTTTAAAAGTATTCGAGTTTGTTCTATATTGTATTCCCGTTGTTTTGATACCCTCATAACGTATTTTGGTGTTACGAATCAAAAATTCGAAAATCAAATTCTCAAAATTTTGAAATCGCTTCAAACTTGAATCGAATTGTGTTGTTGTTGTTTGGGGTTGAAAACCATTGGGGATTGTTGATAATAGTTGAATACACCAGTGGGTATCGTTGGTTTTGTGTATCGGGTTGAAATCGATCGAAAAATTTGGCCAAAATCACCAAAAACCTGTTCTTGGAAGCTGCTGAAATGTGCTTCAAGCGGAGCGCCTAAAGCTAGGCGGACCGCCCAACTTCTTGGGTAGAAACCCAGCCAGGTGGAGGGCCCGCCACCAGGCGGAGCGCCCACTTGTACTGGGTAGAGCACCCACCCCTGAAACGAGGTCCAAATTGTTTCCTTTTCGTAGTTTTTGTGCTTCCGTTGCTTCCAAACTTCTTGGTTAGTGTTTCTAGAGTAATAGGCCTACTCGAAAGACACTAACTCTTGAGCGTATTAGGGCCCTCATGCGTAGAGAAGATTAGAATTCAAAGAAGAATCGTAGAACTTTCTTTGGCCTCAAGTGTGCACTTAAATAGTCGTTCGTCCATCGAGTTTTATTAACTCCATTCCAAACTAATACTTGGACATACTAGTTCTGATCATCGTGGTTTCTAATTTATTAAGGCCTTGCCCTTAAGTGTTCATATATTGAGTGATACACGTGAGGGAGTGACTTTTGTGAGGTTTTTCTCTTGGTGTTGCAACTATGTTGGATGATGATTGTGGAGGTTATGACTCGTGTGGAGACGAGGGAGACTATGGTTCCTACAAGGGTGATGATGGATATTGCTATGATGACTCGGGGAACTATGGATCGTATGAGGATGAAACGGGTCACTATGATGATCGTGAGGTTGATAAAGACTATGAAGCTTGTGAAGATGAATTTGTTGATCCTTACGCTTCTAGTCAAGAATACGAAGATGGTGACGCTTCAAAGTACAATGTTCCTACTTACTCTTCCTGTGATGAATATGAAAATATTGATAGTGACATAGAGAGAATTGATGATGAAGTTGCATGTATGAATTATTCATTTGCATCTTCTCTTGGTGTTTCTAATGGTGTACAAGGGAGTAGTAGAGGTCCTTCCATTAGTATGAGAGGAGGTGGTGGTTGTTCCATGGGAAAGAAGAAGCTTGCATCTTCTAGGTATGCTAATCGACCTAATGCTTCTAATTCCCATGTGGAGGGTGGTATGAGAGATGGTGTTGCTTTTGCTACAAAAAGGCTATATTGTTCTATCAATGCCGTGAAGGGATTGGATAGTTGTAGTAGGAGTAGTACTATTGGCTATGGAACCAAGGCGAGAGGTACTTATGGGTTCCATGACAGGGTTCCTTCCTCGACTTCCAACAACATTTCTAGTGTTGGAAAAAGTGACGGGAAGTGGAAGTTACACTAGCAATCTTGCTAGGAGAGGAGGGATAAGGGAGACCTAAGTTGTTGGTATTGACACTAGTGAGCATTCAAGTTCTTTCTTGGATGCATTTCTACGAAACTTGGGTAGAAATAGGTTCGTTGTTGAGGTGAATGGTTATGGAGGGAACTTGCTCAAAGTTGAAGAGACCGATTCCATTTGTATTAGCACCTCTTTGGTTGATAGGCTAAGGATACCATGCCGTAAGCTAGAGGATCCTTATGAGTATAATTGAATGTAGGTTTCCAAGGAAGCTCGAGTACTTATAACTCATAGAAATTACAAATGCTATGTGTGGTGTGATGTGTATCCCATGAAACATGTTGATGTGTGGCTAGGTGAACCATGGATGGAAGACAAGAGGTTGAATATAGTACTATGAAAGATGTGTATCTTGTGGGCATAGGGCAAAGGGTTCATGACTTTGTACCTTATCGGGCAAGAGGCGAATTGCCTACTAGTACACCTTCTTTAGCTATGCAAAGGAGCAAGGAGTGAGAACTTCATTCCATGGGTAAAAATGTGCAATCAAGGAGTCCTACAACTACAAGAAGTGGTGGGACTAGTGCAAGAAAAGAGTTGGCAAGTGTCGACAAAGTGAGCCTAAAACCACAAGTGTCAAAGCCAAGTGGTTCACCAATAAAGAAGAAGGAGACATCAAGTGATGAGTCTCCAAGTCCTAGATTCCGGGGTGATGTTAAAAGTCCACTTACTCCGGCTATGGGTATTCTTGGGCCTCGTCCTAACTCACCCGAATATGAGATACAAAAGATAGAGAGGAGTAAGGGAGCGATCGGTGACAACTCTCGAGTGGAAAAAGGAGAGGTTGTGATGAGTGATGTGAGTGGGTTGTCACCACCCGAATCTACACCCAACCATGAAGAAAATATGAGGGAAAAGAGAGAGGGAAAAAGAATTGAGAGTGAGGGAACCCCTTATTCTAACCTTAACCTTTTTATTTTCTTATATGAATTCTTATGTAGGAATTCTTGGAGGCAAACTGATGGAGCCTCAATCATGTTCCAAAGAGGAAAGGCAAGGTGAAGGAGATTCCAAATGTGAGCTACAAGGTGGAAGAACTACCCATGATGCTTCAAGTGCTTCGACTGAGCAAGATCGCCATTCAAGTGTAAGTGTTAGTTCTTCTTCCCGTGAGCATATTACTTCCTTGTCTTGTGAAATGGTTTGTGAAAACTCAACACTAGTTGGTGATTTGTATGACTACAATGTATTTGCAACTAGTGTAGAGTCGGTTGGTCAACTTGTGTGTGAATGTGAACCACTAGTTGAGAGGGATTCAAAGTCACATCATGATGTGAGCTCGATTTTCATTGAACCTCTCTTTAGTGAAAATATTGAAGTTGACCTTGTTTGCTGACCTTGTTATGACACCCCACCCATATTTGATAAAGGAGAAGATGAATTTCATAAATACTCCATTCTTCCTTTTGATTGCTTACTTGATAGTGGTGGTTTCTTGTATCGTAGTAAGGATGGTTGTAACCTTGGGGAGTCTCTAGTGTATGAGATGGATCAAATTGTTTCGATGACTCCTCAAGTATAGATGTTGTCTCTAGTTTGAGGACATCACCTTTGCTTGCTAATGAGCTTGAGAAGTGTGCCTATACTAATCCTTTGTATGAGGGCCACTTTAATGGAAATGGTGATTTATATCAAACTAGAGTAGAGTGCGAGTTTGAACCTCCATGGATTGGAATGCTTAACTCTATAGATAATCCATTGTTTGAGACCTTTCTTGGGCTTGTCTAGCGAGGAGGATTGTCTTGGAGGTAAATGTGGAGGTGAGGAGGTACCTCTCGGTATGTGTAATAGTGCTTCTAAGAAGGGGAGTGGAGTATTTGATGTTAGTTGTAAATTGAATATTTTGCTTACTCCGTCCCATATGTTGATCACACCTTGAGTGTTCGGCATGCCAAAGCCATTGTATCACCTTGTTATAAAAATGCGTTAAAGGCTTGGTATGTCGGTCATGAGCTTAGGGGTCATAGGGGGGATTGATTGCTACATCTTGCATGTTCTATATCCTATTGATTTCTTTGCTTGTTCTTGTAATGAATGCAATTTCTTATTGAGTCAAGTACTTGTTGTTTCCTTGGGAGACGTGAGCTTTTTACTTGCTATTGACGCTTGGCTCTATCATAAGAGTGTGTTTTCCCACACTTTTGAGCACTAACCTACTCTTGTAGTAGGAAGTTTTTTGTTTATATTGTCTTTGGACGTAGGCTTGATGGTTTGATTTCGAGGACGAAATCTTCTCAAGAAGGGGAGGATAATGAGGGGCAAATCGAGCCAAGACACCAACCATCAAGAGCCAAACTTGAGAGCACAAGGAATACAAGCCAAGAGCTTCCGGAAGTGACTTGAAGATCATGCATCGGAGCACCAAGGAAGAAGAAGCGCCTAGCACAGTCAGGCCGAGCGCCCAGCTCCTAAGAGGAGCGCCCAAGCTGAGGCACAACACAGTCAGGCCGAGCGCCTAAACCTAGGCACAGCCAGGCGGAGCGCCTGCAAAATTGATCAGTGAGCAAGGTAGGCGGAGCGCCTCCCAACCAAGCGGAGTGCCTGAAGCTTCAGACGGGAATTTTGTACATTTCTTCCTATTTTGACCCTGCATGGTCTTTTGTATCTTAGCCCACTTTGGGGGCATTTTAGTCATTTCACAAGGGGTTAGGAAAAACTATAAATACACCCCTCAGCCATTTTATTTCATTATCTAGCATTGAACTCAGAAATTGAGAGAAGAACATCGAAAGGCTTGGCCTTCGAGTTTGGAGCGTGACACTCATGTATTCCTTACGACTTGGAAACCCGAGGATTTCATCCTAGTATGAATTCAAGATTTGGTTCAAGTTTCTCGTTCTCCCTTGGAATCAATCTACGTTAGTAAGTTTGATTCATTCTTTCTTCTATTTCTTGCCTTACTAGTCTTGATTTTCTCGATATCTTTGGATATTACGTTATCTCATTTTACTCGCTTCCGCTTGTTTATTGTTATTTGCTTCCACGTGTTTTGCCCCTTATCAACTTAACCACAATCTTTCACGCTTGTTTTAAAAGTAATAATTATTTCACCGCTTTTTATTAAGTTGGACAAAAAACCTTCTTCTTTTTCATCGGTGTTGCGTCAATCTTCATCAATGGCAGAAATAAGCATCCGTTCCCACTTCCCAGTGCTTCAGTCTTCACTAAAAAGCCTTATCCTTTTTCATGATTTTGTCTTTGATTCCCTCACTTAAATTTTATATTGGGCTCTACTTTTGAAAATTTTATTCCAAGATATTTTTACTTTTAATACTTAAATTTCAAAACAAAATTATGGAATTTCTCTTTTCATTTTCTAATCTCCATGATAAAATGTTGATATTTCAGTTTTTTAAGTTTAAACCTCAGGATAAAATTATGGGATTTTCACCTTGCAAGTTCAAACTTCATGAAACAATACTAAAATTTTCACTTTTAAACTAAAAAAATCCTAGGATAAGATATTGGGATTTAGCTTTTCAAGTTCAAACCACATTATAATGTCCTTGAATTTTGCCAATTCAAAAATCCCATGCAAAAATATTAGAATTTTACCAGAATGCTCCACCTTTTAGATTAGAGATAGACTAGCGATTAAAGCGACAAGTTTCCACAAAGAACGAGAAGTTTTAGCATCAACAGACACAAAGAAAATCTCGTTGATAGAGATGAGCCCAAAGGGCACAAAAGTCATTCCGCCTATATTGTAATGGAAAAGTGGCTATTTCTCATTAACTTTGTAAATACTGGCTCGATATTGTTTAGCAGCCCGTCGCTATGGCTACTGGTCATTAATTTTACAGTTGAAACAACATCGAAAGCATCCTGAAGCCATTATTATAAAACTTATTGGCTAAAATTCTTGTGATGCTCGTAACGCAGGGCGGGTCAAGCAGGACCGACAAACTTTTAGGCTGACAAACTTCTAATAATAGAGCGCCCATAGCACCTTAGGCAACTCCCATATTGGGAGTGGAGAGTTAAGCGATTTATAAGACAATATAAATTTACATAGTCTGCGTATTTTCAAAGCTCGAAAATTTAGACCCAAAAACAAATAATACATGCCATAGACTTGAGATGGGACAGTTCTATAACACTAACATCTAGACATATGAGTTGTTAATGATATAAAACTTTTACAACTCTAGTCTTTGCCCTCATATATTCCACAGTCGGCACTTTATGCCTTGAATTAGTCCTATCTATGTTGTCATAATGTTTTGCTATTACATTTTTTTTTTGACTATTTGACTATAACTCATATACTACGTCGTTCTTAGTTAAAGATTTGATAAGCCAAAATAACAATTAAATTCAATTTTCTAGCTCCTTCTTTAGATTTCTATAAAATCTTTTATGGATATATTTTGAATATTTTATAAGCTAAAGCTTCTGGTGCTTAATTACGCTAAGTTTGTTATTTGTTTATAGTTGGAATTAAAATGGGCTAGAATTTGACGTTGTTGACTACTAATAAAAGTCTTCCAAATATATGAGCCGTATCTATATCTATCTATATTCTAAAAATACGAAGGGCTTAATGAAATGTCACCTGATTTTTTTATCCTTTGTAAGTGACTTCTATATTGGATAAAGATGTAAGTTTACTTTAATAATAGAAAAAATAAAAATAACGATAAGAAATATAATAAAAACAATCAAACCTATGTGTTCTATAATATTCTATGATTTGTGCGCAGGTCGAAGTCCTAGCACATCACAGATGTTTATTTTGTAGTAGTTTGTTTAGGTTTGCTTCTATATATTCATAAAAATCCTAATATCTTTTGCATACATGTAACCAATTTGTTGCTTTTGCTGCATCAATCCATCTACGGTTTTGTTTTATTGTTTCTTTAGATTTTGGATTATACTGCAGGTAATTTATTTCTTTTTTAATTACATTAAAGTTGTAGGAATATCTTCGTATATTACAGTGTTTAAGAGTTTGAAGTTAACTAAGTCTTAATGAGGTTAATACAAGTTTGAATTTATAATTGGTATTAGAACTCCCAATCAAGTTAAATACTTCGAAAGACCAATCAAATATGAGTTGGTTTTGTCTAGGACATGTTTATATCCTTTTTAATGGCTCTATAAATAGTGCCTATCTAGATAACCGTTTTCTATAGCTCGATTTCTCTACAGGTACTATAGATCTCCTTTTTTTCTATTTTTTTTGTTTTTTTGTTTATGTACTAATTAATTTGATTTGTCATTTAATTTTGTGTATATTGTGATTTCATTGTGGAATATATATATCAGTTAAATTGGTAGTCAAGTTGTTACTTTTATACATTAACTTATTCTCTATTCCATATTCTCCGTTAAATTAATTATCCTATTTTTCTTCTCGGTCTAATTATCGGCGTTAGTTTAAATCTAAACCATATCTTTTAACAGTCTTCTTGCTATTATAGATCTTAATTTTGTCTGTCAACTCAATCTCTGTTTAATATTAAGCAGATTTTTTATTTTTGTTTGGGTCTTTTGGCATGAATATATTTGGGATCAGATTTAACGAGATTGTAATGACTTAATGTCACGACCCAGTTTTGGGGTCGTGACCGGCGCTTAGGAATTAAGTCCCTAAACAAGCCTTATCAAAATTCTACATAAAATCGGGCAGAGTTTCCCCTGTTTTAGGCCTATCCAAAAATTTTACCTGCTTTAAAACAAACAGAAAACCAGCCAACAACCAATACCATTACGCAATAATTATAAAATACCACGTTTATCTCCAATTACTACGAGAACAATCTAACATGGTTGTAGTAAGTTCATAGACACCAATTACTCGCAAGAGTAACTTATTAATGAACAATCCAACTGGTTATCCAACTGACTAAATGAATGACTAACAATGACTAAATGGAGCGACTCTAAGAGTTCAAAGAAAGACAATAATGAGTAAATAAAGCTCTTGCCCACGCGAACTAATGCGGGGCACACCAGGATTGTCAACTCGCGACTCTAAGAATGAAAATCCTCGCCTACGGCACCTGCTGTATCTGGAAGGAAAAATATAGCAAGGAGTGAGTCGCAACTCAGTGAGTAATAACGCTTAACCGCAACCGTTTTAAGTGGGGACAAGTCAAAACATGCCAGTATATCTTATGCAGAAATATACATATAATTTAATTGTCACTTTCAGAATAACAAACAAAAATCAGTCTTTTCAAGTACTTCTTGTAAACAGTAATCAATATAAAATCAGTAGCAAATCCAGTAATCACTATATTACACCAAGTATATGGGTTAGGGAGATTTTCAAGAACAAACCATGTAATCAGTATAAATTCCTCTATGAGGAAAACAGTAACGGTAAGCTAGTTCTACCTTCCCACTAGCAAGGACTGTAACGGTAATCCGGAGTATACAAGGTGCACCAGGTCTAACGTACCCGTCGTTAGCTACGGGGTCTATCAAGGCTCATCCCAAAGATATATTTATTCCCTATACCAAGTACAGGACATTTCGAGTAATAATTCAATATTTCACATAGCGGTAAAACATGTCAAGTAGCAGTAAAAATCCAATCTTGTAATGGTAAAATAATTCAAATAATTATTTCAGTACATATCTTGTAAAAAGACTTGTCCCACATGCAGTTTAAACATTCAGTAACACATTTACTTCAAAATCAAGTAGAAACCATGCAGGTTACGGAAAAACAAATTGTGGTAATGTCATCACTCACAGTACAGACGCGTGTAGGTCAAGTGTATCTTCCACAAGCGATCCAACACCTCCTCAATCAATCTATAATCATACCGGACCAATCTCGTGTTAGTTTTCTTGTTTAGACAATTTCATAATAAATTCTATATAACCCATCCTCGGTTTTCATACCACTAGTTCATTATGTTATTTACCCAAAACTAGTAATAAAACGAGTGCCAACCTGAAACCTTACTGCTTATTCATTACTAGTACTTTTATTTCTTTCAAAAGCATTAGGTAGACCTCCACCCAAAAACTTCCTTCTCCATATTTACTGAAATCTTGATGTTCTCAATTTTTTTGTTATATTAAACCCAAGTACAAAGTAAGAACATATTACCTTCGATCCTTCAACCTTCTCTGGCTTCTCTGTATTTTTTTTCTTGTATTTGTAATGATTTTCTCTTCATTTTTTTTTTTTGATGCTTGTTGTTTGCAAAAATCCCCTTCCCCTAAATCCCCTTTGTTCTATGCGTGTGTTTGTATCTGCCAAACTATTGAGGGCTTGGCCCTTTATATATATATTTTTTTTGTTTTGTTTTATTTTTTATGGAATGACTAATTTGCCCTTATTTTAAATAAGGTATTACATTCTCTCCCTCTTAAGAAATTCGGTCTCTGAATTTAAATTAAGAGCATACCTGTCGAGTGAAATAAGTGAGGATATTTGGCTCGCATATCATCTTCCATTTCCCAAGTAGCTTCCCTAGCAGTATGGTTTTTCCATAAAACTTTCACGAACACAATTTCTTTTCTCCTTACCTTTCTTATTTGACTCCCAATCATGGCTATTGGTTCCTCTTCATAAGATAATTTCTCATTAAGCTGTATAGTCGGTGCCTCAAGCACATGAGAAGCGTCTGGTACATATTTCCGTAACATAGATACGTGAAACATAGGATGAATAAAAGATAACTCTGGAGGAAGAGCCAAACTGTAAGCAACGGCTCCAACTCGTTCAAGTATCTCATAGGGTCCTATGAATCTCGGGCTCAACTTCCCTCTTTTTCCAAATCGTGTCACGCCTTTCATCGGGGAAACCCGTAAGAACACACGATCACCAACTGCAAACTCCAAGTCCCTTTTTCTTTTATCTGCATAAGACTTTTGCCTGCTTTGAGCTGTGAGCAATCTCTGCCTAATCAACTGCACCTTATCAATAGCTTCTTGTATCAGGTCTGGTCCTAATACCTTAACTTCACCGGCTTCAAACCATCCAATTGGAGAACGACAACGCCTGCCATATAAAGCCTCGTAAGGAGCCATCTGAATGCTTGCCTGAAAGCTGTTGTTATAAGCAAACTCAGCTAAAGGCAAATAAGTATCCCAACTACCACCAAAATCAATAATGCAAGCTCTCAACATGTCCTCCAATATCTGTATCGTACGTTCAGACTGACCGTCAGTCTGAGGACGGAATGCGGTGCTAAGGTCTACTCTAGTACCCAATTCTCTTTGAAAGGACCTCCAAAAGTGAGAAGTGAATTGTGATCCTCTGTCAGAGATAATGGACAGTGGAACTCCATGGAGTCGAACAATTTCATTCATGTATAACTGTGCATATCTCGCACCACTGTAAGTAGTTTTAACCGGCAAAAAGTGTGCTGACTTTGTAAGCCGATCAACAATCACCCATACTGAATCATAACCTTTAAGTGTACGAGGTAGCCCAGTCACAAAATCCATGGTAACTCTTTCCCACTTCCACTCTAGAATCTCGAGTCGCTGTAGTAGTCCTGCGGGTCGCTGGTGCTCAGCCTTAACCTGTTGACAAGTCAAGCAACTAGTAACAAAGTTAGCAATATCTTTCTTCATACCTTCCCACCAATACAGTTGCTTCAGGTCGCGGTACATCTTAGTGGATCCAGGATGTATGGTGTATCTAGAACGGTGATCTTCCTCGAGAATAACTCGTCTTAGCCCATCAATTTCTGGTACACATAACCGGTTACTTAGTCGGAGAACCCCATTATCATCAATAATCATATTCTTGCTTTTACCAGCTAGGACTTCATCTCGATATTTGCACAACCGTTCATCCTCGTACTGAGTGGCTTTAACACGTTCTACCAATGAAGACTTGGCTGGAACATAAGCCAATAACACACTAGAATTAGTCACGCTGAACCTGATACCTGTACCTTCGAGCCTGTGAATATCCCTGGCCAACTGTCTCTTTACAGGAGCTATATGTGCCAGACTACCCATGGACTTTCTGCTCAATGCATCAGCTACAACATTGGCCTTCCCTGGATGATATAGAATAGTGCAATCATAGTCCTTGAGAAGTTCCATCCAGCGACGCTGCCGAATGTTCAGATCTCTCTGTTGAAAATTTACTTTAGGCTCTTGTGATCAGTATAAATTTCACATGTTTCTCCATACAAGAAGTGCCTCCAAATTTTCAATGCAAATACCACTGCAGCCATCTCCAGATCATGAGTGGGATAGTTCTGTTCATTCTTCTTCAATTGCCGCGAAGCATAAGCTATCACATGACCATTTTGCATGAGAACACACCCTAATCCCACTCTCGAAGCATCACAAAATACTGTGAATCCTCCCGAACCGGATGGTAAAGCTAAAACTGGTGCGGTGGTCAAACATGTCTTGAGATTCTGGAAACTCTGCTCACATTCATCTGTCCACTGAAACATTGCATTTTTCTGTGTTAGCTTGGTCAATGGTACTGCTATTCTGGAAAAATCCTGCACAAAACGCCTGTAGTAACCTGCTAATCCCAGAAAGCTGCGAATCTCTGTAGGAGTGGTGGGTCTGGGCCATTTCTGCACTGCTTCTGTCTTTCTAGGATCTACCAGTATTTCATCCTTGGATACCACATGCCCAAGGAATGCTACGGAGTCTAGCCAAAATTCACACTTAGAGAACTTCGCATAAAGCTTATGTTCCCGCAATGTTTGCAGTACAACTCTCAGATGAGCCTCGTGTTCTTCTTGACTGCGAGAATACACTAAGATATCATCAATAAATACAATGATAAATCTGTCTAGAAACGGCTTGAACACCCTATTCATTAAATCCATGAATGCAGCTGGAGCATTAGTCAACCCGAAAGGCATCACAAGGAATTCATAATGCCCGTATCGAGTTCTGAAAGCTGTCTTAGGAATATCTTTGCCATTAACTCTGAGCTGATGATAACCAGATCGAAGATCAATCTTTGAGAAATGGGCAGCTCCCTGCAACTGATCAAACAGATCATCAATACGAGGCAAAGGGTATTTATTACGTACTGTTACCTTGTTCAGCTGTCTGTAGTCAATGCACATTCTTAGGGACCCATCTTTCTTCTTCACAAATAGTACTGGTGCACCCCAGGGGGATACACTTGGTCTGATAAATCCCTTGTTCAATAACTCCTGCAATTGCTCCTTTAGCTCCCTCAACTCCGCTGGTGCCATACGATATGGAGGAATCGATATGGGTTGCGTGTCAGGTGCTACATCAATGCTGAAATCTATATCCCGCACTGGAGGTAGTCCCGGTAAATCCTCAGGAAATACATCGGTGAACTCTTGCACCACTGGAACCATTTCTAAGCTAGGAGTCACATCTCTTGTGTCTCTCACCATAGCTAAGAATGCCCAACAACCTTTCTTCACTAACTGCTGAGCTTTTACAAATGATATGACATTACACATCTCTGGAATTTGATCCCCTTTCAGAATAACACTAGGTTCATTAGGCATCTCGAACTTAACTACCTTCGCATGACAATCGAGGGTAGCGTGGCAAGAAGATAGCCAATCCATACCCATCAGTACGTCAAAATCAACCATATCAAGTACAATTAGATTAGCTAAGGTGTCTCTACCCTCAACTCGAATCTGACAAGCACGATACACATATTCAACAAGTAAAGAATCTCCCACAGGATTAGCAACTAGAAAAGGATCATGCAATATTTCTGGTTGTCTATCAAACCTCAAAGCAAAGAATGAGGACGCATAGGAGTGGGTGGATCCTGGATCAAACAATGCAAGTGCATCAAGTGAGCAAACAGAAAGAATACCTGTAACCACAGCATTTGAGGCCTGAGCATCTTGCCTAGTAAGTACAAAAACTCTCGACTGGCCTCTACCAGCAGTCCCCTGTCCTCGATTACCCATGACACGATCTCCGGCACCTCTGCCTCTGTTACCTCTACCAGCAGTACCTGTATTATTACGAGCAGTCTGCGTAGATGCCGTTGCCTGCACAGAAGCTTGGCTAAACTCTCTCTGAGGATGAGGGCAATCCTGTATGTGATGTCCCAACTTGCCACACCGGAAGCACCCTCCAGTCAGAACACGACACGGACCCCAATGTGATCTACCACAAGTCTGACATACTGAATCAGTAGCATATATCTGTCCAGAGCTACGATGTCCAGATGATAATGGTAGCCCCTTAGCATTATCTTTGTGAGGAGGTGCTCTAACGGATGGCTGGGAAACCAAGTTTGTCCCTGTTTGAAAACCCTGTCGCTGTACCTGATTCCCTGCTCTACGGTCTGTGCTGACTCCCCCAGTGAAAGATCCCCCAGTCTTAACCTTCTTATATGCATCTTTAGCTGCCTGTGATTCACGACCCCTATTTTCAATCTTTCTGGCAAGGTCGAGTGCATCAGAGTAATTCAGATTCTTCATCTGCGGAGCAACTGCATTGAATAAACGATCAACCAACCCATCAACAAACCTCTGAACCCGAGATGTTTCATTAGGCACTAAGTTAGGTGCATATCTAGCCAGCTTAGTAAACTTAGTGTTATATGTCGATACATCCATATCTGGGGTCTGAACTAATCTCTCAAACTGCCTAGCATATTCCTTCCTCAGACTTTCAGGGAGAAAGCGGTCTATGAACAACTTAGTAAACTCATCCCATGTCAATCGTGCTGCTTCTGTGGGCCTTTCTAAAAGTACAGTTTCATACCAAGTATTAGCTGTATCCTCCAACTTGTATGCTGCAAGTTCCACGGATCTCTCACTAGAACATCCAAGAGCACGCAACGCCTTAAGTGTACCATCCAAGAAACTCTGAGGATCCTCTGTAGTGTCAGAACCCGTGAACCTTGGTGGTTTCAGTTTCAAGAACTCTGGTAAGGACACTTCTCTGTTACCAAAAGTCTGAGTCTGTCTCTGAGCCTGAGTCTGTGGTTGAACCTGAGTCTGCGTCTGAACCTGAGTCTGAGTCTGAGCCTGTGTAGGTACCTGAGGTTGCGTTGGAGCAACATTCTGTTGTCTAGCCCTTTCCTGTCTATCCATTCTGGTATTCAAGAGTTCAATGGACCTTTGCATAGCATTAAGTGCCTCAATAGTAGCATTCTCATATGACGGTGAAGGTGGATTATCCTCAATTTCTGGAGTAGGCTCTCTTGTAGCTCTTGTAGTAACACCAGCCCTTGTAGTAATGGCTTGGCCTCGTCCCTGAGTATTACCTCCTTTCCTAGCTGAGGTAGATGACGGCCCAGCGGTGGAGGAATTCGGAGCAGCTCGGGCCGCCTTTTTAGATCTTGTCTTACCAGCCATCTGAGTAATATAATAACTTACGTTAGATTCATCTATTTAGCAGTAGTCATTTCACGCGTACGGAAGGAACAAGAAAGAAAGAAAGACACGAAACATCCTATGACGCCCTCGCAGAATAACGATTATGGGAATGGCCGGCAACATAACCATAATAGAGATTCTACTACTGACGTGTGCTCCATTAGTCACAGGAATAACCTAGGGCTCTGATACCAACTTTGTCACGACCCAGTTTTGGGGTCGTGACCGGCGCTTAGGAACTAAGTCCCTAAACAAGCCTTATCAAAATTCTACAGAAAATCGGGCAGAGTTTCCCCTGTTTTAGGCCTATCCAAAAATTTTACCTGCTTTAAAACAAACAGAAAACCAGCCAACAACCAATACCATTACGCAATAATTATAAAATACCACGTTTATCTCCAATTACTACGAGAACAATCTAACAGGGTTGTAGTAAGTTCATAGACACCAATTACTCGCAAGAGTAACTTATTAATGAACAATCCAACTGGTTATCCAACTGACTAAATGAATGTCTAACAATGACTAAATGGAGCGACTCTAAGAGTTCAAAGAAAGACAATAATGAGTAAATAAAGCTCTTGCCCACGCGAACTAATGCGGGGCTCACCAGGATTGTCAACTCGCGACTCTAAGAATGAAAATCCTCGCCTACGGCACCTGCTGTATCTGGAAGGAAAAATATAGCGAGGAGTGAGTCGCAACTCAGTGAGTAATAACGCTTAACCGCAACCGTTATAAGTGGGGACAAGTCAAAACATGCCAGTATATCTTATGCAGAAATATACATATAATTTAATTGTCACTTTCAGAATAACAAACAGAAATCAGTCTTTTCAAGTACTTCTTGTAAACAGTAATCAATATAAAATCAGTAGCAAATCCAGTAATCACTAGATTACACCAAGTATATGGGTTAGGGAGATTTTCAAGAACAAACCATGTAATCAGTATAAATTCCACTCTGAGGAAAACAGTAACGGTAAGCTAGTTCTACCTTCCCACTAGCAAGGACTGTAACGGTAATCCGGAGTATACAAGGTGCACCAGGTCTAACGTACCCGTTGTTAGCTACGGGGTCTGTCAAGGCTCATCCCAAAAATATATTTATTCCCTATACCAAGTACAGGGCATTTCGAGTAATAATTCAATATTTCACATAGCGGTAAAACATGTCAAGTAGCAGTAAAAATCCAATCTTGTAATGGTAAAATAATTCAAATAATTATTTCAGTACATATCTTGTAAAACGACTTGTCCCACATGCAGTTTAAACATTCAGTAACACATTTACTTCAAAATCAAGTAGAAACCATGCAGGTTATGGAAAAACAAATTGTGGTAATGTCATCACTCACAGTACAGACGCGTGTAGGTCAAGTGTATCTTCCACAAGCGATCCAACACCTCCTCAATCAATCTATAATCATACCGGACCAATCTCGTGTTAGTTTTCTTGTTTAGACAATTTCATAATAAATTCTATATAACCCATCCTCGGTTTTCATACCACTAGTTCATTTTGTTATTTACCCAAAACTAGTAATAAAACGAGTGCCAACCTGAAACCTTACTGCTTATTCATTACTAGTACTTTTATTTCTTTCAAAAGCATTAGGTAGACCTCCACCCAAAAACTTCCTTCTCCATATTTACTGAAATCTTGATGTTACCAATTTTTTTGTTATATTTAAACCCACGTACAAAGTAAGAACATATTACCTTCGATCCTTCAACCTTCTCTAGCTTCTCTGTATTTTTTTTCTTGTATTTGTAATGATTTTCTCTTCGTTTTTTTTTTTTTATTTTTTTATGCTTGTTGTTTGCAAAAATCCCCTTCCCCTAAATCCCCTTTGTTCTATGCGTGTGTTTGTATCTGCCAAACTTTTGAGGGCTTGGCCCTTTATATTTTTTTTTTATTTTTTTTATTTTTTATGGAATGACTAATTTGCCCTTATTTTAAATAAGGTATTACACTTAAGTTGTTGATAATTCATTTGGTCCGATTTGTTATTAACTGAAATTATCGGAGATCTTGATATTTAATTAGTACACATTAATTTTTATTTGATAAATGGAATAAGTAGTTAAAAATTTAAACACAATTCAAGACTATTGAACAGTTAATATGTGCACGAGTAGCCGCATATAACCCTAAGCCTTTTTCAGATTTATGTATGTCAAAAAAAAAAAAAAAAACAATTAGGTGAGATTTAACTCAAATTTATTCTCACCAAATTTGAGTTAATTAGTTACTTTGTCTCTTCATTTTATGGATTTTTCTCTTTACTAATTCTTCTTCAATTGTGTTAGCTAAATAGTATATATAAATGTTTATAAGTTTGTAAACTTAACACTTTAAAAGCCTTTTATTTTAGAAAATCAAATTTATCGATATAATTTTTGAATTTTTACTTACTGAGTTATAGAACACGTGTTAAAACATGTGCCAGAGACTAGTTCACTAAAAGAGGTCCTTTGATATGAAATATTGGATAAAATAATCCAAGTATTAAATTTGGTATTGAGTTATTCAATGTTTAGTTAGCCTTTTGAATCATGTATATTAACCCTTGTCTAACTGGTGTATTATTTTATCCCACCACAAATATGAAATAACTAATTAATGTAAAACATGGATAAAAGAGAAAAGGGGCAAAACTATCATTTTCTTTTCCCTAAAAGCTAATTAAAGTCAAGTATCAAAGGGTATAATTGTAAAGTTATTTCTTTTTAACTTAAAAATAAATTAAATATTTTATATGATAACTTACATCTCCAATTTTAGTGCAATTTACCAGTCACGAAATAAAAAATTATCACCGCATTATTAATTCATGCATTACTAATCCATATATTATAATCACTGTATAAACATATCTTTGTCCCAACGACCCCTAAAAAAATTGTAAAATTAACCCTTAACCATGCGAGGTGGTCCATTATTTCCTCTCAACATTACAAAATGGTCAAGAATTTACTTTTCTCAGCTAAACACATCTTTTTAAATCGATCACCACCACTACAATTTGTTCTCTCCACCCTCAGATGCTACCTGAAGAACTGTTTCTCCTACCATCGTTTTATCCCACAATACTCACATGAAAGAACGAACGAAAATTTTACTTAAAAATTACCCTATTCATATGATCTTCTTCGGAAATTTATCTTTACCACTTTTTCCACTGACCTTTTTACCAAACACATCCCCTCAACCACTATAAATATTTGGCAGAATACATAAGCAGCCCTTTAAACTTGTCACTTTTTCTCATTTAGACACTTGAACCACGACCATAACCTTTTAGACACCTGAACCTCATAGCATGTATGTCGATGTGAACATCATAAAAGTGACAAGTTTAAGGGGCTAATAAATAATAATAGGAGTGAAATAGTGTACAAGAGTTTGTTTTAGCATTAGTATGTCGATGTGAAGCTCTAACTTTTCTATTGGAGGTATGCTAATAATTGAGGGATAGAGTTGTGCTAGTGAAGTTCCGACAGAGGCAAACATCAACTTGGTTTTCCTATTTTACATTACTAGTATTTGGACACTCTTATAAGTAAGTACAAATTGCGTGTTGCACATATATTTCATGAATCTCTAACTTTAAAATGATATAAACATCATTAAAACATGTGTATACTGTATCATCTACATAAACATAACAAATGAGCTAATAAGATATTATTGGCTTCTAGACCAGCTAAAGCAAAAAGGAAAAGAAAATCTTAATAAACGGTTGCATGAGATAGATGAATTTATATGTATCGAATCTTGAGAATTTTAGAGTCCTAATTGTTTCTCATTTAATTTATTGACCTTTCAATTACTAACTCTTCAAATTCCAAAATTTTTAATCCGTATAGGAAGATGAAAGCAATACTAACTATGTAGCAACTTATTTAATTTAATATACAAAACTTAATAGTATTTAGTTTTGGAGGCAAAAAATAAGAGTTTAATATTTTAGGGGTATTTTCGTCTTTTACTTTTTACTTTAAGGATTCCCACTTTTATATTAGTATAGATTTAAGTTCCTTTTGTGTTGATTTGAGATTTGAGGATGGTGCACCAAAAAAAAAAGAAAAAAGAAAAAAAAGAGGTTTGAGGATGGTAATTAAGCTTAGGACTATTGATTTAACAGTCAGATGTCTAAACAGTTGAAGAAAATGTATTTATGTCATCGATATGCTTGTCAATTTGCATGTTTTTCAAAGCTAAAGGAAAAATCTGAATAATTCTGTATAGTTTAATTGCAAATTTGATATTGATTCCTTGTAAAAAAAAAAAAAAAACTTATATATTGAAGTGCTTACGTCTGTCAGTCAACATGAATCTAATCAACTAGTTGTGGTGGGCCCGTGCTGAGCACGAGCCCAATAGTTACTCTTTCCGTTCTCCGTATGATGACATCGTTTGACTTGGATCGAAGTTTAAAAAGAATATGATCATTTTTTAAATGTATGGTTTAAATTATAAGGTATAGATATTTGTATTGCTAAAAATTATGTCAAGAGTATAAATTATTTCCAAACTTAGAATTGTGTCTTTTCTTTTACAGACTAATGGTAGGTTTTGGAGTTCCTTGGTTCCAATTATTACACTAAAATTGATGTGTGTGCCTCTTTGAATGAGGAGCTAAGTTTCTCAACTTTTAATTTCATGTTGTCTCTGTATAATTTGATATATTATGTTATGCTGAATTTTTGCTTACTTATACCTTTTGTTATAATTGACTATGTGGGTGAAAATTTATGTATATGTTATGATGTAAGTATTCATTTTGCGTAACTTTTTAGTACCGTATATCTTTTGTCTTCTTTTAGTTTTTTATTCGTTTTCATAGAAGAATTATTGAGGTATAGGCGTAAAGCAACCAAGGTTCTCTTTTAGATTTTGTGGCAATGATACAAATTTGTACGAACCGAATTGACCATACACATAAAAGATATCGAAAAGTTTTTCTCATGAATTTTCTTTTTTCTTTCAACAAACTCTTTTGTTTCTTATATTTTTACTGAATTTGTCTTGAAAACTTTTACTTTATGTTAACTATTTTGAAGTTCATTGGAGGTTTATGCATTTGAAAGTTCATCCAACGTACCCTTCTAAATGCAAGCTTTTGAAATAGCATTAGCTCTATGTGTGTTATCAATATCTCTATGTGTGATTCGCTGAGGTCCTATTGTGATGCAATCGAAACTACGAAAGCGATAAAAGATAAGAAACGAGACGAAAACTCACACGATTGTTCAAGTAGCAACGAAGAACAATGTTTCGTTACACCCCGAACGATGGTAAAAATCACCTACGCTATGCAACTATCCTCAAGAGACACTAGGCTCGAGCAAATTGAATGATCAAATAGGATTGAAAAGCAACTTAGATTCATCCAATTGATTTCAAGCCAAAATAATTACAAAGGTTTAGGAGCAATGCTCATTAATGTTTTGTGCTCAAAGTAAGGTAAAAAGACAATAAATGATGAAGGGGTGTATTTATAGCACCCCTTTACAAGGTTTGCTTAGATTCTGGTCCGTTGCCCCTCAACCAGTCATCGCGATCGCGCACAAGGAGAAACGATCGCGCAGAACAAACTTGGCTTCAGTTCCTCGCGATCGCGCGAGATGGAACGCAATCGCGCAGGGCAAAGAAATACTCTTCGCGATCGCACAGACAGTGTCACGATCGCGAAGAACACTTGTCCTTCAGCAGGCAGTAAGCTCAGACTGTGCTGCCCTATTTTGCTCTGTTTTGCTGCCCTGTTTCCTGCCCTGTTTCCTGCACTGATTCCTCTTTGATCGAGCTCCATTGCATGGTCTTCAAGTCATCCCCCGAGCTCGTATCATCCATGCCTTTTCAAACCAAGTGTAAGTGAGTGTCTTGTATCTCCTTGGCTTGACTTCGAGTGAACGGCCTCGTCGATGCAATTTGGGTTGCATCATCCTCCCCTTCTTGAGAAGATTTCGTCCTCGAAATTAAGGCGTCCTCCTCCAAGGCATCATCACCTACATCAAAAGAAGTCAAGTCACTAACATTGAAAGTAGTCGACATATTATACTCACTGGGAAAATCTATCACATATGCATTGTTGTTGATCTTGGATAACACTTGGAATGGGCCATCTCCCCTTGGTGCCAACTTCCCTTGGTGCCAACTTCCCCTTCCTATGGTTTGGAAATCTTTCCTTGCGGTAGTGCACCCACACCCAATCTCCCTTCTTGAAATCCACCTTCTTTCTTCCTTTGTTTTTCTTGGTTGCTATCTTCTCATAGGCCTCCTCCAAAGTCTTCTTCACCTTGGCATGAAGTTCAAGCAATGCCTTGGCCCGAGCTTTACCTTCAAAATCAACAACCACATCCCTTGGCAAAGGGTTAAGATCAAGAGGAATCAAAGGGTTAAAACCATAAACACACTCAAATGGAGTCATGCCAATCATACGATGCAAAGTGTGGTTATATGCAAACTCCATGAGTGGTAGCTTATCAATCCAAGTCCCGGTCTTACCTTTGGTCATAGCTCTAAATAGAGCTCCCAAGGTCCGGTTCACCACCTCGGTTTGCCCATCGGTTTGAGGGTGGTGGGACATAGAGAATAGCAACTTGGTGCCAAGAGCACCCCACAAACACTTCCAAAAATGGCTAAGGAACTTGGAGTCCCTATCACTAACAATGGTGCGAGGCACCCCATGCAACTTTAAGACATTATCAATAAACAAAGAAGCTACATGTTGTGCATCATTAATCTTTTTGCACGGAATAAAGTGAGCCATTTTGGAGAAACGATCAGCGACAACATAAATGCTATCGTGTCCTCCTCTAGTCCTGGGCAAAACCATAACAAAATCCATAGAGATATCAACCCACAGACTAGTAGGTATGGGCAAGGTAGTGTATAAGCCATGGTTGTTGGACCTAGACTTGGCCTTCCTGCAATCCAAGCAAGCATTGCAAAAACGTTCCACAAGAGGCCTCATTTTTTGCCAATGGAATTATTCTTTAAGTATGGCCATTGTCTTGTCCACCCCAAAGTGACCCATCAAGCCCCCACAATGTGCTTCTTGCACTAGCACATCTCTCCAAGAGGACTCTGGGACACACACTCTCCCATTTTTGAAAATGTAGCCATCTACCCATTGGTATTTCTCCACACTTTCCCCACTCACTAGAGCATCATGAATGCTCTTGAGCTTTGGGTCATGTGCATCCATCTACTTTATACTTTCAAAACCCATAAGCCTAGAAGCAAGAGTGGTAGCAAGGGCGAACTTCCTAGAAAGCGCATCGCCTACAACATTGTCCTTACCCTTTCTGTAATGAATTACATAAGGGAATGACTCAATGAACTCCACCCACTTGGCATGTCTCTTGTTCAACTTCTCTTGGCCTCTTAGATGCTTGAGTGACTCATGGTCACTCTTAATCACAAATTCCCAAGGCCATAGATAGTGTTGCCAATGGGCTAGAGCTCTCACGAGGGCATACAACTCCTTGTCATACGTGGAGTAATTCAAGGTTGCGCCCTTCAACTTCTCACTAAAGTAGGCAACGGGTTTCCCTTCTTGCATGAGAATACCCCCGATTCCCACCCCGAGGCATCACATTCAACCTCAAAAGCCTTCCCGAAGTCGGGAAATTGTAACAATGGGGCGGTACTCAACCTAACTTTCAATTCTTGGAAAGCCCCCTCTTGAGGCTCTCCCCACACAAAGGGTTTGTCTTTCTTCACCAACTCGGTGAGTGGTGCGGCAATGGTGCTAAAGTCCCTAACAAAGCGCCTATAGAAACTAGCAAGGCCATGGAAACTCCTCACATGAGAGACGGTGGTAGGAGTAGGCCAATCTCTAATGGCTTCAACTTTGGACTCATCAACTTCTACACCATTGACACTAACAACAAAGCCCAAAAAGACAACCTTTTCAATACAAAAGGCACACTTCTTAAAATTGGCATTGTGCTTTTCGGCTCGTAGCACTTCAAGGACTTGACTCAAGTGGCCAGCATGGTCGTCTATTGATTTGCTATAGATCAATATATCATCAAAGTAGACGACCACAAACTTGTTAATGAATGGTTTTAGCACATGGTTCATTAGCCTCATGAAAGTACTAGGTGCGTTAGAGAGGCCAAAGGGCATCACCAATCATTCATATAGACCAAACTTGGTCTTGAATGCGGTTTTCCATTCATCCCCGGGTTTCATCCGGATTTGATGGTAACCGGGCCTAAGGTCTATCTTCGAAAAGATGCTAGAACCACTAAGCTCATCCAACATATCATCTAAACGAGGTATGGGATGTCGATACTATACCGTGATCTTGTTGACCGCTCGACAATCCACACACATCACGGGCACGACACAAGGACTCAAGCTCTCCCTCACCAAGCCTTTGGTAAGCAATTCATCTATTTGCTTTTGTAACTCCATTGTGTCCTCGGGATTGCTTCTATATGCCGGCTTGTTTGGGATTAGAGATTCCGAGATAAAGTCGATTTGATATTCAATACCCCTCAAGGGAGGTAATCCATCCGGAATCTCATCCGGGAACATGTCCTCATAGACCTTCAAACATTTTCAATGGCACTAAGCAAAGGGTTAGGGTTAGATAAATAATCACTTTCAGAATTTAAAACCATACCTTTGTGCACTACGAATATGAGCATCTTGGTGCCATCATTACCTTTTAAATACTCACCCGGTTGCATCATGACACAAATGCGACCGGTGGAAGATGGTGGAGTCTCGGCCAAAGGCTTGGCCACAACCGGGGACTTGGCCTTAGCCGCTTCCCTCAACTCCTTCATGCGCCGATAGTCATCACTTACTTGCTTTGGGGTCAAGGGTGTAAGCACAAACTTCTTCCCCTCATGTCTAACCGTGTAAGTGTTGGCTCGGCCATCATGAACCACTTGTTTGTCGTATTGCCAAGGCCTACCAAACAAGAGGTGGAAAGCTTGCATTGGCACCACGTCAAACATGTGTTTATCTTGATAGTTTCCAATCTTGAACCTAATCAAGACTTGCTTCACTACCCTCAACTCCCCATATTCACTCAACCATTGCAAACGGTAGGGACTTGGGTGTTTAAAGGTAGGAAACTTCAATTGTAAAACCAAAGATTGGCTCACCACATTTGCACAACTACCCGAGTCAATGATCATGGAACACACTTGTCCCTTCACTCTACACCTAGCATGGAATAAGTTTTCCCTTTGCTCATCTTCCCTCTCTTCACTCACCATGGCTCCCAAAATACGACGTGCTACAAGGAACATATTAGGATCATCCCCCTCCGTCGCTCTCTCTTTACCCTAAACTTCCTCACTCTCCTCCTCAACATCACCCTCGGACTCACTTTCCCCCTCATACACCAACCCATCATCCATCACAATCATTGTTTTTCGGGAAAGGCATTCTTTGGAAAAGTGGCCATGACCCTTTTACTTCTGGCATTGGAAAGAAGAAGAAGAAGGAGTATTTAAAGTAGTTTTAGAATTACCTCCAACCTCTTTGTGGTCGCTTCTCGGGGTAGCCTTTTCAAAAGGCTTCTCCACATCACGACTCCCACTTGCACCACTTGTGTATGGGCTCTTCCATTCTTTGGGGCGAGTTGTTGGAGTGGTAGTAGTACTCCTATAGCGAGGAGCCTTCTCTTCTTTGAGCCACTTTCCGGCTTCAACCGCGGCATCACAAACATCTTGTAGAGAGTGGAAGATGTGTAGCCTCAATTGAGAAGCAATCTCCCTGATCAAGCCATTCTTGAAGCGGATTATAGCTTGCTCCTCATCCTCCATTTCCATATCAAGGGCCATTCGGTTTTTCTCAAAGTCGTTGAAATATTCATCAACAGACTTGTAGCCTTGTTTCAATTCATAGAGCCTTTTGAGTTGTTCTTGTCGATACTTGGGAGTCACATATTTGTTGCTTATTACCTCTTTCAATTCTTCCCAAGTAATGTTCATTCGCAACCCAATTCGTCTTCTTGACCGCTTGATGGATTCCCACTATGTAGAAGCATAGGACTCAAATGAAGCGATGGCATAAGTAGCTTTCTTCTCCTCGATCATATCATTTGTGTCAAAGACCCGCTCCAATTGGACCTTCCATTCCAAGAATGCTTCCAGATCACTAGCCCCTTTGAAAGGTGTGATAGTGATCTTTACACTATTGAGATTAGTGTCACGACCCCCACGGTGTTGTCCCGGTTGACCCCCATAGTAGTCTTTAACCTCATCATACTCACGTCTCAAATCCCTCCCCACAAAAGCCCTTGGAGGTCCTCGACCTCGCCCATGACCTCCATTCATCGCCCTCCTATTTGGATAGGGAGCATCATATTCATCATCAAGTCCGGGACCCTCCCCTTCTTGAGCTTCATCAACTTGCTCAAGGGGTGCTATGTTTCTTCGGGGCCTTAGAAGTGGGACATCACCTTGGGGATTGCCCAACAATCTTTCTCTAGCAAGAGCCTCATCCCTCAACCGTTGTTGACGAACTAGCTCCATATATTGATCCGGTTTCATGATTGAATCATCACTTGTGCCTTCACCGGTATCTTTTGGGACACTCGGGGTCCTTTCCTTTTCAAAAACTTCCATCTTGAGGCTTAAGGCCTTCACCTCGGCTAATAAGCTAGCCAAGACGTCGGTTGGAACCTCAACAGTACTCTTTGCCTTCTCCTCCGCCATGTACCTACAATAATAAAAAACAAGAAAAGAGATTATAGTAAAAGTCCTCACTCACTCCCTCACTTTTGCTTGTCGCTCGGGTTCACTCAAGTTGGGGGTTAGGTTCACACAAGCTTGAGATCAATGGCCTCCTCGAAGTTGCGCAACCTCCTCAATAATCAATCCAAGTCACAAGAACCAAATGCTCTTCGGGAAGAGTGGATTTGATGGGACTCGATGGACGCTAAGCTATTGTAGTGCGCACTTGAAGCAAACAATTAACTACGAGTCTTCTTTGAGGTCTACTCTCCTCTAGGCACGAGTACCCCTATTCGCTCAATGGATTAGTACTAATTAGGTAGGAGTGTTACCCTCAAAGTACTAACCGAAAGTGACGCGATCAAATGTTCAAAGATCGAATCGTCACTAAACGGATTCAGATTTGGATGAATTTTTGTTTGTGATCTAGAAACTCACCATATTTGATGTTACAATTGGAGTTTTGGTGATTGGAAACTGTTACGAAGCCTTTGCGAACATTCTGTCCCAAAGCAGGTGGTGCAATGCAAACCCGAAGGAGTTGCTTAGCACAAACGCGGAAGATAAACAACAAAAGATAAAGATAGAAGCAAGACAAAACTTGCTTCTTTTGAAAGAACAGTGAGGAACCTGTCTCAAAGCTCGATCAAAAGGGACACAAGAATCACTTAAACTATGCAACAATCCTCAAGAGAACATTGCCTCTTGCAAACTAAATGATCAAAGAGGAATGTTCAATCGGATTAACCGAAAGCCACAAGTCCATAAAAGCCCTCACAGGGGGTTGCTCACGACGGAGACAAGGAATGTGCTCGGCACTTTCATTAATTCATCAATGTTCAAAAACTAGCTCCTTACAATGAAAAGAAACAAGGCTTATATAAGAAATACTAAGGGTAAACTAGTAAAAGGGTCACAGGCGACCAATAGAAATAAGCCACGCAGGGCTGAGTTAAATTGTGTTCGGCAGACTTTGACTTCGGTAAGCCTTGGCTTCGGTTCTCGATTGTCTGCTCAAACACGCTTGTTCTCTTCAGACGCTCAATTCTCCTCGAGCTCATTGTCCTCAGTCACTTTGCCTTCGGGCTCAAATCTGAAGATAATGCCTTCGATTCTTGAGCTCGACCACTCAGCTTCGGAGCAATTGTTTTCCTTCGGCCAGGCTAAGTGAACGTGCACATCGTGCAGCAGCTTGGCTTGGCTTCTTGTCATCGGTCTCCTCGGTGGATCGATCACTTGATCAGCACGTGGTCGGGCTGCATCATCTTCCCCTTCTTGAGAAGATTTCGTCCTCGAAATCAAGCCCTCCTCGTCCTCCGAAGTCGAACCTACAACACAAGGAAGTAAGTCAGCAACATTAAAGGTGTTGGACACGTTATACTCACCAGGGAGGTCGATCACGTAAGCATTGTTGTTGATCTTGGTCAACACTTGAAATGGACCATCCCCTCGAGGAGCCAACTTTCCTTTCCTTTGGTTCAGGAAGCGTTCCTTTCGTAAGTGAACCCAAACCCAATCTCCCTTCTTTAATTCCAACTTTTTACGCCCCTTGTTTTTCTTTAAGGCAACCTTTGCATAGGCCTCCTCGAGGTTCTTCTTCACCTTTGCATGCAATTCGATCAAGGCAGCTGCTCGTCGAGTACCTTCAAAATCAAGAACAGAATCTCGAGGCAATGGGGTTAAATCAAGTGGAATCAAAGGATTAAAGCCATACACACACTCAAACGGGGTCATGTTGATCATTCGATGCACCGTTCGATTGTATGCAAACTCCATCATGGGCAAACGATCAGCCCAGTTTCCAACCTTCCCTTTGGTCATTGCCCGAAGCAAAGATCCCAAGGTTCGGTTAACTACCTCGGTCTGTCCATCAGTCTGAGGATGGTGAGACGTCGAGAATAGTAGCTTGGTGCCGAGGGCACCCCACAAACACTTCCAAAAATGACTCAAGAACTTCGAGTCTCGATCACTCACAATAGTACGAGGTACACCATGCAATTTTAACACGTTAGAAACAAACAATGTAGCTACATGCTGTGCATCGTCACACTTTTTGCAAGAAATAAAGTGAGCCATTTTTGAAAAACGGTCAACCACAACGAAGATGCTATCATGTCCTCCCCCCGACCTCGGTAACCCCAAGACAAAGTCCATGGATATATCAACCCAAGGTCGATCAGGCACAGGCAACGGGGTGTACAAACCATGAGGGTTGGACTTCGATTTTGCTTTCTTGCAAACGAGACAAGCGTTGCAAAGCTTTTCCACATCTCGTCGCATTTTGGGCCAATGGAACTGCTCGGTCAAGATACCAAGAGTTTTATCGACACTGAAGTGTCCCATCAATCTACCGGAGTGAGCTTCTCGAACCAAGAGCTCTCTCCACGATGACACTGGCACATAAACCCTCCCATTCTTGAAGAGGTAGCCATCATGACATTGATATTTCTCAACCTTACGGCCACTCAAGATAGCGTCACGAACGCATTTCAGCTTGGGATCGTCCTCGTACATCGACTTGATGCTTTCGAATCCCATGAGCCTAGAGGCGAGAGTGGTCGCTAAGGCAAATTTCCTTGATAGCGCATCGGCCACAACATTGTCTTTTCCCTTTTTGTAATGAATTACATAGGGAAAGCTTTCAATAAATTCAACCCACTTGGCATGTCTTCGGTTTAATTTCTCCTGTCCTCGGAGATGCTTCAAGGACTCATGATCGCTTTTGATCACAAATTCTCGAGGCCACAAATAATGCTGCCAATGGGCGAGTGCTCGAACGAGGGCATATATTTCCTTGTCATACGTTGAGTAATTCAAGGCTGCACCCTTAAGCTTTTCGCTAAAGTATGCGATCGGCTTCGAGTCTTGCATCAGCACTCCTCCGATCCCAACTCCAGATGCATCACACTCGACTTCGAATGCTTTGCCGAAGTCAGGGAGTTGCAACAACGGGGCAGAACAAAACCTCCGTTTCAACTCTTGGAAAGCCCTTTCTTGGGACTCTCCCCATACAAATGGATTGTCTTTCTTAACAAGCTCGGTTAAAGGAGCTGCCACGGTGCTAAAGTCACGAACAAACCTTCGGTAAAAGCTAGCTAAGCCATGGAAGCTACGAACTTGTGTTACCGAGGTTGGAGTTGGCCAATCTTTGATGGCTTCGACTTTTGATTCGTCGACTTCGACACCATTAGCACTGACAACAAATCCAAGAAAGACCACACGATCGACACCGAAGGCGCATTTCTTGAAGTTGGCATACAACTTCTCTTCTCGAAGCTTTTCGAGTACTTGCCTTAGGTGTTTGATATGTTCATCCACGGTTCTGCTATAAACAAGTATGTCATCGAAATAAACGACAACGAACTTGTTTATGAACGGTTTGAGCACATGGTTCATCAATTGCATGAATGTGCTCGGTGCATTGGATAAGCCAAAAGGCATTACCAACCATTCATATAGACCAAATTTGGTCTTGAATGCGGTTTTCCACTCGTCTCCGGGCTTCATTCGGATCTGGTGGTAACCGGACCTGAGGTCAATCTTTGTAAAGCATGAAGAACCACTCAATTCATCAAGCATGTCATCTAATCGAGGGATAGGATGACGATAATTTACCGTGATTTTGTTGACTGCTCGACAGTCAACACACATTCGCCATGTTCCATCCTTCTTCGGGACAAGGATAACTGGAACGGCGCAAGGACTCAAGCTCTCACGAACGAGGCCCTTGTTCAGCAATTCATCAACCTGCCGTTGGAGCTCTTTGGTGTCTTCGGGATTACACCGGTATGCAGGTTTGTTAGGGATTTGAGACCCTGGCACGAAGTCAATTTGGTGCTCGATTCCTCTCAACGGAGGTAATCCACCTGGCATTTCCTCGGGAAACATGTCCTCGAAGTCCTGCAAGACTTTACGAACAAACAAAGGTAAAGGGTTATCGTTAGAAAAATCATCATTAGAGTTTAGAAAGATACCTTTGTGCACGAGGCAAATCATCATCTGACCGTGGTCGTTGCCTCGTAAGATCTCACCAGGTTGCATGATTGCACAAATTCCTTTCACTTCGGGCGGTGAGTTAGTCTCTTCGGGCCCCAATTTTGCTCCCATCGGAAGCTTAGCTTTGGCCGCTTCTTTCAATTCTTTCATCCGTTTATAGTCCTCAGTGACTTGTTTGGAGACAAGGGTTTGAGTATGAAACTCTTCCCATCGAGCTTCACAGTGTAAGTGTTGGATCTGCCATTGTGAACAGCTGTTCGGTCATACTGCCACGGTCGACCCAATAGCAAATGACAAGCTTGCATCGGAACCATATCGATTATCATTTCATCTTGATACTCCCCGATTTTGAACTTGATCCACACTTGTTTGACAACTCTCAATTCTCCACACTCGTTCAGCCATTGTAACTTGTAAGGGTGGGGATGCTTCATCGTAGGTAATCCCATTTGTGAAACCAAAGTTTGGCTCACTACATTGGCACAACTACCGAAATCAATGATCATCGAACACACCTTTCCCCTCACTCGACATCGGGCATGAAAGAGGTTTTCTCTTTGGTTGTCCTCTTCTTCAAGAGTCATGCAGCTCAAATTCCTTCGAACCACAAGAAACATTTCCGGATGATCAGCTTCGGCAGCCTCACGATCATCATCACCTTCAGCTCGGTCAGTCTCCTCGATAAATTCCTCCTCGGTGTCACTCGCTTGCTCATGGACGGTTCCATCTTCGAGCAGAAGCATAACCTTGCGAGTTGGACACTCTTTTGCCATGTGACCATAACCTTTGCACTTGTGACACTGAATATTTGAAGCACTAGGAGAGTTGAGTTGAACTTTACCTCCCACTTCTCTCGACTGGTTAACGGTCACACCTCTTTCAAAGGGTCTCTTCGAATCTCGAACAGTGTTAGCACTTGTTTGGTTTGGACTCTTCCATTCTTTACCTCGGTTCATAGGAGTAGAAGTAGTGACTCCTCGATATCGGTTTGCCTTGTCGTCCTTCACCAATTTTTCAGCTTCGGTGGCAGCATCGAACAGATCTTCCAACGTGTGATACACGTGAAGCCTCAATTGAGACGACACATCCCTAGCCAAGCCATTTTTGAACCTGATAATGGCTTGTTCTTCGTCTTCGACCAGATCAAGATTCAATCGAACCTTTTCGAACTCATCGTGGTACTCTTGGACAGACTTGGACCCTTGCTTTAACTCATAGAGCTTTTGCATTTGAGTCTGCCTGTACTTGGCACTCAAATACTTAGCATCCATTGCTCTTCTCAATTGTGGCCAGGTAGTGACTTCAGGATAGTCATTCCTTCGTCTATGTCTCTTGTCAAATTCCCACCACGTTGATGCATAAGCTTCGAACGAAGCAATGGCATGGGCAGCTTTCCTCTCATCGGTCATCTCATTGGTTTCAAAGATGCGCTCCATTTTAAGCTTCCATTCAAGATACTCATCGGGATCACTAGTTCCTTTAAAGGGTGGAATAGTGATCTTGACACTGTTCAAATTTGAGTCTCGAACACCACGAGCCTGTTCGGGATACTCATCATCTCGATCATTAGCCTCACGCTCAATATTTCTTCCAACATTTGCGCCTCGGCCTCGACCTCGGAAATTTCCACGACCTCGGTGAGCTTGCCTTCGTTGAGTGAATGGCAGCTCACGCTCATATTCGTCCTCGGGAAATTCCTCTTCATCAACCTCCTCGGCAACGGCTCCAAGATCTCTTTGGGCCTTTGGAGGTGGTATTCTTTCTCCTCGGGGAATGCCCAAGTTTTGATAAGCAGCTTGGGGATTGCCCAAGTTTTGATAAGCAGCTTGGGGATTGCCCAAGTTAAGTTCTCTTCGAATTGCTTCACTTGTCAACTAATGTTGTCGTACAAGCTCAGCATACAGCTCAGGTTTCATCGGAGTGGATTGGCTCGTTCCAACGCCGGACCCATTCATGGCCACGGACGCGCTTCCCTGCTCGAGGAGAGTTACTCGAGCAGTTACTCCTCTTATTTCGGCACTAACGCCTTGTATCGCAGCAATGAGATCGGCTAACGACACTTCGGGCTTCTCAATGCTTTTGCCATCATTTCCAGCCATGGTACCTGCACAAGTCAAAGATCAAACAAATGTTAGGGTTAGAAATCACCTCACACACTCCCTCACCTTTGATGGGTGGCACTCGGGTCCACTCAATTTATGGGTTCGGTTTTTGATCACTCAAGGACTTGTTAACAGTGGCTCGTCTGATTGATCTGTCCTCTAAGATCCTTCAAGTTCGACAATAGTCACTGCCTCTTCGGGAAGAGTGAAGTGATGTTCGACTCGATGGAATGGACGCTTTTAACTGAGCTCGGGGAGTCAAAAGAAATTACTACGAAAGTTTGGACTTCGGTCACCCCTTCGCACGAGTTCCTATTAGCTCAAACGAGTTAGTACGACCTCGAGTAGGACAATTACTCAAAAGATCCACCAACTAGAATTTTGACTCGAAAGAAAGTGAGAACCTAGGAGAATCTACCCTTTGATTCCCTTTTGGAATCTTCCTCGATCACACCAACTCTTGTCCGTACAAGAGTGGTCCCTCCTTGGTACGGATAGGGTTTTACCTTATCCACTTTCCTTTTCTCAGCCGACAATTTTCACCAGGGGTTTGGATGTTTAAACTTTTACCCCTTCTTCTTCAATGGAACAGTGACTTTTGCTCCAGCGACGGACAAATCAACTTCGGTTCACTGACCACGGATTTCAACAGATCTGGGTTGCTCTTTCGACTCCGGTTCCAAACAACATCGGAGAAAATTAAAGTTCGTCGAGCTAAGAACCAGCTCGCCGTGTCGTACACTGTTACAGATTCGTAACAACTTTCCGGCGTACGGACAACGTTTTCAAACTTAAAACTTCGATTTTCAAGCAACAATCAAACCCAAATCACTCAAGAACCACCAATCTTCATCGGTTTCAACCAAACACGATGGGGTTCAAGTTCCAGCCACCATTAAAGCTTAAAACAGTCCAAAATTTCACCAAGAAACCCTAGTCACGAAATCAGTACGTCGGGTACTTGTTGGAATCAGGAAACAATGGTGAACAAGAATCAATAGTTGTTTTTCCCAAACAACCAACAATCAAACTCAATTTTTGAATTTTCTTTTTAACACTTTTTTTTTTTTTGGTAAAATAACACCAACAGTAACAAAACCAAATCAAGAACACGAAACGGAAAACAAAGACACAACGCACGAAAATAAAGATACTTGAACAGGATTTGGGATTGTAGAAACAAGCCCAAACCGTGCTCTGATACCAAGATGGTGCAATGCAAACCCGAAGGAGTTGCTTAGCACAAACGCGGAAGATAAACAACAAAAGATAAAGATAGAAGCAAGACAAAACTTGCTTCTTTTGAAAGAACAGTGAGGAACCTGTCTCAAAGCTCGATCAAAAGGGACACAAGAATCACCTAAAATATGCAACAATCCTCAAGAGAACATTGCCTCTTGCAAACTGAATGATCAAAGAGGAATGTTCAATCGGATTAACCGAAAGCCACAAGTCCACAAAAGCCCTCACAGGGGGTTGCTCACGACGGAGACAAGGAATGTGCTCGGCACTTTCATTAATGTTCAAAAACTAGCTCCTTACAATGAAAAGAAACAAGGCTTATATAAGAAATACTAAGGGTAAACTAGTAAAAGGGTCACAGGCGACCAATAGAAATAAGCCACGCAGGGCTGAGTTAAATTGTGTTCGGCAGACTTTGACTTCGGTAAGCCTTGGCTTCGGTTCTCGATTGTCTGCTCGAACACGCTTGTTCTCTTCAGACGCTCAATTCTCCTCGAGCTCATTGTCCTCGGTCACTTTGCCTTCGGGCTCAAATCTGAAGATAATGCCTTCGATTCTTGAGCTCGGCCACTCAGCTTCGGAGCAATTGTTTTCCTTCGGCCAGGCTAAGTGAACGTGCACATCGTGCAGCAGCTTGGCTTAGCTTCTTGTCATCGGTCTCCTCGGTAGATCGATCACTTGATCAGCACGTGGTCGGGCTGCATCAGCAGGCTTTTCTGGAAATTGGTGTTATTCGCTGTCGCGTGCAATGGGGCGCGATCGCGAAGGGTAAAAGTTGGCCTTGGCGCGTTCGCGTGAGACACTGCACGATCGCACAGGTCTGTTGTAGCAGAACCAGAATTCCGACTGTAAACTTCAGTTTTTGCACACAAATCACCCCAATTCAACTTGTTTTTCAGTTCTCAAGTTTCCAAAAGGTGTTTTCAACAGTAGTAAATAATTCCCAATGGTTTAATCCAACAAACAACTTGTTTCAAGAATTTGGGCAAGTTCTTCAAAAAATTTCAAAACCTTCAAGATTCAAAATTTTGATTTTCATTCTGCTACTCCAAAGGGGGTATCAAAACGATGGGGTAACTATAAGGAACAAACCCCGATACCAAACAACCAAGAATTCATAACATCAATCAAGTTCTAGCAATTTTTGTGAAATTTCAACTTTGGGGTTTGATTTTCCAAATTTTGATTCTCAACTCCCAAGTGTGTTTTGTTGGTACCCAATCGAAGAGAATACGTATACAAACAATCCCCGATAGTTAACAACAACAAAATTGCAACAACCAACAATTTCTAGCAATTTTTTTGGGATTTTCTAATTTTTGAATTTTTTTCTTCTTTTTCAATTAACAAGAACAAGAACAAGAAAATAAATAAGAAACAAAGATGACAAGCACGAAGAGTAGGATGAGGGTTCGCAAGAACATAACCCTAGCCTTGCTCTGATACCAACTGATGCAATCAAAACTACAAAAGCGATAAAAGATAAGAAACGAGACAAAGACTCATACGATTGTTCAAGTAGCAACGAAGAACAATGTTTCGTTACACCCCGAACGATGGCAAGAATCACCTACGCTATGCAACTATCCTCAAGAGACACTAGGCTCGAGCAAATAGAATGATCAAATAGGATTGAAGAGCAACTTGGATTCATCCAATTGATTTCAAGCCAAAATAGTTACAAAGGTTTAGGAGCAATACTCATTAATATTTTGTGTTCAAAGTAAGGTAAAAAGACAATAAATGATGAAGGGGTGTATTTATAGCACCCCTTTACAAGGTTTGCTTAGATTTTGGTCCGCTGCCCCTCAACTAATCATCGCGATCGCGCACAAGGAGAAGCCATCGCGCAGAACAAACTTGGCTTCAGTTCCTCGCGATCGCGCGAGATGCAACGCAATCGCGCAGGGCAAAGAAATACTCTTCGCGATCGCGCAGACTGTGTCGCGATCGCGAAGAACACCTGTCCTTCAGCAGACAGTAAGCTCAGACTGTGCTGTCCTGTTTTGCTCTGTTTTGCTGCCCTGTTTCCTGCACTGATTCCTCTTTGATCGAGCTCCATTGCATGGTCTTCAAGTCATCCCCTGAGCTCGTATCATCCATGCCTTTCCAAACCAAGTATAAGTGAGTGTCTTGTATCTCCTTGGCTTGACTTCGAGTGAACGACCTCGTCGATGCAATTTGGGTTGCATCACATTGGCGTGCATTCAGTAGGAGTTGAACCTACGAATTCGCCAATTATGAGTTGTGCGCTTTAACCATTCAGCTTAAAATGATCTTAAAGGTTAGTTAGATTAGCAAAAATTTGAACGGCCTTCTAAATTCTTCATGGTTCATTTATTTTGCGTTACAGCATAACATACATGTCTTTTCATAATACATATATGTATACATACTACAAATTGAGTTTTCCTTTTTTTCTTTCTAATGCTCCTTCCGTCTCAAATTAGTTGTCCTCTTCATTTTTACACGCCTCTTAAAAAATCATTAATGAGGAGGGATTAATGACTATTTTATCCTTATTGACTATTTTACTACTATGGTTAAAATGGAAAAAAATAAAAATTTTACCTTGAAATCCTAACTGGACAAATATTTTGAGACATCAATTTTTAGAAAGAAGGACAAATAATTTGATACAGAGAGAGTACATGTGTAAAACAAGTTATTTTATTTTTCAAACTTGCTATTAAATAATTAAAACAATAATGTTCTTAGAGAAATATAGATATTGAAGAACTTCAATAAGAAATTGCTGAAATTTGTAGATTTGGCAGAATAGGCAAATTGACACTCGTACTTGCACAAGTTTCTATTCCCGGCCCTCAAACTTCACGAGATTTCATCTAAACACCTGAACATGGTCAAAACTCTTATTCTAAACACCTCTGACCATTGACCGAGCTAACGTGGCATTTTTATGGTTGAACTGGACAAATAAGGTGTATTCCACGCTTATAAAGAGCGTAAGTTGTTGTTTTCTTAATTAAAAGAAAAGAGAAAATAAAAATCAGAAGTGCAAAATAAAAGAATAATACAAAAAAGAGAAAAAGAAAACCAAAAATTGAAAAACAACCCGTTTCCCCAATTCTATCGCAACCCTCAACCAATCCCATCTTCAACACCCTCTGCCGCTGCCTCTCTTCCACCACCACCACCACCATTGCTACCAGTACTCTACCATCTCCGTCACGCCACTTAATCCTTATCTTTCACCATACTGCCATAACCAAAATATTTGAGACTAAAAAATCAGTCTCGTTTTCTCCATCACTCTTCTTCACCTTCAACATCAATCCCTGGACACCATCGGGAAAATCCATCTCAAATTCCTCACCATTCCACCAAAAAATCAGTTGTATCGCCACACTCACCAAAAATTAAGAGGTAATTGACAAATCGTTCGCATTTTAATTGAGGAGAAAATGGTCTAATTTTCGGACATAGGCAGCGAATTCATTATCTTTTTTATCACATCTGCCTCGCTTCTCTCCTTCTACAATTTGGAACCCAATGGTTGACCCGCTAGTGGATTTGGGGAATTTTTTTTATGGAATTTGGATTGGAAAAATGAGGATTATACTAATGCGGCTTCATTCCTTCCTATTTTTTCAGATCTTGAAGATCTTTAGGCTTTAGTTTCCTGAGTTTGAATAACCTAAAGGAACTACAATGTGTGTTAAATTACTGCCATTCTATGAGTCATAAAAATTATTGGGGGTGTTACATGCATATGGTGGAATTTGAAAGTTGGGTCTTCCATTTGTTAGAATGATTAATTCCTTTTCTTTTTTTATTGAAGAAGAAGATGTGTGCTAAAAACAGTAAAAAGATGACGATGATGACATGGAGTGATTTAACTGACGTGGAAATGTTCTGTCGTCCAGGTCAGGGCAAGTGAAAATCACGTGAAGCCAGAGGTGTTTGAAACATTTATTTTGGTTGAGTTGAAGTGCTTGAATGAAAACTCATAAAGTTTGAGGGCCGGGAATAGAAACTTGTGCAAGTACGAGTGTCAATTTGCCTATTCTGCCTTGTAGATTTTGATATCATACTTATTGGTGAGAGGGGAGTAAAAGAATGTCCCATGTGGTCAGAAGGGTGGCACTTTCAAATAGCCATGGGGCGCGTGAAATGAAAACTGTTAGGGATGAGCGGGGCACAAACTTCTAGAAGCTACATTATGTCTTTACGGCACCACAAGAGAAATTATATTCAAGTGGAGTGGTCTTTTTGTCTACTAAAGGGTATGGTACACACGCATGGCAATGAGGTACAACAACGTTTCTACACAGAAATTAAAGAATACCAAATCAGCCCCAAGCAGGCAGGTCATAAGCAGGACATCCAAGACCTGCCTGCTTGAGCTCCTTTAAGCCATTTCTATAAAGGAGAAACTAGTATAGTACCTGCACGGTTGATATTAATAGAAATTAATCGTAAATTAGCATATATAAATAAAGATAATGCTCAATAATATTATTGATAAATTTAAATAATGAAAGAATCTAAGCAATAGAATCAAATCGTAAGAATATATTTAATTTTAGGGATACAAAATATTATATATTCATCATATTATATTAAATTAGAAAAACATATAGTATTAGAACCCATGTGATAGCATACAGTGTTTATGAATATGAATCATAGTAGATTATTATTTGTGTTGACGCAATACATTTAAAACTAAAAACATCTTCAGAAATCAGAATTAATGTAAATGAATCATACCAACGACCTCAAATTATAAATGAATCAGAATATATAAGAAGACATTGTAAGTAAATAAATCTAGATTTCATAATCCCTGAAGTTAAATTACAAAATTTAAAAAAGAAGAGATCTTTATTTATTACAGTAAACACCATATCTATTGGATTAAGAATGAATTCAAATATTTTAGTCTTCCATCAAGTCTATAGGTCCTGCTTCTAACTTGGGTGTCTGGGCAGGAATTAATTAAATCAACAAAAATATAGTATAATGTAAGAGAGGATATATGCTTTACTCCTCTCTTCCATGTGAGAGCTAGAGACAAACACATCGCTTATACAAAATGCATGAATTCTACTTTGAATGTAAGCAAAATACTAACAAATGAATGGATGCCCTATATGAAAGAGAGGAGTACTCTGCTATTTCAGTTTTAAGGGCTCCTCACCTATTGCAGTATTTTACATATATCAAGTGCAGTGTTTTACATATTTAAGTGCACTAAAGTGATGCATACTGTGTACTGTAATTGAGAAGAGGACTTCCCTTCTTTACATTTATTTTACAGTTGAAAATCTACGTATCTACTAAGCTTGTCTGATAACAACATCATGGTGGTTTAAAGGAAAGTAGAGTTCTTCCTTTTCCCGACTCTAAGAGCTGCAATGTGCACATTTTTCCAGTTTAGTAAGCCTCTTAGCTGAAGGAGGCTAGTTTATCTATTAGCTAATTAGCTTCATGATAACAGGGTACCTGCACCTTTACACCCACAAGATTTATTTAGCTTCTCATCTGTGCTACCACACGTGCAATTCTCCAAGGTACCATTGCTTATTGGGAAGTTTAGAGCCTGTTTCAGCTATTATTTTGTTTCATCCTTGCTCTATACACTATTGTAGTTCAAAGAACACTGCTTTCACTTTCCTCGATTTCTTGTGCCACGACCAAATTTTAGGTTGTTAACCATTTTCAAATGCCCTGTACTTTCTCTGCGCCACAACACAACACTCAGATCATGTATATTTATTATTTGATACTTATAAAGATGAACATGTATTGAAAATCAACAATTATTAAAAACACTATTAAATTTTTGTTATAGTTACAAATAATTGAATGACAGAATATTTCAAGTTTGGGAACTTACGTAAAACATTCAACAATTTGTTCTCTAGGTTTCAAGAATTCAACAACACAATTACGACGACATGCATGAATGAAATAAGAGAGTTTTCACATTTAACCTCTATCACATACACAACTAACTATCACATATACACATATATACTTGCAAAACCATGTATAAGCTATTTCAGACAACTCTGCATTGTGGAACATGCCACATTTGTACAACACGAACCTTTAACTAATATCTATGGTGTCATCGTATTCAACCATCAGGATTAACCTTCTTTATTATAAATGACAACTATCTGTTGTACAATTTGTATTGTTATTTGGTCCAAAATAACTGATTCAATATCCAATAATTGAAGTATCTTTTCGTTTTAAATACATTAAGTATAACACATCATATAAATAATGTTCTAATTGGTAAAAGAATTAAAGAGGAACATCAACCACCAACTAACTTTAAGGTTAAACATTAAACAAAGAACATGTGAATGTAATTATCTGCAATCAAGACTTCAAAATATATAAGATGAATCACAACATTGAGACTTTTATTAACTGAGAATGTTAGATTGGAAAACTAAGGACGATCATTAGCAAAATAAAGATGTAAAATATTGGATTACATATTTCAATCTGTTAGTAGTAACATAAGCTAAATTTTAATAGTGAACAAAATGAAATCTCATACCTTATTCTGCATCCAGCAATCTTAAGTTTGTCCCTTGATCTCTTGTTATCTCACACGTCCTCTCCCTCTTCCAATATATTAGGTGCCTCATATTATAAAATTCTCATAGGCACCTGATAAAGTGACATTCAGTTCCTTTTTGGTAAGCATATTCTTCTAACACTACATTCGCGTACATCCTGGACCGATTGAGAACCATTCATTCATTTATTCAATTGACATATTAGTCCTATTATATTTGCAGGCTTGTAGCATGGTTCTATTTGTTGTAAATACTAACCAAACTTTTTCTTACATTATATGAAAACAAACGAAATTGCTATACGGTTCTCTAAAAACCAAAATCATTTGAAAGACCAATAAATATACAACAAAAACTACACAATTATCTTCTGGAATTAAGCATAAAAAAGGTATCAAAGAAGTTAAACATATTAGTCTACATTTTTCACATAAGACACTAAATCAAACACCCTGTTTATTCCTCTTTTTCCTTGGTGGAAATGTTAAAATCAATTTAAATGCCAAAAATCACTAATAGGAGATTTTTGGTTTTGCTGTTTAAGTTATGAAATATTTAATATGAAATAAAAAGAAAAATGGTGAGATACGGGTTTAAATAATTTTAAGTTACCACTCTCGATACCTTCAACCATAAAAGAGGAAGTAGAAAATAACAAAGGAAAAATACATTACCCATATACCCTGTTCAATCTATTAGCAATAGCTATAGAAGGGCGACTTCCTCCAAATTTCTTCGTAAAGTCCTCTTTTAATTGCCCCTAGTATCACAATTATCTGTCTGCCAACAAATTCTACAATATAAGAGTACATTTTTACATGTTCTTATAAGACAAAGCAAAGAAAATAATATTACGCCCAAAAGCTTTTATTAAAAAAATTGATGGAGAAACTATGTCCTCAATCTCAAGTACCTCAATAAAGGCTCATCTCTCCTCTGATTAGCAGATACTTTGATTTACCATTATTAAAGAAGGTTGTATTCAAATCTAATTATCAATTGAAATTATAAGGGGAAACAGGAAAAGTACAATATACGGTAGGAATAATAGTGGAACGGGAGATAAAGAAAAAGCGAATAGACATACCTGTTGGTGTAAAATTGACTCTGAGCAAAAAAAAAAAAAACTATTTATGTTGATCAATTTGAATAGATATTTCATATTTAATTCAAATATTCCTAAAAGCAGACATACAAAAGGAAATAATTGATTCATATTTATTATATTCAAAATGCATAAATGTCTTCATAATCCATATTTATCCATTTATTTTCTGAATTGAACTACCATCTCAAGAATCATCACATGCTCCCCAATTTAAATTAACAACTGTCTTCAATCAAAATTTCGTTGGAGTAAGCCTTCATTTACCTGGGAGAAACGGAAGTTTGTGCGAAGCTCCAAGGCAATTCACAAAGATGTAAACCATTGAATAAATCCAGCACAAAAATAATTTACAGAAGATAAATAGAAGATACTATAGGACTTCAAAGTTCAAATAGAGAGTTATCAAGGACCAAAATAAGTTGACCTAATAGCAATACATTAAACCAAAACACATGAATAACTAATAAAAAAGGTTTGCTAATATGTAGGAATTTTAAAGTGAATTAATTTGTTGCCTACATCTTTGTTTCGGTGAATCATCGTGACAACACTAATAAAAAAAGATAACTGACTCTTTGAATTAAAAGAAAGGAACAAATTGAAACATGATAATGGATATCCTACTTTGCAACTGCAATGTCTCCCATATCTCCTCTGGGATATCAATTTTATTTACGTATATTTTCATACAAATTTAAACACCTCAACCGATTAGGAAAACTTCAAGACTACGTTTAAGCAACATCACATGCTTCATTATCATCCCATAGCATATGGAGCAAAACCATGATGTTTATGGTTTCTTATCAGGTAATATGAGGGAGATCACAAACAACTTTCTTGCATTTAGCAGTTCTCCGTCAGAAGTCACACTAAGAACTTTTCTATTTTCATCTAATTTCAACTGCAATATGGAACCTTACTGTTCACATCAAATTTAATTCAATGAGTATGTAAGCCCTGTAGAATACTTGAGTATTTGAAGTAGAACAACCAGCTCAGTGCACATCGCCTTAACTATCCTTATATAGTAATTTGCCCTGCTTATAATTAAAACGGGAGGAATCTATCTAATGCTGAGTCAATTGAGAAATCTTATTCCCTCAAGTGGGAAGAGGTTGCAAATGTGAGATCTTGATGAAAGAACCACACTCTGAGTGCTATTATACTGAAATATATGTGAAATTTACCTCATGTGAGGACTGTTCAGAATCTAAATAAGCTAGAGGTGGTCTTGATGATTTACCTTACATTGTGGCTCGTTGGGCATGCAAGTACTTCCTTGAAAAACTGCACTTAGACGTTCAAATGCCTGAAAATGTGTGAATAAACTCAAAATTTGATCAAAACATGAATGACAAAAGATACCCAAAGAGACAAACATGTGACAATTCTCCCGGTCCATATGTAGGATAAATATAGGCGGATCATGCTTGAAAGCATGCAACAGACTCTGCCCGATGCTAAAAAACCAAGAGCCGAAGTAGTAATTGAATAATTTATCAAACTACATGTTAGCTTTGGTAAAAACTCATTTTGAAACACATGTATCAACCTAACAAATGCACAATATTCTAAAATAAAGATTAATCATGCTCAATCATGTTAAATCACATGAATCATGTAACAATTTTTACAATAAGCAGTGTATAAAGGTTCAGAATTAAAATACCTTTCTCTGCCGTTGAAACTTTCTGCTACCTTAACGCAAGGTACCATGAAAGCTAGAATGAAACCATTGATTCCAAAGCAAAATCGTAGGCTATAAGAGATCAAATTAATATGCTTGGGACTTGATTTCAAGAATCACAATAAGAACGTAAGAGGATATCAGAGTAATAGATTGGGAAACAAAGTTGTAGTAGATGAAATCTGCTCTTTCTATTTGAAGTTCCTCAATTGCTTCTGTTTTTTTTTTAATCAAATCTTAGTCCTAAATCTAATCATCGACTCTTATGCTACTAAACAAAAATTGTAGGAACACTCCATCATGTATTAAACCACTATTGTAACCAAAGCAGTTTTAAAACCGACCACTAAGAGAACACTCCATCATGTATTAAACCACTACTGTAACCAAATCAGTTTTAAAACCGACCACTGAGAGAACATGATTTATCTTTTTACTGTAGACGTGATTTATTTATTTAGCATAATGATTAAAAACCTACTGAAATACCTTTTTTTATTTTTCCTCCTTTTTATTCTTTTTGGCGCTTTTCATAGTATGTTGATTCAAATTTTAAAATTTAACCACATAACTAATTAAGTTATATTTTTCCTAAAAACCTATATGCGGCATATTTACATACTTCCACTTGGCTTAATCTCATGCCAGACTTTCTTGCTTTTAATAATATATAGATATAGATTATCGTTTTTCTTTTTAAATAGTTGCGTGACTGAATTGTTTAAGATAATATTTGTGTGACTGAATAGTTTAAAACTGATTTGCATTATCTAATTACCCAAAAATTTTCAAATCCGATTCTCCTTTTTTTAGGAGTTGTAGGGGTAAGTGGGATAATCAGTTATCCAAAATTGATTATCCAAAACAATAGGAGTTCTTTTGTATCTTTTTCCCTTTTTTAACTTTTTATTTTTGATTTTTTGTTGTTTAATTTGTTATATAATTATATATGGATGTAAGTTACTAACTAAATCACCTAATTTAACTACTTGGTCCTAAAAATTAACACATGACTTTTTCTTTACATGCCACTTGGCTATTTTTCATAGGCTTACTACATACCTTTTAATAATATATAGATTATAATGAGATCACCTAGATTTGATGCCAAATATTAACCGATGCCGATGGTACAAGGTAAAATGAGAAAAAAAAAAAAACAGTTATTCTATGTGAGGTAATTACGTTAATTAAACACTAGTACAGTAAGTAATACGTTAGGTATTACAACCCCTCTCCCAAAACCCCTCCAAAATCTCAAATTATCAGCATTTCAATTTGGCGGCCTTTTCAATTTCTCACTCCTCTTTCTTCCGTACATACACACATGATATATATACTCTGCAACTGAGCTCTAGGGTTCTACAACTTTCCGACCTTGTTCACTTCACCACCGTCAAATGGCCGAGGTAATGAACCTTCCGGGAGACCTACTCGAAAGCCGCCGCCGTGAACATTCCGAGGAGCGAAAGTCCTCTTCTCCGCCGCAGCACAGGCGCGGCGGCGGACGGAGAGATGATAGAGAATTTGATCGTCGAGGTAATCGTAACCGGTCTCCTCCTCCGTTACGAGACCGTGAGTTTAAGCGAAGACGCCCTAGCTTTAGTCCTCCTCCGTTTCGAGACCGCCGTGCTGGACATTCTCCTCCTCCTTTTCGTCGCCGTTCTCCGTTATTTCCACCGTATAAACGATCGCGGAGGGAGGATTATGAAGGCGGCCGACGTGGACGTGGTTATGGACCTGGTGGTGACCGGAGGTGAAGTTATGAAAATTTGCTCTATTACTCTTTCCTTTTGAGTTGAAGTTATATACATTGTCAGTTTAAATACTATTTTATGCTATCAGGTCATTTAAAAGATATTTACAGGTAAGGTTCGATTAAATGATAGGTTATATGATACACAAGTAGAGGTGAGCTGATAGTGTAAAAAATATTTATATGGACAATGCATGCAACTTAAACTCATATTTTTGGTACGTCTTGCCTTCAATGTCACTGTATACTTAAATGAGCTACTTAGTTTGAATAATCATGGTGGAAGTTTGAGCAAATATTGCATCCAAGGGTGTCGATGAAGTAGGTTGAGAACTATGAGGTCTCGGGTTCAAATTCCACGCAGAGGCAAAAACACTAGGTGATTTCTTTTCATCTGTCTAAGCCGTGGTATACGGTTAATCTTGAAAATAAGACATGTTACTTGTTGCAATAGGTAAATATGTCCCTGTAGTGTGATTTTTTTTTTTTTTTTTTTTTTTTTTACATGGACATAGGTAGAGTATGCCCTTGACAGTTGCTCGTTGTACATGGGCTGTAAGGGCGTTAGTTCAATTTGCTCATTGGTGCCTGTGCTATCACAGTAGGAACAACAATAGTATTAGTACTACTTCTTTTAAGTATACATTGCTAGGGCTTATCCATTCTTTGGTCGGAACACATCACTGAAATATAGTCCTTTCTGAAATTTTCAGGTTGTCTGGTTCCATATTGCCTTTTTAAGTTTGTATTTTGTCACATCATATCTTTTTGACCATGCTTATGTTGACATTCTTTCTTGCTATGGTTTCTTATTATGAACTGTGGACATTGCAGGTACAGGTATGACAATCAAGTTGGTAATGAGCGTGAGACAGGAGGCAGGCTTGGTTATCATGACGAGAGGCCTCATGGTCGATTCATTGGCCGTTCATCAGGTAGCTATCTGGATGCTCGTCTTATAAATACCTTGCTTTCTCAGAGTTAAAGGTTTGGTTAACATACCCCCTCTGTTTTTATTTGCTTGGTGTGTATTTTATTTTTATTTGAAATTATGAAACAGATGTTGAACAAGTTGTGTGTTACCATTTCCTTGTGTGATTAGTTTAAATTCACTTATAATGCTTTTCTGTAAATTTAAGAATCACATATCCTCTCTATGTCTCAGAGAAAATATAGAAGGGTAAAGTGTTCATATCTAAACCTTTTTGTCTAGTGGGTGAAGGTGCGGAGCTAGCAAGGATGAAGGAGGTTCAATTGAATCTCCTCCCTGAAAAGTTATAATGCGCAAGTCGGGTAAAATTAAATTTATTGGTTACATATGAGCTGTTGAATCCCCTTGATATAAGAAAAAACTAGGTACGGTGGTCAGAGGGGTTCAAAAGTTGCTTTAGATTAGAACTTCAAATTTTAGCTATAATGTTCATTACTCTTTTGAATCCCCTCGTATAAATTTCTGGCAACCGCTCTTGATTGGGTGTAATTTTGCGATTTGACTTCGCTTGTATGATATGTGCGCTAGTTAGTGTCTTGCAGCCTAGTTTTGAATTATAAAAATATTTGATTTTACATTTTCTTCGGCATTCATTTCTAGGTCGATTATTTTCAGTGGTAGTCGGTACTTTTTTTTTATGGCATGATATCAACTTTTACTAAGATTTCTTATCTCTCTGTCCTTTTCTTCCAGATTGGGATACTGCTGGTGGTGGATTTGCTGATGCTGGTGCACGGGTCAATCAAAGGTATACATTTTTGTATCATGAAGCACTTCCCTTCCATTGTTCACATTTGTGTTTTCTTAGCTCCTTGCGACTTCTAGTAATTGAAAGGGGTTTTTTCATAGATTCCCGTCTATGTTTAACCGAGTTCCATTGTAGGAGTTCCATTTGTATGTCGTGAGTTGCATGAAGAATTCAAGCTGTTTTCAATTGAACAGTATTGTTTGTTTTATTTTATTTTTGTGGTAGTAGCTTGCTCTGGCTAATGTTGGTGGTTTTATCTGGAATCCAGAATTTATGAGAATTAGATAAATGTGACTTGTGAGAAAGGTGGAGCAAAGGTAAAATTAATGGAATGAAAACAATGTCTTCCACATATCTGTTCATGTGGATAGGAAAGTAAAAAATGAGAACAATATGGTTAGTGACAACATTCCAAAAGGCATAATTTGAACGTTGCTTTCTCGTTCATTCAACAAAACAACTATACATGAGATTGAATGTTGGATTTGGTAATGATGCAGATGTTTAAGTGGATGTATTGTCTGGTAAGATTGGACAAAATTTGAAATGTTCAAATCTGATCTAGGATGCAAGTAGCATATATAGGATCACCGATTAAGTCGTGAAAGTAGACTCTTGCAGAAATGTAACATAAGGGTGTGTACAATAGACCCAATGTGGTCCAGCCCTCCCAGGCTCACACATAAAAGGAGCTTTAGCTTTGGCCTTTGGGTTGCTCTTTGCCTTTTTTTTTTTTTTTTTTTTTTTTTTTTTTTTGAGAATGGTAACATATTTTAAAAATGACAGCACAAAGGTAGTGCTGGGTACTATTTACAAGTTACAAAAAAAAAAAAAAAAAAAAAATCAGCTGAGCATCTACAAGTTGCTCTTTGTCTTTTTAGTGTGTAAAAGATAAGTATGAGAGCTGGTGAACCTTTAATTTGCGTTAAATGACATGTTATTTAGTGTTGGAATAAAATGGACCTAAATGGAGTGGAATTGTCGATATAAGAAGATTCATATAGCCAACCTTGACTTACATGAGATTGAGATGTAGTTGATTGATGGGCTGTTCTACCAAACAATACTTTTTGCGAGTGCAAAAACATGGTTTATTTGATTTTCATTCTATTAAACTGTTCATTTGAATTTTTCTTTGGAAATTAATCTTGCGGTGATTAAATCTTTTACCTTAAATATATAGAAATCGTTTTTTGATCTTGATGAATAAATTTATTTTTCTGTTTTGCAGAGAAGGATTGAAGTCGTATAAGCAGTTCATTGAGGAGCTTGAAGATGATATCTTGCCAGCTGAAGCTGAGCGCAGGTCAGAATGGGAACAGCTCTAGATGTTTCAGTTTAGTTTTACTTGGTTGGCCCCTAGTCTAAATAGTAGGCTCTTTTTAATATATATCTTTCTGTCATATTTTGTCTGAATGTCATAGTGCAATTATTGAGTGATCTTCATTGTTATGCAGGTACCAAGAATACAAGTCTGGGTATATAGAAGCGCAAAGAAAAGCTTATTTTGATGCTCATAAAAATGAAGAATGGTATGTGCAGTTCCAGCTCACCTTACTTCCCCTCTTTTGTGGAACTTTTCGTTTTCCCTTTTTAGTTTTTTTTCCTGGTTGTGGGGGGTTTTGGGGTTGGTGGGTGGGTGGGGGGATAAGTCCCATTTGTTACGTCTTTCTAATAAGAGTTATTTAATTGTGCAGGTTGAAAGACAAATATCATCCTACAAACTTAATTTCTGTTATTGAAAGGTGCATTTTTTTGTTGCATTCCCTATAGTTCATAGGAAACTTTGAGATGCCCGTATTTATTAGTTGGGCAAACCACATACATAGCTGTTGTTTTACCGATTAATTTGTTGGTTATATTAAATCCTTCCGCTCTCTGTTATGGTCTCTAGGAGGAATGAACTTGCACAGAAGTTGGCAAAGGAATTTGCACTTGATTTGCAAAGTGGAATATTAGATTTGTAAGTTCTGCTGCTCTCTGTAATGTAACAAACGTTAAGAAAGACGTGACTTCAGCAGTGGATTTCGGAAGGAAAGACTTTGTTTACATGGATGAGAACACCATACTGCAAATACTAATTAATTTTTCTGTGCGCAAAATAGAGGCCCTGGGGTTACACCTGCTTCTGCAAACAAGCCTGGACAGTCAAGTGAGCCAAATTCTGATGAAGAAGCAGATGCCAGTGGAAAAAGGAGGCGGCATGGTAAAGGACCCACTAAAGATACTTATATGTTGTCAGCTGCTCCAAAGGCTCACCAAGTAAGTTCTGAGCCCAGAAGAGTCCGGATTGATATTGAACAAGCACAGGCACTTGTGGGAAAGCTTGACTCAGAAAAGGGAATAGAGGATAATGTATTGTCTCGAGCTGATAATGATAGGGAAAGCAGAGACAAGTCTCATGGTGATAGCTCTGGCCCGGTAATTATCATAAGGGGCTTAACTTCAGTAAAAGGTCTTGAGGGGACTGAGCTGCTGGATACACTTCTAACCTATCTGTGGCGCATTCATGGGGTGGATTACTATGGCATGACTGAAACAAATGAAGCTACAGGTTTGCGGCATGTGAGAGAGGAAGGCAACACATCTGATGCAACAACTAATTGGGCCGAGTGGGAAAAGAAACTTGACACACATTGGCAAGAGAGGCTGAAGGGGCAGGATCCTTTGGAGAAAATGACTGCAAAGAAGAAAATAGATGCAGCTGGTGGCGAAGCTTTAGATCCCTATGTCCGTAAGATTAGGGATGAGAAGTATGGCTGGAAGTATGGTTGTGGAGCCAAGGGTTGTACAAAGCTCTTCCATGCCACAGAATTTGTTTATAAGCATTTAAAGTTAAAACACCTTGATCTGGTGATGGAGCTTACATCTAAAGTGCGTGAAGATCTATACTTGCAGAATTATATGAAGTAAGTGTACTGTAAGGTTGCATTTCTTTTCTGCCTTCATTTGTTTTAGCTGCAAGACTAATGCCTTCAACTTATCTCAGTGATGAAAATGCTCCTGGTGCGACCCCTATAATGCTGCTATCTCTACCGGTAAATTATGTACTTTAGTCATTATTTTGTTATTGTTTTCTCGACGAAAAGTAGTTGGATCTCTTTAGTTCTTCTCTCCAGGACTCCTCTCCTTTCTTCTAATAGTGCAGACAGGAATCCCGACCCTCTATATGGACTTGATTTTCAATGTCGCCACATAATATGATAGGATTAAGTTATGTGCGCTTATGGTGTAATATTCTTTTGCACTATCAGTGTATTTTAGCCTATGACAAAGAATCACTTACCCCCCCACCCCCCCCCCCCCCACCACCACCACCACCACCCTTTTTTTTTTTAAAAAAAAGATTACCAAATAATTTTTATCAACAAAATTTACTGGTACTTCCCTAATAAGTACCTGATTGTATAAATATTTTTTACATCGACAGTGCACAGAACTTAAACTCATTATGATAACTGTCTGTCATTGACCAGAAAAGACTTGTAAAATTAGTGGACATGAACCTGTAATCATCTAGTCACAAGAAACCAGTATGACATCCTTGGTCTCCAGGGTTTAAAATATCTTAAGCAGCTTAGTTGTATCTTCCTGAGGGGAAAGAAGAATGGAGCTGAGATCAGTTAGTTAAAACCAACTACCAACTAAAAAGTAGAAACATATACAGATCAAACTTGTGGTTTTGCCAGAAGGTGCACATTACCTAGAGATATTGCTATGAATCAGTGAAAGAAGTATGAATGACAGTGTAGTAGATTACATAATTGACTGACAGCAATAACCTCCTCGTGTTCGAAATGTGTATTATCCTGCTCTGATTGAAACATCGCCAGGAATCACTCCTCTTAGAAAACTGTAATGGATGTATGTTTTACTCTTTAGCAATTGCCTTCTTACATGGCTGGCAGTTTGTGTTAGTTGACAATATTGGCTTTAACCGGGATCAATTATGGGTTTCTAACATATTTCCAATATAGTGTCGCCTGTTCTTTCACCTGCTCGATCGTTCTTGGTCTCTGCACTTTGTTTTAATCGGAGTGTTAGTGTTTACACCTTTTTATATGGTAGTCTTTTGTTATTTGGACAAAGTTGTCTGAAGGGTTGCTTGGTCTTTATATGATCTCTGAACTCTTTGATCTTGTGTAGTTGTTTGCTCAACTACTCTTTTATCAGTTTTTACTCAATGGTAATTTAACAGCATGTGAGGTGTTATGCAGAAAGAGAAGGTACTAAGACACCGGCCTGGTCCAGATGGTAGATTGAAGGACGATAGAGTGAATAGAGATCGTGATGGTCGAGCTAATGGTAGCGAAAGGTTTGATAGGTCACTCAATCACATTTTCGTTCCAAGAATGGTGGTTCCAGTGGGGATATTCATGATGAATTTGATAACTTTGGTGGACAAGGGATTCCAGTTTCTTCTTTCCCCTCAGACGTAGATCCTCCCCCTGTACTGATGCCTGTTCCTGGTGCCGGGTAACTTGAAACGATTCATTTTTAGATCTCAGCTATGATTAATATTATTGTTGCTTTTGGATTTTTCATTATCTTTTGTTTTCATTGCAATTGCAGTCCACTTGGGCCTTTTATACGTGCACCTCCTGAAGTTGCAATGCAAATGTTACGAGAACAAGGTGGCCCCTCTCCTTTTGAAGTTGGTAGAAACGGGTGGTCAGGGGCTACAACAAATGGTCCAGCCCCAATAATTGCTTTACCTCCTGTATTTCGACAAGATCCTCGTCGTTTAAGAAGGTATCTGTTCCTTTTTCGTAGTTTTTCAGATTGATTAACTGTGAACTGATTGTTGCCATCATCCAAATTTCCTTATCTCACTAAAATATGCCAAAGCTAGTGAGTTAAATTGTCGCATATGTGATTCTCTTATTGTGTTGTGGCCAGTTTGTTTTTGACGTTTAGAAAGTTCTTTCCTTAGGGCAAAAAGTAATATGTTATTCCGAATCTTGGTAATACTTTTGGATTACTTGCCCAACAAGTCATAATAAAGTAATTTTAGATAACAGCTTCTTGGATGACTTTGAGGAAGATCCTTGAATGGGCCTTTCACAAGCTTTGTTATACATCTTCGGTATGTTGAATGTACTATGATGCACTTATCAATCTTAAATGGCCATGTCGGTTGAACTCCACTTTAAATGTATAAATTTCAACATATTCTGTTCTTGGGACTACTGAACATTCAAGGAGCTGAGCTCCTAGGATCCGTCATCATGTGTTGGATTTGGCTCAGTGGCGATCTGAGAAATTTTAATTTTGAGCTCTGCATGCTGCTTCTGGCGGAATAGATGTTGCAGTACTAGACTCGACTCTCGAGCTTGAAAATATGAGGTTTTTGCTGTTGTAGAACTGATTCTCCACGTGAGAAACGTACAGAACATTGTGCTAGTGTTCTCCTTCCTTGTGGTTTTCTGAACTAAAACACCATTACTTCATCAGTAGAGGACAATACCTTTTTTTTCTTTTTTGATAAGAGTTTTACATGAGCACTTCAATGTAGCTCACATCTAATGTTCCCCATGTTTTCTTTGTTTCATCCAAGGAATTCTCACGCTGATTTAGCTTTTGCTGATATCTGTGTGAATATGTCTGCCCATACATGCATAAAATGTAATTGCATGTGACCCTAGTGATTTAGTTTTCTAACAACCAAAAAAGTGTTTGTAATTTTGTGCCTTCTCCTGTACTGACATACAGTTTTAACAATTATGCAGCTACCAAGATCTTGATGCACCGGAAGATGAAGTTACTGTGATAGACTACAGGAGTTTGTAGCATTAGGCATGACGATGACGTAGTATTTCTCAAGTGGGTAGAGGGAATCTGCATCGACTCCCATTCCATGTATCAGAAATATCATAGTTGCTGCTAGCTAGATTTTCACAACAGAAAATCATGATCATTAGCATTTCTCCCATTTTAAGTTTTCTATGAGCACATACAGTAAAATTTGCCACATTATAATAGGGGACAACCAAATTTTCTATTTTTACAGAACTTGAAAACCTAATGCAAAAGCTGGAAATATTTAGAAGGTTGGCAAGATTGCACCCATAGGAGGAAAGAGCGGATAGCATTCTGTTGAGGATATGAAGATCGATCTAACCACACCGACGTGCATAAGAGATGGTTTTATAAGCAAGAGAAAATTTGGGTAGTCTAGGTGGCAAATTTTACGGTGTGTGCTCATAGAAAACTTAAAATGGGAGAAATGCTAATGATCATGATTTTCTGTTGTGAAAATCTAGCTAGCAGCAACTATGATATTTTTGATACATGGAAGAGACCATTGATTGTCTTGCGCTCGTTAATTGTGCTTCTTCTCTTGGGTCTATCAACCACCTGTTATGTAGTCCACTAATTAGATTTCTAAATTTAACTACACGAACCATCGTATCGAACCTTTACGGACTCTGCTTTTTCATCCGTCACTGGTTGGTTGAAAGAACAAGTTTTGCACCCAGTGGTCTTCTGGCACGTCACTATAACACTTCTGGCCTCAGTAAGAGAACTAGTTAACATATATCCCGTTACTATAAGTTGCCAGAACTGGCGTATAGCCAGCCCGTCGGGTACACTTTGTACTGAGTGACTTTTGACAACTGAAGCTATAAATTAAATACTTCTCTTGCGGGGGCTGAAACTGTTAGAGGGCGGCATAAGTGTCCTATTTCTATAAATTTTCCACCGTATGCTTTTAAATGTTCATCTACTCGAACTTTAACCACGTTTCCCGATATTTGAGGTTCTCCAAGTTTCCCTTGGATTAAAAGAGTAAAATATTTACTTTTGATGAACCTGCTCAACAGCGAATTAGAGGTGCAAATATCTATCAAAGCTTTTGCAGCTAGCTTTTGAATAAGTCGCCTTTTGCAAATAACAACCAAATTAAGGACCCGCCTTAGTTTTAAACATAGTAGATTAATACAAACATCACCAAATTGAATACTAGTCATATTTAAGAGACAACATATACCTACTATGACCCATTAGTGTGGTTTAAAGAGGGTAACCAAATTGAATACTAGTCATATTTAAGAGACAACATATACCTACTATGACCCATTAGTGTGGTTTAAAGAGGGTAAAGTGTACGTAGTCCTTATCCCTATACCTCGAGTGAGGTAGAGATATTGTTTCCGAAAGAACCTTGACACAATAAAAGCAATGTTAAAACAGGTATGAAAAAAAGACAAGGAAAAAAAAAATACAAGAATAACATGTTAACATGGTGAAAAAGATCACTTGTCAAATGGTATGTGCTCACTTGTCAAAAGATCACTTGTCAAATGGTAAAATTTGCCACATTAATCCACTCCACGTTCTTGACACATCTTAAAATATGAAAACTATGTCAGCATTTAAAACCGGGCTGCAGCAAGCAAGAGAAAGGGCAAAGGTAAGAAAAAGCCCATATTTGAGGGAGACCTATACAAAAAAATAGCCCACGCATTAAGAGAACACTTTGACCATTTCCCATTTGCAGGAGTTTTGGTAGGCAAAATTACCTAGTATCTATGCTAGTGATACATCAGGTATCCAGTGGAATACTCGAGGTGCGTGCAAGCTGGCTGACACCATTTCTATCAGAAAACAAAAATGAAAAAGAAGGCACCTGGCCGTACATTCTTAAAATTGATAAGTTACATGTACAAATAATCCAGAAAAAGGAAAGGCATGTAATACAGCTATCCTACCTAAAGCTACACAATGACAAGTTCGATCACTCTGGAATTCAACCATACTAATTACATGTTTAAAGAAGAATGTTAGCAGCACTCCAATCCACAAGGTGTACTATTCACACAGCTGGCTATAAATAGTAAAAGAGCGCAACTTCTATTTCCTCTGCTTTTTTGCCGGATTCTCCAGTTGGGAGTCAACCTGCTATCATCCAAATCCAAGTTGAGGTGAACATTTAACTACAAGGGACTAACCAACGCATTGGTCAAATTGATAAACAGACTTCAGAAAATTCGACGCAATGGAAGCTAAAATAATATACCAGTTCATCACATTATTTGGGGACATCCTAGGAATGATCCAAAATAAGCCACTGCATGAGCTTATTTCTCATTCTGAAAGTCAGACTAAACTACATATAGACAGGTAAAGTAGGCATCTATCCCAACTTCTTGGAAAGCTAAATGTGTTGGAGGGAGTTCCAGAATTAACATACTTAAGCTTAGTTTTGTCTAATTTTGGTGGAGAAAGGAACATGTATCTGTTTAATTTATAATCTAAGGATGAATCCATAAATTAAGGACAGAAAGCTTTGTCTATGCCTAGCGCAATTTGAACACATAGGTTGCTCATACATTAATCCACAGGTACATGCTTCAAATCCAGACATGCAGTCAAAGTATGAGAGATTTTAAGTTTTTTTTGGGAAAATTCGTACATATGTTACACATACTCTCTTGCTACTCCAACCAGTAAAACCATGTGATTTTTTTCCAATAAGATCAACTGCCCAAAACTATGCTAAGTAGATTGATACAAGTTCGATTAAATATGTGATTCAAAAGGAAATAAACAGAAGATTATTTCCTTGCAAAATGATATAAACCTGAAAAGTGAACTTTCAATTCTCATTAGATCTATCCAATTCTCATGTCATAAGAACTCCTCTGAGTATTGTTCGAGTGTTAACAGGTAAGAGCTACTGCTTCCCACAAGAAAAGTCCACACAGATAAATTGATCGAATCACACTGAATACAAACTTCAGCAGGAAAAACATTTCCAGTCTCAGGTTTAACTCTCGTCTATATGTGTGGAACAGGGGTAAACTCCATCAATGAGAAAGCAGAGAAGTCAACTTTCATCTGAAAAGGTTTTCAGGAAGTGGATAAAACAGAGATCAACTGAAAAGGATGAGGGAACTTACTGTACTCGAGAGCTGCTCACGGATATATGCCATTGACCTCAACATGGCAGCTAAAGTATCTCTAGAAACCTGAAATTTCACCTCTGATTCTCCTGAAGTTGTTTCTGTATCTTGAAGCTGAAGAGAAATAGATTCTGTATCAGTAAGATAATTCACTGCAGAGGCCGACGAGTCTACTTGATTTTACAAGATAACGGCTGAAAGCCGCATTTAAACCATACTGTTTATTTCTGGATATTTAAGTCCTGAATTAAGCATACGAGAAGGAAGTTTTTGATTAATTCACGGGCTGACAGCAAGTTTTCAGGAAATTCACAACCTCAGAGCAAAAACAAGTTAAGACTTGGCAATCAAAGGATACTTTGAGTCTGTGACAATGAAAAAAATGCAATATTTGGTGTCAAGGGTAATAAGGACTAGGAGGCTAAATCAGAAGAAAGTGTGCGGTGTTAAGGAGGGAATGGTGCGCGTATCGTTGCCTATTTGTCAATCTATATTCTGATTCCCGCTTTATTTACTGCCTAAAATTTAGAAGTTTATTGACGTGGTCCATTCTGCTTAAAATTGATGTACTGATAGTGTTCATGTCTAGGAGGTTTTGATTTTTAGTGGGTGGACATGAATATTAGACATAGTGATACCAGGAGGAATGCTCATTCACCCTTCCTACTTTTCTTGATACCCTTCCCTACCTTGTTTATTCTTCCATACAAAGAAAGAGAAAAGTACCTTTCCGATGAAACGTCTCAAATGTGCGAGTAAACGGGTTTTCTTTTTCTCTTTTTCATTGATAGAATTTTAAAGTATTTTGCTTGTAAGGACAATGCATTTGCCTATTAGATGTGCTGAAATTGTACTCCACAAAAGACTACATTTCTTTCGCCATTATATCCAGACATGATATAATGGCGTGCTTAATAGTGGAATATGGTAGAATGGAGGAGAAAGAACATGACAGATAGTGGTTAAAGTGAAATCCTAGAGAAAATCAAAGGGGATTGATATGGAGGGATGAGATATAGATTACAGCTTCGTATCAGAAAATAACTAAGTTAGGACTGTGTACACAGCAAATAATTAAGTTCTAATAGAAATGATATTACTAATTGTGTCTACATACCTTCAGATTGATGACAGCAACTCTATTAGCCGGGGTGGAAAGCTGCTCGCTGATGTAAGCCATAGACTTCAACATGGGCTCTAGTGTGACTCGGGATAGCTGAAACTTAACCTCTGATTCTCGTGAAGGAGTCTTATTGTAATCTTGTAGCTACAATTAATGAAACTTAGTATATTAATTATTAAATCAAACCCACGACATATCAGCACTACAGAACTCGATAACTGATATTAAACAATTGCACACGTGGTAAAAAGGGTGGCCATAGGAAATAGAACTCAGCCATCTCTATTCGAAAAGCATTTCAGATTTATTATCAAAAGAATACCTAATCAATTCAACTACATGATAATCTTTTAAAAAATAGTTATTAGTTGCACCAAAATCAAATCATACATAAAGCTCTGAAACACACCTTCAGGTTAATGACAGCGACTCTATTCGCAGGTGTCGAAGTTTTATTCTCCATCACCCAAGTCATTGACTTGAGGCAAGGAAGAATCACCTAAAAATCCCAAAAAGCGAATATTACACACATTTACTTGAGAAATATGCCGGTCAAATTAAATAAACAAAAAATGAATCTCAATACCGTGTTATCTGTATGGGCATCATCACGGTGAAGAGACACAGGGGCCATGCACTGGGCATTTGAATCAGCAACAGTCCGAGCAGGAATACCAGAGTCATTAAGATTAAGGCGCTTTGTCATTTCATCTTGCCGTGGCCACAATAATGGAGTCATTTCTGAAGCAGAGGTAGATGTCCTCCGATTATCATAGCCAACACCACTAACCTGTGAGCTAGGAGGTGAAACTTTAGCAACATTTCTTTTTGCAAGACCCACCTTCTTTCCTCCTTCTTTAAGAGCACCTAATGCAGCATTGTATGTCTCTTGAGCTACAGACCCTTCTTCAGCATATCTTATGGCTTCTCTGCAGAGACTGTTGTATCTCTGTGCCATTGACTCAGTATCATGTCTTAGTACATGTTCATCTATTTCAGCACCACATTTTGCATTTATTGTCCACCGCTTCAAGATGTAATGGGATGGTAATGTAAGAACATTAGTTACTGTAAAAACTGTAAGAATATGTCTACAGAGGATACCACTACATTCAAACATCTGGCAACTACAATTTGCTTTCAGTTCCGATATATGCAGGGAGACAATGTACGCTTTCTGGTCATCCTCAAACTTTGCAACTCTGAATGTGCTGAGAGTACCATCTCCATCAATTCTGTTTGCAGTGTAGACAAATGTCTCCACTAACTCTTCTTGAAATTTTAAGAATATTTTCTTTGTGTATAGAGTTGCTGCCTGTTTCTCCATAGGAGATGGTGTCCTCAGTTGTGGACTGGTGCACATTGTATTAAAATCGGCTTCTATTTCCTTCTCAAATGAATTCTCCAAAGCTCTTTCATACTGCCTGAAGAACAATGGCAACGTAATTTGTTGATTCACATAGCCATCGAAGAATGAGCATTCATATTCCTGGTTAGGAGAGAGGGCTGCAAAGAAACTATCACGAAAATAAACTGGTACCCACTGCCGACGTGTATTATATATGGATTGAAGCCAATCATTCTTCTTCAGATCATACTTATCAAGGATTGTCTCCCAATACGATTCGAATTCTTCAACAGTCTCTGTCAAATTGATACAGTTATAGAGTTCAACCTGGAAATTAGGGTGCATGTGACATACATGAGCCATTCTGTCCTGGCCACCCCTTAATACATGCCACTTGTTGATACAATGCCGTGTTTCAGGAAAAACTTGAGCAACTGCAGATTGCATAACAGTGTCCTGATCAGTAATTATGGAGACAGGTGCACGGTCATTCATGGCGGCAAGGAAAGTTTTGAATAGCCAGACAAATGTAGCCTCGGACTCATCTAGAAGAAGTGCACACCCAAACAAAATTGTCTGACCATGATGATTTACTCCTGTAAACGGAGCAAATGGGACTTTGCACTGATTAACTCTGTACATTGTGTCCAGTACAACGGCATCACCAAAATGTCTGTATGCATTTCTTGACCTGGCATCAGACCAAAATACATTAGCCATGCGATTATCTTCGTCCAATTGTATGGCATAGTAAAATCCAGGATTCTCAGCCTGCATTTTCTTGAAGTAATCAAGAAGATTCTGAGCATCTCTCCCTAATGTTCTTCGTTGATTGCATTGTCTAGGAGAAAAACTCAAAGGAGTAGTATTCTTAACAGCTTGATCTGACTCGGCGGGACGAGTATTCTTAGCTCCACGATTAATATCTACAGGGATGCGGTTACCATCTACAGAGACATACATTACACCACTAGGAACAATTCCTACACCCGGATTATTCTCAGGTACATTCTTTTTTGTCACTGCCAAATGCCTGTGTGGTCTCTGGTAATGCACCTTATTAGGAGACACAAGGGAGTGATTATGTTCCTTCACATATTTGGTCACGACCCACTTGTTTTGACCTTTAAACTCCACTCTAAGCATTGCATCACAGGATTCACCAAACACTTTCCTCAAACCATCCTTGTCACATAAAAAATCAGTCTTCACTCGATTATACTGATAGACACGAGTGGGAAAACCCATACGCTTAGCATATTCATCATAGAAAATCTTTGCTCGATCTTCAGAATGAAATACCATTCCCATTCGTGGCTCGACAACCTCATCCCTGTCAGGTGCATTTGATCTTCCAATTACATTAGCTTCTCCGCTCTCGCTGGGTTCATCATCACCGTCATCACTTATGCCACCTTGCTGGTGCATGTTCCCCTCTTTGACATCGATCACTTCAACATCCATCCCGGAACATGTAAACCACTTCAGGAGAATACATCACTAGAGGTACTCCAGCACATATCCTTGAAGATACCATACATAACAACGTCACAACCTGCAAAAGTTTTGCACTTTTCCAGTATTCACTAAGAACAATCATCTTTATCTACTTTCATCCTATATTTCCTTAATTTACTACGTCCCCCATGTTACAATTCAGCTATCGAAGTTGAGTAAAGTAAAGGAAGCATGAATAATGCAAGTCATCACAAAAACAAACCACTCAATATAACAAAGAATAACAGTAATAACATAAAGCATGCACAACCAAATCTAAAATATCTTCAGCTCAATAATGGATTTAGAAGCGGTACTTTGTTCAAGGTTTTGTACAAACAGTTGACTGTTGACAAAAACCAAATGAGGAATTAGCATAACATTTCTTTGTTGTCTTCAACCACCAACTAGTCCTTTAAGATAACCCGTTATATTCCTTAAAAGCTTATGCAAGATATTCCCTTTGGCCCTTCTTATATGGTATTTAGACTATTTCGGTTGTGATTACAAGTTCTTCAAACACTCTCTAAATATTTTTTATAATGAAAAGCATGTTAGCATTTCCATAGTAGCTACTTAATATGTACATTTTAACTCCAAAAATTCGAGAAAACGAACTCATAGAAAAAAAAATTAGTACTTTCATTATAGCTTCTTAATATGACACCAAGTATTCAAACTCACACAAAATATTAGACGTACTTTTAGTTTTTTGGATAACCGAGAAATCCCTATAAGAGTCTAGGAAATGCATGATAGAGAACTTCTATAGGCACCTTCCTAAGCAACTGATCTAACTTCCACTGCTTATCTATAGTCTTCCATAGCTTAGCCATAGGAAAGAACAGGTTATGCTAAAAGCTAGCGGCACACGGTGCAAAACTTGGTGATGATTAGCCAGCTCCTCTGTTCTTCTCACCTTAAATTGACATGCGCCTTTATGCACCCAAGAGTGTGGCTTAGTGGTCAATGAAGTAGCTTAAGAACAATGAGGCCTCAGGTTCAAATCCCAGATTAACTGTATCTATAGTGGGAGATTAACTGTATCTATGTCAGTGGGATGTAGCAGGTACCCATGGAATTAGTGAAGGTGCGTCCAATCTGGCACGGACACCATAGTTATAAAAAAAAATGTCACGCCCAACCAACACATCACAAGCTGAGCGCTTACACGACTTAACTAAAGCCCTTTGGGAGCTACAGACGGCATACAAGTTTACTCTTAACTCGTAATTAAAATTTTGCACTCAATACTTCTTATAATTCACTTAATCCTCTTAAATTCATATCAGTTATATAAAATTTCATATAAAAAAAAAACATAATAAAAACTAAATACATAAAACACGCACACAACATACACCGCTACATACACACATGCACAAAATACACCTTAAAACACACACAACACACACACATACATATATAATATATATACCTGTGATCGGAGGAGAGAGAGAGAGAGAGAGAGAATTAAGGCAAAACGGATCTCAAATAAATTCCGGCAGCTGAGAAACGGAGTGAAAAGCTGTGTAATTTTGTTCGGAGCAATTAAAACGACGGCGTTTTTGTGGCACCGGTGAAGTAGCAGAAGTAGGGGGAGGAGTTAGTGGGTGTCGTCTGGATTACCAATGAACCTAAGTCTACACCAATTTTCAGCCCTTGGATTACAATCAACGGTCCAGATTTGTTTGGATACCTATTTGTTGTACTTTACATCTATCTTATGTCGTACTTGTGATGAAGCTGAGTGTTTGGACGTTATTGGTTTGACAGATAATATATTTTAGTGAATCAACCAATTTTATAAGTCAAAAGTTTAAGTAAAATTTACTTTATTTATGTGCTTAAGTAAGCTTAAGTTACAAAAGTTTGTAAACAAGGAAGTATTTTGATGTGGTGTAGGTTCTAAGTATTCTTTTATTATTAACTAGAATTCTCGAGTTTAACTTTCGGTATTCATTTAGTAGGACCATTTTCTCTTGACAACTGAATTTTTCGGTACGAAGTCAAATTATTTGGACAAAATTATTTGGACATTAAAACAGGAATTGGACACGAAAAAAAATTCAAAAAGGATCATTCACAGTTTATAAGCTTATCTGTTATTGTTAGCACTAGTACTTCCTTTCATATATATAGCCTATAGGAGTAACAAAGTACCTCACGTGATTTAATATTTTAATCATGGATACCATTTGATGTTGTACCACTCAAATTATTTAAAAAAAAAATGGAAGATTTCTAACTCAAACAGTGACTACTACACCTCAATAACAAGTTAAATGGGGGAAAATATTCTGTAAGATTGTCTTTCTTTTTCCAATTTGTAATCTTTATTAGTTTTATTAGCATTTTCATCTTTTATCTTTTGAGGTGTGTAAAGTGAGGAAGTTCAATGGGGGATATGATTATATTCATAGTTCGAAACAGCATGAGAATAATGTTATTCCACAGAACAAATTAAAAAGTACGACACAAATTTGTCCACATGAAATTAAAATTATGTGTAGCTTTGTTTCATAGAACTTGAAGAGGGGATGTGCATGTAGTATTAGAAAGGCCAAATACATCGCCAGCTCCTTGAACTTGACACTATATTCTATTTAGACACTCCAACTAAGGTCTTTTTCAGTTGATCATTTGAACCTTTTTCAAGAGTGTCCATCTAGACGCTTTTCACCCATTCTGTTGAAAAAATCATGCACGTATTTGCCCACGAGTTTTACGTGGATAAGTGATCTATTTATATGCCTTTTAGAAGTATGTTTGATTGATGACATAGAGATTTTGGTAGGGTTTCTTAGTAGAGTTGATTTAAGAGGAAGAAGAATTGTAAGGTTTTGATTGTCAAAATCTAACAGACGGGTTGAATTATGAGAGTTTTGGAGAAATGAGTTGTAGGTTACCCTTATTAGGAGATAGGGTCAATTTTTGAAGCGGGTCAGGTCATTAATTCATCATCCGGATGTATTGTATGTTATATGATGTGTCCAATTATTACATATGGCTAAATATAAATGGGTCACTTATCCACGTAAGACTTGCGTGCAAACACGCGCACAGATTTTTCAACAGAGTGGGTGGAAAATGTGTAGATGAATACTTATAAAAAAAGGTTCAAGTGCTCAACTGGAAAAGACCTCAGTTGGAGTGTCTAGGTGAAATATAGTGTCAAGTTTAAGGGGCTGGCGATGTAATTGGCGTATTAGAAACTATATGTATGTTAAGTCAAAACTTCAAGGAGATTTGCGTTACATTAATTTTGAACAAATTCATGTATCTGGATGAAATTCCGTGGTGTTAGAGGATTGGGAACATAATATCGTGCAACTACGACCGTGTAAATGGTTGTTTCTTCTAGTAATCGCCACATAAAATGAAAAAGAGTTTTTCACACATATATACAAATATACACTCCTATATTATAAAAAAATAATAATATTTTTTAAATTACAATACATAGCATTATTTTCCTATCAAAAAAATAACAATATTTTTTAAATTACAATACATAGCATTATTTTTCTAACACATTTTTACAATAATCAAGACATTTCATTTTTGATAATTACACTTACACCCCACTTGTTGCTCCCAAACGCACACGCAAGTATACGTGGTCGACAAGTAATAAAGTGATAAGATGAGTATCGTTCCCACGAGGACTATGCAGACTGAGTTCTAGCAAACAATTTATTTAAACTATTCAGGGATCTTTTTCCAATAGTGATGATTTTGTTAACTAAAGAACAATAATTAAATGGTAAAAGTGAATTCAAGCAATGGAGCAAAACTTGGTTGTTATCAGTAATAAGGAGACGGTCCAGGGTCAGAGTTACGAACAATCCAGTTGAGTTTTCCAATTGATTCCACTTCTTAAATCCCGGGTTACTAACTAACAGATTAAATGTACCAGTGAAAACCTTTCAGTTCTTCACGGTCTATGCAGGCTACTCCAATCCCTATATATCTATGGGTTGAATCACGTGCACGCATTAACGAATTATGTAATTAGTTAAACTAGGCGAGCAAGTATATGTCTATCCTACTCACAAATTGGTTCCCCGATGCCCGGGTTCACAAACTAGTCCTATTCTTTCTTATTACGTAATTAAATTCCCTCTTTCGAGTTCAATCTAAAAACCATAGATAATGCGTAATAATCGGGCCCTGACAATTACACAAGTGAAATCAAGAAAGAATAAGCAACCCGTTATGGGATTCAATTAATGGAAATCAATCTTCAAACATCAACCTTCATGTAATACTCTAACCCTAGAACGATAGAATTAGCTACGCATACTCATAATAACAACACAAGGAATTGATGTAATAATGCAATAATGATGTAATAGATTAATGGAAGGAAGAAAAACCCTTGTCTTGATGTTATGAGCTCTCCAATTTGCTCCAAGGTCTGAACTCCTATGAAAAACTAAGTAAAAGAGTATTTATAGAGTTTACAAACACCTAGTAATAAGTTAGACCCAATCCTAGACGAAATAGGAAGTCAAAATTCGCTCCAGGGGCGCCATAACGGGCGCCCCGCGCCCCCGATCGCGCAACACTAGGCAGAAGACGTCGAAAGTCTCACGCTTTTGGGCTGCGTCGCACAAGAAAACGCGCAGGGACACTGGGCGCGGTGGGGCCCGCGGGGCATGCCCTACAGCGCCAGGCCAATTTTCGTGTTTTCTCGCTCCTTTGCTCGCTCGTGTCGTGCCTTCGTGTGCTCGATCCAACCCTCAATCAAAATCCAATCTTTTCTTGCTCAATCATGCTCTTAAAAGCTCCAATTACACTTCATAACAACCTACATACACACGACATAAAATCAGTGTAAAACCACAGTCACAAGCTATAAAACGAGCGAATAAGGTACTAAAACGTGAGGAAATATTAAGGAAATATAGGCATAAAATGCCAAACATCACCACCCCACACTTGAACCCTTGCTCGCCCTCGAGCAAGTCACAACTAACTTCCCAACCTAGATAAAACAGGTCTGCCTATGACTATGGTTGATACCGATCATTGAACCAATGCACACATGACTACCATGGATCCACAACATGCCAACAATTTACCACAACCAAAAATATGAGAACAACCACCCCAAAATAGCTCAAATGCACAAACTCAACTTAACGCAACCATGCTCCCACAAAATCACACCTATCTACTCAACCAAGAAGCCATCAACTTCACCTATTTCATGCAAACCATATGCCCTCACCAATATGAAGCAAAAGAGTGTCCCCCAAAGATCACACACAACATCAAACATCATGAATAGAACGGGGGCAATAACAAATGAATTCGCTCACTCTCATGAAAATCTCACACGTCACACACAATGTACCATAGGCTTGCCCGTAGTGTAGGACTCCACTAATGTAAGCTCACTCCAATCGGGATTAACTAGGACTTTAAAGGGTTGTAATGTAGGCTAAGGGGCTGGTAGGATACATATGGTAATAGTGACTACCTCCCTAAGCACTTTAATACATCACAATTATTTCAAACACAAATCTCATCAAACCACCCAATCAACACTTTTACACATACACCTTCTCACAAGTAGCATATTTCTATTAAACACACACTAGCAAGGAATGGATATCTTTTTCTCTTTATTTCTTTTTCACAATTCTTTTCTTTTCTTTTCAACTTTGCTATTTTTTCTTTTCTTTTTTTTTTCAATTTCATTATCTTCCAACCTTGCCAATGTTTTTCACTACTTCAAAATTTTAACAATTATTCCCCTTCATTAGCTCCACTCAAAAACCTCCCAAAATCCAACCACAACTCCAATCATCTACACAATATCAATAAAGTGCTTAAGGAGTAAGGGCCAAAAGAGTCAATTTAAAATAAATGGGTAGGCTCGGGGTGTGGGTGCCAACAAAAAGGGTCAATGAAATCACAACAACAATTTTTCCAAGGTATATATGTAAGGGTAGGCAAGTAAAAGAAGGCCTTGTATCATTTCCCGACTAGAGCGAACCTAGGATTTCGCTTTGCACACACACGGGGCAAGTTCTAGACATTAACATGCAACATGGAGTAAACAAGAACATGCCTCACACACACATCGCACATGGTTCACACAAAGAGGTTCCATTAACAACTCTCAACTAAGCTTCTAGAATGCAACTTGTGGAAATTTAAGCACTAATGCACAAAGGTTAACAATCAAGTCAAGCAAGCAGACTTAAGCATCTCAAGGGGGTCGTTCCATTTTTTCTAGGCATGCATCACAATTAAAACCCAAGGACACCACAAATAGCACATGCAATCAAGTCCAAGTCCACCGGTATCAAACAAATCAAAGGCACCTAGCATTCTACCTTTTTCCTTAGCCTAGGGTCATCTAAAACTAACTATCCTAATCCTAAAAATAAAAAAACTACCCGGTTCAAAGGCCTCCCCGTGGAAAAGAACCGTGGCCATAAGAAAAACCACGGGGCGGATGACATGTACCACTAATAAAGACTAAAAGGAAAATCTTTTTGGAATTTTTCATTGGTTTTCTAATTTTTTTAAATTTTTTCTCATATATTAAAGCAAGAAACAAATCAAAATAAAGTCAAGTGACAAAGGAAAATCCTACGGTACATGCATCCATAACCTCAAAAATAAGGGAGAGTTCCCCACCCCACACTTAAACTAAGCAATGTCCTCAGTGCTAAAAATAAGAAAGTGCAAGGTAAAGAAAACTTCCCTGAAGACTCTAGTCCTTGGTGCTAGCATCCTCCAAGCTTCATGAGGTACTCAGACTTCCCCCATCAGGTCATCAATATTATGTAAGGGTGAGGACACCCCACACTTAGCCTTGACAGACATGAACCTGCAATCCAAGGAAAACAAAAACTACGTGACACTATAAAATAAAATAATACAAGTACAAACTCGGGTTGCCTCCCGAGAAGCGCCTTAGTTAACGTCGTGGCACGACAACACTTTTAGCTCACTTCCAGCATTTACGTCTTCTCTTCTTACGACGAACTTTTGCTTTCTTCCCTTCTTTGAGAGACCCCAACTTCAACTTCACATTAGGTGTACTCCCATGTTCTTGTTCGACACATTCAATCATAGAGCACTCTTCAATTTTAGCTATGTGCTCCTTCTCATTATAAACCTTGAAAGTAACCTTTTCTCCATGCGCTCTAACAGTCATCTCACCCAGCTCCATGTCAATAATTGCCTTCGAGGTGACTAAGAATGGTCTCCCCAAAATGATTGGAGCTTCTCGGTCCTCTTCATAATCTAGGACTACAAAATCAGCAGAGAATGTAAACTTACCAACTTTTAGCAACACATCCTCCAACTTACCATCAGGGTGAGTGAGTGATCCATCCGCCATCTTAAGAGTAACTGAAGAGGGCTTGATTGCACCTAGCCCTAACCTTTTGCAAACAGACAGAGGCATGAGATTTATGCTCGCACCCAAATCACACAAGGCACCAGTGATATTATGCCCTCCAATGGTACAAGGAATAGTAAACCTCCCAGGATCTTGAAGTTTTGGAGGTAGCTTACTCAAGATTGTGCTACACTCCTCAACTAAATCAACTGTATCTATCACTTGAGGCTTTTTCTTCTTCACTAAAATTTCTTTTAAGAACTTCACAAAGGATGACATCAATTCAAACACATCAGTCAAAGGAATATTAACTTGAAGTTCTTTCAACATACTCACAAATTTTTGATACTGGGCCAGATCCTTCGATGGTAATAGTCTTTGCGGGAATGGTGGAGGTGGCAGAGGTGCCTCCTTTCTCTCTTCTTTCTTCTCCACCTTCTCCACTTTTTCAACTTTTTCTATTTCAGCTCTCTCTTCAGACTTGGCCATCAGCTCTCCACCTTCAATTAAGGTCACTGCAAGACATTGTTCAGGCTCTTTTTTAACAGTGCTTCTTTCTCCCACCAACTGTCCCAACTGGTGCTCCAAGTTCTTTTGAGCATTGGCAAGATCATGGATGGCCTGTGCATGGGCTGCAGTGTCAGCTATCATTCTCTGCTGTCCCGCCATTATCTGCTTTAGCATCTCCTCAACTGAACTGCTAACCTGCTGTGGTGGAGCTGGAAGTGGGTGGTAATTATTCGGGGCTCTCATATTACCATGATAATAACCATTACCAAACTGATTTTGACCCTGCAGCCTGTTTTGATTACCCACGTAATAAACTGACTCTGGATTAGAGGGGCAAACCTCTGTAGCATGGTCTTGACCACAAACCTCACAAAAGCTCTGGAGTTGTTGCACTGGAGCCACTGGTTGCTGAGCCTTTTGCAGAGCTAACTTGCTAATTTGATTGGAAATAGCATCCATCCTCGCCCTTAGCTCTGAAACTGCATCTAACTGAAGTACCCCTGCAGGTTTCTGCGTAATAGCTCTACTATCTCCCTGCCAATCAGGATTGCTCTGCGAAAACTTGTCAAGTAAATCATAAATCTGATCAAAATTTAAGGCCAGTACTTGGCCTCCAGCAGCAGCATCAACCACGATCTTAGTGTGTTGGTTCAGCCCCTCAACAAAAGTGTGTGCAACAACCTCATTGGATTGGTTGTGGTGTGGACAATCTCTCAATAGAGCTTTGAATCGCTCCCAGGCTGAATACAAGGATTCTCCTTCTAACTGTCTGAAGGACATAATTTCGCTCCTCAACCGGGCTGTCTTGGCAGACGGATAAAATTTAGCCAAGAACTTCTTAGCCAAATCCTCCCAAGTAGTGATAGACCCAGACTTTTCAGCCTTTAACCACTTCTTTGCTGCCCCAATCAGTGAAAACGGGAACAACGTCAAACGAACATAATCAGTAGGAACACCCGCTGGTGTATAAGTATCACTGATCTCCAGAAAGTTCTGAATGTGTTGCTGCGGATCCTCATGAAGTAATCCACCATATTGTCCAGTCACATGCAGCAACTGAATCATGCCAGACTTAATCTCAAATCCCCCGGTGATAGCGGGCTTAACTATGCTCGATGCTACTCCCTCCAGGCTGGGGAGAGCAACATCTCATACAGCTAAAGCTTGGTCTTCTGCCATTCCTGTAGGTAAAGATCGAGCAGGACCTAATACCTGAAACAGCACAAAACTCAAAACAAAAATTAAACCTGAACAGAAATTATTAAACTGTTCAAAAAGAAATCAGTCAAAAATTAGTCCCCGGCAACGGCGCCAAAACTTGTTGCTCCCAAACGCACACGCAAGTATACGTGGTCGACAAGTAATAAAGTGATAAGATGAGTATCGTTCCCACGAGGACTATGCAGACTGAGTTCTAGCAAACAATTTATTTAAACTATTCAGGGATCTTTTTCTAATAGTGATGATTTTGTTAACTAAAGAACAGTAATTATATGGTAAAAGTGAATTCAAGCAATGGAGCAAAACTTGGTTGTTATCAGTAATAAGGAGACGGTCCAGGGTCAGAGTTACGAACAATCCAGTTGAGTTTTCTAATTGATTCCACTTCTTAAATCCCGGGTTACTAACTAACAGATTAAATGTACCCGTGAAAACCTTTCAGTTCTTCACGGTCTATGCAGGCTACTCCAATCCCTATATGTCTATGGGTTGAATCACGTGCACGCATTAACGAATTCTGTAATTAGTTAAACTAGGCGAGCAAGTATATGTCTATCCTACTCACAAATTGGTTCCCCGATGCCCGGGTTCACAAACTAGTCCTATTCTTTCTTATTACGTAATTAAATTCCCTCTTTCGAGTTCAATCTAAAAACCATAGATAATGCGTAATAATCGGGCCCTGACAATTACACAAGTGAAATCAAGAAAGAATAAGCAACCCGTTATGGGATTCAATTAATGGAAATCAATCTTCAAACATCAACCTTCATGTAATACTCTAACCCTAGAACGATAGAATTAGCTACGTATACTCATAATAACAACACAAGGAATTGATGTAATAATGCAATAATGATGTAATAGATTAATGGAAGGAAGAAAAACCCTTGTCTTGATGTTATGAGCTCTCCAATTTGCTCCAAGGTCTGAACTCCTATGAAAAACTAAGTAAAAGAGTATTTAAAGAGTTTACAAACACCTAGTAATAAGTTAGACCCAATCCTAGACGAAATAGGAAGTCAAAATTCGCTCCAGGGGCGCCATAACGGGCGCCCCGCGCCCCCGATCGCGCAACACTAGGCAGAAGACGTCGAAAGTCTCACGCTTTTGGGCTGCGTCGCACAAGAAAACGCGCAGGGACACTGGGCGCGGTGGGGCCCGCGGGGCATGCCCTACAGCGCCAGGCCAATTTTCGTGTTTTCTCGCTCCTTTGCTCGCTCGTGTCGTGCCTTCGTGTGCTCGATCCAATCCTCAATCAAAATCCAATCTTTTCTTGCTCAATCATGCTCTTAAAAGCTCCAATTACACTTCATAACAACCTACATACACACGACATAAAATCAGTGTAAAACCACAGTCACAAGCTATAAAACGAGCGAATAAGGTACTAAAACGTGAGGAAATATTAAGGAAATATAGGCATAAAATGCCAAACATCACCACTCTTCTAAAAATCCTAAAACACTTTCTCTACTTCCCCAAAAAACCAGCCGCCACCCCCAAAAAGAGCTGAATCAAAACAAGTAAAAACAACAGCATACCATCGCACACTCCAGCACCGTTCCTCCGGCCACACCACCGCTTCTCTCTATCGTCCAGAATATTGGATGAATAATCATCCGTCGCGACATCGATGCTCACCTCATCGGACAAGTCGTCAGTTTCTGGGGATGTTACGACGCTGGTGGTGGATCTACTAGGCTTAGACTTTGTACTATTACAACGGATGTGGTTTTGTGCTTAAGCGGCGGCGATGGAAGCTGATTGGCTCATCCACGTCAGCCGTTGTTTTTTGGGTGAAATCATTGAAGATGTAAGAACTGTATCTTAGCTAAGTGTTGAAACAGAGGTGTAGATACTGGAAAATAAAGCTTATCCACAAGTTAAATCTTAGCTAAGTGTTGTTTAGATTGATAATTCATTATGATGGCACTACATATTGGAAGAAACGAGATGCATACCTATAAATTTAGAGGTTAACAACCGGTGGAGAAATGTGAAATTGAAAATTAATTTGGGTCATTGGGAATCTCTTTTTGTGGACCCTGCGCCCTGGATCCTAGAGTCAGCAATTACGATCCATCTTTTTGTAAAAATTAAATTAAACACTTGCTGGATGTGTTTAATCCGAACAAATACAAACACCGCTGAAACAGTCTGAAAAAGCTTGAACAGTACGAAAACAGTCTTGAAACGGTGCTGACAGTTTGAAACAACACAGATACAATGAGATACAGTTAAATAGGGGCATTTTGGTGTTTGACCTCACTCAAGTATTCAATTAAAAAAATAACCTCCAAGTTTTAAAAATTGGGTAGATGACCTCTTTATTTTTAATTATGTTTAAGGCTTAATTAGACCTTAAAAAAAAAAGATGTCCCAACCCCCTGAATTTCAAATATTACACTTTGGCCCATACCCAAAAAAAAAGAACTTTCTCTCCCCAAATTTCCCGCCCAGAGTTCCTTCCACCATCCCTTCTTCTTCTCAAGCTCGTTATTTAGCTTCTTCTTCAGCTGAACGCCCTTCCAGGCCCCAAATTCATACTATTTTATTTCGTAGCTATCACAAATCCAATTCCCATATTCAATTTATCCTCATTTCGTGATTAGTGGTCATGAGAAGGTTTGAAATTTTCAATTTTCGTCTTTTTTCAAAAGCTCCAATCTGTCGCTTGTGGTATGTGCATTGACATATAATTGGGTTAGTATCAGCTTCTTCGTGGTAGACACGGTTTTTTATTGAGCTGGTAAGCTGCTTTATCATCTCCGCCATTGTTTTTGTTCCATTAGAGCTCTTCTTTTGTTCATCGACCAGTTGTAGTATATTGTTGACTATACTTATATCTGTAAATTGAGTTGTGATGGAGGGCTATGCAATAGTAGGTGCTTATGTCTTGGGGAAATGGGTAGAGACAACTAAATGCTGGTGTTGGCATTCCAATTCTAGTACAACAATACCTATTGCATTGAAATTGGATGGTACATTTGACGAGTTGATTGATAACATCATTGAACGCGGACAATTAACTTGTGATCGAGGCAATATGGCCATTAGTTATATGCTTGGTGATGCACCTACGAGGGGGAAAATAGCTCCTTCATTCATTAGGAATGACAGTGATTTGTGCATATACATTCTAGATGTAAATGGTAATGGAAGTAGGCCAATTCTTTATATTTCGATAGTCGGGGGATCCGCCGCTGCTTCATATGCTGCTGCAGCATCTTCTCTAGAAGTTGATGATGATCAACGAAAAGATGTTTTTAGGCCTATGTTTGAGGATAATGGAGATTATCCAGTGCACGTGGATAAAGAGGAGAGTACCGACAGTGATGGAAATGATGAATCTGAGTGTGAGGGGCCTGCTGAAACGCAGATCGATGTTGTTAGGGGGTCTGCTGGAACAGAGTCCAGTAATATTCTAAATGATGAAACAGGTTTTTTTAAGGGTAAAATATTCTTGAACAAGAATGAGGTGGTTTGCTCATTGAAGTTAGCGGCGGTTAAGAAGATGTATACTTTCTGCACGAAGAAGAGTACAAAACTTTTGTATTCTGTGGCATGTGTATCGACGAACTGCAAGTGGATGGTACGCGCTACGAAGTACAAAACTTGTGAGAGATTTAAGATCACCAAGTACTGTGGTGATCACACATGTGGCGTAGAGAATGCTACGAGCCACCATCCTCAAGCTTCAGCAAAGGTCCTCGCTCGTCGTGTTAAAAATAGGTTTATTGGAAACAAGGTTCCATCGACCAAAGATATCAACGCGATTGTTCTTCATGATTTGAAAACAAACGTTTGTTAATGGAAAACTTGGAAGGCAAGGAACACTGCAAGGGCCATAGTGAGGGGGACGACGGAGAACGGGTACGCTGCTTTAGATGCATACCGGTTAGCAATTGAAAGAGAGAATCCCGAAAGTCATGTTACACTGGCTGTGGATGATGACATGTCTTTTCGTTATTTTTTTCATATCATTTGCTGCTTGGATTAGAGGATATCAATATTTGAGAAAGGTAATATCTGTGGATGACACTCATTTATCGGGGTCTTACGAATGTGTAATGTTGGCTGCGGTGGCGGTTGACACGGAGAACCATATTTTTCCATTGGCATTTCTTGTGGTTGATGTGGAATACGATGATGCTTGGACGTTCTTCTTTCGGAACCTGCAGGGGGTGGTACTGGACAGTCCGGAGCTGTGCATCTTCTTTGATCGCGCTAGCAGCATAGCTAACAGAATTTCACGGGTTTACTCTCAAGCTTATCATGGATGTTGCATGAGGCACCTCGCCAATAACATTCGTAAAAGGTTTAGGGGTGATTTTATGGATAATTATTATACTGCAACTAAAAGTACAGCTGCGAGATTTTCGATAAAGAAATAAAAGAGCTTCATAAAAAGAATGCAGCGACTGCTGACTGTCTTGAGAATGAAGTTGGAGTAGAAAAATGGATCAGGGCATATTTCCCGAGTTACAGGTACGATATTATCACCACAACTATTTCAGAATTTGTAAACTCAATGTTTCTGGACAAAAGAGAATTCTCGATGGTCGTACTGTTAATTACATCAATGAGAGGTTCCATAAAATTTTCATGACGCGTCGTGCGCATGTCAACAAAGTGAGCAAAAACTTAGTCCCTCGAATTGAGAAGATGCTCAGACAGCATATGGAAGATTCCAACAGTCTTGTCGCGTATAATCTTGACAAAGGTGATTTTTTCATTGTGGGAGAAAATAAGCCTCAGGACTCAAAAACCAAGAAAACTATGAGTCTGGTTAGGAAAACCTGTACATGTAGGCAATTTGATTTGGACATGATTCCGTGCATTCATGCAACGACAGTGATTCGTCTGGCCTTTAGAGATGAGTATGTTAGTGTTCTTTACCAGTACACTTTTTGGTATTATAGGAGGGAGACGTACCTATTTGCATATGGAAATAATACTCGTCCCATTCCTCCGGAATAAGATTGGATTCTGCCTCCCGATTATACGCCGACAACCATAAAGCCACCTCATGTTCAGCTCAAAATGGGCAGGAAAAGAATTAAGCGCATTCCATCGATGGGGGAAGAATCATACTCGTCCAAGAAGAGAAAAAATAGATGTTCAAAATGAAAACGACCCAGCCATAAGAAAACAACTTGCCCTCTTTCTCAAAACCAATAGTGATTTATTGCTATTTATTAAATGTTATAATTTATTTCTGAACGTCTGTATATACTACTTGTCAATTGACTAATTGTGTATATTCACTTCCTATTTACCTATGTTCACTTTGTCTTATTGTTTAATATACTTAGATATGTTGATAATAGACTATTAATGGGGCTAGCAATTAGTATTTTTTGGTGAAGTATGCGTAGTTTATAATCGATCATAATTTAGTTGACAATAAACTTTAACAAGCTTTATTGATCTTTGTAGTTGGCAATTTTATTTTTTTGGACGCAACAACTTATAAGATAGTGTATAAACTACTATACATAGTCAATAATATAAAAGTTGTATCTTTACTGTACTGAATATTTTTCGTCCAAGTTAGCTATTCGATCATATACCAAATGTGCATAGACTAAAGACAGAACTACATTTCAAAACAATAATAACTTTAGTGCTGTATATTAATAGACGTGAAATTTAATGAGTAAGTTTAGTAGATTGTGTGGTAGATAATGGGTTACGTGTGTTAGTGATAAATAGGTGCACTGCTCAAGTTTCGAATGTCGCGTCGGATTCAATGGAGAAAACGAAAAGTCTCACCGGGAATAGTTAACAATCATGACGGTTTACCCCCTACCCTTCACCTTCTTCATCTATAAATTGGACAATTATTTGTTCATTTTATCACATACTTCCACCTACCATCTCAAATTTTCTGAAGTTCTTTATGGAAAAAAATGGCCTTCCCTTCCCCACCAAGCCAAGATGCCCTTCTCATCCGCCAAGCTCTGGACACTCTTATCCGGCAGATGCACGAGGACCGCATATGCCAGGAGATGAACATCCGGTGCATTGCACACATTTTGCGTGCATTGTACCGCCACGTCGGCTTACACGCCGACGACTACATCACCCCCTCAATTCCCCTTAAATTTTATGTTTTTAGTTTATGTATCTTTTTTTGTTTAAATTTTGCTCTAGCTTAAAGAGCAATCTGATTTAAAGAAAGCTCTTTTTTGTAATTATTTTAAAAAATATTAATGAAATGGGGGATCTTTTTGGTCTGGCGGCTAGTTAACCTGCTGGTTTTGCCTTAAATTCTCTATTGTTTCACTGTTTCAGCGTTTCTTTCGTCGGAGAAGATGACTTGATCTGTAAACATAATAATAGACTGGATCTACGTTGGTAAACAACTAAACATAGAGACAAGAACATAGAGACGAGAACATAGAGCCGATTAGACGAACCATGTGAGAAATTTCATACTCAAATGAATGATAGACCAGTTTAAGTGTATAAATAACCAACTACTAAACAACTAAACATTAAGACACGACAGGAGACAGATTTCTAATGTAGATATGATGAACTACATAATAAACCAATTGAAGTTAATAATCAACTAACATAAAGACAAGGAAAAAGTGTAATTAACTGTAAAATAGAAATCTAAATCAGTGTGGAATTAACGGTTGGTTAATAATAATCTGGATTGTAGATGGTTGACAATCGTCTGTATAAAGGTTTATCATTGTTTACAATGAATAAGAACTAAATTGAAGGTCGTCATCAATGTGGAATTAACCAGTGGCTGATAATCAACTATATATGGTTGACAATCACCACTGCTAAACTTGAACTAATTTTGACGGACAAAATTTTTTTTTGTAATGAAATAATAATAATATCCAACAATGAGGTAAATTAAGATAAATAAATTATGAATGACCACGTGTCCCCATCAATTCGTCTGGATTGTACATGGTTGACAATCTTTTTCATAAAGGTTTATCGTCAATTATAATGATTAATGATTAAACTGAAGGTTATTTGGAGGTTTTGTTATACCACCACCTTATCATTTGTGTACGTTAAATAATGAACGTAATCTAATGCTACTTATCATCATTAAAGTGTTAGGATGTGTTAATCCATATAACTAACTTAAAGCATTGCTTGCTTCTCAAATCACGATCTTCTTCCATGCTTAGACAAAGAGGTCTTGCTTTCTCAGACCCTTAAAACTGGTATTCACTATAACATATATGTCATCTAATGTCAGTCCTTACCAATGTTTTTGACCATTATGAAGGTACATTATGCAACAACAATATCATATGAGTGGTTTCCTAGTTCTTAGACCAATAAATTACCCCCCTTAATAGTTATTAATATAGATTTTTTTATATTATTTAAGGAAAGCCATATGAGTTTATCATCCAATGCGCTAAAGTTGATAATAGAAAGTAGTGTAATGTGCGGTCGTCGATAATATACCCAATAAGCAAAAGTCATTTACAAATACCCTAGAGCCCAAACCACAAACCCCAAGCGCGTGAACCCTAAATCCTAAACCCCAAATCTCAAACCCTAAATGCCAAATGCGCGCGTGATAATATCCTGAACGACATTATTTCAAAGCATAGCTGTATAGTAAGTCTACAATAGACCAAACAGATGTTGATTAGCATCTTTCAATTTGTTTGGTCTTTTTATTTTTTATTTTTATTTTTGCAACGGTAACTTTTTAACTTTTGTTTGCAACGGTAATAAATTATCTTCACATATAAACCACTGACTAAATTATATTTCTATCTTCATCTTCTTCAGTGGAACCCGATATATGCTATTGCGGTCAAAACAGAAAGTTGAAAATATCAAGGACCCAAACAAATTCTGGTCGCAGATTTTGGGGTTGTAGTATGCCGAAGGTAGTTAATGATTTATGTCTAATAAAATTTACAATAAATACTTGACCAATGATGCTAATTTTTTGTCTGCTTAGGATAATGGTGTATGTGATTACTTTAAGTGGCATGATGGTCTGCTTGCTCAAGGAACAAGAGAAGTTCTGTCCCAATTAGTCTCCAGGGCACAAGGAGTGGCGAGGTTTGATTTTGCTCAAAAGATCCATGAATATGAAGAACAAGTGAAGCTTCTTATATTGTTGCTTCTCGAGGCTGAGGAACAGAAGGATTTCTGCAAAACCCAACTCAAGGAAGTTCAAATGGAGAAGGAATAAATCCAAGTACAGTTGAAAGAGGTGGAGATGCAGAGGGATCGATTTAAGAAGTTGGTTCATAGACTTCTTATCGAAGCATTATTTTGCTTAGTTTGTAAATAGTGGGTCTAGTTAATTTTGTTAATGTGATAGCAATTTAATTGTCTTGTTTGTTTGATTGATCGTTGTGAACTATATGCACTTTTGGTCTGTCTGTTAAATTTATATAATAAACCATTCGTGGTAGACAGTCAAAATCACAGGTGGAACAATAAAATCAAATTTGAAACATGGAGATTTCAGATTTTATAGACATGCATTGCTGGAGAATCAAAAAACACAATTGAAACTAAGATTAACAATTCATGTTTTAGTAGTAAAGGTTAAACATAAAAATGATCAACATTACTTTCTAAGATAACACGTACAACCATTTTTGTGGATTAGTTCCATCCATGACATTTTCTGTATTTGGTAGAGATGCGTCTTCCTATATGATGTTTGCCTCATGATGTGGTGGTACACCAAGTGCATCAAGTCTATGGTTAATCACTTTGAATTGATTTAACCTGTCAAAGGTCTCTCCCCATATGATATCATTATTCCTCTTCATTCGCTGCCAAAGATAACCAACCTCGCTTTGCAAAAACGATATTGTTTGCACGATTTCACGCGAGTTGGATGGTCCGGCCCTTTAGTGGACTATTAAGATGTATTGAATTAGAAATAAAATAGGAGAGGCGAACATATGTGAGGAGTTTATATAGAGATGACCATGAAGAGTTGAAACTCTAGTGAAAGCAACCACTTAAATTGCACTAATTAGACTCTGGCATACACTTCTATTATCTACCGTACAATCTACTTTATTTACTGGCTAACTTTCACGTCTATTACTAAACGTCTTTTTTGTTATATTTGTTTAAAATATTGTCTTGTCTTCAGTCTACGCACATTTGGCCTATGCTCAAACAATATCCAACTCATATAGTATAAATCCAACTATACATTGGAAGGCACATAAAATTGCAACTATAGCCAATAGGTAGGTCTGTAGCAGTGAACAATCAACTTGAGTGATTCACCAGAAATTTTTAATTTAGGGATCCACTTCAATTGTTTGCGTTTTAAAGCAATAATAGTTGATAAACGAAACATGTAACACATACCACAATGGATTGTCACCAATAATGGCTGCTAAACAAAATATCAAACACATTAGCACAAAGGATTGTCAACCCTTTAATATTCAAACAACAACAAAATTAATGGACGAGACTTAAAAATAAAAGTGTTAACTATTGTTCATCAAAACACAAACCACTGATAAATCAATTTTTGTCCTCATCATTGTCAATAAATTCTTTGCTCAAACTCTTTAAGACACCCGCAATTTTATAGTTGGGTCTTCAGTATCTTCTCCAACTTCTCCATTCAAGTTATCATCCAATGTAGCATGGGATGGATCCTCCACTTCGTAAAACTCTACCTCAACATCCTTACCATTTTCCATAAGTACTTCACTATCATTCACAGTGGCTTCCTCTTTAATAGTGGCATTGGTGGCATCAACTGCATTTAGATTGTCATTAGTGGCATCAACTTCACCATCAACTGCATTGACACTGGCATTGACACTTGCATTGGCACTGGTTGCACTGACACCGACATTCTTTTTAGCATCAACTGCAGTATCAACTTCATCAAATATACACTTTTTTCTCAGAATTGAAGTGGTATTTGCATTGATACCACAATCCATTGCCTTCATTTTCTTGTGCCTCATCAATCACGCAGACGGACGGTACATTCATTTTCATACTGACCTCTTCCGTTGTTACACTACAGCTTAGCAACATTAGCTAATTTGGACTCCACTACGTCTAACTTAGCGAGCATATCAGCCAAAAAAGTACCTGTAGATCTGACACCACCACTTGAAGGACCTGCTCCTTCACCAACAATTCCTGTACAAGATCCACCAATATCTACATCACCTCTTTCATCTTCTTCTCCATCTACGTCCATATCATCTTCATCAGCAGGATTCAGAGCAGACTTATTGATGGTCGTGGCCCCATCCAATTCAGCCCTGAGAGCATCCACGATGTATCCTCAACTTCATCTGCATAGGGCACATATAAATCCTCCCACCCCGAGCTCACCTTTTGATCAGTAGGGAATAAGTAAGGGCGCACGATCTGGATATAAGTCGAGCAAATTAATACTTTTTGCTACAAATTTAAAAGATATTTAATGACATGAAAATAGTGCAACGTCACCTTAATTTTATCTTCTCCTGCCAAGAATGGATCGAAGGATTTATGCACCCTTTTTCTGTACCATTTGAGCAATCGAGGGCACGACATAGGAGACTGATCTATCAGTGCAACTCTCATTCCAATGACAAAAAATGCTTTATTGACCCAGGCCTAAGATGAAAATTTAAATCGGAGTATGAAAAATGAAAACTTAGTAATCAACTAACCATTGGTTTATTGTAGACTTACCAAAAAAGCCCAGAGGAAGCCAAAAAGAGCATATCCGGGTGCTTTTCTCTCACTGAAACTTTTATAACGCTTGGCCATGTCAAGCTTGGGCTTCAAATATTCAATCGTCAACTTGAAGCACAACCTGCTCCATGGATACTTGGAGAAGAACTCCATATCATCAACCATACAAATCCATTCTTTTTCAACTGACTTTGAAGTATCCTTTGCCATCAATATCGTGTGGAGAAACCACAAAAGGCACAACTTCAACTGATCATCCTTGTCAAATCTTCCAGTTTTCAACAATCTCAAAAGCCTCGACATATCACTTTAGCTATTCCATCACCGGAGTAATTATAAGTTAGTTCTTCATAAAATTCCTTGCCTTTCCTCACAACCTCTTTCTTTTCTCTATCGCTAGGTAATACCCCACACTCTAATCCAGTCATAAGAGCAAACTCCTTAAGCCCAAAAAAAGCCGGCTTTCTATCTACCAAGAACCATATCTCACGATGCTTTCTATCCTTTATTCTATGCAAAAGTAGGTAGTGGACCATCTGTCCATTGAAACTCCAAAATCGGGACATTCCAAGGAACTGCCCAAACACAGACTCCTTAAATTTCTTTTCTAGTTTTAACCTTTTCAACAACTTGTTGAATTCATAAAACTTTTTAATGCTATATCAAACATATATCTTCGAAGGAAAATAAGGAATTTCATCAAGCCAAGTTTTAAATCGATACCTTTGAACATTGATTTCCTTGATGCATCGGGCCACTGATAAACGGTCCGATTCACACTCATTGAAACGACCTCGATCAGTCGTTTCGGGAGTTATGACTCTGATTGGTGTGCGGATAGTTTTAAAAGCTTCATAAGGTCTATTACAACTTATCTTTAAAATTTTAGTTAAATTGGACCTCGTTTGGTAGGTATCGGAAGAAGGTTTCAGTTTTATCGGCAATAAATCTTAAAAAGAGGTTTTCGAGCTCGATTTTGGCGAATGAACTCCGATTCAAAATCCGAAAGCGTCGATAGGTTTGTATGATTATTTATGACATGTGTAAACTTTCAAAAGTAAATTCGAGGCCGTTCGGATAGTTTCCGCTAAAATGCCGAAAATTAATAATTTGATCTTTTTCCGTTTAATTCGCATCTTGAGTTTCGGGAATCCGATTTGAGATCCACCTTAGCGAGTATGTTACATATATTTTTTTTTATAAATTCCTTGAGAATTTTGGGATCATTTCGAATTTCGTCGGATTTCCTTTTAATTTTAGTCGTTGTAGCAAATTTTCAAAGAAAAGAAAAAAAAAGAGAAAGAAAGAAAAAGGGGAAGAATTGAGGCGGTGGAGGGATTTATATCCCTTAAGCTTTAACCAAACGAACAGAAACATAAACATAGGAAGAACGAGACAGAGAGAAACGGAAACAACGAAAAAATGCAGAAAATAGAGAAAGAAAAGGAAAAAGAAGAGAATTTTCATCCTAAAACGTTTAGATAATGATTTTAATTCATTATTTCAGTTTATTACGTGTATTTAAATATAACTTAATGATAAAAATTGAGATATTAGACATCGTTCTAACAAGTTAAATTGATAGATTAAAGGGTTAATTGGACCCTGATAATGGAATTGATTATACATTTCGAACTCAGAGAGTTATGGGCAACCCGTAAATATAATTTATTACGAGTTTGGTGATGTGATTTTAAACCACGTGTATAGGCCTGGAATTTGTATTGCCTATGTGAATCGGGTGTCAGGTTCCTTAGCGGATTGTTCTAAGATGTAAGGAATGAAGGCTTTAGCCTTATGTGATATATTTTTCAGCTTATTGAATACAGTGGGATCGTTTGGCAATGAATTCAAAGGACAAAGAAGTTGTTGAGTAGCAATGTTAACTTTGGAACAAAGTAAGTGTTCGTATCCATTTCTTTCAAGGCCCTTGGCCTTGTGGATATTCTGCCACGTGTTCCTTACGTGTGTAGCTGTCGATAGGCGTACTCATTACGCCTTAGCTTTGGATTTATATTGTATATTATATGTTATCCCCTATTGTTGGTATTGCATTGAGCATATGAGCATTGTACTTGGTTTTGAGCTTGGCATATACTTCCCGTAATCGATGAGAGTCCCGAGCCGGTGAAGGGTCATTATTACATATATCTCCTGGTAGACGGTGGGTGATTTCTATCCATTTCTCTGTGGCCGTATGCCTGTGGATTTGTCTATGTATTTCTCTATTCAATCATAGCTGTCGATAAATGCATACTTACTATGTCGATTTTATTGAAAAGAATGATTTACACTGTATGGGTTAATATTTGTTGTATTTTATGATGGTTGGTTTAGTCTGCATGTCTGCAGGGGATCTATGATCTGGTTTGATACTGTTTTACGCAGATGGCTCGTCCTACACGCTTGTAGGAGGATGTATGCCTATATGGTTGGCTCGACCTGCACGCCACATAGGGTATACATCACATGAGGTTGGCTCGACATGCGTGCCTATGCGGGTTCTATATGGTGGGTTTGTCCTACATGCTTGTAGGGGGATCTATGCCTATATGGTTAGCTCGACCTGCACGCCGTAGGGGGTATACATCACATGAGGTTGGCTCGACATGCGTGCCTACATGGGTTCTATATGGTGGGATCGTCCTAGACGCTTGTAGGAGGATGTATGCATGTATGGTTGGCTCGACCTGCACGCCACGAGGGGTATACATCACATGAGGTTGGCTAGACATACGTGCCTACATAGGTTCTATATGGTTGGCTCGTCCTACATGCCTGTAGGGGATATATATGACAGTCCTGCGCCGGAGATGGGTATCAGGCACGTGTGACTGCATTGCATCATACCGCATCCATCCTATTTTATTGCACCGCATGCTGACTATTGTGTGACTATCATGCTGTATTTTGTGTATGCTGTATGTATACCATGTTGTGGACATATTTCAGTTTGGCTATATGTTTCTGGCTATTTTGTGTCTCTAATTGGTTTATATGCCTTAGTTGTATGCATTTCCGGTCTGTATTTGCTTAGCTCTTCTCCCTAGCTAGCTATCCTATTCTTTGAGGTGGCTAGTCTGCCCCCACTTATTGAGTCCGTTTGACTCACCTTTGTTTGTTGTTTTTTTCTTGTCTATTTATTTCATTTCGGCAGGTTCGTTCCAGGAATGAGTTCGCCACGTTGTTAAGGAGCGAAGACAACAGCTATCAGGGTGAGCCACCTTCTGTTCAGGATGGCCACCAGTGGTATGTTTATTATTTCAGTTGTAAATTGCTCCCTTCAGGAGGCGTATGTATTCTTTTGTACTCTTAGATGTCTAGTCTGGATAGCCCTAAATCTAGTATGTTGGGTAGTTAGCTGTAATTTCTTTTGTACTTCTTAGAGGTTTCAGTATGTCTGTATTTTTTAAGTCTTGTTCTTATTTATGAGTTGGATTTATCTTTATTTTCCTAATTCAGTTGTTAAGGGTTCGCCCGAAAGGTCTAAGGGAGGATGTTGGGTGCCCGCACGGCCTCGCCAAAAATTCAAATCGTGTCAGTTGGTATTAGAGCCCCGTTTAGAGTCTATCCAGACCAAGACAGTGTCTAGTAGAGTCTCGCTGATGGGTTTATAGACGTCCGTACTTATCTACATGGTGCTATGATAGCATTTAGGAAGTTTCTCTTCCTACTTTTCTAATCGTGCGTCGGTCTGGGATGCAAAAATATTTTTGTTAATTCCTTCATAGTAATTGTGAACCCTTGTGCGGCAAATCATCAAAGGCTAGGAGTTCAGGATGAAGCAGTCTAGCCTGAGGCTAAAGCTACTCAAGCCCCGAGAGTTGTGGATCGTGCTGACGATCCATTTGCGAAGGCCCTAGCTGTACGAGCTCACGATGGGCAAGGGAGCAAGGCCTTGTGGTTCCCCTGGCTCTCTATGGTGCTTTTATGAGAATCTCAGCAGCACAGATACTGCAAGGACCTCCTATCAGGTCGTCGTAGATGCAGACGTTCGACCTCAGGAAGCTTCTGTTCCAGTTTCTGATTATATTCCAGAGTTGGCATGAGTTGTGCCTCTAGTTGTTCTGGCTGGTTAGCTAGCCTTAGTAGCAGTTCGGTCCGAATGTCCGAGGAGGCTGTATTATTTTACCTAATCAAACCTTCATATATTCTCAGGCTATGCATCAGATAATCCCCGTGAATTTTGAAAAAAAGACGATGTCAACATATCCTTCAGTCTCTTGGTTATCTCGAGCAATATGGTATTGATTATACTGCTTTTCCGTTTCAGGGTCCAGCCTTGGATTGGTAGACTACTCTTTTATTAGCTAGGCAGGGCTTGCTTAAGCCAACCTGGTGCACGTTTTCTGGCAAATTCATGTAAAAGTTCCTTTCACGCAGCGAGCGAGATGAAAATCGTTGCCCGTTTAGTGGATTAGACAGGGTAGCCTGTCTGTTTCGGAATATGAGATTAAATTCTATAGGATGACTGGATATGCACTAGAACTAGTCCATGAGCCTTTTGAGACGGTTCAAAGATTTATTGATGATGTTTCTCCTTCCTTGAGGTCCCTGATGGCTCGAGAGATTGAGGTCGGGACTTCATTTGACGTTGTTGTAGATATAGCTTGGAGGTATGAGACATACCATAAGTTAAAGCAGGAAGAGCTAGAGCACAAGAGAAAGAAATCTTGCGGCCCTAGTCGGCAACTATGGTACCTCTTCTGGCAAGATAAGGATTCTGATTATCATGGGCTACCAGGTTATCTCAGCTTGTGCCACGTGATTCTCAGAGTGCGCCAGTAGTTCGTCAGGATCATACCAGTTTTCTCTTTATAGTTATCAACAATCTGTTCAGCTTCCATTTTCACCGAAAAGGTATTATCATTGTTATGAACCTCGTCATCTTAGGAGGAACTGCCACTTATTTCGGCAGGAAGGCAGTTGTCCTTTTTCTTGCCCTCAGGGACCTGCCTAGTCGCAGGGTTTTTCATTTAGATCTCAATCTGCCAGAGAAATTCCACGATCTAATAGAGGTCGAGAGCATGGTGGTAATGGTTTTCATAAGGTGATTATCCGGGTAGTGGCTCAGTTCAGCTGCAGAGGCAGTTCTATAAACTGCCAGTCTCGCAGGATGCTGAGGCATTCGATGTAGTAGACCCAAGTATTTCTTCTTCCCATATATGTGAGTAAGATTTGTTTCTTCCAATCGATCTGGAAATGGTGTGTCTTATCATGTTTCGATGGTTTCCTTAGATTTCGTTTCTATTAAGAATCGGTTGCGATAGAGGGGTGAGCTTCTAGTTGTTGAACCCTCCCAAAATGCACACAAGTATGCACCGGGATTTGATTTCAACAAAATGGGACTCCAAAGGGTTTCTTTGGAGTCGCCACCTAATTTAAGGATTATTAGGAACCTAAGGTTAACTAATGAGTGCAATTTATTCTTTAATTAAATAAAATTAAATTAAAATCATAGATTTCGAGTAAGTGGTTCTATTAAATTCGAAAGAAGGTCCCTTACGGGAGCACTTTCGAAAATCCGCTAAATGCGGTTAATCCGGCGGTTTTCACGAATTTGTTAAGGATAACAGAATTAATTTTTAACTAATGATAATGTAGATAAGATAAGGGTTTGAGTTACGCCGATACTTAGATAAATAAATGATGAAATCTTAAGATTAAATAAATGGATGAACTACAACATGCTCGATTGATTAGTTAATTAAATAAATAAAGGATAAATAAATTAAATAAATAATAAAATAAAATACAACACTCTAAGTAACTAATTAGATAAATAATTGATTAATTGATCGCTTAAGTAAATGGATAAATAAATAGATAACTTTAATTAAATAAATTAATGCTTATATTAATTTAATTAAATAAAGAATAAATTGATAGTAATTAATTAATTAAATACATAAATGAATAAATAAATAATAATAATTATTAATAAATAAATGATTAAATAAAATAAATAAATAAATAAATAAATGATTAATTAAATTAAATAAATAATTTAATAAATAAATATCACATAATTAATTGAATTAATCGGATTAATGAATAAATGAATAGATAGATAAATAAATATTTAATAGATGAATACGTAAATATAAATAATAGATGGAGGTATAATTTAACTAATTTTAATTTCTTTTGCACTCGATAATTAACCGTAGATCACTATTAACTTAAACTAATTGGCGAGTCCCAAAGAAACGGGATAAGCAATTATATAATCATTTTAAACATGCAATAAGTTAATGTCTGCGGCAACAGCTGTGACTTCTTCCCTCTTATCTCTTCTTCTAGAATTGTTTGGGCTGGCTTGAGCATTTTGAGCACTTGACTTCATTTCAGCAGAGCTCACAATCTGACCGGATTTGATGCCTTCTTCCACCATCTCCCCCATTGTGAGAAGTTCAGCATAAAGTGCACCCATCATAGGAAGCATATGCATGTAATAGGAGTCGTCTTGAACACGAATAAAGTACTTCACCATATCCCTCTCGGTCATCGGGGGTTGCACCCGTGCAGCCTGTTCACGCCACCTCAAGGCGTACTCCCTAAAAGTTTCTGTTGGTTTCTTCTTCAAATTGGCCAAGGTTATGAGGTCAGGGACCATCGCCACATTGTATTCAAACTGCTTTGTGAAATCACCAGCTATATCATCGAACTCATGCCACTTGCTTATGTCTTGTCTGGCAAACCATTCAGCAGCAATACCTTCCAGACTATGGCTGAAGTAAGCCATCAGAAGTTCTTCTTTGCCTCCCGCAACCCTCATTCTGTTGAGGTACTTGGTTAAATGAGCAAGTGGGTCACCATGACCATCATACATGTCAAACTTCGGCACTTTAAACCCAGGAGGGGGAGTAATGTCCGGGAATAGATAAAGACTGCGGTAGGAAGTGCTTTGACATTTCTTAGTCACCTGTAGATCCTTAATAGATTGTTGCATGACTTTCATTGCTTGGATTATCTCCTCTTGTTCGCTTGTCTTTCCCTATTTTTCCACCGTTGTGGGCATTTCATTCTGTGGCTGATAGTCTGTGAAGTCCACATTCTTGCCATTGGGGTCATGCTCATAATATAACGCCTCGGGATATCCCTGTCTTGGATCATTGGCGTTTGGAGGAGCAACGGCTACAGGAATGGGTGCTTGAGATTGTGGAGGATGGGGAGTGTCTTTAGCAGGCAAATATTGGTAGTGAGGAGGAGTGGGGTCGTTAGGATATGGATAATATGAAGGATAACCAGCGGGTTGGGTATTTTGCTGAGCGGGCGGGGTATTTTGACTAACTTGTGGGCGATTTAGTGGTGGTGGTGTTTGATTAAGTGGGTTGTTTTGGTATGTGGGTACATTGTGAACAGGATTGGCATTTAAAGGTACGTTTTGAGGGGCTTGCCCTTTAATGGTTGCTAGCTCATCGCTCAGCATCTGTATCTGCTTGGTCAGATTCAAAATAAGGTCATCCTGAGCAAGGAGGATGTTTCCCCTCGAAGATCCGGGAGTTTGAAGAGTCTTATCACTGAGAACGGGAGGCTGATCATCGCTACCAGACATTTTGTCGAATTCTGAAGTGTATATCAATGTGCAGAGAAAAGTCTTTGGATCAGCTCAATCAGCACAAATCAAACCTCTGTTTGGGAATAAACAAAACAAAAGAAAAATTCAAAAGGTAACTGTGTTAGTTTGCATGTTGTTGGTAAAATTTGCACGTAATCACATAGCGCGCGTCACGTAGCGCTTTTGCATTTTAAACGGGCGATAAATTAGGCATGTGGCAACCACAAATAATGTGCGTAAAATAAAAATGCGGACGCGTCCTACCCTGTAGGGTGCCTCTTTGTGCTAGAGGTGAGCCTAATCGCGCAAATAAATGACAACGAAAAATAGTCACAGCCATTTTTGAGCAATTCAAATTTAGAGTAAGATATTTCATTAAAATAGATAAAGTTGATACAAAATTGTCTTTCATAACATAACATCATACTTTCATCCTCTTCTCTCTTTCTTTTTTCTTCTTCTTTTTTTCTCGTTTTTTCTTTTTTTTTTTCATTTTTTTCTCTTTCTTTTCTTTCTTCATACATAATCCTTACATAGCAAATGAAAAATACAATAAATATAAAGACATAATTGAGAATACATCAAAACTAAAATAAAGCTGCCACTCTGCCAATCAACTGCATCATGCCGGTGTAGGTGCATTGTTATGACTGAATCCTGCTTTCTTTGCTTCATCTTCATCATCAGGTCTGCATCATTGTAATCAACTTCTTTCATTCTTTCCTGCCTTCTTTTCCCTTTTTCTCTTTTCTTTCTCTTTTCTTTTCTCTTTTTTTTTTCTTCTTTTCTTTTCTTTTCTTTTTTTTTTCTTTTCAATACATCATCATTACATAATAAGTGAAAATACAACAACAGAAAGCATAATAGAAAGTACATCAAAAGTAAAGAAATAAACTGCTATTTGTCCAAGTTCTGTATCATGTTCCCGCTTGCTTCATCTTCTTGCTTGTTGGAGCGGATGTTTCATCAAGACTGGTTTCTGCCCTTGCCTGTCTCATTTTCTTCGTCATATCAGTGTCTTCATAGCCAACTCTTCCTGGAGGACTGAGACGTAAGCGCCGCTCTTCTTTGATCCAGGCGAGATATTCTGGTGTGCAGCTCTGGTGCTTTGTTGACACTTCTATCGGTTGCAAACCCTTCCAATCCTCGAGGATTTCTCTTTTTCTTGGAATTGCATTCTGCAGGTTGAAAGGAGTTTCTGACTTCGACATATCAGCACAAAGGGGAATAAATTATTCCATCCCAAATTGACGGAGGACCCTCAAAGGTGCGTACGGTTGAAGCCCCGTTAAACCCGGCAACTCGATGTAGTATCGCTTGGAAGTCCTAAGCGCAATGTCATCTTTAGGAACATAACTTAACTTCCACATTACTTTCTTATCAGTAAGGCGGGCCAAGAAATCATACCATCCCGCAAAACTTTCAGGTTTTTCACACCACCTCATTCTCAAGTCTTGAGTAGCAATAGGATTTATGTTTCGTCGACTGTCTTTCACCTTGCAGATATCCATCATGGGATTGCGGTGGTGCACTTGTTCTATCGCCCATACTTGAAGGAGAAGATTACAACCTTTGAAATACATCGACCCCCTTCTGCATTCATTCAGAGCCCGATACATTTCTGCTAGAATCATAGGAACTATGGTGGTAGATTTGTTCCCATTGATCCCTTCAAACATCACCCGAACTACGGAACCAATGCAAGTCCTAATGTGTCCATTCTTTTCTGGGAAGACCAAAGTCCCTAAGAATGCAATGACAAAAGCCCTTACACGCCGGTCTCTCCAAGTCTTCTCACCACAGTTAAACTCCTGCTCAAAATCATCAAAACCCGTTATGCGCCAAAATCTGGTGTACAGATAATCCAGATGAACCCATTTGTTTTCGATGCATCCCAAACTATCATTCCTTACCAACCCTAGTCTCTCTTGGAATTTCTTCCCTGTTTGACTGTTTGGAAGGATTATCTCTTGGCCCAGACACTTCAATCCCGTTAGCCCAACTATTTCTCCTAAAGTGGGAGTCAACTCAAAGTCTTTGAACCTGAATACAACTCGCGTCAAGTGCCAATACGCAATAAGAGCTTGGACTAGATCACGGTTTGGACGAACATCAATCAGCTCTACCAACCTTCCTAATTTCTCCTCAAGTGTCTTTCTCTCCTCCTCACAAAAGTTACCCCACCATAATTTTAACTTCTCTGGGACCTCTACAACCATGTAGACTTTGTCAAACTGTTGTTCCATTCTTTACCCTACAAGATAATGAAAACAAAATTCTAAATTTGATTGTGCTCAAAATTCAGCTGGGACTGGAGATTCATTATCACAAAACACATAATATGCGGGTCAACGGGTTATAAGGGCCCGTTGACACAAGGGCGGATTCCTGACTATGGAGGCGGTACCAAGGACCGGGTCCAGACTAAGGTGTGAATGCATGCATGCTCCTAAAGCTCCATCTAAGAGTGGGTTAACGGTTGAGGCTAACAGGCGAGTAGCAGGCGGCTTCGTGGTCGAATAGCTCCCACGACAATCCGCTGGTACACCAACTCGTCAGAGGGTTCTTCTAAGAGTGGGTTAACGGTTGAGGCTAACAGGTGAGTGGCAGGCGGCTTCGTGGTTGAATAACTCCCACGACAATCCGCCGGTACACCAACTCGTCAAAGGGTTCTTTAGTGGAAGAAATTGCGGGTGCGTATGCACACACCTCGCGGATATTTGAGTGAGAATGCAAGAGGTTTCCAGGAGTGGGGGAAGTATGAATGGAATGCCAGTTTATATGTGCGCAAATAGGGGTGTAGTGACATGCTTTCGTGACACACAGCAATCAATTAGATTAATCTAAGCATGCTTGCAAATAAACAATAGATATAATCATGCTAATTTTAAACAATAAATAAATAAGCCACACATACTAATATCGCCATACAAATCAAACAATACAAACAAAACAAATTCGTGAAAGCCTTTTGGTTAGAACCATTTGCTAGTCCCAGCGGAGTCGCCACGCTGTTGAACCCTCCCAAAATGCACACAAGTATGCACCGGGATTTGATTTCAACAAAATGGGACTCCAAAGGGTTTCTTTGGAGTCGCCACCTAATTTAAGGATTATTAGGAACCTAAGGTTAACTAATGAGTGCAATTTATTCTTTAATTAAATAAAATTAAATTAAAATCAGAGATTCCGAGTAAGTGGATTAAATTCGAAAGAAGGTCCCTTGCGGGAGCACTTTCGAAAATCCGCTAAATGCGGTTAATCCGGCGGTTTTCACGAATTTGTTAAGGATAATAGAATTAATTTTTAACTAATGATAATGTAGATAAGATAACGGTTTGAGTTACGCCGATACTTAGATAAATAAATGATGAAATTTTAAGATTAAATAAATGGATGAACTACAACATGCTCGATTGATTAGTTAATTAAATAAATAAAGGATAAATAAATTAAATAAATAATAAAATAAAATACAACACTCTAAGTAACTAATTAGATAAATAATTGATTAATTGATCGCTTAAGTAAATGGATAAATAAATAGATAACTTTAATTAAATAAATTAATGCTTATATTAATTTAATTAAATAAAGAATAAATTGATAGTAATTAATTAATTAAATACATAAATGAATAAATAAATAATAATTATTATTAATAAATAAATGATTAAATAAAATAAATAAATAAATAAATAAATGATTAATTAATTAAATAAATAATTAATAAATAAATATCGCATAATTAATTGAATTAATCGGATTAATGAATAAATGAATAGATAGATAAATAAATTTTTAATAGATGAATACGTAAATATAAATAATAGATGGAGGTATAATTTAACTAATTTTAATTTCTTTTGCACTCGATAATTAACCGTAGATTACTATTAACTTAAACTAATTGGCGAGTCCCAAAGAAACGAGATAAGCAATTATATTATCATTTTAAACATGCAATAAGTTAACACTTCAATAAAGTGACTATCCTACCAAGTTTCTAACATGCAAATCCTAGTCCGGTTTCAGGGCTTCCTAAAACATGCTTTCTAAAAGGGACGGGAGAGAAGGAGTTTTAGAAAGTAGAACCCGCGATAGCGAACTCAATGCGAGCCCTGAATTTAGAGATTTTCGCTTTCTTTTCTTTTCTTTTACATTTTCAGGGATATCAAGTCCCGAAAATGTGGAGCGGGTCAAATAACTTCCAATGCAAGTAGCCATCCCAGTTTGTGAGTTTACTTAACTCGAGCCCAAGTGTTCATGCCAAGAAAAGAAGATAAGGAAAAAAAAAAGATTAGTAAATACTCGATAGCGGACTTCAGAAATTAATTCAAGAGCAGGCAACAGTAAAATACACATGCAAGAACTTATGCCAAAGTGCACATGACTTCCAAGACTAATTTGATATTTTGAGTCAGAAGACATAGATGAATTCCAAAATTGTGACAGATAAAGCATGTCAGTTATAAAAAGGAAGCCACAGACTTCAATTAGAGGAGAGACCGACTTGGTAACATGTAAACTTGCACACAAATGTTTTAAGTCATTAACAGAGAACCAAAATCCCAATGTAAATCTATTCCAAGAATCATAACAGCCATGAACATGAATACTTAGCATTACCCAAACTGACCTTAAAACCATTTCATAACAGTATACATGCTTTGATTTATTAACAAAGAAAGTTACCTCACTTTCTCATGACTAAAAAAAACAACCTGGGCTTAACAAGAACATAGCAGCGAAACACTAAATTTAACGGGGACATATACTCCTCACATGGTGTATTACCACTCACCAAGGGTAAGCTACTGGTGTACATAGGCTAGAAGTTGAAACATAGCAGCCATCACTTTCTTATGGTCAACAGGCATATAAGATAGGTCACCATTCAAGTAAACTGATCTCAAACTTATTTACTACTTTGTTATCTAAGTTTATGATTTCAAAGGATTGAAGATATGATAAGAATCCAAGCTTTATATATCAGACCATGAGAAACTCAAACTTCACATGGAAAACAGAAGATTACTTATCTCCAGGAGCTAAACAAAGGATGAATTTGAGTTTATAAAATGGGCTAATAGCATAAAAGCAGATCACTATAGCTAACAAGACCAAAATCACTCCTTCCCTCTACTTCAAATCACTAGACCAGGACTCAAAGAACCTGAGATAAAGGGAGGCAACTGAACACTAGGAACAAGCAGCAACACCTACATCCTTTCCATTCTCACAAAAAACTCCCTATATCAGAACCTCACACACACAAACTCACACTCGCAGACTCCTCATAATCCCTGCAATAGCCTCACTCTAATCTTACCAACAAAACTTGAATGCCACTTAGAAACCCCTGCATATTACTGCTGCTGCATCAACTCCAGTGCAGGACAGACTGCTTCCTATTCAGACCCCCTCACATGCTCACAGACCTAGCAGCAACTTTACATTCTCCCTCAGGACCTGAACACCCTACCTGAACCCAACTAGAAACAATAACTAATCCCTGCTATGCACTTCTTCAACCTCACAGACACTCTCACACCCACCCTGTCCTCCTCTGCTCATCAACAACCTGAACAGCCTCCAAAACACCTTCAAACCCCCAGAACCTCTATCTACACTACCTGAACTACACAAGCAGCCCCTCAGCTTACCCAACACATCACCTGCAGCCTCCAAGATAACTTTCAACCTCCTCACTACCCAGAAAACAAAACTAGACCCCTGAGACCTTCCTATAATCCCTTCACACACACTGAAACTCTGACTGCACACCACACTCAAGGACTGCACCCCATCATTCCAACAGAAATCTCAACTCCTATAAAACAAACTGAAACAAAAGCCCCGCATCATCTGCTACTTACCAGACCTTCAAACCAGCTCCTAACAAACCTTCAGCACCCACTACATGCTCCTTCACTTCCTAAAGAACAAACTGCAGCTCTCACTACCTAAACTGAAGCAACTGCAGCATCCAGAACTTCACTCAAGCCTCTGCTTAGCAAACAATCAACTACAGACCCTTGAAAACTTTTCTCCTAATTCCCTGAAACTAACAGACCCTTCATACACACACTCACATGAACTGATCCTGCTAGCTGTCTACAAACAAACAGACAAGGAGAAACAGGTTGGCCAGACCAAGAACATCATACATTTCTAAATTAAAGACAGTAAATAGATTTTAAGATCATGCTCCAGGAAAGAAGACAGAACCCATGGAAGAAATTCTGATTTAACATTGATAACGAAAGATCCATACACCTGAATAAGTTATCTTCATTCTTAAACAATCCGAGAGTCCTTCTTTACGGCCAAAGACAACTCTAACAGGAATTAAACTTTACTTTTAAAAAAATACCAATAAACAGATTAAGCTCCAAATAAGTTTAAACCAAGCCATAGACTCGACTAAATCAGTCTCTTACTTAACAGAACCAAACTAAATCCAATAAAGATCAGAACATTTAACTAGATTAAATGATTCAATCATTTATACAAAATATGACAAGAAGCAAATCTTAAGCTAAAATGATAAAAGCTATAGACTTTATAGCGATTCATACTAGCAAATTCCAGTTTTAATCATTGAGTTGACTAAAAAGAAAATCTTTCTATTACCAAATGAGATTCATATTTTATGACAAGCTCAAAAGAAATATTCCTTCCATTCAAATAACGAAGAAACAGGCAGCAAAGATACACATATATGAATATGGCATTTTAGCTCAACTATGAAGTTAAAGGTAGCAATAGAACGAAATGGACTGAGTATTACCTGTTGTAGAGCAGGGAACAAGAGCGTCGATCCGAAGAATGTGAGTCAACACAAAGTGACTCGGGCGAGGTCGACGACTCGAAAGGAGAAACGACGACACAAAGCCGAAAGCGACATTCGACTCGAAACAGAAAACCAAAATGCTGTGCGTATATCTTTTCTTTAAACTGAGAGAAAATGTTTTTTGGTGTACAGAAATGCTGCCGTTTTTGTTATGCAAAAATCCAGAACCCTTAAACCCTACCAAAATGCTAAATATATAGTATAAGCTTAGGGTTTACCTTGGGCTCCAAATAATCCGAAATGCCCTTGCCATTTTTTGATCTATTTCTTCTAAGATAAGGGTCTAAAGTGTCTATTCCTTCAGATTGTACACTTTGGATCCTTATCTCCAAGAAAAGATCCGAAGGCTGGGGTTGATCGAAATTTCAAATAGACGGACCAGATTACTTGTTCGTTGGGAATAAGTTAGAAACTTCCGCAATGACACAGCTGGAACAGTGTCACTCGTCCAGCGAGGACCTGTACGGAGAAGATGATCAGCTGACCGGGTTTTTGGTGTGGGCCGCGAAAGGGAAACGGGTTGGGGATTGGGAATTTGGGTTAAGGGTGAGGGGATTTGGGAATAGGCTGATGGTTTTGGGGAAATGGAAGTGGGCCGGGTCGTGTGTGTATAATGGGCTAACTGAGGTGTATGCATGTATATGGTGTATATATTGTTTTGCGAATATAGGCTAAATTTGGGACTAAGAAAGATTCTAGCCTCAACCAAAGATTAATTAAAGAAAGGATGTGAATTGCACGGGTAGGAAAATCTGTAGGACTTTGAACGAAATTAGCCTTCTTTTGAAATTAGTTAATATACTTTAATTAAATTTAATTAATTAATCTTAATTCAAATAATTTTAATTATCTAATTCTAATTTTATTTTCATAATTGATTCTCATTTAAATAATTTAGCCGTTAATTAAATCATGGGACGAAATTGGGTGTCAACACTAGTATGATTTATTCATGGCATTTGTGAGACCCTACTAGTTGATCTAATTTAAATGTGAGAAATTTGGGGAGAGAGTGTCAGTATGTTCTGCTTGGCATCTTGTTGTGCCACATTCTCTTATTATGTCGAGTCAGTTTATCTCTCTCTTTGGGATTCAATGTTGGTAGGATGATGAGATTCTTATTCGTCACCATCAGAAAGTGTCATTATTTCTTCTGGTGTAAAGTGATTAATGAGTAATATTCGATCTACGTGTCTCCTCTTGGTTCGAGACGCTAGTAGAGTCATGTTATTCTACGAACTTGTCTCGATTATAAAAATATTTTCGGGTAAATTGTTGGAGTTTTCGTTGTTATTGGAAGGTTAAATTGGTATGGATGTTGTTCCATAAAATTCATTTAACGTCTATTTCTTCGATTGCGATTCTTTAGTTAGCCTGACTGGGAAGTAGTCTAGCTCAGGTAGCCAAGTAAATAAGACGATGAGCTTCTTGAAGCTCTAATTATTTCTATCTTCAGTCTATTGCCATCTCTTCTTCTTCTGGCACTAGTGAGCTTAAGCGGTTAGTAGCCTCTTGTGATGTTCCCTGTGTTGAGCCGGAGTGCGTGTCAAGGTAGCCGGGTAAGCACATTGTTGTATTTTAAGGCTACTAAGGGTAATGAGAAGCGTGATTTGGCACCTGAGTTGATCCATCAGGCAGTGGTGCTTACAGCAAAGGCATAGAGTTGTGCACTCGAGAGTTGCAGTTGTTTGGCAACTCGAGAGGGTAATTTGGTAGCTCAGGTCTGAGCTGCATTTTATTTTTAGCTAAGTCTTCCTTAGTCTACCAGGTTGTGCGAGGATGTTTATTCCTATTCAAATTAGCTGTATGAGTTTATGCTCTAAGTGGGGGAGTCTTCCTCCAATACTGAATGTTAATATTAAATCTCTAAGGCGTTGCTGAAGCGTTAGCTAATTCTTAGCTTCATCGAACTGTTCTATATCGAAGAGGCGATTTGTCAATAGGATAAATCAATCCAGAGTTCTGAGAATCTTTGTTCCGAATAATGTAGAACTCTCATATCATAATCGAGGAAGGGTCAGTTTAGTCAGAATAAGTTGGGTAATTGTATTATAGTATTATCCAGATATATTTTATTCCAAGAGTTCGATGTACGTGTTATAATTCCGATTCTATAATCATGAGATAATGTCCGTGGAGTAGTTTATGAAGGTCGTGCATGTTCTCTTGTTATCTGTGTGAATTTTTCTTTAGATTTAAGCTCGTTCGAGGACGAACGAGAGTTTAAGTGGAGGAGAATAAAACAATCTCGGTCAGTCGTTTCGGGAGTCATAACTCTGATTGGCGTGTAGGATAGTTTTAAAAGCTGCGTAAGGTCCATTACAACTTGTCTGTAAAATTTTAGTTAAATTAGACCTCGTTTGGTAGGTAGCGGAAAAAAGTTTCAGTTTTGTTGGCGATAAATCTTAAAAAGAGGTTTTCGAGCTCGATTTTGACGAATGAACTCCAATTCAAAATCCGAAAGCGTCGTTAGGTTTGTATGATTATTTGTGACTTGTGTGAAATTTCGAAATTAAATTTCGAGGTCATTCGGATAGTTTCCGCTAAAATCCCGAAAATTAATAATTTGATCTTTTTTCGTTTGATTCGCATATTGTGTTTCGGGAATCTGATTTGAGATCCGCCTTAGCGATTATGTCACATATATTTTGTATAACTTTCTTGAGAAATTTGGGATCATTTTGAATTTCGTAAGGTTTCCTTTTTAATTTTAGTCGTTGTAGCAAATTTTCAAAGAAATGAAAAAAAAAAAGAGAAAGAAAGAAAAAGGGGAAGAATTGAGGTGATGGAGGGATTTATATCCCTTAAGAATTAACCAAACGAACAGAAACAGAAACACAGGAAGAACGAGACAGAGAGAAACGGAAACAACGCAAAAATGCAGAAAATAGAGAAAGAAAAGGAAAAAGAGGAGGAAAAAAATAGAATTTTCACCCTGAAATGTTAAGATAATGATGTTAATCCATTATTTCAGTTTATTACGTGTATTTAAATATAATTTAACGATAGAAATTGGGATATCAGACATCGTTCTAACAAGTTAAATGGATAGATTAAAGGGTTAATTGGACCCTGATAATGGAATTGATTATACATTCAAACTCAGGGAGTTATGGGCAACCCGTAAATATAATTTATTAAGAGTTTGGTTATGTGATTTTAAACTACGTACATAGGCATGATCTGCATATTGTCTATGCGAATCGGGTGTCAGGTTCCGTACCAGATTGTTCTAAGATGTAAGGAATGAAGGCTTTAGCCTTATGTGATATATTTTTCTACTTGTTGAACACAGTGGGATCATTTGGAACAAGGTAAATGTTTGTATCTATTTCTTTCTTAGCCCTTGGCCTTGTGGATATTCTACCACATGTTCCTTACGTGTGTAGCTGCCGATAAGCGTACTCATTACGCCTTAGCTTTGGATTTACATTGTATATTATATGTTATCCCCTGTTGTTGGTATTGTATTGAGCATATGAGCATTGTTCCAATGGCATGTTTATTATTTCAGTTGTATTTTACTCCCTTCAGGAGGTGTATGTATTCTTTTATACTTTTAGATGTCTAGTCTGCATAGCTCTAAACCTAGTATGTTGAGTAGTTAGCTATAATTTCTTTTGTACAGTTTAGATGTATCAGTATGTCTATATTTTTAAGTCTTGTTCATTTTTATGAGTTGGATTTATATATATTTTCCTAATTCAGTTGTTAAGGGTTCGTCCGACGAGTCTAGGAGAGGATGTCGGGTGCCCGCACGGCCTAGCCGAAAATTCGGGTCGTGTCACTCAGGCTCATTGAATTCATCCCCTTCTTGATCATTTTCTTCATCACTTTATTCTTCTTCTTCACCTTCTTCTTCTTCAGTTTCTTCTTCACATTCTTCTTCTTCTTCTTCTTCTTCTTCTTCTTCTTCTTCTTCTTCTTCTTCTTCTTCTTCTTCTTCTTCTTCTTCTTCTTCCTCACCTTCTTTTTCACCTTCTTCTGCATCATCTTCTTCTTCACCACTTTCATCTTCTCCTGATTCATCTTCATTTCCTTCCTCAGGAGTAGACTCACTTTTTCCATCATCATCACCACCTTCATCCCTGTTTTTCTTACATTTCCCTGGTTCGGAGAGTTCACCCGCTTGAAAATGGTCGATGTTAGCCAAAATATCTTCAGTTTAGGGTTCGACTCGGGCATCTAAAACCATAATATATTTTTCAGATTGATTGTCATCTGCAGCTAGATTTTTATCGCTTTCACGAACTTCACTTTCAGCCACTTTACCACTTGTAGACTGATTCTCATCTGCTCCTGCATTTTTAACACTCTCAGGACCTCCACCACTTGTGGATTGATTGTCCTCTGCTTCTGGATGTTTATCAAGTTCAACAACTTCAGTTTCATCTCCTCCACCACGTGGAGGTCGATTATCACCTTCTGTTGAATGTTTATCAGTTGTTTATCACTCTCAGCAACATCAGTTTCATCTCCTCCACTACTTGGAGGTCGATTCTCACCTTTTGCTGAATGTTTATCAATCTCAGCAACATCAGTTTCAGGAACTATAACGATTTCATTGTCATCTTGTTCAGCTTGCTTCTTCTCCGCCTGTTGTACTTTTAATTTCATTTTAAAATTATTTCTAACTCTTGGAGAAGCTGTAGTGAGTAACTTCAGCCTCGCCATTACTTTATCCACACACAACTAATCAAATCAATGTCTATATAAACCCATTTCATCTAAAAAAAAAAACCTAAATTCTTCGAAAAACACCATTGACGTTTCTTCATAAGCTCTAAAACTAAAAAAGAAGAACCAGAAAAAATAAACTATAATGATATTAGGATTTCTCACTTAAATAAATCGGGATTTCTCAAAGTTGCTTCAGCTGCTACTTCTATCTTCAAAAATGGGCGAAAGTTATGCAAGATTTTGAAAGTTGAACGGTAATGACAGTAACATAAATGTAAGAAAAGATGAAATGCTTTCTAAATTGGAAGAGAGGGAAGAAAAATTTGGTTAAAAATTATCCAAGACCCGTTTTATTTTTGACCTGCTAAATGACCCATTTTTGGTTATGTTTATATACTTTCCTGTAATGTTCACTTTTGCCCACAAGTTTTTATATTTCTAATCAAGCCCGCGACCCCCACTTAACCTCATTTAACTATTTCCCCCCCTCCCCCCAAAAAAATAAGTCAAAAAAAAAAAAAAAAGAAAGAAATGAGAAGGTCATCTAGTTAAGTCAAGTTTTTTGAGGGTCTTTTAGTTAAATCTTCTCCAGTTAGATATTGAGCAAATATAGTGCAAATTTAGAGAGATACAATACTGAAACAGTCTGAAATAGCTTGAACAGTTCTGAAATGGTGGTGAAACAGTGCTGAAACAGTTTGAAATGACACAGATACAGCGAGATACAGTTAGATACGGAGCAAAAATAGTGCAGATACAACGTTAGTAAAAAAGTCTGAAATAAAATGTAAAAAATAATGTAAAATAACACAAAGAGGTGAAATAGCTTAGAAACAGTGAAAAACAACGAACAAATAGGACGAAACAATGTTGAAACAGTCTAGAAACAACTAGATATGGTATAGAAATAGTTAGATACGGTGCAAAACAACCTGAAACGGTGCAAAAATAGTTAGATACAGTGCTGAAACAACCCGAAATAGCGTAGATACAGTTAGAGATGGAGCAAAAATAGTGCGGGTACAGCGAGATACAACGCTGATACAGTCTGAAACAGTTAGTGAAAAAAGTTAGAAAAAATGTAAAAAATAATGTGAAACAACATAAAAAAGGTGAAATAGCTTAGAAACATTGAGAAACAATGAACAAACGGAATGAAACAATGTAGAAACAATCTAGAAACAGTTAGATACTATCTAAAAATAGTTAGATACTGTGCAAAATAATCTGAAATGGTGCAGAAACAGTTAGATACAGTGCTGAAACAACCTGAAACAATGTAGATATAGTGTTGAATTAGGGAGATACAACCTGAAACCAGTCTGAAATTGGGAGGAGGGAAAGTAAAATTGGGGGAAATGGTGGGAGGAAAAGTGAAATGGGGGGAAATGTGAGGAGGAAAAGTGAAATTAGGGGAAATAGGAGTAAAAATATGAGGTTTTGCTATGTTATGTTATGTTTTTGCTATGTTTTGTTATTAAATTTTCCTTTCCACTATATTGAGTAATTATGCTAAAATATTGCTATGTTTTCTAAATAACTTCTAAAACTTGTACTTTTATGTAAAAATTCCATAGAAAAATGAGATGCAAACACTACTAGGAACCATTTGTCCATGAATTTTTTTCTTTTGTTTTTTATCAACTTTTTTTCGAAAAACATGTTTGCCCACTTTTTCAAGTTTTTTCAAAAAATCAATTTCTCCACTCCAAAATCTATGTCCAAAAACAACTTCAATTACCAAATATAATTTTTCAATTCAAGTTCAAATGCTCTTTTTTAATTTTTTTTTTGTATTTACGGCCAAACGACTACTAAGTTTCTCAAGCCATAACATTTATATTTGTAGAAAACCTTACTAGTGCATAACAAAACTATCCAAATATTACTGCCTTCATTAGAGATTCAGAATGAGTTATCATAATAATCTGAATGTATTGGAAAAAATACAGAGAAACTACTGAACAAATACTTATGAATATTAATGGGACTCTGGTTGCAAGTTGTAATATCTTCCAAGAATTCCAATAATTATTGTTGAATCAGAAGTGGGTCGTGAAATACATAATGACTATGCCAATAAGGAAGTGTATCTTCGAGAATACTAAGGTTGAAGGTTTGAAGCTGCATTATCTTTGTTGTCAGATGCAGGACTAAATGCAAACGTACCCTTCACATGACTCTATCTTTGTTGTCAGATGCAGGACAAAATGCAAACGTACCCTCCTGAGTCGTGAATTGGCCTAATTAGGACCCAAAAAGAATCTTGTGAATTTGTAAGATAATTCAAGATTAATCAAGCCCAAAGTATAGAAAGACAACTAGAAATGAAACTTGCACTATCGAAGTTTGGGTGAGCTTATATAAGTAGCTTATAAGCCATAAGTTGCTTATAAGCCACTTTTGCGAAGTTAAGATTTTTTAACTTCTCACTTTTGATTTTTTTTAAGCACAAAAATGCTTATAAGCTCATTACTTTATGAGTTACCAAACACTCTATAAGAATATATGTGCTTTTAAGCTACTTTTATTCTTATCCAAACGGTTTCATAGTTGAGTTTGGTATAATGTTTGCATTTTTATTGCAAGCGCAATACTTGAGTTTGGGACAAAGTTGCATTTTTATTGCTGCTATAATATAAGAGTCTCAAACTTCTATCAAAATCCAATTTTAAACATTTATTAAATCAATTTATGTAGTACTCTTTTGGAACTTGCAGCATGACAATGAGTGCCAATTTAGCAGTATTTCATTAGATGTCTTTGTTTGGCATATTATTGTTCTTGGTTGTTTATGTGATTGTTTCCTTTAGACTATATCTACTCACTAGCCTCAACCTATGTAATTAAACCTCAACAGAAATGGTGGTACCAGATATTAGGTATAAATTGACTTTACAAAAAATAACAAGAGGAAGTGAATAAATCCAGTGTAAAGGCCAGATTAAGTTATACACCAAATAAAATATGCCATAAAATAAATTGCCGAGCTACTAAAGTTTGGCTAAGAACTAGCTAGAGAAAAAAAAGGTATCCATAAAACAAAATTTTCAGCGGACTTAACATGGCCAATATCTTATCTTTTGTGAGTAAAAAGGTGGATACACACACAATTATTTTTAAATGTCTCAGATTGTTTAAAAAACTATAATCTGTTAGTGTACATAAATCATGTAATCAAGAACTCAAAAGGATACTGTATATCTTAAAATTCGATTTCAGGTATTACAATTAAATTTATATTTAGTTGAGTCTTAGACGACTGTTTTATATTAAAATTTAATCAATCGATCGGCAGTCTTACGTTCACAAGATCGTTCATTTTAACAAACACTTAATCGAGGTCATGATGCAAAGTTCTCAATCGATAACACGTAAACAACAACAGACGGATTAGCAAATCAACCAAAGAATACGATGAAAATGATTGTGCGATCGAAAGAACACTTAAACGAGCAGAAACAGCAGATTGAGTAATCGAAGACGATATGTCCGATTGTAATCGAAAAAGAAGTGGTTTATGATATTCTACTTTCAGATAAATTAAACGGACATGCAATGTTTTGATGTCTAATCAATGACTTAATAGATTACCGGTCGCTGATTGTCAATTAAAATAGGTGTTACATGATCTTAGCGATAATTAAACGATAGCTCGACTTCAGTAAGGTTTCGATCAAGATATGCTTATTGATTTAACGATGGCAATAACGATAGATGAATGAAGTGAAGCAAGCGATCAATAGTTCAAGCAAATTATAAACGACAAGATAAGCTAATGAGCAATCGAATGAACAGTAATCAATATGTGAATAAAACAAGTAATGATGAATAGATGAATAAAAATAAAGCTTATTGTATTTAATAGTCGAAGGCTTGTGCTCCGTTGAAGAGAATGGAATCCTCCTCTGCAGCAAAATCAATCAGTGGTAGAACAACGGTGGTATAACGACATTAATGGTTGTGATATAATGATAATGACGGCTAATTATAAAGACGACAGTGATGACAATAAAATAACAGAGGAGGTTGTTGTTCAGAAGAACGTAACCTTTACAAGAGGAGAAAGGGTTATATTTATAGCTGAATAGTCCAAACCCTAGCAAGAGTCCGTTTCACACACGTCTCCCCATCATCAAATAACGTTGTTATCATCGAGCAACGACCTCCAAAACTAACGGAATTGGTTGAGTTGATCTGAATCTATCCTTTATCTTGACTCCGTTTAACAGTCGGTTCATATCAAAGCGACCGATCCATTTCTTTGGTCCCGCTGACAGCGTGCCCTATGCCACTTGTTTTGGGTCCGATATTCAAGCCATGCTTGCCACGTTGCTGCTGACGTGTGGTAGCCTTGCGTCTGATTTTCTCCCAATACAGACAATCCCCCCACTTGCCAAGTAAGTGTTTGTGAGAGCTTGACAAGTGGCTGAAATTTTTAGCGGGAAAAAACGTGGACGCCTCCTGACCTAGTCATTAAAAAACGACGGTTTTCACTTCGACTTCCCATCAACCCCACGTGTACGCAAGTGTGCGGCGGTTAGACTTTGCCGGTTACCAAGGTAATCACTACTTTGCCTCTATAAAATGCTCTTTCTCATTCCTTTCATCAACATTACATCTTCTTCTCAATTTATTTAAGAACTTCATTTGTAACCGTACTAATCTTGCCGAAAAATCATTAGATCTTGCAACAAAAACTTGGAATTATTCAATAGCCACTCAAGATGCAACCGTTTCTCATCACTCCGACACCGGTGACGTTGATCCTACTATTTCGGAGGAAGTTACCACCAGCACTGCGGCAGCGCAACCTTCCACCGCGGGGGGGGGGGGGGGGGGGGGACGTCACAGGCTGGGAAGAGGAAAGCCAAAGTTAAAAAACCCGTTCCACCAGCCAAACCCCATGAAATCATTCTCAGAGAGATCAAAATTTTTAATGACTGCAGCGTGTCAGTCCAAACACCTGCCCAAGTGATCACCAAATTCAATGTTCCGGTCTCAGACATCATATGCGCTGTTTGACCAGAGCACATAGATCGGATCAAATCAGATTGCGGATGGCAACATATTGAGGTCGTTTTCCTCGAAGTCGGAGGCAAGCTCTTGGATGATCGCGCTGGTTATTCAGTCGTTTTGACTTATCCCTTCACCGTTGGATTTTACCGTCCTCTTCACCCAGTCATTGCATCATTATGTAGGTTATATAACGTTTGCTTGGGGCAGCTTGCTCCGTCCGTCTGAAGGGCAGTCTCCATGATTGACTACTTTTGCACTGAAACCAATCAGGGTTTCGATGTCAATCATGTGTTGAATCTATACATCCCCAAGTTTTACAAAGGTGGGATGATGTATCTTGAAAAAAGGGGCGGCCGTGCGCTAATTCCGAGGAATGACAATAGCGTTCGTCACTAGCATCACAGTTTTGTGTATATCCCAACACAGTCGTTGGTTGCGGCTGGCGACCCACCACTTCCCGAGTAGTGGAATCCTAATCGTAAGTAAAACCTTTTCCCTATGTATGTTTTTCGATATTCCTTTTGATCTTCCTTCTGAATTTCCTTCTGTTCAATCCAGCTACCAAAATCGATATCGTTCCGATCGACGATCTTTTAGCTTGGGTGATACGGATCACCATAAAATTTTACGATGACGAGAGAAAATGGCAATATGTTGCTTCACAGAAGAAATATGTCGTTTCGACCCTTGGTAAGAATCTAAATACTTGTTGCTTTGGGCTTCCATAAATTTTTACACAAGTTTATTTTCTTTCAGGCATAAAGGGGATGATAAGAATATGCCGGCCGCTGAAGCAAACGAGGCCGATGGCGTTGATGCTGAAGCAGCTGCAATGGACGGGCCATAACCTCGCCCTTCGAAGAAGAGAAGGATAGCCGACCCATACAAGGCTATCTGTAAAAAGGCTCAGGCTTTGAAGGCTGCCAAGGCTGGTCAAACTTCCCAAGCTACGACTGGCGAAGAGGTGGCGACAAGCATTTTGGCAATCGAAGCTGTTCAATCGATCGATGAGAAGGGTATCTTAGTAACCTTTCACTCGCCCGTTGACGTTGGAGCGGAGTCATCTTCTGAGGAACCGCTAAAGCGTGTAAAGCGAGCTGGAAAGAAAATAGCCCGTGATGATCTGCCGATGTTGGTCTTGGACAGCCGACCTACCGTTGTGGATTTTGCCATTGCGCAGCTTCCTCTTGGTCAACTATCGACGGTGATAGAGGTGCCGTCCAGCCCTGAAAATGATTCGGGCAAGGATGCGGCAGAGGCCGAGCTGGTGCTTTTGGAAGAGAGGTACAATATTCCCATGGATCGGGAGGTTGAGCCACCCGGATCCAAGCATACTGAAAGTTCGGGCTCTTTTTTTTCTGCTGCTAATCATGACATTCCCATCATCCCGCTACCCAGGGGAGAAGACGCGGCTGCTTTTGCTGCATACAAACAAAGTGAGGCTGCTGGTAAGTTGAAGGATCGAACGATCACAATAACGGTCCCTCATTATAATGATCTGCTTCGGTACCCAAGAAATCTTATCGACCACCTTTATGAAGTGACTGGTCCCATGGAGCGAGCTCGGATGAACACTCACAACGATCCTCAGCTTGCTTCCTTAACTGCTTACAATGCCTTCAGGGTAATTTGGGACTTCATATTTTCGATTTTCTTTAAGTCAAATTTAAATGTTTACGGGCTAAAGTTTCAATTTCGTTGCAGACTACCCTTTTGGAGATTGAAAATGTGGAGCAGACTCGGTAGCTTGAGGCGACCATCCAAATGTGGTAGGATCGATTCTATATTGTCATGAATTCTTATTTCGTTTTCCACCACGAGCTTCAAGCAGTTAGTTTGAAGAACTCTGTGCTGAAGAAGAAGTTCTATAAGATGAAAGCAAAGCTAGAATCTATGCTGTTGAGGGCGTCCGAGCTGGAAGCCGAGGCTGAAACTTTGTGCTAAGTCACTGTTGAAGATAGAGCAAAATTTGCTGCCGCTGATGCTAAAGCAAATGCCAATGAAGCCAAACTTCAGTCCCTTGAGAAGGAACTTGAGCATATGAGGCAAAATTTTGATGCTGCTCAACAGGGACGGAGTGAGACTTTCAAAAATGTCAACGAACTGCAAAGCAAGTATCGGGTTCTTATTCTGGAGAACCGCAACTTGGGAAAAGAGCTGGCCGATCTGAAGGTTGAGATGGATTGTCGTGAAAACCTTAAGATTGCTGAGGCGAGGCGCAATGCTCTTGTGGAATTGTCGGAGGAAGGGTATAATGTCAGCATCAAACTGCTCGAGGCCGAGGAGACAGTGAAGGTGTACCGCTAGGGTCTCGGCCTTTCTCCTAAGAGTATCGAGTATGAGAGTGATGAAGATGAGTAGGTTTTCATCACCCGTTATTATAGTTTTCTTCATTTTCGTGATTAATTTGTGGTCATTTTTGTAATTATGATGACGCCTATGGCCATTTCAATGAAGAATTTTGTTTCCGTTTATCATTTCGTATGTTAATTTCAAAGATAGGGCATGTTTTATCATTTTGGAAGTCTGATAGCTTCGCCAGAGTATTACTTTTCTAAAGATAAGTTATGTTCCCATCGTTCATTTTCTTAACGATTCTATTTACGCTTATCAGAAGTAGAAAATTAATTAGGCCCAATGTATCTAGCGTGTAATGAAGAATGACGTCTCATTTTCATGCAAGTGCACTCTTCGAACACCGAGTTCGAAATTTCTTTTTTACGCTTAAGTCATTCGAAATAATGAATGGCGACAGATGCTTGACAAGAAGTGTGTATTTATATGAATATTGGTTGCTATCGGGCACTTAGTACATTACGATCGATCAATATCGTCAGTTCTGTAATGGCCGTTTTAGGGCGCGTATGAATACGAACTAAATTTTTGCCGCTAATGGACCGTTTACATTTCATACTGGACTAAGATCACGAAGAGTCTCCAGTGTGAGTGCCTGCCTGGTAATAATCTTGAAATTGATCTACTTTATATGGACTCGAGTAGTCCCCATTCTTTTTTCAAACGTTTGCAAACTTGTCTTTAGGGCAGTGCCCAGTATTCGACCTTTCCTGGTACCATTTTACACAATCGTCATATTCAGATCCAAGCAGTCCCCAGTTGTCAAACGGTCGAGAAAATCCTCCCTTCTTCTCCATCCCCTGTGTTTGAGTGCGAAGTATGAGGGGTCAGACACTGGCTTGAAGCTTCCGTTATATAAACTCTATTTCCTGAAACAAAGACGCGAAGAAGAAACGGGGTTGACTTGAAGATGAAGACAACGTTAGAGTGTTCATCAGACTTATCAACCCCGACTGAGAGCGTTTCAAGCTCGTTATGTTCGTGGGTGATGTATGTTATCATTCGATTCCAATTATACCTATCATCTAAAAGTATCAGTACCAAAAAGAAATAATGAAGTGCATCCAAGTTGGAATAAACGAAAGGGAATATAAAGGGTAAAGGTATACGATATCGAATGTTTTTAGAAGTGATACTTCTTCAATTGGGTGATATTCCAATTGAATTCGACCAGTTTAGAGTCTAGGGTTTCCAGTTGATAAGATCCTCTATCGACCGCTGCTTTGACCCGATAAGGTCTCTCCCAATTTGCTCCCAACTTGCCTTCGTTGGGTTCATCCTTCTTTGGTCGTTTGATCTTCAGCACTTAATCACCTGCATTTAAAATTCGATACCTGATTTTTTTGTTGAGATAATTTTCTGCCCTTTGCTTTTATACCCGTATCCAGACCAATGCCATATCTCGTTTTGCTTTGATCAGATCCAAATCTACTAACATGGCCTCCTTGTTTGATTCATCGGTGGAGTGAGCGAACCGAAGGCTTGGTTCGCAAACTTCCACCGGGATCAAAGCTTCCGCTCCATAGACAAGTGAGAATGGAGTCTCCCCAGACAAGTGAGAACAGAGTCTTCTCAGTGCTGTTTTTCACCATTGTCTGGTGATCCCATAGCGCTCCTGGGAGTTCGTCCGGCCAGTTGCCTTTTGATTTGTCCATCCTCTTTTTTAAGTACTCGATTGTTGTCTTGTTGGAAGACTCAGCTTGTCCGTTTGCGTTGGGGTTAAGGGTGAGCATAGGGTGGTTGGTTCAGGTTTACCATTAACCAAACCAAACCAAATATATCGATTTTTCAAATCTATAAACCAAACCAAACCAACATAAAGTCGGTTTTTTCGATCTCGATTTTTTTGGTTTTCTCCGTTTTTTCGATTTTTTCGGTTTTTATTATATAAAGTCTCTACAACAAATATGCAAGTGTTGCTTTCAAATATTTCCTACAATCAACTATCGATGCATGTTATTTATAGATAATTAGACATAAAGAATAATTATATATACATCTTAATAAGACAATGAAAAACAATGTATGTAAATTAAAAAACAAAAAAAATAGAAAGACGCGATATAAATGAGTTGAGTTAGTTTTATTTTTTCTTCCTTAATCAACCGTGTAGTATGTTGCTTGTGTGCTAGTGTTTAGATGATAATTTAGTGATATTGATTCTTGATAATATATATAAGATAATTACTTAAATGTTAATTAAGAGAGATAATGTAATTGACCATCCATTCCCTTAAAAAAAGGCACATCTAATTCTTAGATTTCATCAAATTTGTAGGTAGAAAATGTGGAGTATAATCAGTTTTAAGTTTATACATTATAATAAAAAGGGTATGTGTGTTATTTAATGTTTAATACTCTCTTGAGTGCTATGCCATGTAAAATTTCCTTAAAATCATATATAAAGAAGTTCATAATGAATATTTTTTATCTATAAATATTTTAAAAAAATATAAAAAAATATTTATAAAATATCGGTTCGGTTAATTTTTTTTTTTGGTAAAACCAAACCAAACCAAACCAAACCAAACCAAATGTGTCGGTTTTTATTTTTCAAAACCAAATCAAACCAAACCACGAGTCGGTTTTTTTATTCGATTTGGTTTGATTTACGGTTTGGTTCGGTTTTGTACACCCCTAACTGGGGTGATATAGAGTTGATGGGATTCACTTGATCCCCCATTTCTTGAAAAAAGATGTGATTCGACTGCCAGCGAATTGCTTGCCGTTGTCGCATGTAATCTCCTTCGAGATCCCAAAGCAACATATGATGTTTTAGTGGATGAATTTGATAACTTCCTGTTCACAAATTTTAGCCAAGGCAATTGCTTCTACCCATTTAAAAAAATAATCCGTTAAGAATATAAACTTTACCCCCCCGGGCGCTGTTGGAAGCGGCCCGACCAAATTCATCTCCCATTTCATGAACGACCACGGTGACGTGACCGAATGAAGGGGCTCTGCTTGCTGGTGAATAACGTTGCCATGCCATTGACACTTGTCGCATTTTTGAACAAGGGATTTCGCATCTTTCCCCATCGTCGGCCAATAATAACCAGCTCTGATCAACTTTCGTACTAAAGATTTGCTTCCGGAGTAGTTGCCACACTCGCCTTCGTGAACTTCTTTCATTACATAACTCGTTTCTCTTGGGCCCACGCACTTTGCCAAAGGGCCTCTATACATGCGCCTGTAGAGTTGGTCGTCCAAAAGGCAGTATCGAACCGCTTTAGCTTTGAGTGGTCGGGAAGCATTTTTATCTTCAGGAAGAATTCCCGCCTGCAAGTAAGACAAATATTTGTTTCTCCAATCCCAAATATGATTGAAATTATTTACCTCTTTAAGGCTTCGATTGAGTGGAGATCCGATCAAATGTACAATTGTTTCATCTGGCTCTCGTTCAATGACCGCTGCGGAGCCGAGGTTTGCAAGAGCATCCGCCTCAATATTTTCTTCCCTTGGGATTTGTGCTATCTTCCACTCCTGAAAAGAAGTTAAAAGGCTTCATACATTGTCGAGCAGTTGCTACATTCTTGTATCTCGGACATTGAAGTCTCCTTGGGCTTGATTCACCACCAGTTGAGAATCACTTTTGATGTCTACCTGTTCGATCTTCAAGTCCTTGGCAATTTTAAGACCTGCAACGAGGGCTTCATATTCGACCTCATTGTTAGTTTTGGCATGTAGTTTGATTGCATATTTTAGCTTTCCACCCGTTGGCGCTATTAGCAAGCCTCCGAGACCAGTTCTCTTTACGTTTGATACTCCATCCGCGTAAAGCATCCAGACTCTGGGGTCTGGGTCCCTCATCATAAGCTCTTCTTTTCTTGCTTCCGGAAGAATACTTGCGCTAAAGTCTGCTACAAAATCAGCCAAAACTTGTGATTTGATGGCGGTGCGAGGCTGGTAAGTGATATCGTACTCACTTAGCTCTACCACCCACTTCATTAACAGACCGGACAAATCTGGTCGATGCAAAATGTTTCGTAAAGAAAATGTAGTTACAATAGATATAACATGGCACTGAAAATATGGCCTTAATTTTTGTGAATCTATAACAAGTGCGAGCACAAGTTTTTCTAAGTGTGGATACCTCGTTTATGCATCAAGTAAGGTTTTAATAACGCAATAGATAGGACATTGTTTACCTTCATCCTCACAAACGAGGACGGCACTTACAACAACTTCTGAAACGGCCAAGTAGATCAACAACACTTCCCCCTCCATCGATTTTGAGAGCAACAGAGGGTTTTACAAGTATTGCTTCAACTCTTTGAGGGCCTGTTTGCATTCCGGCATCCGCTCAAAGCTTGTGTTTTTCTTCAAGACTGAAAAGAATTTGTGACATCATTCGGATGACCTCGAAATAAACCTGCTGAGATAGGCTACCCGATCGGTCAAACGCTGAACATCTTTCACCTTTGTAAGCTCAGTTGGTATATCTTCGATTACTTTGATCTTGTCCAAATTTGCTTCAATCCCTCTTTGAGATACGATGAATCCCAAGAACTTTCCAGATCCGACCCCGAACGCGCACTTCTCCGGGTTCATTTTCATGTCAAAATGCTTCAAAATTGTAGAAGTCTCATTCAAATGATCCAAGTGATTCTTTGCTTTCATCGACTTCACCAGCATATCATCTATATAAACCTCCATAGTATTTCCGATCAAACTTTTGAAAATGGTCGTGACCAACCGTTGATAGGTAGCCCCGATATTTTTGAGACTAAAAGTCATGACCGTATAACAGTAAGTCCCCTTGTCTGTTATGAATGACATTTTTTCTTGATCCTCTTGCTCTATTAGTATCTGATTATATCCAGAATACGCATCCAAAAAACTTTGCATCTCGTGCCCTGCCATCGAATCAATCAATCGATTGATGTGAGGCAATGAGAACGAATCTTTTGGGCATGCTTTATTTAGATCGGTGTAGTCAAAACATACTCTCCACTTCCCATTCTTCTTTGGGGCTACGACTGTATTAGCCAGCTACTCTAGATATTTTACTTCCATTATGAATCCACTCTTCAGCAACCTGTTTACTTCATCATCGATGACTTTCCTTCTAAATCCTCCGTTGGGTCGTTTCTTCTGTTTCACCGATTGATGTGATTGATCGACGTTCAACTTGTGAGTAACAACTTTTAGATATATTCCTTTCATGTCCGTGTGGGACCAAGCTAAACAATCATCATTATCATTGAGAAATGTGATTATTTCCTTTTTCATATGAAGGTCCAATTCTGCTCAAACATACACTTTCCGTTCTGGTTTGTCTTCGAAGAGGACCACTTCTTCCAAATCTTCGATCGTCGAGTCCTCAGCTTTTTGTTTGTTCGACTCCCAAACACATGCCAAAATTTTGGCGAAGTCCTGATCCGCTGGACTTGGTTCCGTTTCATCATCCTCGGCCAAGGATTTCGGTGATTGTAATTGCTATTTCGAAGTGTTCGAAGTAGCACCCTCCTTCATGGCTACTAAACAACATTCTCGGGCAGTCTGTTGTTCACCTCTAATTTTTCTTATTCCCCATGAGGTAGGGAACTTGACAACTTGATGCAAAGTCGACGGGACCGCTCCCATACCGTGGATCTACGTCGATCATAAATCACGTTGTAAGCCATCTCTCCCCTCATTACTTGAAACAAAGTTTCATTCTCAACTCCTTCAGAATAAGTCTTAATCATGATTTCACCTAACGCCGTTTCACTCAAATTGTTAAACCCCGACAACATTGTAGACTTGGATACTATTTTGTCAGCCAATTGCAACTGCTCAACTACTCTTGACTGTATTATATCGATCGAACTGCCTGTATCGATCAAGACTCGCCTCACATCAGCGTCATCCACCCTCATTGTAACAACAAAAGCATCGTGATGGGGGATGTATCCTTTCATCGAAATCGTAATCCTCGAACACAATGTCATCGTTCATAATCTCCCGCGTCCGTTTATCTCTGGTGAATGATACTTTCGCATACTTCTTCGTTGTATATGTTACCCTATGAACTTCCGTTCCACCGGTAATGACATTGACCATTTTCCTCGGGGCTGGAGGCTTTGGCGGCTGATGGTCATCTTTCTTTTTATTAAAATTCTCCTTTCCCCATTCCGTCAAAAATTCTGCCAACTGTCCACTATTAAGAAATTTTGCTATCTCATAACGTAAAGCTTTGCATTCTTTAGTCGTGTGTCCATGATCGTGATGGAAAGCACACCACAAATTGTCATCTCTACTATTCGGATTCGTTTTCATGCGACCGGGGTATTTTACCACTTTATCACTCATTCCCCTCAGTGCATTCACCAAGCTTGCTGTCGAAATACAAAAATTATACTCTGAGATCTTAGGAGGCAATGGGTCCCTCAGAGCTGCAGAAGGACCCGACTGCTCCTTCGTTTGCTAACTCCTCAAGCTGATAGCATCATGTCCCTTCCTACTTTGACGAGGGAAACCGTAGGGCTCGAATTGCTGCGGAGCCCTGTGATTTCGCCTGTCGTTTTCAACTCTTCGAGGAGCCGGTCACTCATACCGTCGATTGTAAAGAGCTAATTACAACTCATCCTCCTCAGCTTTGATCTTTGGCTCACACTCACGATGTAGATCGTTGAAAGTCAACAGAGTGACTTCCCTCAACCGATCTTTCAACTTCCTACATGCCTCCGTTGAGTCGTTGCTCAGATTGTTTATAAAGGACAAACAAGCCCACCTTTCTTCGACATTCAGAATACTTATCTTCTTATCATTAAACCGCTTCAAAAACTATTTGATCGTTTCGTTGGGCCGCTGCCTAATGTTCAAAATATCTTTCACTCTCTGTTCTATCTTCTTAGCTCCAGTATGCGCCCGAAAAAATTTGGCTGACATGTCATCAAAATCTGATATCCCATTTTCGGGCAGCTGCATATACCACTTTAATGCTCCTCCCTTTTGAGTATCACAAAATTTCTTTAGACTCACCGAATTAATCTCATATGTTGTCAAATCATTCAATTGCACGGTGATAAAAAATATATCGATGTGATCCCTCGGATCTGTAGTTCCATCATATCTCAAACTCTCAGGTAGCTTGAAAGTCTTTAGAATTGGTAACAGAGCTGAACTTGGAGGGAACGGCCGCTTTGAGATCGACTTCTTGGCGACGTCCTCCGTTAATTTTGGAACTCCTGGCTGTTTTTCCATAAACGATCTCATCTCATTGAATCTCTTCTCCACAGTATCGTTCAACTACATCTGCATCGTAGCCAACATCCTCGCTTCTGTCATGACGAAGGCCGGGGCTCCCTTATCCGCGACGGCCGAACCCATCCCTCCAAGCTCTACTCCTGCTTTAGGTCACCCTATTACTGTGCCCTTAGGAACAGAGATCGGAGTGCCTGCGGGGGTGTTGCTGGGAAGGCAGGCATTCTATGACCTGCAGAGCCAGACAAAAGCTGCAAATACCCACTTACTCTCTCTCCATCTGCTCATTTTTCTTAGCTATAAATTCTCGCAACAAAGTGTTCGTATTAACTGACGTTACTTCGACCGCAGGTTCCTTACCGGATCGACGTCCTCGATTGACATTCGACTGCAAACCGTTCGTAGTGGCTTTCAAGGGTGGATCATGTTTATGGTGGGATGATTCATCGACCCATTCGGCGCCTGGAAGCTGGGCCTCGTCAGCGGGGTTTGAGATGGCGGCGTTGGAACTGTGAGCGTTGTTGCTCTGATCGTCTGCCATTGCACAGAAAAGCAACAAATGTAAGTAGAATCAATGACAAACTTCGGAACAAATTGATTGCCTAAGCCCCACAGTGGGCGCCAAACTGTATATCCTAAAATTCGATATTAAATTTATATTTAGTTAAGCCTTAGGCGACCGTTTTATATTAAAATTTAATCAATCGATTTGCAGTCTTATGTTCACAAGATCCTTCGTTTTAACAAACACTTAATCGAGGTCATGATGCAAAGTTCTCAAACGATAACACGTAAACAACAACAGACTGATTAGCAAATCAACCAAAGAATACGATGAAAATGATGGTGCGATCGAAAGAACACTTAAACGAGCAAAAACAACAGATTGAGTAATCGAAGACGATATATGACCGATTATAATTGAACAAGAAGTGGTTTATGATATTTTACTTTTAGAAAAATTAAACGGACATGCAATGTGTTGATGTCTAATCAATGACTTAACAGATTATCGGTCGCTGATTGTCGATTAAAATAGGTGTTATATGATCTTAGCGATAATTAAACGGTAGCTCGACTTCAGCAAGGTTTCGATCAAGATATGCTTATTGATTTAACGATGGTAATAACGATAGATGAATGAAGTGAAGCAAGCGATCAATAGTTCAAGCAAATGATAAACGACAAGATAAGCTAATGAACAATCGAATGAACAGTAATCAATATGCGAATAAAACAAGTAATGATGAATAGATGAATAAAAATAAAGCTTATTGTATCTAATAGTCGATGGCTTGTGCTCCGTTGGAGAGAATGGAATCCTCCTCTGCAGTAAAATCAATCAGTGGCGGAACAACGGTGGTATAACGACATTAATGGTGGTGATATAATGGTAATGACGGCTAATTATAAAGACGACAGTGATGACAATAAAATAACAGGGGAGGTTGTTGTTCAGAAGAACGTAACCTTTACAAGAGCAGAAAGAGTTATATTTATAGCTGAATAGTCCAAACCCTAGCAAGAGTCCATTCCACACACGTCTCCCCATCATCAGATGACGTCGTTATCCTCGTCCAACGACCTCCGAACATAACGGAAGTGGTTGAGTTGATCTGAACCTATCCCTTATCTTGACTCCGTTTAACAGTTGGTCTATATCAAAGCGACCGACCCATTTCTTCGGTCCCGCTGACAGCATGCCTTGCGCCACTTGTTTTGGGTCCGATATTCAAGCCATGCTTGCCACGTTGTTGCTGGCGTGTGGTAGCCTTGCGTCCGTTTTTCGCCCAATACAGATTCAAAGTCAAGATACAACAATTCAAATTATGATCATCTATGAAACTGGGCTATCCACTTTTTGCAGATTATTACAGAAAAAAAGTGCATATATGATGCACATTGACTTCTTGATAATATTTTCGGACGTGTTATTTATTGATATATGTATCTGGTGCTACTTCAGGTATTCCAATTAAAAAGAAGCATAACGTAACGTAGTAGTTTTCGTGTAGCACATTGGCTTACTAATATGTTCCATACTATTCTGTTATCTACGTATTAATTGTGCACAAGACAAAAAAGTGGAACGGTCAAGATACATGAGTATGGTATGTAAAAATGTTTTAATAGCCATAGAATTACAAGAAGTCTATGAATATGCCTGTCACAACCGTCACAACCGTCACCTATTTCACTTTTGTTGGCATTCAATTCGAAGAGTTTCTTCGATCAGTGTATACTTGCCATGTGTAAAGCAAGCGATCTCTAATGTGTGGCCTTTAGGACTTAGCAGTTGCCAATCCAATCCATAAGATATTATATCTCCTCAACGCTTAAAATGTAGTAGGATATTTTATTATTACTCCTATTTATCCCTCTTACACTCGTAACTTTGTTATCAATATATAACTCAAGATCTCAACTGTTAGATCTTTCAGTAATCATGGCAGCCACATTATCGACTTTTGGAGCTGTTAACCATGCTCTGGTACTTCCTTGCTTTTCCCTTTTCTTTAACAGCTATAACTTTTGGTTTGTGTTAATTTTATGTAAAGAGAGAGCTAATCCTTAGACTTTTTGGTCGGGCCTTTACTAGAATATAAAATGGCTCCATGCAAGCAATGTTAAACGATTAGTATTTCGATTAGTTTTCTGGTGCTGTTTTTGCCTTTTGGATCATGAACTCCAAAGAATTAAAAGTTGAGTTGTACTAACATAATATAACTTTTCTAACCAGTTACTTCATGTTGGTGACCTGTGGTTTGAATTTCTAGATGATAAATCAGTTCAACCGTGGACAGTATAATAGTACTATCTATTTACTTATACAATTATTTGGTTCAATGTATAGCTGAAGTTTAATGGATCTAGTGCAAAAACATCCAATATCCCAAGCTCTACCTTCTTCGGGAGCAGCTTGAAAAAGTTGAACTCCTCATATCCCGCATCCAAGATGACATGTAGCAACCGCAAGATTGTTGCTGGAGAAAAGGAGATCGAAGAGACTAAGCAGACCGAAAAGGACAGATGGAAGGGGCTTGTCATGGATGGTTCTGATGACCAACAGGACATTGCTAGAGGAAAGGGTATGGTTGACAGCCTCTTCCAAGCTCCCACTGGTCAGGATACCCACCATACTATCATGAATTCTTATGAATACATCAGCCAAGGACAACGCATGTAAGATTTTTTTTTTCCAAAGAGTTTCTTGACAAAAGCATATGCTACATATGTTGTGATCCCATGACGTTTGTATTATGTTGGTTATAGCTACAACCTTGACAACAAAATGGATGGTTTCTATATCGCTCCTGCATTCATGGATAAGCTTGTTGTTCACATCACCAAGAACTTCTTGAAACTCCCTAACATCAAGGTAGTGAATTGAACCACAACAATCTCAATTGCTACGTACTCTTCAATCAAGACATATGGTCATGGTTAAGTGTCGCAAAACTAACTTAATTGTAGTTCTTATATGGATTCCTCTTATCTTGGGTATTTGGGGAGGCAAAGGTCAGGGTAAATCTTTCCAGTGTGAACTTGTTTTTTCCAAGATGGGAATCAAGTGAGATTACTTTATTTGGACTTTTCTCCTATCAATCTTGATCATATATTTCATTTCAAAATAAAGTAAGATAAAGTAAACTAAGTTAATATTCTTATGGTCCACAATTTTAGCCCAATTATGATGAGTGCTGGAGAACTGGAAAGTGGAAACGCGGGAGAACCAACCAAACTTATCAGGCAAAGGTACCATGAAGCTGCCGAAATTATCAAGAAGGGAAATATGTGTTGCCTCTTCATCAATGATCTTGATGCTGGTGTTGGTCATATGGGTGGAACCACCCAATACACTGTGAACAACCAAATGGTGAACGCAACCCTTATGAATATTGATGATAACCCAACAAATGTGCAGCTCCCTGGTATGTACAACAAGCAAGAGCTAGAACTGTCGTGTTCCCATCATTGTTACTGGCAATGAATTCTCAAACTTGTATGCACCCCTCATCCGTGATGGTCGTATGGAGAAATTCTACTGGGCGCTCACTCGCGATGACCGGGTTGGTGTCTGCACTGGTATTTTCCGACTGACAACATTCTTTAGGATGATATTGTCAAGATTGTAGACACTTTTCCTGGCCAATCCATCGGTAATTATTCTTCCATATCTTGATACGCTCTTGTTGAATTGGGTGATCATTTAATCAAAAGCTTAAGTTACTAGAGATGTTTACTTTTATTTATTCAGTTACATTATCGACGTGCCCCATCATGTGTTGAATAGGACAAGGAAAATGGATAATTTTCTGTGTATTATTATGAACAAAATCACTTATATATACAAGTACAAATCCTAATGAGTTTACCTAACTATCCTCTAACAACTAGATAAAATTTGTAAAATAACTAGCCTACTCATCATGTTCTAGGGAATTCTTCTTGGATTCTCTTACAAATTTGCTTATGCTCCAAGGATTCTCTTACAAATTTGCTTATGCTCCAAGGAATAAATCTGAAAAATATTTACAATAATTTCCATAATTATTTTCTTCATTTTGTTGTATTTTATTTATGCATTGTTGGGCTTTCAGGAATGTTTGCAGATCTATCGTGTGGCCCAATGAAACTTTATTAGCTTGAGCCCAATTTCACTCAACAACCCGGTCCATTAAGCCAGTCAAAGGCTTCCTTGTTTTGTCCGTCAAACTCTTCATCTTCTTTGACTGTCTTTCTCTTTCTTTCTTGTTCATTTCGTCTGTCGATTTTCCCTTATCAATGGTGGAAAATCTCTGAGAATCAAAACTCCCTCAAGTTGGAGGGGAGGGTACCAACACCCAACTTGCCAATGAGATGACGATGAGAAGGCCCTGAAAGGGCTTTGGTGAACAGATCTGCAACTTGAACAAAAGAAGGAACATACGATAAGGAGATCAGGCCTGAGAGAAACTGTTGACGGACAAAATGACAGTCCAATTCAACATGTTTCGTCCGTTCATAGAAAACGGGATTGCGAGCTATATGAATCGCAGATTTGCTATCGGAGAGAACTAGAATAGGAAGCGTCAGAGGAACTGAGAGATCAACAAGGAAACGAGATTTCCAGGTGAGTTCTGCAACAACACGTCTCATTGATCTATATTCCGCTTCAGCGGATGATAAAGAAACTGAAAGTTGTTTCTTTGATTTCCAGGAAATAGGAGATCCACCGAGACTGATAAAAAATCTACTTACTGAACGGAGAGAATCAACACAAGAAGCTCAGTCGGCGTCGCAGTAAGCAAGAAGATCAAACGAGGGTTTGGAAGAAAAGAACAACCCTTGGGCTGGATCTGAGCAGAGATATCGGAGCACACGAATCGCCGCTGTGTAATGAGGAAGACGAGGGGTAGCCATAAATTGGCTCAAATGCTGAACATCAAATGAATGATCATGATGCGTGTTGGTAAGATAATTCAGTTTACCAAGAAGGCATCGATAAACAGTTGGATCAGATAGGAGATCACCAGATGCAACACTAAGCTTGGTCGATGGGTCCAAAGGAGATGAGACCAAAGGTAAATGATTACAATTGAATTCTGTCAATAATTCAATAGTATATTTATGCTGGCATATAATCAATCCATGAGGTTCCCTTAGAATTTCGAGCCCCAAAAAATAATGTAAAGATCCAAGATCATTTATTTGAAATTCTGCATTGAGGAAGACTTTAAGAGCTGCAATTTCTGTAGGATTGTCTCCTGTAATTAAAATATCATCTACATAGACAACAACAATAATGATAAAATCCCCAGTCTTCTTAAAAAATAAAGAATAATCATTTAAGGAAGATGTAAACCCTTTGAATGTGAGGGCTACAGTGATTTTAGCAAACCACTGTCGTGAAGCTTGCTTCAGCCCATATAAAGACTTTTTGAGTCTGTATACTTGAACAGAATTAGGGGGTGAATAGCCTGGAAGAAATTTCATATAAACTTCTTCCTGCAAATCCCCATGAAGAAAGGGATTGTTCACATCTAATTGTGACACTGGCCAATCTTTCTTAACTGCAATAGTAAGTAGACACCTGATAGCTGTCATTTTGACAACAAGAGAGAAGGTCTCATTGAAATCAATGCCTTCTCTCTGAATATCCCCTCTAACCACAAGTCTCGCTTTGAGTCTCTCAAGGCTACCATCAAACTTGTGTTTGACCTTGTAGACCCATTTACAAGGCAAGGCTCTTTTCCCGGGGGGCAAGGAAACAGTATCCCGGGTATGATTGGACAAGAGAGCCTCAAAATCCTTGTCCATTGCAGCTTTCCAACCTGGGTGTGAGGCTGCCTCAGCATAGGAAAATGGTTCTCTGATGGATGAAACAGAGGTGAGAACCTGCTGATTGGATGGGGGAAAGAGCAGCAAAGGACATAGCGGATGGGGTAACAGGGGCCATAAAACACGATGTGTGCAAATCAGCAAACAAGACTGATCCACAAACATAATCCTGCAGATATATTGGAGGGTGATGGAGTCTACTAGAATGTCTAGGAACAGGGGTTGAGGAGCTGGAAGATGGTGAGGTTGAAGGATGAGATAGAGGAGAAGCATGTACAAGGGGATAGTGGTGAAGTAGATGGATCTGTTTGTATGAGTGGTGAGATTGGAAAGTCTGAGAAAGGAGAAGAAGTAAAGAAGTTAGGGGTGATAGGATAGTCTGGAGTGAGTAAGGGAGTATCAGAAGGTAAAGAGGGATTGGTGGAGAAAATAGGTGTAGGAACAGAATTAGTAGTACCAAATGGGAACACTGATTCATAAAACACTACATTTCTGGAAACAGAAACTTGTTTGTTGTTTAAATGCAACACTTTGTAACCCTTTTTACTAAAAGGATAACCTAAAAATACAAATGGTGTTGCTCTAGGATCCAACTTGTTTATGTGAACTGGTAGAGTAGAAGTATATCATAGACATCCAAAGCTCCTCAAAATTGAATAGTTAGGTAGTTTCCCAAATAGCAATTCATAAGGTGATTTCTTGTGAAGTACTCTAGAGGGGAATCTATTGATCAAGAAGGTGGCAGTCAGTAGGCATTCTCCTCAATATTGAAGAGGAAGCTTAGATTGGAATAATAGAGCCCTGCAGGTCGATAATAGATGTCTATACTTCCTTTCAACAACCCCATTTTGTTGGGGTGTGTAGGGACAAGTAGTTGATGCTGATTACCCTGTGAAGCAAAAAATTCAGCACAAATGGCACTTGTCCCTAATTCAAGAGCATTATCTGATCTTACTTTCTTGACTTGAACTCCAAACTATCTTTCAACCATCAGTAGAAAAGACTTTAGAACACAGAATGCATTGCTTTTGTGGAAATAAGGAATGTCCAAGTCCCTCTACTGTGGTCATCTACTATTGTCAAGAAATATTTATAACCATTATAGGTAGGATGTTTATAAGGACCCCAAGTATCAATATGAATTAACTCAAAATTGTGAGATATTGATATTGAACTAATAGGAAATGATAATTTAGATTGCCTATCAAGAGGACAGATTTCACAAGGAAGTTGATTATTATTAGCAGAACACTTAGATAGTAAAGGAATATTTCTCATTGCTTGAAAAGGTAAGTGACCCAGCCTTATATGCCATAAGGATTTCTCAGAATCAACAGTCTTAGTATTAGAAGAACAAAGAGAAACAAAACTAGACTGAGGTACATTGTCAGATAAGGCACTATCATGATTACATAAAAAATCAGAAACTGAACTAGAGTTGTGCTTGGCTACTGCCTTAGGTAAACTTGAAATATGATCATGACTGGCTACTGCCTTAGGAGAACTGAAACTTGAGACTGGACTTGTAGGTGAAGCATGCAAAAGGAAGAGTCCTCCTCTAACTTTACCAAGAACCAGAGGCCTCTTCATTGAAGGGGCCTGCAATATACAATGTGAGGAAGAGAAAGTTAGCTCATAGCTTTTGTATAGAAATGAGATTGAACTTAAAACTAAGCACATATAACACATTTTCAAGTATGAAATTAGGCAGAATTGAAGCAGATCCAAGATGGGTAACAGTTGGATTTTATATGAGTTTGGTAAATTGACAGTAACAGGCCTATGTAGCAACCTAAGATTAGACAATAAATTTTGATCAAAAGTCATATGTTCTGATGCTCCTGAATCCAAAATCCAGGAGTTAAAACTGATATGAGTAAAGCATGAGATGCAGTTTGAGTTGTCTGGTGAAATACCAGCAGTAGCAGCATTAGCTGCAGTATCTGAAGGCATGATTTTTGCCTGAATGATCATTTGAGCAAGCTGGTTCAGCTGCTCCTGACTGAATGTAGTTTGAGGAGCAGATCCAGTCTCAGAACATAGAGAAACAGACATGTTCTCAGCTGTTGATTGAACTGCATTACCATGAGCCATATTCCCTTTCTTTGACTTAGTAAACTTGAAGGTAGGAGGGAAACCAATTATCATGTAGCATTTATCAACTGTATGCCCTGGTTTGTTACAGTAAGAGCATGTAACACCATTGTTCTTTCCTTCAAAATTTGATTTCCCTTTAGTATCATAATTTCCATATCTCTTAATGTTGTTTGATGGGTTTGAAGCCAGGAAAGAACTAGAGTCACTGGGATATTGTGATCCAACATAGATTTTCTTTTGTTTTTCTTCCTGAATGACTAGAGAATATACTTGATTCACATTAGGAAGAGGTGAAATCATTGAGATGTTGCTCTTTACTGATGCATAAGAGTCATTAAGACCCATAAGGAACTGAATTAGTCTTTCATCTTGAATGGACTTATTGATTTTTTCCTTTCCATTGCAATCACAATCACATAGACAGTGAATGGTGGTGTTAATAGCATCAAGTTCATCCCAGATCTTCTTGATCTTGGTGAAATAAGATGTGACACTATGAGATCCTTGAACAAGTTCATTTAATTCCTTTCTTAGCTGATAAAGTTTAGGACCATTAGATTGTCCAAACCTATCTTCAAGATCTGCCCATAGGTCCTTGGCAGTCTTTGAATAAATAACACTATCAGATATATCTTTAGATAAGGAATTAAGTAACCATGCAAATACCATGTCATTACACCTACTCCAAGTGTTGTATTCTGATGAATCTTCTTTTGGTGGTTGACATACACCATTGATAAAGCCAAGCTTATTTTTGGCAGAGTGTGCAATGGGAATGGACCTCCTCCATCCTCCATAACCACGTCCATAAAAAATGGAGTTGACAAGATTCATGCCTGGTGAATCAGAGGCATGAAGGAAGAGTGGATTATTTGAATCCATCACTATTACAGTTTTTGAAGATTCTGCAGCAGTGAGTGGGAGTGAAGGGTTGTCTGCAGGATTAGCCATTAGGGCTTAGAGGAAGAAATGATTTTGAGCTGAAATTCAATGAATATGCTCTGATACCATGTAGAAAAAACAAGGAAAATGGATAATTTTCTGTGTGTATTATAATGAACAAAACCACCTATATATACAAGTACAAATCCTAATGAATTTACCTAACTATCCTCTAACAACTAGATAAAATTTGTAAAATAACTAGCATACTCATCATGTTCTAGAGAATTCTTCGTGGATTCTCTTACAAATTTACTTATGCTCTAAGGAATAAATCTGAAAAATATTTACAATAATTTCCATAATTATTTTCTTCATTTTGTTGTATTTTATTTATGCATTGTTGGGCTTTCAGGAATATTTGCAAATCTGTCGTGTGGCCCAATGTAACTTTATTAGCTTGAACCCAATTTCACTCAACAACCCGGTCCATTAAGCCAGTCAAAGGCTTCCTTGTTTTGTCCGTCAAACTCTTCATCTTCTTTGACTGTCTTTCTCCTTCTTTCTTGTTCATTTCGTCTGTCGAATTTACTTATCAATGGTGGAAAATCTCTGAGAATCAACATCATGCGCATATGCGATTCTTTTTCACGAGTCATGCACATTGAAATGCTCTTTAGTAATGGGTGACAATGAGATATTATGATATGGTGCATGTTGAACTGATAATCTCATTAAAAGTTTAAGCTATTAAAAATGGTACACCTTTATTAATGGTCACACAAGTTTACACTCTTTGAAGGCAATATTCCTTGTACTAATTTTCGGACCCATATTTTCGTTGTAGATTTCTTTGGTGCATTGAGGGCAAGAGTTTATGATGATAGTGTGAGGGACTGGATTGGCAGCGTGGGAGTGGAGACAATAGGTCAAAAGCTTCTGAACTCCATTGATGGACCACCAACATTTGCTCAGCCCCAGATGACGCTAGAGAAGTTGCTCTATTATGGTAACATGCTTGTACAAGAGCAGGATAATGTGAAGAGAGTCCAATTAGCCGACAAGTACATGTCTGAGGCTGCTCTTGGAGATGCTAACAAGGATGTCATTGTTAGAGGAGCTTTCTATGGTTAGACCACCTCCATTGATCCCACAGGCCTTACTTATAAGTTGATTTGCAATGTAGCTAATTTAACTTTTGTTGTTGTTTTATAGGGAAAGCTGCACAGCAAGTGAATCTTCCAGTTCCTGAAGGTTGCACTGACCCAAATGCAAAGAACTTTGATCCCACAGCAAGGAGTGATGATGGCAGCTGCACTTACACTTTCTAGACCACTTCTTAGGGCTTTTCCGCAGTAGAAAAAGTGAAAAATATACTGCTAGTAAGTGTATAAATTTGAAGAAGTTGGATGGGGTTAAGACTATGTTTCATAGTTCAAAAAATTATATCATAGCTTTTTGTTGCATAGAACTTGAAAAAGGGAATGTCTATGTACTGTTAGATACTACTAGCTAATGTATTACAAGTCAAAACATCATGGGAGGTTTGAGTATATCTGGATTAAACCCTCATGATGGGCAGGGAATACAATCTCGTGCAACGACATGTGTCTATTTGGTTGTTTCGTCCAGGAACCACAATCTTAGAGAACCAAAATAAGATGCAAACATCAAGTTTCTCAAGCCATAACAATTTTATGTGCAGACCATAATAGTGCATAACAAAAGTATCCAAATATTGTTGACTTCATTAGAGACTCAGAATGAGTTAAATTCCTCTATCAATAATGATTTGAATGTGGAAAAGATACAAGGAAAATTACACACACACTTGTAAATATTTCGGGGAGTCTCTATAGATGCTAGTTGTGATGTCTAGTATCTACCAAGAATTCCAATAACTGTTATTGAATCAGAAAGGGTTGTGAATAACATAATGACCATGCCAACAAGGAAATTCATCTTGGAAAATGCTATGGTTGAAGCTGCATTATCTTTGTTGTCAGATGTAGGACTAAATGCAATCCCTCCTGAGGAAACAAAGATGGTTATGGAAAATGTCCTAATCAGGTCAAAAAACATCTTGTGAATTGGTAGTATAACTGAAGATTATCCAAGCCGAAAAACATAGCATAATAATTTGCATTGTTCCAGGTTATGCTCAGTACTAAAGTTATAAAACTCAACATGTTTTGTTAATTCATAGACATTAGTTACTCCTTTTTCTTTTTGGGTGTGATAAAGATGTCTTTTCTTATTGAAGACTAGTTTGATGGACAAAATTTCCAGTTTTTTTTCCCGAGTATCGTTTCCATGTAAACAAATCTAATCTCCAAAACTATCATTGTTGACCATGGCGGATTTTGAGTTGAGAGAGTACAAGTCCGGAAATGTATACATAGCTGGTTGCTTAGCAAAGCATTAGCAGCTAAGGGAAAGTATATAAATTTACTCATTACTCGGACTGATTAAACATTTCATGGTTAATCCCACTTATCACCAGCTTTAATTTAATTTAAATAATTTATTACTAAACATATTACTAATACAGGAGGAATGTATGAGTTTACCAGGCGATGGGGCGGGACCCTCGTCACTTGCTAATGGAGCTCCGACTGGGACGCCAAGATCTAAAAAGGGAAAAAGTCAACCAAAAAAGAAAAAGAGAGAAAAAATATTAGATAGTATGACATTTTAATTTAGCATGCTTTACGATACATTAACTCAATGAGTGCATGAATTATAACACTATTTTTAAAACATTTGAGAATTCAGATTGACTTAATTTGATTGAAAGAACACTAAACTGAAGATGGATAGAACAATACCTAATCGTATCAAGTAATCGCTTTATGACAAATAAAATAAGGTAGTACTCTAACCAATCTCATTTTATTTGATCCTTTTCTTTTAGTATAAATTGAGAAGGTTACATTTATCCTAAGACGCACAGCACCAGCTTTTAGAAAGGTATACTTTGTCCGTCCTAAAAAAAGTGAGAGTTGCGCGTACTAGTGTCAACCCATCTAATTTTTTTTTTTTTTGAACTCGAGCATCAATTTTTTAGAAGTGTGAAACGATTTTTCTATATTCAAAAACCACATTAAAAATGCTGTAAGTCATAATCTTCAACTCCAATTGTTAAAACATTAAGATAAAAAATTGACAAATTCATGTTTAAAGAAAAAAAATTACTCCTAATTGAATTTTTTAATACTGTCGATAAATATGATGAATGAAGTACTACTATAGAACAAACATAGACTATGTAATTTAAGATCTTACTAACGTTTTATACCATTTTCATAATTTTGAACTACTATTTTAATACATTTTATAAATTTTAAGAATTTACCTCTAATTTTTTTCAGCACAATGTCCACCAGTGTATTAAGGGGTCGTTCGGTTTGGGTTTCTTTTTACGCGGGTATTAACTATTAATGCGGGTATTAATAATGTGTGTATTAATAATATAGGTATTGATAATGCGGGTATTAGTTATGTGGGGTTTAATAATGTGGGTATTATATTATAACGTAGGGATTATTTGTTGAATCAATAATATATTACAAATTAACAAAAAATATTATTAGTTAAAATATTTATTTACTCCTTAAATAAAATTTAGAAATATCCTTATTATGATGAGGGTTAATTTTGTCATTTTAAATTTTAATACCCACATTATTAATACCACCTTCTACCCCGCATAAAATAATACATAGATTCCCGCATTAATAATGCGGGTATTTATAATGCGGAATATACAAAAACGCAACCAAACGTTGCACTAATTTTATGTGGGTATTAAAATTTCACAAAAACCAACCAAACGCTGCGCTAAATTAACGCTAAATTTTGTACGGGTATTAATAGTTAATACGCCACACCGAACGACCCCCTAAGTGAAGTGGAAGTTAAATTTGGTTGGAAGTAGTGTGAGCTGAGCAAACAAATCAATAATTGAGGCACATGTTGCGAGCTCTCTCTCCAATAATGCCTTTTGTAGGTCCATACTCCAAAGTGGAATTCCAATCGTGATTTAACATTCAACGGCTATTTTTGAGGAGATTTTAACGTGGTTTTCCTTTTTATGTGTTTTTAACTTTTATACAATACTAACCCAAAAAATATGCATATATACTCTTAGACCAATATTTTCAAAAGAATTAGAATCCCTCTATTAATCACTTGTCGCAAGTTCGAACTTGTGAATGGAGAAATATCATAGAGGGAGCGTGCTGCTTTTTATAGAAGTCCCTATATAGCGCAATCCAAATTAACTGTTAGATTTGATTACCAAAAGAGAGATTCCACATAAGTTGGTTCAATATGTAATTTATTATCAAAACTTTCAAATAAATTATCCATTAAGCAATCTGGGTAAAGAAAACTATTAAGCTAAAAATAGGTAGAGTTAGTATTTGTTATTGCTTTTGTAGAAGGTAAATTAGTCGAAGTGAGTATAAACTAGTCTAGATACCAGATATACAAGTTAAAATTTAGGCCCCAAATTTTCGTTCGAGATCCTTAACTCCCTCAAAAGTTGTTCCAATTTTCTAACCCAAATTAAATGCAAGAAACAAAATAACAGCATTGTAGAGTAAGAAAATGTAGTACCTGAGCAAGTGGTAACTGGTGGAGTTTCCAAATTACAAACAGAAGGAAGTTTAATAGCTCTATCCATATCAATCTTGAAACCAATTTTAGCACCAGAATGAACTCGACCAAGCATTTGGCACAAACATATTGGGTTACTCTCTATCAATCCACCAAGTTCTGGACAACACCCTTTATCTGGTTTACTCAAATTACTTCCTATTTCTACAAATGTTAAACAATCAGATACGTTTACTAATGCTCTTAAGCAATCTGGCCCAGGGCTTGGTGCTGGAGCTGTTGGTGCTGGTGGTGATTTTTGTGCGTTGCTGGATGGGATTAGTAATGAAAATAGAGAAAGAATGAGTAATGTGGTGGCAATGGTTGTGGTCATTTTGGTAGTTTTGGCCATTGTTGTAAAATGTACTACTGTATTAGGCTGTTAGCAGTGGACTGGGAAGTGGGGAGTGAGCGAGCAGAGTGTTCGTTAAATAGAGCTATTGTGGCAAAAAGGTGATTGGATTGCTTTTGGTACGCAAAAGTAGGAAACTATTACAATACTATATAAAATATGACACAATTTGACTTAGACAACGAATTTCACTATTAAAGAAATAATATCATACAAATTGAAAATTATGAAGTAATATTAACCACAAAAGATTGTGATGTAATAATAAATACCCTTCATCTTTAATCAATTTAGGTTATGAGCCTGAGCTATGGAGGTACTTTAGTATCGAACGATTTATTCTCATCGAACACTGGTTCATTTTCACATATGATACAGATATGTCAATCATATGATATCTGTACTCATGAAGGCATCATAAACTAATGAGTACAGATATCATATGATTGACAAAAAGGAAAAAAATAGATATTAGACAAATTCATTACTCGAAGAATAGCCGGGTATTTAATTTCTTAGATTTGATTATAAGTTGGTTCATATATGTAACGTAACTCTATTATCAAAACTTCAAAATCATTCATTAAGCAGGGTGAAGATAATAACAAGATCAAAACTTATTTCTTCACAAATTTTCTAACCAAAATGAATGCAAGAAACAAATAGTAGCATTGTAAAGAGATCAGAAAAAAGGGTACCTGCGCAAGTGCTAACTGGTGGAATTTCCAAATTACAAACAGAAGGAAGTTTATGTGCTCTATTCACATCAATATTGAACCCAACGTTAACACCAGACTGAGCTTGACTAAGCATATGGCACAGACAAATAGGACTGCCATCTATCAATCCAGCAACTTCTGGACAACACCCTTTATCTGGTTTAGTCACATTACTTCCTGCTGCTACAAATGTTAAACAATCAGAAACGTTTACTAATACTCTCAAGCAATCTGGTCCGGGGCTTGGTGCAGGAGCTGTTGGTGCTGGTGGTGATTTTTCTGCTTTGCTGGATGGAATTAGTACTGAAAATAGTGAGAGAATGAGAAATGTGGTGGCAATGATAGAGGTGAAAGTGGTGGTTTTGGCCATTTTTTGTCAAATGAAATGTGCTAGCAGTTGGAAGTTTGAGTGGGAACTGGGAAGTGAGTGAGCAGAGTTTGTTAAATAGAGCTATAGTGATGTTAAGGGCATGGAGTGGTTAAGGTAACGTATTTCTTTTGGTTGCCCAAAAGTAAATTTGTTAAAACAGCTAAGTAGGAAATTATTATGTTCAAAGTCTAACAAAGATCGTGGTAGGATAATAAGTACTCTCCCAATTTTAATCAGAGGTTTCAAGTTTGAACTATGGATTAACGGTCTTTGGTAGAGAGCACTTCACTTTTATAGTAGAATTTTGCCAAGGCATATCCAAAATTTGAATTAGTCTGACCCTAAAGCAGTATTAGAAACAAAAGATACTTGTTCACTTTCACATATATGCTAATTTTACATCAGGAGAGCGGAAAAAGGAAGGGGGTGTCACGCTACTGATATGTTTGGACCCTCTAGCAACCCTCGATTCATTTATGGATCATCAACTGATAAAAAATTGGTAATTACATCAAATCATTGCATGTAAGATATTGCGTATATATAATTATCACTTAAGTATGATAATTTTTGTCTATTCTTACTTTAATTGTACGTAATTGCTAAAGTTAAATATTTGGTACATTGTATACCGTCTTTGTGAATAAGTATTTACCAAATATTCTTGTGGTGGCTCATTAACAACCCGTAAGACAATGAATGCTAGTGTAGACACTGGTTCTATCAAAGCTCACTTCAGACTTAGTAGTTCATTATACCTTTCTCGACGTTTTAACTAAGATTAAAGTTAGTTCATTAGTATCCATGAGAGATGGTCAAAGTAATTTTAAGAAGAGAAGACCATGCTCGAAAACATTAAAGTGCTGAATCCACTAGTCTATAATAATAGGGTTACCTCGTAATATACATCTAGTTCAAGTAGTATAATATGTATATGATGTTTCGTATTTTTACCTATCTTTGTGATTCTCTTTAATAATGTGTAGTTTGTACTCTTACGTTTCTTTTTGATAAATGCACAACTGCGGCCTCGTTAAGGCATCATAAACCAATGTAACGACACCCCAGGAATTTTCTTTAAACCAAAGAATTTTGAAGCTTCTTGGTACAAAGCCATCTTTAATTTAAAAAATCCTTCTTGTAAAACGGTTAGTTGGTAGCTAAAGAACATTAGGTTCACTCAATTCACTTAGAAAACACCGTGTTGAATTTTATAATATGTTGTGTTCATCATAGACATGTTACTTATCTGCTCATACGTCAATTTACTTGGTGGCTAGATGAATGTAATCATCAGTATATACTGTTTTCTGCTATGTGACATTGAAGGAATATAAACACAGCGGAAGCAATTTGCAGGATCATGAACTCACATGTAATCTAGACAAACTAGCAGGCAATTTAATTTTACATAAACATAAAACAGAATACCTCTTGAAGCGTGACTTCAACCTTGAAACTAATCTTCAATCACGAGCAGGATCATCTACAGGGTCGTCCTCCAGTTCCATGATCTTCTGTCGTGTGCCCGAACAATACCCAGACTAATAATATTTGGGTGGAACAAATATTTCAGAGAGAGAAAACTATTAGGTTTTTCGTCTGTGTATATCACCTTTTTGGCCAAGAATCTCCTTTATATAGTTTTAAGAGTAAAACCCTTTTCCAAAACTGTATAGGATTCTTTTCCACCAAGAAACCTCTCTCCTAGTCCTAATTGGATTCGGTCACAACAGGGACCACAGAATTAATTAATGAGGCTTCCAATTATGGAATTAATTCTTTTTCTCTAGAATTAATCTTTCCATAATAAATTACAAATTATTTCTACTAGAAATTCGTAATTGCACTCCTCAGTTGAATTTCGAATTCTTCCATCAAACCTTATTTAACTCCCCACGTTAAGATTACAGACACCAATCAATAATATCAAATTACTGACAATTTAATATATTGACTAAATGAATATCCTTTAGACTTCCGCTTAACTTATTCCATATACCGGATACAAAATCCACTGGCCAGATTTACACATAGAAACTTATAAGCTTTCATAAAGGGGTATCATCAATCTCTATTACGAGACGTGGATTCTATCAACTAGCTATTACTTCGCAAGTGCATATTATCATTATCCAACTTATCAGGAATTATTTGACCCAAATATCATGGACCTCACCTATTGATAAATCAAGACAATGAATAATATACATCACTAATAATAACTATATCAGGATTAAGAGTATAAGTACATCTGATGAACTAGAGAGTTTATTTTATATAGTCAGTATAAAATACTTATCTCTACTTGGTCCGTTCATGCACACAAAGCACACTAGCACAAGAAGTTGGAACTTTACCGTTCCCATAATCAAGATAAATTATATATAATCTTGTACTACAATCATACCGATGGCTTTGTCCAATTTCCATCTTAGATTGTGAACATTACTTTATTATTTATAAGAACCAGTGATTTAATCTTCCGTGTATAAGCTTGGCTCTACACACTAAATCAACTACTATATAAATAATAGGACACACATGACACAATTGATCTAAATAAATAATAATTCATTATATTTAATAAATGAATAACCAATTGTTCAACTAGGAATAATCCAACTAAAACCGCATGATTATTAGTATATCCCAACAATCTCCCACTTATACTTATAACCATGCCATTGTTATTATACATACTATATCTAAACTCATGGTTAATAGTATATATCCCATCAAAACTCCCACTTAGACTTTAACCATGCACCTACAACTTTCACAAGCATTCCTTTTACATGAATACTAAAAGGATCTTGCCAAGTTGTTTTCTGATGCAATCATTGTCCAACAGTGCTTTTAGATTACTAATCGGCCGGTCTTAACCTCTGCAGGATCCAGTCATGAAACTATCCCAAGAGTGCTAACCGAACCATTTTCATTCTTTTCTCCTACTACGACAAAGTACTACTACTAAGTCACACTGCCATGTTCTTGTGGACAAACCACATAACAATTAGAATCTTAAGTCTCAATATTCTTTCCTTACCTTACGGTATTAGAATATGAACAACTTTTTCTTGTAGTGTATATTAACGACTTATCAAAAATTCACTCCCACTACTTTGGAGTAGTGGATAATCCAAGCATCTTTTGTCTATTGACATTTCTCCCACTATTTAAATACAATGGAATGTCAATTCCAACATGTCGATTGGATTTCAATTGAACTTTTGGATTTTCAGGTGATCCACTTGTTATTTCTTAGTGCAGTTCCAGTAAATAGAATTTACTTCTAGGAACATTATTTATTAAATAGTCATATTCTAGAAAACTAGTATTTATGCTAATAAATACCTTCTTTTCATTATGACAAGAAAATAAACTTCCTTTCGTCCCCTTTGGATAGCCAATAAATATATACACATTCATCCTTTATTCCAACTAATCAGTTTGCCCTTGTAAAAGGTACTAACATAGAAGGACTACATTTAGAATGTAATTTAAATTTTCTAAGGCATATTCCCAATATGAAAGAGAATAACAAATTTGAACAACTTACATTGATTTAACCATCTCCATAAGAGTCTTATTTCTTCTTTCTTCTACACCACTTTGTATCGTGTCTCAAGTGTATATATAATTCCTTATTCTGATAAATAACGGATGAACAATGCAGAGAGGTATCAGCAACATGATCAAATCGCAATGACTTAATATATTTTTCATGACGCTTTTCCTTTTCAGTCTTAAACTCCTTGATTTCTCAAAGTATTACGACTTATAATGCATCAAATAAATATATTCATATTTTGAGTAATCATTTATGAATGTCATAAAAATACTCAAAATACTTCTTACATATATGTTCACTAGACCATACTAATCAGAATGAATTAATTCTAACTTATCATTAACTCTATCTCCTTTTAAGGGGAAGTATCACTTAGTCATATTTCCTTTTAATAAGAATTCACAGGGTTGGTAGTGCCTCCACTTTCAATGAACCTTAAAGATCCATTCATAACCAACCAAAAGTATTCTATTAAAATAAATATGACCTTGATACAAGAGCAACAGATAAGTGTTATTCAATTTCAAAGAATATTTCTCTTATGGGGCAGATCAATATCGTTAAATTCGGAAGACATATCAAATAAAAGGACCTTGCAACATGTACCACAAGAGATAAACATTTATTAACCTCAATAACACCAAAGTTATTGGTAAAATAAATTGAATATCCATCTCTTATTAAGCTAGAAACTGGAATCAAATTTCTTTCTAACTTAACATACATATAATGCATCCTTTAAATTAATGTCTTGTCATCACCAAAATAAATCCTAGAACTTTTAGTTTTGTGAGAAAATAGCACTTAGGGAATTGAAATAAAGACAAATCTAATTAGTAAGACAAAACAATTTAAATATATCAATATTGGTCATGTAACATTGAATAATCATATTCAAAACACATCACATACATATTTTCATACATTTTGAATAGCCAAATTCGTTGGAAAAGTAACTATTCATGCACCATATACATGCAAAGTCAGATTTCACTCATTAAATTAATTAATATCAAACTCAGTTGGAGAGTCTAATATCAATTTAATTCAAGTAAATATCAATTATTGAATAGCCCTAGTCTCATTGACTCAACATGCAATTCTCAGTTGGAGAGATATATACAAGTCATCAACAACTAGTGATTAAACCTAGTATACCAACAATAAATTTATCCGTTAGGGAGGAAGACCTATTGTCAATACGTAAACACATTGTTTATACTAGTATTTAATCATGGATATCATAGGGACTTTTAAGCCAATTATACTTAACAATAAATTTATCCGTTATGGAGGAAGAACTGATGTCAACACGTAAACTTATTGTTTATACTATTATATGATCATGGAGACCATATAGGATAATCCCTATTACCACTGGGTGCCAACCATTAACTTTTCGAAGAAAAATAATTTCCAGAAAATAGAAAAACGCCAAAAACACCATCTTAACAGCGTCAAACTGCCGAAAAACGACATGGGTCACTGCAAAGAAGTGAGTTTTTCTCATTGGGCCGTTTCCGATGAACCTACCAAATTTCAAGTCAATCGGAGTCTGTCAAATTATCCTGATCTCCAAAACTATGACTAAATTCGGACAAATTTTGTTTTCACGTTTTTAGAATTTAAAATATCTCTATTGCTTGTTCTAATCATATATCAACATATAATCTTTTGATATCCATGAATCAAGATCAAACAACATATTTTAAAAAATTTGTATTTTGTTAAAACAGTGCGACTCTTACGTCAAAATATGAACTACATTCTTATCATACATCAATACATATTAAATTATCATGCATTATCATGTCCCAAATTTAATGTAAACTAAAATTAATATAAAGAATGACTTTTCATATTTAATTCACGTTTAAATCCAGCACACTGCCTAAAAGTCCATCTAAACGATCTCCAAAAATGTCAAAAACCGACACCACTTACTGGAAAGCAGTGAAAATTTCTTATTGGATCGTTTCCGATGTCTCTGTCGAATTTCAAGTCAATGAGAGATCGTGAATTCTTGATCGCAAAGCTATGACCAAATTCGAAGATAACCATTTTAGGCATTGTTATGAATTAAAGTAAACATGATGCTGATTTTCATTCTCTTTATAATTATCCCATGAGTACAAGGTATACATGTGTTACTTCTTTGACTATGAATCACAAAACCTCATCTTACATCAAATTGTCCTTTCAATTAATACACATGAGAACCCAAGATATTATTTTATCCTTTTGAGTGAAAAACTCAATATCTTATCTCATGAATTAATTTAGTGCTTCTAGTTATCTAGAAATTAATCTCCTTTTCAAGTAGATAAAATTTCCACTAACATACACTTATCAAGAGACAATTTATATATGGTATATTGAGAAAAATCAATGACTCAAATAAATAGATCACTCAAGTAGATGTTATTTATTAATCATAATTCTCAATCCATGAATTTGGATAATTATTTCACATGTATAGGACTTTAAGAATTTTCATTGATTCCGAATAAATACTCTACGTTGGAGGTATCCATTTATCCATCATAAATTCTTAATCCATATACATTATCATCTCTCATGTATAGAATTCTATGAATTTTCAATGATTCTGAATAAATACTCCACTTAGGAGGTTACTATTTATCTATCATAAATTCTTAATCAAGTGTGGTATCATTTCATATGAATAATGTACTAAGAATTTTCAATGATACCAAATAAATAAACCATTTTAGTGGTAACTATTTATTAATCATATAATTCTTCGTCCATATACGATATCACAAATATATAAAGAATTTTCAATGATTTCAAATAAATAAATCACTTTGATCGCAATTATTTATTTATCATAAAATTCTTAATTATACTAAATTATATACATGTATGGAGATAAAATTGTGCATATAACTAAACCCAAGAAGAAAAAAGAACGAGACCAAAAGAGTGGTTGGCTGATTAGTTCACATCGCAGTAAGAAGAACCCTATTGTAAATAACATCATTATTTATATAACAAATTGTTACTTTACCCAATAGAAGGTTTAAATCCCTCTTTACTGCTGAACTTACTAACTTAATTAGCTAACTAGTACCATTTATCTAGGATGTTTAGTTCGTTGTAACTTCAGATTGATTGAAATTTTCCAACTTACTGATCAAGTAATTGAATTTTACCATGCACACGTACTTATTTACTTGCTAATCCAATCACCCAAAAAAAATTGAAAAAGGGAATCTAAATAATCCTTTTGCTGCAATTCCAAGGAACATTAAAAGGAAAAGAAAAAATAAATAAATAAATAAATGTCCTTTCAACCATGAAGGTGTCCGCTGCCAACTTTCCATGTGAGAACACATTAAAAGACAAAATTGTCTTTACCTTCACCACAAAGGAAAACAGTGCAAGCCACCTCTCCCTTAATTGCAACACCACCAAGTATTAGTAGTTTATAATGCCAGACTAAACCTAACCTCACCGGTTTTAGCTATGAAATAATTTGAAACCACGAACGGATAATTATAGCACGCTGCCATACAAAAACGTACGACAACCTTTTCTTTTGGAATAACTAATTAGGTTCGATCCAAACCTTAAGCACAAATAAGGAAATAATGTACTTCCCAACCAGTGGCTTAATCCCACTTCCTTCGCCACACCAAATTTATCTTACCACAATTAATTCTATATATGTTTCATACGTTTCATGCATATTGGCTAGATCCAAATAAAGAACTCGTTTTCATGAAACCCTAAAACTCTAGTTATCTAGTTAGATGTGAGCAGGCTCTGATACCAATTGAAGGAATATAAACACAGCGGAAGCAATTTGCAGGATCATGAACTCACATGTAATCTAGACAAACTAGCAGGCAATTTAGTTTTACATAAACATAAAACAGAATACCTCTTGAAGCGTGACTTCAACCTTGAAACTAATCTTCAATCACGAGCAGGATCATCTACAGGGTCGTCCTCCAGTTCCATGATCTTCTGTCGTGTGCCCGAACAATACCCAGACTAATAATATTTGGGTGGAACAAATATTTTAGAGAGAGAAAACTATTAGGTTTTTCGTCTGTGTATATCACCTTTTTGGCCAAGAATCTCCTTTATATAGTTTTAAGAGTAAAACTCTTTTCCAAAACTGTATAGGATTCTTTTCCACCAAGAAACCTCTCTCCTAGTCCTAATTGGATTCGGTCACAACAGGGACCACAGAATTAATTAATGAGGCTTCCAATTATGGAATTAATTCTTTTTCTCTAGAATTAATCTTTCCATAATAAATTACAAATTATTTCTACTAGAAATTCGTAATTGCACTCCTCAGTTGAATTTCGAATTCTTCCATCAAACCTTATTTAACTCCCCACGTTAAGATTACAGACACCAATCAATAATATCAAATTACTGACAATTTAATATATTGACTAAATGAATATCCTTTAGACTTCCGCTTAACTTATTCCATGTACCGGATACAAAATCCACTGGCCAGATTTACACATAGAAACTTAGAAGCTTTCATAAAGGGGTATCATCAATCTCTATTACGAGACGTGGATTCTATCAACTAGCTATTACTTCGCAAGTGCATATTATCATTATCCAACTTATCAGGAATTATTTGACCCAAATATCATGGACCTCACCTATTGATAAATCAAGACAATGAATAATATACATCACTAATAATAACTATATCAGGATTAAGAGTATAAGTACATCTGATGAACTAGAGAGTTTATTTTATATAGTCAGTATAAAATACTTATCTCTACTTGGTCCGTTCATGCACACAAAGCACACTAGCACAAGAAGTTGGAACTTTACCGTTCCGATAATCAAGATAAATTATATATAATCTTGTACTACAATCATACCGATGACTTTGTCCAATTTCCATCTTAGATTGTGAACATTACTTTATTATTTATAAGAACCAGTGATTTAATCTTCCGTGTATAAGCTTGGCTCTACACACTAAATCAACTACTATATAAATAATAGGACACGCATGACACAATTGATCTAAATAAATAATAATTCATTATATTTAATAAATGAATAACCAATTGTTCAACTAGGAATAATCCAACTAAAACCGTATGGTTATTAGTATATCCCAACAGATATAAGATGTATAATATGATCCTATTAATCTATTTATATATCTATCTATATAATAGTGGTCTAAAAAAGTGAATTGGAATATGGAATAGTGTATTGGGTAAAAACCACCAAGGCCTTGGGCAAGGGCGCAAGGTTTGGCCTGAGTCGATCTTAAGAGGCGAGCCCCCAGGAGAGATAGCATAGCCCTTTGCCCCGAAAGACCACTTCGGGGAAGAAGCAAAACCGAGCCCAAGATGCAGAGCTCGGAATGATCACCACGGAACAATGTCCCCAAGTAAGCACAACACCTCGTTAGAACGGGACCTGATCTTTGTAAATGTCGACCGTTGCCCAGACATTTAAGAAGAAGATCATGAGCTGACCACGATCAAATGCATCGTAATGGCCATAAAAGCATAGTTATTATGGCTATAACGTCATTCTTCTCGACAACTGTAAATAGGATTCATTTGTAATCAAGGAAACCATCCAGAAATAAAACACTTGACTTATATTCTTTCTTAAAAAGCTTTGTCTCGTTTTATCAGCTCGTTTATTTCTCGATTCGTTTATTTCATTAAGCATTTTCCTCATTTAAATTCAGTCTCAGTTCGATCATAACTCTGATATAAGCAAATTATCAATCAACCCCAAAATAAATTTGATTTGTTGTCATATCTCGATTTAGGCCAACACAAATTGGTGCCATCTGTGGAGAATTGGCAATAACGCTGGTTCCAAAGTTTACAGCTTCGGTTCTTAATAAAAAATGGCTGACATTGTTGATGATAATGTTTCCATCCAAACACCTGATCAAACAACAGGAGCCACCCAAACCAGTGGAGGGGCTCTGACCCCTCCAACTGGCCCAACTCCTCCGATTGGCCTAACACCGCCCGTTAGCCCCATTCCACTAATTAACCCCACTCCATTAGCAGGGTTAACATCACCAAATGGATCAATTCCCCCGATCGGTCTAACTCCTCATGTAGGAGTAATTTCAGCCGATCCAACTTCCTCGAGCTCTAGTGATCCATTCCAGCAATTCATGGTGAATTCATTGCAACAGATGCGAGAGCAAGCGGCCGCTCAAGCGGCAATACAAGCTCAATTCAATGAACAGTTTCGAAGCTCTTTACAAGCCCTCGCTGGGAACGGAGGCAATCTTGACGTTGTTCCCATGGGAATCGTCGCGGGAAAATTTCCAAATGGAGTCATATCTAGGCGCTCGGGGACTACGGCTCCCGCAGTATCTCAAACAAGCGTCACATCTGACTTTGAGAAATGGAAGAAAGATTTCGAGGCCAGGATGGAAAAATGGCTCGAAATGTGCCAGCGGTTCGAAAACCTCAATGCGTGCTGGATATTGCAAAATGTCGTCAGCTACCTTTCAAACCCGAGGCTGCTCCAGCACCTATCCCAAAAAATTTCAAATTACATATTTTAAAGAAGTACGATGGGACAACAAACCCAGTCGACCATATAGCCAAATATATGGCCATGGTCAAAAGCAATGACTTGACTCCAATCGAGAGGGAGTCCATGTTCTCGAAAAATTTTGCTGATACCTTTGAAAAAGGGGCGCTGCGTTGGTACATGGTTCTCCCTCCGAGTCCATCTCCAACTTCAAAGAATTGGCAGACATGTTCATCAAGGCTCACACTAGAGCCCCGAAGATCCTTAAGAGAAGGGAGGACATCTTCGACGTCAAACAAGGATACCTCGAGCCGATCAAGGACTTCCTCGAACGCTTCCAGGCTGAAAAATGGATTTATCAAAGATGGATGACAGTTTGGCGGTCATGGCTTTTAAAAAAAATCTCAATGTGAGTAATTCTGAAGCTGCGGTCGAATTAAAGAAAGAGCTTCAACAATGGAAAGCCCAAACCTGGGACGAGCTGCACGATCTGACCACGACGAAGATCAGGCTCGAGGAAACAGAGTAGAGAAGGACAGGTCGGAATAATTTTTACCGAGGTCGATTTGAGTCCTCTCGACGCGCCGACGCGCCATGAGCGAACTCAAAAAATCGTTACGAGCCATACAATGAAGCTCAAAAGCAACATGTAAGTCAGAGCCTCGGGGGACATCAACATGTGAGCCAACGACTTGAGGGAAAGTATGGCTCGTCTTCCAATAAAGAATTCCCGGGCCCGTCTTTAGTATCCATAGAGAAAGACTTGCCTCGGATCTCAGAGTACAATTTCAGCATATCGACCTCGGAATTGGCGAATGCGATCAAAGGAATGACTGGTCAAGGTGTGAGGTTGCCTAAAGAGATGAGAACACCCCGAGCAAAATAGATCAAACTCAACACTGCAAGTTTCACATGGATTATGGGCACGCAACCGAGGACTGTAAAGCACTGCGCCTTGAGGTGGCCCATCTCCTTAAGAAGGGAGTGTTAGCTGAGTACCTGACTGATAAAGGAAAACACAACTACTCAAAAATTAGGAGAGAAGAGCAACCACCTCGAACACAATCACCAAAAAGAGTAGTGAACGTCATTACTGGGGGGTCTGAGGTAAATAAAATAAAGTTTGATGCTTCGAAGAAATTTCCAAAGTCATCAAGTACAGCGGAGAAGAGAGTAAGAGCTGGTGGATCAGGCAAAGAAATGATGTTTAGCAAGGAGGATTGTGATGGGATGATGTTTCTCCACCATGATGCACTAGTAATCACGCTCAGAATCAACGACTACGATGTCAAATGAGCATTGATCGATCCTGGCAGCTCAGTGAACATCATTAACTATGGAGCCATCAAGAAGATGTAGTTGAAAGACTTTGTCGTCCCAAAGGCAACCATATTAATAGGGTTCAACAATTCCACCGAGAAGACTTTAGGAGAAATAACCCTCACAATAACTGCAGAGGGGCTGGACAAGAAAACCACTTTTTAAGTGATGGCCGAGGACAGGGCCTATAATGTCATTCTTGGAAGGCCTTGGATCCACGAAATGGAAGTCGTACCATCGATCCTGCATCAGGTAATTAAGTTCCCGACCCCATGGGGAATAAGAGCTATCCGAGGAGAGTAACGAATAGCGTGAGAGTGTTACTCGATTGCAATGAAGAGTATAGTCGCTCCGATCGGGCCAAGCAAATAATATGGTCAAATTGAAAAGAGCCCTCATCTATTTTTTCTGAAGAAAATGAAACCTAATAATGACACGACCCGGAATCCGGCTGGGCCGTGCGGGCACCCGACATCCTCCCCTAGATCCGTCGGGCGAACCCTTACCAGTTAAATTAGGAAAATAAATATAATTCAATTCATACATAAGAACAAAACTTTGAAAACGCACAGACGTACTGATACCTCTAAGCTGTACAAAGGAAATTACAGCTGACTATCCAACATACTAGGTTTAGGGCTATCCAGACTAGACATCTAAGATTACAGAAGAAGACAAATACCTCCTGAAGGGAGCACAATGCAACAGAAATAATAAACAATAAACTGGTGGCCATCCGGAATAAAAGCTGGCTCACCCTGACAGCTGAAGTCGTCTTCGCTCCTTCACAATGTGGCGAACTCAATCCTGGAGCGAATCCTAAATAAATTACATTTATATGTTGCTCATAACTCACTGAGTACGAATATATAATCAATTCCATTATCGGAGGTCCATTTGATCATTTAAACTATTAAATCCCAAGTTTCACTGTTAAAATATATTCAAACACACGTAATAAACTCAAATAATATATTAAGATCATTACCTGAATGTTTCAGGGTAAAAATTCTATCTTTTCTCCGGATCTTTTCTCATTTTCTGGCTTTTTTTACCTCACTGCATTTTTCTTTCTCACTGTTCTCGTCTCTGCTTTTGATTTCCCTCTGTTGTAGTGTTTTGTTCGTCTTTAGCTTATCCGGCTCTTTTCTCATTTTCTGGCCTTTTTTTTACCTTACTGCGTTTTTCTTTCTCACTGTTCTCGTCTCTGCTAAGGACCACCGCCTAACATTCCTTTATTTTGTCTTTTCCTTTTTTTTTTTCTTTTTTTTTAAAATTTGCTGCTACAGTAAAAATTAAAACTGTACCCTACGATATTCGAAATAATTCCATCTTTTGCATACAAGTTATACAAAATATATGTAACATAGTCGTTAAAGCGGATCTCAAATCGGACTCTCGAAACTCAATATACAAATTAAATAGAAAAATATCAAATTATTTAACTTTCGGCATTTTAGCGGAAACTAGCCGAACAACATCGAAATTCACTTTCGAAAGTTCAAAAAAGTCACAAATAATCATACGAACCTAACGGTGCTTTCAGATTTCGAATCGGAGCTCATTCGCCAAAACCGAGCTCGAAAATCTCTTTTTAATATTTATCGACAATAAAAATTGAAACTTTCTTCCGATGCCTACCAAACGAGGTCTGATTTAGCTCAGATTTTACAGACAGGTCCTAATGGATATTATGAATATTTTAAAATTATCGGCACGCCAATCAGAGTCCTAACTTCCGAAACGACTAACCGATGTCGTTTCATTCTCCTCTACTTATACTCTCGTTCGTCCTCAAACGAGCCTAAGTCTAAAGCAAGATTCACGCAGATAACAAGAGAACTTACACAACTTTCATAAACTATTCCACAGATATTATCTCATGATTACAGAATCAGAATTATGACACGCACATCAAACCCTTGGATAAAAACATAGCTGGATAATATCATAACGTCGTTGCCCAGCTTATTCTGACTAAGTTGATCCTTCCTCGATCACGAGAGGAGAGTTCTACATTTTCGAAATAAATATACACGAAACTTTGGATGGATTAACATGATTCGGCCGATAATCACCTCTTCGATATACCGTTCGATATAGAACAGGTCGATGAAAATAAGAATTAGCTTACGCTTCAACAATGCCTTAGAGACTTAGTATTGCCATTCAGTATTTGAGGGAAGACTCGTCCACTTAAAGCATAGTATTACCATTCAGTATTTGGAGGAAGACTCCTCCACTTAAAGCACAAACTCATGCAGCTATTTGAATAGGAATAACCACCCTCGCATAACCTGCTGGATTAAGAAAGACTTTAGTTAGAACAGAATGCAGCTCTGAGCTACCAAATTACCCTCTTGAGTTGCCAAACAGCTGCAACTCTCGAGTTCACTACTCTCAAACCTTTACCACAAGCACCACCGCTCGATAGCTCAATTTATGAGTTGGACGACACTCTCTATTACATTTAGTAGCCTTGAAAAACAACTATGTGCTTACTCGACTACCTTAATACATACTTTGGCTCAACACAGGGAATATCACAAGCGGCTACTAACTACCCAAGCTCACTATTTCCGGATGAGGAAAAAATGGTAATAGACCGAGGATATAAATAATTAGAACTTCAGGAAGCTCATCTTATTATTGCTTGGCTACCATAGCTAGACTACTTCCGAGTTAGCTAATGAAAGAATCACAATTGAAGGAATAGACATTAAATAAGCTTTATGGAATGACATTTATGCCAATTCAACCTCCCAATAAGAAGGAAACTCTGAAAATTTTCCAGAAAACCCTTATATAACCGAGACAAGCTCATGGAATAACATGACTCTACAAGCATCTTGAACCAAAGGAAGACACATAGATCGAGTATTACTTACTAATAACTTTACATCGGAAGAAACAATGACACTTTCTGATGATGACGAATAAGAATCCCATCATCCTACCGATACTGGGTTCCAAAGAGAGGTAGAGTGACTTGACATTATAACAGAATGAGGCACAACATGATGCCAAACAAGCAATACCGATACTCACTCACAAATCTCTCATATTTAAACCAGATAAACTAGTAAGGTCATTATAAATGCCAGGAATAAATCATATCAGAAGCTCACCCCTCTACCGCAACTGATTCTTAATAGAAACGACATCCAAGGAAACTATCGAAACATGATAAGACACACCATTTCCAAGTCGATCGAAAGAATCAAACCTTACTCACATTTAAGAGAAGAAGAAATCTCAGGGTCTACTATATCGGATACCTCAACATCCCGTCAGACAAGCAGTTCATAGAACTGCCTTTGCAGCTGAGCTGAGCCACTACCCTGATAATCACTTTCTGAAGAACCACTGCTACCACACTCTTAACCTCTACTTGATGGTGGCATTTCTTTTGCTGATTGATATCTAAATAAAATCCCCTGCGACTGTACAGATGCCTGATGACAAGAGGAAGGACGACTGCCTACTTGCCGAAGTAAAGGAAAACTCCTCAAAGGATAACCAGACTCACGACAATGATAACACCTTTTCGCTGAAAATGGAAGCTGAACAGATTGTTGAAAGCTACAAAGAGAAAGCTGAGTCTAATCTTGATGAACCACTCGCGCACTCAGAGAATCACGCTCTACAAGCTGAGATAACCTGGCAAGTAACCTCCCAAAATAATCAGAACTCTTACCTCCGCAGGAGGTATGGTGCCCACCAGGGCCGTGGGATCTCTTGCTCTCCCGCTCTAACTCTTTCCGCTCTAACTTATGGTATGCCTAATACCTCTGAGCAATTTAAAAAATGAGATCAAATGAATTCACAACCTCAATTTTTCGAGCCATTTGGGATCTCAAGGAAGGAGAAAGGCCATCAATAAATCTTTGAATCTCTCGAAAGGCTCATGGACTAGTTCTAATGCATATTCAGCCATTCTATGGAATTCAATCTAGCTCATATTCTGAAACCAACAGGCTAACCGACAGGCTACCTTGTCTAATCCACTCAAATTGGCAACACTCTTCATCTCGCTCGCTGCGCGAAAGGAACTTTTCCACGAAACTAGAAGAAAAAATCGAAACAAGTTAGCTAATAAAAGATCAGTCCACCAATTCAAAGCTGGACCTTGAAACTGGAAAGCGGAATAATCAACACCATACCGCTCAATATAATCAAGAGCCTGAAGGATACAATGACATCATTTTATTTTTAAAAAAATCACGAGGTTTATCTGATGCATTGCTTAAGAATATCAGAAGGTTCAACCGTGTAAAATAATGCAATCTCTTTGGGCACTCTGCACTCGGACGAACTGTTACCTCGGCTGGCTAACCAGCCAGAACAATTGGTGGCGCAAAACATGCTGCTTCTAGAACATAATTTAATGGGGCAACATCAAGGACTAGAACAGGAGCTACCTGAGACCGAACATCTGCATCTGCGGCAACTGATAAGCTACCTAGCGAATAATAGCTTTTTGCGGTATCTGCATCACCAAGATTCTCGTGAAAGCATCGTAGAGAGCCAAGAGAACCACTAGGCCCTACTCTGTTGCCCATCGCGAGCTCGTACAGCTGGGACCTCCGTAACTAAATCGTCAGCACGATAAAAAACTCTCAGGGCTTCGTCAGTGCTAGCCCCAGGCTAGACTGCTTCGTCTTGAACTCATACTGTTTGCTTATTTGTCGCACGAGGGTTCACAGTTACCACGAAGAAATTAACGAAAATACTTTTGAATCTTAGACCGATGCACGATCAGAAAAGAAGAAAGTGAAACTTTCTAAGTGCCATCGTAGCCTATCGTAGATAAGTACGGACGTCTACGTACCCATCAACGAGACTCTACTAGACACTGTCTTAGTCTGGATAGACTCTAAATTAGGCTCTGATACCAACTGACACGACCCAGAATCCGGTTGGGCCGTGCGGGCACTCGACATCCTCCCCTAGACCCGTCGGGCGAACCCTTACCAATTAAATTAGGAAAATAAATATAATTCAATTCATAAATAAGAACAAGACTTAGAAAACGCACAGACGTACTGATGCCTCTAAATTGTACAAAAGAAATTACAGCTGACTATTCAACATATTAGGTTTAGGACTATCCAAACTAGACATCTAAGATTACAGAAGAAGACAAATACCTCCTGAAGGGAGCACAATGCAACTGAAATAATAAACAATAAACTGGTGGCTATCTGGAATAAAAGCTGGCTCACCCTGAGAGTTGAAATCGTCTTCGCTCCTTCACAACATGGCGAACTCAATCCTGGAGCGAACCTGCTGAAACGAAATAGATAGACAAAAACAAACAACAAACAAGGGTGAGTCAAAAGGACTCAATAAGTGGGGCAGACTAGCCACCTCAAAGAATATGATAACTAGCCAGGGAGAAAAGAAACAAATAAACCAAATTCCTCCTATTTAAATTATGAAAAGACAGAGCCAGATAATAACTAGAAACACGTATCGAATCAAAAACTCATTAACAACCAGGAACGTAAGATAGTCAGAACATATAGGTATCCCGAACATATTGTTGCTTCCAACACACACGCAAGTATACGTGGTCGACAAGTAATAAAGTGATAAGTAGAGTATCGTTCCCACGAGGACTATTCAGACTGGACTACTAACAAACAATTTCTTAAAAACTATTAAGGGATCTTTTTCAGTGATGGTTGTGAGATTTTACTCACTAAAACAATAATTAAAACAAATAACTGAAGTCAAGTAATAGAGCCAATTATAGGTTGTTATCAATAAAAGAGAAACGGTCTAGGGTCAGAGTTACGAACAATCCAGTTGAGTTTTCCAGTTGATTCTACTTCTTGATTTCCTAGATTGCTAACTACAGGTTAAATGTACCCGTAAAAATCTTTCGATTCTTCACGGTCTATGCAGGCTACTCCAATCCCTATATGTCTATGGGTTGAATCATGTGCACGCATTAACGAATTCTGTGATTAGTTAAGCTAGGCGAGCAAGTATATGTCTATCCTACTCATAAATTGGTTCCCCGATGCCCAGGTTCACAATCTAGCCCTACTCTTTCTTATTGCGTTCATAAATTCCCTCTGTAGAGTTCAATTTATAAACCGTAGATAGTGTTCACTTATCAGGCCTCAATAACCAAACAATTAGGCTTAAGAAAGAATAAACAATTTGTAATGGTAAATCAATATATAGAAATCAACTTTCAAACATCAACCTTCATGTAATTACTCTAACCCTAGAACGAACAAACTATAGAATTAAAGAGAAGAATAAGAGAAAGAACTTGTTTAGAAGACATCTAGGGCTCCTCCCCTCTCCTCCAAAACTTGCTCCAAAGTCTGAACTCCTATAAAAAACTAAGTAAAAGAGTATTTATAGGGTTTATAAAAGCCTAGTAATAAGTTACACCTAAGCCTAGACGAAATAGGACTCTAAAACCCGCTCCAGGGACGCTGTAGCTGGCGACCCGCACCCCGAACGCGCGCACACAAGCAGAACCCGTCGAAATCCAAGTGCCTTAGCCACGCCCCGCGCCTCAAACCGTGCCAAGATGCTGGGCGCTTTCCCTGGCGCGCCGTGCCACCCAGGGCGCTAGGCAATTTTCCTGCTTTCTTCATCCGCAGCTCGCGTCGCGTCGCGCCTTCGTGTGCTCGATCCAATCCTCAATCCAGATTCAATCTTTTCTTGCTCGATCATGCTCTTTAAAGCTCCAATTGCACTTTATAACAACTTACACACATACGAACAAAAATTAGTGCAAAATCACATTTCGTAAACTAGAAAACGGGTGAATAAAGTATCCAAACGTGAGGAAATATTAAGGAAATATAGGCATAAAATGCCAAACATCACATATCAACAATCAGCAATACATCCTGTTGCAGCGTGCAACCCGATCCATATATTCATCCTGTTGCAGAGTGCAACCCGATCCATATATTCATACTATCGCAGCGTGAAATCCGATCCATATATTTATATCGTGCGACGTGCAACCGATCCATATATTTATACTGTTGCGACGTGCAACCCGATCCATATGTTTATACCGTTGCGACGTGCAACTCGCCGCAATCCGATTCATATATTTATACAGTTGCGGCGTGCAACCCAATCCCCGCAACCCAGAATGCGAGCTAGAATTATATAGGCAAACTGAGATATGTCCAAGACATAGTGTACATACCGCAAATATAAAACACAACACAATACACACAATAGTCAATATGCGGTGCAATGAGATGGGATGAATGCAGTATGATGCAATGCAGTCACATATGCATGATACCTATCTCCGGCGCGGGACTCTCATCGTCTACCAGGAGATATATGAAATAATGACCCTTCATCGGCTCGGGACTCTCATAGATTACCAAGAAGTATATGCAATGATGACCCTTCACCGGCTTGGGACTCTCATCGATTACCTGGAAGTATATGCAATAATGATCCTTCACTGATGCGGGACTCTCATCACCAACCGGGAAGTATATGCAATAATGACCCTTCACCGGCTCGGGACTCTCATCAATTACCGGGAAGTATATGCAATAATGATCCTTCACCGGCTCGGGACTCTCATCGATTACCGGGAAGTATATGAAATGCTCAAAACCCTGAGTACAATGCTCATATGCTCAATGCAATACCAACAACAGGGCATAACATATAATATACAATGTAAATTCAAAGCTAAGACGTAATGAGTACGCCTATTGGCAGCTACACACGTAAGGAACACGTGGTAGAATATCTACAAGGCCAAGGGCCTCCAAAAAAATGGATACAAACACTCACCTCTTCCAAAGGTTAGAATTGCTAATCAACAACCGCTTTATCCTTTGGTTTCATTGCCAAACGATCCCACTCTATTCAATAAGCAGAAAAATATATCAAATTAGGCTAAAGGCTTCATTCCTCACATCTTAGGGCAATCTGATTAGGAACCTGATACCCTATTTGCATACGCAATACGCAGGCCAGGCCTATATACAGGGTTTAAGGTCACATAACCAAACCCTAAATAAATTACATTTATATGTTGCTCATAACTCACTGAGTACGAATATATAATCAATTCTATTGTCGGGGTCCATTTGACCCTTTAAACTATTAATTGATCTTATTAAAACGATGTCTAATATCTCAATTTTTACCGTTAAAATATATTTAAACACACGTAATAAACTCAAATAATATATTAAGATCATTACGTGAATGTTTCAGGGTAAAAATTCGATCTTTTCTCCGGCTCTTTTCTCATTTTCTGGCCTTTTTTACCTCACTGCGTTTTTCTTTCTCACTGTTCTCGTCTCTGCTTTTGATTTCCCTCTGTTGTAGTGTTTTGTTCGTCCTTAGCTATATAAGCTAAGGACCACCGCCTAACATTCCTTTCTTTTGTATTTTCTCTTTTTTTTTTCTTTTTCTTTTAAAATTCGCTGCTACGGTAAAAATTAAAACTATACCCTACAATATTCGAAATAATTCCAACTTTTGCATACAAGTTATACAAAATATATGTAACATACTCGCTAAGACGGATCTCAAATTGGACTCCCGAAACTCAATATGCAAACTAAATGGAAAAAGGTTAAATTATTTAACTTTCGGCATTTTAGCGAAAACTAGCCGAACAACATCGAAATTCACTTTCGAAAGTTCACAAAAGTCACAAATAATCATACAAACCTAATGGCGCTTTCGAATTTTGAATCGGAGCTAATTCACCAAAACTGAGCTCGAAAATTTCTTTTTAATATTTATCGATAATAAAAACTGAAACCTTCTTCCGATGCCTACCAAACGAGGTCTGATTTAGCTCAGATTTTACAGACAAGTCCTAATGGACATTATGAATATTTTAAAATTATCGATACGCCAATCAGAGTCCTAACTTCCGAAACGCCTGACCGAGGTCTTTTCAAGTAATCAAGCCCTGCACCATGCACTTGATCACTAATGGGGAGAAGGGATGAATGGGGACTTCCCAAATACATCGACCATTTAGGAATGAAATTCTTTTCAAATAAATGAAGACTCAACAATCGGGGATTTCATCAGACAAGACCCTTGGAGAATGAACGATCATCTTATCTAGGGCTACCCTTGGAGACTCGCTCAATAGTTCATATTTTGATCTTCTAGTTTTCCTTCCTAAGTTCTGTTGTGACTAGGCATCTTTTGTAATAAAGGCTCGCAAATGCATCTTTTCAATGAGATAAACTTTGATTCAACATCTTTTAATTGTCATATGATATGCATAGCCAATTGTTATTTAAGCCTTCGGCTCAAGGGCGGGACGTCGTCCTAAGCTAGTTCAAATAAAAAAAAAAATGGAAAGCCTTGCAAGCAAACTCAATATTCTCAAAAAGAGAATCTCCATTCATAAAACGGCTCAAAGGCCAAAGTCATTACAAAACAAGAGTCTCGAAAGCCATAACGGAAAATGACAACAAAAAAGAAATAAAAATGCTATTCTAAGCTTCTACCTCAGAATCATCTTCCTCATCATCCGAGCTCCCGCTGCTCGAAGGAAGACTTTCCATTAACTTTTGAGCCGTGGTAGCATCACTCTCAGCCTTAGCAATCTCTGCATCAAGGTTAGCCCCGCTACGACATTCCCTCATAGTTTTTAGCCTCGTTTGAATAACAACCCAGTTCTTGTCAACCTTGGCTCGGGTCCTCCTCATTCCACGCCTCGAAGAGAACGAATCAACTTTGCTCCGCAGAGCCTTAACCTCGTTTTCGAGCCACTCTTTCTCCCCAGTCAGCTGATCTTTCTCTCCGGCCAACTCATTCATTTTGAGCAACTTCTGTCTCAAATCAGCATGGAACTTCTTAGCGCGCTCATTAATAACTGACTGGGTATCAACTCTCACTCTCTTCAACTCGGCATTGCAGGTCTCTTTCAAACGAGTCATCTTCTCCTCAACGGCGGACTTAGCCTCTAGGGCTTTGAGTATCTCGAGATCAGATTTGTCAGCAGCTTTCTTGGCTTGGTCAAGTTCAAGCCTTGTGCTCAACAATTCTTTCTCGAGATCCCTCATCTGAGACTCGAGACCTGCCCGTTCTCGCCTCCACCCTGCCTTCAATTGCCTGAGATTAGCTCGATCTCAGCAGCTCTAATAGAATTGACACTACAAAGGAAAACCCAGAAAAATCAGAAAGGAAAGAAAAACAAGGCCGAAAGGAAGAGCTGAGAGTGGAAACACATACATGAATAGTGTGCTGAGCAGCATCCACCATCAAATTAGCAATATGAGCCTTCCCGAGGCGGTCACATTCCAACGAACCCAGGATTCTACGAAGAATAATCGGACCTGAATATCACCATCGAGGAGGCAAAGATCGGAGGGAATTTGGATATAACAAATTTTTTTCCAAGAAGATGAGTCAGGAGAAGGCTCGGAAGCAACGCGAGGAGTCTTGTCTCCCACTCGAGGTAGTTGAACGTTGTCTATTTCCACGGAAGCTGAAGGCTGGGCTACCTCTTTACCTTTATAAGCAACTTGAACTGGCTCTGGCTCACGAGGAGGAGAAGCTACAACCTTCTCTTGGTCCTTTTCCATCTCCTCGGCAGAGGTAAGCTTGGGGAAATGGACATGCTCCATTATGGCCGTTTCCCCTCCAGGGTTCTCTCCAAAGATGATTTCTTCCTTTTCAAAACTAAAAGGAAAGAGAAAAGTATAGTTAGCAGAAAAACGAAGCAAAAGGAGAAGTGAAAACCAAAGGGACGAACAATTCAACATGTCTTAGCCCCAAGGCCAGCTAACCCCTCGGGGACTGTTCCTCTCTCTCCAGCTTCCTTTCCTTCTTTTTCTTTTCCCCTTCGAAAGGTTTCCAATCAAACTTGAAGGGCACTTAAAGCATCCCCCGCCTCAGGGACTTCCCCTTTCTTGTATTTCTTTCGTTTCTTCTCCCTTGGCGTGGTAATCGCCCTCTTCGGGAGACCTACAACAAAGAAAGATAATGATTCAACGAGAAAAGATGACTCGAAAAAAAAATGAAGGGGGAAAAAAATGAAGGGCATTAACTTGGTTAAAGACCACTCACCGTGCCGTTTGCATGCCGATCGGTTCTCGTCCAAGGCAGCCAAAATCATCCATGATCTCTCCGATCTAGATTTGGCATCGATAATAGCTTGGACCTATTGGGTCAAACCCTTCGGGCGTACAATAAGAATCGCCTCGGCTAACATAATCCAAAGAAAGGGAGTTAAACAAAGAAGTGCCGAGGCAAAATCGAAAATAACCAAAGAAGATACTTACGTGCTCGATTCCATTGCTTGGGAAAATTAGGCGTCGAGGACAAGAGGTCAGTGGGCAGAAGAACGAAGCACTCATTCCACCCAAGGTCCTAAGTATCTTCACTCTTCGTAATCAACGAGTATGAATCCCGTTTGTTGACTGGACAATTCCATCATTGTGAAGGAAAGGGTAGAAGAGATACAAAAGATGATCAAGGGTAAAGGTGACCCCAACTAGCTTACTCAAAAACTCAAGGCATTGAACATGCCTCCACATCCCAGGGCTAATTTGAGCTATGCATAATTGGTAGGTGCAGCAAAAAGTGTCCAACACATCGGGCATAGGAAGAGAAAAACCTATTGTAAAGGGGTAGGTGAAAACAAAAGAGGACCCCTCGACTCTGTCACATACTTGGCTCTTAGGGGCAGGAATACCAACCTTAATCTCAGGACCCCAATTCCAATCAAACCAAACCGGATGTATGTTCGCCTGAGTAATCAAACTTGACGTGTTTTGAACAGGGATATTTCTCTTCCTCCTAACATCCGACTCGGTCTGAAGCTGCATGAAGAAGTCCTTGGAGAGGTCTATTTTGGAGGGAATAACATGGTGAGGCTCGAGCTCGAGGTCGTCTGAAAGAAGCTTGTCCTTATCAATATCTTTCATGATAACATCATCGTTATCAACCACAGCTACCTCGGCAGCCGCGGCTGGGTGTTGCTTATGACCCAAACTGCTTGATTGAGGTAAATCGTCCATATTAAAGTCAGAAAGAACGATAACGTTCAATGGTTCGGGAACATTCACTAACTCACCACCAATGATCATGGTTTCAACAAAAGAAGGTGAAGAGTTTGGTGAATTTGGCTTAGACATTTTTCAGAAAGAAGTTCTTGGGCAGCAAAAGAAGAAAAATTCAAGAAAGTTTTACTGTTAAGAGCAAGGGAATACGTGAAGAAGACGAAGAAGGAGAAAAAGTGCGGCTATATATAGGTTAAGGCGCCATGATTACAATTACATGGGGAAGGCAAAACAAGAAATCATGCCCAATCAGTGATTGCCACGCGTGATTGATGGGAATATGGAGTGACAACCGCCGCTTTCGAATTTCACGGCGCATAAATGGTCACCTCGATCTCTCGCCCAAACTCATTCCACTCCTCGACAGATCTGACAACTATCCGAGGAGTAGGGGGACTATCTGTATTGGGTAAAAACCACCAAGGCCTTAGGCAAGGGCACAAAGCTTGGCCCGAGTTGATCTTAAGAGGCGAGCCCCCGAGGGGAGATAGCATAGCCCTTTGCCCCGAAAGATCACCTCGAGGAAGAAGCAAAACCGAGCCCAAAATGCAGAGCTTAGAATGATCACCACGGAACAATGTCCCCAAGCAAGCACAACACCTCATCAGAACGGGACCTGATCTTTGTAACTGTCGACCGTTACCCAGGCATTTAAGAAGAAGATCATGAGCTGACCATGATCAAATGCATAGTAATGACCATAAAAGCATAGTTATTATGGCTATAACATCATTCTTCTCGACAACTATAAATAGGATTCATTTGTAATCAAGGAAACCATCCAGAAATACAACATTTGACTTACATTCTTTCTTAAAAAGCTTTGTCTCGTTTTATCAGCTCGTTTATTTCTCGATTCGTTTATTTCGTTAAGCATTTGCCTCGTTTAAATTCAATCTCAGTTCGATCATAACTTATATACAAGCAAATTATCAATCAACCCCAAAATAAATTCGATTTATTGTCCTATCTCGATTTAGGCCAACACAAATAGTATATGGGCATATGAACAACTTGAATTAGTCTGTAATCGATCATTCTTTTTCATTTACCCATGTTAAGTTACTTTAATTTGAACGAAAAAAATGCATGATTTTACGGTTATGACGTATGAAGTTTACTGACAATACATAACACATAATATATTGCAAATATAAAGAAAAAATTGAACTGCAGAAGATGAAATTCTTATATTTGAATCAACATGTTTCTCACATCCAATATAGATGGCACACTAATGAAAATAACAGAAGGAACACCTAAATTACAAGCTTTAAACATTCAGAAAAAGAAGTGGCTTGTCTCCTAGTTTTCCTCTTGACCCTTTGGGAGGACATATACAAAAAGAATCACACAATGTCTGAATGAGAACAAAATAACAAAGTGCATGTCAAATGAGTAGGAAAAAGATATATCTGATTTTTGGACATCATCAAGGTTATTCATAAGTTGCTGCTGCTTTACTTGCTTCTTGTTTGAGTCACTGCAGTTTGCAGTTCTCTGGTTGCTTCTTCTAGTTCATCAGCAAACTCAAACTTGAATGCACAATAGCTGCAACATGGAGCCATGGTTTGAGATAATCAAATGTTCTTTCAATTTGCAAATATGCATAAAGCATTAACAAGGACAGTAAAATCAATGATCCGTCACACGCCCAACAGCAGTTTGAATAGTCCGAACAACATGGGCCTAAAATTCGAAAAAGATAAAAATCAGCATTCCTCAAATGGACTTAATTGCTTATGCTCCCTAGGCCAACGATAACAATTACATTGCCTACAAGCAGGTCATCTGTTTCCTAGATGGTCTAAAACTTGAGGCTTACTGAAGATAGTAGCTACTTGAATTTTCAGAAAATCTCAAGATGAAAGAATACAAAAGAATGCTATCATTCAGATTTTAAATTTTAGCTCTTTTATCAAGAACAAGTTGCTAAACAAGTAGGAATGCTTGCAATTTAAAATGTTGGTTCCTATTTGGGTATGAATTCTTCCATCATATTAATATGAATTCACTTATTTCCAACTTCAATGAAGACTATATATCTTCAATAAATTTGATATAAAATAACAATTCAGTATGTTAAAACAACAATAGTCATCAGATGTAGACAAGAAGAATACAGGAATAGTAGTTTAACATTCTTGCAGCTAGTACCAGAACAGCTAGGGCGCATTTTTAGTACTGTCAAGATCAGGCGAAATGAGGCTCTCTGCATAGACAGTTGCTGCTCCAACACCAGTATCAATGCTATGGATCTCCACAGTTTTGTATTCACCATTTCTTGCATTATACACCATAACACGTGATCCATCGTGCAATAACACATCGCCATTGTCTGATATACACAATGGTGAAATACGTGGTCCTATTCCTGGTGTATTAGGAAGGGACACCAGTTTAGCCCAAGACTCTTTCACATTATACTCCTTCATTATCCACACGTCCATATTAACTTTGTAATAGTCACAAAATAAACAAAGGCATCCCCCTAATTTCCCTAATGTCCAATTCATCAAAATCCCAGGTTCAAAATCAGTTGAATCTCCTAATGGCCTTGAAGAGGAACCATTAGATTTACCAGGATCATAAATAGGAAGTGCAATATTTCCAATTTTCTCATTTTCCAAACTAAGTGAAACTATATCCCAATAAATATTACAAGATCCATCATTGTGTGCCACCGCCCAATGAAGAGATCCATTCAAAAACACCCCTGAATCAGAGCAAAACAATGCATCACAATATTTTTCCATCCTTCTCCAAGAATTTGACCTCAAACTATAAATCTTGATATTGGCACCATACACATATTCAATACCATAAATCCCACAAATTTCAAACAATTTGTAATCATCAGTAGACTCATCATAACCAAATCCATAAGTAACATCACATCTAGAATACTCATCACCAGAGAAAGGCAACTTCTTGGATTTTCTAATAGATGGATTCCACAAAAACAAGTTATTTGTGAACATGCCAATGCACATGAAGAACAGTCCATTACAAAAACCAGTACCTGATATTATATTGGATGGATTCCAAGGGAAGTATAGCTCACTAGCAAATGAACTGGACTTTTCATGCAAGGCAGAATAAAGTGGACAAGAATATAGAGTATGAGGAAGATACATGGAGAGTAAAAGGAGTTTATTATGTGATAACCTGTCATTTCTAGCTGATATTTTTAAATGGAATTTAGCAAAATGAGAGCTTGAAATTAAAGAAAGCCAGGATTTTGAAACACTTTTGAACCTCAAGAGTGATTTGACTGGTAATCTTGATAATATCTCTATGATGATTTCTCCTGGAAGATTTGGAATAACTTGCATTTGATCTTTGGTAATTATGGAGTTTTCCATCTCATTCTCTGTAGCCATGAATGGTTTTTAGGATGTGAAGAATACTATCATTGACTCACAAATGAAAATGCCAAATTGCCAAATGTATGTGTATAGTCTTAATATCTTTTTCAATGTTCCAATGATCAACTCTTAAGCTTTCTTGAGATGTGATTTATTTGTAATCTAAATTTCACATGCACCCACGTTTAGAACTTTACTTATAATTAATTCGCCCTTGTTTGTTTTGTAAGTCTTCTAGATTTTCCTTTCCAATCACTAGCTAGGAGGTTGAGGAAAATCCATATATTGGATAGCTGGTCGGAGTTGGAGTTGACTTTTAGTTTAAAGAGGGGTATATTTTCTTTACTTTAAGAGGGGTAATATGAACTCATAGAATTAAATGACATGATATTTCTGCTCACCTACTCTCAAAAAGCTCTATTTTGTAAGATTATAAATTGATGAAGGAAGAATCTTTTTCCACAAAACTGAGAGTCAATGTAGAAGGTAAGTTTGAAAAAAGAAAAAGAAAAAAAAGGATGCATCTTTTTGAACTTAAAACCACTTGTTCATAGAAAAAGAAAATCAAAAACCACAAAATAATAAAACCAAAAACAAAGAGACAGAAAGCGGAAAAAACATGTGAAAGCTTTTATAAAGGGAAGATGTAAAAGCAGATGATTAAATGTCTTTTTTTTAAAAAAAAAAAAAAAAGTAACAATGAAAGCTTCTTTTTGACTATTCTTGTCCAAATTAAATACTACTAGAGTTTCGTTTCATTTATACTGAATTTCGTCCTTATGAGTGATCGAATGTTAATATTTAAGCAAAAAAATAATGTTAAAAAGGATAGTATTCCCCCTTTCTTCTAGAAAAGAAAAGAGAATACTTTTAAAAGGTTTGACCAGAAATTGAGGTTCCACTACTAAGATGCAATTTAGCAACTCTAAGCCATAATTTAATTATTGAATTAATTTTTCACATAATCGATGTAATTAATTTTTTATTATTAAAGTAAATTAACGTTATCTATTACTAATAGTAGTCATAAAAACTATTTCTTGTCGCGTCAAAATAAATGAACTTATCCATCAATTAGTAAAGTCACTATAATACCAATGAAATTTTTTTGTAATTTTAGGTTTATTCACACCCTTGCCGACAACAAATTAGAGATATATTTTCGAATCTTACCTGAGCTGTCACCCTTTTCCCGAGATAGCAGTCGCCGCAAGTTTATACAAGTTTATACAATTTTATACAAATTTATACAATGTATAAAATTGTATAAATTTGTATAAGTGTGTATATGCGAGTGAATAAATCTGTATATTAAGGATGTTTATATGAATTTTTACTTTTTTTGTGTATATTTTTGTATTTCTCTCATTGCTACATATTTATATATGTATATTCATGTATAATTTAATTCTTAGAGGGAGATTTGTGTGTATAAACTTGTCCAAAGCAATGATTTAGACTCAATAAACAACATAAATTCAGTAAAATACAAAAAAGTAATGACACCATTGGCGGGGGAAGGTGTTTGTCGGTGGCTTAGTGGCTGGGGAGGGGAAAAATTGATAGCTAGGGTGTTTTTTATGAAGGAGTGCTAAAATTTGTAATTTTAGGGGTGGGTGCTATGCATGAAAAAAAAAATATGGCCTCTTGTTTGTAATTTTGGGTAGTGGGCTGCCTATTTTTGAAAATTGGGGAATTTTCAAAACTAGGCACCCCTCAACACAAAATTACAAATGAGAGGCCACATTTCATCCATAGCACCCCTTTATTTTTACATTACACAACATATCACCCCCTTATTTTCAAAATTACACAACATAGCACCCATTTAAACTAAAACCCTAGGAACCACTCCCTCACCCTCCCCCACCACTGCCCCACCACCAGAAATCGGCATGCCGCCGCTGCCGCCGCCGGCCGGCGGTGGCCGGTGGCCGGAAAACCAAAAATTCACCGGATTTGTTTATTTTATTTGTGGATTTGTTTAAATAATTATTTTTGATAATTTTATACACCTAAATCTATCAAAATAATAAATTATACATGTAAATACATAGAAAAATGTGTATGCAAGAAGGGAAATACAAAAATATACACAAAAAACATAAATTTTATACAAAACATCCATAAAAAGTGCACAAATCTGAAATTTATACAATTTATTCATTGTTCATACACGCATATACAGCTTTATACAAATTTTACAATACATAGAATGTGTTTTATACACTGTCAATACGTACTTAGACAGATTTATACATTTTTATACACGTTTACAGAATTGTATAAACTTGTATAAAAATATATAAAAGTGTATAAATTCGCAAAACTGACTTTAAACAGAGCTTCGGGCAGCTTTTACACAAAAGCTTAACAAACATCCCAGATCTATACAGTTTTATACAAGAAAAACACTAGATCTAAAAAATTTTTAGAAAAAACTAGTAGATCTCAATGGATACTTATGAAAATTGTGTAAAAACAAGAAGAAATATGATAAACAACTTTTTTAAACAAACTCACCGGAGTTTTAACCGAGATTTACAATCAAAATCGACATTGTTATACAAAAACAAAAAAAAAGAACAAAAAGAAAACGAGACGAAGAAGAAGCAGCATCAGCGGTGGTGGTGGTGACCACGACTTCAGTGGCTTGGAGGAGAGGAGGTGACGGTGGGGCAGTGGTGGAAGGGTTGGGGGTGGCGGCGGCGGCGTTAGGGTTTATGGGGGAAGAGAAGAGAGAAAAATGTGAAGGAGAGAAGGAGAAGAGAGGGAAAATGGGGGGCTAGGGTTTTTTTTCTTTATAAAGGGGTGCTATGGAGTGAAAGAAAAAATTAAAAAAAGGGAGGGGGTGCTATGTCATGTAAGGTAGCAAAATAGGGGTCTTTTTTGGTAATTTTCATGAGTGGGGTGTCCCTCAATGTAATTGTCCCAAATTTTCTCAATTTGATTTCCAAAGCAAAATGATTGAACTTCATATGTCCAAATTTTTTGAACCCTCAAACTTCTAATTATGGTTAATTACTTTTAGACGGGAGATCCGTCAAGGATCAAGAACAATAATTAACCTTTTTCCTAATGAAGGAAGTCATATAAGCTAACCTCGAACTTCTAATCATGATTAATCACTTTTAGACTGAAGATCCGTCAAGGATCAAGAACAAAATAACAGAAGTATTATAAGCTAAAATGTACCGACAAATAAAATTGCTCAATATAAAATTTGACTCCTCTATTTATAAAAAGAAAAATGATATGTGATCATATCTTTCTTGGCACTAATGGATCTAATGAGGTAATTTAATCATTATACTAGAGGATTGGGAGTATAATAGTAACTTCTACGCTTTATTAAACCCGTTATAACTCCCTCTTAATTACTACCATTAACGTTAAGTGTGGTTAGTGTATTTATTAGTTTGTCCATTCAATGCATGGAAGAAATAAAAAGGAGCACGTCTGTATTTTCTTTTCATGGAAGAAAAAAAAAGGCACGCCTGTATTTTCTTTTTTACTACTTAACCAAGTATATACACCTCCAATATCGTATAAAACTTGCAATACATATAAACATTTCTGTACAATTGCTTTCCCAACTGGAGATATAAAAGGGGCTTATGTAATGATCCCTAAAAAAACTTATATCTTCTCTCTCATTTTTCATCATTTCGATATTATCTAGAGCTTAATCTTCTTTAGTTTCCATCTTATTTCAAGTATGAAGCAATCTAAGTTTTATATCGTGTAGTGTGGTAGAAGGTCAGGTATATACCTTACATGGTCTGAGTGTTCCTATATAACTAATGGTGTGAGAGGAAGCTACTTCTAGTTATTCCAATCTTATGAGCAAGCCTTTGAAGCTTACAACAACTACCAGACACATTGTGGAATTGAAGGACAATCTGGGAAGGAATGTGCTTCAAGTCGATATGTTTTGGGTATTATAGTTGGAATAATGTGTGTTCTTTTCCTTTGTTATCTAGCAGTTCGTATTTATGCGCATGTGTAATCTTTTGTGATGAATGATAAATTTAAAGATGCGTATTAGTTTTGTGGTATCTATGTTCTTGAATTATATTAAGTTGATTTTAAGTTAATCAAACATATGTGTAATAGAAGACACTTGTTGATTATCTATGTCTTTATTTTAAGTTAAGAATTATAGTTATTTATTAGCAATGTTCATAAAAATCACAGTTTAATGCTCAGTTCATTCAAAATTTTCAGACCTTCAAGTAAGGACAATGTAGGGATGAATCATAGGATTTGAGGTGTTTGATCATTAGACCATATTTGTTGTGGACCAACCAAGGATATTTATGAAACATTAACTGTTAATTTTCTTGTTCTAATGAAAATAACAAGTGCCATGTGACTTCAGCTCAACAAAAATAACGAGTACAAATGATTTTTCCATAATAACCAAGAAAATAACGAGTACAGAGGAGAGATAACAGTTCAATAAAATCATACAGTTGATTGTTCCAAAACTAACCAAATAAACTAAACAAACATGAACATTATGGTTCGAAATCCTCATGATACATTTCAACGGCAAATATCTCTCTGAAATTATGAATCGTCTTCTAGTTCAAACCCTCTATACATTTACCAGCCATAACAAAGTCGATGAATTTCAAGGCATAAACAACACATGATTCAACTCTTTCGACTTGTGGAAGACCCTCGACATACCTAACCTCCCCTGGCTTGGCCAGTTTATCTCGAGGCAAATGGTGAAATTTGTCTGAGGATTTGAGCAACCTTGAAAACATCTTGCTGATGGACACTATCAGTTCTAAAGCATCTCTGCTGTAATCTTTGTGATTACAGTCATAAATCTCAATTACAACATCATCAATGAGAAAAATAAGGGTGGCCTAGTGCTTGTTTTCAATGTTCCACAAGCAAAATAGCCTTTTTGCTTCTATCCAATATCATATGGAATTGGGTAAGCACAAACCACATATTTTAGTGGAGCGCTATCAAATTCGTAGTGTTGTATCACATCTTCAATGTCTTTATCTTTTGCAGTACTAGTAATAACAGTCTCACCGTAGATGTCACACAAATTTTAATATAAAGATGCATCGATAATGACGTCCCCTGGATCGTAGTACTCAGATTAATCTTGCATACTCCTTCGCATTAGCGCCATTATTTTTTCCAGGTACTGCACAAAGATGTAAAATACGTATCACCAAATTCATACATCAAATAATATAAATTAATATAATAATAAAATGTGCAGCTGACTTATATGAATTTAACTTACATCACTTTTCAACCAAGCGCCAAGTTGGCTCAACTCCTTGAACCATTTCCAGTCGCACTTCACGCAAGCACCCACATATAGTTCATTGGGCTTACTCCTCAGTCAGGAAAAGAAAGATTTCCTCTTTTCTCTATCAACAGGTTTGTAAAGATCAATCTCCATTAGATTACTCTCTCCTTTTGCCATGATATTTGTTTGTTTTTCTGTACCCTCCACTCTCTTCTCACATACACCATCTACGCTCGCATCACTTTTCTCATTCAGCTGTTGCAATCTCTTAAAAAGGCCAACATTGAGAGCCTCAACACTTTGTACTCTTTCTAACAATTGCATTTGCAGTTGTCGATCAGTGCCACACTGTGTGCAAATTCTAGTGCCACTTGAGGTCCCAATATCATCACTTACACCAACTCTATCTCCAGCCTCTTACACTCGAGCTTCTCCTAAAAAAACAATATTTCCACCATATTTATCTCCAGCCTCTTCAACTCCAACATCTCCTAAAAAAGCATCACTTCCACCACCGCTATCTCCAAACTTTTCTACTCCAACATCTTCTACAAAAGCATCATATACACCACCTCTACTTCCATGCTCTTCTACACCACCATGTTGTGTTAGTAAAGAACTATCATCTATTCAAGTTGTATGTTGTGGTGGTTGGGACAGTTGATTGTCTTGCTCCATAACATGTGCCTTTGTTATTGTTGTTGCCCCTTCCAACTCTTTCCTCAACCTACCAAATTTTTCATCAGATACATCAGGGAGTGGCCTAAATTCCCTCAAAGAAACTAGGTACGATTCCCAGAAAGTTGGGACAAGGAACGCATGCACCTTCATCTGTAGTGAACAAACATAAAAGTAGTAACGAGCATATGATTAAACGAAAAGGAAAATTAAAAGTGAAATTGTCTTTAGCTTACATCTACATGGTCACATTCACATGCACCAAATGGATCAACGGTTTACCACCGCGCCACCGTCTTTTCGCTCACATTCTTTGTGAGTAATACGTCCAATTGAAGGTATAGCTTCATAAATCCACGCCTTAAATTGAAAATTACAATCAGTACATCATGCCAACGTATCTATTCAAACACACACAAGAACATAAAAAAACAAAGATATTAGGAAGATTTACACCAAGAAGGCATATGAGAAACCAAAAATCTGCAACTTATAAATGAGAGTGATATTGTCTTTATCTAACGTAAGTTTGGGCTTATTCTTCAAGATCTTCAACATAAATGTAAAGGTTTTAGTGGCCCATGGATGATTCCCAAAGAACTCTAAATCGTCTACCAACAATATCCACCTATTCTTCACAAACTTGTTGTTAGGGGGTCCCATCAGTACCATATGCATAAACCAAACCAAACCATGCTCATCTTGAACTTATCTAAAGTGTCAAAGTCATCGGACTCTATTCCCATCTCAAGGTCTGGTCTTTTTTTTTTTACCATTAAGTACTTTTTCAAAAATGCATGAGTAATAGGACATTGCAGGAGCAAATTGACCTCTTCTTCAGAGTGCCTATCCCAGCATTCAAGACCAGTCACGGTCACATATTCTCTCAGGCCAAAATAAAATGGCTTGCCGTTGAATATGAGCCATATTTCATGTCGCTTCATGCAGTCTTTTACTTGACGAATAAGGATATTATAAACTAGCTCTCCATTGAAATTTTATTTGGTAGTCATGTCTAGGAAATGACCAAAATAACTCGCCTCGACGTCTCTTTTTCTCTCTCTCTTTATATATATATATATATATATATATATATATATATATATATATATTATATATATATATATATATATTTTAACAATTCTCTCTCTCTTTATATATATATATATATATTTTAACAACACCTTAAATTTGTCAAACTTTTGCAACGAGCATCTTTTGGTTACTCTCCCTGGGACATGACAACATTTATCCAAAAGTGTCGTGAATTCGTAAGAGGATATGTCAATCTCCCTCATGCAGTCAGGTATTAAGGGTTTATCGAGATCCTCTTCATTGACATATTCTTCCTACACATTATCAGGAACCACGAATTATTCTATTAACTAATTTAATCTGTGATCGTTCAATTAAACAACAAAATAAAGAAAAATAGTTTCTTATATACGCCTTCAAAAAATACCTCATGGTTGGGTCTCTCTACATCCTGCATGATGATATTTTCACTGTTGTCATCTCCGCGATCTTCCTCTCCAGTAAGCTTTTCTTCATCTCTAATTTCTTTTACTCCATTTTCGTTTTCTTTTTCTCCATTTTCTTCCCCCTCTTCCATTTTTTCACCTCTAGAGTTAGGAACGCATTTAGAATCATCATTTGAAAATTCTTAAATCACTACAAGTTTTTTTCGTTTTTTATCCTTCACACCGCTTATATAAGGTTTACCGGTAGATTGTATTTTGACTGTGCTTCTTGATCTTGTATATGGACGATATAAAGGTTGTGCAGGTTCTGCGTATAACAACTTCCCTTTTCTAGTTACCTTCTTACCCATACTGAGTGAGTTCTTAGTCCTGGCCATAATCGTCTATTAGGTGCTCAAATTTTAGTGTTTTTAGTAGGGAGTAAAGATGAAATGGTGGAGAGAGAATGAGGGTTGAGGTTTAAATTTGGGGGAGGGAACAATAATTTCTAGATTTTTTAGGAATTTCAAGTCTTAATTTGTTTAATTTTCAAATTTGTGGGAGGGAAGATACATTTCAAAAATTTCAGTTACTTTTGTTACTCTTAATTTGTTTAATTTAAGAAATTGGAGAAACTCAACCAAATATTATTGTAATTAATACACATATTTTTCTACACAGTTACCTTTTATAAAATTAAATTAAAAATAAATTATAACTTGAAATATTCAAAAAACAAGATTTGATTAAATATAATATACCTATATTTTAATAATATAAAATAAATTATGTGTTAACTAAATAAATTTATTAGGGACAAATATATAAAAGTCAGTATATTATCAAGAATAAATACATATGTGACATTATTAAACAAGCCACATGTTGAACATGCTTTGTGTAAAATCACAAGACGAAGAACTAAGAGAAGTTGGAAGTGTTTTTGTCGACCCTTTGTGTGGAACCTCTGAATAATTTTTTTTGTTATGTCAACTAAAGCCATTTCAGATGCTACTTCATGTTTTTAGACTTTTTTTATGGATCAATGAATAATAGACTTTAAAAAAGACTAATATTACTGCCTGATGGGTCAATGAAGGCATTAGGAATTCAAGACAAGAATTAAAAATAATAAAATAAATGAGCAAAAAATTGAGTAGATGAGGCTATTCAAGCATAACGGCAACTAGTGTATCACTCTAAGATAAGGTTATGAGTTCGAACCCTCACAGAAACGTCACATTTTTTTTCAATTACTCCCTATTTAATTACTCTTGCTATTTTGCCGAGTTTGTAATAATATTTTTTCTTGTTGAATATCTTCTGTATAATTTAATAATTGAATGCTTACTTAAATTAAAAGAACATTAGAAAAAATAAAGGTTGTTAATACAACATTAATAATTGAATGCTTGCTAAATAGCACGTTAAAAGAAAAACTAAAATGAGCCTACCCATAATAAAGCCCTGAACCCTCACCTCGCAACGTTACATTCATTACTGCTTTGCTGGAATAACAACATTTCCTTAACTACTCAATCTTATTTAACTTAACCACATGTTAAAAGGTAGGATCTAACCAATTTTGAAGTCCGAACCCTCATCTTGTCTTACTAATTGCTTTCGGCGTTTGAATGACCTATCTAATGTACACAACCACTCTTCTTCCTTCCTCATATAGTTTTTACATTCTTCTTCATCCTTTAGTCACTTACAAAATTCTTGTAAAATCCAAAGAGACTCGAAATGCTCCTTCCCATTTTCTGTATTTATAATGACTTTCCAGCTCTTAAAACTATTCTAACAAAGTCATAAATTCTCAAGGACGATATGGTACTTAACTTTTGCCTTTGAATGTTAATTTTTTGTTTAAAGTAAATTTTTAGCAATAACTTTTATTAATGTTTATTTTTTGTTTCCGCAGATTCTTCCGTCAGAGATCTGTGAATACCTTCCTCGTGAGACGAAGTCTACCATTGTAGAACTTGGCGGGCAACAATGGCCTATGAAGCTTAACACTAGTAAAACAGGTCGACAAAGGTTAAGTAAGGGCTGGACAGATTTTGTATTAGACAACAATACGAAGATAGGAGATCATATTAACTTTCAACTCGTTGAAAGTGATGCTAAAGTTATGAAGTTTTTATTTACTGTGTTTGATGATTTGTCTGATCCCCTCCCCCACCTCAAGTTGGTGAAGGAACTCCTAACGATCCAATTTTGGTTGATTAGTATAGCAGCGTTCTATGTTATTAGTAGTATTTAAAAGTATTTTCATGTTGTTTTTGTTAATTTTGCATTTCAGCTATGATGTTTAGGAAATTAAATGTATTTTCATGTTGTTTTTGATAATTTAGTGATTGTGTTATGATGTTACAAATTTTAGAATTTAATCTTTACAAATTATCTAGTTTGAAAACTTCACATCATAAGCAAATAAAAGACTTGTCAACATACAACTATTTACCAACTTTGACATGTTCATGACTAATGGATAGGATTTCTGCCAATGAAGAAACAAGGGTTGATGCATCACTGATGACTATTTTGACACTATTCAAGATTACTGACAATAAAAAATATTTTTGGCATTATTCAAGATTTTCACCCTACTAGTCTTGTTGAAAGATTTGAAAAGTTGTATGAAGATTTGCTAGAAATGAATCACAAAATAAAGGAATGATAAAAAACATTTATAACATTTCTAATTAATACTTATAATCAAACTGTTTTTAATACATTATATATAGAGATAGGAACAAAAAATATTGAATACTTAACTAAATTATGCGAAAATATTGTAAGATAGTTAATTAAACTAAAGATACTAAACTACACATTTGATCAGCTTGATTCTTGGCGTAAGTATGCCGCAACCATGTTCTTGATTTTTTTTAGTTCTTTGTTATTATCCTTGACTTGTTGCTCATGCTCCTTGAGGTGTTGCTCATGCTTTAGTTGTAACCGACATAAGTCACTACGAAGTTCTTCAACTGATTCTCTGAAATCCATTCGCATAATTGCCATCTCCCATCTAGGTTCCCATGTAGGACGAGTTTTTGTTAAATTATGGTATTGGTTGATAGCCATTGTTAAATTATGGTATTGGTTGATAGCCATACTAGATCTTTTTTGGTGTTCAATTGGTAAATAAATATTTGTGATGATGTGTTTGCCTATCCTAATTGGTTGTGAATTTATAGGAAGTTTGTTGGGTGGTGAATCGTAAAACTAAAGCATCTATTTGTGAAGTGTTTGTTGTATAAAAAGAGTCAGAAGTAATCCAATGGAGTAAAATGGTGCAAAAGACTTTAACAAAACTAGAAGGACGTAGGCAAGGCGCTTCCAGGAAACTATCTTTAGGATAGTAATTTCCCCCACACCGTGCAATTGGTTAATAGGAAAATCTATCCCCAGGATACAATGCCTACTTAAGATAATCAAGTTGCACTCTTGATTTCTTCTACTAACAAGAACTCAACCCAATAGGTGTACAAGAATTAGAAGGAAATGATAATAAGTGTAGAAAGTAAATTGGCAGAATTGTTAGCAATGTTGTTTTCTAGAGTAAGAATGACGTTCTTTGTATTGCAGGGAGAATTCTAAAAATTACATTTTTACAAGACTGTTAGTAAGCCTTTTATATAGATGAAGTTAGTTTAGTTTTTCATTTTAAAACTAAGGATGCCAACGGTTGGTTACAAATTTAAAGGGTAACACCCGTTTAACACCACTCTTAAGAACAGCCACTTTGTTTCAAAACATTTTCATTATTTTACTAAAAGCTATTATTATTAAATAATACATATATATATTTAAATCACACATATATATATAGCAATCCCCCACTATTATTTAATAATAATAAGTTGATTAAAAAAAAACCGCACGAACGATGATTTTGGATACTTTTACAACACATAACCAAAGATAGCTAATTAGCCTTGAATCTTTAGCTTGAATATGAATATAAAACCCATATTCGTATTATACATGAGTTCTTGTTCTGCAATGGCGGCGCCGTTATTAGATGGGCCTTGCGCTCGATCCTGTTCAGCAAGTCCTCTAGGGTTCACCACAAAATCCATAGAAAGCGGCCTCTCACTTTCTTACTTGCATAGGCAGTCTCATCAAGGATGTCCACAACCACTCTGTCATCCCACTTTTATAAACTCGAGGCTGTTAAGAACAAAGTTCAACCTTCTCGTTGTAGAAAATAAGTGCATATAGTCAAACATGGACTTTAAAGAAATAGCAATTCATATCAACACCCCCACTATTTCTTGAGTATAGTTATGCACTAGAAATGTAACTTCTGCGCTAACATTTCTCAGATAATTCTTGACGACTCATCCTTGAACTCTTAGTATGAATTTTCAGTTATGACTGGTATTCACATGAAAGAGTAGACATCGTCATTCAAGATTATCTCTATTAAGTGGTAATAGTCCCATGTTTCCCGTGACTTTTTCAATTTTCTCATCTGACAAAGGTTTTGTAAGAGGATCTGCCAACATTTGATCAGTAGGAAGGTATTCAACAGAAATTTTACCTTTCTTCACAAGACGTCTCACATGATTGTATCTCATAGCAATATGTTTACTATTGCCAGATATCCTCTTATTCTTTGTATTGTGAATTGCAGCTTGATTATCACAATATAAAGTAATAGGTCCTTTAGGAACATTAATGAATGGTATACACCTTAAGAATCTTCGAATCCATAGAAGGTCTCTGCTAGCAAGAGACATTGCTATGAATTCAGATTCCATAGATGATAGAGCAACACAACTCTGTTTCTTAGAGGACCATGCCACTATAGCTCCTCCTATAGTGAATAACCAGCCACTTCTGGACTTGGAATTTCTTTTATCAGAAGCCCAGTTAGCATCGCTATAACACTCCAGAACAGAAGATGTACACTTATAATGCAAACCATAGTTTAAAGTATGCTTCAAATATCTCATTACTTTATTAATGGCTTTCCAATGCTCATGACTAGGATTACTGGTAAATCTACTAAGTATACCAACAGAACATGCAATGTCTGGTCTAGTATAATTCATAGCGTACATCAAACTACCAATTATCTTAGCATACTCTCCTTGATTATCAGGATTTCCAACATTAGGCCTTAATTTGATATGAGGAGTAAGCGGAGTTTTACTTGGTTTACAGTCAATAAAATTGAATCTTTTAAGCAACTTCTCAATATAATGTGATTGTGTCAGAATATATTCATTTTCTCTTCTAATCACTTTAATACCAAGTATCACATCAACAGGACCTAAGTCTTTGATATCAAATATTTGCTTAAGAAAATTTTTAGTCTCATTGGCACATGCTATATTAGAACCAAATATGAGCAAATCATCTACATATAAAGTAATAAGAACTTTATAATCAAAAGCGCAAATATAAAAGACACAATTTTCTACTTTACTACATTTAAAACCAATAGATCTAATCTCCTTTTTAAATTTTTCATACCATTGTCTAGGTGCTTGTTTAAGACCATATAAAGACTTGTTAAGTTTACATACCTTGTGTTCTTCTCCGTCCACCACATAGCCTTCAGGTTGTTGAATGTAAATTTCTTCATCTAACTCACCATTGAGGAATGCCGTTTTGACATCCATTTGATGAACTTCCAAGTTATAAATAGAAGCAATAGAAAACATAATTCTAATAGTAGTAATGTTAGTAACAGGAGAAAACGTTTCAAAATAATCAATACCTTTCTTTTGACTATAACCTTTTGCTACTAACCTTACTTTATATCTTTCTATACTTCCATCAGGTTTGCGTTTCTTTTTAAGAACCCATTTACAACCAATAGTTTTAGTATTGGGAGGTAGTTCTGCTAAAATCCATGTATTATTATCATGAATAGATTTAATCTCATCATCCATAGCCTTTTTTCAAAGATCAGTATCAGGTAGAGACATAGCTTCTTGATAGGTTCTAGGATCCTCTTCTATTGAATATGTAAACATTCCAGGACCTAGATCTTTTTCTATTCTACGTCTCTTACTTCTCCTTACTTCAGTAGATTCAGGAATAAACGAATCTACTTGTGTGTTAGGAACAGAGTGATTTATAGGTATGGATAAAGAACTAGAATCACCAATATCTATTATTCGATTATTCGATTCCAATTCATTTGACAAATCTTTCTCTAGTTCTAATGTATCAGCATCTTTAATAATCAAGTGCTCAAAATAAATAGCATGAACAGATTCAAACACACTATTAGTATGCAAATTGAGAAATCTAGATGCCTTACTATGCATAGAATAACCCAAAAAAATAGACTTAATTGCCTTACTTCCCAATTTGGTTCTTTTTTGTGTTGCATCTAGTGCATATGCAATGCAGCCCCAAACTTTAAAATAGTGAATGTTTGGTTTTCTATTATTTAGCAACTCATAAGGAGATTTATCTTGACCAGAATGCAAAACTCTATTAGTAATATGACAAGCAGTAAATAAAGCTTCTCCCCAAAAACTATAAGGTAGTTTAGAATGAAGCAGCATTGGACTTACCATCTCTAAAAGTGTTCTATTTTTCCTTTCTGCAACTCCATTTTGTGGAGGAGAATTAGGAGGAGAAAATTCTCTTATTATTCCATGCTTTTCACAAAATGAAATAAATTCGGTTGACAGGAATTCACCACCTCTATCGGATCTAATCCTCTTGATTTTCTTATTAGTCTTATTTTCTATTTCTTCCTTAAAAATTTTGAATTTTTCAAAAGTCTCATCTTTTGTTTTAAGCAAATATACATAAGTATATTTTGAAAAATCATCTGTAAAAGTTACAAAATAGCGTTTACCCCCTCTAGTCAAATGATCTTTATTATCACATAAATCAGTATGAACAAGTTCTAACAGAGATGTGGTTTTCAAGACTGATTTAAAAGGCGACATAGTAATTTTGGCTTGTGCACAACATTCACAATTATTGGTAGTATAAATGTGTGAGGTTTTAGGAATATAACCATATGAGATCATACGATTCATAGCATTACTACCTATATGTCCTAATCTATAATGCCAATAAACATTCACATCATCAACAATATAAGCAGAAGCACTTGAAACTTTATTCATACTTAAAACATACATATTGTCCTTAGCATATCCTTTCCCAACAAATGATCCTTTCTTAGATATAATCACTTTTTGGGAATCAAATACTACTCTAAAGCCATGATCATCAAGTTTTTTAATAGAAACAAGACTCTTCCTAATTCCAGGAATGTGATAAACATCCTTGAGTGTGAGCACTTTTTCAGAAGAAAGAGGAAGTTGCACAGTGCCAATTCCAACAACGGCGCAAGTGGAGGAGTTGCCCATATAAACTGTTTTCTTATCAGTTACCTCTTGATATGTCTTGAAAATACTTTTGAAAGGAGTGACATGACAAGTTGCTCCAGAGTCTAGCCACCATTCTTCATTTTTATCCACCATAAGAATTTCAGTAAGAACAGCAACCATCTCATTATCTTGCTCCATGACATTGGCTTCTTGTTTCTTACCTTTGTTACCTTTGCGAAATTTACAGTTTCTGGCCAAATGCCCCATCTTGCCACACACAAAGCAAGGCCCTCTTTTCTTCTTATTAATACCACTCTTGGAATCAAATTTTTCCTTATTATCATAAGTCTTGTTTCCATTGCGAAACTTGTTGAACTTGGTTTTAGAGGATTTGTTGGATGTAGAATTCTCAACAACATGCACTTTATTCTTTTCATTGTTAATAAGTACATCTCTATTCCTAGCTTCATTCTCAATTTGAATATGCTGAAGTAATTGATCCAAATTTAGGGATTTTGTTTTATGCTTTAATTTCATTTGGTAATCTTTCCAAGAAGAAGGGAGTTTACCAATAATAGTAGATACTTGAAAAGTCTCAGAAATTGGTTCACCCACATCAGCACATTGAGAAGCAATTTCATTAAGTGCATTAACTTGATCAACAACCGATTTAGAATCATCCATCTTAAAATCAATATACTTATTAATTAAAAAGGATCTATTTCCAGCATCCTCGGTTACATACCTTCGTGAGATAGCAGCCCATAACTCATATGCAGGGTAGCATTTGTGAAATACATTGAATAGGGCATTACTCATTGCATTCAAGATCATCGAGCGGCACACAAAATCATCTTCAAGCCACTTTTGTTGTGAAGCAGAAAGCTTCCCATCGCTTTCACCATCCTGTGGATATGGATAAGTCAAGACATAATAGACTTTTGCAATTGTCAATTGATACATCATCTTCATGCTCCAACGTTTGTAGTTTATCCCATTGAATTTTTCAAGTCTCTCCACATCTTGAAATGGCTTGCTTAAGACAGAAGACTCCATTGAATTCAATTACTATCCTAAAATTGTTGTATAAAAAGAGTCAGAAGTAATCCAATGGAGTAAAATGGTGCAAAAGACTTTAACAAAACTAGAAGGACGTAGGCAAGGCGCTTCCAGGAAACTATCTTTAGGATAGTAATTTCCCCCACACCGTGCAATTGGTTAATAGGAAAATCTATCCCCAGGATACAATGCCTACTTAAGATAATCAAGTTGCACTCTTGATTTCTTCTACTAACAAGAACTCAACCCAATATGTGTAGAAGAATTAGAAGGAAAGGATAATAAGTGTAGAAAGTAAATTGGCAGAATTGTTAGCAATGTTGTTTTCTAGAGTAAGAATGACGTTCTTTGTATTGCAGGGAGAATTCTAAAAATTGCATTTTTACAAGACTGTTAGTAAGCCTTTTATATAGATGAAGTTAGTTTAGTTTTTCATTTTAAAACTAAGGATGCCAACAGTTGGTTACAAGTTTAAAGGGTAACACCCGTTTAACACCACTCTTAAGAACAGCCACTTTGTTTCAAAACATTTTCATTATTTTACTAAAAGCTATTATTATTAAATAATACATATATATAGCAGTGTTGCCATTTGAAAACATTCAATTCGCTTTATGATGAAGAGTTGCCATTTGAACACATTCACTCCGCTATATGATGGCTTATATAAAAATGTCGAGGTGGGAGAAAACAACAGATGATACTATTCCAGCAGCGCGACAATTAGTCATGATACGAAGCTAAGGGTAAGGGGTTCGAATCTCGCCTCCACTATTTCTTTTCCCCAACACTTCCACTTAAGTCCTTTGTAAAATAAAACTAGTATAGTATATTTAAGGAATGTTTTATATATTAAAGTAACATATAAAAATATTTTATATGAAAATTTGGATATATTTGAGCACTTTAATTTAATAATTACTTTATTAAGACTTGAAGTCACAATAAAGCACCTATTTGTTAAGTATTAGCCATTTGAACTATATTGATGAAGAGTAGCTATTTGAACACATTCACTCCACTAAAAAAGGGTTGAAGCAGGATATAATACTAGATGATGCTATTCCAGCAAAGCAGCAAGCGGTCATGCTATAAAGCCGCTTCCACTTTTTGTTCCCCAACACTTCCTCTCAAGTCCTTTGGTAAATAATAATTTAACCCTTAATCATATAATTTTAAAGTAACATATACAAATAATTTATATGAAAATTTGGACATATCAAATGATTCTAAATTTAATATCAATTAAGTTGTGATTTTGAATACTGGAGCACTTTAAATTCTTTGAATTACTTTATTAAGAATTTAACTATCTTCTTAATCTTCCTCACACTGTTAACCCATTAAAAGATAACGATATTAAAGGAAACATATTATAGTGATTTTGAATTAGTTTATATTCTCAAATTGGTTGAAAAGTCAAATTTAAAATATTTTTTTTATTCTTTCTTTAGTTATACAGTTTTTTTAAGCAAATCATCACTAGGCAAGATGCCCACTTAGTATTTTTATTAATAATAATAAATAAAGTTCTCAAAGAGGATGATACAAAGTAAGAAGCGCCAAACATTACCTTACACAATTCTAATGAGGAAAAACTTTATCTAACAAGAATATAAAAAATATGAACTTGCTAAAATCAAATACTGTATGATCATTGTAGTTTTTATAACATACTCTGTGATGATATTACAAGTGGTAATACTAACATAATGAAGAGAAATATAAGCAAAGTGAAAAGTGGAGTTATAAAAACCACACTTTCTTTCACATGTGATATAATTAAAAAATGAGAACGGCCCTACCATACTTGTTTGAAACAATCTCACATGTAGGTGGTTGTTTTTATCATTTAAATCTTCTAAATGAACTAACATTAGATTTTGAGCTTGTTGATGGCCTCACCATGGTCACTGGCATATTTTCCTTTTGCTTCCTTTTTATACTTTTTTCTTTAATATCTCTAGGCAACAAATCCTCCTCATCTTGAAGGTCGCCCTCACATACTAAAAGGACATTAAAAAATGATTTTTTTCGCTCAAGTAGTCCTCTAGTATCGTATAAATCTATTTTTTTCTAGCAATTCTGCATCAGTAGGGGTCAAATTCTTTTTGTTGTTACTGGTGGTGGGTGTATGAATAACTCCATGTACAAAATCAGCCAAAGGTTTGCTTGCAATTGGAGTTGTAGCTTTAGTTTCATCCTCATCGTCCACCATATCAGCCAAACAAGTCGAAACATTTGATGATTTAGCGTGAGAGTGTGAAACTTTACCTGCTTGCGGTGTCCCCTCTCCTAAATATTTATTAAATGATTTCATAGAATGTGAAGGTAACTATGTTGATGGAAAATTAATTGGAATTAAGGAGGCCTGTTGTGTGCTAGATTTAGCAGGATCACAAACAATATATGAAGGTACAAGCTGCTCCTTCAATATTGACTCCCCGTGTTCTACTAATTCCAAGCTATTCGGCATCTTCAAACTTGAATCCTCCAGCTTATCGTTCAGCGAATCAACCTTCTTGCCTCCATCCCCATTTTCAAGACTAAGCTGCAAAGGAATTAAGTAGCACGATTTATTGTCATGGCATGCAGAAACTTTAGTCATCTTCTCTACCCTTTTTACATGCAAAGTATCACCCTTTTGTCAGTTTCATCCAAGCTTTTATTATCTATCAATGCTTCAAAATTATTCTGCATTGTGAGCTGCCCAATTTTATCAATTGACGCCTGTACCAGCTTACCTTGTTCCAGCTTACCAACACTGGGACTTACTACAAGATGAGGAGCAACAATACCACGAACAACGTCCTTAGACGACGCAGAAGTCGACGATCCAACTATGCCAATTTTTGGCTGTTGTACCAACTCGTCGACACCCCTTGGATTACCTTTCCCCAAGCACTTCGCACTCAAATATGCATGAGCCAAAGCGTGACCAATCTGTCCCGACAATGCAGATCGCACCAGCTACATATTTTTCTACTTTAAATCGTGAATAAACGTTTCATCGCCACTCCCAGTCTTTCTAAAAATTTCAGCATGTGTCCCAACTATGTCCTGGTCGATCTCTGCTTTGTTAGATTCAAGCAGCTGCAATGGCTGCTCCTTGCTCACAAGTACCAAGGCATTATTTCCAGTACCATTTTCCTCATGTGACTGCCCAGAATTCTTCCCACCATTCTCAACAGCTTTTTTCCTTTTTCATTTAGAATTTGACGCAAATCACCTTGAATTTTTTGCGTAATAGATTAATCAACTAAATCTTCATCCTCCTCACCATTTTCTTCACGTTGTATCTTCCTTCTTTTCAATACCAATCTACACCTACTCTCTTCATGGCCTTGATGCTTACAAAATTGACAATATGATGGGAGCGTATCATACACAATTTCTTGAAATGCTCATTGTTTTTCCCAATTTTAACGTCAACAAAATAAAGATTAACCCCCGCAGGATGTTCATCCAATAAGTCAAGAATTATCTTAACTCTAGTCGTGCTTGGCCGTGTGTGATCTCGTGTGGCTTTATCAATTGCAATTGGCCTTCCCGCTGCTGAAGCAATGGAAAGCAAAGGAGTTTTTGCAGAAAAATTTGGTGGCAGTCCTGGCAACGAGATCCATGTTACTGCCATTGACGTTTCTTCTTTCGGATTAAAACTTTGTGACCATGGAAACATTCTAAAAAAAAAATATTCCTCACCTTTAAAATTAATGTAACCATAGGCTTTGGAGAGAGCACTAACAAAATCTTCATAGGCTTGGAACCTAACCAATATGTGATGAAACTCAAGTTGGCCAATTAAGCAATTGCTTTTAATACCAAACTGTTGTGGGATAATTTTTCTCAACTCATTAAGATCTGGTTTTCCATAAGAAAACTTTAATACTACGGCTTGATGAAGTCCTTCTTCCTTAGAATAATCATCCAATTCATCCAAAAAAATTAAAGTAGGTTTTCCATGAACAAACTCTAAGAGTTTTCAATGTTGTATTGGTTATAGGTTGACCAAAATAATTTGCCTTGTAAATGGGAAGCATAAGTAGAGTTTTTTTTGGAGGCTCTCCCGCAGCTTGAGGATGGGAGAGGGTGTGGCAGCCATGACTACCTAGATCGCCATTCTTAGAGAGAGAAAAAGGAAGAATATTTTTACACAATGTCTAGATTAGAGTGGTAGATTGTAAGGAAAAAAAACCTAGAATTTGTGACAGGAAATTGAAGCACATCACAAATACTACTATAGAAAAACTAAACAAACAAAAGTAAATAAGTTAAAAAAATTGTGATGTTATAGTTATACAGTTTATAGTTGTATTTTTCGGATCTTTTCCAGTTATACATGGTTTGAAAAATTTTCTAAAAATCCTCAACAAAAAGTTCATAAAGATGACATATTTTCATAACGACGACAACCAAAGTCCTCCACACAGCAACCACAAAAAGCTACATCTTCACGACTTACAAACAAAGACTTACTTCTACATAAGCAAAACATGCACGGGGGACACATTTAACTTAAACAAATAGAAACACAAACAACTAGCTATAACAAAACATGCATGGGGACACCGGCTTAAACACGATCATGGAGAGAGCTTTGTGAAGCAAACTAAGCAGATGAGCCACCAGGTCCATTGGAAACTGATTTAGGGTTGTACTTAGAGCCATTGGACGCATTACGAGAGGTAGTGTGATCAGAGATTTCAATGACTGCTGGGGTCGGCACATGTCATAAATAGTGGTCAATGGGATGTCATTAAATATGCCTCATTACGTAATTAGGATCCCTATTGGTTTGAAGCCTATCCATAAGCTCCGTGACTTTTGCCTTAAGTTTGTTGATGTGTTTCCCTAGTGGTGGTAAAGAGGTTCTCTAGCCCACCCGGTGAAGCTGGCAATGTTGGTTCAGGCACATTATTTTCAATACGTACTCTTTTTGTTGGTGTTCTTTTCATTTTGGTTCTTAAGAGATGTTAGAGCCGAAGAAGTGGTTCCAAGTAAGTAATAAGGAGTTTCAATGGTTGTTTGACTTGAAGAAGTAATATATATATATATATATATGATAGGGGGAGTCTTTTGGGTTTACACCAATCAAATGCCACACGTCCCCACGCCTTCAATGGTAAGCCAATGTGTATGGTCCATATGCATATCATCATGAAGATAGAACCTAGACAAACCAAAATGGCTCACGCTTGAACGCCTTGCCAAGCAAACCCTAATGAAGGCCAATTGCGTCTGAGTAGTAAATAACGTGTGAAGATCCATAATTGATGTTATCTCTCCTCCCTAGATTGTGTTTGCATGCAAGACCTGGTGAATTTTACAACGTTTTTACATTTAATATTTTAAAAAAAACTAAATATATATTACTAAATATTATAATAATATACTTTTAATATTGCATGTCAATATTACAATAAGTTAATTTTACACTACATCGCAGATTTATATAGTTATAGGCTTGAAAATAAGTTTAGTTTACATAACAAGAAGTTCTAGCATGAATACTCCCATTACATATTAAAGTGGGGAGTGAGCATTGTAGAATATGTTGCGTTACATTTTGGAATTCATTGCATTAATTTGCAATATTTACTTTTTTAGTTATATTGGTGAATTAAACTGTTATTTTCATTATTAAACCAATTTAATAATTACAAACATTTAGTTCAACTATTTAATTTTTCATCGGAAGAGTTATTAGGAGCATGCAATATATAACAAAATATTAACGTGCAAGGCCATCATTTATTGTAGAAAAGCTCATACAGTATGAGTTTATAGTACATGATTGCAATCTAAGGTCACGATAAAGAACCTTACTAATGCGTGAGATTTAAATTTTTATTCCAGTTGATTTATCTTTAATATCTCTTGCTAGCAGAGGCAGACCCACATAGGAGCAAGTGGGATCAGTTGACCCCACTTGCTCGAAATATTATACCGTGTACATAGGTATATTTGGTATGTCTTCCAAAAAATATCTATAAAATTTAAATTTGCACCTACATAAGCAAGGCAGTGTCCATAGATTAGTGGTAAAGTGGGTTCAAATTTAACAAAGAGTCTAGGGTGCAAGCATTCAATAATTTTAGGACCGTAGAACTATATGATTTTCACATTCAAACATATAAAAGTAATTCAAGAAAACGTACCCGAATCTGCCATAGCGTTCTCTTGACTTGAATAAGCGGAAGCACTTGATTTCTTGTTTCAAAAATATTTCTCTCTCTTTCGTGTAACTTTACAGAATAACTTTGATGAAATAAGTTCTTCTAATTGGCAGAGAGAGGACCCTTAAGAGTCTTGAACTTTATATCTCACGTTCCATCAAGTAAGAAGTTATCAAGTAGTGGGGAGTTATATTAGTGGTTGGTAACCTCCCACACAAATTAGGATTTAGTTGAATAAAATAATTAATTTATTAAACCACACAAAAGGCACGTGGACCAAAACTCTAACGTGGGCCACAAATTACATTCTCCCACTTGGCACACGTTCATTATTCACTTAGTGGTCTAATAAACTTTTCTGTCATCATGTACACAATAAATCCCCACATCATTCATAGTTATTGAATAAGTAAACTAATATGAATCGTGGCGGTTGTACATCACTCTTGACATAGTCTCTTCCATGTATTACAATATTAGTCTATTACCCAACACAACCTTAAATACATAATGAGTCCAACAATAACACTTAGAATATCTTTATCTAAGCTAAAACCTGTTATCATCATTCTCTACGTTATGTATACGGGAGAAAACAGGGTAATACTAGAAACATATGCATAAATGAGCTCCAAGTGTCAATTACATAAATATCATAAAATCTTTACATTAAGTCTTACATTGCTATAAGTAATGCCCATCATACATTGCTATCAGTAATGCCCATTCTTTCAACATGATCAATAAATGCTTTGGGCGGTAATCCTTTTATCAAAGGATCAACAATCATAATTTTGGTGCTAATATCTTCAATTCACACTTTATGTTTCTTGACTTGTTCTTTAACGACAAGGCATTTCAAGTCTATTGACTTAGAACCTTCATATACTTGTCGTTCTTAGCAAAGAACACTGCTGAGGAATTATCACTATAAAATTTTCTGCGACATGGCAATATTGTTGATTAATTCAAGTCTTGAAATAACATTCCGCAGCCATTAAGTCTAAACTGTGGCCTCAAAGCATGCCACAGCCAGCATAATCTGAATCTGAATATTTAACCATATCAAGGTGATTAGATTTTCTATAAGTGAGCATATACTTCATTATTTACGTTTGAATTAATTCTTTGAATTGAGATTTAATTTATCTCCTTTCTGGATTGGAACGGGATTTCATGACAATTTTTCATTCGGAATCTTTCTAACACTTTATTGATATAGGCTTTTAGACACAATCTCAACAATCCTTGTGATCTATCTCAGAATATTTTTATCCCAATTACATAGGTTGCTTCTCCCATATCTTTCATTTTAAAGTTTTTAGAGGGAGACTTCTTGGTGTCATGCATCATACCAAGATCATTATAGCAAGCAAGATGTCATCAACATACAAGACTAAAATTATAAACTTACTCCCACTAACCTTCAGATATATACACCGATCAACGATGTTTTTCTTGAATCCAAAGGCGACAACGGTTTCATGAAACTTAAGATACCATTGTCGGGAAGCTTGTTTAAGCCCGTATATTGATTTCTTCTGTTTACACACCATGTATTCCTTTCCTTTAACTTCAAACCCCTCTGGCTGATCCATATAAACTTCTTCCATTAAATTTCCATTCAGAAAGGCGGTTTTCACAGCCATTTGATGAAGCTCTAAGTCATAATGATCCACCAAAGCCATTATAATTCTAAGTGAATCCTTTTCAGAGACAAGTGAAAATATCTCTGTATAATCAACACCATGTTTTTGTGTAAAACCTTTGGCAACAAGTCTGGCCTTATGTCGTTTGATATTACCATTTGAGTCGTGTTTGGTTTTGAAACCCCATTTACACCCGACTCTTTTGCAACCTTCTGGTAATTTGATAAGGTCCCGAACTTCATTCTGCTCCATAGATTTTAACTCATTTTTCATAGCATTTGACCATTTATGAGAATTATTACTTTTAATGGCCTGTGAAAATGAAACTGGATCATCATCAATTTCCAAATCATCCAAATGAATTTCCGGATCAGTTTCTGACTCATGTAGATATACCAAAAAATCATCAGAAATAGCATGTCTCCTTTGTCTTTGAGATTTTCTTAATGCTACTTCTTGTGGTACATCTACTGTAGGTTCATCGATTATGTCTTCACTATGAATAGTAGGATCATTAATTTTTTGTTCTTGTTGGTTATTAGGCGATACAACAACTTCAGGAACAATAATTTTAGAAGAAGTACAAAGTAAAGGAATTTGTACCCTAACTTCCCTAATTTCCACATTACGTGGTTCTTCACTTCCACTAACTTCACCATTCTCAATGAACCTAGCGTTTCCAGTTTCAACAATTCTCGTACCATGTAAGGACAATAAAATCTATAGCCCTTTGATTTTTCTGTATAACCAATGAAAAAACCACTGATTGTTCGTGAATTCAGTTTCTTTTCTTGTGGATTATAAATTCTTACTTGTGCGTGCAGGTGTCTTAAACTAGGTTTCCTACCAGTCCAAAGTTCAAAAGGTATTTTTGGAATTGCCTTACTAGGAACCCTATTTAAGAAGTACACGACAGTCTTTAAAGCATACATCCACAATGAAGCGGGTAAAGATGAATTACTTAACATACTCCTAAGCATTATCATTAATGTACGATTACGCCTTTAGGCACACCATTTTGTAGTGGTGTGTGAGACATAGTGTATTGAGCACATATGCCCTGCTTTCCGAGGAATTTAGCAAATGGACCAGAGTGTTGTCCAGTTTCATCATATCTTCCATAATACTCACACCTCTATTTGACCTGATTATTTCACCTTTTTGTCTAATTGTCTTTCAACCTCATTAATAAATACCTCTAAGGCATTTACTGCTTGAGATTTTTCATGCAACAAATAGACATGACCATAACGTGAAAAGTCGTCAATAAAGGTGATAAATTACTTTTCTTTACTGAAAGATGGAACATTAAATGGACCACAAATATCAGTGTATATAATTTCAAGAAGATGTGTGCTTCTTGTGGCTCCTTTCTTTGTGTGTTTTATTTGTTTTCCTTTAATACAATCCACACAAATATTTAGGTCTGTAAAATCCAAATCTGGAAGGATTTCATTCTTAACTAATCTTTCCAGTCTTTCTTTGGATATATAACCTAAAGGTCTATGCCACAAATAAGCAGAGTGTTCATTTACCAAACTACGTTTGGTTCCAACATTATTGACACGACCTAGAATCCGACTAGGCCGTGCGGGCACCCGACATCTTCCTCTAGACCCGTCAGGAGAACCCTTACCAATTAAATTAGGAAAATAAATATAATTCAATTCATAAATAAGAACAAGACTTAAAAAACGCACAGACGTACTGATGCCTCTAAGCTGTATAAAATAAATTACACCTGACTATCCAACATACTAAGTTTAGGGCTATACAGACTAGACATCTAAGAGTACAGAAGAAGACAAATACCTCCTGAGAGGAGCAAAATGCAACTGAAATAATAAACATAAAACTGGTGGCCATCCGGAATAAAAGCTGGCTCACCCTGACAGCTGAAGTCGTCTTCGCTCCTTCACAACGTGGCGAACTAAATCGTGGAGCGAACCTGCCGAAACGAAATAGATAGACAAAAACAAACAACAAACAAGGGTGAGTCAAAAGGACTCAATAAGTGGGGCAGACTAGCCACCCCAAAGAATATGATAACTAGCCAGGGAGAAAAGAAACAGATAAACCAAATTCCTCTTATTTAAATTATGAAAAGCCAGAGCCAGATAATAACTAGAAACACGTATGGAATGACAAACTCATTAACAACCAGGAATGTAAGATAGCCAGAACATATAGGTTTCCCGAACATATCAACAATCAGAAATACATCCTGTTGCGGCGTGCAACACGATCCATATATTCATCCTGTTGCGGCGTGCAACCTGATCCATATATTCATACCGTCGTGGTGTTCAATCCGATCCATATATTTATACAGTTGCGACGTGCAGACGTGCAACCCGGTCCATGTATTTATACCGTTGCGGCGTGCAAACCGATCCCTGCAACCCACAATACGAGCCAGAAATATATAGGCAAACTGAGATATATCCAAGACATAGTATACATACCGCATACATAAAACACAACACAATACACATAATAGTCAGTATGCGGTGCAATGACATAGGCTGAATGCGGTACAATGCAATGCAGTCACATATGAATGAGATGGGATGAATGTGGTACGATGCAATGCAGTCACATATGCCTGATACATATCTTCGGCGCGGGACTCTCATCGTCTGCCAGGAGATATATGCAATAATGATCTTTCACCGGCTCGGGACTCTCATCGATTACCCAAAAGTATATGCAATGATGACCCTTCACCGGCTCGGGACTCTCATCGATTACCGGGAAGTATATGTGATATTTCCCACGACTACACCACTTTACTATTTTAAGGACGTGTTCCTTAAAATGTGTTCCTTTACTCTATGATGTGCGGAATTAAAACTGTAAGTAATTGAACACCAAATATTAGCGTGGAAAAACCCCTAGACACGGGATCAAAAAACCACGACCTACTTCTCAAGTAGGATTTCAACTTCACTATGTAAAAAGACCCACTTGGTTACAAGACTCACTCTTACTAACCTAGGACTAACTCTAATCCTTTAGTGATCTTTCTCACGATCAGTGAAGTTGTGTCAAGTCCACGACTTGAACCAGAAAGTTTACAACTCGATTTTTGCTTACTACAATTGAACTAAGACTCGAACTTTTACAAGATTCAATCTAAGGAACAGGTTCTCACTTAGTTCTACTGTAGCTAAAGGATTACACAAATAAGCTAATAATACCTCTCAGCTTTTGCTCGATGCTCTCTGTATTTGTGTATGCTTCTATGGCTGATAGTCTTCACGCTTTATAGCTTCCAGCAGCCAAGAAGTCTCAATGAATTAGAATTCCAAAGCTCCCTTGACTTTGAATCCTAATTGGATTCTACCTTCTAGAATCCGAATCCTTTATCCCTTAGTTATGCAATCTTTTCGTATCTGATTAGGCCTGCATAATTACCAAGATACACGTCAGTATTAGGATAAATAATAATATCTCAATTAAATGATTTTGCATGAATTATCTATTCTGCTTCAGTGATTCAAAGGAACAGGTCCTTTGAATCCGTTCCTCAGTCATCAGTCAAAACTCCAAACTTATCCAAGCTAACAATTTCCCCCTTTTTGATGATGACAAATTCATACTCATAGCTTCATCTCCTTAATGTCCTGAAGTACAATTTAAGCTCAAAAAGACAATCAATCAGTGGATAATTAATTCATCATTAAGGAACAGATTTTTATTAGGTACAAAATCATGCAAAATCAGACCTTACTCTTCCCCCTTTTGGCATCATTGAAAATGTTGCATATAAAAATATAACTCAAGTGTTAGAATTAATCAGCTCATAGCCATTGAGGCAACTCAAAATGCAAACATAAATCAAATCAAAGCAACTGCAAGACAATGATATTAGCCATCAAAGACAATTCATTTAACCAAATATTAAAATCAGGGGATACAAGCAAGTACTACATGATTATCCAACGACTAAAGAAGAAAAAAAGGCTAAGGCACTAGGCTAGGCTGGATCCCACTAGACAAAAGATGGCTAAAGGCTAAGGCTAAGGTGGTCAGGATGTGGAAGGACCAGGTCCCTGAGACTTGTTAAGCAGATCAAACATCTGCTTGAGCATTCCCTCATTGGTCTCCTTTGCTTTTGAGGCCTCTGCCTTCCAGTAATTCCTCTCCTCTTCCAACCTTGCTATCTCAGCAGCCTGCATAGCAACCTGTTGCCTAAGTGCCCTCACTTTGTTGTTCAGAGGCTGCCTCCCAACACCAGCCTGTGGAGGATCAGCCTGAACTGGCAAGTCACAGCTTATCAAAGTGGCACAACCAAACTTTTCTTTCTTTGTAGCCTTCACAACCCCTTCCAAGGAAATCTTCAAGTTGGCAAAGATATCAGTCAGAATAAAACCAAACGGCAGGGAGTGCTTTCTCTTCCCAGCAATCACCCTTTTGATCAGGTGGATCATAAAGCTGGGCCAATTGATCTGCTTTTCAGTGTCCAACAGTTCCATAAGGACCAGGTCCATGAAACTGGCAACTCCTCTTTTCTCCTGCCTTGGCATCACTATCTTGTTCACAAACTCAAATAACACTTGGTGTTGTGGGTGCATCTCACTCTTCTGCACAGCCCTGGGTTCTCTTCACCATCATTCTTAGCAAACTTCCTAGTGATCTCCAGATCAGTAGGCAAGTCTGTCAAGTCAGGCCAGACCTTCTTAACATAGCTAGCATACCCAGTGGCAGGAATCCCCAGCAGCTCACCAAGTTCCCTTGTGTCAAATATGATGACATTGTCATTAACAGAAGTAGTAATTTGATCACCTCGGATGGAACAATTCTTAATAGAAATCCTGCACCATCCCCTTTGCACACCTACCAGAGATCTTAAGGACCATGTCCCTCCAACCCTGAGCATGCAGTTTTTGCAGCAACCATAACATCCCTTCTTCTTGCACATCGGCCAATACTCTTCCTTTCAAAACCTTCCTGGTCAACATGTCATCATGAACACAGTGCACAGACTCATCACCTTCAGCATCACTATCACTCTCATCTTCAGCAGCAGACTCATCACTGTCACTAGCTGAGTCTTCAGAAACAACCACTCTTTTGGAGGACCTGGTCCTCTTAGCAGTTTTCTCTGCATCTTTAACTGAGCTTCTTGTTACTCTTCTCTCAGGAACTTTTCTTTTCTTTGACTGAGGCACCACCTCCTCAGCCTCTACCATCTCATCATCCTCAGAAAAATCAGCAAGACCAATATCATCAATATCATCCACTTCTTCCTCCTCAACTACCTATTTTCCTTTCCCTTTTCTGCTCCTTTCCAAGGCAGCAGCTAGTTGTTCATCAGCAGCTTTGGCAGCACTTCTTGTCCTCCTACCCCCAGAAGCAGGGGTTGAGGCAGAAGGAACAGGTCATTTTGCCTTAGAGGAACTCTCAACTTTCTTCCTATTTCCAGGCTTATAACTATCACCTATTTTCTTCAACTTAGCAGCAATTTCAGTAGTTACATGAGCATCAATAGGTCCCTTTCTAGCCAACTTTCTTTGCATACTCCTAATTTTGGTCAAGTCTACCAAGGGCCTATCACTATCACTGATAGCCTCATCAACATCTATCACATCCTCCATGGGTACTCTAGGAGTAGCCTCTGGAGACCCCGATGACCCATGCATGGGTGCTTCCAAACTCCTAATTGGTTCCCCCTCAAGAGCAGCCCCAGACCCCTCTCCCTTTTCTTCTTCGTCTATAACCACATTCAAAGGATAGGTGAAGTTTACCTCATACTAATACAACACCATAGCACGTGACAAATCCTCAGCCTGCTCAGCAATTGATTCAGCCGTGGGAACTGGTCCTTCCCCCTGAATTTCAGGTTCAGGTATTTCTGGAATTGGTTCAGAAACTTCAGGGTTTAGGTCAGTGGTTTCCATGGGTGAGGGAGGATTAAGATTTTGTGGTTGATCATCAATAGGTGCAGTTGAAGAATTATCGGAAGCAAGAGACATCTTTGCAATTCGAATTAACAAGTAATTTACTACTCTTTCTGAAATTTTGAAAGTTTTAATTGATGAACAAGGTAAAAGAATAAGGAAGAAGAGGAAGTGTATTTATAGAGTGGAATAGGTAGTGGAGTTTGAGTGAGAAACGATCAACTTATCTCATCATCAACATGCAACGGTTAAGGACTCTTGGGAGTCTCCCGGAGAAAAAGAGCCGTTAGGCTGCAGATTACCTTTTCAGAATAGGAACTGTTCCTCCGACGGGACTCTTTTGCAATTTGGATATGGGTAGGAAACTTAGTGGGATTTTATCCTAAACACAAGTTACCTATAGCCTTTATACTTCTAAATTAACTGAATAATTATGAGTAGATACCTGTTTTTAACACCACAATTCAGTGTCCTTCCAATTTGCAATTTTTGATCATTTGAAATTCTAAGAGCATAAGGGTAACATCATTCAATTTTAGCAACTCTAAATAAGATATGTAGCATGAGGGTATACATTTAAGTATGAAAACTGGACTGAATAATTCATGATGACTTGAATAAATTTCATTTTAAGAGCAATTTTCTAGCCAATTATGAAGTAAAGCATTGAAGATTTTATATGAATTTAATCATCCCTAACTCCAATCTATTTCTTTCAAAATCATCTCTACCTAGAGCTTTAGTAAAAATGTCAGCTATTTGCTTTTCAGTAGGACAAAATGCTATGGTGATCAAACCTTTTTCATAATTGTCTCTTAGGAAGTGATGTCTTATATCAATGTGTTTAGTCCTTTTGTGATGCACTGGATTCTTTGTCATATTAATAGCACTAGTGTTATCACAATATATAGGAACAGTTCCTACATCAACACGAAAATCCTGTAATTGTTGTTTGATCCATAACAACTGTGAACAACATGAAGCAGCTGCAACATATTCAGCCTCAGCAGTGGAAAGTGCCACTGAATTCTGTTTCTTAGTTCCCCAAGAAACCAAACATTCACCAAGAAAATGTGCCATACTTGAGGTACTTTTTCTATCAACAAGGAAACCTGCATAGTCAGCATCAGTATATCCAACAAGATTAAAACTACCACCTTTTGGATACCAAAGTCCCAAGGGACCTGTTCCTTTCAGATACCTCAATATTCTTTTAACAGCTTTCAAATGAGATTCTTTAGGATTTGATTGGAACCTAGCACACAAACCAACACTGAACACAATATCAGGTCTACTAGTAGTTAGATAAAGTAGAGAACCTATCATACCCCTATACAATTTTTGATCAACTGATATTCCATGTTCATCAAGATCCAATTTTGTGGCAGTGGCAATAGGTGTGTCAATTTCCTTAGCATTATCCATATCAAACCTTTTAAGTAATTCCTTAACATACTTTTGTTGATGGATCATAGTTCCATTTGAGGTTTGCTTAATTTGTAAACCCAAAAAGAAATTGAGTTCACCCATCATGCTCATCTCAAATTCACTCCCCATCAAGTTTGCAAATTCCTCACTTAAATTTTCACACGTGGCACCAAAAATTATATCATCTACATAGATTTGTACAATTAAGAAATCCTTACCTTTTTCTTTCAAGAACAAAGTACTATCAATTTTACCTCTCTTGTATCCATGCTGGAGTAGAAATTTTGATAGCCTCTCATACCATGCTCTTGGTGCCTGCTTGAGCCCATACAAGGCCTTGTCCAACTTGTACACATGTTCAGGGAACTGTTCACTTTCAAAACCTGGAGGTTGCTTGACATACACTTCTTCTTTCAAGTAACCATTCAGAAACGCACTCTTAACATCCATTTGATGTAGAGTAAATTCCATGTATGTAGCAAAGGCTATAAGAAGTCTTATTGCTTCCAGTCTTGCAACTGGAGCAAAAGTCTCATCATAGTCGATGCCCTCCTCTTGACTGTATCCCTGAACAACTAGCCTGGCCTTGTTTCTTGTTACCATGCCATCCTCATCAAGTTTGTTTCTGAAAACCCATTTTGTTCCAATTATGGACATGTTCCTTGGCTTGGGTTCCAGATGCCAAACTTGACTCCTTTGGAATTGATTCAGTTCTTCCTGCATAGCATTAATCCAATCTGCATCCTTTAGTGCTTCTTTCACATTTTTAGGTTCAACAAGAGATAAGAAGGCACTAAAGGCACACAGATTTTGATTCTTGACTGCTGATCTAGTTTGAACTTCGGCAGCCTTATCTGAGATTATTTGATCCACAGGATGTGACCTTTGATACTTGAAAGGCTTGGGTGTCAATCCATTGTCAGAAGTCCTTTGCTGAGGAACAGTTCCTGATAGAGTAGTGTTTCCAATTTGTGAGGTGGAACCAACACTTGTTCCCCCTGTTTCAGTGCTACTCTTCTCAGTTCTGTCCTGAGGAACAGTTCCTTGCAGTTCACTTCTCATATCCAGAATCTGCATTTGTGGATTAAGTTCAAACTCTTTCAGCATTCCAATTTCTTCATCCTCCTGTACCTGTTCTTGAGTGAGACTGTCAGTTTCATCAAATTTAACATGCACGCTTTCTTCAATTTTCAATGTTTTCTTGTTAAACACCCTATAAGATTTACTATTTAAAATATAACCAACAAATATTCCCTCATCACTTCTAGGATCAAATTTTCCTAAGGCATCCTTCCCATTGTTGTGTATGAAGCATTTGCAACCAAAAGCCCTTAGATGAGAAATGTTTGGTTTTCTTCCTTTAAGCAATTCATATGGGGTCTTTTCTATTAAAGGTCTTGTCATACATCTATTTATTATGTAGCATGCAGTATTAATAGCCTCAGCCCAAAAGTTCTGTGGAAGATTTCCAGATATCAACATAGTCCTTGCCATTTCTTCTAGAGTCCTATATTTCCTTTCCACTACACCATTTTGCTGTGGAGTCCTGGGTGAGGAAAAATTATGATTAATGTCATTTTCATTACAAAAATTGGAAAACATATGATTTTCAAATTCAGTTCCATGATCTGACCTAATGGCAACAATATGGTTATCTAGAGTTCTTTGAGCTTTCTTGGCAAAAATTGAAAATGCATTAAATGCTTCTTCTTTAGATGCAAGAAATATAGTCCATGTAAATCTAGAGTAATCATCCACCAATACCATAACATATTTCTTACCTCCACGACTCATTGTTCTCATTGGACCACATAAATCCATATGGACCAGTTCCAAAGGTTTAGTGGTACTTACCTGTTTCTTTGATTTGAAAGAGGATTTTACCTGCTTCCCCCTGGCACATGCTTCACATACTTTTTCTTCATTAAACCTGATGTTAGGAAGACCTATCACCAAGTCCTTTGACACAAGTTTGTTCAATTGTGAAAGACTAGCATGTCCTAGTCTTTTGTGCCATAGGAGGGGATCATTTTGCACCACACTTAAGCAGCTCAAGCTTCCATCAGATAATGTCAGCAAGTCTACTTTGTAGATGTTTCCATGTCTGTTTCCCTGCAAAATAACCTCTCCAGAAGCTTGATTAGTCACAGTGCATCCAGTAGATGAGAAATTAACATTATTACCTTTGTCACACAATTGAGATATACTCAATAAGCAATGCTTCAGCCCATCTACTAGAAATACATTATCTATACAGTGTGAATCAGACCTACCTACCTTTCCAATTCCAATAATTTCCCCTTTCTTACCATTACCGAAGGAAACATTTCCTCCTTGGAAGGCTGAGAGTGAAAGGAACAGTTCCTTATGCCCTGTCATATGTCTTGAGCAACCACTGTCCATGTACCATTTGTGGTTTGTCTCCTTCACTCTAGCCTGCAAAAGAAGACTAGGGGTTAATTTTAAGAACCCAAACTAGTTTGGGTTCCTTTCCTTTTGAAAAAGGATGAATCAGATTTCTCCTAGCCCAGAATAGTAATGGTTTCTTTGTGTGAACATTTTCCTTTTTTACAGAATGTTGAACAGGTTTGTAGGACCTATTCTTCTGTTTCACAGGATTTTGAACAGGTTTATAGGACCTGTTCCTCTGGGCAGCCATTCTTAAAGATTGACAATTTTCTTTCCGGCGACCAGTGTTCCCACAGTGAGTGCATAGCCAGTTTTCAGGAAATGATAAGTACTTACTCTTTGGATTCCATTTGGATGAACTCTGTGCTTTCATAAATCCAATACATTTCCTGTTACTACTATGATTTTCCTGTAACCATTCTAGTGCTTCAGAAGACTTGTTCCATTCTACAGTTTTTCTTAATTCCATTTTTGTTTTAACCAAGTCTTCTTCTAAAGATCTTATCTTTTCATCTTTCTTACACAGTTCATCAACTGTGTCTTTCAGTTTCTCTTCAGCAATGATCTGATGAGAATTAGCAATACCTTTACCTTTTACAACTGTTTTAACATTTTCTAATTCCTGAGCAGTTGTTTCAAGTGTGAGGACCTGTTCCTCAAGCATGCTAATCTTCCTTTCCAGAAAATCATTTTTAATTATTTCCTCTTTGCATTCTATTTCTAAACAGTCAACTTTATCATGCAGTTGGTGATTATCATCCCTCAGAGTTTTAAATTCATTTAGCACAATATGGAATACTTTAACCAACTTTTCTCTAGACATGCTTTTTACATCTTCTTTAAGTTTAGAAACAAATACCTCAGGATCTTCTTCATTTTCTGAATCTCCAAGTGCCATTAGAGCAAGATCCTCATCCAGATCATCATCAGTTATTTCATCTTCACTGTCTTGCCATCCTGCAACCAGCGCTTTGGGATTTCCACTTTTCTTATGGCCCTGTTCCCTAGCCTTCTTCCTTTCATCAATGAATTTCTTCTTCCATTCTCCTTCCATAATTGGACATTTTCTGATGTAGTGCTCCGAGCTTCCACATTTGTGGCATTCTCCAGCCTGTTTCATGTTAGTAGACCTGCCCTGTCCACTAATTTCCCTTTTCTTATTCAAATATTTCTGAACACTTTTAGCGATAAGGACCAGTTCCTTATCATCAATGATTTTATCATCAGCAGTCAAGGCTAGGTTAGGTTCAGTTTTAACTGGTGCTCCTATGTTTTTAACCTTCTTTCTCAGTTCATAAGTCTTTAGATTGCGTATAAGCTCATCTAAGGATAAAGTGGTTAAATCTTTACTTTCAATGATAGCACAAGCTTTGATCTCCCAAGAGTCTGGAAGAACCCTAGTCAAAATCTTTTCTACCCTATCTTCCACAGTTAAAACCCTTCCCAAAGAGATAAGTTCAAAGGCAATGGCATTAAATCTAGTATACATTTCAGAGATTGATTCTTCTTCTTTCATTTTAAAGCTTTCATATTCAGCATAAAGAAGTGTACCTCTGGACCTTTTTACCTGACTTGTTCCTTCGTGTGCAACTTGTAGAGCATCCCAAATCTCCTTTGCAGTGGCATACCCTCTGATCCTAGTGCATTCGTCAGGACTAAGTCCACCAACCAGCCACTTCCTTGCCTTAGCATTCTTTTCCCATTGCTTTATGTCTTCAGCATTGCATTCCTTCCTGGTTTTGGGAACATCCTTTCCATCAGCATCCTTCTTCATTGGGATCATGGGACCTTCAGTTACTATGTCCCACAATTCGTAATCTTCTGCTTGAAGGTGATCACGCATCCTCTCTTTCCACCATGAATAGTATTTCCCATTGAAGTAAGGTGCTCTAACCATTGACTGGCCCTCACTGTTCTCTCGTGATGTACTCATCTAATCCTAGGTGTTAGCCTTTTCAAGGATAACCCGCTCTGATACCAATTGATATTTCCCACGATTACACCACTTTACTATTTTAAGGACCAGTTCCTTAAAATGTGTTCCTTTACTCTACGATGTGCGGAATTAAAACTGTAAGTAATTGAACACCAGATATTAGCGTGGAAAAACCCCTAGACACGGGATCAAAAAACCACGACCTACTTCTCAAGTAGGATTTCAACTTCACTATGTAAAAAGACCCACTTGGTTACAAGACTCACTCTTACTAACCTAGGACTAACTCTAATCCTTTAGTGATCTTTCTCACGATCAGTGAAGTTGTGTCAAGTCCACGACTTGAACCAGAAAGTTTACAACTCGATTTTTGCTTACTATAATTGAACTAAGACTCGAACTTTTACAAGATCCAATCTAAGGAACATGTTCTCACTTAGTTCTACTGTAGCTAACTGATTACACAAATAAGCTAATAATACTTCTCAGCTTTTGCTCGATGCTCTCTGTATTTGTGTATGCTTCTATGGCTGATAGTTTTCATGCTTTATAGCTTCCAGCAGCAAAGAAGTCTCAATGAATTAGAATTCCAAAGCTCCCTTGACTTTGAATCCTAATTGGATTCTACCTTCTAGAATCCGAATCCTTTATCCCTTAGTTATGCAATCTTTTCGTATCTGATTAGGCCTGCATAATTACCAAGATACACGTCAGTATTAGGATAAATAATAATATCTCAATTAAATGATTTTGCATGAATTATCTATTCTGCTTCAGTGATTCAAAGGAACAGGTCCTTTGAATCCGTTCCTCAGTCATCAGTCAAAACTCCAAGCTTATCCAAGCTAACAATATGCAATGATGACCCTTCACCGGCTCGGGACTCTCATCGATTACTGAGAAGTATATGCAATAATGACCCTTCACCGGTGCGGGACTCTCATCACCAACCGGGAAGTATATGCAATAATAATCCTTCACCGGCTCGGGACTCTCATCGCAAACCGGGAAGTATATGCAATAATAATCCTTCACCGGCTCGGGACTCTCATCGATTACCGGAATGTATATGCAATGATCAAAACCAGAGCGTAATGCTCATATGCTCAATGCAATACCAACAACAGGGCATAACATAAAATATACAATGTAAATTCAAAGCTAAAGCATAATGAGTACGCCTATCAGCAGCTACACACACAAGGAACACGTGGTAGAATATCCACAAGGCCAAGGGCCTCCAAAGAAATGGATATAAACACTTACCTCGTTCCAAAGTTAACACTGCTACCCAACAACCACTTTATCCTTTTGGATTCATTGCCAAACGATCCTACTGTGTTCAATAAGCAGTGTTAGGGTAATACGGTTAGGAACCTGATACGCTATTCGCATACGCAATACGCAGGCCAGGCCTATGTACAGGGTTTAAGGTCACATAACTAAACCCTAAATAAATTATATTTATATGTTGCCCATAACTCATTGAGTACGAATATATACTCAATTCCATTATCACGGTCAAATTAACCCTTTAAACTATTAATTGAACTTATTAAAACGATATATAATATCCCAATTTTTACCATTAAAATATATTCAAACACACGTACTAAACTCAAATAATATATTAAGATCATTACCTGAATGTTTCAGGGGTAAAAATTCTACTTTTATCCGGCTCTTTTCTCATTTTCTGGCTTTTTTTACCTCTCAATGTTCTCCTTCGGTTTCTTTTCTCGTTTCATTTCTAATGTGTTTTCATGGTCAATTGGAAATATTGGCTAAGGGATAATATATCCCTTAGCCCACCGCCTGCATTCCTTTAATTTTTTAATCGTTTTCTTTCTTTTGCTTTTCTTTTTATTTTATTTTCCTTTCTTTTCGCGATGAAAATTAAAACGGTACCCTACAATACTCAAAATAATTCAAACTTTTGCATACAAGTTATACAAAATATATGTAACACACTTACTAAGGCGGATCTCAAATCGGACTCCTAAAACTCAAGATGCGAATTAAATGGAAAAATGTCAAATTATTTAAGTTTCGGCATTTTAGCGGAAACTAGCCGAACAATCTCGAAATTCACTTTCGACTGTTCACAAAAGTTAAAAATAGTCATATGAACCTAACAACGCTTTCGGATTTCGAAACGGAGCTCGTTAGCCAAAACCGAGCTCCAAAATCTCTTTTTAATATTTATCGATAATAAAAACGGAAACCTTCTTCCGATGCTACCAAGCGAGGTCTGATTTAGCTCGAGTTTTACATATAAGTCCCAATTGGCATGCCAATCGGAGTCCTAACTTCCGAAATGACTATCTGAGGTCATTTCATTCTCCTCCACTTAAACTCTCGTTCGTCCTCAAACGAGCTTGAGTCTAAAGCAAGATTCACGTAGATAACAAGAGAACTTGCACAAACTTCATAAACCACGCTACGGGCATTATCTCACGATTACAGAATCAGAATTATAACACGCACATCATATTCTTGGATAAAAACATAGCTGGATAATATCATAACGCCATTGGCCAGCTTATTCTGACTAAGTTGATCCTTCCTTGATCATGAGAGGAGATTTCTACATTTTCGAAATAAAGATACACGAAACTCTGGATGGATTAACATGATTCCGCCGACAAATCACCTCGTCGATATTCTTTACGATATAGAACAAGTCGATGGAACTAAGAATTAGCTCGCACTTGAACAACGCCTTAGGGATTTAATAATAGGATTCGATATCAATTTGAGGAAGACTCCTCCACTTAGAGCATAAATTCATACAACTAATTTGAATAGAAATACCCATTCCCACACAGTCTGCTAGACTAAAGAAGATTTAGCTAAAAGCTGAACGTAGGCAGACCTAAGCTACCAACTACCCTTTCGAGTTGTCAAACGGCTGCAGCTCTCGAGTCACATCTCCATACATTTTCTATAAGCACCACCGCCTGATGGGTCAAATCAAAGGTTAAATGACGCCTCTCATTATCCTTAGTAGCCTTGAAAACGACAATATGCTTACCCGGCTACCTTGGCACGTACTCTGGCTCAACACAATGAACATCACAAGAGGCTACCAGCCGCCCAAGCTCACCAGTGCCGGCCGAAGAAGAAATGGAAATGGACCGAGGATAGAAATAATTAGAGCTTCAGGAAGCTCATTTTCTAATTTGCTTGGCTACCAACGCTAGACTACTTACAAGTCAAAGTAGCCCAAGAATCGCAATTGAAGAAACAGATATTAAATGAGCTTTATGGAACAACATCCATACCAATTTGACCTCCCAATAAGAAGAAAACTCTAACATTTTACCAGAAAACCCTTTTACAACTAAGACAAGCTCATAGAATAACATGATGTTACTAATATTTCGAACCAAGAGGAGATATGTAGATCGAGTATTACTTACTAATCACTTTACATCGGAAGAAACAATGACACTTTCTGATGGTGATGAATAAGAACCGTATCATCCTACCAACACTGAATTCAAACGAGAGATAGACTGACTTGACATAATAAGAGAAAGTGGTACAACAGGATGCCAAGCAGACAATACTGACACTCTCTCTCAAATTTCTCACATTTAAACCAGATCAACTAGGAGGATATCAGAAATGCCAGGAATAAATCATACAAATAGCTCACTCCTCTACCGCAACAGATTTTTAATAAAAACGACATCCAAGAAAACCATGGAAACATGATAAGACAACCATTTCAAAATCGATCCGAAGAATCAAAGCTTACACACATATAAGTAAGGAAGACACACTTGGGTCTACTACATCAGATACCTCAACATCCTGCAAGACTGGTAGTTCTTAGAACTGCCTCTGCGGCTGAGCCGAGCCGCTACCTTGATAATTACTTCTAGAAGAACTACTACCACTACGCTCTCGACCTCTACCGAGTGAGGGCATATCTCTGGTTTATTAAGATATAATTGAAATCCCCTGCGACTGCACATATGCCTGATGACGAAAGAAAGGACGACTGCCTACTTGTCAGAGTAAGGGAAAAATACTCAAAGGATAACTAGATTCATGACAATGATAACACCTTTCCGCTGAAAATAGAAGCTGGACAGATTGTTGAAAGCTACAAAGAGAAAGTTGAGTCTAATCTTGATGAACTACTCACGCACTCTAAGAATCACGCTCTACAAGCTGAGATAACCTGACAAGTAACCTCCCAAAATAATCAGAACTCTTACCTCCAAATGAGGTATGGTGCCCACCAGGGCCGTGGGATCTCTTCTTTCCCGTTCTATCTCTTCCCGATTCTAACTCTTCCCGCTCTAACTTATGGTATGCACAATACCTCTGAGCAATATCAACAACGACATCAAATGAATTCCCAACCTCAATTTCTTGAGCCATCTAGGATCTCAAGGAAAGAGAAAGGTCACCAATAAATCTTTGAACATTCTCGGAAGGTTCATGGACTAGTTCTAGTGCATACCTAACCATTCTAGAGAATTCAATCTCATATTCTGAAACCAACAGGCTAACCGACAGGCTACCCTGTCCAATCAACTCAAACTGGAAACACTTTTCATCTCGCTCGCTACTCGAAAAAAACTTTTCCACGAATCTAGAAGAAAAACCGAACCAAGTTAGATAATAAGAGAGCAGCCCACCAATTCAAGGCTTGACCCCTAAATCGGAAAGCAGAATAATACACAGTATACTGCTCGAGATAACCAACAGTCTGAAGGATATGCTGACATCATTTTATTTTAAAATTTATACAGAGATTATCTAATGCATGGCTTAAGAATATCGGAAGGTTCAGTTGAGTAAAATAATGCAGCCCTTTCAGAGATTCGGACCGAGCCATTACTCGGGCTAGCTAACCAGCCAGAATAACTAGAGGCACAACACATGCTGCTTCTGGAACATAGTTTTTTGCAGCAATATTAAGAACTAGAATAGGAGCTCCCTGAGACCGAACATCTGCATCTGCGGCAACCTAATAAGCTGCCTAGCAAATAATAGGTTTTTGCGGTATCTGCATCACCAAGATTCTCGTGAAAGCATCGTTGAGAGTAAGGGAACCACAAGGCCCTGCTCCCTTGCCCATCGCAAGCTGGCACAGTTGGGACCTCCATAACTAGATCGTCAGCACGATCAAATACTCTCGAGGCTTTGTCAGTGCTAGCCCCAGGCTAGACTGCTTCGTCCTGAACTCCTACCGTTTGCTGATTTGTCGCACGAGGTTTCACGATTACCACAAAGGAATTAACGAAACTACTTTTGCATCCTAGACCGACGCACGATAAGAAAAGAAGGAAGTGAAACTTCCTAAATATCATTATATCCCCTCGTAGATAAGTACGGAAGTCTACGTACCCATCAGCGAGACTCTACTAGACACTGTCTTAGTCTGGATAGACTCTATACCGGGCTCTGATACCAACTGACACGACCTAGAATTCGGCTAGGCCGTGCAGGCACCCTACATCCTCCTCTAGACCCGTCGGGCGAACCCTTACCAATTAAATTAGGAAAATAAATATAACTCAATTCATAAATAACAACAAGACTTAGAAAACGCATAGACATACTGATACCTGTAAGCTGTATAAAAGAAGTTACAGCTGACTATCCTACATACTAGGTTTATGGAAATGTTTTAAAAAACGTTATTGGAGCGCGTTACTGGGCGCGCCCTTGGGCGAGGCGGCAGTAAATCGCCCTCAGGCATTGATGGGAGGCGCAGATCTTGGAGGCGTTCGCTCCAATCCTTTGGGCATACGCTCGGACTCGTTTTCGCCTAATCTGTGAGGCGGACGCTTCTGAGAACTTTCGTAATAAGAGTGTGGTGGGTTGTCTCCTCAAGCAAAGATCTAAAATCAGAGATCAAAATTAGACTTGACATGCGAAAGCGCACACCCATGTCGATTCTGCCATGAAATCTTGTTTTTAAAGTTCATAGAAATCAGTCATCTCTATTTTCTTATTGAAGTTCTTAAAATTAAATTAAGTTCCCATAATTGCAGTGACTTGCAAAATGGGAAAGCCGATGAAAAGCTTGGTTTGTCTTCAATAGAGATTGGAAGTATACAAAGAAGAAAGGGTATAGAAGAGGAAGTAAAGAACACGTGGAAGCTTGGAGTTAGAACTATAAATTTTCTAAAGGTCGCTTTAACCGTTCCAACAATTAGGTAAAGATAAGAATGCCTTCTCCCAAGAAAATTAATGTAGTGCTATGTTTAGAATTATGTGTATTATGACATTTCTGTTGTTTTATAATCCATACATATATATTACATCATATAACTTTTGATATATTAATATTTTTCTATATTATTCACAATTGTTTTACTTTTCTACTAATACTATGTAACTATATAATATTTTTTAATTAAAAAAAGTTAAAGATCCATGGGACTTATGCCCCATGTCTCTGGGCTTGCGCCTCGCCCCGGAGAAGGTAAAACGCCTCACCTCGCGCCCTCGCCTCTTAAAACACTGGTTTAGGGCTATCATGACTAGACATCTAAGAGTACAGAAGAAGACAAATACCTCCTGAGTGGAGCAAAATGCAACTGAAATAATAAACATAAAACTGACGGCTATCCGGAATAAAAGCTTGCTCACCCTGACAGCTGAAGTCGTCTTCGCTCCTTCACAATGTGGCGAACTAAATCGTGGAGCGAACCTGCCGAAAAGAAATAGATAGAATAAATAAACAACAAACAAGGTTGAGTCAAAAGGACTCAATAAGTGGGGCAAACTAGCCACCTCAAAGAATAGGATAGCTAGCCAAGGAGAAAAGAAACAGATAAACCAAATTCTTCTTATTTAAATTATGAAAAGGCAGAGCCAGATAATAACTAGAAACACGTATGGAATGACAAACTCATTAACAACCAGGAACGTAAGATAGCCACAACATATAGGTATCCCGAACATATCAACAATCAAAAATACATCCGGTTGCGGCGTGCAACCTGATCCATATATTCATCCTGTTGTGGCGTGCAACCCGATCCATATATTCATACCGTCGCGGTGTTCAATCCGATCCATATATTTATACCGTTGCGACGTGCAGACGTGCAACCCGATCCATATATTTATACCGTTGCGGCGTGAAACCCGATCCCCGCAACCTAGAATACGAGCCAGAAATATATAGGCAAACTGAGATATATCCACGACATAGTATATATACAGCATACGTAAAACAGAACACAATACACACAATAGTCAGTATGCAGTGCAATGAGATGGGATGAAATATATTCAAACACACGTACTAAACTCAAATAATATATTAAGATAATTACCTGAATATTTTGGGGTAAAAATTATACTTTTCTCCGGCTCTTTTCTCATTTTCTGACTTTTTTTTTACCTCTCCGTGTTCTCCTTCAGTTTCTGTTTCTTCTTTCGTCTCTAATGTGTTTCCATGGTCAATTTGAAATATTGGCTAAGGGATAATATGTCCCTTAGCCCACCGCCTGCATTCCTTTATTTCTTTTGTCGTTTTCTTTCTTTTGTTTCCTTTTTTTATTTTTCTTTCTTTTCGCGACGAAAATTAAAACGGTACCTTATGATACTCAAAATAATTCCAGCTTTTGCATACAAGTTATACAAAATATATGTAACACACTTTCTAAGGCGGATCTCAAATCGAACTCCCAAAACTCAAGATGCGAATTAAATGGAAAAAGGTTAAATTATTTAAGTTTCGGCATTTTAGCGGAAATTAGCCGAACAACCTCGAAATTCACTTTCGACAGTCCACAAACGTCACAAATAATCATACAAACCTAACGATGCTTTCGGATTTCGAACCGGAGCTCGTTCGCCAAAATCGAGCTCGAAAATCTCTTTTTAATATTTATCGATAAGAAAAACTGAAACCTTCTTCCGATGCCTACCAAGCGAGGTCTGATTTAGCTTGAATTTTACAGATAAGTCCCAATGGACCTAACGAAGATTTTAAAATTATTGACATGCCAATCGAGTCCTAACTTCCGAAACAAATATCTGAGGTCGTTTCAATTATGATGTAGAGTAAAGAGGGATTCAGCAAACAAATTATCAAGATTCAGTTTGTATAAACCATCACAAAAAATACCAGAACCAATGAGAAGATTATGCTTAAACAAACTAAAACATCCATTGCCGAAGTTAAAAGAATATCCAGTCTTGTCTAACTTAGACAAAGAAACTAAATTTCTAGAAACAGAAGGTACATAATAAGTTTCAAATAAGTCTAAGTGACGCCCAGTATCTAGGATTAAACGATAAGTCCCGATAACTTGAACTGGAGTCTTCACTATGTTACCCATATATACAAATCTTTCATTCTGATTTATGGTTTGGGTTGTAAGAAATTCTTGCATCATATTATAGACATGAACAGTACAACCAAAGTCAATCCACCAAGTATTATAAGAAATTTCAGTTATATTTGATTCGAGACACGTAAAGGCACAATGCTTATCTTTCTTATCGAACCATGCCTTATGTTTCAGGCAGTTTTTTCTGAAAGTGTCCAGGTTTTCCACAGAAATAATACTTATCACTATTGTGTTCCTTCGTACGTACTTGATAGAAAGACTCGTTAACATTATGGTTCCTCTGTTTACATAATAAGTTTCTTCTTCCTTTCTTTCTAGCTTCTTAATGGCTTACAAAGTTAATGGAGCGGATTCCTTGATTCTTTAGCATTATTTCCTCCAGAACCAGCATTCCGTGCAATTCATGCACGTTCTATTTGTATTTCGTGGTGTTGTAGTTCATTTGGAAAGGATCATCCTCAGACGGTAATGAGTTGATAATGAGATGCACAAGGAAATTTCATCCACTTTCATCCCAATGTCTTAAGTCTTGCTGCTATGTTTGTCATTTCAATGACATGCTCATGCATGGTACGTGAACCATCAAACTTCATGGTAGTCAAAGTACCCATTAGTATCCCAGCAACAGACTTGTCAGCAGTTTGAGAGCGTTCTTCTACAAGTCTTAGAAGCTCTTTGGCACTTTCAGTGTTGGAAAGAGCAAACTTAATGTTGCTCGCAATACTTATTCGCATGAACATTAGGCTTAATCTGTTAGACTTGTCCCACTGCTTAAAATAGGACTTTTCTTCAACAGTGCTAGTGCAGTAATAAGAGCTTGCTTCTCAGTGTAGAGTGCAACATCAAGATCCAAAACTCCAAGATGGAATTCGATCTATCCGCACCACTCTGAGAAGTTTAGTCTGTTAAAGGCCATAACAGAAGTTGAGTGCGAATGAAGAGCAAGTATTGCAAATAAATATGCTCATTCATTAATGCTTTGAGTTATGGAGTTAAGCATATTAGCTGATTCAGAATTGATTTTATATATACTCTCTTGAGTGTAAAATGATATTAACCTTTGGGCAGAACACCAAAAATACTAACTTTAAACATAATAATGCTTAATACAATTTAATAATAATTTTTTTTAATGCACCAGTTAGCAATATTTACTATCTGTGGATATATAAATAAAAACTAACTGCACATCTAAATTATCTCTTTAATGTTCGAAGATTATAAGAACAAACGATCAACCTTTGGGCGATCCATAAATATCCTATAACCAGGAACTTCAATTTACCCATAATTATTTTTATCTATTATAAGCATCATGATTTATAGGTAATTGAATATAAGCTTAATCATTACTTTGAAATTAAATTTTTATAAAGATTCGACCATTTTGGTGATTAACAAATCTGACAATTATAATTCAAAAGAATTTAAGAAGGCAGTACTCTTCTTGATTTCATAAGTTCAATACATGAATCTCAAGATATAACTAAATTTATATAAAGTAAAATAAGTTCTAATAGAAGAGCAAGCAGCACCTTTTATAATACAATCAATCTTGTTGGAGTACTGATACTAATATGTTGAATTCTACATAGAGGGCAACTAGAAATCGCTAAAGGACGACTTTGAAATTGAATGATAGAGGACCGTCCAGGGAACTTTTTGCAATATGGGATAGATAGTTGATTCCCTCTTTAGATGTTATCCAATATATCTTTACATAAGGATCTGAACACCAGATCACATACATATCAATGGCCTAAAAATTAAGGCAATTATTCTATTGCCTTCAATTACAGTCAATAATATCAAGTTCCTATCATATTTAAACAAACAATGATGGCCCAACAGCAAGAACTAACAAGCTGAATAAACAAAGTTCCAATCACTTAATAATTATATTCATTCAACTTCAATTGTCTATGACCTATTACACTCATTCTGTTACTATTAACAGTAGCAATAATCCCTAAATTACATAATTAGGGTTTATAAAAAATTAAATTAAAACTGTAATCTTTATGAAAAATCACTAGTTCCTAAACTGTGCGCTGATATCATATGTAAGCATTCAATAATTTCAGGACCGTGGAACTATATGATTTTCATATTCAAACATATAAAAGTAATTCAAGAAAATGTACTCGAATCGGCCATAGCGTTCTCTTCACTTGAATAAGCGCTTCACTTGATTTCTTGTTTCAAAAATATTTCTCTCTCTTTCCTTTAACTTTACAAAATAACTTTGATGGAATAAGTTCTTTTAATTGGCAGAGAGAAGACCCTTGAGAGTATTGAACTTTATATTTCACATTCCATCAAATGAGAAGTTATCAAGTAGTGGGGAATTATATTAGAGGTTGGTAACCTCCCACAAAAATAAAGATTTAGTTAAATAAAATAATCAATTTATTAAACCACAAAAAGGCACGTGGACCAAACTCTAACATGGGCCACAACTTACATAGGGTTCGAAATTTGGTAATAGTATATACACTTTTTTCATTTCTTTGAACTCACTTGGTGAAATTCTTGGGTCCGCCACTGGTTGCTAATAGACAAGTTTCTAAGCCATGATTTTGTTACCATACTTGAATACTTCCTTTAGTTGAAGGAAGGCAAAACATTAACTATATTTAGTTTTTCTTTTTCTAAAAGGAAAATATAAATTTTCCATGTTGGTGGTCTTCTTTCTTCTTCTCTTCTTTTTTTTTTTTTTTTTTTTTTTTGAGGAAAAGGTTCTAGCCTCCTATAAATTTAGGCTCCTTATTTAGTAGCATCAACAATGTAGATTTTGTGAGACACAAGTTTTAGCCGTCTCTTGTGTAAGCATCTTTCCAAGTGAATCTGTGAGGTTGTTTTCTAGAACAGATTTTTACTCTCGTTAACTGAAATAGTGAATTGCTTATCTCTTTTTATGGATGTAGGTCAATTGACTAATTAATTTTTGTCTCTTTTGATGCATTTCTCTTTTGATGTCTAATCTTTCTCGTTCAAAGATTGCTTTGTTAATTCCTCACGATATTTGTTTATTTCGATCCTAACAAGTGGTATCAGAACCAGACTATTGATAAGTGAAATCGATTAATCCCATTGACAAACTTAGCTTAGGGATTTTGAAGCAATAACAACAATATACCTAGCATTAACCCACAAGTAGGGTCCGGGGAGGTTGTTGTGTACGCAGATCTTAACCTTACCCTGAGTAAGGTAGAGATTGTTTCTAATAGATCTCGGCTCAAGAAAATTATTTTTAAAACATGTTTGGAAATAGAAAAAAATCTAAGATGAAAAGGTATAGGAAGTGACATCGAAAAAATTAAAGATAACCAAAGTAAATGAAATAATAATAAAGACGAAAATAACATAAAAATAATATATACAACAACAATACAAATACTAATATAACAATAATTAATAATTAAGATGACATCTTCTAATCAACAATTAGAGATTTAGACCTTAATTGTTAGAAGTATTCATAAATCACATGTCATGTCTAGCAATTATTAGACATTGAGAAAGCTTATGGCTTAAAGCCAAAATATCAAGCAATACTAAACCTACAAATGGTGCCAATTTACTTCTACGTATTATTGCATGATAGGCGATACTTGCCTTTAAAAATGCATCAGTATAGGCTATAGCAAAGGGGCAAAAATATTTTTCACCAATCGAAAAAATGGAGAGGAGGTCAGTGCTTAAACAAGATAGAAGACGGGGCCAACCAACACCACCCTCTATGGTGTCACTATTCCTCTATTAAATCCAAGAAACTTTATTAGGAGTAATAAGGTAGATTTGATCCTTTGGAACAAGTCAATTAATATTTGTTGGTCTCAACTCTCAACTTTGTTCACATACCCGAACAAGGAGATTATGGTCAATGATCGCTATGTTAATTCCCTATTTATTTAAAGCATCTGCTCGATCGATTAGGAGCATGAACTGCTCGAAAGAGGAAGTCCTTACCCTCCCTAATTTCTTCAATCAATCAATTGCATCTTATGGCAAGCTAGTTGTGTTCATTTATATAAAAAGAAATTTGCACCACATAACTATCCTGATAGCTAAATTACATAAAATACCAATACTTTTACTATATTTACAAAACATAACAATACAACAACATACCCAGTATAATCCCACAAAGTGGGGTCTGGAGAGGGTGAGATGTACGCAACCTTACCCCCACCAAGGTGGAGAGGCTGTTTCTGATAGACCCTCGGCTAGGAAAAAAATATTTTAAAAATATATTTTTTTTTAAAAAAAAAAAAATATTTCAAAATCATGATAAAAACCAATAAGGTAAGAAACATCACTAATGCTCAAGTACTCATATAAAAACTACAATAACCAGAGCAAACAGAAGACACCAATAGCGAAAAAGGACACATGCCAAGATAAAACTACTATGCATGAGAATAATAAACCTAGACTGCCAACAACCAATCGTTTTCTACTTAACCTTTTGATCTAATCCTAGACCTCCACAATTTCTGTCCAGGGTTATGTCCTCGGTGATCTGGAGGTGAGTCATGTCCTGTTGAATCACCTCGTCCAATTCTTCTTCGGTCTTCCTCTACCTCTCCGAAGACCCAACACAGCCAGCCTCTCGCACCTCCTCATTGGAGCATCTGTGCTCCTTCTCTTCACATGGCCGAACCATCGCAGCCTCACTTCACGCATCTTGTCCACCACTGAGGCCACTCCCACCTTGTCACAGATGAAGTCATTCCTAGTCTTATCCAACCTTGTGTGCCCACACATCCATCTAAGCATTCGCATCTCTGCTACGTTCATCTTCTGGATGTGTGTGGTCTTGATTGGCCAACACTCTGCGCAATACAACATAGCTGGTCTAACGACCGTTTCGTAAAACTTACCTTTAAGTCTAGGAGCCACTTTCTTATTGCATAGGACACCGGACGCGAGTCTCCACTTCATCCAGCCTGCCCCTATATAGCGAGTGACATTATCGTCAATTTCTCCATTACCTTGGATGATCGAACCACGGTACTTGAAGCTTATCTTTTTGGGGATGGCCTGAGAATCAAGCGTCACTTCCACCTCTGACTCCTGAGATGCATCACTAAACTTGCACTCCATGTATTCTGTCTTCGTTCAGCTCAGCCTGAACCTTTAGACTTGATGCAGCCCAAATTGCATCGACACCTACGCTTGGTCCGGGAGTCAAGGCATAGATGATATGAGCTCGGGAGACGACTTGAAGACCATGCATTGGAGCTCAATCAAAGTGGAAACAGGGCTGCAACCAGTGCAGGAAACAGGGGAGCCACAACAGGGCAAAACAGGGCAGCATTTCTGAGCTCACTGCCTGGCGCCAGACATTTACTCTGCGCGATCGCGACCACACTCACGCGATCGCGAAGAGCAATTATTTGCCCCGCGCGATTGCGCTCAACATGACGCGACCGCGAAGCTCTGAAGTTTAGTTCCCTGCGCGATCGCTATTCCTCTTGCGCGATCGCGATGACCAGTGGAGCAGTGCGGAGCAGAAACTTGGCAAATGTTGTAATGGGAAACTATAAATACCCCCTTTGTTCATTTATTGGATAGCTAGCAAACCTTGAATGTAGAATGATATTTTCTTTGAGTGAATCTCAATGATGAACCCGTGAGCGGGCATGATTTCACTTGGTGGATCCCAAGTTGAACATCGAAACCTCTTTGATCATTCTATTTGCGAGAGCCGAGTGCCTCTTGAGGGTAGTTGCGTAGTATAGGTGATCCTTGACTTCACCCGGGGTGTATCGAGACGAGTTCCTCGGTGCTACTTAGGTAAACGTTCAAGCCTCGTCTTGCTTTTTATCTCGATATCGCCTATCTTGTTTTAGCTTCCGCATTTTCATATCGTTTATCGCTTCCGCCTATTTTCCATTGCATCAGTTGGTATCAGAGCACGGCTAGGCTTCGTTCTTACGAATCCTCGGTCTTGTTCTTCTTGTTGTTATCATTGTGTTGTTTGTTCTTGAATTTGAAGAAAAACAAAAAAAAATAGAAAACTTGAAAATCACAAAAAAATTGCTAGGAATCGTTGTGTGTTGTGATTTTGTTGTTGTTTGTTATCGGGGATTGTTTGTTATCATATTCCCGTTGATTTGGTACCCTCGAAACACGATTTGAAGTCGTGAATCAAAATCTTGAAAACCAAATCTCAAAAGTTGAGAATTCACAAAATTTGATAGAACTTGTTTTGTGTTGTGAATTCTTGGTTGTTTGGTATCGGGGATTGTTCCTTATAGTTTTCCCGTCATTTTGATATCCCCATATCGTCATTTGGAGTAGCGGAATGAAAATCGAACTTTGAAAATTTGAAGTTCTTGAAAAAAAATTGAAGAACTTACTCCAAATTCTTGAAAACAACTTGTTCGTTGATTGTTTAATTGGTAAAACCATTGGGGATTGTTTACTTCAGTTGAAAATACCCTTTGGAAACTTTAGAACTGAAAAACAAGTTGAATTTGGGTGATTTGTGTGCCAAAAACTGAGTTTACAGTCGGGATTCTGGTTCTGGAACGCAGGCCTGCGCGATCGCGCAAAGCCTCACGCGAACGCGCCAAGTTTCCAATTTGTTCATCGCGATCGCGACTTACCTCACGCGATCGCGAAGGGTTCTCATTTGCAGAAATCCTGAATTAGGACAGATTGTTCGCAAAGCGTTCGTAACAGTTTCCGCTCACCAAAATTTCAATTGTATCATCAAATATGGTGAGTTTGTAGATCACTAACCAAAAATCATCCAATTCCGAATCCATTTAGTGGCGATTCGATCTTTTACCATTTGATCGCGTCACTTCCGGTTAGTACTTTGAGGGTAACATTTCTACCCAATTAGTACTAATTTTTTGTACGTTTAGGATCTTCGTGCCTAGAAGGAGAGTAGAGCTCAAAGAAGACTCGTAGTATATTTTTGGCTCAAGTGCTCACTTATAAAGCCGATCGCCCATCGAGTCCCATCAATTCCACTCACCCCGAAGAGTATTTGGTTCTTGTGAATTGAGTGGTTATTGAGGTGGTTGTTCAACTACGAGGAAGCCTTTGAGATCAAGCTTGAGTGATCCTATAACCCACTAAATTGAGTGTACCCGAGTGACACTCCAAAGGTGAGGGAGCGAGTGAGGGTTTTTACTCTAACCTCTTTCTCTTGTTTTACTTTTGTAGGTACATGGCCGGAGACGTATACGATACCATTGAAGTTCCGGTAAGCAATTTGGCCTACCTCTTGGCCGAGGTGAGATCCATAAGTTCGAGGTTCGATAACCTCACAGAGGAATGGGCCCCGAGTGTCCAAAAGGGTACCCGAGGAGGTACTAGTGATGAAATGTTGGGCATTCCCCAACCATTGGGCATTCCCCAACAAGTGGGCACTCCCCACAACTTGGGCATTCCCCAAGGTAATGTTGAGCAAGGTGATGAGCTTAAAACGACACTTGTGGTACGGAGGAGTTTGGGTGCCATGAGTCTTGCGGAGTCGGAGCATGTGCAAAGAGAGAATCTCTTCCATGCTAGGTGTCGAGTGATGGGGCAAGTGTGCTCAATGATCATTGATTCGGGAAGTTGCGCTAACATAGTAAGTGAGACCTTGATTTCCCAATTGCAATTGCCTACTAGAACACATCCACATCCATACCGTTTACAATGGTTGAGTGAGTGTGGAGAGTTGAGGGTGGTGAAGCAAGCTTTGGTTGAGTTTGGCATTGGAAACTACCGAGACAAGGTAATGTTCGATGTAGTCCCTATGCAAGCTTGCCATCTCTTGTTTGGGAGGCCATGGCAATATGATCGGAGCGTAGTACATGATGGTAAGACCAACTCTTACACGGTCTTGCATGGTTCTAGAAAGTATATACTCAAGCCCTTGACACCGAAGCAAGTAAGTAATGACTATAGGATTATGAGGGAGTTGAGGGAAGCCGCCAAAGCCAAGTCACCCATGGTACTTGAGCCCGGAACCAACAATCTTATGGTCATGCCCTTGCGAGTTGAGAGTGAAGCATCACCCGGACCTACAATTGGCCTTGAGCGAAAAATGAAAGAAGTGAGAGGAGAGGAAATCTCGAGTGAGAGTGAGGACGCACTTTGTTCTAACCATGATTTATCTTCTTCTCCTTCTATTTGTTTTGGCTTTTGTGTAGGTACACTTGGAGGCGAGCTAGTGGAGCCTCGACCGGTTGATAAGAAAGAAAGACAAGAGGATGGAACTCGACCTTGTGAGTTTCAGGAGGGAGGACTTAGACATGGCACTTCAAGCAATATGAGTGCTCACGGGAGCGACTCAAATGTAAGTGTTACCTTTCCTTCTCATGAACATGATGATTCCTTGTCTTGTGGAGACTCAATGCTAGTTGGTGCTTGTAATGCATTTGATGAAATTACAACTAGTGTAGAGTCGAATGGTCAACTTGTGTTTGCTTGTGAACCGCTAGTAGAGAGGCATGAGAAGCCACATCATGATGTGAGCCCAGAATGCAAAGGACCTCTCTTTAGTGGAAATGTAGTAGTTGACCTTGCTTGTGGCCCTTGTTATGACACCCCACCCGTATTTGACAAAGGGGAAGATGAGTTATGGGACTCTACCCTTGTTGACATAATTGATTTTGGTGGATTTGTGTGTCGTAGTAAGGATGACGGTGACCTTGAGGAGTCCAAATTGCATGAATTGGACAAAGTTGTCTATGATGACTCCTCAAGTGCGGATGATGAACCTAGCTTTGATACTATACCTTTACTTGACCATGAAATTGAGATGTATGCTTTTACTAATCCTTTGTTTGAGAGCATCCTTAATTGTGATGGTGGGTTGTATCGAGCTAGAGTTAGGAATGAGTTGGAACCTCCGTGGTGTGAGGGAATTGATCCCATAGACAACTCTTTGTTTGAAGCTTCGAGTGAGGTAAATGATCCTTCTAGTGACCCTACTCTTGTTAGTGCGGGTTACGATGACGAAGAGGCCATTAACAATGCCTTCCTTGAGAGCTTACCTTGTGAGGAGGGTTGTCTCGAGGATGAAATTGGAGGTGAGGAGGTATCTCTTAGTGTGAGTATGAAGGCTCTTAAGAAGGGGAGTGGGGTAATTGCTTCTAATTGTGATTTGACTTACTTTGCCTATCCCATCCCACATGTTAACCACACTTTGAGAATTGAGCATGCCAAAGCCATTGTGCCGCAACGTGAAAATATTGCATTGAAGGTTTGGTATGTTAATCATGAGCTTAGGGGTCATAGGGACTTTGATTGCTTAATCTTGAATGTTGCATGTCCTATTGGTCTCTTTGCTTGTCATGTTGGTGAGTGCTTGTCACTACGGAGCCAAGAACTTGTTGTCTCCTTTGGAGACATAAGCTTTTTGATTTGCATTGATACTTGGCTCTATCACAAGAGTGAATTTTTCATACCACTTGCTTTCACTCTTGTTGGACTTGCCTACTCGCATTGTGGGAAGCCTTGGTGCACTACACTTGAACGTAGGGATTGTAGTGATTTTGATAGCTTAATCTTGCATGTGACATGCCCTATTGATCTCTTTATTTGTTCTTGTGTTGGGAGCACTTTGTTGTTGAACCAAGTACTTGCTAGTTCCTTTGGGAGCATGAGCTTCCTCGTTGCCATTGATACTTGGTTGTACCACAAGAGTGCATTTTCCCACACTTAGTGCACTAACCTACTCTTGTAGTAGGAACTTTGTTTTTGTTGCCTTTTGATGTAGGTGAAGCTACCTTGGAGGAGGACGCCTTAATTTCGAGGACGAAATTTTCTCAAGAAGGGGAGAATGATGCAACCCAAATTGCATCGACACCTACGCTTGGTCCGGGAGTCAAGGCATAGATGATATGAGCTCGGGAGACGACTTGAAGACCATGCATTGGAGCTCAATCAAAGTGGAAACAGGGCTGCAACCAGTGCAGGAAACAGGGGAGCCACAACAGGGCAAAACAGGGCAGCATTTCTGAGCTCACTGCCTGGCGCCAGACATTTACTCTGCGCGATCGCGACCACACTCACGCGATCGCGAAGAGCAATTATTTGCCCCGCGCGATTGCGCTCAACATGACGCGACCGCGAAGCTCTGAAGTTTAGTTCCCTGCGCGATCGCTATTCCTCTTGCGCGATCGCGATGACCAGTGGAGCAGTGCGGAGCAGAAACTTGGCAAATGTTGTAATGGGAAACTATAAATACCCCCTTTGTTCATTTATTGGATAGCTAGCAAACCTTGAATGTAGAATGATATTTTCTTTGAGTGAATCTCAATGATGAACCCGTGAGCGGGCATGATTTCACTTGGTGGATCCCAAGTTGAACATCGAAACCTCTTTGATCATTCTATTTGCGAGAGCCGAGTGCCTCTTGAGGGTAGTTGCGTAGTATAGGTGATCCTTGACTTCACCCGGGGTGTATCGAGACGAGTTCCTCGGTGCTACTTAGGTAAACGTTCAAGCCTCGTCTTGCTTTTTATCTCGATATCGCCTATCTTGTTTTAGCTTCCGCATTTTCATATCGTTTATCGCTTCCGCCTATTTTCCATTCCATCAAGACTCTAGGGTATGTGACACGACCCGAAATCCGGTTAGGCCTTGCGGGCACCCGACATCCTCCCCTAGACCTGTCGGGCGAACCCTTACCAATTAAATTAGGAAAATAAATATAATAATTCATAAATAAAGACAGGACTAAAAAAAACACACAGACATATTGACACCTCTAAGCTGTACGAAAGAAAAATTACAGCTGACTACCCAACATACTAGGTTTAGGGCTATCCAGACTAGACATCTAAGAGTACAAAAAAAGACAGAAACCTCCTGAAGGGAGCAAAATGCAACTGAAATAATAACCAATAAACTGGTGACCATCCGGAATAAAAGCTGGCTCACCCTGACAGCTGAAGTCGTCTTCGCTCCTTCACAACGTGGCGAACTCAATCCTGGAGCGAACCTACCGAAACGAAATAGATAGACAAAAATAAACAACAAACAAGGGTGAGTCAAAAGGACTCAATAAGTGGGGCAGACTAGCCACCTCAAAGAATAGGATAGCTAGCCAGGGAGAAAAGAAACAGATAAACCAAATTTCTCTTATTTAAATTATGAAAAGACAGAGCCAGATAATAACTAGAAACACGTATGGAATCACAAACTCATCAACAACCAGGAATGTAAGATAGCCAGAACATATAGGTATCCCGAACACATCAACAATCAGAAATACATCCTTTTGCAGCGTGCAACCCAATCCATATGTTCATACTGTCGCGGCGTGCAATCCGATCTATATATTTATACTGTTGCGGCGTGCAATCCGATCCATATATTTATACCGTTGCGGCGTGCAACCCGATCCTCGCAACCCATAATACGAGCCAGAAATACATAGGCAAACTGAGATATGTCCACGACATGGTATACATACCGCATACAAAAAAAACACAATACAATACACATAATAGTCAGTATACAGTGCAATGAGATGGGATGAATGCGGCACGATGCAATGCAGTCACATATGCCTGATACCTATCTCCGGCGCGGGACTCTCATCGTCTACCGGGAGATATATGCAATAATGATCCTTCACCGGCTCGGGACTCTCATCGATTATCGGAAGGTATATGCAATGATGACCCTTCACCAGTGCGGGACTCTCATCGCCAACCGGGAAGTATATGTAATAATGACCCTTCACCGGTGCGCGACTCTCATCGCCAACCGGTAAGTATATGCAATGATGATCCTTCACCGGCTCGGGACTCTCATCGATTACCGGGAAGTATATGCAATGATGACCCTTCACCGGTGCGGGACTCTCATCGCCAACCAGAAAGTTTATGCAATAATGATCCTTCACCGGCTCGGGACTCTCATCGATTACCGGGAAGTATATGCAATGATCAAATCATATGCTCAATGCAATACCAACAACAGGGCAAAACATATAATATACAATGTAATTCCAAAGCTAAGGTTTAATGAGTACGCCTATCGGCAGCTACACACGTAGGGAACACGTGATAGAAAATCCACGAGGCCAGGTGCCTCCAAAGAAATGGATATAAACACTTACCTCTTCCAAAAGTTAGCTCTGCTAATCAACAACCGCTTTATCTTTTGGTTTCATTGCCAAACGATCCCACTATATTCAATAAGCAGAAAAATATATCAAATTAGGCTAAAGGCTTCATTCCTCACATCTTAGGACAATCCGGTTAGGAACCTGATGCCCTATTTGCATACGCAATACGCAGGCCAGGCCTATATACAGGGTTTAAGGTCACATAACCAAACCCCAAATAAATTATATTTATATGTTGCCCATAACTCACTGAGTACGAATATATAATCAATTACTATTGGGGTCCAATTGACCAATTAAATTATAAGTTGAACTTATTAAAACGATGTCTAATATCCCAATTTTTACCATAAAAATATATTCAAATACACGTAATAAACTCAAATAATATATTAGGATCATTACCTGAATGTTTCAGAGTGAAAATTCTATTTTTCTCCGGCTCCTTTTCTTATTTTCTGGCTTTTTTTCACTGTGTTATTTCATTTTCTCTGTTTCGTTTCTTATTGCGTTCTGTTCTTGTTTTTAAGCTTCAACCTAAAGATGAAGGGATATATATATCCCTGTATAGCCACCGTCATTCCATTTGAACTTTTTGTCGTTTTCTCATTTTATTTTTTTATTTTTTTTCTTTTTGTGATGAAAATTAAAACAGTACCCTACGATATTCAAAATAATTCCAACTTTTGCATACAAGTTATACAAAATATATGTAACATACTGGCGAAGGCGGATCTCAAATTGGACTCCCGAAACTCAAGATGCGAATTTAAATGAAAAAATGTCAAATTATTTAACTTTCGGCATTTTAGCGGAAACTAGCCGAACAACATCAAAATTCACTTTCAAAAACTCAAAAAAGTCGCAAATAATCATACGAACCTAACGGCGCTTTCGGATTTCAAATCGGATCTCATTCGCCAAAATTGAGCTCGAAAATCTCTTTTTAATATTTATCGACAATAAAAACTGAAACCTTCTTCCGATGCCTACCAAACGAGGTCTGATTTAGCTCAAATTTTATAGACAGGTCCTAATGGACATTACGAATATTTTAAAATTTTCGACACGCCAATCGGAGTCCTAACTTCCGAAACGACTGACGGAGGTCTTTTCAGTATGCCTCCAAACCTCCAGCTTATCCTGAATTTCACCGCGAGTCTCATCAACCAAAACTATGTCGTCGAAAAATAACATACACTATAGAACCTCTCCTTAAATGCTCCGTGTCAATTCGTCCATCACTAGAGAAAATAAGAACGGACTAAGAGCTGACCCCTGATGCAATCCTATCTCGACTGGGAAGTAATTGGAGTCTCCGCCAACTTATCTTACGCGGGTCTTGGCTCCGTTGTACATGTCTTTAATCGCGCTAATATATGCCATGGAACACCTTTAGATTCCAAGCATCTTCTCAAAACCTTTCTTAGGACTTTGTCATAAGCCTTCTCTAGGTTAATGAACACCATGTGCAAGTCCCTTCTATTATCCCTGTACTGCTCAATCAACCTCCTTAAAAGATGGATGACTTCAGTAGTCGCTCGCTCAGGCATGAAACTGAATTGGTTCTCAGAAATTGACGCATCCCTCTTCATCCTCTTCTCAACCACCCTCTCCTAGGCTTTCATAGTATGGCTTATTATCTTGATGCCTCTGTAGAACATCTGTTTGTTCTTGTACAACGGAATCATAGTACTCCACCTCCATTCTTCGGGCATCTTGGATGTCTTCAGGATGACATCAAACAACTCAGTCAACCAGGTTAAACCTTCTCTCCCTGCACTCTTCCAAAACTCCACTAGGATCTTATCAGGGCCAGTTGCTCTTTCGCCTCTCATCTTGCGAATTGCCTCTTGAACCTCTTTAACCCCAATACACCTGCGGTGCCCAAAATCAAAACGACTCTCTGAGTTTTCTAGATGACTTATCACGATGCTCTTGTCCGCCTCTTCATTTAAAAGTCTACAAAAGTACTCATGTCGTCTCTATCTAATGTGGGACTCTTCAACTAAGACTGTGTCATCCTCGTCTTTGATGCACTTTACTTGATCTAGGTCGCGTGCCCGCCTCTCCCTCGCCTTGGCAAGCCTATAAAACTTCTTTTCTCTACCTTTTTCCACTATCTCTTGATACATGCGTTCAAAAGCTGCCGTTTTAGCGTCTGAAACTGCTAACTTCGCTTCCTTCTTCACAATCTTATACTTCTCGCTATTCGACCTCTTCTCCTCCTCGTCTTTACTCTCTACTAACTTTAGGTAGGCCGCCTTCTTTGCCTCCACTTTTGCTTGGACTTCGTTATTCCACCACCAATCCCCTATGTGTCTATTAAGGTTGCCTTTCGATACCCCTAAGACCTCTTTACAAAAAATAACAATAGTTTTCAAAAATTACCCTACATATAATTTTTTTTTGTCCCCAAACATAAAACCCTAATTTCTTCCTCTCTCTCCTTCTCTCCCCTCCTCCATCCACCTACACCACCCAGCTTCCATCCCCCTACCCTCGCCGGCGATCAACCCTCATCGCTGGCTGATGTTGTTGTTCGTTATTATTGCTGCTGTCGAATCTCGCATCGCCGGCTGCTGCTGTTGAATCTCGGTGGTGTTGCTGCTGAATTGCAGCAGCGCTGCTGCACCACTGCGGTGGCCCACCGATCTGCTCGTTTTTCGGCCTCCCAACTCCGATCTGCTCCTCTTTTTCTTTTCTTTTTTCCTTCCTTTTTATATGTGTATATATTGGTATTTGTATGTATAAATTTGTATTTATTTGATATAAATACGTATATCTTTGTATTTTTTGTATATAAATGTCTATATCCGCTTTTGTATGTATGTATTTGTATATATGTGTATGTTATTGTATGCTTTGTGTATGTTTATGTCTAGAAGAAATATTTATTGTATATTTTTTATGTATATCTTTGTATGTTTTCTTATACTTTATATGTTTGGTTATGTATAGTTTCAAAACATTAATTTTTAAAACTTTTCAATGTATAAATATGTATCTTTTGTATGTTTCATCTTGTAGATCCAAAAAATTTTTAAAAAAATAATAATAATCTAGTGGCGGCCGGCGGTGGCTGGCCGGTGGCTGTGAGTTGTGGTAGCAGCCCCCCAGAGCAGTGATGGATGGAAAAGGTAGGAAGAAGGAGATAAACCCCTAAATTGTAGGTATTTGTTGAAACTTGTATATGCTATGTAAAAAATTATTGCTATGTTTTGTAAAGTGATAAAGTATTGATATTTTTCATAAATATGATGTTAGGGTTGTATATTTTTTGTAAATCTCACTTATATAAATCCTGTGTATCCATTCCACTATATGCAACCTCATTAAATTTTAAAGACGAATTACAACAAAATTAGAGGCTCTCTCTAAACCTCACACTTTCTCCTATACTTGTACCAACAACTACTATATTTCAATCCTAAACAAGTTAAAATCGATCCTATAAATATACTAAGACTAGCAAAAATAAAAATAGACTCATGACAAGTACTCAGTGTTGCTTTTATTCCAGTGCAGTTTGTTTTTAGGTAAGCTGCATTGGTTCCACGAGAGCGCACGACTTTTTTATTACAACTCTTGCTCGCATCTTTTAACCACCTTCAATCATCACAGTTTGCAGCCATGAACCCGTGCAAATTAAGCCTATATGCAGGACATGAGAACCATCTAAAGCGACTTTCCCCTATTTTATCATGTATGGGCTGCTTACAACCTTTTATGATATATGACTCTACTAATGTCCAATGTTGTATGACAACAGATCCATCTCGACATCCCATAGTACTTCCTAGAGTAACATACCCGAAGGCGCAGCAGAGTAAGCACTTGAAGAAAAAAAAAACACCTTTAGCCGTAAGACAAGATATTAAGTACATAATTCATTTAGAGAAAGGGAGTATAACAGAATGCAATAGTTTAAATCTAGTCTCACTTGGTCCAGCACAAAGGAAATGCTTTGTTTTCGTTGTCAACATAAAGGAATTCAAAGGCAGGCAATTCAATGCCACATACAAGAAGTGTCAATTGTTTCAATCTCTAAAGACTGTCACAACTCCACACAATATAACATGCAGAAATCCCTTCCAGCTTATAGAAAAATATTACAAAACGTCTTTTATCTTTGCTGAGACAATCGAAGTTTGTTTTGAAAAGATGTTTGCAAGGTGTTAACAATTCCATAATCTTGTTGAGCTTATTGACTAGATGGTAGACATGACATCCCGCGCGCAAGATCCATGTCCACAACCTTGACCTGCCAGTGTGGCCACTGTGAGTCCATTAGCCACTGGTATAATCATCAAAAAGAACGGAACCAAATGCATCGATCAGTGCCAGATGGTTCTTACACTCTGCATAGGACTAAAACAATTGGATTCAAGCAAGTAGTCTGGCCTGGAAAAGAACGGGTTCAATGTATCGTCCTTCCCGTCAAACTTCTCCTGCTTAACCTTGCAACCTTCAAAACCCAAAACAATCAAATTACATAACTTCATGCTTTCAAATGTTAACACAGTTAGACGCTATGTTGCTCGGATCCTCCAGAATGCCGCCGCACCAGTGTCAGATCCTCCAAAAATGCACTACTTTTGGAGGATCCTAAATTCACCCGGCAGCATTTTCGGAGGATCCGAGCAACATAGGTTAGAAGTGAATAACAATCATTCTCACCTGGCATTGTCACTAATTGAGGCTCCTCTGATGAGCTTCCACTAGTAGGGGTGTATTCACTAAACACAGATGCAGCAGAATGACCTAAAGGAGAGATTGGATCACCATATGCTTCCCACTCGGTCTCATGGAGATCTGGACATGAATCATCTGCCCCATCACCAGAATTCTCCTGGTGTAAATTATCTTTTGAAGCTCTCATAGTTTGCGATTCATAAAGTACAGCGTCCAACAGACCACTGTTCCTAGGTGACAGATTGCATGATTCAGTATGCTCAGTTGGAGGGGACTGAATCATTGTATCAACAGACTCTAGCGAAGGAAGAGGGGAAGGAGGTAAGCCCCAGCTTGCCATCTGACTTTGGAGTGAAGGGAGCTCGAGCTTCTTTGCCCATGAGGGCTCTGAAGAAGAGGAGTTGCCATTTAAAGGGGCATGGCTGCCAGGAACACCCAAGGATGATGGGTGATGATCAGATGTTGGATTTTGATTATATGGAGATGAAAAACCCAAGGACTGAGCAAGCAACGTACCATCATTCTGATATTGATGGCAGGTTGGAAAAGAATCTTCATTTTTCAATGGAGAAGAATCACCATTTAAAGCAGAGAACAAAGATTCTGAGCCTCGTATACGCTTCGATGGATGCATCGTTGAGAGGAAAGACCGGCTATAATAGGCAGAATTAAGACCCTGTGCCAACAGGCTTCTCGCAGGAATATCAAGCAAGCTACCAGCGGGAATATCAAGAAGTGATGGTGGACACAACGGCTCATTGAACTCCAGTTTTTTGAACTCCACAGCTGGAATCTCATAATTGTTCACCGGCAAGAAATCAGAATATTGTCCGTCTGTAGAGAACGTACCCAAATCTTCATTTTGTTTGCTTTCGCTGATCGCCTGAAAACAAATGTCTGGAGGGTAAACTGGCAAGCCTGCACGCTGTCGTCTCTTTATTCTGGTATTCCAGTAGTTCTTTATCTCATTATCTGTGCGGCCAGGCAACTGAAAGAGTAGAACAGGAACATTAAAAAGTTATACTGGAATGATGAATGATATACGACAATATTTCAAATTTGAGAACGTGATGAGGTCACAAATTTTCTTATTTTCAGAAAGTCATCTGAAATCATGATAAGATATAGAGCTAAATGTACTGACAAAGAGGGGAATCCACAAAGAACATTATCCAGATATCTCCATGCATACAAGCTCTACCAAGCACAAAGCACTATTCATATCCTGTGACGGACATTGCACAAACCACCTAAAGCAAAATGATGTGCACTACATGAGTGGAATGATGGACTTATGGAAAAACTCACAATGAGTGAAAAGGGATTTATTGTGGGAGATTGGGGGGCCCAACAGTGTGGCATTCACTAAGAGTACCTTCCCTTTCTCTCTATAATACGCTACCTTTCTTTCTCATTGGAATAGAGATATTCCCAATCCAAGTCAAGAGATTACTAGAAAGTAGATAAAAAAAATTATTAATAAGTATTTAAGGCGGATAAGACCCTTGTATCCTGATGAATCCCAATGAGCCACATACTTTTACATCTTGGTTTCTCGAAACTTTATAAGATAAAGATTCTTTAGCTTTAAATTTATCACTCAACACTTCTCACCACACCATAATTTGTCACATTTTGACACTCAGTGTTAAGAACAGCAACAAAACATAAGAGTAAAGGAGAAGCAGGAGGATACTACAGCTAAGAAGAGTTAATCAGAAAGTATTAGCATTATTTCCAAGAGAAACAGCAACAAAGCCATGCACACTAATGCTACAAACTACAAGAATGCCACTTCATCAACTGTACAATGAACTTCTCAAATGGAAATCTGAATATATACTATTTTTTTTTTTTTGGTTAATTTGATGTCCTGATCAGCATCTAATGAAGAACCCACATGAGTTAATATTAAATGCAACATATCAAGAAAACCAGAGATTCCATAACATATCATAAGCAGCACATATATATCTAGATATATATAGCACCTAAATGTCAACTAAAATATGGATAATTGCGTGTGAAAGTTGGTAATTTGAGACAACAATAAGGAAAACTTAAGTCTCCAATCCCTCCCTAACACCTTTTTTCTGTTAACTGCAAAAATATCATTGACCCCCTACTATGGCTTAAGGTGACTTGCAAAAGTACAAGAAAATACATTCACTTCTTTTCCAAATGTTCTAAACAGTACAATAAATACATATATTACTCCACCTACAAATGGCCAATGCCCAAAAAGAAAAGGGAAAAAAAAAAGAAGAAGAAGAAGTTGCCTTGGAACATTTCTTTCAGTTGCAAGAAAGGGGGTACGAAGATGTGCATGTCTCTTCAGCTTAGCATATTGAGCATGAAGAGAAAGGTTTTAATGTTTAAGAATGATGGAGCAAGAGCTTAATAAGAACCAGATAGAGATCACACCGATCCAAGCTAAGTCACTGTTTTCAATCAACAATCAGGACAGGCAAGATTCAGTTTCCTGATCCAACAGATGGGTAAACCATCCAGGCGGGTTACTAGAATAAGTACAATTAACCAGTTTTACTAGATATATATAGCACCTAAATGTCAACTAAAATATGGATAATTGCGTGTGGAAGTTGGTAATTTGAGACAACAATAAGGAAAACTTAAGTCTCCAATCCCTCCCTAACACCTTTTTTCTGTTAACTGCAAAAATATCATAGGGTTACTAGAATAAGTACAATTAACCAGTTTTTCTCCCCCTTCCTTGCAAACAGGATGTTAGTAGTTTTACCAGAGTACACTCTTACACCCAAACATCTTTTTTTTTTTTAATCCAGTAATAAGATTTTATTCACAAAAGGCGAAAAAACACCCGTATACAAGAAGTATACCAAAAGAAGTAGAAAAACCTTACAAAATGATACTCTCTTCGTCCCATTTTAAGTGTCCGGGTTTGACCAGGTATGGAGTTTAAGAAAATAAGGAAGACTTTTAAATCTTGTGGTTTAAAATTAAAGGTGTGTGTAATGTGGGCCAGCGCCTTTAAATCTTGTGGTCCAAAACAAATATTGGAATTCAAGAGTTACCAAATATATAGAAAGAGACTCTTTTTGGGACAGACTAAAAAGGAAAGGTAGACACTTAAATTGGGACGGAGGGAGTATGGTTTTCTTACACCAAAAATCATTCAGGAACAGACATTCTAACTTAATGCCAACTTCCCAATAATTGACAGAAAAAGCAAACAAAAGATAAGAAGTTCAGCGAGTTGTCTCGATAAGTCAATAACCAACCTATTTACTTTCGATCTTTTACCCCAAAATAGAGTAAAGACTGATATTAGTTTCATTTCAAAAAGGAGTAAAGGGTAATAGCAAACAAAAGATAAGAAGTTCAGCGAGCTTAATAACAAATATGAGGACACAAAAATGAAAAGATAAGATTAGAAGATAAAACTTGCAATAAGCAAGGTTCCTAGACATCACACTTGAAGACAGGCAGCTAATACTTTTATTATGACAGAGAAAATCCCAAGGGTCAGCGGCGCCATGGTTCGAAACTTGGTGGATAATGGGGCAGCCCTCCGCCCTTCTCCACTTAAATATCAAGCTTATGTCTGAGGTAGGGTTCAAAACTGTTACATGCGGCTAACGGCTAACCCGCACATCATAAATTGGGGTCTTATCACTAGACCAAAGCCTTGACGTTAGGCAGATAACACATAATTAGAAACAGATTTAGAGAATGCTAATTGCTTCTCCCAGAAACAGAATACTTATCGAGGACTATTAGACATTTTGGTGGTTATCAATCTAATATAGATTCGATCAATTAATGGCAGGTAAGGGATCCAGCTAAATCAAAGAATTAAACATAATGAATAGTAGATTAAAAGTGAAAGGATGGGCAGTAATTTCCCAAAAGTGTGACTATAAACTAGAGTTTATCATTTTTGGGGGCAGGTAAGGCTGTTAAACCAGCACAATCCACCAACTTAAGGATTGAAAGTGTACTGGCCCACTAGATACTATAGCAGCATCTCATCAATGAGACAAGGACTTTTAATATTTAAATAAAGCAGAATCTCACATGACCTTCTTCTTTCCTTTTTCAAGAAATGGGTCAAAATTTTTAATATTGAAAATGTTGCTGTTTTGCCAAAATATATCTTAAGAACTGTCCATTTAACCAAAATCTTGAGAATAATTAGCAAAGATTACGATATCTGATCGCATTTATGGAGTCTGAAATAATATCTGGAGAGAAGTAAGGCATTAGCATATAGACAGCAATGACAAAGCAGATTGAGAGATGATACGAACCTCAGCAGCCATTCTTGCCCATTTGTTTCCCATCTTAGCATGCAGTTCAATTATGCGCCGCTCTTCCTCTGGAGTGAATGCACCTTTCTTTAAATCCGGTCTCAGGTGATTGGCCCACCGCAAACGGCAACTTTTGCCGCAGCGAGCAAGTCCTGAATGCTTTTGGACGGCATTCCAGTTCCCCTCACCGTGTTTCGTGACGTAATCCACTAAAATTGCATCTTCTGCAGAAGTCCAGGGGCCTTTTTTTAGTGGTAGACCTCCTCCGGTATTTCCTCCACCACAAGCTTCTTCGACAGATGGCGAATCCACACCAACTTTTGATGTCATCATGTCATCGCTTTCACTTGACATACTCATATCCTATAATGTTGAAGAAATAAACAATAGTGACGACCAATGTAATTGATATAAAATTGTTTGTTACTAGGTCAAGGGAGTAGTAAGGCCAACATGGCCAAAATGAGTGACATCATTCATGACGAAACCAGTTGAGACTATAAAAACGAGTGACAATAAAGAAACTTCTGACTTCTAAAACGCAAGGTTGAGCTTCTTAAATAATCGCAACAGAGACCAAAAAAAAATCATGATGCAAAATGAATAACCTATTCTGAAATTTCTCAGGGTACCAAACTTCTAAGAACTCATCAGATCCGCCTATCACAACAAACTACCGATCAATGTGACATATTCAGAAACTGATACACTTGTACGGATCCTAATATATCTCACAGCACAATCTTTGTTCTCATTTTTGTTTCAATAAAATGTTCACCAACCTATCCTCCCCCCCCCCCCCCCCCCCCCCACAAAAAAATAAATAAATGAAAAGTTAAGATGAAGGAAACATGAGGAGAAAAAGGATTTAAGTTACTTATTAACAAATCAAATAATCAACTACGCGTCAATCGCATACTCGAAGAAAATACTGAGCTCAACATCCAGGCAAGGCAAAAATATAATGTCTTAATCAAATCTTAAATAAAACAATTCGTAAACCTAAAGAAAACGCCAAGAATACTGACTACCAGCTAACCAACTCAACAATTGCTGATAAGGAAATCTATTGTACATCGGCGAAACTGGTATACTATTAAGCATGTGTCGGGTTCCATTTTAACATTTGTAAAGAAGAAGCTCAAAATTCCCAGTTTGACAGCCTCAAAAGGTAGAAAAGTCAAATCTAATTAACTACAATATGTGCAAATGGCTCAAATTAGTGATTTGCTAAAATGAAAGTAAATGGCACATCCAAAATTATCAATTTCGAGACTTCAGCAGCACCAATAATGAATTTCGAGACTTCAGCAGCACCAATAATGAAGCCCCTACCTCTCAACTCAATAAAAAGATTCATCACTCAGAGACCATTCAAATATTTCCAAACTGTAATCTATTGTCAAATTTGGGAACACATAATTCAGCGCACCAAATTTTAAAATCACGTCACATCACCTTATCGCGTCTAACTGCCAAACAATGTGACATAATAAATTCTTCGAATAAAATAAAGGAAAAAAGCGGCGTAGAGAGAGTTCAAGTTCTTTATCTACAAATCAATCAATCAGTGACCACTCAAACCCATACCCTTAGAAAAAGAAAATGCTTAGCTCCACATCCACGTGTACCAAAAAAAAAAAAAAAAAAAACTTCTATTGATTTGTCCGCCACGATATCACCAATCATTTAGCTACAAATCAGCTAACGAACTAAACGATTTTGCTAATAAAGAAACAATCATACATAGGGGAATCTGTTACAGCATTAATATATATGAGTAAACAAACATTAGAATAAGTAATACAGTTAGATCTCTCTATAACAGCCATCCTCGATAACAACACCTCACTGGCTCACTATATAGCCTAGTTTTCTTTTGAACCAAATTCTCATGTTATGTTTTTTTTTTTTTTTTTGATCGGTTCTTAATAACAGCCTCCTCCCTATAGCAGTTAAAAAATTTCTGGGCTAACAACGCCATTATAGAGAGGTCAATGCATAGTTAATTAGATCACTAAGCATAAACCCAGCCTCAAAAGACTGAAATATCATATATGTAAAATGCCTCAAATAATGGTGATGCATGCCTTCAAATGACTGTAAAAGGAATATCCAAATTAACAATTCACAAACTTTAGTAACACCAATAAAGAATTCCCTTAACACCTCAAACTAATAAAATTAATAAATTTCCAAAAATGCTCAGAAATTAACATAAATGAATCTTGAAAAAAAAAATATTACAAGAAGCTGAAACTAAAGATTTAAGCTAAGTTATATTAAAATTATGTAACTTTACCTGAATAAGGAAAGCTGGTGAAGTGGACTACCACCAAGCACTTTCCTTCAAAACTCTCAAAACACTAATTAAAAGATTCAATTTAATTCATAAAAAGGCTTAAACCCCACAATATAAAAACCCTAAAATATGGATCATGCCACCAAAATTAAAGAGCCTAAAGCTAAAATGTGAATTTAAAAAATGACCAACTTCAAGAAAATTGTGGAAAATAGAAAAAAAAAATATTTTTTGGTTGAAACCCCCTTAAAAGGAAGAAATAGGTAGCTGCAAGATCCACTTATTTTTCAAGATTTTGATAGAAAGAGAAAATGAAAGATAAAGGGTGTCTGCTGATTATGGAATTTTCAAAAAAAAAAAAAGAAATATTTAGAGAGAGAAAAATAGATGGCAAAATAAGAGAGAAGATAGAAGAGAAATATGAGGAATAGTTAACAAAATATGATTAGATTATTAATTAAGGAAATAATGAAATTAAAAAAGAGAATGAAACTAAAAAGAAAGTTTAACTTTTTATTGCAACCATTTTTTTGCTTGTTTTATTGGGATCTCTTTCTTCTTCTTTTCTCTCACTTCCCCAACAACTATACGCGCAGAAGTGGCAAATTGGAAGATGCAAATTTGGATATTTATAAAGAGAGGTTTATAGAGAGAGAAAATTGTGGATGAAAATTACTAGGAATTTTAACATGTGGGGTTTTTGTTACTTATTAAAATATTTGTTGATTGATTCTTTGATTATAGTATGATGGGTTTAATCATTTTCTATTAATGATAAGTGAATTAATTAATCTATGTGGGGTTGACAAGAATAATTTACTATGTAGTTTACTATAATTAATTATTCCTTTGTTTATAGTATGTTTTGGTTTGATTATTTATTGATGATAAATGATTAAGCTAGTTGAAGTAATTATGGGTCCCAGAACATGACAATAAAGTGCAATCACTAGAGGAAAAACAGAAGCTGCCTTTCATTTAATGAAAAAAATTACACTATTCAAGAATTTTGTCCCTATGCTCATATGGATTGTTTATGTTGATGGGATTTTCTTTTTCTTTTTCTTTTTCAGGGATGATAACAGTGTTCCCACTTAATTCACATGGAGCCTTATGAGATTTTCGAGTCTTTCCCATGCACGAGGGTGGCTACAAATTTAATCACCCCTAGTGTTCATGCTATATTACGGCAAATTATGCTTTAAAACTCTAATAAAGTGAAAGTATTACTATGATAAAAGAAGTTATGTGCAAATACGTGTTGATTTCGGTGTTAAATTTTTTGAATAATATGGCTCTCTCGCTTATCTTTTAGATTTACATATGACTTTGAACCTTCTATTTATAAATTAGTAGTAGTAGAGTGTTATATCAATAAAGCAACCTCGTTTGTAAGCCATATGTTGTTGATGAGATTTAATATGATTATTTAATAACTTATTATAGAGAGAACTAAGTAGTGGAGCGAGACTTTATACAAGGAATTTGAAATGTCATGCATAAAATTTGAACCTGTGATTGAAAGCTATTTTTGAATCGTCTGTCACTTTATTAGAATTTTTTCTCATTTCAGCAAGATTCAAGAGCTTATATATAACCAAAAAATAATAATAATTTCTATCCTGTTTATATATTGTAATATTTTAATGAATGGAGTTAAAATAAATCCTTTGGATCAAGGTAGCTTCGCCCCGGTGTGAATCCAAAGGTGAAATGTTATAAATTACTCATATGAAAATATATGATACGATGCCAAAGTTTGCAAACTAGAAAAATAAAATTTGGTAAAGCTTTCTTAAACTTAAAAGTCAGATTTTCCATTCATTGTGTGAGAAACTTAGAGTTTGTTTGCTCAAGCTGCAAAAAATACTTATTTTGAAAAGTACTACTTTTGTTAGAAGTACTTTTCAGATAAGTAGGGCAAAGTGCATGAATAGCTACTTTTGCCAGTGATCTTGGATTTGAGGCCACTGTTTTTAGTAGTTTTACATGACCACTTTTTGGAACTTTAATCCTTTGGGGCTGAAGTTCAAACCTTGTGGACTGAAGTTCAATTTCTGTGGGCTGAATTTCATGCATGAGGTATAAAGTTCAATTTCAACCCGCAAGGGCTTAACTTTTAGGCATAAATGCGTAAACTTCAATCCGTGTGGGCTGAAGTTTGTGTTATGAAGTTCCGCCCACAAGGATTGAAGTTCCAAAAAGTGGTCTCTCATGCAAAACCAATAAAAAAAGTGGCCTCAAAGCAAAGACCAGTGGCAAAACTGGCCTCTGAGCGAAATTTTTACAGATAAGTACTTTTGAAGAATAAATAGTTTGTGTTTGACCAACTCATTTGAGAAGTGCTTTTCTAAACAAAATGCGCTTGAATAATCTTTACGAAAAGTGTTTTTTAGTGTCAAATTACGAGAAATGACAGTATAAGATTCAGTTTACAATTAATATTATTTAAATTTACAAAAAATTAAAATATTTTTTATAAAGACTTAATTGAATTTTATTATTTTTATTTAGTTTAAGGGTAAAATATAAAATAAATATATATACTATGATTTTAATCAATAGGAATAAAGTTAAATGAAAAGAAAAGCGGGGAACAAAGTTTTAATTATATTTAAGAGATATATTGGTTAAAATAATAAAAATATAGTATGGTAAATAAATATTTTTGGCAAGGATATTTTTGTCTTGAAAATTAATAAACTGTTTCTGCTTCTGCTTATGGGGAGAAACAGAAATTTGTAGCTTCTCCCCAACAGCAAAAAAATTGCTTCAGTTTCTTATCATAATCACTTTTATTCTTTTGACCAAACTTTAAAATTCTTCAAAAACACTTTTTTTATTGAAAACACTTTTGGCTTCTGAGAAGCTTGGCCAAATATGTTATTAGATTCTCTCTGGACAAACTTCTAAATATAGCTTCATCTGAAATGTGTTTTGTTTGTAAAAGATACTTTTCGTAAAAGTACTTTTGAAGAGTAATAGTTTCTGTTTTGGCAAGTCATATGAAAAACACTTTTGTTAATAGTTAAGTAGCAAGTTGTGTTTGACTAATTCAAAAGTATTTTTGAGTGTTAAAGTACGAGTAAAGAAAAATAGATTAAAAATATCTTCTGCTCCTGCTTTTGGGGATAAGCTACTTTTTTCAGCTTTTTCCCACAGCAAAAATACAGATTCCGCTGCTATTAAAAACACTTATTTTTCTCTTACAAACTTGGCCAAACACCCCAATTATCTAAAATAAATAATTTTTGGAAAGAAAATAAACAATTTTGGCTTCCTAAAATCTTGCCCAAACAACCTCTTATATTGTCCGTCTTATTGAATGAATCAAAAACTGAAAAAGTTCTAATAAAATCACTTGTTTATCGAGTACTACTCCCTTCGGTCTACTTTATTGTATGATTTGATTTTTTTCTTGGTCCATAATATTTGATTTTTGTCAGAAATCAAGAAGGTTTCAAATGTTGCCATTGGTAATAATTGACTAAATATAAATTTTAGGTAAATATATCATGAATAAAGGTTAGTATAGTCAATTATATTGTTAATTTATACTCAAAAAGGCGATTTTCTTAATATGTGTGAAAATCAAAACATCAAATAAAGTGGACTAGAGGAGTACTATTTGCAATGTTTGATGGGCAATGAGTGGTTAGTTTAATGGGATAATTACCAAAACTGTTAGTCAACCCCCCTTCCCTTATTTTTTACTAGTCCTTACTTTTTATAACAGTATACACAAAAATGAGTACAGTCAAATTTCTCTATAGTGGCAGTGTTTGTCTGGAACTTTCATAGCCGCTATAGTAATGTGTTGTTATACATGTATACTGGCATTTGACCTTTAGATATCATTTAGCTGTTATATCCAAAAAGTTCAAAAAAAATACATGTTAAATTAAAATCTCAATAGATTTTCATATTTCATTAATTAAAAATTGAAAAGGTCAATACATTATTAATAAATCTATAACTAGTTATATCGCACTAATAAAAAAATTAAAATCTAAGGAATATATGCATTTTTAGTTAATTGAAACTGTAGAAAAAATCAAGTTCTACATAATAATTTTTATGGTACGAATGTTAAAAATACAATATATTTGTGTTATGAATGATTATCATAAATATATTTTATTTTATACATAATATATGACACGACCCGAATTCCGGCTAGGCCGTGCGGGCACCCGACCACCTCCCTTAAACCCGTCGGGCGAACCCGTATCAACTGAATTCGGAAAATAAATATAAATTCAACTCATAAATAAGAAAAAGACTTAGAAAAAAAAACACAGACATACTGATACCTCTAAGCTGTACAAAAAAATTACAGCTGATTACTCAACATACTAAGTTTAGAGCTATCCAGACTAGACATCTAAGATTGCAAAAGAATACATACATCTCCTGAAGGGAGCAAAATACAACTGAAATAATAGACCTAAAACTGGTGGCCATCTTGAACAATAGTTGGCTCACCTTGAAGGCTGAAGTTGTCTTCGCTCCTTAACAACGTGGCGAACTTAATCCTGGTGCGAACCTGCCGCAACGAAATAAATAGACAAGAAACAACAAACAAGGGTGAGTCAAAAGGACTCAATAAGTGGGCCAGACTAGCCACCTCGAAGAATAGGATAGCTAGCTAGGGAGAAGAAAAACAGATAAACCAAATCCATCTTATTTAAACTATAAAAGGGCAGAGCCAGATAATAACTGGAAACACGTATGGAACCATAAACTCATAAACAACAAGGGACATAAGATAAGCAGAACATATAGGTATCCCGAACATATCAACCATCAGAATTACATAACACTTACACAAAAAATCTCACTATAATCACATAATAAACAGGAATCGGTGTAATAAAATGGAATGAATGCAATATGATGCAATGAGGTCACATGTGCCCGTAATTCCATCCCGAAGCGGAATACTCTAACATTCGAGGGGAATACAGTCTAATATCCAACTGGACTCAGTACATGACCAACTGGAGTGGAATACTGCTACTCCTGAGGCGGAATACTCCTGCACCCAATATAATATAAAGCTGATGCGAAATACTCCTGCACTCAGTATATGACATAAGAGCGGAATACTCCTTCTCTTGGGGCGGAATACTCCTGCACCCAATATAATATAAAGTTGAGGTGGAATACTCCTGCACTCAGTATCTGACATAAGAACGGAATATTCCTGCACCCGAGATAATATAAAGCTGAGGCGGAATACTCCTGCACTCAGTATATGACATAGCAGCCCATAACCAGAAAATATAATAAATATGAATGCGATATGATGCAATAATAACCTTCACCGGCGCTGAACTCTCATAGACTACCGGAAAGTATATGCAATAATAACTTTACCGCCGCAGGAGTCTCATCGACTACTGAGAAGTATATACAAATGTAATAATAACCCTTCGCGCGGGACTCTCATCGATTACCAGGAAGTAAATGTCAAGCTCACAACCAGAATACAATGGTTCTATGCTCAATGCAATACCAACAACAAGTCATAACATATAATATAAAATATAAATCAAAAGCTAAGGCGTAATAAGTACGCCTATCGACAGCTACACACGTAAGCAACACGTGGTAGAAAATCCACAAGGCCAAATGCCTCCAAAGAAATGGATGCAATCACTTACCTTGTTCCAAAGTTAGCACTGCTACTCAACAACCGCTTTATCCTTTGGATTCATTGCCAAACGATCTCACTCTATTCAATAAGCAGAAAAATATATCAAACAAGGCTAAAGGCATCATTCCTTACATTTTAGAACAATCCGGGTAGGAACCCGACACCCGGTTTGCATAGACAATACACAGTCACATAACCAAATCCTAAATAAATTATATTTAAGAGTTGTCCATAACTCCCGGAGTACGAATATATAATCAATTCCATTATCGGGGTCCAATTACCGGTTAAACTATCAATTTAACTTATTAGAACGATGTCTAGTATCCCAATTTTTACCTTTAAAATATGTTCAAACACACGCAATAAACTAAAATAATGAATTGACATTATTACCTGGATATTTTGGAATGAAAATTCCACTATTTTCCTTCTCCTTTGCAAGGTTATGAAGACATCTTCCCCGAGGAGTTGCCTAGTGGATTGCCACCACTAAGAGGCATTGAGCGTCAAATTGACCTTGTTCCGCTCACAATTGCCCAGCAAGGCCGCCTATAGAAGCAATCCGGAGGCCACTAAAGAGCTCCAAATGCAAGTGGAGAAGTTGCTTGAAAGAGGACTTGTGCAAGAAAGCTTGAGCCCATGTGCGGTCTCAGTCATCCTAGTACCAAAGAAAGATGAGACTTGGCGCATGTGTGTGGATTATGGAGTCATCAACAAGATAACGGTAAAGTATCGTCATCCTATTCCTATGTTAGATGATATGGTTGATGAGTTCTATGGTTCTTGTGTGTTTTCTAAATTGACTTGAGGAGTGGCTATCACCAAATCCAGATGAAGTCGGGTGATGTCTTTTTCTCTTTTCTGCATTTTTTCGGATGTCGCGGTTCTCTGCTTTTGGTTGTTTCTCCTATCCTTTGTTTCTGTCCATGTTGAGCTTTTATAAGCTCATCGCCTTTGTTCCCCTTTTTTATTGCTATAATGAACTCATTGCTGTTATAGGTAGAATGTTGTTATAGAGAGGTAAAATATAACTAAAAAAATTGGTTCCAGAGAAAATTAGGCCGTTATACTGAAATGTCGTTATAATGAGGGGCTATTATGGAGAGGTTTGACAGTACACATTATGTACAAACGATAGCATAATATATACAAATGGTCTCCTAACGTATACATAGTATTTACACCCAAAATTATTGTGTATACAGTCAGATTTATCGATTATACACAATGTATACATGTATTTTTTAGTTATTTTCAGTATATACACATTTTTTTTACAGTGCATATACATTTTAGTATACTAAAATTGTGTATACATCTAATCTTTCCAAATAGATAAAGTAAAAGAGGAAATCTGACGAAGATAGCAGCAAACTCCGGCGAACCAGCAATACCAACTATTCGGCGGAGCAACAGCAGTCCCGCGGCGAGAGAGTTGCAGCGAAGATGATCTGCTGCAGCAAAGCACATATCCGGTGGAGATGATGCAGATTCTGGGGAAGCAGCAGCAGTCCGGCGATGGGAGAGCTGTAGCGAAGTGCAGAACCGCCGGTATCAGAACTGCAGCAGTACGACGAAGCAACGGAGGTAACGTCGCCAACGACTTTGGGGAAAGGGAGAGTCGCTTGTGGCCGAAGGGAGGAGAGATGATTGGGGGGCGCCAGTGGGAGAGGAGAAGAAGAAGGGGAACACTAAAAAATCCTAGTAGCTACAAAAAGTTAGGGAGTATATTAAGTATTTATTTTTGATTTTTTTGAAAAAATAGGCTAAAAAATATATGGTGGGGTTGGGGGGAGGGGGGTTGTAGGAGAATGACAGTTATGGATAGGATATATAGCAGTTCAAAGGAGGGCTTTATTCCCCAATGTAATTTTTCCTAGTTTAATTTAATGATATTAATTAAGGACATGTGCTTAGAATGATAACATTAATTAATTGGAGGAATTCGTTAGATTTAGCAATTATTACTATGAAAAGAGGAATTTTAGTGAGCAGTGTGTTTGATTTAAAAAAGGAAGTTTAATAATCCTTTAGTCACACCAATCTTATTCCACCTGGGGAACATAGTCAGCGGAATATACTATTAATTAGGTAGTGCAATTTAAGTCTCTAACATTAGTTAGTATTATAATAATTGTCTTTTCCTATAATTGTTACCATTCAACACTTATGCTTTACCATTGTTTGCTAAAGGGGTTGGTACTGGTCCAAAGAAGGCCAGACCAGGGGATATCATATTTGTTTTCTGTTTTTATCAACGGGTAAAAAAATGGCTGTTTTTTTTTAATAAGAATGATTATTCCTTTGATCATTTTAAAAAATTTCACATATTCCTTATTTTGCCATCCTAGAATAATGTTTCACTTAAGAAAAGTATTTTCTTTTCTATGCAAAACAACAATTTGAGAGGGACCTGTAGCACGTTCAATATCAGCATTTCCTTTTATTTGGTAGTCCAAAAAGAAGTCTAACTATTTGAAAAAGTTATCATGCATTATTCAAAATAGAAACTGGTAGGGAACCTTACCTATTTTTATATGAATCATCTCTATTCTATCCTAAAACCAAAAGTTACTAGTTTTTAGATACTTCCTTTTAAAGAACAGATCTTGAAAATCTTGTAGGTATATAGGTGTTTAATTCGAAACAAAACATTCAATGTGAAAAGGAACAAAGTAGTATGGTAGTCTTACGTGAAAGACAATTTGGAGTGGGTAGGATACTATATATTTCATTTTTAGAGAAAGAGTCTAAAGGAAAAACATCTTGAGGTCATCTTTGACAACTTTTTGTAAATTCAAGGGGTTAGACTTTTCTCCCGTATTGCAGCTTTGTGTTAAGCAAAAGAAATACTCCTCACACCTTTAAAATGTGACATTACACAGACTTTTAGGGGAAAAGCACTCAAAATTTGTACGAAACAGATGAATGAAAGGCACGGCCTTAGGATATAAATATTAATTATTCTCTTGGGGAAGAAGAAGTGATAGATAGCAAACAGATAGAAAGATTTTGTATTGAAAATTTTAAATTTACACCATCATGACGCCGTCTTTTGATATAAATTTGAGAAATGAAATTTAAACAGATAGAAAGATTTCGTATTGGAAATTTTAAATTTGCACCATCATGATGCTGTCTTTTGATATAAATTTGAGAAATAAAACTTATTGCGAAAGATTATCTATTTTTCTATTTAGTACGACAATACTATTGATTTAATATGTCAACTTAAAATTTTTATACCGATGCTCTCTGTCCACCCCCCCCCCCACCCCCCCTTTCTTCTTCTTCTTCTTTTTTTTTTTTTTTTTTTAAGTTCTCATTATTAATGTAATATCCTCTATTATTTTACTGAAAATGGAGCAAATTGATCTTTGAAGTCCACTGAGGAAAAGCTTACAGTTAAATGTTCAAACCTTGACTTTTCATTTCTGAGTTTATGATTTATCTTAGAATTTAGCTTTACGGTCTTTCCATGAATTTTAAGTTTATTGTCGACAACAACAACAACATACTCAATGTGATTTCAAAAGTTGGGTTAGGAGAGGGTTGATGTGTACATCCTACCTTGTGTGAGGTAGAAAAATTGCTTTCGATGGTCTGAATTTTAAGTTTGTTGTCATATTCCAAAACATTTTCAGCTGAACTTAGAGCCTGTTTGCCCAAGTTCTTGGAGAGCCAAAAGAATTTATTTTTTTCAAAAAGTACTTATTTTAAAATTTTGGGTATTTAGTCAAGTTTCTAGGAGGAAAACAAGTATTATTCAAGGGCATCATAAGTTGTTTTTCTATTATGTGGAAGAAACTGGAAAAGTAACTTCTCCCCAAAATCGGAAGTTGTTGTAATTTCTTTCATTATAAAAATATTCTTACAAAAAAATATTTATATATTGAAACTCATATTTATTTAAATTAATGATTAGAAGCTATAAATAGTGCCTTATTTTTTTCTCCTTGTCCTTACTTGTAATTTAATACTCAAAACTACGTTTTAAAAAGTTTGGTCAAACACAAATTGTTACTCAAAATGTATCTCAAAAGAGGTGGCCAAACACAAATTGCTACCTCCAATAGTGCTTTTAGTACAAAAGTACTTTTTGTATTTGTGAAAATATAGCTTGGACACGTGGCAGCCGAAGCATAAGGCTCAGGGAGCTCTCTGCGATAATCACAAGCTGGCTACGAGGTTGATACAATGGTGTCCGAGGCAAAGTCCTGTGGTCAAAGATTATTTATGCCACGAAGTATGCTCGCTTCGAATAAACGAGTAAATTCACCGCCCCGAGGCGGAAGGATTCTAGCCTCACGATAGGCGGTTCGATTTCAGCACAAGCAGCGCCCCACGATCTTGCCCATGATCTCAGCATTTAAAGGAAAATATCGTGGACTGGCCACAATCTAGATATGGAGAAGTAGGTTGGTTAATGCCCACGTTTGTCTTTAACTCATTTGCTATAAATAGCACCTATGCAATCTTGTATATGGATTCACAAATATAGACAAAACTCTACCCAATTGTACTCTCAAATTATTCATATTGAAATTGCTCATCTAGTATTCATATTATTCGTTTACTATTTGCTATTTCGTTGTTTATCACGACTTTGATACATCAAATTGCTTGTAACCCAAAATAAATTCAATTGTATTTCTAAATATGATTTAGGCTCATACAATTTGGCGATGTCTGTGGGAATCAAGCAATTGCTCTTTGTTCCGAAGTTGTACAATACGTTTATTCACGTTTTACTCTGATTTTCGACGATGGTTGATAACACTGATTGTGTTGATGGAAATCAACCACGCCCCGTCGGGTAGACTGGCACTGTTGACGGTGCATTTGTTCCTCCATCTCCTCCACCTCCACCCGACCCCTCCTATCGGGGTCAAATGATGCTTGGAATGCATATATTATGAACTTCATACAACAAGTCCAAGAGCAGTTTGCCGAACAAGGCATGTCAATACTGAGATGCGTAGTTTGTTGCAAACCATCTCAGATAGCATAAGGACCAATATCACTTCCACCAACACTCCACCTGTGGCCCTTAATGGAAGCATCCCGACTTTTGTTCCTCTAGGCGCAACAACAGGGGGACTTCTAAACGGTGTTGCATCTCGAGGCTCGGGATCTGCTCCTCAAGGCAACCCGCCTTTTGGAACAGCCCTCATGGTGGCAGAAACAAGCGTCTGACGGACCTAGACAAATGGAAAAGAGATTTTGAGGCCCAGTTTGAAAAGCGGCTAGAGAATGTTCCTGGGGTCAGAAAGGCTCGGAGGATCTTGATATTGAAAAGTATAGACAACAACCTTTCAAGCCAGAGGCGGCCCCGGCCCCTATTGTAGAGCACTTCAAGTTGCAAATCTTGAAGAAGTACGAAGAAACGACTGATCCAGCTGATCACGTGGTTGAATATATGGCCATGGTGAGAAGCAATGATTTGACCCCGGTGAAAAGGGAATCTATGTTCGTGAAAAAATTTAGGGATACCCTCGAGAAGAGAGCATTACGTTGGTACTTGCATCTACCAGAGCATTACGTTGGTACTTGCATCTACCCTCCGAGTCTATTTTGAGTTATGATGGATGATTTATTCACCTAAAGATCCTCAAGCGGAAGGAGGACGTATCGATATCAAGCAGTGGTACAGGGAGTCTCTTGGAGATTTTCTAGAGCGCCTCCAAGCGGAGATGATGAAGTTACCAAAAATGATGATAACTTGGATATCATGGCATTTGAAAAATATATAAACGCATGTAACTCCGAGGCTGCTGCTAAATTAAAGAAAGATCTCCAACAGTAGCAAGCACGAACTTGGGATGAAGTATATGATAGAACTACCGGTAGAGTCAGATTGGAAGAAGAAGAATGGAGATTAGCGGGTCGAAGTTCGGGGTATAAGAGTCGCCCCAAGTCATCTCGACGCGCTGATGCGCCACAAGGGAACTTTAAAAGGCGATATGACCCTTACAATTCCCAAAGGTAGCATGTAAGCCAGAGGTTTGGAGGACATCATGTGAGCCAGAGGCTCGGGGGAAAGAGGGATCAATGCGCTAAAAGGGATGACTGACTAGGGAGTGAGGCTCCCGAAGGACATAAGAATGGTCCTTGGGAAGAGGGATCAAAGCCTTTATTGCCACTTCCATGCTGACCACTGGCACCTCACCGAGGATTGTAAGGCCCTACGCCTAGAGGTGGCCCATCTGCTAAAGAAAGGCATGCTGAAGGAGTTTTTTATCGAAAAGGGGAATCAAACCCTTGTAAAGAGTAGAGGAGAATGACAGTAGCCGAGGGCCCCATCTCCCAAAAGAATTGTTAATGTGATTACAAAGGGATCGGAGGTGAACGACATGAATTTTTCCGCCACCAAGAAGTTTCCTAAGCTCTCCATCACAATGGAAAAAAAGGACTCAAACAGGAGGTTCAGGGAATAAGATTGTGTTCGATGATGATGATTGTGATGGGATGATGTTTCCCCATCATGATGTATTAGTTATCATGTTGAGGATCAACGACTCCGACATCAAACGAGCCTTTATCGACCCCAAAAGCTCTGTGAATATCATCAGCTACAGAGCAGTGAAGAAATATGGTTGAAGGACCTCGTCGTCATGAAGGCAATCATATTAACTGGTTTCTACAACTCCACCAAAAGGACATTGGGTGAGATCACTCTTACCACATATGCGGATGGAGTTAACGAAGAAAATATTTTTCAAGTGATGCCCGAGGATATGGCCTATAATGTTATCCTTGGGAGACCTTGGATACACGCGATGGAGGCTGTACCATCCACTCTACATCTAGTTATCAAATTTCCTACCCCATAGGGTGTTAGTTTGATTTGGGGTGAACAACGAACAAATAGGGAATGCTATTTAGTTGCTATGAAGAGTGGAGTCATCCCTAGTGGAGCTTCCAAATAGCAACCAATGTGCCTGGGGTCTGGAGAATGAGGGGATTCGGCGCTTGAAAGGGATCCCCAGAAGGAGGTGATTGATAAGACACCAATATGTATTCATGAGCCTCGGAAACAAAAAGCGGAAGATTCAACTATCGAAGAGTTGGAATCATTCGCACTGTCAATGGAATTTTCGAAGAGGAAAGTGTTTGTTGGCTCGGAGTTGGACCCGGAGTCAAAAAGAGCTATTGTTGCATTGTTAAAATCCAACGATGATTGATTTGCTTGGTCCCACATCGATAGGGTTGGGATCGGCCAGGAGATTATGACGCATAAGCTCAGCGTTGATCCTCGGCAAACTCTAATGAAGCAAAAGAAAAGGCCACATGCTGGCATTAGTAATCGAGGATGAGACTAGTAAGCTACTTGACAAGGATTTCGGGCGAGAAGTCAAGTAACCGGAATGACTCGCCAACGTTGTGGTCGTACCAAGAAAGATGGAAAATGGAGGATGTGTGTGGACTACACAAATTTGAACAAGGCTTGCCCTGATGATTCATATCTGTTGCCACAAATAGATATGTTAATAGACTCCAAGGCTGGACACAAATTATTAACCTTTTTGGATGCTTACTCGGGCTATAGTCAAATCTTGATGGACCCGAAGGATGAAGAAAAGACTTCCCTCATCACTGAATGAGGCACGTATTGCTACAAGGTGATTCCTTTCGGCCTTAAAAATGTCGGGGCAAAGTATCAAAGGTTAGTGTGTCGCATGTTCAAATATTACATCAGAAAATAATGGAGGTTTACATTGATGACATGCTGGTGAAGTTGGTACAAATAATATCATCTTAACCACTTGAGGGAAGCTTTTGCTATCTTGAGGCAATATATATATAGTTAAACCTTGAGAAATGTGCTTTTGGAGTTAGTTCGGGAAAATTTTTACGATTCATCGTTTCAAAACGAGGCATCGAGGCAAACCTTAAAAAGATTAGAGCAATTGCGGAAATTCTCGAGGTTCTCTCGGGAACCAAAGAAGTTTAATGCTTAACTGGCCGAATCGCGGCATTGAGTAGATTCATCTCGAGGTCTTCAGAGAGAAGCCACAAGTTTTTTTCAGTCTTGAAGAAGAACACTGCCTTCGAGTTGATGCTGGAGTGTAAGAAAGCGTTGAAAGAATTGAAATATTATTTGGCTAACGCACAGTTGTTTGCCAAGCCCAAAGGATGGGGAAACGTTGTTGTTCTATTTGGCTGTATTAGAAGTGTCCGTGAGCGCATCTTGGTTCGAGAGGAAGATGGGAAACAACAACCAATATCCTATGTGAGCAAGACACTCCTAATTGTTGAAATCAGGTATCCTCATTTAGAGAACTTGGCACTTGCCTTAGTCGTCTCTACACGTAAAATTTGGCCTTATTTTTAATGTCACCTCATAGTTGTAGTCACTGCCTTCTCTTTGAGAAATATACTTCATAAGCTAGATGTTTCAGGACAGTTAGCTAAGTGGGCCGTTGATTTCGTGGTTGACTTTAGTGCTAAGATACTCCTCGAGGTGGAGCAAGAGGATTTAATGTCTAAGGGGCCAATTTATAGGATTTTCACACTTCACACCGACGGGGCTACTAATTCAAATGGCTCGGGGCTTGGCATAGTATTGGTAGCACCCACGAGGGAAAAAGTAAGGAATTCCATCAGGTTTAAGCAAGTGAGCAACAACGAGGCAGAGTACGAGGCTATTATAGCGGGATTAGAGTTAGCTAAAGAACTGGGAGTAGAAAGAGTCGAGTTGAAGAGTGATTCACAGCTAGTGGTGAATTAGATACTCGGGGACTTCTTGGATCGAGAGCCTAGAATGCAACAGTTCTTAGCTCGGGCTCAACAAATTATGGAAAAATTTCGAGAATGAAGATTTAAACAGATCCTCTGGGAAGAGAACGTTAAAGCAAATGCCTTAGCTAATTTAGGCTCCGCCTTCGAAAAAGATAACTCGGGGACTGATTCAGTCGATCACCTTCTCACATCTACTATAGAAAAGATTAAACTAGAAGTTAATTCAGTGAGTAATACTTGGGATTGGTGCACCAAGTTCGTTTCTTACTTGGACTTGGGGACTTTACTAACAGATAAAAAGGAGGCCAAAAATCTTAGGATACAAGCGGTCCTGAATTCGTTGATTCGGGGGAAATTATATAAGAAGTTGCACTACAGCCCGTTCGCCAAATGTCAGGTCCGGGATAGACCGAATATGTGATGAGAGAGGTGTACAAGGGTGAATGTAACAATCACTCGGGAAGAAAAGCACTTGTGCGTAAATTGCTTCGAGCAGAGTGCTATTAGCTAGATATCGGCACGGATGCCAAGGCTTTTGTTAAGAGATGTGACAAGTGTCAACGCCATGCTCAAATGAATCATCAGCAAGTCGAACCTCTGCGCTCAGTTGTGTTACCGTGGCTATTGAAATGGGGGATGGATATAGTTGGGCCACTTCCTAAAGCTAAAGGCAGGGTTTGGTTTATCCTTGTACTCAAAGATTACTTTACTAAATGGGTAGAAGCGAGGGCTTTTGCTCAAGTTAGGCAGAAAAAAGTGATTAGCTTTATTTGGAAAAACATCATCTGTCGGTTCGGGGTCTCGAGAAATAATATGTGAAAACGGCCACAATTTATCGGCTCGAATGTCGTTATTTTTCTCGCAAAATAGGGTATCAAGATGGTGGTATCAACCCCGTACTATCCAAGTACAAATGGAAAAGCTGAATCTTCAAATATAGTGATCATAAAAAATATCAGAAAGAGGCTCGATGAAGCAAAAAGGCCCATAGCCTGACGAATTGCCCGAGGTATTGTGGGCAATTTGCACTACGAAAAAGAATAGCAAGGGTGAAACCCAATTTTCTCTTACCTACGAGTTTGACACATTGATCCATGTAGAAGTTGGGGAACCAAGTCTTCGGTACGCTCATGCTACCGAGGAGGCAAATCAGTAAGCAATGTGCGTGGAACTGGATCAACTCGATGGTCGAAGGGAATTAGCTTCGGTTTGATTGGCAGCTCTACAGAGGAATATCATAGCTTATCTCAAAAAGAAAGCTAAGCTCAGAGCTTTCAAAGTTGGAGATTATGTTTTGAAGGTCTCGAATCAAACATTTAAAGAGAATAATGCTGGTAAGCTTGTAGCAAACTGGGAAGGACCCTATCGGGTCAAAGCTTTTGTTGGCAAAGGAACCTACCAATTGGAGGATATGAAAGGCAAGCTGGAACCCTTGAATTGGAATGTTTCCAATTTGAGGCGGTATTATTTTTAACATTAAGGTATGTTACCCTGTTTTAATAAATTTTCACCTACGACACCGAGCCTTAATTGCTACGACGCTTAGGCCGATTAATTCAGATAACCTCTATTGTCTTTGCTTAACCTTTTCAGGAAGCGTAGGGAAAAAGAACAATGCTTTGGTCCTCGTTACTCGCACCTGGAAACTAGGGGTGGAAGAGGTGATGAGTTGTCTGGGCCGACTGGAAGCCTCTCATACCGGGTACTGCCAACAGACCTGAAGTCTAGCAATCTTTACATCAGGGATTGTCCAAGACACACCACTACTGAAGGACCAGTTCCTTCTATGTGTTCCTTTACTAATTAAGTGCAGAAAATTTAAAAGTGAGTAAATGAATACAGAATTTTACCGTGGAAAAATCCCTTTGACTTGGGATAAAAAAACTACGGCGTACTCTCTCAAGTAGGATTTCAACTTCACTATTTGAAAGACTCACTTGGTTATAAGACTTTCTTCTTACTAACTTAAGACTGACTCTAATCCTATAGTGACCCTTTTCACAATCAGTGAAGTTTCTCCAAGTACAGGACTTGAATGATGTATACTCTTACAAAACTTCTATGAAAGTAAATAGTACAACTCGATAGATCCTACTACTGATGAACTAAGACCGAGAACAATATAAACTCAATCCTAAGGAACATGTTCTTCTCTTAGTTCCCTGTAGCTAGACGATTGCTCAAATACAAATTAGAATGACTTCTATGTTATTGCTCTAAACTCTCTGTATTTGTGCATGTCTTCAACAACTGAAATACTCCTCAATTTATAGACTTGAGATCTTGAGAAGTCTTGAACGATTAGAACTCCAAAGACCTTCAAGTGTTTGAGTCTTAATTGAACTCCTTGCATAAGTTCAAGCCTTATCCCAACCTTATACAATCTTTTCTTATCTCGTACATCTCTGCATGATTATCATGATAAACATTAGATTTTAGGATAACAATTAATTTTTCCGCTTTATTGATTTTGCATAATTATTTATTCAGTTGCAGTGATCCAAAGGAACATGTCCTTGGATCTGTTCCTTAGTCATCAGTCAAAATTCCAAGCTTATTCAAGCTAACATTTTCCCCCTTTTTGATGATGACAAACACATAAACTTTGCTTCGTATCCTTAATGTCCTGAAACCAACTTGCATTTTGAAAGTAACATTAGCAGAAATCAATTTTATCATTAAGGATCAGGTTATTAAACTGGTTATAAATATCACAAACAAAATCATACTTACTCTTCCCCCTTTTGGCATTATTGAAAAGGTTGCATAAGTCAAAATTATTGTAAGCAATAAAAACAATCAACTCATAGCCATTTAGGCAACTCAAGACGCAAACATAATCCAACAAAAGCAACTGCATTGAAATGATATTAGCCATTGAAGATATGACATCATAAACAAAAAGATTTTCAACCAGGGGAAACAAACTAAGCAAGTACTGCTAAACTAGTCAAAAGCTGAAGACAAGAAGGCTAGGAAAACTAAAACTGATCTAAATCCCACATGACAAAAGATGGCTTTTGGTTTTGGGTATCAGGTAGTGGAAGGACCAGGTCCTTGAGACTTTTCCTGCAGCAGCTCAAACATCTTTTGAAGCATCCTTTCATTTATTTCTTTTTTCCTAGCAGCTTCAGCTCTCCAAAAGTCCTTTTCCTCCTCCAACCTCTTAATCTCTGCAGCTTGCACCCCAATTTGCTGCCTTAAAATCCTAACCTTATTGTTCAGTGGTCCCTTTAAAGTACCAACAATAGTAGCCTCAGCATTTACTGTCATGTCATAACTGATCAGCGTAGAAGCTCCAAACCTTTCTTTCTTTGTAGCAGTTTTCAATTCATTCAAAGGAATGTCTAACTTATCAAACAAGTCAGTAAGAACTAATCCAAATGAAAGAGCATGTTTCTTCTTCCCAGTCACCACCCCAGTGATCAAATGCACCATAAACATAGGCCAATTGATCTGCTTATCAGAGTCCATCAACTCCATAAGGACCAGGTCCAAGAAACTAGCTAGTCCTCTTTTCTCCTGCCTATGAAACACTATTTTTTTTAACAAATTCAAATAGAAGTTGGTGATGTGGTTGCATTTTACACTTCTCTACTGCCCTTGGATTTTCTTCTTGAGGATTATCAGTAAACTTGCATGTTATCTCCAAGGCAATAGGCAAATTTGTTAGGTTAGGCCATTCACCCTTTACATAATCATCATAGCCCACAGAAGGGATATCAAATAGTTCACCCAATTCTTGTGCATCAAACGAAATATCCTTTCCATTCACTGAACTGTTGATTCTGCCTTCATCAATGGAGCAGTTGAAAAAGAATTCAACCACTTCATCTCTGGCTACCTTCCCTCTTATCTTAAAGACCATGTCCTTCCAACATTGTTTCTCCAGTTTCTGCAGCAACCAAACCATCTCTTCGTCTTCCACATCAGAGAGCACCCTACCTTTCAACAATTTTCTTTTGTCATAATCAATGTGCACATTCTTTCCAGGTTCCTCCCCATCACTCTCACTTTCAGCATCTTCTTCTTGATTCTCAGTATCACCTTCAGAATCAGTACTTTCATCTACCAAAGCTCTCTTAGATAATCTTGTTCTCTTTGACACAGGACAGCACTAGAAAATCTCTCATCAGTCTGTGCAGACTTCTTTTGAGATGTTCTTCTTTTCCTGGTCAAAGGAACAGTTTCTTTTTCCTCATCTTCAGAGTCCTCAATTGGCACAATAGGATCAAGAATCTGTTTCTGTTTACCTTTCCTGCTTTTCTCAAGAGCTTCAGACATTTTTTCATCAGCAGCTTTTACAGAACTTTTGGTTCTCCTAACCCTACTAGCAGAAGTCTGGGTAGACGGAACAGTTCTTTTACCCTTAGCAAAACTTTCCCCTTGGCTTTTCTTCTTAAGTCCTGTTTTATAGCTATCACTAATTTTTTTAAGCCTAACATTGATTTCAGCAAGTTCTGTAGGATCAACAGGCCCCTGCTTTGTTAACTTCCTCTTCATTCCTCTCACATTGATTAAATCAATTATATGCCTATCACTGTCACTAATGGCCTCATCAACATCCACCATTTCTACATCATTCATGGGTGCTCTAAAAGCAGCATGTCGAAGACCTAGGGGACCCATGCATGGGAGCCTCTATACCCCTCACAGTTTCCTTTTCACCCTCTTTCTCTGGTACAGACAAATTTAACCCTTCTACTTTTTCTCCCTTATCATCAACAACATTTAAAAGTTCATCATAATTTACCTTAAATTCATATAGGATCATGGCCTTAGACAAGTCCTCCATTTGTTCCAGTGTCTCAGCCACCGATGGACCTGATCATTTCCCCTGAATTTCAGATTCAGGGTTTTAAGGGTTTTGGTTTTCTGGGTGGGGTGAATTTATTTGCATGGGTGAAGTAGGGTTTGTGACTGGTGGTTGTTCAGTGGTAGGAGTGGATGAAGTATTCTCAGGTGAGAGAGACATTGTAACAATTCGATTTAGAAGATAATTGATCACTCTTTCTAAAATTTTGGAAGTTTTAGCAAGAATGTGAGATGAAAGCCTAAGAGTTTATATAGAAGTAAGTATAGTGATAGAGATAGAGTGTAAAATGATTTACCTTTCAGCTTTCTTGTTTAAATAGAGTTCCAGACTGATTAGGTTTCTTCAATGTTACAAATTATAGCCGTTATGATTAAGAGTTCAAGTGGGAGATGGAGTGTAGAACAATTCCTTGATGGGACAATTTCATAGAGATAGAGTTTGAGTGGGATTTAAACTCCTTTAATTATCTATGACCTTCAAACATTAATAATTTCTGAATAATAAAGTAGTACATACTTGACAATGTGACAAGGAATAGTTCCCATACCCAATTTTAATCAAATTGCACAATCTGAAATTCTAAGAACATAAGTGTAACATCATTAAAATTTGGCAAGCTTTAAGTAGAAATCATGGCATAGAGTATACAATTAAGTATAAAACTGAGCTGAAACTTCAAATTGACTTAATCATATTCTATTCTGGACCAATTTTTCTAGCCAATTTTTGAAGTAAAGCTAAGTAGACTTAGGTGAATTTAATCATTCCTAATTCTAACTTGTTCCTTTCAAAATGATCTCTACTTAATTCCTTTGTGAAAATATCAACAATTTGTTTATCAGTAGGACAAAAAGCAATAGTGATCAACCCCTTCTCATAATTATCCCTCAAGAAATGATGCCTTATGTCAACGTGTTTAGTTCTTTTGTGATGCACTGGATTCTTAGCCATGTGTATTGTATTAATGTTATCACAATAGATAGGAACCGTTCCTACATCAACACCAAAATCTTGTAATTGTTGTTTTATCCATAACAATTGAGAACAGCATGAGGCAGCTGCTATATACTCAGCTTATGCAATGGAGAGTGCCACTGAATTTTGTTTCTTGGTTCCCCAAGAAACCAAACATTCACCAAGGAAGTGTCCCATACCTGAGGTACTTTTCCTATCCACCAGAAATCCTGCATAGTCAGCATCAGTATATCCAACAAGATTAAAATTTCTACCTTTAAGATACCAAAGTCCCAAGGAACCCGTTCCTTTCAAATACCTTAAAATTCTTTTAACAACTTTCAAGTGTGATTCTTTAGGATCTGATTGAAATCTAGCACATAAGCCCACACTAAACACAATATTAGGCCTACTAGCAGTTAGATAGAGCAAAGAACCAATCATGCCTTTATACAATAATTTATCAACTGAATTACCATGTTCATCAAGTTCTAGCTTAGTGGCAGTGGCAATTGGTGTATCAATTTTCTTAGCACTGTCCATGTAAAATTTTTTAAGTAATTCCTTAACATATTTTGGTTGGTGGATCATAGTTCTATTTGAAGTTTGCTTGATTTATAAACCAAAAAATAAATTGAGTTCACCCATTATGCTCATCTCATAATCACTCCCCATCAAACTTGCAAATTCCTTAAGTTTTCACAAGTAGCACCAAAAATTATATCATCTACATAAATTTGCACAATTAAGAGATGTTTACCTTTTTCTTTTAAGATCATTGTGCTATCAATTTTACCTCTTTTGTATCCATGCTGAAGTAGGAACTTTGATAACCTTTCACACCAAGCCCTTGGTGCCTTCTTGAGTCCATACAAAGCCTTGTCTAATTTGTAGACATGTTCAGGCAACTGTTCATTCTCAAAACCTGGTGGTTGTTTGACATACATTTCTTTCTTCAAATATCCATTCAGAAAGGCACTCTTAACATCCATTTGATGTAGAGTGAAATCCATGTAAGTAGCAAAGGCTATAAGAAGTCTTATTGCTTCTAATCTTGCAACTGGAACAAAAGTCTCATCATAATCAATGCCCTCCTCTTGGCTGTATCCCTGAACAACTAGTCTGGACTTATTTCTGGTTACCATGCCATCCTCATCAAGTTTGTTCCTGAAAACCCATTTAGTTCCTCTGATGGACCTATTCCTTGGCTTAGGTTCCAGATGCCAAACTTGACTTCTTTGAAATTGATTCAATTCCTCTTGCATAACATTGATCCAATCTGCATCCTTTAGTGCCTCATTTACATTATTGGATTCAACAAGAGATAAGAAGGCGCTAAAGGCACGCATATTGTGATTCTTGACTGTTGATCTTGTTTGAATTCCAGCAGCTTTGTCTAAAATTATCTGATCCATAGGATGTGAACTTTGATATCTGTAAGGCTTTAGCACCAGTCCATCCTGTGAGTGTTCATGCTGAGGAACAGTTCCTGATATAGTAGCATTTCCAGCTTGAGGATTAGGAGTAACACTTGTTCCCCTTGTTTCTGTGCTACCCTTACCAGTTTCAATTAAATGAACAGTTCCTTGTGATTCACTTCCCATTGATTCACCTGACACAGATTGCAATTGTTGAGGAACAGGCTCACCATGCCTCAACATTCTAATTTCTTCATCCTCATGTACATATTCTTGAGATAGATTGTCAGATTAATCAAACTTAACATGCATGCTTTCTTTTATTTTCATAGTTTTTTTTATTAAATACTCTATATGACATGCTATGTAATGAATAATCAACAAAGACTCCCTCATCACTTCTAGGATCAAATTTTCTTAAGGCATTCTTTCCATTATTGTGAATGAAACATGTATAACCAAAAGCCCTAAGATGTGCAATATTAGGTTTTTCTTCCTTTAAGTAACCCATAGGAGGTCTTTTCTAACAAAGGTCTTGTCATGCATCTCTTAATTATATAGCAAGCAGTATTAATAGCCTCAGCCCAAAAACTTTGTGGAAGGTTTTCAGATAATAGCATAGTCCTAGCCGTTTCTTCTAAGGTCCTATTTTTCCTTTCAACTACTCCATTTTGTTGTGGAGTTCTAGGTGAAAAGAAGTTATGATCAATACCATTTTCACTACAGAAATTGAAGAATATTTGATTCTCAAACTCAGTACCATGATCTGACCTTATAGCAACAATGTGACTATCTAGTATTCTTGAATTTTCTTAGCAAATATTGAAAATGCATTTAATGCTTCTTCCTTAGATGCAAGAAAAATAGTCCAAGTAAATCTAGAATAGTCATCAACTAGTACCATGACATATTTCTTATCCCCATGACTCATTGTTCTTATTGGTCCATAAAGATCCATATGGAACAGTTCCAAAGGTTTGGTAGTACTGACCTGTTTCTTTGGTTTAAAATATGACTTTACCTGCTTTCCCCTAGCACAAGCATTACAAACTCTTTCTTCCTTGAACTTGATGTTAGGAAGACCTATCACCAAGTCCTTAGAAACTAGTTTGTTCAACTGTGAATGACTAGCATGACCAAGTCTTTTGTGCCATAGGAGGGGATCATTTTGCATTACACTTAAACAACTCATACTCCCATCAGCTAGTGATAAAAGATCCACCTTATAGATGTTTCCATATCTATTTCCCTGCAAAATGATCTCTCCAGATGCTTGGTTAGTCACAAAATAGCCAGTTGAAGAAAATTTCACATTGTTACCTTTGTCACACAATTGAGATATGCTTAGTAAACAATGTTTCAGTCCATCTACCAGAAAAACATTATCAATGCTATGTGAATCAGACCTACCTACCTTTCCAATGCCAATAATTTCCCCTTTCTTACTATTACCGAAGGAAACACTTCCTCCTTGAAAAGCTGAGAGTGAAAGGAACAGTTCCTTATGTCTTGTCATATGCCTTGAGCAACCACTGTCCATGTACCATTTGTAGTTCCTCACTTTCACTCTAGCCTGTAAAAGAAAATCAAGGGTTAACTTTAAGAACCCAAACTAGTTTGGGTTCCTTTCTTTGAGAAAAAGGATGACTCACATTCTTCTTAGCCCAGACTGGTAATGTTTTTTTTTTTTTAGTGAACAATTTTCTTAGCCACATATTTCTGGACAGGTTTATAGGACCTGTTCCTTTGTGTAGCTTTTGCCAAAGCTTGACATTTTTGTTTCAGATGACCAGTGTTCCCACAGTGTGTGCATAACCAGTTTTCAAGAAGAGTTAGATACTTACTCTTTGGATCCCATTTGGACAATGATTGTGATTTCATAAACCCAATACCTTTTCTGTTATTACTTTGATTTTCCTATAGCCATTCTAATGCTTCAGAGGACTTCTTCTATTTAACAGTTTTGTTCAGATCTTCGTTTGTTTTGATCAAGTTCTCTTCCAAGGTTCTTATCTTTTTAATTTTCTTGGGCAGTTTATCAATTATCACTTTCAAATTCTCTTCAACAATAAGCTGGTGAGAACTTGCACTGCCCTTACCTTTATCAGCTGTACCAGTTTCAAAATTTACATTTTGCAATTCATGAACAGTTGATTCAAGTGTAAGGACCTGTTTCTTTAGCATGCTGTTTTTCCTTTTCAAGGCGTCATTTTTTACTACAGTTCTCTTGTATTCAGTTCCTAATTATTCAATCTCATCATGCAGTTGATCTTTCACATTACTTAGAGTTTTATGTTCATCTAATACAATCTAAAACACTTTGACTATCCTCTATCTAGGCATGCCTCTTATATTATTTTTGAGTTGAGAAATAAATACATCAACATCTTCTTCATTGTCTGAATCTCCAAGAGCCATTAGAGCAAGTTCATCATCTGCATCATCATCAACAAGTTCATCAGCACTGTCTTCCCAGCCTGCAACCATAGCTTTGGGAGATCCATTTTTCTTTCAGAACTGTTCCTTAGATTACCTATAAGTTCATCTAAGGAGAGAGTACTTAGATCCTTGCTTTCAATAATGGCATATACCTTAATTTTCCAAGAATCTGGAAGTACCCTAATCAAGATCTTTTCAACCCTATCTTCTACAGTTAAGATTCTTCCAAGAGAGATAAGTTCAGTTGCAATAGCATTAAATATAATGTACATTCTAGAAATTATTTCTCCTTCTCTCATTTTAAAATTTTCATATTCACCAAAGAGAAGTGTACCTCTAGATCTTTTAACCTGATTGGTTCCTTCATGAGCAACCTGCAATACATCACAAATTTCCTTGCCAGTGGAGCAACCTTGAATCCTAGTATATTCATCAGGACCAAGTCCACAGATAAGCCATTTCTTAGCCCTGACATTTTTCTCCCATTGCTTCAAGTCCTCACCATTGCATTCCTTCCTAGTTTTAGGAACATCCTTGCCTGCAGCATCCTTCTTCATAGGAATAATGGGACCCTCAGCGATTATGTCCCACAATTCATAATCTTCAGCTTGTAGGTGATCCCTAATTCTCTCTTTCCACCAAGAGTAGTACTTACCATTACACAATGGTGGCTTAACAGTAGACTGACCCTCAGAGTTTCCTTGTGGTGCACTCATTCTAAATTTAAGGTGTTAGCCTCTTTAAGGATAACCCCCTCTGATACCAATTGTTATTTTCCAAGACACATCACTACTGAAGGACCAGTTCCTTCTATGTGTTCCTTTACTAATTAAGTGTGAAATATGTAAAAGTGAGTAAATGAACACATAATTTTAGCGTGAAAAAACCCCTTTGACTTGGGATAAAAAAACCGCGACCTACTCTCTCAAGTAGGATTTCAACTTCACTATTTGAAAGGCTCACTTGGTTACAAGACTTAATTCTTACTAATCTAGGACTCTAATCCGATAGTAACCCCTTTCACAATAAGTGAAGTTTCTCTAAGTACAGGACTTGAATGATGTGTACTCTTACAAAACTTCTATGAAAGTAAATAGTCGTACTACGATAGATCCTACTACAGATGAACTAAGACTGAGAACAATATAAACTCAATCCTAAGGAGCAGGTTCTTCACTTAGTTTTCTGTAGCTAGACGACTGCTCAAATACAAATCAGAATGACTTATATGTTATAGCTCTAAACTCTCTGTATTTGTGCGTGCCTTCAACAGCTGAAATACTCCTCAATTTACAGACTTGAGATCTTGAGAAGTCTTGAATGATTAGAACTCCAAAGCCCTTCAAGTATTTGAGTCCTAATTGAACTCCTTGCTTATCTTCAAGCCTTATCCCAACCTTATGCAATCTTTTCTTATCTCGTACATCTCTGCATGATTATCAAGATAAATATTAGATTTTAGGATAACAATTAATTTTCCGCTTTATTGATTTTGCATAATTATTTATTCAGTTGCAGTAATCCAAAGGAACACGTCCTTGGATATGTTCCTTAGTCATCAGTCAAAACTCCAAGCTTATTCAAGCTAACACGTAGTGTTATGTATTTATTGCCCACTAGTGTGCTATTTCTGAAATTGTGCCTAAGTCCAACCACGACTAGGTTTTATGTAACGCTAGCTATGGCTTATTACTATCAATGAAATGAATTCGATTCAACATCTCTTCATTTTAATATCTAATTCCCAAAGTTATACTGTGCCATTAAGATTGTTTGTTATGCCTCGACACGGGAATGAGACATCGTTTCAGCTAGCATCGAATTATTACAAATTTCTTTGAGTCTTGCAAGTAAAAAATATTCTGAGTGTTAAGTCGAACATCCCAACAAGATAAAGGCAAACACTTGAAGAAACTTAAAATTTATTAAAATGGGCTCGAAGGCCCCAAAAGTTGTTGACAATTGCAGGCTCGAAGGCCATAACTAAATAGAAGATAAGAAAAATGGCTAAGCATCGGGGTCATCTTCTCGAGGGGAACCATCTTCACCCTCGGAAGCCCCATCTTTATTTTTCTTCTTCTTCTTCTTCTTCTTCTTCTTCTTCTTCTTCTCTTTCTCGGCCTTTTCAACACCGAGATCTTCACTTGAAGGGAGATCATCCATGATAGCTTGAGCTTGAGCCACTTGGTCCTCGGCCTTGGCAATTTCTTCATCTAAATTTATCGTGCCAGCCTTGGACTACTCGAGAGCTTTTAGCCGAGTCTGGATTACGACCCAGTTCTTATCTAGCTCAGCTCTCGTGGCTTTGGCCTTGTACTTCTCCACTAGAGCAGCTTCTTTGCCCCGAAGGCGTTCAACCTCGGCTTCGAGTGTTTCCGTGCGACCCTCCAACGCATTCATTTTAAGCACGTGTCCGGCCAACTTGTTGTGATAATCTTGTGCAGCTTTCACATGCTCAGCACTGACTCGACCCAACTTTTTTTTCAATTCTTTAGCCTTGCTTGCCAACCTCGAGCTTTAAACCTCATGAATTTTCTGAAGATTCTGCAGTTAAGCCACGAGGGTAGAAAAGGCCTCGGTCTTCTACTTAAGCTCGGCATCAGCCTCAGCTAGTTGAGCCCTCAGAGTAGATCTCTCAGCCTTGCTTTTTGACTCTTTGTCTTCCCAAACAGTTTTTAGCGTCAAAACTCTTCCGCCTAGAAAGCCTCGTGCTGCATTGACCTGAGCGAATACATAAGGCCATGCAAAAAAGAAGGAAGAGTTAGAGCTGAATGTTAAAACGAAAAGGAAAATTGCAATCACAATGACTTACCGAACTACATTGGCAGCAGATCGAGCCATCATTGTCCCCGTTGACAGGGATTTGACATGAGCTTCTTTGAGTGGCCCGAACAACTGTGTAAGACATAAGGGAACATCGACCGAACCTGCAAAAAGATTCAAGTCGGAAGGGACTTCTACCCTCATTTTAACCCTCTCAGAAACCGAGGCTTTAGGAGGCTCGGAGTTGGCCTACGCTGCGCTCACATCCACTCCATCTGTAGTAGGATGAGAAGCAGGGCCGGCCTCGTCAACCCTAGCTTTGCCTTTGGCTTTGGCGACAGCGTAATCAGACCCTTCGAGGTCGACTACCTCTATATTCTCAGGGGCCTTGGGGCCTTCCCCAGTTGATTCGTCCCTAAGTCCGAACCAGACTGGAAAGCGGATCGACACTCAAGCTGGATATTTCCTCAACCCGAGGGTGCAGTGCTCGAGTCGTCTTCTCCGAAGCCCCTCTTTTCATCTTTGGATCTATGAGGCCAGCAACTGGGGATTTAGAGATGGCAGTGGAAGGCTTGGTGATTGATTTGTGGCGACCGAGGAGAATTTCGTCATCAACTCGTGAAGAGGGCCCTTGCCCAGAAGAACCCTTCGGGGCTTTGGACTTTTAATAGTGCCAACCAAGCTCTACATCTTGGCCAAGCTTACACTGGCACCGGAACTTCTCTCTCTCTTTTCTTCATTTTATTGTTCTTTTTCTCTTTGGGCTTGGCGGTGGACACCTTGTAAAGGAAACCAGTGATGGAATAAATAAATCGTCAGTGGAAGAGAAACCTCAAACATTCCCCAAAGGGACCAAACCGTGAAAATAGAAACTCACCGTGTCTATTACACTCCCAACCATTGATGATAGCGATGCTCACCCAAGTCCCGTCGGGCCGGGTTAGAATCGCGATTATCATCCGAATCCAGTCTGTCAAATCAGTTGGGTGATCAATAGGAACTTTGTTGGCTGTAAAGAAAGACAAAGTGTGCAAAGCAATCAAAATCAGAAGCAGGAATTAAGCAAATATTGAAAAGAGGGAGAAACGGCGTGACCGTTCAATAATCGCCGCGTGTAACAGATGGGAAGGCGAAGTGATAGCTGCCTTTTTAAAATACAAGGCGCATGTGCGGCCACGTCACCTTTGTCGCTATTCTCTGGCAATTGCTCGAGGAGTGAGGGGACTATCTATATTGGTGAAAATATAGCCGGGACATGTGGGAGCCGAATGATAAGGCTGGGGGAGCTCTCTGCTAGAATCACGAGTTGGCTACGAGGTTGACACAATGCCAGCCGAGGCGAGGCCCTGAGGTCAAGATTATTTAAGCTACAAAGTATGCTCGCTTCCAGAAAACGAGTAAGTTCATCGCCCCGAGGCGAAAGTGTTCTCGCCTCGGGAATAGGCGGTTTGATTTCAGCACAAGCAGCGCCCCACGATCTCTGACCATGATCTCAGCAATTAATAGGGAAGATTGTGGATTGGCCACAATCAGGATACGGAGAAGTGGGCTGGTTGATAATCACTTTTGTTTCTAACTCATTTGCTATAAATAGCACCTATGTAATCTTGTATATGGATTCACAAATATAGGCAAAACTCTACCCATTTATACTCTCAAATTATTCATATTGAAATTGCTCATCTTGTGTTCATATTATTCGTTTACTATTTGCTATTTCCATTCTTTATCACGACTTTGATACATCAAATTGCTTGTAACCAAAACAAATTCAATTATATTTTTAATTTCGATTTAGGCTCATACATTTTTACTAAAACACTTTTAAAGAAACACTTTTTAAAATAAGTAATTTTTAGAAGCTTGTTTAAATAGGTTCTTAAAGTACATTACTGTTTTCCTAATTTTGTTACGACATGTGTTAACTGTATAAACCTCCTTGCACATCATATTTAAGTAGCAAATCATGTTATCAAAGAACCTCTAACTTCGGAACCTTAAGCTTCAGTTAAAGCCTTTTAAATTTTAATTTTAATTTTTTATAGATTTTGTTAAACCAACATTGTTTCAAAATCTTCAATCTCTGCTTAAACACTACAACTAAAATTCTAGTTCAGTTGGTTGAAGATTGAAATGGTGGATACTTGAAGATTGAACGATGGGAAAGTTAGCGGTGTCAGATATTTTAACAAGGAAAATAAAAAAATGCAAAGATGGTACACTTGAGACTGAAATGAATTAAAAGAAAAAAGCTAAATTCGCATTATGTGAGATTGAATCTTATGACATGTAAAACACTTAGGGGTCGTTTGGTTGGGTGTATAAAGGCTTAATACATGTATTAAAATTCACATTAAATTATTACCATGTTTGGTTGCTTTGGGTGAAATTTTAATACTTGCATAAAAATAGTACAATATTTGGTTAGACTTTAAGATATAATACCCGCATAACTTAATGAGCAAATCTATGTATTATTTTATGCGGGGTAGAAGGTGGAATTAATAATGTGGGTATTAACAATGTAGGTACTAAAATTTAAAATTACAATATTAACCCTCATAATAATAAAGATAATTTTAAATTATATTTAAGGAGTAACTAAATATTTTAAATTATAACATTGTACATTAATTTGTAATATATTAGTGATTCAAGAAATAATTCCTATAACTAATATCTACATTACTAATACCCACATTATTAATACCCGTATTACTAATACCCGCATTATTAATACCCACAGTGCTAATACCCACATTGCTAATACCCACATTGCTAATACATACATTACTAATACCCGCGTAAACTCTATCTCAACCAAACGACCCGTTAAGGATGTATCCTTTCTACTGAACAGGAGCATGTTATCACTGCGTAATTATTAGGCAGTATAATTACTAAGATAATAACACACATACTACATGATAGTTATAATATTGTGTGGGCAAAAATACGCCACCTATTATTACGGGGATATGAGTCCAGCTGGCGAGTCTAGACTTATTTTACAGGTCATCGGACAAAAGGATACACGCCTGCTCCTCGAGTTACGACCGTTCATGCGGTACGGGCGTAGGATGCAAGGCATATATCCTGCCGCATTAGGGATTACAGTCTCCTAGTTAGGGTTTCACATATATCACAAAGAATTTTACCGTGTGCCCTTCATAAAGAGTGGTTTTTCAAAATGCCTGCGCTAAGAAATATTTCAGCAAAATACCCTTTTCAGCCCTGAGCCAAGACTTCAAGGCAAAAATCTTGTAAGTCTTGGCAATTGCCGAAACTTCAAAGGCAAGTACTGTTTTGCCAATACTTCAAGTTATGCGAGAATGCAGGGAAAGACTGGAAGGGACAAGTTTTGACAATGCCAAGACTTACGACCAAGTGCGGCAAGTGTTGTCTTTTGCCAACACTTTAAGGGTAAGTGTTGGCAAATAGAGAGGGGTCAAAGGCAAGTCTTGGCCTTTGCCAAGACTTACGACCAAGTGCAGCAAATATTGCTTTTTGCCAACACTTAAAGGGATAAGTGTGCAAAAGCAGAAAGATATAAAGGCAAGTCTTGCCCCCGACCTAAAAACTTGACAAGGGTATTTCTGTCCAAATTTGTTTCATTAAACCTTAACGGGAGCATATTTGCAAAACATCTATTAGAGCGGGCAAAAAGGCAAACCATTTGTTCCCGTAGCATATTTCTGCAAATCAGCTCATATATCACCGCTTTGAGTTTGTACGCCCATAGTCTGTATTAGTTTTTGTATTTTACCATAATTAGGACTAGGTAAATCTATAATATAAATACTCCTCCTTACGTTGTATTGTACATCAAGCGATTCACACTGAATCGGTTATTCTCAAGGAATATTACTTACTTTGTTGCTTATTACTTTTTTCTCCATTTACTTACTTTTTTTGTCGTACTTACTGTATTGCTTGTGACCCTCTTATAAATTTAATTGTTTAACCTAGATGTCCAATTTTAGGCATGAACAGTTTGGTAGTAATCGACGAAATGCTTCGGGGAGTTGAAAATAAGCATAGATCTGGAGATTCCCGAATAGGGCAACCTTTCGAACTGCTGCTGAATCCATCGATGGACAAAAGTGTAGGCTCGACGCCAAGTACGGAGAGGTTCTTAATAAAACCAGAAACATACCTATTGTTTTAATCGCCAATCAAATACCAGAAGGGTTTGGGTAGCAGAGTGAGTTTTAGCACAGCCTTCCATCCTCAGACCGATGGCCAGTCTAAGAAGACCATCCAGACATTGGAGGCTATCCGGAGGTAAACCCTTGATTTTCGAGGTTGTTGGGACGAACTATACCCCTATGTATTCTACTCGTATCGTAGCATGAGACCCTCTCGGAAGTAGTTGAAGATCTAAATCTTAAATCCCGGGCTAATTGATTCTTCTACTCTATCTGTCAATGGGGAGATCCGATGACGGATTCCATGGATCGAGCGCTTTCCTTTCTCCTACTATTAAAGTCGGGTGCTTAGGCAACCATTGAACACTGCGGATCGCTTAGCATCGGGGTGATTTACTTCAACAGATTTACAGTCTGCCGCTTTTGACCACTCGACCACTCTCCCCTTCCCGGGCCGAGGCCCCCCTCAATGGGTTCTAATTCTAAGAAGAGGGGCGTCGCGGAACTAACAAGTCTATTAGAAAATAAAAGTAGCAACTTTGTCACTAGTTTTCAATTGGATGAGATCGGTCGAGTTTGGTATTTGATTGGCGATTAAAACAATAGGTATGTCTATGGTTTTATTAAGAACCTCTCCCACCGTGGGGCCCAAACAATTATAGGTATTCTATGAACAAAAAAGGCGCAGTGCAAAGCAGTGTAGCATATCTCGTCACTGCTACGTCGGATCTCGGTGTTGCTGCAGTGCAGCGGCGCTGCTGCACCGCAGCGGTGGCGCACCGATCTGCTTGTTTTTCCGGCCTCCAGCTCCGATCCGCTCCTCTTTTTCTTTCTTTTTTTTTTCTTTTTTCTTCCTTTTTATATGTGTATATATTGGTATTATATATTTTATATATAAATATCTGTCTCCACTTTTGTATGTGTATGTTATTATATGCTTGTATATATGTATGTGTATGTCTAGAATAGATAGTTATTTTTATGTGTTTTTTTTTTTTTTTTTTTTTTTTTTGTATATTTGTTTAAGTTTGGTTATGTATAGTTTCAAAATATTAATTTTTAAAAATTTTCAATGTATAAATGTGTATATTTTGTATGTCATCTAGATCCATTTTTTTTTTAAAGAAAAATCGGTGGGGACAGCAGCGACTAACGGTGGCTGTGAGTTGTGGCAGCAGCCCCCCAAAGCAGTGATGGGTGGAAAAAGTAGGAAAAAGAAAATAAAACCCTAAATTGTAGGTATTTGTTGAAACTTGTATATGCTGTGTTAAAAAACTATTGCTATATTTTGTAAAGTGGAAAAGTATCAGTATTTTTTTTAAAATATGGTGTTATGGTTGTATATTTTTCTAAATATCCCTAGCTTTATACATACACGTAATGCTGATCCTTCACTCAGAAACATACCAACAACAACATACCTCATTAAGTCAGGGTACTTAACAACAGGAGTGAAGACTAATACCATGTATGCAGTTTGAGTGGACTTCCTTTTATCTGCAAGGACCTATTAACACCAGGGAAAACTTCACGTTGAAACCACACTAATGGTAATACTTTTTCTCCTCATAACGTATATTAGTGAAATGCAAATTTTACAGTTATAGCGGTGAGAACTTTCTACTGCCACGACATGCATTTCTTGCAAAAGGTTCATACTTTAGCCCATGGAACTCTAATTGCAAATTTTAGCATAGTTGTCCTTTTAATGGGGGGATTTCGGAGAAATGAAACAAAGGATTGTTTTTGTAAGAACTATCATCCAGTATTCCAGATCACTTAGTTTTGATTGTCATTATATCTGGGGAAAGAATGGAAATAATAGAAGTGGAAATGCACACAGAAAGAGACCAGGATGATTATGCGAACAAGGTTTGAGACAAGCTACATCTATCGAAATCCTTCATGTGCATGGGCCCAATCTCTTCAGGTTCCAGGTATCATATATGCAACCCCTAAAAAAAAGATAGGGTTCATAATTTGAGATTTCACCGCGGAAAAAAGAGGATCTTATATAAGACCCTCAGACACGAGCACATTACGGGAGAAATCAGCAATTAATGCAAAACACAGCAAAAATCTTACTTGTTTTAAAGTATCATTAGATAGAAGTGGTGATGACAACCCAGAATGAGGTGTAAAGACATGCCGACTGATTCTCATTGTCTGAAGACTGATTGTGAACGCATATCCATCTTCTACCTGGTCTCATCATATCGGCTCAAAAATTGCACTATGCAGGGATACAACTGTTCTTTGGCCTGCAGTATGAGGACCAACATATTATATTGGAGCTGCATTTAGAACTCTTAATATACTAGAAAAAAAAGAAGAAAAAGAAAAGGAACATGAAACTGGAGCTGTAAACAGGTTAAGACATATATCCATCTCTTCCATTATCTTTTTCGAAATTCCAAAGAGGCTAAGAGTTCTTATTGACGTACCATTTGTCCTCCCACCAAGTCATAATGAGCATAATGTGGACCATCAGCATCCCCAAATACTTTGTAGTTCACCAAGTTCTCAGGAATAAGCTTTGCCGTTTCTGTTTTGACAAATCAACGAGTACAGGAGTACATCTTAGACAATTATTAATCTCATAGGAGAGTTTCAGCAAGGAGGCAGGGGCAGAGATAGGTTGAGGTAAGAGGGTTCCCTTCACTGCAAAATTATTGTGCAAGTAGCTCAAAGACATTTTTTTTTTGGTTTTTATAAACTAATAATCCCTTTAACACAGGGATTCTAATGTAGTGGCAAAGGGGATCCAAAAACTGATTTTTGTCACAGGTTCAAATCCTATATGTGACATTCTAGTATTATTTGAATCCATAAGCTCCGGATTCGTAACAGCACGGAAGTACCCAAAAACATACCATATGCAGCTTCCGGTGGGCAGATTCTGTCTAGATCTCCAGCAAGAGCTAAGACAGGTATACTACTTTTGTGAAGGTGATCCTTATAGATAATTTTACCACTTCTATCACGGAGCCCTCCCTCTCGAAATGCCGAAGTCAACTGCAGAAGAAGTTTAGCTGGAATATTACCTGCAGGGAGATCTATCAGAAAATTTGTAGGAAAGGATTCATAAGGAACCCTAAATCATCACATGTTGATAGGACAAGATGGCCCTCAATTCTCACACTTACGCTGATTATTCAATGCTACTACCTTTATAAGCTATAAGCAGGACACTTGACCGATGATTTCCTGAATACACTACTGCAAACCAGACTATTATCTACATTAAACAGAACTGGACAAGCATCAAGCTCTTCAGGATTCATGAAGAGTTTAGTCATAGTTTATAAATAGATAAATAAAGACCTTGGTATGTGCAATTGGCTGAGAAAGAGATGATTTGTTTTGAGGCTGCAATGGACAATTAGGCTAATTCTTTACTGATGCAGTAATGGTCTGACAAACACTCCAGATCATGTAAGTCTTTCTCTCTATTGCCCCAAGGATCTCATTCAAAATGTATCTCCTTAACCTAAGTCATGGATTCACCAAGCATATTATCTATATTGGTATTTTAACAATAAGACCCACAGAAATAGTACTTCATACAAATTCTATAATTAATCCACAGGACCTGTTCTAATACTCATGCTCATACTTACAAAAGCTGTTCCGCACAAGCTTTTTCAGCGACTCTGGGTGCATCATGTCTGCGGCAGATATCATTTCATTAAGCCAAGACAAGACGTAAGGAGGGCGAGATGAAAAAGGATAAGCAGCAGCCAGTAATGTCCCCATAGGAATGACAGGTACGTTGAGAACCTGAGCAGGATCAGCCTGTAGCAAGGTAAACAGCTCTAAGCATACTGTGTGTCGGAAGACAGCACTTGAAGCAAAAGAAGAGTTGAAACATATTATTTTCAGCTTACAAGGGGTAGAAGCAGTTTGAGTACTGAGTGAGATGATGTGTAATCAAGCGATGAAGCCAAGGTAACAATAGCTGCCAATCCAGGCTCTCTTCCTTCCATACCTTCATTGATAAAATAAAAAATATAAGAAAATGAGATGATGTGTAATCAAGCGATGAAGCCAAGGTAACAATAGCTGCCAATCCAGGCTCTCTTCCTTCCATACCTTCATTGATAAAATAAAAAATATAAGAAAATGACTATGTATCTAGTGTTGTTCGTTGATAAATTCTGAAAGCTTAGATATGTTCTCCTTGCCACTGGTTCAAGATACGTGAAATCTCATTTAATTATTTCTTTAAAGTGCTCATTGCAAACATAGGACCAGTCTAGTGGCCACTACCCCATAAAATTAGAATTCATCTTACCACACCGTGATAGCCTGGCATACAGCAATATTCCTCCCATAGAATGTCCAATTGCGAGTAGTTTATCATCCTTTGGTCTAGTTAGGGCCTTTATATATTCCATCTAAAATGAAAATTGTAAAGATTATCAATCACGAGTCAGTATATAAAACAAGATTAAGAAAACTTCGGGGATATTCAGGTTTCAATTCAAGTCAGATTGTATGATTTCAAGGAGATTAAGATTTTACAGCCCTCAACATGGAAAAATGTCACCTCACCGCAGCAGGGACATCCTCTTCCAGGTAATGATCAAAGTCCCAATCATACTTGAGGATTAAGTCAAGCTGTTTCTGAAAATCTCCCATTTTAGTTGTTAAACGCTTTTGCAGATCAAATATCGGGGATGAAACAGAACGTTGACCTTCTTCAACGATATTCACTAGTTTTGTGCTCAGTTCCCCTACTTGGCTAGGGATGATTGCTGAGTTCTCCCTCATCTCCAGAAGACTTGATAATTTCTTTCTTACTGCGTCAACCCGCTTATATACAAAAGAATCCTCCAGTAAATTTGATATCCATTTGACTAGTTTAACTGAGACAATCTTCGACTGACTTCCACTGACAAATACAAAGACGCTCTCTGACAAGCGGATAAAAGTTTCTGTAAGTTTGGCCACCACTCTGGACTCACCCCATACTGTTGAAACCACAGCTGGCTCTTCTTTGTTCAAGGCTGCATCGTGCTCTTTTGAGGCACCCTGGATATTTGTGAACTGCTGTGCTGCAGAAAGACCTCTGCCATTAGCACTATCAGTTGCAGCTTCCATTTGAGAAGATGCAGCATGGGCAGACTTCTCAATATTTTTAGAATCTGACTCCTGCACGCTCAACCCAGTTCCACGAACTTCAAGAATCCAAGTATCAAACCCTTGATTACACATGTACCGAGCAAAAGATGTCTGCAAAATCACAAATAAGAACTAATAATTAAAGACAAAATTGGATTTCTTTAGAACAGATTCAGAAACAATCTAGGACATCAGCGGTGTAACTACTTGAACTATACCCCAAAGGGTATTTGCAAGATCCAACCATTCTCTGTAGAACTCAACCATCACTCAATACTAAGGTGCATTAACTTGCACCAGGGGAAGTAAATGAGAAACCTTGTGGAGATAGATAAAATGCCTTTAAGTAATATCATTCAAAATCAAAATACTCCAATGGCACGTTCTCTATTACAAACAACAAACAGTTTGCACATACATGCATCAAAATTGCTTACTTCATAAGCGTAAGCTAATCAAGAAAACAGAAACATTCGGCATAAAGACATGCTGATAGGACTGTTAGCAGTTTCGTGCATCAAATTGAGACACTGTAAATAGTAAGAATTAACCCTTAACATGAAAGGGGAAGCATTCAGCACCAACCAGCCTTCTGAGACCTAGAAACTTGCATAGAGAAACCACATATTTGAACCAACACATGAACTCTAATATTGGGGTGAAAAACAAAAGAAAAAGAAAAAGAAAAAGAAACACGACAGAGTAAGGAAACTCAACGTTACATCCCTCTATCCTAGAAAGATTGACACTACACTATTTGATGAGTCAAACAATTATTATGATCTGCAGAACATTACTAACAATGTATGATCACTCAAGAATTTCCAGGTAACTTACATTATTCACAAAGACACTAACAAATCATACACAAAGTTATTAATGTGTCATATAGTACTGATGAAGGACTGGAAATAATTAAAGTTACCTCATCCGAAAGATCATATCCAATAGCATTAGTCCCCACACCAGACAACAGAAGAAGCGGATGATTTCTCCTTGGAGCCTGTTGTCATTAAATTTGTACAATTTCAAAACTTTCTCAATAGAACTGAATGCAGTAAAGCTGTACAACCAAAATAGGCATAAGTTTATTACATTTAACTTATAGCACCAACATGGTATAAAGTACTCTTAAACTATATTATCTTATATAAGGGAGAAAAATTTACACTATTAGGTCAGTTCGCAAGTTATACCTATTACCCAGTAACCGGCCTCATTTTTCAAGATACAATTTCACTTTTTAGGAAGGTTATCTCCAGACCCTTTGGCTGTAAAAGAAATATATACACTATTGATGTGTATAAGTTAAACCCAATTTCATTACACCACGACAGTAGAAGTTCTATGCACTGACCGTGTGAGGAATTATCTACACAATCAGGTTACTTCAAGGTAATTGCAGGTAATTCTATTTTTTTTAGTTTATAACGGTAGTGTACACTGCATGCCAGCTCGCGCAGCTCGACTAATTCTGCATGGCACTTTTACTAAGTTTGAGTATGCAGAGACAGTTTGAAAAATATCTACATAATCAGGTTACTTGAAGATAATTGCAGGTAGTTCTGTTATTTTTTATAACCGTAACCGTGATGTCCAGACTAGCTTATATGCACCTGCACTAATTCTATTAATATAGCATTGACAGTAACTACGATATATGGTTAGTGACCTCCTATAATATATTAAATACACTAATAATGATTACACGCATTATTATGGTGTTAATGTATATAACTTAAATCCGTTGCGAATTAATTATAAGAGTGCATTGGCATATGAACCTGTGGAGGAGGAATGTAGCGCCAAAGAGCAAGTCTCCAATGACAACTATGAAGCGATACGTAGTGAAGTTCATCGGCGGTGCATATTGGCGGCTTATTCGACACCTTATGATGATGATGATGTTCTCTTTCAGTTTCGGCGCCATTAGTATTGGTCGACAAATAATTAGCTCTGATAAGTCCCACACAACAACAACGTGCGATGTTAAAACGAGGTGGCTTATGAAAATTCAGGTGGCGCAACGAAGAACCAATTTTTATGGCTAAGCCAATATTGGATTGAATCACAAAAACCATTTTTTCTTGTAAGATATATGCAATGATAAAATTTTATGGTTGATTTGCTAAGTTTTTGTTTTTCTCCTTTGCAGAAACATGCGTCAATTGCGAATATTTTAGTTTCTCCTTATAATTCGAGTTGTGAGAGGGAGTGTGGTGGCTGTGGGATGTTGCGACACGAACGTCATGCCACCGCCATATTGTTTTTTTCTTTTTTTCACTAACTTCTTTTTTCTTCCTTCAAACTTGTTTTTGGTTCAATTAGTCCCAAGTTTTTTTTATAAGGATGCTGCTATTTGATCATATCCACTTGGACCTAAAGTGGTCATAGCCGGTGAAAAGTCTATTAAGTCCTTGATGTTAGTTAGGGCCAAATGGTATTAATAATTATGAGTATTAAGCATGCTTTGAAACATTACAATCCCAACACATCTCGAGCCACCAAATCTTGCACGTTTAATTAAAGCATGTGTATTTTGATACGTTTATACGATATGCATACGGTTATGGCTATTTTCCCTCCAAAAAATTTAGGCCAAATTTATACATCTTGCAAGTTTTATACGGTTTAACCTAGATAAAAACTTCACCAATACTCTCCCATCCAACATTACCCGTTCTCGAGCAAAAGTAAATATCTAACCTAAAAAATGAACTCGGATGAAGACGTTGGAAATGAACAACAACAACTTAGGAATCAATTGTACCTAGCTCTAGGAATGACATCTGATGATAGCTTGAAAAATGAAGATAATGGGGCTAACATTTATTCAGACGACACTTTCAATAATTGGATAAATGTAGATGAGGCTGGCATGAATCAAGAGGAAGACCATCCTAAATGGGTTGATGAAGATCAAGACATTGGGGAAGGCGAATATGAATATAAAGATGAAGACATACCATGCGATGATGGAGAATATGGAGATCAGGATGAATATTTGGATGATAGGTACTTTAGTGAGTCTCGCTTATTAGTAGGTCCAGTTACTGATATGGTTTTTAGTACGAGATCTTCTCTGTTTGAGTTATATAAAGAACATGCAGGATTAAAGGCTTTTGTGTGGTTAGAAGATCAACAACCAAAAAGGGCCGTGATTGTCCTTTGTATGCAGTATTTGCATGTGACAAGTCTAGGGTTCCAGTAGGAGAAAGAACCTCTAAGAGGTCAAGATCCCAACTAAGATTAATGCGAAGCTGAACTTAGATGGTTTATGTCATATGTCTAAGGTAATTAGGGAGCATAATCATGATTTAGATCCTACCTTATCACGACTGATTCCCGGACATAGATTTATTAGCAATTCTCTTATGAGGGATCTTCGAGCTAATGGCAGGGCTGGCGTAAGGCCTTCTAGGAACATAAGACTTTTTGAGGTCAGAGCTGGTAGACTGGAAAACATGGGTTGTACCCCAAAAGACTGTAATTTCTACAGCCCAGGAAGCTTGACTTGAAAGAAGGTGATGCAAATACGTTATGCAAGTTCTTTTGTGACATTCGGACGAAGGATAGAGAGTTCTTCTACATGATTGATGTGGATGATATTGGTAGGCTTCGGAATGTTGTATGGATTCACACACATTGCAAATATGCGTATAAGGAGTTCCATGATGTAGTATGCTTCGATACCACCTACCTAGTGAATCAATTTAACATGCCATTTGCTTCATTTGTCGGCATTAATCATCATGTCTAGTCTATACTACTGGGATGTGTTCTTCTTGCTAGTAAGGACGTAGAAAATTACAAGTTGATATTCTCTACTTGGCATAGAGCTATGAGGAATGTTTGTCCAAATGCTATCTCGACATACCAGTGTGAGAGAATTAAGGCAGCTTTTAGTGAAGTAATGCCAAATACAAATCACAAATATTGCATATGACACATATTTACTAAGTTGCCTTATAGGCTCAAGGGTCTGGGGATTGGATATAGAACTGCAAAGGGAGAATTTAAATCTATTGTCCTTAATAGCATTACTATTAAAGAGTTTGAGCATAGATGAGTTGCCTTTATTATGTTATATGATTTTCAAGGAAATGACTGGTTCATTAAGTTGTACGCTGAGCGCCAAAAATGGGTGCCCGTATACCTAAACCACTATTTTTGGGCTGGGATGTTATCCACACAAAGAAGTGAGGGAAAACATGCCTTCTTTGATGGATTTATTAACCGCCAAAGCACGTTGAGTCAGTTTGTTCAGCAGTATGAGGTTCTTTTGAGAGATAAGTATGAGAAAGAGTTACTGGCTGAATATAAGTCTCGGTATTCTAGGTTTAAGTGGAAGGTACAGCTCCAAAGAGCTTATACTCGTGCATTGGTCAAATTTTTTCAGTTTGAGCTAAGGAAGCTGTATCATTATGAACTAAGCATCCCCCAAAATGTGGCAGTTGTGCAAGGTGTGGAGACATACAACATAACAGACTCATCAATTAAGATTTTTTGTTTACAAAAATTAATTCGTCTACAGGGTTGAACACAGACCACGGGGCGAATATTTTAAGTGCAATTGCAAATCCTTTGAATCTAAAGGGATTGCTGCCACATTCTCAAGGTAATGGCAGTTAAGAAGATTGATCACTTTAATGAGAGGTACATTATGAAAAGGTGGAGAGGAGATGTCGTTCGTCCCTACTTGAAAAAAATTCTTTTTTGGAAGCTACCCTAACATGACAAATGAGTACAAAATGTATAGGGAGTACTTGAAGTACTTTGACAGTGTATGCGATATAGCATTAGACAATGAAGTGAAGATGAAATATTTCAAGCACAAAATATTACAAGCGAGAAAAGATCTTTTGAATTGAGATGAGAGTATGATAGTGCCAAACAGGGCGGGTGCCGCAGCTGGGAATGGAAGTGGTGGACCAAATTTATCTGGAAATGAAAGTGGTGGGCCAAATATATCAGACTCTGAAATTAAATCAGGTTTTGAAGCTAGAGGAGGGAGAGCTGCAACAAGAAGGACTGATAGTATGGGTGGATGAAGGGGTAGAGAAGGGGAAGTAAATATGGTTAAAAAAAAAGGTCGGGAGGGGGGGATCAACAAGCGCAATAAATATGGTACTAATCATTTTAATTGTGCTATTGTACTCTTTTGCCTATCTATATACATTGATGTCATTTTTCTTAAAATTAAAATAAAAAATTATTTTTAATGTCACTCTAATTCATTTGAGTTGTCACTGTAGCTAATTGACTTTACTAGATTTAGTTGGCTTGGTCTTTGATTTTGTTCTAACTTAAATTGCAGCAAAACAATGTTGAAATATTCCAATGGCGCGATGAATCACCAAGTGCAAGAATTGAGGTACTATTAGAATTCATAAGAATTTACACTATTGACTTCATTGGATTTTAGTGACTGTTCTTTGATTGTCTTCTAAATTTGGATGCAACAATACAATGTGTTAATACCACAAGATGTGGTCTTGCTTGATCTCAATCTGGTAGCCAGCATGATCCCAATCTTGATAGTCTGCCTGATCTCAATCTTGGTAGCCAGCATGATCTCAATCTTGGTAGCCACCCTGATGATTTTGTATGAGGTTATTATTTTTGAAGATTTTGCATGCATGGGGTTGAAGTGATTTTTTTCTGTTGATGACGCTTACTCTTTGATGTGTTGATTGCACTTTTTAATTGATCACAAAATTTTGTCTTGTCCTTTCTCATTAGACTGATTGGTTTTGTGCTCTTTTGCTTTTTGTGCTACTCATAATTATTTTATAATATGTCAAAGGAAGTCCTATGTCAAACCCTTCTTAGATCAATTATTTCAAGTTAATATACAACTAGGATACTTTATTCATTTTGGTAAGTTGTCAAGGGTCGTAACATTAACTGCTTAGCTACCATTATCAAGTGTATCTAAAATTTCTAGATTATTACTGTTTCAACAAAATTAAAGATGTGTTTTGAAATTTTTCATGTCAAAATAACTATATGCTTGATAGACTCATTTTCATAGATATGACTAGAAACTACTCAAGAATTGGCAAAAGTAAAAATAGTATAAAGTGTATCTTTAGGGAGCATGTCAAGGCACACCGCTTCGTCAAAAATTTATACTATATAAACAAAGTGACTCTGCTTAATAAAAATAAAAAATTGAAATGTGACACCGCTTGCAAAAAATCCTACGTACGCCAGTCGGCTAAGAGCTATCATGGTGTAGAACATCTGCTTGAAACTCGAATTTGGTGCAGCCACAGCCTCTTGCAATGAATGAAGTACCACTTTCCACCAACCATGAATCATTGCTCTTTCACCTTTTTAGTAAATGAAAAAATAAATGAATAATTAACTCCTCTACAACTTGTTTGCTCCTTTCCGATTTAAATAAGAATATGAAGAGCCTTCACAAGCTCATTTGGAGTTCTTTGGAGTTGTTATTTCCTTCAAACGTTCACGATGGATGAACCATCCCTTTCAAATCTCCCAACTGAAATTAAGGAAATAATCATCGAGAAAGTAGTTAGCGACGAGGGATCAAGAATATCGTTTATGAACATATCTGAAGTGTAAGTACTAGTTACTTTATTTTTTTTTTTATAAAAAGGAAAACAAAACCACATAATTTTTGTGCTATGTTGGAAGCTTATTGATGTAGATCCCATATAGGATTTTATATATACTGGAGTTTATATTTTTTAAGCATTCTTAGATGATTAATGATAGATGTAACCTAGATTACATGAAGGCAGGTAATTAAGAAAGGATTTTTTAATACTAACTAGATTGCATGATGACCACACCCTAATCTGTCTTTAAATTCAGCACTAGCAAATACTAGTATAGTTAGGAGGATTTTTGTCCTTGCTTCCTCGAGTCATATAAATGATGAAGAGTTGATCATTTAGACATAATCACAAAAAGAACTTTTTTTCATGATAGTTGAACTCTTTTGAAGCTTGTTGATGTAGACAGTGGCAGACCCAGGAATTCTATTAAGGGGTATCAAAATATATTTAAAAAAACACAACTAAGAAGTCGTCAAAATAAAATACCATTCTATTAGTTAAAGTACAATATAAATATATTATTACAATTGTACTCGACAAATTCTCATCTCTTGGAATGTTTTTACAATAGCATCGTTAGAAATAGTACTAAATTCATCTCTTTCTACATAAGGCACCATGAAACCACTCAGAAATTTACCATCCATTCGATTCCGCAAGTCATTTTTTATAAATTCATTGCCAAAAAGATCTTTCAACTGATGTGGTGACGACTGGTAGAAGTAGAGCAAGCTCAACTAAGCGGAATACAAGAGGAAAAGTCATATGCTTCTTTGTCTGAACCATTTTTTTTAAAGTTCACAAAGGCCATTTAGATCAGAGAACCTTTCACGAACATCAATAATGTTAGTAGCAAGTTGATTTTCAAGAGCAACAATATTAGATTCTTCAAAGTCATCCAGATATAGCTCAACCATTGTCATTATTTCCCGATACCAAAGCTAGAACATGAGTCATTTGGATTCAAACAAGCAACTCCATATAGAAAATCAGTTGTCACCTCATCAAAATGATTATTGAGTTGTTGAAGTTGCCAATCAATAATTTGGTTGGACACAACAACACGATAATGATGTAAAACATTATAATCAGCAGTTAAACATCGTGATCTTCCATAGCTAACATATGGATCATCCAAATTAGGCATTAAAATATCATACTTCAAGCAAAATATTTTTCACCATGTCATAGAGCAAACCCCATTCTTTGTCCCTTAACTTTTGCAATCTTCTCTTAGCTACTTCAATAAGTAGCATTGCATTTGCAATTTCTTGTTCCTTCTTCTGTAAAAAAATTACTAAGGTCATCAGTGATTCCTAAGATATCTCTCATCAAATGCAAGATAAAAACAAGATCAAATGATTGACACTTGTAAAATATCCTGTTGCCTTAGCAATATCATCTGAAGAAACATTATCAACAATATGATCAAGTAAATCAACAACAGTACCAAACAAGCTAATAAAGTTGGTAAAAGATTTGTAGTGAGAGCCCCAATGAGTGTCATCGGCTCTAATAAGACCAAGTTCTTGAAGCAAGCCCTTCCCAGTTGTAACTTCATCCATATCTAATGTCTCTTAAATTTTTTGTCTTTGAGATTTTTGAAATGCATCCATACGCTTGAAAGAAGAACCCAACATATTCAAAATTTTAGAAACTAATGACACAAGTTCACCCACTTGGACACATTTTTTAGAAACCCCAACAAGAGGTAGTTGAAGTTGATGAGCGAAACAATGGATAGAATGAGTCGCTCTACTTTCTTGCTTGATCAACATTTTAAGACCATTTATATGACCCTGCATATTACTTTCCCCATCGTAACATTATGAACGCAAAAGATAGACTCAAGGAATAGTGAGCAAGTAAGTCTACAATTTCCTTCTTGAGAGATGAGGCACCAATATCTTTAATATGAATAATATTCCCTTTTATCAACATATCTTAAAACCACAGTTATTTGCTCATTGTGTGACACATCAAAATATTCATCAACTAATAAAGCAAAGTAATCACCATTTAAATCCTCTATGATAGCTTTAACCGTTTCAAGCTTACATGCAGTCATAATATCTTTTTGAATCTTAGGAGTAATCATTTGATCATTTTGAGGATCATGTTCCAATACAAAATCATGAATATTTATCACACCTTTTTGCATACCATGAAAGAATCTCAAGTAAATTACCTCTATTAAGTGATGATTCAAATTCATCATGACCTCGAAATGCCATTCCCTAATTCATAAGAAGTCTAACTGCATCAATCGAAGCAATCAATTGAACCCGATGCTCATGCTTAACTTGAGTAGATTGTCTATCAAACGCAGATGTAATAGACCTTTGTTGCCGCATCAAATCTTGATTTTTTTTTGATTGATTATGAGTGCTATTCAAAGGACCAATATGTTTTTCAAATGCCTTTTTTTTCCCCAAGTTTTAAATCCGTCGGTAGACCATACTTCGCCTCCACCTTGATGACTGTTATTATCCTTAAACAAATAACTATGCAAATGATAAGATGCATCATTAATTACACTGTACTCTAACCAATCATGATAAGTGTCAAACCATTCCGAATTAAAACTATGCATATATCCTGAAAAGTTTGTTTGAGGAAATTTATGATTGCGAGGTTGACAAGGCCCTTTTTGAAGTTATGCTCTTCTAATCGTATCACGATGATTTGGGTGATAGTCCAAGATTTGAATTCTTTCAGCTGGATCAGCCTTTAAAGAATCTAAATCAAATTCTTATCTCTCAGAAGATTGGGGTGGTATTTTAGATTGATTTGCATTTTCTTCTTGATTGGGTTGATTATCAGCTGCCAAACTTGGTTTTGGTTGTTTGTGGAAAAATTTCTCTAATAACTTTTGAAACTGAATTGTGAAATAAGACTTTAGTTAGAATAATACTAAAAAATGAGTAGCTTTACTAAAAGCAGAACACATTGCTTCAACATAGAGTCTAAAAGCAAAGTAAAAAATTAGCATAATACAGAGTCTAAAAGCAGGACACAACGTCTAAAAGCTGGACACAAAGTCTAATATCAGAACACATAGTCTAAACAGAGTATGAATTTAGTAATTTGGAGGTAATTTCAAGAATATATTTCTTCAACAACAAAAAAACTAAAATACATTGCTCTTACTTATAGTCCAAAAAAAGGAAGGGATCTCCAAACTTTATGAATCAAGGCTCTGTCTTCTTCATTTAGACTGAAAAATTAAAAAAAAAAAAAAGAGTTTCTTCCTCCTCTTATGGACAATCTTATTTTGTTGAAAGAATTCATTCTTCTTTCAAATTATTTCATGTAAAAATATAGTAACGGCTAATCCAATATAATTATGCATTAAATAGTGCTAATGTAACATATATTCCAAAGAAAATTGAAAAAAAAATAAGTATCTTGGGCGCCATTGACAGAGACCAGCAATGGAAGAGGCCAAATAAGGCAGCGAGTGGTGGTGTGGATTGGTGGTCTGTTGGCGTCAGGTGTGGGCTGTTTTTTTTTTCTTCTATGTTTTGATTTTTGTTTTGAGAATTAGGGATTTGTTTAAGAATCCCAAGGTGCAAGGTCTGCTGTTATGGAAATGTTAAAATAAAATCAAAACGACGTTGTTTTGCTTTCTGCTATTTAAAAGAAATAGTTAACTCGTTAAATGTCCCAAAAATATGCTGAAGCATGGATTCAAGCTTAAGATATATAGGTATACAAAAAATTCTTAACCTATACACATAGTGTAATTTTTTGGCGAAGGGGTATCAATTGGTACCATTTGGAAGGCTGTGGGTCCGCCCCCAGATGTAGATCATATATAGTACTTTATTTCTAGTGGAGTTTAAATTTTTTAACCATAGTTAGTTAAATTCTGTCAATTGGACAAATTCCAATCACAAGTTGGGAGGCAAGGATGGTTTATCCACCTTTTCTGTACCATTTTGATGATTAATGATAGGGCCTTGCCAATATGTGAAACGACCTTAGGTAGTCGTTTCGGGAGTTAGGACTCCGATTAGCGTGTCGATAATTTTAAAATATTCGTAAGGTCTATTAGGACCTGTCTGTAAAATTTGAGCTAAATCGGACTTCATTTGATAGGTATCGGAAAAAGATTTCAGTCTTTATTGTCGATAAATATTAAAAAGAGATTTTCGAGCTTGATTTTGGCGAATGAACTCCGATTCAAAATCCGAAAGCGCCGTTAGGTTCGTATGATTATTTGTGACTTTTTTGAACTTTCGAAAGTTAATTTCGAGGTTGTTCGGCTAGTTTCCGCTAAAATGCCGAAAGTTATATAGTTTGACCTTTTTCTATTTAATTTGCATATTGAGTTTTGGGAGTTCGATTTGAGATCTGCCTTAGCGAGTGTGTTACATATATTTTGTATAACTTACTTGGAAATTTGGAATCATTTCAAATTTCGTAGAGTTCAGTTTTAATTTTTGTCGGGAAAAGAAAAGAAAAGGAAAAAAAAATAAAATAAAAGAGAAAAGAAAGAAAAAAAGAAAGAAATTGAAAAGATAAACAAGAGCATAGGCGGTGCTTTAGCTCCAAAATGCTCAAAATGAGCAGAACAAGAGACGGGGGAGAAACAGAGAGAACGCGAAAGAGAAAAATGCCAGAAAATGAGAAAAGAGCCGGAGAAAAGTAGATATTTTACCCTAAAACATTCAGGTAATGATCTTAATGCATTGTTTTAGTTTAGTACGTGTGTTTGAATATATTTTGACAGTAAAAATTGGGATATTAGACATCGTTTTAATAAGTTCAATTAATAGTTTAAAGGCTCCATTGGACACCGATAATAGAATTGATTATATATTCGTACTCAGTGAGTTATGGGAAACATATAAATATAATTTATTTAGGGTTTGGTTATGTGACCTTAAACCCTTTACATAGGCCTGGCCTGCGTATTGCGTATGCAAATAGGGTGTCAGGTTCCTAATCGGATAGCCCTAAGATGTAAAGAATGAAGCCTTTAACCTTATGTGATATATTTCTTTGCTTATTGAACACAGTGGGATCGTTTGGCAATGAATCCAAAAGACAAAGCGGTTGTTGAGAAGCTGTGCTAACTTTGTAACAAGGTAAGTGTTTGTATCCATTCTTTGGAGGCCCTTGGCCTTGTGGATAATCTACCACGTGTTCCTTACGTGTGTAGCTATCGATAGGCGTACTCATTACGCCTTAGCTTTGGATTTACACTGTATATTATATGTTATGTCCTGTTGTTGGTATTGTATTGAGCATATGAGAATTGCACTCTGGTTTTAATCATTGCATATACTTCCCGGTAATCGATGAGAGTCCCGAGCCGATGAAGGGTCATTATTGCACATACTTCCCGTTAATCGATGAGAGTCTCCAGTTGGCGATGAGAGTCCCGCACCGGTGAAGGTTCATTATTGCATATACTTCCCGGTAATTGATGAGAGTCCCGAGCCGGTGTAGGGTCATTATTGCATACACTTCCTGGTAATCGATGAGAGTCCTGAGCCGGTGAAGGTATCAGGCACATATGACTGCATTGCATCATACCACATTCTTCCCATCTCATTGCACCGCATACTGACCAGTGTGTGACTATTGTGCTGTGTTTTGTGTATGCGGCATGTATATAAGGTTGTGGACATATTTCTGTTTGCCTATACGTTTCAGGCTATTTAGTGTCCTTAATTGGTTTATATGCTTTAGTTATATGGATCGGGTTGCACACTGCAACAGTACAAATATATGGGTTGGGTTGCACGCTGCGACAATATGAATATATAGATCGGGTTGCACGCCGCAACAATATGAATATATGGATAGGGTTCCACACCGCTACAATATGAATATATGAATCGGGTTGCACCCCGTGACAGTATGAACATGTGGAACGGGTTGCACGCCGTGACAGTATTATGTTCAGGATACTTAAAAACCTATACGTTTTGTCTATCTTATGTCCCTGGTTGTTTATGAGTTTATGATCTCATATGTGGTTCCAGTTATTATCTAGCTCTGCCTTTTTATAATTTAAATAAGAGGAATTTGGTTTATCTGCTTCTCTTCTCCCTGGCTAGCTATCCTATTCTTTGAGGTGGTTAGTTTGCCCCACTTATTGAGTCCTTTTGACTCACCCTTGTTTGTTGTTTGTTCTTGTCTATTTATTTCGTTTCGACAGGTTCGCTCCAGGATTGAGTTCGCCACGTTGTTCAGGAGCGAAGACGACTTCAGCTTTCAGGGTGAGCCAGCCTGTATTCCGAATGGCCACCAGTTTATTGTTTATTATTTCAACTGCATTGTACTCCCTTCAGGAGGTATCTGTCTTCTTTTGTACTCTTAGATGTCTAGTTTGGATAGCCCTAGACCTAGTATGTTGGGTAGTCAGCTGTAATTTCGTTTGTACAGCTTAGAGGTATTAGTATGTCTGTGCTTTTTTTAAGTCTTGTTTTTATTTATGAATTGAATTATATTTATTTTCCTAATTAATTAGTAAGGGTTCGCCCGACGGGTCTAGGGGAGGATGTCGGATGCCCGTACGACCTAGCCAGATTTCGGGTCGTGTCAGTTGGTATAAGAGCCTGGTTTAGAGTCTATCCAGACTAACACTGTGTCTATTAGAGTCTCGCTGATGGGTACGTAGACGTCCGTACTTATCTACGAGAGGCTATGATGGCATTTAGGAAGTTTCACTTTCTTCTTTTCTGATCATACGTCGGTCTAGGATGCAAAAGTATTTTCGTTAATTCCTTCGTGGTAATTGTGAACCCTCGTGCAACAAATCAGCAAAGGGTAGGAGTTCAGGACGAAGTAGTTTAGCCTTTGGCTAGCGCTGCTCAAGCCCCGAGAGTTTTCGTGCTGACGATTCAGTCGCGCAGGCCCCAGCTGTACGAGCTCGCGAGGGGCAAGGGAGCAAGGCCTTGTGGTTCTCTTGGCTCTCTACGATGCTTTTATTAAAAACATGGCGATGCAGATACTGCAAGAACCTATTATTCGCTAGGTACCTTATCAGGTTGCCGTAGATGGAGACGTTCGGTTTCAGGGAGCTCCTGTTCCAATCCCTGATGTTGCCCCAGTAAATTATGTTCCAGAGACAACATGTGTTGTGCCTCTAGTTATTCTTGCAGGTTAGTTAGCCTGTGTAATGGCTCGGTCTGAGTGTCCGAAGAGACTGCATTATTTTATCCAATTGAACCTTCTGATATTCTTAAGCCATGCATCAGATAATCCCTGTGTAAATTTTCAAAATAAAATGATATCAGCGTATCCTTCAGGCTCTTGATTATATCGAGCGGTATGGTGTTGATTATTTTGCTTTCCAATTTCAGGGGTCCAGCCTTGAATTGGTGGACCGCTATCTTATTAGCTAACATCGTTCGATTTTTCTTCTAGATTCATGAAAAAGTTCCTTTCGTGCAGCCAGCGAGATGAAAGCATCGCCAATTTTAGTGGATTAGACAGGGTAGCTTGTCAGTTTCAGAATATGAGATTGAATTCTTTAGGATGGCTAGATATGCACTAGAACTAGTCCATGGACCTTCCGAGAAGGTTCGAAGATTTATTGGTGACCTTTCTTCTTCCTTGAGATCCCAGATGGCTCGAGAAATTGAGGTTGGGAATTCATTTGATTTTGTTGTTGATATTGCTCAGAGGTATTATGCATACCATAAGTTAGAGCGGGAAGAGTTAGAACAGGAGAGCAGGAGATCCCACAGCCCTGGTGGGCACCAAACCTCCTTTGGAGGTAAGACTTCTGATTATTTTGGGAGGTAACTTGCCAGGTTATCTCAGCTTGTAGAGCGTGATTCTTAGAGTGTGTGAGTAGTTCATCAAGATTAAACTCAGCTTTCTCTTTGTAGCTTTCAACAATCTGTCCAGTTTCCATTTTCAGCGAAAAGGTGTTATCATTGTCGTGAGTCTAGTTATCCTTTGATGAGTTTTCCCTTACTCCAGCAAGTAGGCAGTCGTCCTTTCTCTTGTCATCAGGCACCTGCACAGTCACATGGAATTTCATTTAGATCTCAATCAGCCAGAGAAATGCCACCATCCAGTAGAGGTCAAGAGCGTGGTGGTAGTGGTTCTTCTAGAAGTAATATCAGGGTAGCCGTTCGGCTCAGCCACATAGGCAGTTCTAAGAGCGACCAGTCTGGCAGGGTGTTGAGGTATCCGATGTAGTAGACCCAAGTATTTCTTCCTCACTTATGTGTATGTAAGCTTTGATTCTTCCGATCGATTTGGAAATGGTTGTCTTATCATGTTTCCATGGTGTCCTTGGATATTTTTTTTTATTAGGAATCGGTTGCGGTAGAGAGCCGAGCTTCAGGTATGATTTATTCCTGGCGTTTGTGAGACCCTACTAATTTATCTAGTCTAAATGTGAGAGATTTGGGAGTGAGTGTCGGTATTGTCTGCTTGGCATCTTCTTGTGACATCTTCTATTATTATGTCAAATTAGCTTATATCTCTTCTCAAAATTCCGTGTTGGTTGGATGATGGGATTCTAGTTCATCACCATCCTAGAGTGTCATTGTTTCTTCCGGTGTAAAGTGGTTAGTAAGTAATATTCCATCTACGTATCTCCTATTGGTTCAAAACGCTAGTAAAGTCATGTTATCCCATGAGTATATCTGGGTTATAAAAGGATTTTCTGGTAAATTGTTAGAGTTTCCTTTTTATTAGGAGGTTAAATTGGCATGGGTGTTGTTCTATAGAGCTCATTTAATATCTATTTCTTCAATTGTGGTTCTTTGGCTAGCCTAACTCTGAAGTAATCTAGCTCTGGTAGCCAAGTAAATAAGAAGATGAGCTTCTCAAAGCTCTAATTATTCATATCCTCAGTTCATTACCATATGTTCTTCTTCCGGCACTAGTGAGTTTGGGCGGTTAGTAGCCACTTGTGATATTCTCTGTGTTGAGCCAGAGTGCATGTCAAGGTAGACGGGTAAGCACATTGTTGTGATTTGAGGCTACTAAGGGCAATGAGAAGCGTCATTGGACCCCTGAGTTGATCCATCAGGAGGTGTTGCTTATGGCAAGGGTATGGAGTAGTGAACTCGAGAGTTGCAGCTGTTTGGCAACTCGAGAGGATAATTTGGTAGCCCAGGTCTAAGCCGCATTCTATTTTTAGATATGTCTTCCTTAGTCTGGTAGACTGTGGGAGGATAGCTATTTCTATTCAAGTTAGCTGTATGAGTTAATGCTCTAAGTGGAGGAGTCTTTCTTCAATACTGAATGCTAATATTAATTCTCTAAGGCGTTGCTGAAGCAAAAGCTAATTCTTTGTTTCATCGACATGTTCTATATCGAAAAGTATATCGACGAGGTGATTCGCCGGCGGAATCATGTTAACCCATTCAAAGTTCCGTGTCTCTTTGTTTCGAAAATGTAGAACTTTCTTCTCGTGATCGAGGAAGGATCAGCTTAGTCAGAATAAGCTGTGCAATGGTGTTATCATATTATCCAGATATATTTTATTCCAAAAGTACGATATGCGTGTTATAATTCTGATCATGTAATCAAGAGATAATGCATGTGGAGTAACTTATGAAGGTCGTGCAAGTTCTCTTGTTATCTGTGCGAATTTCTCTTTAGACTTAGGCTCGTTCGAGGACAAACGAGAGTCTAAGTGGAGGAGAATGAAACGACCTTAGGTAGTCGTTTCGGGAGTTAGGAATCCGATTGGCGTGTCAATAATTTTATAATATTCGTAAGGTCTATTAGGACATGTCTGTAAAATTTGAGCTAAATCTGACTTTGTTTCGTAGGTATCGGAAGAAGATTTCAGTTTTTATTGTCGATAAATATTAAAAAGAGATTTTCGAGCTTGATTTTGGCGAATGAACTCCGATTCAAAATCCGAAAGCGCCGTTAGGTTCGTATGATTATTTGTGAATTTTTTAAATTTTTGAAAGTGAATTTCGAGGTTGTCCGACTAGTTTCCGCTAAAATGCCGAAAGTTAAATAGTTTGACCTTTTTCTATTTAATTTGCATATTGAGTTTTGGGAGTCTGATTTGAGATCTGCCTTAGCGAGTGTGTTATATATATTTTGTATAACTTACTTGAGAAATTTGGTATCATTTCAAATTTCGTAGAGTTCCGTTTTAATTTTTGTCGGGAAAAGAAAAGAAAAGAAAAGAAAAGAAAATAAAATAAAATAAAAGAGAAAAGAAAGGAAGAAAGAAAGAAACCGAAAAGATAAACAAGAGCATAGGCGGTGCCTTAGCTCCAGAATTCTCAAAAGGAGCAGAACAAGAGACGGGGGAGAAATAGAGAGAACGCGAAAGAGAAAAATGCCAGAAAATGAGAAAAGAGCCGGAGAAAAGTAGAATTTTTACCCTGAAACATTCAAGTAATGATCTTAATGCATTGTTTTAGTTTAGTACGTGTGTTTGAATATATTTTGACAGTAACAATTAGGATATTAGACATCGTTTTAATAAGTTCAATTAATAGTTTAAAGGGTCAATTGGACCCCGATAATGGAATTGATTATATATTCGTACTCAATGAGTTATGGAAAACATATAAATATAATTTATTTAGGGTTTGGTTATGTGACCTTAAACCCTGCACATAGGCCTGGCCTGCGTATTGCGTATGCGAATAGGGTGTCAGGTTCCTAATCAGATAGCCCTAAAATGTAAAGAATGAAGCCTTTAGCCTTATGTGATATATTTCTCTGCTTATTGAACACAGTGGGATCGTTCGACAATGAATCCAAAGGACAAAGCAATTGTTGAGCAGCTGTGCTAACTTTGTAACAAGGTAAATATTTGCATCCATTTCTTTGGAGGCCCTTGGCCTTGTGGATAATCTACCACGTGTTCCTTACATGTGTAGCTGCCGATAGCCGTACTCATTACGCCTTAGCTTTGGATTTACACTGTATATTATATGTTATGTCCTGTTGTTGGTATTGCATTGAGCATATGAAAATTGCACTCTGGTTTTGATCATTGCATATACTTCCCGGTAATCGATGAGAGTCCCGAGCCGGTGAAGGGTCATTATTGCATATACTTGCCGGTAATCGATGAGAGTCCCGAGCCGGTGAAGGGTCATTATTGCATATACTTCCCGGTTGACGATGAGAGTCCCGCGCTGGTGAAGAATCATTATTGCATATACTTCCCTGTAATCGATGAGAGTCCCGAGCCGGTGAAGGGTCATTATTGTATACACTTCCTGATAATCGATGAGAGTCCTGAGCCGGTGAAGGTATCAGGCATATATGACTACATTGCATCATACCACATTCTTCCCATCTCATTGCACTGCATACTGACTAGTGTGTGACTATTGTGTTGTGTTATTTGTATGCGGCTTGTATACCAGGTTGTGGACATATTTCAGTTTGCCTATACGTTTCTGGCTATTTAGTGTCCTTAATTGGTTTATATGCTTTAGTTATATGGATCGGGTTGCACGCCGCAACAGTATAAATATATGGGTCGGGTTGCACGCCGCGACAGTATGAATATATAGATCGGGTTGCATGCTGCAACAATATAAATATATGGATTGGGTTGCACGCCGCTACAGTATGAATATATGAATCGGGTTGCACGCCGCGACAGTATGAACATGTGGAACGGGTTGCACGCCGTGACAGTATTTTGTTCGGGATACTTAAAAACCTATACGTTTTGTCTATCTTATGTCCCTGGTTGTTTATGAGTTTGTGATCCCATATGTATTTCCAGTTAATATCTGGCTCTGCCTTTTTATAATTTAAATAAGTGGAATTTGGTTTATCTGCTTCTCTTCTCCCTGGCTAGCTATCCTATTCTTTGAGGTGGCTAGTCTGTTCCACTTATTGAGTCCTTTTGACTCACCCTTGTTTGTTGTTTGTTCTTGTCTATTTATTTCGTTTCGGCAGGTTCGCTCCAGGATTGAGTTCGCCACGTTGTTCAGGAGCGAAGATGACTTCAGCTGTCAGGGTGAGCCAGCTTGTATTCCGGATGGTCACCAGTTTATTGTTTATTATTTCAACTGCATTTTGTTCCCTTCAGGAGGTATCTGTCTTCTTTTTTACTCTTAGATGTCTAGTCTGGATAGCCCTAAACCTAGTATGTTGGGTAGTCAGCTATAATTTCGTTTGTACAGCTTAGAGGTATTAGTATGTTTGTGCTTTTTCTAAGTCTTGTTATTATTTATGAATTAAATTATATTTATTTTCCTAATTTAATTAGTAAGGGTTCACCCGACGGGTCTAGGGGAGGATGTCGGGTGCCCACGCGGCCTAGCCGGATTACGGGTCGTGTCAGTATATATATATATATATATATATATATATATATATATATATATATTAATATAGCTCATCTTTGTACGAGAAGTAACCTAGATTACATGAACATACGTAATTAAGAAAGAGATTTTTGTCCTTTCCTCGTTGAGTCATATAATGAATCTGCCCCTAGCCATTAGCTGATTGATTTCCCATATTATTCTTCTAACTTGCCATATGACTTTGCATTTTCTCAAGATAATTTTAACAACTATCAATGAGTCAGACTCAATGCATACTTCTAGAAGATGATGTGAAACATACCAATTTTGAGCTGTTAACAGCGCAAGACAGTGTGCCAATACAAAATATTGAATTAGGTATAAAATAATGTTTGGCAGGGTCTAGAATTTCCGATGTATACAGTTCTCGAGAAGATTCCAGCGCTATCTGAATCTCGAAATCAGTAGTTATAAGCTACCAGATACCGATGTTGCAACAATTGATTTTCTAAGAAGGCTGCACGAAGCATGTATTGACTACGCATACAAGTTTTTTATGAGGGAAGTGATGAAGGATTACCCATCCTACGGGAAGCTGCTGACTCAGGTATTGACAAGGCAGTCTATGTTTATGGAATTGCATTGCCTTGTCCGCTGCAATACGGTCGTGCAACTGAGGAGCTTTGCAGGATATGGAATGAACAAGATGGTATACTATATATGATTATTTGTCAACTTTAGTTAAGACAAATGATTGGTCCTCAGAGCTTTAGAATGCTATTGGGTTGGGAAACTGATTTCAAGGATTAAGCATAGGAAGTAATCGAAGCTGTTGGTCCTAATATTTTGTACCTTTTCATTAGACATCATTTGCAGCTATTGTGTTTTGAATGTTCGTTGGACAAATGAGCCTTTCTTGGCTCTTATTTCATGCGCTTAATATTAATATGTTTTTCGATGTACATTCATTTGATGCTCTCCATATCTTATCTTGCATATGTTAATGAGTATGTGTTTTTCTATTAGCTATTAGTAACAACTAAAATTGTGCTGTACATGCTGAAAAGGAAAGAACAAAGGTGATATACGTTCCTATGTTACATGGTGTTATCGTTGCTATTCTATAAAACTTGATTACGTAGGAGAAGTTGATTAGCCCTACCTTATTTATCTTCCGATGATAAAAAAAGTGATGGAGTAGCTTTCATTTAGTTCCTAAGGACTAGGCTAGTTGCTCTTCCAAGCTAACACAAGTAAGATCCAAGCTTACATTTGCCAAGCCCCATGGAACGTTTATAAAGAACTCCATCACTTGGCTAGAATGAGTGATGATTAGTCACTATAAGCACTCTAATATTTTATACAAATTCTGGTGTGGGACTCAAAATGCACTGAGTTTCAAATAAATGTGTAAAAAATTATAGAAGTTCAAAAAATAAACATTCATGACTCATTACCTATATGGAGGATCGAACCCATGCCCTTCACTTCAAAATGTTGAACTTAGTGCCAATTTGCTGGAATAGCATCATCTGTCAAGTGGTGGTACTCAAAAGTTTATATTATAAAGTTTATAATTGGGAAGCATCATTTAATTTTTTCGGTAGATTATTTTGGAGGAAAATTTCTTGTAATTAAAAAAGGAAAATGACATTTATTTAAGAAACGAAGAGTCGGTTATGAAGCAAGCTAAAACTTATCTAGGAAGTTAGCAATGTTTAGCATATCTCACCTAAGAACTCCTAAGGATGCTAGTGGAATTAGCAAATCAACAATCGAAGAACCACTAAATTTTGAGATGGTCATGTCCAAGACGTATATCTACATGAATTTTATGGTACTTATTTTTAAACTTATCACTGGACTTCTTATAAATATCTTAAAATTTTTTATAGGATATTAATTTTATTATTGTGTCTCACTACAGTATCTGCCCGCAAAAATTATTAAACTTATTGCGAATGTGGTAGAATCTTGCTTTCTTGACTATGATGAGAAAGTTCGGAAGGTTACATTTGGTCGCCGTAGAGGCAAAGTGAATAGTTTTGGATCTTGCTGGCAAACTTTTATTAATGAAGATGGTTTAAAGGAGGGAGATCGTCTGGATTTTCAATTGTTATAATGTTCAAGTTCAGCTATGAAGTGGAAAGTTGTCATCACCCGAGGATTATGCTACATTGAGGCTGTGTATAAGCATCAATGTGATTAAGGAACCTCATCAAACCCTTCCAAGGTATTAGCCTTAGCTGATTTTTTGTCATTTCTCTTTTTAGTGTTTCCATTATAAATATGTTTACATTTTTATAGGCAGTGATTCGGGATAGATGAGAAAATTGATCAGTTTGAGTGTGTGAATAAAGTTAAAGGTATTTTAGAAAAAGAAATAACAAGTATTCAAGGAGATATTGTATATTTGGAGAAAAGAATTGTAACACTAAAGGAGAAGCTGAATTACAAAGAATAAGAACAAGAACTAGAATAGACAAAAGATTTTCTAAAGGCATCAGGAAACGCTCTGAGAGAGGACAAGGATATCCCAAAATTGCAAGAAATATTTATTCTGCGTAAGGAAGATACTAAATTTGTTAAAATTGAGTCGAACCTTGGCGAGTGGTCTCGATGATTGATGCTAGTATGTTTCTAAATTTAGTGATGTTTGTTAGGTTAAAATCTACTAATATGTGGTTTGTTTATAAGCTGGTTTTGTTATCGGGAAGTCTGGTTATATTCCCTCCTAGTAAAATTTTATTGTAATCTAAGCTTTCATGACGCATATTTTGCTTATATAAGAACGTGTATTTTGGCTATTTTTATTGTTAACGGCTAATATGAGAATGTGTATATATGTCTCTGCTTGTATGTATGTTTATGAAATTTGGTCTATCCTTGTTAATTCAATCATTTATTTTTCGATTTAATTCAATCATTCATTTTCCAATAAAAGAATGAACATTTTGTTTCTTAATTCAATCATTCATTTTCTAATATAAGAATGAACATTTTGGTTTCTTAATTTAGTCATACATTTTTTTAAATTTATTTATTAATTTTAAATTATTTTCCTTCATTAATTCATCTCAGACATCATTGGACAACTAAAGAATTCCAATCTATTCATATCTACTAAGATTTTTGGTAGATATAATTTAAGTATTGCTTTTATATTGACACTAGCCTCAGCAAAAATAGAGCATAAAATTGAATGATAAAATTAAATGGTAAGTTTTAGATCATGAGGTTAATTGTGACTGATAAGTTGTATATTAGGCATCTTCCTAAACTATTCATTCTCTAAATGAATGCAAGAACTAAATTATTTTCAGAATAAAAATTGCATTAGGAGCCTTTAATTCAATATTATAATAATAGACCTAATATCAAAATACATAAAAGTTATAATAATTAGGAGCCTTGAATTCAATCTTAATAGTCAAAAATTACTTGGCGAAATTACTACTTACCAACAACCAAAACAAACTAAATGTACTCAAACTAAACTAAATGACCTAAACCAAACTAAACATGCACAAGTCAACCAGCAACAACAAGCACCAACAACAAGTTTTAATGGCTAAAACCAGCAACAAAAACCACATAGCCTACAACCAGAGCCTTTCAAATGTAAAGTGGGGGACTATTGGGAAGGGGGTGACATACTGATCTGCATTAATGTAAAAAGAACCAGGGACACCATGAATCATCCTCTCCAGCGTTCGAGCCACACCATTCAGACGCTAAAGAGTGTCTTCTTGAACTTCCTGAATAGCTCTACACTCTTCTTCTATAGCACCCAATCAAGCCAAAGCCTCGTCGAAGCGTAGCTCAAGGGCATCTCTTACTTTGTCAACGTGACGCATTATGGTCTCTATATCTTCTGCACAAAACATAAAAAGTTAAGTCACTAAGTACTATAAAAGGGGTGATTCAAAATAGACACAAATAGGTACCATACATGCGTTACTTGTTTCCAAATATAAAGTACAACAGACAATAGAAATTTTTGAGAATTTTTGTGGAAGGAACTAGGGAAAGTAATTAGGGATGAGACAACTACACGAGTTTAAATAGACACGAAAAAGTTGGCTAATCGGTAAATTTTTTAGCCGATTGCTTTACCCTAATTATTGTGATTATATGCTGACATGACGAATACTTGCCAACCACAAATGAAATTAATAAAGTCCGAGTTAGATGTTAAGCATTAGGGAGGAAAAGAAAATTGAGTTGACGCATCAATATATTGCAGTATTTAAGTAATAAATATAAAAGTTGTAATGAATATACAGACTCAGTATATTAAATTAAGGACCACACAATTAAATTGTTCTAAGTTTATAATTTTAATCCTTAGAAATACCACATCACAATTTTTCATAATATAAATAAAGAAGCTACAAGACGTGTCTAATTAATCTCATTCAGCTTGGTCCCTGATGTTTATGGATTAGTCTTCATTATCACAATAGGCATCAACAGCCTCTCAAACCTGTTGATAACAAATTTCATCTTCAGCTTCATAATCTGATGAATTTTGTTAAGTTGTTCCACACGAACAGTAAGTGTGTCGATGTTACTACGCATTTCTCGCATTTGGATAATCAAGTAATGCAGTAGCGAGTTAACGGAATAAACGTGGACGAGACATTATCTACCTGCAAATCAATGAATTAAAAAGGGTTAATTTCATGTAACTACTAAGGACCACAAGTTAGATCAAAGTTTTTTTTTTTTAAAAAATAATAATAAATTAAAAATACTGTAATATCCAACAAGTTACCCTCTAATAAAATAAGACGCAATGAATGGATAGTATCCAAAATATATTGATGATATGTTTGTGATGATTTTATTCTGCTAGTGTTCAAATGGAGAGGGACAGACACTAAAGGCCACAATAATAATTGAATTTTGTTTAAGAAAAGCACGCTTAGCCAATAAGCTTCGCCTTCGTGCATTAAAATTATTTTATTTTGCAATATCCTAGACGCGTAATTTCACTGATACACATGAAAAATTTAAAATTTGAACACTACCCGCTTAATGAACAAAGTTTGCCTCAAAACGAAATTTACGGTTTGATTTGACGTGGGTTATACTTGACTTAGGAAAAACGAATTGAAGACATGCATATATTTGTTACTAGTTTTGTATAAAGATGGAAGACATGCATATATTTGTTATTACATAAAAATTGAGGACATGCCTATATTTGTACTAAGTTCTTTACTTTAGAACAAAAACTATCATTAATTTTAAATATATGAAACTAGTGAAGATTATAAAAAGTAAGAGTAATATTTATTTAGATATTACTAAGTGTTTATTATACCTTCTTTGACCCATCAGGCAAAAATATTTGTCACTTTTTCAGTCTATTATTCGTTAATCCATCAAATGAGAAAAAAATACGAAGGTGGGGTTAAAATTCGTGTAGTTGACACAGCAAGCAATATTGTCCGGAGGTTTAACACACAGAGTGGAGAGACACACTATCAAGTACTCATACTCCAACTTCTGAATATTTAACTCGATGCATGGTCATTTAGAGGTTTGGGTAATTTTGTCATTCCAATATTTATTTTAGCTAATAAATTATCGTTCATATTACAATTGTTTAGTGACAAAATTATTTCATATGTTTCATAGTCCCTAATATGTTTTTTTACTATCAATCAGTTATAATATTCATTAATAATTACTTCTTATTATCAGTTTTATATTTTAAATAAATAAATAAAATATAAATCATCACACAAATTCATCACAAGTGATCATAATAATTGACACGCCCTTTCATACAATGGTAAACTAAAGGGCATCAGTTACTGCCACTCCTTCCCCCTTCCTCCTATATAATCCCAAACATGTGTGTTTATAATTACATATTAGATTCATTCTGAAAAGCAACGTTCTTTCATTCACTAAGTAAAAGGTACCTTCTTTCTTTTTCTATTTAGTTGTTTCATTAATGATAAGTTCAATTTTTTTATAGATCGTTTAATTTGATATTTTGTTTGCATAGATGGAAAACAGTCAATGATGAAACGACCGGTAGGACAAGTACTACGTCGTCCACAACTATCCTAAATGAGAGGTTGGTAGACAATCACTACGAAGTTATTGATGCTAGAGAAAATACCCAACAAACTGTTACAACTCAAGACAGAGATGCTGGGTAAATTTGCAGAATTGGCGAGAAGAATTGACATACTTGAGAGGTTGATGAAGAAAGATCTGAAAGGAATCGGCGTCAAATATGAAGATTATGTCACCCCTCATAATTCCCCCTAGTCATAGTATTTTAGTTAATTTATTATAATTATGATACTTTTATTTAATTTCATGTTTGTAAGGATGGTATGTTGTGAACTATGCCAGTATTTTTATCTATAATTAAGCTCATTTTCTTCGGTCTATTTTCAAATTTCTTTTTTTCTTGGGAATCTTCTTTCTTTTTTTACTTTTTTTACCATTATTTAAAAGCACTTAATAAATCACAAACATATTAAGGAGGAAACTTCAGCCTTAAATCTGACCCACTACTAAGCTTGACGTACCAGTAAAAATTTATTTCTATAATTTACCTTATTTTTTGCTACAAAAAGTAATCTATTGGATATTAGACATAAAAAAATGTTATATATTACGAAATTTGATCACATCAAAGAATGGATACGCACATTCAATTTATTAAAAAGAATGAAAGTAATTGACGTTGCATCTTAGGATGTGAAATGTTTTGAATTATTTTAATAATTAAGTTATTTTTTTCCTATGCTAATTTATTTGCTATTTAATGAAATGACGCATTCATTATTGTAACAAGCGAACATTGCATTATTGATTCCACATCCCCCCCCCCCCCCCCCCCCAAATGTCTACCGGTCCTATATAAAAAGGATATTATATCCAGTCTTCTCCATATACAACCTACACAATAAAGTCTCCAATCCTTGAGCATGCCAAATATGCATGGTAGAGCTAGAACCGCCACTAAAATCCTTGGTGATATTTCTAATCAATTTTTTATTCTTAGAAACACGGTGGATGAAATTATGGAACTCCTCATGGATCACATTCAACGTATTGAGAATGAAAACCGAAGGATCGAGAGGATGTTGCGAAATATTCTTCTCCACCTCGGCAATGCGAACGAGTTCAACACCCCCTGGATCCCCTACACCAAGCTTGGACTAAATTTAAGGCTTATTTCAAGTTTGTTTGATGCTATGTTAATGTTTATTTCTTGTTTGTTTTATGCGAAGTTTAAGGTTTATTTCGTGCAATGGCTGTTCAATGATCTTTCATGGCTTTATAAGATCTTTTTAATGGATCTTTTGTCTTACTACATTGCCCTTATAGTATATTTGCTGTCAAGTCGCTCACGTATACTTCATGTATGATAATTTTAAATTAAATATGTGACACAACTCGAATTTTTGGCTAGGCCATGCGGGCACCCGACATCTTCTCCTAGACCCATCGGGCGGACCCTTAACAGCTGTAGGAGAATGTATGCCTATATAGTTGGCTCGACCTGCACGCGCAGGGAGAATACATCACATGAGGTTTGCTCGACATGCGTGCCTACATGGGTTCTATATAGTTGGTTCGGCCTACACGCCTGTAGGGGATATATATGAGATTCTCGCGTCGGAGATGAGTATCAGGCACATGTGACTGCATTGCATCATATTGCATTCATCCCATTTCATTGCACCACATGCTGACTATTGTGTGACTATCGTGTGTGTTTTGTGTATGCGGTATATATACCATGTTGTGGACATATTTCAGTTTGTCCATATATTTCTGGCTATTTTGTATCCCTAATTATTTTATATGTATTAGTTGTATGCATTTCTGTTCTATACTTGCTTAGCTCTTCTCCCTGGCTAGCTATCCTATTCTTTGAGGTGGCTAGTCTGCCCCTACTTATTGAGTCCTTTTGACTCACCCTTGTTTGTTTTTTGTTTCTTATCTATTTATTTCGTTTCAGCAGGTTCGTTCCAGGATTGAGTTCGTCATGTTGTTTAGGAGCGAAGACAACTTCAGCTGTCAGGGTGAGCCACCTTCTGTTCAGGATGGCCGCCAGTGATATGTTTATTATTTCAGTGGTATTTTTCTCCCTTCAGGAGGCGTATGTATTTTTTTTTGTACTCTTAGATGTCTAGTCTGGATATCCCTAAACCTAGTATGTTGGGTAGTTAGCTGTAATTTCTTTTGTACAACTTAGAGGTATCAATATCTCTATATTTTTTTAGTCTTGTTCTTATTTATGAGTTAGATTTATGTTTATTTTTCCTAATTCAGTTGTTAAGGGTTCGCCCGACGGGTCTAGGGGAGGATGTCGGGTGCCCGCACGGTTTAGCTGAAAATTTGGCCCGTGTCAATTGGTATCAGAGCATGGTTTAAAGTCTATCTATACTTAGACAATATCTAGTAGAGTCTTGTTGATGGGTACGTACACGTCCGTACTTATCTACGAGAGGCTATGATGGCATTTAGGAAATTCCTCTTCTTTCTTTCCTAATCGTGCGTTGGTCTAGGATGCAAAAATATTTTCGTTAATCCCCTCATAGTAATTGTGAACCCTTGTGCGAAAAATCAGCAATGGGTAGAAGTTCAGGATGAAGCAGTCTAGCGTGGGGCTAGAGCTACTCAAGCCCCAAGAGTTGTGGATCGTGCTGATGATCCAGTTGCGAAGGCCCCAACTGTACGAGCTTACGATGGGTTAGGGAGCAAGGCCTTATGGTTCCCCTGGCTCTCTACGATGCTTTTATGAGAATATTGGCGGCGCAGATACTGCAAGAACCTCCTATAAGGTTGCCGCAGATGCAGACGTTTGGTTTCAGGGAGCTCCTGTTCGAGTTCCTGATGTTTCCCCAGTAAATTATATTATAGAGGTAACATGTGTCGTGCCTCTAGTTGTTCTGGCTGGTCAACTAGCCCAGGTGACAGTTCGGTCCGAGTGCCCCAGAAGGTTGCAATATTTTATCTGGTTGAACCTTTCGATATTTTCAGGCCATGCATTAGAGAATCCCCGTGAATGTTTTTCAATAAAATGATGTCTGTGTATCCTTCAGGCTCATGTTATCTCGAGCAATATGGTGTTGATTATACTACTTTTCAATTTCAGGGTCCAGCCTTGGCTTGCTGGACCGCTCTTTATTAGCTAAGCAAGGCTCGCCTAAGCTAACTTGGCACGAGTTTCCTCGTAGATTCGTGGAAAATGTCCTTTCGCGCGGTAAGTGAGATGAAAAGAGTTTCCAATTTGAGTGGATTGGACATGGTAGCCAATCGGTTTCATAATATGAGATTGAGTTCTTTAGGATTATTGGATATGCTCCAGAGCTAGTTGATGAACCTTCCGAGAAGGTTCGAAGATTTATTGATGACCTTTCTTCTTTCTTGAGGTCCTAGATGGCTCGAGAGATTGAGGTGGGGACTTCATTTGCTGTTGTTGTAGATATAGCTCGGAGGTATGAGATATACCATAAGTTAAAGTAAGAAGAGCTAGAGCGCGAGAGCAAGAAATCTCGTGGCCCTAGTGGGCAACTATGGTACCTCTTTTAGCAAGATAAGGATTTTGATAATCGTGGGAGGTCACCTGCCAGGTTATCTCAGCTTGTGCCACGTGATTCTCAGTGTGCACCAGTAGTTCGTCAAGATCATACCTAGTTTTCTCTTTATAGTTATCAACAATCTGTTCAGCCCCTATTTACCGAAAATGTATTATCATTGTCATGAGCTTCGTCATCTTAGGAGGAACTGGCCCTTATTTCGGCAGGAAAGCAGTTGTCCTTTTTCTCGCCCTCAAGCACCTGCCTAGTCGTAGGGGATTTCATTTAGATCTCAATCTTCCAGAGAAATGCCATAATCTAATAAAGGCCGAGTGCATGGTGGTAACGGTTTTCAGAAGATGATTATCCGGGCAGTGGCTCAGCTCAGCTGCGGAGGCAGTTCTATGAACTGCCAGTCTCGTAGGATGCTGAGGCATCCGATGTAGTAGACAAAGTATTTCTTCTTCATATATATGTGAGTAAGATTTGATTCTTCCGATCGATCTGAAAATGGTGTATCTTATCATGTTTTGATGGTTTCCTTAGATGTCCTTTCTATTAAGAATCGGTTGCGATAGAGGGGTGAGCTTCTGGTATGATTTATTCCTTGAATTCGTGAGACCCTACTAGTTGATCTATTTTAAATGTGAGAAATTTGGAAGAGAGTGTCGGTATGGTTTGCTTGGCATCCTGTTGTTCCACCTTCTCTTATTATGTCGAGTGAGTTTACCTCTCTCTTTGGGATTCATTGTTGGTAGGATGATGGGATTCTTATTCGTCACCATCAGAAAGTGTTATTATTTCTTTTGATGTAAAGTGACTAGTAAGTAATATTTGATCTACGTGTCTCCTCTTGGTTCGAGACGCTAGTAGAGTCATGTTATTCTATGAGCTTGTCTCGATTAAAAAAAGATTTTCTGGTAAATTGTCGGAGTTTCCCTTGTTATTGGAAGGTTAAAATGGTATGGATGTTGTTCCATAAAATTAATTTAATGTCTTTTTCTTCAATTGCGATTTTTTGGTTAGTCTGACTGGGAAGTAGTCTAGCACAGGTAGCCAACTAAATAAGAAGATGAGCTTCATGAAGCTCTAATTATTTCTATCTTCGGTCCATTGCCATCTCTTCTTCTTCTAGTACTAATGAGTTTGGGCGGTTATTAGCCGTTTGTGATGTTCGCTATGTTGAGCTAGAGTGCGTGTCAAGGTAGCCGGATAAGCACATTGTTGTTTTTTAAGGCTACTAAGGGTAATGAGAAGCATCATTTGACCGCTGAATTGATCCATCAGGCGGTGGTGCTTATGACAAAGGTATGGAGTTGTGAACTCGAGAGTTGCAGCTGTTTCGCAACTCGAAAGGGTGATTTGGTAGCTCAGATCTGAGCGGCGTTATGTTTTTAGCTAAGTCTTCCTTAGTCCAGCAGACTGTGCGAGGATGGCTATTTCTATTCAAATTAGTTGTATGAGTTTATCCTCTAAGTGGAGGAGTCTTCCTCCAATACCGAATGCTAGTATCAAATCTCTAAGGTTTTGATGAAGCGTAAGCTAATTCTTTATTTCATCTACTTGTTAATCGAAAAGTATATCGACGAGGCGATTAATCGTCAAAATTATGTTAATCCATTCAGAGATCCGTGAATCTTTGTTCCAAAAATGTAGAACTCTCCTCTCATGATCGAGAAAGGGTGAGCTTAGTCAGAATAAGCGGCAATGGTGTGATCATAATATCCAGATATGTTTTATTCCAAGAGTTTGGTTTGCGTGTTATAATTTATATTAAGTAATCACGAGACAATATCCATGGGATAATTTATGAAGATCGTGCAAATTCTCTTATTATCTATGTGAATTCACTTTAGACTAAAGCTCGTTCGAGGACGAACGAGAGTTTAAGTGGAGGAGAATGAAACGACCATAGGTAGTCATTTCGGAAACTAGGACTTCGATTGGCGTGCCAATAATTCTAAAATTTTTATAAGGTCCGTTAGGACCTGTCTGTAAAATTTGAATTAAATCGGACTTCGTTTGGTAGGTATTGGAAGAACGTTTCAGTTTCTGTTGTGGATAAATTTTAAAAAGAGGTTTTCGAGCTCAATTTTGGTGAATGAGTTCCGATTCAAAATCTGAAAGCATCGTTAGTTTCGTATGATTATTTGTGAACTGTGTGAACTTTTGAAAGTGAATTTCGAGGTCGTTTGGATAGTTTCCGCTGAAATTCCAAAAATTAATAATTTGATCTTTTTTCGTTTAATTCTTATCTTGAGTTTCGAGAATCCGATTTATGATCCGCCTTGGCAAGTACGTCACATAGATTTTGTATAACTTGTATGAAAAATTTGAAGTTATTTCAAATTTCGTAATGTTCCGTTTTAATTTTATCGTAGAAGCAAGTTTTTAAAGGAAAAGAAAAGGAAAAAAAAAAAAAGAAAGAAAGGAAAAGAAACCAAGGCGGAGGCTGCCTATATAAATAGGCAAAGTAAACAGAAACAGGGAAAGGAAAGGGAGTAGAAACATGAAAGATTTAGAACGAAAGAGAAAATGTAGAAAAAAGAAAAAGGAAAGGAAAAGGAGTAGGAAAAATAGGATTTCACCCCGAAACATCAAGGTAATGATGTTAATTCATTATTTCAGTTTACGTGTGTTTGAATATATTTTAACAGTAGAAATTGGGATATTAGACATCGTTCTAACAAGTTAAATTGATAGTTTAAAGGTTAATCGGACTCTGATAAAGGAATTGATTATACATTCGAACTCACTGAGTTATGGACAACATAAAAATGTAATTTATTTACGGTTTGGTCACGTGACTTTGAACCATATACATAGGCCTGGCCTGCATATTGCGTATACGAATAGGGTATTAGGTTCCTAACCTGATTGCCCTAAGACGTAAGGAATGAAGCCTTTAGCCCAATTTGATATATTTTTCTGCTTATTGAATAGAGTGGGATCGTTTGGCAATGAATCCAAAGGGCAAACCGGTTGTTGATTAGCAGTGCTAAATTTTGGAACAAGGTAAGTATTTTTATCCATTTCTTTGGAAGCCCTTCGCCTTGTGGATATTCTATGATGTGTTCCTTACGTGTATAGCTGCATAGACATACTCATTGCGCCTTTGCTTTAGATTTACATTGTATATTATATGTTATCCCCTGTTGTTTGTATTGCATTGAACGTATGAATATTGTACTGTGGTTTTGAGCTTGACATATACTTCCCAGTAATCGATGAGAGTCCCAAGCCGGTGAAGGGTCATTATTGCATATACTTCCCGGTAATCGATAGAGTCCCGCGCCGGTGAAGAGTTATTATTGCATATATCTCCTGGTAGTCGGTGAGTGGTTTCTATCCATTTTTTGTGGCCTTATGCCTGTTGATTTGTCTATGTATTTCTCTATTCATGCATAGCTGCAGATAAATGCATACTTACTATGCAGATTTTTTTTAAAAGAATCATTTACACTGCATGGGTTAATATTTGTTGTATTTTATGCTGGCTGGTTTAGTCTTCATGTCTGCAGGGGATCTATGATCTGGTTTGATACTGTTTACGCAGATGGCTCGTCCTACACGCTTGTAGGAGGATGTATGCCTATATGGTTGACTCGACCTGCACGCCCCAGGGGGGTATACATCACATGAAGTTCTCTCAACATGCGTGCATATGTAGGTTCTATATGGTGGGCTCGTCCTACACGCTTGTAGGAGGATGTATGCCTATATGGTTGGCTCGACCTGCACGCCGCAGGGGGTATACATCACATGAGGTTGGCTCGACATGCGTGCCTATGTGGGTTCTATATGGTGGGCTCATCATACACGTTTGTAGAAGGATGTATGCCTATATTGTTGGCTCGACCTGCACACCGCAGTGGGTATACATCACATGAGGTTGGCTCGACATGCGTACCTACATGGGTTCTATATGGTGGGCTCGTCCTGCACGCTTGTAGGAGGATGTATGCCTATATGGTTGGATCGACCTGCACGCCGCAGGGAGAATACATCACATGAGGTTGGCTCGACATACATGCCTACATGGGTTCTATATGGTTGGCTCGACCTACACGCCTGTAGGGGATATATATGAGAGTCTCGCGTCGGAGATGGGTATCTGACACATGTGACTGCATTGCACCATATTGCATTCATCCCATTTCATTGCACCACATGCTGAATATTGTGTGACTATCGTGTTGTGTTTTGTGTATGCGGTATATATACCATGTTGTGGACATATTTCAGTTTGCCTATATATTTCTAGCTATTTTGTGTCTATAATTATTTTATATGTCTTAGTTGTATGCATTTCTGTTCTATACTTGGTTAGCTCTTCTCCCTGGCTAGCTATCCTATTCTTTGAGGTGGCTAGTCTGCCCCTGCTTATTGAGTCCTTTTGACTCACCCTTGTTTGTTTTTTGTTTCTTGTCTATTTATTTCGTTTCAGCAGGTTCGCTCCACTATTTAGTTCTCCACGTTGTGAAGGAGCGAAGACGACTTCAGCTGTCAGGGTGAGCAAGCTTTTATTCCGGATAGCTGTCAGTTTTATGTTTATTATTTCAGTGGTATTTTGCTCCCTTTAGGAGGCGTATGTATTTTTTTGTACTCTTTGATGTCTAGTCTGGATATCCCTAAACCTAGTATGTTGGGTAGTTAGCTGTAATTTCTTTTGTACAACTTAGAGGTATCAATATGTCTATATTTTTTTTAAGTTTTGTTCTTATTTATGAGTTAGATTTTATGTTTATTTTCCTAATTAAGTTGTTAAGGGTTCGCCCGATGGGTCTAGGACAAGATGTCGGTTAACCACACGGCCTAGCAGAAAATTTCAGGTCATTCAATATGATTTTTTTTACTGTAGAAATTAGATATAAAATTAAGAAGTAATTTTACCGAAGAAAAAACAACTTCATGAATTAAGAGATAGGTAATATTTCTAAAATTTTATATTAAAAATGACTAAATCTTTTCATGGCCTTGCACAAAAAAATTAATATTAAAAATGAAAAAAAATGATGTGATTGCTAAACTCTATGGGTTCCTGTTAATTTAGTCGATCCTCAAGATTTCATTTAATATCTAGTTGAGAATATGAGTTAAATACTCTAACTGTTTGAAAATAATATTTATACTTCACTAATTTAACTAATACAAGTACTCAATTATTAATATATGCAGAAAATAGTGATATTTAAATTTAGATGTACTTGTTGATAACAAGAAATGAATAAACACCTAACAAGGATTACAATGCAATTCAAAAATATTTGTCTGAAAGGTTTGACCTATTCTGTGGGAGTTCAAGGCTATTCAGTAAGACATGCTTGCAAGATTAACCATTAAATAGCCTATTTGTCAAGAATTCAAGCTGATGCCCAAAATTAAGTAAGCAATATTCCAAAGCCAGTCCTCCACCAGACCTCCGAATCGACTTGGCTGGAACGATGATGGTGATGGCAGAATGCTGAGCTGCCTATGAAATAATAATAATAATAATAATAAGAAGAAGAAGAAGAAGAAGAAGAAGAAGGTGGTACTTTCCACAATATAAAGGTAGGGGTAATCGTCCTCCGCAGGATCGCAATAGCGGCGTGTACGGTGACAGAGGATAGAGAAGAAGAAGAAGTTGGTAGTATGAGTGTTGTCTATTCATTAGGAGTTCAAGAAATTTTAGTAATAGGGATGTGAAGAGTTATATGTAAGTCTTGTCTAGCGGTCATAAGTCCAAAGCAATTTTTGTAAGCCATACTACTTTAAAATAGACCAAGTATTGTCTATCTGTTAGGTGTTCAATGCAATTCCAAAATACTTGCTTGAAAGATTTAATACTCAGTGTTGCCTATCCGCCAGGAGTTCAAAACAATTCGATAAGACATGCCTGTAAGATTCACCAGTTTGTATTGCGTATTTGTCAAGAATTCAAACTGATACCCAAAATTAAGTAATATCCCAAAGCTGCCTTTCTCTACCAGACCTTCGAATCCAACATGGCCGTGAGGATGGCGTGCCGAGCCGCCGATCAATGGCGGTGGAGAACATAAAAGAAGACGAAGATGATAGTCTATCTAAATCATAAAGGCGATAATATTTTCATCCAAGTATTATTCATTAAATTAGGCGATATGATTTTTGCTAAACCCTGTTATTTGATCGGCGGAGAACATAAAAGAAGACGAAGATGGTAGTCTATCTAAATCATAAAGGCGATAATATTTTCATCCAAGTATTATTCATTAAATTAGGCGATATGATTTTTGCTAAACCCTGTTATCTGAGGCCAAATATGCGAACCACTCGCACAAGTGTCATTAGCCGGAGCAAAAAGTGTTTTCCTGAGATGGGAATGGAAACTATTTCCCCATTGGTTTTTAGTGATTGGGAGATAATGAGAAGGAATAATGTCAAAGAATACTATGACTATTAATGTCTACGAATACAAGTGTATTATACGACTCATCTTCACAAAAAAGTGGCTATCACGAGAACTCCAATTTGGTCTGATTAGGCCTGGGCATCGAGCGAGCCGAGCCGAGCCTAACCGAGCTTATTATACTGTAGAACTAAGCCAAGCCGAACTTTATGCCAAACCGAGCCGAGCCGAGCCCGTGCCGATCCCGAGTAGAGTTCAACCGAGCTTTGCTAGAATTTGACCGAGCTTGAGCCGGCATTTTTTTGTCCCCGTACTTAATAATATATAAAATAAAATTCTAATTTTTCTTTTGATCATAATCATAAAAAAGAGTTTTTAGAGATAATATTAAGAACTTGATATTTAGTTTTACCTATAATGAATAAGTAAAAAATGTTATTGATTTCAAATTGATTTGATTTAAAATATTTTTAATTACTACAAACAAAAAAATGAATAATTAATTGTAAAAATAAAGATGAATTATAAAATCAAAATACAATATAAAACATAAGCAAAAGAACAAAAATCTTTACATAAAATTTATATTAAAATTAAACCTTTTATTCTATTCTTAAAACTTTGATACTCTTATGAAATAAAATAATTACAACTTAGAAAGATGCATCATCACCGGAAACGAACTTTGACCGAGCTTAACATTGAATGAGGCCGAACCGAACCGAGCCGGCTCAGCAAATAGAGGAATGATCTCATTGACAACACTCTGTGATGATATTGATGAGGCGAGGAGAATGGAACTAGACAGATTTTTTTTATTGAATAATACGTGATCATTTTCCAAATAATTCAGCTCACAAATTCAAAAGAGCTATTACACTTTTGGATATCGACCAGAGTTCATGAAGTAAACTTCAATATTGAAACAAAAGGACGATATTCACCAAATACCGATGCCCTCAGTAGAGTGTGTAAATTTATGGTGGTTCTGTTCACATTTTTGACGTGGATTGAGATCATAATGTCCACAGAACATTATACATATTTTACGTGACCCTCAATGTACAACTTTCCTTATAAACAGGTTCAGCCAATGCCCTCCCACACACTGCCTGCCACCTTTGCCTTTCCATGTACGAGGTAGATCAGAAAACCAATAAAACGGGTACTACCCCATCCACATTTGCTTCTTATATTTCACATAGTTTGCACATTTTTCTTACTATATCACAGAAGGAATGACGCTTTACTGCTGCCAGTTGTATTGTTGTTGGTTGCGATTCACATTTGAGCCACGTCCAGTACCAGAAGCCCCATATGGACCACCACCATGAGGATAATTTGGGGCTCCGACACCATAACTGCTCCCTCCACCTCCCCGGCCACCACCTGTCATTCCTCCCCTTCCTTGAGGTGGATATCGACCTCCACGATTGGGGTGACCATATCCTCCAGAAGGATTTCCACCAGCTGGATATCTGCCTGGCCCTGCTGGAGGTCCATGTGGCTTCCCATAGTGATGGCTAGGTCCGCCAACAACCTGAGGTTGGGATGCATGCAGAGGATTTGGTCCTGGCCTCATTTGAGGATGTCCTTGCCCAGACTGCTGTACCGGTGGAAGCCGAGCATGTTGCTGTTGGTGATGCAGTTTTTGACGTTTAGCTGCTTCTTCATGCTGCCTCTGCTGCTGACGCTTTTTCTTTGTCTGGAACTCATGTGAAGCTTCATAGGTTGGCAAACTGCTCAAGCAAGTAAGAGCTAATTAAACAAGTTGCTCACTAGAAGAAGATACAGGGAATTCACAAAGTGAATCTGTGTAATAGAAATTAGAGGATCTCTTTTTTGATTAGTTAAAGGTAAAGGAATATCTAAAAAGAGAAACCTCTTTGGATCACATGGTAACGGATCAGTCCAGAAATACTCGGCATCAAGTGCATCCTTGGCTGATATTCTCTTCACAAGATAAAAAGTAGGAAGGCAAGTTAGAGAAGACATTCACATTTTTCCAGAGAAAAGATCCTCAACTTCCAAATGGCATTGGAATCTAAAGCCAAGCATTTTTAATGCACAGAGACAGCACTTGCTCGTGCAATGAGACTATTGCAGAATACTCACTCTTTAATTGGTTAACATATGCAAATTGCGCGAACAGAACTGCATTTTTTCAACCTCTCTGTGGGAGAGTGGATATTAGAGGAATGTTGTCTACCAGAGCCAAGCATGTTGGTCTATGGCACAATTACTAGTGTCATCAGCACTGAAAGCCTAAATTCTTACGAACATTATATTAGCAATTCCACTTGGTCCACAATTTCAAAGATAAGAAATGGTTTAGACACCGAAGTAACTTAGACCAAACATCCCAAAAAGATGAAATAACCTTTAAGAATGATATTGGATAAGCACTGCATTGAATTCAGTAAATCATTATTGAAGTACATTGGAAATTTGCAGTGAACTATATAAGCAAACAGAAGACACGTGGCTTTTTATTTATTCGTCTTTACCCCCCCAAACAAGTCTTAAGAGAAGAACCATAAACTAGAAAATATGACAAGCTCAGAAACATGCTCATAGGTTGGTCTAAAGAGTATCAAACCCATGAACATCTAACTAAACTTTTCAAGTATGAGTTTCAACAATGTCTTGTACTCCATTACTTAGAACAAGCATAAGAATGCCAGATAAACTGATACCTGAGACGGGTCAAGGGTCAGCATCTTGTCAAGCAACTCCAAAGCATGTCGATCAAAGCTAAAGCCAGAGACAGAATAATATAAAGACATGAACAATATCTATTTAATACCAATAACTATACCAAGGAACTACAACAAATATACCACATCATGTATAATAAACTTACTGTCTGAAAACCTCCCTTAGACGTCTTTTCAATGGCCTTGATGGTTTGAAATTGTTATACCATGGAATCTTGGAAACTCCAGGCCAGTTGACCTCATCAGGAGCACCACACAGCTCAAAAATCTTATTCAACTGCTCCGGCTGAAATCAATGTTAAAGTGGGTTATTCACCTGAGCATACTAGAAATTCGAGACAAACCCAAAAGGCCAGATTCACACATGTGTTGCTTTATAGTAGGTTATTTGGGAAAAAGATATTTTTTTTTTCAATTACACAAACATCAAACAATTCAGGTCTTGCTTGAAAGCTCCACAAGTTACAAGTTGAAGCCATTTTTCATGCAGATACTGCAGTTTGTGTTACTAAAATCCATGGAAAACAAGTGCAGAATGAAGATCTTTAAATCTTGTCATAAACTGGTGCACCACAGCTCAAATATAAACGACTCCGATGGTGTATTCTAAATCTAGTGATGCAACAGAGTATTAACTATTAACTGTAGACACAATCAGTTGTCTTGAACAGTCTTGAAACTCAACGATTAATCAGGTACATCATCAGCCAATGAGAAGTCAGACATACAGAAACACCAAGCAAATGCATACTTATAAGGGAAACGTAGCTAAACAAAAAGAAAGGACATGTGAGGCAGAAGCTGTCGCTATTATTCCTTAGACTTTAGACAGTCTTTGTAGGACCAGGAATACAGAAGCAATTTAATTAGACTAAAAACGTACATCTTCACTATAAGATTAGGACATTTAACTAACAGAAAACATCAGCTACCTCATCCTTCCCAGGAAAGATTGGTTTCCCATGAAGTAGCTCAGCAAAGATGCAACCAACCGACCACATATCAACGGCTGGACCATACTTTGTGGTCCCAAGAAGCAGCTCAGGTGGTCTGAATATACCACAAGTCACCACTCACATGAGAAGAGAATCTAAAATGAAATCTGGCTTATCCCAAAAGATTGATGTCCACAAATCATACCTGTACCATAGAGTAATCACACGATTTGTAAGATTTGCATTGTGATCATTTGAGAAAGATCGAGCAAGCCCAAAATCAGCAAGCTTCAAATTGCCTTTGTTGTCAATCAGAAGATTGGAACCTACAAGGAAAATGAGAAGCCGTTACTACCACACTTAAAGAATTTGAAATCAGAAAATGAGCATGAGTTTCCTTAATCAAACCTTTAATATCACGATGAAGTACTTGATTCACGTGACAATAGTGAAGTCCCGTCAAAAGCTGTTTCATGTAACACTGCAAAAGAGAGTGAAATTCAGCATCCTACTCACTCACTACTTTCAAGTATCTAATTGCTCAGCAATGGCACAAACATGTTCTAGCCAAATTACATTACCTTAATCTGCGGAACTGAAAATCTCATTCCAGGACGATCAGCAAGCCCAGTCAAATCATGGTCCATGTACTCAAAGACCATGTAAATTCCACCTTTATACTTGTTTCCATCTGCAAATCCAGTCACATTGTTACTTCAGATATGATCAACGCAATTAGAGCAGAAGTGACATCAGATAAAAGCACCATATGAAACTAAAACTGAAAAAAAAAAAAAAACGCTTGCCTGGCCTCCCTTGCTCATCCTTCTCAGGACCTGTAACAATTAAAAGTTTGATACATTTTAAGGACCGTTTAATGTAAGATAAGGAACAACAAAAGATTTATACTAAAAAATCATTAAAATTTCACAAAAAACATTAGGACCTTTAAATAGTTTCAAATCTGAAAAAAGGACCTTTTTGCAATTCAGCTCCGTTCTATTACTGAATATAGTTTGGATATCGACCAAGATCACAGTCAATGCAGGCAAAAATTAATAGGTTAGCTCTGCATGCGTAAGAAATGTCTCATATTGTAAAAAAATACTTGGTGGAAGTGTAATTGCAAGGGCAGAAACTTTTGTAGGTTTTCTGATTAGTGAAAAAACCACAGAAAAGAGGTAAATGAAAAGGAGGACATGTAACTTCTGCATGCAGTTGTTAAGTTCACAAAAATAAGGGCAGTTAGTAAACTGTAAAAGGACACTAGATGAAAGCATGCATATTATTAAAATCTTACCTGGAGATGTAACAATCTCTTTCAGCTTAATCACATTTTCATGGTGCAGCTTCTTTAAGATTTTAATTTCGCGTATAGCAGTTATTGGAAACTGCATAACAAAATTAAGAAAATATTCAGAACAATGCATTTCAAGAAAAATTAAACTTACACCCTTGAATAATCAGTGAGAAAAGAAATTAAAAGAATTGACCAAATGCAATTCATACTAAGATAAGAAGCTCACCCCTTCTCTTTCATTATCCATGCGTATCTTCTTCAAAGCAACAATTTCCCCTGTTCTAATTTCTTTTGCCATGTACACTTGACTGCAAGATAAAAGAAAAGCAAAATTAACAGTTGTAAACTTAGTTATCAGATTGTGTGCACCAGTTGAGGTGGTCATCCTGTTTCCACAGTTGCAAGTTAAAACTAAAGAATTGGACTAACTACTCCCTCAGTTTTAAATCTAACAACTACCAATGTCTTTTGATTTGTCCAAACTATTGTCCACTTTTAGAAACACATCGAAAATATGTGTTCCCACATAACAAACTTTTCCCTCTCCTATTCCAGAACATTAAGGAAACTTATGACCCATACATGTCTCCCTATTTCACATAAACAAAACATATATCAATTGTATTCTTAATAATTATAACACAGCGTTGGACAGAGGGGTATGAAGTAGAAACTTAAATTCCAGAGACCTAATGGAATAGAGAGCATAAGATTCATTTAGATAATTTCGAATAATACAAATATTAAAAGTTTACCAAATATTTTTCCAATATGTGAATAATTTTCAGTAATAAAGTATCACATTACACTCATGATTAGACCAAACACATGAACAAAGTTGGCACCCTTACTCTGACTGATAATGGAATAGGTTCTGAATCTTAGTCAGTGAATGTAAAAATCAGTTGCGCAAAGCTGGAACCATCCATTCTTGGGTTCAAAGAGTGTAAAATGTGAGCCAACTGCAGAGTTTCTCGGAAGCACGATGTATCATGCTCTCCCTACTCCTTACTAAGGACGTATTACTATAGTGAGATAAATAGGAGATAGAAGGAGCTGGATATGGATTTCTCACCATCAATCCTCGACTCTACTTTTTTTTTTTTTGGTTAAGAAGTGCTAATAGAGTCTGTTTTTTTCTTATTAAAATAATGTAACTTAATTTAACTAGAAGAATGTCCTAGTATAATTATGCTTCTTTTTATCCCCGCCATGACACAGTTATGGCAGATGATGCTAAGCACTTTTTACCTGAAGGGGGTGATGCAAAGATCAATGAAGGAACCACCATTTTGGTGGACAGTTACCAGTAAAAGGAGAATGGAAAAGGCAAGAAGAGGATTCAGAAACCATCCCAGCCTCTATATGCCTGTGTGTGTAGCCTCAATATTTTGATATTTTCGTGTAAGTTGACAAGTGGAAAAAAGTTTTCGAGTTATATCACAGACTAGGCTAGTCAGGAGCTACGCTTTTGTAAGCTTGATGTATGATTACGATTACTAGAAATATTTGCTTACCTATCAACAAATGATCTACTTATTCAACAAGATACAAAAAGCTGAAAATTTTGAGTTGAATTTTTTTTTTCCTGCAATACTATAAGTATAAGCCAAAAAGCTGAGACCTTTAAGCTGAAATTTTTTCACGCACCTTGGCTACTCCATCGGGTACCTTCTATCTCCTACCAGCACGGTACCTCTGTCTATAGATCCTACGTATTCATTCCTATTTTGATGATGCTAGAGCAGGGTCAGCTTGCACGCAAGCAGGTAGTGCTACCTCCTACCAGGACAAGTATGAGGTAACTCTGTCCGTAAATCCTACGCATCCATTCCTACCAGGACCCTTTAATTACTCAATAACACATTTTTAAACAAGAAAAATGATAACTTTAAGCTATACACAACAAAAATACATGTAAAAGATTAAAATTAAAGTAAAAAGAGAACTGACCCATAAGTTCCTTCACCAATTTGTTCCAACTTTTCGAAACAATCAACAGTTCTAGAACCCCATGTTGGAGCTTCCGTTAAATTAAGCTGTTCTGGTCCAGCAATTGCCATTTAAGAATAATTTAGCTAGAGATTACTAGGGTTTTTGATTAACTATAAATCAAGAATTGGGAAATTTAAGGGAATAAAAAGAAAGGAAAGCAGGTTGGAGAGTGGTGGAGAGACTCTAAATTCAAGAAAGAGTATGGAATCATAAAAAGGTAAAGCCAAGATGGGACATTAGACATTAGAAGAGGGTCAATGCTATATTTTTTTTTTTCCAAAATTTAGCAAAAACAATATAGTTATTTCATAGAGTAACTTTTCTTTTTTATTTGAGGCATTTATTTATTTATTTCAAAATAGACACTTTAGAAGAATTAGGTGTTAAACATCCGTTACTTTTTTTTTTGTTATTTATTTTTCGGTTTGGCATTCAATATCTATATTGTAATTTTGAGTAATGTGGATTTGCTTTGTTGTCTATGGTTTCTTAGCGGAAGCTCTCTCTACCAAGATTTATTTTCATTTTTAAGATTCGAATCTGAAACATCTGCTTAAAGGTAGAGGGATTTTATTCGTCACACATCAATTCTGATGGTTAAACACCCTTCACTATTAATATTGCAAGCACCCATCACTAATAATATTGCAAATCTAATTTTCTTATGGTTATTCTTAGGGTTTTTAATAGTTCTAAAAAATCGATTGGATTGATCGGACCCAATCTTATCGAGCCTATTATTAAGCTCTTTTAAATAAAGTTGTAAGTTTTGAGACAAATTTATATTCATACCTAATTAGATAGAGTATGTCTTTTATTTTATAAAATGGATTGAGAAAAGAACCAAACTAATCGAATAAAATTTGTTCACGTCAATAAATATAAGATATTTATATTTTATATACACACTAATAACTAAATCATAATTAAGTAACACAACTTTTCATTTTAATTGCTAACTTGCTAAGATTAAATTACAACAACATCAGTTAATCCCACAAGTAGGATTTGGGATTTGCTAAGATTAAATTATTTTATTTAATATATAATCATCCAATGCGATTAAATATTTACCGGAATGAAAAGTGGAACTTGGAATTAGTAAAGTTTTTAGCTAGTATACAAAGATTATACATATATTATACATACTACATGATACATAATACAGATTCACTGATTATATTTTGTTTGCTAATGACTATTTATACAGTGGAGTTTTTTTTTTGGTTGGGTGAGAACCCGACCCACAAGTGCATCCATGAACCTGACCCGGACTTGGTCAAACCTATAAAATAAAAATTCAGTACTGTATATGCTAAATATTGTCATCCTCTGCTCTGGATTAGCTAGATAAGCTCCAAAGCTGCTGTTTTTACCAACCAGTCGCCTACTTCTACTGGTAAATTTCTCAAAGATTCAGTGAATCCCACAAAGGGCTATGTTCTTTATTTTAGATTAACCATAGTATGGCACAAAAACAAATGAAATATATACTATATCATTTCTGAGTTTTCAGTACTAGTTACTTACCTTATTATTCTAATCTTTTCGAAAGTGATTAAAATTTGTAACCATCCATTAATTCTTGCATTTGAAATCAATTAAATTAAAATATTCCTAATATCTCAATTTGTTGGCCTTGAGTTGACTTGATGGTAGTTTGTTAAATATATTACTAGCATCTTAGATGAACAGTTTGTTATAATCCAAGATTGTTTCCTCAAGTTGATTGTTTAGAGGTATAATTCGATAATTATTTGTCGATGGTAACGGGGAAAACTTGTTTCCAACTCAATTTACTGACGCGGTACCTGGCTAATGTCTCGCCGTTTAAGTTGATCCTATGAATCTTACTTAGCAATGTACTTGCTTAGAAGGGTAGAGGGTTTGACCCATTATCCACTGATTCCGAACTGTACATCAATTGGCCCTCGGGTTATCAATTATCGGAAGAAAAAAAAAGAGAGGAGGCGGACAGGTAGTTGAAGAAGTGTCTGAATGTTATTTCTAGTTCTCACAAAACTTTTCTTTTTGTTACAGTGCCTTAGGACATTTTCTTTTTAGAGGATCCCTCGAGCCATAATCTATTCAAGAAGCTCTCCTATTTTTTGAAGTATCTTTAGGAGAAAAAGTGAAGCTTTTGAGCCGTTATTTGGAATTACAGGTCAGATTCAAATGGCTGATGAGGAGAGAAATCTAATTGAGATCCTGGAAGAGAATAACCCAATAGACACCAACAAATATATTGGTTATGTCCGTTCTCCCCAATGTGGAGCTATAGCAACATTCGCAGGTACAACACGTGACACCTTTGAGGGCAAGGAAGTTTTGGAGCTAAAGTATGAAGCATATGTTCCAATGGCAATACGTTGTCTTAAATCCCTCTGTTCTTCTGCCCGATCATCGTGGGATATCCACTCGATAGCAGTTGCGCACTGCTTGGGTACTGTTCCTGTTGGAGAGACTAGTGTCTTTGTTGCAACTTCGGCTGTCCATCGGGATGATGCATTGGATGCTTGCAAGTTTCTGATTGACGAGCTTAAAGCATCAGTTCCGATTTGGAAGAAGGAGGTATATACAAATGGAGAGGTGTGGAAAGAGAATAAAGAGTTTATAGAGAGGATTCCAGATCTTGGGAAGACATCATTGGATCAAGCTAGTGCTTGCTCGGGTAAAGTGAAAGTGCAAGCACATGAGAGAAAGAGGTGCTGTGGGACAAAGGTTAAAGTTCATGATGAAACTGCAGATTCTTGTAGCTAGTTCTGAGGTACATGATGTTGCATTTCCTTCAAGCCACTTCATGTATTTCTTCTTCATATTTTCTTTTCCTTCTTATGTGACAAAATTTTGTTGTGTGTGTCATACCAACTACAAGATGCTCTGGCGCAACTGATCCATAGCCGAAGGCAGTTTCTTGTATGTGTTTATTATACGTACTACAATGTGCTCTTCTTTAAATCATCATTATGCCCTCTTAAAAAAATTAATAGTAATGGTGGTGTCAGAGCTAGCTTTCGTGCAACTCACCTTTTGTAATGGATATCTGCTACCTCCTATACTGGTACATGTGCTACCTCCTAGTCTCCTACTGGTATATGTATTGAGTAAGTAACCTTGCCTACCAAATTCTAGGCAACTTTGACGAAATCATGTAGTGTTTTTTGTTTATTATGTACATCTTGTGTTCTTCATTAATTAATTCATCGACCCATTCTGCATCAGTTGAACATGAAACAAAGGTAACTATATTAGCCATGTTTTAAACTTGTTTAATGCTGAATGCTGATGAGTTATGTGGCTTAACTGAAAAAAAAAAAAAAAGGTTGCAGATAGAGGCTTTACCATAAAATTTCCTTCCCATTTGTGCAAGTGACTGAGGATTACCTGTAGTGTATGTTTGATAATGTGTTGGTAAGTAGTATATGCTTTCCTCTGTGTGATTCAATTATCCCTATGAATATGCAGGTCTTGCGCGTTATTGCATCCAGAGAACAGTTATCAAATATCTCTATTTTTTCTTTTCCTCGATAACAATATGATTTATTAGTTGAGAATATGAAGAGGGAAAAAAAAGCTTCTTCCAATGTTATAGTTAATATAGTCTAAAATGCTCCTAACGATTTCAAATTAGGTGTGGAAAGGCAGCCCTAATCTTGGCGTATTGCATCCCCGCGCAATGAGCGGCATTATAACATCCTCATTGTCTTTTTTATCATTTTCCATAGTATGTAAGGATACGTTTGATGTTCCATATATTTCCTGATGTTAGTAAATCATGGTCGACTCTTGTCAACACAAAACTTTCTGTTAGGTTGCAAATTGCAATATATACTACGCAGGCTGCTTCTTTGTGCTACCATAATTGGGCGGACTTCCCCTTAGCAAGACTTATCGTGGAGCTAACGCAACTGCATATATCCATGAAAGAGAATAATGAGCTTCAGACTGATCTAAAATTTTGGTGTTAACAAGGGGGGTCCAATTTCTCTGTGTTGCATTCACTGAAAACTTCTGTGTAGGGGAGGCTCATCAAATGATCCTGAACTTTTATATATTTTTCTTACTGAATGCAACGATGTATAATTCCAAAGGGATTAAACCCACTGTCTGCCAAAGGATAAAAGTGCTAGTATTGAAACCAATCAATATGATTGTCACTCGACATTCAAGTATTCACAAAATTACACATGTTAAAAAGGTAGGACATGACTTTACTATTAAGTCATAAAAAAACAGTATGAATTCTTTTTACACTTTAAAACAGACATCAGAAAGGCTAGCAATTTGTCCTAACTATGAAAAAGTCTGAATTAATAAAAAAGCAGGCACAAAAAGTGAGTCCTAGGACGTGGACACTAAACCTAATTATCTCTTTCTTTCTGAAGCATAAATAGAAGAAATAGTGGAGATGCAGGGGATCGAACCCTGTACCTCTCGCATGCAAAGCGAGCGCTCTACCATTTGAGCTACATCCCCAGTTGATATGCTACAACTACGTATAAATATAATGTGCATTCCAACATTTATCACTTTTTTGCTATCACAAAATAAGTGTTAATTTTGGAACTTCAACGAAAAATTAATTATTTATTCGTCAATAAAGAGGTAAAAAATCATGATTTATTTTCTTTACGTTTAACAATAAAGTAAATAATGGTAATTAGATTAAATATACTATATATAGAGTCTGTTTGGGTGGGCTTATAAGCAACTTATTTTAAGTGGTTTATAAGTCAAAAAGTGGTTTTTAAGCCACTTATAGCTTAATAAGTCCAAAGTTTTTTAAGTTAACAAACATATATTAATGGACTTATAAGTTTATAAGTCACTTTTAAGCTCACCCAAACAGGCTTATAGTAATTAATACTTTCCTGCGTAGCAGCTAAATAGACATTGTATCTATACCAATATGTCGTCCCAACACCCTACTCTCAAATGTGTATTAATTTGCACACAATTTATTTATAGGCATAGAACATATAAAGTTTACGGTGGTGGAAATGGGGGACCCATAACAAATCATACAGCATGGGCATGGCACCCATTCCATTAGTAATAACTGATTTACAATTATTTCTGATCAACTGTTAAGAAGAGGTCACCAATATTCGGATTTTATTGCTGCCTACTGGACAATACATCTTGAAACTTCTAATTTCATGCTTAGATAGTAATTAAATTTTTATTTTAAATGGTTTATTCAAGAGGTAGTTTAAACTATTTTTATGCGTCACATGGAGTTATATCAGCACCTTTGTCAATTTCACTCAGCATTTGCATGGCTCGTGAGTGTGTGTGTGTACAGGTTAGTTGTAAAGGACAAATCATAAAAAAATGTCATTCATTTTGATAAGAGAATTTCGTAAAATTGAGTGCATCTAAAATGCTCTCAACAATTTCCAAGAAGATTATCAAGATTTTCTCTCCAACCCCATCTTCTAAAAATGGCACAAACTTTCCCTTCTTGATCAAGGCCTCAGTAACATTTATATGCCCCATGTTTTTTTCTACCCCAAAGAACAAGTAGTTACCGTTCCAAATGGACCTAAACAACTATCGAAACGTCTAGTAAACTCTTTGTTGAAAACTTTAACTTCTTAGTATCCCTGGGCTCGAAGTCTAAGAGACAATGCCACCATTGATACGGGCTAAAAATACGCGGAAGCAAATAACGATAAACGAGCGGAAGCAAGTAAAACGAGATAACGTGATATCTAAAAGATATCGAGAAAATCAAGACTAGGAAGGCAAGAAATAGAAGAAAGAACGGATAACGATTCACAACATGAATTTATTATCCAAAGGGAGAATTGAAACTCGAACCTTACAATGGTTTCATACTAGCGATGAATCTCCATAGGTTCCAAATCGAGACATACATAAAGCTTCAAGCTTCGAACTAGAAAGGCTCGGCCTCTTCTGCGTTCTCTCTTCTCTATTCAAGACTAAATCAGAGTTAATGAAATGAAATGGCTAAGGAAGGCTTTATAGTCTTCCTTTACACAGTTGAAAGGTCTAAAATACCCCCCAAAATGGGTTATAACAATACAAGTCACGTAGGGCCAAAATAGGCATTTTAACAAAATCTCGTCATGCTTGTCACCGGAGTGGGCGGTCCGGTCCGCCCATGGAACTAGGCGCCCCGCCTCATGCTGCCTCATTGGAGAGTGGGCGGTCCGCCTCTGAGAGTGTGCGGTCCGCCTTCTTGAGATCCTGAGAGCTGGGTCTTGAGTAGGCGCTCCGCTAAAGCTGTGGGCGGTCCGCCTCTTTCTGAGCTGCCTTGGTGCACTCCTCACTGGCTTTGTGATGCTCTCCCTTGGCCTTGGACACTCTACCCTTCGTCGAATATTTGGGATGTGCCTTCAACTCTTTCCCGACGCTTTTGACCTCTCGTCATTTACATGCTCCAATCCCGGCTCTTGATGGTAAGTACTTTAAGCTTGATTTGCCCCGCATCATGCTCCCCTTCTGGAAAGGATTCCGTCCTCAAAATCAAACCATCAAAACCTACAAGCATTGATAAATAACAACAAACTTCCTACTACGAGAGTAGGTTAGTGCCAAAAATGTGAAAACACACTCTTATGATAGAGCCAAGCATCAATACTAATCAAAAAGCTCATGTCTCCAAAGGAAACACCACATACTTGACTCGAAAAAAAAAGTGCATCCAACACAAAGACAAGGAAAGAGATCAATAGGACATGGAACATGCAAGATGCAATCAAATTCCCTATGACCCCTAAACTTATGACAAACACATCAAGCCTTCAAATAAATATCATCACAATGTGAAACTTCGACTTTGACATGTTCAACACTCAAGGTGTGATCAACATATAGCATGGAGTAGGCAAAATAGTTCAATCGACAACTAACATCAAATACTCCACTCCCCTTCTTAAGAGCACTCTTACACACACCAAGAGGTACCTCCTCACCTCCAAATTTACCTCCAAGACAATCCTCTTCGCTAGACAAACTCCAAAGGGAGGTCTCAAACAATGGATTATCTATAGAGTTAAGCGTTCCAATCCATGGAGGTTCAAACTCACATTCTACTCTAGTTTGATACAAATCACCATTTCCGTTGAAGTTGCCCTCATACAAAGGATTAGTATAGGCACACTTCTCATGTTCATCATCAAGCATAGGTGAAGTCCTCAAATTAGAGACAACATCTACACTTGAGGAGTCATCGAAAACAATTCGATCCATCTCATGCACTAGAGACTCCTCAAGGTCACGACCATCCTCACTACGATACAAGAGACCACCACTATCAAGTAAGCAATCAAAGGGAAGAATGTGATATTCATGCAATTCATCTTCTCCTTTATTAAATATGGGTGGGTTCATAACAAGGGTCACAAACAAGGTCAACCACAACATCTTCACTAAAGAGAGGTTAAATGAAAACTGAGCTCACATCATGATGTGGCTTTCAACCCTCTCAACTAGTGGTTCACATTCACTCACAAGCTGACCAATCGGCTCTACACTAGTTGCAAACACATTGTATTCATACAAATCATCAACTAGCACAGAGTTTTCACAAACACTATCACAAGACAAGGAAGTAACATGCTTAAGGGAAGAAGAACTAACACTTACACTTGAGTTGCCATCTTGCTCACTCAATGCATTTGAAGTATCATGGCTAGCTTCTCCACCTTGTAGCTCACATTTGGAATTATCTTCACCTTGTCTTTCCACTTCGGAATATGATTGAGGCTCCATTGGTTTGCTTCCAAGAATTCCTACATACGAATTCAAACAAGTAGAAGAAAAAGATAAATGGTTAAGGATAGAATAAGGGGTATCCTCACTCTCAATGATTCTTTTTTCCTCTCTTTTTCCTCATTTTTTCTTCAAGGTCGGGTGTAGATTCGGGTGGTGACAACCCACTCGCATCACTCAACACAACCTCTCTTTTTGCCTCTTGAGAGTTTTCACCGGTCGTTCCCTTACTCCTCTCTATCTTTTGTCTCTCATATTCGGGCGAGTTGGGACGAGGCCCAAGAATACCCATAGCCGGAGTAGGTGGACTCTTTACATCAACCCCGAATCTAGGACTTGGAGACTCATCACTTGATGTCTCCTTCTTCTTTGTTGGTGAACCACTTGGCTTTAAAACTTGTGGTTTCGGGTTCACCTTGGTTGACACATGTCAACCCTTCATTTGCACTAGTCCCACCATTTCTTGTGATTGTAGGACTCCTTGATTGCTCTTTTTCAACCATGGAATGAAGTTCTCGCTCCTTGCTCCTTTGCATAGCCAAAGAAGGTGTACTAGTAGGCAATTGGCCTCTTGCCCGATAAGGTACAAAGTCATAAACCCTTGGCCCTATGCCCACAAGATACGCATCCTTCATAGTACTATATTGCACCCTCTTGTCATGCAACCATGGCTCACCCAACCACATATCAACATATTGCATAGGATACACATCACACAACACATAACATTTGTAATTCCTATGAGATAGAAGTACCCGAGCTTTCTTGGAAACCCACACTCCATTATACTCATAAGGATCCTCTAGTGCACGGTATGATATCCTTAACTTATCAACCAAAGAGGTGCTAATACAATTGGAATCGGTCTAATCAATTTTGAGCAAGTATCCTCCAATACCATTTACCTCAACAATGAACCTACGTCTACCCAAGTTTCGTAGAGATGCATCCAAGAGAGAACTTGAATGCCTACGAGTGTCAACACCAATAACTTGGGTCTCCTTTATCCCTTATCTCCTAGAAACATTACTAGGGTCACTTCCACTTCCCATCACTCTTCCAACATTAGAAGTGTTGTTGAAAGTCGAGGAAGGAACCTTGCCATAGAACTTATAAGTACCCCTCGCCTTTGTTCCATTGGCCATAGCACTACTCCTCCTACAACTACTCATACCCTTCACGGCATTGATAGAATAATGCAAGCCCCTTGTAGCAAGAGCAACACCATCTCTCAAACCACCCTCCACATGGGAATTAGAAGCATTAGGTCGTTTAGTATACCTAGAAGATGCAAGTTTCTTCTTTTCCATGGAACAACCACCACCTCCTCCCAAACTAATGGAAGGCCCTCTACTACTCCCTTGCTCACATGCAACATTAAGAGATGAGGATGCATATTAATAATCTCTATAAGCAACTTCATCATCAACTCTTTCTATGTCACTATCAATATTTTCATATTCATCACAAGAAGAGTAAGTAGGAACATTGTACCTTGAAGTGTCACCATCTTCATATTCTTGACTAGAAGCATAAGGATCAACACATTCATCTTCATAGGCTTCATAGTCTTCATCAACCTCATGATCATCATAGTGAACCGCTTCATCACCATAGGAGCCATGGTTTCCCGAGTCTTCATAGTAATCCCCTTCAACATCATTGTGGGAACTATAGTCTCCATCATCTCCATATGAGTTATAGCAACTCGCATCATCCCCACATGAGCCATAATCTCCACAATCATCATCTGACATAGTTGCAACACTAAAAGAAAGAACCTCACAAAATCACTCCCTCACGTGTATCACTCAATATATGAACACTCAAGGGCAAGGCCTTAGTCTCTTAGAAACCACGGTGATCACAACTAGTATGTCCAAGTATTGGTTCGGAATGGAGTTAATGGGACTATATGGACGAATGACTATTTAAGTGCGCACTTGAGGCCAACGAAAGTGCTACGACTCTTCTATGAATTCTAATCTCCTCTACGCACGTATGTCCTAATACGCTCAAGAGTTAGTGTCAATGTAGTAGGACAATTACCTAAGAAACACTAACCAAGAAGCCTGGAGGCAAAGAACAAGTGAAAACCTACGAAAAAACTACCCGAAAGCATGCAACAGGGGGAGGCGCTCCGCCTACCAGAGTCCAGAGAAGGACTTTTGCTGAGGCGGTCTGCCTAAAACTGAATCTGCAGCTTTTCAACAAAGGATTTTTGGCTCGTTTTGCACCCAAATTCCAAACGGTTTCAACTTGTTTTGCAATACAAAGGTACCCAAAGGTGTTTTCAACTATCCCAACAATCCCCAATGAATTTTAACAACACCCAATCAATAACAAGCTTGGATTAAGAATTTGAGCAAATTTTCTAGGGTTTTACAAATTTTGGGATTTTGGATTTTCAAATTTCGATTCACTACACAAAACATGATATGAGGGTACCCAAACAACGAGAATACAATTTAAAACAATCCCCAATAACTTTAAACACTTGGGGAATCAAATCCAATCCGTTTTCTATGAATTTTTTTGAAACTTTTTAGTTTTTCAATTTTTTTCTTCTTTTTCAAATAAGAACTTTAAGAACACATAAACAACAATCACAAAGATAAAATGGCACGATCGAGGGTTTGTAGAAAAAAAAACCTATCCGTGCTCTGATACCAAATTGATACGCGGTAAAAATACGCAGAAGTAAATAACGATAAAGGAGCGGAAGCAAGTAAAATGCGATAACGTGATATCTAAAAGATATCGAGAAAATCAAGACTATGAAGGAAAGAAATAGAAGAAAGAATGGATAACGATTCACACCATGAATTTATTATCCAAAGGGAGAATTGAAACTCGAACCTTACAATAGTTTCATACTAGCGTTGAATCTCCATATGTTCCAAGTCGAGACATACACGAAGCTTCAAGCTTCGAACTAGAAAGGCTCGGCCTCTTCTACATTCTCTCTTCTCTATTCAAGAATAAATCAAAGTTAATGAAATGAAACGGCTAAGGAAGGCTTTCATAGTCTTCCTTTACACATGTTGAAAGGTCTAAAATACCCCCCAAAGTGGGTTATAACAATACAAGCCATGTAGGGCCAAAATAGGCATTTTACACAAAATCTCGTCATGCTTGTCACAGGAGTGGGCGGTCGGATCCGCCCATGCAACTAGGCGCCCCGCCTCATGCTGCTTTATTGGAGAGTGGGCAGTCCGCCTCTGCAGAGTGGGCGGTCCGCCTCCTTGAGATCCTAAGATCTGGGTCTTGAGTAGGCGGTCCGCCTCTTTCTGGGCTGCCTTGGTGCATCCTCCTTGGCCTTGTGATGCTCTCCCTTGGCCTTGGACGCTCCTCCCATCGTTAAATCTTTAGGATGTGCCTTCAACTATTCCCCGACGCTCTTGACCTCTCGTCCTTTGCATCCTCCAATTCCGGCTCTTGATGGTAAGTGCTTTAAGCTCGATTTTTACCGCATCAACCATTAACTGTGATGACACATGAGTATGCCCTCTTTAACTCTAGTAAATTAAATTCCCAAAAAGTATTTGAGTTCTCCCAAGTCTTTCATTTTGAATCTGCTTTGAAGTTCCTTTCTCACTTGCTTAATTAGAAGTGAATTGCTTCTTGCCACCAGAAGATCATCAAAATACACTAGGATTATCACAATATTAGTCTTTCACCTTTTGAGTGAATAGAGAATAGTCATGATAAGACTGTGAACCCCATATCTTAAAGTGCCTCTGTATGCTTTAAATTCCATTGCCTAGGGGCTTGTTTTACCCCATAAAGAGGCTTCTGCAGCTTGCACACCTTCAAACACTCTCCCTGGCTGGAACAACCAACACTTGAGCTAGTAAAACCATCAGGTACATGCACCCTACTCTCAAGTGTGTATAAACTTGCACACAACTTATTTATAGGCATAGAACATACGAAGTTCACGGTGGAGGTTTATTTTGCATATATCATATAGTGGTGGAAATGGGGACCCATACAAATCATACAACATGGGCATGGGCACCCATTCCATTTGTAATAACTGATTTACAATTATTTCTGATCAACTGTTAAGAAGAGGTCATCAATATTCGGATTTTATTGCTGCCTACTGGACAATATATCTTGGAACTTCTAATTTCATGCTTATATGGTAATTAAACTTTTATTTTAAATGGTTTATTCAAGAGGTAGTTTAAACTATTCTTATTCGTCACGTGGAGTTATATCAGCCCCTTTGTCAATTTCTCTCAGCAGTTGCATGGCTCGTGAGTATATATATAGCTTAGTTGTAAAGGATAAATCATAAGAAAGTGTCATGCATTTTGGTAAGAGAATTTTGTAAAATTAAGTGCATCAAAATGCTCTCAACAATTTCCAAGAATATTATCAAGCCTTTCTCTCCAACCGCATCTTCTAGAAGATGGCAAAAACTTTCACTAACATTTATATGCCCCTTGTTTTTTTCTTCCCAAAAGAACAAGTAGAGGAAATGGGCGTTTGAGAACCCCTCAAGTCTTTTTGGCGTAGCAGAACCATCCATTTTTTTTCTTTTTTCTTTTTATTCTAAGTGTGATTAGGACTAATCAAGGACAAAATTAGTATTTCTAAAACTTTTTGGGCTGTAATTAAAAGTAACAAAACTTTTAAACTTCTTGGGATCAAAATTAAAGACCACAAATTTTTAAAACAAATGAATAAAATTCTTTATTTTCTCTTCTTGTTCATCATATCTTCTTCATCTTCCTCTTCGTCTATTTTCTTTTCTTCACTTTCTTCTCCTTTATTCATCTTTCTCGTCATACTCTTCAACTACTTTTTGTTGTCTACATCGTCAACATCGTCAGCATCATCATCATCATCATCATCTTCATCATCATCATCATCTTCTTCTTCTTCTTCTTCTTCTTCTTCTTCTTCTTCTTCTTCTTATCCAAATTTTTCTTAAAATTTGAAGTGGGTTTTGAAATGATCTTAGGCAGTCGTTTCGAGAGTTAGAACTTCGATTAGTGTACAGATAGTCTTAAAATATCGTCTATTAGGACCTGTCTGTAAATTTGAGCTGATTCACACCTCGTTTAGTAGGATTTTTTAGAAGGTTTCCGTTTTAGTCGTCGGCAAAGCTTAAAAGAGGTTTTCGAGCTCAATTTTAAAAAATGAGCTCCGATTCAAAATCTAAAAGTTGTGTTAGGTTCGTATGATTATTTATGACCTGTAGGAACTTCTGGAAGTAAATTCCGAGGTCGTTCAGTCAGTTTTGCTAAAATTCCGAATGTTAAGAAATCGACATCTTTCCGTTGAAGCCGTATATTGAGTTCTAGAGATCCGATTCGAGTTCTGTCTTTGCAAGCATGTCACACAAGTCTTGTATGACTTGTGTGTAAACTTTGGGGTCATTCCAAGCTTTGTAGCGTCCCGTTTGGACCAAAAAACTAGCGAATCAGTTGCTAGTGCGAAAGGTGCTTGATAAGCTGCTTAATTCCAGTATAAAAGCTCATTTCTCAACTCATTTCGAAAAAAATCATTTTTCAGTTCAGTGAAGTCGATTCCAAGGCAGAATTTAAGCGTCAAGTTGTTAGAAATAATCAGGTATCAATTTTATAACATTCAATCGCGTTAATTTATGATTCTTGTGCTAGAATCTCTTGAAATTGAATTGGAAAATTAGGTTAGAACCCTAAAAATTATGAAATTAAGAAATTTGATGAAACTGAATTCAGATATGAAAATTAATGATACCGCTGGACTCGCAGGATCATGAGAAGTCCAAAAATATATATTTTATGGGTTTTCGGCTAAGTCCAGATCAGGGGTATTTTGGTAATTTTTCTTCTTTCATTGTCAAAAGGCTAAATACTCTTTCTTCGGGCACTTATAAGTGCAAATATATTTATTTGGCTCAGAAAGGAGTTATTCTGAGGGAGAAAGAAAGTTATTAGTAGCTATCCTGACCCAGGACTCGAGGTAGGTGATTTTATCCGCTTCTTTGATGGCCTTTAGCCTTTTGGATGATCTATTCATGCGTGCTTTATGTGAATAGTTGCCGACAGGGCGTACTTATTACGTCACAACCTTGTTATGTATTTTCTAGTTATGTTTCTTGATTTCTGGACTGTTATGTCATCTAACGGTAGGAGGATTCCGCCTTAGGTGCAGGAGGATTCCACTCATTGCATCATATTGAGGATAGGAGGATTCCGCCCAGGAGTAGGAGAATTCCGCTCCATTCATTGGGCACATGTGACCCCTTTACATTATGATTGCATTCATTTCATATCCTTATGAATGTTGTGTATATCTGCTACTTGCCTATATGTATATTTTTATATGTTATATACCGTTAGTTATCATTTCCCTGGCTAACTTAACTAGTTATTTCTTGCCTATTGAGTCCTTATGGCGCACTCCCAACCTGTTTCTTCTGATGTATTTTGTTTCGGCAGATTCTGCTCCCGGACCTAGTCAGCTGCGTCGTGATTGAGGAGCAGGACCCCTTTCTAGCTGTCTACGGTGAGCCAGCTTGTTCACTGAGGCCGTGATAGTTGTAATTTATATAATATTAATTAAGTAAATATGTTAAAATATATGTGATTATATTTTATTTGTGTGCATATATTTAGTTAATATTGCAGGTTAACGAGAAAATGGAAATGGAAGAAAATGAAAAGAAAAATAAGACAAAAAGATAAATTTCACCGAGCCTTCGGCAAGTTTCACCGAGACATCAGGAAAAGTTCCACCGATCCATCGACAAAGGTCACCGAGACATCGGCAAAAGTTCCACCGAGCCATCGGTAGAGTTCACCGAGGCATCGACAAGTTCCACCGATCCATCGACAAAGGTCACCGAGACATCGGCAAAAGTTCCACCGAGCCATCGGTAGAGTTCACCGAGGCATCGACAAGTTCCACCGATCCATCGACAAAGGTCACCGAGACATCGGCAAAAGTTTCACCGAGCCATCGCCAGATTTTACCGAGACATCGGCAAAGCATTTTCTATAAATAGCTACCTAAGTTTCATTGTAAAAATCATCCTTTGTCTTTGTAAAAGCCAAATACTCTCTATGATATTGGCTTAAGCTTTTAAAGTTTTAAAGTTTTATTTTTCCTTTCTAAAATACCTAAGTATTTCAACTTTTGTAGTATTTAGTATTTTCTCCATGGAGTAATTTTTTTAAGTTGGGATCAGTGTTGAAGCTTGGTATTTTATTATAATAAAATATTCGGTATTTTTATTATTCTTGAGTGAGAATCCTACTTTGTCAAATTCTTACATCAGAGTATTAAATATTATGTTATTCAACTTTATCAAGTCTATATATTTATGTTATAATATTTCTTGCTAATTTTTGTTATCGAAAGAAACAAAAATTAAATTTGAAATAGTGATAACTAAATATATTCTCGTGATAATTTGAAATAGTTATATTTAATCACTCAAAATTCTTTATCTTGATATTTGAGTTTTTCATTCGAGAGAAGAAAATCATTTAGCCAAGTTTTGGAATTTAACAAAAGCTAATCGAAAGAGGTTTTTGTTTATACAATGTACTCATTCAAGAAAAGTATTTTTTTTTTTACTCCAATACTATAAGTTAATCAATTTATTCTGCTAATCGAAAGAGGTATAATTAATTGAGAAACTTATAGTAGTATTAATTGCTTTTGTTATGCTAATCGAAAGAGGCATAATTGAGCGATTGATATGTGGAATAGAAAATGAAATACCAGACTTTCATTATAATTTTATACCAAGTGAATTCATGAAATCCCAACTCTTTTATTTTAAGAAAATCAAAAATAAATTTTCTTGTTGTCAAGTAGATTATAAATCCAACTCTTTTCACCTGAAATTGACTCTCTTAAATAGTAGGATCGATAATAGAAATTTGTAGGATAGATTCTCCAATCTCTGTGGACGATATCTTAAACTATACTATAATTTGACAGAGTACGAGCAGTAATTTTCTATACGCCCAGAGCTCGTCAAATTTTTGGCGCCGTTGCCGGGGATTGGCAGTTGTCTACTTCAGATTAATTATCTTCTTACTAATTTAGGAAATCATTTTTTTTTATTTTGTCTTGTTACTTTTTTGTAGAGATTTCAGCTAGTATATGACCCGCTCCTCTTCAAGGGAGCTTGTTGAATACAATCCTGAAGTTGAAAGATTATTGCGAAAAAGTAAAAAGGGTCAAAACTCCATCTCTTTCTCTTCATCATCTACAAATATGGAACATGAAAATAATCCACCACCACCACCAGACCCACCAATTGCTGAGGACCAATTTGATGAAGTGGTCCCCAGGCCAGCTAACATGATCCTAAGGGATTACTCTAGACCAGATCCTTTTGATTGTGAGTCAAGTGTTAGAAGGCCACCAGTGGCTGCTAATAACTTTGAAATCCGAACTGGCTTAATTCAAGCCATACAACAAAATTGTGTATTTAATGGAGAAGCCAGTGAGGCTCCTCATAGTCATTTAATTGATTTTCTAGAATTGGTTGAAACAGCAAAGTATAATGGCGTCTCACCAGATGCAATTAAGTTACGACTGTTTCCATTTTCTTTAAAAGGAGAAGCAAAATTATGGTTGCGTAGTTTACCTAGAGGATCTATTACCTCTTGGGATCAGATGACCCAAAAATTTCTCAGCAAATATTTTTCCCCAGCCAAAGCCACTAAAATGAGGCAAGACATAACCAATTTTGTGCAAACTGACTCAGAGTCAGTATACCAAGCCTGGGAAAGACTGAAAGCTATGTTAAGAAAATGTCCACATCATGGCATCCCTGAGCACATGCAACTGTATATTTTTTACCATGGTCTAAAACCATCGGCGAGAAATGTTATAGATGCTGCAGCTGGAGGTGCCATAATGGGAAAAACCACTGCAGAAGCTCTACAGTTGTTGAATGAGATTTCTGAGAATGCAGTACAATGGCCATCTGAAAGAGTGATACTTAAGAAAGCTGCAGCCATAAATCAATCTGATGTTCTGGCTACCTTGTCAAAACAAATTGCTTCTCTGACTCAAAAGTTTGATACTTTTCAGATAAGTTCTCACCAACCTACTTCATCTGACAATTGTGATATATGTGCAGGAGATCATCAGAACCATGAGTGTCAAGCTGGTAATCAAGTTGATGAACAGGTAAACCAAATTGGATACAGAGCGTATCCATTTGGTAATTCCTTGGCCCAAAAGCATCCTGGCTTTCAGTGGAGTAATCCTAATGGAGCAGAAAATGCTCAACATTTTCAGAAACAGTCACCACAAGGACCACCGGGATTCCAAGAACAAAATAGGATACAACAAAATTTTAGGCCATATCAACCCAGACCACAACAGCAGGCACCAACTTTGGTGGATTTGATGTACAAATACATCAAAACAACTGATGAAAAAATGGAAAGTCAAAATGCAGCCCTCAAAAACCTGGAAACTCAAGTAAGTCAATTGGCTACTCTTGTTTCAGGAAAGATTCAAGGACCATTGCCCAGTAATACTGAGAAAAATCCAAAAGAACATGTCAAAGCCATTGCTTTGCGATCAGGTAAGAATCTTGATAATCCATACCCAAATAGGGAGGGTAAGTTACAGGAAGATCAAACAGAAGGTGAAATTGTTGATAATGGTAAGGAAAAACCTGCATTTGAAACAAAGGAAAAGATTGCTCATGAAAATAAAGAAAATACTGTTAATGAGCCAATTCCTTTTCCACAAAAATTAAAAAGGGAAAAACTTGATCAACAGTTTTCAAAATTTTTGGAAATTTTGAAACAATTGTATATTAATATTCCTTTCACGGATGCTTTAACTCAAATGCCATCATATGCCAAGTTTTTAAAAGAAATTTTGTCCAGCAAAAGAAAACTTGAAGGAATTTCAGTGGTTAAGCTTACGGAAAAATGTAGTGCTATTTTACAAAATAAGCTTCCACAAAAACTTGGAGATCCTGGCAGTTTTACCATTCCTTGTACCGTGGGAGGAACTCATTTTGAAAAGGCTTTGTGTGATTCAGGGGCATCCATCAATTTGATGCCGTTTTCTATTTTTCAAAAATTGAAACTTGGGGATATTAAAAATACAATTGTTTCTTTGCAACTAGCTGATCAAAGTACAAAAAAGGCAAAAGGAATAATTGAAAATGTTCTTGTGAGAGTTGATAAGTTTGTGTTTCCAGTAGACTTTATTGTCCTTGAAATGGAAGAAAATACTGATGTGCCTCTTATTTTGGGAAGACCTTTTCTAGCTACAGGAAGAGCGATAATAGATGTACATCAAGGGCAATTGATTTTGAGAGTAGATGAGGAGAAAGTAATCTTTGATATGCAGAAAATGATGAGATATCCTGATGATGACTCATCATCTCATTGTTTTACTATTGACCTCCTTAATGATCTTACAGATGAGTACAAGGATGACCAATTACTTTCAGACTCATTGGAGAGGTGTTTGGTAAAATCAGGCACAACTACTGATGATGATATTTCCATTAGAGAAGAAGCTGAAACTTTAGAAAACGAGGGAGAAGATGAGCCAGAAGAAACAATCCAATCAAAAATTGAACTCAAAACTCTTCCCTCTAATTTAAAATATGTTTATCTTGAGAAAGAATCTTTTCCAGTAATTATTTCATCTTTGTTAACCAATGAACAGGAATTGCAATTGATCAAAGTGCTGAGGGAGCATAAGAAAGCTTTGGGATGGAAAATATCAGATATCAAGGGAATCATCCCAGCTATATGCACACACAGGATACTGATGGAGGAAAGCTACAAGCCAATTGTCCAGCCACAAAGAAGGCTAAATCCAGCAATGCAGGAAGTTGTGAAAAAAGAAGTGGTAAAATTATTGGCAGCTGGTATCATTTACCCAATTTCTGACAGCTCTTGGGTAAGTCCAGTACAGGTAGTACCCAAAAAGGGAGGTATGACTGTCGTGAAAAATAAAAATAATGAGCTCATACCTACCCGGACTGTCACAGGGTGGAGAGTCTGTATTGATTACAGACGATTAAATAATGCTACCAGAAAAGATCATTTTCCTTTACTCTTTATCGATCAAATGTTGGAAAGAGTAGCAGGTCATGCTTTTTATTGTTTTCTTGATGGTTACTCAGGGTATAACCAAATTCCAATATCCCCAGAGGATCAAGAAAAAACAACATTTACCTGTCCTCATGGTACATATGCTTACAGAATAATGCCTTTTGGATTATGCAATGCACCGGCCACTTTTCAACGGTGCATGTCCGCCATTTTTTCAGATATGACAGAAAAGTTTTTGGAAATTTTTATGGATGATTTTACTTTGTTCGGAAAAACTTTTGAAAATTGTCTGCATAATTTGACTCTTGTACTCGAAAGGTGCGAAGAGACAAATTTGATTTTAAACTGGGAAAAATGTCATTTTATGGTTACGGAGGGAATTGTTTTGGGGCATAAAATCACTTCTAAAGGAATTGAAGTAGATAGAGCAAAAATTGATTTAATTGCAGGATTGCCCCCTCCAACAACTGTGAAAGGCATTAGAAGTTTTTTGGGACATGCTGGTTTTTATAGAAGATTCATAAAAGATTTCTCAAGAATTTCAAAACCCCTCACAAATCTTTTAATGAAAGATGTGCCTTTTGAATTTTCTGAAAATTGCAAGAAAGCTTTTGAGTTGTTAAAAGAAAAACTGACCAATGCACCGGTTGTTGTTTCTCCAGATTGGTATCAACCATTTGAAATTATGTGTGATGCAAGTGACACTGCTGTTGGAGCTGTGTTAGGACAGCGAAAGGACAAAATTTTTCGTCCAATTTACTACGCTAGTAGAACTTTAAATGAAGCTCAATTGAATTATGCTACCACAGAAAAAGAGCTACTAGCAGTAGTATTTGCTTTTGATAAATTTCGTTCCTATCTAATTGGAACCAAGGTCATTATTTTTACAGATCATGCAGCATTAAAATATCTTTTGACAAAAAAAGATGCTAGACCTAGATTGTTAAGATGGATACTTTTGTTGCAAGAATTTGACCTTAAAATAAAAGATAAAAAGGGAATTGAAAATCAAGTAGCAGATCATTTGTCTAGATTGGAGATACCACCTGTGGAGTTTGTAGAAATCAGAGAAGAATTTCCAGATGAACATATTTTCTCTATCTCTGTGATCACTAAACAGGCACCTTGGTTTGCTGACATTGCAAATTATTTGGTTGGACATTGGATACCAAAGGAATTTTCTCCGCAACAAAGAAGGAAGCTCAGGACTGATGCTAGACATTATTTTTGGGAAAATCCTTACCTGTTTAAATTTTGTGCAGATAATGTAGTGCGAAGATGTGTACCAGAAACAGAAATGAAGGATATCCTGAGTCATTGTCATGACGGAGCAGTTGGAGGACACCACAGTTCCAACAGAACAGCTTCTAAAATTTTGGAAGCAGGATTCTACTGGCCTACCTTGTTTAAAGATGCAAGGTCATATGTTTTGACATGTGACAAATGTCAGAGGGCAGGTAACATTTCAAAAAGGGATGAAATGCCTTTAAACTCTATACTCATATGTGAAATATTTGATGTTTGGGGTATAGATTTTATGGGTCCATTTCCTTCCTCATTATCCTGTCAATACATTTTGGTAGCAGTAGATTACGTTTCAAAATGGGTAGAAGCAATTGCAACAACAACAAATGATGCTAAGGTTGTGTGCAAATTCCTTAAGAAAAATATTTTTACCAGGTTTGGAACTCCTAGAGTGATAATCAGTGACCAAGGCACACATTTTATGAATAAGCAATTTTCCACTTTATTGTCTCGGTATGGGGTCACACACAAAACTGGCACACCTTATCACGCACAGACAAGTGGTCAGGTTGAGGTTTCTAACAGAGAACTAAAAAGAATTTTGGAAAAAACTGTTAGTACTTCACGTAAGGATTGGACTTTGAAATTAGATGATGCATTGTGGGCCTATAGAACTGCATTTAAAACACCCATTGGGACTTCACCATATAGGCTTGTTTTTGGGAAATGAAACGACCTCGGTCAGTCGTTTCGGAAGCTAGGACTCCGATTGGCGTGCCGATAATTTTAAAATATTCGTAATGTCCATTAGGACATGTCTGCAAAATTTGAGCTAAATCAGAACTCGTTTGGTAGGCATCGGAAGAAGGTTTCAGTTTTTATTTCCGATAAAGATTAAAAAGAGATTTTCGAGCTCGGTTTTTGCCGAACGAGCTCCGATTCGAAATCCGAAAGCGCCGTTAGGTTCGTATGATTATTTGTGATTTTTGTAAACTTTTGAAAGTGAATTTCGATGTTGTTCGGCAAGTTTCCGCTAAAATGCCGAAAATTAAATAATTTGACTTCTTTTCATTTAAATTCGCATCTTGAGTTTCGGGAGTCTGATTTGAAATCCGCCTTCGTGGGTATGTTGCATATATTTTGTATAACTCGTATGCAAAAGTTGGAATTATTTCGAATATCGTAGGGTACTATTTTAATTTTCGTTAAGAAAAGAAAATATAATAAAAGAAAACAAAAAAAAAAAAAAAAAAAAAAAAAAAAAAAAAAAAGGACAAAATAGACTAAAGATCAAAGAATGGCGGTGGGGTGGCATACATATATGCTACTTAGCATATCAAGTACGAAAGCAGTAACAAACAATTCAGAAACAGAGGAAAGGAAATAACGCAGTGGAAAAAAATGCCAGAAAATGAGAAAAGGGGCCGGAGAAAAATAGTATTTTCACCCCAGAACATTAAGGTAATGATCTTAATGCATTATTTGAGTTTATTACGTGTGTCTGAATATGTTTTAACGGTAAAACTTGGAATATTATGCATCGTTTTAATAAGTTCAATTAATAGTTTAAAGGGTCAAATGGACCCTGATAATGAAATTGATTATATATTCGTACTCAGGGAGTTATGGGCAACATATAAATATAATTTATTTGGGATTTGGTTATGTGGCCTTAAACCCTGTATATAGGCCTGGCCTGCGTATTGCGTATGCGAATAGGGTATCAGGTTCCTACCTGGATTGTCCTAAGATGTGAGGAATAAAGCCTTTAGCCTAATGTGATATATTTTTCTGCTTATTGAACACAGTGGGATCGTTTGGCCATGGAACCAAAGGATAAAAGCGGTTATTGATTAGCAATGCTAAATCTTGGAAGAGGTAAGTGTTTATATCCATTTCTTTGGAGGCACCTGGCCTCGTGGATTTTCTACCACGTGTTCCTTACGTGTGTAGCTGCCGATAGGCGTACTCATTACGCCTTAGCTTTGAACTTATATTTTATATTATATGTTATGTCCTGTTATTGGTATTGCATTGAGAATCTGTGTATTGTACTTTGGCTGTGAGTTGGTATATACTTTCTAGCTGTCGAGGAGAGTCCCGCGCTGGTGATGGGTTATTATTACATCGTGTTGCATTGTATGCACATTGCATCATATTGAGGGTAGGAGGATTCCGCCCTCGGAGCAGGAGGATTCCGCTCCATTGCATCATATTGAGGGTAGGAGGATTCCGCCCTCGGAGCAGGAGGATTCCGCTCCATTGCATCATATTGAGGGTAGGAGGATTCCGCCCTCGGAGCAGGAGGATTCCGCTCCATTGCATCATATTGAGGGTAGGAGGATTCCGCCCTCGGAGCAGGAGGATTCCGCTCCATTGCATCATATTGAGGGTAGGAGGATTCCGCCCTCGGAGCAGGAGGATTCCGCTCCATTGCATCATATTGAGGGTAGGAGGATTCCGCCCTCGGAGCAGGAGGATTCCGCTCCATTGCATCATATTGAGGGTAGGAGGATTCCGCCCTCGGAGCAGGAGGATTCCGCTCCATCGCATCATATTGAGGGTAGGAGGATTCCGCCCTCGGAGCAGGAGGATTCCGCTCCATTCATTTGGCACATGTGACCCTTTGCATCATATTTCATTTCATTTCATCTCATTTTATTTCATTCCATTCCATTTCATTTCATACCATTGTGTAGACTTGTGGTACGTAACTGATGTTCTGCTTCTACGTGCATTGCTTATTTGCCTATATATTTCTGGCTTGTATTTTGAGTTGCGGGGATCGGGTTGCACGCCGCAACGGTATAAATACATGGATCGGGTTGCACGCCGCAACGGTATAAATACATGGATCGGGTTGCACGCCGCAACAGGATGAATATATGGATCGGGTTGCACGCCGCAACAAGATGTATTTCTGATTGTTGATATGTTCGGGATACCTATATGTTCCGGCTATCTTACGTTCTTGGTTTTAATGAATTTGTGATCCCAAACGTGTTTCTAGTTATTATTTGGCTCTGCCTTTTCATAATTTAAATAAGAGGAATTTTGTTTATCTGTTTCTCTTCTCCCTGGCTAGCTATCCCATTCTTTGAGGTGACTAGTCTGCCCCACTTATTGAGTCCTTTTGACTCACCCTTGTTTGTTGTTTGTTTCTTGTCTATCTATTTCGTTTCGGCAGGTTCGCTCCAGGATTGAGTTCGCCACGTTGTGAAGGAGCGTAGACGACTTCAGCTGTCAGGGTGAGCCAGCTTTTATTTCGGATGGCCACCAGTTTATTGGTTATCATTTCAGTTGCAGTTTGCTCCCTTCAGGAGGTATTTGTCTTCTTTTGTACTCTTAGATGTCTGGTCTGGATAGCCCTAAACCTAGCATGTTGGGTAGTCAGCTGTAATTTCTGTTGTACAGCTTAGAGGTATCGGTATGTCTGTAAATTTTTTAAAGTCTTGTCCTTATTTATGAATTGTTATATTTATTTTCCTAATTTAATTGGTAAGGGTTCGCCCGACGGGTCTAGGGGAGGATGTCGGGTGCCCGCACGACCTAACCGGATTTCGGGTCGTGTCAGTTGGTATCAGAGCCCAGTTTAGTGTCTATCCAGACTGAGACAGTGTCTAGTAGAGTCTCGCTGATGGGTACGTAGACGTCCGTACTTATCTACGAGAGGCTATGATGGCATTTAGGAAGTTTCACTTCCTTCATTTCTGATCGTGCGTCGGTCTAGGATGCAAAAGTATTTTTGTTAATTTATTAATTCCTTCGTGGTAATTGTGAACCCTCGTGCAATAAATCAGCAAACGGTATGAGTTCAAGACGAAGCAGTCTGGCCTGGGGTTAGCACTGACGAAGCCCCGAGAGTTTTTTTTTATCGTGCTGACGATCTAGTTACGAAGGTCCCAGCTGTACGAGCTCGCGATGGGCAAGGGAGCAGGGCCTTGTGGTTCTCTTGGCTCTCTATGATGCTTTTACGAGAATTTTGGTGACGCAGATACCGTAAGAACCTATTATTCGCTGGGCAGCCTATCAGGTTGCCGCATGTGCAGACGTTCGATCTCAGGGAGCTCCTTTTTCGGTTCTTGATAATGCTGCAGTAAATTATATTCCGGAGGTAGTACGTGTTGTACCTCTAATTGTTCTGGCTGGTTAGCCAGCCGAAGTAACGGTTTGGTCCGAGTGCCCAAAGAGGTTCCATTATTTTACGCGGTTGAAACTTTCGATATTCTTAAGCAATGCATCAAATAAACCCCGTGATTCTTTTAAAAATAAAAAATGATGTCAGCATATCCTTCAGGCTGTTGGTTATCTCGAGCAATATATTGTTGATTATTCTTCTTTCCAGTTTCAGGGGTCCAGCCTTGAATTGGTGGGCCGCTCTCTTATTAGCTGACTTGGTTCGATTTTTTCTTCTAGATTCGTGGAAAAGTTCCTTTCAAGTAGCGAGCAAGATGAAAAATATTGCCAGTTCGAGTGGATTGGGCAGGGTAGCCTGTAGGTTAGCATGTTGGTGTTTCAGAATATGAGATTGAATTCTACAGAATGACTGAATATGCATTTGAACTAGACCATGAGCCTTTCAAGAGATTCAGAGATTTATTGATGACCTTTATTTTTCCCTGAAATCCCAGATGGCTCGAGAAATTGAGGTCTGGATTTTATTTGATGTTGTTGTTAATAGTGCCCGAAGGTTTGAGGCATACCATAAGTTAGAGCGGGAAGAGTTAGAGCGGGAAAGTAAGAGATCCCACGGCCCTAGTGGGCAACCATGGTACCTCATTTAGAGGTAAGAGTTCTGGTTATTCTGGGATGTCACCTTCCAGGTTATCTCAGCTTGTGTCACATGATTCTTAGAGTGCACCGGTAGCCCGTCAAGATCAGATTCAGTCTTTACAGCTATTCACAATCTATCCAGCTTCCATTTTTAGTCGAAAGAGTTATCATTATTGTGAGTCTGGTTATCCTTTGAGGAGTTTTCCTTTACTCGGGCAAGTAGGCAGTCATCCTTTCTCTCGTCATCAGGCACTTACACAATCACAGGGGATTTTATTTAGATCTCAATCAGTAAAAGAAATGCCACCATCCAGTATAGGTTGAGAGTGTGGTGGCAGTTGTTCTTCAGAAGGTAATTATCAGTGTAGCTGCTTAGTTCAGCCGCAGAGGCAGTTTTATGAACTGCCAGTCTGGCAGGATGCTGAGGTATCCGGTGTAGTACACCCTTGTATTCCTTTTCCCATTATATGTTTGTAAGATTTGATTATTCCGATCGGTTTGGACTTCGTTTATCTTACCATGGGTTCATTGGGAATTGTTTCTATCAAGAATCGGTTGCGGTAGAGGGGCGAGCTTCTGGTATGATTTATTCCTGGCATTTGTGAGACCTAACTAATTTTTCTAGTTTAAATGTGAGAGATTTGGCAGTAAGTGTCGGTATTGTCTGCCTGGCATCTTGTTGTTCTACCTTCTCTTATTATATCAAATTAGTTTATCTCTCTTCTCGGAATTTCGTATTGGTTGGATGATGGGATTCTAGTTTGTCACCATCAGAAAGTGTCATTGTTTCTTCCGGTGTAAAGTGGTTAGTAATTAATACTCGATCTATGTGTCTCCTCTTGGTTCGAAATGTTAGTAAGTCATGTTATTCTATGAGCTTGTCTTAGTTATAAAAGGGTATTCTGGTAAATTGTCAGAGTTTCCTTCTTATTGGAAGGTTAAAATTGGTATGGATGTTTTTCCATAAAGCTTATTTAATGTCTATCTCTTCAATTGCGATTTTTTGGCTCGCCTGACGTGGAAGTAGTCTAGCTTTGGTAGCCAAGCAAATAAGAAGATGAACTTCCTGAAGCTCTGATTATTTCTATCCTCATTCCATTTTCATTTCTTCTTTGTTCGGCACCGGTAAGCTTGGGCAGTTGGTAGTCGCTTGTGATGTTCCCTGTGTTGAGCCAGAGTACGTGTTATTGTGGCCGGGTAAGCATATTATTGTTTTGGAAGTATATTATTGTTTTGGCCCAGTTGTCTCATCTTGTTATCCGTTTAACATGTTTATGTTATCAGTTTATCCGGGTATCCATTCCCATGTATAGTAGTGCTGGTTCTGTTTTGCGGATCATCCAGTTTCAGGGGAAACTCTGCCGAAATTTCTATATAGAAGTACCATCCATCAGGCGGTGGTGTTTACGGCAAAGGTATGGAGTTGTGAACTCGGGAGTTGCAGTCGTTTGGCAACTCGAGAGGGTAATTTGGTAACTCAGGTCTGAGCCGCATTCTATTTTTAGCTATGTCTTCCTTAGTCCGGTAGACTGTGCGAGGATGACTATTTCTATTCAAGTTAGCGGTATGGGTTAATGCTCTAAGTGGAGGAGTCTTCCTCCAATTGATACCGAATCATAATATTAAATCTCTAAGGCGTTGCTGAAGCGTAAGATAATTCTTAGTTCCATCGACTTGTTCTATATCGTAAAGTATATCGAAGAGGTGATTCTCGGCTGAATCATGTTAATCCATCCAGAGTTTAGTATATCTTTGTTCTGAAAAAGGTAAAACTCTCTTCTTGTGATCGAGGAAGGATCAGCTGAGTCAGAATAAGCTGTGCAATGGTATTATCATATTATCCATATATTTTCATTCCAAAAGTACGATATGCGTGTTATGATTCCGAATCTGTAACCAGGAGATAAGGCCCGTGGAGTAGGTTATGAAGGTCGTGTAAGTTCTCTTGTTATCTGCGTGAATCTTGCTTTAGATTTAGGCTCGTTCGAGGACGAACGAGAGTTTAAGTGGAGGAGAATGAAACGACCTCGGTCAGTCGTTTCGGAAGCTAGGACTCCGATTGGCGTGCCGATAATTTTAAAATATTCGTAATGTCCATTAGGACATGTCTGCAAAATTTGAGCTAAATCAGAACTCGTTTGGTAGGCATCGGAAGAAGGTTTCAGTTTTTATTTCCGATAAAGATTAAAAAGAGATTTTCGAGCTCGGTTTTTGCCGAACGAGCTCCGATTCGAAATCCGAAAGCGCCGTTAGGTTCGTATGATTATTTGTGATTTTTGTAAACTTTTGAAAGTGAATTTCGATGTTGTTCGGCAAGTTTCCGCTAAAATGCCGAAAATTAAATAATTTGACTTCTTTTCATTTAAATTCGCATCTTGAGTTTCGGGAGTCTGATTTGAAATCCGCCTTCGTGGGTATGTTGCATATATTTTGTATAACTCGTATGCAAAAGTTGGAATTATTTCGAATATCGTAGGGTACTATTTTAATTTTCGTTAAGAAAAGAAAATATAATAAAAGAAAACAAAAAAAAAAAAAAAAAAAAAAAAAAAAAAAAAAAAAGGACAAAATAGACTAAAGATCAAAGAATGGCGGTGGGGTGGCATACATATATGCTACTTAGCATATCAAGTACGAAAGCAGTAACAAACAATTCAGAAACAGAGGAAAGGAAATAACGCAGTGGAAAAAAATGCCAGAAAATGAGAAAAGGGGCCGGAGAAAAATAGTATTTTCACCCCAGAACATTAAGGTAATGATCTTAATGCATTATTTGAGTTTATTACGTGTGTCTGAATATGTTTTAACGGTAAAACTTGGAATATTATGCATCGTTTTAATAAGTTCAATTAATAGTTTAAAGGGTCAAATGGACCCTGATAATGAAATTGATTATATATTCGTACTCAGGGAGTTATGGGCAACATATAAATATAATTTATTTGGGATTTGGTTATGTGGCCTTAAACCCTGTATATAGGCCTGGCCTGCGTATTGCGTATGCGAATAGGGTATCAGGTTCCTACCTGGATTGTCCTAAGATGTGAGGAATAAAGCCTTTAGCCTAATGTGATATATTTTTCTGCTTATTGAACACAGTGGGATCGTTTGGCCATGGAACCAAAGGATAAAAGCGGTTATTGATTAGCAATGCTAAATCTTGGAAGAGGTAAGTGTTTATATCCATTTCTTTGGAGGCACCTGGCCTCGTGGATTTTCTACCACGTGTTCCTTACGTGTGTAGCTGCCGATAGGCGTACTCATTACGCCTTAGCTTTGAACTTATATTTTATATTATATGTTATGTCCTGTTATTGGTATTGCATTGAGAATCTGTGTATTGTACTTTGGCTGTGAGTTGGTATATACTTTCTAGCTGTCGAGGAGAGTCCCGCGCTGGTGATGGGTTATTATTACATCGTGTTGCATTGTATGCACATTGCATCATATTGAGGGTAGGAGGATTCCGCCCTCGGAGCAGGAGGATTCCGCTCCATTGCATCATATTGAGGGTAGGAGGATTCCGCCCTCGGAGCAGGAGGATTCCGCTCCATTGCATCATATTGAGGGTAGGAGGATTCCGCCCTCGGAGCAGGAGGATTCCGCTCCATTGCATCATATTGAGGGTAGGAGGATTCCGCCCTCGGAGCAGGAGGATTCCGCTCCATTGCATCATATTGAGGGTAGGAGGATTCCGCCCTCGGAGCAGGAGGATTCCGCTCCATTGCATCATATTGAGGGTAGGAGGATTCCGCCCTCGGAGCAGGAGGATTCCGCTCCATTGCATCATATTGAGGGTAGGAGGATTCCGCCCTCGGAGCAGGAGGATTCCGCTCCATCGCATCATATTGAGGGTAGGAGGATTCCGCCCTCGGAGCAGGAGGATTCCGCTCCATTCATTTGGCACATGTGACCCTTTGCATCATATTTCATTTCATTTCATCTCATTTTATTTCATTCCATTCCATTTCATTTCATACCATTGTGTAGACTTGTGGTACGTAACTGATGTTCTGCTTCTACGTGCATTGCTTATTTGCCTATATATTTCTGGCTTGTATTTTGAGTTGCGGGGATCGGGTTGCACGCCGCAACGGTATAAATACATGGATCGGGTTGCACGCCGCAACGGTATAAATACATGGATCGGGTTGCACGCCGCAACAGGATGAATATATGGATCGGGTTGCACGCCGCAACAAGATGTATTTCTGATTGTTGATATGTTCGGGATACCTATATGTTCCGGCTATCTTACGTTCTTGGTTTTAATGAATTTGTGATCCCAAACGTGTTTCTAGTTATTATTTGGCTCTGCCTTTTCATAATTTAAATAAGAGGAATTTTGTTTATCTGTTTCTCTTCTCCCTGGCTAGCTATCCCATTCTTTGAGGTGACTAGTCTGCCCCACTTATTGAGTCCTTTTGACTCACCCTTGTTTGTTGTTTGTTTCTTGTCTATCTATTTCGTTTCGGCAGGTTCGCTCCAGGATTGAGTTCGCCACGTTGTGAAGGAGCGTAGACGACTTCAGCTGTCAGGGTGAGCCAGCTTTTATTTCGGATGGCCACCAGTTTATTGGTTATCATTTCAGTTGCAGTTTGCTCCCTTCAGGAGGTATTTGTCTTCTTTTGTACTCTTAGATGTCTGGTCTGGATAGCCCTAAACCTAGCATGTTGGGTAGTCAGCTGTAATTTCTGTTGTACAGCTTAGAGGTATCGGTATGTCTGTAAATTTTTTAAAGTCTTGTCCTTATTTATGAATTGTTATATTTATTTTCCTAATTTAATTGGTAAGGGTTCGCCCGACGGGTCTAGGGGAGGATGTCGGGTGCCCGCACGACCTAACCGGATTTCGGGTCGTGTCAGCTTGTCACTTACCTGTTGAAATTGAGCACAAAGCCTTCTGGGCAGTAAAAAGATTAAATATGGAAGAAATCAGTGCTGGTAAAAATAGATTGTTCCAAATTGACGAGTTAGATGAATTTAGGTTGAATTCTTATGAAAATGCTTTGTTGTATAAAGAAAAGGTGAAAAAGTGGCATGACAAATTGATTCGCCACAAAGAGTTTCAGACTGGGGATCAAGTGCTTCTGTATAATAGTCGATTAAGGCTATTTCCTGGAAAGTTTAAATCTCGCTGGACTGGTCCATTTGTAGTAACTGATATTACCCCATATGGAGCAATTGAGATTCAAAGACTCAATGGAGGTGAGAAATTCAAAGTGAACGGGCACAGGTTGAAGTTATATTTTGGAGGACAGTATGAAAAACAAGCTTTTGCTATTGAAATTCGGTGATGTAGCATGAACCAAAATATGACGACGTTAAACTCAGAACTACTTTTCAAACCCGTAGCCATTGAGGGTGAAGCATTGGAGCCTTATAAGTCCAATATAGATTTGTTTGATCAAATACTTAATCAATTGATCTGGTTAATATCCAGGTTAGTATACAACCGGAACTGTAAATGACGGCCTCTACAAAAACAGTGTCACCTACACAGGAGCAATTCCATGGTGATCGGTATGCCTGAGTAACTGGTTGGTTAACTATTTGCTTATGTTAATCTAATATAGGCACATGTAATTTTCTAGTTTATATTAAACTAGGACCTATGACTGGTAAGGTCTAAAAATTTTCCAGCCTATTGCACATAGAATATGTGTGGTCACAGTTTCTTTCAAGCTTTCTTCTGTGACTGTATTTTTGAAAGCCAAAAATATTTTCATATTTCTAGTTTATAGCTAAATTTATGATTAAGTGGATTTTTTTTTACTAATATATTTTAAGTGTAATCCTTTTACATGTGAGAAAATATATTATAAGAAAAGATAGGACTATGCTGGAGTTGTGGTTTATGTTTGATGCTTTTGGTTGTTGCTTTTAGTTTGTAAATAAAAGTTGAAGTGTTGAAGGAGAAGAACTTAGAAGCTGTAGGAAGTCATTTTGCAAAGTCTTTAAGAGACTTTGGTCATCCTGGAGAATGACAATATTCAGGTTGAGGGAGATAGAAGAAAAATCTATGTTGGAAATATTGATGGCTACTGTTTAGTAAATAGGTAATAGACAGTACCCTTCAATATTAAATATTAAAGTTTTTTTTTTGCGGGCCCACATAGATGCCTAAAATGTGAAACTACCCCAAGTATTGTAAATTATTAGATGCAATATTAGTATTTTCTTATCTTATCTAAATCTCTTGTGTTTTAGTATTTTGGATTATTTCTACTAATGTTTGGCTCACTAACAGTTTTATGTCTTTGATGTTGTTTTGATGGTATAATATTTTTATTTAAAAAAAAAAATGAGTTTAGTTTTTGGATATATATCTTATTTACATACTTGATATAATATAATTATATATGTGCTTTTATATATATACTACAACCTAAAAGTTTTTTTTTAATCTTTTTCTGTCTCTTCAAGGATTGATGTTTTGCATCATAAAAATATAATTATTTCCTATGTCAAGTGAAGTGAACTTTTTTATTTCTTCTTGTGTCATGTGCTTTCCTCCTTAGAGTAAATATAACAAGACATTCACTGCTTGCCTTTAAATTTTTGATGTTGATATGAAATTTTTCCATGTGATATTTAATTGGGTCTTCGAGTTTCAGGAGACATATGCCCTTTGAGTTCATGCATATTGATTACTTTGGCAGTCTTCTGCTTTAGCCAATCATACATAGTTACTCTTTTGGTTGTTGCACTTTGTATATAATAAATCTACAAGTTAAAGTTTTTTCACTCGTTACAAACATTTATTTCTTTGATTTTTATCATCTAACTTCTAAGCTGATGATTTTCATTTTGTGAAGGCAAAAGCGAATATCTCAAGCTTAAAGAATCATTCAACTTGAGAAATTTTATGGTCTAAAACAGGTGAAACATATATCTTTTAGTAGAACTTGCTCCTAAATGTCTTTCTAAAATAAAAGTACAGACAAACACTAAATCCTGAAAGGCATGCTTCCTTTTACCTATCATATATATATCCTTTCAGAAAATGAAAAAAAAAAAAGAGTCAAGATATAGCATTGTGGTTCTGAGAATATTGTGATATAAGGTGACTTTTATAAATTAAAAAAAAAAAAAAAAAAAAAGTTGGAGCAGAAAAATGAAAAAAAAAAAAAAAAAAGGGGGTGACCCACGCAGGCCACCTTAAATGAAATAAAAGAGTTGTAAATTCTATTGCTCAAGAATAGCAAAGCTATGTAAAGTCACCTTATAATATTTCTCTCCATATTATAAAAAATCCAAACCAATCCACCAGCCAAATAAATGCCATAAATATGTTATGGGTTTTGTGTTGAGTTATTGAGAATGACATAAGGAGCAAGTCTATGAACGAAAAATGGTTACATTTTGTTTATAAGATCATAAAATGATCAATTTTTATTGAGACATAAAGTGATAGATATTGGTTTTTGTTAAGCAAATACAAAGTCAAAAGCAAGGTAAGATTTGATAAACATGGAAAAGTAAATTGTTTGACGTAGTTAAAAAATTTTATTTGCCCAGATTTTTTATTTTACAGAGAAGCAATGATAATGAAAAGTAACTACTATTCTATTTTCCTCGAGGACGAGCAAAATTCAAGTATGGGGGAATTTGATAGTTGTAATTTATATAATATTAATTAAGTAAATATGTTAAAATATATGTGATTATATTTTATTTGTGTGCATATATTTAGTTAATATTGCAGGTTAACGAGAAAATGGAAATGGAAGAAAATGAAAAGAAAAATAAGACAAAAAGATAAATTTCACCGAGCCTTCGGCAAGTTTCACCGAGACATCAGGAAAAGTTCCACCGATCCATCGACAAAGGTCACCGAGACATCGGCAAAAGTTCCACCGAGCCATCGGTAGAGTTCACCGAGGCATCGACAAGTTCCACCGATCCATCGACAAAGGTCACCGAGACATCGGCAAAAGTTCCACCGAGCCATCGGTAGAGTTCACCGAGGCATCGACAAGTTCCACCGATCCATCGACAAAGGTCACCGAGACATCGGCAAAAGTTTCACCGAGCCATCGCCAGATTTTACCGAGACATCGGCAAAGCATTTTATATAAATAGCTACCTAAGTTTCATTGTAAAAATCATCCTTTGTCTTTGTAAAAGCCAAATACTCTCTATGATATTGGCTTAAGCTTTTAAAGTTTTAAAGTTTTATTTTTCCTTTCTAAAATACCTAAGTATTTCAACTTTTGTAGTATTTAGTATTTTCTCCATGGAGTAATTTTTTTAAGTTGGGATCAGTGTTGAAGCTTGGTATTTTATTATAATAAAATATTCGGTATTTTTATTATTCTTGAGTGAGAATCCTACTTTGTCAAATTCTTACATCAGAGTATTAAATATTATGTTATTCAACTTTATCAAGTCTATATATTTATGTTATAATATTTCTTGCTAATTTTTGTTATCGAAAGAAACAAAAATTAAATTTGAAATAGTGATAACTAAATATATCCTCGTGATAATTTGAAATAGTTATATTTAATCACTCAAAATTCTTTATCTTGATATTTGAGTTTTTCATTCGAGAGAAGAAAATCATTTAGCCAAGTTTTGGAATTTAACAAAAGCTAATCGAAAGAGGTTTTTGTTTATACAATGTACTCATTCAAGAAAAGTATTTTTTTTTTACTCCAATACTATAAGTTAATCAATTTATTCTGCTAATCGAAAGAGGTATAATTAATTGAGAAACTTATAGTAGTATTAATTGCTTTTGTTATGCTAATCGAAAGAGGCATAATTGAGCGATTGATATGTGGAATAGAAAATGAAATACCAGACTTTCATTATAATTTTATACCAAGTGAATTCATGAAATCCCAACTCTTTTATTTTAAGAAAATCAAAAATAAATTTTCTTGTTGTCAAGTAGATTATAAATCCAACTCTTTTCACCCGAAATTGACTCTCTTAAATAGTAGGATCGATAATAGAAATTTGTAGGATAGATTCTCCAATCTCTGTGGACGATATCTTAAACTATACTATAATTTGACAGAGTACGAGCAGTAATTTTCTATACGCCCAGAGCTCGTCAGGCCGCCGATTGTACATATTCTAGGTTCATCTCATTTTGCTCCCTTCGGGAGATGTACTTATCTTTTGGATTTCTTAGATGTCATATCTGGAAAATATCTAGACCTATGTATTTTGGGTAGTAGCTGTATTTATTCAGGCAGCTTGTAAATAAGTCAGTTTTTATATAATATGAGTTTCATACGAGTTTCTATATTATTTAGATTGATTCTTTAATATTTTCAAGTAAAGTTTGTGTTATCTAAATTATTTCAAATCGTATGTCTTGGCTAAGCCTTCGCCGGATGGGTTTGGGGAGGTAGTCGGGTGCCCGCACGGCCTATCTAAAAATTTGAATCGTGTTAGTTGGTATGAGAGCCTGGTTTAGAGTCTTTCCAGATCATTACAGTGTCTAATACAGTCTCGGTGATTGGGCGGAGACGTCCGTACCTATCTACGATAGGCTATGGTGGCATTTAGGAAGGTTCCGTTCTTTCTTTCTTTCTCCTTCATACGTGAGTCTTCTTATCTGAAGTTCAATATTGTAAATTCTTTCGCAGTAAATGGTGAGAACGCGCGCGACTGCTCAGCGAGAGGTAGAGCAGCCCCTACGCCTATTACTCTACGAGGTTGAGGTGTTGGCCGCGGTAGAAGCCGTGGTAGAGGTCGTGGTCGAGGCAGAGGTAGAGCTGCCCAGGCCGCGAGGATGGTGGATCATGTTGATCATGTTGCAGAGGTTCAAGCAGTGCCGGCTCCTGGTGGGCAGGGGACAGGGTTTATTCGTCCCCCTCGTACTTGATGATACTTTTATGAGATTCTTAGCAGTGCAGATGCCCCAGGGACATCCAATTCCTTAGACAGCTCTTTAGGCTGCTATAGATGCTCTCATTCCTCTAGCAGCTGTAGATACTCCGATTCCTCAAGCAGCTCCTCAGGTTGCGGTAGATATTGGTGCTCAGGCTCAGAGAGCCCCTATTCCAGCTCCAGATATAGCTCTAGGTGCTTATGTTCCAGAGGCAGCAGGTGTTATGCCTCCGGTTGTTCAAGCTGGTCAGCTAGCCCAGGTAGTAGGTCAGGTCAATGATCCGACAAGGCTACATAATTTTTTATCAGACTTAATCCTCCGAGATTCTCTGGTCATGCTTCAGATAAGATTAAGCCCCATGATTTTCTTGATCGATGCCACCGTATTCTTGAGGCCCTTGGGTATCTTAAGCAGTATGGAGTTGAGTATACTGCCGTCTAGTTTTATGGTCCAGCCTTAGCTTGGTGGATCGCATTCCGATCAGCTAGGCAAGACTTTCTTAAGCGGACTTGGAGCGAGTTCTCCTACCGATTCATGGAGAAGTTTTTCCCTCGTAGTGAGCAGGATGAGAAGAGGAGGCAGTTTGAGAGGATTGGACAGGGGAACTGTCAGTCTTGGAGGCAGTTTGAGAGGATTTGACAGGGTAACCTGTCAGTCTTGGAGTATGAGCTTTTATTCTGACTTGTCTACATATGCTCCAGACTTTGTGCAGGAGCCCTCCGAGAAGGTCATATGTTTTATTGATAGGCTTTCTCCATGTTTGCGGTCTCAGATAGCTCGTGAGATTAAGGTCAGGACTCCATTTGTTGTCGTTGTTGATATTGCTAGGAGGTATAAGGCATATCATAAATTAGAGATTGAGGAGTTAGAGTGGGAGAGTAAGAGATCTCGTGGTTCAGGGCATGCTAGTACTTCATCTGGAGGTAGGAGTTATCAGCATCATAGTAGGCCTCATGTGAGGTCAATCCAGCCCTCAGCACATGGTTTTCAGGGTGCGCATATTCCTTCTTAGGGTCGGTTTCCATCCTAGTCTCATCCTCGTGATCAGTTCCAGTTTGAGCAACGCAGGTCTTCTCCTAGGTGTTTTATCTGTCAGGATTTAGGGCATCATAAAAAGGATTGCCCTTATCTTTATCAGCAGAATAGTAGCTGTCCTTTCTCTCGCCCTCCAGTGCCTATGTAGCAGCAGCCTCAGGGTGCCCTTTAAGGGTCTCAACCAGCTCGTGGTGACCTGGTAGAGCTCGTGGGCATGGTTCTGGTGGTCCCTCTAGAGGTGGTTCTCAGAGTGGCGGCTCAGCTCAGCCGCTAAGACAGCTATATTCATTACCAGCCAGACATGATGTTGAGGCATCTCCAGCTGTTATTAAAGATACTTTATTTGTTTGTGGTCGAGATGTATATTCTTTGGTGGATCCAGGATCTACCTATTCTGATGTTTTTCTTTATTTTGCTGTTGGATTTCATGTGGATTATATGTGTCTCCGTGATCCATTCTGTGTTTCTGCACCCATCAGAGACTCTATTGTTGTGGATCGAGTTTATCCTTCCTGTACTATATCTTTTGGGGGTCGTGAGACGTTGGTAGATCTTTTGGTTTTGGATATAGTCGACTTTGATGTCATTATCGGCATGGATTGGTTGGCGTCATGTTACGCCACTTTGGATTGTCATGCCAAGTCTATTCGATTATCTTTTCCTGGTTCAGCGCCGGTATTGTGGCAGGGTTCTCAATTTCCACCTATAGGGCGTGTTATTTCTTTCTTGAAGGCAAAGCAGATGATGGATAAAGGGTGTTCAGCGACCTTACCATAGTTTGAGATACCACTATGGAGATTCCATCCCTCGATTCCGTTCTGTTGTGAGGGAATTCTCTAATGTGTTTCTAGATGACCTCCCAGAACTTCCTCCTGATCGCGAAATTGAATTTTGCATTGATATAGTGCCAGGGACTCAGTCTATTTCCATCCCTCCTTATTGCATGGCTCTGTCAAAGTTGAAGGAGCTAAAGGAGCAGTTGCAGACTTTTCTTGATAAAAGATTTATTAGGCCGAGTATTTCTCCATAGGGTGCTCCTGTTCTGTTCGTGAAAAAGAAGGATGAGACTATGCAGATGTGTATATCGTCAGCTAAATAAGGTCACTATCAAGAACAAGCACCCTTTGACTCATATTGATGATTTTTTTGATCAGTTGCATAGTGCCAGATTCTTTTCTAAGATCGATTTGCGATCTGGTTATCATCAGCTGAAGATTAGGAAGTTAGATATCCCGAAGACTGCTTTCAGGACTCGTTACGGCCATTACGAGTTCCTAATTGTGTTTTTTAGGTTGACTAATTCCCCTGCAGCTTTTATGGATCTCATGAACCGAGTGTTTAAGTCGTTCCTCGACTCCTTTGTCATTGTCTTTATCGATGACATTCTGATTTATTCTCGCAGTCGTGAGAAACATGATTATCATTTGAGGGTGGTTCTTCAGACCCTCCGTGATCGTAAGTTGTATGCCAAGTTCTCGAAATGTGAGTTTTGGCTTGAGTTTATTGCATTCTTGGGTCACGTGGTATCCAGTGAGGGTATCATATCCGATCATGTTTCCCAGTTTACTTCCCAGTTTTGACAATCTTTCAAGAGGGAGTTGGGGACCCGCAGCTTAGCACAACGTTCCATCCTCAGACTAATTGTCAGTCCAAGTGGGTTATCCATATTCTGGAGGATATGCTGAGAGCTTGTGCATTAGACTTCGGAGGCCATTGGGACGATCATTTGGCCTTAGCGGAGTTTTTTTTATAATAATAGTTATCAGTCCTCTATTCAGATGGCTCCATTTGAGGCCTTGTATGACCGTAGAGCTCTCCTATAGGTTGGTTCGAGTCCCGAGATATGGAGGTGATGAGTTAAGAGATTGTTCAACAGACTTTGGATATTGTTCGAGTTATTCAGGATCGTCTACGGACCGCTCAGAGCAGGTAGATATCATATTCGAATCGGAGGAGCCGAGAGTTAGAGTTCAAGGTCGGCGACACGATATTTCTAAAAATGTCGCCGATGCGTGGTGCAAAGAGATTTGGGAGGAAAGGGAAGCTCAGTCCCAGATTTATTGACCCTTTCCGTATCGAGAAGCGCATTAGGAAGGTGGCTTATCGGCTCAATTTGCCAGCTTCTATGCCAGTTCATTCGGTGTTTCATGTGTCGATGCTCTGAAAGTGTATCCGGCATCTAGGGGTGGGCACAAACCGAACCAAACTGGAAAAACTGACCGAACCGAAATTTTCTTTAATTCGGTTTTCGATTTTTAGTTTGGGTTTGGTTTTACATTTTAAAAATTTTCGATTTTATGGTTTGGTTTTGCTTTAGGGTGGGCACAAACCAAACTAAACCGAAAAATTGAATTTTATATATATATATATATATATATATATATATATATATATATATATATATATATATATATATTTATATATATATATATTCTTATATATCTAGTCAGTAGTCCAGGCAACCAGGTCTAATATAGGCCTTCTAACTTTTTCAACTAAAATGTAAAGCCCATAATAACATCTCCAGTCCAATAAGCAGTAATCTTACCATGTACTTGCGATTACTTAATATCATGGGTCTAAGTATTTAATATTTTAGTTTGCACCAGTACGTACTAAGTTCGATGGTCATGTCATTAATCTGAACTACTGCAAGATATGTTTAGCTATATTATTTTTATTTTCAACTACTAACTTTATTGTTTATATTGTACTTATTCTTGTTCGCACATACAATTGAAAAACACTGAGTATGCCATATTAGTTTATATGTGAAAACCGAACTACTAAACTGATTTAAACCGAACTGAATTCTTAAAAATCGAACCAAACCAAATCAATTTCGGTTTGGTTTTGGTTCCTAATATTACCAAACCAAAAAATCAAACCGAAATGTCCTAAACCGAACCAAACTGACCGAATGCCCACCCCTACCGGCATCCTTCCAAAGTGATTCAGTTAGATCCGGCTCTGTTGGATGTGAATCTAGCTTATGAGGAGTTCCCAGTTGCCATAGTTGCCAGAGATATCCGGAAACTTTGCTCGAAGTAGATTCTGATGGTTCGAGTGCGATGGTACAACCGTCCTCACGATGAGGACACTTGGGAGCTTGAGTCCAGCGTCCGTGAGAGATATCCTCATCTCTTCGATAACTTAGGTAGGATCATTATTTCTAAATTTTAAAAGATCTTATCAGTATTTATGTTTTCGATTCTTTATGGTGTGATTAGATCCGTTGAATAGTTTTTAAAAGTTGGTGTAAGATTTTCTATCAGTGATGTGAAATCTGCTCTAGACTATGGCTCGTTCGAGGACGAACGAGAGCCTAAGTGGAGGAGAATGAAACGACCTTAGGCAGTCGTTTCAAGAATTAGAGCTCTGATTAACATGTAGACGGTCTGAAAAGCTCCATAAGGTCCATTAGGGCCTGTCTGTAAAATTTGAGCTGATTCACACCTCGTTTAGTAGGATTTTTGAGAAGGTTTCCATTTCAGTTGTCGGTAAAGCTTAAAAGAAGTTTTCGAGCTCGATTTGAGCAAATAAGCTCCGATTCCAAATCTGAAAATTGCGTTAGGTTCGTAAGCCCGTAACTAAATTCAAAAAGAGGGCTAAGAGCTTCCTTCTTTCTTGCCTTTTCTCGGTTACTCTTTCCCAGTTCCTAACTCTAAGACTAGTGGAAGAAGGGGCAAAAGTGGCTTCGCTCCTAGACCTTCCTACACGAAGGGCCTTAATACTAGGAAAGCGGAAAGCATAGGTAGGGAAAGAGGATGTGGACGACGTGACTCGTTAGCACCGAATGAATGACGCAAACTTGAGCACCTGAAGTCACGAGAGAAGGACGCGAGTTCCTTCAGGGCAAAGGGCATACCTGAAATTTAGGTCATGCAGGAATGCAGAAACGGAACAAAGAAAAGCTTGACGCTAATCCAATAAAGACTGTATGGTTACTTATGACCTGTAGGAACTTTCGGAAGTGAATTCCGAGGTCGTTCGGTCAGTTTTGCCAAGATTCCGAAAGTTAAGAAATCTGCCTCTTTCCATGGAAGTCGTATATTGAGTTCTAGAGATCCGATTCGAGTTCAGTCTTCATAAGCATGTCAGACTATTATTTTATAATTTGTGTGCAAAATTAGGGGTCATTCTGAACTTTATAAGGTCCCGTTTGGACCCAAAAACCAGCAAATAAGTTGCTGGTGCGAAAGGTGCTTGATAAGCTGCTTAATTCCAGTATAAAAGCTCATTTCTCAGCTCATAAATTCATTTTCAGTTCATTGAAGTCGATTCCAAGGCAGAATTTAAGCGTCAAGTTGTTAGAATTCATCAGATATCAATCTTATAACATTCAATAGCGTTAATTCATGATTCTTGCGCTAGAATCTCTTGAAATTGAATTGGAAAATTAGGTTAGAACCCTAAAAATTATGAAATTAGGAAATTTGATGAAACTGAATTCAGATATGAAAATTAATGATACCACTGGACACGTGGGATCATGAGGAGTCCAAAAACATATATTTTATGGATTTTCGGCTAAGCTCGGTCAAGGGGTATTTAGGTAATTTTTATTCTTTCATTGTCTAAAAGCTAAATACTCTTTGTTCGGGCACTTATAGGTGCGGATATATTTTTTGGCTCATAAAGGAGTTTTTTTAGGGACATTGGGCAGGAAAGGAAGTTATTAGTAGCTATCCTGACCCAGGACTCGAGGTAGGTGATTTTATTCGCTTCTTTGATGGCCTTTGGCCTTTTGGATGATCTATTAACGCGTTCTTTACGTGAATAGCTATCGACACGGCGTACTACATCATAGCCTTGTTATGTATTTTCTAGTAATGTTTCTTGATTTCTGGACTGTTATGTCATCAGAGGGCAGGAGGATTCCGCCCTAGGAGCAGGAGGATTTTGCTCCTTGTATCATATTGAGGATGGGAGGATTCCGCCCAAGAGTAGGAGAATTCTGCTCCATTTATTGGGCACATGTGACCCCTTTACATTACGATTGCATTCATTTCATATCCTTATGAATATTGTGCATAACTTCTTTGCCTATCTGTATATTTTTATCTGTTAAATACCGTTACTTACCATTTCCCTGGCTAACTTCACTATTTTTTTGAGTTAAGAAGTTATTTCTTGCCTACTGAGTCCTTATGACTCACTCCCTAACCGTTTCTTGTGTTATATTTTGTTTCGGCAGATTCCACTCTCGGACCTAGTCAGCCGCGTCGTGATTGAGGAGCAGGGCCCCCTTTCTAGTTGTCTACGATGAGCCAGCTTGTTCACTTAGGCCACCGGTTGTACATATTCTAGTTTTATCTCATTTTGCTCCCCTCTGGAGATGTACTTATCTTTTGGAATTCTTAGATGTCATATCTGGAAAATCTCTAGACCTATGTATTTAGGGTAGTAGCTGTATTTATTCAAGCAGCTTGTAAATAAGTCAGTTTTTATATAACATGAGTTTCATACGCGTTTCTATATTATTTAGATTGATTCTCTAATATTTTCAATTAAAGTTTGTGTTATCTAAGTTGTTTCAAATCGTATGTATCGGCTTAAGCCTTCGCCGGACGGGTCTGGGGAGGTAGTCGGTGCCCGCACGGCCTATCCGAAAATTCGGATCGTGTCAGGTTTGAAAATTCGAACATGATTTTTATGTTATTTTGGAGTGGGTATAGTTTGAAATGATTGAGAATTGTATTTGGATCTTAAGTATAAAATTTAAGATAATTTGGTGTTGATTTGAGTTGCTTTGGATGGATTTTGAATAAAAAGTCGCGGTTGAAATATTTTGTTGGGCACATTTGTCACTGTATTCGGAACATCTTTTATCAGGAAGTTCGGAACAACTGTCAGGGTGTTCGGAACATCTTCTGTCAGGATGTTCGAAACATCTTCTATCAGGATGTTTGAAGCATCTTTTGTCTAGACGTTGTGATAAAATTTAGAATAAAAATATCGTTCAATTTTTTTAATCCTCAAAAATAAAAATAAGCAAGACTCCATCGGGGAGTGACAAATGAGAAATATAAGAAAAGTGACAATCATCAGACAGAATTAGTGTACCTACAAATCTTTATCAATATTGTTCTTTTTTTGAAAAAAAAAATGGTAGAGTTAACTTCCGAAACCTCTTTCCTTGTTTAGGATTATTTATCTTCGTTCGATGAACTTAAAAAAAAGTACCAACATATTAAGGACGAAACGTCTTGATGGAGGTTCCTTAAATTACTCGAGACGTTCGAACATCCTTTGTGATGTTCGATGCATTAACTAAATCTAGAGAACTAAACTTAGAAAACTAATAAGTCTTTTCACACTTTTTCACACTCCAGCTACCCAGCTCGTCTAATTACACTCATCTTATTCCCAAGATACTTTTTTGTATACACAACCCCTCAATAAATGTACCAAATTTTATAAATTCCAGTTGTATACATAACCTCGACAAACAACAACAACAACAACTACAACAACATCAACAACAACACACCCAATATTATCACACAATATACAAACCACCCTTTTGTTTATTTATTTATCTTATTTATGAAATAAAAGAACTACTCAAGATGTTTCAAACATATTGGAAGTTTTGAACATTTACAAATGTGTTCTGGTCTTCCTGCGTGATGTTTGAAACTTCTTGTGAGATATTTCACTTTCCACCGATGTTTAAATATCTACTAGAGTGATTTTAGATGTTAATATTTTATGTACTATCATATGATTTAAATACTTATTTATGAGACATCAATCTGTGTGTGTGTGTGTGTGTGTGTGTGTGTGTGTGTGTGTATATATAACTCTGAAATAGAATGAAAAAGAAGTAGAGGATAATTATTTAATCTTTCTTGTAGATATGTAATATATGGATAATTTTTTATAGTATATGGCTAAATATTAGCAGTTATGATTTTTCTATATTTTTTATTTGAATGTTCATAACATATTTTAGATACTCAAGACATTTTGAAAGATGTTCAAAGAAAAGTGATGTTCAGAGTGCTATTACAATGTTCCAAACGTATTTCATGAATGTTTAGACTTTGAATGGAGACACAAGGGTCTCAAAACTAAACAATTTTTTCGAATTTCATCAAATGATTCCAACAGTTCGTTATACTGTATTTTCACACCTGTTCTCCTTTCAAGACAACCTTTTCCTACACAATTCTTGTACTCTATAAATACTGCAAGCATTAGCTATGAGTAATCTTCATGCATTCACCATGATAAATATTACAAGCATACAAAGATAGATTAAGGATTCAATTAAAACTTCTTTACTTTTGTTTTCTTACGAAAATGAAGGTCAATCGATAGAGTTACTTTCTGTGTACTTTTCAAATTTTGAGCACACGTTTGGAACTTCCTTACGCCGTTTTCCATGACTAATGTAGTAGTTTTGAATATATTGGACTCGTGAAGAACACTTATATTGGGTGTGTGAGGATCTAAAGCTTGCCATTGACTTCCAAAGGTAGTAAAATGTATCTCATTCCATTATATATTCATATTCTTTATTATTTTCGTTTCTTCTTCTACATCTATAACAACTCATAGAAGTTTCTAACTTCTGTACAGTATATGATCAATTGATAATGTTCAAGTGATAATTATGAAAGATTATTACTTCAAATAATCAATTATACAAGTTAGAGTAATAAACCAAGATGATTATAACTTAGTATGACCAACTATAAAAGATATAGGCTAATTATTAAAGCTATACTTAATATATTCAATAATAAAAGCAAAAGTGATAATTATGAAAGATAATAACCTAATTATAACTTTAATTGTTCTGAATGACTGAATGGATGCACCAAACATGAAGGTCGATGTTCCTAACTTTTAAATAACAAACTCGAACGACACATAGGCATTTCGAACGCCTAAACAATATTTAACCAATTATACAAATTAGAGTGATATATTAAGATGTATAATCACTTAAAATGACCAATAATACAAGTTAGACTGATATATCAACATGATTTCACTTAAAATAACTAATTATACATGTTATAGTGATAAATCTACAAAAATATCATTTAAAATGACTAAATATTCAAGTTATAGAGATAAATCAAGATGAATATCAACTAAAATGACCAAATATACAAGTTATAGTGATAAATCAAGATGAATATCAACTAAAATGACCAATTATACAAGTTAGCTTTTTAAGCAGGTCTTTTGTTTGAATGTTTTAATCGACTCTTCCTCATTGAAAGGCTTAATTTGCTTTTATAGGTCTCCTGCGCAGGGAACTTCGGCTCCGGTAACCTCCTGAACTTTATCCATTATGTCAACCCTTCTTCAACAAGGGGAAGATAGGAGGGAATTCCCTTTTTCAAGGCCCCTAACCTAGTCCTGATTTCTCGCCTATCATGAGTTTGACTTGCGCTCTAAAGCTGTCTTTTTGAGGAAGACCGGAGAAAACCTATAAAAGATTATCACTTAAAATGACCAATTATAGAATTTAGAGTGATATATCTACAAGAATATCAACTGACATGATCAATTATAAGAGTTAGAGTGATAATTATGAAATATAATCACTTAAAATGATCAACTATACAAGTTAGAGTGATATATCAAGATGATTATCACTTAACATGACCAACTATACAAGTTATAGTGATAAATCTACAAGAATATCACTTAAGATGACCAACTATACAAGTTATAGTGATAAATCAAGATGAATATCACCTAAAATGACTAATTATAAAAGTTAGAGTGATAATTATGAAAGATTGTCACTTAAAATGACTAATTATACAATTTAGAGTGATATATCTACAATAATATCAGCTAACATGATCAATTATAACACTTAGAGTGATAATTAAGAAATATAATTACTTAAAATAATCAATTATACAAGTTAGAGGGATTTTATAACTTAACATGACCAGCTATACAAGTTATAGCAATAAATCTACAAGAATATCACTTAAGATGACCAACTATACAAGTTATAGTGATAAATCAAGTTATAGTGATAAATCAAGATGAATATCAACTAAAATGACTAATTATATAAGTTAAAGTAATAATTATGAAACATTATCACTTAAAATGACCAATTATAATAAAACGACCTTAGGTAGTCGTTTCGAGAATTAAGACCCCGATTTGTGTGCTAATAATTTTAAAATCTTCGTAAGGTCCATTAGGACTTCTCTGTAAAATTTGAGCTAATTCGGACTTCGTTTGGTAGGTACTGGAAGAAGGTTTAAGTTTTTATTGTCGGCAAATCTTAAAAAGATATTTTCGAGCTCGATTTTGGTGAATGAGCTCCGATTCGAAATTCGAAAGCACTGTTAGAGTCGTATGATTATTTTTTACCTGTATGAATCTTTGGAAGTGAATTCCGAGGTCGTTCGGATAGTTTTCGCTAAAGTCCCAAAAATTAAAGAATTTGATCTTTTCCATTTAATTCGTATATTGAGCTTCGGGAATCCGATTTAAGATCCGCTTTAGTAAGTATGTTACATATATTTTGTATAACTTGCTTGAGAAATTTGGGGTCATTTTGAATTTCGTAGGGTTCCGTTTGAATTTTCGTCACGATAGCAAGTTTTTCAAAATAAAAAAAAAGAAAAAAATAAAATAAAATAAAGGAAAAATAATGGCGGTTCGCCTTATATAGGCAAAGTCGAAATAGAAACAAAGGAGGAGAAACGAAATCGAGACAATGAGAAGAGAAAAAGTCAGAAAATGAGAAAAGAAAGGAAAAGGAGCAGGAAAATAGTAGAATTTTTACTCTGAAACATCCAGGTGATAATGTTAATCCATTATTTTATTTTATTATGTATGTTTGAATATATTTTTATGGTAGAAATCGAGATATTAGACATTGTTCTAGCAAGTTAAATTGATAGTTTAAAGGGTCAATTGGACCCCGATAATGGAATTGATTATATATTCCTACTTAGTATGTTATGAGCAATATATAAATGTAATTTATTTAGTGTTTGGGTCATGCGACTTTGAACCCTGTACATAGACTTGGCCTGCGTATTGCGTGTGCGAATAGGGTATCAGGTTCTAACCGGATTGGCCTAAGATGTAGGGAATAAAGCCTTTAGCCAAATTTGATATATTTTCTGCTTATTGAATAAGAATGATCGTTTGCCAGTAAATCCAAAGGATAAAGCAGTTGTTGAGTAGCAATTCGAAATAAGGTGAGTGATTATATCCATTTTTTTGGAGGTCCTTGGCCTTGTGAATTTTCTACCACGTGTTTCTTACGTGTGTAGCTGCCGATAGGCGTACTTATTACGCCTTAGCTTTGGATTTATATTGTATATTATAGCTTATGCCTTGTTGTTGGTATTGCATTGAGCATAGGAGAGTTGTATTCTGGTTGTGAGCTTGACACATACTTCCCGGCAGTCGATGAGAGTCTCGCGCCGGTGAAGGGTTATTATTGCATCATGCCGTATTCATATGTATTATATTTTCTGGTTATGGGCTGATATATCATATACTAAGTGCAGGATGATTCCACTATAGGAGCAGGAGGATTCCGCTCCATTTGCATCATATTGAGGGTAGGAAAATTCCGCCCTAGGAGCAGGAGGATTCTGCTCCATTGCATCATATTGAGGGTAGGAGGATTCCGCCCTAGGCGTAGGAGGATTCCGCTCTATTGCATCATATTGAGTGTAGGAGGATTCCGCCCCGGAGCAGGAGGATTCTGTTCCATCTATTTGGCACATGTGACTACACTGCATCATACTTCATTCATTCCATTTCATTGCACGCCGCAACAGTATAAATATATGGATCAGGTTGCACGCTGCAGCATTATAAGTATATGGATCGGGTTGCACGCTGCAACAATATCTACATATAATAAGAGGTATTTCTGATTTTTGATATGTTCGGAATACCTATATGTTCTGTCTATCTTATGTCCCTAGTTGTTTATGACTTTATTGTTCCATACGTGTTTCCAGTTATTATCTGGCTCTGTCTTTTTATAGTTTAAATAAGATGGATTTGGTTTATCTATTTTCCTTCTCCCTGGCTAGCTATCCTATTATTTGAGGTAGCTAGTCTGCCCCACTTATTGAGTCCTTTTGACTTACCCTTGTTTGTACGTTGTTTGTTTCTTGTCCATTTATTTCGTTTCGGCAGGTTCGTTCAAGGATTTAGTTCGCCACGTTGTTAAGGAGCGAAGACGACTTCAACTGTCAGGGTGAGCTAGCTTTTATTCCGGATGGCCACGAATTTTATGTTTATTATTTCAGTTGTATTTTGCTCCCTTCAGGAGCCGTATGTATTTTTTTGTACTCTTAGATGTCTTGTCTGAATAGCCCTAAGCCTAGTATGTTGGGTAGTTAGCTGTAATTTATTTTGTACAACTTAGAGGTATCAGTATATATGTGCTTTTTTCTAAGTCTTGTTCTTATTTATGAGTTGGATTTATATTAGAGGTATAAGGATGTCGGGTGCCTGCATGGCCTAGCCGAAAATTTGGATCGTTTCAGTCGGTATCAGAGCTTGGTTTAGAGTCTATCCAGACTAAGACGGTTGTAACAGCCCAAGCCCGCTAGTGATACTGTCCGCTTTGGGCCTAGGCCCGCACGGCTTTAAAACGCGTCACTAGGGTCTAAGGCCAGTTAACTTATATACCCAGCTGACACGACCCGAAATCCGGTTAGGCCGTGCGGGCACCCGACATCCTTCCCTAGACCCGTCGGGCGAACCCTTACCAATTAAATTAGGCAAATAAATATAATTCAATTCATTAATAAGAACAAGGCTTAAAAAAAATACTGACATACTGATACCTCTAAGCTGTACAAAAGAAATTACAGCTGACTACCCAACATACTAGGTTTAGGGTTATCCAGACCAGACATCTAAGAGTACAAAAGAAGACAAATACCTCCTGAAGGGAGCAAAATGCAACTGAAATAATAACCAACAAACTGGTGGCCATCCGGAATAAAAGCTGGCTCACCCTGACAGCTGAAGTCGTCTTCGCTCCTTCACAACGTGGCGAACTCAATCCTGGAGCGAACCTGCCGAAACGAAATAGATAGAAAAAGAAACAAACAACAAACAAGGGTGAGTCAAAAGGACTCAATAAGTGGGGCAGACTAGCCACCTCAAAGAATAGGATAGCTAGCCAGGGAGAAGAAACAGATAAATCAAATTTCTTTTATTTAAATTATAAAAAGGTAGAGCCAGATAACAACCGAAAACACGTAAGAAACTTATAAACTCAACCAAGGATGCGTGCCAGAAACATAACAACAAATAAGAAATGCACATATAAGCAGGACAATAGTTATGTACCACAAGTTTACACAATGGTATGAAATAAAATGAAATAAAATGAAGTGAGATGAAATGAGATGAAATATGATGCGAAGGGTCACATGTGCCCGTAATCCCATCCCGAAGCGGAATACTCCTGCATTCGAGGGGAATCCAATCTGATAACCAACTGGAGCGGAATACTCCTGCTCCTGGGGCGGAATACTCCTGCACCCGATATAATATAAACCAGAGGCGGAATACTCCTGCACTCTCCTGGGGCGGAATACTCCTGCACCCGATATAATGTAAAGCTGAGGCGGAATACTCCTGCACTCAATATCTGACATAAGAGCGGAATACTTCTGCTCTTGGGGCGGAATCCTCCTACCCTCAATGTGATACAATGGAGCGGAATACTCCTGCTCCTGGGGCGGAATACTCCTGCCCTCAATATGATATGCAATGTAATGCATATGAATGCAATGTGATGCAATAACCCTTCACCGGCGCGGGACTCTCATCGACAACCGGGAAGTAGATGCCAACTCGCAGCCAGGGTACAATGCTCAAATCCTCAATACAATACCAACAATAGGACATAACATATAATATATAATATAAATCCAAAGCTAAGGCGTAATGAGTACGCCTATCGGCAGCTACACACGTAAGGAATACGTGGTAGAAAATCCACGAGGCCAGGTGCCTCCAAAGAAATGGATATAAACACTTACCTCTCTCACCAGCATCTCTCCTGTGTTATGCCGATGTGGGACACTTGACCCTTAGCTGGGGTGTTACATACACCCCCTCTTATGGACTCAGCGTCCTCGCTGAGGTTTGCTCCGCGTACCGGGATTTGCCTAGACTCACCACGGAGGTTTGCCCCGCATACCGGGATTCGCCTAGACTCAGCCCTGAACATTGACCCACATCGACAAGGCTGACACGGAGTGGCTCTGATACCATCTGTAACAGCCCAAGCCCGCTAGTGATACTGTCCACTTTGGGCCTAGGCCCGCACGGCTTTAAAACGCGTCACTAGGGTCTAAGGCCAGTTAACTTATATACCCAGCATCTCTCCTGTGTTATGCCGATGTGGGACACTTAACCCTAACACCCCAGTTAAGGGTTAAGTGTCCCACATCGGCATAACACAGGAGAGATGCTGGGTATATAAGTTAACTAGCCTTAGACCCTAGTGACGCGTTTTAAAGCCGTGCGGGCCTAGGCCCAAAGCGGACAGTATCACTAGCGGGCTTGGGCTGTTACAGATGGTATCAGAGCCACTCCGTGTCAGCCTTGTCGATGTGGGTTAAAGTTCAGGGCTGAGTCTAGGCGAATCCCGGTACGCGGGGCAAACCTCCGTGGTGAGTCTAGGCGAATCCCGGTACGCGGGGCAAACCTCAGCGAGGACGCTGAGTCCATAAGAGGGGGTGTATGTAACACCCCAGTTAAGGGTTAAGTGTCCTACATCGGCATAACACAGGAGAGATGCTGGGTATATAAGTTAACTGGCCTTAGACCCTAGTGACGCGTTTTAAAGCCGTGCGGGCCTAGGCCCAAAGCGGACAGTATCACTAGCGGGCTTGAGTTGGATTTATATTAGAGGTATAAGGATGTCGGGTGCCTGCATGGCCTAGCCGAAAATTTGGATCGTTTCAGTCGGTATCAGAGCTTGGTTTAGAGTCTATCCAGACTAAGACGGTGTCTAGTAGAGTCTTGCTAATGGGTGCATAGACGTCCATACTTATCTACGAGAGGTTATGATGGCATTTAAGAAGTTTCTCTTCCTTCTTTTCTAATCATGCATCGGTCTGGGATGCAAAAATATTTTCGTTAATTCCCTCGTTGTAATTGTGAACGCTCGTGTGACAAATCAGCAAAGGGTAGGAGTTTAGGACTGAAACGACCTTAGATAGTCGTTGCGGGAATTAGGGCTCCGATTAACGTACGATAATTTTAAAATCTTCGTAAGGTCCATTAGGACCTGTCTATAAAATTTTAGCTAAATCAAACTTCGTTTGGTAGGCATCGGAAGAAGATTTCAGTTTTTATTGTCGATAAATATTAAAAAGAGGTTTCGAGCTCAATTTTGGCGAATAAACTCCGATTCGAAATCCGAAAGTGCCGTTAGGTTCGTATGATTATTTTAACTTTTGTGAACTTTCGAAAGTGAATTTCGAGGTTATTCGGCTAGTTTCCGCTTAAATGCCGAAAGTTAAATAATTTGATCTTTTTTTATTTAATTTGCATATTGAGCTTCGGGAGTCCGATTTGAGATCCGCCTTAGTAAGTGTGTTACATATATTTTGTATAACTTACTTGAGAAATTTGGGATCATTTCAAATTTCGTAAAGTTCCGTTTTAATTTTCGTCGCGAAAGAAAAGGAAAGAAAATAAAATTAAAAAAAAAGAGAAAAGAAAAAGGAAATGAAAGTCGGTTAGCTAAGGGATTAATATCCCTTAGCAGCAACTGGAAATAGAACGATACAGAAAACAACAAGAAACAGAGATCAAGGAAAAACACAAAGAAAAAAGGAAAAGAGGGATAGGAGAAGGAGAAAAAATAGTAGAATTTCTACCCCGAAATTTCAGGTAATGATGTTTACTCATTATCTTAGTTTATTACGTATGTTTGAATATATTTTAACGATAAAAAGCGGGATATTAGACATCGTTTTAATAAGTTCAATTAATAGTTTAAAGGGTTAATTGGACCCTGATAATGGAATTGAGTATTAGTGAGTTATGGGCAACATATAAATTTAATTTATTTGAGATTTGGTTATGTGAATTTGAACCCTGTAGATAGGTCTGGCCTGCGTATTGCGTATGCGAATAGGGTATCAGGTTCCTAACCGGATTGCCCTAAGACGTAAGGAATGAAGCCTTTAGCCTAATTTGCTATATTTTTCTGCTTATTGAATAGAGTGGGATCGTTTGGCAATGAATCCAAAGGACAAAGCGGTTTCTGATTAGCAGTGCTAACTTTTGGAACAAGGTAAGTGTTTGTATCCATTTCTTTGGAGGCATTTGGCCTCGTGGATTTTCTACCACGTGCTCCTTACGTGTGTAGGTGTCGATAGGCGTACTCATTACGCCTTAGCTTTGGATTTAAATTGTATATTATATGTTATGCCATGTTGTTGATATTGCATTGAGCATATGAGCATTGCACTATGGTGTTGATCATTGCATATACTTCCCAGTAATCGATGAGAGTCCCGAGCCGGTGAAGGGTCATCATTGTATATACTTCTTGGTAGTCGATGAGAGTCCCGAGCCGGTGAAGGGTCGTTATTGCATATACTTCCCGATAATCAATGAGAGTCTCGAGCCGGTGAAGGGTCATCATTGCATATACTTCCCAGTAATCGATGAGAGTCCCGAGCCGGTGAAGGGTCATCATTGCATATACTTCCCGGTAATCAATGAGAGTCCCGAGTCGGTGAAGGGTCATTATTGCATATATCTCCTGGTAGACGATGAGAGTCCCGCGCCGGAGATAGGTATCATGCATATGTGACTGCATTGCATCGCATCGCATTCATCCAATTTCATTGCCCCGCATGCTGACTATTGTGTGTATTATGCTGTATTTTATATATGCGGTATGTATACCATGTTGTGGACATATTTCAGTTTGCCTATGTATTTCTGGCTCGTTCTGGGTTGTACGCCGCGATAGTATAAATATATGGATCAGGTCGCACACCGCGACAATATAAATATATGGATCGGGATGCACGCCTAGACTGTATGTATTTTTGATTGTTGATATGTTTGGGATACTTAAGAACCTATATGTTCTGTCTATCTTATGTCCCTTGTTGTTTATGAGTTTACGATTCTATACGTGTTTCCAGTTATTATCTGGCTCTCACTTCTATAGTTTAAATAAGATGGATTTGGTTTACCTGTTCTTCTTCTCCCTGGCTAGCTACCCTATTTTTTGAGGTAGCTAGTCTGCCCCACTTATTAAGTCATTTTGACTCACCCTTGTTTGTTGTTTGTTTCTTATCTATTTATTTCGTTGTGGCAGGTTCACTCCAGGATTGAGTTCGCCACGTTGTTCAGGAGCGAAGACGACTTCAGCTCTCAGGGTAAGCCAACTTTTATTCCGGATGGCCACTAGTTTATTGTTTATTATTTATTATTTCAGTTGCATTTTGCTCCCTTCAAGAGGTATCTGTCTTCTTTTGTACTCTTACATATCTAGTCTGGAAAGTCCTAAACCTAGTAGGTTGGGTAGTTAGCTGTAATTTCTTTATACAGCTTAGAGGTATCAGTATATCTGTGCCTTTTTTTTTTTTTTTTAGTCTTGTTCTTATTTATAAATTGAACTATATTTATTTTCCTAATTTAATTGGTAAGGGTTCGCCCGACGGGCCTAGGGGAGGATGTCGGGTGTCCGCGCGGCCTAGCCGGTTTCCGGGTCGTGTCAAGGACGAAACAGTATAGCCTGAGGCTAGCGCTACTCAGGCATCGAGAGTTGTGGATCATGATGATCCAGTTGTGGAGACCCCAGCTTTACTAGCTCGCGATGGGCAAGGGGAGCAGGGCCTTGTGGTTTGCTCGGTTATCTACGATGCTTTTACGAGAATCGTTGTAGCGCAGATATCACAAAAACCTCCTATTAGGTTGCCGCTGATGCAGACGTTCGTTCTCAGGGAGCACCAGTTCCAGTTTTTAATGTTGCACCAGTAAATTATGTTCCAGAGGCAGCATGTGTTGTGCCTCCAGTTGTTCTACCTGGTCAGCTAGCCTGCGTAACAGTTTGGTCCGAGTGCCCGAGGAGGCTGTATTATTTTATTCAGCTGAGCCTTCTGATATTTTCAAGCCCTGCATCATATAATTCCTGTGAATTTTTTTTTTTAAAAAAAATGATGTCAACGTATCCTTTAGGCTCTTAGTTATCTCGAGCAGTATGGTATTGATTATTCGACTTTCCTGTTTCAGGGGTCCATACTTGAATTGGTGGACCGCTCTCTTATTAGCTAACTTGGTTCGAATTTTCTTCTAGATTTGTGGAAAAATTCCTTTCGCGCAGCGAGCAAGATGAAAAGTGTCGCAAATTTGAGTGGATTGGACAGGGTAGCTTGTCGGATTTTAGAATATGAGATTAAATTCTCTAGGAAGGCTGGATATGCTCCACATCTAGTCCATGAGCCTTTCGAGAAGGTTCAAAGATTTATTGATGACCTTTCTCATTTCTTGAGGTCCCTCATGGCTCGAGAGATTGAGGCCGTGACTTCATTTGATGTTGTTGATATTGCTCAGAGGTATGAGGCATACCATAAATTAGAGCCGGGGAGCAAGAGATCTCATGGCCCTGGTGGGCATCATGGTACCTTATTTGGAGGTAAGAGTTCTGATTATTTTGGGAGGCCACCTGCCAGGTTATCACAGCCTGTAGAGCGTGATTCTCAGAGTGCGCGAGTAGTTCATCAAGATTAGATTCAGCTTTCTCTTTGTAGCTTTCAACAATCTGTCTATCTTTCAATTGCAGCGAAAAGATGTTATCATTGTCGTGAGTCTGGTTATCCCTTGAGGAGTTTTTCCTTACTCTGGCAAGTAGGCAGTCGTCCTTTCTCTCGTCATCAGGCACCTGCACAGTCGCAGGAGATTTCATTTAGATAACAATCAGCCAGAGAAATTCCACCATCCAATAGAGGTCAAAAGCGTGGTGGTTGTGGTTCTTATGGAAGTAATTATCAGGGTACCGGCTCAGCACAGCTACAGAGGCAGTTCTATGAACTGCTAGTCTGGCGGGATGCTGAGGTATCCGATGTAGTAGACCCTGGGATTTCTTCTTTCCCTTAAATGTGAGTAAGATTTGATTCTTCCGGTCGATCTGGAGATGGGGTGTCCTATCATGTTTCCATGGCTTTTTTTGATGTCATTTCTATTGAGAATTGGTTGCGGTAGAGGGGTGAGCCTCTGGTATGATTTATTCATGGCATTTGCGAAAGATTTAGAAGTGAGTGTCGCTATTGTCTGCCTGGCATCTTGTCGTGCCACCTTCTATTATTATGCCAAATTAGTTTAGCTCTCTTCTCAGAATTCCGGATTGGTTGGATGATGGGATTATAGTTCATCACCATCAGAGATTATCATTGTTTCTTCTGGTGTAGAGTGGTTAGTAAGTAATATTCGATCTACATATCTCCCCTTGGTTCAAAATGCTCGTAAATTCATGTTATCCCATGAGCTTATCTGGTTTATAAAAGGGTTTTCTGGTAAATTGTCAGAGTTTCCTTCTTATTGGGAGGTTAAATTGGCATGGATGTTGTTCCATAGAGCTTATTTAATATCTATTTCTTCAATTGCGATTCTTTGGCTAGCTTGACTCGTAAGTAGTCTAGCTCAGGTAAGCAAGTAAATAAGAAGATGAGCTTCCTACAGCTCTAATTATTCTTATCCTCAATCCGTTGCCATCTCTTCTTTGTCCTGCACTAGTGAGCTTAGGCGGTCAGTAGCCTCTTGTGATGTTCCTTGTGTGGAGCCAAAGTGTGTGTCAAGGTAGCCGGGTATGCATATTGTGTTTTAAGGCTACTAAGGGTAATAAGAGGCGTTATTTGGCCCCTGAGTTGATCTACCAGGCGCTGGTTCTTATGGCAAGGGTATGGAATTGTGAACTCGGTTTTTCAGTTGTTTGGCAACCCGAGAGGGTAATTTGGTAGCTTAGGTCTGAGACACATTATATTTTCGCTAAATCTTTCTTAATCCAGCAAGTTGTGCAAGGATGGCTATTCCTATTCAAATTAGTTGTATGATTTTATGCTCTAAGTTGAGGAGTCTTCCTCTAATACTGAATGCTAATATTAAATCTCTAAGGCATTGTTCAAGCTTGAGCTAATTCTTAGTTCCATCGACTTGTTCTATATCGAAAAATATATCGACGAGATGATTCGTCGGCAGAATCATGTTAACCCATTCAAAGTTCCGTGTATCTTTGTTTCGAAAATGTTGAACTCTCCTCTCATGATCGATGAAGGGTCAGCCTAGTCAAAATAAGTTGGGCAACGATTTAAGGATATTATCAATATATATTTTATTCAAAGAGTTCGGTGCGCGTGTTCCAGTAATCATGAGATAATGTCCGTGGAATATTTTATGAAGGTCGTTCAAGTTCTTCTATTATTTGTATAATTTTTTTCTTTAGACTTAGGCTCGTTCGAGGACGAACGAGAGTCTAAATGGAGGAGAATGAAACGAACCTTAGGTAGTCGTTTCAGGAATTAAGGCCCCGATTTGTGTGCCGATAATTTTAAAATCTTTGTAAGGTCCATTAGGACTTGTCTGTACAATTTAAGCTAATTCGGACTTCGTTTGGTAGGTATCGGAAGAAGGTTTTATTTTTTATTGTCAGTAAATCTTCGAGCTTGATTTTGGCGAATGAGCTCCGATTCAAAATTCGAAAGTGTCGTTAGATTAGTATGATTATTTTTTACCTGTATGAATTTTCGAAAGTGAATTCTGAGGTCGTTTGGATAGTTTCCTCTAAAGTCGCAAAAATTAAAGAATTTGATCTTTTCCATTTAATTCGTATCTTGAGCTTCGGGAATCCGATTTAAGATCCTCCTTAGCAAGTATGTTACATATATTTTATATAACTTGCTTGAGAAATTTAGGATTATTTCGAATTTCGTAGGGCTCTGTTTTAATTTTTGTCACGGTAGCAAGTTTTTCAAAATAAACAAAAAGAAAAAAATGAAATAAAATAAAGGAAAACTAATGGCGGTGGCTAAAGGGAAAACAAAGGAGGAGAAACGAAACCGAGACGGTGAGAAGAGAAAAAGGCAGAAAATGAGAAAAGAAAGGAAAAGAAGCAGGAAAATGGTAGAATTTTTACTCCAAAACATCCAGGTAATGGTATTAATCCATTATTTTATTTTATTAAGTATGTTTGAATATATTTTAACGGTAGAAATTGGGATATTAGACATTGTTCTAGCAAGTTAAATTGATAGTTTAAAGGGTCAATTGGACCCCGATAATGGAATTGATTATATATTCGAAAGTGAGTATGTAATTTATTTAGGGTTTGGGTCATGTGACTTTGAACCCTGTACATAGGCTTGGCCTGTGTCTTTTGTATGCGAATAGGGTATCAAGTTCTAACCGGATTTCCCTAAGATGTACGGAATGAAGCTTTTAGCCTAATTTGATATATTTTCTGTTTATTGAATAAAAAAGATTGTTTGCTAGTGTATCCAAAGGATAAAGCGGTTGTTGAGTAGAAATTTGAAATAAGGTAAGTGATTATATCCATTTTTTTGGAGGCCCTTGGCCTTGTGGATTTTCTACCACGTGTTTCTTACGTGTGTAGCTGCCGATAGGCGTACTCATTACGCCTTAGCTTTGGATTTATATTGTATATTGTAGCTTATGCCTTGTTGTTGGTATTGCATTGAGCGTAGAAGAATTGTATTCTGGTTCTGAGCTTGACACATACTTCCCGGCAGTCGATGAGAGTCTCGCGCCGGTGAAGGGTTATTATCGCATCATACCGTATTCATATGTATTATATTTTCTGGATATGGGCTGATATGTCATATACTAAGTGCAGGAGGATTCCGCCCTAGGAGCAGGAGGATTCCGCTCCATTGCATCATATTGAGGGTAGGAAAATTCCGCCCTAGGAGCAGGAGGATTCTGCTCCATTGCATCATATTGAGGGTAGGAGGATTCCGCCCTAGGAGTAGGAGGATTCCGCTCCATCTTTTTGGCACATATGACTACATTGCATCATACTTCATTCATTCCAATTCATTGCACGCCGCAACAGTATAAATATATGGATCGAGTTGCACGCCACAACATTATAAGTATATGGATCGGGTTGCACACCGCAACAATATCTACATATAATAAGAGGTATTTCTGATTGTTGATATGTTCGGAATACCTATATGTTCTGTCTATCTTATGTCCCTAGTTGTTTGTGACTTTATTGTTCCATACGTGTTTCCAGTTATTATCTGGCTCTGCCTTTTTATGGTTTAAATAAGATGGATTTGGTTTATCTGTTTTTCTTCTCCTTGGCTAGCTATCCTATTCTTTGAGGTAGCTAGTCTGCACCACTTATTGAGTCCTTTTGATTCACCCTTGTTTATTGTTTGTTTCTTGTCCATTTATTTTATTTCGGCAGGTTCGCTCTAGGATTTAGTCCGCCACGTTGTTAAGGAGCGAAGAAGACTTCAGCTCTCAGGGTGAGCCAGCTTTTATTCCGGATGGCCACCAGTTTTATGTTTATTATTTCAGTTTTATTTTGCTCCCTTCAGGAGGCGTATGTATTCTTTTGTACTCTTAGATGTCTAGTCTGGATAGCCCTAAGCCTAGTATGTTGGGTATTTAGCTGTAATTTCTTTTGTACAACTTAGAGGTGTCAGTATATCTGTGCTTTTTTCTAAGTCTTGTTCTTATTTATGAGTTGGATTTATATTCATTTTCCTAATTCAGTTGTTAAGAGTTCGCCCGACGGGTCTAGGGCAGGATGTTGGGTGCCCGCACAGCCTAGCCGAAAATTCGGATCGTGTCATATACAGTTTAAAGTGATACGTCCACAAAAATATAAACTAACATGATCTATTATACAAGTTAGAGTGATAATTACAAAAGATAATCATTCAAAATGACCATTTATACAAGTTAGAGTGATATATAAAGATGATTATCACTTAAAATGACCAACTATACAAGTAGCAACGATATATCAAGATGAATATCAAATAAACTGACCAAATATACAAGTTATAATGATAAATCAAGATGAATATCAACTAAAATGACCAATTATACAAGTTATAATGATATATCAAGATGGTTATCACTTAAAATGACCAATTATACATGTTATAGTGATACATCTACAAGAATATCACTTAAAATAACCAAATATACAAGTTATGGTGATAAATCAAGATGAATATCGATTAAAATGACCAAATATACAAGTTATAATGATAAATCAAGAAAAATATCAACTAAAATGACCAATTATACAAGTTAGATTTATAATTACGAAAGATTATCACTTAAAATGACCAATTATACAGTTTAAAGTGATACATCTACAAGAATATCAACTAACATGATCTAATATACAAGTTAGAGCAATAATTATAAAAGATAATAACTCAAAATGACAGTTTATACAAGTTAGAGTGATCTATAAAGATGATTATCACTAAACATGACAACTATACAAATTATAGTGATAATCTACAAGAATATCACTTAACATGACCGACTATATAAGTTATAGTGATAAACCAAGTTGATTATCACTTAAAATTACAATTGTATCTACAAGATTATCAACCATTTGGTGGAGTTAAATTGATAAATCTAGAAGATAAACATATTATATGTTCCGAACGACAAAAATGTTAAACCCGAACTTGAAAAAGATGTTTCGAATGTATTCACTTCCTAGTTTAGGGTTTAGGGTTTAGGGTTTGGGGTAAATATGTTCGGAACGACTTTATATATGTTTCTAAAGATTCAGGAAAGTATGCACGTCTAAAATGGAGCCAGCATTCGAAACAACTTATGCAAATGACTTAAACGACATAAGTATGTTTCGAAAAGGGTAATAAATATGCAAATTAACGATAGTAACAACAAATAAATATACATAAATGAATTTGTTCAGGTTTACAAATAGGACGAACATCCAATATACAAATTCAAAAATTTACAAGCTGACTTGTATCTTCATTTCCCTTACGTCACATGGGGCATGTAGTCCTTTTGTGAACATATTTTTTGTAGATGCCATTTTTATTTTTCCTCATAAGTAGTTCCCCAACTGATGGGTTAGCTTAGTTATTCTCCTTCATGCCTTGGTCAGAATTGGAGGTGCATGCACTGGAAAAATTACCTCCTCAAAAGGGATCACCTATAATTCTTTTGGAGGAGCTAGATTAACAGGATCTGCACAGGAAAGGATTATCATATGAGGAGACTAAATTCATACTTAGCCACTAACTTAATGTCAACTTGGGATGACAAAAGAAAATGCTTTAAATCTTGATAAATCATAAATTATTTTTTAAACCTTGTCTTGGCTCTAGCAGAACAAGGCAATAAGAACTAAGATATTTGTACTAATCTATGAGTAATGATTAGTAAAAGGCAAAAATACTAAAGTCCCCCTGAAATTGTACCCAAAAGGTCAGTTACACACTCAACCTTTACGGGCGACCTTGTACCCCCCTATTCATGTTTGAGATGAAACTAACATCTCCCTCATAGACATATAACCAGTCACATAGATGAAGGTGTTATACCCTCGCTGCCACATCATGCCCACATCACTGCCACATCAGCGCTTTGTCAGATCTGAAAAATATTATTTTCCATGTCATCCAACTAGTTCTTCTTCATTACCCACCACCAAAATCCTCCATTACACCACCACTACCACCATTGTATGATTGTCATTTTCACATCCCACCACAAAAAAGAAAATTATAACAATGACTATACATTTCACCCCATCTAACCCACCACACAACCACCACCTATTATCACCACTCACTACAAAATCCACCATAACAACACTAACAATGACAATAAAAAATTCACCAACTACCAAATCCTCAACCAAAAAATTGCAATGCCACCACCAAGGATTTCATATCCTCCACCAAATTCATCCCTTTCTTCATAATCCTTATTTTCATGGTTGTTTCGCCGAAATCAACTCGTTCTCAGGTAAAAATTTATAATCCCAAAAATGAAAAATGTGAATTTTAGTTACATAAGAGTTTTAGTTCTATTATAAGGAAAAAAAAAATAAGAGAAGGAACCACCAGGAACTAAATAACATAAGTTAGAAGATTCATGACTTTCAAGTTCTTCTTACCATCCACTATCAATTTTAAAGATACTTTTCCAATTTTGATAATGTTGATAAATTTTTGGCTTGAATGACAGATGACTTGGATTAGACAATTGAGGCTCGTTTTGTGGAAGATATATGTTTTAGGAAATAAGAAGGTAATGAGAGGAAGAGATGGGTAGTATCAGCAGAATTGAGGGACTGAGGGCCGGAGTGAAGATGGAGACAAGAGGGGGTTGTGGGGGAGCTTCTTTATTTTACTCTTTTTTTTCCTTATATTTTTGGGCTAATTTGCTGACTTACTTGTCCTTTTTTTCTTTAAGTTTTATTTGTTTGCCATGTCAGCATTTAGGGTGGTGTAAGTTTCATCTCAAACATGAATATGGGGTACGAGGTCGCCCGTAAAGGTTGAGTGTATAACTGACTTTTGGATACAACTTCAGGGGGGGACTTTAGTATTTTTGCCTTAGTAAAATCATTGACAATATGAAGTACAGAAACTTCTACTCCCACAATGCACCTAGCTCCGACAAGGTAGGCTTTCCTTGAATTCTTGAATTTACTTTGCTACATAAATAGGTGTATTTCCCATTTGTCAGTACCAGATACAAACCATTTTTGGCAAATAACAAATAAAAATGTGTCAAATAATTTGTACAATAGTTCGACAGGTAAAATATATATTTGCTAAACATCATGAGAGATTTTCAGAACATCTGACAAAACATATCTTTAGATATTCGAAGCATCTTGCCTATCAAGATGTTCAGGATGTTCGGAACATTTATATCAATGTTCAAGATGTTTGGAACATCCATCAGAATGTTTCAAACGTCTCTCTGTCGGGATGTTTCGAGCATCCAAATAGATGTTCATCGCACCTGAGAAAAAATTTCAACGTCGATTTTAGTCTAAAAAATTAACCAAATTCAGTCCAAATTAACTCCAAATGGTCTCAAATTTTATATACAACCTCTTACTACTATTCCCAACAATTTTAAACAATACCCACTTGAAAATAGTATAAAAATTTGGTTGATTTTTTTAAACCCATTTTAAAAACTTCAATATTTAATAATGATGAACATTCACAAATCTTCTTAACGAAGAATAAGAAATGGGTATGTGTTATATTTCATTTAAAATTGCTTAGATTTAAGAAACAATCATAAGACGAAGTGTAGATTGAAGAAAACAAGAAGAATGGCGTGAATACGGACTTGAGAGGGAAAAATGGGGGAGAGGAAAGGGAGAAGGATTGCATAGATCTAGGTTTATGACCAAATTTAGCAAAAAAGTAGCCTTTTATACTTGAATCATTGTGTAACATAAAAAACTTTGGGTGAGAATGTTAGATAGTTAGAAGCTTGTAATGCCATTAACGATTAGAGGACCGTATACTTCATGATTAAAACTTGAACCTTTTTCCATTCAAAAAAAGCTTGAGGGGTCCTGCCATGCCAATGCCCCGAACAAGTAGCTACCATTCCAAATGGACCTAAACAACTATCAAAACTTCTAGTAAACTGTTTGTCAAAAATTTAACTTCTTACTATTCATATGGGCTGGAAGCCTAAGAGAAAATGCCACCATCAATTGTGATGACACTGGGGCAGAGTTCTTTCATATAAATTCTCTTATGGATAAAGTTGTTAATCATCCAGATTCAAATGCCAAAGATTTGACATTTCTGAAAGTTGTACCATGGGGAAATGTTGTGGATCGTTCTTTAACTGTGGCTCAATTAATCCATTTTGATTGTGGATCAGTAGCATTAAGTGTTTGTTTGCACACAGAGTAGGAAATGGAAGTGTAGCCAATTTCTTTTTAAGAGATTGGGTTGCATTAGCGTGCTTGAAATTCAAATAAAAGACCATCTCCTTACTTTGTCGAGGATACCATAGTACCATCACCACTTGAGGGTCCATTGGTTTCACCAGTGATTGAGCCAGACGAGGAAGAATGTATCCAAATTCAACAACAATGCCCATCGTCCCTATCAATTTCTCTCTCTAGACAATTTGCACCCAACTAAAAGAGGTGCATCTTGAAATTGCAAAGTTATCTCAACAGCAAAATCAGGATATGCAGGCATTAATTCGAAAGATGGATTAATTAAAACAAAATTAGGAGATGATGATGCTAAGTATGACTATTGCGACCGCTAAGTTTGAGGGCATATTAAGCACTTGTGTGGCCAAGATAAATAATGACCGACAAAGCTCTTCTTACAACCTTAAAATATTTTAGATGGGCGTTTATCTATTTGTCTTTAGGAAATTATGTGTGCTTCCAATTATTGGATTGAACTGATGAGTTGGTTCAATTTTTTCTTCCATCTTTTTTTAAGTTTATTAGGTTGTGTTCTGAAATGTTCTGTTATGTTCTATTTTTTATAATTAAATAGTAAAATTTAAATGAACTATGATTTATGAGTTTAAAATAATAAAAATTATAATGATGAAAAAAGAGTGGTAAATTTCAGGATTACACCATAAAAGGGTCACTTATGTTGAAGATTTCTATAGTTAATATTTTGTTCATAGGTTTCTATATTCAAGTAGTGGTGTTTTAAGCTTGTATCAGTACAATGAAAAGGTTTGGTTTGGACCCCTCGTTGTTTCAAATTTTTCTAAATAATTAAGTCGATGGAGGTAATACGTGTAGTTTAAGTTTTTAAAACTTACAAATTCATTTATTTTAAATTCAAAACCAAAACTTCACCACATTGATTCTTCCAACCATATATACGTCTCTAGGTAGAAATCATCATGCTTTTACCTTCCCTAGGATGAACTTAAAATTGACCAATAAAAATCAATTGCTTACCGTGATAAATCAGAATTAAGCAACTCACAATTCATGATATTAAGTCTTTATTACGCACAAGACTTGTTAGAGAAAAAAGACGATGACATACTTATATTAACTTTTATAAATTTCAATAGTACTTGAAAAATTCCATTTGTAACTGTCAGTTTTATTCACAAATATAAGGTGTTATGAATATAATTTAATTTAAATTCAATTATACAAGATTAAAATATGACAAAAATTAGTAATTAAGGTGGTTTTACGTAATATTAAATTTCATATCATTATAGTTAGAATATTAATTTTATATAATAAAGAACATAAAGAAACAAAAAATTTATATTTCTTAAATCAAAATCAAACCAATTAAGGCTTGCAAAATTGATACATTCCTTTCAAATTCTTGCCATGTCTACTATTGCACATTTACAAGATCCTTTGACTGGACATTACTAGTACGTATACGGGCTTGACCACTACCACTGCTGGCACCAATTATTGTCGTTGTAGTTCTTGTCCTATTTTCCAATTGATTCCTACGACGTAGCTATTTTGGCCTCCATCTCTTTTGCCTAAGTTGAGATTTTGTAAGGGATTGTTAGCACCCGCACTAGCACGAGCAGAAGCCCTACTTACAGTTTTTGTCGTTCTATCATTCCAATCTAACAGTGCATTTGCAACTGCGTCCAACATCATGCTTATGTATTGCCTCTTGAGACTATCGTCCAAACTAATGTCAGTGAGCCTCTCAAATTTTACCAGCAATTCTCTGTATGATTTATACTCCTCAGTTATTTGTGGATAACCACTATGGAAAAACTTATTCAGATGAGGACGGGGCACATCCCTTCGCCATCTTCTTAAAATGTACCTATCGTTAATTTGTGGAATACCTTTGTGTGACAATACTTTCATAATGTGACAACAAATGATACCCCTTGATTCAAACATCTTGCAATTGCACGCGTAATACTCACCTCCCGAAGTGTGATGAACGGTAAAAATGAACTGGTTCCCAAAAGCATCGAGCCTTAACGAACCATCTCTAATTTGGTATACTTCCACTTCACCACCATAATTCAAAATAGACAAATCACAATGTGCCATCCTAGTAATCTCTTGTTTTACCATTGCAAATATGGTTGGTGTGTAGGCTCGTTCAAGCTGCTTCTCCCACAAAAATCCTAAATAGCACTTAATTATCTTAGTCCTTGCAGTAAGTTCTTTCTTCAACTCCTTCTCATGTTCTTCACGAAGTGCAACCTCGTACTGTTCCATAGAGCTTTTCAATGTGCTCTGGCTATTTATGTAGCCACCAAAAAATGCATGCATTGACTCACTCCTCTGTGTAGATTTCATAACAGCCCAGAAAAAATGCTGGAGATATACGGGTACCCAATTTTCCTTTCCCCCATACAGCTTGTCCAACCATTGGTTTCTTTCCAATCCGTATCTTGCCCTGAACTCTTGCCATCTCATTTCAAATTCAGCTATACTAAGGCTTTCACAAACTATAGTTGTGAACTCAGTCTTAATATCAAAGTAGCTCCGATGACGTTTGAACTTTATTAAAAGCTTCGCAAATATATGCCAAATGCAAAACTGATGGATAGTGTTGGGCCAGAGCTCCCTAACTACAACCCTTATGCTCTCATCTTGATCAGTTAATAGATAAAGTAGCTCAATGCCTACATTGCATTAACCCATGTTGAGAACAACCATCGCTACGTAGGAATGTCCTCTTTTGACACCAATGCACAACCAAACAATATTGATTGGTAGTGGTGATTAACACCGACGTAGCTACAAAAAGGCATGTCATATCTATTGACTGGATAAGTGGTATCAACGCACACCACATCATGAAATTTCTGGTAAGCAGTCTTTCCTTGGGATGAACCCATATCAAATTCCTCAACCGTCCTTCATCATTTATGTCCATAAGGTGGAAGAAGTCATTGTCCTTCATTTGCATATCGCAAAAAAACTACCTAATTGATTCAGCATCGCCTGGCTCCAAGTTTAATTTCCTGGAATTGTTAATAAAATTCTTATAGTCCTCCTGCGAACAACCTAAATTTTCTGGACCACCAAGTTGAGACTGCAATGCACAAATACTTTTTGAAGGTCTAACGCCAGGTCTATCATTAGCAATCAATGACCTTTTCAAACTCTTTGACATGTGTCTGTGTCCAGGCATTAGACGAGACAAATCTGGCTCCAAGTCATGGTTATGATTTATATTCACTGAATTTACAACCCACATTATTCCATCAGCTGTAAGATTAGTGTTTACCTAAGCTAGACACTGAATCTTCTTGTAGTAGTTGCATTATCACACTTACCAGTTCTGTCACAACGGTAATGAACATAATTACAAACTCCACTAATCTTGTGTTTCTTCGATGATCTCCTCACTATACAAAATCCTTTTAATTTAGCATGCGCCTTATAAAAGGAATGGAATTTCTCCAAACTATCAAATGTCATTTCGGATTGAGGGCCTAGTCGAACATTGTAACGATATGTTGATACCCAATTTTGTCCCTCCTTTTTCTATAATTAGCTATATTTAACTTAAAGGTGCAATATTGTCTGTGTTGAGTGAAATTTGCAATAGAAAGCGTGCATTTATGTGTGTTATCTCATATTTATACATTATATATTTCTAATTGTGATTATATTATGTAATTTGTATTATTTAGGCTATTTGTAAAACTGTGGTTATTTGTGTAATTTACTGTATAAATAAAATTTCATAATTATTTGTGACTATTTATACGTATTTAACTTAAGTTGACCTCAATTGTTTTATGTGTTCATATTTCTCTTCTTTTATATATAATCTACGTATATATTTTCATTCAGCACCTTTAATTAAATACCGGCCTAATTATAGTATTCATGTCCAACTTTCTTATAACTTTTGATTCATTTTCGAATTCAAAATCTCTTCCAAAAATTCATTATTTTATTTATTTATTCTATTTTCGTTCACTTTGAACCTAGACCCGATATAGAACCAAATACATTTCCCATAATCTTAAATTTTTTGAATAAAAATTTCAAAAAAAAAAAAAAAAGTCCTTCCCCACATAATCAATCCCCTAATTCCTTTAATATTTCCCCTTTTCTCTATCTAATTGGAAAAATCCCTCAAAATCATCCCCATGATATTTCCAATTTCCATCCATAATCCCCTCATTCCCTCTGTATATCTCTCTCTCCTGAAAATCCTCACTCTCCCTATCCCCCTTAATCACTCCTAAATCCCAAAATCACCTCTAACGTCTCTCAAAATCTTCTCCTTTAAAAGGACACGGATCAACAAAGCAAAGGGGGACATGCCTCCACCGTCAGTGGTGGAGCAGTGATACAAACACCAACACCACCCTTCTTCTTCCCCCAACTCTCTCGACACGTCAATACCCACAAACACCTATACCATCGATGATACACACAACACAAAACAGATCCACACGCACCCGTTACACACACACACGTCGATTAAACATAAGCACAAGAATAGAGGGAGATCAGAGGAGGGACAGTACACAAACGACGGTGAAATCGGAGCGATGAGATCGAAACCAAAGGGGATTGGGAATAGGGAAGCTACAGATGAACGGGACCGGCGGCGACACTAAATCTCGCCGGAAATCTCCTCTTGCCGTCAAGCCCTGTTCTCTCCTGCTATTCTTTGATTTTTGACTGAAACTGGTGAAGGGTGTAGTGGAGTAGCAGCGGCTCCGTGGCTTGAAAACCCATCTTGGCAGTCGCTCCCCCACTTTGCCGCGGATTTGTGCACAGTTGTCGTCGTTTGCCTAGCCGGAGAATTCATTTTTCCGGTTACCCTTTTATGCTGTAGTTCTCTCTCTGTTTGACCCGTTCAATTCATTACTGTGCTGCAGTTGACCCATTTACTATATCTAATTGCTTTGTTAGTCAGCTTTGGTTCCTTTAAGTCGTGATGCGGCTTGACCCATTGATTATACATTGTTGTACAGTCTGATTTTTGCTTTGGACAGATATTGCATCAAACGGAGTCTTGAACAAGCAGTACACCATTTGAAGCATATAAAAATATTTTGTTTGAGGCTTACGGGCTCATTTGAACGGATATTACACGGCCAATGATGTTTGGAGGCCAATACATGTTCCGACCCGTACATATCGTCCCTTACGTGTCCCGAAAACAAACAAAATAGGCAATGATGATGAGTATATACTTTGCAAAAAATGAGCAGAGTGTGTAGGACCGATACCTGGCATGGCAACACGGCCGGCCACCGTTGTTTGCAGCAGTATCGACGTCCTTAAATCTCTACCCGATACGACGAAATCTGAGCCTAAAACCTTTAAAAATCTATTTTCACTTTTTTAATTATTAATATTATTATTATATAATTTTATATATTATTATTGTTATTCTTATTATTTTTATTATTACTTTTTATTTTATATTACTGTTATCTTTATTATTATTATTATTATCACAATTACTGTTATTCTATTATCAATACTATTATTAGTTTATTATTATTGTTACTTTACTTATTTTCGTCATTTATTACTTTACTAATTCATTTTATATTTGTGAGGTACTTCCCGATTAAATTCATTAAAAGCGACGTTATTGGAGGAGACAAATATTTCAAAATACTTACTATTATATTTTTGGCTTATTGTTCAATTTTCGGCACACTAACTAATCTGTTTTATCTTTCAAGGTCCATTAAACTGATATTTGCTGAGGAAGAAAGCAACTCAAGAAGACAAGTCATTTATTTTAAATGCAATTTTTGATTTATATATTATGGCAAAAACTGTTCATTTTATTAAGTTTATTTGTTTTAAATCTCAATTATTTAGTCCGGCCGGGAACCACACTTGGTGGAATCTGAGAGGTGCCTAACACCTTCCTCTTGGGTTAATTTGAACCCTTACTCAGAATTTCCGGTTCGTAAATCAAGTTTCGGAGTTAACATTAAAATCGGCTACAAATAAAGTAGGTGCCCTAATACGCATAGTTAAAAAATATGTTAGGTGGCGACTCCAAGTCCTTACCCGTGAGTCCCAATAAGTCGAGCCTTTCTCGAACTCTAACCGGGGTTCGGCAAAAAATGGGTGTCGACATTTAACACCCAATTTTGTCCCTCCTTTTTCCATAATTGGCCATAATTTAATTTAAAGGTGCAATTTGATTATTTGTGCATAATTTGAATTAAAAGGCATGCATTTACGTGTGTTACCTTCTACTTATATATTATATACTTAAATGTGGCTATATTATGTAAACTTGCATTATTTAGGCTATTTGTCAAAATGTGAATACTTGTGCAATTTAGTACATTTATAATATTAGGGTCTATATTATATAATTGCGTCATTTAGGCTATCAAGTTTGTTTCAATTTATGATTATTTGTGCAAATTAGTAATTATTTGAGATTATATTATTAATTATTTGAGATTATATATTGAAATAATTTTATTTGAGTTTATTTGATATTTATTTGTGCATTTTATAATATATGTATATCAGTATTTTATTTTTTTACACCTTTAAGTTGAATATTGGTCAATTTAAAAGAAAAAGTATATTTTTCCATTTACTTATTCTATTTCTTCTTTTGTAAAATTTCCTATGAATCTAGGCGAGAGTCCGTCTAAGTACGCCCGTGCTATTAGGATTAATTGTTATTTTCTTCCAATTATTTTAAATAAAATCCAAAAACTATTCGATTTTCCTTTTTCCAAAATTCTACCAAATTCTTTATTTATTTTGGTTTTATTATTTTATTGAATCTAGACTCAAAACATAACCAAATACATTTTTTGAAATTTAAATTGCTACCCAAATCTTCTCCTAATCTTGTTCCTAATTTCCCTATAATTCAATCTCTAAAATCCCTCACCCAATCTTGCTTATTCCCTCACCCTCTCAAAATTCCCCTAATCTCTCTAATTCTACCTATACATATCCATCATCAGTACATACATATGAAAAAAGCAGAGGGAGTACTACACATTGATCTCCCCTCTCATCTCCTTCTCAAGGGGGATACACCATCAGAACATACACAGTACCACACGGCAAGACCCATCTTCTTCCTCCCCTCGATTCTTCTGTCAGAAATACAGACACACACCATCCCCAATTCCCTCTCTCCTCTCCTTCTCCATCATAAAGGCAATACATAAATACAAGCTTCACCATCACCCTCTCTTCAAACACACACACACGGCAACAACACCCACACAAACAGATCCAAAATACACCCACACCATTCACACGGATCGGGAAGCATATCCACACATCCATACAAGATCAAACAGAAACAGGGGAATCAGTGAGGTTGGGGACGGGGTAACAGTGGTGCCGCTATTTGTTCTAGCAGGCAATCGCTCCTTTGTTACTTTGACAGCAATGTCGCTGTCACCGGTATTTCCGCCGGAGAAATCACTCTCAATCCGCTTGTCTTTTGTTATTTATGCAGTTTCGTCATCGTGAATTTGGAGACGAGGCTTAAATGGGTTTTGTTGCCGGATCGTTTACACCTCTGCTCCGCTGCTAAATTATTTTCTAGCCTGTGAGTGAATCTGAGATTATTTGGCTTGTTGCTTAACCTTGTTTTTTGCAGCTTTTTTGTTTTCATTGTTTGGTCTCGCTAGGCTTGTGGATCTACTGGTGTTCAACGAGTGTTGTTTTTATATGTTGTTCGTTTATGCACTCTTGTGCCTGGTCGTTTTGTCAATTGCTAAATGTTTTTGACGTATGCAGACAATCACCCCAAGTGTTGAACAGATTACTACCCTCTCTGTTGGCGTGGTTTGACTATTGAGCTTAACAGTTACCATGCTGAAAAGGCCAATGAAAAAAATATATTTTACAAGGAATTGACGAAAATACAATGAATTGACGGACTAATCACGGCCAAGAAAAATAATTACATAATTTATTTGAGGCTTATACACTGGTTTGAACGTGACATTGCACTTGAACAGTCTCATTCCCATGTCCCTAAAACAAAAAGGCTATGGTGACGTGTATAAGTCATTATTACAAACGAGCCAGTGATGGAGTGACGAGACTAGTACTTGGCATGGCAACACGACCAGCCGGCGTGTTCGCAGCCGTATCGACGTTTCTAACCTCCCCACTCATACACTACCTGAGCCGACACTTTCAAAAATCTCTTTCCCCTTTATTTTAAAACTATTACAGTTATTATTATTATTATTACTATATTATTATTTTTACCTTATTATTATTATTATTATTATTATTATTATTATATTTTTAACTTATTATTATTATTATTATCATCATCTATTATTATTATTATTTTTAACCTTATTTTGTTTATATGTCTTGCGAGGTAAAATTGGAAGAAAGACGACGTTCCTTTAAAAAGAGAACAACGAGAAAAATCCTTTTATTATTATTTTCATTATCCCCATTATTATCTATTAATATTATTATTATTATCTACTAACTTAATTTCATTTGCTTTTTTGCAAAGCACTTTTAGTTCTCCAAGGAAGAAAGCAATTAGCAAATTCATATCTTTTATTCAATATTATACGCATAGTATTTAAATTATCTTTTAGTCAGTTAGTTAGTCTATTTGTCTATTTACTTTTTCGAATCCCAATTATATGTCCGGCCGGTAACCACATTTGGTGGGGCTCGAGAGGTGCCTGACCCCTTCCTCTCGAGCTTACTTGAACCTCTTACCTAGAATTTATGGTTCGTAGACTAAGTTTAGGAGATAATTGTTAAAGTTGGCAAGAAACAAAATAGGTGACCTAATATGCCTAGGAAATTTATTAGGTGGCGACTCCAACTCTTAAACTCAAACGAGTTCACCCAGTCAAATCCAAAACACGATTCGCCTCGAGTCGAGTCCAAAATCGGGTATGATAGAATGACGACTCTGCTGGGATATCAAGGTTCAAACCATAACGGATTTTAAATTGGGATTCTTTAATTGCTTTATTTTCTTGCTATTTATTTTAATACTAATTTTTCTTCCTTTCCTTTTTGCAGGTTTATAAATTCTAGAATTTTGGCGCCATATTATTGCTTAGTTGTATCCTCTTTTGTAATTGTTTATGTTGCTAAGACTTCCTCTACTCCTGAAAATTTTTTACACTTGTACACACCATAAACGGTTACATGGATCCCACGGTTGTTTTACTCTCAAAAAACCTTTTAGGAGGGACATTCGGAGTATAGTTGGTCCGTGGTACAACCAACCCCTTCAAACGATCCCACCCGTTGGTTGTCCGCTAGAGGAACCATATCCTTGTCTAGACAAACCCACTCTTAGAAAGTTCTCTTAGGATAACACAACATGTCCTAAACTTCAGTTATTTTCGAATCTTCTAATCTTTTTCTTTAAAACGGTTTCACTTCATAATTCTTTTGCCTTTTTTCGAACATTTCAACCTATTTTTCAGAATTAACTTGTTTGTTTCTCCCTTGTAAAATTTATTTTCAAGATATCTCAATATGTGCACCATTTCAATAAATTTACTAAATCTTTTTCTTAAAACAGGTTTCACTTCATAATTCTTTTCGTATTTTTGAAAATATATCGCCTAACTCTATCAGCATACTTTTCAAAATTAACTTGTTTGATTTGTCTTTCCCTCTTTTAAAAAGTTCGTAAAATATTTCAATATATGCATCTTTTCTTTTTCGTAATTTTAATATTGTCTCGTTTATATTAATCCTATCTTTCGAAACTAACGCGTTTGTTTTGTTCTTATCCTTCTAAAATCATTTTATGAAATACTTCAATATGTGTGCATTATTTTACAAAACATATGCATTTCTTTCAAAAACTTGTGCATTTCTTTTTAAACTTGGGCATATCATGCATACCTTCCGCCGCTCCTGGCAAGTTTCTAAATCGTGCGGTGGTTACGACCACCTCTTCCCTCACAAAAATACCCTTTTAGGGGGAACAACTTGGAACCTATTTGGCCCGAGACGTTCTCGCTCCTGAGTTGTCCGCTTGGGAGGATAATAAAACTCGGTCTAGCCAACTTCATTCTTTAGTAGCAATGCTAGGAAGCATGCATCATGACATATCATTAGTCGACTTGTTCTCTAGTCCAATAGGCCAATATGTTAAAACAATCCGAACGGTTTTTGGCCTTAAAAAGTGTTAAACATGATTTATTGGCATATACTTAATTGAACGTGCAAATGTAGACCGTTTATGGGAATTATTCTGCATTCAATGCCATTCAAAGGCACGAATGGTAACCGAAGAGGCATCAAAGCCCAAAATGAATCAGAAACGATAGTTTATTCTTAAGCGGTTGGAATCATTCTGTATTCAATGCTATTCAAACGCACAAAAGGTAACCGAAAAGGCATTAAAGGCCCAATTTGAAGCAGAAATGACCGTTTGATAGACGGGATGACCTATAAAGCGCATTTATCCTTCAAGCATTATATAAAGACTTGGCGTCCTTGGCATGTCACAAGTCCACTAGCAATTTCTTTCTAAAGTGTCTAAAGGGTTCTCAACTCATAACGACACATCTCTTCATATTCTCTGTTGCATTATTTTCAAAAGCTCGTGCCACACGTTAATTGTTTGCTTACAACCAAAATCTAGGCATCTTCCTTCCCTTTTTTCTCATTCCCTCATCTTTTCCAAAGGATCATGGCCAATAGAACATTTGACATGGTTACTGAAATTCCTCAGTTACTCAGAGATTGGTGGGGAAACCTAAGCATAGATCAACAAGACCGAGTTAAAGTGGTGTTGGGGAACCTGATTTCGCTAATGGAGCACACGGCAATGAAAGGGATAGTAGAAGCAGCAGTACACTATTGGGATGCAGACCGAACAGTTTTTCACTTTGGGAGTGTAGAGTTGACACCATTACTGGAAGAAATAGGCGGATTAACTCAATTACCATTTGAAAGTGAAAAAATGTTGATGCCTGAGAACATTACACCCGAGGAGTGCTTTGAAATGGTAGGGTTTAAGCCCGAGTTATGCACAGATAGTATAAAGCAGTCGGGAATTTTTCTAACTTCCCTCTACGTCAAATTTGGGTATGGAGAAGCATTTCAAGAAGCCAAAGACTATTTCAGCATTAACCAGGCAGAGTGGCAAGAGCGGAGGGTACTTGCTTTTGTCATCATCTTTTTAGGGACTGTCGTGTTTCCAGGACACAAAGGACGAGTTGATGTTTGCATGGTATCAACTGCCGATACCTTACTCAAGGACTTCAACAAGAAATATACTTTGGTACCGATGATTGTTGCAGAGATTTACCAAGCTTTAGAAAGATGCAAGAAGGGCGCTAGCTTTTTCGAAGGTTGCAATTTGCTTTTATAAATTTGGTTGATGGAGCATTTGCACAAGAAGAACAACACAGACCAAGGCTTCCACCCCATACCAAGAGAAAACTATATCTTGACACATACCACCCGCATGGACACTGCTCTTGAAAAGTGGGACCGGCCAACAAACACCGAAGGCTGGCACCGCAGGCTTTCTCAGTTGACATCCGAAAATATACAATGGATGTTTGACTACTTTTCCAGTATCACAGTGAGCACACGATCGGAATGAGCTTCATTTCTTATCTTGGTTGGGTTTAGAGGAGTTTACCCATACACTCCTTTAAGGGCACTTAGACAAGTAGGGAGAAAGCATATTGTACCCCAAATTGCAGACATCGAATGGGGTTCGAGTTTACCCATACACTCCTTCATTTATGATATTTTCGGAGGGATGATACCGTTCAAATAAAAGATATTAGAACTTTGGAAGGCAAGGCATCGAATGGGGTTTGAGACTATTGGACGAGACAGGTTTGACGCAGGCTATGATGAAGATTACCCAGACTGGCTCAAGAAAGACATAGCAAAGGCGGTTCAACCAAAAGCAACAAGAAAAAGGAAAAGAAATGCTGAGGAATTGGAATCTGAGTGCAAGAGGCTACACAAACAACTGTTAAAGGCACGAGAGAAAATAGCTAAGAAGCCAAATTTGGTCGAAGCAAAGAACAAAGAAAAAGACAAATAGCGCAAGAAGGCAGATATGTTGGCAAAACGCATAGAGTCTATAGGTGTATGGGCTAGCGAAGGAATGAACTCTATGGTTGACAAAGGAATAGACGAGATAGGAATGAAGGCTTGGGAAATGTTGAAAAATTTCACATTCGACATATCTCGGATCTTGACTGATGCAGACAACATCATCTTTCAAGGGGATTCATCAGGGGCAAGTTCGGTCGAGGAAGACTCATTTGAAGAAGATGAATCTTCTGAGGATGGATCAACATAAAGATGTTCACCTGGCCATGATCTAACCCTCTAGCAATGTTTTCTTTCTCTTACATTGTTTCAATATCCGCCAATGTAACAAAAGTTTAATAAATTCAATATTCTCTTTTAGACTCCGCATTTTGTAGAAAATGAAATGATACATGTGGCACAAAACTTTTCAAATCATCATGCGTAAAACGGTCCTTTATATTATAGAATGCATTTCTTATTTGATATGCGTGCATTGCGTGAATTTTCTTGGTTTCTCTAGGTCTCTTTCTACCTAAGTCAGCCATTTCCCAAATCCAATCTCTTACCAAGGCACCTCATCTCCCTACTCTATGCCTAAATTCTGATATTAGAAATCTTTCGCATGTCTTGATTATCCAAAAGGTTGGCTTAAGTTGAATACCAAGGCAGAAGGTATGGTTAAGTAAAGTGCACTTGTCAATGATTTTTCAAAATATAAGAAAAGTTTACTACAGTAAACATTATGTGCATGGAGCAGAAAGTTGATAGGGCAAAAGATTTGGCACACATGACTTACCGAAATACTTCATTTTGACACAGTGTCTAAGGATCATTTTGTCGGTCGAGTGCATATTGTAATACGTTTTAGGCAATCCAAAATGTTTCCAAACTTGCACCTATTCCTGGCTCAAAAGATGTTCGAAGGGTTATCACAAGGCAATAAGGAAGTGAGAGATGATCGGAACCCACTTGATGATACAAAGGTTTATGCATAACAACCAAAACTAGCAGACTGATTCAATTTGGAAAAGAATGCAAAGGCGCAGTGACAAAGATTCCATTATATGACGGAGCTAGAAACTCTTTTTGAGTATTGGAAGTGTATCTCTACCAACTGGAAAGTGTGGGACGAGAAGAGGAACTCGTGATGAAGCTATTTGAGACACTTACAAGACCATGAATTAATTTGATACAAAACAGGGCAGACAGATTTCTTGGAGCCATTTTGGTCAAAAGCTTTATTTGAATAAATTTTCATGAAAAAAACTACATTGAGCAAGGAATACAATATGGTCAACCTCTAAAACGGTCTTGATTGAAGCAGCAATCAAAGAATACACTGATACACCGGGATCGGTCTCTCGGCCACAAAATCTACATGACAAGCAAAAGTTGAGGCAAATATTGAATTGCGGCAGTTGGTTGACAAGTATGAGAGATATTGAGTATCTCTCTCAAAGACACTCGGGCATCATGACACACAAATTTGCAAGAAAGGATGACAAATGCACTAAGAACTTGGTGTTCGACAAAAGCCAACTTCCTTTTCAGTCATATATATACCCCTTACCCGAAATCTTTGTCAGCTTTTGATTGAGATCTAACCAGACCCATCTTCTACTCAAGCGAGCATCAGTCATTTAACAAAAGAATCATTGTCTTTGTAGACACGTAAATTTTATTGGATCAAAATATATAAAATAATATGGCTATTTATTAAATGCAAGACATATTGGTCCAAATAAGTATTATGGGCTAATATAATTGGGCTAATTATTTAAATGTAATAAAAGCCCAATCTTGAAAGCCTAGCCCAAATTAGCCTAAGGCCCAATGGATATAAGTTTTCCTAGAGGCCCAAAAATGTGCCACGTGGCAAGTGACGTGGCGCCAAGTCAAATAAAATAGCCAATTGGGTCATGTCACACATTAAATGATGTGGCAATCCAAGTCAAACCCAAAGACCAATAAAAATACGCCATGGGTACATGTGACATATTATGGCCAATCAAATATGGCCTAGTCACTGCTCAAATCTGATTGGCCGGTCCACGGGCCAAGGCCCGTCAGGGTTTCTTGGTGGCTACTCCACCCCATATCTATATAAAGGGGTCAAATCTTTCATTTGCAGGGAGGAGAAATCAGAAGCAAGAATCCATAATAAGAAGCAAGAAAGAGCTCGTGGATCAAAGCAAGAGATTTCTACAAAAGCTGCAAGCACTCAAATATTTCTCTACAAGTTCTAGAGATCAAGACGAAGATTCAAGATCAAGTATCAAGCCCTTGAATTCAAGTACAAGTTCAAGATCAAGACCAAGTTCAAGATAAAGCTCCAAGCTCTTGAACTCATCAAGGCAAGATCAAGATCAAATCCAAATTCAAGTCCAAACTTCAAGATCAAGCTCAAAAGCCCTTGAAGTTATTATTTTGAAAAGACGAATCAGAGGAATCATAGAGATTGTAACACTCATATTTTGATAAATAAAATATATTGTTGCAATATTTTTCTGTCTTGATATTTATTTTCGTGACGCGAATTTAGTTGTTACAAATTCTGGCACGCCCAGTGGGACAATCTCTACCTCTCATCTCAACTTTTCAACTCACGAAGTTCAGCAACATTGAGATGGCTTCAAAGAACACCAACTCAAAATCTGTCGCTGCAAAATTTGTCTGGCCTCATGACCTTGATGCCAAATCCAAGTTCTCTTCTGAGGTTCAAAGCTGCATGAATGCTACTAAGGGAAGCTTTGGACCAGTTACAAGAAATAAAGCAAACTTGATGGGACAACAAGCACTTCAGGTGCCGCCCGCATCAACTCCAACTTTCGGTTCTTCATCTTCCAAAGGAGCAGGATCATCTACTGAGCCATTGGAAAAAGGGGAAAATATCGCTGAGATTATTGAAAACACTTTGGCTCGACTTAGGCTCTGCAGATCCAGAAGTCCAGTAGTGAAGAAAGACGATGAAGTTTCAAGCATTGGATCCTCTCCAACCACGCCGCGTGAGTCATTCTAGTCAAAGCTCAATCTATGGGAGAATCCATGTTATTCCCCATCATCTCCAACAGCAGTGCATGCCATGGCGCCTAATACTTTAATAGTGGAGGAACAACTTTCAAACTTGACAAAGGCGATTGATAGCTTATCAAACTATGTCAAGGATCAAGACGCTCGCATCAACAAGATGGAAAGCATGATGGAGGGAGAATCTAGCCATGCACCAGGAAAACGTCCAGAAGTTCAAGAGGTGATTAATACTCCAGCTAAGCAAGTAACACCTGCTAAGGAAATCCAAGTTTCTGCTGATGGGGTGATTCAAATTGACCAACTGAAGGAGTTCATTATGGGAACAATCAAGGATAAGTACGAGGTTTCTTCCAAGTCTTCTCTTGCATATGAAAAGCCATACACCGCAAGAATCGATAGCTTGAAGATGCCCATCGGTTATCAACCCCCAAAATTTCAGCAGTTCGATGGCAAAGGAAACCCAAAGCAGTATGTGGCGCACTTCGTTGAGACATGCAACAATACTGGAACCTACGGCGATTATCTCGTCAAGAAGTTCGTCCGTTCCCTCAAAGAGAATGCTTTCGATTGGTATACAGACCTTGAGTCTGGTTCAATTGATAGCTGGGAGCAGCTGGAACATGAGTTCCTCAATCGCTTTTACAGTACAAGGCATACCGTAAGCATGATAGAGCTTACAAACACGCAACAGTGAAAGGAAGAACCAGTCATTGACTTCATCAACCGATGGAGGAATGCAAGTCTCAACTGCAAAGATAGACTCAGTGAAGCTTCAGGAATTGAGATGTGCATTCAAGGTATGCATTGGGGGCTTCGCTACATCTTGCAAGGCATAAAGCCAAGGACTTTTGAAGAGTTGGCAACACGTGCTCATGATATGGAGCTAAGCATGGCCTCCACTGGAAAAGAAGGGTCGCCGATTACTGAACCTCGAAAGGGAAAAGACAAGCAAGAAGTCAAGAGATGGAGCAAAGTGGTACCCAAGGTTGAAAGCAAAGAGTCCATGAATATTGATGCCAAGCCTGTGAAGTTCACCACAAATTTTAGCAAGAAACAAAGTGTGAAGACGACTTCTTTCAAGGATAAGACAGGCCGGAAATCAACTTTGAGAGAGATGCAAGATAGGGAATACTCATTCCTTGATTCTGATGTTCCTGCAATCTTCGATGAGCTTCTGGAACTAAAGCTCATTGAGCTGCCAGAAATGAAGCGTCCTAATGAAGCTGGAAGAACGAATGATCCAAACTACTGCAAGTACCATCGGCTTTTAGGTCACTCTCTTGAAAAATGTTTTGTCTTTAAGGACAAAGTCATGGAGTTGGCCGACAAAGGGGAGATTATACTCGAAGATGAAAAGGAAAATGCAAACCAAGTTTCCATCACCTTTGGCTCACAAGACCCTATTTCGATCTGCAATTTCATTGAAGGATTCGAAGAGCAAGATGTCATGATCAAGTTTGGCGATTTCAAACCCGTTCCAGCAAAAGGATCATTTTCTCCCCCAAAGTTGTGTGAGCAAAGTATGAAGAAAGCATCGCTCGAGGAAGATGATGATGGTTGGACATTGGTGACTCGACGGAGGCGTCGTAAGGCAAGCCCACGAGACGAACCAGCTAAGAAGCCAATAAGGAAGAAAATGGTAAGGAAGCCAAGGAAGCAGAAAGCAATCGGACGTCCACAAAAGGCAAAGGTGGAGGATTACCATCACCAAAAGTCGCGTCAGCCAGTGACTTTAGAGGAGTTTCTACCAAGTTGGTTCCGCATGAAGATCCCTAAAGATGATACGAAGGCCTCATGTTGTAATGCTGATAAAGTAGAGGAGAACAATGAAAGTCCAAAGCCATCTTCACCTGCGAAGTCAGAAAAACTCACTGAATCTACAGCCGGAGAAGCAAATACTTGTGAAGCAAAGATCACATTCACAAGTGATGATATCCTACGTGAGGAAGTTCCTCACAATCGTCCGTTGTTCATGGTTGGATATGTGAATGAACAAAGAGTGAATAGAATCTTGATTGATGGAGGATCCGGAATCAACATTCTGCCTATTCACACAATGAACGAACTTGGCATCTCAAGAGAGGATTTGATTGAAAGCCGTTTGATGATCCATGGATTCAATCAAGGGGGCAAAGGGCCATAGGTGCTACAAAAATAGACCTCACTATTGGAGAAATGACTTCAAGCACATGGTTGCATGTGATCGATGCAAAGACTTCCTATAACATCTTGCTGGGAAGGCCATGGATACATGAGAATAAAGTCGTCCCATCCACTTATCACCAATGCCTTAAGTATCACGAAGATGGCATTGAGAAGAAAATCGTGGCTGATGACAAGCCATTCACTGAATCTGAAGCGTACTGTGTTGACGCTAAATTTTACTTGAAGAATATCGTGAATGAAGTCAGGGTTGATAACATCGCCAAGACATCGGATCCTAAGATTGCAATAAAGAAGGCTGAGATTGCAGTTGGGAAAGCAAAAGTTGTAGAGGATGAAGATAGAAGCCACTCTATTCAAAGGAAACCTCATAAGCAATATTTTGCACCTTCAGGAAAGAAGACAGGATCTACGCTCCGCTACGTCCCAAAATTGAAGGAAAAGAAAGACCAATCATCCGACCTACAAAGTGACGTGCTGAATGGATTAATCCTTCCTATCAAGCGACTTGATGCCTTGAAGTTATCCTCAAATTTGCTTGGAAAGTTTGTGGCCCGAAATCCGCCGGAGAATAGTTCACTCCCCACAAAGCGCCGAACGAGGGTTTTGATCCGAATGCTTATAAACTATTTGCAAAGGCTGGGTATGATCCCAACGAACCATCTAAGTTAGGGAAGCTCCTACCAGAAGGATCAATGAAGAAATCATGTGAAGGCTTGGGTTTCGAAAAACCTCCACCAGTTCGCATCTCTATAAAGAGGGCAAGCATCAATTATGTCGGTGCTGAGGATGAGTCCGTTCCTTCGAACAAAAGAAAGTCTGTCTTTGATCGGCTCGGAGAACCAACTGCAAGAACTTCTGTCTTTGACAGATTGGGACCATCGAAGAATAGGAACAAGCTCCAAAAGGGTGATGTAAAGACGAAGATAACCATTTCTCCTAACGACCCAAAACTTTCGAGAGATTGCCAAAGTCTGATCCCTTCAAGGATGAAGCGTCAAGCAAAACTAGTAGTTTCATGTGGAGAAGTGTTAAAGGCAAAGACTCACACTATATTCCACACAAGGGAGCGTGAGAAAGATGAAGAAAGTGTAGGATCTTCATATTACGTCGTTGCAGAAGAAGAGCAGAATGCTTCATATCCAAATGATTTCAAGAATGAGTCGGAGGATATCTCTTGGTGTCACCACATATCTTTCAACAACGGAGATCTCCAGGAAGATGAAGATGCTAAAGATGCTCCAGCTGAACTTGAAGAAGGAGTGAAGGCGACAGTTGACGCATTGAAAGAAATCAACCTCGGCACAGATAAAGAACCAAGACCCACATATATAAGTGCTTTGCTGATGAAGGATGAAGAAAGTGCTGATGTAGAGCTTCTGAAAGAGTATAGAGATGTCTTTGCTTGGAGCTATAAAGAGATGCCTGGTTTAGACCCCAAAGTAGCGGTCCATCATCTGGCGGTTAGAAATGGTGCTCATCCTGTTAAGCAAAGCCAACGCCGCTTCAGGTCAGAGCTGGTACCCTTGATCGAGAATGAAGTCAACAAGCTTATTGAGGCTGTTTTTATTCGGGAAGTCAAGTATCCTACTTGGATTTCAAGTATAGTCCCTGTAAGGAAGAAAAATGGCCAAATTCGAGTTTGTGTTGATTTTAGAGATCTCAACAATGCATGTCCCAAAGATGAATTTCCACTCCCCATCCCAGAACTCATGATTGACGCCACTACTGGATATGAGGCAATGTCTTTTATGGATGGCTCATCTGGCTATAACCAGATTCGTATGTCTCCTAAGGCTGAAGAACTCACAGTGTTTCGAACTCCTAAGGGAATTTACTGCTACAAGGTGATGCCATTTGGCCTGAAGAATGCCGGAGCTACCTATCAAAGAGCTATGCAAAATATCTTCGACAACATGCTTCACAAAAGTGTCGAGTTCTATGTTGATGACTTGGTGGTGAAATCAAGAAACAAGGAGGATTACCTACAGGATTTGAGAACGGTGTTTGAATTGCTGTGAAGATACCAACTTCGGATGAATCCTTTAAAGTGCGCATTCAGAGTTACTTCTGGTAAATTCCTTGGTTTCATTGTTCGACACCGAGGGATTGAAATTGATCAAGCTAAGGTCGATGCGATTTTGAAGATGCCTGAGCCTAGAAATATTCATGAACTAAAGAGTCTACAAGGAAAGTTGGCGTATCTTAGGAGATTCATTTCAAATCTGGCCGAAAGATGTCAACCATTCAGTCGTCTTATGAAGAAAGGTGTCCCTTTCGAATGGGATCAAGCTTGCAGCAACGCATTCGAGAGCATCAAGTCGTACCTGATGAAACCTCCAGTTTTAGCTGCACCTATACCTGGAAAGCTGCTAATATTATATATCGCAGCGCAAGAAAGGTCTGTTGGGGCACTTTTGGCTCAAGAGAATAGTGAAGGGAAAGAAAATTCCCTTTACTACTTAAGTAGGATGATGACACCAAATGAGTTGAAGTACTTGCCAATCGAAAAGTTGTGTTTGGCACTAGTCTTCTCTATTCAAAAGTTGAAGCATTACTTTCAAGCTCACGTCGTCCGACTCATTTCCAAAACAAATCCTATAAAATTTGTGATGTCAAAACCAGTTCTTAGTGATCGTCTGGCGAGATGGTACCTCCAGTTTCAACAATTTGAGATTGTGTACGTCCCTCAAAAAGCGGTGAAAGGACAAGCATTAGAAGACTTCTTGGCATACCATCCGATACCTGATGATTGGGAGCTCACTGATGAATTAACTGATGAAGATGCAATGGTCGTCGAAGTTCAACCATCGTGGAAGATGTATTTCGACGCTGCTGCACGTCGTGATGGAGCTGGGGCTGGTGTAGTTTTCGTAACTTCGGAAGGAGAGGTTTTCCCATATTCTTTCACGCTGACACAACGTTGCTCTAATAATGTCGCAGAGTACCAATCACTCATACTTGGCCTCGAAATGGCAGTTGACATGAAGCAATTACAACTGCAAGTATATGGAGACTCTAAATTGGTAATCAATCAGCTTCTGGGTAGCTATGAGGTAAGGAAACCAGAGTTACAACCTTATCACAATTATGCACAGAAGTTAATAGGATGGCTTGGGGATGTAACCCTCCAGCATGTGCCGAGGAAGGAAAATAAGAGAGCTGATGCCTTAGCGGCTTTGGAGTCAACACTTACCTTGCCTGAACAGACACAAGTTACTATCTGCCAAAAATGGGTAGTACCGCCATTTGATGAAGGCATGGATAGTGAAAATGAAATTCAGCATCTTGTTGCTGTTTTCGAGGCTGAGAAGGAAGACTGGCGGAAACCTATAATTGATTACCTCAGTCACGGAACCCTTCCAGAAAATCCGAGAAGGAGAGCCGAAATCCGTCGTAGAGCACCCCGTTTCCTTTACTACAAGGACACTCTATATAGAAGATCATTTGAGGGAGTACTTTTGCGATGTTTAGGAGATGATGAAACACTTCAAGCTCTGGAAGAAGCACACTCTGGGGTATGTGGATCACACCAGTCTGGGCCGAAGCTTCACTTCCATATAAAAAGTATGGGGTACTACTGGCCAACAATGGTGAAGGATTGCTTGGACCATGCTCGGAGATGCAAAGCTTGTCAGCTCCATGCAAACTTCATACATCAACCACCTGAAGTATTGCACCCAACAGTTGCGTCTTGGCCATTTGATGCTTGGGGACTAGACATTGTTGGACCATTGCCGAAGTCTTCTGAAGGACACGTGTTCATATTAGCTGCAACTTATTACTTCTCAAAATGGGCAGAAGCCGTCGCTCTCAAGGAAGTAAAGAAGGAGAAGGTTGCAAACTTCATCCGAGTTAACATTATTTACCACTTTGTTATCCCTCGTTATATAATAACGGATAATGGCAAGCCATTCGATAATAGACTGATGAATAAAATATGTGATCTCTTTGGCTTCAAGCAGCGCAAATCTTCCATGTACAATGCTGCCGCCAATGGCCTAGCCGAAGCATTCAACAAGACCTTGTGCAATTTGCTTAATAAGGTTGTTTCCAAATCCAAGCGAGATTGGCATGAAAGGATGGAAGAAGCTTTATGGGCGTATAGGACAACTCACCGCACACCAACGCAAGCAACTCCTTACTCGCTTGTTTATGGAGTTGAAGCTGTGTTGCCACTGGAGCGTCAAATACCATCTTTGAGACTTGCTCTTCAAGAAGGGCTCACTGATGAAGAAAATGCTCGCTTACGCCTTGAAGAGTTGGAGGCTCTCGATGAGAAAAGACTCGAAGCTCAACAAAGCCTTGAATGTTATCAAGCTCGTCTATCTCGTGCTTTCAATAAAAAGGTTCATCCGAGATCTTTCCAAGTTGGTGATCAAGTTCTTGCAGTAAGAAGACCCATCATTACTTCCCATAAATCTGGGGGCAAGTTCACTGCAAAATGGGACGGACCGTATGTTGTGCAAGAAGTCTATTCGAGTGGTGCTTATAAGCTTATTGATGCTGAAGGAAAAAGACTCGGTCCCATTAACGGGAAATTCTTGAAGAAGTACTATCCTTGAAGTTCACATGCTCCTCAACGCACGAGCCTAAACTGCAAGTTGACATGCTCCTCAACGCACGAGCCTAAACTGCAAGTTCATATGCTCCTCGACACACGAGCCTAAACTGCAAGTTCATATGCTCCTCAACGCACGAGCCTAAACTGCAAGTTGAAATGCTCCTCGACGCACGAGCCTAAACTGCAAGTTGACATGCTCCTCGACGCACGAGCCTAAACTGCAAGTTCATATGCTCCTCAACACACGAGCCTAAACTGCAAGTTGACATGCTCCTCGACGCACGAGCCTAAACTGCAAGTTAACATGCTCCTCGACGCACGAGCCTAAACTGCAAGTTCATATGCTCCTCGACGCACGAGCCTAAACTGCAAGTTCATATGCTCCTCAATGCACGAGCCTAAACTGCAAGTTGACATGCTCCTCGACGCACGAGCCTAAACTGCAAGTTGACATGCTCCTCGATGCACGAGCCTAAACTGCAAGTTGAAATGCTCCTCGACGCACGAGCCTAAACTGCAAGTTGAAATGCTCCTCGACGCACGAGCCTAAACTGCAAGTTGACATGCTCCTCAACGCACGAGCCTAAACTGCAAGTTGAAATGCTCCTTGACGCACGAGCCTAAACTGCAAGTTGACATGCGCCTCGACGCACGAGCCTAAACTGCAAGTTGAAATGCTCCTAGACGCACGAGCTTAAACTGCAAATCGCCGCGCTCCTTTGATGCACGAGCATAAACTGCAAGTTGAAACGCTCCTAGACGCACGAGCTTAAACTGCAAATCACCGCGCTCCTTTGATGCACGAGCATAAACTGCGTGAAACTCCTGGCCCGCAAGAGTCTAAACTATGCACGGCCTTAAAAAAAAGAAAAAAGAAAGTCCGCTAGGTTGAAAACCTCGAAAGAGGCAGCCTAGGCAAAAGTTAGGACCAAAAAAAAAGAGCACACCTCTTCTATTATGAACTATGTAATGACTTGATCCTCTTCACTGGGGTACGTAGGCAGCTTAGAGCTCAAATTCTAAGTTCAATCGCCCAAAAAATAAAAAAAGATGTTCTTTCACCTTGTCTATATATTTGCAGAGGGAGGTTATCTCTTCAACCTTCTCATATTCTTCATGCATGGCAAGTGAGAGATACTTTCCTAATTTAAAATGATGATGGTTTCATGGGGGCAACCTTCCGTATCAAAGTAGCGCCTTCAATGGAATGATTATAGTACTTCAGTATGCTGCCAAGTCTTCAAATAGAGCCTTCCAAATCACCAAGTCTTCAAGTTGAGGCTTTCAAGTTTTCCAAGTCTTCATTTGAAGTCTTCAAAATTGTGGAGTCTTCAAGCTGGCATCTTCAAATTCGTCAAGTCTTCAAGTTGGGCTCTTCTAATTCTTCAACTCTTCAAGTTGGGAGTTTCAAATTTTCCAAGTCTTCAAGTTGAAGTTGATGGTCTTCAAGTTCGAGCCTTCAAATATGCCAAGTCTTCAAGCTAGATTATTCAATTTCACCAAGTATTCAAGTTGGAGTCTTCAAATTCTCCAAGTCTTCAAGCTGATGTCTTCAAATATATGTCAAGACTTCAAGTTGGGGTCTTCAAGTTTGTCAAGTCTTCAAGTGGGATCTTCAAATTTGACAATCTTTCAAGTTAAGGTCTTCGATTCTTCCAAGTTTGACAAGTCTACAGGTTGAAGTCTTCAAGTCCATCGGTCTTCAAGTCGATGTCTTTCAGGTACGGAAAGTCTTTAAAGTTGAAGTACTTAATTTAAAGAGCCTTCGAGTTTATAGAGTCTTGGAATGGGGTTTTCATATTCGTCGGTCTTCAAGTTGCTCTTCCAAATGGCTTCTTCCGCGGGATTGTCGTCGTTAAAGTGAGAGTGCATTGCCACTCCAATCACCTTAAACTTGACTTTCCCATGAGTATCGCTCCAAATAAGTTTTCCATGGGATTGTCGTCGTTAAAGTGAGAGTGCGTTGCCACTCCAATCACCTTAAACTTGACTTTCCCATGAGTATCGCTTCAAATAAGTCTTCCATGGGATTGTCGTCGTTAAAGTAGGAGTGCGTTGCCACTCCAATCACCTTAAACTTGACTTTCCCATGAGTTTTGCTTCCAAATAAGTCTTCCATGGGATTTTCGTCGTTAAAGTGGGGATGCGTTGCCCCCCAATCACCTTAAACTTGACGTTCCCATGAGTATCGCTCCCAAATAAATCTTCAATGGATCGTCCTTGTTAAAGTAAGGATTGACTTCTTTATAACCATCTTTTGGCCTACAAAGAAAAAGAGCAACGAAAAATACCAGATGTCAAAAATAAAAAGTAATTACCTTTCAAAGATGTTCGAACTGGTCAAATCTTCCGGTGGCGCCGTATGATTCAAAGGCAAAGAAAATACACGTAGTCCCAGCTGCCATTGCAAAAACACGCCAAACATTTAAACTTTTGGTGCCATTCAAGAGTTGGTGCATGAATTTATGCTTTTCTGATAGATTGAAGGCCATGCTTAGATGGAATTAACGTGCAAAGTTTTGACTTTGGAATGCTCAATTAGGGGTATCCATCGTCATCATGTTATCTTAGTTTCTCTAGGAATAAAAATCAGAGAGAATCTTATGAAACAAATTCACTTAAAGCTAGCTATTATGGTCATTATACCAAGAAAAGCAAGGAAATCATGTTGTGTGGGTCGAAAAATATGTGACCCGGTTAAAAAATAAATTCAATTAATCTATGTTGATCAATCAATATTCGCTGTGCATTATGAGTTTTAGTTCTCACGTTTAGAAAAGAAAAGAATGACATGAGGAAAGCAGCAGAGTCCAAGTAAAAGTATGCATCAATGGTTAAAAAAAAATAGTATGTGGGATTACCATGAGGAAACCTGAGGTACTGGTAAGCTTCAAAATTCCTGACGCTATGAATTGACCAAGAGAATGTTTGATTAATGGCTTGAGCCTTGAGGGCTTGCTATTTATAGAGAGAGAATTTAATTATAATCAGCTCCTAATTGGTTAGGAATTGGAAGAAGCAATCCAAAAGGAACAAAGTTTCCTATGCCAATTTGAAAAAAAAAAAAAAAAAAGAGGCTACAACAGCTAGAGAAAAACGAAATCGTGGGCGCGGTTTCAGTGTCATACGTTAATCAGAAGTGGAATTGGAATAGAAAGAGAACAAGCTTCCGGACGGCAACTTTATCTCACGTAATTGTGAGATATTTTGATTAATGGCCCCGTTTAAGACAACTAACTAAAAGGTAGCTACTTTTGGATAGCATGTTGATCAAGTAATCATTTTATGGGCTGTTAACTGGATATAGTCAATTCTTTCACGACTAACCCACATGACCAAAGAAATTACTTCAAGCCTAGTCTTCGGGTGCAAAAAAATTTAACCCCGACAAGCCTTGAAGTAGAGGGCATTTGTAGACACGTAAATTTTATTGGATCAAAATATATAAAATAATATGGCTATTTATTAAATGCAAGACATATTGGTCCAAATAAGTATTATGGGCTAATATAATTGGGCTAATTATTTAAATGTAATAAAAGCCCAATCTTGAAAGGCTAGCCCAAATTAGCCTAAGGCCCAATGGATATAAGTTTTCCTAGAGGCCCAAAAATGTGCCACGTGGCAAGTGACGTGGCGCCAAGTCAAATAAAATAGCCAAGTGGGTCATGTCACATGTTAAATGATGTGGCAATCCAAGTCAAACCCAAAGACCAATAAAAATACGCCATGGGTACATGTGACATATTATGGCCAATCAAATATGGCCTAGTCACTGCTCAAATCTGATTGGCCGGTCCACGGGCCAAGGCCCGTCAGGGTTTCTTGGTGGCTACTCCACCCCATATCTATATAAAGGGGTCAAATCTTTCATTTGCAGGGAGGAGAAATCAGAAGCAAGAATCCATAACAAGAAACAAGAAAGAGCTCGTGGATCAAAGCAAGAGATTTCTACAAAAGCTGCAAGCACTCAAATATTTCTCTACAAGTTCTAGAGATCAAGATGAAGATTCAAGATCAAGCTTCAAGCCCTTGAATTCAAGTACAAGTTCAAGATCAAGACCAAGTTCAAGATAAAGCTCCAAGCTCTTGAACTCATCAAGTCAAGATCAAGATCAAATCCAAATTCAAGTCCAAACTTCAAGATCAAGCTCAAAGCCCTTGAAGTTATTATTTTGAAAAGACGAATCAGAGGAATCATAGAGATTGTAACACTCATATTTTGATAAATAAAATATATTGTTGCAATATTTTCCTGTCTCGATATTTATTTTCTTGACGCGAATTTAGTTGTTACAGTCTTGACTGCTACATAAAGCACCCAAGCAATCTTTCAACCTCTATACAATTTGTCAGTCTCTAAAATTCAAGTGCTAATTTATCATCCGCGGTCTAGGCATTCTCTTAAGCTATATGTGTTTTTTTTGCATCAAATCTTTGCTAAATGTCCTAACACAGTTTTGCGTATTTTATCACTCTATTACGGTCGCTTTGCGCTTGAACACCGAGATTGGTCAAGAATCTGCGTTCAATAAAAGCCGAAATGGCGAGCCGAGCCGAAAATATTTATTTCTGGAACAAAGTCTTTCGAACCACCAGCATATGACACCAAGAAAACTCAGATAATCCCAATTCCACTTCCGTACAACTTGTAGTATGAATGAACCAAGATCAGCCAGCGGTATACCCACACAAGTGTCACAAGAAAGAGATTCTATCACTACACAACCAGAACCCGCAAAACCCACAACCCCACACTGGACCCAACTTACACAATAAACAACCTCTCCTCTGTCAAAACTTTCAACAACAACCTTATCAAACACAATCATAGACAGACAAAAAGACAAAACCTCACGCCTTTACTCCTTTAGCTCACTCAGAAGATATTGCAACCCATATACAAACTACTCCCTAGGTACTCATTCTGAAATTCAATCCAATAAAGATCTACACCCATCACTCAAACATTCAATACCATGACACTGCAAAATACCCAGCACTGAAATACAAAATTCAGAGTCTGATCGACCAAGGAAAAACAACGATATAATTAGAACCAACAAATGGAACTTGCAACTCTCAAGCCACAAATACATTTTCTATACACATCTATCTATCAAAGTTAGCTCCATGACTTTTTGAAAAGAAAAGCACGAAACATGAAAACATCCCAGCACAACCCAAGACAAATTCAATTTTGGACAGCCTTCAAATCCGACAAATCTAACCTCAGTCTGAAGATACAAGTATCCACATAATCAGAGTCATCGAGATACTCAATCGTCACACAAAAAGGACGGATGCAAATTCAAGCCAATACATTGGTGTTTGATGAAATGCAACCACTTTGTTTCGACTAACGAATCTTTCTTTGACTATAGATCTTTCAACAAACACAAGATTCGCAGGCAATCACAACAGACGTGATAGCACTTCTGCCCCATCAGGCTTAGAATATGACGATTAGCCCCATCAGGCTTAAAATATGACGACTAGCCTCGTCAGGCTTAAAATATGACGACTAGCCTCGTCAGGCTTAAAATATGACGACTAGCCTCGTTAGTTAAAATATGACGACTAGCCTCGTCAGGCTTAAAATATGACGACTAGCCACGTCAGGCTTAAAATATGACGACTAGCCCCGTCAGGCTTAAAATATGTCGACTAGTCCCGTCAGGCTTAAAATATGTCGACTAGCCCCGTCAGGCTTAAAATATGACGACTAGCCACGTCAGGCTTAAAATATGACGACTAGCCTCATCCGGCTTAAAATAGGACAAACTCACTTATTTTGTTTTGCAGGCACCACTACAATAGGTTCGTCCGCCTTAGAATTGGACATACACACGTATTTTTTTGTTTATTTTGCAGGCACTACCTTAATATGATGATCTATCAAAGGCAATAAACTGGGACAGATTCCAAAAGACGCAAACTGACACTGGGGCAGAAATTTTTGAGATCCCCTCAAAAATTTCAAGAAAACGAAGAAAGCTTGACCAAAGCCCAGGATTCACGAAACGAGGCACTACAGAAGGAAGACACAAGTCTAGCGAAGAATGCACAAATCAAACCTTCCTTCCCCACAACTTACAAATTTGTCTTTGAGTGCAGATACCAAAAGACAAACAATGTGACAATCAGCATGACAACATTTCAGGCAATCCTACGGGCAAGGAAACAGCGGTACAGTGTCCCAGGGTATACAGCCCGGCACGACAAACAATTATCTCCTGACAAGATGCACCTAAACGAATATCCCCAGAGGAGAAGCATATAGTTCCTAACACTCAACGCACCTGAAAACAGACTAGACAACTACATGACAAAGGAGAGCTCAACTCTACAGGGGAGTTTACTTTAGCATTATCTTTGGTTGCACTAATCCTACTTTTGTTGCAGGACGCTCTCAGACTCCTTGACAAACCCCTGCTCCATTTCACATACCCTTACACTTGCTCCCTAGAAAATCACTATCACACATGAATTTGTGCAACCACAAAACTTTGAATGCATACTATGCACCGTTCTGGAACCCATGCTCAATCCTACATACAATGTCTTTGCTATACCGCAAACTATCTATTGTTGCCGAGTTCCGAAGCACTCAAATCTATATTTCCGTACTCGCGCAAGTGATCCACCTAATCTTTCATTCCTGATTGGATGTCAGTTTTGTATTCCTTCCTATTCAGTCCTATCTGTGTCAATCGTGCGTGTTCTCGTGCCTAATCGTGCCTATCTGTTTGAATCGTTCATACTTATTGTGCTTTACTCCTCAATATTCTCCAGCTCATTCAAGACAATATTGAAGGCAAGATGATTCATTTATCGAGATGAAGTGGAAACTATGTCCGTGTAAACTCCTCTTTATGGGTGTGTCGTACACCACATGTTCATAATTAGGATGATTATAAGTCTCTTTTCCCACGCTCAATCTATTGATGTTATCTCACCTTCGATAGTGTCTCTGCTTTATTCTTCAGTCATTTATCTCGCCAAGAGGCAAAGCATACACAAATATGAACTTTGCATACTTGAACAAGTTCACTCTTGACATCTAAAATCGTGCGTCATAAACATCTCGCACATGCAACATGCCATTCTAGAACTACACACGGCTTGATTCTCGTGAAACCCGAGATATGTAGGCAACTCAAAGACAGGGTTCGGCCAAAAATATCCCAAAGCTCTCATTTTCCTTTTTCACCACTTTGTCTGTCCGTCGTGACAAAATTGGCTACTCCGTCAACTATCTTTGTCCGAAGACTCTTTCATCATCTCCGGGCAAAGAGGGGCAGCTGTTGACACCCAATTGTGTCCCTCCTTTTTCTATAATTAGCTATATTTAACTTAAAGGTGCAATATTGTCTGTTTGAGTGAAATTTGCAATAGAAAGTGTGCATTTACGTGTGTTATCTCATATTTATACATTATATATTTTTAATTGTGATTATATTATGTAATTTGTATTATTTAGGCTATTTGTGAAACTGTGGTTATTTGTGTAATTTACTGTATAAATAAAATTTCATAATTATTTGTGACTATTTATACGTATTTAACTTAAGTTGACCCCAATTGTTTTATGTGTGCATATTTCTCTTCTTTTATATATAATCTACGTATATATTTTCATTCAGCACCTTTAATTAAATACCGGCCTAATTATAGTATTCATGTCCAACTTTCTTATAACTTTTGATTCATTTTCGAATTCAAAATCTCTTCCAAAAATTCATTATTTTATTTATTTATTTATTCTATTTTCATTCACTTTGAACCTAGACCTGATATAGAACCAAATACATTTCCCATAATCTTAAATATTTTGAATAAAAATTTCAAAAAAAAAAAAGTCCTTCCCCACATAATCAATCCCCTAATTCCTTTAAGCTTTCCCCTTTTTCTCTATCTAATTGGAAAAATCCCTCAAAATTATCCCCATGATATTTCCAATCTCCATCCATAATCCCATCATTCCCTCCGTATATATATATCTCTCTCTCTCCTGAAAATCCTCACTCTCCCTATCCCCCTTAATCCCTCCTAAATCCCAAAATCACCTCTAACGTCTCTCAAAATCTTCTCCTTTAAAAGGACACAGATCAACAGAGCAAAGGGGGACATGCCTTCACCGTCAGTGGTGGAGCAGTGATACAAACACCAACACCACCCTTCTTCTCCCCCCAGCTCTCTCGACACGTCAATTCCCACAAAAACCTATACCATCGACGATACACACAACACAAAATAGATCCACACACACCCGTTACACACACACGTCGATTAAACATAAGCACAAGAATGGAGGGAGATCAGAGGAGGGACAGTACACAAACGACGGTGAAATCGGAGCGATGAGATCGAAACCAAAGGGTATTGGGAATAGGGAAGCTACAGATGAACGGGATCGGCGGCGACACTAAATCTCGCCGGAAATCTCTTCTTGCCGTCAAGCCCTGTTCTCTCCTGCTGTTCTTTGATTTTTGACTAAAACTGGTGAAGGGTGTAGTGGAGTAGCAGCGGCTCCGTGGCTTGAAAACCCATCTTGGCAGTCGCTCCCCCACATTGCCGCGGATTTATGCACTGTTGTCGTCGTTTGCCTAGCCGGAGAGTTCATTTTTTCGGTTACCCTTTTATGCTGCAGTTCTCTATTTGACCCGTTCAATTCAGTAATGTGCTGCAGTTGACCCATTTACTATATCTAATTGCTTTGTTATGCAGCTTTGGTCCCTTTAAGTCGTGATGCGGCTTGATCCATTGATTATACTTTGTTGTACAGTCCGATTCTTGCTTTGGACAGATATTGCATCAAGTGGAGTCTTGAATAGGCAATACACCGTTTGAAGCCTATGAAAATAGTTTGTTTGAGGCTTACGGGCTCATTTGAACGGATATTACACGGCCAATGACGTTTGGAGGCCAATACATGTTCCGACCCGTACTAATCGTCCCTTACGTGTCCCGAAAACAAACAAAATAGGCAATGATGATGAGTATATACTTTGCAAAAAATGAGCATAGAGTGTGTAGGACCGATACCTGGCATGGCAATACGGCCGGCCACCGTTGTTTGCAGCCGTATCGACGTCCTTAAACCTCTACCCGATACGACGAAATCTGAGCCTAAAACCTTTAAAAATCTATTTTCACTTTTTTTATTATTAATTTATTATATAATTTTATATATTATTATTGTTATTCTTATTATTTTTATTATTACTTTTTATTTTATATTACTGTTATCTTTATTATTATTATTATTATTATCACAATTACTGTTATTCTATTATCAATACTATTATTAGTTTATTATTATTATTATTGTCACTTTACTTCTTTTCGTCATTTATTACTTTACTAATTCATTTTTATATTTTTGTGAGGTACTTCCCGATGAAATTCATTAAAAGCGACATTATTGGAGGAGACAAATATTTCAAAATATTTACTATTATATTTTTGGCTTATTGTTCAATTTTCGGCACACTAACTAATCTGTTTTATCTTTCAAGATCCATTTAACTGATATTTGTTGAGGAAAAAAGCAACTCAAGAGGACAAGTCATGTATTTTAAATGCAATTTTTATATTTAATTTGTATATTATGGTGAAAACTGTTCATTTTATTAAGTTTATTTGTTTTAAATCCCAATTATCTGTTCACGGATTAAGTAATTGAATATATGATCTTTCTGATTTCGATAAACCGCATACGATATCAATGAAGGCTAGGATTTAGTCCGGTCGGGAACCACACTTGGTGGAATCTGAGAGGTGCTTGCCTAACACCTTCCTCTTGGGTTAATTTGAACCCTTACTCAGAATTTCCGGTTCGTAGATCAAGTTTCGGAGTTAACATTAAAATCGGCTACAAATAAAGTAGGTGCCCTACTGCGCCTAGTTAAAAAATATGTTAGGTGGCGACTCCAAGTCCTTACCCGTGAGTCCCAATAAGTCGAGCCTGTCTCGAACTCTCACCGGGGTTCGGAAAAAAATGGGTATCGACACGATACTCAACATCTTCATTACCACCTTCAACATCTTCATCACCACCTTCAACTTCTTCATCAAAACCTTCAACTTCTTGAGCTTCATCACCATTAACCGAAGTACCCTCAACTTCTTCGTCCCCCCTTCATTCAACAAACTATCGCCATCATCACTACCAAAAAGTCTATTGAAAGCTTCCTTTAAAACTAAAGCATTGACATCACTTTCATTTTCATCAGTTTCAATTTTTTTTGTAAAAAATTGTTTATAGGGTTTAGGGTTTGGTGGTGGTAAAAAAATATTTTTAGGGTTTAAGTTGAGAACAAGAGTAAGCTTATATTAGGAAAATCAAAATAAAAAGAAGAAAAAGAAGAAGTTGAAGTTAAAGTTGAGAAGAAGAATAAGTTCATTAAAAAAAATCGAAACAAGATTTGTTAGTAATTTAGTTATTGCATGGCACTTGTAATCATACAACTTCTTGCACGCCTAACAACATGCGATTAATGAGTTTTGGAGGAAAATATGGGTTAGTGGTTGGAGGGAAAGTTTAGGAGGGAAAATATGTGTGAATCCCTCCATTAACAGCTAGGGTTACAACAGTAATTTTTTTGTACAAAAAACAACTCTCATTTTCTAATTGGGGTTGGGTTAACTTGGATTGGCTCTTAGATGGAAGCCACGTGTAAGGGTGAAGCTGAGTCCTAAGCCACATTAGGTCGGAGGATAAATATACTAAAATGGGTAACGACGAGGATAAAGAGTATTGGAAAGTATAATGGAGAATAGGTATATCCAATACTCCATTATAACCCTTTCGTTTAGTTATTCACTTATTAGTGGTAGAAAACATAATTTTAATATTATAATATATTTTGCTTATTTTTCTAACAATCTTTAGTTTTTAACTGTTTCCCGTCAAAGTGCTGCACATAATATGGGACGGATTAAGCAACGTTCAATCTTCTTGAAGGCTTTTTCTCTCCTACTGTTGAGAGGCATATCTTTTTTCCTTCTTTTCTTTCATCAGGGAGGGACTTGATGGGGATAAAAACTTACTCGCAGGGGATCGGGGCAAATAAGAAAGCAGAAACAACTGTAAACTAAAGGACTGGGATGCTCTTTCCACTAATAAGATGATTACAAACATCAACAGTGAAATAGCATCACAGGAACCAACACCAACATCAAATCCAAGCACATTTACTGGTCTCTTTCATTTCTTTCTCCTTTTATTCATTTCAATTCCTCCCACCACCCCTACAGCGAGGGAGAAGAAACGAATTGCCTTGGTAAGCTAAAAAGATCTTTCTCTTCAAAAGGAGAAGTCCACTCACGAGAACCACCAGCAGACGTTTCCGTTGTCGCAACTCTTTCCTGCAACTCAGGTATTGAAATACCGCTCCCATTGGACAGAACAGGTCTCATGGCAGTTGTAACACCGAGTCCAGGGGTAAATGAATCATATGTACGAGCATTGTTTTGCATAAAGGAGTTCGTCGCTGGCCACATGCCACCTATTCTTGATGATGAAGATCCGCGATCTAAACTCCAGTCTATGTTAGTATAATCTAGCTGCAGCATCGATCCACCACCACTATTCCAATCAACTGGAGACGATGACCCAGGCGTACCATTGGTGCCAAACCCAGTGAAGAGTCCAAGTGAGGAAGCCGGAGAAAGGGTTTGCGTCTGCAAAGCACCTGTTCTATTCCACAAAGTGTTCCCCCGGCTTGTTCCCGGTGATTCAAGCGAACCATTATTAGAAACAAGTTGTTGCGGCTGCTGGTGCTGTTGATACTGAAGTTGGCTGTACAACTGGTTCGTGCTGATACCATTTGAGTTCAGGCTTCTGGTGCCAGGAATATGTGGCATCAGTCCATTGGGTTTCACTGTTTCAACAGTACTGTTAGGAAACCACCCTGCTGCAGTTCCAGGAGGAGAAGAACTAACAGTTGAGGTTGGGATCTGCTTAGAATTAATTGATTGGTTGGGTCGTTGCATAACTATAACTGGTTCTCGCACAGTTCCCAGCTGTAGATTCTTCAATTCATTTCCAACAGCTACAAAACGAGCTTCCGACTTTGCGGTTGGGGATGATGCCTGCAAAGAAGATGGCATAGAAAAGGAAACAGAAGGATTTGATCCTGCATTCGGCCACCTTTTATCAGCAGGCACTGCCACGTGTGGCGGCTTGGCCCACTCCAATTTAGGTTGAACTCTTTTAACTGATTGTAGACTTTTGCTCCCATGATCCACAGAAGACCCTGCTGTGGCTGCAACTTTAGTATAGTTGAAGTCTCTGTCATCCCTCTTTGGCAATATTGTGCTAGGTGAAGGTTTTACAGATGCTCTTAGTAAGTTCTGGCTGGTGGGCATTGGAAGCTTGCCATTGCCCACGGTAGGAGGATCACCACTTTCTTCAGGCTTAGACGGCACTGACTGAGGTTCCTGCTTTAGTGACTTCAAAGACTCCTCAGCCTTCTCAAGATCACCCTCGCAGGAAATTACTGCTCGTTCAACCTCCTGCTTGGAACACTTATACCTAACTTCCATATCTGCAATGCGAGCAAGCTCTTCTGATATGTCAATTTTCAAATTACCCCCACCATCAAGATTATGTTCCTTGTGTTTATCTGCTTCTTCACCACCTTCAAATAACCATGACACTGATTCTTCTACTCTGCCTTCATTCAAGATAAGAGCCATCGTAGCTCGTTCTGAAGAGAATCCCATAGCCACAAGCTGTTGGGCAAGTGCTTCCAGCTTTCTTGACATGAGATAGCCACTGCACTTTTCATGCAATTCTTGAGCTCGTCTCTCCTTTTGACGTTGATGCTTCCTCTCATTTTTCTGACGGATCTTTTCCCGCTTGTCATTATCAGAGCCAGGCACTGCGTCTGGCCGGGGAGGGTGATTGGACATTTTCTCTTTATGGTCCTCTGACTCACCAGACCAGCTACCATTATTGGAAATAGAATCATACTCTGTGCTAGCTCCAAGAGAGTGGCCACTATGGTCATCTGTCTCATCAATATTTCTGAAACGACCATTGGCATGAAGAGCTGCATTTGAAGTTACTGGAGCTGTCTCAATTGTATGAAATGTTCCCAAAAGAGGATTGTATCCACTAGTGGGTGTCGCAGCACCTGCATTTACAGTTGAAGGCTTTGAAGCAGCTTTGGGTGGTTCCTTGCCACCCTTTTTGTCCTTTGACTTGGACCTAGATGCTGGAGACATTGCTGCAGCTTCTAATTTGAAAATCTGCAACAAGGAAGAAATTGTGGAGTAAATAAAAAACTGAAGTAACCATTAGGAGAAACTGACATTTTGACAGAAGGCTCCTCATCAATAAAATTTTACACTATTATGTCTGAAGAAAACATATTTTTAGTCAAAAAAGAGTACACAAGTAGTAGCCCGTACACCCCCTTAGAGAGAGGAAGATTAAATAGATGTAAGATTAAAGACACAGACATGAGAATATATAAAAGCTGAAGTTCTTCATTTCCTAGGCATGTATACACATCTCATAATCAACTGACAGATAAGGAAGGAACACAAAGCTATAGATCAACCCACTCACTTCTATGATTCATGCAATTCCAGACAAAAATATATACTATTACTTTGATAATGATATGATATATGCAATATGCTGATTAAACTCACATATGGATGGGAGACCCGAACTTGCACTATGAGACAAAGGCCAATATAAGTTACTATTGCATGTTTTGTACAATTTTCTGAACTTGGAAAAGAAAAAGGTCAATTACTACCAACTATAATTTACATGAACTTCTGGTCATCTAAGAAGAAGATAGAGTCTGATGTCACCAAAGCTGACGAGCAAAAGCACAGATATACAAGCATAGATAGTGAAAGAAAGTATGCCTCGTTCCATCAGAAGCAGAAGCCCATCGAAAACTAAAAGAAAGCAGTATCAATTGAGATAATTTAAGAGAGGGTGTTATGTTCCCGGGATCGGGTCACGGGGCGATGAAGATAGAAGAGCTCATCAAAGGGACCTCCAACCTTAGGCTCATTAAAGGGAGCTCTCACCTCAGGCTCGTTAAAGGGAGCTTTCCAACCTTAGGCTCATTAAAGGGAGCTCTCACCTCAGGCTCGTTAAAGGGAGCTTTGACCTTAGAATTCATTAAGAGAGAACTCTGATCCCTTGTTTCTTTTCTTGAATTATGACTTAAGTTTTCATTCATCAGTGTGCCCTTTAAATAGGGAGTTACATCATTAAGAAGACTTAACCCTTAAGATATTAGAAACCCTAAAGAATATTCTAGAATAATAAAAAAACTAATAAAGCCCTAATCTTTAATTAACTAGAAATACTATTCTAAAATAATAATAATAATAATAATAATAATAATAATAATAATTGCAAAACTAAAGCCCTAGACCTAAACACATAACATTACTCCCCTCCTGAAGACCGAGCTTGTCCTCAAGCTCGTCCGAATAAGCTATCCACATCCTCTCCTTTGCTTCACACTTGTATTGGTCTGAATGTCTTCCAACAGTTTCTCCATATCAAAAACCCTAGCTTTCATGATTGCCTCTATAGCCGCTCTCTCGTGTTGCCAAATTGATTTGATTTCATCGCCCATCGTGTTAGGCTCTGATACCAATTTGTTATGTTCCCGGGATCGGGTCACGGGGCGATGAAGATAGTAGAGCTCATCAAAGGGACCTCCAACCTTAGGCTCATTAAAGGGAGCTCTCACCTCAGGCTCGTTAAAGGGAGCTTTCACCTTAGAATTCATTAAGAGAGAACTCTGATCTCTTGTTTCTTTTCTTGAATTATGACTTAAGTTTTCATTCATCAGTGTGCCCTTTAAATAGGGAGTTACATCATTAAGAAGACTTAACCCTTAAGATATTAGAAACCCTAAAGAATATTCTAGAATAATAAAAAAACTAATAAAGCCCTAATCTTTAATTAACTAGAAATACTATTCTAAAATAATAATAATAATAATAATAATAATAATAATAATAATAATAATAATAATAATTGCAAAACTAAAGCCCTAGACCTAAACACATAACAGAGGGTTTCAAAAAACATAATACTATTTTTTTGAAAATGAAAAAAAAAACAAAAAAAAAAAAACATAATACTATTTAATACTCTTTTTGCCTCTTGTTTTTTGAAAGAACTCCCTATGCCTCATTTTGTATGAGACATTATCCTTTCTAGTCTGTTAAGAAAAGAATGGCACCTCTATATTTGGGAACTATTTAACTTTGAACTCCCCATTTCGCCTTTAATGATATACTCTTATAGCCATAAAAATGTAATGATAGTTTAAAAGCACAAGTTTCAAAGGTACTTTTGGGATGTGGCAAGATCTTCTTTCTCAAAATCCAAGTACAACACTGCCATATAAAATGAACCCGAGGGAGCCAAAAGGAGTTCATGTCCAGGTATTACTAATAAAATTCCATTCAGAGGATTGTCTGTAGATTTGTTTTATCATTCTTAGTCTAGTAAACTTCAACACCTCCTTACACATTTTGTTTCTTAAATACCTTCAAAACCTTACTATGTTGAACTTTCTCTCCTACATACCTCACCTATCCTTACATCCCCCGACCCGGGGAAAAAAAAGGAGCCCAGTATGTTGCTAGACTGTTCAGTGTCTCACAATGGAACTAAGGAATCTCCAATTAGCAATGCGGAGTGGCCAGGCATATGCCTTCATCTTTGGCCCGTCTTTCACCCAGTTTGGCAAAGACGAATGCTTCACATAATTACTCAAAAGATGGGATTCATCATAAAGAGAACAGCACTGAAAATATCTTAGCTATAGTTCCTCTGGATGGTTAGAACCAAGAAACATCTTCGAGCAACAAAATCTGAATGCCATCCTTGATCTCCTTCAGATTTAAGTCTCGTAAATCTGGTTGGTTAGAACCAAAAAAAATCTTCAAGCAACAAAATCTGATTTCCATGCTTGATCTCATCCAAACTGCCCTTCAGATTTATTTCTAACAATCAGCAATTGCATAGGTGGATGAACATCACTCAACGTCTCACAAACACCAACCAACCCCACCCCAGGCCAAGAAAAAGAGAGAAAAAAAAGAATAAAACCACTTCTTCCTCCTAAAATATTGTTATACGGAGTTGACAAGAAAGTTACAAGGTGAAGCATTATACATGAAGCAAAAGTAGAAAATTAACTCGTTAAGGAGATCGTAAAATTAAATGAAAACAAAAGCATAATTGCAAAATCATATTGAGAGCTCGTGCAGGTAAAAGCCCAATAAACAACCATTCACAGTGGCAATTCAAGAATGTCACCTCTATATACATACATAATTGACAAGTCGATATACAAAGACAAACTTCTGCTCAGTGATTCAATAAGAGCAGCACATGCATACACAGATTTTTTTGCATCTATCTAGAAAGCAGATAAAGGACATTAACTTACAAACCAAAAGAAGATGTATTTAATCACAGATGCACTGTTTTTTGAGACAAGACGTACCGTCAGATTTAGCCAGCACAATTTCCAGATTATAATAGTAAACAGATGAAAATGCATAGCTAACACAACTAATGAATGTGACTTTTTAAAAACTGTCCACACCTCATTTGGAAACTCGTGAAAGAAGCTAAATAAGTTGCATTTTCTCAAAACAGGAAACATGAAAGCAATAAGTACAATTGAAAGTAATGTTTAATTTTATTATGACCATTTATGTAAAGGAATAAAACTGTTGCCAAAATCAACAAGTAACTGCAACTTCGATAACAGTAGAACCTATAACATCCAAACCACAACCAGGTTCTTACAGCTAACTAATTTATCAGCAGCCAATCAATTCTTCCCCATAGAACTGCTTCTGGAAGTTCCGCAGTTCACGGAGACCTCGGCACAACTTAAAAGAAGAGGTTTCCTCAATGAGCTTTTTTCCCATTTTTTTTTTTTTTTAAAAAAAAAAAGTGGAACTATGAATCTATAGCGTGTCCATGTCTTTTGGTTTTTATTAATAAAATTAGTCACTAAGCCAAGTGCTTAGTGACTTTAGGAAAAAAATAGCATGTCCATGTCATACAAAAGCGATACTATCAATAAAAAGATGTACTATAAAGGAGGCTGCTAGAATACTTGGAAAATATCATAAAGGAAGCTTTTACTCAAATAAGATTCACTTATCAATTATCTTCCTACTCAATGCCAAATGTGTATGATTGGAAGATGAAAACACAGGGAACTGACATACAGGTCGTAATAATGGTCAAAACTGCCCTTCCTTCTACTGTATAACCTTCAAGACTGGTAATAAAAGAAATAATATCTCCACAATCCAAACCAACAATCACCGTTGAGCCAAAAAGTGGGTATTCAGTGTCTTGCGTTTCTTTTACACTAACCTCTAATATTGCTTTCCTCCATATCGATTTTAGTAGCATAACTTCCCTACTTGAGTAAACAATATTTTGGAAGCGTAACATACTATCCATATTATAAAAATACCTAGTGAAACATTTTATATGATAAAGAGCATAGTCAGTGGTGTCACTGTGAATTTTCAAGCAGATGCAAGAAGAGTAGACTCTACTTTGATTTGAAATCTGACAAACCTATCATAGTCTGTCAAAAGGATGAAACACTAACGGTTTTCCATGTTGCCAATGATTTTCCATTACAAAGTATGTAAAATTGCTAATTACAAATTACATTTTTGATAGTCCAACAAGAACAAGCCGATCGTGGTATTCTCGTGTCATCCTCAACATGGTTGCAATAGCACAATACAGTCGCGACATTTGTGATCCTTAACAATGTTACACTTCGACCTATTCAATTACAAATCTGAGGGGAAAGGGGATCCCAACCTTTCTCAACGAGACAGAGATGGCTTTCCAATACCTCACAATCATTTAGGCATCATAATCTTTTTCTAGCGCACAATTTTCAAAAGGAGCAGGGCGGAGAGGAGAAAACCAATAAGACAATCCAAACTAGATGCATCAATTATGTGAATCCTCTATATCCTTTCCGTTCAATCCGACAATCCGATTCCCGTTTCCTTACAAGTCCAAGCACTTGCTTATTTTTAATTCGCGGTCTCAGCATGATTAAAAACTATTTTATTCCAAATTACGCCTCGATGCTTCAATCCAAACTAATCGCATCAATTACATAAAATCCTCTATATCCATTCCGCTCCATTTTGCCCTAATTTATCCCAATTCATCCGTCCAATCCATCGCTTTCGTGAATTCAACCGTTTCCTTTATCCGCGTACAGTTGATGCTTACATATCAATCATTATATGTATCATAAAACTAATCGTGAAAATTTTCAAATCACTTAAATCGCCATTTTTGAAAAGTAAATAACAAAATTGAGGGGAGAAAAATAAAAAATAGATAGGGAGCAAATACCTGTAACGGATCGATGGATGTAAAATTGGGAGAAGACGGAGACGGAGGTTGGGAAGTTTCTAGAGAGAGAGAGAGAGAGAGAGAGAGAGAGAAATTGGGGGAAATTGAATATAGAGAGAGAGAAAGATAGGTAATGCGAGGCTGAAATGAAACTGAATCGACCAAATTAGGGTTTTCCCACTACATGCAATTTTTCTCTATTTTCTTTTTTTCGATAAAAAAATTATTCATAAAATAAAATTCATATTATATCATATATATGTGATATTTACTTCTCTGTCGTTAATAAGAGGTATCGTTTTGAATCATGAGAATAGAGTCTTTCTTGATAGGGATGGTTTACTCCCTAAAATAAGTTTTTTTTGACATGAGTTTTAATAGTCGGGTTCAAAATAAATATAGAACACCAAAATAAAAACCATTTCGATAGCACCAAAGGTTTGTGACATAGTGGTCGAAAAAGTTGAAGAAATAAATAATAGTTTTAGTACTTGAAAGAATAATAGAAATGTGACTTAGACTTAAATTGTTGTACGCCATAAAAAAGATAAAAAGGTAAAAAGATAATTTGGGTGATGTTATTTCCTTAAGATTTTTATGCTAATTGACGTTTTAGAAATCGTTATTACAAAATATATCCACACTTTTAAAAATTTATAGTAAAATATAACGACACTTTGAAATTATTACAAAAATAACACTTTATGCAAACTATACACAAATTATATATATTTGTATGTATATGTACAATCATTATATATATATATATACACACACACACACACACACACATACACACACACATAATGACACACACACACACACACACACACACACACACACACACACACACAATGACATACACACATGAATATACAAACATACATGTATATATAAAGTTGTTTGTATATATAGTGTTAAAAAAATATTATCATGTTCTGTAAAGTGTCATAATATCGGTATTTTACGTAAATTAGAGCCTAGGATAGTATATTTTGTAGTTATCAGCTTTTTTTCCTTTATCTATAGTTCTATATATACATAGGTTTGTTACAAGGTACGAGTGTGTTTATGCTCATGATCGTGCTCGCACGCGCGCGCGTGTGTGTGTGAGAGAGAAAGAGCGTGCGTGAACATTTAATTTTCTTTAGAAAATTTTATTACATGGGGATTGTATAATACATATATCAAAAAAAAAAAAAAAATTGATACATAAAGCATTTCGCGTTTATGCAGGATTGATGATTGTGAGTTTGAGTTGATGGTTAAAATACTTCAATATTTTCATATGTTATTCATTAGTATTTTGATTACATTACAATTTGGTCAAATATGTTTAAATCTTCATTATAGGTCGGGAGAATACTTTTCATTTACTAGATCGTCAAAATTAGCGGAGTAAAAGATAAAAACACTTGAGATTTTATGATGTTGAGTGCAAGTCCTTTATTTTGGACATTATGTTTCATGACATTGCCACCTGCGTAAACTAAAACATTCATGCTTTCAATAGACAATATTACTATCAACTTTGACTTTACGTACTTTTTTTTATTTCTTCAAGAAAATATGAGCATGATTTATTTGATTTTACTTACAGTGTTTTTAATTGAAAACCTTCTATATAGGAGGGGGTTAGGCTAATCCCGACCTGTTTATTAATTGAAACAAGGGTACAAAAGACTGTGGCTAGTAGCCAGATGTGAAGGAGTGAGCATCCTTACTTCATACAAAAAGAAATGAGAGGGGTTCTCTCTTTACAATGAAGCTCGCAAAAAAACTTAGAGGTTATGAACAAATGTTGAATCTCATAATTAAGATTCATCATTTGTTCCAACCATTGATTAACCTATGCTCATTCTTATGTCTTATTCTAAAATTAACTAATCCAGCTTTATCCATGTTATAGGCACCGATTGCAGCTTTAGACAGATTGTTCACATCTTGGTATATGCAATTCTGTCATGAGATGACTCCTTTCTTAACTAATATCTCGGCTACATTGTTGGCCTCTCTTAAAGTGTATACAATTTTTCCTTGGACATACTTGAGTTGATTTTGGAACTTTTTTATCCAAGGTTCCAGTTTCTAAGATGCTAAAATATTTCCAGTCATCGTATCAACCACTAACTTTAGAATCCATTTCTAAAATAATACCAGTAATGTCAATAGAGATACAAAGGTTTAGACCAATGTTAGTTGTGTACATTTTATCTAAATTGTTGTTGCAGAACGCTAAGGACTCCGTAAAAGCAAATATCACCATCAGAGTTTCTTAAGATTCCACCAGCACCTGATCTTTTTTGTTTAATCATGGAGCTGCCATCGGTATTTATTTTGAAGGTGAGAGGTTTTCTCCAGCTTACTGGAGTACTAAGAATGATTGGTTGGAATTGATCAGAGACAATACAAATGTCTTTCCAGGAAGAATTTAAGGTAACTTGCTCAAAAATTTTATGAGCACTAATCTTGATATTCAAGGAAATTTCATGAATCATCCGATTAGTTGGTGTATATCTTTGTCCATACCTCAAAGAACACCTCATTTTCTTGATACCCACATCACATATAAATGAGTGATACGAAATAAGAAAGTTTGAAGCCCATTACTGGATTTTTGACTCCGCCACTTCCATAGTAAATTTCTGATATTATTGGAACTTTGGTGGAATCCCAAAGGATCTCTAAAATAACTCCAAATAGTAGTAGCAGTTTGGCCTTGAATGAATAAGTGAGTCGAGTCTTCTACTTGAGGAGATATACAACATGGGCACATAGAGACTATATTCTTGCCAAATCTACTTAATACTGTCGTCCAAAGGAAGTTTTCCCTTAAGGAGTCTCCAGTTAAGAAAAAAAAACTTCAAAGGGTACTCTCTTGTTCCATAAATTAGCATAAATGTCATTATTGGGCTTTCTTTGTCTGATAATATCTCTAGCCAAAGAGCATGAGTATACACCATTGTCATTTAAAGTCCAGTAGCACTGATCCTTTGAGTTCTCATCAAAAATGTGAATATGTGCAATATGTTGGCTCAAAATATATGGGACGACATCCTCCAACTTTTCTATGTTCCATGTCCTATCTTTGATGATTGATTAACCTGAGTGTCTCCTATTTTTCTTCCATTGTTAACAAAGCAGGCCAAAGGACCTAATCCAGTCCAGTTATCCCAACAAAATATTGCATTGCCTTCATTGATCTTCCGTAGCATGTAAGGTTCGGTCTGCTTCCTAGCCCCTAAGAGTTCTTTCCAACTTTGAGATTGATTATAACTCCAGCTTCTAGCAACTACGTTACTCCTCAAGCAATATTTCGCATTCATAAAAGTTGACCAAAGGTTACTTTGGGTCCTCAATCTCCACCATCTCTTCATGATAAAAGTAGTGTTTATGTTATTGATAGATTTAAGACCTAATCCCTCTTCTTCTTTAGGGTAGCATAATTTATCCCAAGAACTCCAATGAAATTTCTTCTTGTTGTTATCACTCTGCCCCAAAAGAAATCTGCTAGATATTTTTTAATTTGCTTGAAAACTACTTTAGAAGGAGTGACAGGTTCTAGGAGGTGCATTGTTTGAGATTGTAATATTTGTTGAATAATGATGGATTTTCCTCCATAGGATAGTAGATTTCCCTGCCATCCTCTTGCCTTCTTTACAATTTTAATTGTGATAACTGCAAAATTGGCAATTTTCTTTCTACCTGCAAAAATAGGACAACTAAGGTAAGTAACAGGAAAAGTTTGGTTCTTATAACCTGTAATCTTTCTAATTTTTTTCTTTTTCTTATTTTCTATGTTGGAAGGTGTCAAGAAGCAGCTTTTATGAAGATTGATCTTTTGTCCTGAAACTGCTTCATATCTCCTAAGATATCTATTTATCAGCTTCAAAGAGTATTTATCCATGGAGGAGAAAATAATGACATCTTCTGTGTAAGAAAGATGACTAATTTGATGACCTCTTTTTATTCATGAAAAAGCCAATGTATTTCTCTTTATCATGCAAGCTATTGAGAAGCTTAGATAGTAATTCAGCAGTTAGAATAAAAAGAGTATGAGGTAAAGGGTCTCCCTGTTTGAGTCCTCTGGTAGAATGAAAGAAACCAGTCCTTGCACCATTAATAATGTTTAAGTACCAAACATCCGATAGTAATATGATAAACTCAGAAAAACCAAATTTTCTAAGAACTGATGTGAGAAAAAACCATGATACTCTATCGTAAGCTTTATCCATATCAACTTTGATCACAATATTGCATTGCTTTCCTTTATTGATATTATGGATACTCTCTTGGGTGAGGAGGATATTTTCTGTGATAAGTCTACCCTTGATAAATACTGATTGGTTCTCTGAAACGAGTTTAGGGAGTAAAGGAGAAATTCTATTAGCCACAATTTTGGAAATAATCTTATTAGTAAAATTGCTAAGGCTAATAGGTCTAAGTTGAGAAAAAAGTAGTAGGAGCTTCCACTTTAGGGATAAGGACTAAACATGTATGGGTGAAGTACTTAGTAAGTCTTTTCCTACAAAAAAAAATCTTGCACAAACTCCACTCTATCGGTTTTGCTAATCTGCCAGCATTTCTGAAGGAAGTATCCGTTAATAGGGGTGGGCGTTCGGTACTTCGGTTCGGTTTTTTGAAACTTCGGTTCGGTATTTTAGTTTTCGGTTCGGTTTGGAGTATATAAAAACCCGTAATTTTTATACTTCGGTTCGGTTCCGTTTTTTAGTTCGGTACTTCGGTGTTTCGGTTTAAACCAAAATTTATGGCAACAAAAAAAAAAAGCCCGGACAAGAAAATTTATAGCCTATGACTAGCTAGGATAATTTGGTCCCCTCGACCACACCATAATTTGGTCCTCTCACTTTCTCATTTCTTTCAATTTCTTTTAGCTTAAATGAAATTAGTACTAAAAGTATGACTAAAAAAGCTCTTTTACTAATCCTTTATTATGTCTAGTATTAGTACCCGACACTGATTCTGAACAAAGGATTAAAGTATTTTACTAATCCTTTTATATCTATTCAGGGAGTTTTCTGCTCGGCTTTGTCCTAGTTCGTGATGTGTTGGTTCATCCAAAACAGAGGCCCTTTTTTTGTTGCCATATTCAACCCACTACCCATCATTTTAGTTGCCAACTAGGTTGGATCATGTTGTCAGAAAAAATTTATACGGGAATGTAAGTTTTTTCAAACTATTATATTTAATATTGACTTATGATAATTTCTGATTAGACAGTTTATTCTCTTTTCTAAATTTTCAGGATTGTAGGGTCTGTATTTATGTGGCGTATGTGTAAAAAAAAAAAAAAAAAAAACTTCGAGTTTTTCGGGTCCCGAAATTCCGAGTTGCCCGAAACTAAAAACCGAACCCAAAAACCGAAGTTTCAAAATTTCTCGGTTCGGTTTGGTATTTCAGTTTTTTCGGTTTAGTGCCCACCCCTATCCGTTAAAACCATCGGGGCCAACAGAGCTATTGGGACTTAAGCCCATAATGGAATGTTTTATCTCCTTCTCTTCTGGTATTTTATCCAAATCTTGACAGTCTGACTCAGTAACCAAATGATTAATTAAATTCAAAGCTCCAAAATCAGGGATAATTTCTGTTTCAATGAACAATTGTTGAAAGTGTTCACCTGCTTCTTCTGCAATCTTTCCAGTATCTTCAATCCAATTGCCTTGATTATGTTTGATTCGATGTAGTAATGCCTTCATTTTTCTGTGTTTAATCACACTAAAGAAGTATTTGGAGCAGCTATCACCCTCTTCTTCCAATGAATGTTGGCTTTGTGTTGGCCTAAATTCGATTAGAACAGCAAATCGACTTTGTATTGGGTTAACTGGCAATTATTCGTATGAAAGCCACAAAAAAGACAAGAATTTAAATAAGGAAAACGAAAACAAAGTATAAGTGTATTTCTGATATTTCTGGATGCATAACATAATCTTTCCATGGCTATTTATAGTCTACATGGATAAGAATGACAATAAATGTACTTTATGGCCATTATTCCACGTTCTGATCGTGGCTGACCCATGATCTCCCTATTAAATGTGTAAGCAACGGTCGTAAGTTACAAAAGGTGAGGGCTCGTTCACCGTGGAGCAAAATCTTCCCTGAGTATTGAACCTCATGTCTCGTGATGGTTGTCTGCCTATTGCCTCGTGGGAAAACTTGTGGTCATCCTTCACTTCATGCTCAAAGTAACTGTCCTTGGGAGCTGGACCAGCTTTTGAGAGCTCGTAAATAAAGCATTCAACCTCACCAAGCTCTGAGACCTGTCTTTTAAGCCTCGTTGGTTTTTCTTCAAATATAGATAGTCCTCCCACCCCTCGGATAATAGTTAGAATTTTTCGAGGGGTGGAAATGATTCGGCGGGAGATCAACGTGGCTACTCGTGCGCCATGAGTTTCGAAAATGGCGGCTGTCACTCCACATTCCCATCCATCACACACGTCCTTCACTGATTGGACTCCACTCTTCACTCCTCCTTCCCCATACAAATACAATGATGATCTTTCTTCCCCTTATAACTAGACCAACTTGTTCTTCTACCTCCTCAGTTTCATCCTTTCTCCCAGCAATGTTTCTTTTTTAACAGTAATTCTTCTCTCCTTCTCCTTAATTCAAAACTCCTTCAAACTTTTAACAAAAATGTCTGCTACTCACTTAACACAAAATTCCTTAGGGCCTTTTGGAGAGAGAACTCCTGAAGTCGCCACCATGATTGTGGGTGACGAACTAGTAAATATTTCGATTCCTTTAAATATTCTTCCGTCATTGGATGACAACACAGAGGCAACATCATACCACCGCCAACCGTGGCAGCACTAGTGAGATGGGCTATGCAGAAGGAGATACTGCTGCAGAGGCTGGTGGTGTTGAACTAGGAATCCTGAACCCCGTGGGTGAAGACTCCCTTTTGAAAGAATTGACTCCTGAGGACGTTATCCCCTCGAAGCTTGACCTGTCCACTGACTTTACGATGCAAGTTCAAACCGAAGCCGACATTAGAAGAAAAATGAACATTCCAGTAGGGGACACCCCGAGCCTGATCTCACAAGTCAATATTTGCTTGGTTCGAAAGGATTGCAGATGGGGCCCCGGGGTCTAAAGTAGCATTCCTGCTTCGGAGAGTCGAACCTGTGACATAGTGGATGAGAGCTCTTTTGTTTACACCTACCCTTTCACGATAGGATTTACCCTTCTTATTCACGAAGTGGTTGATATCTTTTGCCGAACCTACTATGTGTGCATAGCTCATATTGGTCCCGGTTTCTGGAGGATCGTCCAATGCCTCGACTACCTGAGTAAAGAGGTTGGTGTCCCTTTTACCTTCGATCATTTTATTTACCTTTTTTCTCCTACTTTGCGTAAAGATGGAGTTGTTCAGCTCAATAAATGAGGCAGGTTCTCGTTGGTCACAAAAGACGAGGACACTGAAGACCGAGGGTGGAATGAGCACTTTTTGTTGCTGCCTACAAGCTTTCTCTATTCGAGGCCTGCCTTCCCCAGGCGGTGGAATTGGAAATGTAAGTTTACGTTTTGATTACTTTCAAATTTTTACTTCATCGTTTTTCTTCTAACTGTTAGCTCCACAATTTCTTAGCCAAGCCGGTTCCAATCACACCCCAAAGATTTGACGGCCTGGATGCAGGCTATCATAAGGGCTAAGCCAAGGGAGGAAAGATCGTGGATGATTTTGGCTGACCTGGATGAAAACCAATGGTTGTACAAGCGTCGTGGTTAGATATTCCTTCTTTCTGTTGACTCGTTCTCCTAAAGCTTTTTCCTTATTACCCTTCAATTTCTTCAGGTCTCCTTAGTAGGGCGATTATTGCACCAAAGGAAAAGAAGAAGAAGAAGAAGAAGAAGAAGAAGAAGAAGAAGAAGAAGAAGAAGAATAAAAAGACAAAGGTCCTCGAGATTGGGGAAGCTTTAAACGAGCTCGAGGATCTAATTGGATCCTATGGGAAAAGAAGGATAAGAAAGAAGAGAAGACTGCTCCCGAGGGGTCATCAGGCCAAGGTAAATATATCTTCTTCTCTCTTCCTTACATCTAACTCCATTACTCTTTGCCGACCCTCTCTTTCTTTTTTCCCCCTTTTTAAAGCTCCAAAGAGGAAGAAGTAACCTTTAAAGAAATCCTCCGTGGCCAAATGGACCAGAATGGATGAGGATGTCATCCCCGAGGGGGTCACCCCTCCTCTTAGAAGGTTAATTGACGAGCCTGAGGAGGTAGAAGCTCAGAAGGAGGTCGAGACTATTGATCTTGAAAATTCGGCTCAATCGCCTGATAATGTTGAAGGAAAAACTCCTTCGTTGGCGGATAAATAGCCTCACGAGCTATGTCTGAACCTGCTCGTGACTCAACCCTCGAAGGCCAACTAGGACAATTGAACTTCCCTCCAACTTTTTCCTCTTAAACAATGATGTGGCGGTGCCCGTCAGCTGTAGAGGACTCCTTGGGCCGTTAGAGCGTGAGCGTATCAGGAAATCTCCCATTGTTGAGCTGATGACTACTGCAGCCCAGCATGTCATTCATTACCCACAATACCCCGGATAACTCATCGGGCCACGATCCTTTAACTTCATCCATTCTTGTCCACAATTATCCTATTTGAGGACCCAGCCTATCCATTAGCACTGGGATGGTAAGGCATTGAAACCACCCTTTTAATACCCCATTTGGCAAAGAAGGTTGTTACCTTCGACCCAATAAATTGCTTTCCATTATCACATGTTATCTCCTTCGGAACTCCAAACCTGCATAAAATATTTCTCTAAATAAAATCGATAACTTCCTTCTACCAAACCCTGGCAAAGGACCCTGCCTCGACCCACTTTGTGAAATAATCAGTAAGCACGAGGATAAATTTCACACCGCCCTTCGTCTTTGGAAATGGGCCTACGACATCCATTCCCCATTTATAAACGGCCACGACAATACAATTGAGTGCAATGGCTCGACTTGTTGATGAATCAACGAAGCATGTTTCTGACGCTTATCACATTTTCTGACAAATGCCTTGGAATCCTCAGTCATCTTGGGCCAATAATAGCCAGCTTGTAAGAGTTTACGTACGAGGGCTTTTCGTCCAGAATGATTTCCACATTCGCCCTCATGTACTTCTCTCATTATGTAGCTATACTCTTCTAGACCTAAATATTTAGCCATCAAGCCGTAATAGAGCCTCTTATACAACTGCCCATGCACGAGCGAGTATGGAACAAGTTGCATTCGGAGCTTCTCAGCTTCACTTTTGTCTGCTGACAAAATTCCCAAATCCAGATAAGAGACAAATTTGGTTAGCCAATCCCAATGCCTATTGACCGCATTAACTTCCAACTTCATTTTTTCCCACCGCGGATGTGAGTATCCAAACCTCTGCACCGGTCCCCGAGTCTCTAGTTTCGATTATCGAGGCCAATTTTTCCAATGCATCGGCCTCGGCGTTCTCTTCATGAGGGATTTGCTGAATTTTCCAATCTTGGAATTCACCGAGTGCCCTTTGTGCTCGGACCATGAATTGCTTCATTCTGAGCTCCCGAGCTGAAAAATCTCTGAGGATCTAATTTACCACTAACTGTGAATCGCTTTTTAGCTCGATTCTTTCAGCCCCCATTTTCTTAGCCAATTCCAATCCCGCTATCGCAGCCTCGTACTTAGCTTCATTGTTAAACTTTTATAATTTTACCGAATGCCTCGGCTTTTCCCCAGTTAGGATTACAAGCATTATTCCGAGCCTTGAGCCATTGGAATTTGTTGCACCATCAGTGAAAAGTTTCCATACCCCAACAGTCGAACCCCTCGAAAGCAGATTTTCCTTTTCTGCCTCGGGGGAGTGTCCTAGTACTGAAGTCAGCCACGAAGTCCGCCAACACTTGAGATTTTATGACAATTCGAGGCTGGTATACAATATCGCATTCACTTAGCTCGACCTCCCATTTAGATAACCTCCCCGAAAATTTAGGTTTATGAAATATTGCTCTTAAGGAGAAGGTTGTAACTAAATCTATAGGATGACATTGAAAATAAGGGCGAAGCTTCCGAGCCACCATAGTTAAAGCAAACGCTAATTTCTCTAAATGACGGCACCTTGTTTCAGCGTCAAAGAGAGTTTTGCAGACGTAATATATTGGCTGCTGCTTCCCGTCCTCTTCTAGAACCAATACGACGCTACCTTGGAGATGGCCAGATATACCAACAGCGTCTCCCCATCCTTTGGCTTAGCAAGCAGCGGAGCGTTCGCCAAGTAGTGTTTTAGTTCCCTTAATGATTCTCTACATTCGAGAGTCCACTCGAAGGTCGTGTTCTTTTTCAAGACAGAAAAGAACCTATGGCATCGCCCTGATGACCTCGAGATGAATCTACTCAGAGTAGCAAGTCGACCTGTCAGACGTTGAACTTTCTTTGGGCTTGTAAAATCCTCGGGGATTTCTTGTATAGCTTTTATTTTATCAGGGTTCGCTTCGATGCCTTGTTCGGAGACAGTAAACCCTAAGAATTTGCCCGAGTCAACCCCTAAGGCGCACTTTTCAGGGTTCAGCTTCATACAATAATGCCTTAGGACTACTAAAGTTTCCCTCGAATGATTTAAGTGATCCTCCAACTGAATCGATTTCACATTCATGTCATCTATATAAGCCTCAATCATTTTGCTAATGTAATATCTGAACATTCTACACACCAACCTTTGATAGGTCGCCCCTGCATTCTTGAGACCAAAGGGCATAACCTTGTAATAGTATGTTCTTTCATCAGTGATGAAGAATGTTTTTTCTTCATCGCTTGGCTCCATGAGGATCTGATTATACCCTGAATATGCATCTAGAAAGGTTAACAGTTTATGTCCAGCCGTGAAGTCTATCAACCTATCTATCTGGGGCAAAGGGTACGAATCTTTTGGGCAACCTTTATTAGATCGGTATAATCAACACACATCTTCCACTTGCCATTTTTCTTTGACACTACTACCACGTTGGTGAGCCAATTAGGATACTTTACTTCCTTGAGCTATTCGTTGTTCAACTCGTATGGCTCGAACTCCCCATGGAGTTGGGAATTTAACAACTTGGTGCAAAGTAGATAGAACGATGATGTAGGAAATCAAACGCGGAAAGTAAAAAGGATAAGAACGAGACGTAACTCGATCTCTAATCCCAAGTAGCAACGGAGAACTTGTTCCGTTACACCCCGAGAGAAGGACAAGAACACCTACGCTATGCAACTACCCTCGAGCTAACGCGAGCACGCAAGTAGAATGGTCGGAGAGGAAAAGTATTCATCTAGATCCACTAGAAGAACTACAAGTCCCAAATCAAAGGGTTTCATTCAATAACCAAGAGCCATGCTCATGTTCCATATTCATCAACTATCAAAAATAGACTCCGTTCAAAATAGGCTTAGCATGGCTATTTATAGTGTTTGCCAAGCTTGCACAATGACTAAAATACCCTTACTAATAAGGTTTACAAAATAGGCCACGTAGGGCAAAATGGTAAAATAAACATAGGCCTTCACAGCTGGGAGGGGCGCCTGGGATTGCTGTCAGCTAGGCGGGGCGCCTGGCTAGGCGGGGCGCCTGGGAGGGGCGCCTGGCTAGGCGGTCCGCCTGTGCACTTTCAGCTCCTTAGGCGGGGCGCCTGGCTCAGGCGGGGCGCCTGGCTCTGCTGGGCTATCTCCTTCCTTAGGCGTGAGGCCTAGTTTGAGCACCCGGAATGGCTTCCACTCGCTTCCTTCCTCAAGTCCTCTCCTCTCCAAGTATAAATGCACCTCTTGGACATCCTTGGCTTGGCTCTGAGTGAATGGTCTCCTTGTGGTGGATTGCCCGGCATCATCCTCCCCTTCTTGAGAAGATTTCGTCCTTGAAATCGAAGCATCATCATCCACGACCTCTTCATTACCTACATCCAAAGGAACCAAGTCACAAACATTGAAAGTATTAGAAACTTGATACTCACTTGGCAAGTCGACCACATAGGCGTTGTTGTTTATCTTTGAGAGCACTTGGAATGGGCCATCTCCACGGGGTGCCAACTTCCCTTTCCTAAGGTTTGGAAACCTTTCTTTCCGGAAGTGCACCCACACATAGGCACCCTTCTTGAGTTCCACCTTCTTGCGTCCCTTGTTCTTCTTAGAGGCTACCTTTGCATAGGCTTCCTCCAAGTTCTTCTTCGCCTTAGCATGTATTTCCATCAAAGCCTTGGCTCTAGCTTTACCTTCAAAATTAACAACCATTTCCCTTGGCAAAGGGGTTAGATCAAGGGGAATTAAGGGGTTAAAACCATACACACACTCGAATGGAGTCATACCAATCATCCGATGCACGGTTCGATTGTAGGCAAACTCCATAAGAGGTAGCTTATCTATCTAAGTCCCACCCTTACCTCGAGTCATGGCTCTAAGAAGAGCACCCAAGGTTCGGTTCACCACTTCGGTTTGCCCATCGGTTTGGGGGTGGTGGGACGTAGAAAACAAGGGTTTGGTGCCAAGGGCACCCCATAAACTCCTCCAAAAATGACTTAGGAACTTAGTGTCCCTATCACTCACTATGGTTTAAGGCACACCATGCAATTTCAAGACATTATCAATAAACAAGGTAGCAATATGTTGTGCATCATCACATTTACGACACGGAATGAAATGAGCCATTTTGGAGAACCTATCCACAACAACATAAATGCTATCATGGACCCCCTAGTCCTTGGTAGACCCATCACAAAATCCATCGAGATATCCAACCATGGACTAGTAGGTATGGGGAGTGGGGTATACAAACCATGGGGGTTCGACTTGGACTTAGCAACCTTGCATTCAAGACAAGAGTTGCAAAGTCTCTCAACATGGGTCCCCATCTTTGGCCAATGGAATTGTTCCCGAAGGATGGCCAAGGTTTTGTCCCTACCAAAGTGACCCATGAGTCCTCCACAATGTGCCTCTTGCACAAGCAATTCCCTCCATGAGGACTCGGGTATGCACACTTTACCATTCTTAAAGATATATCCATTAACCCATTAGTATTTTTCAACTCTCTCCCCTTTTTCTAGAGCTTCATGGATGCTCTTGAGCTTCGGGTCATGAGCATACATCAATTTAATGCTTTCAAAGCCCATAAGCTTAGAGGTGAGAGTGGTGGCTAGAGCGAACTTTCTAGAAAGCGCATCCGCCACCACATTGTCTTTCCCTTTTTTGTATTGGATAACATAGGGAAAAGACTCAATGAATTCAACCCACTTGGCATGTCTCTTATTGAGCTTCTCTTGGCCTCTTAGATGCTTGAGTGACTCATGGTCACTCTTGATCACAAACTCTCTAGGCCACAAGTAATGTTGCCAATGGGCAAGGGCTCTCACAAGGGCATACAACTCCTTGTCATATGTAGAATAGTTCAATGAGGCCCCTTTCAACTTCTCACTAAAGTAGGCGATGGGTTTGCTATCTTGCATTAAAACACCACCAATTCCCACCCCCGAGGCATCACATTCAACCTCAAATGCCTTTCCAAAGTCGGACAATTGCAATAGAGGGGCGGTACTCAACCTACTTTTCAACTCATGGAAGGCCTTCTCTTGAGGCTCTCCCCACACAAAAGGTTGGTCCTTCTTCACCAATTCGGTAAGTGGAGCGGCGATGGAGCTAAAGTCTTTCACAAATCGTCTATAAAAGCTAGCAAGACCATGAAAGCTCCTCACTTGAGTCACGGTAGTAGGAGTAGGCCAATCACGTATGGCCTCTACCTTGGACTCATCCACTTCCACTCCTTGGGCACTCATAACAAACCCAAGGAAGACGACCTTCTCAACACCAAAGGCACACTTTTTAAAATTAGCATAGAGCTTTTCGGCTCTCAACCTTTCAAGCACTTGCCTAAGGTGATCAACATGGTCGTCTATTGATTTGCTATAGATTAATATATCGTCAAAGTAGACGACCACAAACTTGTTGATGAATGGCTTTAGAACATGGTTCATTAGCCTCATAAAGGTGCTAGGTGCATTGGAGAGCCCAAAGGGCATCACCAACCATTCATAGAGACCAAACTTGGTCTTGAATGCGGTTTTCCATTCATCACCCGGTTTCATCCGGATTTGATGGTAGCCGGACCTAAGGTCAATTTTGCTAAACACACATGAACCACTCAATTCATCTAACATATCATCAAGTCGGGGAATAGGATGACGGTACTTTACCGTTATTTTGTTCACGGCCCGACAATCAACGCACATCCTCCAAGTGTCGTCCTTTTTGGGAACAAGGATCACGGGTACGGCACAAGGACTCAAGCTCTCCCTCACCAAGCCTTTAGTGAGCAATTCATCAACTTGCTTTTGCAATTCTCTTGTATCCTCCGGATTGCTCCTATAAGCCGGCTTGTTTGGGATTTGAGAGCCCGGAATAAAGTCGATTTGATGTTCAATACCCCTCAAGGGAGGTAAGCCATCGGGCATCTCATCCGAGAACATGTCCCCAAAATCCTTCAAGACATTCTCAAACACACTAGGCAAAGGGTTAGAAGAAAAATCACAATTAGAGTTTAAGATCATACCTTTGTGCACTAGGCATAGGAGAAACTTGGTGCCATCATTTCCCTTTAAGATCTCGCCCGGTTGCATCATGGCACAAATGCCTCCGGTAGATGAAGTAGGTGGGATTTCCACCATGCTTTTGGACAAAGGGCTAGTCTCAATGATTGACTTTGCCTTTGCCACCTCCCTCAACTCCCTCATCCGATTGTAGTCATCACTCACTTGTTTGGGAGTTAGGGGCTTCAACACATATTTCTTTCCTTCATGTTGGAGCGTGTAAGTGTTGACACGTCTACTGTGAACCACTTGCCGATCAAATTGCCAAGGCCTTCCAAAGAGAAGGTGGCAAGCTTGCATGGGCACAACGTCGAACAAGTGTTCATCAACATAACTACCCATTCTAAACTTGATCATGGCTTGTTTCATTACCTTAAGCTCTCCACATTCACTAAGCCATTGTAACCGGTATGGCTTGGGGTGTTTCACGGTTGGCAACTTCAATTGGGTTATAAGAGTTTGGCTCACAACATTAGTGCAACTCCCGGAGTCAATGATCATAGAGCACACAACACCCTTAACACGACACCTAGCATGGAAAAGGTTTTCCCTTTGCAAGGTTTCACCATCCTCCACAACCATAGCTCCTAAGCTCCTCCTCACTACTAGAAAAGTATGAGGCTCCTCATCCTCCACCGTGTCATCTTGTTCATCCTCCTCTACTCCCTCATCTTCCACTACTCCCTCATCTTCCTCCGGCTCACTCTCTTGCTCATAAGCATGTTCACCAACAACAACCATGGTCCTCTTCATAGGACACTCCTTAGCAAAGTGTCCATACCCCTTGCATTTGTGACATTGAATGGAAGAAGAAGTAGGAGTATTCAATTGAGTTTTAGAATTACCTCCAACATTGGGTGTATACTTCTCAATCGGCTTCTTCACATCTTTGCTTGCATTTGCTCCACTAGGGCCACTTGCACTTGTGAATCTTGCATTGGGAGTAGGATTTTTCCAATCCTTTGGCTTGCTCATGGAAGTAGAAGTGTTGCTTTTGTAACGGGTGGACTTTTCCTTATCAAGCCATTGCTCGGCTCGAATAGCGGCATCAAGGACTTCTTGAAGTGTAAGATAAGAATGAAATCTCAATTGGGAAGCAATACCATAGCTCAAACCATTCATGAAACGAATCACGGCTTGCTCCTCATCTTCGGTGTCCATATCCAAGGCCATTCGAGTTCTTTCAAACTCATCAAAATATTCATGCACCGTCTTGACACCTTGCTTCAACTCATAAAGTTTCTTGAGTTGTTCTTGACGATATCTAGGAGTGATGTACTTGATACTCATGATACCCTTCAAGTCATTCCAACCCACAATCATAGAAATTCCCGCTCTCCTTCTTGATCTCTTGATGGATTCCCACCAAGTAGACGCATAGGATTCAAAGGAGGAAATAGCATAGGTGCCCTTCTTCTCATCGGTCATGTCATTTGTGTCAAACAATCTTTCTATTTGTAGCACCCATTCAATGTAAGCCTCCGGATCACAATTCCCCTTAAAGGTTGGAAGACTAAGCTTCACACTATTGAGGTTGGTGTTGTCACGACCCCCACGGAAAGGCTCCGGTTGGCCCCCATAGTGATCCTCATTCACACCATACTCCCTTCTCGCATTCCCACCAACAAAGCCCATAGGTGGCCCTCGACCTCGGCCCCTACCTCTATCCATATTTCAACCCCAATTCATAGCTCGCCTTGGTTGAAAGTGATCATCAAACCCATACGCATCGTCACCATAATCAACTTCCTCCCCTTCTTGAGCCTCATCAACTTGCTCAAGAGGTTGCACATTTCGGACGGGTCTTGGTAGTGGAATGTTTCTTGGGGGATTATCCAAGATACGGGGAATGCCCGTTCGTTCAATTCTCTCTCGATCCTCCTTTACCCGTTGTTGGTTGAGCAATTCAACAACTTGCTCCGGGGTAAAGGTAGGGCTACTTGAGCCTTCACCGGCCTCAATTTGGACACTCGGGGTCCCCTTTTCAATTGGGACACTCGGGGTCCCATGGTCACCTTGGGTACTTGAAGCACCCTTTTCAAGTGACTCAATCCTTTGAGTCATGACATCCATCTTGGCAAGAAGGCTAGCCAAGGCCTCCTTTATGAAATCTTGACCTTCGTTGGCCATTGTACCTACAAAGAAAAGAAACAAGAGTTAGTTAAAACACCTCACTCGCTCCCTCACTTGTGTTCACTCGGATCACTCTTTTGGGTGGCGGTGGATACTTCACTCAACTTGTAGTTCCAAAGCTTCACGTAGATGATTAGCAATTCCTCAACTCAACTAAACTATTCACGAGTCACGCACACTCCGGGGTGAGTGGAGTTAATGGGACTCAATGAACGCTAGGCACTTTGAAGTAAGGACTTGAGTTAAAAGGTTCTACGCTTTTCCTTAGAAGTCTACTCTCCTTGCTAGGCACGAATCACCTAATAGCAATCAAAGGATTAGCACTATTCAAGTAGATCGGTTACTCAAAGTAGTACTAACTAGATGTTATGTTATCAAACAAAGGGAAGTACCTACGAAAATCTACCCGAAACAATACGTTCAGCACTCAGGAGGGGCGCCTGAAACTCAGGTGGCGCGCCTAACTGTGCAGGCAATCAGGCGGGGCGCCTGGGACCTAGGCGGGGCGCCTGAGGTCTTAGGCAGTAGCCAAGTCAGGCGGGGCGCCTGGCTTAGGCGGGGCGCCTGGGCCTGGGACAGTTTCAACACGTTCCAAACTTGTTCCAAGTCGATTTTCAAGCCTCAAATCCGCTGTTTTCAACTTGTTTTCACAATCCAATGATACCCAAAGTTGTTTTTGATCTTCCTTAACAAAACCCAATCAAATTTATATCCAAACAATCAATCAAATCAAGGTTCAATGCCAAGAAACTCAAGAACACAAGGTTTATCAAAAGGGTTCCAACAAGGATTGTGATTCATCAAACTTGGTGTTATACATGTTCAAATCCCACAAAATTGGTACCGGATTGTTTGTTTTTCAATGAAGATCAATCCCCAATAACAAGTTTTCAATCAAGCATCAATCCAACCCAAGAATCAAGCCAAAATCATCAAGAACAAGGTTTATCAAGGGTTTAAGGGTCGTTGGGGTTTCAATTTTTCAAACTTCACCAATCCAAACAAATTTGATACCTAAGCAACGGGAATTCAATCACGATCAAGAATCCATAACACCCATATCACAAATCATCCAAATCAACAAGTTACACCAAATTTTTAGATTTTCAATTTTTCAATTTTTTGTAATTTTCTCCTTTCTAATATCTTCAACAACAAGAAAACTAAAAGAGGATACTAGGCACGAAGAACCAAGGGTCGGGGGTTTGTAGAAACAAAACCCGAGCCTTGCTCTGATACCAAATGATGTAGGAAATCAAACGCGGAAAGTAAAAAGGATAAGAACGAGACGTAACTCGATCTCTAATCCCAAGTAGCAACGGAGAACTTGTTCCGTTACACCCTGAGAGAAGGACAAGAACACCTACGCTATGCAACTACCCTCGAGCTAACGCGAGCACGCAAGTAGAATGGTCGGAGAGGAAAGGTATTCATCTAGATCCACTAGAAGAACTACAAGTCCCAAATCAAAGGGTTTCATTCAATAACCAAGAGCCATGCTCATGTTCCATATTCATCAACTATCAAAAATAGACTCCGTTCAAAATAGGCTTAGCATGGCTATTTATAGTGTTTGCCAAGCTTGCACAATGACTAAAATACCCTTACTAATAAGGTTTACAAAATAGGCCACGTAGGGCAAAACGGTAAAATAAACATAGGCCTTTACAGCTGGGAGGGGCGCCTGGGATCTGGGAGGGGCGCCTGGGATTGCTGTCAGCTAGGCGGGGCGCCTGGGAGGGGCGCCTGGCTAGGCGGTCCGCCTGTGTACTTTCAGCTCCTTAGGCAGTGAGCTTGCCAGGCGGGGCGCCTGGCTCAGGCGGGGCGCCTGGCTCTGCTGGGCTATCTCCTTCCTTAGGCGTGAGGCCTAGTTTGAGCACCCGGAATGGCTTCCACTCGCTTCCTTCCTCAAGTCCTCTCCTCTCCAAGTATAAATGCACCTCTTGGACATCCTTGGCTTGGCTCCGAGTGAATGGTCTCCTTGTGGTGGATTGCCCGGCATCAAACGACTTTCATCTCATAAATCCATGGTCTACCAAGGATCACATTGTAAGCCATGTCCTTGATCATTATCTAAAAAGTAGTCTTCTTACAAACTCCTTCCAGCAGTTGTAGTGAGGGTGATTTCCCCTAGCATCTGTTCTGTGGAGTTGTTGAATCCCATTAATGTAGTTGTTTTCGGGACAATGAGGTTCTCCAACTGCATTTTCTTAATAGCTCCATAATTAATGATGTTTACCAAGCTGCTAGGATCGACCAAGACTCGCTTGACATCACAATCATTGACCCTCAATGTGATTATTAGTGCATCGTGATGGGAAAAAATTATCCCCTCATAGTCATCCCCGTTGAAGGATAATTCATTCTCCATCCCATCGGTTCGGGCTCTCCTTTCCATGGTGACTGACGATTTGGCGAATTTTTTAGTAGAAGCGAGGTTAACACCATTCACCTATGATCCGCCTATTATAACTCTTACTATTTTCTTAAGAGATCATGCCCCAGTCATCGTAATCGTATTACAGGAGCGCAACTTTGCAACAAACTTTATTGCTAGTTCCCCACAGACAGCACCAATTTGTGTTGGCCTAATCCGATTAGAACAACAAATCGAATTTATATTGGGTTAACTAGCAATTATTCGTATCAAAACCACGAAAAAGACAAGAATTTCAATAAGAAAAACGAGGCAAGAGATTGAAAAAAAAGTATAAGTGTATTTCTGATATTTTTGGATGCATTACATAATATTTCCATGGCTATTTATAGTCTACAGGGATAAAAATAACAATAAATATACTTTAGCCATTATTCCATATTCTGATCATGGCTGACCCATGATCTCCTTATTAAATGTGTAAGCAACGGTCATCGATTGCAAAAGGTGAGGGCTCGTTCATCGTGGAGCAAAATTTTTCCCCAGGGAGTGAGCCTCATGCCTCGTGATGGTTGTCTGCCTATTGCCTCGTAGGAAAGCTTGTGGTCATCCTTCACTTCGTGCTCTAGGCATTTGACGAGCTTTCAAGAGCTTGTAAATAAAGCATTCGACCTCACCAAGCTCTGAGCCTTGCCTTTTAAGCCTCATTGGTTTTTCTCTCAATACATGCTTTTTGTTGAAGTAGGTTGTCTTGAATAGATATCCACTTAATGTTTTCTGCATTTAGTCTATGAAGTTCCTGCCTATTAGCTTCATTGTTGTGCTGATCCATTCTATATTCAAGTAGACTAATCAACTTCTCATATTTCTTAACCTAGTTAAAGACATCGCCTATTAATTCTCTGGACCACTGACTTAAAACTTTAGCTAGATTTTTCAGCTTCTCTTGTAGTTTCCTCATGGAGTTACCTATATGATGGTGATTCTATGTTTCCTACACAAGTTGATAAAAGTCAAGTTGCGATGTCCAGAAATTGAGAAATTTAAAATACCTTATAGGATTGTTGATTTTAGGAAAAGATTTGATAAGTAATAGGTTGTGGTCTGATCCTTTTCTAGCTAGATGAATGACAGAGGCGTCTCTCATTAAATCAGTCCACTTGTCATTATGAAGAAACCTGTCTAATCTTTTGCGGATTCTTTTCCTCTTCTTCCTACCTTTCGACCAGGTATAACTGTTACCAATGAACCCTACATCTATGAGTTTGCAGTCTTCTATAGTAGAAATAAAGTCCATGCTGCTACTCATACTATATAATCTGCCCCACTTTTTTTAATCTAGAGAAGTTGTAGAGTTAAAATAACCCATGACAGCCCAGGGTCCTTTGACAATATCATAAACTTGTCTCAACTTTCTCCATAGTCTTTTTCTTTTCTTTTTGGTGGTCTTGGCATAGACAATAATGTAGCAAAAGTAGTTATTTCTAGCTATCAGATTGATGTTAAGAGTGATTTGTTGATAGCTGCCAGAAATAACACTACAACCTAAAGAATCATTCCAAAAGCTCCAAATTTTTCCACTGATGTTTGCAATAGCATGATGAAATCTAGCTTTCTTTTGTACCTGTCAAGTTTATCAGAAGTTAGAAAAGGTTCTTAAATAGTGAAAAATTGATTTTTGTGAATAGTGACATGACAATCTTTTGTAGCCTTTCAAATGATTTTTGAGATTTAATTCCCCTGATATCCCAGCATATTGTATTAAATTATTAAAAGGTTAGACAACACTTCTCTTTTCTCTAACTCTACCAGGAGTAGAAGTTCTTTTTGTGTGTTTTTTGTTTCTGACCACAGTTCTACCTCTAGAAGAGAGGCCATGCTTTTGAGTAATGCTTTCATAAAATTTTGTTACTGCCTCATCTTCTTCTAGATTATGAGGAGTAATTTCTTGAAATGAATTTTTGGAAGTAGTAAGACCCACTTCCTCATTTTCAGAATATTGATTATCCATTGTATCTTTGTCAACTGATGTAATATGATTTTTATGCTCATTATGATCGGTGACATCCACATCCTGCTTTTCTATGTTCAAATGGATAGTTATACAACCTCCACCTTGAACGCCAGATTCATTGATCATAATAGGAGATTGCATAGGTTCTGTGTTGTTTCAATTTGACATCTCATGGCCAAATTAGAAGAACTTTGATCATAATGCAAACCTTCGTGATTGTCTTGGTTGCAATCATTAGTTTTCCCATCCAAATTGTCAGGGGATTCTTTGTCTTTAGAAATGCTTTTAGCGCTAGCAGAATCCTCCTCAACCACATTACTAGGATTGGCAATCAAATCGTTATTTATTTGATCACAATGCTCTATATTTTGAATTTGAGAGTTATCCAATTTTTCAGGTTCCATGTTTACGGTATCCTCACCCTTCTTAGAACTGTCCAAAAAATTATCCACAGTGTTATTATCTTCCTTGTCATTATCCAGCTGACCATTTTTAGTGGTCTTTTCTTTGTCAAAGTTCTCTGTAATATCTTGATCTTTCTTACTAGTGGAATTTTCATTGTGACTTTTCAATCCATTCTCTTCTCTTGAGAGCTTATCTCCACTATCTATTTTGCTTTTATGACAATATTATTATCAACCAACGCAGTTTGCTTGTCTCTGTTGGGATCTTTACGAACATAGGTAGGTCTAAAGATGGTCTTCTTTATTTTCATATTCCTGAGTTCATTTCTTTTCTTGTTTCTTTTCTTCTTCTTTTTCCTTCATTTTTGTTTCCTCCTCTTCTTTTTCCGTGTTTCCTTTGTGGATGTCAAATTTGTTAGAGTTCTGGACAATGGATTGATTCTTTTGAATGTCCTCAATATCTTTAGCTTCATTGACCATGCTTGATTCAGCTTGTTCAGGTTCTTTAGATCCTCCATTCTTTTTCTCTACACTGGCTTTCTTATCAGCCGGTCTATATTGTGCCAGGGAATGTCCTATCAATTTACAATGAATACAATACTTCAGCACGACTTCATATTCCAATTTCTGTGTAAAGCCTTTCAGTGGTGAACATTTTTCCTCTTGTCCAATCCAGATACTATCAACAAGTGGTTTGGTAAGGTTAGTTTCGACCCTCACTTTAGCCACTATTGTGAGTCTACATTCATGAGCCATCAGTACATAATAATCATTCGACTTGAATATAAGAGCCGTAATTCCATTGTGTGAAGTGATTCTTGTTTGAATGGGATTTACCACCTGAAATTTCGGGCTTAGGTCTCAACTGATCGGTAGTGAGAACTGTATTTCCCAAAAATGTATCAGGTTTTACAATTAAATTTATATTTAGTTGAGTCTAAGGCGACCGTTTTATATCTCAATCTGATCGATTGACGAATAAATTACGTTGACAGATAGTTGATTCCAGGAACTTAATTCAGTGATAGCACAAATATCGATCTCACAAGAAGCAGTTACGATGTCAGTTTCAGGCAAATAATGCGAAGGCAAAAATAAGCAGAAAAGATAGAACAAATGAACTAACGATTTATAATGATATAGTTTCGATCAAAACTCCTTATCGAAGGCAAATTACAAGTTGATGATAATCAAGGACGAATATTCTTAAGTTTTAACGGATTCAATGACAAAACTAGATGCGATGATAAATGAAAGTAGGAGTACGCTCTATCAGATAATGCGACTGAAGAACAATGACAACAATTCGATAGATATGACTGATGTTAACGAGCGAGTTGATAAATTATCTTGACCGGAATAGCAGTAATGAATTAATTAGATCGAAAGCGATAAATCAAATATGATTAAGGCAAGTGACAAACAAGCAACGACAGATGAACAAATAAATAGATAAATAAAGCGATAAAGCTTATTGTATTTGATGAATCGATGGACGATGCTTCAAATGGAAAAGATGGATCTCCTTCCTCGTTTGAATCAAGCCGCGATCGAAGTTTGAATACAGTGATTGTCTTAAACACAATAAATCGTCGATACTTCAATGGTGAAAATAACTAGCTTAAGGAGAATAGTTTGAAAGAGGAGAGAGTAATATTGCTCAGAATAATGTGTCTTCAAATGGAGGAGGAAGACCCTATTTATAAGCTGAAATGGTCAGCACTTCCAAACCCTAGAAGGACTCTTTTCTCTGCTCACGTCTCTTTTCAGCAATTGTCCACGTCCCTTAAAATACGTTGAATCTGTTCCGATAAAAGTGGGATAAAGCCAATTAAGTTTATCTGCTAGAATCAACGTCTTCGTAATTTTCCGATCCAGTTACTGAATCGAAGACATATCGACCAGCATGTGTCTTCGGAAACTGCACGCAACCATACAGCAAGACCGAACACATCATCTTTGTGCGAGGAACGGAAATCGACCAATACAAGAACGCTGTAGTACGGGGTTTTCGGAGCAATTCCATCAGAGAGTGGGGTCGGCTCGTCCGTGGGATATGAATTGATTGAGGTCGCGCTGTAATTTGGCTGTCCGGCGTAGCCATATGAAGGCGTGTGGGCGCCAAGCGTCGATAAAGTTTCGAACAGAGTTTTGTCTTCGTTACTGTACGGAGAGAGAACTTTCTTTTTTTTCTTTAGTTACTATTTGTATATCTCCGTTTTACTTGCAGTTTCATCACATAAAGAGTTGTTATGTTTTTATTTTAATTAGAACTTATGCTTTTTTATTGATTTTGAGTCATGCATTTTTTAGGATTCCATACAGATAAAGTTATGTTTTTGGAGAACTCGAACAAATTACTCCCTCCGTCCCAAATTAGTTGACGGTTTAGCAAAATTCATTTGTCCCAAATTAATTGACGGTTTAGTATTTCAAGATATTTTTTGTCAAGTCTTTCCAACTAGGCCCATATTTAATAAAGGAGAGTATTTCTCAAAAAAAAACTTTAACAGTCTAATATTGGTAATATGGCCATCATGGGTAAAATAGTAAGATACATACCTTATTTATTGATTTTTAATAGGCATGCAGAAGCTAAAGGCGTCAACTAATTTGAGACGGAGAGAGTAGTTTCAAGTATACCGATTCCCTATAGTTCCATGTTTTGGTGTATTCATTTGTAGGACCCAATCGGGAGCACGTTCGTAGGACTTAATTAGAATTAGACTTATAGTTAGCATCTCTTAATAATCGAAAAGGTCAAAAATACCCTTAATTTATTAGAAATGGTTTTAAAATACCCTTCATTAATTTTTAAGGCCAGATATACTCATGTCGTTAACCTTTAGGTCCAAATATACCCTTAAAATTTTATTTAAGCTCAAAATACCCTAAAAACTAACGGACTCTTAAAAAAAAAATAATAATTTAAAAATAAAATAGTAGGGGATATATTTTGCCATAATATTAACAAAGGACATTTCAACACTATTACCAATAGTTTAGGACAAGTTTCGGTCCTTTTCCGTTTAAAATTTATAGGTATATTTGAAAATTAGCTATTGATTTATTATCTGTTTAAAATAAGCATTTGATAAAAGCTATTTACATCTCACCAATATATATACACAATATAAAATAAAATAGAGAGTACAACTTAAACAATAACATACCCAATGTAATCTCACAAATGGGATTTGGGGAAAGAAGTATGCAGACCTTACCCCCACCAAAGTGGAGAGACTGTTCCGATAGACCCTCGATTAAAAAAATAACTAGAAGCATATTTGGAATAATAAAGTACAACTTAAACACATATATATATTAATGTATAATATCCAAAAATCATAAAAAAAATTAACTATATATACTATTGGAAAGTCATCAATTGATTTTTATGATAGGTAGATATTGCATACATTACATATGCACTTAGTTGTACTCTCTATATTATTTTATATTTTATATATATATATATATATATATATATATATATATATATATATATATATATATATATATATATATATATATATATATATATATATATATATATATATATATATATCTTCGAGTAGTAAATACCTTTTGTCAAAAGTTTATTTTAAACAAATGATAAGTCAAGAGCTAATTTTTAAAATTTACCTATAATTTTTAAACTGAAAAGGGCCAAAACTTCTCTTTATCTATTGGCAATGGGTTTGAAATACTATTCTTTAATATTATGGACAAGAAATATCCTCTACTATTTTATTTTCTTAATTATTATTAGTTTCTTTAAAAGTCTGTTAGTTTTAAGGGTAATTTTGAGCCTAAATAAAACGTTGAAGGTATATTTGGGCCTAAAGGTTAACGATAGGGGTAAATCTAGCCCTAAAGGTTAATGAAGGATATTTTTAAACCCTTTCTAATAGGTTAAGGGTATTTTTGATCCTTTTCCCCTTAATAATATTTGTCACATAACTTAGCTTGTTCGGCCAAGCTTTTTTGGCAAAAAAATAAAGTATTTTTCCTTCAAAATGTACTTTTTATGAAATTTTAGGTGTTTGACCACTAAAAAAGTATTTCTAGGCAGCAGCAAAAGCAGTTTTACTACATTGGAAAGAAGCTATATTCCTAGAAGCAAAAGAATAATCAGTTTATTACTTTTCTCAATGTATTTCCTAAAAATGTACTTCAGGTTTTACAATTAAATTTATATTTAGTTGAGTCTAAGGCGACCGTTTTATATCTCAATCCGATCGATCGACAAGCAATTTACGTTGACAAGTAGTTTATTTTTAGAACCTTAATTCGAAGACAGTGCAAGGATTGATTTCGAAGATGCAAGTACGATGTCAAGCTTGAATGATCAATTCGAAGGCGAATATAAACAGAAATTAAAACAAATGACAAACTAGCAATTTGCGATGACGTGATTTCAGGCAGATTTCTTATCGAGGGCGAATTACGAGTTGATTTCGTTCAAGGCTGAATACTTGATTTTAACAGATTCGATGACGAAGTTAAATGCAATGACGAATAAACGCGACCAACAACAGTATATTCAAATACGACCGTAAAGCAATACTGGCAATTCACTTGATGTGTTCGATATTAACAAGCAAATTAAACGATAGATTTATTTATGCGATCAGAATAACGACAATAAATTAACGAGATCGAATGCAGTGAGTCAAAGTATTGAATAATGCAAGCAGCATGCAGACGACGAAATAAACAACGACAGACGAATAAATAAATAAATAAATAAAGCGATAAAAGCTTATTGTATTGAAGAATCGAAGGATGGTGCTTCGATGAAAAAGATGGATCTTCTTCCACGCTTGAACCAAGCGACGACTGATACTTTAATACAAAGATTGCTTTGACAATGACACTAAATTATGGTATGATGAGAAAACAACAAAGTGGAGAGAAAGTCTATAGCTTGGAGAATGAGAGAGTGGTGTTCAGATGAACGTGCCTCCAAATGAAGGAGTAAGGCCCTATTTATAGGCTGAAATGGCAAGAGTTCCCAACCCTAGAAGAACTCTCTCTTCCTCACGTCTCTCTTTCAGCAGTTGCCCACATCCCACGAAATACGCTGGACCTGTTCCGATAAAAGTGGGATAAGGCCAATTGAGATTATCTGCTAGAACAGATGTCTTCGGAATATTCCGCTCACGTCATCAAATCGAAACCACATCCATCGATTTTTATCAACATATGTCTCCGGAAATTGCCAATGACTATGCAACACGATCGAACACGTCTCCTTTGTGATCGAACGGAAATCGACCAATACAGATAGTCCCCCCACTTGCTAAGTCATGTGGTAGTAAAACTTGGCAAGTGGCCTGATACTTTAAGCGGGAAAACACGTGGAGCGTCCGTGTCCCTTCATTTTGAAATGTCAAGCTGTCATTTCAACTTCCAATCATCGCACGTGTCAGAGATCGTGCAGGTGGCAGTTTCCGTTGGTTCCCAAGGCCATGATGGCTTTCTCCCTATAAGTATCAGTTTCAAATCGTTTCTACAAACTTTACATCTTCTAAACTCTCAAAATTCTCCAAAGTTTTTCAAAATTCTTCAAAACTCTTTAAGCAAATTTTCAGAATCCTTCGCTTGTTTTTATCAGTTCTTGTTTCAAATCTTCAAGTTAACTGCTTCAACCTGTTGAACTTGTTTCACAATGTCTTCTCAAAATATACCCGACGCCGCAGTTTCCCCCCTGCCGCCGTTGCCGCCACGGCACCGCCGTAGCCCGCTGCTGGTCCCTCAACAGATAAAAAAGGAAAAAAGAGGGAGAGGAAACCCAAAGACTTTGGCCCAGAAAAGCTTTATACTGACATTCTTCCGAAGAAGTTTACTTATGACGATGATTGCAAGGTCAGTACCCAGAACGACGTTCAACTGGCCAAAAAGAAGAATATTCCTGTCGACTTAGTTTTTTGCGCTGTCACTGAGGAATCGATACCACGAATCATGGAGGACTGTGGTTGGAAATAGGGCGAGGTCGATGTAGTATGCCCCCCCTGAGGAGATCAACTCTGACCACTTTTTACGGTGGTCATTTCGCCGTTCTGACTTATCCATTTACGATAGGGTTTACTTTGCCAGTCGACCCAATAATTGAGGAATTTTGCTGGTTGTATAAAGTTTGTTTAGCGCAGATTTCCCCGATGGTGTGGCGTTTGGTTGCCATGTACCGGTGGATTGGCAAGAAGGTGGGAGTGGAAGTCACACTCAGACACATTCTTCACCTATACTCCCCTAGAGTTTATAAGGCTGGCATCATTACTGTGCAAAAATGAGGTAGCCGAGCTCTAATTTCCGATAACGACGATGATCTCAGGGCATGGGATCGGTGCTTCATTAATTTTCGCACACGTAAGTATTTGATTTCTATTTGGCCTTGGTACTTTTTCCGTGTTTTACTCCTGTGAGTGTGTGCAGCCAATAGCGTTCTGTTCGAGTTAGTTCCTGATATTGTTGATTGGTTGAAGAAAGTTCTGAAAGAAACTACCAACGATCAGAGGGCTTGGAAGCCGATCGCGGCTCTTTTGAAAGTGAAGGCGAAAAACCATGGTAACCTTAGTTTTGCCTTCAGCCGAGCAGCATTCTTTGTTTAATTTTAACAAATTACCTTCAACAGGCATCACTGGTGCTGGTACTGGACCGATTGAAGATTTGTCGGTGAGGAAGAAGTCGAAGAGGTTGGGGGGGGATAACGTGAGTGGAACTCCTCCTCCGAAGAAGAAGAAAACCTCTTATCAAGACCTTAGAGCAAAGTACCTTGTTAAGAGTACTCCACAAGGAGTTGGCTCATCGGCTGATCCTAAGCCGATCGAGCAGGTCGTAAAAGGAGCTGTCTCAGTAGTTGAGGCAGCGAAAGCCATCGAGGAGGGCAATCTCGCTCGAATTCCCTCTGAGGAAGAGGGTGAAGAATCTGGGTCTGAGCAGCCATTGGAGCGGCCGAAAAGGCCAAGAAAGGAAAAAATGCTTGAAACGGCTGAGCAACTCAAAGCGGCTGAGGAATACGACGGAGTTCAAACAACCGGCTTCGGTGTTGACAGGCAGCAAACTTTATCTCCGATTGCGGAGGATTTGATCGACGTAACTTCTGGCTCTGGGATAAAAGAGACTGCCATCGTCCCAACCCATGAGATGTTAAATGTTGGGGGCGTCGATGGTGCCTCTTCAGACGATGTGCCAAGGGAGAGGGACCCCAAAAAGGGTAACTTCCCCTCGATCGTTCCATGGCAACGACGAAGTCGAAGCATACGGAGAGCTCAGGCTCGTCATTCTATGCATCGGACCATGAAGAGCCCATCATTCGCTTTCCTTGATATGAGGAAGCCGCTGCCTTTGCAGCTTACAAAAGGGCCAAGGCTGCAGGGGAAGCCAACACCAGATCGTTGACTATTAGCGTTCCCGGGGAAGTGGATCTGCTTAGATGTCCAAAGCATCTTGCTAACTATTTTTTCGACGTGATGGGGCCGATGGAAAAAGCTCGATTGAATTGCTACAGCGATGTGAGCTTGTCTTCTCAGATCGCTTTTAGTGCCTTTCGGGTAACGAACTTTCTTTTTGTCTTCTACTGCTTAAATCTTTTTGTTTTCTCTTTCTTACAGGGTTGTCTTGTTTTGGCTTCAGAACACCATTATGGCCATCGAATCAGCTGATCGGATTCGGCAGCTTGAAGCCGAGATAGCCCATTTGAATGAGAGAGTTGCTCTTCTTGCCTCCGCTGGCAATGGATAGCACAACAACTTAAAAATTTTGAAAGTGAAATATTCTGAGCTCGAGGCCGAATCGGCTAAAAAGGCCACCGCTCATGCTCTTCGAGAATCGGAATTAGAGTCTCAAGTTCAGGCTTTGAACGATCATCTTGGTCGACTTGAAACTAGCATGGATGACAAATGTGCCAAATTGGAGACTGAACTGAAAGCCAGAGAGTCAGAATTCGTTCGTTTGAATGAGGAACTTCATACTCTTAAGGGTGTTAACGACGATCTGGCTGCTCAGAACGACGCTTTGTCGGAGAGGAACTTGCTTCTTCAAAAGGAGTTGACTACTCAAAGGCACTCAATGGAGAATGATTTCGAAGGAAGAAGGGAGCTCATTTTAGCAGAGTCGAGGCGAGACTTGCTGTGGGAAATGTCTGAGCGTCAAGTTGATGTGGCCAAGGAGCTCGAAGAAGCTATCCAGGTCGTGAGGATGACTCGCGAGGCATTTGGCCTTTCTCCAGATTCTTCTGACGAAGGATCCGATGGAGATGAATGAATTTCTTAAGTCTTTGGTCCTTAATTATGGTGAGGTCGTTTGGCCGTTATGTGAATATCCTTAGTTTTGATGAGGTCATTTGACCATGATGTGGATATTTTCTGTTAATGAATGAACTTTTTTGTTTCCCTTATCGCTGTATTTCTTTTCGAAGATGATTCAATTTATTCATTCGAAAGTTTTGATGTTTTAGCGACAGTTGTCGGAAGAAGTATGATTGGGGCCCAATGTTTTAGTGCGTAGCAAAGAATGACGTCTCACTTTTGCGTAATGCACTCCTCGAACATTCTTAGGTTCGGAATGAAAAATTACTTAACACTTGGTGAAAAATTTGGAATTGTAAAATTTGCTAATGTTTAAACCGATCACACAAGTCGGCAAATGTAAAGTCGAAAAATTGACCAAGTGTTGCATATTATTGAAGTGAGCCGCAGCGTTTAATACATTTTCGGATCGTACGATTCGGTCGATTACATGATGCGGCCGTTTGAAGGCACAGGTTTTTGATCACTAACGGATCATTTACATGCCACATATCTCATCTAAACAAATAACCCTCGACTTTGAATAAAAGCGTCAGGGTTTGAAATCTTCGATAAAGTTGCATCTCCAGTTCGATTTGAGGTACGAACGAGTCCCCAGTTCGAGTGAGCGTTGGGATCACTTTTGTCGGATTTTGAACGAGTCCCCAGTATTGTCTTCGATTTCATTTCTCCTTTCGATGGGAAATCCCCGGTTCTTGGGCAGTCCCCAGTATCCGTCAGTGATCATCATTCTAACTCCATCCCCCCAGTGTTTGGGTGTGAAGGATGAACAGCCGAACACTGGTCCTCGATTTCGATACCTGAAACGGAGTCATTGAAAGACAAAAAACCAAGAAAGCCGTTATAGATGAGGACCACATTAGAATGTTCGTCAGACTTATCGACCCCGATCAGAGCATTTTGAGCTCAGGTATTCATGGGTGATGTTTGTCATCATTTGATTCCAACTATGCCTATCATCTAAAAGTGTTAGTATCAAATAATCGATTAAACAACTTCTTCCGATGGAGAAATAATGAAATTTGTAAAGGAAAATAAAAGATAAAGTTTGATGATACCGTAGAATCTCAAAAGTGGCAATTCTTCAATTGTGTGATATTCCAATTGAAGTCGACTGGCTTGGAGTCCATTGTTTCGAGTTGGTATGAACCTTTTCCGATTACTGCGTTGACCCGAAAAGGTCCCTCCAAATTTGCTCCTAGTTTGCCTTCGTTGGGCTCATCCTTTTTCGGTCTCTTGATTTTTAGCACGTAGTCACCTGCATTAAAAGATCGATGCCTGACTTTCTTGTTGAGGTAATTTTTTGCCCTTTGTTTATGTGCTTGTATTCGAACGAATGCCATGTCTCTTTTTGCTTCGACCAGGTTCAAATCTATCAGCATAGCCTCTTTGTTCGCCTCTTCGGTGGAGTAGGCGAATCGAAGGCTAGGTTCCCCCACTTCCACCTGTATCAATGCTTCTGCTCCGTAGACAAGTGTGAACAGTGTTTCCCCGGTGCTGTGTTTCACCGTTGTCCGATGAGCCCATAGCGCTCCGGGGAGTTCGTTCGGCCTTTTGACTCATCCATTCTTTTCTTCAAGTACTCGATTATTGTTTTGTTGGAAGACTCGGCTTGTCCATTTGCACTGGGGTGATAAGGTGTTGAGGCAATTCGTTTGATCCCCCATTTTTTGAAGAAGGCAGTGATTCGTCTTCCTATGAACTGCTTACCGTTGTCGCATGTGATCTCTTTCGGGATTCCAAAATGACAGATGATGTTTTTATGAATAAATTTGATGACTTCTTGTTCACAAATTTTAGCCAAAGCTATTGCTTCTACCCATTTAGAAAAATAATCCATAAGAATTAAAATAAACTTTACCCCACCGGGTGCTGTTGGAAGCGGCCCGACCAAATCCATTCCCCACTTCATGAATGGCCATGGTGACGTGACCGAATGAAGTGGCTCTGCTTGTTGGTGTACGAGATTGCCAAATCGTTGACATTTTTCGCATTTGCGAACGAACTCTTTGGCGTCATCTGCGATCGTTGGCCAATAGTATCCAGCTCTTATTATCTTTCGAACCAATGATTTGCTGCTGGAGTGATTGCCGCATTCGCCTTCGTGAACTTCATTCAACACATAGTTTGTTCCATCTAGTCCCACACACTTCGCTAGAGGGCCACCGAACATTCGTCTGTAGAGTTTATTTTCTAGGAGACAATATCTTGTCGCTTTAGCTTTAAGTGATCGGACGGACTTTTTGTCACTGGGAAAGGTGCCTGCCTGCAAATAAGACAAATATTTGTTTCTCCAATCCCAAGTATGATTAACACTGTTCACCTCTTTGATGCTTCGACAAAGTGGGGATTCGAACAAATGAACCACTGTTTCGTCAATCTTTCCATCGGTAGCTGCTGCTGAGCCAAGGTTGGCTAAGGCGTCTGCCTCGATGTTATCTTCCCTCGGTATCTGAGCTATTTTCCATTCTTGAAAAGAAGTTAGAAGATTTTTAACTTTCTCGAGCAGCTGCTGCATCCTCGGATCTCGAACACAAAAATCGCCTTGGATTTGATTTACCACCAATTGGGAATCGCTTTTGATGTCTAGTCGTTCGACTTTCAAGTCTTTTGTGATCTTTAAACCTGCAACGAGGGCCTCATATTCGGCCTCGTTGTTAGTTTTTGCATGTAATTTGATCGCATACCTGAGTTTCTCACTGGTAGGTGCTATCAACAGGATTCCGAGGCCGGTCCCTTTCACATTCGAAGCTCCATCGGTGTACATCATCCAGACTCCGGGATCTAGATTTCTCATCATCAATTATGTCTTTTTTGCTTCCGGGAAGATGTTAGCGCTAAAGTCTGCTACAAAATCAGCTAAAACTTGAGATTTATGGCGGTGCGAGGCTGGTAAGTGATGTCGTATTCACTCAGCTCGACCGCCCATTTCATTAATCGACCAGAGAGATCTGGCTGATGTAAAATATTTCGCAATGGAAAAGTAGTTATGACAGATATTGAGTGACATTGGAAATAAGGTCTTAGCTTTCGTGCAACAGTGACTAGTGCAAGTGCTAGCTTTTCTAAATGTGGATACCTTGTTTCTGCATCTAATAATGTCTTGCTAACATAGTAGATAGGAAATTGGTTACCTCTGTCCTCGCGAACGAGGACGGCACTTACAGCAACGTCAGAAACAACCAAGTAGATCAGCAATATTTTTCCTTCGATCGGCTTTGATAGAAGCGGAGGATTGGACAGGTATTGCTTCAGTTCTTTGAGAGCTTTTTTGCATTCTGGTGTCCACTCAAAACTTTTGTTTTTCCTCAGCACCGAAAAGAACTTGTGACATCGTTCAGATGACCTCGAGATGAACCCGTTGAGATAGGCTACTCGACCAGTCAGCTGTTGAACTTCCTTCATCGTTGTCAGGTTTTCGGAAATGCTTTCGATTGCCTTGATTTTGTCTGGATTGGCCTCGATTCCTCTTTGAGATACGATGAATCCCAAGAACTTGCCGGATCCGACCCCGAACGCGCATTTCTCCGGGTTCAGTCTCATGTTGAACCGCCTTAAAATCGTAAAAGTCTCCTCCAAATGACTCAAATGATTTCCCTTCTCCAAAGACTTGACCAACATGTCATCGATATACACTTCCATCGTTTTTCCGATCAAATCTTTGAACATGGTGGTAACCAAATGCTGATAAGTAGCGCCAGCATTCTTAAGGCCGAAGGGCATGACTGTGTAGCAATAAGTTCCCGTGTCTGTGATGAACGACGTCTTCTCCCGATCTATTGGGTCCATCGAAATTTGATTATATCCTGAATAGGCGTCCAAGAAACTCAACATTTCGTGCCCTGCCGTTGAATAAATCAGCCTGTCGATGTGAGGCAGTTGGAACGAATCATTTGGGCAAGTTTTGTTGAGGTCGGTATAATCGACGCATACTCTCTACTTGCCATTTTTATTCGGTACTACAACAGTGTTTGCAAGCCACTCTGGATACTTAACCTCTTTTATGAACCCATTCGTTAGCAGCTTTTCTACTTCGTCGTTGATCACTTTCCTTCGGAATCCTCCATTTGGCCGTTTCTTTGGATCGGCGTTTAATTTGTGTGTGGCGACTTTTGGATCGATTCCCACCATATCTGCGTGGGACCAAGCAAAACAATCAGAATTATCCTTGAGGAAGGATATGATTTTTGCCCTTACCTCGGGATCCAGTTCTGCTCCCACATAGACTTTCCGATCAGGCTTATCATCGAATAACATTACTTCTTCCAATTCTTCTATCGTAGAGTCTCCGGCTTTTTGTTTATACGGTTCTCTCACACATGGTGGAACCTGTGCGAATTCATCTTCAACTTCGGATTTCGCTAACTGTGACGAAGCACATGACGGAACTGCAGTGAGGTTTTTGGCCTTGGGTTCCACTAGCTGTGATTGCTACTTTCGAAAGCCATCCTTAACAGCTACTGAGTAACATTCTCGTGAAGCCTGCTGCTCACCTCTTATTTCGCAAATTCCCCATGGGGTAGGGAATTTTACAACTTGATGTAGGGTCGATGGGACCGCTCCCATAGTGTGAATCCACGGTCGACCCAATATCACGTTGTATGCCATCTCCCTTTCATCACTTGAAACGATGTCTCACTCTCAACGCCTTCCGCATATGTCTTAATGGTAATTTTTCCAACGGTCACTTCGCTCGAATTATTTAAACCCGACAACACCGTTGAGCGAGGCACGATCTTATCACTCAACTGCAACTGTTCGACTACTCTTGCATGTATGATATTAACCGAACTGCCAGCATCGATTAACACCCTTTTTACATCGGCATCGACGATCCTCATCGTTACTACCAGTGCATCGTGATGGGGATGAATCCTTTCGTCGAAGTCGAAATCCCCGAACACGATCTCATCATTCATGTCTTCCCGTGTTCGTTTGTCTCGTGTAAAGGAGACCTTTGCATATTTCTTTGTAGTATAAGTCACTCCACAAACGTCATCTCCTCCGGTAATAACATTTACCGTCTTCCTAAGAGTAGGAGGTTTTGGCGGCTCGTCATCTTTTTTCTTATTAAAATTGTTTTGCCCTCTATCAGTCAACAACTCTACCAAATGCCCCTTCTGTAACAAACTGGCCACTTCGTATCTCAACGCCTTACACTCTTCTGTTGTTTAGCCGAAGTCATGATGAAATGCACACCATAGGTTTTCATCCCTTGTGTTTGGATTTGTTTTTGCGACCCGGAAACTTTACAACCTTATCACCCATCCCCTTCAAGTGATTTACCAAGTTTGGTGTCGATATGCAAAAATTGTACTCCGTCACTTTTGGAGGCAGTGGTCGATCTTTTGGAACCGAAGATGTGTTCGATTGCCCTCTCTTCGGCTGATTTTTCGAACCACCAGCTTCGTGGTTGTTGCTTCCCATTCGAGGAAAACTGTAGGGCTCCCATCGTTGATCCCTGTAGTTTCGCATGTCGTTCTCGACTCTCCGTGGTGGTGGTCGATCATAATGATGATTATTTCGGGCTAGCTGCAACTCCTCCTCCTCAGCTCTAATCCTTGGTTCGCATTCACGATATAGCTCGTCGAATGTCCATGCATCGATTTCCCTAAGGCGATCCTTCAACTTCCACGCCTCTATTGAATCAGTGCGCAAATTATTAGCAAAAGTCAAACAAGCCCACCTTTTCTCGAGATTCGGGATATGAATCTTCTCATCATTGAACCGTTTCACAAATTGTTTGATAGTTTCCCCGGGTCGCTGCTTAACGTTCAAAATATCTTCCACTCTTGGTGCTATCTTTTTTGCTCCAGTATGTGATCGAATGAATTTCACCGACATGTCATCAAAACTCAGTATCTCGTTTTCGGGTAGCTGTAAATACCATTTCAATGCTGCTGCTTTCAACGTTTCACAAAACTTCTTAAGGCTGACTGAATTGATCTCTTCCGAGGTCAGGTCGTTCGCCTGAACTGCGACCGAAAACATATCAATGTGATCCCTCGGATCTGTGGTTCCATCATATCTTAAACTTTCTGGTAATTTGAAAGTTTTAGGAATGGGCATTGGGGCTGCACTTGCTGGAAACGGACGCTTTGAAATCAATTTTTTAGCGACTTCGTCCGTTAACTTCGGAACACCTGGCAATTTCTCCATAAATGATTTTATCTGACTGAATTTCTTATCCACTATGTCATTCAGCAGGGTTTGCATCGTAGCTAACATTCTCACTTCTGTCGTCATGGAGGCCGGAGCTCCCATAGCCACAGCGGCCGTACCCGATCCTCCTGACCCGACCCCCGCTACAAGTCCCCCTGTTACGGCGCCCTGAGGAACCGAAGTCGGAATGTTTGCGGGGGGTGTGATCGGAGAGGTGGGCGCTCTGTTTCCGATAGAGCTAGACAGGACCTTCAATTGTTCTTGTATCATTTCGAACTGAGCATCATGCCTTTTCAAATACGCCATTAGTGCCGCATTTGAATCTCCTGACTCGACCGCGGGTTCCTTACCAGGTCGCCGCCCTCGGGGCGCGTTCAGCTGTGAACCAGTAGAAATGTCGTCATGAGTCCGATCTTGCTCGTGGTTGGTAGACTCATCGACCGCTTCAATGTTGGTCGAAACATGAACCCCGTCATTGGGATTGAGCTGTTGTTGACCGTTCAGAGTGGTGTTGACATCAATGTTACGTTCATCTGCCATTTTGAGGACAAAAAAGCAAATTTAAGTAGTATCAAAGGATTCAAATTTCGGAATAAATCGATTGCCTAGACCCCACGGTGGGCGCCAAATTGTATTTCCTAAAAATATACTTCAGGTTTTACAATTAAATTTATATTTATTTGAGTCTAAGGCGACCGTTTTATATCTTAATCCGATCGATCGACAAGCAATTTACGTTGACAAGTAGTTGATTTTTAGAACCTTAATTCGAAGACAGTGCAAGGATTGATTTCGAAGATGCAAGTACGATGTCAAGCTTGAATGATCAATTCGAAGGCGAATATAAACAGGAATTAAAACAAATGATGAACTAGCAATTTGCGATGACGTGATTTCAGGCAGATTTCTTATCGAGGGCGAATTACGAGTTGATTTCGTTCAAGGCTGAATACTTGATTTTAACAGATTCGATGACGAAGTTAAATGCAATGACGAATAAACGCGACCGACAACAGTATATTCAAATACGACCGTAAAGCAATACTAGCAATTCACTTGATATGTTCGATATTAACAAGCAAATTAAACGATAGATTTACTTATGCGATCAGAATAACGACAATAAATTAACGAGATCGAATGGAGTGAGTCAAAGTATTGAATAATGCAAGCAGCATGCAGACGACGAAATAAGCAATGACAGATGAATAAATAAATAAATAAATAAATAAAGCGATAAAAGCTTATTGTATTGAAGAATCGGAGGATGGTGCTTCGATGAAAGAGATGGATCTTCTTCCACGCTTGAACCAAGCCACGACTGATACTTTAATACAAAGATTGCTTTGACAATGACAGTAAATTATGGTATGATGAGAAAACAACAAAGTGGAGAGAAAGTGTATAGCTTGGAGAATGAGAGACTGGTGTTCAGATGTACGTGCCTCCAAATGAAGGAGTAAGGCCCTATTTATAGGCTGAAATGGCAAGAGTTCCCAACCCTAGAAGAACTCTCTCTTCCTCACGTCTCTCTTTCAGCAGTTGCCCACATCCCACGAAATACGCTGGACCGTTCCGATAAAAGTGGGATAAGGCCAATTGAGAATATATGCTAGAACAGATGTCTTCGGAATATTCCGATCACGTCATCAAATCGAAACCACATCCATCGATTTTTACCAACATATGTCTCCGGAAATTGCCAATGACTATGCAACACGATCAAACACGTCTCCTTTGTGATCGAACGGAAATCGACCAATATACTTAAGTCAAAAATATTCTTTCCAACAATTTAAATTTACCAAACTATCCCTCACTAATTAAATACATATCTCTCTCTAAATATAATTACTATTTTGTTCTCCTTTTCCTATTTTGATTTTTATGTATTCTACAATTCATATAGTTTTTATTTCTACTACTTCTCCAAATTCTTCGCCCTACTGTATAGCTCATCAACCCTATATAGAATCTCTTGTCCGCTTTTTGACTTTCTACATACTGCTTCTTCCGCTTCAAAATAATTAAGTCATAGCCACAACAAGAAGTTTTTGTTTTATTAATTTGCTAATATTTTCTACTATAGCTATGTATTCATATTTTATTGGATGTTTTGTTAATTATTTATACTTTTTTGAATAAGATGTGCCAAACAATAGTATATTATTCTAAAAAAGTAATTTGGTGATGGATTTCAAATATATATTATTTTTGGAGTGATTTATTTAGTTATTTGAATGATGTGTTTCGGTGCATAAATCATCTTGTCAGAAGTAAGTAATTACTTCTAATATTCAACCCAAATGGAAAAATGAACATTGATATCATTTTTGAGTGTTTCGTAATTTAACACTCAAAAATACCTTTTAAAAATATTGGTCAAAAACAAACTTTATCAAATACAGAAAATGTACTTCTCTAATGAGTTGCCAAACACAAATTGTTTATTCTTCAAAAGTATTTCTCCGAAAAGCACTTTTGACAAAAGTACTTTTTAAAATAAGTATTTTTTGCCAACAAGGCCAAACAGGCTAGGTTCATGTTTGAGGGGTAATCTTTATGACTAGCCAGCTTTCCTTCCACTTAAAAAGAATCAGTCAACAGTTACAAACTTTTAGAAAAGTAGTCATATTCTAAAATCATGCGTTTTTTTAAGATTGGGCATAGGAAAGTTTTTTGAGAATTTGAACCAAATCCCAACAAATTTTGATGGGGTTTAGTTCAAAGTTCAAGTGAATTTTACTGGAGCTTCATATTTGAAGTCCTAGTAAGTTTTCCTGGAACTTTTTAACTAAAATATTTAAAGTTCCAGTAAAATTTACTGGGAATTCATAATTTCATATTAGCACTCCCTAGAAAAAATTACTGGGATTTTAAAAATTTCAGTTCAAAATCCTAGTAAAAACTTTTGTTCCGCGTTTCTTAAATGTGGCTACTTTTTTAAAAATTTTTAACCGTTGGCTAGCTTTCATTTAACGCGATGCAATATGGCTATGGAATCAAACTGTTACATGTTGGAGCTAATGAAAACACGGTTTTGCATTGGAATTTTTATATGGAGAGACACTCAGCCCAATAAAATTACCAATATGGGCCGCTATTTTCACTTCTTTCCCGAGTAATCCACATGTACCATTTTTTGAAATAAAAGTTACACTCACAGCACCATCTTCACAAAAGAACCCTAGCCACTCTCCTAAAAAAAAAACCTAGTCCCCAACTCATTCCTTTCTTCTCCTTCTCCCCTTGCCACTGCCGCCTCCTCCCCCACCCTTTCCATTGCATCTGCTCCACCGCTTCTCCTCCAAGACGCTGGTATGTCGATTACCCAAAGTAAATTTCGGCCAAATCTCAGGTGATGGTTTGTTTATCATTTTTTTTTCATAAAATTCGGTGAGATCTACTAGTTTTTTATTGAAACTTCTTTCTAATATTTAGATCTGGTGTTTTTCTTGTAAGAATTTGTATAAATCTAAAAATTTTGTTAAGATTTTATGTAAACGCTGCCCTAAACACTCTATAAGATGTTTTGTGTGTTTATACAAGTTCATACATATTTTATACAAGTTTATACACTTATGTAAATATGTATAAATATGTATACGTGCGTATGTTCAATGAATAAAGTTGTATAATTTGGTAGAGCGGGCGCACTTTGACTGTGCTTGGATTAGCATGGCTATCCCCCTTTGCTGGTTTTATTTGCATAATTATGGATATTTGTATAAAGTTTTAATTTTTTTTGTGTATATTTTTGTATTTCTTTCCTTGTCTACGTATTTATCTATGTATATTCATTTATAATATATTTTTGACAGATTTGTGTGTATAAATTTGTCCAAAGTAATGATATATTCAAAATCGACAAAAATAACTTCGGAGAAATAAAAAAAAAGTAACTCCGGTGAAAAAATAAAAAATTCCGGCGATTTTACATTTTCCGGCCTCTGGGCGCCACTGGCACCGGCGAGAGGGTGTCTGCTGGCGGGACAGTGGCAGGGAGAAGGGAAATGGCAGCTAGAGTTTTTTATTTTGAGGTAGAGCTTAAATTTCTAAATAGGGGCTATATTATGCCATGTAAAAAAATATGGACATTCATTTGTAATTTCCTTTATTCGAAGTGTTATTTTTGAAAAGTTCCCTTTTTTATTTTACTAAAGTGGATACCCTTTGACGATCTTTGCAAATGCCAACTTGTTAGTTATATATTTTGAAGGGATATTAATTGCACCACAAACCATAACAATGAGTAAGGGTAACTCGTAAATTTAAGGTGTTTAAATGAATATTTCAAAGAAATATTGGGAATCACTTATAAAATTTGTCATGGTTCAACAATACAGGTACATCACCAAAGAGGTGATAAGAACGAGAAAGTGCACGAAAGGCCACTTTTGGTACTGATTTTTAGACACATGCCATTAATACCAAAATATTTAGTTTATAGCTATTTTTCATACCTACTAAAAATAAAAAGATAAAAAAAGACTAAATTACATATATATATATATATATATATATATATATATATATATATATATATATATATATATATATATATATATATATATATATAGTCCATGTGGATGGAACTTCAGTCCACAAGGGTAGACAAGTTCAATCCATGTGGATGGAACTTCAGTCCACAAGATTAGAGAAGTTCAATCCCTGTGGATGAAACTTCAATCCATAAGGATAGATAAGTTCAATCCCCGTGGATAGAACTTCAATTTATAAGAGTAGATAAGTTCAATCCCTGTGGATAGAACTTTAGTACACAGGGCAGAGAAGTTCAATCCATGTGGATAGAACTTCAGTCCATAAGGGTAGAGAAGTTCAATCCATGTGGATAGAGCTTCAGTAGAGCCAAAAGTGGCGTCAAGTGTAAGACCAAGGAAATTAGTGGCTGCAAAGCTAATACTAGTATCAAAACTGGCCACTGGGCGAAAATTTTACCATAAGAATGCTCAATAGTTGAAATCATCACCATGAGTTCTACAATAAAAAAAAGACTAAATTACCCCCATATATATATCACTCCATGTGGATGGAACTTCAGTCCACAAGGGTAGACAAGTTCAATATATGTGGATGGAACTTCAGTCCACAAGGGTAGAGAAGTTCAATCCCTGTGGATGGAACTTCAATCCATAAGGATAGATAAGTTCAATCCCTGTGGATGGAACTTCAATCCATAAGAGTAGATAAATTCAATTCCTGTGGATAGAACTTCAGTACACAGGGCAGAGAAGTTCAATCCATGTGGATTGAACTTCAGACCATAAGGGTAGAGAAGTTCAATCCATGTAGATAGAACTTCAGTAGAGCCAACAGTGGCCTCAAGTATAAGACCAAAGAAATTAGTGGCTGTAAAATTAATACCAGTATCAAAACTGGCCATTGGGTGAAAATTTTACGATAAGAACGCTCAATAGTTGAAATCATCACCAATGAGTTCCACACAAAAAGCTAAACTATTGTTCATGTCATGGCAATAGCCCATATCAGTAAATTCAACCTAGTTTACGAATTTACAAAGATATTCCCTCCGTCTCAATTTATGTGGTGGTATTTGACTTGGTATGGAGTTTAAGAAATTGAAGTTGACTTTGGAAATGTTCAAATTTATCCTTGAAAAAGTAAGAGAGGGAAGATTGGAGTAATCAAAAAATTGTTAGTGGCTTTTAAAGTAAGTAGGGCCCAATAAGGATAAAATAGAGATAGTACATTAAATAGTTGACAAATAAGTAAATGTGACATTATTTTTGGGACGGACCAAAAAGGAAAGTGTGACACATAAATTGGGACAGAGAGAGTAATTCATAAATTTTTCCACAAACTCTACCTATATCTATGGAGACACTTAGCGGTAGATTCTGAGGTATGATAAGGAATGGAACTTTAAAAGCCTTGAGAAGAAATAAAGCAATAAACTGCAAAGCAATAAAAATTTAAATATGTCAGTAGCGCTATGCTAGTAGAGTTTAAACACAAATAGTGTAGAAAATACTAACACAATCAGGTTATTCATAAAGTAACTACAAAATACAAATATATCTTTATCATAGGTAGTATTGTTAACCTTATAAAAAATGGGAACTACTGTGATCATTTATATTGTAACTAACCTAATTAATTGCTTAAGCGCCTCACTTATAGTAGCATGAGAAAACAATACCTACCATCAGGAGCTCGATCAGTATCGTATAAATACATATCATCATGAACAAAGTTTCATTTCTAATATCTGCAGATATACGCTTACAATACGACAACTAAATCAATACTTCAAAATGGAAATAGCTTTATTTTTCACGAACAGAAGAACACTATATGCTAAAGCGTTACTTGGCATCGCTAAAAAACCTAGAATTCTTCAACTTCCTTGATGTTCCCCCATGGTTGCATGATGTTAGGAAAAAAAATACATATATTTTAGTATTACTTGGCTCACTTTTTGATGTTCTTTTTTTGGATAGTTTTAGTGTAGATATTGTTCTGATTAAGAAGAAGACTGAAATGACAGAGAAGGTAATGTGTAGAAGGAGAATTTGTATTCCATAAAATAAAAAGAGAATTACATCAATGCTATTTATAGACTTAGCTAGGAAGACTAACTACTTTATAACTAACAACCTTCCTAACGAACCACTAAATAATAATCGAAAATATTAGAAAATGACTAATCTACCCTTTTATTTAAACTGTTTCTTCACTCAACACTTTCAATAAAATGAATAAGCAGTTATCACAAAAATATATCCGGTTTAAGTCCTTCGAATTTTACAGGGAGCACATGTCTAGAAAGTAATAATTATATTGGTCATGTCTCTAGATTCAATCAACTGCAAAAGATGTAATAGAATTTATTAAGAATTATTAAGTAACTAAAAGCAAAAGTAAAATGTAAACTATTGAATAAAATATACGGTGACAGTCAATACAAGAGAGCCTAATGTTATGATTTCCTTGGTTAGCAGGGTGAAATGCATGTAAGTTTCTAAACTCACGTCGTCTTATCCTTTATTGGCGGTAAATGCTAGAACTACCACAGCTCTTTTCCAAGCAATTATGTTTTTCACCTAGATTTATTCTTCCAAACTAAGTCTAGGCGTTTAGATAGCTATTACGCACCGCAATCGATTTGTTATTCCTAACCCCTCCTAACGTCTCTCTGATTATCTTCCGATTAACTAGGGAGAAGTATTGTATTCAAATCTACTCTAACCCTACGTTCTCTTCCAAGCAACAATAGATCAAGCAAATACGCAACCATGCAATTAATCACAAGCAGAGATTACAACAACAACAACAACAACATACCCACTGGTATCCCACCAAGGTAGGGACAAGCAGAGATTGATAAGAATAAATAGAGTCATAAGAAACGACGTAGATTATAGGACATGTTTATAGAATTCGACCCATAAAAAGGTAGATCATAACCCTAGAAATAAGTGTAACTACGCATGCTCAATTGTAAAAATATAATTACAACAAGAATTATAAGACAAAGGGAGAAGAAACTCTTGAAATCCGTTGTCTGACGACCTCTAGACTTGATGTCTTTACTCCCTTGTGTCACAGACTTAGTCTTGAACTAGTGAATCGTCCGTCACTTGACAATTTACTCACGATTTTGCTTTGCCAAGTCAGCCGAGATCACTACGGATCGCTAAGAGAATGGAAATGAACAAGAGAGATTTTTCAAAAGAAGCTTTTTATTATTTAAAAAAATGTTGGATTACTTAATGGCTTACAAATGAATGGCCCCTCTATTTATAATACTCACTTAGGGGCTAGAGTGCAAATATTAATTGTGTACAAGTTCTCTCTAGAATTATCCTAGAATATTCCAAGGGCTTACTAAGGTCTTCCTAGCTAATCCATATGTATCTAGAGTATTTCCAAGGGAATATCTCTGTACCTCTCTAGAGTATTCCATCAAGGTTCGCCTTTCCAAGTAAGTTTCCCTATGGCAAAAACATGCGCCAAATGGCGCCTACGTGGCATGATGACATGGCATGTCATCACACTCTTCCCCACCTAATATTGCAACGACTGCGGCGCAACGCTGCTGAATAAACTCTTAGATTTTGTCTTTGAATTACCACAAGTCTTCATACCTCTCCCATGTGGCCTTCTCTAGTTCTTGTCCCTTCCAGTGTGGCATTCAAGCTTGTAGGAGATTTTCCCCACCTTGGCTGTGATCTTGAACGGACCCTCATACTTGCGCATTAAAGTTTGGTGCATGCCTCGCAGTGACTTGAATTGCCTTGGGCTAAAATTTACCATGACCATGTCGCCAACTCTATAGTTTGTGGGACGCCGCTTACGATCTGCAAACTTCTTTATCCTCTTAGCTGCCTTCTCCAAGTAGGACTTGGTAGGGTCAAGCTGCTCCTTCCAGCCTTTGGCCATATGATAAGCCCCCAAGCTCTTTCTTTCGAATGCTGTAGGTAGTGAATGTGGATTTTTTCGTTGTTGGCTAGTGGCTAGCTTAAATGACATCCGCCCCGTAGACTCGCTCCGCTGCAAGTTGTAAGTGAATTGGGCTATGTCCAAGAGTCTTACCCAATCCTTCTGATATGTGCTCACATAATGCCTCAGGTAGCACTCCAGTAAGACATTGACCCATTCTGTCAGTCTATCTGTCTGCGGATAGAAGCTAGTAGAAAAGTAAAGCTCTGTACCAAGCATTTCAAATAGCTCCCTCCAGAAATTTCCGTTGAAGCGAGGGTCTCAATCGCTAATAATATGCCTCGGTAAGCCCCAATACTTCACCATGTTTTTGAAGAATAACTTGTCAGCTTCTTTGGCTGTGCAACTGGCTGATGCGGGCATAAAAGTAGCATACTTCGAAAATCTGTCCACAACTACCATGATAGTGCTATAACCATCGAACTTCATCAAACATATGATAAAGTCCATAGTCACACTCTCTCATGGACGTTCTACAATTGGTAATGGTTCCAAAAGTCTCCCCGGCTTCTGCTGCTCAACCTTGTCCTGTTCGCACACAAGACAAGTCTGCACATAACATTCTATGTCATCCCGCATACGTGGCCAGTAGTAGACCGACTCAACCAAGGCCCTAGTGCAACACTGGCTTGGATGACCGACCCACATAGTATCATGGCTCTCCCTTATGATGTGCCGCTTGATGTCCCTAAACTAAGGCACATAGACCCTCCATCTGTAGTAAGAAGTAGTCCATCTTCTACCAAAAAACGTCTCATCTTGCCTTGGGTGGCTAACTCCATGAGCTGCTTGGCTCCTAAGTCACATTGCATACCCTCCTTGATAGCCTCACGAATATCACAACTTGCTAAAGTGATGGCAGCTAGTTCGGCTTTCTGACTCAAGGCATCGGCCACAATGTTGTATTGGCCCAGCTTATACTCCAACACGTAGTCAAACTCGGCCAAGAAACGGTGTGAGCTTCTTTTTTGTCTGAAAATAGCTAGTGGCTACGTTATCTGTCTTGGCCACGAACTTCGACCCGAGTAAATAATGTCACCATATGCGTAGGCATTACACAAAGGCGGTCATCTCCTTCTCTTGCACTGTGTAGCGTCATTCCATATCGTTTAACTTGCGGCTCTTGAATGCTATAAGATGCCTATCTTACATCAGGACACCCCCAATAGAAAAGTCTGAAGCATTTGTATGTACCTCGAATGTCTTGCCAAAGTCTGGCAATGCTAAGACTGGCTCCTCCATTACTGCTGCCTTAAGGCCTTCAAACGCCTGTTGGCAATGCTCCGTCCGAGCCCACGACTTGTTCTTATTCAACAACTCGGTTAGTAGTGCGGCCTTGGCCGAATAGCCACTAATGAACTGATGATAGTAATTAACAAGGCCAAGAAAAGATCTCAACTATGTTACCTTCGTTGGTGCCTCCTATTCTTAGATAGCCCGTACCTTAGCCTCGTCCATGCGTAGCTCACCGCTGCTAATGACATGCCCTAAGAAGTGCACCTGTGACTGGGAAAACTCGCACTTCTGCCGCTTAATGTATAACTCATTCTCCCACAAAACTTGGAAAATCTTCCTTAAGTGCTCCACGTGCTCCTCCAAGGTGTTGCTATAGATGACTATGTCTTCCAAGTATACCACCACAAACTGATCAAGGTAGGGATGAAAGATCTTGTTCATAAGAGTGCAAAATTTAGCGGGTGCATTGGTTAAACCGAAGGGCATCATCAATCACTCAAACGCTCCGTATCTTGTCACGCATGCTGTCCTCGGCTCATCCTCTTCTGCAATGCAAACCTGGTAGTAGCCCTTGAGAATATCCACCTTGGTAAAGTACTTGGCTTGCCCAAGTCTATAGAACAAATCAGCAATGAGCGGGATCAGAATCTTATTCTTCACCGTGACCTTGTTGAGCGCTCGGTAGTTTACGCATAGGCGCAATGATCCATCATTCTTGTTCTGGAGCAATACTAGTGCGCCAAAGGGTTCCTTAGATGGGCGGATATGGCCAGCATCTAGTAGCTCCTTCAATTGTTTCTTAAGTTCCTCCAACTCGGGCAGTGTCATCTGGTATGAGGAAACGCGGGCGGTCTGGCCCTTGGCTCCAACTCGATCTTTTGATCCACTTCGCGTCTAGGGGCAAGTGCTTAGGTAGCTCCTTGGGCATAATGTCTTTGTTCTCCTCGAGCAACTCCTCTATGGAAGGAGGCAATGTCTCTGGCTAACCACCATCATCTTCTAAGCTTGCAAGGGTTGCTATAAATGTTGGCTCCCCCTTCTTTAGTCCCTTGAAGAGCTGCATAGCTGAAAGATGTGCCTGACCTTTTCCCTGCGGCAACATGGTCACTGTAGGCACCATACAAGATCCTTCACACTCCATGACCAAGAGACATTGTAGGTAGGGGTCGATCATAGTATGACAACGTTAGAAGAACTCTTGCCAAGTATAATGTCAAAGATATCCATATGTGCAATGGTGAAGGTTGCCAAACCTTGCCAACTACCTAACTTTACACTAACATCATTGGCTACTCCACATACCTTCGTCAGCTCGGCATTGACTGTCTTGAGGTAGGTGTTGCTGGGAGCGAGCTTAAACCCTAATCTCTTTGTTGTGGTCTCAATCATGAAATTTTTTGTTGCTGCAGTGTTCCCCATAGCACGAGCGGGCTTATTGTTGATAGTGAGATCCGCGTATTGAGTGCTATAATTGTTGGCCTTCTTAGCTTGTCTCGTGACGACACTACATAATCCAATCGTACCCAATCGTGTTGTGCCCAAAATTTCCCCTTGTTCCTGCTCCTTTCGCTCTCACACTATGGCACTAAGACTCTTTAAGTCGAGACAATTCCGAATGTCGTGCGGTCCCCCACATATGTAACATCCTTTCTTCTCAGCCTGCGCCTTTTTCTCAGCATAACTCAGACGACTACTCTTCTTACCATCAGACTTGTTGGCATCTTGAGTCTTAGGGTGTTGATGTTGCGTCTCCTTGCCTCTAGCACGATATCTCACACCTTTGGCAAGGCCACCATTTGGCTCTTTTCCATTGCCTTTATCATGCATGTAATGCCTGAAATCCATCAAAGACTCAACCTTAACTATGGATTGGTCCATGTTGGTGACTTACCGGTATTGCAACTCCTGCTTAGCACAATTTAACAGCCCATCCATGAAGTGGAATAATAAGTTATCACTCGTAAAGTTGGGAATTTGAAGCATGAGGGTAGTGTACTCCTTCACATAGTCTCGAATGCTCCTTGTCTGCTTCAACTCCCTAAACTTGCGCCTTACCTCGTATACGATGTTGTTGGGAAATAATTGTCGTTTGAACTCCACCTTGAGCTGCTCCCAGGTGTTGATGATGCATAGGCCTTTCTCTATGTCGGCCATCTTCCTTCTCCACTATAGCATGACAGTCTCCGAGAGATACAACACAACATTGTTGATCTTGACCTCTTTGTCCTTCACTTTGTCGTGCCTGAAGTAGTTTTCCAAGTGCCAAAGGAAGTTCTCCACCTCTTATGCATCACGAACCCCCTTGAACACTGGCAGCTTAGGAGCCTCGATCATAGCTTCCCTCATCACAAATAAATTGTTGGCTGCCGCAGTCACAGCAGGATCGACCTGCTCCTCAAGTGCCTCTATCTTTGTCTTTATGGCATCGATGGAGCTCAACGCCTCCATGAGCCTGCACTCCAAGGTAGTGATAGTTTGTTTTAGCTCGAACTCAGCTTGCTTACATCCCTCCAACTCCTTCTGGATGTCCTCAATCTCATCAAGAGTGTGCCTCTCAAGAGTGCCGAAAGTGCCTTCTAGTTTTCCCAATCGTTGGTTAATGATGTCCATGGCTTCAACCCTCGATTTGACTTTCAAGATCCAATCCTTCCCGAGAATGAAGTCTTTGTCTTCCTTTTCACTTGCCCCGATGGTTGTTGGGTCCGGGGATTTAGCTTATTCACTTGGAATGACACTAGACGACCCTTCCTTACTCTAGTTAGCATTTCTCTTCTACTTCGCCCTTTTGTGGTGCCGGACTCTTGAACGACGTTGGTTGGAACATTGGAAATGTTAAGTTGGTCGTTAGTTTCCTCCACGTTGGCCATTCTCTTAGTCATAACCATTGCTCTGATACCACATTGTCATGACCTTAGTCTTGAACTAAGCGAATTGTGCGACACTTGGTAATTTCTCACGATCTTGTGTTGTCAGTCGAGATCACTAAGGATCGCTAGGAGAATGAAAATGAACAAGAGAGATTTGTCAAAGGAAGATTTTTATTATTTAGAAAATTGTTGGGTTACTACTCACTTAGGGGCTAGGATGTAAATATTAATTTTGTACAAGTCCCTCTCTAGAATTATCTATATATTTACAAATAGGCCCCTATTCTAGAACATCTACATTACTAGAGTATTCCAAGGGCTTCCTAGCTAATCCATAAGGATCTAGAGTATTTCCAAGTGAATATCTCCGTACCTCTCTAGAGTATTCCATCAAGGTGCTAGGCTCCTTTCCAAGTAAGCTTCCACATGTAAAAAACATGCGCTAAATGGTGCCTACATGGCATAATGACATGGCGGGTCATACTTGTCTCGAAAATCTTGTTCAACCCTTCAAAAGATATTTTAAGATGTATTTATACTGTTTTAGAATGACTTGGGTCGACCCTAACTTGGGAAAACCCGTCTAAAACCAATAGGGAATCGGAACAGGAAAATATGTCTACCGAGTCGCGCCATTCAATGCGTAGCGCGCTACGACGAGGCAAGTTCCTGTGCATGCACAATTTTCAACTCTCTGAATATCGATCCTACCACGGCGCGCCATGTGACGCCCGGCGCGACGCGGTAGGCCATTTCCACTGCCGGTTCAGATTTTTTTTTATCTTGAACTCATTCCTCTCATGTCTCGAGCCTTTACTCAGACTTCAAAGTGCTGATTTTTTCTCTTTTAGGCTCCAGAACGACTATATTTTTCCCATTTCATTCCTACACAATAAAACAACCATATAAGAATAAAACACCTAGAGTATTACTCAAACAACAAGTAAACTTTTACCAATATAAACACCCCACAATTGAACCTTTGCCCGTCTACGAGCAAACTTAAAGCTCTTCACCATCCTTACTATTCTCTACCCTTAATCACGACTCGTCAACTTAGAACTCAATTCAAGTACTCCTCACACTCCTCTGTAGCTCTCCAATGCCAAGAATTTTTAAACTGATTAGAGCCCGACCGGTAACATCCTAGCCTCAAGATCTGACTCTCTAACACCAATCTTTCTAGACTTGCCCTCTCACTCTAGTCAAGATGTCTAATAACTTCACCTATCTTTCGTGACTCATGTTCCCTCACTACAACAAAATAGATCATCCCACACACATAAAAGAAGAATAATAGCAAAGCTTGGGACCTAAGATTGGAAGAATTCACTCACACTCACAAAGAACTTCATGTGACTTACAAGATACACTAGAACCTCTCCTCATACAATACTTCACTCATGCAAACTAGCTCAGTCTAGAATAAAGTAAGTCTTTATTCAATCGTAATGTAAGCTTCGGGACGGGTAGGATATATTTGAAAGATAGTGACTACACGTCCCTGAGCACTTTAATACATCTAACACTTTTAGCACTTTTCCTCTGTTGTGATACCTCACCAACACTTACCACTTTTCCAACTCCAATTCTCTCCTCTTCTTTAAGCTTGAGAAATTTCTACTGGCTAGGAACATTTGTGTTTTTCTTTTTCTCTTTTCTTTTCACTTTTCTTCTTTCCTTTCTTTTCACTTTTCTTCTTTCCTTTCTTTTCTTTCATCTTTTTTCGTTCCTACCAATAGTTCCTCAAAACACTGCACCTTTAGATTTTTCTTTTCAATAATCCGCATACAAAGTATATCACTCCACACTTAGGTGTTTACTACTCATCCAAATCCCAAGTGCTTAAGAGAGATACAAGGGTTTAAAAGACGGTTAATTTAGAACAAAGGGATGGCTTGTAATGTAGTTATCACAAAAAAAAAAAAAAAAGAGTCTAAGGCTAAAAGGGGCTAACTATGGATAATATATATTGGCTAGGCTTCAATTGCTTAACAAAATGCCTCTATCCCTTCCTAAACTGAGCAGGACTTGCACTCACAATGTACAATCGAACAAAGTCCCAGACATCAAATGGTCATAGAATACTACAAACCTCACACATACAATGGCACACATGTCACTTAGGACGGATCAATTCTAACACTTAACTAAAAGAAAGCAAGATAAGATATCATGATATGGCATACCTAAGAGTCAAAACATGAGCCTAAACGTACAGGTAAGGTACTTCACATTCTCAAGGCACAAATAGAATAAGAGATTTATAAAAACAGCACATAAATCAAGCTCAAAGTATCTAAATCATGCCTAGCAGACAAAGAGTTACATGAGTAACTACCTCAATTATCTAACATGTACCCAGTTCAAAGACACATCCCTTGGAAAGAACCGATGCACTTAGAAAGACCAAGGGAGATTAGTCAAAAACAGAAAGATAACATGGGGAGTTCCCCACCCTACATTTAAAATCATGTGTGTTTCCCCAGTGCATAAAAACAAAGAGAGAAATTAAGAAAACTCTCTAACTAAACAACCTGAAGCACTTGCACACTTGTGTTAAATTCTCTTGCAAACCCGTCGGTTGGGTAGTCAAACTTCTCTTAATCAAGCAATTGTCATCATCGGTATGAGATGCATCCACCCCTTATTTAGATCCTAACATTTCAATCTTTCACAAAGAAACAAACAAGTGACATAAACTTTTGCATTTTTTCTTTTTCTTTTATTTTTTATTTTTTGTTTTTGATTTTTTTCCCATTATACTCGTAAGTTGCCTCCCATACAACCCTATAGTTTACCTTATGGCACGACATCTAACCCTCAAACTTATGATACTTTTTCACCTTCCAAATCATCCACACTAGAACATCTTCCTTCATTGCAAGGCCTTTTCATTATCTTGCCCACGTCAACCACAATTTCCTCATCATTCAATCTCAATATCATCTTGCCCGAATTAACATCAATCATAGCTCGTCAGGTTGCCGAAAATGGATGCCCTAAAATAAGTGGAACTTCTTTATCAACTGGACAATCCAACCCAACAAAGCCAATAGGAAATATGGAACTCCCTACTTGGACGAGTGCATCATCAATGATCCCCATATGTTGTTTTTGTCTCCTATCTGCTAGTTGAATTCTCATAATGGTAGGCCTCATACTCTCCAAGCCAAGACTCCTGTACACTTCGAAGGGCATCAAATTTATGCTCTCCCTAGAGTTACACAAGGCTTTGGCTACTGAGAAGTGGCCAATCGTGCATGGGATAGTGAAATTCCCTGGGTCTTCCCCCTTTCTGCTGCAGGTCCTTCACAACTGCACTGCAAACCTTATTTAGCTGCACTATCTCTGGTCCCTAAAATCTACCTTCTTTGATAATAAGTCCTTTAAAAGTTTTGAATAACCATGCATCTCTCTAATGGCATCTATGAAAGGTATTGTCACTTTCAGCTCTCGCAAGATCTCAAACAACTTTCGAAACTTGTCATTCTTTTGTTGTTTTGCATAGCTCTAAGGATAGGGATGTGGAGGCCTCTTACAATTAGAATTAGGTTATCCCACCCCAGTAGCTTGATCAAGTACTTTCTCTGCTTGTTTTACAGATTCTTTATTTTTTTCTTGATCATTGACAGGTTCGGCCTACCTCACAACCACATCAATCAACTTCTGCAAATCTTCCTCATCATGAACTCGAGCGGGTATCACCTCATCATTACCACCTCTCAGAAGTTATTGCTCACTATCTAAATCCCTTATATTTCGGAGACTCACCGCCATCACGTAACCATTAGTTTGGTCTCGTGAATTCACCTTTGTGTCACTAGATAGCGCCCCTGGGGGTCGGGCACTAATACTTTTGGCTTGTTGACCCAGTTAAGTTTTAATGTTTTTTATTGCTACATCATGTGCATTCACCTGATTTTGAATATTGCTAGTGTTATCTGCCACTTTTTACATCAACTCCCTCAATTCACTCATATCATTACCTTTTTGATTTCCTGTGAGTTGTATTGTCTGACTCTACACTTATTGTTGTGGATTGTATGGACTCATCTACATAGGTTGCCTCTGATAAAGAACTGTCTGCCCTTGAATTGGTCTATAATGCAACTGTGTTTGTTGTCCCCACTGCTGCTTCTTTACATTATAATTGTTAACATAATTCACATTACTTGGGACTTGAGGCTCAACTTGGGTGAATTGGTCATTGTAACACGGAGCAAATAGAAGTCCACCAGTTGCATCCACCACATGAACCTTCTTAGTACCCATCTCATCAATCTTCTTTGTTAGTACTTGTAGTTGACTCATCAACTGTGCTAAATATTCATCGTTTGAAGTATTTGGTTGCACCGCCAAAGAGTGAAATACTGGAGTAACAAAAGCATCTCTGGTTGCGCATCATGAGTTCTGGGCCATTAAGTCTAGCAAAGTCTTCACCTCAGCAGAAAATTTACTCATGAAAGCTCCACCGACTGAAGCATCAACATTGGCTTTCAGAGAGTCTGTCAGCCCCGTATAGAGCCTTTGCCCCAACATCTGGTCAGGAATCCCATAGTGTGGGCAGAATAAAAAACTTTTAAAACGCTCCCAAGCTTCTTGCAAAGTCTTAATCGACTTTTATTTTAGTTGTAGAATTTGATCACTCAGCTTGGAAGTCCGGTTGGGTGGGAAAAACTTAGCCAAGAACAACTACACCAATTGACTCCGAGTAATGATAGAATAAATTGGCAAAGAGTTCAACCATGTCGTCACAGATTCTGTCAGTGAGAATGGGAACAACAATAATCTGATAGCCACATTCGCCTGCTTTTGGGTTACACAGATAGTCAAGAAGTTCTTCAAATGCTATTGTAGATCATCAATTTCAGTTCCTGCTAATTGTCCCGCATTAGAGAGTAGGTTAAGCATGGTGTGGTTTATTTGAAATATCTTTGCCTCTATTTGCGGTACGACAATTGCAGTGGCTTCTCAGCCGTGGGTTGTGCCCAGCCAAATAGTGGCACCTCTGCAGACCCTGCCATATCTTCCTTCTTCTATTTTTTTTAAGTTTATAGTATTTGCTTGTTGGCCCGTCTCAAGGCCTTGAAGGTTTGTTCGATCTACGAGTCCTGACTCTATAGCTCACCGTTCTACAAATGTCTTACTAGCATACACCTGTGCACCTAAAATTATAAAGAGAGTAATAAGAATGATAAGAGTAATTGAAAATTGAAATTCAGTAGATACTCAGCATTTTCTTCTTCTACTACTACTACTACTACTACTGCTGCTGCTGCTGCTGCTGCTGCTGCTGCCGCTGCTGCTGCTGCTCCTGCCGCCACTGCCGCTACGGCTACTCCTACTACGGCCGCTACCGCTACCGCTACAGCTACCGCTACCGCTACCGCTACTACTGCTACTGCTACTGCTACAGCTACTGCTACCGCTACCGCTACTGCTACTGCTACTAGAACCGTTTGCTCCCCAGCAACAGTGCTAAAATTTAGTGATGCCCAACTATGTCCTATAAAAGGAACTAAGCGGTCGTCGCAAATATATAAGGTTTAAGTCCGGAGTTGTATCCCACATGGAGCGCACCTCTAGAAGTAATAATTTTACTAGCCAAGTTTCTAGATTCAATCAACTCCAAAAGACATAATAGAGTTTATTAAGAATTATTAAGTAACTAAAAGCAAAAGTAAAATGTAAACTATTGAATAAAGCATATGGTGATAGCTAATACGAGGGAGCCTAAGGTTGTGATTTCCCTGGTTAGCAGGGTGAAATGCATATAAGTTCCTAAAATCACGCCGTCTTCTCCTCTATTGGTGGTAAATTCTAGAACTACCATAACTCTTTTCCCAGCTATTATGTTTTTCACCTAGATTTATTCTTCCGAACTAAGTCTAGGCGTTTAGATAGCTATTACGTGCTACAATCAGATTTGTTATTCCTAACCCCTCATAACGTCTCTTTAATTATCTTCTGATCAACTAGGGAGATGTATTGTATTCAATTCTACTCTAATCCTACGTTTTTTTTTCAAGCAACAACAGATCAAACAACTAATGTAGATATGCCATTAATCACAAGCAGAGATTGAGAAGAATAAATAGATTCATAAAAGAACGACATAGATTATTGAACATGTTTATAGCATTCGACCCATAAAAAGGTAGATCATAACTCTAGAAATAAGTTTAGCTACTCATTATCAAACATAAAAACAAGATTACAATAAGAATCATAAGATAGAAGGAGAATAAACTCTTGAAATCCGTAGTCTGACAACCTCTAGATTTGATGTCTTTACTTCCTTGCCCCAAATTCTTATTAAACACTTCAAAAAAGATATTTTAAGATGTATTTGTACTATTTTAGAATGACTTGGGCCGACCCTGACTTGGAAAAAACCCGTCTAAAACCAACATGGAATCGAAACAGGAAAATATGCCTACCGCATCGAGCAGCGCGCCGCGGCAACAAAATTTCCTGCGCCTGCACAAATTTTCAAATCTCTGAATATCGACCCTACCGCGGCGCGCCATGCGACACCCAGCGCGACGCGGTAGGCTATTTCCACTGCCGATTCAGATTTTCTTATCTCAAACTCATTCCTCTCATGTCCCGGGCCTCTACTTAGACTTCAAAACGCCGATTTTTCCTCTTTTAAGCTCCAGAACGACCATATTTTGCCCATTTCGTTCCTACACAATAAAAAAAACTATATAAGCTTAATACAACTAGAGTATTACTCAAACAACAAGTAAAGTAGTTAGATATAAGGTGATTCAAACATCACTTGTCCTGGATGATCATTTATATATCTCATAATCCTTAAAGCTGCTTCAATATAGTATTGCTTGGGTTGTTCGAGAAATTGACTTAGTGTCTGTACACTGTATGCAATGTCTGGTCTATTCACAATTAGGTAAAGAAGACTCCCCCATTAACCTTTGCTAAACACCAGGGTCAGACAATATTTCATCTCTTGCCTTCTCTATTCCATATATCTGAACATCTTACTATCTAGTAGTGAGTTTAAAATTGAGATCCATTGGAGAAGCTACTGGATTTGCAACAGTTAGACCAATTTTAGAGATGAATTCTAATGCATATTTTCTTTGATGAATTAAGATTCCTTCCTCAGATCTAGCAAACTCAATTCCTATAAAGTATTTCAATTCCCCTAGTTCTTTCATTTTAAAAGCCTTTTGTAATGCAGCTTTGGTTTCCTCTATCGGCCCCAAATTATCCCCAATAATCAACATATCATATACATAGACTAGAATGATCACAATCCCAGTACTAGTTGTTTTTGTAAATAATGAATGGTCCAACTGACTTTGAACAAAGTTGAACCTGATTAGAGCTACTAGTAGCTTTGCATTCCACTGCCTTGGTGCCTGTTTTAATCCATACAAGGATTTAATGAGCCTGCATACTTGTTTCTCCCCTGACTTTTGAATCCTTGTGGGAGATCCATGTAAATCTCATCGTTCAAATTTCTTTGAAGAAAGACATTGTATACATCAATTTAATGTATATGCCAGTGTTTGGAAGCTGCTACTGCTAACACAATCCTAATGGTCACCATTTTTACTACAGGAGAGAAGGTTTTTTCATAATCAATACCCTCTCTTTGACTGCCTTGCCTTTCTATCTCCCTAGATGCTCTGTACTTAATTTTGTGCATCCACTTGCAACCTATAGCTCTTTTTCCCTTAGGGAGTGTTACAATATCCCAAGTATAATTACTTTCCAATGCTGAGATTTCATCTTTCATAATACTTATCCATGCTGGATCTTTAGCTGCTTTTGAGTATGGATTATGTTGAATTACACTGGAGAATATTACTATATAGTCTTGGTATTCTGTAAGATAAGTGTTCCTATGACAAAAACTTGTCTAATACATAGGGTATCTCTTGATGCATTCCCAGTGAGACAAAGTCTTTCAGCCAAGCAGGTGGATGCCTACCTCCGCCTGACTTTCTATGATCATTAGCAAGTGGTAGCAGTTCTGGTTGAATTGGTACTTGTGCTTGATTCTGTTGCTGATGATGAACTGGAAATTCAGTTGGTTGTTCATTGTGTTCAGGCACTAGTTCATGAACTTCAAACTCATTTTCCTGAATACATGATGCCGGACAATCCACCACAAGGAGACCATTCACTCGGAGCCAAGTCAAGGATGTCCAAGAGGTGCATTTATACTTGGAGAGGAGAGGACTTGAGGAAGGAAGCGAGTGGAAGCCATTCCGGGTGCTCAAACTAGGCCTCACGCCTAAGGAAGAAGACAGCCCAGCAGAGCCAGGCGCCCCGCCTGGCAAGTTCACTGCCTAAGGAGCTGAAAAGTGCACAGGCGGACCGCCTAGCCAGGCGCCCCAGCCAGGCACCCCGCCTAGCCAGGTGCCCCGCCTAGCTGACAGCAATCCCAGGCGCCCCTCCCAGATTCCAGGTGCCCCTCCCAGCTGTGAAGGCCTATGTTTATTTTACCGTTTTGCCCTACGTGGCCTATTTTGTAAACCTTATTAGTAAGGGTATTTTAGTCATTGTGCAAGCTTGGCAAACACTATAAATAGCCATGCTAAGCCTATTTTGAACTTAGTCTAGTTTTTGATGAATGAATATTGAACATGAGCATGGCTCTTGGTTATTGAATGAAACCCTTTGATTTGGGACTTGTAGTTCTTCTAGTGAATCTAGATGAATACTTTTCCTCTCCGACCATTCTACTTGCGTGCTCGCGTTAGCTCGAGGGTAGTTGCATAGCGTAGGTGTTCTTGTCCTTCTCTCGGGGTGTAACGGAACAAGTTCTCCGTTGCTACTTGGGATTAGAGATCGAGTTACGTCTCGTTCTTATCCTTTTTACTTTCCGCGTTTGATTTCCTACATCATTTGGTATCAAAGCAAGGCTCGGGTTTTGTTTCTACAAACCCCCGACCCTTGGTTTTTCGTGCTTAGTATCCTCTTTTAGTTTTCTTGTTGTTTAAGATATTAGAAAGGAGAAAATTACAAAAAAAAAAATTGAAAAATTGAAAATCTAAAAATTTGGTGTAACTTGTTGGTTTGGATGATTTGTGATATGGGTGTTATGGATTCTTGATCGTGATTGAATTCCCGTTGCTTAGGTATCAAATTTGTTTGGATTGGTGAAGTTTGAAAAATTGAAACCCCAACAACCCTTAAACCCTTGATAAACCTCGTTCTTGATGATTTTGGCTTGATTCTTGGGTTGGATTGATGCTTGATTGAAAACTTGTTATTGGGGATTGATCTTCATTGAAAAACAAACAATTCGGTACCAATTTTGTGGGATTTGAACATGTATAACACCAAGTTTGATGAATCACAATCCTTGTTGAAATCCTTTTGATAAACCCTTGTGTTCTTGGAGTTCTTGACTTGAAATCCTGATTTGATTGATTGCTTGATTGAAAATTTGATTGGGTTTTGTTAAGGAAGATCAAAAACAACTTTGGGTATCATTGAATTGTGAAAACAAGTTGAAAACATCGGATTTGAGGCTTGAAAATCGACTTGGAACAAGTTTGGAATGTGTTGAAACTGTCCCAGGCCCAGGCGCCCCGCCTAAGCCAGGCGTCCCGCCTGACTTGGCTACTGCCTAAGACCTCAGGCGCCCCGCCTAGGTCCCAAGCGCCCCACCTGATTGCCTGCACAGTCTTGGGCGCCCCTCCTGAGTTCAGGCGCCCCTCCTGAGTGCTGAACGTATTGTTTCGGGTAGATTTTCGTAGGTACTTCCCTTTGTTTGATAACATAACATCTAGTTAGTACTACTTTGAGTAACCGATCTACTTGAATAGTGCTAACCCTTTAATTGCTCTTAGGTGATTCGTGCCTAGCAAGGAGAGTAGACTTCTAAGGAAAAGCGTAGAACCTTTTAACTCAAGTCCTCACTTCAAAGTGCCTAGCGTTCATTGAGTCCCATTAACTCCACTCACCCCGGAGTGTGCGTGACTCGTGAATAGTTTAGTTGGGTTGAGGAATTGCTAATCATCTACGTGAAGCTTTGGAACTACAAGTCGAGTGAAATATCCACCGCCACCCAAAAGAGTGATCCGAGTGAACACAAGTGAGGGAGCGAGTGAGGTGTTTTAACTAACTCTTGTTTCTTTTCTTTGTAGGTACAATGGCCAACGAAGGTCAAGATTTCATAAAGGAGGCCTTGGCTAGCCTTCTTGCCAAGATGGATGTCATGACTCAAAGGATTGAGTCACTTGAAAAGGGTGCCTCAAGTACCCAAGGTGACCAAGGGACCCCGAGTGTCCCAATTGAAAAGGGGACCCCGAGTGTCCAAATTGAGGCCGGTGAAGGCTCAAGTAGCCCTACCTTTACCCCGGAGCAAGTTGTTGAATTGCTTAATCAACAACGGGTAAAGGAGGATCGAGAGAGAATTGAACGAACGGGCATTCCCCGTATCTTGGATAATCCCCCAAGAAATATTCCACTACCAAGACCCGTCTGAAATGTGCAACATCTTGAGCAAGTTGATGAGGCTCAAGAAGGGGAGGAAGTTGATTATGGTGACGATGTGTATGGGTTTGATGATCACTTTCAACCAAGGCGAGCTATGAATTGGGGTCGAAATGTGGATAGAGGTAGGGGCCGAGGTCGAGGGCTACCTATGGGATTTGTTGGTGGGAATGCGAGAAGGGAGTATGGTGTGAATGAAGATCACTATGGGGGCCAACCGGAGCCTTTCCGTGGGGGTCGTGACAACACCAACCTCAATAGTGTGAAGCTTAGCCTTCCAACCTTTAAGGGAAATTGTGATCCGGAGGCTTACATTGAATGGGTGCTACAAATAGAAAGGTTGTTTGACACAAATGACATGACCGATGAGAAGAAGGGCACCTATGCTATTTCCTCTTTTCAATCCTATGCATCTACTTGGTGGGAATCCATCAAGAGATCAAGAAGGAGAGCGGGAATTCCTATGATTGTGGGATGGAATGACTTGAAGGGTATCATGAGTATCAAGTACATCACTCCTAGATATCGTCAAGAGCAACTCAAGAAACTTTATGAGTTGAAACAAGGTGTCAAGACGGTGCATGAATATTTTGATGAGTTTGAAAGAACTCGAATGGCCTTGGATATGGACACCGAAGATGAGGAGCAAGCCGTGATTCGCTTCATGAATGGTTTGAGCTATGGTATTGCTTCCCAATTGAGATTGCATTCTTATCTTTCACTTCAAGAAGTCCTTGATGCCGCTATTCGAGCCGAGCAATGGCTTGTTAAGGAAAAGTCCACCCGTTACAAAAGCAACACTTCTACTTCCTTGAGCAAGCCAAAGGATTGGAAAAATCCTACTCCCAATGCAAGATTCACAAATGCAAGTGGCCCTAGTGGAGCAAATGCAAGCAAAGAAGTGAAGAAGCCGTTTGAGAAGTATACACCCAATGTTGGAGGTAATTCTAAAACTCAATTGAATACTCCTACTTCTTCTTCCATTCAATGTCACAAATGCAAGGGGTATGGACACTTTGCTAAGGAGTGTCCTACGAAGAGGACCATGGTTGTTGTTGGTGAACATGCTTATGAGCAAGAGAGTGAGCCGGAGGAAGATGAGGGAGTAGTGGAAGATGAGGGAGTAGAGGAGGATGAACAAGATGATATGGTGGAGGATGAGGAGCCTCATACTTTTCTAGTAGTGAGAAGAAGCTTAGGAGCTATGGTTGTGGAGGATGGCGAAACCTTGCAAAGGGAAAACCTTTTCCATGCTAGATGTCGTGTTAAGGGTGTTGTGTGCTCTATGATCTTTGACTCCGGGAGTTGCACTAATGTTGTGAGCCAATCTCTTATAACCCAATTGAAGTTGCCAACCGAGAAACACCCCAAGCCATATCGGTTACAATGGCTTAGTGAATGTGGAGAGCTTAAGGTAATGAAACAAGCCATGATCAAATTTAGAATGGGTAGTTATGTTGATGAACACTTGTTCGACGTTGTGCCCATGCAAGCTTGCCACCTTCTCTTTGGGAGGCCTTGGCAATTTGATCGGCAAGTGGTTCACAATGGACGTGTCAACACTTACACGCTCCAACATGAAGGAAAGAAATATGTGTTGAAGCCCCTAACTCCCAAACAAGTGAGTGATGACTACAATCGGATGAGGGAGTTGAGGGAGGTGGCAAAGGCAAAGTCAATCATTGAGACTAGCCCTTTGTCCAAAAGCATGGTGGCAATCCCACCTACTTCATCTACCGGAGGCATTTGTGCCATGATGCAACCGGGCGAGATCTTAAAGGGAAATGATGGCACCAAGTTTCTCCTATGCCTAGTGCACAAAGGTATGATCTTAAACTCTAATTGTGATTTTTCTTCTAACCCTTTGCCTAGTGTGTTTGAGAATGTCTTGAAGGATTTTGGGGACATGTTTCCGGATGAGATGCCCGATGGCTTACCTCCCTTGAGGGGTATTGAACATCAAATCGACTTTATTCCGGGCTCTCAAATCCCAAACAAGCCGGCTTATAGGAGCAATCCGGAGGATACAAGAGAATTGCAAAAGCAAGTTGATGAATTTCTCATTAAAGGCTTCGTGAGGGAGAGCTTGAGTCCTTGTGCCGTACCCGTGATCCTTGTTCCAAAAAAGGACGGCACTTGGAGGATGTGCGTTGATTTTCGGGCCGTGAACAAAATAACGGTAAAGTACCGTCATCCTATTCCCCGACTTGATGATATGTTAGATGAATTGAGCTGTTCATGTGTGTTTAGCAAAATTGACCTTAGGTCCGGCTACCATCAAATCCGGATGAAACCGGGTGATGAATGGAAAACCGCATTCAAGACCAAATTTGGTCTCTATGAATGGTTGGTGATGCCCTTTGGGCTCTCCAATGCACCTAGCACCTTTATGAGGTTAATGAACCATGTTCTAAAGCCATTTATCAACAAGTTTGTGGTCGTCTACTTTGATGATATATTGATCTATAGCAAATCAATAGACGACCATGTTGATCACCTTAGGCAAGTGCTTGAAAGGTTGAGAGCCGAAAAGCTCTATGCTAATTTTAAAAAGTGTGCCTTTGGTGTTGAGAAGGTAGTCTTCCTTGGGTTTGTTGTGAGTGCCCAAGGAGTGGAGGTGGATGAGTCCAAGGTAGAGGCCATACGTGATTGGCCTACTCCTACTACCGTGACTCAAGTGAGGAGCTTTCATGGTCTTGCTAGCTTTTATAGGCGATTTGTGAAAGACTTTAGCTCCATCGCCGCTCCACTCACCGAATTGGTGAAAAAAGACCAACCTTTTGTTTGGGGAGAGCCTCAAGAGAAGGCCTTCCATGAGTTGAAAAGTAGGTTGAGTACCGCCCCTCTATTGCAATTTCCCGACTTCAGAAAGGTATTTGAGGTTGAATGTGATGCCTCGGGGGTGGGAATTGGTGGTGTTTTAATGCAAGATAGCAAACTCATCGCCTACTTTAGTGAGAAGTTGAAAGGGGCCTCATTGAACTATTCTACATATGACAAGGAGTTGTATGCCCTTGTGAGAGCCCTTGCCCATTGGCAACATTACTTGTGGCCTAGAGAGTTTGTGATCAAGAGTGACCATGAGTCACTCAAGCATCTAAGAGGCCAAGAGAAGCTCAATAAGAGACATGCCAAGTGGGTTGAATTCATTGAGTCTTTTCCCTATGTTATCCAATACAAGAAAGGGAAAGACAATGTTGTGGCGGATGCGCTTTCTAGAAAGTTCGCTCTAGCCACCACTCTCACCTCTAAGCTTATGGGCTTTGAAAACATTAAATTGATGTATGCTCATGACCCGAAGCTCAAGAGCATCCATGAAGCTCTAGAAAAAGGGAAGAGAGTTGAGAAATACCAATGGGTTGATGGATATATCTTTAAGAATGGTAAAGTGTGCATACCCGAGTCCTCATGGAGGGAATTGCTTGTGCAAGAGGCACATTGTGGAGGACTCATGGGTCACTTTGGTAGGGACAAGACCTTGGCCATCCTTCGGGAACAATTCCATTGGCCAAAAATGGGGACCCATGTTGAAAGACTTTGCAACTCTTGTCTTGAATGCAAGGTTGCTAAGTCCAAGTCGAACCCCATGGTTTGTATACCCCACTCCCCGTACCTACTAGTCCATGGTTGGATATCTTGATGGATTTTGTGATGGGATTACCAAGGACTAGGGGGGGCCATGATAGCATTTATGTTGTTGTGGATAGGTTCTCCAAAATGGCTCATTTCATTCCATGTCGTAAATGTGATGATGCACAACATGTTGCTACCTTGTTTATTGATAATGTCTTGAAATTGCATGGTGTGCCTCAAACCATAGTGAGTGATAGGGACACTAAGTTCCTAAGTCATTTTTGGAGGAGTTTATGGGGTGCCCTTGGCACCAAACTCTTGTTTTCTACGTCCCACCACCCTTAAACCGATGGGCAAACCGAAGTGGTGAACCGAACCTTGGGTGCTCTTCTTAGAGCCATGACCCGAGGTAAGGGTGGGACTTGGATAGATAAGCTACCTCTTATGGAGTTTGCCTACAATCGAACCGTGCATCGGATGATTGGTATGACTCCATTCGAGTGTGTGTATGGTTTTAACCCCTTGATTCCCCTTGATCTAACCCCTTTGCCAAGGGAAATGGTTGTTAATTTTAAAGGTAAAGCTAGAGCCAAGGCTTTGATGGAAATACATGCTAAGGCGAAGAAGAACTTGGAGGAAGCCTATGCAAAGGTAGCCTCTAAGAAGAACAAGGGACGCAAGAAGGTGGAACTCAAGAAGGGTGACTATGTATGGGTGCACTTCCGGAAAGAAAGGTTTCCAAACCTTAGGAAGGGAAAGTTGGCACCCCGTGGAGATGGACCATTCCAAGTGCTCTCAAAGATAAACAACAACGCCTATGTGGTCGACTTGCCAAGTGAGTATCAAGTTTCTAATACTTTCAATATTTGTGACTTGGTTCCTTTGGATGTAGGTAATGAAGAGGTCGTGGATGGTGATGCTTCGATTTCGAGGACGAAATCTTCTCAAGAAGGGGAGGATGATGCCGGACAATCCACCACAAGGAGACCATTCACTCGGAGCCAAGTCAAGGATGTCCAAGAGGTGCATTTATACTTGGAGAGGAGAGGACTTGAGGAAGGAAGCGAGTGGAAGCCATTCCAGGTGCTCAAACTAGCCTCACGCCTAAGGAAGAAGACAGCCCAGCAGAGCCAGGCGCCCCGCCTGGCAAGTTCACTGCCTAAGGAGCTGAAAAGTGCACAGGCGGACCGCCTAGCCAGGCGCCCCAGCTAGGCACCCCGCCTAGCCAGGCGCCCCGCCTAGCTGACAGCAATCCCAGGCGCCCCTCCTAGATTCCAGGCGCCCCTCCCAGCTGTGAAGGCCTATGTTTATTTTACCGTTTTGCCCTACGTGGCCTATTTTGTAAACCTTATTAGTAAGGGTATTTTAGTCATTGTGCAAGCTTGGCAAACACTATAAATAGCCATGCTAAGCCTATTTTGAACTTAGTCTAGTTTTTGATGAATGAATATTGAACATGAGCATGGCTCTTGGTTATTGAATGAAACCCTTTGATTTGGGACTTGTAGTTCTTCTAGTGAATCTAGATGAATACTTTTCCTCTCCGACCATTCTACTTGCGTGCTCGCGTTAGCTCGAGGGTAGTTGCATAGCGTAGGTGTTCTTGTCCTTCTCTCGGGGTGTAACGGAACAAGTTCTCCGTTGCTACTTGGGATTAGAGATCGAGTTACGTCTCGTTCTTATCCTTTTTACTTTCCGCGTTTGATTTCCTACATCAATACAACTGCTGGTTTCATGCATATGTGGTTCATTTACTAGTTCTTCTGTTAATTCTGCATCAGTAATAGTTTGATATTTTCCTTCATTAAAGAATATATTTATAGTGCCATCTATGAAAATTGGTGAGGGGGAAGTAGTTCTTCTTAAAGGGAATATATCCACTCTAAAAATAACATATATGTTCATAAAAAATGATTCAATTGACAAATCATATATCACATAGCCCTTGTGAACATTAGAGTATGCCATGTGTATAGCTACTCTACTTCTAGGTTTTAGCTTATCAATTTCTTGCACCACCTTTGCATATCATAGACACCCAATTAACTTAAGATGGGTAAGAGATGACTTCTTTACATATAAAACGTCATAGGGAGACAAATTTTTTATCACTGATGAAGGCATCCTATTAATCAGATAGGCTGCAGCTATGATGCAATATTCCCAAAATCTGATAGGAATATTTTCTTGGAATCTGATTGCCCTTGTAACTTCTAGTATGTGCCTATGCTCCCTCTCAGCTATACCATTTTGCTGAGAGGTGTAAGCACACGTCCTCTGATGCACTGTTCCTAGTTGTTTGAACATTGCACTACACATTGTGTTTATAAATTATGCCCCATTATCTATTTTGATGACTTTAACAGATTTGTCAAATTGAGTTTTTACATATTGGAAGAAATGTTGCAAGGCTACACATACATCTGACTTAATTTGAGAAGAATTAGTCATGTCATTCTTAACAAATCATCCACAATAGTAAAAACATATCTATTACCATAACATGTTGTATGTTTGTATAGTCCACATACATCTACATGAATCAAATCAAAACAACTTGTACTCTTAATGCTACTTGCTGGAAATAAATTTCTAGTTTGTTTTGCACATGGACATACACTACATTTGTCAACAATTCTACTAAGCTGACCAACTGAAGTAGGAAACATCTTCTTTAGAACAGTGGTAGACACATATCCTAATCTCTTGTGCCATAGTCAAATATCTATGATGCTTCAATCATTGACAGCTAAACTCATTTCTATAGTATCCCTTGAGCTATTGTTGAGTAGTATATAGAGCCCATTATTTTTTTTACCAATCTTCTTCACCTTCCCACAATAAATACCCTGGACAATACAGAAATTTGGGTTGAAGGTAACTGAACAACCCAACTCTCTTGTCATATTTGAAACTGAAAGCAAATTTTATTTGAACTGAAGGATATGAAACATTTGTAATGTAGTTCTTTCTGTAATAGAGCTTGTACCAGTGTGATTTACATAGGCTATATCTCCACTAGGCAAGAAAACTTTCTTAGGATTAATGCTCTTTAGTAGAGTAGATTGATTCAACATGCTAATGTCTGAAACCATGTGGTTTGTAGCCCATGTATCAATGATCCATTTATGTGAGCTATTAGACACTAGTAAGCCAAACTTATACCTGCTATGTTGGCCGTTAAATTAGAAATATTGTTGATGCGGGGCAAATCGAGCAACCATCTAAAAACACCATCCAAGGCCAAGGAAGAGCTTATGCATTGGAACGCCATGGAACGAGGAGCCTTAGAGACACATTTCGAGGCGTTTCAAGTGCCCAGAGAAGCAGGCGGACCGCCCACTAGTCTAGGCGGACCGCCCACTTTGTGTCTAGCCTCAGGACTTTGGGGCGCCTACTGCAGAGGCGGAGGGCCTCCTTGGGCGCCTACTGGAGACCAGGCAGGGCGCCTACTACACTAGGCGGGGCACCTAGTTGCTGAACAAGTTGCGGGATTGCTAGTTTTTATCCTATGTAATTCCTATTAGGCCCCTATGTGGCTTATGACTTTAGAACTTACTTAAGGGTACTTTAGGCTTTTCATTTATGTCTAAGAAAGGCCTATATATACTCCATAGCTTAGCATTTTTACTAAGTTAGCCATTATGATGAATGAATGAATGAATGAACAATGTTCAAGAGTGGATTTTCTTAGAATGAAAAACCCTTTGAGTTGGTTTGAGTTTACTAGTGGATTCTAGTTGAACCCCAAACCCCCCGATCATTCTACTTGCGAGGCCTTTATCGTCTCGAGGGTAGTTGCATAGTGTAGGTCCTCCTTGACACCGTTACGAGGGTATTATGGAACGAGTTCTCCATAGTTACTTCGTAGGGAGTTCGAGTAGTGTCTCGCTCTTTTATCTTTATTTCCGTGTTTGGTTTTGATCCTTATCATCTTGGTATCAGAGCAAGGCTCGGGTTTTGTTTCTACAAACCCCCAACCCTTGATTCTTCGTGCCTAGGTCGATTCTATCTTTAGTTTTCTTGTTCTTGTTATTGGAAAGGAGAAAATCACAAAAAAAATTGGAAAATTGAAAATTACCAAAAATTTGTTCTATCTTGTGTTTTGGGTTGATTCGTGTTGTGATTGTTATTGGGGTTTGTTCCTTATTGGAACCCCATTATTTTGGTACCCAACACACACGATTTGGAGTTGTATTCCATTATTTGAGATTTGAAACCCTTGAGAAATTTGAAAATTTTGAAACCCTAGCTATGAACATGATGAACATGGTAGATTGTTGAATTTTGATTGGGGTTTGATAAAAGTTATTGGGGTTTGATCTCTGTGATTGAAAAAACGTTTGGGTACCTTCGGATCGATAAAACAACGTGTGAATTGTTGGATTTTTGGGTGCCAAAGGCAAGAAAAACGAGTTTGAACTGTGCTGGAAGTTGCAGTAGGTGGGGCGCCTAATAGAAGGGGCGGACCGCCTGATTTTTGGTCACTCTCTGGATTTTGCAGAGGCGGACCGCCTACTTGGAGTAGGCTGACCGCCTACTCTCCTCTGCAGAGAACCAGGCAGACCACCTACTCAAAACAGGTGGGGCGCCTACTTTTCTGAAAGTTGGGAATTGGGTAGTTTCTTCTAGGTTCTCTTGTTTGTTGTTTGCATTGCTTCTAATTAGTACTATTAGAGTATAATCCTACTTGATTAGTACTAATTACTTCGAGCTATTAGGATCATCGTGCCTTAGAAAAGGGACTAGAATTCAAAGAAGACCCGTAGTATCTTTTTGATTCAAGTCCTCACTTAAAGTGCTTATCGTTCCAATCGAGTCCCATTAACTCCACTCACCCCGGAGAGCATTGGACTTGAGAAGTCGAGTGACTGAGTTGTGGTTCGTTGGTAAACTACTTGAAGCTTTTGGACTCAAACTTGAGTGAAATATCCACCACCACTAAACGAGTGACCCGAGTGTTATACACGTGAGGGTGTGTGTGAGGTGTTTTGCTAAAGTTTGTTGCTTTGTGTAGGTACTATGGCAACCGATGGAGATGATCCTATGAAAGTTTTCATGGCTACCGTTATAGCCAAGTTGGAGGACATAACTTTGAGACTTGAGTCCGTCGAGAGGAATCAAGTTGAGACCGGTGAGAGGAGGACCCCGAGTGTCCAAATTGAATCCGGAGAAGGCACAAGTCATAGCACTCCTATGACTCCCGGACACTTTGTTGAGCTAAACAAGAGGTATGAACAAAGCAAAGTTGAAGATCTACGAGATCGTGGGTTGGGCAATCCCCGACAAGAGGGCAATCCCCTCAACTTGGGCAATCCCCAAGGAAATGCTCCACTTCGAAGACCCGTGCGGAATGTCCCACCTCTTGAACAAATTGATGAAGTTCAAGAAGAGGAGGGGGCCGGGTATGGTGATGAAGCCTATGAGTATGATGTTTCTTATCAACCTAGGAGGCAAATGAATTGGGGTCGAAATGTGGATAGGGGTAGAGGTCGAGGTCGAGGGCCACCCATGGGCTATGCTAGAGGGAATGCGATGAGAGAGTATGTTGCACATGATGACCATTATGGAGGCGAACCGGAGCCTAACTATGGGGTACGTGACAACAACAACAACCTCAATAGTGTCAAGCTCAATCTTCCACCCTTCAAGGGAACTTGTGATCCGGAGGCATACATGGAATGGGTACTATCTATGGAGAGAGTGTTTGACACCAATGAGATGACCGAGGAGAGAAAGGGTACCTATGTTATTTCTACCTTTGAGGCCTATGCTTCTACTTGGTGGGAGTCCATGAAGAGGTCAAGGAGAAGGATGAATTTGCATGTAAATGTGACGTGGGATGAGTTGAAAGAACACATGAATGCCAAGTACATAACTCCAAGGTATCGACAAGAGCAACTCAAGAAGCTCTATGATCTAAAACAAGGTGTCAAATCGGTGCATGAGTACTTTGATGAGTTTGAGAAGACCCGGATGGCATTGGATATGGATACCGAATGTGTAGAACAAGCCATGATCCGTTTCAAGAATGGCTTGAGCTATGGTATAGCTTCTCAATTGCGGTTGCATACTTATCATTCACTCCAAGATCTCTTAGAAGCCGCAATTGAAGCCGAGACTTGGCTTAAAGGAGAGAAATTCAAAAACAACACTCCTACTACCACAAGCAAGCCAAAAGAGTGGAAGACTCCAAGTTCAAACTTTCCAAGTGCAAGTGCTAGCAAAGAAGTAAAAAAGCCTTATGAGAAGACTACACCAAACTTGGAAGGTAATTCTAAAACTCGCTTGAGTAATCCTATTTCTACTTCTACTCAATGTTATAAGTGCAAGGGCTTTGGGCATATTGCTAAAGAATGCTCCACAAAACGAACCATGGTTGTGGTTGGCAATTTAGTGTATGAACAAGAAAGCGAGTCCGAAAATGAGGAAGTAGAGGAGGATGAGGAAGTTGAATGTGAGGTAGCCGAAGAGGAAGATGTTGGTCCTCACATGTTCTTGGTGGTTAGGAGGAGCTTGAGTACCATTCTCATGGAAGAGGAGGTGGAAAATGATCAAAGAGAAAGCCTCTTTCATGCTAGGTGTCGTGTGATGGGGCAATTGTGCTCAATGGTTGTTGATTCGGGGAGTTGTGCCAACATAGTAAGCCAATCCTTGATTTCCCAATTGAAGTTACCCACTCGCAAGCATCCAAGCCCATATCGCTTACAATGGCTTAGTGAGTGTGGTGAGCTAAAAGTGGTGAAGCAAGTGTTGCTTGAGTTTAGCATTGGGAACTATAAAGATAAGGTCTTGTTTGATGTTGTCCCGATGCAAGCTTGCCATCTATTGTTTGGGAGACCATGGCAATATGATAGGTGTGTTGTGCATGATGGTAGGACCAACTCCTACACGGTTAAGCAAGATGGGAAGAAATATGTGCTCAGACCTTTGACTCCAAGGCAAGTAAGGGAAGACTACAAGCGGATGAAGGAGTTGAGGGAGGCGGCTAAAGCAAGGTCACCCATTGTACTTGAACTCGAGGCAAACAATCTCATTGTTTTGCCATTGCATGATGAAAATGAGAGTCACTCTACTTCAATTGAGAGAGAAAAGATAGAGAGAAGTGAGGGAGTGACCGGTGACAATCCAAGAGAGCAAAAAGGAGAGGATTTGAGGAGTGATGTGAGTGGATTGTCACCACAAACCACACTTGACCATGAGGTAAAATTGAGAGAGATGAGAGGTGAGGAAGGAAAAATTGAGAGTGAGAGCACCCATTGTTCTAACCCTTCTTTATCTTCTATCTCCTGTTGTGGAAGTTCTTGTGTAGGTACATTGGAAGACAAGTCATTGGAGCCTCAATGTGAGCTTCATGAAGGAGGAGTTGCATATGACACTTCAAACCTTGTGAGTGATCAAGGAAGTACTACCAATGTAAGTGTTACTTCACCTTTTCATGAGCCTACTAGCTACTTGTCTTGTGTTGACTCAACACTAGTTGGTGGTTTTGATGCATCTAGTGAGTATACCACTAGTGTAGAGTCGAGTTGTCAACTTGTATGTGCTTGTGAAACACTAGTTGGAAGGGATGCTATGCCACATCATGATGTGAGCTCACTGTTCATTGAACCCCTCCCTAGTGTAGATTTGGTAGTTGACTATGATTGTGACCTTTGCTATGACACACCACCAACCTTTGACATAGGGGAAGATGAGATAGTTGATCATGCTCTTGTTGATTTGCTACTATTTGGTGGACCAATGTGTTGTGGTAAAGATGGAATTGATCTTGAGGAGTCCAAATTGCATGAATTGGACAAGGTTGTCTATGATGACTCCTCAAGCGAACCTAGTCTTGATAACTTGTCTATGCTTGACCATGATAGTGAGATGCATGTTTTTACCAATCCTTTATTTGAAGGCATTCTCATTAGTGGTAATGACTTGTATCAGACTAGGGTGGGTGGTCAAATGGAACCCCCATGGTGTGAAGGGTTTGACCCCTTAGGCAACCCATTGCTTGAGAATTTGGGTGAGGTAGATGGTTTTTTGAGTGACCCTACTATTGCTTGTTGGGTTTATGATGAAGAAGAGTCCATCATCAATGCCTTCCTTGAGAACTTGACTTTTGGGAAGGGTTGCCTAGTAGATAAAATTGGAGGTGAAGAGGAATCCCTTGGTGTGAGTACGTATGCTCTAAAGAAGGGGAGTGGAGTGCTTGATACTACTTGTAGGTCGGGCTATTTGATTCACTCCACTCCACATGTTGATCACACCTCGAGGATAGATTGGCGTGTTGATCTTGAGCTTAAGGTTTAAGGGGATTTTGGTAGCTTGATCTTGTATTTCCCATCTTCCCATAACCTATTTGCTCATTATCTTGTTGAGTGCATGATGATCTTTAACCAAGTGCTTATGGTTCTCTTTGGAGACTTGATATTCATGATTGTTATTGATGCTTGGTTATATCACAAGAGTGTGTTTTCCACACTTCTTGCACTAACCTACTTTCAAAGTAGGACGTTTGCTTGTTTTTGCTTGTCGTTGCTTGTAGGTTCTAAGCTCCATGCTCAGGTGGGGAAGCTCTTGGAAGAAGCCTATGACAAAGTGACGATCAAGAGGAACAAAGGAGGAGATTCTTGGCCACCCCGAGGAGTTGCTAGAGCCATGAGAGACCAAGCCTTGATTTCGAGGACGAAATCTTCTCAAGAAGGGGAGGATGATGCGGGGCAAATCGAGCAACCATCTAAAAACACCATCCAAGGCCAAGGAAGAGCTTATGCATTGGAACGCCATGGAACGAGGAGCCTTAGAGACACATTTCAAGGTGTTTCAAGTGCCCAGAGAAGCAGGCGGACCGCCCACTTTGTGTCTAGCCTCAGGACTTTGGGGCGCCTACTGCAGAGGCGGAGGGCCTCCTTGGGCGCCTACTGGAGACCAGGCAGGGCGCCTACTACACTAGTCGGGGCGCCTAGTTGCTGAACAAGTTGCGGGATTGCTAGTTTTTATCCTATGTAATTCCTATTAGGCCCCTATGTGGCTTATGACTTTAGAACTTACTTAAGGGTACTTTAGGCTTTTCATTTATGTCTAAGAAAGGCCTATAAATACTCCATAGCTTAGCATTTTTACTAAGTTAGCCATTATGATGAATGAATGAATGAACAATGTTCAAGAGTGGATTCTCTTAGAATGAAAAACCCTTTGAGTTGGTTTGAGTTTACTAGTGGATTCTAGTTGAACCCCAAACCCCCCCCCCATCATTCTACTTGCGAGGCCTTTGTCGTCTCGAGGGTAGTTGCATAGTGTAGGTCCTCCTTGACACCGTTACGAGGGTATTATGGAACGAGTTCTCCATAGTTACTTCGTAGGGAGTTCGAGTAGTGTCTCGCTCTTTTATCTTTATTTCCGTGTTTGGTTTTGATCCTTATCAATTGTTTTTACCAAGCAGCTGCAAAATTTGATCATATTGTTCTTTTGTAGAAATACAGGTCTTCAGTTGTTGACTGGGGTTATTGATAGGCTGTTGCATCTCATGATTTCCAGAGAAAGAACTATGTGTATCACCACCTCCAAACATCATGTGAGCAGTAGAATTATCAAATTTTCTTCTCTTGTAGCGAGTTGGATATCCCACATCTTTAAATGTAGCAATTTCCCCTTGTGTGGCCTTTAGTCTTGCACAAATCACAGTAGAGATTATAGTTTCTTTTGAACTTTTGATTCCCATGGGTTTTGATATAGACCTGTATGTTCAACACTTCTTATTACATGACAACACCTTTAACCCCGCTAGTAGTAGATATTCCCTTTTGGCTTTCATCACCTATGATCATATTATATGTTTGATTCATAATAGACAATGAACTTATCAGTAGAATTTGGCTTCCTGCTTGTGAGTATGAGTCATTTAACCCTATCAAGAACTGATACAACTTGTGCCTTTGAAGATATACCACAAAATTGTTTGCTTGTTCACAGTAACACCCAGGAGGAGGAACTAAATCCTCAAACTCATCCCATAAATCCTTCAGTTTTGAATAATAAACTGCGACTGAATTCAATCCTTGAGTAAGAGTGAAAATTTTCTTATGCAGATTAAAGGTTCTTAAATACTTTACCTTTCAAATCTCTCACGCAAATTATCCCAGCCAACCTTTATATTAGATGCATACACTGCTCCCCTAAGAAGATTACTAGCTACTGAGTTCATCAACCAAGATAAGGCAATTGAATTGCACAAAGGGCAATTGATAAGGCCATTGTGCTTTAAGATCATCTGTACACATATCCTATTTTCAAGTACCATCAACTAAACCAATTTTATTACGACCTAATAGTCCAATCTTCATTGATCTAGTCTATATAGAATAGTTTTCAGAATCAGTTAATTGAATAGAGATTAGAAAAATTCAACTAACATCGCTAGACTGTAAGTACAAAGGGTAATTGTGATCTATCCCATTTGATTGTTGATAAGTCGCATTCACAGGTTGCTGATTGTTTACATTCACAGGAGGATTTGCCATTGTTGATAGCGAAAACAAGAAAATAGTCAAGAAAGAGTAGAGAATTGTACCAGAAAGAAGAATTGAACAGATCGAAGAGCTTGAATGAATCACACCAGATCAACTGATTTATTGCTCTGATACCATGTTATGATTAAGAAAAGAAGACTGAAACGAGAGAGAAGATGATATGTAGAAGGAGAATTTGTATTCAATAATATGAAATTGAAAATTATATCAATGCTCAGGGAAGACTAATTACTTGATAACTAACTAACAACCTTCCTAACTAATAATCATAAATATTAGAAAATGACTAATCTACCCTTCTACTTAAATTATTTCTTCACTCAACATCTATTAGTATTTTATGATTATATTAAATTTTTAAATATGTAGGAATCAAGTGGCATGAAAAAGTATAAAAAGTTGATGAATTTGGAGCAAAATAAAGTAAATTTGTAGAGAAATCAACCATAGAGGAGCATCGTAGTTAGGTGCCAAGGTCGTGGATTAGCCGTGAAAGGAATATGAGAATAAGAAATCACAGCCCATCTATCGTAAGGCTATGGTTCATCTATGAAGTCAAAAGCATAATTTTCAAAACTCATAGCCCAGTCACAGTAAGTTCGCGACCCAACCATGAAGACAAATTCCTGATGAAAAAGTAGCAAGGGGCAAACTTGTCCATAAATTTTATCTAACATATTAGCATGTTCAAAGCCAAGGATTAGATTGTAACACTATTATAGACGACAAGTGACCTTTAGCAATGGAGAAAGAACCTAATAATACAGAATAAATTACATTGCCAATGTGCAACTTAAACAAGTTAAATCCACATAAAAAGTAAATCTTTTACCATTAATAATGTAAATTCTTTTTACACAATAGATGTGTCTTAACTAGTTTTAGCTACTTACATTGTCTTCAGTCTTACAAATGAATACTTATAATTCTGATCAGCTTCATGCACTTATATTCTAAGTGACTAAATTGCGTAGATATATATATATATATATATATATATATATATATATATAAAACTTACACTAAAAGCATAAGCGAATGGAAAGAATAGCTTTGTACACCCCAAATAGATTACATGCTTTCATGTCTAAATGTTTATTTTAAGTGGCCTAATGGCGTAAATTCATACTATAACTTAAACTCAAAAAGTGAAAGCGAAAGAGAAGAAGCTTTATACTCCCCAAGTAAATCACCTGCATTCATGTTTTTCATTAGCCAATATAATTTTACAGTTTTTTTATGTCATTAAATATACATTTTGTAGCTCTTTCTCCTCTTTGTCTTATCATATACATATACATGCTTTTTCAGAGTGCTTGTCTCATCAATAACACACAAGCAACCATCATCACATTCAAAGAATATCTTGCCAGCTTCTGAACCTTCAGTCTTATTGGATACAATACATGACCACCCTTCATCGCACTTGCATATAACCTTGTCTTTGGATGACACTTTTATAGCTTTCTGTGAATCTGAAACCTCTTTGATAGCTTCACCCCTTCACAAGACAACCAAAAGATTATTAGAAACTGTAACAAAAAAATTCTTACCCTAAATATTACTTAAAGTCATCAATTCTAATCACATACAAGGTGTTATTGTAGTAACTATATTGACTTTCTATGACACTTGGACAAACTTGACTGACTTTTTGGTTATGAAAAGTCCTTTATGTAATACAAAGGAAAAGTTGACTGATTTTTTGTTTTTCAGAAAATAGTTTATTTAATTTAGTACTATATAGTGAAAGTTGAATGACCATTTGATGCAATTAAAACAACAAATACTAAAAGACAACCAATAATAGTTAAAGCCTCTGTTGTGAACAAAGCTAAAAAAGATAAAAGGAAGGAAAGCACCATTTTGTTGAAGATAGTCAGACCTTTCTATAACTCTAATCATTTAAAACGACATTTTACTATAGTAATTAAGATTTTTTATTTTATGTTATATTATGTTCTCTATAACAACATTTCGTTACAATCACAAAAATATGTCGGACAACAATGTCATTATAAAGATGTTTTGAGTACTGTACTTCCAATATATGTATGAATTGCTTGCAGTTAAAAAGTCCTCAATGTACTTTGACAAACTATAAACACTTATTAACTTCATACCATGTCTCATGTGTGAGCCTGACAAGATTATAAGTCCAAGCACCAAATATGGCCCCCAAAGTTGGCCCTATTATGTAAATCCATAACCCTTTGTAGTGACCTGTAACAATTGCTGGACCCAAACTTCTTGCAGGGTTCATTGATGCTCCTGTTAGTGGCCTGTGTATCAAGAAAATCATCCTTCAGATAAAGCATATGTTAATTCATAAGTAGCACTTTCATCCTCTCGTGTGCATTCTCCAACTTTTTCTCCAACTGGTAAAACTAAAATTTTACAATAGAAAGTCCCCTATATATAATGGTTTACATGGTCACACTCTATTTCAATTTGTGATAATGTTTTGACTAGGCACAGAATTTACAAAAAATAAAAATAAAAAATAAAAAATAAGGCTTTTGATGTTTGTAGTCTTAAGCATGAGATGAGATGACGTTGTGTGACTATATATAAAAGCATTTTGGTAAGAATAACGTTGTGTAACTATATATCAAAACATTTCGGTAAGAATAAAATGAAAACTTTACGGTTAAATCTTTCTACAGTAAACAAGATAGTACCCGGCGAACAATATATCAAGTGATATGGTGGCTCCAATGGCAACCCCGGATAACTCCTTCATCTGCATCAAAGCTAGATTATCAGACAAATAACAAATTATACTTTGCAAAACAACATTTGCAGTGAATGAGAGCTTCATTGGATGTACATTAATCACTCTCTTTATTTCAGTGTATGTAAATATATTTAACTAGGCATGGAGTTTAAAAATGAAGACTTTTAAAACTTATGGTTCAAAAATTCATAGCATTTATGTGAGTATAATTCTTTTAAAACTTTTGGTTCTAAACATACTGTAGTATTTGTGTGACTATAAGAGCTTTTTTATTAGTAAAATTAATTATTTTAAGTTAAATGATTTTCAAAATTTAGAAAGAGTCAATTCTTTTTTGAACGAACTAAAAAGAAAACAAGTTCGAATAAATTGGGACGGATTGGGTACATCAATAAAAAAGTGGAAAGTGAAAAAGGACTAACAGCTCGATCATCAGTCGCAACACCAGAGATTACAAACATGAGATAGAATGTAGTTATGAATTCAATTATCACAGCTTGCATGTTTGATCCTGCTGGAACTGTCCCTACAAACTGGTCTTCATTGCCATTGAATAATAGTCGAAGGGTTCCACTTGCAAGAGTAGATCCAATGACTTGAACAAAAATATAGGCTGGAACCTGCATAACAATAAATGATAGTCAATCTGGAATAGAAAGATTGTTAAGGAATGGTGTAATACTCATTTATTTTATTTTATATAACGGTATTTGATTTGATACCGAGATCAAGAAAAAAGAAAAAAGAAAAAAATCTCTTGTGATTACACGCCGAAGGTACCACTGTAGCTTGTGATCTTACTATGTCCTGTAGTGGCTGAGGCACATATAAGCAAGGGGTTCAATTCAACCCCTTCGCTGAAAAATTATTGAGTGCAATTGGGATAAAATAAATCTTTTTGTATCAATATTAGTTATTGTCCCGTTGATATGAGTGAAACTTTTAGTAAACTGACAAAGATGCACTCTAGTATTTTCTTTTGAATCACCTCATTAAAATTTGGTTTCGCTACAACATCATGATATTTAATTTCTGTGACTATAAGAAAATCTCATTAAAAGTAAAATGAAAAATTTAAAAATAAAGCATTCTAAATATATTCTAATTTTATTATTAACAGATAAGAGAGGAAGAATATCCTACAATTAACATGACGCACATGAAGTAATAAACACTAAAAAGAAATGCATAAATATGACATTCCAACTCGAAACCAGATTTTCTATCTTAAGTGTTGAGAATTGGTTTTGAAGAATGACAAACAAGGACTCAGTGGTTTCTGAGAAGAACCTAGTCCTTGAATAGAAGGGCACGACTGGTCGAAAAGATCTGAGGGTTTCAAATCCCTGCAGAACTAGGAGTAGTGGCGCGTGAATGAATATGCATCCTAGTCAGACTAAAAGAGGCGGTGCCCAGGCTGTGTCTTCGAAGTACGAATAAGAGTTGGACTTCAACAAGGAAAAGAGTTACAAGGAATCTTGTCATACCATATTTACAAGGATTCCTTGTGGGACTCAACTAGGGTTGTAAAGCCCATATAAATACAAGTAGTTGATACAGCCGAAATCAGTTATTCACAAACAGAGAGTTGAGAGCATGCAAAGGCGATCAAGCAGCTTTCTACATGAGATAAGTGAAGAAGACAACTGGTGGAGCTAAATAGATTGAGTCTAGATATTCTGTCTAGGTTCTTGAATTGTAAGTTGTCTTGCTTTGTGCAATCATTGTTTTTACCTATTAGCTTATCGAAGAAACATATGTATTAGGTGAACTTTTGAGAGATTACTTTGTAAAGCTAGAGTTTAGCTTTGTTTAGTGATTAGGGTCTAGAGTGTAGCCTCTTGGTTATAGAGTCTTGTAATCAGAAACTTGCTCGTGTTGTTAGTGGATTGTGTTCCAAACTTGCACGTAAAACTCCTTGTGTTCCTTGTGTCTGTGATTGGCGTGTGTTGTGGTGTTCAAGTTGCAAAATTGTAGAGGCAAGAACAGGGTTCTTGACTCAGGAGAATCGAGTTCTTGAATCGAAAATCGGTGGACACTATTCAACCCCCCTTCTAGTGTCCTTAGGAGGTGCATAGATTATAACAAGTGGTATCAGAGCAGGTCTTCTCGTGCTAGGTTAACATCTTGAGAAGGATCAGAATTATGAGTGCACCACCTATCATCACTGAAGGACAGTCAGTTCAGAGGCCCCCACAGTTCAATGGGCAGTACTATGCCTGGTGGAAGAATAGGATGGAAAATTACATATGTGCTGAAGATTACCAACTATGACTTATAGTATTAGAAGAAAACTTGATTCCTACTAAAATAGTTGGTGAGGGAGCTGCTGCCAAACAATAACCTAAGTTGAAAGAGGAGTTCAATGAGGCGGACTATAAGATGATTGAAAAGAATCACAAAGCACAACGTCTGGTAATTTGTGGGCTTAGCCCTGAGGAGTTTAACAGAGTATCATCTTACAAGACTGCCAAGGAAATCTGGGATGCCTTGCAGGTTGCACATGAAGGAACCACTGAAGTGAAGGACTCAAAGAGAAGAATGCTGAAGAGGCAATTTGAGTTGTTCTCTATGAGAGAGAAATAATCAATCCAGGATTGATGACCAGGTTGACCATTATTACTAATGAGATGAGATCCCTGGATATGGAGTTGCCAGAAGTAGAGATGGTGGATAAGATTCTAAATGTGCTACCCGAGGCTTGGGAACCCAAGATGACTGCTATCATTGAGTCTAAACCTCTAAGGCCCATTAAACTTGAAGAACTGGTTGAAAAATCATGAGATGATGAAAGATTAAAAAACTAAACCAGCTCTCAAGAAGGACAAGACCCTTGCACTCGAAGCAACAGATGAAGCTGATGACTATGTTGATCTACAATCAGTTGAAGCAGCAATGGTTAGTGCTTTGAGACAGAAGCTTAACTTGGGAAGGTTTAAAGGCTTCAAAAGAAGCGGCAAGGAAAACTTTGGAAGGAAGAACATAGTTGACAGTCCTGACTACTCAGGATACTTTAAGTGCTTCAAGAAGGATCATGCTGTTATGGATTGTCCTATGTGGGAAGCAGAATGGATGAAAAATAGAGCAACTAAGGAAAAGGAAAAGGAGGTGTCAAAGGATAATGACAAAGATAAGAAGAAGGCAAGACGACCTCCAAACTTCAGAGCAGAAAGAAGGAAAAGAAAGGAAGCTTTCTGATCACGAGAAGGAATCTGGAGATGAGACACCACTAGCGCTGATGAGGTTGACAAATGTAGGTTCAGATGAAGAAGATCCTCGGGAGTTCAGAGGAGGAAGAGATCCACCACCAGTATTCAATGGGACTAACTATAAGTGCTGGAAGAAGCAGATGAAAAAATTTCTTCAAGCATCAGATTACAGTCTCTGGTTGACCGTGAAAAGAGGACCTCACGTTCCTGTAAAGAGCGCAGCAAACGGGGTTCTGGTGCCAAAGAAAGTAGAAGAACTAGATCCTCAATATCTAGACTGGCTACAGGCAAACTCCAAAGCTGAATTGTACCTGAAAAAAGGGCTGACTATTGATGTGCTGGCAAGTATACTTGAAAATAAGTCTGCTAAGGAAGTATGGGAAAAGCTGAAAGAGATGTACACAGACGATGACCAGAAGAAGGACTCAGCCCTTATGGCAACTGATGGAGTTGAAGCTGCTCACCCAGCAGAGGTATGTCTATCTGACCTTAAGGAAAATCTTCACACATACTCTACTGAAAATTTGATCTTAATCACTGCCACTTTAATTGAGGGCTATGAAAAGGAGAAAAGTGAAAAAGATAGATTAACTGAAGAGTTAAGTGATATCAGAACTAAGCACAAGGGTCTTCAAGAACAAAACATAGAACTGGAAGAAATCAATGCCATTTTAAAAGAACAGACTCTTGTATCAAACTCTAAGATCACTGAACTGGAATTGGAACTTAATCAGTTAAAAGAGAGTATAAATGGTAAGCAAGTAATAAGTGAAGTTCAAAACTTTCTTGAAAACGAACTTAAAAGAACAAGTGAGATTCTGTATCAGGAAATTGAAAATAACAGGATTTTAAATCAAAAGGTTGAAAAATCTGAATTTGAGCTTACCAGATTAACAAAATGGAATAAATCCTCTGAGGCAATGAACTGGGTTCTTAAAAATCAAAACAAGGGAAAACAAGGACTAGGATTCAAGAAACCATTGCCTCCATATAATCCTAAGAGCAAGTATGTGTGATTGCCTTGCAACATGTTGTGTACTTTTTGGGGGTGAAACTGGACACTACAAACAAAGGTCCATGAATGCAAGCAATGCAAAGGCCAAGAACAAAAGAAGTGTGCTACCTAAATGGGCTAAACAGGATTTGATTTATCCATTTTCTCATAAGAAGGGACCCGAGCTTTTCTGGGTTCCTAAAGCTAACCCTTAATCTGTTTTGCAGGCTGGAGTGAGAGAGAACAACCCAAGCTGGATTCTTGATAGCGGTTGTTCAAGGCACATGACAGGAGATAGAAGAAACTTTCTCTCACTCGCAGCGTTTCAAGGAGGCAGTGTAGCCTTCGGAGGAGGTAAAAGTTGTCAAATCGTAAGAATTGGAAAAGTTGGGAGAACTCTAGATCACGCAATTGAAAACGTATACTGTGTCGATGGTCTTAGACACAACCTGCTGAGTATCTCTCAACTGTGTAATAGAGGAAATGAAGTGAGTTTCTCCTCTGTAGGATGTATTGTGAAGAATCTACAGAGTGGAGAAATTGTTATGGAAGGAAAGAGGCTGAACAATGTGTACAAAGCATCACTGAAATCACTACCTGAAAACAACTTAACATGCTTGAGCGTGCAAGAAAGTGATTCTCAGCTGTGGCACAAAAGAATGGGTCATGCAAGTCTCTCACAACTGAATAACCTTGTATCTAAGGAGCTGGTTCGTGGACTGCCTAGCAAGAGATATGAAAACATAAAAATGTGTGATGCTTATGTAAGGGGGGAAGCATGTGAAATCATCCTTTAAGTCAAATAAAGTGGTAAGTACATCAAAACCACTGGAATTGTTACATATGGATCTGTGTGGACCTATGAGAGTCAGGAGCAGAGGAGGAAAGAGATTTGTGTTTGTAATTGTGGATGACTACTCTAGGTACACGTGGACCTTGTTCTTGGGGTCTAAAGATGAAGCCTTTGACAGCTTCAAAGACTGGGCTGGTGTTGTGCAAAAAAGGTTAAGCCTAGAACTTATCAGTATTAGATCTGATCATGGAACGGAGTTTGAAAACTCAAAATTCTCTGAGTATTGTGCAAAATAAAGCATTGATCATAATTTCTCTACACCAAGAACTCCACAGCAAAATGGAGTGGTTGAAAGGAAGAACAGGTCTCTGGAGGATATGGCAAGGACTATGCTGCTGTCAAGTGGGCTTGCAAGAAACTTTTGGGCTGAAGCAATAAACACTGCATGCTATTTGCTGAGCAGATGCTCCATCAGAGCTATTCTTGACAAGACCCCATATGAGCTACTCAGAGGAAGAAAACCAAATATTGCACATCTGAGACCCTTTGGCTGTAAATGCTTTGTCCACAATAACAAAAAAGGAACCATTGGGGAAATTTGATGCTAGAAGTGATGAGGCAATATTTCTTAGTTACTCTACTCAAAGTAAAGCATACAAAGTGTTTAATAAAAGAACACAAACAGTGGAGGAAAGTATGCATGTGGTATTTGATGAATCCGATAAGGCATTAGGTGAAACTGAGGTAGATGATTAAGCGATTGACCTTAGTCGAGAAGATGGTGCAGCTGACTCTGAAGATTCAGATGACAAAGAAACATCAGGTGAGAATTCAATTTCTCGAGAACAAGAAATCAATATGACAGGGGGAACATCAGATGAAGTCGATGATCCAGCAAGTCAGGAGGAACCTACCCAAAGTGATGCTGAAGGTTCTTCTCGTCATATTCAACCCAGGCCATGGAAACATCAAAGCTCTCATCCTTTGGAGAATGTTTTATCGGAACTAGATACTGGAATCATGACCAGGTCAGCCTTGAAGAACTTTTGTGCATTCTTTGCATTCCTTTCATCTCTGGAACCAAAGAATGTAAAAGAAGCCTTAGAAGACCCCGATTGGATTCTAGCCATGCAGGATGAACTTCATCAGTTTGAGAAAAGCAAAGTGTGGCACCTGGTTCCTAAGCCGAAGGACATATCAATAATTGGAGCAAAATAGGTGTTCAGAAACAAACTGGACGAGCATGGTATAGTGACAAGGAACAAGGCAAGACTAGTAGTTCAAGGATACAGTCAGGAAGAAGAAATTGACTATGATGAAACTTTTGCACCAATGGCAAGAATGGAGGCTTTTAGAATGTTGATTGTTTTTGCTACATACATGGAGTTCACACTGTATCAGATGGATGTGAAGAGTGCCTTCCTGAATGGCTACCGAAATGAAGAGGTCTATGTAATACAGCCACCAGGCTTTGTGAACAATGAATTTCCTGATCATGTTTACAAACTGGACAAGGCACTCTACGGATTAAAGCAAGCTCCTAGAGCCTGGTATGAAAGACTTTCAGGATTCTTACTGAAGAATGGTTTTTCAAGAGGAAAGATTGATAACACATTATTCCTGAAGAAGAAAGGAAAGGATCTATTGGTGGTTCAAGTATATGTCGATGATATCATTTTTGGAGCCACTGATGAGGAGCTATGCAAGGGGTTTGCTGATCTGATGGGAAGTGAATTTGAAATGAGCATGATGGATGAACTAAATTTCTTCCTAGGACTGCAGATAAAGCAGATCCCTGAAGGGACCATGATTCATCAGCAAAAATATGTCAAGGAACTTCTGAAGAAATTTGACATGGAAGGAGCAAAAGAAATGACTACGCCTATTGCTCCTAGAACCAAGCTGGATATGGATGAACTAGGTCCTTCGACTAATGAGACAAAATATAGAGGAATCATAGGTTCACTTCTCTATCTCACAGCTAGTCGACCTGATATTGTATACAGTGTGAGACTGTGTGCTAGATTTCGGTCCAAGCCCAAGGAGTCACATTTGACAGTTGTGAAGAGAATCTTAAGATACTTGAAAGGAACTCAGGATCTATGTCTATGGTACCCAAGGGGAGGTACTTTTGAACTAATTGGTTTTGTTGATGCAGACTATGCAGGTTACTTGGTGGACAGGAAAAACACTTCAGGAATGGCACACTTTCTTGGTCCTTGCTTAGTTTCTTGGGCAAGAAAGAAGCAAAATTCAGTAGCCTTGTCTACTGCAGAAGCTGAGTATGTAGCAGCTGCATCATGCTGCTCACAATTGCTATGGATCAAACAGCAGTTGGAGGACTTTGGAATCAAGTGTGGAGCAGTGTCAATTTTCTGTGATAATATAAGTGCAGTGAATATTGCCAAGAATCCAGTCCAACACAAAAGAACAAAGCATATTGATATTAGACGAGACAATGTAGAAAAGGGTTTGATTACTATGAATTCTTGCAGGACTGAAGACCAAATTGCTGACATATTTACCAAAGCATTGAACAAAGTGCACTTTGAGAGGAACATGTTGGAGTTAGGGATGACCAAAATACATGGATGACCCAGCAGTTATCCCTCTATGATTGGTTAGTTAAGTGTTCAATGATTTGTACGTAACATTTGTTATTATTGTCCAGTCTAATATTATACTTTATTAAGTATACTTGTTCAGCTTTTGGGCACCAGGTAAGGCTAATGTGATCCCATGAAGAACCTACTATGTACTTAGAAGGAACCGACTGAAGCATGATGAATCATGTCCAGGTACAGTCACACTGCCTTGCATGATATGAGTCATAACTGAAATCAAATTGTCAATTATACGTGTGTCAAGGGAGACTTTCCATATTTTTATAACTGTCCTAAATTATAGGAACACATTTCTTTTTGGGTTAGACTTCTATTAGACTTTGAATGGACCCCATTACTTGAAAAGGTTTTATTTGGGCAAGTCTAGTAACCGTCAAATCCATACCTCTTTCCCGGTTCTCAAAAAGTTCAAAAGACTGTTTTTCACGTTTCGGTCATCATTACTTTGTGTTCCCCAGGAAAACATCTCACACCATAACTCCTTCTTATCCTTTCGTCTTGATCGACACAGAACACACACACTCAACAAATTTCTCTCCATTTAACCTACTTTCTCTCTCTAAAATCTAACCAAACAAACTCTGTCGTCCTATTTTCAAAACCCTAATTACTCGCATCATGTCTCAAGAACAGTCCATCTCAACATCACCTACCAAAACTTTCAAGAAATCAACTCCAAAACCCCCACCCTCCACTCTTGCAGAGAAAATTGCCAGGGCTAGGTCAAAGTTTCTCAAAAAGGAAGAAAAGAAGTTGGTCAAGAAGATGATGGCCAGATCTTTGTCGACTACGACTACAGAATAAGTTTCCTCTGAAAGACCGGTTGAGGTAATACCTGACTCTACTCTATCTACTTCTGTCGATTTAAAAGGAGTAAAAAGTCCTGGAAAAGTGAGTACTGAAACATTAGTAAAAGACTAGATGAAATCGTAGGAGAAGTAGAGTCTTGTGATAAAATTGATGGGGAGAAGGTAGTTGAAGAGAAACAACAGGATGTTCAGAAGGAACCTAAGGCTGGTATGCATGTGCCTGTAGTAGTTGAGACTCTGTTAGAGGTTGATGTAGTAGGAAAGGTGTTAGAAAAACTGAGGGAAGATGATTCTGTTGAGTCCCTTAAAGAACAGGTTGGTGAACCCATTTCTAGTGATGTTCTTACTGAGAAAAGTCAAGGGCTGTTTGTACTTGAAGGTCAGTTGTTAGAGGACCTAGATCTACTGAGGCCTCACATGATTTGAGCAAAGAACCTGGTTCTTTCCCAGATCCTACAGAGGCTGATGACATAAAACTCAAGTGGACAGACTCTGAAGAGGAGAAGGATGAGGAAGTTGTAGAAGAAAAAGAAAGTAAGGAAATTACAGAGAAAGCTGAAGAAACAAAGAGAAAAAGTGTGAAAAAAGGTTCGGTGAGGAGGATGAAAGGCTGTTATGTGAGGAAGAGGAAGAAGAAGTGGTGTTTGTGAGTGAGAGCAGAGTAGAGCCTGACAAGAGAAGAAGATCGGTGAGAGAGGGAATGCCGGTATCTAAAATCCGGTTAGTGGATGAATCCAGTAAGGAGAGTGATGGCAATGCTGTGGCAGAGCCAGTGGCAAAAAGAGTAGGAACTAGGTCTGCCCTGAAACAGCAGCTAGTGACTGTTGGAAAGCTTGAAAGAACAGCTAAAACTGTGAGAGACAGAGAAGAGAAGAGAAAGAAGGAGGAAGAGAAGAAGGCTGATGAGGCAAAAGAAGAAAGTGATGAAGCTGGTAGCTATGTAGAGCCAAGTGACGCTGAGACTGACAGTGAGGTGGAGAATACGAAAAGAAGAAGAGGATCTGAGGAAGAGGTTGACCGGGTGGCTTTCTTTGCCAAGCACCAGGTGCTTGCTGGTAGTATTCTGCATGACGAGAAGGAGCATTATATGAAACCCTTGCTCAGGATGATTGGTGACCAAGGGTGGCTGAGCTTGTTTGAAAACAAAGACAGGATGCTATTCTCTGATGAGATCAGAGAATTTTATACAAATTGCAGGGTTGTAGCCAGGAGAGTGTTCACAATGGTGAAGGGAGTTGAAATTGAATTTGGAAGAACTGAGCTGGGGGTGATCCTGGATGTGCCTGCTGAAGATTATTGTAGGTACATTAAGCTGAAGTGGCCAAACAGGACAAACGGGGTAACTCCTCCTAGTGTGGTCAAGAAATTTTCAGGGAAACCAAAACTCAGGAAAGAAAGGAAAGTAGAAAAAAAGGAGATGGAACCAGCACACTAATTGCTCTTTGAGTTATATCGGTTCCTCCTACCTAGAGGAGAAAGAAACAGTGAAGCCAGTGCTCTGGACTTAACCTGTATGGACTTGCTGGATAGGGGGTGAGAATTAACTTGCCTGGTCTAATTATCAGACATATCAAGAGGATTGCAGATACTGATCAAAAGCCACATTCATTAGTGCATTCCTATGTCCTTCAGCAGGTTCTACATCATTTTGGGGTTCCATTGGAAGCAGGGAAGAAGCCTACAATTCATCAGATGTTTGGATATAATGTGCTTAAAAGCTGTGACTTCTTCAAAGAAAGGAGAGCTTCCAAGAAGCCCATGCAGGTTAAGTAAGAGCAGTCTGAGGAAAGTGAGGATTATGGAACCGAGAAGGCCATTACAGCTGTGAAGGAACTGGAGAGCCATGTCCTTGAAGTGAACACAGAAAATGCTGAGCTTCACAGACAGCTGAAGTTGAAGGATCAAGAAATTGATCGTTTGAAGATAGATTGCCACAAGTATGAGGCCGAGCTGGAGATGGAAAGGGCCAAAAATACAAAGAACCTTGAGGCACTTATCAAACACTTCAACGTACAACCTTGAGTCCTCCTGTCCTACATTCCTGTCCTTTCTCCTAATTGCCTTTATCTCTTCTTACTCTCCCTGCATATGTGATGTTGTTTAAGATAATTTATTTTCAGTTGTATACTTCTAGATAGGGTTGTGCTGCTATCACACCTTGTATGATGATTTTAAATTTCTCTTGTTTATGTTTGTTTTGCTCTATGGTACTTGGTTCTTGTTGGGCCCTTAGCCTTATCTCTGTGTGTTTAAATTTTAGCTGACTTGTTGCCCTGTGCTCTAGACTGGATAGTACTAACTGGTTCATGTAGGTATTTGAATCTTTTCGATGATGCCAAAAGGGGGAAGAAGGAAATGTTGGGGGTGTTTGTGACCTAACTCATCTGTTTTAAAATTTTCAAACTTTTTATTCTTGTTTTTGTGTTTTTAGGAAATTTGATCTATTCAGGTTCTTTGGCAACATTTGTTTGTCATCATCAAAAAGGGGGAATTTGTTGAGAATTGGTTTTGAAGAATGACAAACAAGAAGGACTCAGTGGTTTCTGAGAAGAACCTAGTCCTTGAATAGAAGCGCACGACTGGTCGAAAAGATCTGAGAGTTGCAAATCCCTGCGGAACTAGGAGTAGTGGCGCGTGAATGAATATGCATCCTAGTCAGACTAAAAGAGACGGTGCCCAGGCTGTGTCTTCGAAGTACGAATAAGAGTTGGACTTCAACAAGGAAAAGAGTTACGAATCTTGTCATACCATATTTACAAGGATTCCTTGTGGGACTCAACTAGGGTTGTAAAGCCCATATAAATACAAGTAGTTCATACAGCCGAAATCAGTTATTCACAAACAGAGAGTTGAGAGCATGCAAAGGCGATCAAGCAGCTTTCTACGTGAGATAAGTGAAGAAGACAACTGGTGGAGCTAAATAGATTGAGTCTAGATATTCTGTCTAGGTTCTTGAATTGTAAGTTGTCTTGCTTTGTGCGATCATTGTTTTTACCTATTAGCTTATCGAAGAAACATATGTATTAGGTGAACTTTTGAGAGATTACTTTGTAAAGCTAGAGTTTAGCTTTGTTTAGTGATTAGGGTCTAGAGTGTAGCCCCTTGATTACAGAGTCTTGTAATCAGAAACTTACTCGTATTGTTAGTGGATTCTATTCCAAAATTTCAGAGTGTGAGTCGTGGTTTTTCTCCCTTGAGCAAGGAGTTTTCCACGTAAAAATCCTTGTGTTCCTTGTGTTTGTGATTGGCGTGTGTTGTGGTGTTCAGGTTGCAAAATTGTAGAGGCAAGAACAGGGTTCTTGACTCAGGAGAATCGAGTTCTTGAATCGTAAATCAGTGGACACTATTCAAACTCCTTCTAGTGTCTTTAGGAGGTGCATAGATTATAACATTAAGTTTGTGCACATAAACCAAGCCTAGAGGTCTATGATTCGTGAGTAGTTCGTGAATATAAAGGAGATCTAGCTGTGTTATATAATCCTTAGTTTACCTGATTCCATGGGAATCGTTTGCAAGTGGCAAATGCAATGGTAACGGCAGGATTGAAATGTGCACCAGAGACATGACCAACTGAGTAAACCAAAACCATTACAACCAGTCCCCAAACAGATGCTATTCCTGGTAGTGTCACAATGTTGTCCTTGTTTATATTCAACACTATAGCAGCACAACCAGCAAATATCAACATATAGGTTCCCATCAGCTCTGCAATCAACTATAATAATGTGGACAAATTAAAACTTTTATAGCTGGAAATAAACAAGATTTACGATCATAAATTTGAGAGTTGATCTAGATCTAGTCTCGGAAGGACTAAAGCGTATTGAAGATATGACTCACTAAAAGTGTACTCTTTCTAAATGTTTAAACTATAAAATAATACATCGTCACGCAATTAAACATGACTTTAGAGCAAGGCCAAGTAGGATCCTGGATGTTCAGCTCTTGAGTCACTCATTGTGAAAACTAATCTTCACGCGTTTGATTAATAAAAAAGAGTCGATTATTTCTGCATGCCTGTGAGGGGCGAGTTAGATATATAATCAAGCAAAGAAAAGTGTACATTCTCTAAAAGCTTAGATGAGGTGGTCGCATAATTAATCAGAGCAAAAACATGATTATTTTACCTAAATTAGCTCAATGTTGTCAAAATCAAAATAAAAATAAATAAAAGGATGAACGAGTCTTCGTGAGACTAAGATATAAATGTAGTTTTATGTACAATCATCATTTTTCAGCTATTCAATTTTATAGCTAGAGACTTGCCAGTAAAAGGAAAGATAACAAAGGTAAAAGTTATATTTATGTTGCTCAACTTGGGATATCACACATTCCTTATTAACCTATATATTATTTTGTAACTCCATTTTGATCCGCGCAAACTTTGAAAGGATCAAACATACATGACCATTTATTGATCCAATCTACTGTAATATCGCCTGCTTATTTGACTCTCAACCTGCCTATTTGAGACGTACCATCAACAAACTTGAAATTCATGACTAAGATTAAATTCTTGCGTTCAATCAAGACAGCAAGCATAAGAATTTTCTCAAGGAATTTGGAAAGAAAATGAAAAGAATAGTATATAAAACTACCTGTTGTGCGAAATGTACACTTATAAAGCATTTTGAATATTCTTGAGGGGTATTAGTAGTGGTGGATGCTTCTGAGAAGCCATTGATCCTCAGTGAAGTTGCTTGTATCTCCTCCATGCTTCTGGTATTGATTATAGGCTCCAACAAAACAGACAATAAATTGGTTGATAAAGAACTAAATATGTTTCAAACCTTTTTGAGTCGTTGACCTTTTCAGGTACTAGCCCGATTGACAATAACTTCTTTTTTTAATATTTTAATTTGTGTGAAGGGGGAATAGATGTGGAGGGATTGAATAGGCATTAGGTACTTTCAATATGTCAACTATGATTAAAACTGATCCGTTAAGCACGTCTTATGGAAATGCAGAGCAGCAAGGAACTTATTAATTTGAACCTATAAAGAAAGTAACTAAAGGAGATACCCTATTCTACAAGGAAAAGTTAATAAGGTAAGCAGAAACATACAATAGAAAAGGAAACAACTTAGAAAGAATTAAATCAACTTAGAAAAGGGAATGATATGTTCCTTTTTCGGAAAGAATTAAATCAACTTAGAAGATAAAATAAAACACAAGAAGTCCTATTTTTAGAAGAAAACAAAATACAACATTGAGATACTTTTTATTTTCCCAAAATGAGACCCCTTGAGTAAAGATCATGAATTAAATACCTAATTCTTTCACATTACACTCTCATACTAAGATCATCTGCGACGTCATTCTTTCATCTGTCTACAACTTGTGAAGGTAAATAGATACTCATACTCTATTTTAACTTGAATGTTAAACAATTGTTTTTCCCGTCGAACTTAACTATGTCAAACTCTCTTGGAATATTATTGCTTAGTCTATGCAAAATATAATAAATTGACCAATCAAGTTGTACTTTGTTTATTTCCACTTGCACCAAGTTTTAAGCAAATAAAAACATAATATATCATGTGAGATTCTGACTAACTACTCATAAATAATCCATTATCCACATGTAAACGTCAAATTAAACACGTATGACAAAAACATTATAAAAACTCAAAGTCAACAACCAAAACAGTTGAATCGGCAGAGTACTTTTTATCAACATTCCAACTTGCTAAGATTGGGTATGTGATAGAACCCTAATCTTGATGAAAAAGAAGAAGATGGTGTTTACGGATGAGAGAGAGAAGAAGCAGTTACTAATATTGAGAAAACTGATGAATAAGGTGTACACAGATCAGCTCCTTTTATAGGAGGATTAACAGAATTTTAACTAACTAATTAACGGCTAAGTGTATTTTTAACTAATATTCTGAACTACTGGAAATTACAAAAATGCCCTTCTCCTTTAATTCTCCTTAATTCTATATTCCTCAACACTCTCCCTCAAGCTAGGTGGTGTGAAGATATTACACATTCCTAGCTTGGAAACCAGATACAAATGTTGAATCTTGTACGCCCTTTAGTTAGGACATCTGCAGGTTGCTCCTTAGTAGGAATGTATTCAGTACTGATCAAACCTTGTAATATCTTTTCTCTTATAAAATGGCAGTCAATTTCTATATGCTTGGTTCTTTCATGGAAGACAGGATTGGATGTTATTTAAATTGCAGTTTTACTGTATGTATGTACCTTGACAGGCAGTTCAACTTGAACTCCTATTTCATGTATCAATCCAATAAGCCAAGTCAGTTCATCAGCTAGTGTTGCCATGCTTCTGTACTCAGATTCAGCTGAGCTCCTAGACACTATTGTCTGTTTCTTTGATCTCCAAGACACCAAGGATTCTCCTAACTTGATCATGTACCCTATCATAGATCTTCTAGTAAAAGCACATGCTGCCCAGTCAGCATCACAGTAAGCACTGACTGTGTGAATGGATTGACTAGACAACAAAACTCCTTGACCAGGCTGACTCTTGACATATCTTACAATCTGTAGAGCAGCTTCAAAGTGAGATTACTTTGGTTGTTGAAGAAACTGGCTCAATGTTTGGACACTAAATGCAATATCAGGCCTGGTTATGGTTAGATAGAGTAGTTTTCCAATTAACCTCTGGTATGCCTCAGGATTAGGTAGTAGCCTATCTTCTGTTAGCTGTATGTCACTCTTAGATTTAACATGCTCATCATACTCTTTGGTAGTCAGTCATCTTGATCATTAATTCCATTAGAGTTGACATTGATTTTGCAGCACTAATGCCTGCCTCAGAAATGAGTTCTAAGGCATATTTTCTTTGATGCATCAGGATTCCTTGTGATGATCTGGAAAACTCAAGACCTAGAAAGTATTTTAGCTCCCCCAAATCCTTCATCTTGAATGCCTTTTGCAGAGTGTCTTTAGTATCCTTGATTAGTTATAGGCTATCACTAGTGATCAACATATCATCTACATAAACCAAAATTATCACTATTTCTCTGTCAGATTTTCTTATGAACAAAGAATGATCTAATATGCTTTAAACAAAGTTGAACTTCAATAATGCTTCCTTTAGTTTTGCATTCCACTGTTTAGGTGTCTGTTTAAGGCCATACAGGGATTTGATGAGTCTGCACACTCTATTCTCCCCTGACTCTTAAACCCCTGTGGAAGTTGCATGTATATCTCATCATATAGATCACCTTGTAGGAAAGCATTGTATACATCCATTTGATGTATATGCCATTTTCTAGATGCTGCTACTGCTAGTAAAGTTCTCACAGTCACCATTTTTACTACAGGATTGAATGTTTCTTGATAATGTATACCCTCCTTTTGGCTATAGCCCTTTGCTACCAGTCTTGCCTTAAACCTTTCTATTTCCCCTGAGGTTTTGTACTTAATTTGGTACACCTAATTGCAGCAAATTGTTCTTTTTCCTTTTGGCAGTGTAAATACATCCCATGTATGATTATCTTCTAGTGCTTTAATTTCCTGTTGCATAGCCTCTATCCACCTTGGGTCTTTAGCTGCTTGGACATAGGAAGCTAGTTCAGTTATTGAGGAGAAAGGTGCAATGTAAGCTTGATATTTAGGAGAAAGTTTCTCATAGGATATATATTTGTCCATAGCATAGGGAATATCCTTGTGTACAGATAGTGAAATGAAGTCATTTAACTAAATTGGTGGATTCTTGGTTCTGGAAGGTATGTCATTAGTTAGGACAAGGAGTATAGGTACTGGTGCTGGTGGTTCATTTTGAGGAGGAAAGGGTAAATGTACATTGTCAGATAGCATCTCAGGTTGTGCAGGCAGTATAAATTGATCAGCTTTAGTTAATTTAGGAGGATCTGTAGGTTGAATATGTTGTATTTCCTCATTTAAGTATATGGTGGATGTTATATCTGTGAATATAGGAGGTGTGGATTTATTTAGTGCAAATGGAAAAACATCTTCTCTGAAGGTTACATCCCTGTTAACAAAGAACTGATTGCTGCATAAGTCATATAGGATGTAACCCTTTTGCAGTTCAGAGTAGCCCATCAACACTGATGCTCTTGATCTAGACATTAACTTGTTTGATTCTTGCACTACCTTAGCATAAAATAAACACCCAATAGTTCTAAGATGAGCCAGTGATGGTTTCCTCCCATATAACACTTCATAGGGTGAAGTGTGCCTTAAAACTGCAGATGACATCCTATTTATCAGATACACAGCTGCAAGAACATAATGTCCCCAAAATTTAATTGGTATTTTTCCTTGAAAACTGATTGCCCTAGTAATCTCTAGTATGTGCCTGTGCTTTCTCTCAACAACACCATTCTGCTGAAGTGTATAAGAACATGTTCTTTGATGAATAATGCCCAGATTCTGAAACAGCTTACTGCACAATGTATTTAGAAATTCAGCATCATTGTCTGTTCTCAGAATCTTAGATTCTTATCAAAATGAGTAGCAACATAAGTAAGGAAGTTTTGTAGCACCACATACACATCAGACTTTAGTCTAAGCAGAAAAATCCAGGTCATTCTTGATTTATCATTCACTACTTTTAAAAAGTACTTATTTCCATCAAAAGTAGTATGTTTATATGGACCCCAAACATCAACATGAAGTAGATCAAAGCAGTTTATACTTTTGATTGTACTAGTTGGAAAAGGAAGTCTAGTTTTCTTTGAACAAGGACAAATACGACATTTACTGATTGTACTACTAATACATTCAACATCTCCTGGGAACAGCTTCTTCAGGATAGTAGTTGACACATGTCCAAGTCTTCTATGCCATAAGCTAATGTTAGATTGTTGTGTTACTGTGCAGCTAATACCTTGAGATTGCTGGGGTACTTTATTCACTAATAGATACAAGCCATCCTTTTTTTACCAATCTCCTTCACCTTCCCATTGTAGAGATCCTGTAACACACAGAAATTTGGATAGAATGTAACTGAACATCCCAGTTCTTTGGTTATCTTTGAAACTGAGAGAAGATTATACTTAAATTGTGGTAAACGGAACACATTTTCTACAGTATTTCTTGCAGAAATTGAGCTTGAGCCAGTATGAGTTACACATGCTACATCCCCATTAGGAAGATACACTCTTCTTGGTACTTCATTCTTAACTGTTTAGACTTTTCTAACATATCAATGTCAGACACTATATGATTTGTTGCTCCAGTATCTATAATCCATTCTTTAGAACTATTTTGGACTAATAATGCAGTGCTAATACCTGCAATGTTTGCAGCAGAAGAAGCAGCTTGATTGTTTCCCGGTAGTTGTAAAATCTGATCATACTGTTCTTTTGTGAAGTTGAGCAGATGACCAGTTTGGACTGGTTCCTTCACCTGCAGGCTCTCAGACTCAGTTACTGCATTGTGAGCAGAAGAGTTACCAGGATTTTCATAGTTTCCTTTCTTCTTCTTGTTAGGATAGCCTATGATCTTGTAATAATTTTCCCTATTGTGATTCTTCATATCACATAGATCACGTACAAATTAGGATACTTTCTTTTGGGATACCTTTGATTACCACCAGTCTTAGAGTACATCACCATATTGTCAATGTTTTCCAAAGCTGGTGCAGCCCCTAACACTCCAGAAACACCCTTTTGACTCTCATCACTCATGATCATATCATAGGCCTGGTTGACTGTGGGCAAAGGACTCATGAGCAATATTTGACTCCTTGCTTGCAAGTATGACTCATTCAGCCCCATCAAGAACTGATACAATTTTTGCCTCTGAAGATATAGCTTAAAATCCTTAGACTTATCACAATCACATCCTGGTGCAGGCACTAGCGCCTCAAATTCATCCCACAAATCTTTCAGTTTAGTAAAATATCCAGATACGGAACTTGTGCCCTGAGTTAAAGAGGCTATTTCTTTGTGAATACTGAAAGTTTTTGAATCGTTAACTTTGTTAAATCTTTCTTTCAGATCTTCCCAAACTACCTGAGCATTAGAAGCATACACAATACCTCCTAGCAGATTATTAGCCACAGAGTTCATTAACTAAGACAACACAATGGCATTGCATCTCTCCCACTGAGTTCATAAAGTTTCTGGGTAATTTTATTTAAGGCAAGTTCCATCAACTAGTCCTAATTTGTTATGACCTAACAAGGCAATTCTCATAAACCTACTCCAAAGTGAGTAATTCTCAGTTCCAGTCAATTGAGTAGAGATAAGGGATATACCACTTACATTATTAGAATGAAGGTACAAGGGGGTGATTGTGATCCATTGTTTGAACAACAGTTGTGCCCTCATTTGCAACTCCATTGTTAGCCATTTCAGTAGAGTTCTTGATGAATCTTGAAGACAAGGATTTTGCTGCGGAATAAAGGGAAAAGAGATTGAAAGTTTGCAAATTCACAGAATCAATTTCACAACCAGACTCTCTAGTTATTTTGCTTTGATACCATGCTACGATTGGGTATGTGATGAACCCTAATCTTGATGAAGAAGAAGAAGATGATGTTTAAAGATGAGAGAGAGAAGAAGCAGTTACTAACATTTAGAAAACTGATGAATAAGGTGTACACGGATCAACTCCTTTTATAGGAGGATTAACAGAATTTTAACTAACTAATTAGCGGCTAAGTGTAACTAACTTTTAACTAATATTCTGAACTACTGGAAATTACATAAATGCCCTTCTCTTTTAATTCTCCTTACAACTAATGAAGAAATATTACATAGTTCAGTGAAAAAGTTAGATTCCGTTGTAGAATTTACATATGTGATGATACAAGTACAGCTACCACCGCTCTTGGAGAAGATTTTAGTGTGGATCTACTCTTGTCGTTATGAAATAACTAGAGTATGACTTTATTGATTAATGATAAAAGCTTTTTAGAGTATGTGAATCTTTTATAAGGAAAATAACCATATTCGTCCTTGAACTATGCAAAATTATCTATAGTGGGCCTGAACTTTGAAGTTTGGATAAGAGGCTCACTATTCATATGTGGTAGCAAGACCAAATTCTTAAACAAGTAGAACATCCAACAATCAGATTTCTACAATTAACCGCATTCAAGCCTCAAATCAGCTCAAATGAAACTAAAAACAATTATCAATTACATCACAGTGCAAAAAAACACTCACATCCTGGCAGTTTTATTCCAGCAGTTTTGGTAGTTGCTGCTAATGCAACATTTTTGCAGCAAGTCGTCTAAGCGCCCCTAAATTTAGATATTAGCAGTGGTTTTAATTCTTTTATGCAGTGGTTTGGAGTACTCTCTTAATTAGCGGCGGTAATTATTGCATCTCGACGGTTTAGTGTTGTACCCCACATCGGTAATTAAGAGCAAAAATATGCTCTTTATAAACAAAGGCGTATTGCACTAGGATAAATTAATCAGAGTGTGATCGGGGCCTATCTAGTTACGTGTACAATCAATGCTGATGTTGGGCTTAGTGACTAGTGACCTATGGGCCTAATACCTAGTGTACACATGGGCTGAATTGCAAAAATATGACATGGGAAGCAATGGTTTGCCAAAATTTCCTCAATAACAATGGTTTAGCAAAACTGTCCTCTATTAATTTAATGAAACTTATTTCGGACGAAATATCCCTTATAACTAATAAAAAGACTCACACTAACCTCCCCTTCCTTTTCTTCATTCAAACAATCTCTATACCCTAAAAACCTACAACTTTTACAGATTCCTCCATTGAAACGAAGATTCAAGGTTAGATGAGACTTTTACAGATTGCTCCATTGAAATGAAGATTCAAAGTCAGATATGGGCAACATGTCTCTGCAAGTCTTGGCTATGCAAAGAGTTTAAGCTATGGTGCAATGGCACCTTACACAGACTTTCCTGGCAATTGCCAAGACTTCAAGCTTTATAATAGTGGCCAGTTACAAAAGAAAGTCTCTGCAAATCTTGGCTATTGCCAAGAGTTTAAGCTCTGGTGTAATAGGCACCTTACGAAGACTTCCTGGCAATTGCCAAGACTTTAAGCCCTGTTGTAGTGGCCAATTTACAGAGAAAGTCTCTGCAAGTCTTGGTTATTGCCAAGAGTTTAAGCTCTGGTGCAATGGGCACCTTGAACAGACTTCTTGGCAATTTCCAAGACTTCAAGCCCTGTTACAGTGGGTAATTTGCAGAGAAAGTCTCTTCAAGTCTTGGCTATTGCCAAGAGTTCAAGCTCTAGTGCAATGGGCACATTGCATAGACTTCTTGGCAATTTCCAGGACTTCAAGCCTTGTTGCTTTGGGTAATTTGCGAGAGAGTCTCTGCAAGTCTTGGTTATTGCCAAGAGTTCAAGCTCTGGTACAATGGACGCCTTAACTAGGAAATCAAAGTGGAATCTAGCACAAGAAAAATAAAAACAAGATTGAATGAAAGCTACGAATATTGTCATTAAGGGTCAACTTATCACTGGAAAAATCAAGAAACCAACTCAATACTTTAAGGTCAGGTGGAAAGAGGCAACTTGTAGGGGAAGTCTCTGAAAGTATTGGCACTTGTCAATACTTTACGATCTGGTGCAATAAGCAACTACAGACAGAGTCTCTGCAAATATTGACAATAGCCAAGACTTTAAGATCTCTGCAATAGGCAACTTGCAGAGGGAGTCTCTTCAAGTCTTGGCAATTGCTAAGACTTTAATCTATGTGCAATAGAGGCTACTGGCAGAGAAAATCTCTGCATTAATGGCAATAGCCAAAACTTTAAGCTCTGTGCAATGAACAACAACAATATCTAATTGCTATTATCAATAAAAACCTTAAAATCATCTTAATCAAGCATAAAAAGCAAAAAAAAATTCACAGGAACGTCAAATTTAATTCAACGATCATCAATCAAAATGGAAAAAACTTACAGATAAGTGTATAGATAATAATTACCAAAAACGAATACAGAAAAAAATAAATACAAATAAAGGATTAGGGAAAATAAAAATTACATTATAACACAAATTAAAGAAAAATAATAAAATAAATAAATTTTTTTATAGATTTCCTAAATATCTCTAGGACACAAAGAAGAAAGAAGGAAATGAAGGAGGAAGGAGAGAAGGAAAGTAAGGAGGAAAGAGAGAAGGAGAATGTTCCATGTGAATTGAGTTTTGTGCAGGGACAAAATAGTCCTTTCTCATAGTGAGGGATAATGTGGAGGGCATTATTTAAAATATTTGAAAGTGCTTATGGAGGGCACTGCATGAAATTTTTTGATACACATGTACAAATGGGCCAACTGTAGTGTTTAACATTTCATATATTCACGAGATTTTGCAGCGGTTTAATGTGCAAGCGCCGATAAATTAGATATACCGGTAGTTTCGCCAGCGCTTTGACTAAATCACTGCAAAACAGTTTAAGAACACCTCCTTAGGCTGCGTTTTTCAAACCGCTGGGATACTTTTTTTCAGCGGTCAAAACCGCAGCTAAATACCTCAAATAACCGTTGCTAATAGGGTTTTTTTTTGTAGTGTCACCAAATTGAATTTTTCACCCGTGCTCAACCTCCTAAAACTAAAACAAATTTTAGCTACACATTACTCGACTCCCTAAAATCATTTGTTACATTATTGTGGTAATCAAAGTGGGGTTATAATGGTTTGGGGTCGATAGTTTTCTAGTGAAGGTAATAGTTTCTAGGGAAGTTGTAAAAATGAAGGTGTGCGAGAGATCGTCTAAATAGTGGTGTGGAATTTTTGTATTCTCTCTGTCACTATAAAAAAAAACGACATTTTCTGATGGAACTTTCGATGGAGTATGTCGGAAATCGAGTTCTGACGAACAAATTTTCGACAAATTTCGTCAAAATTTTTTCAAAAAATCCCTTTTTTTCTGTTAGTGTGTCTGCATCGTGGAGGGTGAAGTGGTGGAGTAATCGTGGTGTTCGATAGTGGGTTTTAGAGTAAAAATTACTCAATTTATTGTGATGGTGATTTATTTAGAGAAATAAGGGCCGATGTTAAGAAAAATGAAATTTGGTTCAAGTAAAAGTAGACCTTTCTTTTTTGAGTTAATAACTGAAATGGCCATCCAAGTTATGGTAATTAATGAGGAAAGTCACTTATGTATTTTTTGTATCAACAAGGTCACTTATATTTGTCCATATCTATCTATCTATCTATCTATCTATCTATACTATACTAATACTAAGTATTATAAAAGCACGAAGGCCTTAGTGAAATGTCACTCGACTTTTTTACCCTTCATTAAAAGATTCTACAATGGACAAAATTGTCATTTAAATATGTTCATAATTTTAAAGACTTAATTTAAATAATTAATTAAGAAAGATTTTTCCATATTCTTGTTATATTTGTTTAATTTAGATAAATTTTTTCTAACATAAATAGCCGATATGGATTTGCTAGAATTCTAATACCAAAGAAACTCTAACTTGTTTGCTCTTTGAAATACCATCGTTTTAGATGTAGCCAAAGCATGGACTTCTCTGTTAGGGTTGCAATAGAATGCTGTTGTCTCTCATTTTTTTCCTTTTCTGTTGCTGCATGAATTCATGCATTAGCTTTATAAAGCTTGAAAATCTATTGTCAATATTACATCTATTTGTTTGTTTGTATATATCAGTGGATATAATATAGTTGTTTTGTATTAGATAAATCGTACTTATACTTCATATTCACATCCTAATTATTTGGAGTCTTATTGATATTTTTGTTCGACTATTATAATTGTTTTTGCAGGGCATGCAGAAGATGATAATCAAGAGGAGCATGATATTTTGCCGTTACTTGGAGGATCAGGTATATTCGACTATTGATAATTGGAATTGAAAATTACTTTTGAAGGTCCTTCATTAAAAAGTGTGTTAGTATGTGTTATGGTCATGCGTAGGTAGTAGAAATTTAATTTGAAACTCCAAAAGAAAAGTATCCAGCGTATGCAAAATTGCTAAGGTTTCTTTTTCTATTTTCATCCATTTAACTATTTTTGGTCTTTTGAGAGAAAACACTTCAATGTATAATTAGTTATTATTTTTCTTTTGTACGTAATGCTTACCTTTTATTTTGATGAGTAATTTTAATGATATCTCGTCCAATTGACTTATTAATATCATTAATACGAATTTTGTGATATTTATATAGAGTTTCCATTCATTTGTCTCTTCCACCATCATGTTGAGAGATTTTGAAACCATCTTTAAGAAGAAAAAAAAGTATAATTATTCTCTCCAAAGTGTCTTAATGCTTTGTTATGATTTTGATTTTGGCTTAGAATGTAAGTATACTTCTATTATACAATATGGATATTGAATTTGCGTAAAGATTGTACTATACAATAATCTATATAGAAGTGAAATATCAAAAACTACTCATTTTCTCTTCGCAACATATGACTTTGTGACTTTTTACCGATTTGTTACGGCTGAATGTCACTTTTTACTACTTGTATTCTTGTCTTCCTCTTTAAAATTTTGAATTATAATAAACCTCTTACATTAGATAATGTATGTATGCCTCATGAAGTGATAGCTGGTTTCTCCACATATAAGTAGCAAGACGTACAAATAATTTTCAATAACTAAAAGAGTATTCATATTTGATTGAGAAACTTCCAGCTAGAAGAGTCTCAATTTGAATAAGAAGAAATCGACTTAGGTTAATGTTAAAGGTGGGAGATTAGAACACCGTATAGTCAATGAGTTCTTTTATAGAGCTCTAAACTATTCTCTTGCAAAGAATTGTTAGACATGCCAAAATCCTAGTGATTAGCTTCTTTGATTTACTTATGTTCACCTTAATCAATCACGGGAGAAGGACGAGGTTCAAACCATTCTTGTTTGTTGTTATGTTAAACATATAAAGTAGATCGAGTTCTTCCGTATCAGTTTAGGTTTTCATTATTTATTCGTACTGTTTGTTTATGTTTGTTGTTTTTCTTTATAGCTTGTCCGCAATATGTGCAACGTTTATTGATCTACTGTGATAATTGTGGTTTTGATTTTCGATTTGGGCTTTTGTTTTCGCTTGTATTCTTTGTTTAGATAGACATATGATGGGCGAAGTGCGCAAAAGACCAGTTTGGCCACTGGTCTTATAGCAAAGGCCACTAAACCCAAAACATTAACTTTGAGGCCACTTTAGTTACACCCACAATAAATGAAAAACGAAAAAGACTAAATTACCCCTCGTTTTATATATACAACAAAGAGTTCGTTATTCTCCATACTTTGTCGTTGCAGCTGCTGAATTCTCTTCACCAATTCTTCACGCCCCAATCTCAATTTTTCAAATTTCTTCACAAGTTTTGCTTCAAAATTGTAAGTATTCTACGTTTGAATTATACGTTATGCTGCATTACGACTGAGTTTCAACTAAATTCAATCAATGTGAACTGAATTCAGAGAAATTCGTTTAAAATTTACTAGTTTTTATATGTCGATGTGCCGTTGATGACGGAACATCAGTATCGCCGTTTTTTGTGTTAAGTATAAGCATACTAGCACTGAAGTTTGAACTAAAATTCAGTTCATTAAGTATTTTATGTTTGAATTTTACGTTATGCTGCATTAGGACTGAGTTTCAATCTATGTGAACTGAATTCAGAGAAATTAGTTTAAAATTTACTAGTTTTAATACCTTGATCTGCCGTTGATGACTGAACTTCAGTATCGCCATTGTCGTATTAAGTATCAGCATACTAGCACTGAAGTTTGAACTAAAATTCAGTTCATTAAGTGTTCTACGTTTGGATTTTACGTTATGTTGCATTAGGACTGAGTTTCAATCTATGCGAACTGAATTCAGAGAAATTAGTTTAAAATTTAGTAGTTTTTATACGTCGATGTGTCGTTGATGATTGAACATCAGTATCGCCATTTTTGTGTTAAGTATAAGCATACTAGCACTGAAGTTTGAACTAAAATTCAGTTCATTAAGTATTTTACGTTTGAATTTTACGTTATGCTGCATTAGGACTGAATTTCAGTCCTTAAGGGGTGAAAAGTTCATTTATAAACTGAAAAAAGCAACCTCAAGACTTTACGATTACTTATTGGCATTGCCGTGTTAATTACCAGCACACTAGGACTGAACTTCAGTTCATAAGACTGAACTTCATTGGTTCAATCCTTATGCTATAACTTAAGTCCACATGAACTGAAAGAAGGAACCTCAAGACTTTGTGATTACTTATTGCCATCGTTATTAAGACTGAACTTCATACTAACACAATTCTTTCTGTGGTTTACTTATTCATTGCAGAATGGATACAATTTGTTTGGTTATTGCTTTCAATGGGAATTGGACAAAAGATTACAAGTACATGGATCATGAAACAAAACTTCTGCTCGTTAATGAAATGATCGAATTCAAAACTTTCATGCACAAGATTTATGAAGCAACACATTTCACAGGCACTGTCAATATATGGTTTGATATTAGAATGGACTCGAGCAGAGGAATGCTTGTAACTACAGAAGAAGAACTGAGGACATGCATGCTTTTGTTGAAGAATGGTCCAACTTTCAAGAATAGCCGTTTCGTGATTGACAAGCTAGAGAATCAAACTCCTCGTACAGAAGTTTCACCCCAAGAGGGAACCCTGATAATGAAGATCGACTGCATTCAAGCAATTGAAAATAATCATACTCCGTGCATAGAGCTTCCACAACAAGAAGGAGGCTTGATAATGCAGATCGACTCCAACCTAGCACTTGAAACGCCTGGCATTGCTGAAACACTGCAACCAAACAATACTCAATTTCAGTCACCAGTGCCAACATTTGAATGCCCTAGTAGCACACCAGCTGCCAGGATCAAACGGAAAAGGTCCAGGGTAAAACAGAAACAATCTCCAGCGATGATATTAACAAGAGATGTATCATCGAAAGATGTAGCAGCATACTCAATATTTGACACCAAAGAAACCATGATGAAGTGTTTTTTCAAGATGGCAATCAAGGAGCATTTTGAGTTCAAGGTTATCAGATCAAATAGAACGAGATATGAACTGAAATGCATCGATCCAAACTGTGATTGGAACATCAGAGCAAAAAGGATAAAAGATTCCTCACTGTTTAAGGTAATTAAGTTTCAGAATACACATACATGCTCCGTTGACGTTAAGAAGGCTGATAAAAAACATGCCACATCTACATTGATATATGAATACTTTCTTGAAAACATACGCGACAACAGAACAGAAGTTAAACCAACATTTATTGTCAACGAAATGAGAAGGATACACGGGGTTGAAATAGGATATCACAAGGCATGGCGTTCAATTCAAGCAGCAAACGCATTAATTAGGGGACAGCCTGATGAGCATTATCATCTGCTCCCTTCATACTTGCATGTGCTGAAATAGAGAAATCCAGGCGCTCACACAAATCTAAAGATAGACAGTCTTAATCGGTAAGCATTTCTCAAAAGTGAGTTCGATTGCTATACGGAAATTGAAAACTTTCTAAGAATTTTTTAAACTATTTCAGGTTTATGTATATGTTTGTTGCTTTCAAGCCATCAATAGACGGGTGGAGGTATTTTCGACCAGTGATAGCAGTAGACGCGACATTTCTGAAGGCGAAATATCTAGGTGTTCTCATCATTGCTGTAGCAAAAGATGCAAATAATCAAATCTTCCCTCTAGCTTATGGGATTGCAGACTCTGAAAATAATGAAGCTTACACTTGGTTCTTCACTGAGCTACGAAGGACAATAGGTACTCGTTCTGAACTTGTGTTTCTATTAGACAGAAACAAATCAATCGCGCATGGAATTGCACAAGTTTATCCTGATAGCCACCATGGTATCTGCATCTACCACTTTGAAAAGAATCTAAACCAAAAGAACGTGAGAACCACAGTGATAAGTCTGTTTCAAACTGCTGCAAGAGCTTATAAGCGTGAAGAGTTTCATTATTTCATGTCCGAATTAGAGGGAATGGATAGAAACACGTACAACTACATAATGGAAGAACCACCTGAAAGATGGGCTAGATCTTACTCACCGAGGCGGCGATATGATATGCTTACAACAAATATAGTTGAGTCGATGAATTCTGCATTACTTGAAGCAAGAGAGTTGCCCATTTTAAGCCTATTGGATTTAATCATTCTTAAGAAGCAGAAATGGTTTTGTGAAAGAAGAACTACTGCTCAAGAGACTTTTCATAGCTTATCAAGGTGGGCAGAAGATGAATTGAACAAGAAGATTCAACTGACCTTCACAATGAATGTAAGTATACAACGCCAAATATGCAATCCTAATAGTGTATAAAAAATATAGATAAAGATAGACTGAAAATTCAGGACTGTGAATGGAACTTCAGTAAAAAAAAAGGGGGAGGGGGTTCAACCTTTTGAGGATAGCACTTCTGTACGTAACCACTGGGGGGTGGAGTTCAAATACTTGTTGATACAAAATTCAGTCCATAACATTAAGCAAGTTCAAGTATAGACAGTTCGATCCTTGTGGGATTGAACTTCAGTCCATATGATTTGAACTCCAATCAGTCCATTAGAACTGTACTCATGAACTCTTCCTCTAACTCACTAATAGCCGATTTTAAATAACATCTGTGCTGACTCACAAAAGTAATTATTTTTCATTTCAAATAGGTATTCCCCACAGGTACATCAACATTCAATGTGCACGATGAATGAAAAAGCTTCAACGTCGACTTAAAGAAGAGGACTTGTGACTGTCTTCAATTCCAGACTGATGAACTCCCATGTGTACATGCAATTGCATGCATTGAGAAAAGACGCCTAGTGAAATCTAAGTTCTGCTCAAAATGGTATACACGAGAGTTTTGGTTTAACGCATATCAAGGTGAGGTGAATATGATAGGCACAAAAGCTCTTGGACTGTACCAAATACCGTGAAAAGCCAGAGGATAGAGACTCCTAATGTCAAAATACAACGAGGAAGAAGGAAAACAAAGAGATACATCTCGATTGCTGAGGCTGTACAAGTCAAAGGAAACAAATGTAGTCGATGCAAACTCAGCGGACATGATAGAACCTCATGCATAAATACTCCAGTAGCCCGACCCTATTCAAGGATATATAGGTACTGCTACTTCCTTCATTATCCATAAATTTTTTTTTTACTAAATATGTCCCTCCTACTAATTTGATTTTCTAACTTCTTTTTGTTTCATGAAACTGCTTGGCTGTGAATGATGGTGCAGAAATAAATGAAGATATTCAAATTGCTGATAGTTTCTTATCCAACATTCAAGATAATGAAGGTATTCAAACTCTGAATGCATTGCAGTTTATTTTTTTATCTGTCTGTATGTTAATTAGTTTGATACTAGTATTTGAATTCGAAACACTTTCAGTCCAAAGTTCAAACTCATTGTTGCAACATTGGTGAACTTGAAAAACAAAAAAAAAATCTATAAAACTAACAATTTATTACTAACAAAACATAACAGACAACACAGAGATGTTATCTTATCAAGCATCTTCAACATCAGACCCACTACTAGAACTGGAACTTAAAGGTTCAGTAACATCCTACCAAATAGTAGCACTTAAAACCACACGATCTGAGGATTCAACAACTCCAAAAAGTATCCTAGTTCCTACTACAAGATTATTACTACGGACAAACACCCTCCATCCATTAGAGAACCACCTTTCTCTTCCCACTTTTAGGTAATTCATCCGGAAATGAGTACCACGGCAAATTACAGTTGCCGGAACATTACGTCTGGGAAGCATAATTGCCAACAATGCTGGCAAAACCTTTGCAACAACAAAAAAATAGAACTCTGTTATTTTATAATAACAAATAACAAAAATAATACTTTTGAAAGACAAAAATTGTATGAATAACTTACAAACTGATATGATTCAGTATCCAATTGAGTCAAAACTGCATCAATGAGTGCTGCCATCTTAGAAATATAAATTATTTGGTTGTTCTCTTCAATAATAGTAAGGTCTATTTCTATTGCTATAATTATAAAAAAGATATTCTATATTTTTGTGCGTCGTCATTTTATTTTACTGTTTGAAAAAGCTGAAGATTCTTTCTTCTTTTGTTCTGTAGTCTATCCCAACACAACTGACAGAATACATGTCCCCACTAGGATTTAACTACACAGTTGACTGAATACATGACCCCAGTAGGATTTAACAAGTGCACTGCAATATCAGTCCATGAGGGGGGAGTAAAATTCAGTCAAAAAACTGTAATTAATAAAAAAACTACATAATCCCAGTATGATTTAACAACTGCACTGCATTTTTCAGTCCATGAGGGGGTACTAAAGGTCAGCCCATTAGTGGGTACTGAAGTTCATTCAATAAGGGGAGTGAAGTTCAGTCAAAAACTGCAATTAATAAAAAAAATACATAAAGTGCAGTGCAATTTCAGTCCCATTGAGGGGTAGTGAAGTTCAGTCCATATCTAGTTAGTGAAGTTCAGTCAATGGAGGGGCACTGAAGTTCAGGTCAAAAACTGCCATTAATAACCATAACTGTACAGTTTCTGTAAGACCATAAAAAGCATAACTGTACAGAAACTGTAACACCATAGGAAACATAACTGTACAGAAACTGTAACAACATAGAAAACATAAACTTCTTTGACTACATTTAATGAACCATAGAAACCATAACAGTACAGAAAACTGTAAAGACAATCCACTTGGCAGTTACTGATTTTTTAACTATAAATACCCCCTTTGCAGTTAAAGGAAATTACAAAATTTATTCACTCTTCATCTGATACATACTACACAGTTTTTTTGTCAGAAAATAAAATATGACAGATGAAAATAACCGTGTGGAGGAACTAGGCAGTTTCAACAAAAAAATAACATCTTATTACTATAATAGAGATGATTTTGTATGTTAAAAGAAATGACCAGAGTATTTTTTATATTTTTCATTTAACTTTTCAGTCTTTTGTGATTTTATTTATTAACTGTGAAATATTCTTGCTTTTAGATCTTTCCAGACAATTAGAAGCAGAGGCTGCCAAGTATAAATGGACTAGCATGCATAATTTGTGAGGATGGAGATGATGATGTACATTTGATGCACTTTAAAGTTGGGAGGCACGCAAGGCTGTGTAACAGTTGGAAGGCTATGCTTATTAAGAAAGACTTCAGAATAGGTGATACGCTTCGTTTTGATCACCTATGGCACGAGATGATCGACGGTGTTCCATCTGTTGTTTTTGGTGTTTCTCTTATAAACAATCAGGCTGGTGAAGGAGATGATGATGATGATGATGATGATGATGATGATGATGATGATGATGATGATGATGATGATGGTGGTGGTGGTGGTGGTGGTGGTGGTGGTGGTGGTGGTGGTGGTGGTGGTGGTGGTGGTGGTGGTGGTGGTGGTGGTGGTGGTGGTGGTGGTGGTGGTGGTGGTGGTGGTGGTGGTGGAGCATCAGTAGACAATCCAATTTTAATTGAATAATTTCTAGTAGTTGTTTGTTGTTTTCCTTTATGCAGTACTGTTTGTTTTGTTATTACAATATCTATTTTTATATATCAACTTTAACCTAATTATGTTCTATATATTTGAATCTCTCATTATTAACTGAAAATAACTGAAGTAGAAGCATCCTCATGGACAGAAGTTCTGTCCATGAGGATTAGAAGCTCCTTGTTTAATTAAACATAGAACTTAAATCAACATGGAACAGAACTTCTATCATCATGGACAGAACTTCTATCCATGAGGATTAGAAGCTCCTTGTTTAAGTAAACATAGAACTTAAATCAACATGGAACAGAACTTCTATCATCATGGACTGAAGTTCTGTCGATGAGGATTTTAAGTTTCAAATTAAAATAACTCGATTAGAAGCTATGTCTTTAAGTAAACACAACTCATCATGGACAGAACTCCTATTTTCATGGGCTGAAGTCTCTAGCCACTTGCATTTGATTATCTTCTGCTATACTTTGAATATATGTAAATGTAAAAAATTAACATTAAACATTAATAACTGTTGTTACATATATAGTCGGAGAACTTATAAAAAACTCTACACCATAAAAACTTCATACATATTCAGTTATGGAGATGGTGGTGGAAGAGCAGAAAGATCAAAACGAACATGTGCTGCTATAGCTTCAATACCCTGGGTGATCATTCGCACTTGTAGCCTTTGGACGTTACGCATATGCAAAATATCATTTCGCATTTCCTGTATTGCACTCTCCTGGTCCTGCATCAGACGCCTTAGGACTGCAATCTCCCATTGTATATTATTTGGAATGCCTACTGCTACTGGTGCAAATCCTGGTACTAGGGCGAACCCTGGTGCACCTGATTGTTCTGCTTGTGGTGGTTGATTCACACTACTTTCAGACATTCTTGCACCTGAAGTTTAGAAATCTCAAAATAGATAGTACTAAAAATAATAAGATGATAACAATTAACAGTCGGTTATGTATTTATAGAAAAAAATTAATAACAGTTGCAACTTGTAGTTCAAAAGGTACAATAAAATACTAAAAGTTGCAACTTATAGTTCAAAAGGCACAATAACATTTTAAAAGTTGCAACTTATAGTTCAAAAGTAACCAATCCATAACAGGTAAAATAGATATTGAACAGTCACAATGAGCGTAATAAAGTTCAATCAATGATGATAGAAGTTCAGTGCATCAATGAAGATAATACTTCTGTCTCTGAGGATAAAGCTTCAGTCCCCCTGTAGATTGAAATTGAGGGCATATAAATTGAAGTCCAACCTATGTGTGGTAGAAATTCAGTCCTTGTGGTTTTGAATTTCCATCCTTGGAGACAGAAGTCCTTAGTGGACTGAAAACACACACAGACACAGAGTTGATGTAAAACTTCTATCATAAGGATAAAACTTCAGTCCATCCTGTGGACTTCAATCAATTGGAGACAGACATTCATCCCTGGTGAACTGAACACACACACACACACACACACCCAACACATAGGCGGTATAAAAAAAGTTCACTCCATGAGAATAGAATTTAAGTCCTTAATGGTAAAAAACTTCACTGCAACAAAAATGGCATTTACATAAATCTATGCATAATAATCTGTTCATCTGTACATAATATCTGTTTCACCATACTTCACCAAAAAGCTTTACAAAAAATATTACTAGGAATTCGGAAGATAAAAACAAAAATATCTACAACTGACACATGTCTTCATTATGTTCCCCATAATCATGCTCAACAAATTTAGGTGGAGTCTCAAATCCATCCCTAGCCTTTGCACGACCATGAGCCCAAAGCTGACAACCAAACCGCTCTCTGTATTGATGAATTTGATCTGGTTGAACCTTGTCAACACTTTTACCTCTGGTCAGTAGATCAGCATACCATATTGCAAAAGCGCCACAACTAGTCCTAAAAAGTGAGGCACCAAAACAAAGAGTAAGACATAAGTAGGCAGGGGGTTATAAGTTCAGTCAACTATATCAAATTTGCACTAAAAATTGCACAAAAATGACAAGACTTACCCATCTAGTTGATTCGGTGATAGTACCCAATGGGCTTTATAGGCAGCATTGAACTTGTCGTTTTTGAAAGAATCATGTAGAGACCCGAAGTTGACATACTTGAAAAGATGTGGGAGCACAACAGCATAAGCCTTGACGTGGTCGAATTTGTCTTCTGGTGGCTTCTTTCTTTTGACCATCGAATCATATACACGTATTGTCTTGTCGTGCAAATCAAAGACTGCCAAAAAGTAATGTGTCACCGTTTGACCAGGTGCTGCTTGCAATCGGCACGGAAAATAGAGTTTATCAACTCCACCCCAGGGGATTGAACACCTCCGTTCCATGCCATGAAGGTAATTGCACATATACTGTCCAATACCGTCAAGCCAGATTTCATCACCCGGTCTTTTACATTTGTCTTTGAATTCTGACTGATAAAAAGAGCACATATAACTATCAAAAACAAGATCAGTAATTGATAGTGTATGAGGAAACCGGAACAAATGGTAGCATGCCCTCTTCCTAAGATAATACATAGCAACATCGATATGCTGCAAAAAATGAACCTGTTTAGTCAATACACAGAATAACGAACACGGAACAAACCAAAGAACAGAATATGAACTAACATTATCAGTTAAAGGGTAGGCAACATCTACAAACTCCAAAAACCACTGCTTGTCTGGCTTGATTGTTTCCAACTGATATGGATTACTGTCGTAATTGCGTATATAACAAGCACGGTTGTTCCTAATTAAAAAGATACAAAATACAAAACACATGTTACTTTTCCATCAGGAATGAACTTAAGAATATCATAGGCAATGAAGTTCAATCTTATAGGGGACAGAACTTTGCACGTCCTTGTGGATAAAAAGTCAATGGCCTGTTGACTGAGGTTCAATTCTTACAGACAGAACTTACTCCATATGCACAGAACTTCAATCCATAGGGGCAGAACTCATGGGATAAGAAGTTCAGTCCATAGGGGATTGAACTATAGGTTTCCAAATTCATCCACTATGCACTAAACTTAAAAAACTACAGACAAGAAATCATAAAAAAAATACAAATAGACTTACTGGTCAAGTTCAGTGTCATTTCTTTGAAATAGAAAAAAATATTTGAACTCATCCAACACTGCTGGACTAATCTTCAAGTGGTGGAATGGACAACTACATCTGTAATTACCCTTCCAGTCAGTTGTCTTCTTTTTAGTCCTTTTGGTATCATATAGAGATCGCAACCACTGACTGGGCTTTCGGTCCCTTTCCCTAGAAGACTTTGCTGCTCCGACTGTTCTACCTTAGTACTTTCAGGGGCTTGGTCACTTGACTTGGCAATCTCCCTAATAATCGGAACGTGCCTTTCCTGTTCCTGTGTAAGCATCTCTTATTTACCTGCTTCATCGACCGACTGACCTTTGCCCACAACAATTCCGTCAGCCTATTGTTCTTCATCAGCTCCTCTTTCTCCTGTTCCTGAGTCATTACTTATTCTTTGCCCGCTATACTGACTGACTGTTGTTTGTCCACAAGACTTTCGAAAGTCTGTTGTTCAGTCAAATCAACTTCTCTTCTTGTTTGCTCAATAGCCTGGGAATTCTCCATAACAATCTTAAGAGGCATCTCCTGTTCCTGTGTGGTAACCTCTTCTTTGGGTGCTTCATCAATTGACTGACAGCCAAGAGCCTGCTGATCTTCAGTCATATCCCCATCTCTTTCAACTTGGTTACTTCTGTCAGCATTCTCCATAACAACATCAACATGCATCTCCTTTCCGTGCGAAATCACCTCTTCTTCTACTGTTTCGTTGACCGACTGCCCTTCTGGTTCTTCTCTTGCTGCTTGATAACTCACATCAACATTATCCATTTCAACGTCATCGGTCCTCTCCTGTTGCAGAATTATCCTTGTTCTTTTCCAAGTTCAACCTGCTGCTGACTTTTCGACATATCTTGCTGAATTTCTTCAGCTCTTGGTGTATCTTCAGCATCACATGAACCCCCGCTAACACTTTCTTGAGTCGGTGGCAGTATATTAAAATTAGGCATATCAGGATGTGAACTATTTTTCTTCAACTTCTTCCTTTTCCTTTCATAGGTTTTTGGTTGGATGGGTGCAGAAGTTGTACCTGATTTCTCCACAATCATATCCTGAGGGAGCAAGCGAGGTGTCGACAGATCAAGCTCTCCACTTATAACTTGCAATTGAATTTCAAGCACCTCCTTCTGTGCCACAGTCAACTCACCAAACATGTCTAATTCACTATCAATATTTTCATGAATTTGTCTAGGCGTTTCATTGACAAACACACCTTGCGACGCTCCATGCAATTGTATAGCTGAATTTAGACCTGCACCACCACCACTAACTTCTTTTCTTACATCTGAACAGCTTTTTGATTTCCTAACTACACTGCCTTCACTGGAGTCTTGTCTGTCATCTGAAGGAGATTTTGATTTCCCGGATACAGCGCCATGACTGAAGTCTTTTCTTACATCTGGAGGAGACTTTCTCTTCCTTCCATCACTAGCATTGCCTCCACATGAATACAAGTTTAAGGAATTATGAAAGCTGCCAGATTGTTCCTTGCCCCTTCTTCCACTAACATCTTTCCTCCAAACTTCCTTCCTTTTCCTCAAAATTCTTAGCAAACTTCTTCATAAAATCCAGAACACAATCAACCTTGTTATCTACACAACGAACCTTGTTATCTACACCACGAATATACTCCCTTATGCGTCGTCGCTGACTACGCATCCTCTTCCAGAATTTTATATTCACCTTCTGCAAAAACAAAAAAAAAATCAATAGAACTGATAAAAATATTCAATTAAAATAAAAACAGAAAAAGATGAATGCACATGATACTTGAAAACTCACTTTAACAATTGCATTAACTAAATCTTGATCAAGCTCTACAACATGTCGAGCATCCTGCCTATCATCACAAGCACCCTCACCCACATGATCATCATCCTCAGTCTCAGCAACATCATCCTCACCCACATGATCATCATCCTCAGTCTCAGCACCAACATCTTCACTCTCAGCACCACCATCCTCAGTTTCACCACCACCATCCTCAGTATCAGAACCATCCTCAGTCTCAGAAATATCTTCACTCTCAGCACCACCATCCTCAGTCTCAGTCTCAGCAATATCTTCACTCTCAGCACCACCATGATATATCTGAGCCCCACCAACATCAAAATCATCACACGTATCCTCACTATCTTCAACAACTTCTTTTCCTTTTAAAAGTTTACATGCAACAACAGGTACAACAGGACCTGCTTCTGTCACATTCAATTCCACCGACCTTTTTTCTTCCTCAGACAGAACAATTGGAACCATTTTAAATTTGTCAAAACTCTATAAAAAAAATGAAACCATGAGAAATATATTAGCACCACAGTAAAATAAGAATAAAACTTTTATATGCAGAAATAGAAGTTTTGTCCTCATGGACTGAACTTCAATTGGTACTATTTTAGAAGTTCAGTCCATGAGGACAGATACATAGATGGAAGAGAAGTTCAGTACATAATGATAGAACTTCAGTCCATGAGGGTAAAGAACTTAAGCAACCACACACACACACACAGACACAGATATAGAAACTTACATTTACATTATGAAAATACTGATCAACCAAAGTGTTATACTGAGGATTTTTTAAACTAATAAACCTAACCATCCTTGGGAAGCCATGACCATTATATGTACAAAAGTTAGAACGAAGTGTTGGAAATAAATCCAGAAACCAAGCGCATAACACAAACGAAAATCCCAGCACATAGTAATTTACACCACTTTTAAGAGGTCTCATTACAGAGTTAACTAGTGCTTCAAAACCCGCACTGCCCCAAGGATAAACTCTACACAGATCCTCGTTGTCAATGATATCCAAGTAATGCACTTCAACCAAGCTTGTTTTTTTGTTAGAACACAAAATGATTGACTGAAAAATATAAAACTCTGCAATCTTCACTGCATCATCTTCATCAACCAGAGATGTCGTGGTCATTGATACTAAAAATTTACGAACGTCTGACACCTGAAGATTGCTTTTGCCACGAAAGTACTGCTTCAGAAGCCTCTGATCCTTATTTATAGCAGGTCTATCAAAAAATTCCTCACGGTTTGCAGAAAACCTCAAACCAGTGTAAACATGATATTCTTCAGGACCAAAATGGATGACATGACCAAAAATATTAAAACTTAATCTATTCGGATCACTGCTCACAATACATGACAATAATAAACAATGCAGTAACCTCATAGAAGTTTTGTACGACTGCAACTTCAGAAAGCTTCCAAACACACCATCTGAAAGCTTCTTACGCTGTGCTTTACTGAAATTTGAAATGATATTATCCAAATTGTGCTCCCCTTGCCAATATGCATTCATGTTGAACCAGCGGTCAAATGGATACACTAGATTACCTTCCATTCCAGCATCCATATTGCAAAAAGCTAACAATAAAAAAAAACTATCAGTCACACATACAAAATAAACAAAAATAAAGGTTTGAGAATACACACAGACACACGCACGCACACAGAAGTTCATTCCCTAGTGGGATAAAAACACACACACAATCACACACATGTGGGGTGTAGACTTCAGTGCACTAGGAATGGAGCACACACACACGCGTGCACGCTAGAAACTAAATGCCTACCCTCAAGATTACAAGAAAAGAAAAACTGGTCCTTCTGCTTATAATGTGCAATCAGAAAGTGAAGATATTCCTGCACTATTCCAAGCGTGTTCAATGAAGCGCACGCTTCATGTGCTGAAGCGTGAAGCGACTGAAGCATGAAGCGAGCGCTTCAGTGAAGAGACTGAAGCATGAAGCGAGCGCTTTAAGCGATGAAGCGACCGCTTTTCATGGTGGAATTGTGACACATACTGGCACAAGCACCATCTCAAAGCAAAAAACACAGTATGTGTCACACACACACGCGCACACACACACACAAAGAGACAGAAGTTCAGTCCATCACACACACAAACACACACAAACACACACACACACACACACACACACACACACACACACACACACACACTGAGTCACATGCATTGGGGGGGAGGGGAGAGGACTTCAGTCCACTAGGAATAAACTTCAATCACTGGAGACAGAAGTTCAATCCTAGTGGAACTTCAGTCCATCACACACACAAACATAAATCCAGTCAATCACACACACGCACGCACACACGCACACACGATCACAGAGACAAACACACACACGCACACACAAATAACTTTACTACACACACACACTTGAACTTGAATAAAAAGTAACTACTAAATACGCAAAAAACATACAAATTTAAACTTAAATAACGTTACTTAACTTAACAACCACATATTTCACAAAAAAATACAAAAAAGTCGTATATGAAAAGAGAGAAATGTTATACCTGCGAAAATGCAAAGGTGAAGAGAGAAATGTAATTCAACGTATGTAATGCAACTAAAATTCAGTTCATTAAGTATTCTACGTTTGAATGTTATTTTTGCATGAAGATTCAGTGAAGAAGAAAAAAGTTAAAATGCATGAAATGAACGGTTAAAATGAAGAAAAAGGGTTTTAAAAACCCCTGTCAATTCAGAAAAGATGAGGGGTAATTTGGGCTTTTAAATATGCCCCGTTTAGTGTACTGCCACAAAAGTGGCCTCTAGTGTAAAGCCACTGAAAATAGTGGCCTCAAACTAAATACCAGTGTTAAAAGTAGCCTCTGGGCGAAATTTTTACATATATGATACATCTCAAGTAGAAAACATGTTGAGGATACAATGTGTATTTTTATCTCACTTTCATACTTTATTCTTTGAACAAGAAACTTTATTAATCCTTCAAACTATCTATTTTATGTTGAAAGAAATAATATTATAGGTAGATGGTAAATGATGTACGTTTTATGTCATGTCTCATCAAACGTTTCTACAAAACAGGTTTTTTTGGACCTTTTATTGTTTTTGTTTCATAATTCTTTGTGGAAGGACCCAGAGGCAGGTGATATGGAAATATGGTTAATTTGGGACGAAATCAAAGTGGACAATACGGATTCCTATAGACACTATGTTGTTTAAATTAAGAGTAGAGTTTCAGTGAAATTCGTTATAATCATGTAATCCCATATTTTCTTTCAGATCTTCTCTATTTCAAGATACCTCTTTAATTGTTAATCATATACTTATATTTATAATTTAAATGTAATACACTATGCAGCTTTGGTCAGGTTCTTTTCCTGCAAAGTTGGTATGTTCTTGAAATCTTTTAGGTGCTTTTGTTGTTTTCATATCTCCATAAGTTACCAGTTTGGAGTGCTCAATGGATGGTAATGTTTGTTCCTTTCTTTGTGTTTTGTTTTTTGCTGATCTTTTATAGATTGCTATAACAGTTGTTTGCTAATATTTTTTGTTACCTTAACAACAACAACATACCCGGTGTAATAGCACAAGTGGGGTCTAAGGAGGGTAAGATGTACGCAGGCCTTATCCCCACCAAAATGGAGAGCCAATTTCCGATATACCCTCGGCTAGGAAATTTTGTTACCTCATCTTTTAAAATTCTAATGTACTCCTTCATCTTTGTTTTATAGTCAAAAACCTTTTTCTAATCTTCATCAAAAGTTGATATGCAATAATTAGAGTTAAGAAGAGAAATGTTTGTGAAAAGGGTGTCGCCATATTCCAGTTGCCGCTTAGTATGAAAGCTGTCTACAACTAATCAATATTATTGGAGTTTATCAATAGTTCGCATTCTTCGCGTGTTGAAAAGATGCATTACGAGACAAATTTATATTGATTTGAGAATCATTATTTAATGGTGTTATGAGACATTTAAAAGTAATTCGAAGTAACTCTCTTTTTTTTCAACCAAAATTCTTTTATGGGATATGATCCTTGTGGTATCAAAATTATATGAATGATTGTAGTTTTAGATTAAAAGTTATTGTATTTTAATAGTGTAAAATGAATAGAAGAAAAATAGAGCTATTGACATGATAATTTCTGACATTTTTGTGTGTGTAGGAGGGCTGGGTAAGATTTTTTGATATTTTCGCAACTAAATGGAGTTGATGCTCAAAGTTGGTGCCATTTGAAAAAGTAGTAAATAAATGTCAGTATTTATTTTCCGAAATTATGGTAAATGTAAAAAAATTAACTACACTAGAATAGACAATATTTGATCTAAGTATAAAATGATGTCGGTAATTTATTTTGCGACACTTATGTAACTAAAAACGACATTTCAAATGTTTCCGTATCCTAAATTTCTTGTAGTAGTTTCGTGATAAGTTACTTTACTTGTTTAAGACATTAAGCTAAATATTTTTCAATAAATCAAGAGCATAGTTGATTTCTCTTAATTAATAATAGTAATAGTGACATGTTATTGCAATTAACATATTATGTTACTCTCTCTGTAGCTTCCAAATCAAATACAAACTCATCGAACAAAACTACAATTAAGCATATGAAGACTTCAATAGGTAGTTTTTCTTTATTTATTAAGTGAGTTAAACAATATCAACATTTATAATATTAAGAAACTTACACATTTATCGTTACTTAAAATTTATGTGATTATTTAAAATTCTTGAACTCATTGATATCATCAAATTTCCGAACAAATTATATTCTTTTCTCACGCATTTAAGATTTTATTAAGTGTTACATCTATTTGTTAGTGTTTAATTATTTATGCGAGATAACACGTGTAACAACAACGTATAGTACAACTAGTATCTCAAAAGGTCACTATAGCCTAAAACTCTTATTTTCTCTCACTAAAAAGATGACGTGGTATGCCATGTCACCCTACAAATTTTTAAATGTGATTATTTAATCTATAAATTTTACAAAATTTGATGTTATTTTTTAGACAAACTTTGTCGCGGATCAATAATATTTACTCGATTAATATTTTCTTTCACTAAGTAATATTTTCTCATTTTTTTTACCAAATAAAATATTCTCTTATTTACATAATAAAATCTACTCAGTTAGTATTTAATCAAAAAAATACAAAATTTTTATCGGAATAAAATAATATCCGATTTGAAGGATAAAAGCATAAAAAAACTGGTGCAAATAAAGGTTGCTTACATCTTAATTTTAATTTTCAGCGCTTTATTTATATGGTAGACAAATGTCCCAAAATTTATGATTTTTATCTTAAGAAAAATCTTATGTTTGTTATTTTGTACCCCACAAACCAACTTTTTCTTTCGACCATTCAATAAATGTGATTCCTTTAACTTTTATACATTGAAATAAACCATTTAAAAAATAATTTTTTTTTTTTTTTTGCATCAATTCTTTTACCTTTTCATTCCCCTCAATTTAATATATCTTTTAAATTAAAAAAATATCGATCAAGTAAGTTTTATTGGATAAATTAATTGGAGAATACTTAACTTAGTAAAAAAAGAAAATGAAAAAAATATTATTTGGTGAAAGAAAATATTTATCGAGTATGTATTATTGATCTGCTATAGAGTTAAAATAAGAAACAACAGTAGATTTTGTAAATATTCATAGATTGAATAAATCACATTTAAAAGTTTAGTAGGGTGACATGACATGCATAGTTGGATTTAGGATTTGAACTTTATGGGTTCTAAATTTTAGGATAATGAAATCAACTAGGTACTGGGCTTAATTTTTGTTCATATTTAGTGATTTTTTAAAAACAAAATACACTATCTATGCTAAATCTACTGGGTTCCACTGAACCCGCACGTTGTTCTCTACGTCCATCACTGATGGCATGCCATGTCATCTTTATAGTGAGAGAAAGGAAGAGTTTTAGGCCATAATGACATTTTGGGATATATGGGCAAACATAAGTGACCTTGTTGATACTAAAGATATACTTCCTCACTAATTGTTGGGTTTGGAAGGAAGGTAAAGTGGTGTGAATGGGAAATGAAATAAATATTAATATTTGATATGGAGTCGGTTTCGTAACGAAATTAACAAGTGGACTACTTATGCAAATATTCCAAAGGTTGGCTGCTGTAACGTTTCTAATGAAATGGTGCTTTTCATTGAACAGCCACCTTGAAGGCTGCCTTTCATAAACAGCCATTTCACTAAAAGACACCTTCATGCCTTTTCACTCTAAATCTTGTGGCTATAAATAGAGAGGCATTTTGCCTCATTTTGTTCATCCAAAATTTCATACTCTCTCTCTCTCTCTCATTATTTTTTGCATTTGTTTTCAAAACAAAAGTTCTGAATCAGTATGATTTGCTACCATTATTTGAGTTCGCTGTTCACTGTGATTTGAATTACCGCTATCACAGTGAGGATAATTTCATTCTATCCTGGGAGAAATTAATCCACAAACCTTGGGTAATTGTGAGGGGATTAGATTTTTTAAGGACAGGCAGTGTATACTGTTGGCTTGGAATTTTTCTACTTCATCTATTTCTGTTTTGGTCATTATCGAAAGTGCAGACATATAACAATCTTAAGAAATCTAATTTGTATTTTGGTCTGCTAATCGATAATAGGCTGTTTGTGGAGACTAAAATCTGAAAAGATTTTCTACTCCAAACTGTTGTGGAGACTAAAATCTAAAAAGATTTTCTACTCCAAATTTAATATTCCATTTTTGAAGATTTAAATACTTCAACGGATTATTAAAATTATTGTATGTTTAATCCGTTCAGAAGATTAAAAACTTTCAGATTATTAAAATATTTATATTATCATTTTCAGTTTGAAGATATAAAAACTTCACTGTACATTAAATCAGTTTGAAGATATAAAATCTTCACTGTACATTAAATCAGATTGTTGAATCTGACTGTGTTATTTTGTTTTTACAGAATAATGACGAACACAGAAAATAACAACGGTGTTTCTGGTACACCAAATGCTTCTATTGGTGCAAGCTCCAGCCGCCCTGCATCTGCACCGGCTCCTGCGCCAGCACCGGCTGAAAAGCCGGGAAAGTTTAGCGGGATTGACTTCAAAAGGTGGCAGCAAAAGATTCATTAAGGAGGATGTTCCTGTCCCGGCAGACGATACTCCTGAAAATGAACGTATCGTTGTTATTGAGACATGGAAGCATTCTGATTTTCTATGTAAAAACTACATTCTGAATGGACTGGAGGACGACTTATACAATGTCTACAGTACTGCTGCAACTTCGAAGGAGCTTTGGCTTGCTCTTGAAAAGAAGTACAAAACTGAAGATACTGGGATGAAGAAATTTGTAGCCGCCAAATTTCTGGACTTTAAGATGGTGGACAGTAAAACTGTCATAAGTCAAGTCCAAGAGTTGCAAGTGATCATTCATGATCTCATTGCTGAAGGTATGATCCAAATTAATGCTTATATTAGAAGTATTAATTATCTTATTAATAATAAATTTCTCATTGAAGGTTTGGTCATCAATGAGGCGTTTCAAGTGGCTGCGGTAATTGAAAAGTTACAACCTTTGTGGGAAGACTTTAAGAATTACTTGAAACACAAGCGCAAGGAGATGTCACTCGAAGATCTCATTGTTCGTTTGAGGATCGAGGAAGACAACAAGATTGCGGAGAAGAAGGTTGCTCGTGGAAGTTCAACAGTAATGAGAGCAAATATCGTTGAGACAAATGATGCACCAAAGAACAACAAAAGGAAGAAACCTTCTGGACTAAACAATCAGCCGAAAAAGAAGAAATTCAAGGGCAATTGCCGCAACTGTGGCAAATATGGACACAAGGTTGTAGACTGTCGTGCCCTAAAGAGTGCCAAAAATAATAAGAAGATACTATTTCCCAAGGAGTGCAAGAGATAGATCTTTGTGCAATAATTTCTGAGTGTAACTTGGTAGGAAATCCGAAAGAATGGTGGATTAATTCTGGAGCCACCCGCCATGTTTGTGCAAATAAAGATGTGTTTACTAGCTATGCTCCCGCTGGACCTAATGAGACACTCTTCATGGGAAATTCTGCAACAACAAAGATTGAAGGTTATGGCGAGATAGGCCTAAAAATGACCTCGGGCAAGGTTGTGATTCTCAACAATGTTCTTCACGTTCCAGAAATACGTAAGAACTTAGTGTCAGCTTCACTTCTCGTCAAGAACAGGTTTAAGTGTGTTTTTGTTGCTGACAAGGTTTTATTAATTAAGAATGATAGTTTTGTAGGAAAAGGTTACCGATGTGAAGGCCTTTTCAAGCTGAATGTAATGACTGTTTCTATCAATAATAAAGTTCAAGCTTCTTCTTACTTACTTGAGTCAAATGAATTATGGCATGCACGTTTAGGACATGTTAATTATAAAACCTTGCGGAAAATAATAAATATGGAAGTATTGCCTAAATTTGAATGTGAAAAATCAAAATGTCAAATATGTGTTGAGTTTTCTAAATTTGCGAAACATCCTTACAAATCACTTGAAAGGAATTTCGAACCTTTAGACTTAATTCATACAGATATTTTTGATATGAAATCAATACCATCTCGCGGTGGAAAGAAGTATTTCATAACTTTTATTGACGATAACACTTGTTACTGCTACGTTTATTTACTTAGTAGTAAAGACGATGCTATAGATGCATTCAAGCAATACAAAAATGAAGCTGAAACACAACTTAACAAAAGAATAAAAATGATAAGAAGTGATAGGGGCGGTGAATAGGAATCTCCTTTTGAACAAATATGTTTGGAATATGACATTATTCACCAAACTACTGCCCTTTACACGCCACAATCTAATGGGATTGCGGAAAGGAAAAATAAAACTTTAAAGGAGATGATGAATGCCTTGTTGATAAGTTCGGGTTCACCCCAAAACTTATGGGGGGAAGCTATTCTTACAGCTAGTCGAATACTTAATCGTGTAGCCCACAGCAAAACACAATCAATTCCATATGAAAAGTGGAAGGGAAGAAAGCCAAACTTGAATTACCTCAAAGTGTGGGGGTGTTTGGCAAAGATACAAGTTCCTAAACCTAAAAGGGAAAAGATAGGACCAAAAACCGTTGATTGTGTTTTCATAGGATATGCCAAGAATAGTAAGGCATATCGTTTCCTGGTTTATAAATCAGAAAATCCTGACATTCATGTTAATAAGGTTATGGAATCAGATAATGTTGAATTCTTTAAAAATATATATCCGTATAAAAGTGAATATGAATCGTTAAGTGTCAGCACGAAACGACCAAGAGAAGGTACAAAAGGAAGTATGCCAAATAATGATAATCCAAGACGTAGTAAATGTCAAAGGACGTCTACTTCTTTTGGACCAGATTTTATGACTTTCTTATTGGAAAATGAGCCTCAAACTTATAAAGAAGCAATGGCTTCTTCAGAGTCTCCATATTGGAAAGAGGCAGTCAATAGTGAGATTGAATCTATTTTACGTAACCATACATGGGAGTTTGTTGATCTTCCTCCTGGGAACAAACCTTTAGGTTACAAATGGATTTTCAAAAGGAAAATGAAAGCTGATGGTACTATTGACAAATACAAGGCTAGACTGGTCGTTAAAGGTTATAGACAAAAAGAGGGCCTTGATTATTTTGATACATACTCTCCGGTAAGCAGAATTACATCCATACGGATGCTAATAGCTTTGGCCGCCGTGTATGATCTTCAAATCCATCAAATGGATGTAAAGACAGCCTTCTTAAATGGAGATTTGGAGGAAGAAATCTACATGGAACAACCTGAAGGGTTCGTGGTTCCTGGGAAAGAAAAGAAGGTATGTCGACTTGTTAAGTCTCTTTATGGACTAAAACAAGCACCTAAACAATGGCATGCGAAATTTGACAGTACAATGTTGTCAAATGGCTTCCAAATTAATGAGTGTGATAAATGTGTTTACATTAAGAACACTTCAAATCATATATTCATTGTTTGTCTATATGTGGATGACATGTTAATAATGAGTAAAGAAGTTGCTGACATCAATGCTACTAAGCGTATGCTAACTAGCAAGTTTGATATGAAAGACTTGGGAGTTGCGGATTTAATCTTGGGTATTAAAATTCACAAAACTCCTCAAGGTTTGGCATTATCTCAAACTCATTACATCAGAAATGTCCTGAAAAAATTCAAGTATTTAGACTTCAAAACTTCAAAGACTCCAATTGATGTTAATCTTGCCTTTACAAAGAATAAAAGACAAAGCACGTCTCAATGAGACTACGCTAGAGTGTTGGGAAGTCTACTGTACATCATGAATTGTACACGATCAGATATAGCTTGTGCTATAAGTAAACTGAGTCGATGCACAAGCAATCCTGGACAAAATTACTGGATGGCTATGAAACAAGTTTTGGGTTATTTGGAGTACACCCAAGACTATGCTTTGCACTATGATAAGTATCTCGCTGTTATAGAAGGATATTGTGATGCAAATTGGATCACTGGCTCAAGAGAATCAAAATCCACAAGTGGATATATTTTCACGATAGGTAGCGGAGCAGTAACTTGGAAATCATCCAAACAAACCTTACTTGCTCGCTCTACAATGGAGGCTGAGTTCATAGCCTTGGACAAAGCCGGTGAAGAAGCTGAATGGCTCCGAAACTTCTTGGAAGACATTCCATTTTGGCCTAGGCCGTTGACACCTATATGTATACATTGCGATAGTCAATCGGCAATATCGAGGGCTGGGAGCCTTAATGTATAATGGTAAAAATCGTCATATACGACGAAGACATAAAACCATTAGACAACTTATCTCTAGAGGAATTATCACAATTGACTATGTTAAGTCAAAGGATAATGTATCGGATCCACTTACTAAAGGTTTAACTAGAGATAATGTTGAGAGATCATCAAGAGGAATGGGACTATGGACGAGGACAAGTCGTCATGGCGGTAACTCTACCTAGAAGACTGGAGATCCCAAGATCTAGGTTCAAGGAGCTCAAATAAAGTTGTGTACGACCGCTCCAACATTGTCAAACAACTCAACTCATCCTCTTAATAAGACAATGTTTAGTACCAAGGATAAAACGTTAAAGACGTTTTTTAATGATTATCTAAGTTTGATACGGGGTTTGTCAAAGAGCGTAGATCTACGGGATTACACGTTTAGAAATCACCTATGTGAGTGTGAAGTGGAAGCCGCTTCAAGGAGAATTCTGTAAGGCCAATTCTCTACGCACTCATGAACCAGGCGATGTTCATGGCTGAAACGAACACAACAATGAGAACCAAAAATGGTCAAGGATTAATTGTGTGACATATGTTGTCTAGGTATACACCAAAGTTCGACGGTTCAAGGATATCAAATCTACCGATTGACCGAGTATATCCGATATATGTTCACTACGGAAAGTTCAAAGGGAAACCCACTTATCCAGATGCAATTAATTCTTACTTGCAAATCACATAGCTTTCTGCATGTTTTCTTCATATAGCCATTCCCCATTCATGTGGGTGATTGTTGGTTTGGAAGGAAGGTAAGTGGTGTGAATGAGAAATGAAATAAATATTAATATTTTATATTAATATTTGATATGGAGCCGGTTTCGTAACGAAATTGAAAAAGTGGACTACTTATGCAAATATTCCAAATGTTGGCTGCTGTAACGTTTCTAATGAAATAGTGCTTTTCATTGAACAGCCACCTTGAAGGCTACCTTTCATTAACAACCATTTCACTAAAAGACACCTTCATGCCTTTTTACTCCAAATCCTGTGGCTATAAATAGAGAGGCATTTTGCCTCATTTTGTTCATCCAAAAATTCATACTCTCTCTCTCTCATTACTTTTTGCATTTGTTTTCAAAACAAAAGTAAGTTCTGAATCAGTGTGATTTGCTACCATTATTTGAGTTCACTGTTCATTGTGATTTGAATTACCGCTATCACAGTGAGGATAATTCCATTCTATCCTGGGAGAAATTAATCCACAAACCTTGGGTAACTGTGAGGGGATTAGATTTCTTAAGGACAGGCAGTGTATCCTGTTGGCTTGGAATTTTCCTACTTCATCTATTTTTATTTTGGTCATTATCGAAAGTGCAGACATATAACACTAATTACCATAACTTGGATGACCATTCGAGTTATTAACTCTTTCTTTGTGTAAAATGACTCGTGTTTGACCATTCAGCTGTTGACAAATAAGACTATATCTAGTCCATTTTATAACAAGAAGAATAAATCTGACCCACTATAATTGTGCAAATCTTAGCCACTTCACAAAATTAGTGCGAAAATTTGGACATTTTCCCATTGTTTTAATTATTTGTTTGGGTTGATTTACTCATTGCATTTTGCGGGTCTACAGCAGGGTTGATGGGCTACAATTGTTACTCCTATTTTATTTTCACGTTACATAACGTGACATGTATGTAAAAAATGTATAGACTATCACACATATCTTAAACTCAAAAAGAATTTATTCACCAACAACATTAATTAACAATCTCAAGGTCTTCAAACAGAAGAGAAGATCCTTTGCACACAACAACTTGAATTCAAAATGTAATAGAAAATTTACATGCTCAACATTTCTCAATTCCCAGGACCTCATTGTTTTTTTTTTTTTTTTTTTTAATTCCATCTGAGATGCTCATATGTAAAGATAATTCTTGTGAAAATTCAAGCTATATATCCACTTGAAGACTCATGGTCTAAACTTGCAAGCAGTTTTGAACTGTTCAGCTGATTCATCTCCTTTAAACTCATTATCCACCCATGCTGAGAATCCACCTTCCAGGTTTCTTACATTCCTGTAGCCCTACACTCAAAAACATAGTACAACTAATTTAAGATAGTAAGAAAAACTTCTAGTAAGACTAAATTTAGATTGAAAATCTTTAGTCATTATGGGAAATGGCTCAGTTACCGCATTAAGAAGATCAACACATGCTTTAAGTCCTCTCCCTCCACTATTGCACCCCTTCAAAACAGATCACAGTGTCTATAAAAGTGCTCAAGTGGGGAAGACGAATCCAAAATTTAAATCAAATAGGACCAATCATTAAGTTCTTGCCATTAATACTCTCTCTATACGGTTGAAATTATAGGTTCAAAATTTAATATACTCTCTAATTTTCACATATATATTTGTGTGCTGTGTCGAATATAGAATTCAGTTGAACCCAATAAATAAAATTGCTTTCACCTCTGCTACGCGGGTGGTTTGAAAATTCAATTACTAATGGTGTAAGAAATAACTAAACTATGTTGGTAACTGTATTCATTAACCACGAATTGATAACTTAGAATAAACAGTAAACATTTAACTTGCACTGATGGTGTAAAAAAATCTTATACTGTCAATATACAATTTGTATCCTCCAGAAAGAATGAAAAAAATCTTATGCGTCTATTACCACAATTAGTTGATCCTCCTTTTGGCACACTGAAGAGACCTGGACAAGAAAGTCTGGGTTTTTAACCCTTCCTGGAATCCACCAGAAAAAAAAAAAATCTTATATAAAGGGGATTGAAACAATAAAACCTAAAATAACGCAGTCCATAAAAGAATAGTTTAACCTAAAAAAATGCAAAGCAAGTCCATCAGATCTAAACATAAGTTTTAACTACTCTACATTGATAACGTAAAGCATTTGTATACACCACTTGCAAGTCCAACTAAGTAACTTTCTACAGAAATCATAAATTTGTAACCTGCAAAAGATGGTAATGCATGACTTATTACAGTCGATAAGAATACTTATGATCATGTAAGAATCTTCTAAATAGCACATCTAAAGTTAAACCAAAAAATAAAAAGCACAAAAAGAAGAAAGTAAGCAAATAAACCTTCTTGAGTGAGGAACATGTACGGTATATTTATCGCATTATCAATGTGTCCCCTGTTAAACTCTTCAATTGTCCTGTTAACCGAAAGAGAGAGAGGAAAAAATAAAAAAATACGAGCCTTTAAACCTGGAAGATTGCAGTAACAAAGTAAAATAAAATAAAATTAGAAGATAAACTATTTATCCATTATTGAGATTTCCTAAAATAATGCAAATTAGTTTACTTTTGTTAAAAATAATTGCAATTCCTCACCTCACATCTAGGTAACGATGACCTGAGGAGAGCAGATCCTTTGCACCATTCACATCAATGTGTAAAACATCCTCATTGCTATATATACAGCACGGAAATTAAAATAATTTCTTCAATTAAACATAAAGTAAAGATATAATAAATAAGCCTAAAAAAAGAAAAGAAAAAAAAAACAGAGAAACAAAAGATACTTACTCCTTAACTTGTTAATTATGTGAAAATAAAATCCTTTTTTTTTTTTTTAATCTAATTTCTATAATCTCATGTAAACCATATTATCTTTCACTTCGATAGAACCTTCTCTTCCCCTCCCCCAGATGTATCTAGTTAGCTGCGGGTTCAATCGAATCGACACGTAAAAATCAATTAATATTTATAAGTATTATATTTTAAACTCATAATTGTAAAACAAAAACTCCGAACCGTCAAAATACACGAATCTTAAATCTGCCTCTATTCTCTCCACACCAGCCTCTCCACACGGAAACTAATGCAACCCTCTTTGTCCAATTATAAGTTAAATGTATCAATCATAACGACATAATGATTGAAATAGTGAAGAGATCAAAACCTAAATTAATAACCCAAAAGACATTGAAATTTCTTTAAAATGATGAGACAAAGTAATATGACGGTTAACAAGAGAAACATAAGAAATTTGTGTTACCTCTTTGTGGAATCCATTTTAGTCGTATTACAATTGTAGGAATTGAAATGGATCTCTTCGAACATAGTTTAGGCAACTAGTTTCTTGGTTATATAGTAGATCATCGTACGTTTGGGCGTTGACCTTCTTCCTATTGTAATAATAATGATAATGTTAAAATATTTAAATAACTTAAAAATTAATGCTGGATGGCTATGTTAGTTGTAAATGATACTAACATTGCATGTCATGTCAACCACGCTTATCCGTTGACTTTGATTTGTTCGTAGAGCAGCTAACATTTTCTATTAGTATTAGTTAGAGAAGTAGCACTATATAATTAATTTCAACTGTGATATAATCAATTTACTTCCTACCAAAAGTGCACGATTTAGAGCCTGTTTGGCCAAGCTTGTCAGAAGTGCTTATTTTTCTCAAAAAGTGCTTATTTTAAAATTTTGGGGTGTTTGACCAAGCTTCTAGGGAAAAATAAGTGCTTTTGAATGGCAGCAGAAGCTATTTTTTTGCTGTGGGAAAGAAGCTGAAAAAAGTAGCTTCTTGAAAAAATAAATGATTTTGATTATTTGGGACAAGAATACCCATTTCAAACTTCCATATTTAATCAAATTATTATTATTATTATATATTCATTTTCGTAATTTGATAATTTTTTTAAATATTGGTCAAACACAAATTAATAACAAAAATACTTTTCTAAATTTGGCCAAATACAAACGCTTATCTCACAAAGCACTTATTTGAAAAGTAGTTTTGACAAAAAGCACTTCTTAAAATAAGTTGCTTTTGGCAGCTTTGCCAAAACAGGCTCTTAGCTATTTGACAGGAGACGCATATGATCGGCTAATTAAAGAGAAGTTTGCACAAATAGGATGATTTTATGACATTATTTTATTTGTCCCCATTTAAGAAATTTGTGAAAAAAATGTTCACTTCAAGATTGACAAAGCAAAGCATGAGAAATATTGAGACAGAGATAGGGAGGAGGTAGGAGGAAAAAATAGATTGATACAATCTCATCACAAACTCAATCACGACATAAAGGAAGAGCAATTCATACTTTGCAACGGGAATTGGTAAAGCAGAAAGTAACTTAAATCACACGCAATTTCTTCCTTAAGGTGAAACTTTGATGCTCTGAGGAAACACATTGTTTCACTCTCCACAAGGACAGTTTATATGGATTCAATGCTGCTTCAAATTCAGAGGTGCCAGTAAAATAAATCTTTAAATACTCTGTGTATATATGAGAAGGACTTATATCTTGGGGATTGCTTTCATTTATACGTTCTTTTGCTGGCTGTATGATGCATCCAGAACAAGCCGGACTAATTAAGCAGCCAAGAGATATTCTATCACATCTTGAATTCGTTGCCACTCCATGTATACCACTTACTAACTTCCCCTTATTGATGGCCTGATCAGTCCAACAAAAGAAACCAAAGAAACAAAAAACAAAAAACATGAATAAATTAAACGAAGTAATGTAAGGTTTTTGTAATTCACTCTTCTAAGAATAGTTGGTTGTGATGTGTAGTTTGAAGGATGAATGGTTGAGATTAGCTTTTTATAACTATGTGGTATTTTTTACCCTATACGTTTCAATTTAATTTGACTTGATACGAACTTTAAGAAAGAATATACTAAGACTTTTGAAATATAGCGCTAAAATTTTTTTGATACTTGTGCCGTAAATATGTCATAACATTCGTGTGGCGATAAACTTATTATTAAAAGTAAATTAGAGAATTCAAGTTAAATTGTTTGTAAAATGTCATGAATCTATAAGGGAATCGTGTTTTTCATTTAGGAAGGAGAAACCTATGTTTATTGTGTTATATGTCTGCACTTTCAATAATGACTAGAAATCAGAAAAAGATGAAATAGAAAATATTCTGAGCCAACAGTCTACACTACCTTTCCTTAAAAAATCTAATCCCCTCACAGTTACCCAAGGTTAATGGATTAATTTTTCTCTGGATAGAACGGAATACCGTTACTGTGATAGCGGTAATACACATCACAGTAACCAGCGAACTCAAAATATGGCTGCAAATCACACTGACTTGAAATTACTTTTTGTTTTTGAAAAATAAATGCAGAAAGCAGAGAGAGAGAGAAGAATTTTAGATGAAGAAAATGAGGCAAAATGCCTCCCTATTTATAGCCACAAGATTTGGAATGAAGAGGCATGAAGGTTTCTTTTCATTTTGGGTTAAGTGGTTGTTCATGAAAGGCAGCCTTCAAGGTGGTTGTTCAATGAAAACACCCTTTCATAAACCTGAGAAACGTTCCAGCAGCTTTGGAAAAATTACGCCACATAATCATTGGAAAAGAATAATTACTGTTTTTGTCCACCTTTTGTTGTTTCTTTCTTTCCATAATCATAAATATATTTTAAATATTTCGATATTTAATATTATGTACTTCAGATATATATATATTTAATATATATTCAATATATATTTCGGATATATATTTAATATATTTTAAATATTTTGGATATATATTTATGTATTAAGTTTTTGGATAGAAAAAGTTATGAACAGCTAAAAATAAATATTTGTTGATGGGCGGATATTTATGTAAACTTCCCAGCAGCTTTCCAACCGCCCTTTGGGAACTTTGCATAGGTAGGACAACATTTTATTTCATTACGAAAATGGCCCAAATAAAATATTAATATCTAATAAAAAAATATTAATATAAAATATTAATCTTTAATAAATATTCCCTTCATTTCCCATTCACACCACTTTACCTTCCTTCCAAACCCAACAATCCCCCACATGAATAGGGAATGACTATGTGAAGAAAACATGCAGAAAATTGTGTGATTGCAAGTAAGAACTAATTGCATCTGGATAAGTAGGTTTCCTTTTGAACTTTCCGTAGTGAACATATATCAGATATACTCGGTCAATCGGTAGATTTGATATCTTTGAACTGTCGAGTTTTGGTGTATACCTAGACAATATATGTCACACAATTAATCCTTGACCATTTTTTGTTCTCACTGTTGTATCCGTTTCAGCCATGAACACCACCTGGTTCTTGAGTGCATAGAGAATTGATCTTACTAAATTCTCTTTGAAGCGGCTTCCACTTCACACTCACATAGGTGACTTCTAAACGTGTAATCCCGTAGATCTACATTGTTTGACAAACCCCGTATCAAACTTAGATAATCATTAAAAACTTCTTTAACATTTTATCCTTGGTATTAAACATTGTCTTATTAAGAGGATGAGTTGAGTTGTTTGACAATGTTGGAGCGGTCGTACATAACTTTGTTTGAGCTCCTTGAACCTAGATCTTGGGATCTCCAGTCTTCTAGGTAGAGTTACTGCCATGACGACTTGTCCTCGGCCATAGTCCCGTTCCTCTTGATGATCTCTCAACACCATATCTAGTTAAGCCTTTTGTAAGCGGATCCGATACATTATCCTTTGACTTTACATAGTCAATTGTGATAATTCCTCTAAAGAGAAGTTGTCTAATGGTTTTATGTCTTCGTCGTATATGACGATTTTCCCATTATACATGAGGCTCCCAGCCTTTGAAATTGCCGATTGACTATCACAATGTATACATATAGGTGTCAACGGCCTAGGCCAAAATGGAATATCTTCCAAGAAATTTTGGAGTCATTCAGCTTCTTCACCGGCTTTGTCCAAAGCTATGAACTCAGCCTCCATTGTAGATCGAGCAAGCAAGGGTTGTTTGGATGATTTCCAAGTTACCGGTCCTCCACCTATTGTGAAAATATATCCACTTATGGATTTTGATTCTTTTGAGCCGGTGATCCAATTTGCATCACAATATCCCTCTTTAACAGCGGGATATTTATCATAATGCAAAACATAGTCTTGTGTATACTCCAAATAACCCAAGACTCGTTTCATTGCCATCCAGTAATTTTGTCCAGGATTACTTGTGTATCGAAGCTATATCTGGTCGTGTACAATTTATGATGTACATTAGACTTCCCAACACTCTAGCATAGTCTCGTTGAGACGTACTTTTTCCTTTATTCTTTGTAAAGGCAAGATTCACATCAATTGGAGTTTTTGATGTTTTGAAGTCTAAATACTTGAATTTTTCTAGGACATTTTTGATGTAATTAGTTTGAGATAATGCCAAAACCTTGAGGAGTTTTATGGATTTTAATTTCCAAGATTAAATCCGCAACTCCCAAATCTTTCACATTAAACTTGCTAGTTAGCATATGCTTAGTAGCATTTATGTCAGCAATATCTTTACTCATTATTAATATGTCATCCACATATAGACAAACAATGACTATATGATTTGGAGTGTTCTTAATGTAGACACATTTATCCCACTCATTAATCTGAAAGCCAATCGACACCATTGTACTGTCAAATTTCGCATGCCATTGTTTAGGTGCTTGTTTTAGTCCATAAAGTGGCTTAACAAGTCGACATACCTTCTTTTCTTTCCCAGGAACCACAAACCCTTCGGGTTTTTCCATGTAGATTGCTTCCTCCAAATCTCCATTTAAGAAGGCTGTCTTAACATCCATTTGATGGATTTGAAGACCATACGCGGCAGCTAAAGCTATTAGCATCCGTATGGATGTAATTCTGCTTACCGGCGAATATGTGTCAAAATAATCAAGGCCCTCTTTTTGTCTATAACCTTTAACAACCAGTCCAGCCTTATATTTGTCAATAGTACCATCAGCTTTCATTTTCCTTTTGAAAATCCATTTGTAACCTAAAAGTTTATTTCCAGGAGGAAGATCAACCAACTCCTAATGATGATTGTTTAAAATGGATTCTATTTCACTATTGACTGTCTCTTTTCAATATGGAGATTCTGAAGAAGTCATTGCCTCTTTATAAGTTTGAGGCTCATTTTCCAATAGGAAAGTCATCAAATTAGGTCCAATAGAAGTAGACCTCCTTTGACGTTTACTACGTCTTAGAGTATCATTATTTGGCATACTTCCTTTTGTACCTTCCCTTGGTTGTTTCGTGCTAACACTTGACGATTCACATTAACTTTTATACAGATATATATTTTAAAAGAATTCAGCATTATCTGATTCCATAACCGTATTACATGAATGTCAGGATTTTTTGATTTATAAACCAGAAAATGATATGCCTTACTATTCTTGGCATATCCCATGAAAACACAATCAACGGTTTTTGGTCCTATCTTTTTCCTTTTAGGTTTAGGAACTTGTACCTTTGCCAAACACCCCCATACTTTGAGGTAATTCAAGCTTGGCTTTCTTCCCTTCCACTTTTCATATGGAATAGATTGTGTTTTGTTGTGGTTTACACGATTAAGTATTCCACTAGCTGTAAGAATAGCTTTACCCCACAAGTTCTGGGGTAAACCCGAACTTATTATCAAGGCATTCATCATCTCCTTTAACGTTCTATTTTTACTTTCCACAATTCCATTGGATTGTAGCGTGTAAGGGGCAGTGGTTAGATGAATAATGCCATATTCCAAACATATTTGTTCAAAAGGAAATTCGTATTCAACACCCCCTATCACTTCTTATCATTTTTATTCTTTTGTTAAGTTGTGTTTCAACTTCACTTTTTTATTGCTTGAATGCATATATTGCCTCGTCATAACTACCAAGTAGATAAACATAGCAGTAACGAGTGCTATCGTCAATAAAAGTTATGAAATACTTCTTTCCACCGCGAGATGGTATTGACTTCATATCACAAATATCTGTATGAATTAAGTCTAAAGGTTCGGAATTCCTTTCAATGGATTTGTAAGGATGTTTCGCAAATTTAAACTCACACATATTTGATATTTTGATTTCTCACATTCAAATTTAGGCAATACTTCCATGTTTATCATTTTTCGCAAAGTTAACATGTCCCAAACGTGCATACCACAATTCATTTGATTCAAGTAAGTAAGAAGAAGCTTGAACTTTATTATTGATAGAAACAGTCATTACATTCAGCTTGAACAGGCCCTCACTTAGGTAACCTTTTCCTACAAAACTATTATTCTTACTTAATACAACCTTATCAGAAATAAATACACACTTAAACCTGTTCTTGATGAGAAGTGATGTTGACACCAAGTTCTTACGAATTTCTGGAAGGTGAAGAACATTGTTGAGAGTCGCAACCTTGCCCGAGGTCATCTTTAGGCCTATCTTGCCATAACCTTCAATCTTTGCTTTTATAAAATTTTCCATGTAGAGTGTCTCATTAGATCCAGCGGGAGCATAGCCAGTAAATGCATCTTTATTTGCACAAACATGGCAGGTGGCTCCAGAATCAATCCACCATTCTTTGGGATTTCCTACCAAGTTACATTCAGAAATCATTGGACAAAGATACATCTCTTGCACTCCTTGGGAAATAGTATCTTCTACCATGTTTGCTTGACCTTTATTATTTTTGGCATTCTTTGGGGCACGGCGGTCTACAGCCTTGTGTCCATATTTGCCACAGTTGCGGCAATTGCCCTTGAATTTCTTCTTTTTCGGCTGATTGTTTGGTCCAGAAGGTTTCTTCCTTTTGTTGTTCTTTGGTGCATCATTTGTCTCAACAATATTTGCTCCCATTACTGTTGAACTTCCACGAGCAACCTTCTGCTCCGCAATCTTGTTGTCTTCCTCGATCCTCAAACGAACAATGAGATCTTCGAGTGACATCTCCTTGCGCTTGTGTTTCAAGTAATTCTTGAAGTCTTTCCATAAAGGTGGTAACTTTTCAATTACCGCAGCCACTTGAAACGCCTCATTGATGACCAAACCTTCAGCAATGAGATCATGAATGATCACTTGCAACTCTTGGACTTGACTTATAACAGTTTTACTGTCCACCATCTTAAAGTCCAGAAATTTGGCGGCTACAAATTTTTTCATCCCAGCATCTTCAGTTTTGTATTTCTTTTCAAGAGCAAGCTAAAGCTCATTTGAAGTTGCAGCAGTACTGTAGACATTGTATAAGTCGTCATCCAAGCCATTCAGAATGTAGTTTTTACATAGAAAATCAGAATGCTTCCATGCCTCAATAATAATGAAACGTTCATTTTCAGGAATGTCGTCTGCAGGGACAGAAACGCCCTCCTTAATGAATCGTTGCAAACTCATCGTGGTCAGATAAAAGAACATCTTTTGCTGCCACCTTTTGATGTCAATCCCGCCAAACTTTCCCGGCTTTTCAGCCGGTGCTGGCGCAGGGTCCAGTGCAGATACAGGGCGGCTGGAGCTTGCACCAATGGAAGCATTTGGTGTACCAGAAACACCGTTGTTATTTTCTGTGTTCGTCATTATTTTTTCTGTAAAAATAAAATAACACAGTCAGATTCAAACAATCTGATTTAATGTACAATGAAGATTTTATATCTTCAAACTGATTTAATGTACAGTGAAGTTTTTATATCTTCAAACTGTAGATAACAATATAAGTAATTTCAATAATTCGTTGAAGTTTTTAATCTTCAAAATGGAATATTAAAATTGGAGTAGAAAATCTTTTCAGATTTTACTCTCCAGAAACAGTAACAGTTTGGAGTAGAAAATCTTTTCAGATTTTAATCTCCACTACTAGTTCAGTATCGATTAGCAGACCAAAGAAACAAATTTTTCTAAAGATTGTTATATGTCTGCACTTTGGATAATGACCAAAAATAAGAAAAAGATGAAATAGAAAATATTCCGAGTCAACAGTCTACACTGCCTCTCCTTAAGAAGTCTAATCCCCTCAAAGTTACCCAAGGTTAATGGATTAATTTCTCCCAGGATAGATCGGAACAAGGTTACTGTGATAGCGGTAATACAAATTTTCACAGTAACCAGCGAACTCAAAATATGGCTGTAAATAACACTGACTCGAACTTATTTTTTGTTTTGGAAAACAAATATAGAAAGCAGGGAGAGAGAAGAATTTTGGATGAAGAAAATGAGACAAAATTTCTCTCTATTTATAGCCACAAGATTTGGAATGAAGATGCATGAAGGTGTCTTTTCATTTTGGGTAAAGTGGATGTTCATGAAAGGCAGCCTTCAAGGTGGCTGTTCAATGAAAACACCATTTCATGAAGTAAAAATTTAGTGACGTAGCCTGTTTAGACCGCGCTAAATGAATACTAACCAGCGATGCAAAATTGTTTGAAGACTAGCCACTTCCGGACAAGTCCCAGTATTTTATGCTGGGACTTTGAACATAAAATACTGGGATCATTTAAATACTAATCCCAGTATAAAATACTGGGACTTTATATATAAAGCTCCAGACATGAATCCCGGTATTTTATACTGAGACTAGACTTTATATATATAAAGTTCCAGGGTACTATAAACATGAATCCCATTATAAAATAATGGAACTTTGAACATGTCAGTTCAAAGTCCCAGTTTTTTTATAATGCGACCAGTCTGTGATGTTTGACAACATTAATGGAGTGTAAGTGTGCGCGGTGGCAATTCCTCAATTGATTGTTAAACCGTGGATAATCCTCATTTAGCGCGTCCAAAAATGGCTACCCATCAAAGTCACCCTTTCATGAACATGAGAAACATTCCAGCAGCTTTCCATGGGCGAAGTGCACCAAAGGCCACTTTTGGTAGTGGTCTTTGGTTTGAGGCCATTTTTTTTATATTTTTTACATGAGAGGCCACTTTTTGGAACTTCAATTCTTTTGGGTTGAACTTCACACAAGTTCAGCTCACAAGGATTGTCGTTCCACTTCAGCCCACCACAAGGATTGAAGTTCAACTTCAGTCCACAGGGGTTAAAGTTTATGCATCTATACTTAAAAGTTCAGCCCTTACAGATTGAAGTTGAAACTTCATAATTTAGGCATGAAATTCAACCCACAGTGTTTGAACTTCAGTCCACAAAGATTGAAGTTCCAAAAAGTGGCCTCTCATGTAAAACCATTAAAAAAAGTGGTTTCAAACTAAATACCAGTGACAAAAGTAGCATGTGGGTGAAAATTTTACGCTTTCCAACAGCCCTTTGGAAACTTTGCATAAGTAGGCCAACATTTTATTTCATTACGAAAATGACCCAAATAAAATATTAATATTAATAAATAAATATTAATATAAAATATTAATATTTAATAAATATTCCTTTCATTTCCCATTCACACCACTGTACCTTCCATCCAAACCCAATCCAACATATTATTTATGTATGTATGTATGTTCTGTAATTAAATGAGGTGAATTAATGAATGGCGGCTTTAGCTCTGTCAAGTGGCGCCTACCTAAAGTTCCAAACCTTGCTTAGAAAATGTTTGAAAATAATGAATAAAATACCTTCATTTACACCTGGAATGGGCTCAAAAGCAAACCATTGTTTATCCTTCTGACGTCTCGCATGCAATCCACCCCTTTCTTGTAATATCAAATTTATAAGTCCACTATCGTTGTGTTCTGTTGCTCCAGCAATTATATTTGGGTCTGGGCATGCTGGGTAAAGATTGATTGCCATATACTGAATGTGGCTGAGTTCATTGGTAAAGTGATTTTTCTCAAGTCCTAGTCCTTCAACCACGAGCTCTAAAATTTTCAACTTTGCTTCCTCACTATCTCAGTGTATTTCCCGATCACTTTCCTATTAACCAACAGTGGCGTACACAAAATTTTTCTTAAATCTATCAATATTTAAATAAGTGAACGAATAAACTAATCACTATAATGAAATAATATTTGAAAGAACAAAAAAACTGAATGCAAGTCATCATATTACTAAAACACAATCTAATTAGTATTAAAACTGTCCTTTACGAGTTTTTATTTTTCGAATTGTAGGAGTCCACATAATAGCCTCAACCGAAAACTTCAAAATTTTATTGCCAGGCCACTTTAGATAATGTACAGTTAAATTTTTTTTGGAACACACCAGCTACCAAGGTTCAAAGGCCGGCCATGTTACTGATGAACTAAAAGATACTTCGTGCCAAATCGTGTCATTTATTGTTTTTACTCTGTAATTTTCACATATGTTTTGTAAAGTTTTCGGGTGGAGAAGTGTTCGATAACGCCACTTAAGCCAAGATGCATCCGCCAATGTTAACACGTAATAAAGAAAACATATTTTCTGGTTACATTTTATCATAGAAAAGTTGGGAATGGTCTTAAACAACCAACAAAGATAATTGATACATTTAATTAGAAAAGAAGTTAATTTCCTTGGTTGGTACATGTATTGCTATCTCGATTTCAATTTATGTGACAATTTTTCTTTTTCAGTCATTCCCAAAAAGAATGTCACTTCTCCTCCTCGCTTGTCCACATCAAATAGGAGGATCAACAGTGTTTTCACTCACCCTCTAATGTAACTCGAACCTTCAATCAGTTGATGGTAGAAGTGCTCAACCACTATAACAAAGCCTCGTAATTTGTCTAATAGTTTAACTTTAAGCTTCTTAAAGTTTTTTCTTTTAAGCTTCTTAAAGTTTTTCTTTTTAAACTTCGCACATAATCAAACAACATTATATAAATTGAGAATGGAGAAAGCAGTATAATGTTCAGGTAGAATACATAGATGGCCACTCGAAGTTGTATCCAATTCTCACTTGAATACTGTATTGGATAAAAGCTGACAGCACTTGAAAGGTGACACGTGTCCACCACGTGGCACATGCAGAAGTTCCAACGGACAGACATCTAACGGACATACATTTATCACGAGCAGACCTAAAGGAGTTACGAAACACTTCATCAGCCAACCCGATCTGAGTGTGCAGTTATTAACCTGATCATTCACGATCATTCAATTAATGGTCATAAAGGCAATCATTACAACCCAGCGGTTACATCCAACGGATATGTGCCCAGCAGTTACATATCCAGACGGATCAAAGCCCAGCGGTTACGAATCCCAACGGGTGTCTATCAGACTTATAAATAGCATTTTCTCTAAACCATTGTAACACAACTTTACTTCCTGTCTACAATATCAATAAGAATACTCTCTCGCTCTTGTTCAGATATTACTTTTTGCTCTTATTTGCCTAGTATCTTAGTTCTTTGATCTTCTAAGTACGACTGGTATCAAAGAACTCTCTTCGGGGATAAGCGATACGACACGGTTACTTCTTCTTATTTTTATCTACGCTTTATCTTTATTAATTTATACTTATATCTCGTTCCCGTATTGTTTGCAAATCTGTCACCGCTTTGGTTCGTCATTTAAACTCTTAATCTCAACTACTGATCGTGACTCCGCAAATATAAATTTAATTGTTAATTCGCCTAAAATCGGATCTAGGTTAAACAATTTAGCGACCACAGTGGGAGCCGGTCAATAGTCTTCGTAGGTTAATAGTTTATCTGTTCAGATATTGCACCTCTTTTCGTCCGTCTTTTTGTTCTATAACTAACATGGAAGAAAGCAGTTCACACCGAACTATCGTAGGCGGAAGTCAGGTAAATACTCCTCCACTCAGTCCTAATTATTCTCCTGACTATTCGTCCGATGGGCAGCAACAATCTTTCCAAGGACCGGTCAGGCAGCGAAATAGGCGTGTGCGCTCTCAGAGCACTACCCCACCCAGGAGACGACATCATAGGAGTCTCTCCCCTGGCCAAGGGAACCTCCAGGAAACACTCTTTGCTTTCATGCAAGAACAGACAAAGGTAAACCGAGGAATAAACGAGGCGCTCACTTCTCTCCGAAGCAGTAACCCTTCAACTGCAAGGGCTGACGCTGCAACACCTGGTCGTGACGCTCCTTCCTCACATACTTCGAGGAAAGGTGGAGAGCAGAATAACGGAGGGACTGCAGATCCAACGACCCAAATCAATCAGAATCAGAATGGAGGGTCTATGGCGCCTACGGAAATGAGCCTTGTTGTGGAAGCTCTCACCAAACAATTCAAGAAAAGCTAGGAAGCACTTCAAAAGTCTCTTCACGAGAGAATTGATCAGATACCAGGCGCTCCACCCACGCTGAAGAAAGTCGATGTCCAACGATATTCCCAGCAGCCCTGGAAGAAGGAGGAAGCCCCAAAGGCAATACCTAAGACGTTCAAGATGCCAAACATTCTGAGGTACCGCAGAACATCTGATCCCAACGACCACCTCATGATGTTCAGAAACTTTATAAAGGCTAGCGATCTCACTGACGAGGAGATCGAATCTGTTCAATTGAAGAAGTTCGTGGAAACCCTAGCAGATGGAGCTCTACGATGGTACTCGATGTTGCCACCTAACTCCATTGGGTCTTTCGCAGAGATGGCTTAATTGTTCGTGAAGGCACACGCAGGCGCTTAGAAGACAGAAGCCCGCGTAGAGGATATCTTTGAAATCAAGAAAAGACCCGACGAGTCTCTCCGCAAATACGTGGATCGCTTCCAAAGAGAGTGTATGATGCTCCCCAAAGTACCAGACAGATGGGCAGCGATCGCGTTTACCAATAGCTTGGATATTAGGAACTCAGAGGCCACGCGCAGACTTTACGAGTCTCTTCGCGAGTTCCCAGCAGCCAGCTGGTCAGACGTCTACAACCATTACAATTCAAAGGTACGTATCGACGAAGATAAATTGATTGGAACAGGCACTCGAGGAAGGGCTCAGACATGCAATAGTGGATCCGACGGGAAGGCAGAGACCGAGAGATCAGACGTACGCTATGAGCCATACCCTGATCAGTCGCGCAACCATTCCAAAGGACGCAACCGCAACAACAGAGGATTGTCCCGGAAAGACGATTCGGAATCAAGCCTCCGTGGAGCCCCAAGCCTGCGGAGCTTCAACGTGGAAATGTCTGAAGTAGTGGAAGCACTCAAAGACATAGGAGAGAAGCTCAAGTGGCCGAAAGACATGAAGACCGACCCAAGCAAGCGAAACCAGGACCTGTGGTGCGATTTCCACCGTGACCATGGTCATACCACCAAGGACTACAAGGCCCTAAGGTATGAAATTGCTCATTTGTTGAAACAGGGATTCTTGAAGGAGTTCTTGACCGAGAAGGGGAAGAAGACTCACGCGAAGGCACAGCAGAACAAACCTGGCCCTCCACGAGCATCCTCTCCAAGGAGGACAGTTAATGTTATTTCAGGTGGAATCGAGGTGGACTCCGTTACCTTCACAGCAAAGAAGTATGCAAAGGTCTCCATCACAAAGAACAAACGCCCACGATCAGAAAAAACAATAATATTTGAGGATTCTGATGCAGACGGTTCGCAATTCCCACATGCTGATGCGTTAGTAATAACGTTACGCGTGGCGGAGTTCGACGTCAAGAGAGTACTCATTGATGCGGGCAGTTCTGCAAACATTATCCAATCACGGGTTGTAAGAGAGATGCAGTTGTCGGACAAGATCGTACCAATATCTTGAGTTCTCTCCGGTTTCAACAACTCAAGCGAGAAGACCCTTGGCGAGATTACCCTGACAACTCTCGCCGAAGGGGCAGCGAAGGAGACAACTTTCCATGTTGTTGATGCGGATCTAGCCTACAAGAGGATTTGAGGAATTAGGAATTATCTTATAGATATAGTCTATGTAAGATGCAACAGAGGTGGGTGTAGCCCATGGAAGAGGAAGGAGGAGGAAGGGGTGGGGTGGTAGGGGGTGGGAGGGTTGATGGGAGATGAAGAAGAACGTAAGGGCGAAGAGGGATTGGGGGTATTCAATATGGATATTTAATATCTTTTTTAGAAAAGAAGAAATAGTTAAATTAAAGGGTAATTAAAATTTCTTTTTTTTATTCGTTAGGTTTGACACGTCATGGTGTTCGAAATAGATGCGTGAGCACTGCCAGACTGGAGAATGGATTAGACAGATTATGGTTTAGAAGAGGTGTCTAGTTAGTTATTAGGAAAATTGAAGTATTCAACTGGGAATTGTGTACAACTTCGACGTGCCATTTATGTATTATGCCTAATATTTACCTATACTGTGTTGGTTTCTCAGGCCAAGAATTGATGCGATCTTCTCTCGCTGGATGAGTACAATGTGCAAAACTGTCTTTTCACCAAACCACTTCCTTATCGTTCTTTTTTGGCTTGTACTCGTTTTCAATGTAAAACTTTGGCTTCTGGTCTAGGTTTGGCTCAAATTCACTCAAATTTTCATCTTCAGTACACTTTTCCAACTCCTCCATAGGCAACTTCAAAAGCTCCTTACAAACTTTGAGGGCTTCAGCAATCAGTTCTTGCGAGACTCCATGGTTGATCGCCTGAATGAATTATAGAACAACTAATTTTCCTTTCTGATCTTGGTTTGGAAGTTGAATTTGAATGGGACTAATTACTTTAAAAGTTAGACATAATACCAAAAAAAAAAAATGTCACAACAATTGTATTCCCCAAAACATGTACATCGACTTTTTATTGAAATTTATTGACAATTAAAAGTTTAAACTTTGCCAGTCAATTCTATAACTTCGTGGGATGAGTTGGTGATCAAGTTTATGAAGAAATTTTTCCCACCAAACAAAACTGCGAAGATGGTTGATGAGATACTCATGTTCAGACAAAACCCACTCGAGACTTTGCCAGAAGCCTGGAGAGGTTCAAGGGTTCCTTGCGAAAGTATCCCCATCATGGAATTCCTGATCAGATGTTGGGACAAAGAATCTACATAGGCATGAGTATCAAATTAAGGGAAATTTGGATGTAGCACATGGAGGAGCATTCTTCAGTAAAACATTTGCGGAAGCGAAGGCTCTACTTGATGTGATGGCTCAAAATTCAGGTTGGTTGACTAGAGATGCATCTACTAGCTCAGGTTCAAAGGTTTTAGTTGCTGGAATTGATCATGGGGTTGAAGAACAAATGTCAAAGCTGCAAACTACGCTGGATGTGGCGCTAAAATATTTCAATGAGAATATGCTGAAACCTATTAACCAAGTGGACATACCCGATCTCGGTAATTTTGCTGACTCTGATTTATTGGGTTATACTGAAAATGTGAATTTTCTAAATAATGGGCAGAGGCAGCAATACAATCAGCAGGGTCCAGTTACGCAGGCACAACAGCCAGTTCCATACAACACTGCCAGACCACAGGGTCAGCCATTTCCTTACCAGAGACAAGCATACAATAATCAGCAGCAAATGGTGTTACGACAGCAGGCTAATGACATAGCTGAGATTAAAAGCATGGTGCAGTCTATGATGGGAGTAAATAAAAAATTGCAAGATCAAGTAACAACCCATGACACTTCCATTAAGGGAATATAGACTAATTTGGGACAACTAGCCATTGCTTTGAATAATAGACCTCAAGGTGTCTTGCCATGAGATACAATGGTAAATTCAAAGGATGCAAATCCTAATCAATTGATGCAGTTAGCCTGAGGAATGATAGAGATTTAGATAAAGAGCAAGAATTAGCTAAGGGAGCGGTGCCTAGTGTGCCAATAGCTGGCCCTGTGGATGTTCCAACTAAAGTTGCTGACAAAGAGGAAGCTGAAAAAGAGACTACAGCTGGCCCTGTGACTAAGCCGGCTGAAAAAATAAGTGAAGAGGTAAGTGTAAAGCGTTAGACACCACCACCCCTTATCCTCAAAGGCTCGTAAAATAGTAAAAAGAAAGCTAATACAAGAAATTCATTGATATGCTTAAGCAATTACATGTTAACATTCCTTTACTTGAAGCAATTAGAGATGTACCAGGTTATGCTAAAATAATGAAAGATTTGTTGTCTAGAAGTTTGATTTTTCAGGATTTGGCTACAATTACTGTGACTCACACTTGCAATGTTGTGGTGACTAAGCATGTGGCTCAAAAGCTGGCAGACCCAGGTAGTTTTATATACCTTGCACGATTGATAAGCACACTTTTTCTAGAGCCTTACTTGATTTAGGAGCTAGTATAAATTTGATGCCTTTGTCTATCTATAAAAAGCTTGGTATTGGTAGAGCTAGACCCATCTCTATGAGTCTTCAGTTAGCTGATAGGAGTGTCAAGAGACCTGCAAGAATTTTAGATGATGTACTTATGCAAGTAGATAAGTTTGTATTCCCTGCAGACTTTGTAATTCTTGATGGTGCAGTTGATGAGGAGACCCCTATTATTTTAGGGAGGCCATTCCTTGCTACGGGGAATGCTATTATAGACTGTGAGGCTGGTGAGATGAAGGAGCGCAAGCAGGATGGACTATTGCTGACATCAAGAGTATAAGCCCAGCTTTTTGCATGCACAAGATTCTGTTGGAGGAGGGTGTCAAACCATCAATAGAGAATCAAAGGAGGCTAGTCCCTAACATGAAAGAGGTAGTTAAGAAAGAAATAATAAAGTGGCTGGATGCAGGTATTATCTTTGCAATTTCTGATAGTCAATAGGTAAGTCCTGCCCAGTGTGTGCCAAAGAAAGATGTGATGACTGTGGTTAAAAATGAGAATAATGATCTAATTCCCACTAGAACTATGACTGGCTGGCGAATTTGTATGGACTATAGGAAGTTAAATAAGGCCACTAGAAAAGATCACTTCCCTCTTCCCTTTATAGATCAGATGCTTGACAAATTGGCAGGGAGGTCCCATTTTTGCTTCTTAAATGGTTATTCGGGGTATAACCAGATTCACATTGCCCCTGAGGACCAAGATAAAACTACCTTCTCGTGTCCCTATGACACCTTTGCTTTTCGAAGGATGCCCTTTGATTATGTAATGTGCCTGCCACCTTTCAAAGGTGCATGATGGCTATTTTTACGGACATGGTGGAGGATATTATGGAAGTATTTATGGATGACTTTTCTGTGGTAGGTAACTCTTTTATTGAATGTCTGATTAATTTAGAAAGGGTGTTGAAAAGGTATATTGAAACTAATCTTGTTCTTAACTGGGAGAAGTATTATTTTATGGTACAAGAAGGGATAGTCTTAGGACACCAAGTGTGAAGTAGGGGGATTGAGGCTGACAAAGCCAAAGTAGAGGTAATTAAGGAGTTGCCTGAGCCTACTTTAGTGAGGGAACTTCGTAGCTTTTTAGGCCATGGTGTTTCTTATAGAATGTTCATTAAGGACTTCTCTAAGATCTCTCATCGCTTGTGCAAATTGCTTGAAAATGATCACCCCTTTGTTTTTTCTGAAGAATGCAAGATAGCTTTCAAGGAGCTAAAGGAGAGGTTGGTGTCAGCACCAATCATTGCAGCACCTAATAGGGAGGATCCATTTGAGTTGATGTGTGACGCAAGTGACTATGCTGTGGATGCAGTGCTTGGGCAAAGGAAGGAAAGAATAATGCATCCAGTCTACTATGCCAATCGCACGGTGGAGCGCAATTGAATTACACCACTACTGAGAAGGAGATGCTAGCTGTAGTATTCACCATTGACAAGTTTCGATCATACCTACTTGATTCAAAGATGGTGGTATATACAGACCATGGTTTAATCCGGTATCTAGTTGAGAAAAAGGACTCCAAGCCCTGTTTGATGCGGTGGGTGTTGTTGTTACAAGTGTTTGATTTGGAGATCCGTGATCATAAAGGTATTGAGAACCAGGCTGCAGACCATTTGTCTAGGCTTGAAGGAGCTAAGAAGCGAGTTGAGGAAGGTGAGATTTGGGAGAATTTCTTGGATGAGCAGTTATTGGCTACTACACTAGAAATTCTATGGTATGCTGATATTGCAGATTATCTGGTAAGTGAAATAATTCCTCATGATTTTGACTCTGCAAAAAAGAAAAGATTCTTGTATGAATGTAGATCTTATTTTTGGGATGAACCTTATTTGTTTAAAATATGTGTTGATAACATGATCCGGAGATGTGTCCCCGAGATAGAACAATCTTTTATTTTGAAAGCATTTCATTCTACACCTTATAGTGGACATTTGGAGGGACCCGGACAGCCACTAAGGTGTTGGAAGCGGGCTTCCTTTGACCTACTTTGTTCAACGATGCTAATATTTGAGTCCGAGCTTGTGATGAGTGCCAGAGGAACGGAAATATCTCTCATCGTCATGAGATGCCTATGAAACCAATCTTGGAGGTTGAGGTATTTGACGTGTGGGAGATAGACTTCATGGGTCCATTTGTTAGCTCATATGGGAACAAGAACATACTTGTAGCAGTGGATTACGTCTCAAAGTGGGTAGAGGCTGTTTCTCTCCCCACTAATGATGCCAAGGGAGTCACTCAATTCCTTTAAAGGAACATCTTTGCTAGATTTGGCACTCATTGGGCTATCATTAGTGATGGAGGAAGCCATTTTTGCAACCAAGTGTTCAAGAGGTTACTGAAAAAGTATGGAGTTCATCAAAAAGTTGCCACACCTTACCACCCTCAGACTAGTGGGCAAGTTGAGATCTCAAATAGAGAGATTCAAAGTGTGCTTTAAAAAACCGTAAATACTACCATGATTGATTAGGCAAGGAAGTTGGATGATGCTTTATGGGCTTAAATGACTGCTTACAAGACATCCATAGGGATGACGCCTTACAAGATGCTGTTTGGGAAGGTATGTCACCTACCTGTGGAGTTATAGCATAGAGCTTTATACACTTTGAGGAGAGTAAATTTGGATTACGACTCTGCAGCATCTGGCAGGATCAATGAGTTGCATGAACTTGAGGAGAGACGCTTTCAAGCTTATGAGAGTGCGAGATTATACAAGGAGAGGATGAAGAACTTATATGACAAGAGGATAATAGATAGGAGCTTTGAGCCGGGTGAACAAGTATTGCCTTATAACTCTAGACTACGTTTGTTCCCTGGTAAGCTTAAGTCGAGGTGGTCTGGACCATTTAAAGTTGTGCAAGTAGCATCTCATGGAGCTGTGGAAGTGGAAACTGAGGATGGCTCGAGAAGATTTAAGGTAAATGGGCAAAGGTTGAAAGTTACTATGGAATGGAAGAAGAGGTCAAGGTGATCTTAGTCTTATACTTTTACGAGTGATTAGAGCTTGCATAATGTCGTGCCACGATTGTAACTAAGGTGCTTCTCGGGAGGCAACCCGTGATTGTAATTGTAAAAAGAATGATAAAACACAAAAAGATGTTGCGCCACGACCTTAAACAAGGCGCTTGTTGGGAAGCAACCCAATTTTAGTTGTTTCAGTATATACTACACTAATTTCACTTATTTAGTGTTTTGATTATATTTGCAGGGCTAGAAGTGTGTTAGAAAGTATAAAAAATTGGATGAATTGCACCCCGTGGGCCAAAAATGCGGAATTGGAACGAATTCATGATTGGAAATTGTGAGCAAGAAAAATACACTAAGGCTGTTTCAAAGGCGTCGCGGCCAAAATCTTCTCTGTAGGTCTCAGCACTTAGAATATTTTTAGCCAGAGAAATGAGTGAATATTGTAGCAAGGGGGTCGCTCTTGAAAACGCCCGCCGAAAACAGTAGGCTCCAAATTATTAAAGGTGATTTTAAGGCGTCGCCTACTTAACAGCTTCTAGGTAAGTACAGTTTTCCTCCGGGTCGACCCGCTTTTAAACTCACGAACCCAATAACAATTAAAAAAATACACAAACAACATAAAAATTCACAGGTCTTTCCCTCTTTTACTTGGTTTAAACTAAGATCACAAAAAAAAAAAAAAAAAAAAGTACAAGAACAAAACTTTCAGCTAAAAAAAAACCTCTATAGAAATCAACTCGTTTCCTCTTTACTACTGCTCTGATAAGTCGACTTCTCTTGTTCTCACCCAACTGCTGCTGCAACTTCTATAACAACCCCGTTTCATCTTCCCCTTAGTCTTAGTTTTTAGTGGTTTTTGTGAATTAATTGAGTCCTAGTCGATTTTAGTGTTTAAACTGTGAAATATTGTCTAGCTTTTCTAGTATCTGAATAAAGCGTTCTCCCATGAAAACTGGGAGGGTTTTTCCCTTTTAAAAGTTTGTGAAACTTGAGCATAAAAAATGTGCTCATAACATGTTCGATAGAATGCCAGAATGAATAAAAGCTTAAAACTTTGCAAATTCTTAAGTAGTAGAGTTACATGAAGGCATGAGTTCTACAATAGGATTATCCAAATGGTTGAATTGACGACCTTTGATGCTAAACTTGACGTGATCACAAGTTAAATTAAACAATTGTGCAATGTTACGCGCTATAAGCCCCGCTGCTGCCCTGTTTCTTTCCTTGTTGCCCTTACTGTTCCCATTGATTAGTATAGGATATTTAATTTATATTCTTGTGTTGTTTTCTTCTTTGTAGTATAGTGACAAGTAAGTGTGGGATTTTTACCTTGTCCTGAGGATAGTCGCTAGCTTATTGGGAGTCTAAGATCATACCTTTTTTGTGGTGTAGGTGCAATAACAAAAAGTAAAAAAAAAAATGGTGTCCTCCGCAGGTGCTGCTGCCCCTAAAAGGCAAACTGATGACAGTGCTGATAACACTCCTGAGCATGCTGGACGGGAGGGTTCGGATGAGGATGTGGCTTAGGCCGTTTGGACTTTAGGGAAGTTCCTTTTACTCTTGCACTTTCTTTTTATCGCACTGAGGGCATTGCACCGTTTAAGTGTGGGTGAGGGAACTTCCAAATGTTTTGAGGTCGTGGATGATTGTACCATTAGGAGTTTATTTTTGTCACTTGACTTTATTTTTTATTTGTTTCTTGCTTTAATATACATAAAAAATAGAAAACCAATGAAATATTTCAAAGAGATTTTCTTTTAAGTTTAAGTTAGTGGTATATGTCATCTGCCCCGAGGTTTTTCTTATGGCTTCGGTTCTTTTCCATGAGTAGACCTTTGAACCGGGTAGTTTTTCTTTTTTAGGAGTAGTACAGTAGTAGTTAGTAGCATATTTTTTTAAAAAAATGATAGAATGCTTGGTGCCTTTGATTTGTTTGATACCAGTGAATTTGGACTTGAGCATCTGCTATTTGTAAATCTGTTTGGTCTTAAAATTGTGATGCGTGCCTAGAAAAATTTGAATGACCTTCTTGAGATGCTTAAGTTCAACTACTTGACTCTTGTATGAACCATTGTTCTTTATTGCTTAATTTTAAAAATTGCACCTTGTTTGCTTAAATCGAGAGTTGGAATGGAATCATCTTGAGTGAACTATGTGCCATGTGTGATGTGAGGTATTTAGTTGTGTTACGTGCTTTCATATTGATGTCTAGAACTTGTCCCATGTGTGTTAAAAGCGAAATCCTAGGTTTGCTCTAGTCGGGAGATGATATAGGCATTTGTTTGATTAGTCTTTTTAGCCTTGATCAGCCTACCTCTATATATATATACACACACACACACACACACACACAAACACACACATCCTTAGTAAGCCCTTTTGAGCTTTTTGACCTTTTTGTTGGTACCCACATTGCAAGCCTTATCCATGCTGTTCTTAAGTGTCTTCTTTTTGAAACCTTACTCCTTAGAGCATTTTAATTGAATATTTGATGTTTATAGAGTTGTGGTGGGAGAAATTGGATAGCTTTTGAGTGGAACCAATGAAGGGAACATATGGTGCATTTTGAAAAAAAAAAATCATTGGCAAGGTTGAAAAAAAATTTAAGTGAGAAAAAGAAAAAAAAGAAAAGATGAAAAAAAAAATAGAAAATAAAAGAAAAAAATTCTAATCCTTGCTAGTGTTGTGAAAAAAGTGAAAATAACTGCTTAAAGTTGAGAGGAAAATTCTTGGATGTATTGTTTGGGCGGTTGCTTAGCTGGTTTTTTGAAAAATTGTGAAAAAAGTTTGAAAGTGATGTATTTGAGAGGAAAATTCTTGGATGTATTGTTTGGGCGGTTGCTTAGCTGGTTTTTTGAAAAATTGTGAAAAAAGTTTGAAAGTGATGTATTAAAGTGCTTAGGGAGGTAGACGCTACTTTATCCATATTTATCCTACCCGTCCTTTAGCCTACATTACAACCCTTAAAGTCCTAGTTAATCCCGAATTGGAGTGAGCCTATATTAGTGGAGTCCTATACTACGGGCAAGCCTATGGTACGTCGTGTGTGGCACATGAACTTCTTTGTGAGAGCGAGTGAATTTTTTCTATATAATGTCCCGAATTTGTTCTTTAAATATATTCTGTGTGATTTTTGGGACGCTCTCTTGATTCATTATTTTGGGTGAGGGCACATGATTTACAAGCGATAGGTGAAGTTATTAGACTTATTGATTGAGCGAATGGGTGTGATTTTGTGAAAACTTGATTTTATTGAGTCGGTTTTTGAAATTGAGATGTCTCGAATTGGTTGTTCTAGTGTTTTGAAATGTGGGAAATTTTTGGCATATTGTCGGTCATATGGCTTATGTTCTTGTCTAATGATCGGTATCAACCATAACCATAGGCAGAACTGTTCTATCGATGGTTGGCATAGAGTTGGAAAGTTGTTTTTGGTGATTGCTCGAGGAAGAGCAAAGGTCTAAGTGTGTGATAAGACCCAAATCGAGCAACCATCTAAAAACACCGTCCAAGGCCAAGGAAGAGCTTATGCATTGGAACGCCATGGAACGAGGACCCTTAGAGACACATTTCGAGGCGTTTCAAGCGGCCAAGGAAGCAGGCGGACCGCCCACTAGACTAGGCGGACCGCCCACTAGACTAGGCGGACCGCCCACTTTGTGTCTAGTCTCTGGATATTGGGGCGCCTACTGCAGAGGCGGAGGGCCTACTTGGGGCGCCTACTGGAGGCCAGGCGGGGCGCCTACTACACTAGGCGGGGCGCCTAGTTGCTGTGAAGGATGCGGGATTTCTAGTTTTTATCCTATGTAATTCCTATTAGGCCCCTATGTGGCTTATGACTTTAGAACTTACTTAAGGGTACTTTAGGCCTTTCCTTATGTCTTGAATGAGGCCTATAAATACTCCATAGCTTAGCATTTTTACTTAGTTAGCTATTATGATGAATGATTGATTGTCAATGACAATGTTCAAGAGTGGATTCTCTTTGAATGAAAACCCTTTGAGACGGTTTGAGTTTACTAGTGGATTCTAGTTGAACCCCAAACCACCCCCGATCATTCTATTTGCGAGTCCCAGGTGCGGCTCGAGGGTAGTTGCATAGTGTAGGTCCTCCTTGACACCGATACGAGGGTATTATGGAACAAGTTCTCCATAGTTACTTCGTAGGGAGTTCGAGTAGTGTCTCGTTCTTTATCTTTATTTCCGCGTTTCGTTTTTGATTCTTATCATCTTGGTATCAGAGCAAGGCTCGGGTTTTGTTTCTACAAACCCCCGACCCTTGATTCTTCGTGCCTAGGTTGGTTTCTATCTTAGGTTCTTGTTTATTGTTATTGAAAGAAGAAAATCACAAAAAAATTGGAAAATTGAAAAATACCAAAAATTTGTTCTATCTTGTGTTTTGGATTGATTCGTGTTGTGATTGATATTGGGGTTTGTTCCTTATTGGAAACCCGTTATTTTGGTACCCAACACACACGATTTGGAGTTGTATTCCATGATTTGAGATTTGAAACCCTTGAAGAAATTGAAAAAGCTTGAAGCCCTAGCTATGAACATGATGAACATGGTAGATTGTTGAATTTTGATTGGGTTTTGATGAAATTGATTGGAGTTTGATCTCTGTGCTTGAAACAACGTTTGGGTACCTTCGGATTGATTAAAAAACGTGTGAATTGTTGGATTTTTGGGTGCCAAAGGCAAGAAAAACGAGTTTGAACAGTGCTGGAAGTTGCACTAGGCGGGGCGCCTAGTAGAAGGGGCGGACCGCCTACTTTTTGTTCACTCTCTGGATTTTACAGAGGCGGACCGCCTGTTTTAGTAGGCTGGCTGACCGCCTACTTCAAGTAGGCTGACCGCCTACTGATCACGCCCAACTACGCCCTATAAAAGGGACTAAGCGGTCGCGGCAAATATAGCTCGGTATTTAAAGCCCCGAGGTCGAATCCCACAGAGAACACTCGTAATTCAGTCGTTAATCTGACTAATTTATCTAATCAACCAACTTCAAGAGTTTATATTTTAATGATGGTTTTAAAGTAGAAACTAAATAACAATAAGGTAAATAGCAAAATAATAAAAAGTAATCAAGCAAGGATATTAAAAGCCTAGAATTGATTTACACCGACTCCTACCTATGTGATTGACTAATGATTCAACGAATTCAACTTGGTTCTTCCTATTGAACACTTGCTCCAAATTCACAACTAACCACTTCCATGCACTAGCTATGACTTTCACTAACTAATCTTCCAATTAATTAATGAAGATGTTTAGGACTACAAGTATGGTCCACAATCGGGCTCGGTGGTCACAACTCACCCTATTGACAACCTAAGTAATTCATTGGTTTTAGGTTGAAATATTGCTAAGCATTTATCCCTAACTCGTGAATTTATTCCTAAACGCACAAGGATAAAGGGGACAATCAATTGGGGGCCCTTCCAATCAATTAGCAAACAAAACGTAAATACTTAGATAGGAAGAATAATCATGTTTCATTCATCAAAATCAATTAATCAATTCACATAGTATTGGAGTGGTTCAATCAACCCTAGAATAGGTAATTTAGCCACTCATGGTCATCAAAAACAAATCAAGAATGATCATGAATGAATAAACTACAAAGGAGAAGAAATAATGGAAGAAAGAACTCTTAATCTTCAAGTCTTTAATCCCACGTCTCCTTGTGTGTTCCTTGCCTCCAAGAGTCCAAAGTGCTTCCACAATGGTGGTCTTGCTCTCCCAAGTCAAGATTAGGGCTGAAAATAGGTTAGAAAACCTTTTATACCTCGTGTGAAACTCGTGGACAAGTTTGCCCCTCGCCACTTTTCGCCAGAAAATTTGCCTCATGGCTGGATCATGGCCTTACGATGCCTGGGCCATGCACTTGCGAAATTCTGCTTTCAACTTCATGGCTGAATTGTGGCTTTACGATGGCTGGGCCGTGACATTTCGTCTTCAAATTCCTTTCATGGCTAATCTACGGCCTTGGCACCTTAAAACGCTGGAAATTAACTTCAATTTTGCTCCAAATCATCAAACTTTAACACTTTTTCAAACCATTTGATTCCTACACATTCAAACACCCAATATAAGCACAAAATACTATTGTTCACGCTAAAATAATCCACAAAAGCACCAAAATATGATGTAACTAATACTAAAATATATGTATTTTTAGCCTAACATCACAACCCCACACTTAAGATTTTTCTCGTCCTCGAGCAATCTAACTCACAACCCACTTGGACAAATCAACCACTAATACAAGACTCCAAACGATATTACCACACACCAGGCTTCATTCATGCTCAATACACAAGAGTTCTTATTTCACATACCTTAGTCTAACTCAAAATGCTAAAGCCCTCAGCAATATCAAGATAACAAACCATCAAGCACATTTGAGAACAAGATTGATGCACTAGCTTAACTCTTGCGCAGTACCATACATTCAAGGGTCCACAGTGTGTGTGTGCTCGTTCCCCCCTACAATTTCAATAATGAAACAGCGGACCTAAGCGGCAAGCGTATAGAGAGTTCGCTCAATTCAACATATTTTTACTCATAATCACACGCTCAAATTACAACTTCCATCTCAAGCCTCAAGGGTCAACAATGGGGTATTATTCATACATTTCACAATATTTGGATGATTGGGGCCCTAGAAATTCAACCTCACTAGGGTGCCTTTGGCGTGTTCATACTCGAGGCTTTTGTATTCACCCTTAACCGAGCATAGGAACATTGCCCCCATCCTTTGTTCATCTCTATTTTTTCTTTCTTTGCACAATTTCTTTCTAAATTTTTTTCTTCTTTTTTTTTTCTTTTTTTTTTCATCTTCCCCCTTGCTTCATACCCTTTCATAGGCTCTCAAATGGTTGTTTTAAATCATTTTAGCTCACTTACCTCTCAGATTTTTTTTTCTTAAGCTCACTCTCTTCATCTTTGCTAATCAAAGGTCATGTTTACACTACCAACATACATAGGGGAAAACAAAGTGCTCAATAATTCCATAGTGGACACCCTAAACTTAGTCAAGTGCGCTTGAGTTAATGCTAGGAATCAGGCCCTTCTCTACTCTCATAATGGTTCGTTTTTTTCCATCGTACAATGTGTCATCAGGCTTCCGACACAATGAATCCAACCAGGCAATTTATTCTTTCTTCTCTTAGTTATTACAACTAACTACTATTCAAAAACCATCAAAAGTACCCGGTTCAAAACAAAAGGCATCCTCGGGAAAGAACCGTGGTCAAAAGAAAACCCAAAGATTAAGCCACTAATCTAAACAAAAAAAAAAAAAAAACTAAAGCAGTAAAAATACAGCTACAAATCAAGATACCCCCACTCCACACTTAAAATTGTGCATTGTCCTCAATGCATTAAAAATAAAACTAAGGGTGATAGATAAACTTCCTGGGGCTCTAAGCCCGAAGAACATCATTGTGAGCTTCCTTAAGGCACGAGGTACTCAGAATTCCCTCAAGCAGGACATCCTCAACCAATTGTACGAGGTTGCAAGCACCCCACACTAGGACTTCAAACCAGTCAAAACCTGCAAAACCAAGAAACTCACCAAGTAATATCCTTCAAAAAAATAACATTTTTTTTTGTATTTTTTTTTCATTTTTTTTATTATTATTTTTTTTGTATACAATTACGGGTTGCCTCCCGAGAAGCGCCTTAGTTATAGTCGTGGCACGACTTCACTTATTATCAACACTTTTTCCTCCAACTCGAGCTTGTGTATTGCCTCCCCAACTGCAATTTACCTATCCGTGTATGCTCTTGAGGTGGCACAAGATCTTGCATGCTAAAAACTAAGTATCTGTGTGAAGCCGCTAAATCAGGAATATCTTCATATTTTTGGTTATTCTCCTGACCAAGCACCAAGTATACTATTTTGTACTCTTTGGCCTTCAGACGAGGATAGTCATCGTGTCTAGATGGTAATGAAAATTCCATAATGTAAGCACCATACGCCTCATCCTTCAACTCTTCCATTGGCTCAAAAGGATCAATTTCCATGTCTCCCTCTAAAACCAGTGTAGAAAAGTGTCTAGAATGCGGTGCAATCCTCTCACACTTTGATTCATCGATCACATCCTCTTTCTGGTACGAGTTAGAGTCAACTACAATTTCAGGTTTAATTTTATTCTCTAATTCTAGTACCACATTTTCTTCATCAGCATCTTCACACACCATATGGCTAGATGGTTGGCTTTCAACCCTTCTCTCATCTAATGGAAATTCACGCTTTAGATCTTCTACAATAGCCATGATTTCTTCTTCTAATTCCACATCTTCTTGGCTAGTTAGTTGAATTCCCAATAGTGTAGCCAACTGATTCACTTGAGCTTCTATTTGGCTTAGTTGTGCTCTACGTCTGTCCCAAACCTTCTTCAGTTCAGCTTCGTATTCTTCCTCATCATCCTCTACTTCATTGTACCAACTGTTATCATAAGAGAAAGAAAAATCATCATAATAGGGGCTCGGGGAAGAATAAGACGTATTAGTACAACCATAATAATGATCACCTAGCCACATGTTATTTTCCAATGCCATGTTTTTTTTTTAATCTAAAAAAAAAAAAGAATATGTACAGAAACGAAGTTAATTGAATAAACAAATCAGCTATCCTAAAAACTAAAATAACACTGTGTTCCCCGGCAACGGCGCCAAAATTTGATCACGCCCAACTACGCCCTATAAAAGGGACTAAGCGGTCGCGGCAAATATAGCTCGGTATTTAACGCCCCGAGGTCGAATCCCACAGAGAACACTCGTAATTCAGTCGTTAATCTGACTAATTTATCTAATCAACCAACTTCAAGAGTTTATATTTTAATGATGGTTTTAAAGTAGAAACTAAATAACAATAAGGTAAATAGCAAAATAATAAAAAGTAATCAAGCAAGGATATTAAAAGCCTAGAATTGATTTACACCGACTCCTACCTATGTGATTGACTAATGATTCAACGAATTCAACTTGGTTCTTCCTATTGAACACTTGCTCCAAATTCACAACTAACCACTTCCATGCACTAGCTATGACTTTCACTAACTAATCTTCCAATTAATTAATGAAGATGTTTAGGACTACAAGTATGGTCCACAATCGGGCTCGGTGGTCACAACTCACCCTATTGACAACCTAAGTAATTCATTGGTTTTAGGTTGAAATATTGCTAAGCATTTATCCCTAACTCGTGAATTTATTCCTAAACGCACAAGGATAAAGGGGACAATCAATTGGGGGCCCTTCCAATCAATTAGCAAACAAAACGTAAATACTTAGATAGGAAGAATAATCATGTTTCATTCATCAAAATCAATTAATCAATTCACATAGTATTGGAGTGGTTCAATCAACCCTAGAATAGGTAATTTAGCCACTCATGGTCATCAAAAACAAATCAAGAATGATCATGAATGAATAAACTACAAAGGAGAAGAAATAATGGAAGAAAGAACTCTTAATCTTCAAGTCTTTAATCCCACGTCTCCTTGTGTGTTCCTTGCCTCCAAGAGTCCAAAGTGCTTCCACAATGGTGGTCTTGCTCTCCCAAGTCAAGATTAGGGCTGAAAATAGGTTAGAAAACCTTTTATACCTCGTGTGAAACTCGTGGACAAGTTTGCCCCTCGCCACTTTTCGCCAGAAAATTTGCCTCATGGCTGGATCATGGCCTTACGATGCCTGGGCCATGCACTTGCGAAATTCTGCTTTCAACTTCATGGCTGAATTGTGGCTTTACGATGGCTGGGCCGTGACATTTCGTCTTCAAATTCCTTTCATGGCTAATCCACGGCCTTGGCACCTTAAAACGCTGTAAATTAACTTCAATTTTGCTCCAAATCATCAAACTTTAACACTTTTTCAAACCATTTGATTCCTACACATTCAAACACCCAATATAAGCACAAAATACTATTGTTCACGCTAAAATAATCCACAAAAGCACCAAAATATGATGTAACTAATACTAAAATATATGTATTTTTAGCCTAACATCACCTACTCCCTTCTACAGGGAACCAGGCGGACCACCTACTCAAAACAGGTGGGGCGCCTACTTCCTTCAAGTTGGGAATTGGGTAGTTCCTTCTAGGTTCTCTTGTTTTGTTTATTGCATTGCTTCCAGTTAGTGCTATTAGAGTATAATTCTACTCGATTAGTGCTAACTACTTTGAGCTATTAGGATCATCGTGCCTTAGAAAGGAGACTAGAATTCAAAGAAGATCCGTAGTATCTTTTGATTCAAGTCCTCATTTAAAGTGCCTATCGTTCCAATCGAGTCCCATTAACTCCACTCACCCCGGAGTGCATTTGGACTTGATAAGTTGAGTGATTGAGTTGTGGTTCGTTGGTCAACTATTTGAAGCTTTAGACTCCAACTTGTGTGAAATATCCATCCCCCACTAAATACGAGCGAGCCGAGTGAAACAATTGTAAGGGAGTGGGTGAGGAATTTTGCTAACGTTTGTTGCTTTTTGTAGGTACTATGGCAACCGATGGAGATGATCCTATGAAAATTTTCATGGCTACCGTTATAGCCAAGTTGGAGGATATCACTTTGAGACTTGAGTCCGTCGAGAGGAACCAAGTTGAGACCGGTGAGAGGAGGACCCCGAGTGTCCAAATTGAATTCGGAGAAGGCACGAGTCATAGCACTCCTATGACTCCCGGACACTTTGTTGAGCTAAACAAGAGGTATGAACAAAGCAAAGTTGAAGCTCTACGAGAGCGTGGGTTGGGCAATCCCCAACAAGAGAGCAATCCTCTCAACTTGGGCCATCCCCAAGGTAATGCTCCACTTCGAAGACCCGTTAGGTTTGTCCCACCTCTTGAGCAAGTTGTTGAGGCTCAAGAAGAGGAGGAAGCCGAGTATGGTGATGAGGCCTATGGGTATGATGCTCCTTATCAACCTAGGAGGCCAATGAATTGGGGTCGAAATGTGGATAGGGGTAGAGGCCGAGGTCGAGGGCCACCCATGGGCTATGCTAGAGGGAATGCTAGGAGGGAGTATGTTGCACATGGTGGCCATTATGGAGGCCAACCGGAGCCTAACTATGGGGTACGTGACAACAACAACAACCTCAATAGTGTCAAGCTCAATCTTCCATCCTTCAAAGGAACTTGTGATCCGGAGGCGTACATGGAATGGGTACTACAAATGGAAAGGGTGTTTGATACCAATGAGATGACCGAGGAGCGAAAGGGTACATATGCTATTTCTACCTTTGAGGCCTATGCTTCTACTTGGTGGGAGTCTATGAAGAGGTCTAGGAGAAGGATGAATTTGCATTTGAATGTGACTTGGGATGATTTGAAAGGACTTATGAATGCCAAGTACATAACTCCAAGGTATCGGCAAGAGCAACTCAAGAAGCTCTATGATCTAAAACAAGGTGTCAAATCGGTGCATGAGTACCATGATGAATTTGAGAAGATCCGAATGGCATTGGATATGGATACCGAAGGTGAAGAAGAAGCCATGATCCGATTCAAGAATGGCTTGAGCTATGGTATAGCTTCTCAATTGAGGTTGCATCATTATCTCACACTTCAAGATATGTTTGAAGCCGCAATTGATGCCGAGACTTGGCTCAAAGGAGAGAGGTCCAAAAACAACACTCCTACTACTACAAGCAAGCCGAAAGAGTGGAAGACTCCAAGTGCCAACTTTCCAAGTGCAAGTGCTAGCAAAGAAGTGAAAAAGCCTTATGAGAAGACTACACCAAACTTGGAAGGTAATTCTAAAACTCGCTTGAGTAATCCTATTTCTACTTCTACTCAATGTTATAAGTGCAAGGGCTTTGGGCATATTGCTAAGGAATGCTCTACAAAAAGAACCATGGTTGTGGTTGGTGATTTGGTGTATGAGCAAGAAAGTGAGTCCGAAAATGAGGAAGTAGAGGGTGATGAGGAAGGAGATGAAGGGGAGATTGTCATGGGAGAAGATGATGAGGCCCGTGCCTTCCTTGTTGTGAGGAGGAGTCTAGGAGCCATGTGTGTGGAGGATGTTGAGACCTTACAAAGAGAAAACCTTTTTCATACCAAATGCCGAGTCATGGGTCTCATTTGCTCTATGATCATTGACTCGGGGAGTTGTGCTAACGTTATTAGCCAAACACTAATTGCCCAATTGAAAATACCCACCCTAAAACACCCAAATCCTTACCGGTTACAATGGCTTAGTGATTGTGGTGAGTTGAAGGTGGTTAAACAATGTTTGATCAAGTTCAAGATTGGGAACTATGTGGATGAGCACATGTTCGATGTTGTGCCTATGCAAGCATGCCACCTTCTCTTTGGTAGGCCATGGCAATTTGATCGACGTGTGGTTCATAATGGCCATGCCAACACCTATACGGTGACGCATGAGGGAAAAAAGCTCGTGCTCCAACCCCTAACTCCCAAACAAGTGAGTGATGACTACAAGCGGATGAAGGAATTGAAGGAAGCGGCTAAAGCCAAGTCACCCATTGTACTTGAACCCGAGGCAAACAATTTCATTGTTTTGCCAATGCATGATGAAAATGGGAGTCACTCCACTCCAATTGAGAGAGAAAAGATAGAGAGAAGTGAGGGAGTGACCGGTGACAATCCAAGAGAGGAAAAAGGAGAGGAATTGAGGAGTGATGTGAGTGGATTGTCACCACAAACTACACTTGACCTTGAGGTAAAATTGAGAGAGATGAGAGGTAAGGAAGGAAAAATTGAGAGAGAGAGCACCCATTGTTCTAACCCTTCTTTATCTTCTATCTCTTCTTGTGAAGGTTCTTGTGTAGGTACATTTGAAGACAAGCCATTGGAGCCTCAATGTGAGCTTCATGAAGGGGAAGTTGCATCTGACACTTCAAACCTTGTGAGTGATCAAGGAAGTACTACAAATGTAAGTGTTGCTTCACCTTTTCATGAACCTACTAGCTACGTGTCTTGTGATGACTCAACACTAGTTGGTGTTTTTGATGCATCTAGTGAGTATACCACTAGTGAAGAGTCTAGTTGTCAACTTGAGTTTGCATGTGAAACACTAGTTGGGAGGAGCACTATGCCACATCATGATGTGAGCTCATTGTTCATTGAACCCCTCCCTAGTGTAGATTTGTTAGTTGACCATGATTGTGACCTTTGCTATGACACACCGCCAACATTTGACATAGGGAAAGATGAGGTAGTTGACCATTCCCTAATTGAAATGCTTCTATTTGGTGGGCCAATGTGTTGTAGTAAGGATGATTGTTACCTTGAGGAGTCTCTAGAGTGTGAGATGGATCGATTTGTTTTCGAAGACTCCTTGAGTGTGGGTGAAGAACCTAGTCTTGATACCATGCTTGTATTTGACCATGAATTTGAGGTGCATGCTTTTACATTTCCATTGTGTGAAGATAATCTCATTTGTGGTAGCGACTTGTATCGGACTAGGGTGAATAGTAGGATGGAACCCCCATGGTGTGATTCCTTAGGCAACCCATTGCTTGAGAATGTGGGTGGGGTAGATGGTTCTTTGAGTGACCCTCCTATTGCGTGTTGGGGTTATGATGAAGAAGAATCCATCATCAATACCTTTCTTGAGAACTTGTCTTTTGAGAAGGGTTGCCTATTTGATAAAATGGGAGGAGAAGAGGAATCCCTTGGTGTGAGTAAGTATGCTCTAAAGAAGGGGAGTGGAGTGCTTGATCCTACTTGTAGGTTGGGCTATTTGATTCACTCCACTCCACATGTTGATCACACCTCGAGGATTGATTGGTATGTTGATTTTGAGCTTAAGGTTCAAGAGGGTTTTGGTAGCTTGATCTTGCATTTTTCATGCCCCCATGACCTATTTGCTCATTATCTTGTTGAGTGCATGTTGATCTTTAACCAAGTGCTTATGGTTCTCTTTGGAGACTTGATATTCATGACTGTTATTGATGCTTGGTTATATCACAAGAGTGTGTTTTCCACACTTCTTGCACTAACCTACTTTCAAAGTAGGACGTTTGCTTGTTTTTGCTTGTCGTTGCTTGTAGGTTCTAAGCTCCATGCTAAGGCAGGGGAGATCTTGGAAGAAGCCTATGCCAAAGTGACGATCAAGAAGGACAAAGGAGAAGATTCTTGGCCACCCCGAGGAGTTGATAAAGCCGTGAGAGACCAAGCCTTGATTTCGAGGACGAAATCTTCTCAAGAAGGGGAGGATGATAAGACCCAAATCGAGCAACCATCTAAAAACACCATCCAAGGCCAAGGAAGAGCTTATGCATTGGAACGCCATGGAACGAGGACCCTTAGAGACACATTTCGAGGCGTTTCAAGCGGCCAAGGAAGCAGGCGGACCGCCCACTAGACTAGGCGGACCGCCCACTTTGTGTCTAGTCTCTGGATATTGGGGCGCCTGATGCAGAGGCGGAGGGCCTACTTGGGGCGCCTACTGGAGGCCAGGCGGGGCGCCTACTACACTAGGCGGGGCGCCTAGTTGCTGAGAAGGATGCGGGATTTCTAGTTTTTATCCTATGTAATTCCTATTAGGCCCCTATGTGGCTTATGACTTTAGAACTTACTTAAGGGTACTTTAGGCCTTTCCTTATGTCTTGAATGAGGCCTATAAATACTCCATAGCTTAGCATTTTTACTTAGTTAGCTATTATGATGAATGATTGATTGTCAATGACAATGTTCAAGAGTTGATTCTCTTTGAATGAAAACCCTTTGAGACGGTTTGAGTTTACTAGTGGATTCTAGTTGAACCCCAAACCACCCCCGATCATTCTATTTGCGAGTCCCAGGTGCGGCTCGAGGGTAGTTGCATAGTGTAGGTCCTCCTTGACATCGATACGAGGGTATTATGGAACGAGTTCTCCATAGTTACTTCGTAGGGAGTTCGAGTAGTGTCTCGCTCTTTATCTTTATTTCCGCGTTTCGTTTTTGATTCTTATCAGTGTGAGGTGGTAATATGTGGCGATATATGCTTATGTTTCCTTAATATTTCCTTGCATTGTTAGTGCTTTAATTTCTCTTTTGGTGTTTTAATTACGATTTTACACTCAATTTTCGTATTTGTGCTTGTAGGGAATGAACGAGTGTGAACGGAGCAGGAACGGATAAAATCGAGCGAGAAGTGAAGATTCAAGAGGAGTTGATGGACTTTGCAAAATGTGGGATAAGATATTAGAAGAAAAGGCTGTAGTGCAAGCTTTATTGTTGTCACAGCTTTAGACCATCGAAGGTTGTAAGGCATTCGATGCCTTCAGCACAGCTTCAGACCATCAAAGGTTGTATGACGGGTGACGCCCTCAGAACAGCTTGCTCCTGCCGATCCCAGCTTATCCAACCTAGTTTAGGAGTTTGTTTTAACTCAGCATAGCAATTTGTGAACATTATAAATACATCTTGGAACCCTAGTTGAGGGACTTTTGGCTAATTTTACGCCCAAAGTAGGCAAGGAAGAGAGAAGATCAAGATTTAAGGCTTTTTCTCATCCACCATCATCTTTTGTGTATATTTACATGTCTATAGTTATTTCAATTAACTTGATTATGATTATGACTATGAGTGGCTAATCACTCGTTCTAAGGTTGATTGAACCACTCCAATATTTATGTGCTTAGAATATTTATTTTAACAAATGAAACTTGTAAATTCTTCCTATCTAGGTATTTATGTTTTGCTTGCTATTAATTGGAAGGGCCTCCAATTGATTGTCCCCTTTATTCTTGTGTGTCTAGGGATAGATTCATAAGTTATGGTTAAACACTTAGCAATATTTCAACCTAAAACCAAGATATTACTTAGGTTGTCAATAAGGTGATTTGTGACTATTGACTCTGATTGTGAACAATACTTGTAGTCCTACATATCTTCATTAATTAATTGGAAAGTTAGTTAGTGAAAGTTACAATTATTACATGGAAGTGTATAATTGTGAATTTGGAGCAAGAGTTCAATAGGAAGGAGTCGGATAGATCAATCCTAGATTTTTACGAATTAATCTATTTTAGCTACTTTGCTATTTACTTTATTGTTAATTAGTTGTTACATTAAAACCATCATAAAAATACAAACCTTCAAAGTTAATTGGTTAGATAAATTAGTTTGATTAGCAACAAGATTTCGAGTGTTCTTTATGGGATTCGACCTCAAAATTTTAAGTACCAACCTATATTTACCACGACCGCTTAGTCCCTTTTATAAGCCTTAGTTGGGCGTGATTAAGCATCACCTAAAAAGCTCCGTACTCTTGAGAAGCTTTGGTGATTTGCTTAGCTGAAACAGCAGAAGGTTGCGACAAGTCAATAACTGGAATATCTTTACCAATGGAGGCATTTATGTTCAACCTTTTCTCTAGTGGAACCACATATCTTTCAGGCGCAGATTTCTCATGGGATGACCAGCTAGAGATGAAAGATGCCATTTAGCTAGTTTAGATTTTTCTCAAAGTACTAATGAGATACTCAGATAGAGAATGCAATTGTAATGATTGTTCATGCCTTATTTATAGTGGTCCTTGTAAAAAATTTTAATGGAAACATCATCCACGGCGGTTAATCGACATATGGTCGTTAAAGTTGATGAACCGTAACTATAAAGTCACAAATTCTATATTGCCACAATAAAATCACTAAATTATACATATAATACTTTTTTCAATCTACTATATTTGAATTTTTTGGTATTTTCACAGGGACTAAGGAATTCACTTTTTAGCATTAATTAACAACATAATTAATTATATTAATCTTTTCTATCTCTTTCCCTTAGCTTTTTACATAATGTCATATAACAAGGGCAAGCTAATTCCTTCTCGGTATTTGCAAAACTCAAATATTTTGGACCGCAAGAAAAGGGAGTTAAAATATCAAATGGTCACTCAACTTTGATAAATTAATCACCAAAGTTATTTTGTTTTGGTTGGTCCTAAAATGATCATTCAACTTAGGAAAAATATCTCCAAAAGTATACTGGTCGGCTTTTGTACCGTCACCCACCAAAAATCTAACGTGACTTTTTAAAATATTTTTATATACCTGTAGGTCCCACTTTCTTTACCATGTAGATTTTTTTTATTAATTACTAGTTTTCTGCCACGTGCAATGCTCGTGTATTTTTAATAATTAGTATAAAATTTATAAATATTTTGTAATAAGCATATATAGTTGCTCGTAAATTTAAAAAAAAAAATTATTAGTTCAAAGTACTGATATATCGAATCCTTCCTGATTGATATTTTTGTTTTCGCAATACATAATCATACTTAAAATTACTATTGTACGAAAACCAGTAATTAATATTTGAACAATTTTAATCATGCAAAGTTTATAATATATCAAGTATTCAGCTTGATATCAATACTTTTTCTTGGTATTTTTTTGTGCTAATGGGAAACTGTTATTATGCATTAGGAATTAGCAGTATGGCAAACAATTATTTGGCCTTCGTACTTAATATATTATAAAATTTGTATGATTAAAATCGTTCGAATATTGCTTTCGTATAATTGTAATTTTTAGTATGATTATGATTGCGAAAACGAAAAATATCAAATAAAAAAGATTCAATATATCAGTACTTTGAACTTACAATTATTTTCTTTAATTTACGAGCAACTATATATGCTTATTACAAAATTTTATAAATTTGGTACTAATTATTAGAAATACACGTGTATTGCATGTGGCAGAAAACTAGTAACTAGTAAAAAAGTTCTACATGGCAAAGAAAATGGGACCTACGGGTAAATAAAAATATTTTAAAGTCACGTCAAATTCTTGATGGGTGACGGTGTAAAAGCCGACCAGAATTACTTTTGGAGATATTTTCCTTAAGTTGAGTTGCCATTTTGGAACCAATCAAAGCAAAGTGACTTTGATGGTTAACTTTTCAAAGTTAAGTGACCATTTGAGATTTTCTTAACTCTAAGAAAAGGGCAAAAATTGAAATAAAGTGAACCAGAGTGAGTAACAATAAAGTCACCAAAACTTAAGCTTTACTTTATAATAGTTGATTGAAGTCATTAGAACTTACACGCCATAACAACAAAACTGCTGATCAAGGTGACTATACTAATATTGCTAATAAAGTTCAATTAATTTATGTGACTAATTTTTATTTAAATTTACTCTTATAGCGCTAAAAGTTCATTAAACGCGACTGAAATATTTTGGATGGGCAGTTGAATTCGAGAACATAAGTATGTTGCACCAATTTTTAAACTGAAAATGACATATAACATTTATAGACTTGACGAAAGGATAGCTGCAACGTATATTTATTCTGTCTTTCTCCATTGGTTCCTTTTTTTTTTTTTTTTTTTGAGGGGATAGATGGCGGTGGAGGGTGTGGTGAAACTTTCATTGGGGAATCATTTTTTTTGACATGACTTATTAGGATTCAGTTTCAAAATTAAATGGTCGTTGGTTTTGAAAATTACTGACATGACTTAATAAAAACTGATTATTTGTCAAAATATCTTAAGAAAACTGGCGTTGGTTTCCAAAATTCTTAAGATATTTTGGCGAATAATCAATTTTTAAGTCGCTCAAAGAGAAACAGCTAGCATTTACAAAATTTTAGCAAACCAGCCATAAAATATGATATTTTTTGAAGAATAACCACTAAAACCTCGGTAAATACTAAAATTTTCTAAAAAATTGAACTAACCTCCAGAAAAATTTCCTTGGATATAGTTCAATGTTCCAGGTATTTACCTTGAACTTCATACTTTGCGGTCCAAGAAAATTACTGCGATATTAAAGTAAATCCCCGAAAAATTTCAGAGGTTTAGATCAAGCTAAGAGAATTTTTTGAACTTTTGGTGGCTACATTTTAAAATTCTTCGTGTTTGAAGTAATAGCTATTTTCCTAAAACTTTTAACTCATGATTGTTTCTCTTTTAGCGTCGTAGAAAATGGCTACAAAGTTATATTTTTACTACTTACTTTGGGGATCTAAAATGGAAGGGAAATTTCCAGAAATAGGATGAACCAGTGCCGTTATTAACTTTTCGATTTGCTTCAACAAATGTTTTAGCTTTTAGCGCCCGCCTTCCCGGACCTATGCTATTTTCAACTCCCCAAAATATTTTGTCGATTCGCCATTACTTTATGGTGACAATATCCTCCCCAGCCATGGTGAATCACTAGAACTTTAGTACAAAATATGCACTAAAGTCTTGGTGAAAAAAAGTCATGGGCTAGTGGAGATTCACCATGATTTCTGTCAGCAGGACTTTAATGCACATTTTGATGCGGGGCAAATTGACCCAAAGCACCAACCATCAAAGTCGAGCTTGAAAGACAAAGGAGATACAAGATCAAGAGCTTATGCAATCTAAGTTGCCTCAAGATCACCTACTCGGAGTCAATCTGAAGAGATAAAAAATGCTCACCCACGCTTGGTTTGGAAGAACTTTGAAGATGGAGGCTTCGGGGAAGACTTGAAGAGCTTTAACTTTAGCGCTTGGAACACCACAGAGATAGGCGGACCACATACACCATATTGCACTCTCAGAATTTGTCCTAGGCGGACGGCCCAAAGGCACTAGGCGGACCGCCTCTTATGAAAACCCCTCTCTGGACTTCTCTGAGGCGGACCATCCCAATTCTGCGGCGGGGCGCCTCCCCCTGTGACAAGCATGACGGGATTTGAGTAAAATGCCTATTTTGGCCCTACGTGGCTTGTATTATTATAACCCACTTTGGGGGTGTTTTAGATATTTCATTATATGTAAAGGAAGACTATAAAAGCCTTCCTTAGTAATTTTATTTCATGAGCTTTGTTTTAATCTTGAATAGAGAGAAGACAGAATGTAGAAAGGCCGAGCCTTTTAGTTCGAAGCTTGAAGCTTCGTGTATGTATCGCCTTAGAACCTATAGAGATTCATCCCTAGTATGAAACCATTATAAGGTTCGAGTTTCAATTCTCCTCTTGGATAATAAATTCATGTTGTGAGTTTTTTTATCCGTTCTTTCTTCTTACCTTCTGTCACGACCCAAAATCCTGGATAGTCGTGAGGGCACCCGAACTAACCCTATCGGGCGAACCCACTCTCTATATTAACATTAAATCTCAAAAATATTAAATAAAGAATATTATAAAATTCAAACGGTGATTATTATTACTGAAATACGTGGAATATCCTCCAACACAAATGAAAGGTCTAGTCCTCTACCATAAGTCATGAACATCTATAAGATAAATACGAATAAAATATCCCGAATGTCTGAAACAATAAATTGCATGAATGAAAATAATGGAAAGGTGCGCCACCACGGAATGAGGATGGTTGGCTCACCGCTGATCAATAGGAAAATCTTCAACTCTGGCCACGGGGCTTGCTGGTGCTCGGAACCGTATCTGCCCGAACAGATAATTAAAAAAAACAAACAAAAAAAAGAAAATAACGTAAGTCAAGAGGACTTAGTAGGTGGGTAGACTAGTTCCTATGAAAGACAGGAAACTAGTCCAAGCAATAAATTAACAGAATAGAGGAGGGAGAAAAAGAAACATGTTATAATTCGCTATTTAAATAGCCCATCCAATCACACCATTCAACATCAATAAATCTCATTCAAGAACCAACAATTAAACTCAATTAATAAACCGGCAGAATATGTGGGCTAACTCCGAAAAAGATGTGATAGTGGACCAACTCCGAGGCTATCAAATGGACAAACTCCGAAACATTATCAATTGGACCAACTCCGACATACCAAAGCAATCATAAATTTTCATGTCAAACAAACACATAAATTGCAATAATTTAAACAACAACCAGGAGTAAACACAATCCGGGGAAAATAACACATATTCCAAGTAGATATTTAAACACAACGAAAAGGTGTAAAAGGTTACACCTAGGGCAGTGCACATACAAGGAACGTATGTACAATATCCCGCGTGGACTAGTTCCACCAAAGAAGGGATAGAACCACCTACCTCTATTTGAAGAAGTAAAACGCTACTCAACAATCTTCTTTCCCTGTCGAATCTCCTCCAAACGCTCTTGCTCTAAGTAGAAACGAAATATATCATTAATATATTGCATTTGTTTGCGTTTCTGAATCTAAAATTACTCCCGAATTATGGAACAAATCAGTTCCCAAGTCACTCACAAGGTTCACGAATTGGACACTATGACTATATTCTTAATAATGACACAAACTTACATAATAAGGATAGTAATAGTCTCATGCCAATAACAATGTAAAGTATCACAGTAAAACAAAATAGAGTAAAAGTCCAGAAAACGTAAACAATGTAGTGACCGAGTTTTTACACTGTCCGAGTAAAAGCAGACCTCAATTCCTAGCTTCTGTTTTCAAAACTTATTTCGTATATATACAACTATCACCGTTATAGCCATAGTGATCAGATTCCCTAACTTAATAAACTCATTCATCATTACATTAATTATAGCCTACCTAACTTAATAAACTATTATGTATATGAAAAGAGAACAATAACTTCAAACTCCCTCACCTACTGACGCCTAGTAGAAGCCATGAATTAACACTTAAAACTCATCCCCAATAATTATCTAATCATTACTATCCTCCCAATCATTAATATCATCATGCCACCATTGCATTGCATAATTCTCTTATTAGCTAAAGTTTGGTATCTGCTATATAAACTCAATGCTAAAGTAGAGCAAGAGTATAGTTACTACCTGGTATACCTTGAGTGCAGTTCCAAGAAATTTCAAGAATGAAATACTATGGTCGAAAGTTGTTCTCCCAATTAAATTTGAAAAGTGACGCCCTTAAACTGCTTCTCCCCAATACTTTTGTATTGCCACAGCCGAAAACTGTCAATCACCTCTATTCTTAAAAAAAACCTAGTATTATGTAATGCAAATATGCCTCAGTAAGTAACCTCGCTCCTCCACTATTATATTTTATATATAATTCTACTTAAATACCAACTAATAGGGGTAGTGTCTAATTAGTCCAACAATTACTCATAATTATATCTCTACCCTTCTTCCAACTCTACTTTACACAAATAATAATATATTGCATTTGTAAAATATTGGGTCATTACATTCTCCCCCACTTAAACTGTCGTTCGTCCTCGAACGATACTTGAAGAATCTAGGCCCAATATAAGAGGCAGTAGACAAAAACATAAAGAAATCTCTCTGTCAAGTATCATGATACATACCTGAAGTCTCAAACAAGTACGGATATTTCTCTCGCATACTCGCCTCAATCTCCCAAGTAGCTTCATCACGTGGACGGTTTCGCCACTACACCTTTACTAGAGGAATTTCTTTTGATCTCAACTTGCGAATATCCCTTTCAACTATAGCAATCGGGACCTCCTCATAAGTGAGGTTCTCATCCAACTGAATTGTACTCGCCTCAATAACGTGAGTAGGATCATGAACACATTTCCGAAGCATAGAAATATGAAAAACTGGATGAACCGGCATCGAATCTGGTAAGGCAAGCTTATAAGAAACATTACCAATACGCTGAATAATCTCAAACGGGCCAATGAAACGAGGACTCAATTTGCCTTTCTTCCCAAATCTCATCACACCTCGCATCGGTGACACCTTTAAGTAAACTGAATCACCCTCCATAAATACCAAGTCCCGGGTCCTCCGATTTGCATATGATATCTGCCTACTCTGAGCAGTCCGTAAGCGATCCTGAATAATCCGTACCCTATCCAAAGTCTGCTGCACATAATCTGGACCTAAAGCAATCACCTCACCAGACTCAAACCATCCCACTGGAGAGCGACACCTACGCCCGTACAAAGCCTCAAATGGTGTCATCTGAATAGAAGACTGGTAGCTATTATTATAAGCAAATTCTGCTAGGGGTAAATGGTCATCCCAATGACCACCAAAGTCCAGCTCACAAGCTCTCAACATATCCTCTAGTATCTGTATAGTCCGCTCTGACTGACCATCCGTCTGTGGGTGAAATGCAGTACTAAGCTGAACCTTAGTTCCCAACTCTCACTGAAATGACTGCCAAAACTGTGCTGTGAACTGAGAGGCTCTATCAGAAATAATAGAAAGTGGAGTACCATGCAATCGGATAATATGCTCAATAAAAATCTGAGCCAACTTCTTTGCTGAATATGTAGTCTTCACTGCAATAAAGTGAGCAGACTTGGTAAGTCTATCAACCACCACCCAAACCGATTCATGTTGTCTCAAAGTCCTAGGCAAACCAACAACAAAGTCCATAGTGATCATCTCCCACTTCCACTCGGGAATAGGTAATGCCTGGGATAAACCTGCGGGTCTCCTATGCTCGTACTTGACCTGCTGACACAGTTTGAGCATCGAGACACGTGCTCAACAACATCCTTCTTCATTCCCTTCCACCAGTATAACTCACGAAGGTCATGATACATCTTAGTGGTACCAGGATGAATGGAATATCGCGAGCTATGTGCCTCATCCAATACCATCCGCCTCAAGTCATCAACATTAGGAACACACAAACGACCGTTGAGACGAAGGACACCATCATCACCAACTGTGACTCTCCCCCACTTAGTGCCGTATCTCGCAACTCTAGAAAATAAGAATCCTCATATTGCCTCTCCTTGATCTGATTGGCAAGAGAGAATTGGGTCATCATACAAGCGAATACTCTGTCAGGCGCTGGGCTGAATACTCTAACCCTCTGGTTAGTCAAGGACTGCAAATCAATCGCCAAGGGCCTCATATCAGCATCTAAATATGCAAGACTACCCATAGACTTCCGGCTCAATGCATCAGCTACAACATTGGCCTTTCCCGGGTGATAACGAATGGTAAGATCATAATCCTTGATCAACTCGAGCCATCTACGTTGCATACCATTTAAATCCTTCTGATTAAATAGGTGTTGTAAGCTCTTGTGATCAGTGAAAATCTCACACGGCTCACCATAAAGATAGTGCCTCCAGAGTTTCAAAGCAAACACAACCGCTGCCAACTCTAAGTCGTGGGTAGGATAGTTCTTCTCACTCACCTTCAGCTGCCTCGATGCATATGCAATAACCCTGCCATTTTGCATTAAGACACACCCCAAACCGATATGAGAGGCATCACAATATACTACAAACCCACCTGAACCAGTAGGAAGAGTCAATACTGGAGCAGTAGTCAATAAGGATTTGAGCTTCTGAAAGCTCGCCTCACAGTCCTCTGACCATCGAAACTGCACAGCTTTCTGAGTCAAATGGGTCAGCGGAGCTGCAATAGAAGAAAACCCCTGAACAAATCGCCGGTAGTACCCTGCCAAGCCAAGGAAACTACGTATCTCTGTCGGAGAAGTAGGTCGTGGCCAATTCTGAACTGCCTCAATTTTCTTCGGATCAACTTTAATGCCTTCACTAGACACAATATGACCCAAGAATGCCACAGAATCTAACCAGAATTCACATTTAGAGAACTTGGCATACAACTTCTGAGCTCGAAGTGTCTGCATAACAGCTCTCAAGTGCCCCTCATGATCTGCTCGGCTACGGGAATAAATCAAGATATCGTCAATAAAGATAATGACAAATAAGTCCAAGTAAGGCCTGAACACTCGGTTCATCAAATCCATAAAAGCTGCCGGGCATTTGTAAGCCCGAATGACATAACTAGAAACTCATAGTGACCATAACGGGTCTGGAAGGCCGTCTTTGGGATATCACTCTCCCGAATCTTCAACTGATGATAACCAGATCTCAAGTCAATCTTAGAAAAGAATTTAGCTCCCTGCAGCTGATCAAACAAGTCATCAATACGAGGCAACAGATACTTGTTCTTTATCGTCACCTTGTTCAGCTGCCTATAGTCAATACACATCCGCATCGAGCCATCTTTCTTCTTAACAAATAATACTGGAGCTCCCCAAGGTGAAACACTGGGTCTGATAAATCCCTTACTAAGTAAATCCTGCAACTGCTCCTTTAATTCTCTCAGCTCAGCAGGAGCCATACGATAAGGAGGAATAGAGATAGGCTGCGTGCCCGGAACAACATCTATGCCAAATTCAATATCTCTATCAGGAGGAACACCCGGTAAATCCTCTGGTAACACATCAGCAAACTCACGAACAATAGGAATAGAATCAATAGACGGGGACTCAATATTGGTATCCCGGGATCAATGCCAGATAGGCTAAACACCCTTTGCCTAACATCCGTCTAGCCTTTATGAAAGATATAACCTTGCCCGAAGGTGCAAGATAAGAACCGTGCCACTCAACCGAGGGTGCACCTGGAATAGAAAGCCGGACTGTCTTGGCATGACAATCAAGAGTTACGTAACAAGATGCCAACCAATCCATGCCCATGATCACATCGTAGTCTACCATGTCAAGAACTAATAAATCAACAACGGTTTGCTGACCCTGGATAGAGACTACACAACCTGGATATACTCGATCTACCATAATAGACTCTCCAACCGGTGTCGAAACACAAAAGGGATCATTAATAAGCATATAATCAACATTGAAACCCGCAGCAAAATATGGCGATACATAGGAATAAGTGGAACCCGGATCAACAAGTGAATAAGCATCCCGACCACATATAGAAATCATACCTGTGACCACAGCATTGGATGCCACCACATCCTGCCTAGCTGGGAGAGCATAAATATGATCCCTAGTCTGAGCCTGAGGGTGAGCACCACCTGAATATCCACCGCCTGATCGCCCACCACCAGAATAACCGCTGCCGGGGTGACCACCGCTAGAATTACCACGACCTGAATGACCACCACCAGAAGAACCACGGCCTGAATAACCACGGCCTGAATAACTACCACCAGAATGACCACTACTAGGATAACTGCCACTTCCGCGCCCATGACCTCTGCCTGGCTGTGGAGGACCCCTAGAGGCCAAAGGAGCTGCAGAAATACCAGGAGCATGGGTCAATGCCTGTGACTGAGGAGCGGGGTGACTAATAGCCTGATGAAGTCTAGGACAATCCCTCTTGAAATGTCCAATCTCCTTACAATGATGACAATTAATACCAGGACGATATGGTTGGGCCTGATAAGGCATATGAAAATGACCCTGCTGTAAATGAGGAGCATACTGAATTTGCCCCTGATGAGTCATAGATGCGACCTGAGATCCCTGTAATGTAGAATAAACCTGCCTATCTGAGGATCTGCCGTAGGAACCCTTGCCTCCAGATGAGGCTCCAGAATAATTACCTGAACCACAGGACTTTTTACTGTCCCGCTCTTCTCTATCTTGAATACGGTATCCCTCAATCCTCCTGGCTGTCTCGACTGCCTGCTCAAACGAAATCCCAGAACCCACATCTCGTGCCATACAATCTTTCAAAGGAGGGGAAAGACCCTCAATGAATCTCTTCACCTGTTCTACCGTGGTGGGAATCAATATAGCCCCAAATCGAGATAACTCTGTGAAACGAATATAGTACTGAGTAACTGTCATGTCTCCCTGGCGAAGCTTCTCGAACTGTCTGCGCTTCTCATCTTTCAAGGTCATAGGCAAGAATACCTCATCAAACTTATGCACGAACTCTCTCCAAGTGAGCTTTGGTAACCCAGCTTCCCTGCCTGCCTTAAAAGATTTCCACCAGGCCTTAGCATGCCCTCTGAGCTGAAATGTCGTATATTCCACTCCATGTTCCTGAAGAAAACCCAAGGTAGATAGCATCTCCTCACAACTCTCAATAAAGTCAAGTGGATCTGCAGAAGCATCTGTACCAGAAAAAGTAGGGGGTTTCAACCTCTTAAACTGGTGAAGTCTACCTGTGTCAATACCCTGATCTGTGGTCTGAGGCGTCCCACCAATTATAAAAGCATCTGGATCATGAAGACCTGTAGCAGCCTGAGTCTCTGGAGTGTGCACAATCGGAGTCTGGATACCAACCCTAGCCTGATCTCGGGAAGTAGCTGGATCAACTGGTACACCCTGAGGGTACTGAGCCTTAAGAAATCCCAATATCTGTACCAAAGTGTCCTGAAGAACCGGGGTGGCTATAAATCCCCCATCAATAGGAATCGGACCTCCCTGAGCGTCTGGTACAACTGGCAGATCAACTGGTGGATCCTCTGGTACTAGATCATCATCCTGAGCATCCTCCCCTACAGCATGAGTGGCCCTAGCCCTAGGCTGGGTGGCTGTCTGAGTATGAGCTCCACGACCACCCCTACCACGTCCTTTACCTCGGGCTTTGCCGCCGCCTCTACCACCACCTCTCGGGGCAGCCTGCACCGGTGGTACTACCTCAGGTGCCTGTACTCCTGCTGCTGCGTCTGGTGCATTCACCCCTTGTTGTGATGAAGAAGCATGAGTAATAACCATCTGCGAATTAGACAGTGGAATAAGTTAGCCTTTGACTTAAATTCTATACGCCCGAAATAGAAGAATGAAAGAAGGGAAATTTTTCACTAAATGCCATATAGCCCCTCGTAGAGCAGTACAGACGTCTCCATACCAATCAACAAGACTCTATTAGGCACTGTTCATGACTTATCAGGACACTAGACATGGGCTCTGATACCAATTGTCACGACCCAAAATCCTGGATAGTCGTGAGGGCACCCTAACTAACCCCAACGGGTGAACCCACTCTCTATATTAACATTAAATCTCAAAAATATTAAATAAAGAATATTATAAAATTCAAACGGTGATTTTTATTACTGAAATACGTGGAATATCCTCCAACACAAATGAAAGGTCTAGTCCTCTACCATAAGTCATGAACATCTATAAGATAAATACGAATAAAATATCCCGAATGTCTGAAACAATAAATTGCATGAATGAAAATAATGGAAAGGTGCGCCACCACGGAATGAGGATGGTTGGCTCACCGCTGATCAATAGGAAAATCTTCAACTCTGGCCACGGGGCTCGCTGGTGCTCGGAACCGTATCTGCCCGAACAGATAATTAAAAAAAAACAAACAAAAAAAGAAAATAACGTAAGTCAAGAGGACTTAGTAGGTGGGTAGACTAGTTCCTATGAAAGACAGGAAACTAGTCCAAGCAATAAATTAACAGAATAGAGGAGGGAGAAAAAGAAACATGTTATAATTCGCTATTTAAATAGTCCATCCAATCACACCATTCAACATCAATAAATCTCATTCAAGAACCAACAATTAAACTCAATTAATAAACCAGCAGAATATGTGGGCTAACTCCGAAAAAGATGTGATAGTGGACCAACTCCGAAGGCTATCAAATGGACAAACTCCGAAACATTATCAATTGGACCAACTCCGACATACCAAAGCAATCATAAATTTTCATGTCAAACAAACACATAAATTGCAATAATTTAAACAACAACCAGGAGTAAACACAATCCAAGGAAAATAACACATATTCCAAGTAGATATTTAAACACAACGAAAAGGTGTAAAAGGTTACACCTAGGGTAGTGCACATACAAGGAACGTATGTACAATATCCCGCGTGGACTAGTTCCACCAAAGAAGGGATAGAACCACCTACCTCTATTTGAAGAAGTAAAACGCTACTCAACAATCTTCTTTCCCTGTCGAATCTCCTCCAAACGCTCTTGCTCTAAGTAGAAACGAAATATATCATTAATATATTGCATTTGTTTGCGTTTCTGAATCTAAAATTACTCCCGAATTATGGAACAAATCAGTTCCCAAGTCACTCACAAGGTTCACGAATTGGACACTATGACTATATTCTTAATAATGACACAAACTTACATAATAAGGATAGTAATAGTCTCATGCCAATAACAATGTAAAGTATCACAGTAAAACAAAATAGCGTAAAAGTCCAGAAAACGTAAACAATGTAGTGACCGAGTTTTTACACTGTCCGAGTAAAAGCAGACCTCAATTCCTAGCTTCTGTTTTCAAAACTTATTTCGTATATATACAACTATCACCTTTATAGCCATAGTGATCAGATTCCCTAACTTAATAAACTCATTCATCATTACATTAATTATAGCCTACCTAACTTAATAAACTATTATGTATATGAAAAGAGAACAATAACTTCAAACTCCCTCACCTACTGACGCCTAGTAGAAGCCATGAATTAACACTTAAAACTCATCCCCAATAATTATCTAATCATTACTATCCTCCCAATCATTAATATCATCATGCCACCATTGCATTGCATAATTCTCTTATTAGCTAAAGTTTGGTATCTGCTATATAAACTCAATGCTAAAGTAGAGCAAGAGTATAGTTACTACCTGGTATACCTTGAGTGCAGTTCCAAGAAATTTCAAGAATGAAATACTATGGTCGAAAGTTGTTCTCCCAATTAAATTTGAAAAGTGACGCCCTTAAACTGCTTCTCCCCAATACTTTTGTATTGCTACAGCCGAAAACTGTCAATCACCTCTATTCTTAAAAAAAACCTAGTATTATGTAATGCAAATATGCCTCAGTAAGTAACCCCGCTCCTCCACTATTATATTTTATATATAATTCTACTTAAATACCAACTAATAGGGGTAGTGTCTAATTGGTCCAACAATTACTCATAATTATATCTCTACCCTTCTTCCAACTCTACTTTACACAAATAATAATATATTGCATTTGTAAAATATTGGGTCATTACACCTTCCTAGTCTTGAATTTGTCGATATCTTTTTGATATCACGTTATCTCGTTTTACTTGCTTCTGCTCGTTCATCGTTTAGTTTGCTTCCGCGTAGTTTACCCTACATCAGTTGGTATCACATCACGGATAGGTTTTGTTCTTACAAACCCTCGTTCGTGCCTAGTATCTTTACTTTATTGTGTTCTTGTTGTCTGTTTTTCTTGAGAAAAGAAAAAGAAGAAAAAAATTGAAAAGTTGAAAAAAAATTCATAGAATGGATTGGATTTGATTCCCCAAGTGTTTAAAGATATTGGGGATTGTTCTAAATTATATTCCCGTTGTTTTGGTATCCTCATATCACGTTTTGGTGTTACGGATTGAAAATTCGAAAATCAAATCTCAAAATTTTGAAAACCTTTGCAATCGCTTCAAACTTTAATCGAAGCTTGTTATTGTTTGTTTGGGTATAAAAACTATTGGCGATTGTTTAGATTCATTGGGATCACCTTTGGGTACCTTTGTATTGCAAAAAAAAAAGTTGAAACTGTTCGAAATTTGGGTGCAAAACGAGCCAAAACCCTTAGGTGAAAAGCTGCAGATTCAGCTTTAGGCGGACCGCCTCAGGATTTAGTCGGACCGCCTCAGCAAAAGTCCTTCAGTGGACTTTGGTAGGGGGAGCGCATCCCCCTCTGGGCGGAGCGCCTCCCCCTGTTGCCTGCTTCCAGGTAGTTTTTTCGTAGGTTTTCACTTGTTCTTTGCCTCCGGCCTTCTTGGTTAGTGTTTTTGGGTAATTGTCCTACTCCATTGACACTAACTTTTTAGCATATTAGGACATTTGTATGTAGAGGAGATTAGAACTCAAAAAAGAGTCGTTGAACTTTCTTTGGTCTCAAGTGCGCACTTTAAATAGCCGTCCGTACATCGAGTCCCATTAACTCCATTCCGAACTAATACTTGGATATACTAGTTGTGATCACCATGGTTTCTAAGAGATTGAAGGCCTTGCCCTTGAGTGTTCTTATTGAGTGATACACGTGAGGGAGTGATTTTTGTGAGGTTATTTCTCTTGTTTTTGCAACTATGTCGGATGAAGATTGTGGAGGTTATGACTCATGTGAGGATGATGCGGGTTGTTATGACTCGTGTGATGATGGTGGAGACTATGGTTCCTATAATGATGATGGGAATTACTATGATGACTCGGGAAACCATGGCTCCTATGGTGATGCAGCGGTTCACTATGATGATCGTGAGGTTGATGAAGGCTATGAAGCTTATGATGACGAATGTGTTGATCCTAATGCTTCTAGTCAAGAATACGAAGATGGTGACGCTTCAAAGTAGATTGTTCCTACTTACTCTTCTTGTAATGAATATGAACATGTTGATAGTGACATAGAGAGAGTTGATGATGGGGTTGATTATATGAATTATTCATTTGCATCTTGTCTTGGTGTTTCTAATGGTGAACAAGGGAGTAGTAGAGGTCCTTCCATTAGTATGGGAGGAGGTGGTGGTTTTTCCATGGGAAAGAAGAAGCTTGCATCTTCTAGGTATGCTAAGCTACCTAATGCTTCTAATTCCCATGTGGAGGGTGGTTTGAGAGATGGTGTTGCTCTTACTACAAGGGGCTTATATTATGCTATCAATGTCGTGAAGGGTATGGGTAGTTGTAGTAGGAGTAGTGTTATGGCCAATGGAACCAAGGCGAGGGGTACTTATGGGTTCCATGGCAAGGTTCCTTCTTCGACTTTCAACAACACTTCTAATGTTGGAAGAGTGACGGGAAGTGGATGTTACACTAGCAATATTGCTAGTACAGGAGGGATATGGGAGACCCAAGTTGTTGGTGTTGATACTCGTGGGAACTCAAGTTCTCTCTTGGTTGCATCTCTACGAAATTTGGGTAGATGTAGGTTCGTTGTTGAGGTGAATGGGTATGAAGGGTACTTGCTCAAAATTGGTGATACCAATGCCAGTTGCATTAGCACCTCTTTGGTTGATGAGTTAAGGATACCATGTCGTGTGCTAGAACATCCTTATGGGTATGATGGAGTGTGGGTTTCTAAGAAAGTTCGGGTGCTCCTATCTCATAGGAACTAGAAGGGTTATGTTTGGTGTGATGTGTATCCCACGCAACATATTGATATATGGCTAGGTGAGCCATGGTTGCATGACAAGAGGGTGCGGTATAGTGTTTTGAAGGATACGTATGTTGTGGGCATAGGTCCAAGGATTTATGACTTTGTGCCTTATCGGGCAAGAGGCCAATTGCCTACTAGTGCACCTTCTTTTGCTATGCAAAGGAGCAAGAAGCGAGAACTTCATTCCATGGTTGAAAAGGAGCAATCGAGAAGTCCTACAAACACAAGAAATAGTGGGACTAGTGCAAGTGAAGGGTTGACAAGCGTCAACAAGGTGAACCGAAACCACAAGTTTTAAATTCAAATGGTTCACCAACAAAGAAGAAGGAGACATCAAGTGATGAGTCTTCAAGTCCTAGATTCCGGATTGATGTAAAGAGTCCACCTACTCTAGCTATGGGTATTTTTAGGCCTCGTCCCAACTCACCCGAATATGAGAGACAAAAGATTGAGAGGAGTAAGGGAGCGACCAGTGACAACTCTCGAGTGGAAAAAGGAGAGGTTGTGTTGAGTCATGTGACTGAGTTGTCACCACCCGAATCGACACCCGACTTTGAAAAGAAAATGAGGGAAAATAAAGAGGGAAAAAGAATCATTGAGAGTGAGGGCACCCCTTATTCTAACCTTAACCCTTTATCTTTTTCTTCTACTTGTGTGAGTACTTGCGTAGGTATTCTTGGAGGCAACCCGATGGAGCCTCAACCATGTTCCAAGATGGAAAGATAAGGTGAAGATGATTCAAAATGTGAGCTACAAGGTTGAGAAACTAGTCATGACACTTCAAGTGCATTGAGTGAGCAAGATGGCCACTCAAAGGTATGTGTTAGTTCTTCTTTCCTTGAGCATGTTACTTCCTTGTCTTGTGATAGTGTTTGTGATAAATCCACACTAGTTGATGATATGTATGATTAGAATGTGTTTGCAACTAGTGTAAAGTCAATTGGTCAACTTGTGTGTGAATGTAAACCACTAGTTGAGAGGGTTGAAAAGCCACATCATGATGTGAGCTCGGTTTTTATTGAACCTCTCTTTAGTGAAAATATTGAAGTTGACCTTGTTTGTGAACCTTGTTATGACACCCCACCCATATTTGATAAAGAAGAAGATGAATTTCATGAATATTCCATTCTTCCCTTTGATTGCTTACTTGATAGTGGTGGTCTCTTGTGTCGTAGTGAGGATGGTTGTGACCTTGAGGAGTCTCTAGTCTTTGAGATGGATCGAATTGTTTTCAATGACTCCTCAAGTATAGATGATGAATCTACTTTGGATGCCTCACCTTTGATGGTTAGTGGACTTGTTTTCACTAACCCCTTGTTTGAAGGGGTTTTTGATAGAGGTGGTGATGTGTGTCAAACTAGAGAAAAGTGTGAGTTTGAACCTCATTGGAATGGAATGCTTAATTCTATAGACAATCCGTTGTTTGAAACTCCAAGTGAGATGAGTGACCTTGGTTTTGTCCTTGGGAGTTTGTCGAGTGAGGAGGGCTGTCTTGGAAGTGAATGTGGAGGTGAAGAGGTACCTCTTGGTATGTGTATAAGAAGGGGAGTGGAGTTTTTAATTTTAGTTGCCGCTTGAACTATTTTACTTACTCCATTCCATACGTTGATCACACCTTGAGTGTTTAACATGCCAAAGCCATTGTGTCACCTTGTGATAAAATTGCATTGAAGGCTTGGTATGTTGGTCATGAGCTTAGGGGTCATAGAGAATTTGATTGCTTAATCTTGCATGTTCCATGTCCTATTGATCTCTTTGCTTGTTCTTGTGATGGGTGCATTTTCTTGTTGAGTCAAGTACTTGTTGTTTCCCTGGGAGACACAAGCTTTTTACTTGTTATTGATGCTTGGCTCTATCACAGGAGTATGTTTTCCACATTTTTGGCACTAACCTACTCTCGTAGTAGGAAGTTTGTTGGTGTTTGTCAATGTTTGTAGGTTTGATGATTTGATTTCGAGGACGAAATCCTTTCAAGAAGGGGAGGATGATGCGGGGAAAATTGAGCCAAAGCGCCAACCATCAAAGCCGAGCTTGAAAGACAAAGGAGATGCAAGATCAAGAGCTTATGCAATCCAAGTTGCCTCAAGATCACCTACTCGATGTGAATCTAAAGAGATCCAAAATGCTCACCCATGCTTGGTTTGGAAGAGCTTTGAAAATGGAGGCTTTGGGGAAGACTTCAAAAGCTTTAACTTGAGCGCTTGGAACACCACAAAGATAGGCGGACCGCCCAAATTACTAGGCAGACCGCCTACACCATGTTGCACTCTCAGGATTTGTCCTAGCCAGACTGCCCAAAGGCACTAGGCGGACCGCCTCTTTTGGCAACCATTCTCTGGACTTCTCTGAGGCGGACTGCCCCAATTCTGAGGCGGGGCGCCTCCCCCCGAGACAAGCATGATGGGATTTTGAGTAAAATGCCTATTTTGGTCCTACGTGGCTTGTATTGTTATAACCCACTTTGAGGGTATTTTTGATATTTCATTATGTGTAAAGGAAGACTATAAAAGCCTTCCTTCGTAATTTTATTTCATGAGCTTTGTTTTAGTCTTGAATAGAGAGAAGACAGAATGTAGAAAGGCCGAGCCTTTTAGTTCGAAGCTTGAAGCTTCGTGTATGTCTCGCCTTGGAACCTATAGAGATTCATCCCTAGTATGAAACCATTGTAAGGTTCGAGTTTCAATTCTCCCCTTGGATAATAAATTCATGCTGTGAGTTTTTTTATCCGTTCTTTCTTCTATTTCTTGCCTTCCTAGTCTTGAATTTCTCGATATCTTTTTAATATCACATTATCTTGTTTTTTACTTGCTTCCGCCCGTTTATCGTTTAGTTTGCTTCCGCGTAGTTTACCCTACATCAGCAGAAGCAAACTACGCGGTAGTAAACTAAACGATAAACGAGCGGAAGCAAGTACAACGAGATAACGTGATATCAAAAAGATATCGAGAAATTCAAGACTAGAAAGGTAAGAAATAGAAGAAAGAACGGATAAACGAACTCACAACATGAATTTATTATCCAAGGGAAGAATTGAAACTCGAACCTTAGAATGGTTTCATACTAGCAATGAATCTCCATAGGTTCCAAGTCGAGACATACAAGAAGCTTCAAGCTTCAAACTAGAAGGCTCGGCCTTTCTACGTTCTCTCTTCTCTCTATTCAAGACTAAAACAAAGCTCATGAAATAAAATAACTAAGGAAGGCTTTTATAGTCTTCCTTTACACATAATAAAATATCTAAAACACCCCCAAATTGGGTTATAACAATACAAGCCACGTAGGACCAAAATAGGTATTTTACACAAAATCCCGTCATGCTTATCTCGGGGGGGAGGCGCCCTGCCTAAGAATTGGGGCGGTCCGCCTCAGAGAAGTCCAGAGAGGGGTTGCCAAAAGAGGCGGTCCGCCTAGTGCTTTTGGGTGGTCCGACTAGGACAAATCCTGAGAGTGCAACATGGTGTCGGCGGTCTGCCTAGTAATTTGGGCGGTCCGCCTATCTTTGTGGTGTTCCAAGCGCTCAAGTTAAAGCTCTTCAAGTCTTCCCCAAAGCCTCCATTTTCAAAGCTCTTCCAAACCAAGCATGGGTGAGCATTTTGGATCTCTTTAGATTGTCTCTGAGTAGGTGTTCTTGAGGCAACTTGGATTGCATAAGCTCTTGATCTTGCATCTCCTTTGTCTTTCAAACTCGGCTTTGATGGTTGGCGCTTTGGCTCAATTTACCCCCGCATCACATTTTGTACTAAAAATGGCCGGTGATTCGTCATAATGCACCAACATTATCTGTAAAAAGTTCTGGCGTAGAAGAATACGTTTTGATGGAGGGCTAGAATTGTAAGTATTTTTTAATAGGTGTAAAACTTGAATGTGCAGTCTCCAGGAGGCCATCCTCTTAAATATTCTGAAAAGGCAAAAATCAGTGGAGATTGCACCGCCAATTTTGACCCCAAAAATTGAGTAAAATCGAAATAATAGGACACTCGATGGGGTAGTCTTGAAGTTTTGGCCCCTCATAACAAAATCTTCAGAAAATGACTTTTGTTGTGTATCAGACATAAGTTTTAGTTGTAATGTGCAGATAATTAGTTTTTTATGCGGTAGAAGTTCAGGACATTCCAAGAAGTAACATGCAATATAATGTAGATAATGTATTATTTGACGGGAGTTTTACTTGTGAATAATTAAATGACACATGCAAATTTTACTAATGAGGCATAATTTATTGTTACTTGAGCAAGTTCACTATCTTTGATTTATTGGAATATCCTGAACTCTTGTCACATAGGCATATTTAACTTTTTCCGCAACTTATGCTCGACGGAAATAAAGGTCATATTTTAACGACTTCTCTAAGCGGGTCTAAAAGCACAATCTCCTTATGGGTTCTTGCGGATGGGGGATTTGCAAAAATATGCTACTTGAAGCAATGGTTTGCCAAAATGCCCTTAATAACAGTGGTTTAGCAAAAATGCCCTCCATTAGTTTAATGAAACTTTTATCTGACCAAAATATCCCTAAAAACTAATAAAAAGACGCGCACAATCCCTCTCCTTCCTTTTCACCAGTCACAGGATCACATAAATCTTAAAAACCCATTCCTTTTACAGATTACTCCGTTCAAGCAAAGATTCACCGTAAGATTTTTTCAAATTGCTATTGAATTTTACTAACAGTTCGATTAATTTCTTTAAGCCTTGTTGCAAGGGTAAATTCTCTGCAGCTATTGCGAAAAGTCAGCTCTGGTGCAATCAGCACCCTACATACACTTCTTGCCTATTGCCAAGACTCTATGGCCTGTTGCAAGTGCCAACTTTCAGAGAAAGTCTCTGAAACCCTTGACTTATAGCCAAGAGTTTAAGCTCTGGTGCGATGGGCACCTAGGAGAGGCTTCTTGGCTATTACCAAGACTTTAAGCCCTCTTGCAGTGGCCAACTTCAGGAGAAAATCTCTGCAAGTCTTGGTAATAGCCAAGACTTTAAGTTCTGCTGCAAAGAAAAACTTACATTGAAAATCTCTAAAGTATTCGCAGTAGCCAAGACTTTAAACTCTACTGCAATGGGAGGCTTGTAGAGACTTCTTGCCTATTGCGAAGACTTGAAGCCCTGTTGCAATGGAGAGCTTGCAGGCAAAGTCTCCGAGTTTTATAGACACTTCTTCCCAAGACTTATAGCCCTGTTGCAATGAGGTCCTTGCAGACAAAGTCTCTGTAAGTCTTGGCTTTGCAACTCTGGTGCAATAAGCACCTAGGAGAGACTTCTTGCCTATTGCCAAGACTTTAAGACCTGTTGCATTGGGGATTTGCAGACAAAGTCTCTGCAAGTCTTGGCTATTGCCAAGTGTTGCTGCTTTGGTGCAATAGGCACCTAGTAGAGACTTCTTCGCAAGACCTTAAGCCCACAAAGGGCATCACTTTTACCCATGATCCTACTTTTATCAAAGCGATTTGAGTACAAAATTCTAAGCATATCATTCGTCTTGATTATGTGCGGGATTAACGCTATGGCAACTCGCAACATTTATATAGCTTATAATGGGAAATGAGATGCAAACAACAAATACATCAACCATGATATAAAGTTGATACTTGTCCAAGACGGTATAAGCTACCACGTATTTGAAAAAAAAAATTGTAATGCTCTAACCATCAACACTGATGAAAGTGAAGCAAAGATAAGGTTTGACACGAATCTAGAAAGGTGCAGAGGCATGATGGTAACAAATGATCAAGAAGTTATCACTTGCATGTATCTGCTGAAGAATGGTCAGAATTTCAGAAAATCCTGCTTCATAGTAGAAGTTATTAAAAGGACTGACATGTCACTAAATCCCGCTTCTTTGTGAATGAAGCTGACCATAGCATGATGTTGCATCAAAAGGAATGGTAGTTATTGATTATAAATATTTTTAAAAATCAAATGTGATTGGAAAGTTAATATTATCAATAAACTGAACTATTGGCAATAGCCAAGACTACTCATACAGATAACCAATTCAATTTAACTTGACGTAAAGTCTTGGCAAAGGGTAAGATACTTCCTACCAAAACTTATTTATCGACTTTAATATAAGAAATAGTTAACTTGCCTTGATGTCTTGTCATAGGCAATAATATTGACAACGAAATTGACACAAAGTCTTGGCAACGACATTACAAGCACAACCCTCCATGAATTATCTATCTTTAAATTAATTATATAATATTAGAGTTGGAATTAATTAACTAGAATTCAAGTCTTGCCCATTGGCAAGACTTTCCATCTAAATATGTTCACTCCACAACAACTAAAATGCCTTGAAGTCCTGTAATTGCTAACACTTCCAGTTCATCCGATTCAAAGCAACTTCAGTCTTTAAAATAAGAAAAATATCAAACATCCAAGTGTACTTTTTTACATAAACACAAAACACACGGTAAATACGAAATACATGCAATTAAAAACTACTCAAAAATTTTCTCTAACTCTTTTGTAGTACTAAAAGTCTCATTTGGACTACTACACGGATCATTTTGCAGTGGAGATAACAAATAAAAATCTGGAAATTCATCGCCCACATCACATTTTTTCCTTGAAATTCATCAGAAGATCTTGGCTTACTTATAAAATCATCCACCACATCAAAATATGCATGATCAGGATCAGGAGATTGAAGATTCAATATCCATTACCTGCAAAATTTTAAAAAACAATAATGACAACACATTATAACAAAACAATGAAACAATAATGAAAATGCCATATACTTCACATCACAACCCCAAGAACCTTTGGCATCAAACCAGTGCTCAAACTTAAAAATTTGATCTCCTTCCTATAGGAACAAAAGATAAAATATGCATATTCAATAAATAAAATTACAAAAATAGTATGACAACAAAAAAACAAGTAAAGACAAGGAAACATACATTACGAAGTGCCATCATGAACTCATGATTAATATGCAGAAAAATTCCTATGTCATTACCATAATTCAAAGTCAACATGCCAAAAGCAAAGACAACTGAAAAACACAGCAACAACTACAGAATATATGACTGATGAAAAAAGCAAACTACAGAAAAAGTCTCTACAACTATTGACAATAGCCAACACTTTAAACTCTAGTGGGAGGGGCAACTTGTAGAACTAGTCTCTACAATTATTGGCAACTGTCAACACTTTTACCTATACTGCAGTGACAAACTTGCAGAGAAAGTCTCTGCAATCTTGGCAATGGCCAAGATTTTAAGTTCTGGTGCAAGGGGGACCTTACACTGAAAATCTCTAAAAGTATTGGTAATTGCCAAGACTTTTACCTCTACTGCAGTGAACAACTTACAGACAAAGTCTTTGCAACTCTTGGCAATAGCGAAGACTCCAAGTGCTGCTGGAAGAGACAACTTACACGGAACATCTTTGCAAATATTGGCAATAGCCAAGACTTTAAAAGCTAATGCAATAACCAACTTGAAAAAAATTCTATGCAACTCTTGGCCATGGCCAAGACTTTAAGCTCTAAACAATAAGCAACAACAAAATCTAATAGCTATAACCAGTAAAAACCTTCAAATCACCGTAATCAACCAAAAACAAGCGAAGCTCAAACTTAATTCAACGATCATCCATCCAAATGAAAAAAAAAACTAACAGGTAAATATATAAACAATACGTATAAAAATAAATTACAAGAAAAAATAAATAGAGATAAATCATTAGCGAAATAAAAATTACATTTTAAAGAAAAAATAATAGAACAAATATAAGATAAACCTACGAAAAAGAGAGAAAAACAACCCCATAAATCACCAGCGCACAAAGAAGAAACAAGGAAAGAAACTGGAAAAGAGAGAAAGGAATGCGTTCAATGTGAATTAGGTTTAGTCAGGGGCAAAAGAGTCATTTCCCAGAGGGGTGGATGTTGTGGAGGGCATTTACTCAAAACATTTGAAAGTGAGGGCAATTTGCTAAGACCAGGGCTTAACAAGGGCATGCTGTGAATTTTTTTGCTTACGGATCACCCAAAAAGATCAAAAAAAATTCGCTACATGTACCCTTTATTCTTGGTTATGGTTTTTTCTCCCCATTTAAGAATGATTTAGTAAAATGGCATTGGGAGGCAATACTTCACATTATAATTTGACAAGTTCTACCTTGGGAGCATCACTTCAGGTATAAATTGCAAGTGCTGCCTGCAAGGTAGCACTTCAAGTTATCTGGGGGAGAATATTGATATACATAAAAGATCAAGTGCTACCACCGGGACAACATTTGCAGCATTTGTCAATTTATACTTGAAGTGTTGCCCCCCAAGGTAGCACTAGTCAATTTTATAACTTAAAGTATTGTCCCCATGATAGTACAACTTAAAGTTAGTATAGGTTGTTCTTACAAACCATTTTAAGCGAGGACAGTTAGACAAACCATTGCCTAAAATGTCATAGCTGTCTAATTCCCCCCAAAAAAATTAATTTGCCCAACTCCTCTAACTTGCCGAAGTACTGCCCAATTCTCCTCTAAGTTGCCAAATTTCTTGCCCAACTTGTCTAACATGCCAAATTTCATTGTATTGGATGATTAATATATTCTGATATACATTAAAATGGATGAAATGCAAAGTCAGCCTAATAAAAAACGTTAGACTAGCTTGGCTACATTACTAGAAAAGGCAAACAAAATTGTTTTGATTGAAAGATATAATCTTGTTTTATCAACACCATTGTGTAGGTACGAATTAGAAGGAGAAAACATTAAGGAAAAAAAAGTCATTTTTAGTTGTGCATATTGAGCTTTTAAATTGCTCCTTAACCTATCTTGACCTGAAGAAATTTTTCAACAACTAATTAATGAGATTCTCTGTTACGAAATTGCTAGCTCAGGTATAGATTCGCCACTAATTATTTAGTTTTAATCACAAATTATACGTATTTGGGATGAAATATACATCATAACTAAGGGTAAGGTTGATATGAAGGAAAATATTTTCTAACATATAGGGAAAATTGGTGTGCGTGGGAGTGAAGGGTGTTGGGATATACTTAAAACCATGCAACTTTAGTTGGATTACTCCTTGTTGAACTATTGATTATTCATTTATTAAATATAATGAAGTATTAGTTATTTAGATCAATTGTGTCATATGTGTCTTATTATTTATATAGTAGTTGATTCAGTATGTAGTCAAGCTTATATACGGAAGATTAAATCATCGATCCTTATAAATAATAAAGTAATATTCATAATCTAATATGAAAATTGAACAAAGCCATCGATATGATTGTAGTACAAGATTATATATAATTTATTTTGATTATGAAAACGGTATAGTTTCAACTTCTTGTGATAGTGTGCTTTGTGAGCATTGGACGGACCAAGTAGAGATAAGTATTTTATACTGACTATATAAATAAACTCTCTAGCTTATCAATTGTACTTGTACTCTTAATCTTGATATAGCTATTATTAGTGGTGTATGTAATCACTGTTATAAATCAAAGCTTTCAACATATGGATGTCTATATTAATAGACATAAACAATATTTAGCCTTATATCAAGTGGATAGATATATTGTTAAAGTTGAGTTGATATATTTTACTAAGCCAATGGAGAAGTTTAAGTTTGATTCTTCTTCATCAACTTGCTTATGGAACAACTTGTGTTGAGTTGGATAAGGAAGTTATCAAATTGAAGTTTGCTTCTATAGTTGTCATCAAGATGTCAATGAGTTGTAAATATCATAATACAACTCATATGCAAGTTGCTCAAGTTGGAAATGAAGAAATATAGAGTTGGAAGATTTTGCTATAAATATAGGACATTCCTTTCTCATTTTTCTATCCAAGTTTTGTATGAAATTCACACTTGATAAAGAGAATAACATTGTCTTTATATTTCTCTCTGCACACTACTCTCTACTCCTAGCAATATTGTATTAATTTTAGTTTTATTTTACAACACGTTATCAGCACGAGTCTCTAAGATTATCCAAAGTAGAGTTTAAATTTTCTAAATTCAATTCCAATTATCGATGATGGTTGATTTGCTATTGTTTATGACAATTGTGAATTTTGTGCATCGGTTAACTAAGCGAACCACGTATCAAGTTCCTATATTATTCTTATTTTTTTGGTTTACAAACTATCTGGTTGTTTTTCATGATAGAAGATTAGAAGTACAGATTTTGTAATCTTCAAATGTTACTTGCAAACAACTTGTGACATGCGAAGATAAGCAGTAATCTAACTTTTCTTTTGTTTCATGGCAAGCCATAATACCATATGCAATAAAAGGTTCTTTTCCAAAACTTCTATTATATAAAAGATTGAAATAAATTTTTTTTCTCTATTGAAAGTGTATGACTTCATACGCACATTTATATGCACGTTCTTCAAATAAAGACGATTTCACATGAGATATATTCATCATGTGTTTCTAGTCAACTCATGATATAAATATCGTTCATTTGGACATATGCACATTCCTTTTAATGCATCTACATGATTTTGAAATATAGAATGCAATGACATATTGCTACAGTGATATATTTGGAATCATTCTAATATTATATGCATCACTAATTGGTATATCTATATTGTCGCACTTAAATCAAGGTGAGTATTTATTTACCCTTAAAAGATGAATTTATTGTGATCATCACCATATAACTCATAGTTAATAGCTTTGAGCCATGACATATATTTCTTGAGCTTTGGATGTTTCTTTTCGGAATATCAGGTTAGTTCTCTTTTTTTTTTTTTTTTTTTTTAATGTATTTGGTGTTAGGGAAGTTTTCGTGACTTTTAAAGTATAATTTTTTTTCATGTTTATTGGTTATGATCTATAATTTATTTTGCATATTTAAATTTATTGAAATGAAAAAAAAAAGAAGGTGAAAGTTCAATTTCTAGAAACCTTTATAAATGTTGCCAGAACTTTCTGTTGAAAATTGACCCTTTCAAGAGTTAATAATTATGGGTTATGCATTATTTATTACTATTGTTACAATTATTGGTGATGAAGAAACTTTAGAGAAATATATTCTCTATGTCTCATTCCCCGGAATTGTTTTTGAAGAAGCAACATTTTGGAGATAAAGAAATATTATAAAATTGACTCATGACTATGGCTCTTAACTTATTATGCCATTTGTTGAGTGTAAGATGGTGGTTAAAAATCCCATCACACCATGATGATAAGATATTGGGTTCACAATCAAGTGCACCATATTGATGACAAAGGCAAATAATGAGTTATTAATATAATGATGAAGCCCGTCCACGAATATATTCCGTTCATAAAGGTGAACGTGAGAACAATATATGCTCAATTACCATGGTAGAGACCATGGTCGTGGACGTGACAAGAGAAGATATAATAATCATTATTATAAAATAAATAATAGAACAATAAAGGGTTCTCAATTTAACCTTTCAAACGGTAAAGATAATAATGCCATCAATGTGGTATGTGACTATAAGACAAGTCCAGATGATTATGGTCCATTCTCTGAAGGTGAATGAGACATTTTATAATAAATATTATGAATGTAGACCCATTCCCCAATGTGAATGTGGCAACATATGATAAAAGATATGAATAAGGATGTGCCCATGTGTGGTTGACGAAGTACCAAAACTCACTTCTATAAGAGGTTCGAGTAGAATGAATTTATTATTTATTGTGGCATGAATGGTCATTGATCTTATAAAGAACATACGTCAAAATTATGTATTATTATGAATTACATAAGAGCAAGTGAAGAAAGAAATCGATCTTGCCTATAATGACTTGACCATGAGAATAATTATATGATTTTCTCCTTTGAGGAGATATTAACCATATGGATGGTGTCATGAAATATATGGTAGTACAAAATTAATTGAGAGCTCTGGAAGAGCCAATTTATTACTATCTGGAGGAATATGAAATTGATGGAATATTTACTATAGTACGTCTCAATTGATGAAATATATTTGCCAAAATGTGTATCATATTGAGACTACAAGTATGAAAAGATTTAATATCTTCATATTACAGTCATAGGGGGTATGAAATATGTATATAATAAAGGGTTACTCATCTATTCCTCCAGTATGTATTACACAAATTTAAGAATGTTGGAATCACATGCATGCCATAATACACTAAAAGTTTATTGATACGAAAAGCCCATGTAATAGTAAACCAGAATTTTACGAGATGAATAACTTTATGAGTTGACATGACCGGATTGACCATCTCGGTTCAAATATGATGCACAAAATATATAAATGAGAATTCACATGGGTGTATACTGAAGAATCAAGAATTCTCTTTGTGCTGCTCGTTCTCATGATTAGACCAACTAAAATTTGGGATCAGGATCCCCACATTTCTGGAATATATAAAAGGTGAATATGGGCCCGTTCACCTGCCATGTGGACCATATAACCATTATATGATAGATGCATCTATGAGAAGGTCGCATATGCGTTATTATAAACCTGCAACGGTACTTGCACGGTTAAGTATTTGCTCAAATTAATTTTATTAAGAGCATATTTTCAGATTATGCAATCGAGATAAGTTTTCTTGATAATGTTGGCAAGCTGGTCTAGCAGATTCATATAATTTAAAACCTCCAATTAATGGCTAAACCATGCATATGAGAAGAAGGCTACCTATATCCGGTATGAGATATGGTATATCCATAAAGCAGCATTTGTGCGCGACATGCTAACAACTGAATTTCCCCTCATAATTGGTTCAGGGTCAGGAACCAAATATTCTTCCATCAAATAATTTTAATGTGATGTGTATTATACATTGCTCCACCACACCGCACAAAGATGGATCCCAAAGACGGTTGGGAACGAATGTTACTTTGGCTAACATTAGGGAGAGAAATTAAAGCAGATGAGGAATAATGATTGAATTATCATTAATATGATCCTCATTTAAAGATGATAATACAAGTAATTCCTAGACGCGTGGCTGACCCAAAGCTAAATATTATATTACAGCTGCTAATGCTCCAATTTGATTTGATGTCCTGGTAAGACAATCTGCTTATGCAAATGCGTCTAAGGCATGCCTGAAGCGTGGTAGACCATTCGGAACATATAAAATTATTGATAAAGGAAAGAAGCAATTGATTATGATGGTCAAATGAGGAGGCAGGGCTTTAGAAGAGTCTACGACATAACACTTCCTAAAACCTCATCAGGAGATGATCAGGTACCTGAAAAATAATACATATGAAGATATATCTATATGTTATGTCGCATTGGGAACCGAAATAAATTATCATCGACGATATCTTACATATATTATAAAGCTCAATATTTATATGATTATGAGGATCTTGAGCTTAAGTCTCTTAGGAATACATACATAAAATTATTTTCTAAAATAGAGAAAATGCATTCAAGCAGAATTGGCATCACTTGAAAGATGTGAAGTTTCAAACTTATAGTCCAAACATCTGAAGGTGTAACGCCAGTGGTGTACAAATAAGTTTTTTTGTCCGAAAATATTGAGAGAAATAAAGTCGTTAGATATAAAGTACGACTTGAGGCACAAAAACCTAACATTGATTATATGGAGATGTATTCTCATTGGTGGATGTATCACCTTCAGGTATCTTGTATGTCTGGCAGTGCATGAAAGACTTGATATGCGTCTAATAATCTTTGTTGCAGCCTTTTATATGGCTCATTGGAAAATAAAATATTTATGAATATCCTCGAAGGATTCAAAATGCCTGAAGTATATAAAGGTTTTTGGGAAACCTGTTCATTGAAGCTTCATACATATTTATACAGATTAAAACAATCCGACCACATGTGGTAAAATTGCCTTAGCGAGCTTCTTGGTATCAAAATATTATATTTAAATGCAATGGGTTCATTGAAGTTTCTTGCCAATTATATTCCACCAGTTATAGCTTCTCTGATAAGCTTATTGGCAAGATTGATTTTTTCTCCAGTGTGAAGACATTGGAAGAATACGAGATATCTACTTGATCGATATAAAACCTGATATCAACATGCTATTTATTTACTTTTTGAGACACAACTATGTCGTGGCATTTTACAAAATAAACTGTTGCTACCACATCTTCAAATAGCCATGCATGGAGCTAGCCGACAATATGAATGATTGAGATAAAAAAACTCAACATAGTGAACAACAATGTGGTCTTTCTTTGAAGAACAAGATCCCAATAATATTATATGAAATGTTGCATGGATAATTCAGCTAAAAGGAAGATACAACTAAAGGAGACAGTATTAAGCGAAATTCCTTTCAATCGTGATCTTCAAAAGAATGATGAAATTAAGGATGAATAATTCATTCCAATGATAGTTTGGTAGATCTGTTCACTAAATCATGGTAAACCTCAATATTTGAGAAGTTGATTTACAAGATTGGAATGCGTCGTCTTCAAGATGTTAAATGATGTTTTCATCAGGGGGGGAGTAAGATACACGATGTACTCTTTTTTTCTTAACCAAGATTTTGTCCTATTGGGTTTTCCTGGTAAGGTTTTTAAAGAGGCAGCTCTCAATGTGTATTACAAGATGTGTGCACTCTTTTTGCTTCACTAGACTTTTTCCCATTGGGTTTTTTCTGGTAAGGTTTTTAATGAGGCACAATTATAATAAGTCCAAGGGGGAATGTTATAAATCAAAGCTTTCAACATACGAATGTCTATATTAATAGACATAAATTTGTGTAATATTTAGCCTTATATCAAGTAGATAGATATATTGTTAAAGTTGAGTTGATATATTTGACTAAGCCAATGGAGAAGTTTAAGTTTGATTCTTCTTCATCAACTTGCTTATGGAACAACTTGTGTTGAGTTGGATAAGGAAGTTATCAAATTGAAGTTTGCTTCTATAGTTGTCATCAAGATGTCAATGAGTTGTAAATATCAAAATACAACTCATATGCAAGTTGCTGAAGTTGGAAATGAAGAGATATAGAATTGGAAGATTTTGCTATAAATATAAGACATTCCTTTCTCATTTTTCTATCCAAGTTTTGTATAAAATTCACATTTGATAAAGAGAATAACATTGTCTTTATATTTCTCTCTGCACAATACTCTCTACTCCTAGCAATATTGTATTAATTTTAGTTTTATTTTACAACATTCACCTAATTTTGGCACGCCTTACATAATTTTCCAAAAATATAGATGTATTTTACGTAAAATTTTGCTCTTTTCCCCATATTTATTGCCACTTATTAAGTGAAAAAATGTCATAACATTACCCCAAAAAAGTATTGTCAAATATGATATGTGTCTAATTTTGTTGTTGTGTTTGATTAAGATTTTGTGTATTCTTAATTAATTAATTCGTTTTTTTTATTTGGTTAGATTTGTTTGGATAAAATAGACCACTTGGGCCATTAGGAAAAAAAAAAAAGGGAGAATTACAAATATATACAACCCTAACACTAAAATTATAAAACATACCAACACTATTCCACTTTAAAAAAATAACAACTTTTTTTATATAATATATATTAAACTCATTTAAAACATAAAAATTAGGGTTTTAACCCTCTCCCTTGCCTACTGCTACACTGCTGCTACGCCCCCAGTCACCGGCAGCCGGTCGCCGCCAGTCAGCCACCTGCCCGCGGCGGCAGGTGGCCAGATTTGTATTTTTTTTTGTTTTTTTTTCTTAGATCTACAACATGAAACATACAAAATATACATAGAAACATTATATAATTTATTGTTTCGAATTTACTCATAGTCAAATATACACAATATACAAAAATATACACAAACATACAAAAATATACAAAAAAAACAACATACAAACTATTTTGTTACTTCATACATACACATAAACAAGCATACAATAACATACACATTTACACAACAACATACACATACATTTTTGTATACAAAAAATACAAAAAGGCAGATTTGAATATGTATATACAAAAATACAGATTTATACATAAACATACGCATATATACACATATAAAGGGGAAAAAAGAAAAAAAAAGAAGTAGATCTGAAATTATATATACAAAATACAAATATATACATAAACATACATATATATACACATACAAAAAGGAAAAAAGAAAAAAAATGACCAAATCGTTAAAACCCACCGGAAAAACATAGATCAGGGCGTTCTACCGCTGCAGTGCAGCAGCGTCGCCGCGAGGAGCTGCGCGCTGCACTGTGGTAGTAGCAGCGCCGCGACAGTAGCGTGAGGGAGTAGGATGGTGGTTGGAAGAGGGAGGGGGACGGTGGCAGGAGTATTGGTAGCAGAACGGTGGTGGGTGGGTGGAGGAGGGGAGAGAAGCAGAGAGAGGGACAAATTAGGGTTTCATATTTGGGAAGGGGGTAAGCATTTTATGTGTGTCGTGACTTATTTTTTAATGTTTGTTTGTGTTTTCTTAACTTATGATGTTGTTAAGGCAGTAACTCAATGCAAGTGGCTTGTGGAATTTGGTGAGGGATAAGGGGTGAAGTGTTGGCCATATAGCATTATTTCAAGTGTATTAGCTTTGGAAGTTTGGGTAATGGGTGGAGGCCAAGTGCTGCATATCAATGGATATGGTGTAGGCTAATTACTGCCTGTCAGGCATCCACTTAAGCCAGTTGGTTGTGAGGTTTTGGTAAGGCTTTGCGGGTAACTGTTGCCTATTTGTTAACACTTAAAACTAAACACAATGGTATATGAGAGTTAATAAAGTAATGAAGCTAAGACATATTAAATTCCTTGCTTATGTTATTAGTGTTTGTTTGTATATTTTATTCTTATAATATAAGGACAGCAACTCAAGACAATTGGCTTAGGGAATTTGATGCCGGGTGAAGGTCAAGTGTTGTCTAGGCAGCATTTCGAGGGAATTGGCGACTGAGGGAATTTGGTAAGTGGTGGGGGTCAACAGTTGCCTAGGAAGCATTTCAAGGATATTGGCTTTGAGAATTTGGTGGGGGGAGGGGTGGAGGCCATGGGTTGCCTAGGAAGCATGTTACTGGAATTGGCTAAGGAATTTGGTGAGCAGGGGAGGCCAAGTGTTGCCTGGGTAGCAACTCAAAACAATTGCCTGTGAGAAATTGATAAGGGTTGGCGGGAAACTATTGCCTATTTACCAACACTAGCAGACAAGCACAATGATAGAGGAGTTAAGAAAGAAACGAAGCCAAGACATATTGAATCAAAATACAATAAGACAAAGACAAATAAATTTTTCAATCATTATCATCAAAATTCACAACTCACTGTAGCTAATTTGTTAGTATACAAAAACTAAATAAATTCTACGAATTTAAGATGTAATTATGCAAAATTTAATTTAAAAACTACGTATAACTAATGAAACATTGAAGAAATTACCTTTGAATCTTCTTTTTTCTCGAAATTTTGGATTTTTAGAGTTTGAAGTTGTTGTAAAAGCTTCTTTTTTGTGGGGAAATAAGCTGCAAAATTGTAAAGGAAGGGAACGAGACAATCAAGTCTTTTTATTATTTATTAAGGGGTAGTTTCGTCCTGAAATGTTCCACTTAAGTTAAGCAAGGTCATTCTTGCTAAACCATACTTAAGGAAATGGTTTGTCTAATTGACCTCACTAAGTATGGTTTAGCAATAATGACCTTGTTTAACTTAAGTGGAACATTTCCGGACGAAACTACCTCTTATCAAATAATTAAAAGACTTCGATTGTCTCGTTCCCTTCCTTTACAATTTTGCAGCTTATTTCCACACAAAAAAGAAGCTTTTACAACAGCTTGAAACTCTAAGAATCCAAAATTTCTAGAAAAAAAGAAGATTCAAAGGCAATTTCTTCAATGTTTCATTAATTATACGTAGTTTTTAAATTAAATTTTGCATAATTACATCTTAAATTCGTAGAATTTGTTTAAGTTTTTATACTAACAAATTAGCTACAGTTAGTTGTGAATTTTGATGATATGATTGAAAACTACTGCTAGATAACCAACAATTAACGTCCCATTGAATTTTAATTGCTGCAGAAAAATTATATTAGTTTGAATTTGTATCTGCTGCGGAATTTGCGAATAGAAATTGCAATTACTCTTATTTAGTTGCAACTTCATTGTTTTGCCCTAAATTAACTTGAAATAACTTGTAGCTGATATCTGTAAATTATCACTAGCAGGAAACGCTTTTTAAGATCTGTTCCATAGAAATTTGTTTGTAATGCACTCACTGCCTTGTGGGAAACACTTGCAGTTGTACTGCAAACAATTGCTTGTAGATAAACTCTACATGTGTTGCCTAATATGCAGCACTTTTGATTGCATGGAGTGGTGCCTTGTAAGTGCTGTCCACAGGGTTACACTTGGAGGTTCGATTAAAAACAGCACGTGTGGAGTAGCTCTACATATGCTGCCTAATAAGCAGCAGCTTTGAATGCATAGTAGGTGTCTTTTCAAGTGTTGTCTTGTGGACAACACTTGGAGATTTGGTGCAAAAGAACATGTAGAAGAATCTCTATATGTGATGCCCAATATGCATCATTTTAGTTCTACAACTTGTTGCTAGTTGACCTCCACCTCTTATGCATAACACTTAACAAAGAAAAATTGATATTTGCTTTATCTAATTAATATATTAACCAAACTCTAAACTCATGTTTCCATTTCATTGCGTGCAACATTTAAGTAGCAACAAATTGCATCTACATTTCTTACAACGGAATATAGAGCGCTATTTTATACTTAGCAAGTCTGGATGACAAAATGAAAAATTAGATGCAGAATTTGAAGTTCGAATGACAATGTACATAAAGTACTCAAGCAAAACAGAGAGATGATGCTTACCCGATGTATAAATTATAATGATAGACCTATCATTAATGAATATACTCCATTGGCTTCACCAAATTAGTGTTATTTTGTCATGTCATTATGTTTTTTTTTAAACAAAAATATTTTGAAGCACATTTTAAAGAACAATTTATTTGCCTTTGTCTTATTGTATTTTGATTCAATATGTCTTGGCTTCATTTCTTTCTTAACCCCTCTATCATTGTGCTTGTCTGCTAGTGTTGGTAAATAGGCAACACTTGCCTGCCAACCCTTATCAATTTCTCACAGGCAATTGCTTTGAGTTGCTACCTAGGCAACACTTGGCCTCCCCTACTCACCAAATTCCTTAGCCAATTCCAGTAACATGCTTCCTAGGCAACCGTCGGCCTCCACCCCCTCACCAAATTCTCAAAGCCAATACCCTTGAAATTCTTCCTAGGCAAGCTTGGCCTCCACCCGCTCACCAAATTCTCAAAGCCAATACCCTTGAAATGCTTCCTAGGCAGCATTTGACCCCCACCACTTACCAAATTCCCTCAGTCGCCAATTCCCTCGAAATACTGCCTAGATAACACTTGACCTTCACCCGGCATCAAATTCCCTAAGCCAATTGTCTTGAGTTGTTGTTCTTATATTATAAGAATAAAATATACAAACAAACACTAATAACACAAGCAAGGCATTTAATATGTCATAGCTTCATTACTTCATTAACTCTCCTATACCATTGTGTTTAGTTTAAGTGTTAACAAATAGGCAACAGTTGTCCGCAAAGCCTTACCAAAGCTTCACAGCCAACTGGCTTAAGTGGATGCCTGACAGGCAGCACTTAGCCCACACCATATCCATTAATATGCAGCACTTGGCCTCCACCCATTACCCAAATTTCCAAAGCTAATACACTTGAAATAATGCTATATGTCCAACACTTCACCCCTTATCCCACACCAAATTCCACAAGCCACTTGCATTTAGTTACTGCCTTCACAATAGCATAAGTTAACAAAACATAAATAAACATTAAAAAATAAGTCACGACACACATAAAACGCTTACAGGAAAATGTACATTCAACACTAAATACAATCAAACTTTACAAATCCCAAAGCATTTACATTACTAACATTATAAACATGTGTTCAATCGCGTCAACTAAAAAGACAAGCATTTACATTAAAATCTCAGTCATCCTCATCACTTTTATACAACAGAGAAAGACTTTCCAAGCACTACTTTATAAAAAAGAGAATTATGGTCATGGTAATCGATCGCCTATCTTCTTAAGAGGAGTACCAGATGAAGAATATTGAAACTAACCCAGATGAAGAATATTTAAACTAACCCAGATGAAGAACCCTAATTCGTAAGGAAAAGAAAGAGGAGAGAGAGAAAGAGAGAGAGAGTGTGTGTGTGAGGGGAAAGAGAAGGGATGGCTCAGAATTAGAAATTAGGGCTAATATAGGTCAGGGGTAAAATAGACTTTTCATATGTTTAAAAATGGGTAGGAAGATATTTTGCTAAAACAATTCTTAGTAAGGAAAAAAAGATATAACCACGGATAAGATGGTACATGGGATGAAATTTTTTGTATCTGCTGTCATAAATGTATGTGTATAAAGGAAAGAAAGAAAGAAAAAACAAACTTGAAAATATGTTTAACTGTTCCGAGCCAACTTTACTTTGTATGAGTTTTAATGTCACGATCGGTAGGTAATCTTAATCTTGCTAGGGTGTAAAAAACAAAACAACTTAAACACTTTTGACTTTTCATATGTACTCAAACAAAAAAATTTCGTCAAGTGCTTAGAATTAGCAAAAAAATATGGACTAAACTAATCGCCTTAAGTAAATGAATGATACTTTTAAGTCGAAACCAAACCAAGTGATAACAATGATAAGAGAAATGAAGAATCTGTCCTTATGTAAAATATTAAGACAATGACACGAATAGGCAAATTCGGGTAGGCCGAAAGCAAGAATACTTAATTACTATAAGTTGCCTAATGTTTACACGGAACTCACTTATATTGGAAGTTCGACTAGAGAATGTGTTCGCCGATAATCTCCGATAAAGTATTCATCAATGAAACGGTGACGTTTAATCAAAGCGTAACGAATGCCCACATATTCACATGAAACCCAATTAAGTTGAAAGATTTCATTCGAGCAGGGTGCTTACGCGATTATATCTAACCGAGCCTTCATTTGCATGAGTGGACAAATTTAACTTAAAATCAAAGCGTAATAAAGGCCCGACATTTACGCAGAACTCACTTATATTGTAAGATTCAAACAGACAACGTGTCCGCGGATAATCTCGATGGAGTTTTCGTTAATGAACGGCTGGCGCTCAAAATAAATCAAAGTGTAACAAATTAATTAGCAATAAGACAACAAACACAATTCACGAGAGTCAAAATACGTCAATAAAGCAATTATGCTTATCACAAGACTCGAGGGTGCCTAATCTTTTCCTGAGAGTCAATCGAGATCCTTACCAAGAACTTTGATGCCGACCACTAAACGAGTCGAAGGTGTTTTAGGTACACCACTTTGGTGACTTGGCACGCCTTTAACTTGTCAAGTGGCAACTTCAAATCTCAATAACTATGTACCTTAAAACACCAGCCCTACCATTTAAAATATTTTTTAGGGCATGACAGCTTGGCAACTCTGCTGGGAAAATAAGTGAAAACTGAGAATCTCAGGCTTAGTAATTTGTCGTCTTTTGGCTTTGTGAAATGTTGTTTGTTGTTGTTTGCCATAAATGTTTGAATGTTACCGCTTTGATATTGTTAAACTGTACATATAAATTTGTCCGCTCTCACGCACCCTCTGAGTCTATGATATTATATGTATACCAGTATTTCTTTCAGCATCTGGAAAACCCTTCTTAGTTAAATTGCCTATAATTTAGGAGGATGATATATTGGGGCTAGGCCAGAGACAATATTATCGGACAACCTTGATGCGCTTTCCGTCTGGTTTGTTCATCAGGTTCTGAGCAAGTCTAGACACTGAGTCATTTGAGTTGTCTAGAGGTAAACCTTTAGGCCCAATTATCAACATTTCATATTTGACATATTGAGGTGCGGTATACCAGTACCGCACTTGTCTAGGTTGACCCTTTTGTATCAAGATGGGGCCCACATCCCAGAAGGACACATCATTGACATTTTACATGTTGTATTTGTTTGATAGGGTTGTTATGCTGGCCAATTACAGAGGGTCGAGGGTCAATAAATTTTAAAAAAAAAAGGATAAAAAAAGAGAAAAAAGGGATATTTAAATCCTGCGTCTCAGGAAAAAAAATTCTAGTTGTCATTTTCACGCTGCTATAATTGCGAATTTGATAAACCTTTTATTTTTTAGACTGTGTCTGAGTTTGGTCCAAGTTTTAAATATTTTGTCATCATTTAGCACCGTCATAATAGCGAATCTTTCTGGACCCGTTTGTGTCCAAGTTTGGGTCTAGGTCAAGTCTTGAGTTATAAAATAATTTATAGGGGTTATACGCCATTATAATGAAGAAACGTTAGGAACAGTATGTGCATCTAATTTGTGTCAATATTTGTCCGAGATTGATGTCTCGTTGCTTTAATGGCCTGATTTTGTAATTAGTCTAAGATTCATTTTTCATTTTAAATCGAGGGGTTGTTTCCCAAACCAATTTTGTCGTGTCTGTCTTTATGTCATGGCGATGTCTAGTTTTTGAGTCACTTTTTAGGTAGAAATAAAATATGTTTTTAATATTCCTGTCATGTAATGCCGCTCTTGAATCTCGTTCGAGTCTTGATTATAAAAAAAGGATAAAAAGGAAGAATTTTATCGTGTCTATGTTTATGTCATCGTATTTTTCGATTTTCGAGTCCTTTTGAAGGAAAAAGAAGAAGAAGAAGAAGAAGAAGAAGAAGAAGAAGAAGAAGAAGAAGAATGGATCAGTTCCGGAGTCAGCTCGATGTCCTCTGTCAATTCTTAATTTGGAAATAAAATATGAGTCGCATTGTTTTCCAGTTTCTATCCATTAAGGTTAAGTCAGGGTTAGGACGATCATTTATAATCAATTAGATTGTACTTTGTACCGATCCTCATGTAATAATCTGACTCCTCTAAAATATCAAGTCTCGTTATTTTCACCGTCCAGGTGGACCCTCCCAACATCATGTCAGTTATTTTGTATTTTTGATTCGTATGTCGCTGCAGTTATTATTTTTGAGTCTATCTCATGTCATAGTTTATATTGTTTCAGTTATTTCAAGAAAGAAAAAAAAAACAAAAGAAAAAAATCAACTTTGTCCTTGTTCGAAATTATGTGTTGCTTTGTTTTTCATTATGATTTTGGTTAACGCGATGAGTAGACAATCTTTCGATGATACTAGCAGTACATGCGGATTGTACCGTGAATCATTTCGGGATGGTGCATAACAGCCTAGGTTTTCAATCATTGATTTTTTTGTGCTAACCTAGGTTGTTGTCCATTAATTTTTTGGAAGTTTGTAGTGGTTGAATAGGCGCTCCGGCATTATAGCACCTACTCACAACAGGGTCAAAAGGATCTACAACAATGCCGTCCGACAACGACACCTTCAAGACTGGTTCTTATGAGTGTTTGAGAAGGTATAACGAGAGGCCAACAAGGGAGGTCACATATGAAATAGTTGATGGCGGACACGTGTAACGCCATTACCTTGGGAATGGTCCTTCAAGAAGCCTATCTTTTACCTTGTTCAATCTTTCACGAGGTCCAAAGGCAAGTTTACTCCCAAAAGCTGAAGAGATTGAAAAATGACACAGTATGTTGTCGGATCTGAGGCAAGTCTTTGGCTTTAACATGGTGAAAATTGGTGAAGGGCCCAACAATGCAGAAGTCCAAAAATCAGCCTTGAAAAGCAACTATACAACTGGGAAGAGTTGTAGCTTGTTTTGTTATCGTTTCTATGTCTTGATTGTTTAAGCAATGTAACCCAAGTGCATTTATTTTGCTCGTTTTGTTGTTCAAACCCTTATATCTCTAATTTAATAATAGTGAGATCAATGCCCTGTCTTAAAACTCTGTCTTTAATGTTTTAAGTCTAGTTTTCTTAAATTTTGTTGTTTTGTCAGCCTAAATAATATGATATTCGTGCAGAATCTACGTTTTGATCTAAAACATGCGGTCTAACATTTGTTTCAATGAACCATCGGAATTGCGAGGAAGAATAGTGAAATTAATTGGGAGTAAGTCAAAAGCCATTCGACGAGGGAGGTGTGCGAGAAGTCTAAATCGTGCACGGTTATTCTGGTTGAAACTGAAATACTATTTTTTAGAATCTTTTGGAAGCGCAAATCAAGAAGACCGAGTTGATGAAGTCCCATTTTGTTTTACTCTGTGTCGACTTATTTTTGTTACGCAATTGTGTGAGACATTCTCGGGTCGGGATGACGAACGACTTTCATTTCTGTTATCCAATTATTGTATCACTCTTCAGCCCTTTGAGCTTGTGTTGTATTTTTTTAAACTACCCTCTTTTTAAATCAATATGATTGTAACTGAAAGGAAAAAAAAAAGAGATAAAAAAAGAAAGAAAAAAAGAATAATAAGAGGGAAAATAAAAAAAAAGAATGTAAGGAAATAGTGACCTAACTTGATTTCTCTCAAAAGGATACGTGTGCGACCATTCCTATGCGGTCATAATAAGGACAAGTCCATTTTTTCCTGCTTTTTGAATTGACGCAGACTTTCCTCCAAGTTTGCGGTCTGTATTAAGAAAATCAAGAGCCCCAATTTAAGAAGTTTATTTTTATTTTTTTTTTTAAAGAAAAGGGGGAAGTTAAATATTCCTTTATTTTCTCTGTTTCATAGAGAGAAAATTCAATATTCTTAGTTTTTTGTTCAACCCAAGCGAAAAAATTCAATATTCCCCTGTTCTGTTTGTATTTTATCTAAAGGAAATCTCCATCTTCCCCTACATTTTCATATAAAAAATGAAATTTCTTTGTTTCATTTAAAAAAACTCAGAAAAAGGAAAAAAAAGAAGAAAAGAGGCCCAATTTACTCTAAACTAGGGCAGAAATTTATTTTTTATTTTTTTAAAAAATGGAAAAGTTCCACAATTTCCACTAAATTAGGGAAAAAATTTGTTGTTATTTTTAAAAGAAAATGATTCCAAAGGTTGTAACATTCACCCAATCACCTCGTGAGATGTTTTTCGAGCTTTCATGTTGAACCTTTTCTTTCTAGCCTAACCAAATCCCATGTTGGTTCAAACAAAGACCCTTTGGACTGATCATTGAGAATGTCAAGCCAATCGAGTAGGATATCAAGGGAGAAGTTTCGCACTGTGAAGTCTAATTTATTTGTCATAAATTACAATCAGGAGATGAGAGCACCTTGATTGTTAAAGAATGAAATCTCTCAGCGTATCAAGATAAATGAAAATGAAGAAAGAAGGGAAAGGTGGGTTGAGGGAAAAAAATGAGAGAAGAGGCCAACAGGAAAGAAGCAAAGGAAGAAAAAAAATGAAGAGAGAAAAAATGAATGAAGACTTGTCGCTGAAAACCTGAAAGGGCACAAGATAAAAGTGAGGAAAAAGAACAAAAATAAAGGCTAGTCGGAGAAAACCCCAAAGGGCACTACAAGTCGAATGAGAGCAGTTAGATTTATTGCTAAGATTAGATTAAGCAAGTAATTGCCTCCAGATATTCAATTTGGGGCAAATCAAGAAAAGATTATGTAAAATATTAAGACTTTATTCCAATATGTATGTCATGTTCATTGATGTCTTCATTTCACCTTTAAATAAGTTCCGTTCACTTTCCTAAAAGAGGACATATTAGAGTCCTTTTTGTTAAAAATTTTCATTTCTGTCTTTTATCGTCATTCAGCTTCTGTTGATTAACATATAAACGAGCAAAAAAAAGTTTCACAAAACTTGTTTACAAGTTGTATCATTGTACTAATGCTAGTCAGAGGCCATATTGACAAGGGAGTTTATTTTAGAAGTCAAGGCGCCCACTTGAAGAACGAGAGAAGTCATTTGAAAAAGTCAAGGCGCCCACCTAAGGAATGAAGGAATACATTTGAAAAAGTCAAGACTTCCACCTGAAGAATAATGGAATTCATTTCAAGAAGTTAAGGCACCCACCTAAAGAACGGGGGAGTATATTCAAGAAGTCAAGGAACCCACCTAAAGAACGAGGGAGTTCATTTCATAAAGTCGAAGCACTCACATGAAGATTGAGGGAAGTCATTTGAAGAAGTCAAGGCACTCACCTGCAGAATGAGAGAGTTTATTTCAATAAGTAGAAGGACCCACTTGAAGAATGAGGGAAGTCATTTGAAGAAGTCAAGGCTCCTACCTGAAAAACGAGGGAATATATTTGAAGAAGTCAAGGCGCCCACCTGAAGAATGATGGAATACATTTGAAGAAGTAAAGGCGCCCACCTGAAGACGAGGGAGTTCATTTCAAGAGTCGAAGCACTCACATGAAGAATGAGAGAAGTCATTTGAAGAAGTGAAGGCGCCTACCTGAAAAATGAGGGAATACATATGAAGATGTCTAGGCACCCACCTGAAGTAAAAGGGAATTAATTTCAAGAAGCCAATAAACCCACATGAAGAATGAGAGAAGTTCTTCAAGAAGTCTAGGCGCCCACCTTAAGAATGAGAGAATTCATTTCAAGAAGTCAAGGCACCTACCTGCAGAACGAGGGTATTCATTTATGAAGATAAAGCATCCACTCATAGAATGCGGGAGTTTAGTTTCAAAGGACATCAAGACCCACCGTAACCTAGAACAGTGGTTTTCTAACAAATACAAGACCACCCGAAACTAAAGCTATGGTTTTACTTTCAACAAATGAGAGGATCAAGAACTAAAAAGACTCATTTTAGGAATCGTGAAGACTTAGACTAGGACTTGTAATTTAACATTTTAATATTGTATTTCCATTTTTTGTTGTGAATCAATGACCACTATCCCGCAACTAGTAACCAATGATCAACAACAATAGCCTCAGTGTCTAGAGGGAGTCTAGTGGCAGTCCAAGTTAGTTCTGAAAGTGTCTAGAGTTAATCTTTGTGCGTCTAGAAATGTCAACTGTAAGTCCCATTGAGTCTAGAGGTGTCTAGTGTCTGTCTGAATGTGGTAGTCTCAACTACCGCATGTGAGGAACAAAACTGACCGGATTTCTTAGTCCGATAATATGTAGGTAGCTTTGTAGTTAGGATATGATCACCATTTTACAAAGCGCACTCTTGGTTAGAACCGAAAAGCCAAAATTAATTTTTGATTACGTCTTTATCTGAAAACTCTATATGCTCCTGAACAAAGAGGGGCAACTGTAATCCCCTAATGATGAATATAAATTATTCATGTATTTTTTTATATAAATTTAAATATTTTAAATATTATAATAAATAAATATATTATATTTTATTATATTTTCTAACAAATTTTGCGGTGAAAGTTCAATTGAGGAATGAAGACTACAAGTAAAAGGAGAAGAAAAAAGAACAAAAATGAGTGTTGCATAAAAGAAAGAAAAAATTTATTAATTCATGTTGCGAATTGAAGTCGTGGCACCAATTCATGTCGCTGGTAACTGTTGAAATGGCAACATCAACTCATGTTATGAAGTGAAGTCGCAACACCAATTCATGTCGCGACGATGGTCGCAACACAAACTCATGTTCTGACTTGATATTGCAATGCTAACTTTGCCTAAATATTTTTCAATAAATAGGAGGCAAAGTTGTATTGATAAAAACAACCTTTCATTAGCCAAAGACAAGAATTTCTCTTGTTCTTGTTTTCTCTCTTTTGTAGTAGAAATATTTCCAAAGTCTTCAAAATTCCTTTTTAGCTTTTATCACTCCTTAATGGAGTAATTTCCTTCTATTGGGATAGTTGATGAAACTTGATATATTTATAATATCTACCTCAGTTTCAGTACATGCTTGGCCTGAGACTTTATATCTGCATTTTCGTACTGTGCTAGAGTGATAGTTCTATTACTCTTTATTTTCACGTCTATCTATTTTTAGGTTATTGTATATTAATTTTGTAATTCTTACGGAGAAAAATTAATATATGATGATTGATGAATAAAATAATAGAGTAAGAATGGAATCTATAGTAACCTATCATTTCAAGTCAATAATCTTGTTTTCCTCAGTTTTAGCTCTCACGGAAGAATTGTTGCAAGCAAGATTGTTGGTCTTAGTGAATATATTCTCACGAAATTTTTGCTACCTTTTAGCACAATTTAGACAAGATTATTATTTCGTTTTATCCGTCACAAAGTCATAAATCAATTAATATACATAATCTCAGCAAGTGAATTTAATTATTATTTGATGGTGAGCAAAATAAAATTGTATTAGCAATAAGCAATTTTTCTTTAGAGAAATACATGTTGAAACTGAGATTGTCTTATGAATATGACCAAGTGAATTAAATGACTCCCAACTCTTTTTAAATTTGAAATCTTTCGAAAGTCTTTTATTTAGTTAAAGTTAATTAAAAGTTCAAAAAACCTCACCTTTCATCAATTTGATTGTCTCAAATAGTAGTGGAAATATTACAAGTATGTAGCATAGATTTACCCAATCTCTGTGGGACGATATCTTAAACTATATTACAATTTGATTTAGCATGAGCTTTAATTCCTATATATTTTGGCCTCGTCAAATTTTTGGTGTCGTTGCCGGGGATTGGCGCAGATCTACTTCAGACTAAATATTTTATCACTAATTTTAGAACTTATTATTATTATTATTATTATTATTATTATTATTATTATTATTATTATTATTTTGTTCTTTCTTGTTCATTTTATTATATATTTTAATATTAGCTTTGTTTAGTTCCCTATTATTGTATCATCGTCGTTATTTTTTTCTTTTTTGTATTTCTATTTTTTTACTACTACTTCTACTATTATATTTAATACTAATATTTTATATATAGTTTTTAATATTTTTAGTGTTGCTACTATTACTATTTTTTTTTTTACTAAAGAGTCTCAAATATTGTATGGCCCGCTCTTCTAATAAAGGATTGGTTAATTACGATCCTGAAATTGAAAGATCTTTGAAATTGTGCAAGAAAGGACAACAACCATCATCTTCTCATAGAGTAACTTGTGACAGAATGGAGCACCAAGTAATAGAAGACAACAACCCATTGGGAGTTCCACCACCAGTCCATATAGAACAACAGCTTGACGAAGTGGTACCAAGAGCAGCAAACAGAATCCTAAGGGATTATGCTAGGCCGGACCACTTCAACTGTACATATAGTGTTAGAAAACCCCTAGTGGTAGCCAACAACTTTGAAATCAGGTTCGGCCTAATTCAAACAATTCAACAATCTTGCACTTTCACTGCTGATCTAAGTGAAGATCTACACAGTTACTTAATCGATTTATTAGGACAAGTTAAAACTGCTAAGTACAATGGAGTATCTCCTGAAGCAATCAAGTTAAGGTAATTTCCTTTTTCTTTAAAAGGCGAGGCCAAAGCTTGGTTGCGAAGTTTGCCTCAGAGGTCCATTACCACATGGGACCAGATGACTCAGAAATTTTTGAACAAATATTTTTCTCCTGCTAAAACAATAAAGTTGACACAAGAGATATCTAATTTCTTGCAGACTGACACTGAGTCAGTTTATCAAGTATGAGAAATATTGAAAGCAATGCTGAGAAAATGTACACGCCATGACATTCCTGAACATATGCAGTTATACATTTTCTATCACGGGTTAAAACCCTCTTCTAGAAATGAGATTGACGCTGCTTCAGGAGGTTCCATAATGGGAAAGACCACAGAAGAAGCACTCTAATTATTGAATGAAATTTTTGAGAATGCTATTCAGTGGCCATATGATCGTGTGATCATCAAGAAAACTGCTACGGTAGATCAGGCAGATGCTTTAAATACACTAACACAACAAATTGCTTCTTTGGCACAAAAGTTTGATTCTTTTTAGGTGAATACAAAACAAAAGAGCCAGTCTGAGACTTGTGACATGTGCGGAGGAAATCATCTTAACCACAAATGCCAAGCAACCAATCAGAATGATGGACATGTTAATCTCATCGATTATAAGACATATCCTTTTGGAAGTCCAATGGCACAAAAACATCTAGGATTTCAATGGAGCAATCCAAACGGTGCTGAGAACTCTCAAAGCTTCCAAAAGCAATAGGGATAGAGTCCACCAAGGTACCAAAATCAAAACCAAGGGCAGCCAAATTTCAAGCCTTATCAGCAAGCAGCTCCATATCAGCAAAGGCCTCAACAAGCCCATCCAAGTCTTGATGACCTTTTGTACAAGTAAATTAAGGCCACTGATGAGAAAATGGTGAGCCAAAATTCTACTCTAAAAAAATTTGGAAACTCAGTTAAGCCAACTGGCTACTCTTGTCTCAGAAAGAATTCAGGGTTCTTTACCAAGCAATAGAGATAAAAATCCAAATGAACACCTTAAGGTCATCGCTTTAAGGTCAGGTAAGAATCTTGATGACTCATAGGAGACAGAGAAAAGAACCAGCTAGAACAACAGGTAGATAAAGATAAGAATATTGAAACACCCTCTGAATTGTCACAAAAGAAAGAAGTCAAGAAAAATAAAGAAAAAAATATTGAGAAAATGACTCCTCTCCCAGTGATAATTCCTTTTCTACAAAAAATGAAAAGAGAAAAGCTTGTTAATCAATTTGCAAAGTTTTTAGAAATTTTGAAACAAATTCACATCAATATTCCTTTTACTGATGCTTTGTTGCAAATGCCTTCATATGCTAAATTTTTGAAAGAAATTTTGTCAAGAAAAAGAAAATTGGAAGAAGTTTCTGTGGTAATTCTTACTGAGAAATGCAGTGCTATGCTTCAAAATAAGCTACCACAAAAACTCGGTAATCCAAAAAGTTTTACAATTTCGTGTACATTAGGAGGGGTATATATTGAAAAAGCACTTTGTGATTCTGGAGCTTCAATAAATTTAATGCCATTTTCTGTTTTTAAAAAGTTAGATCTTGGTGAGATGAAAAATACGGTTGTCTCTCTTCAGTTTGCAAATCAAAGTACAAAGAAACCTAAGGGAATTATTGAAAATGTGCTCGTGAGAGTAGATAAATTTGTCTTCCCTGTAGATTTCATAGTACTTGAAATGGAAGAATGTCCTGATGAACCAATAATTTTGGGTTGACCTTTCTTGCTACAGGTAGAGCAATCATAGATCTTCATCAAGGACAACTAATTTTGAGAGTTGATGAAGAATGAGTCATTTTTGACATGCAAAAGATTCTAAAGTTTGCAGGAGATGAGTCATCATCTTCTTTTTTTTCAATTGACATGATTAGTGATTTTGCAAATGAATTTAAAGATAATAAATTGATCTCAGACTCGATTGAGAGGAGTTTTGCCAATTCTGGCAAAACACAGGATGATGATCCCACCATTAAAAGTGAAGCAGAAATACTGGAAAGATATTCCGAGGATGAAGGAATTCAATCAGAAGGAGTTCAACAAAAAATTGAACTCAAAACTCTTCCTTCTCATTTAAAATAAGTTTATCTTGAGCCTGAATTATTTTCAGTCATTATTTCAGCTTCACTAACTACAAAACAGGTTGACAAATTATTTGAAGTATTGAAAGCACACAAAGAAGCCTTGGGATGGACTATTGCGGACATCAAAGGGATTAGTCCAGCTGTTTGCATGCACAGAATCCTCATGGAGGATAAGTACAAACCAATAGTCCAACCTCAAAGGCGATCGAATCTAACAATGCAAGAAGTGGTGAAAAATGAAGTTATTTAATTTTCTGGCAGCAGGTATCATAAATCCGATTTCTGATAGTCCTTGGGTAAGTCCTGTTCAGGTAGTACCAAAGAAAGGAGGCATGAAAATTATAAAAAATAAAAATAATGAACTCATACCTACTAGAACAGTTACAGAATGGAGAGTCTGTATTGATTACAGACGTCTCAATGAAGACACCAGAAAAGATCATTTTCCTTTACCATTCATTGACCAAATGTTGGAAAGAGTGGTAGGATATGATTTTTATTGTTTTCTTGATAGCTATTCAAGCTATAATCAGATCTCAATTGCACCAGAAGATCAGGATAAGACAACTTTTACATGTCCCAGTGGAACCTATACATATAGGAGAATGCCCTTTGGTCTATGTAATGCAGCTGCTACATTTCAGCGGTGTATGTCTGCAATTTTCTCGGACAGGACCGAATTTTTTTTTGGAAATTCTTATGGATGATTACACACTTTTTGGTAAAATATTTGAGGACTTTATTCACCATTTGACCTTAGTTCTTAAGAGATGTGAAGAGACAAACTTGATTCTTAATTGGGAAAAATGTCATTTTATGGTTACAGAGGGAATTGTCCTAGGATACAAAATCACTGCTAAAGGGATAGAAGTTGATAAGGCTAAAATTGATCTTATAGAAGGATTACCCCCTCCTACAACTGTTAAAGGCATTAGAAGTTTTTAGGCCATGCAAGTTTTTACAGACGGTTCATAAAAGATTTTTCAAAAATTTCAAAACCTCTGACTAACCTTTTAATGAAAGATGTTAAGTTTGATTTTTCAGGTGATTGTTTGAAAGCATTTGACACCCTTAAGGAAAAATTATCAACTGCCCCTGTAGTTGTGTTCCCTGATTGGAATCAGTCTTTTGAGGTCACGTGTGATGCTAGTGATACAGCAGTTGGAGCAGTTTTAGGCCAGAGAAAAGATAAGATTTTTTGTCCTATATACTATGCCAGTAGGACTTTGAATGAAGCTCAGTTGAATTATGCCACAATAGAAAAAGAACTACTGGCAGTAGTATTTGCATTTGATAAATTTTGTTCTTATCTAATAGCAATCAAGGTCACAGTTTTTACTGATCATGCAGCTTTAAAATACCTCTTAGCAAAGAAAGATGCCCGACCTAGATTGCTAAGATGGATTTTACTACTCCAAGAGTTCGACCTTGTGATAAAAGATAAAAAGGGAACGGTAAATCAAGTTGCTGACCATTTATCTAGAATAGAGAACTCTCCTCTTGAGATTTGTGATATAAAAGAAGAGTTTCCTGTTGAACATATTTTTTTTGTTAGCTCAATTGTGACTCAACCACCCTGGTTTATAGATATTGCATGTTACTTGGTTGGAAAACGGACACCCCAAGATCTCTCTTACCAGCAAAAGAAAAAACTTATTTCTGATGCTAAATATTATTTGTGGAATGAACATTTTTTGTTTAGGTTTTGTGCAGATAATATTATCAGAAGGTGTGTGGCTGAAGATGAAATGACGAAGATTTTGAATTATTGCCATGATGATGCAATTGGAGGATATAATGATTTAAATCGAACTGCATTTTTCAAGGATGCACGTGCATATGTTGCACAATGTGATAGGTGTCAGAGAACAGGTAACAACACCAAGAGAGATGAAATGCCTTTGCAATCAATACAGGTATGTGAAATTTTTGATATTTGGGTAATTGATTTTATTGGCCGTTTTCCTTCATCTCATTCTTTTGAATATATCCTCGTGGCTGTGGATTATGTCTCAAGATGGGTTGAAGCTATTCCTATGAGAAAAAATGATGCTCGAACCGTGTGCAATTTTCTTAGAAAAAATATTTTACTAGATTTGGCACACCACGAGTCATCATCAGTGACCAAGGGACTCATTTCATAAATAAATAATTTTCTGCTTTATTATCCAAATATGGTGTGACTCACAAAATAGGAACACCATATCATGCTCAAACACAAGGGCAAGTTGAGGTTTCCAACCGTGAATTAAAAAGGATACTTGAAAAAACAGTTGGAATCTCATGAAAAGACTAGGCTTTAAAATTAGATGATGTATTATGGGCATACCGAACGGCGTTCAAAATGCCAATTGGTACATCCCCATAACGATTAGTATTTGGAAAATCTTGTCATTTGCCTGTTGAATTAGAACATCAAGCTTTTTGGGCATTAAAAATGTTGAACTTTGAATTAAACTCTGTTGGTAAAAATAGATTCTTTCAGATTAACGAGTTGGAAGAGCTGAGCTTGAAAGCTTATGAATATACCAAGATTTACAAAGAAAAAAAAAATGGCATGACAACTTGATCCGACAAAAAAGTTCCAAAATTGGAGATGAGGTACTCCTTTACAATAGCCGACTCAGGTTATTTCCTGGAAAATTGAAATCCAGAAGGACAGGTCCTTACATTGTTATAGATGTTACTCCATACGGAGCAATTGAAATTCAACAGATCAATGGAGGAAACAAGTTCAAAGTAAATGACCATAGGCTAAAATTATACTTTGGATGGCAGTTTGAGAAACAACCAACAATAACAATGATAGTATGATAAATATCACAGTTACTACGTCGAGCTGGCGACGTTAAACTCAGAACAACAGTTTCTTACCCGTAGTCATTGAGGGTGAAGCAACGGAGCCTCATAAGTCCAATATAGATTTGAGTAATTAAATGCTTAACCAATTGATCTGGTTAATATTCGGGTTATTGTGCAACCAGAACATCTCATGAAGGCCTCTACAAAAACAGAGTCACCTACACAGAAGTAACTCCTGTGTAACTCCATGGTGATCGGTATGCCTAAGTAACTAGTTGGTTAGCCATTTAATTATATAAATGAAACGTTGGCTCAGGTAATATATATATATATATATATATATACCCCTTCTTTGAGCCTTGATTTTTTTCTCGAACACCATAATTCTCTTTAAAAAAAGAGAATAAAAATCTCATAATATATATAGTATGCATTAAATTTACATATTTAAATATAATAATTATTTCTTCCAGCTATGAATAAGAAGAGATTGATATCGATGAAAGAAGGAAATATTGTGAAAAAGAAGAAGAAAGAGATTGTATGATTGTTATGATATTTCAACAGAAAAAAAAAAGACAAGTACTATGAAATGCTAGAAATATTGAGGATTAAGAAATATTTTCTCAAAGCTGCAAGAGGAAAAGTCACTATAAATATATCCATGAACCCTACCAGCATGAAGCCTAACATTACAAGCCGAGAAAAGTCCTAAAAAGATTTTGAAAATCAGTGTTGAATCTAATATTAGTGGAGATAAACATGAGAAGAAAGCATATGGACAAGACTATGATACTGAATGAATGAGCGATCATAAATCTATCAATTTTGAAAAATTCAAGGGGAGAAAATGCAAGTTCTTATTGATCAAAGTAGAATTCAAAAACAAAGTAATGAATTTGGTGATTTAAAAAGGATGATTGCATTAAAGATAATGAAGGAAGCTTATTTTGTATAAATTTTTTATGCTACAAAGATCATGTGTTTGAAGAAAATGTTAAAAAAAAAAAAGATTTATATATGTATATATATATTTTTCGTCGAGGACGAGCAAAAGTTCAAGTGTGGGGGAATTTGATGAATATAAATTATTCATATATATTTTTATATATAAATTTAAATATTATAATAAATAAATATGTTATATTTTCTAACAAGTTTTGCGTTGAAAGTTCAATTGAGGAATGGAGACTACAAGTAAAAAGAGAAGAAAAAAGAACAAAAATAAGTGCTGCATAAAGTAAAGAAGAAATGATATTAATTCATGTTGCGAATTGAAGTCGCGACACCAATTCATGTCGTGACGGTAACTGTTGAAATGGCAACATCAACTCATGTTATGAAGTGAAGTCGCAACACCAATTCATGTCGCGACGGGAACTATTGAAATGGCAACATCAACTCATGTTATGAAGTGAAGTCGCAACACCAATTCATGTCGCGACGATGGTCGCAACACAAACTCATGTTCTAACTTGATATTGCAATGCTAACTTTGCCTAAATATTTTTCTATAAATAGGAGGCAAAGTTGTATTGTTAAAAACAACCTTTCATTAGCCAAACACAAGAATTTCTCTTGTTCTTGTTTTCTCTCTTTTGTAGTAGAAATATTTTCAAAGTCTTCAAAATTCCTTTTTAGCTTTTATCACTCCTTAATGGAGTAATTTCCTTCTATTGGGATAGTTGATGAAACTTGATATATTTATAATATCTACCTCAGTTTCAGTACATGCTTGGCCTGAGACTTTATATCTGCATTTTCGCACTGTGCTAGAGTGATAGTTCTATTACTCTTTATTTTCACATCTATCTATTTTTAGGTTATTGTATATTAATTTTGTAATTCTCACGGAGCAAAATTAATACAAAATTAATATGTGATGGCTGATGAATAAAATAGTAGAGTGAGAATGGAATCTATAGTAACCTATCATTCCAAGTGAGTAATCTTTTTTCTCTCAGTTTTAATTCTCACGGAGGAATTGTTGTAAGCAAGATTGTTGGTTTTAGTGAAAATATTCTTACGAAGTTTTTGCTACCTTTTAGCACAATTAAGGCATGAATATTATTTCGGTTTAACCGGTATAAAGTCATAAATCAATTAATATACATAACCTCACCGAGTGTATTTAATTATTATTTCTGATTGAGCAAAATAAATTTGTATTAGCAATAAAAAATTTTCTTTAGAGAAATACATGTAGAAATTGAGATTGTATTATGAATATTACCAAGTGAATTTAATGACTCCCAATTCTTTTTAAATTTGAAATCTTCCGAAAGACTTTTATTCAGTTAAAGTTAATTAAAGTTCAAAAAACCTCACTTTTCATCAATTTGATTTTCTCAAATAGTAGTGGAAATATTACAAGTTTGCAGCATAGATTTATCCAATCTCTGTGGGACAATATCTTAAACTATATTATAATTTGACTTAGCACGAGCATTAATTCTTATACACTTTGGCCTCGTCACCTAATATTGGCACGCCTAACATAATTTTCCAAAAATATCATAGTATTTTATGTAGAATGTTGTTTCTTTTTTCCATATTTGTTGTTACAAACGTATTGTCAAATATGATTCGTATCTAAATTTGTTATTGTTTATGATTGTGAATTTTTGTGTTCTTAATTAATTAATTAGCTTTTTTTATTTGGTTAGATTTGTTTGGATAAAATAGACTACTTGGGCCATTAGAAAAAAGAGAAGAAATGCAGCCCAATGCTTTAGCCTAATACACTTGACCCGCTTCATCATCATCCATTAGAACAGATCAATCCTACGGCTATGATCATTTCCCTCACATCCCCTTTTAAACCCCTATTTCCTCCTCATATTTCAGATACCTCACAAGTCTTTGGTGACTTAATGAAACCCTATCCAATTTTGAAACTCCCATCGACCAAAAAAAAATGCCACCTTATACCATCGCTTCTCTGACAGCCGACCACCATCCGCCGCCGGTCGCTCACCGCAAAAAAAAAATCAATATTATATGTCTGGCGCTTCACCTCAAGCCTTTCTTTCCGTTTTTGTAATCCATTTTGCAAAAAAAAAAAAAAGAAGACGTTTATCGTATATCGAGACTTAGAAGATTGACGGAACCCTAACTCCGACAACCGTCCATTTTCTTCGGCAAACCGTATATGTATGGTCTCTTCTCACCCTTCTCTCTCCATTTATGAAATATTTTAACCAAAAAACCCAGTCCCTCGATTCGATTTTGGCCATTAGAGGCCAAGCTAAGGGGTTTGATGACGGTTCCTAGTGGTGGCGTCGAGCTTCGGTGATGGTATGAAGGCTGCTATGGTAACAATGGTGGTGACAACATGGTGACAATGTAGTTTATGGTATTGATTGGAACTGGTGCAGTGGCAGCGCCGTGGTGTTACAAATGATGGATGATGGCTTTGCAGCGGCTAAACCGACATAGCGAGCAAGTAGTGACATTGTAACACTAGTGCTTATGCGGGGCATCGGTTAGAGAAAAATTTTCTACATCCATAGTTATCATGCTTAACAGTTCAATCACTAGACTAGCAGTTAGTTAATTTAAAATGATATATCTGTTAGTATTAGCTCATTAAAATTGAAGTTTAAACATAAAAGATATTTTTCCCTATTTACTTTGTTCAATGGTTAGTTTGTTTAGGAGTCTGGTAATTTTCTTGAGCTCTGGACTTGGCCCATTTGGTGTTTTCGGCTAGGCATTTGTTGAGAGTTTGATCCTGGCCCATTAGGTAAGTCTGAATAATTTTAGTGGGCTCATCCGTTAGTTTAGTGCCAAGGTTACATTGTAAAATATGTAGAAGTTGTAAAATATAATTTATTTAGGATTTGGTTATGTGACTTTGAATCCTGTACATAGGCCTGACCTACGTATTGCGTACGCGAATAAGGTATTAGGTTCCTACCTGGATTGTTCTAAGATGTGAGGAATGAAGACTTTAGCCTTATGTGATTTATTTTTCTGCTTATTGAACACAGTGTGATCATTTGGAAATGAATCCAAAGGGATAAAGCGGTTGTTGGGTAACAGTGTTAACTTTACAACGAGGTAAGTATTTATATCTATTTCTTTGGAGGCACCTGGCCTCGTGGATTTTCTACCACGTGATCCTTACGTGTGTAGCTGCCGATAGGCGTACTCATTACGCCTTAGCTTTGGATTGACATTTTTATTATATGTTATGTCCTGTTGTTGGTATTGCATTGAGGATCTGAGCATTGTACTCTGGCTGTGAGTTGGCATCCACTTCCCGGCTATCGATGAGAGTCCAGCGCCGGTAAAGGGTTATTATTGCATCATCTTGCATTCATATGCATTACATTGCATATCATATCGAGTGCAGGAGTATTCCGCCCCAGGAGAGTGCAGGAGTATTCTGCCTCTGATTTACATTTTATCGGGTGCAGGAGTATTCCGCCTCAGGTTTATATCATATTGGGTGCAGGAGTATTCTGCCCCAGGAGCAAGAGTATTCCGCTCTTATGTCAGATACTGAGTACAGGAGTATTTCGCCTCAGCTTTACATTATATCAGGTGCAGGAGTATTCCGCCCCAGGAGTGTGCAGGAGTATTTCGCCTCTGGTTTATATCATATCGGGTGCAGGAGTATTCCGCCCCAGGAGCAGGAGTATTCCGCTCCAATTAGTTATCAGATTGGATTCCCCTCGAATGCAGGAGTATTCCGCTTCGGGATGGGATGATGGGCACATGTGACCCTTTGCATTATATTTCATTTCATTTCATCTCATTTCATACCATTGGGTAGACTTGTGGTACATGACTACTGTTCTGCTTATACGTGCATTGCTTATTTGTTGATATGTTTCTGGCTCGTATTCCTGGTTGAGTTTATGGTTTTATACATATTTTCGGTAATTACCTAGCTCTGTCTTTTATAATTTAAATAAGAGGAATTTAGTTTATATGTTTCTTCTCCCTGGCTAGCTATCCTATTTTTTGAGGTGGCTAGTCTGCCCCACTTATTGAGTCCTTTTGACTCACCCTTGTTTGTTGTTTGTTTCTTGTCTATCTATTTCGTTTCGGCAGGTTCGCTCCAGGATTGATTTCTCCACGTTGTGAAGGAGCGAAGACGACTTCAGCTGTCAGGGTTAGCCAGCCTTTATTCCGGATGTCCACCAGTTTATTGGTTATTATTTCAGTTGCATTTTGCTCCCTTCAGGATGTATTTGTCTTCTTTTGTACTCTTAGATGTCTAGTTTGGATAGCCCTAAACCTAGTATATTGGGTAGTCAGCTGTAATTTCTTTTGTACAGCTTAGAGGTATCAGTATCTCTGTATTTTTTTTAAGTCTTGTCTTTATTTATGAATTATTATAATTATTTTCCTAATTTAATTGGTAAGGGTTCGCCCGAGGGGTCTAGGGGAGGATGTCGGGTGCCCGCACGGCCTAACCAATTTCCGGGTCGTGTCAATTGGTATCAGAGCCCGGTTTAGAGCCTATCCAGACTAAGACAGTGTCTAGTAGAGTCTCGCTGATGGGTACGTAGACGTCCGTACTTATCTACGAGAGGCTATGATGGCATTTAGGAAGTTTCACTTCCTTTTTTTCTGCTCGTGCGTCGGTCTAGGATGCAAAAGTATTTTCATTAATTGGTTAATTTCTTCGTGGTAATTGTGAACCCTCGTGCGATGAATGAGCAAACGGTATGAGTTCAAGACAAAGCAATCTAGCCTGGGGCTAGCACTGATGAAGCCCCGAGAGTTCTGGATCGCGCTGACAATCCAGTTGCGCAGGCCCCAGCTGTACGAGCTCGCGATGGACAAGAGAGCAGGGCCTTGCGGTTCCCTTGGCTCTCTACGATGGTTTTACGAGAATCTTAGCGACACAGATACCGCAAGAATCTACTATTCGCTAGGTAGCTTATCAGGTTGCTGCAGATGCAGATGTTCGGTCTTAGGGAGCTCCTTTTCCAGTTCTTAATATTGCCCCAATAAGTCATGTTCCAGACGCAGCATGTGTTGCTCCACTAATTATTCTGGTTTGTTAGCTAACCCAAGTAATAGCTCGCTCCGAGTGTCCGAAGATGTGACATTATTTTATCTAGTTGAACCTTCCGATATTCTCAAGCCATGCATCAGATAATCCCTGATGTAAGTTTTTTTTAAAAATAAAATGATGTCAGCATATCCTTCAGGCTCTTTATTATATCGAGCGGTATGGTGTTGATTATTCTGCTTTTCAGTTTTAGGGGTCCAGCCTTGAATTGGTGGGCCGCTCTCTTATTAGCTAATTTGGTTCGATTTTTCTTCTAGATTCGTGGAAAAGTTCCTTTCGAGTAGCGAGCAAGATGAAAAGTGTTGCCAGTTTGAGTGGATTGGACAGAGTAGTACTATCAGTTAGCCTGTTGGTGTTTCAGAATATAAGATTGAGTTCTATAGAATGGCTGAATATGCATAAGAACTAATTCATGAGCTTTTCGAGAGATTCAAAGATTTATTGATGACCTTTCTCCTTCCTTGAGATCCCAGATTGCTCGAGAAATTGAGGTCAGGACTTTATTTGATGTTGTTGTTGATATTGATCAGAGGTATTAGGCATACCATAATTTAGAGAGGGAAGAGTTAGAGCGGGAGAGCAAGAGATCCCACGGCCCTGGTGGGCACCATACCCCCCTTTGGAGGTAAGAGTTCTGATTATTTTGGGAGGTTACTTCCCAGGTTATCTTAGCTTGTGGCGCGCGATTCTCAGAGTGCGCAAGTAGTTCGTCAAGATCAGAGGCAGTTTTCTCTTTGTAGCTATCAATAATCTGTCCAGTTTCCATTTTTTAGCGAAAAAGGTGTTATTATTGTCGTGTGTTTGGTTATCCTTTGGGGAGTTTTCCCTTACTCCAGCAAGTAGACAGTCGTTGTTCTTCTTGCCCTTAGGCACCTGCCCAGTAGCAGGGATTTCATTTAAATCTCAATCAGCCAGAGAAATGCCACAATCCAGTAAAGGTTGAGAGCGTGGTGGCAGTTATTCTTCAGAAGGTAATTATCAGTGTAGCGGCTTAGTTCAGCCGCAGAGGCAGTTTTATGAATTGCCAGTCTGGCAGGATGTTGAGGCATCCGATGTAGTAGACCCATGTATTTCTTTTTCCCTTATATGTGAGTAAGATTTGATTCTTTCGATCTATTTGGAAATGGTGTGTCTCTTATCATACTTCGATGGTTTCCTTAGATGTCGTTTCTATTAAGAATCGGTTGCGGTAGAGGGGTGAGCTTCTGATATGATTCATTCCTGGTATTTTTGATGACCCTACTAGATTATCTGGTTTAAATGTGAGAGATTTGTGAGTGAGTGTCAGTATTGTCTGCTTGGCATCTTGTTACGCCAACTCCTGTTATTATGTCAATTTAGTTTACCTCTCTTCTTGGAATTCCGTGTTGGTTGGATGGTGGGATTCTTATTCGTCCCCATCAGAAAGTGTCCTTATTTCTTACGATTTAAAGTGGTTAGTAAGTAATACTCGATCTACGTGTCCCCAATTGGTTCAAGACGCTAGTAAAGTCATGTTATTCTATGAGCTTATCTGGGTTATAAAAGGGTTTTCTGGTAAATTGTCAGAGTTTCCTTCTTATTGGGAGGTTAAATTCGCATGGAAGTTGTTCCTAAAGATTATTTAATATTTATTTCTTCAATTGCAATTCTTTGGCTAGCATGACTCGTAAGTAGTCTAGCTTTGGTAGCCAAGCAAATAAGAAGATGAGCTTCCTGAAGCTCTAATTATTTCTATCCTCAGTCCATTGCCATCTCTTCTTTGTTCAGCACTGGTGAGCTTAGGCGGTCAGTAGCCTCTTATGATGTTCTCTGTGTGGAGCCAGAGTATGTTTCAAGGTATCCGAGTATGCACATTGTTGTTTTTCAAGGCTACTAAGGGTAATGAGAGGCGTCATTTGACCTTTGATTTGATTCATCAGGCGGTGGTGTTTATAGAAAATGTATGGAGTTGTGACTCGAGAGTTGCAGTTGTTTGACAACTTGAAAGTGTAGTTGTAGCTTAGGTCTGGCTACGTTAAGCTTTTAGCTAAAACTTTTTTAGTCTAGTAGACTGTGGGGGGGGGGGGGGTATTCCTATTCAAATAACTGCATGAGTTTGTGCTTTAAGTGGAGGAGTCTTCCTCCAAATACTGAATGGTAATACTGAATCTCTAATGCGTTGATACCACTTTTGTCACGACCCAACCTAGGGCCACGACAGAAACCTACAATGAGTGTCGATCATTACTAAACCCACTAATAATCTATTAATGCTAGAGATAAGCTGGCAACCTGATCATATATACGTACCTATCTGCTGAAAGCATAAAGTCTGGAAAGATGACACGACTTTAATTTGCTGGCAATTAGAACACTGAGCCACAAATTCTGCTATATCACACTTCATTCCGTCCCACCAAGAAATCTGCTTAAGATCATGGTACATCTTAGTCGAACGTGGATGAATAGTGTATTTGGGATAATGTGCCTCTATCAGAATCTCTCTACGAAAATCTGCAACATCAGGAACATAAAGTCTATCTTTATACATGAGAATACCGTCAGTAGTAGCCCTGTATGGTGACTCCGGTTTTCTTCTAGCTATTTGTCTGTATTCAACTATAACTGGATCCTCATACTGACGTTGTTTTACTTCATGAAAATTTAGAGTTAAAAGTCTAGTTCAGCTTGTCGTCCATCCATCATTGGCATATCTTTTTCACACCTCAACTCTTTGAGAAGTTACTTTAGCGTTATAAATGCACATGTAATCAACTTTGTTGCTGGTATTCTGCCTCAGCTCATGGTCCAACTACATGTCTCTTTTATTTTCACTTTTTCAAGTCATAATATTTCCAATTCAAAGACAATACCCTGAATTAGCTGTTCAGTCTGAAGATCATTCCTGGTCTGCATCATACTATCCAGTAGTTGCGGAACAATACTAACATCAACTGAGATGTTGCATAGTGTGTTTGTAAAAATAATATAGCTTGCATCAAATCTTCTGTAATGTGTAGTGACAAGGTACTTCAAAAGTTCCCTCTATTGCATCAAGCGTGAGCTAATTCTTAGTTCCATCGACCTGTTCCATATCAAAAGATATATCGAAGAGGTGATTATCGGCTGAATCATGTTAATCCATCCAGAGTTTCGTATATCTTTTCTTCAAAAATGTAAAACTCTCTTCTTGTGATCGAGGAACGATCAACTTAGTCAGAATAAGCTAAGCAATATTGTTATGATATTATCCAGCTATGTTTTTATCCAAGTGTTTGATGTGCGTGTTATACTTCTGATTCTATAATCATGAGATAATGTCCTTGGAGTAGTTTATGAAGGTTATGCAAGTTCTCTTGTTATCTACGTGAATATTGCTTTAAACTTGGGCTCGTTCGAGGACGAATGACAGTCTAAGTGGAGGCGAATGAAACGACCACGGTCAGTCGTTTCGGAAGTTAGGACTCCGGTTGGCGTGTCGATAATTTTAAAATATTCATAAGGTCCATTGAGACTTATCTATAAAATTTGAGTTTAATAAGACCTCGTTTGGTAGGCATCTGAAGAAGGTTTCAGTTTTTATTATCGATAAATATTAAAAAGATATTTTCGAGCTCGGTTTTGGCGAATGAGCTCCTATTCGAAATCCGAAAGCGCCATTAGGTTCGTATGATTATTTGTGACTTTTGTGAACTTTCGAAAGTGGATTTCGAGGTTGTTCGGCTAGTTTCCGCTAAAATGCCGAAAGTTAAATAATTTGACTTCTTTCCAATAAATTTGCATATTGAGTTTCGGGAGTTCGATTTGAGATCTGCCTTAGCAAGTGTGTTACATATATTTTGTATAACTTGTATGCAAAAGTTGGAATTATTTCGAATATCGCAGGGTACCTTTTTAATTTTGAAAACGAAAAGAAAATTAAATAAAACAAAACAAAACAAAAAAAGAAAGAAAAAGGAAAAGGAAAAGAAATAAGTATAGGCGGTGGGAGGGGGTCCTTAGCAATTTGCTAAGGACGAACAGAATATAAACAACGTAAGAACATAATGAGGCAGCCTAAAAAAATGTAAAGAGAAAATGCCAAAAAATGAAAAAAAGAGCCGGAGAAAGATAGAATTTCTACCCCGAATATTCAGGTAATGATCTTAATGTATTATTTTAGTTTATTACGTGTGTTTGAATATATTTTTACGGTAAAAATTGGGATATTAGACATCGTCCTAACGAATTAAATTGATAGTTTAGAGAGTCAATTGGACCCCTATAATAGAACTGATTATATATTTGTACACATTGAGTTATGGGCAACATATAAATATAATTTATTTAGGGTTTGGTTATATGACTTTGAATCCTGTACATAGGCCTAGCCTACGTATTGTGTACGCGAATAACGTATTAGGTTCCTACCACGATTGTCCTAAGATATGAGGAATGAAGACATTAGCCTTATGTGATTTATTTTTCTGCTTATTGAACACAGTGTGATCGTTTGGCAATGAATCCAAAGGGATAAAGCGGTTGTTGGGTAACAGTGTTAACTTTGGAACGAGATAAGTGTTTATATCCATTTCTTTGGAGGCACCTGGTGATGCAAGCAAAAACTGGAGTTGAAGCCTTGCAATCGGAGACAACGAACAAGACGCGGAAATGACAAGATAAAGGGCGGAAGCAAGTAAGTAACACGGATAACAAGAAATCGGGGAAAGGGGAGAACAGAAATAGAAGAAATAATGGATAATCCGAATGAAAACATGATTGATTATCCAATGAGAAAAGGAAACTTGAACCTAACAAGGATTCATACTAGGGATGAAATCCATTTCGGTTCCAAGCATAAGAAGGCATATACGAAGCCCCAGGCTTCAACAAGAATGGTTCGGCCGATTCTATCTCCATTCCCTCAATTCAATATCACTAACTATCTATAATGAGCTATGCTAGGAGTTTATATTGACAACAATAAAAAGGGCAAAATAGTAAAATGGTCACAGGTGACCAATGAGATAAAGCCACGCAGGGCTGAAGTGGTTTTATGTGTTTGGAAGCTCAGCTCGAACACATTTGAGTCGGATGCTTGTTTGCCTCGGTCACATTTGGAATCGAACTATGTCCTGTCTCGGGCTCATTTGTAGCCCTTTCGATCGATTCACTATTCGACGTCGTTCTTCCTTGGTTCGGTTGCCTTTCAGCTTCGGGCTCGAGCTTGTCATTTCTTCCTTCGGACTCAAACCTGATTGTTGAGCTTTCATAAGTTGTGCTCGGTCTCATAGCTTCCGAAGTCAGTGTCAGCAACGACCACTTGTTGTCTGCTCGGTGGATTTCCTTCGTTGTTGTTCGGCGAGGCAGTCTTCGATATATTCCATTCCGGCCACACTTTGATCGTGGGCGTCATGTGACTCCTCGGTGGATTAGCTTGATGATTCGAACATGTGAGCCTGGTTCGTATTGCATCATCCTCCCGTTCTTGAAAGGATTTCGTCCTCGAAATCAAACCAACAAAACCTGCAAACAAGACAAAGACAAACAAACCTTCCTACTTCGAGAGTAGGTTAGTGTTCAAGAGTGTGGAAAACACACTCTTATGATAGAGCCAAACATCAATAATGATTATGAAAATTATGTTCCCAAAGGAAACAACAAGTTCTTGGCTCAAAAAGGAATTGTACTGAACACACGAGTGTACGAGGAGATCACTAGGACACTTTATAGGAAAGATGTAGCGATCAAAGACCCTATCACCTCTAAACTCATAGTCAACATACCGAACCCTCAGTTCACTCTCATCGTCATGGGGCCTATGGACTTGGTATGCACAATATTTGAGGTGTGTGGAATGGAGTAAGTAAAGTGATTGACTCGACAACTTACATCGAATACTCCACTCCCCTTCTTAAAAGCAATCTTACTCACACCAAGAGGCAGCTCTTCACCTCCAAAATTACCTCCAAGACAATCCTTCTCATCAGACGAGCTTCCGAAGAAGGTCTCAAATAATGGATTGTCTACGGGGTTAAGCTTTTCAAACCGAGGTGGTTCATACTCTCCTTGAGTCCGATGCACATCACAATCTCCTTCGAACAAAGGGTTGGTGAAAACAAGTTCACTACCCATCAAAGGTGCATCCGAACCAAGATCATCTTCCACACTTGAGGAGTCATCGAATATAATCCGATCCAACTCATCTACTAAGGACTCCTCAAGGGTATCATCATTCTCACCACAACACATAGATCCACCATAGGCAATAATATCAACAAGGGTATGATCAAACAACTCATTATTCCCTTTATCAAAGATTGGTGGTGTGTCATAACAAGGGTCACAAGTAATGTCAACTACAATTTCATCAATAAAGAGAGGTTCGGTGAAGATCGAGCCTACATCATGATGTGGCTTATCATTCCTCTCAACTAGTGATTCACATTCACTCTCAAGTTGACCATTCGAAGCTACACTAGTTGAAAACACATATTAATCATACAATTCATCAACTAGCATAGAGGTTTCTCTAGCAATTTCACAAGACAAGGAAGTATTATGCTCACGGGAAGGAAATCGGACACTTACCTCGGAATGACCTTTAGTATCTCACAATGCCCCTGAAGCGTCATAAGTAGTTCCTTCATCGTGGAGCTCACATGGAAGATTTTCTTCACCTTGGCTATCAACTTCAGCACATGGTTGGGGCTCCTTCGGTTTGCCTCCAAGAGTACCTACACAAAAATTCAAACAAGTAGAAGAAAAAGATAAAGGGTTAAGGTTAGAATAAGGGGTTTCCTCACTCTCAATGATTCTTTTTCCATCTTTCTTTTCCCTTATTTTCTTTTCAAGGTCGGGTGTGGGTTCGGGTGGTGACAGCTCACTCACATCACTCAATACAACCTCTCCTTTTTCCACTCGAGAGTTGTCACCGGTTACTCCCTTACTCCTCTCGATCTTTTGTCTCTCATATTCGGGTGAGTTGGGTCGAGGTCTAAGAATACCCATAACTGGAGTAGGTGGACTTTTAACATCAACCCGAAGTCTAGGACTCGAGGACTCAACAACCGAGGTCTCCTCTTTTGTTGTCAGTGAACCACTTGGCTTTGAAACTTGTGGCTTCGGGTTCAAAATATTGACTTCGATCGACTCTTTTCTTGCACTTGTCCCATTGCTCCTTGTGTTCGTAAGACTCCTCGATGGCACTCTTTCGATCTTGGATTGGAGTTCTCGCTTTTTTCTCATCTGCAAAACCGAAACATATGCGCTAATGGACATCTTTCCCTTCAACCCGTGAGGCGTAAACTCATAAACCAGTTGCAACTCTTCGTTGTACACAAGGTATACACCTCTTTCATCAATATATAGCAACTGTTTGTTGTGCAACCAGGGGTCTCCTAGACAAACATCAAAATTGGGCATGGAATACACGTCATACCAAACATATTCTCTATAACCCCTATGAGATATGAGCACTCGAGCTTCATATAAAACCCTCACTCCTTTATACATATAAGGATGTTTCAATTTATAGCATGGTATTTTTAGGGTCCGTACTAAAGAAGCGGTAATGCAATTAACGTCGAAATCTCCAATCTTGAGCAAATTTCCTCCATAATCATTCACCTCAACAACGAACCTACTTCTACCCAAGTTTCGTATAGGAAAATCCAAGTAAGAACTTGAGTGTCCCAAACCATCAAGACCAACAACTTGGGTTCTCCTTATTCCTCCACTAGTGGCAACACCACTAGGATAGTTCCCACTTCCTTTCACTCTTCCAAAATTAGAGTTATTGTTGAAAGTCGAGGAAGGGGTCTTAATATGGAACCCATGAGAACTTCTCCTCGAAGAAGGTGTTCGGTAGAAACCTCCTCTACCCCCCTCGGGTCTACAACCACCAGTGCTCCTCGAGCCATCCTTCCCATAGGAATTGGAAGCATTGAATCGTGTGTCACGACTCAAAGTTGCAAGTCTTCCTCCTCCCATAGAACAACCTCCACTACCTCCTCCCATCCCGATGGAAAGGGTTCTACTACTCCCTTGTGCTCCATACGAGACACCGAAGGAAGATGACATCGAATAGTCCACTCGATCAACTTCATCGTCGGCTTCCCCGATGTCACATTCATCATATTCAAGATCATCACAATGAGAGTAAGTAGGATCATCATACCTCGAAGCGTCACTACTTTCGTATTCTTGACCCAAAGCATAAGATTCTTCTCGTTCATCTTCACAGGCTTCGTAGTCTTCTTCGTCTTCGTATTCATCATAGTGACCTACTTCGTCCTCATAAGAGACATAGTCCCCGGTGTCGTTATAGTAATCATCACCATCGTAGGAACCACAGTCTCCAACATATCCACACGAATCATACCCTCCATAATCTTTATCATCCAAAGACATAGCTGCAACAAGTAAAGTAAAGGACCTCATAAGTTCACTCCCTCACGTGTATCACTCGAGTAATGCTCACTCAATTTTCTTTACACTCATGTATACACTCAAGGTCGTTGGCTTTTGTGACCTCACTCTATTGTTCTCACCACTCTAGCCTTTTTCCCACTCAAGATGGCTTGCCTTCTTGTTAGGAAACCGAAGTGATAAGTCACAACTAGTACTTTTCAAGTCTAGGTTCGGAAGGAGTTTATATGACTCGATGGAACGGTAGCTATTTAACTGCGCACGGTGAGTCAAAGAATTATCTAAAAATTGGACTTCGGTCACCCCACACACGAGTTCCTATTAAGCTCAAATTCGATAGTACGACCTAGAGTAGAAAGAATTACTCCAGAGATCCACTATCGAGAATATTCGGACACAAGAAAAGTGAAAACCTAAGAGAATCTACCTCCTCGGTTCCACTTCCAAATTTTCCGAACACGTGACCTCGGTACAAGTGTTTCCTCCTCGGTACAGATAAGGTTTAACCTTATCCGCCTTCCCTTTTCTAGCCGACACCCTTTTCACCTGGGGTTTGGATTTCAACAGTTTACCCCTTTCTTCTTCAATGGAATAGTGAACCTTTACTCCGGTGTACAGACAATGTCAAGATTCGCTCACAGTCAACTAACAACAGCTTAAGCTCAAGATTTGGGTCGTCTCCGGAAAATTTAATAACGGAGAAACTGTTCAGTTCCAAGCGGAGCAAAGACTAGCTATGGGGTCGTCCGTACACCGTTATCACCTTAACAATGTTCCGATGTACGGACGGTGGCTAAATACTGGAACTTCGATTTTCAAGAACTAAAATCGATCCAAATACATCAACAACCTCCAGTTTTCACCGATAAGCACCAAAACACAACTGGGGTTCGAATTCAACTTCACCACGTCAAGAACACGTTCCAAAACTACGGAAAAACCCTAGTTACAAATGATGTACGTCGGGTACTCAATCGATTCCTTAGTCCAAACAATCAACAACAAACAAATTTTGATAGTTTTTCAACTTTTCAAATTTTTTTTTTTTTTTGTATTTTCTTCTTTTCAAGTAACATAAGAATACCAACAGAAAATAAAGATAAGATGAACAAGGAATGTGGATTCATAGGAAAGAAATCCAAGCCTTGCTCTGATAGCAAGCTGATGCAAGAAAAAACCAGAGTTGAAGCCTTGCAATTAGAGACAACGAACAAGATGCGGAAATGACAAGATAAAGGGCGGAAGCAAGTAAGTAACACGGATAACAAGAAATCGGGGAAGGGGGAGAACAGAAATAGAAGAAAGAATGGATAATCCGAATCAAAACATGATTGATTATCCAAGGGAGAAAAGGAAACTTGAACCTAACAAGAATTCATACTAGGGATGAAATCTATTTCGGTTCCAAGCCTAAGAAGGCATATATGAAGCCTCAGGCTTCAACAAGAATTGGCTCAGCCAATTCTTTCTCTATTCTCTCAATTCAATATCACTAACTATCTATAATGAGCTATGCTAGGAGTTTATATAGACAACAATAAAAAGGGCAAAATAGTAAAATGGTCACTGGTGACCAATGAGATAAAGCCACGTAGGGCTGAAGTGGTTTTATATGTTCGGAAGCTCAGCTCGAACACATTTGAGTCGGACGCTTGTTTGCCTCGATCAAATTTAGAGTCGAACGCTCTCCTGTCTCGGGCTCATTTGTAGCCCTTCGATCGATTTACTGTTCGACGTCGTTCTTCCTTGGTTCGGCTGCCTTTCAGCTTCAGGATCGAGCTTGTCATTTCTTCCTTCGGACTCAAACTTGATCGTTGAGCTTTTATAAGTTGTGCTCAGTCTCATAGCTTCCGAAGTCAGTGTCAGCAACGGCCACTTGTTGTCTGCTCGGTGGATTTCCTTTGTTGTTGCTCGGCGAGGCAGTCTTCGATATATTCCATTCTAGCCACACTTTGATCGTGGGCGTCATGTGAATCCTCGGTGGACTAGCTTGATGAATCGAACAGGTGAGCCTGGTTCGTATTGCATCACCTGGCCTCGTTGATTTTCTACCACGTGATCCTTACGTGTGTAGCTGCCGATAGGCGTACTCATTACGCCTTAGCTTTGGATTGACATTTTATATTATATGTTATGTCATGTTGTTGGTATTGCATTGAGGATCTGAGCATTGTCTCTGGCTGTGAGTTGGCATCCACTTCCCGGTTATCGATGAGAGTCCAGCGCCGGTGAAGGGTTATTATTGCATCAAATTGCATTCATATGCATTACATTGCATATCATATCGGGTGCAGGAGTTTTCCGCCCCAGGAGAGTGCAGGAGTATTCTGCCTCTGGTTTATATTTTATCGGGTGCAGGAGTATTCCGCCTCTGGTTTATGTCATATTGGGTGCAGGAGTATTCTGCCCCAGGAGCAGGAGTATTCCGCTCTTATGTCAGATACTGAGTGCAGGAGTATTCCGCCTCAGCTTTACATTATATCGGGTGCAGGAGTATTCCGCCCCTGGAGAGTGCAGGAGTATTCCACCTCTGGTTTATATCATATCAGGTGCAGGAGTATTCCGCCCCAGGAGCAGGAGTATTCCGCTCCAGTTGGTTATCAGATTGGATTCCACTCGAATTCAGGAGTATTCCGCTTCGGGATGGGATGATGGGCACATGTTACCCTTTGCATTATATTTCATTTCATTTCATCTCATTTCATTCATTTCATACCATTGGGTAGACTTGCGGTACATGACTACTGTCTTGCTTATACGTGTATTGCTTATTTGTTGATATATTTCTGGCTCGTATTCCTGGTTGAGTTTATGGTTTCATAGGTGTTTCCGGTTATTACCTAGCTCTGCCTTTTTATAATTTAAATAAGATGAATTTAGTTTATCTGTTTCTTCTCCCTGGCTAGCTATCCTATTTTTTGAGGTGGCTAGTCTGCCCCACTTATTGAGTCCTTTTGACTCACTCTTGTTTGTTGTTTGTTTCTTGTCTATCTATTTTGTTTCGGTAGGTTCGCTCCAGGATTGAGTTCGCCACGTTGCGAAGGAGCGAAGACGACTTCAGCTGTCAGGGTTAGCCAGCTTTTATTCCGGATGGCCACCAGTTTCTTTGTTATTATTTCAGTTGCATTTTGCTCCCTTCAGGAGGTATTTGTCTTCTTTTGTACTCTTAGATATCTAGTTTGGATAGCCCTAAACCTAGTATATTGGGTAGTCAGCTGTAATTTCTTTTGTACAGCTTAGAGGTATCAGTATCTCTGTGTTTTTTTTAAGTCTTGTCCTTATTTATAAAATTATTATATTTATTTTCCTAATTTAATTGGTAAGGGTTCACTCGACGGGTCTAGGGGAGGATGTCAGGTGCCCGCACGGCCTAACCGGATTCCGGATCGTGTCAGCTAGGAAATTAAATAATAGGACAAGAGCTGCACAAAAAAAGAGTGGTTTGAGTCTTTCTTTTTAGGTTGGTGAGACCTAACACAAAAATGGTAATTTGCATTAAAGGATCTTGGGTCATATATCTCCTTTTTGTTAAAAATAGACATAGTCACATGTGACTTTTGTACCTTTTACCCAACCTCTTAGCCTATTTAAACCCATTTTCTTTCTTGATTTACACTCACTTCATCATCAAAAAATGCTTCACTGCTATAATAAACAAGACTTCACAGAAACTCAGATTTAGATCTGAATACACCAAGGGAAAAAATATCAAGAAAAGAGAGGAAAAAGTAAGAGAAGCAAGTGTGATAATGAGTTATATACAAGGTTCATAAGAGGTTGTTTCTTGGTACTTTTGGTGGTTGTTGACTGTTGATGGTTGCTGGAACTTGTGTTTTGATTTGAGGTAAATTTTTTGAGCTTTGTAATCTCTAAGTTTGTCTTCAGCCCAGTTGAAAGTTTATAAACGTCTAAGTATGTTTCAATAATATTTTGCTCATGCATGCTTAAGATTTTGTTGCTTTGTAAACCTGCTATGCTAAGAAACATGTCGTTAAGAAATGGTTAATTACTCAATGTGTACATATATTTTATTTTCTTTGCAAGAGCTTATATATGTTATCATAAATGTATGTGTATAAAAGAAAGAATTAAAAAAAACAAACTTGAAAATATGTTTAACTATTTTGGGCCAACTTTACATTGAATGAGTTGTACTGTCATGATCAGTAGGTGAACTTTACATATCTACTCAAACAAAGAAATTTTGCGAAGTGCTTAGAATTAGTGAAAAATAAGAAATATACTAATCGCCTAAGTAAATGAATATTTTTTTAAGTCGAGACCAAACCAAATGATAACAATGATATGAGAAACGAGGAACCTGTCCTTATGCAAACTATTAAGAAAATTACACGAATAAGCAAATTCGGGTAGGTCGAAAGCAAGACTACTTAATTACTACAAGTTGCCTAATGTTTACATGGAACACTCCAAGAAAATCCACCTCTAGTTACGGAAACGATAAGTTTATCTCGCAGCATACCGTAGCAAAATATGGGATGGCTAAAAGTTAGCTACAAACTTTACATGCTCTGTGGCTAAGAATTAATACTGATTGCCACAAAAGTGTTTGTGTTGTAGCTACAACGATAGAGCTTCTTGACACAAAAAATATACTTATAGCAAGAGTAAAATACTTAAAAGGTCACTCAACTTTGAGAAATGTGTGACCAAAGTCACTTTGCTTTGAATTGTACTAATAAAGTCACTCAACTTAAGGTAATTCTCACCAAAAGTCATTGTAACCGGATTTTGCACAATCATCTCACCGAAAATCTGACATGGCATTTTCATTTTTAATTATATATACATGTGTCATACTTTATTTTCCATGTAGGATTTTATAATAAGTTGATTAACCCAACTCTTAATCCATAACCCATTTCTCTTCCACATTTTTTCGGATCCATCTCCTTTTTCAAAATAGATGGTCTAGATTTAATGAAGTAAAACTAAATGTTTGACCATGGTTAGAAAAATATATCTTCCTATTTTAAATTCAAAGCATCTAACATATTTATAATTTAGCAGCAAATTTCATCTCTCCTCCTAAATTATTTTTCGGTCTCCAAAATTTTCGTTTATTTATTGCTTTAATAAAATTTTATTTTTGCTAATCCAATCTCAAACATATAACAGAAAACCAAAAACAGTGTTAAACTATTTGCAAGTGATAACATCGTAAGGAATAGAATTAACAAGACAAGATTTAATAATGTCAATTTACTCAAATAACAATATACGAAGAAATTCTTTTCACACAATCACATCAGTTAAAACTAGTTGCGAAGATAGTACCTAATATTCTGCTCATAGTTATTCACATTTTATCTTGGAAAGAAACTTTCCAACTAATTCATAATACTTATAGAAATCACATAGATCTTCTGCACTTCTATATCTAAAATAAGATGAGTTTGTTTAACAATTAATGTAATTTTTATTTAAAATAATTCTTAATTTTTTGAGTGCACATTGTCGAACAATAATAAAAAATTACTCCTATAAAGAATTAAACTAAAAAGAAAGGTTAAGTTTGAGATGATCGAAATTTAGGTTTGGAGGGGGGGGGGGGGAGGGAGGGGGAGGAACTTTTGCTGCTAAATTATAGGATTCTTTAAGATAAATTGAATTTGAAATAGAAAGATATTTTGTCCAAACCATAGTTAAATACCTTTATTTACCCTATTAAATCTAGAACATTGGTTTTAAGGAGGGCCAAGTGTCATTCATCCAAATAAGAACTTGAGAAAATGGAGACACTAGATAAAATATATATTTAACTATCTATTATATTTAACTAATCTACCTATTATCTATTATATAAAATATATATTTAACTAATAGATTTGAAAAAAATAATGATTCTAACCATAACTAATTAAAGAGTTAAGTACTTGAAAGAGTACTAAAGCTAATATTTCGACAGTACCCGTAGAAATTTAGCAATGACACAATATTCTATTATTGTAATAATTTAAAAGAACACTTTCCAAATCCTTAGAAAATAATTCAACTTATTATAAAATCCTATATGGAAAATAAAGTACGCCACATGTATATATAATTAAAAATAAAAATGCCATGTCAGATTTTCGGTGAGATGATTGTGCAAAATCTGGTTACAATGACTTTTGGTGAGAATTACCTTAAGTTGAGTGACTTTATTAGTACAATTCAAAGCAAAGTGACTTTGGTCACACATTTCTCAAAGTTGAGTGACCTTTTAAGTATTTTACTCCTTATTGCAAACGATTTTATTATTTTGCCACCTTAAAGAATCTCTATTATCTTAATAATGTAGCCACAAGGTATTATATTGTAGCAAAAAAATTTATTTTTTTGCCACACAAATTTAAATTTTGTGGCTATTTTTATAGTTTAGTCCCGTGGCAATAGAACTTATATAGCTATGAATTAAAGTATTTGCCACAAACTTTTTTAAATTGTAGCTAAGAAGTCATAATTTTTGCTATGAAATATATGGAATTATCGCAAAATTTTTTCCTTATTTGCTATAAAAAATTTTAAATTGTAGCTAAGAATTCATACTTTTTGCTATGAAGTATATCAAATCGTAGCAAAATATTTTCAACATTTAGCTACAGAAAGTGAACATGTATAGCAATATTCTTGTCACATATATTATTTGCCACAAAAATTTATTTAATGTAGCCAAGAACTATAGTTTAAGGCTGTCTAATAGCCCGGTTTGCACCGGACCGGTGCAAACCGGGCCAAATATAAAAAAAAAATTACGACCCGTTTTTGAATCGGCACCACCAAAATGGACCGGATGAACCGGACCAAAGTGGACCGGAACCGGTCCGGACCGGACCGGACCGGTAGAAGCTGATGGGCTTTAGCAAAAAATAGCCGTTGGGCAACGGCTTTTTCACGCACAGCCGTTGGCCCAACGGTCAAAAACGGCTATTTTTGCCCCCCACCCCCCTAGGGCGCCCCCATACCCCGCAACCTATTTTTTCTATAAATACCATCATTTTTCATCAATTTATTCACAATTTCTCTAATATTCTCTCTAAATCTCTATCAATCTCTCTTATTTCTACAAAAGGCTATTTGCTAAATTGCATTACAAAAAAATATTTGGAGTAAAGTGGAAATATTGTTCGGTGCGGTGCCGGTCAAGTTTCAACTTTCACTTCCTCAGTTCTACATTCTAAGTTCACGATATCAGGTAAACTCGTTCTTACTTTTTATTATCTATTTTATTTTTGTGCAATATTATTGTTTGTAGCATATTTTAGTAATTTGTTTGAAGCATATTTTAGTAATTATAAAAATATCTGGAGTGTGGAGAGCAATTACTGGGCGTACGGGTAGCGGTCGTAGATCACGTGCTTCTAACCGGGGGGGGGGGGGGGGGGTTATAGACGTAGTCGTGCTTTAGGTAAAAGACCAGTTGGTACTTCTAGCGCTCCTTCTCTTCTAGATGATTTTACTCAGGAAGATGACTCGCAATTTTTGCATGATATAAATTTTGATCAACCACTATCTAATGATATATTAGAGACACAATATGAAGATAATACTGAAGGGGCTAATTTAGATGAAACACCCACTAGTAAATTTCAAGGTGAACCTGAAGAAACTGAATTACCACCTATGCCTCCTAGTAGAGAACGATATGCACGACCCGAAAGATCGGATGTGTGGAAATTTATGACTAAAAATGTTGCGGCTCAGAAAGCTAAATGTAATATTTGCGCAAAAGTTTGGGATTTTAAAACCGGCAGCCATAGTAGTGGGACGGGAAAGTTGAGAAAGTTGAGAACACACTTAGAAAACCATCATAAGGATGAATGGGAAAGGAGGCCGGGTGGCCCTCGTTCAGGGAATAGAATGGCTCCATCGCAAGGTAGTGGAGTCCAACAGGAAATTAACCCAGTGACGGGGGGCTTATGCATTATGATAAAAAGAAAGATAGGGAACAAATGGCAAAAATGATTGCGGTAGAGTGCTTACCTTTTACATTTGCTTCTTGTCAAGGTTTTATTCGTTATATTCAAACCGTATATAATCCATCTTTTGAAGGTTTTCCAAAAACTACGGTTAGAACTGATATTATAAAATTTAAAAATGAATATAGACAATATTTACGATATATATTTTATCACTTTGATTGTAGAGTTTGTCTTACTACTGATTTGGGTCGTGGTGTTAATGAGTATGAGTATTTAACAGTTACTTGTCATTGGATAGATCTTAACTAGGTAATGCAAAAAAAAAAAAAAAAAAAAAAAAATTAGCATATTCTGCTGTCGATGAACCACACACGGGAGCATTTATTAAGGGAGAAGTTTCGGATATTTGTAAGGCGTATTTTCTTAGTGATAAAATTTTAAGTATAACTCTTGATAATGCTGCAAACAATGATTATGCTATTACTAAGTTAATACCCGCATTGCATCCCCCTTTTGAAGAATTGTTTCATGTTAGATGTGCATGTCATATATATAATTTAGTTGTAAAAGATGGCCTTAAGTTATTTGATCCTACTATTATGAAGGTTAGACTCGCAATTAGTTATATTTTTAAATCTAAAAAATCGGATAGATGGAGGGACTTTCAAGTAGAGTGTGTGAAAGAAGGTATAGCTCCTAGAAGAGTTCCCAAAGAAGTTTCAACTAGGTGGAACACTGTATATGACTCTTTGACTGTTGCTTACAATTTACGAGTGCCTATTACTAATTATTTTAATCGCAAAGTAGCTGAAGTGTATCACCTAGAAGAATATGATTGGCAAAATGTTGAGCGTCTTCTTCTTTTTTTAGCAACGTTTTTTTATGCTACTAAAGAATTTTCCGGTCAATATTATCCTACAATCACTACCATGTTGTATTTTATAGCTGGAATAGCAGAATTACTTAACGATTATAGATTAGTGCCTAGTTATGACGTTGCGGTAGAAGCAATGATTGAAAAATTTTAAAAATATTTTTTTCCGATTCCACCACTTTATTACATTGCATCTGTATTACATCCATGTTTTAAACATTTTAATACGGAAATGCTCATTAGAGAAATTTATCAGAATTTGAGAATTACTGATGAAGAAACACCAAGTGTAGAAACAGTTTGTGCGCAGGTAATTGTAGATTGCCAACGGATTTATGAAAGGTATAGGAGTGCAGCTGATAATGTTGTTCCAAGTGTTCCAAGTGGAGCTGGATCAAGTTCAACGCAGGCTCCCAAAAGACCTGCAACCGGATTGGGAAGTTTTTCCAGCCTTAATCAAAGGCTTTCTAGCAGGCATTCGACTAGCAGCGGAGGGTTCAACGAGCTTGATGTTTATTTACTTCATGCTTGCAAGGAAGTTGATTATTTTGGAAGCGAGGAACTACTGCCATTTTGGAAGGATCAACAAGCACAGTTTCCAATTTTAGCAAAAATGGCGCGGGATATTCTAACTATTCAAGCATCATCTGTTGCTTCAGAAAGCGCGTTTAGCCAAGGAAGATTACAAATTGGAGATCATAGACATTCATTGAAGGAAGAAGCAATGGAGACGGCCGTATTATTCAGAGATTGGATTAGATCGGAGCGAAGAAATTTTGGATTTGCAGAAGATCAAGTAGCCGATGCAGAAGCATCATCAGAAATTTTATCAGGCGATGGAAGTTTGGACAATGAAACTGATTAAGAAGAAGATGACTCTTTGCCACCGGTTCCTCCAGAGGTGCCAGACGAAATTATTCAGAAAATGAGAAGTTTTTTTATTAATATGTAGTTTTTGCAATTTAATATCTATGTACTTTGAAAAAAAAAAATCAACCATTATCCATTATTCAATAAAATGCGTTACGCCTTGCTATTAAGTAAATCCTTTGTTATATTCTCAATTATCCTTTGCTATTAAGTTACCTCTTTGCAATTCAATACTAAATACTAAATACTAAAATACTAAATACTAAAATACTAAAAACTAAAAGCTAAATACTAAATACTAAAATACTAAAATACTAAATACTAAATACTATTATACTACTAACTTAGTATTAAGTTTGAAAAAATAACAATTTACTTACATTATACTAGATTACTAAGTTTGAAAAAAATACTCAATTATACTTTTATAATACTAAAATACTACATTACTTAATAGTTAATATTTTAATACTAGATTACTAGTATTATATATAAGTTATCACATAAAACTAAAATTTAAACAAAACAAATAACCAAAAAACAAAAAACAAAAAAAAAATAAAGAAAACGACATAACCGGGCCGGACCGGACCGGACCGGCCCACTGCAAACATTGTCCAAATCCGCTCCATTTTGAAAAATAGCCGTTGGCAACGGCCATAAACGGCTATTTTTCCCACCCCCACACCCATAAACGCCCCTACAGCCCTCCCCTACCTATTTTGCCTATAAATACTCCCATATTTCATCAAATTAATCACAATTCAATATTTTCTATTCATTTCTCTTAAAAAATTTCTAACAAAAGACTATTTTATTAAATTTTCTATCAACATGGCTGCAAATGCAAATAATGCTAATCAAGTTCAAGGTGCTAATGTAGCAGGTCCGTCTGGTGGTCCAAGAAGAACTAAACGATCCGAAGTTTGGGAATTTATCAGAAAAAATAATGATATCGGCAAAGCTCAATGTATTCTTTGTCAGAGATTTTGGAATTGGGAAGATGGATCAAATACTAATGGAGGGACAATGAAGTTTAAGTCCCACTTGGAAAACCATCATGCCCCCGAATGGGCAGCTCATGCTGGTGGAATATATCTGCAACCACATGATAATTGAGTGTTGAGTCGCTGAAGTTGAAAATTTCCGTATTTTTCTAATTTCTAGTCTATTTTCATGTTTTTATTTTCTAATTATGCATTTCCATTTTCCAACATAATGTACTGTGTGTATTGTTGAATAATATATGTGTTTTGTGTTGTTTATTTAGATTTTAGTCTACCAATATTTTTTTCCATCTATTTTAAACAATAAAAAATATAATTTAAAATAAAAAAAAATAACGAACCGAACCGGATCGCACCGGACCGGGACCGGCACAATATCCGTTTGCCGGTTCTGGTTCCGATCCGGCATTGGTGCAACTGCACCGGTGCACCGGACCGGGACCGGACCGGTGACAGTTTTTTTTTTCCAATATAGCACCGGACCGGACCGGACCGGCACAGCCGCACCGGAACCGGACCGGACCGGGCCGGTGGACACCCTTACTATAGTTGTAGCATGAAATATATTCAAAATTGAATAAAAATATTTTCTTCAACTACTCAAAAATGCACAAAACTAGAAAGAAGACATAATTAAACTCAACAATTTCATTCAAATATTTATAATAATAAAATATATTTTTTTCAATTATATCCAATGTTTCTGCAAGAAAAAAGCTATTCGTATTACAATCAATCTTTTGATCCTTCTATGATTTATTCGCGTCTCAGTCGATCTTTGATGCTTTCATGATTTCTCCATAAACTGCAATAACAATTCAGAAAAAACAGATGAGTTGTTAAAGTACTTTTTTTTTTTAAAAAAATTCAGTTGCCTTGAGTATTGCAAAGAAATAATGTAATCAAACAGATTCAATTCTACAAGGATGAATAATTCACATCCAGCTCTCCGAGATAATTTATGACAGTCTCCTCATACACTGTATCCTTATTAGCTCAAAGAAAAATAGCCATGATAGTTGTATAATTGTGTGTTTGAAATCTCAGTATACTTTAGTGGTACAAATATGCAAAGAAACCCAACTACTGAGGTACAACACACTATGTATCTCTCATTGAGGCCTGTTGATTTGCTGAAAATGGAAGGAATCATAGACAAAGCAGAGAGGGACAACCACCTCTAATAGAAATCACATAATCTCTGTTGCCTCATACTCTCCATCTCTGAGCTAATCTAGCAAGAGAAAATTTAACAGAAGAGAACCCGCAAATCAACAAGAAAATCTTTTAAATTGCCCTTTCTCTAAATTTTTTGCCAATTAGTCTCGTAACTACTGAGGGTCTGATCAGTGATACAACCAGGCAAAGGAGACAACGAAGTGCCTAAAAACAACACCGCTATCAACACCACCGCTAACAAAGACAGTAACTTTACGAGGGTTCTTCTTCACCATTGAGCAAGATAAGTATTTGGGGTCAAACTTTCCATCAACATAGTTACTAATTGGGATAAAACTAAAATGGGTTTGAGGGAAAACAATATTCTTGAATTAATACTTACAATTGCGTCATTTGGACAATGTTGATGATGAGCTGCAAGCATCCTTAATTTTTCTTCTCATTGTCTACTATACTATGCTAGCTTATTATCCATATCTTTCTTAATTCTTTCAACTTGTTCCCGAGCTTCCCTTTTAGCTTCTTCCACATGCTCATTTGCTTCTTTTCTTGCTTCTTCCATACGATCATTTGCTTCTTTTTGTGCTACCTCTACTTGCTTTATAAGTTCAATCTTTGTTGGTCGACCACCAAAATATTCACTAATGCTTTTTTCGAGGCCATACGCACGAAGATATCTATCAAAGTAAACTTTTTCTATAAAACAATAAGACCATTATATCGTGATTATATTTTCTACTACGTGTAAATTTATATAAAAGTAAATAGGATTTTGAACTTCATTAGTTTGCTAGTATTTCTTACCAAGATAATGTCCCACATCGTATCAATCTTAGTTTGCTCAATACCTTTCCAGCCATTTACTTTTAATGGACAACAAATTCGATTTCTAACAGTTTGTCCCAAAAATCAGACGAACTGTGTTGAGTTGTCACCAATTGCTTGATGGTCCTCATCAAATTGTACATGCAAATTTTCTCCCTCCTTTAAGTTTATTATTTTTATGCATCGTGTAGGTCCTTTGGTTTTTCTTTTTACAATCTTGAAGCCTACATTTGAAGTTTAAATAAATTCAGTCAAGAAGAAATGATGACAATAATGAGTAAGATCACTTTAAAATAATAGAAGGATGAGTTTACCTGTTGAATTCCTTTATAGTCCATCACTTAGTTCATGTCCTTCGACATCCGATTCACTCACATCTTCAAAAATATTATGTCTAGACCTATTTTCTTCGGGAGATGTACTCATAAAAACATAACTATCAAGCATGTCTTTAACATTCGAATCATCATGACATTCCACTAGTCCATCATAATCACTAATAGCTTTATCTCCTCTCAAATAAAAGAACTTATCTCCCTTCATAATGAAGCTACAGTATTGTTTGAGATCATCCACCATATCAAAGGAACATATGAAGTCTTCATCAATATCATCTATTTTCTTCAATTTCCTAGGTACATACTTTTTAAAAGGTGAAAATGTAAAATAGCCCCCATAATGATAGCTAATGGTCATCTTTTCCACACTTCCTAAGAAATTATTGAACATAACTTAGTTAGATACGAGTAAACAAAGAACAAAATACTGCACAAAGTCATATATTCGAATTACCTTAGTAACATTTTCTTCCGCCTGTTGTGTGGGAACATTTTCATTAGCACATGTCCTTTTAGAACTCGTAAAAGGCTCCTCATCGTGATTATTAGTTAAATGACTCGTTCTTTTTCAGGTAACATTCCTACCTATGTCTGGTTTCAAACAAGCATTTGTTAGACATTATAATTATTTTCAGCAATTGCAAAGGTAAATGCAATTTACTAGAAGTTTAATTATAATTGAAAACAAATATCATAAGATACACAATCTATAAATTGTTTCAAGAAATGGACGGAGTATTCAATATTTAAGAATAAGATTGAATAATTTACACCATTTTTTTTTTAATTTCATAGTCTAAGGAATGAGATGAAAGGAATTACTATTCTTGTTCTACCGTTTCTCTGATAGTGAGAAAAGTATTGCTCATACATTTTTATATCAAGAGTGTCCCTACTTGACAACCTCCTATATTAATTCTTTCTTTTGTCACACTTCACAGATCTTAGAATATCTATTTTAATGATATCATAATTTTTTTCCAATTTTCAACCAAATAGGATCAGTTTAAACACTCATATCTTCTTGAAATAATGAAGGCAAATTAAGTTACTGGATATGAGTAACAATATTGCAGAATAATCATATTATAATTACCTGTGTAATCATCTTCTTCTACATATTGAATGGAAGAAAAATCTTTAGCATATGTCTTTGTAGAACTCATAAAAATTTCCTTCTCTTGATTATTCTGGCGAGTATTTCTTTTTTGAATACAATTCCTATCCATGTCTGATTTCACAAAAGCGTTTGTTAGACACTAACATAGTTCTTGATAATTGCAAAAAATCATTCGCTACAAAATCTTCAAAATAGATTGACTGATAGATGTGAAGACTGAAATTAGAGATGGAGATAATGGTAGAATAAGACAATAATAGAACACGTACCTGTATCTCTATGTAGATGATGCTGATGAACATACCTTTTCTCTTTTGGCTTTCTTTTAATATTTTAAGGTTTGGCTAATATCTTTAGAGGAAAAGGATTTAATTTAGGCAACAAAAATATAGATGAAATTTTTTTGGGGGGAATTATGTTATTCATTTTTAGAATTCGTGTCTTCTTTTTCTAATAAAAACTTCATGTTTCCCTCCTATATTAATCAAAAGTCACAATAGATAGATTCATCCATTTTAAGCTAAAACTTATTAATTATTCAATAATATTAAAGTAGTCTCTTAGTTATTATTAAGTTATAACTTTATGTGATATAGATTATGATCATTAAACTATTGAATTAGAGTAGACCATACATAACAATAGAACCAAGTGGCTCGAAGCTCAACTTACCTCGATTCGATTGTATTTTAGCTCGACTCATTGGCTCGGCTGGGTTTGGTTTCATTTAAAAGTCGGTTCGACTCAACTAAGCTAGGTTGAAGGTCGGTCAAGCTCGGCTTGTCAAACCTTAGCTCGACTAATAAGCTGACTTGACTCTACTCGGTTAGCTCGAATTATCGTGTAACTTTGTTTAAAATAATATAATGATAAACATTCATTTGTTAAGCTCAATTTCTAAGTAAATTTAAAAATTAACTTGCATTTGCTATACTAATGGAATAGGTAGAAATTAATAAATTTGTACTCTATCAGTAATAATTCGACGTTAGTGAATTTTTACAACAATTCGTTACTAAGCATAAGAAAAATCTCTTTTCATGATTCTTTTTTTTTTTTTTAATCTTGATTATGAAACTAAGCTCATATTTAATTATATTTTAGGATTAGGATTAGGATTAGCACGCTCGATTGGATTCTTAGGATTTGAAGAATACAAGAGGGGAGGAGGGTGAATTGTTTTTACTTATAATTTTAGTCGACTACTTAAGTTATTAGTTGACTTAAGAAGATAAGTAATAAGCAGTGCAAAACAAAAGGCAGTAAATAATTAAGGAACAACACAGAGTTTTATACTGGTTCAGAACCAAACGGTTCCTAATCCAGTCCCCTTGGGTCACAAAGGAGTATCTCTCTTCAAGCTCTTATAGAACACAATTACAATTATGGTTTATCGTTAACCACAAACGTCTTCTCATAGGTGGTTTTAATCCTTCGCTTACCACTAACGACAGTATCTGATTTATAGATAATCAGACCAACTTCAGTGACACAACTATTACCTCACTACACGATCACTCTTATCTTTTCTGTGACACACTCGTAGACACTTAGGAATACAGTACTTGCAAGTAAAAGACTTAGAGATAGTAGATAGTAATAAGAAGTGTAAGTAGTATCTCCAGAGATGCTTGTATATATAGTGACCCAACAGCGAAGCCCGTTGAAGGGAAAAGAGGAAGATCTGCAATCGAGATTTGATGGAGATGTGATTGACGAGTATTACGGAATAGAAAGATTTGACCCAAGAGATTTGATTCTCTTAGGGATATGAATATGTCCAGAGAATAAGGCAAGAGCAGATTGTGGAACAAGTCCCACGAGATAAGCGGGCCACAAATCTCAACCTTCCATAGCTGACTCTCGGAATCAATAAGCGATCTTCTGTAATCAATCGTCCATAATCTTTTGACTCTCGTCTTGTGGTTCCTGCAGAAGGCACATAGGACTTAAGGGTCGTATTCTTTTTGTCATAAACAAAACATGTATTTAGATTAACTCAACAGGATTAAGATTAGCTCGCTCGATTCGCTCAAACTATTTAATGGAATCAAGAATTTAAATTTATAACTTTATTTGATATAGATTACGGTCATTAAATTATTGAAATTAACGTAGACCATACGTAACAATAGAACCGAGTGGCTCGAAGCTCAACTTAGCTCGATTCGATTGTATTTTAGCTCGACTATTTAGAAATGTGGCTCGGCTATGTTTGGTTTCATTTAAAAATTGGTTTGACTTAGCTAAGCTAGTTTGAAGGTCAGTCAAGCTCGGCTTGTCAAAGCTTAGCTCGACTAATTAGCTGGCTTGGCTCTGCTCGATTAGCTCGAATTATCGTGTAACCTTTTTTAAAATAATATAATAATATATATTCATTTGTTAGGCTCAATTGCTAAGTAAATTTAAAAATTAACTTGCATTTGATATACTAATTGAATAGGTAGAAATTAATAAATTTGTACTCTATCAGTAATAATTTGACGTTAGGGAATTTTTACAACAATCCGTTACTAAGCATAAGAAAACTCTATAAAATCTCTTTTCATGATAGTTTTTTTTTTAATCTTGATTATGAAAACAAGTTCATATTTAATTATCTTTTAGGATTAGGATTAGCACGGTCGATTCAATTCTTAGGATTAGCTCGCTCAATTCGCTCAAACTATTTAATGGAATCAAGAATTTTAATTTATAACTTTATTTGATATAGATTATAATCATTAAATTATTGAATTAGCGTAGACCATACGTACCAATAGAACCGAGTGGCTCAAAGCTCAACTTAGCTCGATTCGATTGTATTTTAACTCGACTCATTCCGAAAGATGGCTCGGCTAGGTTTGGTTTTATTTAAAATTTGGTTCGACTCAGCTAAGCTAGGTTGAAGGTTAGTCATGCTCAGCTTGTCAAAGCTTTGCTCTACTAATTAGCTGGCTTGGCTCTGCTCCGTTTGCTCGAGTTATCGTATAATTTTTTTTAAAATAATATAATGATGTATATTCATTTGTTAGGCTCAATTACTAAGATAATTTAAAAATTAACTTACATTTGGTATATTAATTGAATAGGTAGAAATTAATAAATTTGTACTTGATGCAGCCCGAAGTGCTGATCAAATGCTCGAAAATCCACCGAAGTCAATGACTGATCAACCGAGGCCAATGACACGAAGCCAAGCCAAATTGCTACATGACATGCACATTCAGTTGGCTTGGTAGGGAGGAAGCATGTGTTCGGAGGAAGAATGGCAAAGTGCTAGAGCCGAATGCCATATCTTCAAATTTGAGCCCGAGGACAAAGTGACCGAACACCAACTCTTGGCGCTGAGTAGCACAGAGCCGAACACAACAAACTGTATTCGAAGTCAAGTGAGCGCCCGATGACAAATATATTCGAGCAAGCAACTGAGCATTGAAGTCAAGGTTGCCAAACACACATTAGTTCAGCCCTGCGTGACTTATTTTTATTGGTCACCTATGATCATTTACTGTTTTATCATTAGCGTAGTAAATAAATACTAATTTACATTTCATTGTGAGTAGTTAGTTTTTGTTGAATGATCAAACATAGATGTGGCTATTGTGAGTCTTCGATGGAGTCGAACCCCGACGTGGGATTTTAAAGAACTTGTGTCATTCTGTGTCTTCGATTGAACATTTTCTTCTTGGTCATTCAATTTGCAAGAAGCTTTTTCTTCTTGAGGATTGTTGCATAGCATAGGTGCGTCTTGAACTCCGGTTCGATCGAGCTTGAGACAAGTTCCTCAATGTTCTTTTGAATCGAAGCAAGATTTGTCTTGCTTCTATCTTTCTTTTATTGTTATTTCCATGTTTTCTTCGTGTTAAGCTTAGCCTCGGTTTTGCTTGCACCATCTTGGTATCAAAGCAAGGTTTGAGCTTATTTCTACAACCTTAAATCCTGTTTGAATTTATCTCGTTCTTTGTGTCTCCAGTTTCAGCTTTCTTCCTTGTTGTTGATTGTTGTTGCTGTGGTGTTGTTTGAAAAAAAAAGGGTAGAAAAGAAAAAAATTCAAAATTTTTGGTTGATTTGTTGGTTGTTTGAATCAAACAATCATTGATTTGTGTTCACCACTGTCCGAGGAGTGTTTTGAGTACCTGTCATACACCATCGGGGACTAGGGTTTCTCGACATATTTTGGACTGTTGACGTGGTGGTGGCTGATTGAAAACCCCTGTTATGTTTTGGTGGTTGTTATGAAACACTGGTGGTTGTCTTTTGATTTGGGTCGTGTTTTTGAGTAAAAGATCGAAGTTCTATCGATCAAACCACCGTCCGTAAGCCGGAAAATTGTTACATTGTAACAGTGTACGGACGAAGTAAGCTGTGTCTTAGATAAAAACTCTTGAAAATTGTTTTCCTCCGACGTTATTGTTACCGGAGTTAGAAAACGACCCAGAATCAGTGTTAAATTTCTTGGTCAGTGAATGAAGTAAGTTTCTCAGTACGCCGGAGTAAAAATGTCATTGTTCCATTGAAGAAGAAAGGGGTAAAGTGTAATGATCAAAACCCCAGGTGAAAAATTTGTCGGCTAGAAAAGGGAATTGGATAAGGTAAAACTCTATCCGTACCAAGGAGGGACCACTCTTGTACGAACAAGAGTTGGTGTGCAAGAAAATGATTCCGAAGAGGAATCGAAGGGTAGATTCTCCTAGGTTTTCACTTTTCTTGTGTTCGAAAATTCATGATAGTGGATCTCTAGAGTAATCACTTCTACTCGAGGTCGTACTATCGAATTTGAGCTTTTAGGAACTCGTGCGTGGGGTGACCGAAGTCCAAATTTCATAGAAAATTCTTTGACTTCCGAAGCGCTGAGTAAATAGCGTCTGTTCCATCGAGTCACTCATCCCGAAGAAGACAGTGTAACTTGTCAAATTCAAAGGAACTGAGAGAAGTTGATCAACCGAGGAAGCCATTGGCTACAAGTTCTTGAAGTGACCAAAACCAAACCCATAAATTGAGTGGACCCGAGTGCCACCCATCAAAGGTGACGAAGTGTGTGTGGTGATTTCTCACCTTAACATTTTATTTGGTCTTTGATTCGTGCAGGTACTATGGCTGGGAATGGAGGTGAAGGCAAAGGCATTGAGAAGTCCGAAGTGTCGTTAGCCGATCTCATGGCTGCGATACAAGGCATCAGTGCCGAAGTAAGAGGAGTGAGTGCTTGAGTAGCTCAACTCGAGCAAGAAAGTGTGTCTGTGGACTTACCTGTGTCCGGCGCTGGAACTAGCAACTCCAATCCGATGAAACCTGAGCTGTTTGCTGAGCTCGTTCGACAACATCAGTTGAAGAGAGAGGCTGTTCGAAAAGAAGTCTTGGGCAATCCCAAAGCACAACAACAGAACTTGGGAAATCCCCAAGATTATTATCAAAACTTGGGCATTCCCCGAGATGATAGAGTACCACTTCCAATGGCCCGAAGACAAGTTGAGGTAATTGATGAAGGGGTCGATGAAGGAGAATTTCCTGATGCCGAACCTGAATATGAGCAGTCGTTCATTCAACGAAGGCAGGTTCAACGGGGTCATGGAAATTTCTGAGGTCGAGGCCAAGGCGCAAATGTTGATCGGAATATTGAGCGTGAGGCTGTTGATTACAATGATGAGTATCCCAAACAGATTCGAGGTGCTCGAGATTCAAACTTGAACAGTGTCAAGATCACTATTCCACCCTTCAGAGGAACTAGTGATCCAGACAAGTATCTTGAATGGAAGCTTAAAATAGAAAGAATCTTCGAAACCAATGAGATGACCGAAGAGAGAAAAGCTTCACACGCTATTGCTTCATTCGAAGCGTATGCATCGACTTGGTGGGAGGCTGAGACGAAGAAATGTCTATCCCGAAGTCACCACTTGGGCATAGTTGATTGCCAAGTATCGGCAAACTCAACTTCAAAAGCTCTATGAGTTGAAACAAGGGTCCAAGTCGGTTCAAGAGTATCATAATGAGTTCGTGAGAATTCGATTGAATCTTGATTTAGAAGAAGATGACAAGCAAGCCAACATTCAATTCAAAAATGGCTTGGCTCGGGATGTGTCATCTCAATTGAGAATGCATGTGTATCACTCATTGGAAGATGTGTTCGAAGCTGCCATCGAAGCTGAGAAATGGGTTGAGGACGATAAGGCAAACCGGTATCGAGGATTCACTATTTCTACTCCTTTGAACCGAGGTAAAGAATGGAAGAGTCCAACTCCAACAAGTGCTCACACTTTTCGAGATTCGAAGAAACCCTTCGAGAGGGGTGTGACCGTTAACCAACCAAGGGAAGTGGGAGGTAAAGTTCAACTTAATTCTCCTAGTACTTCAAGTATTCAGTGTCATAAATGCAAAGGTTATGGTCACATGGCAAAAGGGTGTCCAACTCGCAAAGTTATGCTTGTGCTCGACAATGGAGATGTGTGAGCAAGCGAGTGACACCGAGGAGGAAAATTTCAAGGAGATTGACCGAGCTGAAGATGATTATGGTCATGAAGCTGCCGAAGCTGACCATCCGAAAATGTTTCTTGTAGTTCGAAGAAATTTGAGCTGCATGACTCTTGAAGAAGAGGACAACCAAAGAGAAAACCATTTCCATGCTCGATGTCGAGTGAGAGGGAAAGTGTGTTCGATGATCATTGATTCGAGTAGTTGCACGAATGTGGAGAGCCAAACCTTGGTTTCACAACTGGGACTACTTACTTTGAAACACCCCCGTCCTTGCATGTCACGCCCTAAAAAATTATGGGTTGCGGAGGTTTATTATTTAAAGGCTCGTGACTGGTGTTAAAAAAGGTACAAATTATTTTAGAGAAAACTCAGATTCGCCACTTGACAAGTTTAAGGTGTGCCAAGTCACCAAAAGGTACCTTGGAACACCTCTAACTCAGCTAATGGTTTGCGTTAGAGATTCGGGTAAGGTTCTCAGTTGACTCTCAGGAAGGTATTAGGCACCCTCGAGTCTTGTGCAAAGCACAATTATTTTATTGTCGCAATTTTAATTTATTAAAAAATGGTTGTTATATTAATGCCGTTAATTTGAATTTGTACTTTGATTTAAGAATTTTTTTTTTTTTTTTTTAAAAAGTGTTATTTTTTATCCAACCTCATAGAGGACAGGACGAATTTACACTTTGATTCATAATAAATAAATAAATAGATAAATAAAAATGTATTACGTATTTCCAAAGCTCACAAAGGACTTGTCTATTTTTAAAATAACTTAATTAACTTCAAAAGATAATTAATTTAGAATTGACTTATTTCAATTTTGTTTTTCCTTTTAGCCTAATAAGCAGATCACAAATCATACTTATAATATTGCCTAATTGGGTTTGAAATCATATTTTATCACAAGATTCATCATTGACTTCTTTCAATTTAGTTTGGCTCATCTCAATTTGTTTTTTCTTCTTTTTGCCTAATAAGTAGATCACAAATCATACTTATCAATTTGCCTAATCGTATTATATTTTGTTATGAAAAAATGGTGCCTGATTTAATCCATGTCAAAAATGGTCCCTGCTTCTTAGTTTGCAAAAAATTACATCAATTTTAATACTCTACGTAAAATATGGCCTAAACTTGCCTAGCTGCTGCCCATATTTTTTTAGAGTTCATGTAAACAAAAAATATAGCTATTCACATGTATTGTTGCAAGCTTTCCCTTTTGTTTAATTAGCTAAGCAGCTATATGAATGAGTTATAAAAAATATGCAAAACCGTGGATCCTTCTGGGCCTCTGGATTGACTATCAGGCCTAATCATTCGTTGAGGTCTTTTCTTTCCCATATTCAACTTTGAAATTTTCAGCAAAGCAGGTCAACAACAACAGAAAAATTAAATTTAATGTGCACTAGAGAGGTTTTATCGGGCCTGGTTCAAAGCTAAGTGAGTACTCAACCTGGACCAGGCCTGTGCAAAAATCAAAATTTTATAGTTCTGCAGGCTGAGATATACACATTCAGGCCAAAAAAGAAGACGAAAATTTGGACAACTATACAAAAATGGTTTGAAATTTACCTCTAAGTAGATTCTGAAACCAAACAGGAAACAAATCATCCACAACTTGCAACAACGACCAGCAACAGACCGGACCTTAATCCCAATCAAAACTCTATTTTATACTTAAGATTTATGCTTCAAAAGATACCCTTAGATGTGTAAGCTTTTGGTTCTAAATCTATCCCTTAAAACTTACTATTTTTTTTCAAGTGTTTTGCTCTCAATTAATTGTAAATTTCAGCAAGTTGTTGTGTCTGAAAGAGGGTATTAAACAGTCCTATTTATGACCAAAAGTGAGACCAAAAGGTGGGGTTTGGACTTGTACAAAAGTACAAGCCCACACCCCTACTACTTGAGTGCTTTTTAGCCTTTTCTCAAGACTGGTAAAACAGCTATAGAGGACTGTTTCAGCCACCTAAAACTGTCCTAAAGGGACTGAAATAATGCAAGAAAGTGTCCTTTTAACACTCATCACACTAACTAAAAGGACTAAGACCAACTATACAAACTAAATCAACCTAAACTAAGTTAAAACCAAGCCAAAAAGTAACCAGATCCTGAATTATAACTAAACTAGAATAAAACCAGATGTCAAGAGCTTCCAGCAAGCAAAATAAGCTACAACTAAGTGAACAAGTCTTAGAACAACTAATTAGAAACTACAGCTTGTTCATATCACATACATACTTGACTTCCCTCACAGTTACCACGCAAAACAATACTTAAAAACGTGAAAACCCACACAGGCGGTGAGGACAGGTCCTAACGCAAGCTCACGCTTAAACAAACTAAGACGGAAACAGCTTACAGACTATTTGGCACCTGAATGAAACTAAACAAAGACCTTCAACTGAAAGGTCCACTTGAGGTAAACAAAGACTAATTCATGCTCGACAACGGATAGGAAAGACAATAGAGGACTTGCGATACAACAAAAAAACAGTATAAATATGATTGGGAAGCAACCAAAGTCGGTACAACTCCCAAAATTTCCTTAAGATAAACCAACAGACATCTACCTGGATAGTAAATAAATTAGACCAAAAGAAACTCAATCATTTCATGCTTCACATAGGATCAGACCAAGACAGTGCATATAAACATGAACAACTAATCGTTTTCATTTCCTGATTCAACGAAATAAAACTGTGCCTACTTCAAAGAGATCCATACATGATATTCATTACCAGAGACTCCAAATGGAAACATTTTATTATCAATCAATATTCGTCCAACATTTACATGCTAAGCTAAACTGCATCATTCATTACAGATACTACACCTAAACCATTTCTACTTTCCTTTTGATAAAGACATGAAGTAATTCTATCTATGACTAAACACTCAGAAACAGTAAACAAACATATACAAAACTAAAAGAAAGCAAATTTAGTTTTTTTTTATTCTAACTTGGCTAAATTAAATTGCATCGCAGTCTTGGATTAGAGCTTCGCCATCACTGCCTCGCGGATTCATTCTCGTCATTCATCACCATCATAGTAGCAGCTGCAAGCACCATGTCACAGGCGTCCTCGCCATCAATTTTTCATCACGAATTGCTGCTATGTTGTCGCCTCACTGCCTCGCTATTGTCCTCACTTCCACAGCACAACCGATGCCTATTCACTGCGTCGCTGCCCCATTACCTCCATGGCTGCCTCGATTTGCTACCCATCTTTGCAACCCCACATCACCATCTCTACGCCTAATCAACATTGAAAACAGCCCCTCCACCACAAACAAAATCATCACAGCCTCACAAAACGTCAACAAAACAGCACCCACGAAATCATCCTCAAACATCATAAAGGGAAAGAAAAATAAGAAGAAGAAAGAAAGAAAAACAAAAACGGGAAAAGAGAAATGGGGCAAAAAGGTAAACGGGAAGCAGGGCACGGGGTATTGGGAGATGGGGGTGAAACAGGTGAGGGGAAAGGGTAAGGATAGAGAAAGAAACGAAAACTCACCGGAAAAAATTGGAGGTGGCCGGATTTCGAGTTTTACCGAAACTTTGACCGTCGATCTACTCTAAACGGCTTGGAATTTGTAAGAAATACCCATGAAAATAGGAAGAGGAGGTCGAGAGAAGTTCGTGGGTATATTTTTCATATTTTTCCGGCCACCGGAGGTGGTGGCCGGCGGCGGTAGAGCGGTGGCTCCGCGGTGGAGGGGGAATTCCGGCGACTGAGGGAAATTTGGCCAGGGTTTGGCCAGTTCCATTGAACTAAAGGGTGTGAATGAAGAAAAATGGGGAATTGAGTTTATATAGGGTATGTGTGGGCCGGGTCAAGAAGTGGCTAACGGGCTGAAATAGTGGGCTATTACTTTGCACATATAGCCATTTTGAAGGCACTACACTATTAAAAAACCACTAGATTAATCAAACTAAAAGTCACATGATTTACACTATCATCACAATTAAATATAGAACCACAATTACATACATAACAATTTTTTCATATTTTCTTCCACGATTCAAATTGAGTTAAAAATTAAAGACTAAAATTTTAGAAAAAATTCAACCAAAATCCTGAAGATCTAACACGGCTATTTTGAGCGATTTTTTCTATATTCATGCCAAAATTAGGTGATTACAGCTGCCCCTCTTTGTTCGGGAACACGAAGGATTTTCGGATAAAAAAGTAATCGACAACTAATTTTGGCTTTTCGGTTCTAACCGAGAGCATGCTTTCCAAAATGGTGACTGTACCTTGAATTTCGGTTCTAACCGAGAACAAAGTTACCTATATATCCCCGGACTAAGGAATCAGGTCAGTGTAGTTCCTTACGTGCGGCAGCTGGGACTACCGCATTCAAACCGACACCAGACTCTTCTAGACTCACTAAGACATACTAGACACTCTAGACTACTAAGACAAACTAGAGACTCTTCTTGACACACTTGGGGCTGATACTAGACACTCTTAGGCACACAAAGGTTGTCGTTGCTGAGTACTGGTCGCTTGCTGGTGGTCGTTTCTTTACAAGGAATGGAAATACAAGGAAAAATGCAAAATTACAATCCCTAGCCTAAATCTTCATGCTCCCTTGAGGTAAATCTTAGCTTGAAAGACAACTATATTTCCCGTTGTATGGGCAAGCACTATTTGAAACTTGAAATGGTCGCATCTGTTTCAAACAGGTCTTGACATAAAGTTGGGGATGGTTGCTATCTTTGAGCGCAAATTACTTGAAGTGGAAGTTAGTGCTATCTTCTAGCAAAACTAACTTGAAAAGAACATGATCGTTGTCTTTTAGCAGATCTTGACGTGGAAAGAAAATGATCACTGTCTTAGAGCGAACCGACTCTAAGAGAAACTGATCAGTGTCTTTTAGCAGATCTTGACATGGAAAGGAAATGACGCTATTTTTGAGTGAAACTGACTCGAAAAGGAAATGATCGCTATCTTTTAGCAGATCTTGACATGGAAAGGAAATGACGCTATCTTTGAGCGAAACTGACTTGAAAAGAAAATGACCGCTATCTTTGAGCGAAACTGACTTGAAAAGGAAATGATCACTATCTTTTAGCAGATCTTGTCATGAAAAAGAAATGACGCTATCTTTGAGCGAAACTGATTCTAAGAGAAAATGATCGCTATCTCTTAGCAGATCTTGACATGGAAAGAAAATGACGCTATCTTTGAGCGAAACTGACTCGAAAAGGAAATGATCGCTTTCTTTTAGAAGATCTTGACATGGAAAGGAAATGACACTATCTTTTAGCGAAACTGATTCGAAAAGGAAATGATCGCTATCTTTTAGCAGATCTTGTCATGGAAAGAAAATGACGCTATCTTTAAGCGAAACTGACTCGAAAAGGAAATGATCGCTCTCTTTTAGCAGATCTTAACATGGAAAGGAAATGACTCTATCTTTTAGCGGTACTGACTTAAAAAGGAAATGATCGCTATCTTTTAATAGATCTTGACATGGGAAGGAAATGACGCTATCTCTGAGCGAAACTGACTTGAAAAGGAAATGATCGCTATCTTTTAGCAGATCTTGACATGGAAAGGAAATAACGCTATCTTTGAGCGAAACTGACTTGAAAAGGAAATGATCGCTATCTTTTAGCAGATCTTGACATGGAAAGGAAATGACGCTATCTTTGAGCGAAACTGACTTGAAGAGGAAATGGAGTTCCATGCTGACATCTAGCGCAGCTACCCCGATTCAGGTGGTCCTAGCTCTTTCTTGGCAACATAGCAAATATCACACTGACTTTCTGCATCATGGATACACCCTATTTCTGATCTTGCAAATAAGCTTGGTGACTCTTGTTCTAATCTTCACAGTAATATGGGGTGAACAACACCTCAAACATGTCTACTATTCATGATACAATTTTGTTATGTCGTTCCTTCCGCCTGATGTGCGGTGCCAGGCTCCAATTATTAAGGTTGGTCGTGACTCGCTGAAAACTTTTCCATTGTCGAGGGTGTGCCCTGCTTTGCTGGAATTAAACCTAAATCCTGAAAGACAGAGTTTTGCAATTTTCTTTTGTTGCTCATGTGAGGTTAGCGCCGAAAGGGAGAGGAATTAACGTTGAGGCAAGATATACAAAAATGGAATAATAAACTTAAGGGTGAAAGTCGTTTGGACAGGGAACGTCTTTCTGAAAAGGGAAACTTATCTGGAAATATACTGGCGGCCTTGATGATCATGACATGTATCTTGGGTGACCTCGTCCGACCAGTGCCACTTGTTTGTTGAGAGTTGCTCCATGGAAGATATCAAACCATAACCAAGTTGAGGTGACTCTCAAGTCGACTAGTAGCGCCCTTTCGGGTTTTCGCCAACTAGCCTCTCTCTTTAATCTTTTGCCTCACTATTTGTCTTGCGGCGCCTTCTGAAGTTTTCACCGGCAAGACTTCTTTTTTCCTCTTTTATTTTTTCTTTTTTTCTTTTCTTTTTTTTTCTTTTTTTTTTCAATTCAATTTACACCACAAACATCTCTTGACTTACTGTTTAGAATAAAATGGGGCGCTTTGTTTTCTTTCTTGACTTCGAGACGGGTATGCCAAACATCTCATGAAACATGTGAATAGATGATACAAAAATAATAGAATTTTGTTTTTATTTTATTTTATTTTATTTATAAAATAAAATAAAAACAAACTTCTGTCCAGTTTAGTATAAAAGGAGGATTTAAATTTCCTTTGATGTTGGCCGCAAACTTGAAGGCAAGTTTTGCGTCAATATGAAATAGGAAAGAATGAACTTTTCACTGTTAAGAACACAAAGAAAATGTGGAGGAATATTGAATTTCCTTTATTTCCATAAAAAATAAAACAACTTATGCCCCACTTTAGGATAAACTGGGGTCTTTGATTTTCTTGACATATCCCGCAAGCTTGGAGGCAAACTTTGCGCGAATAAAAGTAGACAGGGAAAGAGGAATTTTCTCTTGTTGCGACCGCACCGAAATGGTCTCCTACGTATTCTTCTGAGAGGAATCAGGTCAAACGTAGCTCTAGGCAAATGCCCATGTTTCTTTTGATGCTTTTCAGTTTCATTTCATTTTGGTATAATTACATTGATTCCAAACTGAGAACATGTCTCGAAAGTACAATGTTCAAAGTGCTAATAAGGGATACAATTAGGGATATCAAAAGAGAACAAAAAGCTTGCATTCGTCCCGATTTGAAAGCCATCTTGGAGTCAAATATAGTACCTCTTGACCACGTCTGCATTGACGGGTATTTCGGTTGTCCTGCCTTCCGGATCTGTAAGGTACAAGGCGCCATTCGGCAATACTTTCCTTACCAGGTATGGCCCTTGCCAATTTGGAGAAAATTTCCCTTTAGCTTCTTCCTGATGAGGAAAGATTCTTTTCAAGACTAATTGCACTTCTTTCAAGTCGCGGAGGCGCACTTTCTTATTGTAGGCTCGAGCCATTCTTTGCTGATACAATTGACCGTGACAAACTGCATTGAGTCTCTTTTCGTCAATGAATGACAACTGTTCCAATCGGGTTTTGACCCACTCTGTGTCCTCAATCTCTGCTTCCACAATGATCCTGAGAGACGGTATTTCAACTTCAGCGGGTATGACTGCTTCAGTTCCGTATACCAATTAATACGGGGATGCACCTATGGAAGTGCACACAATTGTGCGGTAAACAAGCAAAGCAAAAGACAACTTCTCATGCCAATCACGAGATCCCTGTATCATTTTCCTAAGGATCTTCTTGATATTCTTATTGGCTGCTTCGACCGCGCTATTTGCCTTTGGTCGGTAAGGTGTGGAATTTCGATGCATGATATTTAATCTTTCACACACTTCATTCATTAAATGACTATTCAGATTTGCTGCATTATCAGTGATGATGGTACTTGGGATACCAAAGCGACAAATAATGTTAGAATGAACAAAATCCACCACGGCTTTCTTGGTCACGGACTTGAGAGTGACGGCCTCAACCCATTTGGTAAAGTAATCTATCGCAACCAAAATGAATCTATGCCCATTTGATGCTTTTGGTTCAATAGGCCCGATAACATCCAGCCCCCATGCTGTAAAAGGCCAAGGGGCTGACATTGTGTGCAACTTTAGAGGGGGTGAATGTATCAAATCACCATGTACTTGGCATTGATGACACTTTCGCACAAAAGTAATGCAGTCATGTTCCATGGTAAGCCAGAAGTATCCTGCTCTGAGTACCTTTTTAGCTAGCACGTGCCCGCTCATGTGGGGTCCACAGATCCCTGAATGCATGTGATTGAGAATTTTCGTGGCTTCAGTTGCATCCACACATCTTAACAGTCCCAGATCAGGTGTCCTTTTCTACACCACCCCTCCGCTCAAAAAGAAACCACTTGCCAATCGTCGAAGAGTTTTCTTTTGATTGTTTTCTGCCATTGGCGGATACGTCCCATTTTGAAGGAAATTATTGACATCAAAATACCACGGTTGGCCGTCAATTTCTTCTTCAACCACATTGCAGTATGCATGTTGGATTTGGACCTGAATCTCTAACGGATCAATATGGGCTTTATCAGGATGGACAAGCATTGAGGCTAATGTAGCCAATGCGTCAGCCAGCTCATTATGTATTCTGAGAACATGTCTAAACTTTAGAACATTGAACTTTTGGCGAAGATCGTCCATACACTGCTTGTACATGATCAGCTTAAGATCTCGAGTTTCCCCTTCACCCTTTATTTGGCGTATCAAAAGATCTGAATCTCCGATCACCAGAAATTCTTTGATGTCCATGTCTATAGCCATACACAAACCCATTATACATGCTTCATACACAGATGTGTTGTTAGTGCAACTGAAGCGAAGTTGGGCAGCTGCCGGATAATAATGTCCCGTGGGAGAGATGAGGACTGCTCCAATACCATGGCCTTTTGAATTAGAAGCACCATCAAAGTACATTTTCCACACGTGCTCTTCTTCATTAATCAATTCTTCAAGCACATCAACCTCCTCACTAGGGAAGTAAGTCTTCAATGGCTCTTAATCACCATCCACCGGATTTTCAGCCAAATGATCAGCTAAGGCTTGAGCTTTCATTGCAGTTCTGGTGACATAAAATATGTCAAATTCTGTGAGTAAGATCTGCCATTTTGCAAGTTTGTTGGTTGGCATTGGCTTTTGAATTATGTACTTCAATGGGTCAATCCGGGAAATTAGATAAGTGGTATAGGATAAAAGATAATGTTTCAACTTTTGTGCAACCCAAGTTAGGGCACAACACGTCCTTTCCAACAAAGTGTATCTGGCCTCACAATCTGTGAACTTCTTGCTCAGATAATAAATGGCCAACTCTTTCTTTCCCGAGGCATCATGTTGCCCTAGTACAAAACCAAAGGAGTTTTTATTGACTGACATGTACAAAAACAATGGTTGGCCACGCTCAGGCGGAACCAAAACAAGAGGATTTGACAAGTATTGCTTGATCTTGTCAAAAGCTTCTTGGCACTCTTCAGTCCATGCAATTTGATACATTTTTTTTTTAACAACTTGAGGATCGGCTCACATATTGTGGTAAGTTGAGCAACGAACCTACTGATGTAATTTAGCCTGCCTAGAAAGCTTTTAACATCCTTCTTAGTTCGAGGTGGAGGTAGTTCTTGTATTGCTTTGATCTTTGCGGGATCCAATTCAATACCTCGTCTACTAACAATGAAACCTAACAATTTTCCAGAAGGCACACCAAATGCACACTTGGCTGGATTCAGCTTCAGATTGTACCTACGGAGCCTTTCAAAGAACTTTCTGAGATCTCTCACGTGTTCTTCAGCCGTTCTAGACTTGATAATCAGATCATCCACGTACACTTCTATTTCTTTATGCATCATATCATGGAAAATGGCAGTCATGGATCTCACGTAGGTTACCCCAGCATTTTTCAAACCAAACGGCATCACTCTATAGCAATAAGTTCCCCAAGGCATAGTGAATGCCGTTTTGTATGCGTCATCTTCATCCATCTGGATTTGGTGGTATCCGGCATAGCAGTCAAAAAGATTGTATTTCATGTTTGGCACAATTATTTACGAGAGTGTGAATATTAGGCAACGGGAAATTGTCTTTGGGACTTGCCTTGTTCAAATCTCTATAGTCGACACATATCCTTATTTTTCAATCTTTCTTAGGAACCGGGATAACATTTGCAACCCAAGTAGTGTACTGAACTGATTGAATTACTTTTGCATCCAAATTTTTCATTATTTCATCATGATTTTCTTGATCATATCAGTTTTGAACTTCCGTTGCATTTGTCTTACTGGAGGAAAATTAGGTTGAATTAGCAATTCGTGGACTATCAATTCGGAGCTCAAACCCGGCATCTAATCATATTACCATGCAAAAACATCTCGATATTCAAAAATCACTTTCCGAATATCGTTCTTCACTTCAGGTCGGGCATACATGCTTATCTTGGTTTCCTTCACATCATCAGGGCTCCCAAGATTAACATCTTATGTATCAGCCAAATTGGGTTTAGGCTTGCCCTCATGGCATTCAACTCCCAGACCTATTTCAAAATCAGCATGTTCCCTATCATATTCAATCTCGTTAACAAACTCCTCAATATTTTCTTCATCACTTTCAACCTCAACTATGATTATGGAGCCAAAATCAGATTGCGGCCCCTGGATGGACGATAAGTTCCTTGAACATGTCATGATATCAGGATCGGCAGATATATCACTACAGATAAACAAAAGTAGAATAAAATTAGGAATATGAACAGAGATTTGAAGGAAAGCTTGGCTCTTAGGCCTTTCATTAATCCAAAAGGGTTTGAACTACAAAAGGAAAGATGAGCAAAATAATACACTTGGCATACAACCCTTAGAATATCCAAGTGTATTCAAAAGAAAACTGTAAAACAACAGTCTACCAAGACCCCTTCCTGATGGGGAAGGGAGTTGCATTCCAGTTAGTCAGGTGCACGTCCGGGCCAATGTACTGTATTGAAGCATTGCTGGAGCCTTCACCCGGCTGTACCATGCAGATTTCAAAAATGCCACCTAGATCAAATGGTGCATCCTGATTGTCTTCCACTGTGTTGACATTTGTAGCGACAATCTTTGGTTTCATGACATAACCCACAAAAGACTGAGCGAGACACGGAATTGGTTTTGGGAGAGACCAAACTTCCGACTTCTTTTTCTTTTCTTGCTTGCGATCAGCTGCTTTTGGCTTGAACCCTTGTCCCCACGTGCCTTGCACACCATTTGGATAAACTGGATTTACCCTGCCTTGTAGTGATGCTCCCAAACCCTTTCCAATTTGGAAACCATGCTTTAACATTTCAGATGCCATCATAATAGACGTCTCTGACACTCTTGGGACGGGTATAGTTTTCCCTTCCGTTACTTTTTCCACATACACCACATCGGAGGTTTGATACATGATGGTCGGGCGTGTGGTGACAACTTCAAGGGCCGGTACGTCCAGACTATTGTTAAACTGTAAGTCATCCTCTGCATAAACTACGACAGCTTGATTGTCCCAAGTGAATTTGACTGCCTGGTGGACTGTAGAAGGTACAACACATGCCATGTGGATCCATGGTCTATCCAACAATAGGTTGTACGATGCATATGTTTCCATGACTTCAAACTCAATGCTGAAGGTAGCGGGACCAATGGTTAATTCAAGATTGATGATGCCCAAAGATTCTCGAACTCTACCATCAAAGGCAGGGACCGCAGAGGAACTGGTCCTGATTTCGCTCATATCCACCTTCAGACTCTTCAATCCCGCGCCCTATCTATTAGAATACGTGTGACGTAGGAGTCTTCACACTTAACTGAGACGTGAAGGCTCGATTATGACCGGTTCCTTCTTTTAGCAGTTCCTCATCGGTGAACATCACACGATTAGTCTCAAATACTCTGCCAGCAAGTGCTTCCAGATTAGTTACAGTAGTTTGTTCAGGAATGTAGGTCTCATTCAGTATTTTCAACAGTGCATTGCGATGTGCTTCAGAATTCATAAGTAGAGACAAGATTGATATCTGCGCTGGAGTCTTTCTCAGTTGCTCGACGATAGAATAATCTGTCGATCTCATTTTCTTCAAAATTCTTCAGCTTCTTTCTCAGACACCGGCTCTTTGATGGGTCCTTGGTCTTCTCGACCGGGCTTTGCCTTTCTCAATTCTTCCGGGGTAAAATATCTCCCGGACCGAGTTAGACCATTTATATCTGCAACGACCTCCATGAGTTGTAAGACACAGTTGTGTTGTTGTAGTTCCAAGGAACAACCTTTGTACTTTTGACAGGGAGTTGCGCTGCTTGAATGATGATAACCGGTTCACATTTCTTTGCCTTAACCTCGAAGACCAGAGTTTTCTGGCATGATGCCCCTTGCACAATAAATGTTGGTGTACTGTCGTGAACTTTTTCCTGCTTTGCAGCTGGAATTGTGAAACTTGGCTCAACAGCCGAGTCTTGCTTTGCTTTGTTGACAACAGACGCATTTGACTTTCCCCCCATTACAACAATAAATGGCTCATGGCTTTTGATGTCTGGGGAGGGAACAACAGGCACAATCTGCTTGGCGTCTTTCCCTTTCATGTGTTCTTCTATGCATACCATCCCTACCATATGTACGTTGTTTTGAACATCATGAGCTGGTAAAGGATTTTGATTCACATTTTGTGTTTCATCCCCCACGACTTTTATCTAATTGTTGTCTATCATTGCCTGGATTGCCCTTTTGAGTTCCCAACAGGATTTTGTGTCATGTCCAGGTGCTCCAGAATGAAATGTACAATGGCGTGAATGATCAATTCTTCCATTGGGGTTCACTTTTCCCGGGATGGGTTTCAACAGATTGGCTTGTTGCAACTTTTCAAACAAATTAGTGTAAGTTTCCCCCAATGCGGTGAACTGCCTTTTCTCTTGTTGCATGTTTCTTTATTACATGTTTGGACGAAAACCCGGTGGACCTTGTGGTCGATAGGGCATCTCCTGCTGAGCCAGAAATTGAGCATGTGCCTGTTGATTGTTATACTGGACCGGAGAAGGGGGTGCACGCCATTGTGGACCATATTGCGGCTGAACATAAGATGCTGCATTGACAGGGAATGAGAACTGCGGCATGGCAAATTGTCGGCCATGAGGTGGATAGAATTGTTGTGGCGGGGGTGTCTGAATGTACCCTTGACGGTCATTGTATCTTCCGTCATTTCTTCTCGGTCCAGGACCAACCATTGCCACTTCATCTTTCTTTTCTTTCTTCTTCCCAAAAGCACCTGAACTTGATTGCAACGCTTGGGTAGTCGCTCTCAAAGCTGTTTGGCTGACAATCTTTCCTGCCTTGATTCCTTTCTCAATCATCTCCCCAATTCTCACTGCTTCACTGAACTGCTTCCCAATGGCAGAGGCCATCGCTTGGTAGTATGTTTCATAGAGCACTTCGACAAATTCTTCAACCATCTTATCATCTGGGATCAAAGGGCTCACACGCGCCGCCTGTTCGCACCACCTGTAGGCATACTCTCTGAAACTTTCACTTGGTTTCTTTGTGATCGTCTTCAAAGAAGAACGATCAGGAGCAGCCTCCACTTTGTAACCATAATGGTTTAGGAAAGTGCTGGCCATGTCATCAAAGGTGACCCACTTCAAAACATCTTGTTGTACAAATAATTCTGCTGCCGGTCCTCCCAAACTGTCAGCTAAGTATGCCATCAACAATTCATCCTTCTCAATGCCCCTCCTTTTGTTAAGGTAGATCTTCACGTGGATCCTTGGATCACTTTGTCCAGTGTACGGATCAAATTTGGGCACAGCAAAACCTTCAGGCAACGACACATGAGGGAACAAACACATGTCTTTGTATGAAATATTGGTTTTACCCCCTTGCCTTGTATGTTTTTTCACAGTTTGCTCCAAGCTTTTCAATTTTCGAGCAAAGTCAATCTCTTCTATTTTTCCCAACCTTTTGATATCAGCATGTGATTCTGGGTTGTGTCCCTGATCATATGACTCGGTTTGGCGGCATACATTACCCTGAGCTTGGTCAAATTGTTGATCACGGGCCCTTAACTGTGGGTCATTATTCGATCTTTGCAAAGTGTGTCCTGCAGGACCAGTGAATGCTGTGGCAGGAACTTAGGGTGTGCCATGTTGTCTATGCTGTGGGAATTGTGCCCCAGGTTGTACAGTAGAAGGTCCGGCTGCGTTGTTCGTTTCCGGATGTGGACCAAACCCTGGACGTTAACGGGGGTCTTCTACCACTGTGGATTGCCCTTGCCGTGGTGGCTGAGTATTTGTTATGAAACCAGCAGCACCTGGCGGAACAGGAGGTGCCTGAACTGCTGCCAAGTTACGAACCAGCTGCATCATCATTTCTTTCATAGGCGTGAAGTCCTCGGCCATCTTAGCCTGTTGCTCAGCTAGACGAACTAGCTCAGTGTTCTCAGTTTCCTCGGCCATCGTTGTTGGAGTGTTTTTCTGAAGAGGTGCTTGAACCACTTCTGGAACAGGTAGCGGTCTCTTAATTCTGGTGGAATAGGAATGTGGCGCCAGCACGACAGTTGCTCAAGCTCTATTAAATCAAAACACGTTAGTGCAACAAGATAGCATGGAACATGAATTTGCTCGTCGGCCTAACCAATTCCTAAGGTAGTTATGCGTCATCCCGAATTGGTTTAGATTAGATCCCCAAGTTTATTGTTTGATTTCTTTTTCTTCTTCTTTTTTTTTCTTATTTTTTTCTTTTCGTATTTTTGTTTTCTTTCAAGTGAGGTTAGAGGGTGAAATAAATTGATACAAAAAAATAAGTAAAATATTTTCATTACTAAAAAAAAGATACATACAGTGCTTCCAGAGCACGACCAAAAGAAACGTACAAATGACTTGAAAAAGTGAAAATAAATTACAACATGCTAAATTCAAAAGCGACATAAAATACAACATGCCAAGATGTTAAATAAATGACAAAAAACAATAATCTGCATCATCTTGGCCTGATGTATCTACTAAGGTGACCGGACCACACAGTCAGCTGGCTCCTTTGGGTCGAACTCGAATGGCTCATCGAGATCTCCCTCGGCTGGTGGTAAAGGCTGACTCAAAACATCACGCAATATGTCCACCCGTCGTGCTACATTCCTCACATAATCTGGAGCTTCAATGAGGATAGTCCTATTAGACGAGTTATTATGATCTATGCACATCTGGGCCAAATAGTTTGCCAATTCCAACACCTGTTCCTGACCTCGATCAATTACTCTCCTTGACACGGCTATTTGCTGAAGCTGGGTCGTGGCCAATCTCAATGCATCATACTTCAAAATCACTGCCTGATCAAGTTGTTCATGCAATCGGTCAATGTTCCCAAGGCACTTCTGTATGAATCTGTCGCTCTCAGCTTGGGCAGTTAGAGCGATGTCCCTCTCTGTCAATGCTCTACGATGCAAGTCATGGAGGCGTCTGATAGTATCTGAGTGCTAATGTGTTAAACCCTCACTCTCTGACTGAGCAGCACTGGCGGCGTCCCTCCCTGCAATCAAACTTTGTATGGTAGCGCGGTATTCCTCCCCAATCTCACGCCTAGCAAGCTGAACCTGCATATCCAACATGGCCTCAATGTCAACCATGCCTGATCTCGACCTCGCAGGCATCTCTCTAGGTATGGGCTGGTGGTAATACCATAGCTTGTACTTCCGAACGACCACCCCTTTGATTCCATCCTGGACTTGTGTATTTTCTGCGAGGCGCCTCCTAGTATCCCACAAGCGCAAGATATCACCTCTAGAGTAGCTGGGTTGAGAGGATAGTCTGAGATATATGCACTCATGTCCTCAACTATTGGGATCTCCTGCTTTCGACCCAACTGCCTAAGTACACGCAGAGGAGCATAAGGCTGGGATGCTGTCAAACCCATCAGAACGAGAAAAGCACGGTCCACACATCTGTGTACAACCTCCCTCTCAGGAAACCACCTACACCGCCAAAAAATCTTGTCCGGCATGAGAGAATTCAAGAAAGACCTCCAATCTGGCTCATTTTCTGGGAATTTATACTTCTCGATGTGTTCGAGATGATACCCGAGATAATCGATGTCACAGTACCTAAGAATATCACGAGGTGCGAAAGGGCGTATATGCTCCAAGAACCAGACCTGTAATAGAAGGTTAAACCCCTCAAAGAAACTTTTTTCTCCCTTGTGGCATCGAGTCAAAGCATGAAATATACTATCCAGAATCGTCGGAATAATAGTGGCGTCTGGTGCTCCACCATATAAAGCTGTCATGATCCAACTGACCTTAACAGATATCGCTCTATCCGATAGTGGGAAAACCAGCAACCCTAGCAAAGCGAACACAAAAACCTTAGGACAAAGTTGCACCCAATCTTCATATTTTAGCTTGTCATGGAATTCAAATCCATGCTTTCTAAAACCATTATCGGCCCCAAAACGATCATAAAGGTAGTCAAATGAAATCTAGCCTTGACGAACACTAGCGATTGAGAGGTCTGTTCGTACCTTCATGTTACTAAAAAAATCATACTCATTAACTTTCTTCGGCGCGATCATGTTCTTTTTCTCAAAATCTAGCTTAATAAGGCCACCTATTTCCTCGAGGGTCGGTGTCATCTCGAACCCTTTGAAATAGAAAGTATTTTGGTTTGGGTTCCAAAACCCAACCAGTGCACTGATCAATTCTCGACGTGGGACAATAGGTTTAGTCACAAGGTTAGTCAAAAAACCAATCTTATCTTGGACTAATTTCTTCTGCATATTATTCATTGTGTCCCACCAAGACTTCAAAGATTTATCCGATTTGGGTGGGCAATCAGTCATTATGATAGAGGGTGGAATGGCATCAGCAGGGTATTTTCTCTTGACCGACCTAGAAGATGATGCAGCCATTATACCTAATGAAAAAATGTGTCAAATGTTTGAAAGCCTGAAAACAACTTAAAACAACTGACCGACAGAGCAAAACATATGCCTAAACTTCTAATTCGAAACTCCACTTTTCAACAAAACTTTGTCATTGTAACGACGTAAAGTTGACCCTAAGAGAATCGAAAAATTTTGCCATCATAACGGCATCAGGACTGACTCCAGAGAATTACCAACATTGGTATTTAGATGTAATTTACAAAAGAAAAAATTCGACGCTACAGCGACGCCACATTGACATCAAAAAAATCCATTAAGTAGTGACACTACAGTATTTTTTGCAAAAAATTCGCCAGCGTAACGACGTGAAACACTGGATCCCAAAAAACTCCCAACATCGATATCTGAGCCTTTTCTAAAAATTCGCCATTATAACGACGTGAAAACTGGCGCCAAAATCTTTTCCAACCTCTAACTACTAAGTATATTTTTTTGTAAAATTTTCGTCATTATAATGATACAAAACTGACATCTACAAAAGACGGCCAACACTAGCGCTTTACAGAAATTTGCCATTACAGCAGTATGACTCGATTTTATAAAAGTACAAGACATTTACATTTAAAACATAAAAGTTACCCTACTTCCTCACTTTTCCTTTCATTCATCTTTTTTTTTCTTTTTTTTTTTTTTTTAGTTTTCTTTTGAAATCTGTCTCTCTCCAAATTGGTCAGCATAACGACTTTTTCTAGGCGCATGCAACACATAAAATGTCCTGTACATGTCTCTCTCAAAAAGTGGGTCCCGCTTGGACAAAAGGGTAGTCGTCCTAGACAAATGCAATACCGATGTACCGCACCTCATTAGGTCAAATATGATGCAGATAATTGGGCTTAAAGATTTAACTCTAGGTGACACAACTGACTCAGCGTCTAGACTGGCTGAAAAAACCCGGTGGACAAACCAGGTGGAAAGCGCATCAGGGCCATCCGGAGACAGTGTGGCCGGCCTAAATCCCCGTCACGCCTTCCTCCTAAATCATGGGCAATTTAGCAAGAAAGTCCCAGATTCCACAAGCAATCTGGTAAGTGCGCGTGTGCATGTTTTTCAGAGACTCAGAGCGTTGCGGAGGAAGACAGTTTGTATACAGTTCAACAAAATCAATGCAGTAAAATTCAACTTTTCATGCGATAACGGCAAGAATATAACAACCAAATATTTAATAAATTAAAATATGCGACAATTGATCAAAGCCGGAGATTCTAGTTTTCACTAATTTCTCCAGCGGAGTCGCCAAGCTGTCACGCCCTAAAAAATTACGAGTTACGGAGGTTTATTATTTAAAGGCTCCTGACTGGTGTTCAAAAAGGTACAAATTATTTTAGAGAAAACTCGGAGTCGCCACTTGACAAGTTTAAGGTGTGCCAAGTCACCAAAAGGTACCTTGGATCACCTCTGACTCATCTAATGGTCTGCGTTAGAGATTCGGGTAAGGTTCTCAGTTGACTTTCGGGAAGGTATTAGGCACCCTCGAGTCCTGTGCCAAGCACAATTACTTTATTGTCGTAATTTTAATTTATTAAAAAATGGTTGTTATATTAATGCCGTTAATTTGAATTTGTACTTTGATTTAAGAATTTTTTTTTAAAAAAAAATGTTATTTTTTATCCAACCTCATAGAGGACAGGACGAATTTACACTTTGATTCATAATAAATAAATAAATAAATAAATAAATAAATAAAAATGTATTACGCATTTCCAAAGCTCACAAAGGACTTGTCTATTTTTAAAATAACTTAATTAACTTCAAAAGATAATTAATTTAGAATTGACTTATTTCAATTTGGTTTTTCCTTTTAGCCTAATAAGCAGATCACAAATCATACTTATAATATTGTCTAATTGGGTTTGAAATCATATTTTATCACAAGATTCATCATTGACTTCTTTCAATTTAGTTTGGCTTGTCTCAATTTGTTTTTTCTTCTTTTTGCCTAATAAGTAGATCACAAATCATACTTATCAATTTGCCTAATCGTATTATATTTTGTTATGAAAAAATGGTGCCTGATTTAATCCATGTCAAAAATGGTCCCTGCTTCTTAGTTTGCAAAAAATTACATCAATTTTAATACTCTACGTAAAATATGGCCTAAACTTGCCTAGCTGCTGCCCATATTTTTTTAGAGTTCATGTAAACAAAAAATATAGCTATTCACATGTATTGTTGCAAGCTTTCCCTTTTGTTTAATTAGCTAAGCAGCTATATGAATGAGTTATAAAAAATATGCAAAACCGTGGATCCTTCTGGGCCTCTGGATTGACTATCAGGCCTAATCATTCGTTGAGGTCTTTTCTTTCCCATATTCAACTTTGAAATTTTCAGCAAAGCAGGTCAACAACAACAGAAAAATTAAATTTAATGTGCACTAGAGAGGTTTTATCGGGCCTGGTTCAAAGCTAAGTGAGTACTCAACCTGGACCAGGCCTGTGCAAAAATCAAAATTTTATAGTTCTGCAGGCTGAGATATACACATTCAGGCCAAAAAAGAAGACGAAAATTTGGACAACTATACAAAAATGGTTTGAAATTTACCTCTAAGTAGATTCTGAAACCAAACAGGAAACAAATCATCCACAACTTGCAACAACGACCAGCAACAGACCGGACCTTAATCCCAATCAAAACTCTATTTTATACTTAAGATTTATGCTTCAAAAGATACCCTTAGATGTGTAAGCTTTTGGTTCTAAATCTATCCCTTAAAACTTACTATTTTTTTTCAAGTGTTTTGCTCTCAATTAATTGTAAATTTCAGCAAGTTGTTGTGTCTGAAAGAGGGTATTAAACAGTCCTATTTATGACCAAAAGTGAGACCAAAAGGTGGGGTTTGGACTTGTACAAAAGTACAAGCCCACACCCCTACTACTTGAGTGCTTTTTAGCCTTTTCTCAAGACTGGTAAAACAGCTTAGACGACTGTTTCAGCCACCTAAAACTGTCCTAAAGGGGCTGAAATAATGCAAGAAAGTGTCCTTTTAACACTCATCACACTAACTAAAAGGACTAAGACCAACTATACAAACTAAATCAACCTAAACTAAGTTAAAACCAAGCCAAAAAGTAACCAGATCCTGAATTATAACTAAACTAGAATAAAACCAGATGTCAAGAGCTTCCAGCAAGCAAAATAAGCTACAACTAAGTGAACAAGTCTTAGACCAAAAAGTAACCAGATCCTATAGCTTGTTCATATCACATACATACTTGACTTCCCTCACAGTTACCACACAAAAAAATACTTAAAAACATGACAACCCACACAGGCAGTGAGGACAGGTCCTAACGCAAGCTCACACTTAAACAAACAAAGACGGAAACAACTTGCAGACTATTTGGCATCTGAATGAAACTAAACAAAGACCTTCAACTGAAAGGTCCACTTGAGGTAAATAAAGACTAATTCATGCTCGATAACGGATAGGAAAGACAACAGAGGACTTGCGATACAACAAAAAAACAGTATAAATATGATCGGGAAGCAACCAAAGCCGAAACAACTCCCAAAATTTCCGTAAGATAAACCAACAGACACCTACCTGGACCGTAAATAAATTAGACAAAAAGAAACTCAACCATTTCATGCTTCACATAGGATACGCCCAAGATAGTGCATACAAACATAAACAACTAATCATTTTCATTTCCTGATTCGACGAAAGGAAACTGTGCCTACTTCAAAGAGATCCATACATAATATTCATTACCAGAGACTCCAAATGGAAACATTTTATTATCAATCAATATTCGTCCAACATTTACAAGCTAAGCTAAACTGCATCTTTCATTTCAGATACGACACCTAAACCATTTCTACTTTCCTTTTGATAAAGACATGAAGTAATTCTATCTATTACTAAACACTCAAAAACAGTAAACAAACAAATACAAAACTAAAAGAAATCAAAGATTTGGTTTTTTTCTTCTAACCTGGCTAAATTAAATTGCATTGCAGTCTTGGATTAGAGCTTCGCCATCACTACCTCGCGTGTTCATTCTCATCATTCATCATCATCACAGTAGCAGCTGCAAGCACCATGTCACAGGCGGCCTCGCCACCAATTTTTCATCACGAATCGCTGCTATGTTGTCGCCTCACTGCCTCGCTATCGTCCTCACTTCCACAGCACAACCACTGCCTATTCTTTGCGTCGCTGCCCCATTACCTCCATGGCTGCCTCGATTTGCTACCCATCTTTGCAACCCCAAATAAACAAAAACCAATGCCGTGACATCCCTCCTCCCTAAATAGTCCCCACATCACCATCGCTACGCCTAATCAACATTGAAAACAGCCCCCTCCACCACAAACAAAATCATCACAGCCTCACCAAACGTCAACAAAACAGCAGCAACGAAATCATCCTCAAACATCATAAGGGAAAAGAAAAAATAAGAAGAATAAAGAAAGAAAAACAGAAACGGGAAAAGAAAAATCGGGCAAATGGGAAAACGGGAAGCAGGGGACGGGGTATTGGGAGATGGGGGTGAAACAAGTTAGGGGAAAGGGTAAGGATAGAGAAAGAAACGAAAACTCACCAGAAAAAATTGGTGCCGGCCGGATTTCGGATTTGACCGAAACTTTGACAGTCGATCTACCCCAAACGGCTTGGAATTTGTAATATATACCCATGGAAATAGGAAGAGGAGGTCGAGAGGAGTTTGGGGCTATATTTTTTATATTTTTCCGGCCACCGGAGGTGGTGGCCGGCGGCGGTAGAGCGGTAGCTCCGCGGTGGAGAGGGAATTCCGGCGACTGAGGGAAATTTTGCCAGGGTTTGGCCAGTTCCATTGAACTAAAGGGCGTGAATGAAGAAAAATAGGGAATTGAGTTTATATAGGGTAAGTGTGGGCCGGGTCAAGAAGTGGGCTAACGGGATGAAACAGTAGGCTATTATTTTGCACATATAGCCATTTTGAAGGCACTACACTATTTAAAAACCACTAGATTAATCAAGCTAAAAGTCACATGATTTACAGTAACATCACAATTAAACATAGAACCACAATTACATACATAACAAGTAATTTTTTCATATTTTCTTCCACGATTAATGAGAAATTGAGTTAAAAATAAAAGACTAAAATTTTAGAAAAAATTCGACCAAAATCCTGAAGTTCTCACACGGCTATTTTGAGCCATTTTTTCTGTATTCGTGCAAAAATTAGGTGATTACATTATAAATTACAAAGGTTGAATGAGTGTGGAGAATTGAGGGTTGTCAAACAAGTATGGATCAATTTTAGAGTTGGAGAATATCAAGATGAGATGATGTTCGATGTGGTACCGATGCAAGCTTGCCATATGCTATTGGGTCGACCATGGTAGTATGATCGGTCGGTTGTTCACAATGGAAGATCCAACACTTACACTGCTAAGCTCGAAGGGAAGAGTTTCATACTCAAACCCTTGTCTCCAAAATATGTCAGCGAGGACTATAAAAGAATGAAAGAATTGAAAGAAGCGGCCAAAGCTAAGCTTCTGGTGGCAAAAAAAATGTCGCCGAAGATAAAAACTCACCGCCCGGAAGTAAGAAGCATCTGTGCAATAATGCAACCGGGTGAGTATCTATGAGGCAACGACAACGATCATATGATGATTTTCCTCGTGCATAAGGGTATCTTTCTAAACTCTAATGATGATTTTTCTAACGTTAACCCTTTGCCTAGTGCTGTACAAAGTGTTTTGCAGGACTTTGGAGACATGTTTCCCGAAGAAATACCAGGTGGATTGCCTCTGTTGAGAGTAATCGAGCACCAAATTGACTTCCTACCGGGGTCTCAAATCCCCAACAAACCTGCATTCCGGTGTAATCTCGAAGACACCAAAGAGCTCCAAAGGCAGGTTGATAAGTTGCTGAACAAGGGCCTTGTTCGAGGGAGCTTGAGTCCTTGCTCCGTTCCTGTTATCCTTGTCCTGAAGAAAGATGGAACTTGGAAAATGTGTGTTGATTGCCGAGCAGTCAACAAAATCACGGTAAAGTATCGTCATCCTATCCCTCTATTAGATGACATGCTAGATGCGTTAAGTGGTTCTTCATGCTTTTCGAAGATAGACCTCAGGTCCGGTTACCACCAAATCTGAATGAAACCCGGAGACAAGTGGGAAACCGCATTCTAGACCAAATTCGGTCTCTATGAATGGTTGGTGATGCTTTTGGCCTATCCAATGCACCGATCATATTCATGCGACTGATGAACCATGTGCTCAAACCATTCATAAATAAGTTTGTTGTCATTTACTTCGATGACATCCTTATTTATAGTAAATCTGTTGATGAACATGTCGAACACCTAAGGCTAGTGCTTGATAAGCTTAGAGAAGAGAAGTTACTCCCTCCGTCCCAATTTATGTGGCACCATTTGACCGGGCACGGAGTTTAAGAAAATAGAGGTTGACCTTGTTAAATATCAATTTTACCCTTAAAAAAGTAACAGAGAGAAGATTTGAGTAATAAAAAAGTTGTTGGTAGGTTTAAAAGTATGTAGGACCCAACAAGGGTAAAATAGAGATGATGCATTAAATAGTTGTCAAATAAGGAAATGTGCCACTTATTTTGGGACAAACAAAAAAGGAAATGGTGCCACATAAATTGAGACGGAGGGAGTATATGCTAACTTTAAGAAATGTGCCTTTTGTGTCGAGCATGTAGTCTTTCTAGGATTCGTTGTAAGTGCTAATGGTGTTGGAGTCGATGGGTCGAAAGTCGAAGCCATCAAAGATTGGCCAACTTTAACCTTGGTATCAAGAGTTCGTAGCTTCCATGGCTTAGCTAGCTTTTACTGAAGGTTTGTCCGTGACTTTAGCACCGTGGCAACTCCTTTAATCGAGCTGATAAAGAAAGACCATCCATTTGTGTGGGGAGAGTCCCAAGAGAGGGCTTTCCAAGAGTTGAAACGGAGGCTTTGCTCTGCCCCGTTGTTACAACTCCCTAACTTTGGCAAAGCATACGAAGTCGAGTGTGATGCGTCCGGAGTTGGGATCGGAGGAGTGCTTATGCAAGAATCGAAGCTGATCGCTTACTTTAGCGAAAAGCTTAAGGGTGCAGCGTTGAATTACTCTACGTATGACAAGGAGTTGTATGCCCTCGTTCGAGCACTCACCCATTGGCAACATTATTTGTGGCCTCGAGAGTTTGTGATTAAAAGTGATCATGAATCTTTAAAACATCTCCGAGGTCAGGTGAAATTAAACCGAAGGCATGCCAAATGGGTTGAATTCATTGAAAGTTTTCCCTATGTAATTCATTACAAGAAGGGAAAAGATAATGTTGTAGCCGATGTCCTATCAAGAAAATTTTCTTTAAAGACCACTCTCGCCTAGAGGCTTATGAGATTCGAAAGCATCAAGTCGATGTACGAAGACGATTTCGAGCTAAAATGCGTTCGTGACGCAATCTTGAGTGGCCGAAGGGTTAAGAAATATCAGTGGCACGATGGCTACCTCTTCAAGAATGGGAGGTTCTGTGTGCCAGTGTCCTCATGGAGAGAGCTCTTAGTTCGAGAAGTTCACTCTGGAGGTTTGATGGGATACTTCAGTGTCGATAAAACCGGAAAAGCTTTGCAACGCTTATCTCATTTGTAAGAAAGCTAAATCAAAGTCCAACCCTCATGGTTTGTATACCCCGGTGCCTGTGCCTGATCGACCTTGGGTTGATATATCCATGGACTTTTTCTTGGGGTTACCGAGGTCGAGGGGAGGACATGATAGCATCTTCGTTGTTGTGGATCGATTTTTCAAAATGGCTCACTTTATTCCTTGCAAGAAATGCGATTGTGCAGAATATGTTGCTTCCTTGTTTATTAATCATGTGTTAAAATTGCATGGTGTGCCACGTACAATTGTGAGTGATCGAGACTCGAAGTTCTTGAGTCATTTTTGGAAATGTTTGTGGCGTGCCCTCGGCACCAAACTACTATTCTTGGCGTCTCACAATCCTTAGACTGATGGACAGACTGAGGTAGTTAACCAAACCTTGGGATCTTTGCTTCGAGCACTGACCAAGGCAAGGTCGGAAACTGGGCTGATCGTTTGCCCATGATGGAGTTTGCATACAATCGAACGGTGCATCGAATGATAAATATGACCGCGTTCGAGTGTGTGTACAGTTTTAATCCTTTGGTTCCACTTGATCTAACCCCATTGCCTTGAGATATTGTTATTTATTTTGAAGGTACTCACCGAGCCAAAGCTTTGCTCGAATTGCATGCCAAGACAAAGAAGAATCTCGAGGAAGCTTATGCCAAAGTGGCGTTGAAAAAAAACAAGGGGCGAAAGAAGTTGGAGTTAAAGAAGGGAGATTGGGTTTGGGTTCACTTTCGAAGAGAGCGCTTCCCGAACCAAATGAAAGGAAAGTTGGGACCTCGAGGGGATGGACCATTTCAAGTGCTGAGCAAGATTAACAATAATGCTTATGTGATCGACCTCCAAGGTGAGTATAATGTGTCCAACACTTTCAATGTTGCTGACTTAACTCCTTGTGTTGTAGGCAAAGTACAGAGACAGATGTGAAGCGATTTTGAGGACGGAATCTTCTCAAGAAGGGGAGGATGATGCAGCCCGAAGTGCTGATCAAGTGCTCCACAATCCACCGAAGTCAATGACTGATCAACCAAGGCCAATGACACAAAGCCAAGCCAAATTTCTACATGACATGCACATTCAGTTGGCTTGGTCGGGAGGAAGCATGTGTTCGGAGGAAGAATGGCAAAGTGCTAGAGCCAAATGCCACATCTTTAAATTTGAGCCCGAGGACAAAGTAACCGAACACCAACTCTTGGCGCTGAGCAGCACAGAGCCGAACACAACAAATTGTGTTCGAAGTCAAGTGGGCGCCAGATGACAAATGTGTTCGAGCAAGCAACCGAGCATAGAAGTCAAGGTTGCCGAATGCACATTAGTTCAGCCCTGCGTGGCTTACTTTTATTCGTCACCTGTGACCATTTACTTTTTATCTTTAGCGTAGTCTATAAATACTCCTTTACATTTCATTGTGAGTAGTTAGTTTTTGCTGAATGATCAAACATAGATGTGACTATTGTGAGTCTCTGATGGAGCCGAACCCCGACGTGGGTTTTTAAAGAACTTGTGTCATTATGTGTCTTCGATTGAACATTTTCTTCTTGGTCATTCAATTTTCAAGAAGCTTGTTCTTCTTGAGGATTGTTGCATAGCATAGGTGCGTCTTGAACTTCGGTTCGATCGAGCTTGAGACAAGTTCCTCAATGTTCTTTTGAATCGAAGCAAGATTTGTCTTGCTTCTATCTTTATTTCATTGTTATTTCCGTGTTTTCTTCGTGTTAAGCTTAGCTTCGGTTTTGCTTGCACCAGTACTCTATCAGTAATAATTCGACGTTAGTGAATATTTACAACAATTCGTTATTAAGCATAAGAAAAATTTGTAAAATCTCTTTTCATGATATTTTTTTAATCTTGATTATGAAAATAAGTTCATATTTAATTATATTTTAGGATTAGCATGCTTGATTCGATTCTTAGGATTAGGATTAGGATTAGAATTAGGATTAGCTCGCTTGATTCGCTCAAACTATTTAATGAAATCAAGAATTTCAATTTATAACTTTATTTGATATAGATTATGATCATTAAATTATTGAATTAGCATAGACCATACGTAACAATAGAACCGAGTGGCTCGTAGCTCAACTGAGTGGCTCAACTCTTGCCATGGTTTTTGTATCTGGATATAATATTCAACCAAAATTATCACTATTTATATGCTAACTTCAAGTGAATACAAAACAAATATTAGTAACTACAATAATTTATTTTAGCTATGAGATTGTGGCTAAATTATATTGTTAAAGACAAGTCAATCTAGGTATTAAGCCCAACATTTGCTAAAAGTCTTGTAAATTAAAGAAAAATCATTCTTCTTGCTATAAAATTATATTCAAAGTAATACATCGTAGCTAAAAGAGTCCAATTGCTACTGTGATTTTCAATGCATAGCAAAAACTTACAATTAGCTATTAAACTTATTGTAGCTATAAAATCGTGGATACATCATTTTTGACACGGTAATTAATTGTAGCTACAGAGCCGGCTATTGCTACGATATTTATAACATGTAGCAAAAAAATCGATCAACTATAATACTTTACTTCAAATAATTTATTGTGGCTAAAATGTTACTACTGCTACAATAACTTCAATCACGTGGCTAAAAATTGATAATTTGCTATAAATTTTTAACGTCGCAATAAATTTATAGCTATTTAGGTAGTTTCTTCCACGAGACCTAGCTAATCTAGCAAAAATAAGGAATTAGCTTTGCTAATTTAATATTTGTAGTTAAGAAATTTTACGAATTTATGAATACCACGAAACTCTAAATTTTGTGGCTATTGTTAGGTATTAGCCCTGCATTCAAATTTGTAGCCAAGAATCTGTAGCTACAAATGCATATTCTTGTAGTGATGGAACTCACTTTTATTGAAAATTCGAACTGAGAATGTGTTCGCCGATAATCTCCGATAGAGTATTCATCAATGAACCGGTGACATTTGATCAAACCGTAATGAATGCCCACATGTTCACATGAAACCCAATTAAGTTGAAAGAATTCGTCCGTGCAAGATGCTTGCGCAATTATATATGATTGAGTCTTCATTTGCATGAATGGGAAAATTTAACTTAAAATCAAAGCGTAATAAAGGTCTGAATTTTATACGTAACTCACTTATATGGTAAGAACTGAACAGACAACGTGCCCCTGGATAATCTTCGATGGAGTTTCCGTCATTGAACGGGTGACACTCAAACTAAATCAATGTATAAAAATTAATTGGCAAAAAAACAAAACGTATTTCATGATAGTCGAAATGCGTCAATAAATCAACTGTGCATGTCATAGGACTCGAGAGTGCCTAACCGTTTCCCTAGAGTCAACCGAGATCCTTACCCGAAAATCTGATGCAGACCACTAAACGAGTCAAAGGTGTTTTAGGTACATCACTTTGGTTACTTGGCACACTTTTAACTTGTCAAGTGGTGACTCCGAATCTCAATAACTTGTGTACCTTAAAACACCAGTCACTGCCTTTTAAAAGAAATTTTAGGGCACGACAGTGTATAATATTCAGTGTCTTGATTTATCAATAGGCGAGGTCCAGGATATTTGTATCAAATAATTCCTGATAAGTTGGATAATGATACATGTATTTGTTATAATCTATGCACCTCCTAAAGACACTAGAAGGGGGGGGGGGGTTGAATAGTGTCTACCAATTTTCGTTACAAGAGCCTGGTTCTTCTGAACGTAGAACCTAGTTCTTATCTTAGCTCTTATACTACTTCAAACACTGCAACTCACCACACCACACACACAGAAGACGCAAGGATTTTACGTGGAAAACACCTTGCTCAAGGGAGAAAAACCACGACCCACACTCTGGGATTGTAGAACTGAATCCACTAACACAAGAGCAAAGTGTCTGATTACAAACTCTGTAACAAAGGGGCTACACTCTAGACCCTAATCACTACTCAAAGCTAAAATCTAGCTTTTCTAGTAATTACACAATAGTTCACCTAATACATATGCTTCTGTAATAAGCCAATAGGTAAAAACTATGAATGCTCAAACTAAGACAACTTACAATACATATGCTTCTGTAATAAGCCAATAGGTAAAAACTATGAATGCTCAAACTAAGACAACTTACAACTCGATGATCCTAGACAGAATATCTAGACTTAATACACTGCATGCACTTCAATTGTCTTCTCCAGTTTACTCACGTAGAAAGATGCTAGATCGCCTTTCTATGCTCTCAACTCTCCGTTTGTGAATAACTGATTTACGGCTGTCTCCACTACTTGTATTTATACGGGTCTTGAAACCCTAGTTTAGTCCTACAAGGAATCATTTTAATTATGGTAAATCAGGATTCCTAGTAACCCTTTTCCATGTTAAAGTCCAACTCTTTTTCACACTTCGAAGACACAGCCTGGGCACCGCCTCTTTTAATCTGACTAGGATGCATATTTATTCACGCGGCACTACTCCTAGTTCCACAGGGATTTGCAACCCGTAATTCTTTTCGATCAAGCATGCCATTCATTGCAAGGACTAGGTTCTTCGTGGGAACCTCTGAGTCCTTTCTGTTTTTCATACTTCAAAACCAGCTCGCAATAAATTCCCTCTTTTTGATGATGACAAACAAATATTGCCCAAGAACCTGAATAGGCATAAACCAAAAGCACATAAACAAAAGTAACAAGTTCAAGAAAAACGAAACAAATGAATTAGGTCACAAACACCCCAACATTTCCTTCTTTCGCCTTTTGGCATCATAAAAAATATTCAAATACCTGCATGAACTTGTCAATACTATCCAGTCTAAAGCATAAGGCAACAAGTCAGTAATAAGAGCGAACACAAGCAGAAATAAGGGCCCAATCAAGAACCAATTACTTAAGCAGGAAACAGTCACAAACATAAGAAAATTAAAACCATCATCCAGGGTGTGATATCAACACAACCCTATCAATAAGTACACAACTGAAAAACAAATTGTTTTAAACAACCATCACATGCAACATCAGAGAATGGGAAGGAATAGACAACAGGTAGAAAGAGGAGGATAGGACAGGAGGACTCAAAGCTGAATGTTGAAGTGTGTGACAAGCGCCTCAAGTTGCTTCGTATTCTTGGCCCTTTCCATCACTAGCTCAGCCTCATACTTGTGGCAATCTATCTTCAAACGATCAATTTCTTGATCCTTCAACTTCAGCTGTCTGTGGAGCTCTGCATTTTCTGTATTAACCTCAAGGACATGAGTCTCCAGCTCCTTCACAGCATCAATGGCCTCTTGAGGTCCATAGTCCTCACTTTCCTCTGCTAGCTCTTGCTTGGCCTGCATTGGTTTCTTAGAAGCTCTGCTTTCCTTGAAGAAGTCACAATTTTTAAGCACATTGTGCCCAAACATTTGATGAATGGTCGGCTTCTTCCCAGCTTCCAGGGGAACCCCAAAATGTTCAAGTATCTGCTGGAGGATGTAGGAACGCACAAGGGAATGTGGCTTCTGATCTGTGTCAGCAATCCTCTTTATATGTCTGATTATCAGCCCAGGCAAATTGATCTTTACCCCCCTGTCCAGCAAGTCCATGTATGTCAGGTCCAAAGCACTAGCTTCACAGTTCCTCTCTCCTCTAGGCAGAAGGAACCTGTGCACAAACTCAAACAGCAACTGGTGCGCAGGTTCCATCTCCTTCTTATCTACCTTCCTCTCCTTCCTTAGCTTGGGTTTTCCTGAGAACTTCTTGACAACATCCAGAGGAGTGACTCCATCAGTCCTCTTTGGCCATTTCAATGTTATATACCTGCAATAACCTTCAGCAGGTATGTCAAGAATCACTCCAAGCTCAGGTCTCCCAAACTCTATCTCTATTCCCCTCACTGTGGTGAACACTCTCTTGGCATTAACTCTGCAATTGGTTTAGAACTCTCTGATCTCATCAACATACAACTTTCTTTCTTTGTTGGCAAATAAACCCAACCGTCCCTGGTTAGCAATCATTCTCAGCAGTGGCTTCATGTGAAATTCCTTCTCATCATGCAAGATGCTGCCAGGCAACACTGGATGCTTTGAGAAGAAGGCCACCCTGTCAGCTTCTTCTTCACTACCTCTCCTTCTTTTTCTGTTCTCAGCTTCACTATCTGTATCAGAGTCACTTGGCTCTGCATAACTTCCAGCCTCATCACTCTCTTCCTGTACATCCTCAGCTCTCCTTTCTTCTTCTTCCCTCTTCTTTGCCTCTCTGTCTCTTACATTTGTCACTGTTCTTTCCAATTTACAAACCTTCTCCAGTTGTTGCTTTAATGCAGACCTGGTTCCAACCCTCCTGGTAACAGGCTCATCAACAGTCTTGTCATCACTCTCTCCACTAGCTTCATCAACCAGTTTTTTTTTCAGTACTGGCTTTCCCCCTTTTCACCAGTCTCCTCCTTTTTTCAGGCTCTACTTTGTTTTCTTTGAAAAACACAACCTTCTCTTCTTCTTCCTCACCTGCCAGTCTCTCATCCTCTTCACCAAACTTTTTCTTTCTTTTTGATTCTTCTACTTTCTTAGTCACCTCTTCCTTTTCAACTTTTTCCAAAACAATCTCCTCATTCTCTTCTTCTTCAGAATCTGTCTAGTTTAAGTCTGCATCATCAGCCTCAGTGGAATTTGGACAAGCAACAGGCTCTTGACACAAATTCTCTAAGGCTTCAGCAAAACCAAGTCCTCCAACTACTGGACTTTCTGGCACAGATTCTTCCTCATTTTTCTCAGTACCACCAACAACTTTACAGGGTTCCACTTCACTTTCTCTAAAGGTTTCAACACGATCTTGTTCCCTAAGTTGTTCTTTCAGTGTCTCTGCAATATTCAACTCTACACCAGACTTTTCAACCAAAGGCACCTGTAAATCTTTCCTAAGTTCATCCTGTACACTATCTTGCTCTGCTTCACATGGGTTCCCCCTATCTATTTGTCATCGTGCTCAACTCCTATAATTTTGTCTAGTCCTGTAACTAGGGTTTCAGTTTCTGTAGTTCCAAGGCTTTTTATATCTACTAAATCAACAGGAGTAGATGAAATAGGATCAGGGATTACCTCAGACGGTGATTGTGATGAACTTTGTGCAATGGGCGTAGTCGGTACTGCTCTTGACCTCATCTTCTTGACCAATTTCTTGTCGCCTTTTTGAACAAATTTTGTGCGGGCCCTCGCGATTCTTTGTGCGAGAGTGGATGGGGTGGTTTTGCACACATTGTGAAGAATTTTGTGAATAGTTACTGAGATTTCTAGAGAATTTTCTGTTTTAGGGCTTGAGAGAGAACTTTGGTGTGGAAGGGGAGTAGTTGGATTGAGAGGGATTTTGAGTGTATCGACAAAAAGGGAAGGGGTTTTGGTGATTTGACAACTTCTAGGGAAGACAGAAATAATGATGTAAAGTAGAGAAGCAGCTTTTTGAACTTTTTGAGAACCGGGAAGAGTTAAAGATTTGACGGTTATGGACTCATTTAATATACCCTTTTTAAGTAGTGGGGTCCAAACAAGTCAAATAGAATTCTACCCGAAAAAGAAATGTGTTCCTATAATTTAGGACAGTTATAAGAACATGGAGGATCTCTCTTGACACACGTATGGTTGACAATTTAATTTCAGTTATGACTTCTATCATGCAGGGTAGTGTGAATGTACCTGGACATGATTCCTTATGCTTTAGTTGGTTCCTTCTTAGTACATAGTAGGTTCTTCATGGGATCACATTATTCTCACCTAGTGCTCAAAGTCTAAACAGGTGTACTTATTCAAGTACAGGGTTAGACTGGACATTAATGACAAAATTCAAACATGAACAATTGAATACTTAACTTAACCAATCATAAAGGGATTACTTGCTGGGTCATCCGTGTATTTTGGTCATCCCTAATTCCAACCTGTTCCTCTCAAACTGTACTTTGTTCAATGCTTTGGTAAATATGTCAGCAATTTGATCTTCAGTCCTGCACGAATTCATAGTAATCAGACCCTTTTCCACATTATCTCTCAGGAAGTGGTGTCTAATATCAATGTGCTTGGTTCTTTTATGTTGGACTGGGTTCTTGGCAATATTCACTGCACTAGTGTTATCACAGAAAATTGTCACTGCACCACACTTGATACCAAAGTCCTCCAGTTGTTTGATCCACAGCAATTGTGAACAGCATGATGCAGCTGCCACATACTCAGCTTCAGCAATTGATAAAGCAACTGAGTTTTGCTTCTTTGTAGCCCAAGAGACCAAACAAGGACCTAGAAAGTGTGCCATTCCTGAAGTGCTTTTCCTATCCACCAAATGACCTGCATAATCTGCATCAGCAAAACCAATTAGTTCAAAAGTACCTCCTCTTGGGTACCAAAGACAAAGGTCCTGAGTTCCTTTAAGTATCTCAGGATCCTCTTCACAGCTGTCAAATGTGACTCCTCGGGCTTGGACTGAAATCTAGCACACAGTCCTACACTGTATACTATGTCAGGTCGACTGGCTGCGAGATAAAGAAGTGAGCCTATGATTCCTCTATATTTTGTCTCGTTTGTTGAAGGACCTAGTTCATCCAAATCCAGCTTCGTCCCAGGTGCAATCGGAGTAGTCATTTCTTTCGCTCCTTCCATGTCAAATTTCTTCAGTAGTTCCTTGACATATTTTTGCTAGTGAACCATAGTTCCTTCAGGCATTTGCTTTATCTGCAATCCAAGGAAGAAATTTAGTTCGCCCATCAGTCTCATTTCAAATTCACTTCCCATCAGATCAGCAAATCCTTTGCATAGCCCCTCATCAGTGGCTCCAAAGAAGATATCATCGACATACACTTGAACCACCGATAGATCTTTTCCTTTCTTTTTGAGGAACAATGTGTTGTCTATCTTTCCTCTCGAGAAACCATTCTTCAGTAGAAATCCAGAGAGTATTTCATACCAGGCTCTAGGGGCTTGCTCTAATCCATAAAGAGCCTTGTCCAGTTTGTAAACATGATCAGGGAAGTCATTGTTCACAAAGCCTGGTGGCTGTATCACATAGACTTCTTCATTTAGGTAGCCATTTAAGAAGGCACTCTTTACATCAATCTGGTATAGTGTAAACTCCATATATGTAGCAAAAGCAATTAGCATCCTGATGGCCTCCATCCTTGCAACTGGTGCAAAGGTTTCATCATAGTCTATTCCTTCTTCCTGACTATAACCTTGAACTACTAATCTCGCTTTGTTTCTTGTCACTATACCATGCTCATCCAGTTTGTTCCTGAATACCCATTTTGTTCCAATTATTGATCTGTCCTTTGGCTTAGGAACTAGGTGCCCCACTTTTCTTCTTTCGAATTTATGTAGTTCCTCCTGCATGGCTAGAATCCAATCTGGGTCTTCTAGAGCTTCTTTTACGTTCTTTGGTTCCAGAGATGAGAGGAAAGCAAAGAAAGCACAGAAGTTCTTCAAGGCTGACCTGGTCATGATTCCTGTATCCAATTCCGATAGAACATTCTCCAAAGGATGAGATCTTTGATGTTTCCATGGCCTGAGTTGAGTATGACCGGAAGAACCTGCAGCATTGTCCTGGAATGGTTCTTCCTGACTTGCTGGATCATCAGCTTCATCAGAGGTTCCCCCTGTCAAGTTGACTCCTTGTTCTAGTGTGCTTGGTTTTTCACCTGATGACTCCTTGTCTTCTGAGTCTTCCAGTTCATTTACACCTTCTTCCCTACTTAGGCCAATCTTTAATCTTCTGTCTCACTCTCCTCCAGTGCCTTATTTGATTCATCAAATACAACCTGCATACTTTCTTATACTGTTTGTGTTCTTTTGTTAAACACCTTCTATGCTTTGCTTTGAGTAGAATAACCAAGAAATATTTCCTCATCACTCCTAGCATCGAATTTTCCCAAGGGTTCCTTGCCATTGTTGTGAACAAAATATTTACAGCCAAAGGGTCTTAGGTGAGCAATATTTGGTTTTCTACCTCTGAGTAGCTCATATGGTGTCTTGTCAAGAATTGCTCTGATGGAACATCTGTTCAGCAAGTAGCATGCAGTATTTATAGCTTCAGCCCAAAAGTTTCTTGCAAGCCCACTCGACAACAGCATAGTCCTGGCCATATCCTCCAGAGACCTGTTCTTCGTCTCAACCAGCCCATTTTGTTGGGGAGTTCTTGGGGTAGAGAAGTTATGATCTATGCAGTTCTTTGCACAATACTCAGAGAATTTTGAGTTCTCAAACTCAGTTCCATGATCAGATCGGATGCTGATGAGTTCAAGACTTAACCTTTTCTGAACTACACCAGCCCAGTCTTTAAAGCTGTCAAAAGCTTCATCTTTAGATGCCAAGAACAGGGTCCATGTGTACCTAGAGTAGTCATCGACAATCACGAACACGAATCTCTTTCCTCCTCTACTCCTGACTCTCATAGGTCCACACAGATCCATATGCAATAGTTCTAGTGGCTTTGATGTACTTACCACCTCCTTGGATTTAAAGGATGATCTCACATGCTTTCCCTTTACGCACGCATCACATATTTTTATGTTTTCAAATCTCTTGCTTGGCAATCCACGAACCAGCTCCTTCGATACAAGCTTATTCATTTGTGAGAGACTTGCATGACCCATTCTTTTTTGCCACAGCTGAGAGTCACTTTCTTGTATATTCAAGCATGTTAGGTTATTTTCAGGTAGTGACTTCTGCAATGCTTTGTATACATTGTTCACCCTCTTTCCTTCCATAATAGTTTCTCCACTCTGTAGGTTCTTCATAATACATCCTACAGACGAGAAACTCACTTCGTTACCTCTGTCACATAGTTGGGAGATGCTCAGCAGATTATGTCTGAGACCCTCAACACAATAAACATTCTCAATTGCATGATCCAAAGTTCTCCCAATCTTTCCAATTCCTACTATATGACCACTTTTTCCTCCTCCGAAGGCCACACTGCCTCCTTGAAATGCTGCGAGTGAGAGAAAATTTCTTCTATCTCCTGTCATGTGCCTTGAACAACCACTATCAAGAATCCAGCTTGAGTTGTTCTCCCTCACTCCAGCCTGCAAAACAAATTAGAGGTTAGCCTTAGGAACCCAGACAAGCTTTGGTCCCTTCTTACTAGAAAACGGATAAATCAAATCCTGTCTAGCCCATTTAGGTAAAGCACTTCTTTTGTTCTTGGCCTTTGCCTTGCTGCATTTATGCACTTTTGTTTGACATGTCATGTTTCACCATAAAAAGTACATAACATGTTGCAAGGTAATGCCACATACTTGCTCTTAGGGTTATATGGAGGCAGTGCTTTCTTAAATCCTAATCCTTGTTTTCCTTTATTTTGATTTTCAAGAACCCAGTTCATTGCCTCTGATGATTTATTCCATTTAGTTAATCTGGTAAGCTCAAATTTTGATTTTTCAACCTTTTGACTTAAAACACTGTTCTTCTTAGTTTCCTGATACAGAATTTCATTAGCTCTTTTCAATTCATTTTCCAAAAAAGTTTGAACTTCACTTATTACTTGCTTACCATTTGCACTTTCTCTTAACTGATTGCATTCCAATTCTAACTCAGTGATCTTAGAGTTTGACACAAGAGTCTGTCCTTTCAGGATGGCATTGACTTCTTCAAGTTCAATGTTCTATTCTAGGAGACTCTTGTGCTTAGTTCTAAGACTACTTAGTTCTTCAGTTAATTTATCTTTTTCAATCTTCGCTTTTTCATAACCCTCGATCAAGGTGGCAGTGATTAAAATCAAGTTTTCAGAAGAGTGTGTATGCAAAGTTTCCTTTAGTTCAGATAGACATATCTCTGCTGAATGAGCATCTTCAGTTCCATCAATTGCCATGAGAGCAGAGTCCTTCTTTTGACTGTCATCTGAGTACACCTCCTTCAGCCTTTCCCAGATTTCCTTGGCAGACTTGCATTCAAGTATCATAGCAAGCACATCGTAGGTAAGTCCTCTTTTCAGGTACCATTTAGCTTTGGAGTTTGCCTGTAACCAGTCTAGGTCTTGAGAATCCAGTTCTTCTACCTTCTTTGGTACTAGGACATGTCGCGACCCAATTTTCGGGGCCGTGATGGCACCTAAGTGTTACATCCTTAGGCGAACCACGAATAATTAAACTGACTCATAATGATAATTTAGATAGAAATATTTCAATAAAATGTAGGTGTAGACATCCACCCGAAATACAGTGTCAATAGAGCATCTACGAATTCTGACATCCGATATATATATATATATATATATATGTAGGAAGCGTCTAAACACTAAGGTGGATTAGACGGTATGCCACCGCGAACCATGCGGTTGGCTCACCTCAAGCAAAAATAGTCACAGCCTCGAACGGATCAGATAAGTCCAGCTGTCTGACTAGTAGAAGGATCTGCACATTTAAACAGTAAGTTATGAGCCAAAGCCCAGTAAGATCATCGACAGGCCCGCTAAATTACCCTTTCGGGACAAGTCTTTGATAATGCATAAGAAGATAATGGAAGTACAATCCACACCTTTATAGTAACCCATAAACATTACATACGATAATATAATTATACAACAACACAAGCAATAATACGCGAATACATAACATGGTCAATAATATAAAGATACATAATATAGGCAGCATATATAATATTATATTGATACTATGACATAAGCAATAATATAATTAACACACAACATGGCGATGATATATCTCGCATACCACATAGGTAATAATATACCTAGTACATAGCATAAGCACACACCGTGTGCGGCTTTGTTTATAGGTCATAACGCACCACAGGCCTCTGTCCCTATAAACAACTTTACTTATATGTCATAACGCACCACAAGCCTCTGTCCCTATAAGTCTCCACATCTAGGTCATAACGCACCACCGGCCTCTGTTCCTAGATGGAATTTCGCTTCTAGGTCATAACGCACCACCGGCCTCTGTCCCTAGAGCATATCAATAATACACCGGCACACAACATCGACTATACATAAGTCACGTTTGTGCTTTCTCCTTTTTGTATAAATATAACGAGTAGTACATAATGCTATCTACTAGACAATGCTAGTCAATTAAGTACTCGACATCTTACTTAGCAAGATCAAATCTTATCCGCAAGCAAAATAGAGGTCAAGTCTCACCTACCTCAAAATCGGCTCAAGTGGCTAAGGAACGACCTCCTTTCCCACCGATGTGCCTCCGTAAGACTCCTCTCTGAGCCAAAGAAATAATGTCGCACTCGTAAGCATGTGAGGAAAGGATTCTAAGCCCTTACGCAATTTAAGAGGCAATTTACCAAAATACCCCCAGGTCGGACGTACCCAAAAACCCGTAAAATTTATGTTTTCGGACTCCCCATACTCCCACAAGTCCAAAAGTACCATTATTGTACATACCCGAGTCCAACTCGGTCATTTTTCCCATTTCACAAACCTAGGGTTCAAACCCTCTTTCCAAGGATCGTCACTTTGATCCTCGGATTAAAGCGTTAAAAATGGGTAAGAATAGTTACCTTGTGTTTAGGAATGATTTTAGTACTTCAATTGAAATCACTTTTAGAAGCTCAAAATATGAAAATAAAAATGAATGTCCGTCCTAGTATATATAGCAGCCCACAGCTTTATAGAGTTGTACCACATGCTGTCCAATTTGTACCTCACTGGATACCTTTCAGTAAAATACCCATAACTTTTTATCGAAATGTCCAAATGATACGAGGTTGGTGGCATTAGAACCACAACTCAAAGAGCTAAAATTCCTTATGAATTGATCTGAAAAATCGATTTCTTTCCGGCTGAACAGTAAAAAACAGAATTCAGCAGCTTTTTTGGCTTTGCACCAGGTCAGCCACTATTGTTGGGTCAAAACGAGACCCTACGAAGCTCGGAATGACCCCAAATTTTGTACACAAGTGGTACAAGACTTGTGTGACATGCTCGTCAAGACGAAACTCAATTCGGATCTCTAGAACTCAAAAAGTGGGTCCCACGGGAAAGGGTCAAATTTCGACTTTCGCCAAAATAGCGAATTTTAATCAAACGACCCCGGAATCCAAATTCGAAAGTTGCTACAAGTCACAAATAAAGATACGAACCTAACGCAACTTTCAGATTTCACATCAGAGCTCATTTGCCCAAATCGAGCTCCGAAACCTCTTTTAGCCTTAACGAATATCCGAAACGGATGTCTTTCTCCGATACCTATCTAACAAAGTTCGTTTTAGCTAAGAAATTTCAGGCATGTCATAATGGACCTTACAGAGCTTTTGGAATTGTCGACACACAAATCGAGGTCCCGATTACCAAAACGACTATTTGAGGTCGTTACATGACACCATTTGTAGCTCTCTTTACAGGAACATGTGGTCCTCTCTTCACAATCAGCCACAGACTATAGTCAGCTGCTTGCACGAAAGTCTTCATCTGTTTCTTCCAGTTCTTGTAATGAGTCCCATTGAACACAGGTGGCCTTGATGGATCTCTTCCTCCTCTAAACTCTCGAGGGTCTTCTTCATCAGAACTGATGTCTGACATACCCATTAGTACAAGTGGCGGATCATCTTCGGAATCCTTTTCATGATCAGATTCACTATCAGTTGGTCCCCATGTAGCATAGAAGGCTTCCTTCTTCTTTCTCCTTTTTGCTCTGAAGTTTGGAGGTCGTCTTGACTTCTTCTTAGCTTTGTCATTTTCCTTTGGCGTCTCCTTCTCCTTTTCCTTGGATGCTCTATTTTTCATCCATTCTATCTCCCACATAGGACAGTCCACGACAGCATGATCCTTTTTGAAGCACTTAAAGTATCCTGAATAATCAGGGCTATCAACTATGGTTTTCCTGCGAGAATTCTCCTTGCCACTTCTTTTGAATCCTTTGAACCTTCCCAAATTAAGCTTCTGTCTTAGGGCACTTACCATTGCTGCTTCAACTGATTGAAGATCAACATATTCATCGATTTCATCAGTTGCTTCAAGTGCAAGGGTCTTGTCCTTCTTTACAGTTGGTTTGGCTTTTGAGTCCTTCATCATCTCATGAGTTTTCAAGCTTCCAACCAGTTCTTCAAGTTTATAGATCTGAGAGGTTTGGACTCAATGATAGCGGTCATCTTGGGTTCCTATGCTTCAGGAAGCACATTCAGAATTTTATCGACCATCTCTATTTCAGGGAGCTCCATATCCAGAGATATCATCTCATTAGTAATGATGGTCAACCTGGTCATCATATCCTGAATTGATTCTTTCTCTCCCATGGTGAATAGTTCAAATTGTCTCTTCAGCATTCTTCCTTTTGAGTCCTTCACTTCTGTGGTTCCTTCATGCGCAACCTGCAAAGCATCCCATATTTCCTTAGCCGTCTTGTAAGATGATACTCTATTGAACTCCTCAGGACCAAGACCACATATGACCAGACGTTTGGCTTTGTGATTCTTTTCAATCATCTTATAATCCATCTCGTTGAACTCTTCTTTCAGTTTAGGTTCTTGCTTGGCAGTGGCTCTTTCACCAACTATTTTAGTGGGGATCAGATTTCCTTCAGAGACTATCAGCCAGAGTTGATAGCCTTCAGCACATATGTAATTCTCCATCCTGTTCTTCCACCATGCATAGTATTGCCCATTAAACTGTGGGGGCCTCTGAACTGACTGTCCTTCAGTGATGGTAGGTGGTGCACTCATGATTCTGATCCTTCTCAAGGTGTTACCCTTTCACGAGAAGACCCGCTCTGATACCACTTGTTATAATCTATGCACCTCCTAAAGACACTAGAAGGGGGGGTTGAATAGTGTCTACCAATTTTCGTTACAAGAACCTGGTTCTTCTGAACGTAGAACCTAGTTCTTACCTTAGCTCTTATACTACTTCAAACACTGCAACTCACCACACCACACACACAGAAGACGCAAGAATTTTACGTGGAAAACTCCTTGCTCAAGGGAGAAAAACCACGACCCACACTCTGGGATTTTAGAACTGAATCCACTAACACAAGAGAAAAGTTTCTGATTACAAACTCTGTAACCAAGGGGCTACACTCTAGACCCTAATCACTACTCAAAGCTGTACTCTAGCTTTTCTAGTAATTACACAAGAGTTCACCTAATACATATGCTTCTGTAATAAGCCAATAGGTAAAAACTATGAATGCTCAAACTAAGACAACTTACAACTCGATGATCCTAGACAGAATATCTAGACTCAATACACTGCATGCACTTCAATTGTCTTCTCCAGTTTACTCACGTAGAAAGATGCTCGATCGCCTTTGTATGCTCTCAACTCTCCATTTGTGAATAACTAATTTATAGCTGTCTCCACTACTTGTATTTATACGGGTCTTGAAACCCTAATTGAGTCCTACAAGGAATCCTTTTAATTATGGTAAGTCAGGATTCCTAGTAACCCTTTTCCATGTTAAAGTCCAACTCCTTTTCATACTTCGAAGACACAGCCTGGGCACCGCCTCTTTTAGTCTGACTAGGATGCATATTCATTCACGCGCCACTACTCCTAGTTCCACAGGGATTTGCAACCCGTAATTCTTTTTGATCAAGCGTGACCTTCATTGCAAGGACTAGGTTCTTCGTGGGAACCTCTGAGTCCTTTCCGTTTATCATACTTCAAAACCAGCTCGCAACAGTATTGATACCCAATTTTGTTCCATAAATTTTGAGTTAATGGTTTCTTATAAAAGCTTGTAAATAAGGCTAATTTTTAGAAGAAAAAAAAAGAAGCAAAACAATTTAAATTTTGAAAAAGGGCCAAAAATGTAATATGAAACGTTGATTCTAGCCTACTTATGTAATTCTTGCCTTTTTATCTTAGCAATATGTTGATTCATTTTATGTATTGTCGTTATAAATGCAATGCTATGTGTATTGGTTCTGTTGCGTTTACAACTGTTAGACCGTGTTTCAGCTATTCTTTTTAGCATTTGAAGTTTGTATGTCGAAGTCGATTATGAGCCGCACATAGCTTAGATGGTCGAATAAGAAATCTGCTTGAAATAAAATTGAATAGTTTAGTGTTTAAAGTTTTGTTCATGTTCTTCTCAAGTTTGTGTGTGGGTGCTTCCAAAGTAGGTGTTGATCATGTTTGGCACAAGTCTTAGCTTGATAGTGACAGTGAACTATTCGTTTTATTTTGCCGTTCATAAAGTTTAAACTTTGTTCTTCAGTAGTTTTTATTATGAAAGCTCCTGTGGATATGATTAGAAAAAGTATTTCATGTGGTTCTACTGTTTAGCGAAACTTTGAAAAGTTTTAACCTTTTACATGAATTGGGATTAAGTTTTTCCTATTTAAGTATGAGGTACAATTTTCTCATGTTTTGCTGTTATGGTTTGTTTTACTCAATTAGTTGACCTAGATCTCTTTAAGCTGTGAAGATGGTTAGCATTTTCTGACTGTGAGTAAGGTCATTTTTTTGGTTCGGATTAGTCCATTTTTGCCTTAACTCTGTGACTTATTTTTAGAAATGTTCACCTATATCTTCTTTCACCTATTAAAAGTGAACACAGTCATCATGTTCAGTATTTAATTTGCTGCTTAGTTTAAGTGGATATAATTTCGATCTTTGTTACTCTTTGTATTTGTTTGGGTCTAAAAGCCATGTCTAGATTTTGTTTAAATAAAGTTTTAAGCTTTGCTATGGTCGTGTCTCAAGTTTAAGTCTTGATCTTTTCTTTTATCTACTCTTTGTTTGCTCACTGTTAGCTTTTCAAATTTGTGATAAATGTTCAAATAAAAGTTTTGGTGTTTTATCCTAGGGAAAGTTATAGTTTAGTTCTTTTAGTTTGTAAATAGTCATGTTAGTAGTTATTGCTAGTTTCATAAATCCTAGAGCTTATCGTCAGTCTTATAAGAACCTTGTTAAGCTTTAATCTTTGGTTATTCTTCAAAATATGTCTTAGTCAAAGTAAATTTTAAATCCAGTTATGCTGTTTTAGTTCAATCATGGGTGTTCGGCGAATTTAAAATTGAGTTAAGATTCATTTGCCGATTTGATTATTTTAGTTACCTTTTAAATGAAATGTTTTCTATTGGTTTGCTAGAACCAAATCTGCACTATGCTATTTTAGGTCTCTGAAAAATTATACAGTTTCCTGCACTTGCAACTTTGGGAAATATTATAGTTTCTGTTATAATTTAAACACCTCCTAAAGACAATAGAGGGGTTAAATAGTGTCTATCAAATTTTCAATGTAAGAACTCGATTCGTCTGGGTCAAGAACCTAGTTATTGACTTAGCAGCTTGCACTTAAACACTTCACCACACACAAACAAAAGATGTAGAGAACACAGTGTTTTTACGTAGAAAACTCCTTGCTCAAGGGAGAAAAATCTCGACCCACACTCTGGGATTTTAGAACTCAAACCACTAACACAAAGAGCAAGTTTCTGATTACAAGACTCTGTAACCAAGGGGCTACACTCTAGACCCTAATCACTCAACAAAGCTAAACTCTAGATTTACAAAGCAATCTTTCAAAAGTTCACCTAGCACAATTGCTTCTAATATAAGCTGATAGGTAAAAACAATGATCGCACAAAGCAAGACAACTTTACAACTCAAGAACCTAGACAGAATATCTAGACTCAAACTACTTAACTCCACCAGTTGTCTTCCTCAGTTATCTCACGTAGAAAGTTTGTTGGATCGCCTGTGTATGCTCTCAACTCTCTATATGTGAATAACTAATTTTGGCTGCATCAACTACTTGTATTTATATGGGCATTAAAACCCTAGTTGAGTTCCACAAGGAATCCTTGTAATTATGGTAAGACAAGATTCCTTGTAACTCTTTCCTTGTTCAGTCCAACTCTTATTCGTACTTCAAAGACACAGCCTAGGCACCGCCTCTTTTAGTCTGACTGGGATGCATACTCATTCACGCACCACTAGTCCTAGTTCTACAGGGATTTGCAACCCTCAGATCTTTTCGATCAGTCGTGCCCTTCTATCTAAGGACCAGGTTCTCCTCCGAAACCACTGAGTCATTCTTGTTTGTCATTCTTCAAAACTTTTTCTTAACAAATTCCTCCTTTTTGATGATGACAAATAAATATTGCCAAAGAACCTGAATAGAAAAAATTTTCAAAAATACAAAAATAAGAATAACAGTTTGAAAAATTTAAAACAGGTGAGTTAGGTCACAAACACCCCAACATTTCATTCTTCCCCCTTTTGGCATCATCGAAAAGATTCAAATACCTGCATGAACCGGTTAGTACCATCCAGTCTAGAGCACAAGGCAACAGGTCAGCTAAGATATCAACACACAGAAATAAGGCTAAGGGCCCAAATAGAACCAAGTACTGTAGAACAAAACCAACCGTAAGCAAGAAAACATGGCTCTCCGGTTCGTTTACTGCTGCAATGGCCTCCTCGGGTCCATAGTCCTCACTTTCCTCGGACTGCTCCTGCTTAACATGCACAGGTCTCTTGGAAGCTCTCCTCTCTTTGAATAAATCACAGCTTTTTAGCACATTAAACCCCAAACATTTGATGAATAATGGGCTTCTTCCCAGCTCCCAAAGGAACCCCGAAATGCTCTAGAACCTGCTGTAGGATGTAGGAATGCACTAATGAATGTGGCTTTTGATCAGTGTCTGCAATCCTTTTGATGTGTCTGAATATCAGACCAGGTAGATTGATTTTTACTCCTCTATCCAGCAGGTCCATATAGGTTAAGTCAGAGTACTAGCCTCACTGTTTCTATCTCCCCTAGGCAATAGGAACCGATGAACAAATTCAAAGAGCAGCTGATGTGCTGGCTCCATCTCCTTCTTGTCCACCTTCCTCTCTTTTCTGAGCTTTGATTTTCCTGAAAATTTTCTTTACTACACTAAGAGGAGTTACCCCATCTATTCTCTTTGGCCATTTTAATTTAATGTACCTGCAATATCCTTCAGCAGGCACATCAAGGATCACACCCAGCTCAATTCTTCCAAACTCAATCTCAATTCCCTTCACCACTGAAAACACTCAGGATGCTCCCAGCAAGCATTTGGTGTTTAGCAAAGAAGGCTACCCTGTCAATCTCATCCTCAAAGCCCTTTTTTATTTTCCTGCTCTCCATCTCACTATCTATTTCAGAGTCACTAGGTTCCACATAGCTACCAGCTTCATCACTTTTATCTTTGGCTTCAACATCATGTTTCTCAGTCTTCTTCTTTTTCTCCTATTCTCTATCCCTCACATTTTTAACTTTTTTTTCAAGCTTTCCCACTTTCACCAGCTGTTGTTTCAAAGCAGACCTGGTTCCTACTCTTCTAGGCACTGGCTCTACCACAATTTTGTCATCACTCTCAGTTCTTTCCTCCAAAGAGTCCTCATTGCTTTCAACCACAAGTCTGCTCTTGGGCACAGACTTTCCCCTTTTCAACAACCTTCTTCTCTTATCAGGCTCCACCCTGGTCTCACTTACAAACACCACTTCTTCTTCTTCTTCATCTTCATTCAACAATTTTTCATCCTCCTCTCCAAACTTTTTTTCACACTCTTCCTTTTTGTTTCCTCAACTTTCTCTGCTATTTTCTCACCTTCCTCATTTCTTTCTAAACCTTCCTCATTATTTTCCTCTTCAGAATCTGTCCAATTTAATTCTGCATCCTCAGCCACAGTAGGATCCGAGCAGGAACCAGGTTCTTTGCTCAAATTCTTTGCAGCCTCAGCAGAACTAGATCCTCCAACCGCTGGACCTTCAAGTACAGACGTATCATGAACTCCCTCACTAGGAATATCCTCCAACCTGGATTCACTAACATGTTCCTTTTGGGATTCAACAAAATCCTCTTCTCTCACTCTTTCTATCACCTTTTCAACTACATCAGCCTCCAACACAGTCTCAGTTACTAAGGGCACCTGCATACTAGACTTAGGTTCCTCCTGAACACCCGGTTGGTTCTCCTCAACTACCTTCCCTCTACCAGATGTATCACTGGACTCTACCTTTCCTACTAATTCATCTTGTCTTTTTACCAATATTTCAGTACTCACTTTTCCAGGACTTTTTACAACTTCCAATGTAGTAGAAGTAGATAGAGTAGATTCAGGTATTACCTCGAATGGTATTTCAGAAGAGACTTGTTTTGTAGGCGTGAGGGACGAGGATACTGCCCTCTTCTTCTTTGCCAATTTCTTTCCTCCCTTGTTCAGAAACTTTGACCTAGCCCTGACGATTCTCTGTGCAAGAGTAGAGGGAGGGGGTTTTGAAGTGGATTTCTTGGATGTGTGGGCTTCGGAGGTATTGGTAGGTGATGTTGATGTAGATTGTGCTTGAGGCATGGCGATAGTAGTTAGGGTTTTGAAACTAGGACGACGGAGATTGCTCGGTTTAATTTTTTTTTTATAGAGAGAGAAATTAGGCTGAATAGAGAGGGATTGTTTGCAAGTGTATGTGTTTTGATTCTTTCAACCAAGGAAGAAAGAAGGAGTACGGTAATGAGAGATTTTCCTGGGGAACAGAAAGCAAATATGGCTAAAAAAGTGGAAGGCAACTTTTTGAACTTTTTGAGAACCGGGAAAGGAGTACTGATTTGATGGTTACATAGACTTGCCCAAATAAAACCTTTTTAAATAAGTGGAGTCCAGTAAAGTCTAATAGAAGTCTAACCAAAAGAGTAATGTGTTCCTATAATTTAGGACAGTTACCAGAACATGGAAAACCTCCCTTGACACACGTGTAATGACAATCAATTTCAGTTATGACTTTTATCATACAAAGCTGTGTGACTGTACGTGGACATGATTCCTCATGTTTGCTTTGGTTCCTTCTACATACCCAGTAGGTTCTTCATGGGATCACAATAGCCCAACCTGGTGCTAATCAGCTGAACAAGTATACTTAATACAGTACAAGAATTTAGACTAGACAATAATACCAATAAACACAAACAGGTTGCTGAACACTTAACTAACCAATTAATGGGGATCACCTGCTGAGTCATCTGTGTATTTTGGTCATCCCTAAATCCAACATGTTCCTCTCAAACTGAACTTTTTTCAATGCTTTGGTAAATATATCAGCAATTTGATCTTCAGTCCTGCAAAAATTTATAGTGATCAGACCCTTTTCTACATTATCTCTAAGAAAATGATATCTAATGTCAATGTGCTTTGTTCTTTTATGCTGGACTGGGTTGTTGGCAATGTTTACTGCACTTGTGTTATCACAGAAAATGGGCACAGCTCCACATTTATTTCCAAAGTCCTCCAACTGCTGTTTGATCCATAGCAATTGTGAGCAGCATGATGCAGCTGCTACATACTCAGCTTCTGCAGTAGATAAGGCTACTGAATTCTGCTTCTTTGTTGCCCAAAAAACTAAGCAGGGACCAAGAAAGTGTGCCATTCCTGAAGTGCTCTTCCTGTCCACCAAGTGACCTGCATAATCTGCATCAGCAAAACCGATTAGTTCAAAAGTACCACCCCTTGGGTACCATAGACATAGATCCTGAGTTCCTTTCAAGTATCTCAAGATCCTCTTCACAGCTGTCAAATGTGATTCCTTAGGCTTGGACTGAAATCTAGCACACAGACCCACACTGTACACAATGTCAGGTCGACTGGCTGTGAGATAGAGGAGTGAACCTATAATTCCTCTATATTTCCTCTCATTTGTAGAAGGACCTAGTTCATCCATATCCAGCTTGGTTCCACGAGCAATAGGTGTAGTCATTTGTTTTTCTCCTTCCATGTCAAATTTCTTCAGAAGTTCCTTGGCATATTTTTGTTGAAGAATCATGGTTCCTTCAGGTCTCTGTTTTATCTGCAGTCCTAGGAAGAAATTGAGTTCTCCCATCATGATCATTTCAAATTCACTGCCCATCAATTCTGCAAATCCCTTGCATAGCTCCTCATCAGTGGCTCCAAAAATGATATCATCAACATATACTTGAACCACCAATAAATCCTTTCCTTTCTTCTTCAGGAATAGTATATTATCAATCTTTCCTCTCGTGAAACCATTCTTCAATAGAAATCCTGATAGTCTTTCATACCAGGCTCTTGGCGCTTGCTTTAATCCATAGAGTGCCTTGTCAAGTTTGTAAACATGATCAGGAAATTCACTGTTCACAAACCCTGGTGGCTGAATTACATAAACTTCTTCATTTAGATAGCCATTCAAGAAGGCACTCTTCACATCCATCTGCTAAGGTATTAATTCCATGTATGTAGCAAAGGCAATCAATATTCTAATGGCTTCCATCTTTACTACTGGTGCAAAAGTTTCATCATAGTCGATTCTTTCTTCCTGACTATATCCTTGAACTACTAATCTGGCCTTGTTTCTTATCACTATACCATGCTCATCAAGTTTATTTTTGAACACCCACTTTGTTCCAATTATTGATCTGTCCTTCGGCTTAGAAATCAGGTGCCACACTTTGCTTCTCTTAAACTGATGAAGTTCATACTGCATGGCTAGAATTCAGTCGGGGTCTTCTAGGGCTTCTTTTATATTCTTTGGTTCCAGAGATGAGAGAAAGGCAAAGAATGCACAAAAGTTCTTCAAGGCTGACCTGGTCATGATTCCAGTATCCAGTTCTGATAGAACATTTTCCAAAGGGTGAGAACTTTGGTGCTTCCATGGCCTGGGTTGAAAATGACGAGAAAGACCTCCATCATCACTTTGGGTAGGTTCTTCCTGTCTTGTTGAGTCGTCAACTTCATCTGATGTTCCCCCTGTCATATTGACTCCTTGTTCTCGCGAAGTTGAATCTTTATATGATTCTTCCTTGTCTTTTGGATCTTCAAAGTCAACTGCACCATTTTCTCGAGCAAGGCCAATTGCCAGATCATCTACTTTAGTCTCATTAACTACCTTGTCAGATTCATTGAATACCACATGCATACTTTCCTCTACGACTTGTGTTCTTTTATTGAACACTTCGTATGATTTGCTTTGAGTAGAGTAACCAAGGAATATTGCCTCATCACTTCTAGCATCAAATTTTCCCAATGGTTCCTTGCCGTTGTTGTAGACAAAACATTTACAACCAAAGGGTCTCAGATATGCAATATTTGGTTTCCTTCCTCTGAGTAGCTCATATGGGGTCTTGTCAAAAATAGCTCTGATGGAGCATCTGTTCAGCAAATAACATGAAGTGTTTATTGCTTCAGCCCAAAATTTTTTGGCAAGGCCACTTGACAGCAGCATAGTCCTTGACATATCCTCCAGAGACCTGTTCCTCCTTTCAACCACTTCATTTTGCTGTGGAGTTCTTGGTGCAGAGAAATCATGATCAATGCTGTATTTTGCACAATACTCAGAGAATTTTGAGTTTTTAAACTCCGTTCCATGATCAGATCTAATACTGATAAGTTCCAGGCTTAACCTTTTCTGCACAACACCAGCCCAGTCTTTGAAGCTATCAAAGGCTTCATCTTTAGACCCCAAGAACAAGGTCCATGTATACCTAGAGTAGTCATCAACAATTACGAACACAAACCTCTTTCCTCCTCTGCTCCTGACTCTCATAGGTCCACACAGATCCATATGTATCAATTCCAGTGGTTTTGATGTACTCACCACCTTCTTTGATTTAAAGGATGATCTCACATGCTTCCCCCTTATGCAAGCATCACACATTTTTATGTTTTCAAATCTCTTACTAGGCAGTCCACGAACCAGCTCCTTAGATACAAGCTTGTTGAGTTGTGAGAGACTTGCATGACGCATTCTTTTGTGCCACAACTGAGAATCCCTTTCTAGCACGTTCAAGCATGTTAAGTTGTTTTCAGGCAGTGATTTCAATGATGCTTTGTACACGTTGTTCACACTTTTTCCTTCCATAACAATTTCTCTGCTCTGCAGGTTCTTCACAATGCACCATACAGAGGAGAAATTGACACGACCCGAATTCTCGGTTAGGCCGTGTAGGCACCCGACCATCTCCCCCTAAACCTGTCGGGCGAACCCTATTGACTGAATCGATATAAATTGCGAAGAACTACCTTGAAATGAAAATGAACCAAATTTTAACAACATAAGATAACTCTTTAAGGATAGATAAACATACAAGCTGTCTGAATAATACAACTAGCTACCCCCAATACACAATTTTAAAGGTTTTCATATCAGACATCTTAGAAGGCCAAAAGATATACACATCTCCCGAAGGGAGCAAAAGTAAGGAAAACTGTAATATCTGAAGTTGGTGGCCGTAATGAACAAGATGGCTCACCTTAGACAGCTGAAAACGTACTACTCCTCAATCACGATATGGCTGGCTGGGTCTTGGAGTAGAATCTGCCGAACGAAAAGAAAACACAAGGACAAATAGGGGGTGAGTCATGAGGACTCAATAAGTGTGAACAAACTAGCAACCTCGAAAAATAGATACACTAGTAAGGGAAACGGAACCAGACAGCAATCAACAAATAAGCAATGCACATACAAGCAGAACAGTAGTCATGTACAGAAAGTCTATACAATGATATGAAATGAAATGGAATGAGATGAAATGAAATGCACATGTGCCCATAATCCCACCCCGAAGCGGAATACTCCTGCATTCGAGGGGAATCCAATCTGCTAACCAACTGGAGCAGAATACTCCTGCTCCTGGGGCGGAATACTCATGCACCCGACATAATATAAACCAGAGGCAGAATACTCCTGCACTCTCATGGGGCGGAATACTCATGCACCCGATAAAATGTAAAGCTGAGGCAGAATACTCCTGCACTCAGTATGATATTCAATGTAATGCATATGAATGCAAAGTGATGCAATAATAACCCTTCACCGGTGCAGGACTCTCATCGACAGTCGGGAAGTAGATGCCAACTCAAAGCCATGTCTTTGGCCTAAATCTCTACAGAAGACTTCATGGAGAATTCTGATGTTGAAGGCGAAGTCAAGTTTTCAGATTATATGGAGGATCCATTCTGAAGCCATTCGGAGTCCATCCAAATTATCCATTTTGCATAACATATAATATATAATGTAAATCCAAAGCTAAGGCGTAATGAGTACGCCTATCGGCAGCTACACACATAAGGAACACGTGGTAGAAAATCCACGAGGCCAAGTGCCTCCAAATAAATGGATATAAATACTTACTGTATTTCAAAGCTAGCCCTGCTACTCAACAACTGCTTTTTTCCTTTGGATTAACTGCCAAACGATCCCGCTCTATTCAATAAGCAGAAAAATTATATCAAATAAAGCTAAAAGGCTTCATTTCTTATGTCTTAGGGCAATCCAGTTAGGTACCTGATACCCTATTCGCATACGCAATACGCAGGTCAGGCCTATGTACAGGGTTCAAAGTCCCATAACAAAACCCTAAATAAATTATATTTATATGTTGCCCATAACTCACTGAGTACGAATATATAATCATTTCCATCATCGGGGTCCCATTGACCCTTCAAATTATCAATTTAAGTCATTAGGACGATGTCTAATATCCCTATTTTTACCGTAAAAATATATTCAAACACATATAATAAGCTAAGATAATGAGTTAACATCATTACCTGGAGATTTGGGGTAGAAAGTTTACTATTTTTCCACCTCTTTTTCCATTTTTTTCTCTTTCTTTTTTAACCTTTCTTTTCTCTGTGTTGTTCGAATGTTTCTGCTTGTATGTGTAATTTGCTGATGCTAAGGGATTTAATCCCTTAGCTAACCGACAATGTAACTTAATTTTTTTTTATAAATTCGCTACGACAATTAAAATTAAAATGGAACCCTAGAGAAGTCGAAATGATCCCAAATTTTTCAAATAAGTTATACAAAATATATGTAACATACTCGCCAAGGCAAATCTCAAATCGGACTTTCGAAACTCCAGATATGAATTAAAAGGAAAAAGGACCAAATTATTAATTCTTTTAGAACTTTAGCCGAAATCAACCGAACAACCTCGAAACTCACTTCAAATATTCACATATATCATAAATGACCATACGAACCTAGCAATGCTTTTAGATTTCGAATCGGAGCTCATTCGCCAAAATTGTGCTCAAAAAGCTCTTTTTTACGATTTATAATTAACGAAAACTGAAACCTTCTTCCGATGCCTACCAAACGAGGTCTAATTTAGCTCAAATTTTACAGACAAGTCGGGATGGTCCTTATGAATCTTTTAAAATTGACGGCACATCAGTCGAGGTCCTAATTCCCGAAACGACTACTTAAGGTCTTTTCATTCTCCTCCACTTAGTCTCTCGTTCGTCCTCGAATGAGAAAGAGTCTAAAATAGATTTCCCACCTCTAATGAGAATGCTTACACCAATTTTCAATGATATTTACTACAAAACCAAAATCATATACAATGATAAGAGCTTTGAGGCTTTAAAGACCATGATCGAACCTGAATCGTCGAAGAGGTAAGGATACCTCTCATGCATACTGGACTCAAGTTCCCAAGTATCCTCCTCACGAGGACGATTATTCCATCGCACTAGAACCATCGGAATCTGCTTCGAACGAAGTTTTCGGACATCACGCGCAACTATAGCAACTAGGAACTCCTCGTAGGCCAGATTCACATCTAGCTGAGCAGGGTCTAATTCGATCACTTCGGAAGGATCTCGGATACACTTCCGGAGCATCGATACATGGAAAACTGGGTGAACTGGCATATAAGCTGGCAAGTCGAGCCGATAAGCTACCTTACCAATACGCTTCTCGATACGGAAAGGGCCATGAACCTGGGACTAAGCTTTCCTTTCCGACCAAATCTCTTTACACCTCGCATCGGTGACACTTTCAGAAATACCATGTCCCCGACCTCGAACTCTAACTCTCGGCTCCTCCATTTCGAATATGAAATCTGCCTACTCTGGGCGGTCCGTAAACGATCCTGAATAACACGAACAACATCAAGAGTCTAACGAACCATATCTGAACTCATCACCTCGACATCTCGAGACTCAAACCAGCCAATAGGAGACCGACATCGACAACCATATAAGGCCTCAAATGGAGCCATCTGAATAAAAGACTGGTAGCTATTATTACAAGAGAACTCTGTTGACGCCAAATGATCATCCCAGTAACCCTCGAAGTCCAATGCACAAGCTCTTAACATGTCCTCCAGAATTTGAATAACCCGCTCGGACTGAACATCAGTCTGAGGATGGAATGATATGCTAAGTTGCACCTGACTCCCCAACTCTCTCTGAAAAGACTGCCAGAACTGAGAAGTAAACTGGGAACCACGATCTGAGATAATAGATATAGGAGTACCATGCAGCCTAACCACCTGGTCAATGAAAATCCGAGCCAATCTCCGAGCTGAATCAGTAGTCTTTACGTGGATAAAGTGAGCTGATTTAGTCAGTCTGTCGACAATGACCCAGACTGAATCGTAGCGCCGCAAGGTCTTTGGCAGACCAACTATAAAATCCATTGCGATGTGCTCCCACTTCCCCTGGGGAATGGGCAATGCCTGGGCTAACCCTGCTGGTCTCCGGTGCTCGAACTTAACCTGCTGACAGTTCAACCAACGAGATACATAATCAAATACATCTCTCTTCATCCCCTTCCACCAGTATAGCTCTCGGAGGTCCTGATACATTTTTGTAATACCAGGATGAATGGAATAACGCGAGCTATGAGCTTCACCGAGCACTGATTGCCTCAAATCCCCAACATCAGGAACACAGAGTCGACCATTAAACTGAAGAATTTCATCTGAATCAAGCTCGAAGGAGGGAACTCCTCCACTTAGGACACGACTACGCAACTCCTGCAGATGAGGATCCTCGAACTGTCTTCCCTTAATCTGATTGGCCAAGGAAGACTGAGTTGCAATACATACTAAGACTCGACTGGAGTCTGGGAGAAGAAATCTCATGCCAGAGTCGCCAAGGGACTGCAATTCTCGGGCCAATGGTCACATATCAGCATAAAGAAAATCCATGCTGCCCATGGACTTCCTGCTCAAAGCATCTGCTACCACGTTCGCCTTCCCAGGAGGATAGCGGATAGTGAGATCATAATCTTTAATCAATTCAAGCCACCTCCGCTGTCGGCCGTTAAGATCTTTCTGAGAGAGAAGATACTGCAGACTCTTATGATCCGTATACACCTCACAAGGCTTGCCATAAAGATAATGCCTCCATATCTTCAAAGCAAAGACCGCAGTTGCCAATTCTAAATCGTGAGTCGGATAATTCTTCTCATTCGACTTCAACTGTCTGGAAGCATAAGAAATTACCTTCCTGTGCTGCATAAAAACACAACCCAAGCCCAAACGAGATGCATCACAATAGACTACGAATCCACCGGTGCCCAAATGAAGCGATAACACTGGAGCTGAAGTCAATAAGGCCTTAAGCTTCTGGAAGCTGGCCTTATACTCATCGGACCACCGAAACTGAACCGCCTTCTGCGTCAGGCGAGTCAGAGGAGCTGCAATAGTAGAGAATTTCTCCACAAACCTCCGATAATAACCTGCCAATCCAAGGAAGCTGCGAATCTCCGTCGAAGTGGTAGGACGAGGCCATTTCTGCACTGCTTCAATCTTCTTCGGATCAACCTTGATACCCTCACTACATACCACGTGACCCAAAAATGCCACAGAATCAAGCCAAAACTCACATTTTGAGAACTTGGCATACAACTTACAATCACGGAGGTCTGAAGAACCACCCTCAGATGATAATCATGCTCCTCACGGCTACGATAATAAATAAGAATATCATCAATGAAGACAGTGACAAAGGAATCAAGGAATGACTTAAACACCAGGTTCATGAGATCCATAAAGGCTGCAAGGGCATAAGTCAGCCCAAAAGACATAACTAGGAACTCATAATGGTCGTAACGAGTCCTAAAAGCATTCTTCGAGCTATCTGACTCACAAATCTTTAGCTGATGATAACCAGATCGTTGATCGATGTTAGAAAAGAATTTGGCACCCTGCAACTGATCAAACAAATCATCAATACGAGGCAAGGGATACTTATTCTTGATGGTGACCTTATTTAGCTGACGATAATCAATACACATCCACATAGTCCCATCTTTCTTTTTCACGAATAGAACAGGAGCACTCCACGGAGAAATACTCGGCCTAATGAACCCCTTATCAAGCAAATCTTGCAACTGCTCCTTCAGCTCCTTCAACTCTGATGGGGCCATGCGATAAGGAGGGATAGAAATAGGCTGAGTCCCTGGAACTATATCAATGCCATACTCGATCTCTCGATCAGGAGGAAGTTTTGGCAAATCATCTGGAAACACGTCAGGGAACTCCCTAACGATAGGAATAGAATCAAGAGATGGAACCTCCACAGTGGTATCTCGAACCATGGCAAGATTCACTGAACACCCTTTATCCATCATCCGTTTTGCCTTCAAGAAAGAAATAACATGCCCCCTGGGTGGCAAATAAGAGCCCTGCCAGACTTGGCATGACAATCTAGCATGGCATGACACGACGCCAACCAATCCATGCCAATAATAACATCAAAATCAACCATATCTAGGATTAGAAGATCTACTAGTGTCTCACGACCCCCAAAAGATATGGTACAAGCTGGATAAACTCGATTCACAATGATAATGTCTCCAATAGGAGTAGAAACACAGAATGGATCACGAAGATGCATATAATCAACATGAAAGCCCGAAGTAAAATAAGGAGGTACATATGAATATGTAGTCCCCGGATCCACCAAAGAATATGCATCTCGACCAATAACAGATAAAATACCTGTAACAACAGTTGGGGATGCCTCGGCATCCTGCCTGGCCGGCAGTGCATATAGCTGTCTCTGCGGCTGAGCTGAGCCGCTACCCTGACGACTACCTCTAGAGGGACCACTAGGACCACGTCCACGACCTCTACCGGGTGGTGGTGCACCTCTAGCTGGCTAAGACCCTAGAGGGGCACCATGAGGCTGCTGCTGCTGCATAGGCGCTGGAAGGCGAGGGAAAGGGCGGCTACTACCCTGCTGAAGGAGATAAGGGCAATCCTTCTTATGATGCCCTGGATCCTGACAAATAAAGCACCCTTGAGCAAATCTACGCTAATCAAACTGAGACTGGTCTCGCGGGCGAAACCAAAACTGACCCTGAGAAGAAGTAGGCGCGTTCTGAGAACCACGCGCTGGAAACTGAGCTGGTCTGATAGGAGGCCTACTCTGCTGCTGATAAATCCTACCTCCATACGAGGTACTAGAATGCCCTGGACCACGAGATCTCTTACTCTCCCACTCTAACTCCTCCATCTCCAATCTATGATAGGCCCCAAACCTCCTGGCAATATCAACAGCGACATCAAATAGAGTACCAGCATCAACTTCACGAGCCATCTGGGACCTTAAATGAGGAGAAAGTCCATCAATAAAAAGGCTGACCCTCTCAGAGGGCTCCTGCACGAGATCTGGAGCATAGCTGGACATCTCTGAAAATAAAAGCTCGTACTCCGTGACTGACAGGTTACCCTGTCCAATCCTCTCAAACTGTCTCCTCTTCTCATCCTGCTGACTGCGAGGAAAAACTTCTCCATGAATCGATGAGAGAACTCACTCCAAGTCAGCTTAGATAAGCCCTGCCTAGCTGATCGGAGTGCGGTCCACCAAGCTAAAGCCGGACTCTCAAGCTGGAAGGCAGTATAATCAGCTCCATACTGCTTAAGATATCCAAGGGCCTCTAAGATACGCTGACATTGATCAAGAAACTCACGAGGCTTAAGCTTATCTGATTTCTGACCAGAGAACTTCGGAGGACTAAGTCGGGTAAAATAATGAAACCTTACCGGATCAACCTGACCTGCTACGTGGACTGGCTAACTAGCTTGAACAACCAGAGGTATAACACCCGCTACCTCTGGAACATGGCCACCTGGAACATGAACTGCTGGGGCTACATGTGGAGCTGGAATGGGGGCTTCGTGAACCTGAGAACCAATATCTACCGCAGCCTGAGGAGCTGCCTGAGGGATAAGAGCATCTACGACAGCTTGAGGAATAGGAGCATCTATAGCAGCCTGAGGAATAGGAGCATCTACGGCAGCCTAAGGAATAGAAGGTCCCTGGAAAATCTGCGTCGCTAAGAATCTCATAAAAGCATCATGAAGTGCAGGGGGAACGAATAAGCCATGCTCCCCCTGCTCAGCAAGAGGTGGCACTACTGGAACCTCTGCAGCAGGATCAACATGATCCACCATCCTCGCGGCCTGGAAAACTCTACCTCTGCCTCAACCACGACCTCTACCGCGGCCAACACCGCTAACCCGCGGAGCAGTAGGCACAGAAGCGACCGCTGGCTCCTAAACCTCTCGCTGGACATTCGCGCGTGTTCTCACCATTTACTGTGGAAAATAATAAGATATTTAACTTCAGATAAGAAGACTCACGCACGACGAAGAATGAAAGAAAGAAAACTGCCTAAATGCCACCATAGCCTCTCGTAGATAGGTACAGACGTCTCCGCCCGATCAGCGAGACTCTATTGGACACTGTCATAATCTAGAAAGACTCTAAACCTCGCTCTGATACCAACTGACACGACACGAATTCTCGGTTAGGCCGTGCGGGCACTCGACCATCTCCCCCTAAACCTGTCAGACGAACTCTATTGACTGAATCGATATAAATTGCGAAGAACTACCTTGAAATGAAAATGAACCAAATTTTAACAACATAAGATAACTCTTTAAGGATAGACAAACATACAAGATGTCTGAAAAATACAACTAACTACCCAGAATACACAATTTTAAAGGTTTCCAGATCAGACATCTAAGAAGGCCAAAAGATATACACATCTCCCCAAGGAAGCAAAAGTAAGGAAAACTGTAATATCTGAAGTTGGTGGCTGAAATGAACAAGATGGCTCACCGTAGACAGCTGAAAACGTACTACTCCTCAATCACGACGTGGCTGGCTGGGTCCTGGAGCAGAATCTGCTGAACGAAAAAAAAACACAAGGACAAATAGGGGGTGAGTCATGAGGACTCAATAAGTTTGAACAAACTAGCAACCTCGAAAAATAGATACACTAGTAAGGGAAACGGAACCAGACAACAATCAACAAATAAGCAATGCACATATAAGCAGAACAGTAGTCATGTACAGAAAGTCTATACAATGATATGAAATGAAATGGAATGAGATGAAATGAAATGGAATGCAAAGGGTCGCATATGCCCATAATTCCGAAGCGGAATACTCCTGCATTCGAGGGGAATCCAATCTGCTAACCAACTGGAGCGGAATACTCCTGCTCCTGGGGCGGAATACTCCTGCACCCGATATAATATAAACTAGAGGCGGAATACTCCTGCACTCTCCTAGGGTGGAATGCTCCCGCACCCGATAAAATGTAAAGCAGAGGCGGAATGCTCCTGCACTCAGTATGATATGCAACGTAATGCATATGAATGTAATGTGATGCAATAATAACCCTTCACCGGCGCAGGACTCTCATCGACAGCCGGGAAGCAGATGCCAACTCAAAGCCAAAGTACAATACTCAGATTCTCAATGCAATACCAATAACAGAACATAACATATAATATAGAATGTAAAAATCCAAAGCTAAGGCGTAATGAGTATGCCTATCGGCAGCTACACAGGTAAGGAACACCTGGTAGAAAATCCACGAGGCCAAGTGCCTCCAAAGAAATGGATATAAACACTTACTGTATTTCAAAGCTAGCCCTGCTACTCAACAACTGTTTTTTTTTTCCTTTGGATTAACTGCCAAACGATCCCGCCCTATTCAATAAGCAGAAACTCACTTCATTTCCTCTATCTCACAGTTGAGAGATAATCAGCAGGTTGTGTCTGAGACCATCGACACAATATACGTTTTCAATTGCATGATCTAGAGTTCTCCCAACTTTTCCAATTCCTACGATATGACCATTATTTCCTCCTCCGAAGGCTACACTACCTCCTTGAAATGCTGCGAGTGAGAGAAAGTTTCTTCTATCTTCTGTCATGTGCCTTGAACAACCGCTATAAAAAATCCCGCTTGGGTTGTTCTCCCTCACTCCAGCCTGCAAAACAGATTAAGGGTTAGTTTTAGGAACCCAGACAAGCTCGGGTCCCTTCTTATGAGAGAATGGAAAAATCAAATCATTTCTATCCCATTTAGGTAGAACACTTCTTTTATTCTTGGTCTTTGCCTTGCTTGCATTCATGCACCTTTGTTTGTAGTGTCCTGTTTCACCACAAAAGGTACACAACATGTTGCAAGGCAATTCCACATACTTGCTCTTAGGATTATATGGAGGTAATGGTTTCTTGAATCCCAGTCCTTGTTTTCCCTTGTTTTGATTTTCAAGAACCCAGTTCATTGCCTCAGATGATTTATTCCATTTTGTTAATCTGGTAAGCTCAAATTCTGATTTTTCAACCTTTTGATTTAAAATCCTGTTCTTTTCAGTTTTTTGATATAGAGTTTCATTTGTTCTTTTAAGTTCGTTTTCAAGAAAGGTTTGAACTTCACTTATTACTTGCTTACCACTTATACTCTCTTTTAACTGATTAAGTTCCAATTCCAGTTCTGTGATATTAAAGTTTGACACAAGAGTCTGCCCTTTTAAAATGGCATTGATTTCTTCCAGTTCAATATTTTGTTCTTGAAGACTCTTGTGCTTAGTTTTGAGATCACTTAACTCTTTAGTTAATTTATCTTTCTCAATTTTCTCCTTTTCATAACCCTCAATCAAGATGACAGTAATTAAGATCAAATTTTCAATAGAGTATGTATGTAAATTTTCTTTGAGATCAGATAGACATACCTCTGCTGAATGAGCAACCTCTTCTCCATCAGTTGCCATAAGAGTGGAGTCCTTCTTTTGGTCACCTTCTGTGTACATTCCTTTAGCTTTTCCCACACTTCTTTAGCTGACTTGCATTCGAGTATCCTTTCTAGCACGTCAGTAGACATCCCTTTTCTCAGGTACAGTTCAGCTTTGGAATTTGCTTGCAACCAGTCTAGGTCTTGAGGATCTAGTTCTTCTACCATCTTTGGAACCAGAACCCTATTTGCTGATCTCTTTACAGGAACATGAGGTCCTTTTTTCATAATCAACCAAAGACTGTAATCCATTGCTTGAAGAAAGTTCTTCATCTGTTTCTTCAGCACTTCTAGTTTGTCCCGTTAAACATGGGTGGCTTTGAGGGATCTCTTCCTCCTCTGAACTCCCGAGGGTCTTCTTCATCTGAACTGACGTCCGTCAACCCCATCAGTGCTAGTGGCGATTCATCTCCAGATTCCTTTTCATGATCAGATTCAGTGTCAGTTGGTCCCCATGTAGCATAAAAAGCTTCCTTACTCTTCCTTCTTTCTGCTCTGATGTTTAGAGGTCGTCTTACCTTCTTTTTATCTTTGTCATTCTCCTTTGACGCCTCTTTTTCTTTTCCTTAGTTGCTCTATTTTTCATCCATTCTGCTTCCCACATAGGACAATCCATAACAGCATGATCCTTCTTGAAGCACTTAAAGTATCCTGAATAATCAGGACTGTCAACTATGTTCTTCTTTCCAGAGTTTTCCTTGTTATTTCTTTTGAAACCATTGAACTTTCCCAAGTTAAACTTCTGTCTCAAGGCACTAACCATTGCTGCTTCAACTGATTGAAAATCAACATAATCCTCAGTTTCATCAGTTGCTTCAAGTGCAAAGGGTCTTGTTCTTCTTAAGAACTGGTTTAGTTTTTGAATGTTTTATCATCTCATGAGTTTTTAGGCTACCCACCAGTTCTTCAAGTTAGATGGATCTTAAAGGGGACTCAATGATAGCAGTCATCTTAGGTTCCCAAGCCTCAGGTAATACATTCAGAACCTGATCCACTATCTCTACTTCAGGAAACTCCATATATAGGGATCTCATCTCATTAGTGATAATTGTCAACCTGGTCATCATATCCTGGATTGATTCCTTTTCTCCCATAGAAAACAACTCAAATTGTCTCTTCAGCATTCTTCTCTTTGAGTCCTTCGCTTCAGTAGTTCCTTCATGTGCAACTTGCAAGGCATCCAAGATTTACTTGGCAGTCTTATAAGATGATACCTTATTAAACTCCTTAGGGCCAAGACCACAAATTACCAAACATTTGGCTTTGTGATTCTTTTCAATCATCTTATAATCCGCCTCATTGAACTCCTTTTTCAACTTAGGTTCTTGTTTGGCAGCAGCTCCCTCACCAACTATTTTAGTAGAATCAAATTTCCTTCTGACACTATAAGCCATAGTTGGTAGTCCTCGACACATAAGTAATTTTCCATCCTGTTCTTCCACCAAGCATAGTACTGCCCATTGAACTGTGGGGGCCTTTGAACTGACTGTCCTTCAGTGATGGTAGGTGGTGCACTCATAATTCTGATCCTTCTCAAGGTGTTAACTTGGCAGGAGAAGACCCATTCTGATACCACTTATTATAATATAAGCACCTCCTGACGACACTAGAAGGGGGGGTTGAATAGTGTCTACCAATTTTTCTATATAAGAACTCGATTCGTCTGAGTCAAGAACTAGCAGCTTGCACTTAAACACTTCACTACACACAAACAAAAGACATAGAGAACATGGTGTTTTTACGTGGAAAACTCCTTGCTCAAGAGAGAAAAACTACGACCCACACTCTGGGATTTTAGAACTCAAACCACTAACACAAAGAGCAAGTTTCTGATTACAAGACTCTGTAACCAAGGGGCTACACTCTAGACCCTAATCACTCAACAAAGCTAAACTCTAGATTTACAAAGCAATCTTTCAAAAGTTCACCTAGCACAATTGCTTCTAATATAAGCCGATAGGTAAAAACAATGATCGCACAAAGCAAGTCAACTTTACAACTCAAGAACCTAGACAGAATATCTAGACTCAAACTACTTAACTCCACCAGTTGTCTTCCTCAGTTATCTCACGTAGAAAGTTTGCTGGATCGCCTGTGTATGCTCTCAACTCTTTGTATGTGAATAATTGATTTTGGCTGCATCAACTACTTGTATTTATATGGGCATTAAAACCCTAGTTGAGTTCCACAAGGAAACCTTGTAACTATGGTAAGACAAGATTCCTTGTAACTCTTTCTTTGTTCAAGTCCAACTCTTATTCGTACTTCGAAGACACAACCTGGGCACCGCCTCTTTTAGTCTGACTAGGATGCATACTCGTTCACGCGCCACTACTCCTAGTTCTGCAGTGATTTGCAACTCTCAGATCTTTTCGATCAGTCATGCCCTTCTATCCAAGGACCAGCTTCTCCTCCGGAACCACTTAATCCTTCTTGTTTGTCATTCTTCAAAATATTTTCTCAATAGTTTTCTTCTTCTTTGAGTTAACATGAAACCTATAGCTTGTATGGTTGTTTCATGGTTCTGTTGCTATAAAGAAAGTCATAAGATTATGAAAATTCATGATAACATTTGAGCACCTGGTGAATCTGTCTTCAAGTTGTTTTTTTTCATTTTTAACTGAACTGATCTTATTTATGTGAAAATCGTGTTTAGAATTAGTTTGAGTTGCTTCTGTAGATTGTTTATATTTTTCTTCAATGGGGTACTAATATTCTTTATCTTCTTCTCATTTTGGCATGAAATACCATTAGACAAGTTTGGCTAAAACTGCAATATTTGTATAAATTGAGGCTTGGAGTTGAAGTCTAGTCGAAGTTGCAAGTTGGGGCTGGAGACAAGAAAGTGAAGACTTAGAAAATCTTAAAAATTATTTGTTGGGTCATTTATATTTGGACCCATGGGCATATAATACCTCTCCTGTGTTTGCCATTTATCTGGATGACTCTAAATTTTTTTCTCCTCCCCTTTCCCTTAGAAATTTGCATGTCAAGGAATTTCTTGTTAGAATAATTCATTATTGTGAAGAATAATTTATTTATTAATAAATATTTGTTACAAGTTATCTTGTGAATTATTGTTATTTCTTTAGAATTGTCATTTACTTTATAAATTGTGAACCCTTCAGTTAAATAGCGCATGCAAATTGAACCTAAAGCAATAATCAAAGTAATTCCATTTAAATGCAACTTTAATTCAAAAGTATTTTATAATTAAATTATTTTTCACATTTTACATAATTATGCCTAATTAGCATTAAACTCAATTATTTTCTTATTTTTCTCAAAAGGTATTATTTTAATAAATTGATTTTAAATTAGTTTAAGTTTTGATATCAAGACTGATTCAAAGTATTTAATTTTTTTTTTTTTTGAAAAATTTTCTTTTATTTAGTTATTTTTGATACAACTTTTTTCTTAAAATGGAGAATTGCACACCCTATTTAATTATTTGGCTCCTAATTTTCTAAATTAGGTGGCGAATCCGAAGAAAACCCTTTGGAATCACCATAATGTTGGATTCGACCCTATTTTTACTTTAACTAATAATTTTAGGGGTTCAACAATATGCATTTGCGAAGTGATGCTAGTTGATAGAATCAATGTTTCGGTATAGAGATTGATGACATCCCTCTATGAATGCTTATAAGTTTCTATGTGTAAATCTGACCAGTATTTTTTATATCCTGTACATAGTAAAAGTTAAGCGAAAGTTTAAAAGATATTCATTTATCAATATATTAAATTGTCAGTAATTTAATAATATTCTGTAATTGTAACGAGGGGAGTTAAATAAGACTTGATGGAAGAATCGAAACTCAATATTCAATTGAGAAGTGCAATTATGAATTTCTAGAGAAAATAATTTGTAATTTATTATGGAAAGATTAATTCTGGAGAAACATAATTAATTCCATAATTGAAAGCCTCGTTATATTAATTATGTTGCCCTTGTTGTGCGTGAATTCAATTAGACTAGGAAAGAGGTTGGTTGGCGGGAAAAAATCATAGATGGTATTGGAAAAGAGTTTTAACCCAAAAGGAATACACACAAGGAAAACTAATGATTTTCTCTCATTCTATATTTGTTCTACCGAAGTATTATTGGTTCAGATAGTATTCGGTCATATGACAAAAGATCATAGAATTGGAGGACAATTTTATGGATGATCTTTTCTCGTGATTGAAGACTCGTTTGGCGGTTGCAATCACGCTTCAACAGGTATTCCGTTTTATGTTTATATAAAACTAAATTATGTACTAGTTGTCTAGATTACATATGTGTTCATATTCTTAGAATTGGTTCCATTGTATTTATATTCCTTCAAAGGGAGGGGATGGGTGGCTGGTTTTAGGGGGTGGGTGGGGATGAGAGGGGTTGGGTGGTGACGGTAAGTAGGGATGGGGTTAAATGGGACTGAATAAGGGTAGTAGAACGAAAAAATATTTCTATTATTTAGATATGAAACTTTAGAAAACATATAAAATAATAACGTAACTTTGTTTAACGATCAATAAATGATTTTTATAAATTTTAGTGACCTATGATAAAGTGACAAATAATTGAAATATTTTTTCTTTCCGAGATTATTTTTCTGTGAGGAGATATAAATATTTAAGTGACAAATGATAATCGAATTTGCTGTAGATACAATGTATAACTGATGAAAAATCTTTTGCTTCTTGTCAGTTACTTTAGTGTTCTATTAGAGCAATCTTACTTTGAGGTAAAGAACGAAGAAATAAACAATTAATTAATTTAAACAATAACTGATAACATTCAAATTTAGTGATGAATCACATGATTCTATTTTAAAGTAATGCATCACTTTCAATATCCAATCACTCATTTTCTTTTTCTTTTTTTAACTAAGAAAACGAATAGAAAAAAAAAATCAAGCTTTTATTTATTAATTTATCAAAGTGGTGTCATATAAATGCTTCAGCAGACAACCAACAAAATAGGGTTTAATCATTTGCTATCCGGGAAAAAATTATGTTATCATCTACAACAGTAGCTACAGTTTCAATGATAATTTTTTACTCCATTAGAAAATTCAAATGGATTAGCAGATTTAAACAGATAATGAAATAAAAAAAGAAAATAGCATAATGCAATCTTGTGACATAATCTTTTGATAGAAACAATAACATATTATAATAAACGTTTCGTCACTATCCAAAATTGGAATTAGGACCGACGCATAGGAAGGATTTACTACTTCTTTAGCATTCATAACAGTCCTAACATACGTATTTCAGTTAGGGGGTGTCAATGATTTATGAAAAACCGATCTAACCGTCAAACTGTATCGAACCGCACTGATTTTTAGGTTATTTTTACCAAAACCGATAGTTTGAATATAACTCTATAACCAACCGATATAATTAGGGTAGGTTTTTTCGTAAAACAAAAAAAAAAACCAAAAAAATACCGAACCGAATATATTTAATAAAGGTTATATTGTGAATAGATTAGATATGTAAATAGTTAGTTATGTAAATTATATATTGGGCTAAGCCCGTTAAGTTTACTTGGTTCCTAAGTTAGGTTTAGGTTTTCTCTTGTATAAATAGGGGACTCCCTTCATCAATGAAAATAAGAGTTTTCACCCAAATCTTATTCCTCTTGTGTGAGTGTGTTCGGTTTCTTGGCGTGTTCGGTTTTACATGGTATTAGAGCCATCGTGAAAACTCTTGCTTTTATTGATGAAGGGAGTCCCCTAATTATACAAGAGAAAACCTAAACCTAACTTAGGAACAAAGTAAACTTAACGGGCTTGGCCCAATATACAATTTACATAACTAACTATTTACATATCTAATCTATTCACAATATAGAGAATTTACGAACAATACCAAAGTGTCCGGTAGGTTTATCGAACGGAAGCAGTACGATGGCGACTCAGGAAGGATCCATCAGATTTAACGAAGACATGGTTCTTCACGGAGTGTTATATGTGTCCGAAATGACTTGCAATTTGATTTCTGTGTCTCAATTAATTGATCAAGTTGGTTGCAATGTAAATTTCACTAATGATTTGTGTGTTATGCAGGACCGGGCTACGGGGAAGTTGATTGGAGCGGGTGAATAAAAGAACGGACTCTACTACTTTCGGACGATACCCGTGGTGAAAGCTGTGAAGGCCGATGTGGTAGATTTGTGGCATCAAAGGTTGGGACATCCTTCGATGCAAGTAATAAAATCTCTTTCAGTTTTAGAAGATAGTGGGAAAGGTAGCTTAGAAGAAAATTCATGTGATGTATGCCTTAGGGTAAAGCAAACTAAAAATGTATTTCCTTCGAGTAATAATAAAGCTGTTGAACCTTTTGATTTAGTTCATTGTGACTTGTGGGGTCCTTATAGAACCGAGTCTTCATGTGGTGCATCATATTTTTTTACTGTTGTTGATGATTGTTCACGAGGAGTATGGGTGTTCTTGTTAGTTGATAAGAGAGAGGTTGGATAAAAATTGAAAGGTTTCTTTGCATTGGTAGAAAGACAATTCAATAAACGGGTTAAGTGCGTTCGGAGTGATAATGAAACCGAATTTGTAAGTCTGAAAGGGTATTTTCTCGAACATGGGATCTTGTTCCAAACTTCTTGTGTAGGGACACCCCAGCAAAATGGTAGAGTTGAACGGAAACATAGACATATCTTAAATGTGGCACGGGCGCTACGTTTTCAAGCCAATTTACCAATCGACTTCTGGGAAGAATGTGTGATGACGGCATGTTATTTGATTAACCGGACACCCACTAAGTTGTTGAATGGGAAGACACCTTACGATATCTTGATGGGTGTGACACCGAATTATGATCATTTGAGGGTGTTCGGTTGCTTATGTTATGCTCGCAATCAAGGACGAACAAGTGACAAGTTCGAAAGTAGGAGTCGTCGATGCGTGTTTTTGGGTTATCCAAATGGGAAGAAAGCGTGGAAAGTGTATGATTTGGAGGCAAAGGAGTTTGTGTTCTCAAGGGATGTGGTGTTTTACGAAAAGAAATTTCCGTTCGCATCCAAAGAGACTGAGGACGAAAAACGGAGACAAGATACGGTTCCTGTCACCGTAGCATTGGAGGAGAAAGATGAGAGTGTGCGACGAAGGGGGGGTGTTGAACCCGAAGTCATAACTTCGGAAATTGAACCCAAAGTAATGACTCCGGAAGCTGAACCTGAAGTTGTTCCCGAAGTTGAAATCGAAGAGATGGGTCGTGGAAAACGAACTAAGAAAGAGAATATCTTGCTGAGAGACTTTGTTACTAATACGGTCCAAAAGATGAGTCACCGGGAATCGTCCTGTGTTCGAAAGTCTGATTGTTCATCCATTTCTCAACAACCCTCTGGTAAGCCCTATCCTCTAGAACACTATGTCAATTGTGATAATTTCTCTTCGAAACATGTGAGTTTTCTTGCAGCTATAACGCAAGGACATGAGCCAACCTCCTATTCGGAGGCGGTGAAAAATGAAAAATGGAGAACAGCCATGGGGGAAGAATTGAAGGCATTGGAAGCGAACAAAACTTGGGAGATAGTTCGCTTACCTATGGGGAAGAAGGCCCTCAGATGCCGATGGGTATATAAGATAAAGTACAACTCGGATGGAACTATTGAAAGGTACGAAGCAAGACTAGTGATTTTTGGGAATCATCAAATCAAAGGAGTTGATTACACGGAAACATTTGCACCGGTTGCAAAGATGGTGATTGTCCGAGTTTTTCTGGCCGTAGCAGCTGCCAAAAATTGGAAATTGCATCAGATGGATGTGCACAATGCATTGCATCAGATGGATGTCCACCGGAACATCGCATGAATGGGAGAGGAACTGTGTGTCGCTTTCGAAAATCATTGTATGGTTTAAAACAAGCTCCCATGTGTTGGTTTGCGAAGTTGTCTGCTGCTCTTAAGCAATACGGGTTTCGACAATCATATTCGGATTACTCATTATTTATGATGAAGAAAGGAAATGTGCATTTGAATGTTCTCGTTTATGTGGATGATCTAATCATATCTGGTAATGATTCGAAGGCAATTCGAATTTTTAAGTTGTATCTTTCGACATGTTTCCATATGAAGGATTTAGGTGCCTTGAAATACTTCTTGGGAGTTGAAGTGGCCAGGGCTCCGAAGGGAATCTTCTTGTGTCAGAGGAAGTATGCATTGGATATCATATCGGAAGCAGGCTTGTTGGGAGCAAAACCGGTTGGTACACCGATAGAATAAAACCATCGCTTGGCACTTGCGACTGGTCGTTTTGTCAAAGATTCTGAACGCTATCGGCGACTGGTTGGAAGATTGATTTACTTGTGTTTTACGCGACCGGATTTGTCCTATAGTGTGCATGTGTTGTCGCAATTCATGCAAAGCCCCCGTGTTGAGCATATGGAAGCGGCACTTAGGGTTTTTCGATATTTGAAAGGCTGTCCAGGACAAGGCATCGTATTTAATTCTCAATATGATCTGAGGTTGCACGGGTGGTGTGACTCCGATTGGGCAGGTTGTCCGTTGACGCGTCGATCGTTAACAGGGTGGTATGTGTCGTTAGGGGACTCATCGATATCTTGGCGAACGAAGAAGCAACAGATCGTGTCGAGGTCCTCCGCCGAGGCAGAGTATCGATCGATAGCGATGACTGTGTGTGAATTGAAGTGGTTGAAAGGGATATTATGGAACCTTGGAATCGATCACACCTCTCCGATGAATTTGAAGTGTGACAGTCAAGCAGCGTTACATATTGCTCGGAATCTTGTCTTTCACGAACGCACTAAACACATCGAAGTCGACTGTCACTTTGTTCGGAATGAAATTATCAGAGGAATCCTTCGTCCCAGCTATGTGCCTACGACCACACAACTTGCTGATATTTTTACGAAGGCGCTGGGATGGGCCCAGTTCGAATACTTTCTTAACAAGTTGGGCATAAGGAACCCTCACGCTCCAAGTTGAGGGGGGGGGGGGGGGGGTAATGAAGGTTATATTGTGAATAGATTAGATATGTAAATAGTTAGTTATGTAAATTGTATATTGGGCCAAGCCCGTTAAGTTTACTTGGTTCCTAAGTTAGGTTTAGGTTTTCTATAGGTTTTCTCTTGTATAAATAGGGGACTCCCTTCATCAATGAAATCAAGAGTTCTCACCCAAATCTTATTCCTCTTGTGTGAGTGTGTTCGGTTTCTTGGCGTGTTCGGTTTTACAATATTTACACACACAATATACATATATATATATATATGTATATATGTTTTATGTGTTAAGTTTAAAAATAAATATAAGCAAACTTTTTTATAGCCTGTTTGGGATTGCTGCCAAAAACTGCTTATTTTGAGAAGTACTTTTGACATAAACACTTTTTAAATAAGTACTTTTGGATAATAAGCAGTTTGTGTTTGGACAACTCATTAGGGAAGTACTTTTAATAAATAATTTGTGTTTGGTTAATCGTTACGAAAAGCACTTTTCAGTTTCAAATTACGAAAAGGACATCCAAGATGATTTTATATTTGGATTAATAAAAACAAAAAATAATTTTGAATATTTATCATAAAAGACTTTAATTAGAAAATTTATTTAATTAAATGTAAAATATAACGTAAAAGATATAAATTTAAGCTATTGAACAACATAAAATATAGTTAAATCAAAGTGATAGCGGAATTAGGAATTTCTAGTAATCACTTGCTTTTAAAAGATGATTTAAAGAGTAGGACATCCTATATATGGTTGATAGTAATGCCTAGTAATAAAAATTTGTCCTAGAGGAAGAAAAAAAAATAGGAAAAAAATATATAATTGTATTTTGAGAGAGATATGGTTAATTTATAAGGAATAATATGGTAAATATGAATTCTTGGTAAGGATATTTCTGTCTTGAAAAAATTAATAAACTGCTTCTGCTTCTGCTTCTTGGAAGAAGCAGATATTTGTAGCTTCTCCCCCAACAGCAGAAAAACAGCTTCTGCTTCTACCTAAAAGTACTTTTTTTTAGTTGCCAAACACCTCAAAATTCTTAAAAAGTACTTTTGTTGAAAAAAAGGCATTTTTGGCTTTGGAGAAGCAATGTCAAACAGGCTATTAGTCTAGATCTTGGACCTTGAGATGATGGAAAAACAACGTTGCATATACTAATTAGCACTGAAAGTACAAACTACCAAACTCATCCGCACTCATATAATCTTGTTGAAACTAAATCAATTGGTACGACTAATAAACTTGACCATAATCAAGCTACTAAGTGACCAAGATATCAAATATTTTCTACCCTTTTATATTTTCTCTTGGCATATAGTTAATCTTTTATTATCCTACTTCTTGAGTTATATTTAATCAATATCAATCAACTTGTGTTATTTAGACTTCTTTTATCTTTGCTTCATTGATTTTATATTATCACTATAGAATTATATTCTTTTGATTAATTGTATTATAAATAAATTTTACCAAAGTCATGTATATGGTACCGTGTTCTATTATCCATTTAATATAGAGTGACAATCACTTGTAACTCGATATTAGAGAACGAAAATATGTCGAGTACTTAAATATTGGTTACGGACATTTAAGAGTTATTATTTATCCAAATATTATCTTAAACTATACTTTATGTGTTATATTAAAATTATAGGTATTTTACATAAAATTGGCATATTCTAATAATACGGCTCTACCATAGAGTTCAAAAAAATTTACCGAAAATTAACCGAACCAAACCGAAACCGACATGAATGGGACGGTTTTGAAAAGTCTTATTTTGGTTATGCATAATAGAGTAACCGAAAAATTGGTATGGTATAAATTTCATGAAAAAATCGACCGACCGAACCGAATCGTTGACACCCCTAATTTCAGTGTAATACCATAACCCAATTATACATTTGCATCATGTAATATTATACTTCTATAACCAATTCATAATTAATAATGTCGACGATCAATCTAAAGCATTTCAAATACTCCCTCCGTCCCAATTTATGTGGAACCATTTCCTTTTTGGTCTGTCCCAAAAAGAATGGTACCTTTCCTTATTTGACAACTATTTAATGTACCATCTCTATTTTACCTTTGTTGGGGCCTACATACTTTTAAAGCTACCAACAACTTTTTTATTTCCCAAATCTTCTCTTTCTTACTTTTTCAAGGGTAAAATAGAAACTTTACAAGGGCAACTTCTATTTTCTTAAACTTCGTACTCGGTCAAATGGTGATACATAAAATGGGACAGAGGGAGTATTCATATTTGAAAGCATACACGAGCAATCTTTCATAACTGTAATCCAAATGATGTATTGATATCAGAACAAGTACATCATTCAAAAGATATATCAATTTTAACGAATTTATATATAAACCATGATGCGAGCGGCACCCGGCACGTGATGCGCGTCATACTCACATCTAAAGTTAATTTACTTTGAAAGCATTTGAAGTACTCCGTATGTATCTGAACGTCTCAATGAAAGCTGGATCTCCACTTACCTCAACCTTGATGTGCAAACAATGGAATGACGATCTAATATGTTCCAAAATGTCAATCTATATCAACTGTAGATTAAACACGGCTTTTGCATCCCGAATTATCCATTATAATAGTTTTGTCTGGTGTTTGAGCGAGACTGCACTGCTAACCTCCAAGAGAAAGGCCATACTTTTTGTACTGAGCTCCAAAATGATTAAAAGCACCAAAAACTTGACTTCAACTATTATAGTTATGGTTGTTAAAATTTCATAACCAATTGCTTAAATTTCCCTTCTCCTAATTCTGTTTGTATTTACAAAAATGGGCTCCTCATGATAGGCTCGCGACGTAAGCTTATCACACATTTTTGTACCTGACCAAAATGGCTTGCATTTTTCTGAACTTGGTCAATCTTCAGCTTCTCTCAATTAATGGACCGACACTTGTAGGTTAATTTTTTTGTTTTTAACATGCATTTTTAATGTTTCCTTACTTTTTTACCTTGGCAAATCTTCATCCTCTCAATTACACAATATCATAGCAAGGTACCCTTGTAGGTTATTATCATTTTTAACATCCATATCTTATGTTTCCCTGCTATTTTACCATCCCAACACTCTTCCAGTTCACATGCCACTTACATCATGTAGTATTATTAACAAATTTGGGACGCTTTAATCACGTAACTGTTGAAGTAGGCTACACTTAATCAGTTAGACGCAGAGGGCAGTTTAGTAATTTTACCATGTTTGAAAGTTAGCTACACAGTTAGTTAGAGGAGCGTGCCACATCAGCATTAGTGATTCTGTTTTGATCAGTTTGTTTCGCGCGTGTGTGTATGTGTGTGTGTCTATATATATTTACACACACATACACAACTATTGTATTATTTTGTGGACTTAATCAATAAATTACTTTTCTCCCAAATCACTCTCTTCTTCATTCATAACCTAGTTCAGCTTTCATTCCTCCTCCTTCTTCTTCTTCTTCTTCTTCATCAAGTTTCAATCTGCTTCAATATCTTACACTACTTGAATCAGTTCATGGTATCAGAGCAACCAAGCAAGCACTGAATCTGTGATTTGATCTCATTTCTGGTAATCATTTTCTTCTTTCTTTCTATCCACAATTTTCTTCTTGATTCTTGAAATCACTTAAGACTTCTGCTAGTATAAAATGGCACAAACTGGTGAAACTGCTGCTACACAAGTATTAGATCTTAATCAACCCCAATGTCTCCACTCAAATGATGTTAGTGGTAGTTGAGAATTGATTTTGATGAATGACAAACAAAAAGGACTCAGTGGTTTCGGTGAAGAACCTAGTCCTTGAATAGAAGGGCACGACTGGTCGAAAAGATCTGAGGGTTGCAAATCCCTGCGGAACTAGCAGTAGTGGCGCGTGAATAAATATGCATTCTAGTCAGACTAAAAGAGGCGGTGCCCAGGCTGTGTCTTCGAAGTACGAATAGGAGTTGGACTTCAACAAGAAAAAGAGTTACAAGGAATCTTGTCTTACCATAATTACAAGGATTCCTTGTGGTACTCAACTAGGGTTGTAAAGCCCATATAAATACAAGTAGTTGATACAGCCGAAAGCAGTTGTTCACAAATAGAGAGTTGAGAGCATACAAAGGTGATCAAGCAGCTTTCTACGTGAGTTAACTGAAGAACAGAACTGGTGGAGCAAAATAGATTGAGTCTAGATATTCTATCTAGGTTCGTGAATTGTAAGTTGTCTTGCTTTGTGCGATCATTGTTTTTACTTATTAGCTTATTGTAGAAGCATATGTATTAGGTGAACTTTTGAGAGATTACTTTGTGAAGCTAGAGTTTAGCTTTGTTTAGTGATTAGGTTCTAGAGTGCAGCCCCTTGGTTGCAGAGTCTTGTAATCAGAAACTTGCTCGTGTTGTTAGTAGATTGTGTTCTAAAATCCCAGAGTGTGGGTCGTGGTTTTTCTCCCTTGAGCAAGGAGTTTTCCACGTAAAAATTCTCGTATTCCTTGTGACTGTGTTTGGCATGTGTTGTGGTGTTCAGGTTGCAAAAAAACTGTAGAGGCAAGAACAGGGTTCTTGACTCAGGAAAATCGAGTTCTTGAATCGAAAATCGGTGGACACTATTCAACCCCCCTTCTAATGTCCTTAAGAGGTGCATAGATTATAACAAGTGGTATCAGAGCAGGTCTTCTCGTACTAGGTTAACACCTTGAGAAGGATCAGAATTATGAATGCACCACCTACCATCACGGAAGGTCAGTCAGTTCAGAGGCCCCTACAGTTCAGTGGCAGTACTATGCTTGGTGGAAGAATAGGATGAAAAATTACATATGTGCCGAAGACTACCTACTATGGCTAATAGTATCAGAAGGAAACTTGATTCCTACTAAAATAGTTGGTGAGGGAGCTGCTGCTAAACAAGAACCTAAGTTGAAAGAGGAGTTCAATGAGGCAGACTATAAGATGATTGAAAAGAATCACAAAGCCAAACGTCTAGTAATTTGTGGTCTTGGCCCTGAGGAGTTTAACAGAGTATCATCTTACAAGACTGCCAAGGAGATCTGAGATGCCTTGCAGGTTGCGCATGAAGGAACCACTGAAGTGAAGGACTCAAAGAGAAGAATGCTGAAGAGACAATTTGAGTTGTTCTCTATGGGAGAGAAGGAATCAATCCAGGATATGATGACCAGGTTGACCATTATTACTAATGAGATGAGATCACTAGATATGGAGTTACCAGAAGTAGAGATGGTGGATAAAATTCTAAATGTGCTACCTGAGGCTTGGGAACCCAAGATGAATGCTATCATTGAATCTAAACCTCTAATATCCATTAAACATGAAGAACTGGTTGGTAAGCCTGTTAACTCAGAAGATGATGAAAGACTCAAAAACTAAACCAGCTCTCAAGAAGGACAAGACTCTTGCACTCAAAGCAACGGATGAAGCTGATGATTATGTTGATCTGCAATCAGTTGAAGCAGCAATGGTTAGTGCCTTGAGACAGAAGCTTAACTTGGGAAGGTTGGCTTTAAAAGAAGTGGCAAGGAAAACTCTGGAAGGAAGAAAATAGTCGACAGTCCTGACTACTCAGGATGTTTTAAGTGCTTCAAGAAGGATCATGCTGTTATGGATTGTCCTATGTAGGAAGCAGAATGGATGAAAAACATAGCAACTAAGGAAAAGGAAAAGGAGGCGCCAAAGGAGAATGAAAAAGATAAGAAGAAGGCAAGACGACCTCCAAACTTCAGAGCAGAAAGAAGGAAGAGAAATGAAGCTTTCTATGCTACATGGGGACCAACTGACAGTGAATCTAATCATGAAAAAGAATTTGGAGATGAATCACCACTGGCACTGATGGGATTGACATGCATCAGTTCTGATGAGGAAGACCCTCGGGAGTTCAGAGGAGGAAGAGACCCTTCAAAGCCACATGTGTTCAACGGGACTAACTACAAGTGCTAGAAGAAACAGATGAAAAACTTCCTTCAAGCAACATATTACTGTCTCTGGTTGATTGTCAAGAGAGGACCTCACGTTCCTGTGAAGAAAGCAGCGAACGGAGTTCTGGTGCTAAAGAAGGTAGAAGAACTAGATCCTAAAGATCTAGACTGGCTACAGGCAAATTCCAAAGCTGAATTGTACCTGAGAAGAGGGCTGACTAATGATGTGTTGGCAAGGATACTTGAATACAAGTCTGCTAAGTAAGTATGGGAGAAGCTGAAGGAGTTGTACAGAGGTGACGACCAAAAGAAGGACTCTGTCCTTATGGCTACTGATGGAGCTGAAGCTGCTCACTCAGTAGAGGTATGTCTATCTGATCTTAAGGAAAATCTACAGACATACTCTACTGACAATATGATTCTAATCACAGCCACTTTGATTGAGGGTTATGAAAAAGAAAAAATGAAAAAGATAAATCAACTGAAGAGTTAAGTGATATAGAGTCTCAAGAACAAAACACTGAACTGGAAGAAACTAATGCCATCTTAAAAGGACAGACTCTTGTGTCAAACTCTAAGATCACTGAACTAGAATTAGAACTCAATCAGTTTAGAGAGAGTATAAATGGTAAGCAAGTAATAAGTAAAGTTCAAACCTTTCTTGAAAATGAACTTAAAAGAGCTAATAAGATTCTGTAACAGGAAACTGAAAAGGACGGGATTTTAAATCAAAAGGTTGAAAAATCTGAATTTGAGCTTACCAGATTAACAAAATGGAATAAATCATCTGAGGCAATGAACTGGGTCCTTGAAAATCAAAACAAGGGAAAACAAGGACTAGGATTCAAGAAACCATTACCTCTATATAATCCTAAGAGCAAGTATGTGGAATTGCCTTGCAACATGTTGTGTACCTTTTGTGGTGAAACAGGACACTACAAACAAAGGTGCATGAATGCAAGCAAGGCAAAGACCAAGAATAAAAGAAGTATTCTACCTAAATGGGATAGAAATGATTTGATTTATCCATTCTCTCATAAGAAGGGACCCAAGCTTGTCTGGGTTCCTAAAACTAACCCTTAATCTGTTTTGCAGGCTGGAGTGAGGGAGAACAATCCAAGCTGGATTCTTGATAGCGGTTGTTCGAGGCACATGACAGGAGATAAGGCACATGACAGGAGATAGAAGAAACTTTCTCTCACTCGCAGCATTTCAAGGAGGCAGTGTAGCCTTCGGAGGAGGTAAAAGTGGTCAAATCGTAGGAATTGGAGAAGTTGGGAGAACTCTGGATCACACAATTGAAAACGTATACCGTGTCGATGGTCTCAGACACAACCTGCTGAGTATCTCTAAACTATGTGGTAGAGGAAATGAAGTAAGTTTCTCCTTTGTAGGATGTTTTCTGAAGAATCTACAGAGTGGAGAAATTGTTATGGAAGGAAAAAGGGTGAACAATGTGTACAAAGCATCACTGAAATCACTGCCTGAAAACAACTTAACATGCTTGAACGTGCAAGAAAGTGATTCTTAGCTGTGGCACAAAAGAATGGGTCATGCAAGTCTCTCACAACTGAATAAGCTTGTATCTAAGGAGCTGGTTCGTGGACTGCCTAGCAAGAGATTTGAAAACATAAAAATGTGTGATGCTTGTATAAGAGGGAAGCATGTGAAATCATCTTTTAAGTCAAAAAAAGTGGTAAGCACATCAAAACCACTGGAAATGTTGCATATGGATCTGTGTGGACCTATGAGATTCAGGAGCAGAGGAGGAAAGAGGTTTGTGTTCGTAATTGTTGATGACTACTCCAGGTACACATAGACCTTGTTTTTGGCATCTAAAGATGAAGCCTTTGACAGCTTCAAAGACTGGGCTGGTGTCGTGCAGAAAAGGTTAAGCCTAGAACTTATCAGTATTAGATCTGATCATGAAATGGAGTTTGAAAACTCAAAATTCTCTGAGTATTGTGCAAAATACAGCATTGATCATAATTTCTCTGCACCAAGAACTCCACAGCAAAATAGAGTGGTTGAAAGGAAGAACAGGTCTCTAGAGGATATGGCAAGGACTATGCTGCTATCAAGTGGGCTTGCAAGAAACTTTTGGGCTGAAGCAATAAACACTGCATGCTATTTGCTGAACAGATGCTCCATCAGAGCTATTCTTGACAAGACCCCATATGAGCTACTCAGAGGCGAAAACCGAATATTTCACATCTGAGACCCTTAGGCTGTAAATGCTTTGTCCACAACAACAGAAAGGAACCATTGGGGAAATTTGATGCTAGAAGTGATGAGGCAATATTTCTTGGGTACTCTACTCAAAGCAAAGCATACAAAGTGTTTAATAAAAGAACACAAACAGTGGAGGAAAGTATGCATGTGGTATTTGATGAATCCAATAAGGCATTAGGAGAAACTGAGGTAGATGATCAAGCAATTGGCCTTAGTCGAGAAGATGGTGCAGCTGACTGTGAAGACTCTGAAGACAAAGAAACATCAGGTGAAAATTCAATTCCTCGAGAACAAGGATTCAATATGACATGGGGAACATCAGACGAAGTCGATGATCCAGCAAGTCAGGAAGAACCTACCCAAAGTGATGCTAAAGGGTCTTCTCGTCATATTCAGCCCAGGCCATGGAAACATAAAAGTTCTCATCCCCTGGAAAATATCTTATCAGAACTGGATACTGGAATCATGGCCAGATCAGCCTTGAAGAACTTCGGTGCATTCTTTGCATTCCTTTCATCTCTGAGTCCAAAGAATGTAAAAGAAGCCCTAGAAGATCCCGATTGGATTCTAGCCATGAAGGATGAACTTCATCGGTTCGAGAGAAGCAAAATGTGGCACCTTGTTCCTAAGCCAAAGGACAGATCAATAATTGGAACAAAATAGGTGTTCAGAAACAAACTAGATGAGCATGGCATAGTGACAAGGAACAAGGCAAGACTAGTAGATCAAGGATACAGTCAGGAAGAAGGAATTGACTATGATGAAACTTTTGCACCAGTGGCAAGAATGGAGGCTATTAGGATGCTGATTGCTTTTGCTACATACATGGAGTTCACACTGTATCAGATGGATGTGAAGAGCACCTTCTTGAATGGCTACCTAAATGAAGAGGTCTATGTAATACAGCCACCAGGCTTTGTGAACAATGAATTTCCTGATCATGTTTACAAACTGGATAAGGCACTCTATGGATTAAAGCAAGCTCCTCAGCCTGGTATGAAAGACTTTCTTGTTTCTTACTGAAGAATGGTTTTTCAAGAGGAAAGATTGATAACACATTATTGCTGAAGAAGAAAAGAAAGGATCTATTAGTGGTTCAAGTATATGTCGATGATATCATTTTTGGAGCCACTGATGAGGAGCTATGCAAGGGGTTTGCTGATCTAATGGGATGTGAATTTGAAATGAGCATGATGGGTGAACTAAATTTCTTCCTAGGATTGCAGATAAAGCAGATGCCTGAAGTGACCATGATTCATCAGCAAAAATATGTCAACGAACTTCTGAAGAAATTTGTCATGGAAGGAGCAAAAGAAATGACTACGCCTATTGCTCCTGGAACCAAGCTGGATATGGACGAACTAGGTCCTTCGACTAATGAGACAAAATATAGAGGAATCATAGGGTCACTTCTCTATCTCACAGCTAGTCGACCTGATATTGTATACAGTGTGGGACTGTGTGCTAGATTTTAGTCCAAGCCTAAGGAGTCACATTTGACAGCTGTGAAGAGAATCTTGAGATACTTGAAAGGAACTCAGGATCTATGTCTTTGGTACCCAAGGGGAGGATTTTGAACTAATTGGTTTTGCTGATGCAGATTATGCAGGACACTTGGTGGACAGGAAAAGCACTTCAGAGATGGCACACTTTCTTGGTCCTTCTTAGTTTCTTGGGCAACAAAAAAGCAAAATTCAGTAGCCTTGTCTACTGTAGAAGCTGAGTATGTAGCAGTTGCATCATGCTGCCCACAATTGCTATGGATCAAACAGCAGTTGGAGGACTTCGGAATCAAGTGTGGAGCAGTGCCAATTTTCTATGACAATACAAGTGCAGTGAATATTGCCAAGAACCCTGTCCAACACAAAAAAACAAAGCATATTGATATTAGACATCATTTTCTTAGAGACAATATAGAAAAGGGTCTGATTACTATGAATTCTTGCAGGACTGAAGATCAAATTACTGACATAGTTACCAAAGCATTAAACAATGTGCAGTTTGAGAGGAACAAGTTGGAGTTAGGGATGACCAAAATACAAGGATGACCCAGCAGCTGTCCCTTAATGATTAGTTAGTTAAGTGTTAAATGATTTGTGTGTAACATTTTTATTATTGTCCAGTCTAATATTGTACTTTACTAAGTACACTTGTTCAGCTTATGAGCACCAGGTGAGGATAATGTGATCCCATGAAGAACCTACTATGTACTTAGAAGGAACCGACTGAAGCATGAGGAATCATGCCCAGGTACAGTCATATTGCCTTGCATGATAGGAGTCATAACTGAAATCAAATTGTCAAACTATACGTGTGTCAAGGGAGACTTTCTATATTCTCATAATTGTCCTAAATTATAAGAACACATTCCTTTTTGGGTTAGAATTCTATTAGACTTGAATGGACCCCACTATTTGAAAAGGTTTTATTTGGGCAAGTCTAGTAACCGTCAAATCCATAACTCTTTCCCGGTTCTCAAAAAGTTCAAAAAGCTGCTTTTCACTTTTTCTGTCATCATTACTTTGGGTTCCCTAGGAAAAGGTCTCTTCACCAAAACCCCTTTCTCCTCCGTTCGTAGTGATCAACACAAAACACACGTACTCAACAAACTTCTCTCCTTTCAACCTACTCTCTCTCTCAAAAAATTCAAGCCGAAAAAAAAACCCCCCGTAATCCCAATTCAAAACCCTAACCAATCTCACCATGTCTCAAGCACAATCTTCATCAACATCACCCACCAAAATCCTCAAGAAATCAACTCCAAAACCCCCTCCCTCCACTCTTTCAGAAAGAACTGCCGGGGCTAGGTCAAAGTTTCTCAAAAAGAGAGAAAAGAAGTTGGCCAATAAGATGATGGCAAAATCTTTGTCGACTACACCTACAGAACAAGTTTCCTCTAAAAGACCGGTTGAGGTAATACCTGACTCTATCCTATCTACTTCTGTCGATTTAGAAGGTGTAAAAAGTCCTGGAAAAGTGAGTACTGAAACTTTAGTAAAAGGACTAGATGAAATTATAGGAGAAGCAAAGTCTTATGATAAAATTGATAGGGGGAAGGTAGTTGAGAAGAAGCAACAGGATGTTCAGGAAGAACCTAAGGCTAGTATGTATGTGCCTGTAGTAGTTGAGACTGTGTTGGAGGTTGATGTAGTGCGAAAAGAGTTAGAACAAACTGAGGGAAGAGGATTCTGTTAAGTCCCTTAAAGAACATGTTGATGAACCCAGTTCTAGTGATGTGCTTGCTGAGAAGAGTCAAGGGTTGTCTGTACTTGAAGGTCCAGTTGGTAGAGGACCTAGATCTGTTGAGGCCTCACAGGATTTGAGCAAAGAACCTGGTTCTTGCCCAAATCCTACAGAGGCTGATGACGCAGAACTCAAGTGGATAGACTCTGAAGAAGAAAAGGATGAGGAAGTTGCAGAAGAAAAAAATGAAAGTGAAGAAGTTACAGAGAAAGCTGAAGAAACAAAGAGAAAGAGTGTGAAAAGAAGGTTTGGTGAGGAGGATGAAAGGCTGATGTGTGAGGAAGAGGAAGTGATATTTGTGAGTGAGAACAGAGTAGAGCCTGAGAAGAGGAGAAGATTGGTGAGAGGGGGAATGCCAGTATCTAAAAGCCGGTTAATGGATAAATCAAGTAGGTAGAGTGATGGCAAGGTTGTGGCAGAGCCAGTTGTAAGAAGAGTAGGAACTAAGTCTGCTATGAAACAACAGCTGGCGACTTTTGGAAAGCTAGAAAGAACAATTACAAATGTGAGAGATAGAGAAGAGAAGAAAAAGAAGGATGAAGAGAAGAAAGCTGGCGAGGCAGAGGAAGAGAGTGAGGAAGTTGACAGCTATGTGGAGCCAAGTGACTCTGAGACTGACAGTGAAGTAGAGAATAGGAAAAGAAGAAGAGGATCTGAAGAAGAGGTTGATCGGGTGGCTTTCTTCGCCAAGCACCGGGTGCTTGCTGGTAGCATTCTGCATGACGAGAAGGAGCATCATATGAAACCCTTGCTCAGGTTGATTGGTGACCAAGGGTGGCTAAGCTTGTTTGGAAACAAAGACAGGATGTTATTCTCTGATGAGATCAGGGAATTTTATACAAATTGCAGGGTTGTAGCCAGGAGAGCGTTCACGATTGTGAAGGGAGTTGAAATAGAGTTTGGGAGGCGATCCTTGGTGTGCCTGCTGAAGGTTATTGCAGGTACATTAAGCTGAAGTGGCCAAAGAGGACAGACGGAGTAACCCCTCTTAGTGTGGTCAAGAAATTTTCAGGGAAACCCAAGCTCAGGAAAGAAAGGAAAGTAGACAAAAAGGAGATGGAACCAGCACACCAGTTGCTCTTTGAGTTTGTGCATCGGTTCCTTCTGCCTAGAGGAGAAAGAAACAGTGAAGCTAATGCTCTGGACTTAACCTATATGGACCTGCTGGATAGGGGTGAGAATAAACTTGTCTGGTCTAATCATCAGACATATAAAGAGGATTGCAGATACTGATCAAAAGCCACATTCTTTAGTGCATTCCTATGTCCTTCAACAGGTTCTAGAGCATTTTGGGGTTCCATTGGAAGCAGGGAAGAAGCCTACAATTCATCAGATATTTGGGCATAAGGTGCTTAAGAGCTGTGACTTCTTCAAAGAAAGGAGAGCTTCCAAGAAGCCCATGCAGGTTAAGCAAGAGTAGACTGAGGAAAGTGAGGATTATGGACCCGAGGATGCCATTACAGCTGTGAAGGAACTGTTCTTGAAGTCAATACAGAAAATGCTAAGCTTCACTGACAGCTGAAGTTGAAGGATCAAGAAATTGATCGTTTGAAGATAGAATGCCACAAGTATGAGGCTGAGCTGGTGATGGAGAGGGCCAAAAATACAAAGAACCTTGAGGCACTTGTCCAATATTTCAACTTACAGCTCTGAGTCCTCCTGTCCTATCTTCCTGTCCTTTCTCCTAATTGTTGTTATCTCTTTCTACTCTCCCTGCATATGTGATGTTGTTTAAGACAATCGATTTTCAGTTGTGTACTTTTTGATAGGGTTGTGCTGCTGCCACACCCTGGATGATGATTTTAAATTTCTCCTGTTTATGTTTGTTTCGTTCTATGGTATTTGGTTCTTGTTGGGCCCTTAGCCTTATCTCCGTGTGTTTACATTTTAGCTGACTTGTTGCCCTGTGCTCTAGACTGGATAGTACTAACTGGTTCATGGAGGTATTTGAATCTTTTCGATGATGCCAAAAATGAGAAGAAGGAAATGTTGGGGTGTTTGTGACCTAACTCATCTGTTTTAATTTCTCAAACTTGTTATTCTTGTTTTTTGTGTTTTTGGGAAATTTTATCTATTCAGGTTCTTTGGCAACATTTGTTTGTCATCATCAAAAAGGGGAAATTTGTTGAGAATTGGTTTTGAAGAATGAAAAACAAGAAGGACTCAGTGGTTTCGGTGAAGAACCTAGTCCTTGAATAGAAGGGCACGACTGGTCGAAAAGATTTGAAGGTTGCAAATCCCTGCAGAACTAGGAGTAGTAGTGCGTGAATGAATATGCATCCAAGTCAGACTAAAAGAGGCAGTGCCCAGGCTGTGTCTTCGAAGTTCGAATAGGAGTTGGACTTCAACAAGGAGAAGAGTTACAAGGAATCTTGTCTTACCATAATTACAAGGATTTCTTGTGGGACTCAACTAGGGTTAAGCCCATATAAATACAAGTAGTTGATACAGCTGAAAGCATTTATTCAAAAATAGAGAGTTGTGAGCATACAAAGGCGATCAAGCAGCTTTCTACGTGAGATAACTGAAGAAGACAACTGGTGGAGCTAAATAGATTGAGTTTAGATATTCTGTCTAGGTTCGTGAATTTTAAGTTGTCTTGCTTTGTGCGATCATTGTTTTTACCTATTAGCTTATTGTAGAAGCATATGTATTACGTGAAGTTTTGAGAGATTACTTTGTGAAGCTAGAGTTTAGCTTTGTTTAGTGGTTAGGTTCTAGAGTGTAGCCCCTTGCTTACAGAGTCTTGTAATCAGAAACTTGCTCGTGCTGTTAGTGGATTGTGTTCTAAATCCCAGAGTGTGGGTCGTGGTTTTTCTCCCTTGAGCAAGGATTTTTCCACGTAAAAATTCTTGTGTTCCTTGTGTCTGTCTTTGGCATGTGTTGTGGTGTTTAGGTTGCAAAAAAAATATAGAGGCAAGAACAGGGTTCTTGACTCAGGAGAATCGAGTTCTTGAATCGAAAATCGGTGGACACTATTCAACCCCCCCCCCTTCTAGTGTCCTTAGGAGGTGCATAGATTATAACAATGGTGTTTCTTTAGTCTCTATTCAGTTAACTGGTAGTGAGAATTACTCATTGTGGAGTAGATCTATGAGAATTCCCTTGTTAGGAAGAAATAAGTTTGGTCTTGTTGATGATTCTTGCAGGAAAGATCAATATCCTGAAACTCTTTGACCCAGTGGGAAAGATGTAATGATATTGTCCTGTCTTGGCTGATGAACTCGGTGTCTAGTAGCATGTTAGGTGGAGTTGTGTATACTTCGTTTGGGAAGATCTAAAAGAAATATTTGATAAAACAAATAACTCAAGAACCTTTCAGCAACATAAAGAAATTGGAAGTTTAGTTCAAGGAACCAATTTTGTTTCTATGTATTTCACTAAACTGAAGGACTTGTGGGATGAGTTTGAGGCACAAGTACCCCCTCATGGGTGTGATTGTGAGAAATCAAAGAATTTCAAGATGTACCTGCAGAGGTTGAAGTTGTATCAATTCCTAATGGGGCTGAATGAGGCGTATCTGCAGGCTGGAAGCCAAATTCTGTTAATGAGTCCCACTCCCACAGTGAATCACGCTTATGCTATTCTAATAAGAGATGAGAGTTAGAAAGGGGTTAATTCTCATAGTGAAGTACTTGGAGCTGCACTTGCAATAGGTAGCTTGGATCAAAGTGTTATGTATTCTAAGGCAAATGGTGTGCAGAACTACATTAAGCAATCCAGGAATTTGTATTGTGAATTTTGTAAGTTGACTAATCATAACATGGAGGATTGCTGGAAGTTGCATCATAGATAGAAGAAAAGAATGACTGGTAATTCAGCTTATTGTGTTCAGAATGACAGTGGCACAAGTCAAGATAGTAGACAAGGCCTACAGCAGATTAGATCTTGTACTTTCATCCAGAACAATATGCACAGGTCTTACATCTCCTAGGAAATCGACATTCTAACACTTCTGCAGCTGCAAACATAGCATGTACTAGCACTGCTTTCTTAGTGTCTAGCAGTAGCCAAGACTGGATCACTAACACTGGAGCTACTAACCATATGGCGTCAGATGTGGCTCTACTTGATAAGAGTTCTACTAAACTAAATAGTCCTAAATATGTGTTTCTACCTAATGGTGATATTGCATATGTGACTCATACTGGTGCTAGTACAATTGCAGAGGGTAGCACACAATATAATGTCTTCCATTTGCCTCAGTTCAAATACAATTTAATGTCCGTTTCTCAAATAACAAAAGATCTTGAGTGCACAATCACTTTCTTTCCATATTACATTGTACTCCAGGATCTTTACAATGGGAAGGTGAAGATGATTGGTAAGGACAAAATGGCTTATACCTGATGTATGGCAAATGGACACAAGGTGTAGAATCAACTACTTTGACAGTAGGCATAAATGATAATTTTTGCTCCCAACGCACACACAAGTATACGTGGTCGACAAGTAATAAAGTGATAAATCGAGTATCGTTCCCACGAGGACTATTCAGACTAACACTTAACAAACAATTTCTACCAACTATTCAGGGATCTTTTTCTTCAATGGTGAGAGTTTTAGTAACTAAAGAACAATAATTAAAACGGTAAAAGTGGATTCAAATAATGGAGCAAAAATTGGTTGTTATCAGTAATAAAGAGACGGTCCAGGGTCAGAGTTACGAACAATCCAGTTGAGTTTTCCAATTGATTCCACTTCTTAAATCCCAGATTAATAACTAACAGAGTAAATGTACCTGTGATGGTGCAATGCAATTCCCGAAGGGATTGTTAGCACAAACGCGGAAGAACAAACAAAAGGATAAAAGATAGAAGCAAGACAAAACTTGCTTCTTTCGAAAGAACAGTGAGGAACCTGTCTCAAAGCTCAATCGAAAGGGATACAAGGATCACCTATACTATGCAACAATCCTCAAGAGAACATTGCCTCTTGCAAACTGAATGATCAAGAGGAATGTTCAATCGGACTAACCGAAAGCCACAAGTCCTTAAAAGCCCTCACTGGGGTTTTGCTCACGACGGAGGCAAGAAGAAATGTGCTCGGCACTTTCATTCAATTCATCAATACTCAAAAACTAGGTACTTACAATGAAAGGAAACAATGTTTATATAGGAAATACTAAGGGTAAACTAGTAAATAGGTCACTGTTGACCAATAGAAATAAGCCACGCAGGGCTGAGTTAAAAATGTGTTCGGCAGACTTTGACTTCGGTAAGCCTTGGCTTCGGTTCTCGATTGTCTGCTCGAACACACACTTGTTGCCTTCGGACACTCAATTGTCTTCGAGCTCCTTGTCCTCGGTCACTTTGCCATCGGGCTCAAATCTGAAGATAATGCCTTCGATTCTTGAGCTCAGCTTCGGAGCAATTGTTTTCCTTCGGCCAGGCTAAGTGAACGTGCACATCGTGCAGCAGCTTGGCTTGGCTTCTTGTCAACGGTCTCCTCGGTGGATCGAACACTTGATCAGCACGTGTTCGGGCTGCATCATCCTCCCCTTCTTGAGAAGATTTCGTCCTCGAAATCAAGCCCTCCTCGTCCTCCGAAGTTGGACCTACAACACAAGGAACTAAGTCAGCAACATTAAAGGTGTTGGACACGTTATACTCACCAGGGAGGTCGATCACGTAGGCATTGTTGTTGATCTTGGTCAACACTTGAAATGGACCATCCCCTCGAGGAGCCAACTTTCCTTTCCTTTGGTTCGGGAAGCGTTCCTTTCGGAAGTGAACCCAAACCCAATCTCCCTTCTTTAATTCCAACTTTTTACGCCCCTTGTTTTTCTTTAAGGCAACCTTTGCATAGGCCTCCTCGAGGTTCTTCTTCACCTTTGCATGCAATTCGATCAAGGCAGCTGCTCGTCGAGTACCTTCAAAATCAAGAACAGAATCTCGAGGCAATGGGGTTAAATCAAGTGGAATCAAAGGATTAAAGCCATACACACATTCAAACGGGGTCATGTTGATCATTCTATGCACCGTTCGATTGTATGCGAACTCCATCATGGGCAAACGATCAGCCCAGTTTCCAACCTTCCCTTTGGTCATTGCCCGAAGCAAAGATCCCAAGGTTCGGTTAACTACCTCGGTCTGTCCATCAGTCTGAGGATGGTGAGACGTCGAGAATAGTAGCTTGGTGCCGAGGGCACCCCACAAACACTTCCAAAAATGGCTCAAGAACTTCGAGTCTCGATCACTCACAATAGTACGAGGTACACCATGCAATTTTAACACGTTAGAAGCAAACAATGTAGCTACATGCTGTGCATCATCACACTTTTTGCAAGGAATAAAGTGAGCCATTTTTGAAAAACGGTCAACCACAACGAAGATGCTATCATGTCCTCCCCCCGACCTCGGTAACCCCAAGACAAAGTCCATGGATATGTCAACCCAAGGTCGATCAGGCACAGGCAACGGGGTGTACAAACCATGAGGGTTGGACTTCGATTTTGCTTTCTTGCAAACGAGACAAGCGTTGCAAAGCTTTTCCACATCTCGTCGCATTTTGGGCCAATAGAACTGCTCGGTCAAGATACCAAGAGTTTTATCGACACCGAAGTGTCCCATTAGTCCACGTGAGTGAGCTTCTCGAACCAAGAGCTCTCTCCACGATGACATTGGCACACAAACCCTCCCATTTTTTAAGAGGTAGCCATCATGCCATTGATATTTCTCAACCTTTCGGCCACTCAAGATTGCGTCTCGAACACATTTCAGCTTGGGATCGTCCTCGTACATCGATTTGATGCTTTCGAATCCCATGAGCCTAGAGGCGAGAGTGGTCGCTAAGGCAAATTTCCTTGATAGCGCATCGGCCACAACATTATCTTTCCCCTTTTTGTAATGAATTACATAGGGAAAGCTTTCAATAAATTCAACCCACTTGGCATGTCTTCGATTCAATTTCTCCTGACCTCGGAGATGTTTCAAAGACTCATGATCACTCTTGATCACAAACTCTCGAGGCCACAAATAATGCTGCCAATGGGCGAGTGCTCGAACGAGGGCATACAATTCCTTGTCGTACGTAGAGTAGTTCAAGGTTGCACCCTTAAGCTTTTCGCTAAAGTAAGCGATCGGCTTCGAATCTTGCATCAGCACTCCTTCGATCCCAACTCCAGATGCATCACACTCGACTTCGAATGCTTTGCCGAAGTCAGGGAGTTGCAACAACGGGGCAGAACAAAGCCTCCATTTCAACTCTTGAAAAGCCCTCTCTTGGGACTCTCCCCACACAAATGGATTGTCTTTCTTAACCAGCTCGGTTAAAGGAGCTGCCACGGTGCTAAAGTTGCGAACAAACCTTCGGTAAAAGCTAGCTAAGCCATGGAAGCTACGAACTTGTGATACCGAGGTTGGAGTTGGCCAATCTTTGATGGCTTCGACTTTTGATTCGTCGACTTCGACACCATTAGCACTGACAACAAATCCAAGAAAGACTACACGATCGACACCAAAGGCGCATTTCTTGAAGTTGGCATACAACTTCTCTTCTCGAAGCTTTTCAAGTACTTGCCTTAGGTGGTCGACATGTTCATCCACGGTTTTGCTATAAACAAGTATGTCATCGAAATAAACGACAACGAACTTGTTTATGAACGGTTTGAGCACATGGTTCATCAGTCGCATGAATGTGCTCGGTGCATTGGATAAGCCAAAAGGCATCACCAACCATTCATATAGACCGAATTTGGTTTTGAATGCAGTTTTCCACTCGTCTCCGGGTTTCATTCGGATCTGGTGGTAACCGGACCTGAGGTCTATCTTCGAAAAGCATGAAGAACCACTTAATTCATCTAGCATGTCATCTAATCGAGGGATAGGATGACGATACTTTACCGTTATTTTGTTGACTGCTCGACAGTCAACACACATTCGCCATGTTCCATCCTTCTTCGGGACAAGGATAACAGGAACGGCGCAAGGACTCAAGCTCTCACGAACGAGGCCCTTGTTCAGCAATTCATCAACCTGCCGTTGGAGCTCTTTGGTGTCTTCGGGATTACACCGGTATGCAGGTTTGTTAGGGATTTGAGACCCTGGTACGAAGTCAATTTGGTGCTCGATTCCTCTCAACGGAGGTAATCCACCTGGCATTTCCTCGGGAAACATGTCCTCGAAGTCCTGCAAAACTTTACGAACAAACAAAGGCAAAGGGTTATCATTAGAAAAATCATCATTAGAGTTTAGAAAGATACCCTTGTGCACGAGGCAAATCATCATCTGACCGTGGCCGTTGCCTCGTAAGATCTCACCGGGTTGCATGATTGCACAAATTCCTTTCACTTCGGTCGGTGAGTTTGTCTCTTCGGGCCCCAATTTTGCTCCCATCGGAAGCTTAGCTTTGGCCGCTTCTTTCAATTCTTTCATTCGTTTATAGTCCTCGGTGACTTGTTTTGGAGACAAGGGTTTGAGTATGAAACTCTTCCCATCAAGCTTCACAGTATAAGTGTTGGATCTGCCATTGTGAACAGCTGTTCGGTCATACTGCCATGGTCGACCCAATAGCAAATGACAAGCTTGCATCGGAACCACATCGAATATCATTTCATCTTGATACTCTCCGATTTTGAACTTGATCCACACTTGTTTGACAACTCTCAATTCTCCACACTCATTCAGCCATTGTAACTTGTAAGGGTGGGGATGCTTCATCGTAGGTAATCCCATTTGCGAAACCAAAGTTTGGCTCACTACATTGGCACAACCACCGGAATCAATGATCATCGAACACACCTTTCCCCTCACTCGACATCGGGCATGAAAGAGGTTTTCTCTTTGGTTGTCCTCTTCTTCAAGAGTCATGCAGCTCAAATTCCTTCGAACCACAAGAAACATTTCCGGATGATCAGCTTCGGCAGCCTCATGATCATCATCAACTTCAGCTCGATCAGTCTCCTCGAAAATTTCCTCCTCGGTGTCACTCGCTTGCTCATGGACGGTTCCATCTTCGAGCAGAAGTATAACTTTGCGAGTTGGACACTCTTTTGCCATGTGACCATAACCTTTGCATTTGTGGCACTGAATATTTGAAGCACTAGGAGAGTTGAGTTGAACTTTACCTCCCGCTTCTCTTGGTTGGTTACCGGTCACACCTCTTTCGAAGGGTCTCTTCGAATCTCGAACAGTGGTAGCACTTGCTTGGTTTGGACTCTTCCATTCTTTACTTCGGCTCAAAGGAGTAGAAGTAGTGACTCCTCGATACCGGTTTGCCTTGTCGTCCTTCACCAATTTTTCAGCTTCGGTGGCAGCATCAAACACATCTTCCAACGTGTGGTACACGTGGAGTCTCAACTGAGATGATACATCCCTAGCCAAGCCATTTTTGAATCTGATAATGGCTTGCTCTTCGTCTTTGACCAGATCAAGATTCAATCGAACCTTTTCGAACTCATCATGGTACTCTTGGACAGACTTGGACCCTTGCTTTAACTCATAGAGCTTTTGCATTTGAGTCTGCCTGTACTTGGCACTCAAATACTTAGCATCCATTGCTCTTCTCAATTGTGGCCAAGTATTGACTTCGGGATAGTCATTCCTTCGTCTATGCCTCTTGTCAGATTCCCACCATGTCGATGCATAAGCTTCGAACGAAGCAATAGCATGGGCAGCTTTTCTCTCATCGGTCATCTCATTGGTTTCAAAGATGCGCTCCATTTTAAGCTTCCATTCAAGATACTCATCGGGATCACTAGTTCCTTTAAAGGGTGGAATAGTGATCTTAACACTGTTCAAGTTTGAGTCTCTAACAGCTCTAGCCAGTTCGGGAAACTCATCATTTCGATTATTAGCCTCACGCTCAACATTTCTTCCAACATTTGCGCCTCGGCCTCGACCTCGGAAATTTCCACGACCTCGGTGAGCTTGCCTTCGTTGAGCGAATGGCAGCTCACGCTCATATTCATCCTCGGGAAATTCCTCTTCATCAACCTCCTCGGCAACGGCTCCAAGATCTCTTCGGGCCACTGGAGGTGGTATTCTTTCTCCTCGGGGAATGCCCAAGTTTTGATAAGCAGCTTGGGGATTGCCCAAGTTAAGTTCTCTTCGAATTGCTTCACTTGTCAACTGATGTTGTCGTACAAGCTCAGCATACAGCTCAGGTTTCATCGGAGTGGATTGGCTCGTTCCAGCGCCGGACCCATTCATGGCCACGGACGCGTTTCCCTGCTCGAGGTTAGCTACTCGAGCACTCACTCCTCTTACTTCGGCACTGATGCCTTGTATCGCAGCCATGAGATCGGCTAACGACAATTCAGGCTTTTCAATGCTTTTGCCATCGTTTCCAGCCATGGTACCTGCACAAGTCAAAGATCAAACAAATGTTAGGGTTAGAAATCACCTCACACACTCCCTCACCTTTGATGGGTGGCACTCGGGTCCACTCAATTTTATGGGTTCGGTGTTGATCACTCAAGGACTTGTTAACAGTGGCTCGTCTGATTGATCGGTCCTCTAAGATCCTTCAAGTTCGACAATAGTCACTGCCTCTTCGGGAAGAGTGAAGTGATGTTCGACTCGATGGAACGGACGCTTTTTAACTGAGCTCGGGGAGTCAAAAGAATTTCTACGAAAGTTTGGACTTCGGTCACCCCTTCGCACGAATTCCTATCAGCTTAAAGGAGTTAGTACGACCTCGAGTAGAACAATTACTCAAAGATCCACCAACTAGAATTTTGACACGAAAGAAAGTGAGAACCTAGGAGAATCTACCCTTTGATTCCCTTTTGGAATCTTTTTCGATCACACCCACTCCTGTCCGTACAAGAGTGGTCTCTCCTTGGTACGGATAGGGTTTTACCTTATCCACTTTCCCTTTTCAGCCGACAATTTTCACCTGGGGTTTTGATGTTAAAATTTTAACCCCTTTCTTCTTCAATGGAACAGTGACCTTGCTCCGGCGTACGGACGCAACAACTTCGGTTCACTGACCACGAAATTCAACAGATCTGAGTTGCTCTTTCGACTCCGGTTCCAAACAACAACGGAGGAAGTCAGACGAAGTTCTTCGAACTAAAATCAGCTCGTTCGTGTCGTACACTGTTACGATTTTGTAACAATTTTCCGGCGTACGGACAACGATTTAAACTCAGAACTTCAATTTTAAAGCAACAAACAAACCCAAATCACTCAAGAACCACCAATCTTCACCGGTTTCTTCCAAACACAGTGGGGTTCGAGTTTTCAGTCACCATTAAAGCTCAAAACAGTCCAAAAATTCACCAAGAAACCCTAGTCACGAAATTGGTACGTCGGGTACTTGTTGGATTCGGAACTCGATGGTGAACAAGAATCAATGGTTGTTTTTCCCAATCAACCAACAATCAAACACAATTTTTGAATTTTTCTTTTTAACACCTTTTTTTTTTTTTTTTTTTGTAAAATAACAACACCAACAGTAACAAAATCAAATCAAGAACACGAAAAGGAAACAAAGACACAAAAACGCACGAAGATAATGAACAGGATTGAGGTTGTGAGAACAATCTCAAACCGTGCTCTGATACCAAGATGGTGCAATGCAATTCCCGAAGGGATTGTTAGCACAAACGCGGAAGAACAAACAAAAGGATAAAAGATAGAAGCAAGACAAAACTTGCTTCTTTCGAAAGAACAGTGAGGAACCTGTCTCAAAGCTCAATCGAAAGGGATACAAGGATCACCTATACTATGCAACAATCCTCAAGAGAACATTGCCTCTTGCAAACTGAATGATCAAGAGGAATGTTCAATCGGACTAACCGAAAGCCACAAGTCCTTAAAAGCCCTCACTGGGGTTTTGCTCACGACGGAGGCAAGAAGAAATGTGCTCGGCACTTTCATTCAATTCATCAATACTCAAAAACTAGGTACTTACAATGAAAGGAAACAATGTTTATATAGGAAATACTAAGGGTAAACTAGTAAATAGGTCACAGTTGACCAATAGAAATAAGCCACGCAGGGCTGAGTTAAAAATGTGTTCGGCAGACTTTGACTTCGGTAAGCCTTGGCTTCGGTTCTCGATTGTCTGCTCGAACACACACTTGTTGCCTTCGGACACTCAATTGTCTTCGAGCTCCTTGTCCTCGGTCACTTTGCCATCGGGCTCAAATCTGAAGATAATGCCTTCGATTCTTGAGCTCGGCCACTCAGCTTCGGAGCAATTGTTTTCCTTCGGCCAAGCTAAGTGAACGTGCACATCGTGCAGCAGCTTGGCTTGGCTTCTTGTCAACGGTCTCCTCGGTGGATCGAACACTTGATCAGCACGTGTTCGGGCTGCATCATGTGAAAACCTTTTGAATCTTCACAGTCTATGCAGGCTACTTCAATCCCTATATGTCTATGGGTTGAATCACGTGCACGCATTAACGAATTCTGTAATTAGTTAAACTAGGCGAGCAAGTATATGTCTATCCTACTCACAAATTGGTTCCCCGATGCCCGGGTTCACAAACTAGTCCTATTCTTTCTTATTACGTAATTAAATTCCCTCTTTCAAGTTCAATTTAAAAACCATAGATAATGCGTAATAATCGGGCCCTGACAATTACACAAGTGAAATCAAGAAAGAATAAGCAATCCGTTATGGGATTCAATTAATGGAAATCAATCTTCAAACATCAACTTTCATGAAATACTCTAACCCTAGAACGTAAGAATTAGCCACGCATACTCATAATAACAATACAAAGATTTGATGAAATAATGAAATAATGATGTAATAGATTAATGGAAGGAAGAAAAACCCTTGTTCAAGATGTTATGAGCTCTCCAATTTGCTCCAAAGTCTGAACTCCTATCAAAAACTAAGTAAAATAGTATTTATAGGGTTTACAAAGGCCTGGTAATAAGTTAGACCTAAGCCTAGACGAAATAGAAAGTCAAAATACGCTCCAGGGCGCTATAACGGGCGCCCCGCGCCCCCGACCGCGCTGGGACAAGCAGTGGCCGTCGAACTTTGCACGCTTTTGGGGTGCGCCGCATGGGAAAATGCGCCAGGCAGTGGGGCGCTATAACTGGCGCGCCACGTGCCCTACAGCGCCAGGCCAATTTCCTGTTTTCTTGCTCCCTTGCTCGCTTCGTGTCGTCCCTTCGTGTGCTCGATTCAATCCTCAATCAAAATCCAAACTTTTCTAGCTCGATCATACTCTTTAAAGCTCCAATTGCACTACATAACAACCTACATACACACGACATAAAATCAGTGCAAAACCACATTCATAAATTAGAAAACGGGCGAATAACAAGCTCAAACGTGCGGAAATATTAAGAAAACATTGGCATAAAATGCCAAACATCACCACCCAACACTTGAACCCTTGCTCGCCCTCGAGCAAGTCACAACTAACTTCCCAACCTAGGTAGAACAGGTCTGCCTATGACTATGGTTGATACCGACCATTGAACAAATGCACAAATGACTACTATGGGTCCACAAACATGCCAACAATTTCACAAACTCAAAAGTATGAGAACAACCACCCCAAAATAGCTCAAATGCACAAACTCAACCCATTGCTCCCATGCTCCCACAAAATCACACCTATCTACTCAACCAAGAAGCCATCAACTTCACCTATTTCATGCAAACCATGTGCCCTCACCAAAATGAAGCAAGAGAGTGTCCCCCAAAGATCACACACAACAATAAATATCATGAATAGAATGGGGACAATAACAAACGAATTCACTCACTCTTATGAAAGTCTCACATGTCACACACAATGTACCATAGGCTTGCCCGTAGTGTAGGACTCCACTAATGTAAGCTCACTCCAATCGGGATTAGCTAGGACTTTAAAAAGGTTGTAATGTAGGCTAAGGGGCGGGTAGGATACATATGGTAATAGTGACTACCTCCCTAAGCACTTTAATACATCACAAATATTTCAAACACAATTCTCATCAAAGCCACCCAATCAACAACTTTCACACACACACATTCTCAACAAGTAGCAATTTTTTTCTTTTAAGCACACACTAGCAAGGAATGGATATTCTTTTCTCTTTATTTCTTTTTCACAAATTTTTTTCTTTCTTTTTCAACTTTGCTCTCTTTTTTTTTCTTTTTCAATTTCATTACTTTCCAACCTTGCCAATGCTCATAAACAACTACTACATAATTCATTACATATTCCCCTCATTGGTTCCACTCAAGAACCTCCCAATATTTCAACCACAACTCCACAATAATATCACATTATCAATTAAAGTGCTTAAGGAGTAAAGGGCCAAAAGAGAACAATTTAGAACAAGTGGGTAGGCTCGGGGTGTGGGTGCCAACAAAAAGGTCAAAGAATTCACAACAATCAAGTCCAAGGTGTATATGTAAGGGTAGGCAAATCAAAAGAAGGCCTGTATCATTTCCCGACTAGAGCAACCCTAGGATTTCTCTTTGCACACACACGGGGCAAGTTCTAGACACCAATATGCAAATATGGAGCAAACAAGAATATGCCTCACACACACATTGCACACAATCTACAAAAAAGGCTCCATCATCAACTCTCAATCAAGCATTTAGAGTACAACTTGTGGAAAATTAAGCACTAATGCACAAAGGTTCACAATAAAGTCAAGCAAGTGGACTCAAGCATCTCAAGGGGGTCGTTCCAATTTTTTCCCTAGGCATGCATCACAATTTAAAACTTAAGGACACCACAAATAGCACATGCTCAAGTCCAAGTACATCGGTATCAAACAAATCAAAGGCACCTAACATTCTACCTATTTCCTTCGTCTAGGGTCACCTATACTAACTATTCTAATCCTAAAAATAAAAAACTACCCGGTTCAAAGGTCTCCCCGTGGAAAAGAACCGAGGCCATAAGAAAAACCACGGGGTGGATGACATGAACCACTAATAAAAATAAAAGGAAAATCTTTTTGAAATTTTTCATTGGTTTTCTAAATTTTTTTTTTCATATATTAAAGCAAGAAACAAATAAAAATAAAGTCAAGTGACAAAAGAAAAATACGACGGTACATGCATCCCTAACCTCAAAAATAAATAAAAGGGTAGTTCCCCCACCCCACACTTAAACTAAGCACTGTCCTCAGTGCTAAAAAGAATAAAGTGCAAAGGTAAAGAAAACTTCCCTGAAGGCTCTAGTCCTTGGTGCTAGCATCCTCCAAGCTTCCATATAGTATGAGGTACTCAGACTTCCCTCATCAGGTCATCAATATTAGGCAAGGGTGAGGACACTCCACACTTAGCCTCGACATTACATGAACCTGCAATCCAAGGAAAAATAAAAACTACGTGACACTATAAATAAAATAATACAAGTACAAACTCGGGTTGCCTCCCGAGAAGCGCCTTAGTTAACGTCGTGGCACGACAACACTTTTAGCTCACTTTTAGCATTTACGTCTTCTCTTCTTACGACGAACCTTTGCTCTCTTCCCTTCTTTGAGATTACCCCTCTTCAACTTCACATGTGGTGTACTTCCATGTTCTTGTCTGACACATTCGATCATAGAGCACTCTTCAACCTTAGCTATGTGCTCCTTCTCAGTATACAGCTTGAAAGTAACCTTTTCTTCATGCGCTCTAACAGTCATCTCACCCAGCTCCATGTCAATTATTGCCTTCGAGGTGACTAAGAATGGTCGCCCCAAAATGATTGGAGCTTCTCGGTCCTCTTCATAATCTAGGACTACAAAATCAGCAGAGAATGTAAACTTACCAACTTTAAGCAACACATCCTCCAACTTACCATCAGGGTGAGTGAAAGATCCATCTGCCATCTTAAGAGTAACTGAAGAGGGCTTGATTGCTCTTAGCCCTAACCTTTTGCAAACAGAGAGAGGCATGAGATTTATGCGCGCACCCAAATCACACAATGCACCAATGATATTATGCCCTCCGATGGTACAAGGAATAGTAAACCTCCCAGGATCTTGAAGTTTTGGAGGTAGCTTGCTCAAGATTGTGCTACACTCCTCAACTAACTCAACTGTATCTATCTCTTGAGGCTTTTTCTTCTTGACTAAAATCTCTTTTAAGAACTTCACAAAGGATGGCATCAATTCAAACACATCACTCAAAGGAATATTAACTTGAAGTTCTTTCAACATACTCACAAATTTTTTATACTGGGCCAGATCCTTTCAATGGTATAAGTCTCTGCGGGAATGGTGGAGGCGGCAGAGGTGCCTCCTTTCTCTCTTCTTTCTTCTTTACCTTCTCCACTTTTTCAACTTTTTCTATTTCAGCTCTTTCCTCGGACTTGGCCATCAGCTCTCCACCTTCAATTAAAGTCACTGCAAGACATTGTTCAGGCTCTTTTTTAACAGTGCTTATTTCTCCGACCAACTGCCCCAACTGGTGCTCCAGGTTCTTGTGAGCATTGGCAATATCTTGTATGGCCACTGCATGGGCTGCAGTGTCAGCTATCATTCTCTGCTGGCCCGCCATTATCTGCTTTAGCATATCTTCAACTGAACTGCTAACCTGCTTGGTGGAGCTGGAAATGGGTGATAATTATTCGGGGCTCTCGTATTGCCTTGATAATAAGCATTACCAAACTGATTTTGACCCTGCAACCTATTTTGATTACCCACGTAATAAACTGACTCTGGATTAGAGGAGCAAACCTCTGTAGCATGGTCTTGACCACAAACCTCACAAAAACTCTGGAGTTGTTGCACTGGAGCCACTGGTTGTTGAGTCTTTGGCAGAGCTAACTTGCTAATTTGATTGGAAATAGCATCCATCCTCGTCCTTAGCTCTGAAACTGCATCTAATCGAAGTACCCCTGCAGATTTCTGCGTAATAGCTCTACCATCTCCCTGCTAATCAAGATTGCTCTGCGAAAATTTATCTAGCTAATCATAGATCTGGTCAAAATTTAAGGCTAATACTTGGCCTCCCGCAGCAGCATCTACCACGATCTTAGTATGCGCATTCAACCCCTCAACAAAAGTATGTGCAACCACCTCATTGGATTTGTTGTGGTGTGGACAATCTCTCAATAAAGCTTTAAATCGCTCCCAGGCTGAATACAAAGACTCTCCTTCTATTTGTCTGAAGGACATAATTTTACTCCTCAGTCGGGCTTTCTTGGCAGATGGATAAAATTTAGCCAAGAACTTCTTAGCCAAATCCTCCCAAGTAGTGATAGACCCAGACTTTTCAGCCTTTAACCACTTCCTTGCTGCCCCAATCAGTGAAAACGGGAACAACGTCAAGCGAACATAATCAGTAGGAACTCCCGCTGGTGTATAAGTATCACTGATCTCTAGAAAATTCTGAATGTGTTGCTGCGGATCTTCATGAAGTAATCCACCATATTGCCCAGTCACATGCAGCAACTGAATCATGCCGGACATAATCTCAAAGTGCCCAGTGATAGCGGGCTTAACTATGCTAGACGCTACCCCCTCCAGGCTGGGGAGAGCAACATCTCGCACAGCTAAAGCTAGTTCTGCTGCCATTCCTGTAGGTAAAGATCAAGCAGGACCTAATACCTGAAACAGCACAAAACTCAAAACAAAAATAAACCTCAATAGAAAGTAATAAGCTGTTCAAAAAGAAATCAGTCAATTGTTTAGTCCCCGGCAACGGCGCCAAAAACTTGTTGCTCCCAACACACACGCAAGTATACGTGGTGGACAAGTAATAAAGTGATAAATCGAGTATCGTTCCCACGAGGACTATTCAGACTAACACTTAACAAACAATTTCTAGCAACTATTCAGGGATCGTTTTCTTCAATGCTGAGAGTTTTAGTAACTAAAGAACAATAATTAAAACGGTAAAAGTGGATTCAAACAATGGAGCAAAAATTAGTTGTTATCAGTAATAAGGAGATGGTCCAGGGTCAGAGTTACGAACAATCCAGTTGAGCTTTCCAATTGATTCCACTTCTTAAATCTCGGATTACTAACTAACATAGTAAATGTACCTGTGAAAACCTTTCGATTCTTCACAGTCTATGCAGGCTACTTCAATCCCTATATGTTTATGGGTTGAATCGCGTGCACGCATTAACGAATTCTGTAATTAGTTAAACTAGGCGAGCAAGTATATGTCTATCCTACTCACAAATTGGTTCCCCGATGCCCGGGTTCACAAACTAGTCCTATTCTTTCTTATTACGTAATTAAATTCCCTCTTTCGAGTTCAATCTAAAAACCATAGATAATGCGTAATAATCGGGCCCTGACAATTACACAAGTGAAATCAAGAAAGAATAAGCAATCCGTTATGGGATTCAATTAATGGAAATCAATCTTCAAACATCAACTTTCATGAAATACTCTAACCCTAGAACGTAAGAATTAGCCACGCATACTCATAATAACAACACAAAGATTTGTTGAAATAATGAAATAATGATGTAATAAATTAATGGAAGGAAGAAAAAACCCTTGTTCAAGATGTTATGAGCTCCCCAATTTGCTCCAAAGTCTGAACTCCTATCAAAAACTAAGTAAAATATTATTTATAGGGTTTACAAAGGCCTGGTAATAAGTTAGACCTAAGCCTAGACGAAATAGGAAGTCAAAATACGCTTCAGGGGCGCTATAACGGGCGCCCCGCGCCTCCGACCGCGCTGGGACAAGCAGTGGCCGTCGAACTTTGCACGCTTTTGGGGCGCGCCGCATGGGAAAATGCGCCAGGCAGTGGGGCGCTATAACTGGCGTGCCACGTGCCCTACAGCGCCAGGCCAATTTCCTGTTTTCTTGCTCCTTTGCTCGCTTCGTGTCGTGCCTTCGTGTGCTCGATCCAATCCTCAATCAAAATCCAAACTTTTCTAGCTCGATCATGCTCTTTAAAGCTCCAATTGCACTGCATAACAACCTACATACACACGACATAAAATCAGTGTAAAACCACATTCATAAACTAGAAAACGGACGAATAACAAGCTCAAATGTGAGGAAATATTGGCATAAAATGCCAAACATCAATAATGAAATAAATCTGTGGCACAGGAGGCTTGGTCATATTTCCACAACCGTGTTGAAGAAGGTTCTACAGCAGATAGCAGTAGAATTAGTAGAATCTTAGATACTTGTTCAGTTTGTCCTTGTGCTAAAAAGACTAGACTTACATTTTCTAGTAGCTCTATCAGTAGTAAAGTTGGTTTTGAGTTGTTACATGTTGATGATGTATTGGGTCCCTATAAAACTCTTACTTTAGATGGAAATAAGTACTTCTTGACTCTACTACATGACTGGACAAGAATGACTTGGGTGTTTCTTTTGAAATTGAAGTCTAATGGTTGTATGGTACTGCAGAATTTCTTCAATCTAGTAGTAACTCAATTTAGCACTTCTATTCAAGATTGTTAGAACACACAATGGCACTGAATTTTGAAACTCAGTATGTGATGACATGTTCAAAAGATTAGGCATAATTCACCAAAGGTCGTGTGCTTATATACCTGAACAAAATGGTGTTGCTGAAAGAAAGAACGGACACATTCTTCAGGTAACCAGGGCCATCAGGTTTCAAGCAAATATTCCTCTAAAATTTTGGGGTCACTGTGTTCAAGTTGTTGTCTACTTGATAAAGATGATTCCTTCTTCAGTGATAGGCAATATGTCTCCCTAACAGAATGTATTCAAAAAGAAACCAACATTGAATCACCTAAGAGTAATAGGGTGTCTATTCTATGTTAAGATAGTACAAGAACAAGACAAGTTGGCATCTAGAACTAGAGTTGCAATTCATATGGAATACTTTGAAGTACATAAAGGCTACATACTATACGATCCTTCTCATAAGATGTTCTTTGTGAAAAAGGATGTTAGCTTTAAAGAAGAAGTTTTCCCATTCAAACAACACAAAAATATACCACCTTTATTTGTAGATAACTGGCCTAAAGATGAAGAACATAGTGCAGATACTCAGTTGAATTAAGGGGGGAGGTGAAATTCATGATCAACAACCTCATAAGCCTAACACAATTCAACAATATAACTAATGCACAATGAAGTTCAAGGAGTTGAACAACTACAAAATATAGTGGCACAGCCTCCAGCTCAATCATTCCAACCAGTCGTCACTAGACCTCCTAGGACAAAGAATCCACCAACTTGGATGAAAGACTTTGTCTCATTAGGAGTGCATGATAATATTGATTACCCTATGAACAAATACCTAGCTTATGATCATCTATCTGTTAAGTATCAAGCATACATTGCTTCCTTTTCAGCAGAAACTGAACCTTCAGCCTATGTTCAGGCTGTAAAAGATCCTTGATGGATAGAAGCCATGAAATCATAAATTGAGGCCTTACAAAATAACAAGACTTAATAGTAGTAACTCTACCTCCAGGAAAAAGGCCAATATGCTGCAAGTGGATCTACAAAATCAAGTACAAAGCTTCAGGTGAGTATAACGATATAAAGTAAGGTTGGTTGCAAAGGGATTCAGTAAAATAGAAGGTATAGACTACCATGAAACCTTCTCGCCAGTGGTGAAGATGGTCACAGTCGGGACTATTTTATCCATAGCAGTTTCTAAGAATTGGAGCATACATCAAATGGATGTATACAATGCATTTTTATAAGGTGATTTGTATGATGAGATATACATTACTCTGCCACAAGGATTTAAGAGCCAGGGGAGAATCAAGTGTGTAGGTTCACTAAATCGTTGTATGATCTTAAACAGGCACCAAGGCAATGGAATGCAAAACTGACTGAAGCCTTGCTGGGAATGAAGTTCTATCAAAATCAATTAGATCATTCTCTATTCATCAGGAAAATCAGTCTTGGCATTGTGGTAGTGTTAGTCTATATGGATGACATGCTTATCACTAGAGAAACTAGAACTCATTGAAGAGACCAAAATCAAGTTGCAACAAGCATTCAAAATGAAGGATTTAGGGGAACTCTAGTACTTTCTGGGTATAGAGTTTGCTAGGTCAAACAAAAGAATCCTAATACATCAGAGAAAATATACATTGGAGTTAATTTCTTAAGCTGGTCTTAGTGCTGCTAAACCTGCAGACACATCTATTTATCCCAATATCAAGTTTACTACCAGAGAATATGATGAACACTTGAAGTTAAACTTGATTACTGACAAGTTATTATCTGATCCTACTGTGTATGAAAGGCTCATAGGTAAATTGCTATATCTAACTGTTACCAAACCAGACATTGCCTATAGTATACAAACCTTATCTTAGTCCATTCATCAACAAAAATTGTCACATCTGAATGCAACTATGAGAGTTATCAGATACATAAAAGGTAAGCATAGATAAGGAATTCTAATGTCAAGTAAGCCTATTAACAACATAGTAGCCTATTGTGATGCAGATTGGGCAGCTGTCACAAGAAAATCTGTAACTGGATACATAGTGAATCTAGGTGGTTCCTTAGTGTCTTGGAAATTCAAAAAACAGCCCACTATCTCAAGGAGCTCAGCTGAAGGTGAATACATGAGCATGGCATCCGTATCTGCTGAATTGACTTGACTCTTCTGGTTAATCACTGAATTAATACTCAAGTGTTAACTGCCAATCAAGATTCATTCAAACAACAAAGAAGCTATGCGGATTGCTGCAAATTCAATATTTCATGAAAGAACTAAGCATATAAAAATCGATTGTCACTTTGTTAGACAAAAAATAATGGATGGTTTGATTACTACTCAGTATATTTCCACCAAGGATCAGCCAGCTGATGTATTAACCAAAGGGTTGAATAGAGTGCAACATGTCTACTTGTGTTCCAAGCTAGGTGTGCTCAATGTGTTTGCACCCTCTAGCTTGAGGGGGAATATTGCAGTAGGTTACACTTAATTAGTTAGACGCATAGGACAGTTTAGTAATTTTCCCTGTTTGAAAGTTAGTTACACAGTTAGTTAGAGAAGCGCACGTCATCATAGCTGATTCTATTTCGATCAATTTGTTTTGTGTGTGTATCTATACACAGCTATTGTATTACTTTGTGGACTTAATCAATGAATTACTTTTCTCCCAAGTTTCAATGTCTTACACGACTTGAATCAGTTCAGTAACTAAACTCGTAGTTAATTAGCGCAATTAAAGTTTAAACTATATAAGACATTAGAATTACAATTATTCACTAAATATATCCTCATCGTTTCAACTCCTTTAATTTAGTACACTACAAAAAAGGGGACTTTGCAATAGTTTTTCAGCACCAGTTCCGATAACCTCGGCTATTTTAACTATTTTGCACTAGTTTTGAAATTGCCACTAAAAATATGCATAGCAGCGGTTTTGAAATAAATTTGCAGCGGTTTTAATTAACCCAACAGGTAACCAGCATTTTTCAGCAGTTTTGGAGTTTTGCAGCGGTTTGCATTTTGTCCCACATCGAAACTTGAAGAAGATATCTGTTGCTTTATAAGCAAAGTTGCATCAGGTTACGTACAAGAAATACTTTAACCTTGGGCCAAAAGTGTAGTGTGTCAATGATTGTGGGTCGGCCCATGTCTTTGTGTTGGTCCAACGGGTAATTTACAAAACTATGACACCTTAGGCAATAGTTTGCCTTTTGACCTTACATAAAGTAGTTTTACAAGAATGGTCTCACTAACTTGACAAGTGCACCTACGGGGGCAGCACTTGACCTTTTATACTTTAAGTGTTTCTTCGGGAGGAAACACTTATAAATTTATCACGTGAAGTGTTGCCTACCGAGGCCATTTTGCTAAACCATTCTTAAGTGGAGGCAAAAATTCATAACCAAGAATAAGGGGTACATATAGTAAAATGTTTTGTGGTCCAACATGGCTAGAAGCTTTAGGGTGGCCCATGTGTGTAGGACATGTCGATGGTTTGTCCATTTTTGTCAATTATCATGGTTTAGCTGCGCTTTTTGAAAAACCGCCACAACAAAATTTATTAGCGGGGCTTCTGCCAGCGGCTCGTCAAAACCGCTGGGAATAGTTTAAGTTCGCCTAGTTAGGCAGCAGTAGTAAAACTGCTGGTATATTTTTTTCCAGCTGTTAAAATCGCTGCTAAATCTATTTCAAAACCGCCGGATATATATACAAGTTTCTCTGTAGTGGTATTCTCACTGTTTTCCAACAGAAAATGATCAATTTTAGCGCCATAGAGCAAAACAAATGGAGTTGAAGTGTAGCAAAATGTGGGACGGGTATCAAAAAGTATATCATTCTTAGGTCTTTTCGTCTGTAGAGATTAGATCTTAGTGTTGACTCTTGAAGCTCTCTGATAATGAGAGACAGACAATTGTGTGCTCTTTCTCATATAATATTCAAATACGACAACGTTTCCAAAATGATGAAGATACACTTTCCTATCTGCGAATAGTTAAAACATTACCTACGCTTGTCTCTTTATGTGCATTTGATTTGTGAATGGATTGATATTAATTATATTATATCGTTAGTGATAAGATGAGGGATAAACTGAGTTATATTTAAGGACCAAACTTAATTTTTCTTTCTTAAATTAATTTTCTACTGACCTTGTTCTTTGTCAGGCTATATAAACTATATTTACTTGAACAAGACAAATGAGAAACTAGGAATTAGCCAATAAAGGCACCACCATATCATAAATCTATCTTCGCAATTTAGTTTCTTGGTGGTTTCAACTTTCTATGCAACTATGTTATTCCTTCTCACTAAAATTTTATACGATTTTACATTTCTTCTTAGCCATATAAACTTTAGTAATTTTACCATCCAATTAAAAAGTTTTACATACTTTAAGGGGGGAAATTGGTTGCTTAAAGTTTTATGTTCAACTTTAGTTCGCTTAAGACTAATTAATGTCCCAATCTGTGTTAAATATAGCATGTTTAATATCTATTTTCTCGTGAATTAATGACATGCATTCTTAAATTCATATGTATTGAGAATAAAATGGTTAGGAGACGGTTCGAATAAAGTTTCTCGTTTCGATAACATTTGAGCAAACAAAAGTTAAAAGATGAAAATTAATAACAAAATTTACTATTTAGCTAGATGGCGAAGTAGAAGCATACAGAGACAGGGAAATTGATAAAATGTAGATTATTTAGAGACAAATCAGAACCAACTCCATTATTTAATCTTCAAAAACTTCTACTTGTAGAGAGATAAAGCAAATGAAGCAAAGAGAAATGAATGAATGCGTAGGCAACAGTGCATTAAATTATCTTATACTAAATTTCTAACTATTCACAAGAGGTTAACTCTGAATTATTGCTCCCTAACAGATGCTACAATTTTATGATAAGTGATGACATGATGATAAGGTTTTCACCACCTAATAATTGTTTATATGATTTACATAAAGAAATATTTAATTTGTTTCATGAAGAAAATGGACATTGAGCCTCTCAAAAGTTAGCTTAAAATGTGGAAAGAGATTTTAAAAACTATGACACTCGAGCTAATGGTTTGCTTCTTTAATCCCATCAAACATGGTTTTGTAAAATGATCATTGCTGAGCTAATGAATAATATTGGAAATATCTTTCAACACTTAATTAATGTCGAGTATTTTCCCTCCCTTTAATTTTTAGTTAAATTGCCTTGTAGTGTTGATAGGATTATACTTGCCATGCCCCTCGTGTCCAACTGCCTCCTACCTTATCTCCAGCTAAATTGCTTTGCAATCTTAGCAAACAGACAACATTTGGACTCGACACTTTCACCCCAACTAAATTACCTCTCGACGTCTTCACCTCCCTTCTTCTAACTAAATTGCCTTGAAATATTTGCAAATAGGCAACACTTATCCTCGACTCTTTTACTCGCTCCCCTAGCTAAATTTTCTTGAAAGCTAGGCAGGGCACTACTTCCCAAGCTGGAATTCATTTTTGCTAAATGACGAACATCCTCAAAACCAGTCAAATTTAAGGAGATGAGGTGAAATTTTTGTTAAATGTAAGGATTGTACACGACCATGTAAGGAAACCAACTACAATTCCACAACCGATTTTTATAAAGACTAGAAATGACCATGGCTCTAATATAATAATAAAAAATAGACATTGTGCCTAACTCAATCTCAACTATGAAATAAGGACAAATAACAAATATAGTAAAAACCTTGATGATGCACTGTTAAATTAAATTATATAAAAATTATAATCACCTTCTCATGATCCTGCAACATTATTCTAATTATTTGGCCTACGCTCAATTTTCTATTTCACCTCTTTGTACATCTCGATATATGGATAAATAGAACTTGCGTCATTCGTTCTTAAAGAAACTTTTGGATGAGCGATATTAGTTATTAGAAAAGTTACTCCCTCCGTTTCACTATATGTATCATAATTTGAGTCGGCACAAAGTTTAAGAAATAAATGAAGATTTTTGAAATTTGTGATGTAAAATAAGGTAAAAATATTTGTTTGGTTGTAAATCATTTCAATAATGGCAAAATTATAATTTTGAAGTTAAATTGTTACCTAATTTAAAATGTTGTCATTCTTTTTGGAACAGATGAATAAGAAAATATTGCCACACACTACTAGAAATCAGGGCTTTTCCGACCACCCATATGGTCGGACAACGGTCGGCTAGGCGACCGTTGCCCGACCAAACAAGGCGGTCGGCTAGATGGTGTCGCACAAAGGTGTCCGACCGACTCGGTCGGACACCGGTCACCTAGTGTAATTTCTGGAATAAAATATGATGAAGTAGGCGACCGACGCGGTGGGAGATTTCAAAAATCTGGGAAATTTTTTTTGAACTAGGCGACCGCGGCGGTGTGAGATTGCAAAAATCTGAGAAATTTTTTTTGAACTGGGCGACCGCGGCAGTGGGAAGTTGCAATTTCTGGGCAAAAAAATACCCAGATTTCGGACCGATTCGGTCGGAAATCTGGGTAAAACCTGCAATTTAAGCTACACCACCTGTAAAAAACAGTAAAAACAGCACCCAGAAGAAGATTAGGCTTCTAGAAGTCTTAATTTTTTTCTAAACAAGGCTTATTGCCTTTAAACTGAAACTTGAACAATTTACATAACATCAATAATTCATAGCGATTCAAACAAGTTAATACATGTCTAAAACAAGTCTAAAACATCAACAATCCATTATTACTACTTCGTTGCCTCAGAACTAGACTTAGACTCCGACTCACACGACGAGTTGTATTGACATTTGCTCTTGCCTTTCCCCCGATTTTTGCTCTTGTTCTTGCTCTTGCTCTTGTCCTTGCCCTTATTTCTATTATACATCCAACTACGACTTTCATGTTCCATATCTACACAAAAATTACAAATTTGAGATGCATATTAAATTGCAAAGATTTAAACAAAAATTTCTTTGATACACTACTAATTTTCATAAGATTAAGTAATTGTATAATTTTCTAAGTCAATTACTTTTATATTACTAACTAATTTGTTCTCTAAGATTATCATTTAGTAATTCATAATACTTCTCATTTGCAACTTATATCTATTTATTCAAAATGATAAAACTATTTACTTATCTATACTTAGTTGGAGTAATTTAAAATCCAATATTTGAAGGATCAAATGAAATAGAACAAAAGATTACAAAATGTATATTTACAAATAACTTATTTCATTCAAATCAATTTACAGATAAAATATTTTAAGTTGTTTAGCTACTATTATTTATAGCTAATGTCTCTTAAAATATAATATAAATAAATCATACATTATTAATCGCTACATAAAATATTCATATTACTAATTACCCAAAAAGAAAATAATCTTAAAGTTGTCATACTTAATTATTTTCAATTTTTGAATTCTAGTTCTAGGCCTAATACTTATTTTTTATTCAAATCAATTTACGAAAATAATTTAGATATTTTAAGTTGTGTAACTACTATATTACTTGTAGCTAAGGTCTCCTAAATTATTGTTAAGTATAATAGTAACATACTTTAAGCTATGAAAGTAACATATTTTCTCCCTAATTTGTAAAACAAGTATCACATTCTAAACTAATGGTTAGAAAGATTCAAACATAAGCAATTTAGGAGAAAACAAGAACCTAACTTTCTCCCTATGTTCCTAAATCTCTAACTAAATTTAGGAGAAAGATTCATCCATTTTGGAACGGAGGAAGTAGTAGCAAAACATACTAATTTTAGCTTTCCATTTAAGTTTTATCCCCTTTAAGGAATTTTTGCACGACTAACCCCAAGCCATTTTCAAAATGCTTATGAAATTGTCAAAACTTTATCCAAGTTTATCCAAGTTTTGAAGATCCGTGTGAAGTTCATTTGTTTTTAATATTCGTCGAAAATGCTTGTATGTTTCAAATAATGGGCCCAATTCTGGCATTTCAGCAAAAACTTATAACCAAATGAATATCCGTAAAAATTTGTGATTCATAATATTTTCCACGCACCCTGTGAAATTTTTCCCCATAATACTGAATGTGCAATACTCTGCTTATGTTTTGTTTTTGTCTTCTAAAAAAAATACTCAAATGCAACCGAATAAGTAGAGCTAAGTAAAGAAGAAAAGAATGGCGGCTAGGATTCAAAAGTAAAAGCTGCATATGTTCAGGTGCAGCTGTTGAAGTATTGTCCATGCTAATTCGATATTTGAGCTCTCAATATGGTTTTTTATCCGAACTTTTTGGTCGAATTGAGCACATATATACCTATCTTGAAATATACCTTATCTTGAAATATTGAGTATTTTTTTCTTGGTATTAAATGTTTGAGCATTTTTCCATAACTAGCAACTTTTTTTTGTTATTATTTCTCTTTTTAGAAGACTCATCTTTCTCTCTGTACACACACTTTTTCTCTCTATAGATCAACCCGAACCCGACATGGCTTCACGGAGTCTACTAGCCAGAGTATCATCAAGATATCTTTTTCTTACTGGAATCGTCCAAGGCCACCGTCGAGACATTGCCACTATTAGGATTATATTTTTTGACCGCAACTGCCATACCAACTCCACCTTTCGAAGGTGCAAAAGTTTTTTCATCAATCCATCCTTTAAACATAGTACTAAATCCTCCTTCCCCTAACACTATATGTGGTCTAAAATTCTTCACTGCACTCCTCAATTTTGTTAGAGTAAACATTTTTTAGTTTGGTGTGATTATTTTCCTACTCTTCAGAACTTGCTTTTTTCCCCGAATCACCGTTAACGACACGTCCAGCACCGCCATCGCCACTAGATTGTGCCGCCACACTCCTTGTGATATTACTTGTCAAAGGAGCATTATATTTCTTGATCACAAAGAAACATAAACACATAAAAATCAGAAAATAGTTTTTTTTTTTTTTTTTTTTGTGCTATCTAAGAGGAAGAAAAAGGGTATTCAGTTTAAAAATATGACAATTTGTACTTATTTATTTATAAAATATAAAGAGTATTTGACTCACATTATGGATAAATGATACCGTATTGACTTATGCTATATTTTTCTTCGAATTTTTTATATGAGTGAAGTGATGATAATTTGGTATCATTTATTCATAAAGTAGACGGTATTTTTGCACTTATGAGCAAATACGGCTGGCTTGTCTTTATTTAATGTCTTCATATGAATTTTTATAGATAAATGAAGTGGGAAGAATTTGGATTCATTTGTTTGCAAAATGTACTAACTATTTGGTTCATACTGTAACTAAATGACGTAACTTTATGTTATGTTTTCCTTTGGATTTTTGTATATGAGCGAAGTGATGACGAATTGATCTCATTTATTCGTAAAATAGACAAAGTATTTTGGATTAGTTATAAATGATGCTACCAGTTCGTCTTGATGTTATGTTTTTATACGTATTTTTGCGGATGAATGAAGTGATGACAATTTGGCCTAATGTATTTATAAAATAGAAGAGTACTCGACTTAACACTATGAATAAATGTTGTTGGATTGGCCTTATATTGTATTTTGCTTTGATTAATGTATATGAGTGAAGTGATGATTTTTTGGTCTCATTTATTTATAAAATAGACAAAGTATTTCAGATCACTTACCAATAAATGCTACCGATTTTTTTTAATTTTGTATTTTCATACGTATTTTTGTGGATGAATGAAATAAGGATAATTTGACCTCATTTACTTGCAAGCTATACAAAATATATTGTTCATTGTATGAATAAGTACGACAGGATATATCGTTATTTCAAAATATAAGCACTTGAAGTTATGTTTTTGTGATTGTACGAAGTGATGTCGATTTGATCTCATTTATTTATAAAATAGAAAAGAATTGGTTCACTACATTGATAAACACATGCGGATTGACATTATTTTTGCTTTGTAGAAATGAGTGATATTTGTGTAATTATGACTTCACTAAATGTAAAAGGTGTAGTTGCAGTTTCATAATTACGGCTTCATTAAATATAAAAGGTGTGATGGTATTTTTATAATTACAGCTTTATTAAGATGTATAAAATTATTTAATTATTAAAAACCACCTATAAAGTGCTCAATATCTCAATAGCATGCTCATTTTTTCCTATTAGTGTGAAACTTATTACTACTAATATAGGAGGGAGAGTTGAGTTTCCTGCTTACCTGGGTTTGGGGTATTTTGGAGTTTGCACTTATTATATACTACTTCATTGTTACTGGGGGGATTGGCATGGCAGGTCTCCCCAAGTCTTTTTTGTGTGGAAAAAGGCTCAAGTTTTAAACATGAATTCTAGGGTCCTCATTTAATTAGTGTTATTAACTATGTAACATTCTCACCCCAATGTTTTGTAAGTTGCACAATAGTCCATGTATATAAAGTAGTTTTTTGCCAAATTTGGCCATTCCCTAGCTGCTTTCCCTCTCTCCTCTCTCCCCCGTTTTCCCTCCATTTTTCCACATTCCATTCCCGCCCAAAGCTCCACCATAGCTGCTGAGCTTCCTTTCGTATTTCGAAATAATACCCATTCCACCATAGCTGCTGAGCTTATTATCTTGAATCTCCTTTCCAGTTTTAGGCAATACAAGCTGAGATCCCCCACATTTGGGTTATACGGAATTTCGTTAAATCTGGTCGTCGTTTCTTATCCATTAAAGGAGAAATCTTGTTCCTCCAATTTTAATCGTATCAATCCAGTCATATCCGGTAAGTGTACTAAATTTTCGAACATGTTTTTTGTTGTTTTTGTTGATTCGGGGTTGTTACGGATTCAGTTCCTCCGAACAATCTGCGTGAAATTCCAAACACCATTTCGACTTTCCTATGGCCGTAATTGTAATTCCAAACATATCGCTGGCGTTTTACGCGGCGTATGTATATTATTGGAATTTTCACAGATAATGTTCGGAACATTCTTTAGGATGTTTGAGCGTTCTGTTGAAGTTTGGAACATCTTGCATTAAGCATCGAAAAAATGTAAGGTGATGTTCAGAACGTCTTCATGAGATGTTCCAAACGAGCAATACTGAGGTTCGGAACATCTTGCATCGAGCAATGAAAAACTGTAATCTGATGTTCAGAACGTCAGGAAGATGTTCCAAACGAGAACATTGAGGTTTGGAAACAAACTGTATAAATATTAGTAATACTAATAGTTGGTCATTCCAATTTATTGCAGGTGACCATCGATGGGTGAGGTTATATTGGGAGTTAATTATCAAGGTGAATGGGTGGAGCGTTCTAAATGTTATGCTTGGGTTCCGAAGGTTAAAGAGTCAAGACCCATTCTTGTGCCTAGAGATGTTACGTATGATGTTCTACTTAACAAAATCATCGGATGTTGGGGGATAAGAGACAATCCGAGGGATATTTGCATTACTTACATGCTGAGTGTTGCCGCAAATCAAAAGACTCCTCCCGTTACAATAAGAAACGACGATGATGTACGCCTTTATATGGCTGACGTTGATCGTAATGGTGCTAGGCCCACACTAAGGGTAATTGTGGTTTCAACGACGGAGGAATGTGTTGGTTCTAATGACCAAGAAATGCCAAATATTGGAGGGCATGATTTTAGTCAGCGATTGGATGACTTACATGAAGAAGTAGCAGAAGAAGATAGAGGAGGAGGGGTAGAAGAAGACAGAGCAGGCGTAGATGTAGATGAAGAAAAAGAAGAAGAAGTAGAAGACAAATATGTAGAGGAACATCCTGCCATTTATACCCCTGTGTTTCCAACACAAAGCAGCGAGCCGATATTTCACTTCGTTGATGGCACAGGTTTTGAAAAAGGTATGACTTTCCCCAATAAGAAAGAACTGGTCACCAAATTGAAGATTGCAGCAGTTAAACATCGTTTTAATTACAAACCATTGAAGAATACTGCAAAGATTTTTAATGCTAGATGTTTAGATGTGAAATGCAAATGGTGGTTAAGGGCAATGAGGTATAAAAGTAATGATAGGTTCTACATTAGCGTTTACAATAACATGCACACATGCGGTGTCCAACATCATTCCAGTCATAATTCACACGCCTCTGCCCGGATAATTGGTGAGTTCATGAAAGGTAAATATTTAATGGGAAAAGGTCCAACCACAAAAGCTGTCAGGGAGTCCCTTAACAACGATTTTGGTTGTAAGGTTAGCTACTGGAAGTGTCTTAGGGGCTGTCAATTTGCAAAATCTTTGACACGGGGAACACATGCGAAAGGTAATGAAATTCTTGATGCTTATGCTTATATGGTTAGGAGCAAGAATCCAGGAACCAAGACAGATTTGAGGCTTTCTAGCACAGGGAAGTTCTTGTATTTTTTTCTCTCTTATGGAGCGTGGATCAGGGGATTTACTTACGTGAGAAAAGTCCTAGCCGTTGACGGTACACATTTGTCTGGCGAGTATGGAGGGGTCTTGCTGTCTGCTGTTGCTCAGGATGCAATGAGTCACGTATTCCCTGTTGCTTTTTGTGTTGTAGACAAAGAGTGCGACGACTCATATGAGTATTTTTTCGAACAATTACGCTGCATAGTTTCAGAGAGTGAAGAGTTGTGCATAGTTTCGGATAGACATCCGAGCATCTCGAAAATGGTCGCCCAAGTGTTTCCTTCTGCACACTATGGAGTTTGCATGTGGCACCTTGGTGAAAGCATCCGAACAAAGTTTCAGTTTGGATTCAGTCTTCATAAATACTACACTGCAGCAAAGGAATACAGGGTAGAGGAATTCAATGATGCTATGAATGAGATCAGGGCTATTGATTGGAGGGTAGCGGATTATCTTGAAAATGTTGTTGGCTATCATAGATGAAGCAGATTATATTTCCCAGGAAACAGGTAATATTACTGTCTGCTTTCAATATGTTCCAAACGTCACATTGCGCTCTCCGAACATAACATATATGTTCAAAACATTATAGGAATATTTATTTTCCGATGATGTTCCGAACTCATTATCGGAGTTTTGAACGTGTGAGTCATGTTAGGAACATCACTAATGTTCCGCACATCTTATTCCTATATCTTCACTTGTGCTTTATGCTAGGAACATGTTTTGACTATTATAATTTTTATTCTTTTTAATAGGTTTGAAGTTATGACATCAAACATAGCTGAGTCCATTAATTCCATGCTGAAAGAGCAAAGAGAATACCCCATTGCTGCCCTCTTGAAGGATATAGGTAGGAACTTTGCGGAAAAATTCCACACTAGGGCCATGAAGTTAATCAACCACCCAAATTTATGCGTCCCAGACGTTGAAATAAAAATAAGGAAGAATAAAGAAGCGGGAGACAAGCTAGTTGTCAACAGGAAGGGAACTTATGGTTTCGAAATCATTAGTCCAGGGCATGAGGCAGAAGTTGATCTATATGAGAGGACATGTACATGTAGGGAGTTCGATCTTGATCAGTTACCTTGTGTACATGCTATGGCAGCAATTAGGGGGTTGCATGGCGATGAATATGGAAGTAGAGTGTATGAATACACTTCTGGATATTACACAACACAAGCATACATCCTTGCCTATGCAGAGCCTGTCAATGCAGTACCTCCTGAAGAATCATGGGTCGTCCCTGCTGAAGAGATACTTTATCCAGTGCCTCCGCCCCCAAAGCCGAACAACCGTGGAAGGAGAAGGGTTAACCGGATTCGATCTATTGGGGAGCGTCTTCCAAAGAGGAGAAATAAATGTGGCAACTGCAAGAGATATGGGCACAAGAAAACTACATGCCCCGGTGTTCGTAGTGGAAATGAGGCTACAAGTCAGCCTACGAATTTGGATATTTATTGAATTGCATAATGGACTTTTCGTCCTACTTGTATAATTTATCTTGTGTAAATATTTGACCAAATTTGTTTCTTAACTTATGGTTTGCACAGATTTGCTTTACTGCATCTTTTGTGATTATGTTGTGCACATAATTGCATATTGTTCGCAACACATCCATTTTGTTTAGGATATTATATGTGATGTTCCGAACGATGTCAAGGCATGTGAAAGCTTGTGAGGTCTTTATTTCACAATTCACAGTCGTAGCGTTTACCAAGTGCTACCTTATAGGAAATGTTCGGAACCTCGTGTCGTTGATATTATATTATACTTTTATACGTGACGTTCCGAACAAGCTATTCAAAATTTAAAACACACAAACGGCTACAATGAACAGTTGGGAACGCAAATACCAATACACTAAACGGCTAAAATACAAGTTGGTTACTGCAACAGTCACGTCAAAAAACACATTGACACTTGTAAATATGCGTCCCTTCATTTGCTTCAAAACATCTATAAATACCTCCACTTTGATGAACACTCAATTCACAATTCATTTCGCATTAACCAAGTATTACGTTCAGTTTTCACTAGTTTCTATAGCAAAGAAGAACAAGTTGAGGTACTCAAGTTTTCCATATTTTCTGCCTTTTTTCTAAAATAATTTCTCCATCTAATCCGTTTATATTTCCTTAAACATAACTATCCACTTTGATTCTTTTCTAAATTTTAAACAACTTTTCATGCAGATGGCCAATAACGCATTAAACGATCCATGGAATAAGTACCACCGAGTCCGAGAGCCTCCAAACAAGTCGCTTCCCATAAGACTGCTAGACGTGCATTATGAAGTTGTTGACATCAAAGAGGTAGCAGATAATTGTGAGAGGTCCATTCAAACACTCGAGACAAAACTTGAGCAGATGCAATTGCAGATAGATCGGATTGAAAAGATTTTGCAAAATCAATTCGGTGGAGATCCAAACAATAACGAAGACGCTATTATATATTAGATGTTTAAGTAGTTCTACTGTTTATGAATATGCTTTTGTATCTCTGTTCAATTAATATTATTATGAAGGTCTTTAATTAGTACTGTTAAACTGTCTCCAAACCATCCTGTTTGCTTATAGTTCGCAACACATCAACTGTCGTTTAGGATATTATAGACGATGTTCCAAACGACAACTTGGCCTACTCCATTTCTGGAAAACTTAATAAAATCATACAGCACGTTCGGAACATAATATGTGTGTTCCATCATGAAAACAAATGTTCGGAACGTAACGGTTATGTTCCAGATACAACTGATGATCATTAACATTATCCACGTCCAAATATCAACGGGAAGAAAACAAATGTTCGGAACTCCAGTAATATGTTCGTCATATTAAACAGCCGTTCGGATCGCACAACTGTTAATGTTGTTATCTTCGGGAGAAATGATGATCCATACACATAACGATGTTTCGAACATCAACGGGAAGTTTGTCGCGTTCATGCGATGTTCCGAGCGCGAACTTCTATTGTTGCTATCTTCATCACACTCTTCACATCTAGAGTGGTTTGAGTGACAAACAATGATCATTATATACCTACAAAGGACCCAATATACCTGTAAGAGCGATAAATTCATCCACTTTCATCACAAAGACCACTTAGAGTAGTTTGTGGGACAAATGGTTATCCTTATGAGTAGAAATGGACAAGTAGAGTCGTTAGAGTGGGAAATGATGATCATTATGACTAGGCAGGACCCAACAATACTTGTAAGAGTGGAAAATGATTATCAATATGATAATAAATGAACAACTACACTTGTAAGAGTGAAAAATGATGATCACTATCACTATAAATGACCAACTATACTTGGTGTAGGGAGAAATGATGATCCATACATATAATAAATGACCAACTATACTTGTAAGAGTGATAAAGGATGATCATTATACCTAAAAATGATCCAAGATACCTGTAAGGGTGCATTATGATGACCATTATGTGTAGAAATGGCCAACTAGAGTTGTTCGACAGACAAATGATGATCCTTATAATCTAGAAATGACCCAACATACCTGTAAGAGTGTCAAATGATGGTCATTTTAACTAGAAATGACCCACTATACTTGATAGGGTGACAAATGACGATCACTATCACTATAAATAACAAACTATACTTGTTATGATGATCCATACATATAACGATGTTTCGAACATCAACGGGAAGTTTGTCGCGTTCATGCGATGTTCCGAGCGCGAACTTCTATTGTTGCTATCTTCATCACACTCTTCACATCTAGAGTGGTTCGAGTGCCAAACAACCACTTAGAGTTGTTAGAGTGGCAAATGATGATCATTATGACTAGGTAATTAAAGTGAGATGATCAGTATCACCCTAAATTACCAAGCATACTTGTTAGAGTGACAAATGACTGCACATCCATCTTTGTGGTTTCGAACATGCTAAATATGTTTGTCACGTGAAGAACACGTTCGGAGCGGCATATTTCGATATTGCTATCTTCATCGTTCTGTTAACGGATTTGTTCAGATCAGATCGCGATATACTTGAAACATGAAGTGTGTCGTGCGGAACGACATAGGGTACATTAGTAAATTATAGGACAAAATAACAATTTCAAATGAAATTTCTTGATCATTACTGCACAAAACATAACAATTGGAAATATAGAAACTAAACTATGAACCAACACTTGATCCAAGTACAGAATATGAGAACGATTAGCACCACGACTATTAGTACCCCAAAACCCAATTTTTTCCGCCATAAACGTGCCGCTTTCCTCTCTTCTTCAACAGCTTTCAACTTCTTAAGTAGACCCCATATTACTCTCTTTGCTTGATCTGACATCTCTTCATCATGCCATCTAAAGTAGTTGCAGCCATTTGCCTACATAAAAAAATAAAATAAAATAAATACAACAAACAAATAAATTCAAGAAAGAAAATAAACGCACCACCTAACCTGACCATATTTGCATCCGTAAAACCTCCTTCCTGGGTTTAGCTGCGTCCACGATGTTGTTAACTTCGCATAATCTCCACATCGACAAAATGGTACAACACTGCCGCTATTAACGGATCTACTAGACATTTTAATCTGGATGTTTGATGTAATTGTGTAAACTTGTTTTACAAATAATGAACGCATATATAATGTGTTGGGTGGTGTATTTTTATTACCGTTGGTAAATAAATGTTGTTCACGCGCCCAATGTAATAATCTATCACGACATTGGGCTAGATCGAAATGATGTTCGGAACATCGTGTAAAAGATATGTTACGCGAATTATACTTATGTACACTGCCGTTCCGAACAAGAGATTCAATATTTGAAATTCAAAAAGGCTACAATACAATTTCCAAATACCAATACACCTATCATCTAGAGTAGTAGACTAGACTTGGTTTGCAGGTAGGCCGAAATGATGTGCGGAACATCATTTCGTAGACTAGACTAGGTGAACATCATTTCGTAAACTAGACTAGGTCTGCAGGTAGGTCGAAATGAGGTTCGGAACATCATTTCGTGGATACGTTACACCAATTACACTAATATAGGCTGACGTTCGGAACCTGTTCAAAATTTGAAATACAGAAACGGCTGCAATACAACCCGCTCAAATACCAATACACGAAACGGCAACAAACGTTTCGGTTGCCTCTCTCAACTTCTATAAATACCCAACGGCTCAAAGCATTTCAATCCATATTCATCAACTTACAATTCAAGGAATCACAAACTATTCATCTTCAAAAATGGCACGTCAACCACGAACAAGAGGAGCAAGAGGATCCTCCACGGCCAGAGGAGCCTCCACGGCCAGAGGAGCCTCCACGGCTAGAGGTGCCTCCACGGCTAATATAGCCTCCACCTCTAGGGCATTATCATTTGCAGACGAATCACAAACTGAAAGGGCTATTGACATATTGGAACAACTAAGGGCAGAAGTGTGGGGTTGGAAGTTCCAGTTTGAGGGATTCCTACATGACTACAAAAAGGACGTCAGAAAGATGGCGAAGGAAAGGCGTAGGATCACAAGAATGCTCAAAGGGCTGCTTGCTGATAAGGGGATCCATTACCTTGACTTCTACTCCTCTCCTTCACGCTAGATTTGGATGTTCCTATTAATGTTATTATATATTTCTTTTTGAATCTTTATAATCTAGTATGTTTTGGTAGAATGCTAGTATAAGTAGCATTCCTTTTGTAAAGCACTGACAGTGATGTGCAGTTTCTCCATTTGAATGCTAATATAACTAGCATTCTTTTTTGTAAAGCTCTACAATGATTATCAATGGAAATTACTTTTATCTAGTTCAGAACTCCATGACGCCGTTCAGAAAGGTTTTGAGTCGTTCTGGAACATTATTAACCTTTATACAATTAGAGTATCTCGTTTGGAACATCGTTATTCCACGCAAAACATATATGTTCCGAACATCATGTTAAAATCTAAAAGGTACAGCAGTTACAATATTATCTGTTGCGCTCGTTTGAGTAGTACATAACGGTTACGAGTTTCATCAAAAGTCACTTTCGATAAAGCCCTTCCCAACAGACTCGTCGATGGCCCCTTTCTTCACATTCACAAGGGGAGCACCTATAAGTGGAGCATCGAGTTCACATTCACATTCCAGGGTAAACTTAATTAAATGTTGCAGATGTTTGGAACATCACTTTGAATTTCAGGAATAGATTGATGTCGTTCTGGAACTGATGTAATAATCGTCAATATTTAATATTTAAGCACATCAAAAGTTGTTACTGTTAAGTGTTACTTGTTACTTGGCTAATAAAATAAAAGTCATCCATACCTAATTACATTACCAAAAAAAAGTTAAAAGATTATCCAAATATTACATATTCCCCAAATCAAGGCTTCATTTTGCCGTCGTAAATATAAACGGCTAAACGTCGCCTCCACCGATCAGCCTCATTGTCATTAATTTTGCCCATGGGGGTGTTTGTAATGAGATGCTCAATGTACATCAACGCGAACACTCCACAGGATTGCCCTGTTAGATTTTGTGGACAAAGTGATCTTGGCACTCTCTCGAACAACCACATGTCTCCTTTATTACACATCGGATCCAATTCTTTGAATAGCTTAGAATTTCTGACATAGATCGGGAACATGTACAGAATGGGAACAATTATTGGCAAGAACTTTTCATCATCATTAACACCATGATTGCAATCATACACCCAAACCTTCGCTTCAACCATGTCAAACACCACCAACACGTAGTGATTGTCGTTGATGTTGAAGACGGCGAAGATCCTCTTAGCACCAGCCCAACACCTACCCCCTGGGTAGGGTAGCTCTCCATGTGCATACTTCAGATACTCCTCATCAAACTTATACGCATTCAACGCCTCATCCAGCGGTATCTTATCATCCTGCGCATCTTTTTCCAGTTGGTAGTAGCGTTTTTTCATCATTGTCAAGAATGCCATATCCAGAATGAGGTCACTTTGATCGTAATGATAGGGGTAATTCAAATGCCTCTCCCGCATCATTGTCAACACAGCTTCAACATACTGCAGAACATATAAGAGAGACAAATAATAATTGGAGTATAAGTGAGTGAAGGAAATTTCTGTCTTTCCGAACATCATTCCATGTTCGGAACGACTGCGTGATGTTCTATAAATCTATGAGAAGCTAGAAATGCTTTTGTTGATCCAAGCATACTAATGATGTTCCGAACACAGTTAGAATGTTCCCTACAACAATGTGAAGTTCAGAAAATCATTCTAAAATAAACTTACAATGTCCCACAGCCACACAGTCTTGTCCATCAGGTCTTTGAAATCTAGGTAATTCATCGGCATTCCAAGAAAAACATCTTTTTGTTTCTTCCTCTTTTTCATAAATGTGGTCAAGGCCATAACTTTTTTCCGCTTCAATGGCTTGTAAATATCCACTTTCAGACTAGGCCACTCTTCTTCCTCCTTCTTCTCCTCTTCTGTTTGTGGTGATTTCACAGCCTTTGCAGGTTTTACAATTGTTTTGCGCTTCAACTGCTCAATCGTCTCCTTCACGGCCGCCATCTCCATCACCATGCCTTTACGCCAATCGTCGCACTCTTTGCAATTGCAACTGCTACATTTGGGGATGTCGAATCCATCACCACCAGAAGAATCACCTTTGATTTGCTCAGAAGCACCATCCTTTGTCTCGTAAGGCACGATCTGTTGCTCATAAGCCACCATCCTTTTCTCATAAGCCACGATCTTTTCATCATAAGCAACCATCTTTTGATCGTAAGCCAAAATCTTTTGCTCCATTGCTTCCCTCCATCCGCTGCATTCACCACATTTGCAGCCTCTGCAATTGGAGCTCCTCTTCACTATACCAACTTCAGTGATACCGGCAACTTCAAACTCACCGCGAACTACATCACCATCACCTTTGTTTCCAATGTCAATATTTACATCTTGCAGGCCACCAATTCCCTCTTCCTTGTATTCACCATCACTCCCAAACATCGTCGTTTCTGGGGCTTCCATAGCTTTAATTTCTATCACTTGTCTTGGAGGGGTTGCAGGATTGTTGTTGAAGATACAAATTGTAGTGCCACCAACAAGGCCAATGCTGCAAGCATCCTCAAACACTTTACAAAAACGATCTATTGTGTCGTCCTCTGAGTCATCAAATGGCATGAGGTCTAGAAAGTAATCCATGTCCTGCTCTTCATCGGTAGGAATGAGGAAAGGGTGAACAACCTGTTAATATACCCAACAACATTAAATAAATATCAACTAAATTTTAAGAATCTTTTAGTGTTGTTTGGAACAAAGTCTTGTTGTTCGAAAACATCGGAAAAGGATGTTCCGAACATTGTTGACTGTAGAAGTTGAGGGTTCTTCATTAAGATGTTCCGAACATCAATTAGAAATATCTCAGCAACAACGAGGTTGTTCCAAACATTACATAACATATATGGAAAACGGAATACTTACAGGAACATCTTGTTGGTCAAACAACCTGTCCGTATCTCTTTCACAAATTTCAGTAAGCCTGTTTATGATCCTTGGGATTGTTTTTTCTTTTGGCAAATCCTTTGGTCTCAAGGCAGGAATGGCTTCATGAGCCCAGGCAATGAATGCCCATGGAAAGCCATAAAGATTGTAAGTCTGGCTTCCTTCTGCACGAGGTTCCATTGGCTTGATCAGATATTCCATTGTTAATTCAAAACTCATCCTACCCCAAGGATAACGCTGGAATGCCGCAAGATCAGCGGACAAGCACACCACCCATTCCTCTATTCCATATTTGGAATCCCTCGCACACAGAATAGTATGAACAAACCAAGCCATGCACAGATTTAAATACCACTTCTTGGGACAGGTTCTAGAACATACCAACTCAAGCAAGTCACCAGACTTCACAGCTTGCTTTTTCTTCGGCTGTTTTTGTTTTTTGGGCTTGTTGAACTTCCTCTTTGAGGGTGAAGGTGAGGGTGAGGGTGAGCGTGAGGCTGAGGGTGACTCCTCCTCCTTCTTCTTCCCCTTCCGCTTCCCACTACCCTTCTCCTTCTCCTCCTTTTTCTTCTCCTCCTTTCCCTTTATCTCTTTCTCCTTCTCCTTCCTCTTTTTCTCCTGGAAATAATCAACAACAAACTTCCACAATTCCTTCCCCTTTTCATTCATTTTATCCATGTACTCTTTACTTGGATAGCGCCCACAGTTTAGCCCTGTCATTAGTGCAAACTCGGATAGGCCAAAACGTGCTGGCAATCCATTGAAGGATATCCAGACCTCTTTCTTCTTCTTGCAAATAATCCTTCGCATGAGGAGGTTATGCACCAACTTGGTGCCAAACAGTGGATATTCCGGTAATTGCAAGAAAGGACCGAAACAGCTATTGGCAAATCCCCTTCTCACCTGCAATTTTTTCAGTACCTCCTTGAACTGTATCATACCCCTAGCCAACGAAGAACGAACAGTAATCTTCCCATTAAAAGGTTCATTGTTGGTCAGGAAGGTCTTGAAGAGACCCTCAACGTTACTCTTGAAAGTAGCATGACCAACGTCTTCATACTGCACATAATTTTAGCATAAAATTAATAAAATGAATCACAATGATAGTAAATTATTAAATGTTCGGAACATGAGTATGCTGAGGTTCTGAACGACAGTTGCTACTGTTGGGAACAACATGTATCGTGTTCCGAACGAGAGCTACCAGCCTTAATGTTGATGTTGGGAACGTACAAAATGTCGTGTAGAACATCAACTCTGGCGTTCCGAACAATACGCGTTTCAATTCAACTATTACCTGGTCTTCCTCCAGTTTCAATCCAGATGTTCCTTCAGCAGCTTCCTTCTCTTCACCTGCTTCCTCTTCAACATTTCCACCTGCATTATTTACAGCTTCCCCATCTATTTTAACTCTTTTTTCACGATCCTTCAGAAAGTTGCTTTTTAAAATTACATCCTCCGCCTCTCTTCTACTTCTTTTGCTGCTTCTTGGACTCTCCCCTGTTTTATCTGCTTCCCCCTCTACTTCTTCTCCTTTTTCTCTACTTAAATCATCAGCCTCTACATTTTTTTTACCACCATCTTCCTCTGCCTTTTCACCATCACCATCTTCCTCTTCCTTTTCACCATCACCATCTTCCACTCCAGTCCTCAAAAAATCACTTTTTAACAGTTCATCAATACCGGCGTCATCTAAATCCACCCTTCTTTCACCCTCATCTGCAGCCCTCTCCAAATCCTCCCCACCTTTACTTAGATCGTAACTTGGTGCTGGACTTTGGCTTTCCTCTTGTTTATCACCTTTGTTCCGTGGACCTGCTACTTCTCCTTGGCTACATTCGTCACTCTCCACAACTAATTTTCTTTTAGTGGGTTTAGTAGTTCTTGGGCGTTTAGGAGTAGGTTCTAAATCTGTTGGAGTACGTTCCGAATCTGAAGTACTAGGCTTGTCAAATTTCTTCTTCGGCGAAGGGCCCTTTTTCTTAGAAATCGCCTTCTTGGGAGTCTTTGTAGGCTGCTTCTTCTGCTCATCTTCATCTTTATTTCTCGGTCTTAAATTTACCATTTTTCTGCAAAGCAAAACAAGGGGATACTAAATTTAGTTACAGAAGAAAAACATGAACATCCTATTAGATGTTTAGAACCTTCAGATGGTGTTCGGAACATCAAGACACATAATAGCAATAACTTCAAATTGCAACTAAATAAAGCAGTGTTGGTTCCCAGAAAACCCTCAAAATCGTCACAATTTAACCAAAAAATGTAAACACCCTAAATATTTCAGTTGAACATTGAAAATCCCCTTTGTAGTTCGGAACTACTTTACCCATTAAAACACATAATGCCATTCAATTTAAACAAAATATTACACCTTTTGTACAAAAACAAACACCCAAATCATCGTTAATCACTGTCGACGAAAAAATTAAAATAAAAAACCAAGGTTCGACATTACACCACAGTTTAAATGATAATGACATAGTTTACCTTTTATATAAAATACTTTGTTGTATTTGCTGGTCGGATTCCTTGAAAACACAGAGAACTTGACAGTATTTGGTTTAGATTTGGAGTGAAAAAGGAGATGAAGTGTGAAGTTGAAAGAAGCCACGCGGGGAAGGGGAAAGGGGTTAACTGATGAATGATGTTCCCAAGGTTTCAAATAATTATTATGTATGTTTTAAGAAATACCCTCAAGTTTTAAAAGTGTTAATTTGGTCCATGATTAGTGTTAATCAGACTTAGAAATAAAAGAAAATGGAAAAGAAAAGCCAAGACCCTTTTCTGCCAAAAAAGACTTGGGCGGTTCTGGAACGCCACTTCTCACTTGTTACTGTACAACTGAGCATATACCGGTTGTATTTCTCCTTTATAGAAAGGACTAAAAGCAGCTCAAGCAGGCATCACTTGGATGACCAGCTTAATGACCTGCTTAGATACCCAGGTGCATTCTTGGGATTTCATGAAAAATTGTGCCACGTGCTGGGCATGGAAGACATTAGGCCCCACATAGTAAAGTTCATTTTATACTAGGTGCACAATTTTACCCCTGATACTTCACTTTATAAGATTATTTGCCTCCATACCTTTTCGTAATTATAACCAAGTTCAATACCTTTTTGTTTGCCTGAAAAGAGGTACCTGCTAAGGGGACACGTGCAAGAAGTGAAATCCACCAAATTGTTGAGAATTAACTTCGTGGGGACCGCAGTTAAATCTGTCATCATGGCTTTTACAATCTTCATTTCCTTTTGAGGGAAAAGTGTTTCAATTTATTTTTGGGTCTTCAAATTTAAAGCTCTTAACATGACAATTGACAAATATTTCACTGTTGTATAAATCAAGAAGAAATGCAGGTTTACGTTTAAATTTTTGATATGCTCTTACTAATGATGCAAATATTTGTACTCTTATCAAATATATGTAACTTGCATATACAATTTAAAAGGCTAATAAAATATTTTGCGAGTCAAACTAAATTTGAAACATTCCAACTTTAGACATTGGAGAAAAAGATATTGGTTGTTTTGATAATTATCCCATAAATATAAAAAAGTAATATATATATATATATAAAAATCAATAAAAAACGTGTATATAATTTACAAATTAAAAGAGGAGACAATATGATTCATCAAGTTACTACCTCTGGAGTTATATTCATATGTTTCCCTTTTTCTCTCCAATGTTTAAATAATATACTTCAATTTTCTATATTTTTCCTTATAAATTTTAATTGTATTTAACATAAAAATTAACAAGATAATCAATAACTGAATTTACTGATCATATGCCATAGTGGTCAAATATGATTGTAAAAACGCGATCGTGTGTTCATATGAATTCTAAGAAATTTTTTTTATCGAATTAATAAAAGGATTACATTAAAAAAGTGTTACAAATCAAATAAATAAAAAAAGATCTATGTTGTGAAACAAATAGTAAAGTAAGAACAAGACAAAAGTAAATGAGAGGAGAAGGAAGAACTTGTATTCTCAAAGTGTTTCAAGTGTATCTTCCATAGACAAAGTGTCCTCTATTTATAGGACTCCAATACATAGGAAGTTACAAGTCATCCCTAAATGAAGAATTAAGTAGGAGAAAGTGGGGAGGAATTAAGTAGGAGAAAGTGGGGTAGTAAATCCTATGTTACAAGTGAATAAATGGAGAGTAGTGGAGAGTAGTGGTCATCCACATTTATATTACATACATGTATTTGTAACACTCCCCCTTGGATGACCATTTGGAAGATAATGTACCTCGTTAAAACTTTACTAGGAAAAACCCGGTGGAAAAAAGCCTAATGAAGGAAAAAGAGTACACATATCTTATAATACGCATTTAGAGCTGCCTCATTAAAAACCTTACAAGTAAAACCCAAGTGGGATAAAACCTTGTTAAGGGAAAAAGAGTACAGCGCATATTTTACTCCCCCTGATGAAGACACTCCTTGACATCTCGAAGACGACGCATTCCAATCTTGTAAACAAGCTTCTCAAATGTTGAGGTTGGTAATGCTTTGGTAAACAAATCCGCCAGATTATCACTCGATCGTATTTGTTGAATATCTATTTCACCAATATTCTGAATATCATGAGTGAAAAAGAATTTTGGTGAAATGTGTTTTATTCTGTCTCCTTTAATATATCCTTCTTTCAGTTGCTCAACGCAAGCGCTATTGTCTTCATATAATATTGTTGGAATCTTCTTCAAAGGAAAACCACAAATGTGCTGAATATGTTGAGTCATTAATCTCAACCAAATGCATTCCCGGCTTGCTTCATAAATAACCAGCATCGGCATAACCAATCAATTGTGACTTGGATTCATTCGAATAGAACAAACCCTTATCAATAGTGCCTTGGAGGTATCTAAGTATATGCTTAATACCATCCCAATGTCTTCGAGTTGGGGAAGAACTAAACCCTTGCCAATAAGCTTACAGCAAAAGCTATATATGGCCGAGTATTGTTGGCAAGGTACATCAGTGCACCAATTGCACAAAGATATGGTACTTCAGCACCAAGAAACTCTTCATCCGTGTCACAAGGTCGAAACGGATCTTTATTCACATCAAGTGATCTCACAATCATTGGAGTGCTCAACGGATGTGATTTATCCATGTAAAATCTTTTCAAGACCTTTTCTGTATATGTAGATTGATGAACAAATATTCCTTTAGGCAATTGCTCAATTTGTAGGCCAAGACAAAATTTTGTCTTTCCAAGATCTTTCATCTCAAATTCTTTCTTTAAGCATTCCATTGCCTTTGGGAGCTCTTCAGGAGTCCCAATGATATTCAAATCATCCACATACACAGCTATTATGACATATCCAGATCCAGACCTTTTTATAAAAACACAAGGACAAACTGGATTATTTTTGTATCCTTGTTTCAACAGGTATTCGCTAAGGCGATTATACCACATGCGTCCCGATTGTTTCAACCCATACAAGGATTTTTGAAGCTTTATCGAACAAGCTTCTCGGGAGCCTTTAAATGCCTCAGGCATTTTGAACCCTTCGGGGATTTTCATGAAAATTTCGTTGTCCAATGAACCATATAAATAGGCTGTGACAACATCCATTAGATGCATATCAAGTTTTTCTCGTACTGCCAGACTTACGAGATACCTGGAGGTGATTGCATCCACCACGGGAGAATATGTTTCCATATAATCAATGCCAGGTCTTTGCGAAAATCCTTGTGCCACAAGTCGTGCTTTATATCTAACGACTTCATTTTTCTCATTTCGTTTTCGCACAAATACCCACTTATAACCCACTGGCTTTACACCTTCAGGTGTTCGGACAATTGGTCCGAAAACTTCACGTTTTTCAAGTGAAGTCAATTCTGATTGAATTGCATCTTTCCATTTTGGCCAATCATTTCTCTGTCTGCATTCATTGACAGATCTTGGTTCAAGATCCTCATTATGTTGCATCACATCAACAGCAACATTATATGCAAAAGTGTTGTCGACAACAATATCATTTCGGTTCCATATTTTTCCGGTAGAGACATAATTCATTGAGATCTCTTCGATTTTAGCATTTCAGGTACCTGAGCCTTTCCTGAAGAGGACTTATCAATTATTATGTCTCTATGCTCTTCTTGAGCAATTACCTCCATATTTTGATCTTTTTGATCAATTGCTCCTTTTCTTTTTCGAGGATTTTTATCTTTGGAACCGGGTGGTCTACCACGCTTCAAGCGTGCCTTAGACTCACTTGCACTTATAGATTGTCCTACCGGGACATCAACTCGAACAGGAGCATTTGCAGCTGGAATGTGGGATTTAGTAACCCTTGGTAGGTCAGTGAATGCATCTGGCAATTGATTTGCAACATTTTGCAAATACACTATCTTTTGAACTTCTTGTTCACATTGATTTGTACGAGGATCTAAATGAGATAGTGTTAATGCATTCCAGTCAATATCTTTTTCCAGCTGCTTATTCTCTCCCCCTAATGTTGGGAAAACTGATTCGTCAAAATGACAATCAGCAAACCTTGCGGTGAATAAATCTCCCGTCATGGGCTCAAGATATTTAATAATAGACGGAGATTCATACCCAACATATATCCCCAACCTTCTTTGGGGTCCCATCTTTGTGCGTTGTGGTGGAGCAATTGGCACATATACCGCACATCCAAAAATTCTAAGATGGAAAATATTTGGCTCCTGACCAAAAGCCAATTGTAGTGGGGAGAATTTATGATAACTTGTCGGCCTAATCCGAACAAGAGCTGCCGCATGCAAAATAGCATGACCCCATACTGAAATGGGTAATTTAGTTCTCATAAGCATTGGCCTAGCCATTAATTGGAGGCTTTTGATAAATGATTCTACTAGACCATTTTGAGTATGAACATGAGCAGCTGGATGTTCAACTGTAATCCCAGTTGACATTCAATAATCATTAAATGCTTGAGATGTAAACTCACCAGCATTATCAAGACGAATTGTCTTAATAGCATAATCTGGAAATTGTGCTCTCAATCTTATTATTTGAGCAAGCAACCTCGTAAATGCCATATTGCGGGTTGATAATAAGCACACATGTGACCATCTTGTAGATGCATCTATTAAAACCATAAAATATCTGAATGGTCCACATGGAGGGTGTATGGGCCCACATATATCACCCTGTATACGTTCCAGAAATGCAGGGATCCTGATCCCAACTTTAGATGCTCTAGTAATTAGCTTTCCTTGAGAACAGGCAGCACAAGAGAATTCTTTAAATTGAAGAATCTTTTGGTTCTTCAATGTATGCCCATTTGAATTCTCAATTATATTGCGCATCATATTATAACCGGGATGGCCCAACCGGTCATGCCAAATAATAAAATCATTTGATTCAGTAAACCCTTTGTTTACTATGGCATGTGATTCAATTGTACCAATGTTTGTGTAGTACAAACCGGAGGAAAGAGTGGGGAGCTTTTCAAGAACATATTTCTCACCCGACTTTATTGTAGTAATATAAAGATATTCAATCTTTCCATCAGTTTTAGTCTCAATATGATAGCCATTTTGGCGAATATCCTTGAAACTTAACAAGTTTCTTTGAGACTTACTACAATACATGGCTTCATCAATAGCCAAACTTGTTCCTCCAGATAATAATAAATTGGCTTTGCCATAACCTTCAACCAACTTTGTACTACCACATATTGTACTAACATTGGACTCTTTATTAATCAAATAAGAAAAATATTTCTTATCTTTTAAAATTGTGTGCGTTGTAGCACTATCCAAGAGACATACATCTTTGTTATAGTGCTTGAATCCAACTGAAGACTGGGGAATTTCCATTTTCTTCATAAAAAGATAAAAATTACATAGTAAGAAATACTAAAAATAAAGTACAAGAAAAGTACTTTTAAACATTGAAACATAAATAAAGATGACATTTTTTTTTCTAACTTTAAAACATAAAATAAAGACAACATTATTCTTTATTACTTTTATTCCCCAGTTACAACATCAGTTCTTCAGTTACGATTCTCAAAGAAGTCTCCAGCTTCTAAATGGGTAATATTTGGGAGGCCTTCAAAAAGATCATCATCTTTTACAGCAAGATACGCCTCCGTCTCATCATGCTTGTCAGCAAGATGTGCCAGATGTGTCTCATTCTCATTATTCTGAAAGGTCAAATGTGCCTCCACATTATTTTCATTTCTTTTGAGAGAAGCTTGATAAAGCTTGACAAGATGTTCAGGCGTACGACAAATTTTCGCCCAATGACCTTTCCCACCACATCGATAGCAAATATTATTATTCTTGCCTTTTGAAGGATTAGCTTGAGAACCCTTATTATTCTCATATTTATTTCCACCGTGACGACGAGTATTATTTCGTCCCTTGCCGCGCCCACGACCATGGCCTTTACCACGGTAATTATTTTGCCTTCTTTCAGGCACATTATTTGTTGCTACAACATTCGCCTCAGGGAATGGAGCATGTGCTCCCACATTCACCTTAGGGAACGGAGCAGATCCAGTGGGACGGGCTTCATGATTTTTAATCAACAGGGAATTATGTTGCTCAGCCACCAGAAGGCATGAGATCAACTCAGAATATTTTGTAAATCCCTTTTCACGGTATTGTTGCTGTAACACCATGTTCGATGCATGGAAAGTGGAGAGTGTCTTTTCCAACATCATAGCATCATCAATATTTTCTCCACATAATTTCAGTTGAGAACTGATCCTGAAAACAGCAGAATTATATTCGGTTACAGTTTTAAAATCTTGTAACCGTAAATGAATCCATTCATCACGAGCCCTTGGTAGAACCATGGCTTTAAGGTGATCATACCGCTCTTTTAAGTTAGTCCACAGTTCGAGTGGATCTTTCACGGTTAAATATTCTGTTTTTAATCCTTCATCAAGATGATGGCGAAGGAAAATCATGGCTTTAGCCTTATCTTGGCTTGATGTCTCATTTCCTTCTTTGATAGTATCACCAAGACCTTTGGCATCCAAATGTATTTCGGCATCAAGCACCCATGACAAATAGTTTTTGCCAGATATGTCAAGTGCCACAAATTCAAGCTTTGATAAATTTGACATAATGAAAACTATCAAAGAAAATAAAATAGATTAGAATTATTATTAATCAAAACAAGAATGTCTAATACACTATTTCTTATTAAATGTAAATATGCTATAGTGCATTATAGGAATATGTATATATATATGTGAAGATAAAAAAATATTAAATAATTCATTGGTTAAGCAAGTTGCTAGCCGTAGTTCATTTGTAACATAAGGAGTTCACTTTTCTTATTTATATATTAATCTATAACAAAATTATACTTAGAGACATGAAGCTGAAAAAGATTAGTAGGAATTATACCTAGGCTTACCGCTGGGAAAGATTGAAACTGACTTGTAGAATATTAGAGCTCTTCGTGCTGATAACGTGTTGTGAAACAAATAGTAAAGTAAGAACAAGACAAAAGTATATGAGAGGAGAAGGAAGAACTTGTATTCTCAAAGTGTTTCAAGTGTATCTTCCATAGACAAAGTGTCCTCTATTTATAGGACTCCAATACATAGGAAGTTACAAGTCATCCCTAAATGAAGAATTAAGTAGGAGAAAGTGGGGAGGAATTAAGTAGGAGAAAGTGGGGTAGTAAATCCTATGTTACAAGTGAATAAATGGAGAGTAGTGGAGAGTAGTGGTCATCCACATTTATATTACATACATGTATTTGTAACAATCTAAAATTATATTGTAAACCACAAGAAAAGTTAGTATTATGAAACTAAATTTGGATTTCGAGGTGAAATTTCTTATTTTGAATAATATAGAAAGAAATATGAAGGAAAAATAATCACGGCTTCATAAGATATAATATAAAGCATTCAAGCTCACTATTTCCTTTTTTTTTTTTTTGCCAGTATATACAAATTATATGTATATCATACACAATAAGAGCAACCAAAAAATTCTCGATCAAATAGAAAAAGAAACAAAAAAGATAATAAAATTATTGGGCCTGTGCTGAGCACAGGCTTACGGCACTAGTTTTTTATAGATGGTACAAAACAGCCAAGGTTTTTTGCGATAATTGCATCATCTACCCTTTGGTTAACCAGCTGCTTGAAGGGTGGTTTAGGTAATTGAAACTATATTGTGTTGTTGCACTTGTACATCTCGAAAAGAAATTTGAAAAGTCTGAATTAATTCTCAAAACATCCTCATTGTTTTTAACAAATCTCAAACTTATCCGGTAGTCACCCTCATTCATTTCCTTAATTACACTCATCCCAAACAGATCAGTTCGAAAAATTTGTTTTACCAAAGAGATTGGTGCTTATGTGTAAAAATTCGTGCTTTCTCTTAAGAAAAGGATCCGTCGTCCTCATCAATTTGTGAGTTCGCTGCCTTAACTATGCTTTTAGAATTCCTACGGATAATTAAGCACTTCAAAGATAATGCTTATGGTTAGAGTAATGCAATTTTCAACATTATTACGAGTTGTTGTAAAACTAACAGTAAAGTAGTGCAAGAACAAGACAAAATATATGAGAGGAGAAGGAAGAACTTGTATTATTCTTAAAGTGTTTCAAGTGTCTCTTACATAGAGCCAAATGTGCTCTATTTATAGGATACAAATACATAGGTTACAAATCAACCCAAAGGTTACAAGAATTAAGAAGTGACTTAATAATGAATTAGTGGTCACTCAGTTGGGAGGAATTAAGTATGAGAAAGTGGGGTAGTAAACCATATGTTACAATTGAATAATGGTGAGTAGTGGTCATCCATACAAATAAATGAATTTATAACACTCCCCTTTGGATGACCATTTGGAAGGTAATGTACCTCATTAAAACCTTACTAGGAAAAATCCGATGGGAAAAAGCCTAGTGAAGGAAAAAGAGTACACACATCCTGTAATACGCCTTTAGAGCTGCCTCATTAAAAACCTTACAAGTAAAACCCAAGTGGGATAAAACCTTGTTAAGGGAAAAAGAGTGCAGTGCGTACTTTACTCCCCCCGATGAAAATATCATTCAATATCTTGAAACACATTCCAATCTTGTAAATCAGCTTCTCAAATATTGAGATTGGAAATGACTTAGTGGACAGATCCCCCAAACTATCACTGGAGTGAATTCTTCAGCATTAACTTCATCATTCTTTTGAAGATCATGACTGAAAAAGAATCTTGTTGAATATTTGTCTCCTCAGTTGTATCTTCCCTTTAGCTGAACTATCCATGCAATATTTCATATAATATTACTGGGATCCTCGTCTTCAAAGAAATACCACATTGTTGCTGAATATGTTGAATCCTTGATCTCAATCACCAATATTGTCGCACAGCTTAGAGTATGGCTATTATCTCTTCATAAATTGAAGATGTAGCAGCAACAATTGATTTTATAAAATGCCACAATATAGGCATTCTACCACAACAAAAAAATACCAAGTTGATATCGGGTTTTGTGGATCAAGTAGATACCGTGTAATCTTCTAATGTCTTCGCATTGAGGAAGAACTGAATCTTACCAATAAGCTTATAACAAAAGTTATAACCAGTGGAGTATATTTGATAAGATACTTCAACGCACCAATTGCATTAAAATATAATATTTCAATATCAAGAAGCTCGCAAACGCAATTTTCCCACATGTGGCCGAATTGTTTTAATCCGTATAAATATTTATGAAGCTTCACTGAATAGGTTTCCCGGGAACCTTTACATGCTTCTAGGATCTTGAATCCTTCAAAGATAAATATATTGTTGCACAATGAGCCATATAAAAGGCTGTTGCAACATTCATACGCATATCAAGTCTTTCATGCACTGCCAGACATATAACATACATGAAGGTGATTGCATCCACCAAAAGGAAAATATAGCTCCATATAATCAATGTCAGATCTTTGTGCCTCAAGTCATACTTTATATTTAACGGCTTATTATTATCAATATTTTTGCACAAAAATATCTTTGTACACCACTGGTTTTGCACCTTCGGGTGTTTGGACTATAGGTCCAAAAACTTCACGTCACTCGAGTGAAGCCAATTTTTGCTTGAATGCATTTTGCTATTTTTTTGTCCAATAATTTCATGTCTGTATTCCTAACAGATTTAAGCTCAAGATCCTCATAATCATATAAATATTCAGCTTTACAATATACGCAAGATATCGTCGACGATAATTTCATATCTCGGTTCCCAATCCGACATAACATATTGAGATCTCTTCACATTCATAAATTTTCAGGTATCTGAACCTCTTCTGATGAGGTTTTATGAAGTGTTATGTCACGGGCTATTTTAGAGCCCTGCCTCCTTATTTGACCATCATAATCATTTTGCTCCTTTTCTTTTTCAAGAATTTATCTTTGGAACCGAATGGTCTACCACGCTTCAGGCGTGCCTTAGACTCATTGACATAAATAGATTGTCTCACCAGGACATCAGGAGCATTAGCAGCTGGAATATAATATTTTTCTTTGGGTCAGTAATGCATCTGGCAGTGGCTTGCATTATCTTTATATGAGGATAGTAATCAAATGATAATTTAATTTATTTATTCCTCAGCTGCATTAATTTCTCCCCCTAATGTTAGCCAAACTAACATTCGTTCCCAATCTTATATGGGATCCATCTTTGTGCGTTGCGGAGGAGCAATTGATAATATACCGCACATTATAATTATTAGATGGAAAATATTTGGTTCCTGACCCTGAACCAACTATGAGGGGGAATTCATTTTTGTGGCATGTCGTGCACAAGTGCTGCTTTATGGATATACCATACCTCATACCTGATTTAGGTAGCATTGTCCTCATATGCATGGTTTAGCAATTGGAGGCTTTCAATATATGAATATGCTAAACTTGCTTGCCAACATTATCAAGATAACTTGTCTTGATTGCATAATCTAGAAATATGCTCATAATAAGATTTATTTGAGCAAATACTTAACCTCGCAAGTACCATTGCGGGTTTGTAATAAAACGCACATGTGACCTTATCATAGATGCATCTATTTATAATAATTATATGGTCCACATGGCAGGTGAACGGCCCATATTCACCTTTTATACATTCCATAAGTGCGGGGATCCTGATCCCAAATTTAGTTGGTCGAATAATTTATTTATCTTGAGAACAAACAGCACAAAAAGAATTCTTGAAGAATCGTGATTCTTCAGTATATACCCATGCGAATTATCATTTATATACTTTGTGCATCATATTTGAACCGGGATAGTCAAACCGGTCATGCCAACTTATAAATTTATTCATCTAGTAAACTAGAAATTTACTATAGCATGAACATTGTAACAATAAACTAAAAGTTTATTGTGGCATGCACATATGATTTTACCACACTTATATTTTGAGTAGTACATACTCGAGGAAGAGGCGGGGAGCTTTTCAAGCACATATATCTCACCCGACATTCTTGTAGTAATATAAAGGTATTCATATCTTTCCATCAAATTTAGTCTCTTAGCCATTTTGGCAAATGTATTTGAAACTTAACAAGTTTCTTTCGAGACATACTACAATAAATATTTCATCAATCTCACTCTTCCAAGTAGTAATATTTTGGCTCTTCCGGAGCACTCAAATAGCTTTGTACTACCATATATTTTATTACACCAACAATATGGTGAATATCTCCTTTCAAGGAGAAAATCATATTATTTTTCTCATGGTAAAATCATTATAGGCAAGATCAATTTCTTGCTTCACTTGCTCTTATGTAATTCATAATAATACATAATTATGGCATACATTTTGTACGAGAGCAATGACCATTTATGCCACAATAAATAATAAAATTATTATAGTCGAACTTTTTCTAGAGGTGAGTTGTGGTACTTTATCAACCACGCATGGGCACGTCCATATTCATCTTTCTCGAACCTCTTCTGGAGGCGAGTTTTGATATTTTATCACATATTGCCACATTCACTTCGGTGAATGGGTCTATATTCATAATAATTATTTTTTTAATGAATTGTCTCATTCACTGCAAGGAATAAACCATAATCCTCTGGACTTGCCTCATGCTCAGATAATATATTGAAGGCATTATTATATTTACCGTTAGAACGGTTACTTTTTGAGAACCCTCATTGTTCTCTTATTTATTTCACAATGATAACTATTTTTTCATCCCTTGTCACGTCCACATCCATGGTTTCTATCATGGTAATTATTTTATCGTCTTTTAGACATAAAATTATTTGTCTTCTTTCAGACATAAAATATTGTGTCTTCTTTCAGACATAAAGATATTTTGCCTTCTTTCAGGCATATTATGTATTGCTACTACATTCACATCTGAGAATGGAGCATTATGTTGTGCTCCCACAGTCATCTTAGGGAATGGAGCATATATTGCTCCCAAATTCACCTCTATGAATGGAGCCTTTTTAGTAGACGGGCTTCATGATTTTTATAAAAAATACTTTAACTTTTTGATAATACTTTAGTTTGCCTCAATCATCATTATGCCATCAATATCTTATTATTGCAAAAGCGTGTTAGGCCATAACGCATTGGGAGTGGAATATGATGTCTTACCCTTAATCAATGGCATAATAGGCTAAAGTGTTTACATATGATGCGATTTGAAGTACAATACTCAAAGGTACTCATGCTTCGTGTAATTGAAACATAGTACTGTAATCATGTATTTATAATGTAACACTAATATATCTGGTAAAGATCATAAAAAAATGAGTATTATTTTTTCGGTCTCCACTTACCAAGAGTATAAAAATTTATATCCAACTATAAATTAAAGAAGCATTCTTTAAAAGTTACCATATTTGTTTCATTCCATATATCCATGTGAGAGTAAAATATTAACCATACAACATAATCCATGTTTGCTCTTACAAACAGTTTACCTTGAAACATGAGTAGAACTGATCTACAATATCATGTTGCTAGGCCATGCACCCTTAAATTGTTGTCAAAGGATAGCTACAAAATCAACCAAACAATGGAGGAATAGTCAAAAGTTGTAGTCAGTGAAAGGTTTCCACAATTTAAAGTGTTATAAAACAAAATAAAAATAGGGTACTATTAATTTTGAGATTAACAAAAACCATAATATTAATGAATTTTAGAAACAAAAAAAAAAAAAAACTTATCTTGTGTTAGCAACCAGAATGTTGGCTTCTATCAATTGCATCATAATTTGCTTTTCATTTCTTCTAAATCGTGTAATAAAATAGAGACTCGTGCTGATAACGTGTTGTAAAACTAACAGTAAAGTAGTGCAAGAACAAGACAAAATATATGAGAGGAGAAGGAAGAACTTGTATTATTCTCAAAGTGTTTCAAGTGTCTCTTCCATAGAGCCAAATGTGCTCTATTTATAGGATACAAATACATAGGTTACAAATCAACCCAAAGGTTATAAGAATTAAGTAGTGACTTAATAAGGAATTAGTGGTCACTTAGTGGGGACGAATTAAGTATGAAAAAGTGGGATAGTAAATCATATGTTACAATTGAATAATAGTGAGTAGTGGTCATTCACACAAATAAATGAATTTATAACACGAGTTAAATTTTTTCTAGACTTTCTTAAAAACAAATACTTCATGCGAAGTATGTTTTTATGTTGATTTGTTCCGAAAACAATAAGAACATATAATCGCAGCAAGATCATTGCATTTGAAAAGATAAAAGAGCACAATTGGAGTTCTATTATTATCGCTGAGATAATGAAATTTTGACCAAGTTTGAATGGTTTGACAAAAAAAATAAGCAATACATAGTTAAAAATTAAAATAAATAATCATTTCATCTAAAGAAAACTAATATTAGTAAATTAGAAAATCAAAACGCATAACTTAGAACCAATTTGCATTTAAGATCAAATCTGATTTGCATTTAAGATCAAATCGTTACGTCATCCGCTATATTTTAATTGATAAAATTTGAACAAACATAAAGCTTGGGAAAGAGAAGAAGACTTTTGAAATTGATGTAGTATTTTTATAAAAGATTATGTGATATAAGTTAAATTATCTATAATATCAGAAAGTTTGTATTTTTATTTTTATTTCAAATAGACTAAAATAAAAATATTGCAACATAAATTAAATTAAGGAGTAAGAAAAAAGAACCATTTAAAGTGTTATTGGTTCTCCGGCCACTAGTTTCCTTATAAAGGTGGGTAAATTTCAGAAACAAGACAGCAGTGCAACTGGCTTGTCTATTTGACCTATATTACAATGATTTAGAAAAAATGACCTCCATTTGTTCGGTGAAATTTTTTAAAAGTGAAATACCCTAATGAATCTTATATAATGATGTGTTTTACCTCTCTTCCATCTTAATTCTGCCCTCCATTATCCCTTCACCCAATCTCCTTGTTAATTGCCTTATTAAAATCTATCCTAGGCAACACGTGGCGTCGAGCCCCTTCCTCAATCTTCCAGTCAATTGCCTTGAAGTTTAGCCTTGAGAGCACTTGCCCTCAACCTCTTCACTTAATCTCTCAGCTAATTACCTTAATGTCTAGTCTAGGCAGCACTTGCCCTCGATCCCTTCTCACATTTTTCTAACTATACTTGCCCTCGACCCTTTCCCCGAATCTCCCAGCTAATTGCATTCTAGCCTAGGTAGTGATAAGGATAAACAAACCAAGGCTATCCAGGATTCCTAGTTTAAGTCATACACTTATCTGTATCATATCAGATCCTTACGTATCTCTATAGCAGTCGTATGTATAGATGAACTTCTCCCTTCTCCCTATTGTACTTGTATATAAACACCTCACATACTGAATATACGCAAGTCCTTTTACAGCAATTCCTATCTTCTATATGGTATCAGAGCTTCAGAATAAACTCAAACGAGTTGCCTTATTTTTTTCTCCAGAATGGGTGACAAAAATTATCAAAGGACGAAATAGGAGAAGGACCCCAAACATCAGAGTAAATAACATCAAATGGTTTTGAACTAGAAATAGTGTTTGCACCGAAAGGCAAGCGGTGACTTTTATTACAAAGACATGAATGGCAGAAAGTAAAAGATTCATTATTTGCTACTGGAAGCCTAAAGGACAACACACAAACTTTGGTGATGCGAGGTTGAGGATGACCAAGTCGAGCATGCCAAAGATGCAGAGATGGTGATAATTGTGTAGTGAAATGAACTCTGGGGGAAAATGTGGATGAACTAGTTGCTGCGGATGGCCATTCGTAGAGATCGCCGTTACTCCGACCTTGCAGAAGACATGCTCCGCTGTTCAAATCCTTCACAACAAAATAATGAGGAAAAAATTCAATAGAGGTTAAGTTCTGACGACAAAATTGAGCAAAATCAGATGCATCTTTGTTCCTAAAATGCTCTCGCAACTTACTTCTCTTTGTCATGGTTTATGTTGATGTCATTGTCGTAACTGGTTCTAATCTCTCTCAAGTCCAAGCAACAATACAATTACTAGGTGACAGATTCTCTATCAAGGACCTTGGCCCTCTGCATTTTTTTCTTGGCATTGAAGTTCTGCCAAATGCGCATGGCCTAGTTTTGACTCAAAGTGGATTTATTGCTGATCTCTCAGATAAGTTTGGCATGCTAAATTCCAACAGTGTGGCGACTCCAATGTCAACCAGTGAAGTTCTTTCATTACATGATGCCTCCACACCGGCTGATGCCAAACTATATAGGTAAGTTGTTGGTTCATTACAACACTTAACCTTCACCCGCCCGGACATTTGTTTTGTAGTTAATAAACTTGCTCAGTTCCAGCATGCACTGAGTTGGAAACATTGGCAGGCTGCCAAACGACTATTGCGCTATTTGAATGGCACAATCACTTATGGTCTGCAATTTAATCATTGCGGCTCGCTTAAACTTCAAGCATACTCTGATGCAGATTGGGGTGGATTTCTTGATACAAGACACTCGACCTCGGCATATATTATCCTTCTTGGTAATAATCCCATTAGCTGGTGTTCTAAAAAGCAACGTACAGTTGCTAGATCTTCCACAGAAGCTGAGTATAGGGTTGTTGCCTCGGCCGCTGCTGAGCTCAAATGGATAATCAACTTGCTGAAGGAGCTTCATGTTCCTATCTCCCGTCCTCCTAAGGTGTTTTGTGACAACATTGGTGTTACTTACCTCAGTCACAATCCAGTTTTTCACAGCAGAATGAAACATGTAGCTATTGACTTTCACTTTGTTCGGGAACAGGTGGAACGCAATGAGCTCTTTGTCAGTCATATTCCAACTGGTGATCAGCTTGCTGATGCTTTAACTACAGCCTTACCCAAATGATCATTTGCACACTTTGTCGACAAGATTGGTCTCAAGAAGATTGAGCCCATCTTGAGGGGGCATGATAAGGATAAACAAACCAAGGCTATCCAGGATTCCTAGTTTAAGTCGTACACTTATCTGTATCATATCAGATCCTTACGTATCTCTATAGCAGTCCTATGTACAGATGAACTTCTCCCTTCTCCCTATTGTACTTGTATATAAACACCTCACATACTGAATATACGCAAGTCCTTTTACAGCAATTCCTATCTTCTATAGGTAGCACTTGCTTTTGATGCCTTCACATATTTTCCTAGCTAATTGCCTTGATGTCTTGGCTGGGTAACACTTCAAAAAACAAAAAATGGAGGAACGAAAGAGGAACTTACCAAGAGGAGACTAAATCAGACTAAACCTTAACCTTAGAGGAACGAACAAATTAATGGGGCGGCCGCAGAAAAAAATGTGTTGTTATGTTACTCAAGGGCGGAATTTATACATATATATATATATATATATATATATATATATATATATATGTATGTATGTATCAAAAAATAAGTTAGAAGTGATTTAGCTAAAGCAATGAAAAGGGTGGAGTCATGCAACACTATCGCCCTCAAAGCTAAGGTTCATCATAAATGTCTATTTAAAAAAAAAAAAAAAAAAAAAAAAAAAAAAAAAAAAAAAAAAGCATAAGAAGAATGTAAAGAATAACTACTGAATGGACATGAATAGATACGACTTCAAGTCCTTTTACTCCCTTACTCTTGCCCGTGTAATAGAAAAATTTTAAAAATAAAGAAGAAAAGAAAAGAAAACCACTGACGTACAAAACGCAATCTAATAGTATCTCAAATTATATGGTCAATAAGCCAAACAAGAGATAATATCAAGAATACATATTTTAAGCTTAATTTTGGTAGTAAAAGCATTATACTTTATATTTAGACCCTACTTTCCAACAACATATCTATTGAAGCAAATTCTCTCCTATCTCAATCTTTTGTTATTTGTCCAATGGGAATTCTGTTTCTTTCACATGTACAAGCAATTACTGGAATTTTAGTCTTTGCCTTCCTATTCTATCTTATAGGAAAAGCAAAGAGTTGGAATAATAACAAAAAATTTGGTCCACCACCACCAGAAATTCCAGGTGCTTGGCCAATTGTAGGCCACCTTCCACAAATCCTAAATGGCACCTTAGGCGGCGACAGTGGTCGTGGCAGTGACGTACCACTGGCTCATACTTTAGCAGCGTTGGCGGATAAATATGGTCCGGTTTTCATAGTACGTCAAGGTATGTTCCCAATTGCAGTGGTGAGTAGTTATGAAGCAATAAAAGATTGCTTCACTACTCATGACAAGAATTTAGCCAATAGAGTAGCTACTTGTTCTTGTAAATATCTTGGCTATGATCATGCAAATCTTACATTTGCAAATTATGGTCCTTATTGGCGTATGGTTCGAAAATTGGTTGTCAACAATTTGCTCTCAACTAAGAGTCTGGAAAGATTAAAGCATGTTAGAATTTCAGAAGTGGAGAGTAGCATCAATGAGTTATACACCCTTTTTGTTGCTAATAAAGAGAAAAATGCACCTACTAAAGTAGATATTGGCCGTTGGTTCAATGATATGATGTTGAACATAACTGTGAAGATGATAGGTGGGAAGAGATATAGTCAGGTAAGTGGAGAATCCAAGATTCAAATTTTTAGTATGTTCAAACTTCTGAGTTCTTTTAAAACATGGTTTCAAAAAATTATTTATGTATGTACCCCTCCATTCTTATTTATATGACAGTGTCTTTTTATTAGCTTGTTCAAGATAGAAGGATGTCTGTCTATATTTGTGAAACATTAGCTTTAAACTTCTCAGATTTACCTTTAATAAGAATCTTTATAGCCATACAAGTATTACAACATGTTTAAAAAATCAAGTGGTTCTTTCCTTTTTAAATTTCATGTCAAGCAAAACTGCGTCGAATAGATTGGATGGAGTATGGAATAATTCACATATGTATAATTTGAAGATGCTGGGTTAGGAATGAACTTACTCCTAAAATCATAGGCCTGTCTCTGCAGCTAAGTGGTAGAGAAGAGGAGAAGGAAGAAGCAAAGCGATTCAGAAAAGCATTCAATGAAACAATGTATTATCTTGCTTTAGTTGGGATAGAGGATGCATTTCCAATTCCATTGCTTCAATGGTTGGATTTACAAGGGAATATTAAAATCATGAAACGTATAGCTGATGAAATGGATGTCATTCTTCAAGGTTGGCTAGACGATCATACTAAAAAGAGGAATATGAATAATGATCAGTCTGCTGGTAATAGTGATGATCAAGATTTGATTGATATAATGTTAACAGAGTTGGACAAGGATGATTTCCAGTATGGTTATTCAAGGGAAACAATTATCAAAGCTACTATGTTGGTATGTGTCATAAATTTTTATTGTTGTAGCTTTTTTGAATGGTTCCTTACATTCTGTTTATTACTCCCTCCATTTTCAATTTATGTGAACTCATTTAACTGGGTCACAGAGCTAAGAAAAGAATGAAGACTTTTTGAAATGCCAAGGTATGTGTGGCTCTAAGCTTCTCATTAAAAATAAATTGGAGATTTAAGTTAAATTATTTTCAAATTTAGAAAGTGGCCATTTTATGTAGATTAGAAAGAAGCTAGGTCCACATAAACAAGAACGATGGGATATATTAGCTTATTTTACTACGTTAGTCTGTGTATGAAATGAATTAATGGAATTTCATAAGATGCATATAGTGTTTTCCTATTCAGGATAGGGTTTAACTTATATACAGTAATAATGGAAAAGAATGATTTCTATATAGAAGTTTAACTTCGATGGGAATGGATCCCATCCAGTACATAGTTTGTCCAATATTGTTCAAGATACATTAGTTATCTGACACGTGTCCAAAGGTGCTTAAAGGCTGTGATTATACTACTACTACTACTACTAGTTTAATCCTTGAAATGTTTTAAAAAGAAACTCCCATTCAATAAACTGCAGCCGTCATCTAAGATTTAAGACTTGTTCACCATTCTAAATTTTAAAAGAAACATTTACTAAGTAAGTTGTATTGAAACAATTTCAAAAGAACGCTTGGCATCTTGAAATAATAATAATAATAATAATAATAATAATAATAATAATAATAATAATAATAATAATAATAATAATAATAATATACTTTATTTTTATTGGGTTGGAGATACTATCTCTTTTACAAATTAGTTATAATAAAATAATTTGAATTAATGTTTACAAAGTTTGAAAAGAATACACTTATTTGACATTATTCTTATTTAATAATTAAATTTCACCCGTTTAAAAATTATGACATAATTTCACTTGGCACAAATTTAATATTGTGTCATTTTTTTGAAAATACACTAAAATAATTGCTATCATTTTCTTTTTAAATGAATGAGTAAATAAGTACTAATGAGATATATTCATATTTGATGAGGAGAATATTTATTCAATTGAATCAATAAATTGCATGAGTAGATTATAAATGATTATTTCTTTTGTTTCTATCATGGTTGGGTTATTAATTATAAGCTTTAAAAAGTTGGGACAAGTGCTTAGCTAAGCCGTTTACTAAATGTTTCTTTTTAAAACATTTCAATTTTTCGGGGCAATAAAACTAGTAGTAGCATAATTAATCAGTCTTTAAGCATCTTTAGGACACGTGTCAGGTAACTAATGTACCTTGAACAATATTGAACAAATTGTATACTGGATGGGATCTGTTCCCAACTTCGATATAGTGTATACTTTATTGCTGATTTTGCAGTGTCATTTATTTTGTACGCAGACTATAGTTTCAGATGCTACACATACCACAGCTGTTCACTTGATATGGATAATAGCCTGCTTATTGAACAACAAACATGTACTAAAGAAAGTTCAAGAAGAAATAGATACAAAAGTTGGTCGAGAAAGATGGGTACAAGATTCTGATATCAAAGACTTAGTATATTTTCAAGCAACAATTAAAGAAGTATTACGTTTATATCCACCTTCACCAATGCTAGTACATGAAGCCTTAGCAGATTCTAGTATAATTGGATACCATATTCCAAAAGGTACACGTTTATTTGTTAACGTATGGAAACTTCAAAAAGATCCTAAATTTTGGCCAGAACCTGAGAAATTTTTACCAGAGAGATTTTTGGCTGCTAAAGCAAAAGTCAATGTATTTGGTAAAGATTTAGAGTTTATTCCATTTGGTTCTGGAAGACGGTCTTGTCCTGGAATTACTATGGCTATGCAAGTGACGCATCTTTCAATTGCTCGTTTGTTACAAGCTTTTGATTTTGCCACACCAAATAATAATGAGCCAATTGATATGACTGAAGGGCCAGGTTTTACTGCAGTTAAAAAAACTCCACTAGAAGTGATTGTTACACCACGTATGCATATTCTGTATTATGGAGTATAGAGGATAAACCATGCTTGTGTTAAATTCCAAATTGTATTTTTGCTGTTTTCTCATCAATAATGTATTGTCCGGTCTAGACATTTTGTTGAAGCTCATGAGTTTTTGTTTTTAACAAGATCATGAGATTCAGTACATTGTATCTTGGTAGGTTTCATTTCTATTTTAGGATCCAAGTTTTTCAATTGTGTCCCACTGCCCCATGGAGTATTTGTTCTCTTTTTCTTTTCATGGAAAGGCTGCTTTTAAAATAAATAATAAAGTAGCGTCTCATATATAATAAGTACACTATAACAATTTCAAAAGTAAAATAAGTGACTTAAAAGAAGCCTTAATTATTAAAAAAAAATAGCAATATTATTGATATTACAAGACATAGCATTATTACTTATATATAAGTTGCTACAAACAACGACAGAGGAAAAATCTTAGCTGTCCATTGCTCCACTATCATCGCGGGGCTGACTCCACCACCGCCCATGACTGCAAAAACAGTGCACATACAGTCTGAAACAGTGCTGAAATAGTAGAGATACAGTGAGATACAATGCAGAAACAATGCAGAAATAGTTCAGAAACATCGAAACACTGCAGAAAAGTTAGATATAGCTAGATTAGTGTAGAAAATGCAAAAACAATGCAGAAACCCCGAAACAGTGCAAAAATATTCCAAAAACAGTTAGATACAGTGCAGAAACATTATAAAAATACAGAAATAGTGTAGAAACAATTAGATACGGTGCAGAAATAGTGAAGATATAGTGAGATACAATAAAATAAAAATATAAAAAAATACCAGAAAGAAAATAAGAAGAATGATTAAAAAAAAAGATACAAAGATACAGTATAGATACATTAAAGTACAAAAAAAAAAAAAGTAATAAATTAACTTACACTATTAGATACCATTTAGAAATAACATGATACACAAATATACCAAGAAGAAATAAATGAAATGATGCAATAGATACGACTTTGATATAGTAGATACACTACAGTCTACTGATACAATGGAGATACATTATAGACACAGTATTGATACAGTAATAAGCAATAAAAATAATAGCAGCTATATTGCTTATAACACTACTAGAAATCAATGTTTTAACGAGGGAGAATGGAGAGGGACTTCCCTCTCCAAACGCGTGATGGAGAGGGAATTCCCTAGCAAGTGGTCCCTCGGAATACGGCTCGTAGCAGAGGATTTTTGGCGAGGGAATTCCTTCTCAAGCTGTAAAATATTTTCTTCAACTTGGCGAGGGAATTCCTTCTCCAAGTGTGAAATATATTTGTTTATTCAGTTTTGGCTAGGGAATTGGAGAGGGAATTCCCTCTCCAAGTGTAAAAATTAAATATTTTTATTTCACTTTGCTAGGGAATTCCCTCTCCAATTTCATTAAAAATATTTTTAAAAAGGCAATTGGAGAGGGAATTCCCTCTCCAAATATGGTGTCCTGAAACGCAAAAATCAGTAACCATACAAAAACAGCACAGAAGCAGCACCGCAACAATAGCAAAAACAACATATATGCAGCAGCACAGAAGCAGCACAGCAACAACATCATATATAGCAAAAACAACATATATATGCATATATACATGCGCATTCAAATCAACAAAGCACTCAAAACATTCTAAATACCACAATCAATCTAATCCGAACAATTAAACAAGTGTACGCACATGTTTTATACCAACTAACACAAACAAATAAAACGCTAAAGTACTTAACAATCCTAAACACGTCCAACTTTCAAGTTTAAATCTTCCCTCGATCACTAATCAACCACTATTATGCACAATTGAATTTTTCAATTACAACTATTTTCATATCATTCAAATTTGAGGGATAGTAATACTAAAAATTATTCAATAATTTTCTAAGACTTTATATTTCCAAATTATTTTTCTAAGGTTAAACTAAGGCTAAACAAGTATTTCTAAATTTTTTTAAATAAGGCTAAACAACTAATTCCAAATTATTTTACAACTACAATAACTTCCTAATTATATTTCTTTCTCAAATCACAATAATGCTAACAATTCCCAAGCATTCATCTCAATATTATTTCACGAATTTATGTGATAAACTAATTCATTATAGGGTTTCATAACAATAACAATCATAGAAGCATAAAAAAGTGTAATAAAAATATTTACCTTAATGGGGATGGGCTTGCAATGGGTTGAACGGCAAAAAAATTAAAATCGCCGGGGAGAGGGCCGAGTTGGAGACGGACAGCAATGGGGAAAGGGATTTTGTTTGGGGGAAAAGAGAGGTGTGCGTATGTTTGGGGGAGAAAGAGAGTTGTGCGTGTTGTGTGTTTTGGCAAGGAAAGAAGTAGTTTTTATTTATCACATGGAGAGTGGAGTCCCTCGCCAATTACTTGGCAGATCTGAGTATTTTTATTGCAGAGGGAATTCTCTCTCCAATCAGGAAAGAGAAAATTGTAATTTTAAGAGAAAATTTTCTCTTTTCTGATTGGAGAGGGAATTCCATCTCCAATAAAAGCAGTAAAAATTGTAACTTTCTCTTTCCTGATTGGAGAGGGATTCCCTCTCCAATCAGGACATAGAAAATTTTGTCCTGCAGTTTGGCGAGGGAATTCCCAAACCGGTGTCAACTTTTTTATTTTATTTGTTTGGGCGAGTGAAAGTTCATGTTTGGAGATGGAATTCCTTCTCCAAAATTCCTTCTTCAATTTTTGGAGAAGGAATTCCCTCTCCAAACAGTCCCTCGGAATATCAATAAATTCTAGTAGTGATATAACTTAGAGAAGAAAGAGCAAATTAATTGATTTTTTAGAGAAGATGAGAGTTTAGATGTTTGTTAAACGGAAAGTGTTCTTCATTAGAAGAGTCATCCAGCTCATTAACTTCTCTTTTCACCGCCTAACATTTTATCTTTTTGCCACAATAACTCCGTCACTAACTCTGTTTTCATTAATTGAGCATGAAATTAATGGAGGAAATAGAAATACTTGTGATGAGTCGACTTGGATAAGCACGTCTCTATACAAGTTCTCATCTGGCAAACAACAAAAAAGTGGAAAAGTTTGTTGCTTCACCCTGTTGATGTTCCAATGTGACCCGTATACTGGGTATGTTTGGAGGGGTTTGGGGGGGAGGATACATGAGATTTAGGGTCTGTTTGGAAAGCCACCTCGTAATTGGATTTGGTGTAATTACTAGGGTAGTAATTACACAACCTAGTAATTACACAGTAGAGTAATTATGAAATCCTGTTTGTCTGCCATAGTGTAATTACAGTATAATTACAAACGTACCGTTTGGTTGCACAAGTGTAATTGCACAGTTAGATCTTTTTAAAATTAAAAAATAGTAAAACTATTGTACCAAATTATTGTTCAAATATTTTTTTTGAAATTTACCTATCACTTTTGACAAAAAATGAACAGCAAGCATGTGAAAATACAAAATAAATAAATAAATATAAGTCTAACCTCATCCAACAACGAAATTTAAAATTATTGACATCACCCAATGTAAGTCATTTTTATTAATAGTCGTTCTTTCTAAGATCAAGAGACAAAGATTCAAAAAAAAATTGAGTAGTAACACATTTAAGTGAAATAAAGAAGGTAAAATTAAAAAAAGGTTAACGAAGAAATAAAATTTGAGAAGTTACGTGAGACCACAAAAAGTAAAGATACTTAAAAAGTGAGGAAAAAAATAAATGAAAGAAAAATATGTAAAATAAATAATATACTTAAAACAAGAAATTAAAAAAGAAAAAAAAAGATAACGTTGTAATTACTTAGTAAGAACAGAAATTGCAAGAAGTAAATGTTGTAAAATGATAACGAAAGGTATGAAAGAAAAAATAATGAACAAATATATGATATAGTCAAAAATAATATCAATTTAAAGTAAAAATAAAAAGAAATAAAAAGGAAAAAGGTTACATGAAAGCGAAAAGTAAAGATAAAGAAATAAGAAGAAAAAAATAAAAGAGAAATAATGTTAAAAAAATTATATATTTAATATAAAATAAAAAAATTTAAAATAAAAAAAAAAGAATAAGAAAATAACAAGAAAATAAACTTAAAATAAAAACAAAGATGATAGAAATTAAAAAGTAACACTGTAATTACCAGCAATTCTCAGCTCCCCTAAGAATTGAAGAGTGTAGTTACAAAGCCTCAATTACATCCAATTACATGTTGATCAAGTAATTACTTGGTCTGCCAAACATGTCAAACTGTGTAATTACAGCCAATTACATCCAAATCCAATTACATGGTGGCTTGCCAAACAGGCCTTTAGTGAAAGTCACGTTTTGGACATGGAGAGAACATAGAAGAAAACAAAGTTTGTTTTGAGCTACTAGTAGCTGAAAAATGAGCTTATTTTTTCCTTTTTTTAAAAAAAAAAAAAATTATATTTGGGAGGGGGAGAAGTGAAATTGGAGGAAATGAGAGGAAGAAGATATAATTTTGCTATGTTAGAATATTTTCTCCTAGAGATTTTTACATAAAAGTACAAGTTATAGAAGTTATTTACAAAATATAACAATATTTTAGCAAAATTACCTAATATAAAGGAAAAGAACATTTAATTACAAAACATAACAAAAACATAGCAATATTTTCCCATAACATAGCAAGCTCTTGCATTCTTCCCCCATTTCCCTCCATTTCACTTTTGCTCCCACCATTTCCTCCAGTTTCACTTTTGCTCCAACTATTTTCCCCAATTTCACTTTTACTCCTCACATTTACCTCAATTTCACGTTTCCTACTCCCATGCCCATCCATCTCATATTTTGTTTTATCTCAATGTATCTCGATGTTTCTCAACTACCAACCACATCGTATCTCGTTGTTCAGCACTATATCTCAAATATTTCTACACCATTTCAGGTTATTTCAGCACTAACTATTTCTGCATCGCTTCAGGTTGTTTTGCATTGTATCTAACTAATTTTAAACTGTTTCAGCATTGTTTCATCCCGTTTGTGCGTTGTTTCTCACAATTTCTAAGGTATTTTCACCTTATTTGAGTTGTTTCACATTATATTTTACATTTTATTTCAGACATTTTCACTAGTTGGTTTAGATTGTTTCAGCATTGTATCTGCACTATTTTTACTCTGCATCTAACTGTTTATGCACCGTTTTAGGTTCTGTTCAGAACTATATCTAACTGTTTCTGCACTGTTTCAGGTTGTGTTCAGTACTGTATCTAACTGTTTCTGCACCGTTTCAGGTTGTGTTCAGCACTGTATCTAACTGTTTCTGAACCGTTGCAGGTTGTGTTCAGCATTGTATCTAACTGTTTCTGCACCGTTTCAGGTTGTTTTAGCACTGTATCTAATTGTTTTTGCACCGTTTCAGCATTGTATCTAACTGTTCAAGCTGTTTCAGACTGTTCCAGCGTTGTATCTCACTTTATCTGCACTATTTTTGCTCCGTATCTAATTGTATCTCATTTGATCTGCGTTGTTTCAAACTATTTCAGCACCGTCTCAAGACTGTTTCAACACTGTTCAAACTATTTCAACCCGTTTCAATAGCACTGCTTTTGAAAAACTAGCGCGTGGGAAGTTGAAAAAGGCAAAAGTTCTATGATTTGTATACCTGTCTAGTTTAAGGCAAAAATTATTACTCCATCCGTCCCAAAAAGAGTATTTGGGTTTGACTTGGTGCGGAGATTAAGAAAATAGGGAAGATTTTTGAATCCTGTGATATAAAGTTAAAGTTGTGTGTAATGTGGGTCAGTGCCTTTAAATCTTGTGGTCCAGAACAAATCTTGGAATTAAAGAGTTACCAAATATTAAAAGAGGCACTCTTTTTGGGACAAACTAAAAAGGAAAGATAGACACTCATTTTGGGATGAAAGGAGTAAAAGAAAAGAGTTAAAGGGGGGGGGGGGGGGGAGGGGTCCTACTGTCAAGTTTTCCTGTCTGCATTCACTCCAGCTACTATTTTCAAATCTTCACAATACATCCCAATCATTTCTTCTTCTGAAACAACAGCTCTGAATCATCTCAGGCAGGATCTGACCCGACTGAACCCTAGCTCAGTTTGATCTGAATTTACGTAAATCACTTCTTCATTATTTTTAATTTCTACACTGTGATCCTTTTTTTTCCGTTCTAGTTACGAGGGACCTTTATTCATAGAACAAAAGAAGAGAGGGGTACTCACTTTACAATTTAGCTCTCAAAAAGGATGAACAAATGTTGAATCTAGGAAGTTAGATTCATCATATGTTCAATCCATAATTAACCTATGTCTTTCTTCTTATGTCTTATTCTACAATTTGCTAATCCTACTTTATCCATATTATAAGCACCTATAGCAGCTTTAGATAGGTTGTCCACGTCTTGATATACAGAATTCAATCCTGAGAAAGCTCCTTGCTCAGGAGCTTTGTTATGATGTTGAAAGTTTGATATTATGATCAAATCACAGGGGTTAGGAAGTTGTAGAATTAAAAATGCAGAGAATACCGGCGACAATGGAAGAACATTTGTTATTAAAAAGCAATCAAAGAAGATTTAGCTAGAAAAATGGTTGTAGTCTATTTTACTATTTCTGTGGCGTGGTTTACGTCGGCGCCGCTGTACGACGAGGCTGAGGGCCGGCATCGTGGTTAGGGGGTTTTGGGTTGGGTGGGGTGGGAGTTCAGGGGTGGGGTCGTATGAGAGCCAGGTGATATTAGGGGCAAGGGGTGGGGTCGTACGAGAGCCAGGTGATATTAGGGGCAAGGGGTGGGTTGGTTTTGGGGGTGGGTGGTGGATTAGGGTTTTTGTTTGTGTTAGGAAAAATAATGTTATTGCTTGTAATTTGAAAAATATTGCTATTTTTATTTAGTATAGGGGTGTAGGTTTATATATATATATATATATATATATATATATATATAAAACTCTTTCTCCTATATATGTTTTGTAATTAAGTTTTCCATTCCTCTATGTTGGATAATTTTGCTAAAATGTCTTTAGATTTTGTATTTAACTTCTCAAAATTGTGCTTTTCTGTAAAAATTTCTTAAATAAATAAGGTCAAATTTAACAAATAGGTAAGAAAAATGATGGCCTTGAAGAGTTCAGCACTTCAAAAGTAGTCTTTAAAAATTGAGTGCTTTCATAATTATAAAAATGTCACTGAACTTAATGCAGCGTAATTACAAAAAAGTCACTGTACCCTAATGTAGCAAGAAAATTACAAAAATATCATTACTCCCTACAAAGTAGAAATAATGTCAATTTGTCTGTGTTTATGCATATATTGAATCAAAATTTGTGTCTATTTTGTAAAGAAATGAGGCTGAATCGGCCTCACTTAGAACATCTTAACTTCAAGTGCTTATAACGACAATCAGGTCATACTTATTCACACAATGAGAAGAAATTGGATGTACATTTTGCATATAAAATGAGGCCACATTATGCTCGCTTCATTCATTTACAAAAAAAAAAACCTATGAAAACATAAAACAAAAACAATCTGGTCGCATTTATTCGTAAGTGAGCTAAATTTTTTTATCTATTTTAAAAATAATTGACACCAAATTGTCATCAGTCCAATCATATAAAAAAATTTGAAGAAAACTATAATTAGATCAATCTCTCATCCTTTATTCATAGTGTGCGCAGAAAATTAAGCACATTTTGCAAACAAATGAATCCAAATCGTCCTCACATTTGAAAAATAAAATATTCTTAAAACTAAATATTATTTCCATCAAGACTTATCGGGCTACCAGAACAACCGTCTCATAACAATCTCAACTTTCTGAACCTCCTAAGAAATCAACATTAGACATTCAAATAAAATGTAATTATTGAGTGATGTGGATTATATGGGCAAAAATACGCCTCCTATTATTACGGGGATACTAGTCCAGCTGGAGAGACTAGACTTATCCTACAAGTCACCGGGCACAGAGGATATATGCCTACTCTACGAGTTACGACCGTTCAGGAGGTACGGGCATAGGACGCAAAGCATACATTCCGCCGCCTGAGGGTTTGCAGTCTCCTCGTCAGGGTTTCATATATACTACTGCCTTGATTTTATAGGCTCATAGCCTTTATTAGTCTTTGTATTTTACCATAATTAGGACTGAGTAATCTCTAGTGTAAATATCCCTCTTTACATTGTATTGTACATCAAGCGATTCACACAGAATCTGGCTATTCTCAAAGAATAATACTACTTACTTCTTGTTCATTACTTTTTTCTCTATTTAATTAATTTTTACTTAGTTTATATTGTATTGCTTGTGACCCTCTCATAAATTTAATTGTTTAACCTAGACGTCCAATTTTAGGGATAAACAGTAAGGCACCCACCGTAGGGCCCAGGTAATTGTAGGTATTCTATGAGGGAAAAAGAACAATCATGTTAGATGGTAACAGTAACATCCTAAAGAACACTACCGACGCAATAGACGAGTCTGTACAGGATCCTAGTAATCCTAGCGTACAGCCAAAGGATCCTGCCAAGCAGCCGGTCAATGAAGCTAGCGAAGGCGATCAACTACGCGAAAGTAATTCTGAGTTTTGAGGTTTCCTTATTAATCTCATCAAAACCCTGTCAGAACGGGCATAGCAAAACTTGATCAACATGGTCGAGGGCATATCCCAAAATTTAGGAGCGATGCTCACTGGATCGTCTTAGAGGCCAGCATCCCCGCGAGGGCTAGCGCCCGTGAACGATTCACCAGCATCTGTTCCTAATCGGAGACTCATCATGGATGCCGCCTATGGAGGCTCAACGACAGTTAATAATCAAGACTTCAAAGGAACACCTGTCATTCAGGACATCTTAAAAAAGATAAAGGCCATCCACAATCGGATCGGTAACGTACAGAGTGCTCCATTTCAGGTTACTACCATAGATAAACAGAAGTTTTACAAGCATTCATAAAAAGAAAGCGTTGCATCAATCCGCGTACTAAAGCACTTTCGTCTGCAAGATAACCTAAAGTACAACGGGACAAAGGATCTGGACGAGCATATTGTTACGTACTATACAGCCATCAAAAGCAATGAAATCTCCGAGCAAGAAATCCAATCTGCTCTAGTAAAGAGGTTCGACTTAACCTTGACCAAGGGCGCCCACTCAGCTACCGATGGGTTCTATCGAGTCATTCACCCAGATGTAGGATCTATTCGTCGATAAACGAGAGAAGTGCATGGAGGATATCTTCGAGATTCGACAACACGATGATGAGTTACTGAAGGATTACCTAGATAGATTCTACAGGGAAGGCATGGAGCTTCTTCCAGTTCCCAACAATATTAATGTGGTAGCTTATGGTAAGAGCCTGAATTCCAAAAGGCCATTAGCTACTACGGAGTTGCAGTAGAGTCTAACTCAATACCATGTGTCAACATGGAACACTTTACATCAAAGATACACCGAGAAGCTGCACTTAGAGCCTGGACAATCCTCTGCCTCTATTGTAGAAGCTCGCCCAATCATCGGAGTTGTATAAGCTCGCCCAATCATCGAGGATATCGTCCATCAAAGGCAGGAACAAAGATATGTTGAAGAACCTAGAGCTAGAGACATGGGAAAACGGAGTAGGAGAGATTACCGAGATGACTTCCCTAGGCCGGTCGAACAATAAGAAGGACCTAGCGCCAGCTCAAAAGGGGTAACTCAGCATAGATTGGGTACCTGATAGGTTTGAAAAATTAGGACTGCGCATCAACGCCGTAAGTTTGTGAGGGATCATATGAAGGACGCCCAAGTGCGTTGGCCCAGCAACATGAGGGCCGAATCTGGCAGTAGAAAGAAAAACCTTTACTGCAACTTTCATAGGGATCATGGACATGAGACTGCTGGCTGCAGGGCGCAAATCTTAGAAGTTATGAATCTTCTTAATAAAGGCTAGTTAAAGGACTTACTTACCGATAGGGGGAAACAGACTTATGCCAAAATCGTGATTCTAGAGGGACCTCCAGACTTGCCGGAGCCTAAGAGGTCCATCAACGTAATAGTCGGCGGCCCAACGTTGCTTGATTGCTCGAAACATGATGGGTCATCGCTCGACGAGGGCCACGCCCAAGAAGAGATAATCTTATTTAGTGACGAGGATAGTACTAGCCGCAATACTCCTCACCACGATGGCTTGGTCATAACACTCCGAATAGAGGATGTTGACGTCAAGCGTGTCCTAGTCGATGCTGGCAGCACCATGAATCTCATTAGATGGGACAACCTGCAGGCGATGGGAGTTGAAGGAAAACTGACGCTGAGTGTCTATACACTGGTAGGCTTTAACAACTCATGCGAAAAATCTGTCGGGAAAGTTAGCCTTGCTACAAACGTCTCGGGAGCACATCATGTTTACTTGGGAAGGGATTAGGCAACCTCGAGTCCAGTACCAAGTAAAGTTATTTTATTGACGAGTTTTGGCTCTTGTGACTTATGTTTGTTGTATTGCCTTCTATTTCTGTTGAGCTCATCAACCTATATGGACTTAGTTTAAAATCAAGGTTATTATTGTCAACCTTTCTAGTGAAAAATAGATTGATTTATGAAAGACACATATAGCAAAAATATTTACAGCCGCTTAAATGATAGTTTGTTCATTAATATTTCAAAAAGAACTGAAACTGGATGATTTTGCGAAAGAATTGTGATTCTGTTCTCTTCGGTTTTTTTTAAAAGAAATTTGCAACTGCAATCTATCATGTGAAATGGTTTGCACCAAATGTCCCTTTTTCTTTAATAAATGAGGATTTGGAGTTACCATTTTCCAAATTTGAATTTGTCTTACTTTAAGTCCTACTTTTTTGTTCCTTTCAAATTTATCCACTTTTACACAAGTTTTCACATATTTGCATATCTCATTTGAGCACATGGCTAATCTCTAAACAAGTCATGGAAAAAGATATCTTTACATTATGCGTGAGCCTTCAGATGCCTCCAAGCAAGCGAAGGTTTTTGGGGTAATCGCCACACATCCTTCCCATGCTCCGTGACAACGGCGGTACCCCAAAATCTCTAAACAAGTCATGGAAAAGATATCTTTACATTAAATATTAATATTGTTGTTTTGAAAATAACATTCTATCACAATGGCAGAATAAACAACATGATAAAATATGAGCATAATTAAGAGATAATAAACCTTTTTTTACTTTTAAACATACTATGTTCATACAAGAAACACAATATAATAAATACAAGGAGGAGTTTCTGTTTACCTAGTATGCAAAATAACCACAAGCAGGCAGCAACCACCAAAGTGTACACAAGCTAACCAACAATAACAAAATACAGCAGCTAATACAACCAAGACCAACCACTAAACAGCCCCCCTTTTAATCCAACTTTAGATCCGGCACTTCAAATTGCCTTCTCTTTTCTTTCTTTCTCTCACTCTCAGCTTTCTTTCTACTAAACTCTCTATTTTCTTGTTTCAAATCTGAAGCTCCATATTTTAAGAGTAGTGAATGTGAATATTCAGATCTTGTGTCTGTTCAAAGAGAGTGAAGAAGCATCTCTTAAGTAGAGCGAGAGGTGGAGTGTAGACAAACACAAATAAATTAAGCCATTAAATGCCAGAATCAATTTTGCAAGCATGCTTGCACTAGAAACCAAAAAAAGTGGCAGAAAAGGCTTGCTTCAAGCTGACAAAGTACTTTTCATTTTGTCTTTTTTATTTGACTTTACTATCTTAAGTGAAAATGACAGATTTTGAAATATCCCCAAAACTTATATACACTAATCTGACACATCTAATCTTAATGAATCTAACACTATGATAAACCCAACGTATTCAGAACTATTTATTGGGCTTTAAGCATCCCAACCAAGACCAAATACAAACTAAGATTGCACATCCCATGAGTCCAAACTCTATTACTTAATCAAAAGTCTCCCAGCTCATCAGATTTTTATACTAACCACAGCCCCTTCCCGTACTATCACTCTATAATTTTGCTACTTGATTCGAGCAAATCCAGCATCTCATGCTTGAATAAAAGCAATAACATACAAGAGATTGACAATTCATATTAATCACAAACGAAATGGCCACGCTAGATCACACAAGATATCAGAAATATTACCTATAATTATACACACACGACATCCTAACATATGAGCTAAACACAATTCATGCTTGATAGTTGAACAAAACAACTCGTGCAAGTCAAGTCAACCAACTTCACGATTAAACCGACACAAGCAACTGATATGAGCATAATTTGATTAAACAAAAGCTCTCAACAGTATAAGACACCATACACTAACACCAAACGCTGGAGCACAAGCTAAATCTGCGACTTTGATAGGTTCATGCCTTACACATAACAAAATAGAGTACTCGAATTGTTTCAGAACAAATCATGCTACCTTCATTCTTCCAATACATATTTAAGCAGAATCTAAAGAAACTAAACAACCTTGGTAACATTAGACCATAACAAAGGGAAACAAGATTTAGACTTACCACTTTCATGCTTTTAACAACCATATATCCGAAATCAATTTTCACACAAGACTAGAACAACAAGAATACAAATATGATTTGATTACAGATAGAACGGAAAAGCAAAGAGTCATTTATTCTAACACCTACATGCTTACAGATTACATTCTATTACTAACATCTTAAGAGTTCTTTGTGACTAACAAGCTTGTTTATACCTAAAAGTGTACGTCTAGGAAAAATACTTAAATTTATGAATGAGTCACAGCAATACAGTAAAATACGACGGAAAACTAAGTAAATAGAGAGGAAAATAATAGACAAGAAAGCAAAGAGTTTTATTTCTTGAGAATAGCCAGATTCAGTAATAAATCGCTTGATGTACTAGACAATGTAAGTAGGGTTATTTATAGTAATGATTACCCAGCCCTAATTATGATAATATACAAAGATTAATGAGGCTTATGGGCCTAAAAACTCAAGGCGGCGGTATATACGAAACCCTAACTAGAAGACTGTAATTCTAAGGCGGCAGGATGTATGCCTTGCGTCCTACACCCGTACTGTCTGAACGGTTGCAACTCGCAGAATAGGCGTGTATCCTATGTGCTCGGTGACTTGTAGGATAAGTCTAGTCTCACAAGTTGGACTCGCATCCTCGTAATAATAGGTAGCATATTTTTGCCCACACATTCAGCACCCTCCCCCACTTGCTAAGTGAGGACGCAAGCAGTCAGGAAGTGAAAGCGGTATGAAAGATATCTCACTGATTCCTTGAAACTCGCAGTCTCTTTGATCGAGAATGATGTTGATTTATTCGAGAACTCTACGTGCCTTCATCTGATTAATTGATGTCGATTTCCCGAACCGTTCTTATCTCATCAGCCTATAAATAATGGCTCTATGACATACTTTATCTTCTTCAAAGTTCCTCAGGAAAGAATGGCTCTTCTGTCTTAAAAAATATTCGTCTTTGATCCTGATTTAATATTCCTTGCAACACTCCTTCACTTTGAATGGATGGTACATGAGAAAATAGTAAGAAGTAGACCATCTGCAGTTTCGTTCTTCTTTTCCTCTATTCGTGATAGGATGAATGGAGTCCCTCGAGTCATGAAGTTTGATTGGGATTCTAATGATGTTCTTCGAAATGTCTTCATTGTGGCATGCACACTGGTTGCAGCGTGCTCTAGTTGATGTGATATTCCTCTTTCATGCAGGGTTTCCCAACAGAAGAATTCCATCCCAGCGGGGCTCCTGCATTTACTCGTCTTTTGGTCGCCAAGGGCCATAGTCCCGGAAGCACCTCTATATTAACGAGGAGTGTGTCCCTGGGATATCTTCTCCTTCTTTAGGCAGTTGATACCCAAGAACATTCTCCATACCAATAGCATTCAGGGTGGCCTATGTTATGAACATTCTGTGATTTTGGGGATTGCATTTGCTTCCAATCGCCTTATGTTATGATCTTCTACATCCTGGGTCTTCCCGTACCGTCATCTGGCTTATGTAGGGGGCAACATAGTGTTCCTATGATCACTGAGTGTTCTTTATTGGAGTCTCTCCAAGTGAATCCAAGTGAAGTCTCGGACCGTGTTCTGCTTCATCCGCCTTTGAGGGATTCCTCAGTTTGGGCTGATTTTTCAAACTCCCGTGACACAGCGTTACAAAGATGTTGCTGGTTGGGGTACCAACTTGGGAATTTTGACTTCCAAATGCCGAGAGAGTCTTTGATGCAAGAGCAACAATCCAGAAGAAGAATCTATGGCCGTATAAATTCAAAAGAACTTGTGAATTTAGTCTCCCCTTTCCATTTTTTCCACAATTGTTATGAATAATGTTGTATTCAGGAAGAACTAATTGTATATTATGAGCCTACAGGTTGTTTGCTATTAATGAAATGAATGTCCATTAATGTTTTTATGTGTACATATATAATTTTAAGCAGTATGTTTTTCGTACCTTTCTGAGCTAGTGTTTTTAAAAGACGGGTGTGTGCACTGAAGGGCGCTTCATTTGCGTCAGTAGTTAACGGCTTATATTACGCATGTGATACACAACTGTTTTGCGCACACAGTGGGACGACTTAAGCCCGTGTAGAAACGGGGCATTTTTGCGTTCCGATTCAAAATGTCGTTGCTTGTTTACTCGAGTATTTTAAGACTTTCTAGCACTATGCGGGCGGGCGTCCCCACCGACATGTAGGTGAAAATTTTGTTGAATTGACGAGTTCAACTTACGAATAATGCCTGATGTCTGAGCTAAATGTGGTCTAGCTCTAAGAGAGTAGTTTATTCTATTTTTTTATAGCGAAAAGTGGGTGTATTACGTTAACATAGGTCTGGTCAGGGCTATAAATAGTTGGATCGTAGATGAATCTGAATTGTAATCATAAAACTGACTAATAATAGTAGTTTTATTGATAGATAAGGTGCTGAGCCGCATAAAATATAAATAACGGGGCTAAGAGCCCGCTATGAGATAGTAATAATTATTATTAAAGAATCAAGAAAGGAGAAGATACAAGTCTCGAGTATATTGGCTTCGTTGGCATTTAAAGAGTGGTACTTTTTGAGCTATGAAATGTTCCAATTGTTTGGAACGACTGTTCCTTTCATGTCTTCAATAACATACGTACCATTTCCAGCTACGCCTCAGACTCTGTAGGGTCCTTCCCACTTCCCCTTGGCTTCCTTGAGTCTCTTCTTCAGGCTTTCAGCGATCATTTTTTTGGAAGATTCATCTTGACCATTGGCCGAAGGGTAGGGCATTCTCTTTATCTCCCATTCCTTCAGGAAAGCGATAATCTTGTCGCCAATGAACTGAGGTCCATTGTCGTAAGTGATTTCTGCTGGGATACCGAAGTGGCACATGACGTTCTTCCATATGAATTCTATCACCTCATGCTTCCTGATTCGAGCATAGGCCGCAACTTTGATCCATTTAGTGAAAGAATCTGTCATAATAAGCAAACACTTAGCACCATCGGGCGCTTTAAGAATGGGCCTTACGATATCTATTCCTCATTTCATGAAAGGCCAAGGGGCTATTACTGAGTGTAACAGCTCTGCTGGCTGACGAAGCATAAGGGAAAATCACTGGCAACTGTCACATGCTCGGACGAACTTGCTCGCATCATCTTTTATTCGTGGCCAGAAGTAGCCCGCCCTAATTAGTTTGTAAGCTAGAAATCATCCGCCGGACTGGTTTCCGCATTTCCGCTCATGAATCTCCCTTGGCGCGTAATCAACTTGAGAAGGTGCCAGACATTTGGCAAAAGGGCCGCTAAACATTCAGCGATACAGCTCCCCGTTGACCAGGCAATAATGGGCTGCTTGGACTATCAGCTTTCTACTCTCCTTTTCGTCACCTAGGGGTATTCCCTTGTTGAGGTATTCAATGATTGGGTGCCGCCAATCCCATATTGATGCCGCGGTGTTGACTTCGTGATGCTTGATGTCCACGTAGGTTAACTCAACAATAGATCACGGGCTGTCTGCACTCATATCTGCAGTGGCCACTAGACTAGCTAGGGCATCAGCCCCTGTGTTTTCTTCCCTTGGTATTTGATTGATCTTCCATTTTTTAAGATTCTTCAAATGTTTTTCACTGTTGCCAAGTACTCCTGCACGCGGGCGTCTTTGACGGCATAGGCTCCAGTTACTTAATTGACGACCAGCTGGGAGTCGCTGTTGAGACTGACCTCCGTAGCGCCCAATATCTAAGCTAATTCTAAAGCTGGAATTCCTGCTTCATATTCTGCTTCATTGTTAGTCATTAGTGGGCAGCTGATAGCCTTCCGAAATTCGCTCTCAGTTAGGGATTTAATCAATAAACCAAGTATGGCCCCCTTTAAATTTGAGGACCCTTTGGTGTGGATCACCTATTCTCCGAGGGTAATATCCTCCATCGATGTACGTTCCATCTCGACCTTCTGCATCAAGTCAGTACCAAATTCGGCTACAAAGTCCCTGAGCAAGTGGGACTTAATGGCCGTACGTGGCTGGCAGATGATATCATATTCTCCCAGTTCAACGGCCCATTTAGCTAGCCTTCCCGAGAGCTTGGGTTTGTGAAAAATGGTCCGCAAAGGGAAAGAGGAAACCATAATAATTGTGTGACTCTGAAAATATGGCCGTAACTCCCTTGCAGCCATAACTAAAGCGAGTGCTAGTTTTTCTAGGTGATGGTACCAGGTTTCTGCATCCAAGAACGATTTGATGATGTAATATGTCAGCGACTGTACCCCTTTTCTTCACGTACCAAAACAACACTGACGGCGACTCCGGACACTGCGAGGTATAACAATAACGACTCTCCCTCACGTGGCTTTGTTAGCAACGGGGGATTTGCCAGATACTGCTTCAGCTCTCGGAGCACCTTGGTACACTGTCCACTCAAAGCTTTTATTTTTCTTCAAGACGCTGAAGAACTGATGGCACCTTTTGGAAGACCGCAAGATAAAATGGCTAAGTGCGATGATCAGGACATTGAGCCTTTTTTACCTCTACTTCATTCTTCAAAACTTCTGGAATAGCCTCGATCGCTGCAATTTTCACGGGATTTGCTTCTATGCCCCTGTTGGAGGCAATGAATCCAAGGAACATCCCAGAGGATATGCCAAAGGCACACTTTTCTAGGTTGAGCTTCATACCGTGCTTGTCCAAGATGTCGAATGCTATCTCCAGGTGGTTGATATGATCATTGGTGTACTCTAATTTAACCAACATTTCATCGATATAAACCTCCATAGTTTTTCCAAGCAGTTCCTTGAATATCATGTTCACTAACCTCTGGTAGGTTGCTCCCGCAATTTTCAAATCAAAAGACATAACCTTATAGCAATAAGTCCCCTCGTCTGTAATAAAGGAAGTCTTCTCCTAATCACCCCTATTCATGAGGATCTGATTAGACCTCGAGTATACATTCAGAAAACTCAGAGCCTCATGACCTGCTATTGAATCGATGATTTGATCAATGTTAGGCAATGGAAAAAAATCTTTCGGACATGCTTTGTTCAAGTCCGTGAAGTCAATGCACATCTTCCACTTTCCATTCTTCTTTGGACCACCATAACGTTGGATAACCATTTCAGGTAATGAACCTCGCGAATAGAGTCGTTGTTTAGCAGCTTCTCAACTTTCTCTTGTACTGCCAACCCTTTTTGTGGCTGATCGATCGTTTCTTCTGCTTGACCGGCTTGAAGTTTGGGTCAACATCAAGTTATGTGTAATGATGCTAGTTGATATTCCGGGCATGTCTGGGTGTTTCCAGGCAAATGTACCTGATCGAGCTCACTGGAAGTTAGCGTATTCTTGTTTGTCTTCGGCCGAGAGCTTGGTCCCCACATAAAATTTCTTATCGAGGATACTCTTGTCGAAAATTACTGGATCCAGGTCATTAACCGTTGCCTTGGTGGGATTTTCTTCTTCTTGGAGGTCCGAGGACGTGATAGCCGATTCTCGACATATGGCTGCTTCATGAGCTCCAAACCCAAAGAGTATGATGGTTACTAGGCAAGGCCTAAGTAGTTTGTCCAGCTTCTTCTTTTGGTTCTTTGTTTCCTTCTTAACCGTGCATGTTACGACGGTTACATAACAGCTTTGGGATAGTTTATGTTCACCCCAAATCTCTCTCACTCCCCAGGGAGTCGGGTATTTAAAGATCTAATGAAGTGTGGACGGTACCACACATACTTCATGAATCCAAGGCCTTCCTAAGATAATATAATACGAGAGATTGCATGTCATCACTAGGAAGGACGCTACCCTTACTGCCCCTAGAAGAGGTACCTGTAGGAGCTGTTAAAGCTAGTTATGGTGTATAGACTGTGGATTACCTGGTTCTGCATCTCCCTCTGACAAACAACATTTCCAGTGGATAATGTTCAAAGCATTGTCGAGGTCTACCAGCACGTATTTGACCTAAGAGTCATGCACCTATAGGGTAATTATCAAGGCATCGTAGTGGGGGTATAGGACTTACCGTGAATCTTTATTATTGAACTCGATGGCGTTGAAACTAGGTTTCTTAGTTATCTCCTGATGCGCCTTACAGACCATGACAGTTTTGGTGCTGGTACTGCTAAATCTGTTTCCCCCAAAAATCGTGTTGAGAGGCTTCGGGGGCCCCTGGACCTCCAGTATTGCTTCGTCTACATCACTATAAGGCGCGGTATCCTGGTTAGATTCCGGCCATGACAGCGAATAAAAGGATGTTGATCTTTGATATCCATTCATAGTTTTAGCCGTACTAGCCGAGTTATGAACCATTTGTTGGATCTCGATCTTGGCACCCTATGTGGTGTAGCCACTGTTATTTGACATGACTGTGCCTTTTCCTTGTAGAATACCTGCAATTGCCTACGGCTCACGGTAGGCGCGATACTGTTTATGCCTAAAATTGTACGTCTAGGTAAAATACTTAATTTTATGAATGGGTCACAAGAAATAACGTAAAATACGATGGAAAAGTAAGTAAATAGAGAGGAAAATAATAGATAAGAAAGTAAAGTGTTTTATTCCTTGAGAATAACCGGAGTGGTGAATCGTTTGATGTACTATACAATATAAGGAGGAGGTATTTATAGTAGTGATTACCCAGTCCTAATGATGGTAAAATATAACGACTAATGAGGTTCATGGGCCTATAAACTCAAGACGGTGGTATATAAGAAACCTTAACTAGAAGACTGTAATCCTAAGGCGACAGGATATATGCCTTGCGTCATACGCCCGTACCGCCTGAATGGTCGAAACTCATAGAACATGTGTGTATCCTTTGTGCCAGGTGACTTGTAGGATAAGTCTAGTCTCGTCAGATGGATCGTGTCCCCATAATAATAGGTGGCGTATTTTTGCCTACAAAGCTAAAATAATATTTTTACCACTAACATGATCTAACTAAATAAGGAAAGAAAGCATCAAGGACTGATTTTATATAACCCATCGAGCCAGTTACGTAACACCAATCCTATTTGCTTCGCCACCACTGCATCTTCTCCCTAGCATCCCTGCAAACACTATCACCGCCACGAGTGATCAACATCAACATCTCTTTGCCGCAGCATCCCCGTACCCAGATTCACCCTTACTCCGCTAATAAAACACCATCACCGCCCTCACGTGATCAGCCTCACCACCAGCCCTCGTCACATCTGTGTCACCATCAAATCATCCTCAACATAACAAATTCTAAAGCCTTTAGCCACAACACTGCCAATAACAGCCCCACCCCCAATGATGGAACAAAAACGGGAGAAAAGAAGAAAAAAATTAGAAAAGGGGAAGCTTTCACAAAAAATACCTTTGCAAGCATGTAAAAGACGGTGAGACGAGTCCACATATGATATTTGGCCGGAAAAAGTCGTGGTCACCGGAGTTAGGGTTTAAGCCGCCAGTTAAAATCTCGATCTACCTATTTCATTCAGTTTTTGAGGAAATTGATCTCGAATTTGGAGAGAGGTATAAGAGGCGATTCTGGAAATATATTATGGCCGGACGGAGACGGTGGAGGTCGGTCTAAATCGCTGCAGGTCATTTGTCTAGTAATATAGCGAATATAGGGGAATCAGGAGAAAATTTGAAAATTAAAGGGGAGAGGGGTCAGATCGGGTTAGGGAATTGGGTGGGTCAGAGCATTGGGGTTGGGCTGCTCACTTTTTCATTTTGTTTTTATTAATAACCATTAACCCTTATTGCCAATTAAACTATTCCAAACCTACTTAATTAACACAAAATAATAGCCAATTACTAATAAAAGCATACTGACACATAAAATATCAAACTGACACTAACCTCACATGATTCTTTATTTTTGGTAATTTTCTACATTTTCTCCTAGTTAATTGACACAAATAAAGTAGAAAAATTCACAGAAAAATAAGACAAAAATCCTAGCAAAGTAACATGATATTTATCTTTTTTTTTTTAAGTTTGGTGCCAAAATTAGGTGACTACAACTGGCCCTCTTTGTTCGAGAACACGAAGATTTTTCGGACAAATATGTAATCAACAACTAATTTTGGATTTTCGGTTCTAGCCAAGAGCGCATTTTGCAAAATGGTGACCGTACCCTGACTATAAGGCTATCTACATATCATCGGACTAAAGAATCAGGTCAGTGTACTTCCTCACAAGCAGTAGCTGAGACTACCGCATATGGAGTGACACTAGATTTTTCGAGACTCTCTAGACTAACACCTTCTAGACACACCTACGACTAACATTGACACTTCTAAACACAACTAGGACTAACGCTAGAAACTTCTAACTTACTTGGATTGACTCGAAACACTTCTAAGCATACTTGGGACTGATAGAAAACATTTCTAACATACTGAGGCAGTTGTTGCTGGTCACTGTTGATGACTGGTGGTCACTGCATCACAAGAAAATTGAAAATACAATATTAAAATGTAAAATTACAAATTCCTACATTAAATCTTCATGCTTCCCAAGTTGAGTCTTGCTCTTGAACGTTGAAATTGAAAACTATCGTTCTGATGGGGCTTGCTCTTACAGAAAATAAAACCACTACTTGATGGGTCTTGCACTTGTAGAAATTAAAAATCATCATTCTATGTGTCTTGTTCTCGATAAAAAAATAAAAACCATCACTCTGATGGGCGTTGTTTTGAAAGATGAAAACTCTAACTCATTATCCCAATGGAGTCTTGACAGAAAACTAAAATTACAACCTATTATCCCAATGGGGTCTTGACAGAAAGATAAAAATTTAAACTCATTATCCCAATGGGGTCTTGACAAAGAGGTGGATATTTTGACCCATTATCCCAATGGGGTGTTGACGAAAAGTTGAAATTTGCAACCCATTATCCCAATGGGGTCTTGATATAAAGCTGAAAAACTAACCTATTATCCCAGCGGAGTTTTGACTTGACAGTTGAAAATTCTAACACATTACCCTAATGGAGTCTTGTCTCAAAAGTTGAAAAATGCTGCTCCCAATTAGAATGGTCCTTGCTCTTTCCTTTCTTTCTTTCTTTCTTTCTTCTTTTGCTCTGCACGTTGGTCCCCGGACGAACAACATCTTGCTATGATCAATCTCTTCATGTCACCCAACAAACTAGTGTTTCACAATCAAAGGCTCATCCCAGTATTTAATCAAACCCTTGTGGAATATAACAAACCAATCCATGGTGATCTTCATGGTACAATCTTGGTGTTAGGCTCTCATCTCTGATTTTGTTCTGGTACAACTGAAACTTATAGACAAACTTTGCAAACCTTTCTATTTGCATGAAAATAATGAAAAGGAAATAAACAAAAAGCGACATGAAGAAGTTCTAAGAGGAAATATCGTATGAAAGATGTCCCTGGAAGTAAAAGAAACTTATTTGGAGGTAAATTGATGACCACAGTAAACATGACATGCATCTTGAAAATTGAAATCAACCCTTGATCCCCTCACATGGTCTATCCACTCACATGGTCTATCCCTCATTAGACTAGTAGTGCCCTTTGGGATTTTCACCAATTAGCCTCTCTCTTTGTTCTTTTACCTCATTATTGTCTAGCAACTCCCTTTCAGGTTTTCATCAACAAGGCTTCATTTTTTCTTTTCTCATTTTTTTTAAACTTTTTTTTTCTTTTATTTAATTGTTTCACTCTTTCCCATCGTCCTCCCATCTTTCCCTGCTGATCGACTCCGTCTTTCTTCATACTCAAACGTTATCTTGATTCCTCAGAGACTTACTTCTTAATGATTAACGCGCTCCCATGTCCTGATTGTGATTAATGACAAATAGATGGGACTTCATAGTGCAAAACTTTTCCCTTGACACTCTACTCGGCTTGACATTCTCAATGATCAGTCAGAAGGGTCTTTATTTGGATTGTAACGTGGGATTTGAGCATGAAAGTCCAAAAAATATCTCATGAGATGACTAGGTGAATGCCACAACCTTTGAAATCACCCCTTCTAAAAATAAAATCAATTTCTGCTCCAGTTTAGGTAAACTATGGATTTTTTTTTTTTTGAGTTTTCTCTTTGATATAAAAAGTGGTATAAAATAATCTCAAACAACTTGGTAAATATTACAACTCTTGGAATCTTTTTTTTTTTAAATAATAAAAAACTTTAGCCCAGTTTAGTGGAAACTGAGGAATTTCTTTTGACTTTTCTGATATTAAAATATATAGGATATTGAGACTTTCCCCCGAGATGAATACAAACAAAGAAAAAGGAATATTGATTTCCTCCTTTTATTTTTTTATTTTAAAAAATAAAAATTAACACAAACTTCTGCCCCAGTTTAAGATAAATTGAGGCCATCGATTTTCTTTATACATGCTGCAAACTTGGATGCAAGTTTTGCATCAATGACGAACAGGAGAAAAATTGACTTTTTCCTATTATGACCGCACCCGAATAGTTGCCTACGTATCTTTTTTAGAGCAATTAGGTCAGATGAAGCTCTTCCATTCAATGGTAGATTTTTTGTTTTTGTTTTTATCTCTTTTTTCAGTTTTTCTTCTTTATTTTTTTCAATCACATCAAAGTGATTCCAAATGAGGGTTGGCCAAAGAAAAAACAGAACAAGTCTCCAAAGGGCTGACAAAGGATAGTGTTTGAGTAGCAGAAATGAAAGTTGTACATCATCCCGACCCGAGAATGTCTCGCACAAATATATAACTAATCAATGACCTGGATTGATCCAAACATGTCCTCAACTTCCTCTTCCATGATGGTTCTCAATACTGGTATTTCAACTCCGGTCGAAGTGACCATGAACGATTTTGAACTTCTCACTGATCTCCTCATCAGATAACTATTTATTAATTCTCAACTTATTTCACTCCCTTTTTTATCATATCCCTCTTTACTACTCAGGTAGTTCACAATGTCAGAGCGCGTGCGTAGATCAACACGTAAATTCTGTGTGCATGTCATGTTATTAAGGACGAAAAAACATAAACACATAACACTAAGAAAATAAGATCAAGAAGAAAATAAGAGACAAAATGTTGAGATGAGAAAAGGATCTCGCTTTTCATTGAACTAAATACATGAGGGTTTGAACATTAAAACAAGCAAAATAAATGCACATGGATTACAACCCTCAAATAACCAAGTACACATAATCGATAAACAAAATAAGCTATAACGCTTCCCAGTTTTCAGTTGCAAGCAAGGGCCATTTTTTCCATATCTCTGCATTGTTGAGCCCTTTACCAAGTTATACCATGTTGATACTGTAATCACCTAATTTTGGCACCTAAATAAAAATTGCATAAAATACGTGTGTTAATTGTTATGTGATTTTACCTATTCTTTGGGTATTTTTAATTAATTAATTAGGAAAAAATACTAGAAAATTATCAAAAATATATATTTGTTATGTGTCTAACTGTATCTTTACATTTTGACTGTGATAATCTGGCATTTGCATAATTTTAAGTATTAGTTAATTAGTTTACTTATTAATTGTGTGTGCGTTAGTTATTATGTAAACTGCAATTGGGACATTTGTGAAACCCAAAAGCAGAACTAAGGGAGCCCAACATTTTAGCCCACTCACTTGACCCGAAATCACCATAGCCTTAGGATCAATTTGATCCAATGGCTCACAATCTCCCATCACTTTCACCTTATAATCTTTACCCAACCCATCATTTTCCTCAATTCGCATCTAAGGTTCAAACCTAGCAAAACAATGGCCGAATTTCTCCTCACCCATCGGAAATCGTCACTGCCGGTGGCGCCACTGTCCTCCGCCGCCGGAAAATCATAAAAATTACATCGCCTGGATCGCCTCGGACTCTTCTTCCCCGATCTGGTCTTGGTTTCCACAAAATATCAAGGGATTCTCGTAAATCAGAATTTAAAAGTCGCGGTTAATGTTTCTCCGGTGAGTTTCTTTAGCTTTTCGTTGAACTTTAACGTATATCCACTAGTCCCTCTCTCCTCTTTCCATTATTTCCTTCTTCTAACTGAAACGACCCCAAATGGTATCGTTTTTGTTAGAAGAAAAAAGGGACGGGTCTGAATGGCTAACGAGAGGGTCGGGGCTGTTCGACTAGGTTTTAGACGAAGGGGAGGCTAAGGCAAGTTTGTTGCAGCGTGCGTGTGTGTTTGTGATGACCGTTTGGTTTTGTTGGGTCTCGGATGGTGATGATGATATAGTAATAGGTCTTTGATGGTTCAGTTTTCGCCTGCGATAATGAGGCATCGATGGGGGTTGTGTTGAGGTAGTAGATCATGACATAGCGATGGTGGTGATGTGTTTGAGACTGATCCGAGGCAGTGGTGACGATTCGTTTTGGCTTGATAGAGAGTTTGTTTGAAGCTGTACCAGTGGTGAGCCGTGTTGGCGATGTGATGGTTCGAGGGGCTGTTCATGATCGTTAATGAGGCAAGGCAGTGGTTCGGGCTGCAGCAAGTGTGATGTTAGCATTGGTAACAGATTAAGTTAATTGCTAGTTTCTTCGTCTTCTTGTTCTATACGTTTGCATTCGTGTTTATTTTGATTAGCCAGGGATAACCTTAGCAGAAACAGTGTGTGTTTTGTTTAGCCATGGGAAATCTTGTTCACATGTTAGCTCGACAATTATGTACCATCGCTTTCATATATCACAAACGCCCTTTTGTCATTCATTCCTCCACATTGTTGTTTCTGTCACGATGTTCCCTGCTTCTGGTTATTTGTTCACAATTAAAGTAGTTGATTTTAGTGATGATTATTTTTGTTGAACGTGAATTAGTTCCATCCTGTTTGTAGTTCCATTTAACATGAAATTCAGCTGAGACTGGTTTGTTGATTACTTCGGATGAAACAGTAGCGTGGCCAAGCATGAACTCTTTAGCTTGTAATTGAGCATGAAAGTTATTTGAATTCCCTGCTTATTATTGTTACCTCTTCTTGTTTTAATAAGCTGTGAGTGAGTCTTAGTGAAAAAATGGTAACACTTGGCTGTTGGTTTTTAAAATTCAGAGTTTGTCTTTCTTGTCATTAAGTTGGGATTTGAAAGAGTCAAAAGTAGAACAAAGCTTAGCCTGAAATAGTATTGCTTCAGCATCTCTTTTGGTTGGTAAGAAGTTTAGCACAAAAGGAGTAAGAAGTGGACCAAAGGAGAGTACAAATTCAGCACCTTCACTTGGTTTCTTCCACTTTTCTGAAAAGCTAAAAGCAAACATATGAGTGTTGTACTTTTTCTCACCTAGGCACTCTACCTTTATTTGTCTATTTAAGAGAAAAGAGAGAACACAAAAAAAAAAAATAGAGGACAGACACGAAAGAGATCTGGGCAACACTTCACACAAAATCGGATCTGGAGAACACTCTCCAAACAAAAAAGATCTGAAAACACCACTCTCCAAAAACTTGAGACAAATCTGAAACATTTAAGAGTTGAAAAGCACACTTTACTCTCTAAAAATAACACTTTGGAGTCTGAGAGAAAAGAAAGTGAGGAAAGCAGTGAGTTCATAGAGTTTTAGTTTAAGAAAAAAAAAAGATTTTATTCGCAGGATTGTTCTGGGTTTTGTCTTCTTGGGTCGTTGATGATATTGGTTGTTGCCGCTAATTGTTGGTTGCCTATTATGTCGTTGCTGTCGCAAGGAGTTGTTGGCTATTAGGTAAATTTTCAAGCTTCCTTTGGATTTTCTCCTTAGGTACCTTTCTTTACACCTTGTATAAAGCACGTTTTCTTTTTTCTAAAATCATGTATGAAGAAAGACTTGTTATAAATGCCACAATTTGGGAGCTATGGCCTAAAAAATTTCAGCTTTATTTATGTTAATGTTTCCGAGCATGTTTATCTCTCTGTGATAAGTTACAAGTTGTTAAAAGTTGTTCTCTTTACTTTGTTGCAAATATATTATCAATATAGTAACATAGATTTTTAAACTTGGATAAAGTTAGGCAAGGAATCTGAAAGGTAAAATTCATGTGCCGAATCTTGTTCAATTTTGGGATCAAGACAAATATTAGACAAAAGATAGAAAGTTGTAAAAATGCAAATGAGAAGTCACATGGTATACTGTTCACGTAAGCAGCGAATGGCCGTGTTCCGTGCAATTAAATAGCTCAATTAACAAATTGATTTAAGTACCAAATGAAATAAGAACAATACAATATTAAGGAATGTATAAATTATTTTGGAGGCGCATTCGTGAATCGCTAAATTGGATGTTAATTAATGATATGTGTTAGGATGTCTCACTCGAGTTGGAAAGCTAATAAGCTGAATCAAGTTCAACTAAAATTAAACAACTCATTTTGCTCACTTGAAACTCATTCAAGTCAAGAGATCTCGAACAGGTGAAGTGCCTGCGCAATTTAATTGATTTAGGTCGAAAGATTTCGAACGAGTGAAGTTCTCGCGCGATTATATTCGATTGGAGTTTTAATTGCCAAACGATAAAATTAACAATAAATTGAAGCGTAACAAATCAAGGCAAATATAACAAACAAATTCAAAGAGTCGAAACGCGTCAATAAAAGCAACTGTGCTTAGCAAAGGACTCAAGGGTGCCTAACACCTTCCCGAGAGTCAACCGAGATCCTTACCCGGAACTCTGACGCAGACCATTTACGAGTCACAGGTGTTCTAGGTACACCACTTTGGTGACTTGGCACACCTTTAACTTGTCAAGTGGCGACTCCGAAAATCTCTTAAATATTAGTGTACCTATCAACACCGTCACAGACCCTTTTAAAACTATAAGTTTTTCTTTTTAAGTTGAAAAAGGGTCGTGACAGATACCATGGAACTTTTCCATGTGCACTTCATCATCGACGGGCAACGGATTCTGATTGATGTTTGCCATATCTAACTCCTCAACTTAGATTTGATCATTATCTATCAAAGGTTAGATATCCCTCTTGAGAAAGTGACAATCATCTGTGTCATGCCCAGGCACACCCGAATGATAAGCACACTGACGAGAGACATCCACCCTATCCCTAGGATGCATTCCTCCATGGATCGATTTCAGCATGTCCAATGCTTGTAACTTTTGAAAGAGATCGATATAGAATTCCCCAATTGGCATGAACTCAATATTTTCCTCTTGGTGCACCTTTTTATAATCAACTCTTAGATGACAACCTGGAGGACCTCTTGGCCAGTAGGGATGGTTCAATGGAGCTTAAAATTGATTTTGTGGAGGTTGGTAAGTGTTATTTATGGGATGTGGGGTTGGAGACCATTGTGGATAGGATGGTATTGGAACATATGGCTGAGCTACATAGGTTGAGTATTGTGGTGGAAGGATGTAGTATTGTAGATCTTGTGGGGGGTAGTAGTGTTGTGGAGGGTGCATTTGTGCAACTTGGGATGAGTGGGTCTGATTGTATTTTTTCTTGCTCCATTTGTGTGAATCTAAACCTACCATGGCCAGATTGTCTTGCTTCTTCTTCCCAAATTTTCCTGTATGGATCTATACTACTTGTGTGGTCCCCCTTAGTGTTGTCTGGCTCACAATCTTGTCAGCTTTAACTCATTTCTCAATCATTTCACCCATTTTGACAACCTCCTTAAATGGATGTCCACATGCAGGAATCAATGCACCGTAGAACTCTTCATCTTGAGCTTCAATGAATAATCGAACCATGTCTTAATCCTGGATTGTGGGGTTCACTCGAGCGGCTTGTTCACGCCATCTGAGGGCATATTCCTTGAAATTTTCACTTGGCCTCTTTTTTATAGCATCCAAAGAGGATCGGTCTGGGATGACTTCAATGTGGTATTTCTACTGGTCATAGAAAGCCTTTTCCATGTTATCAAACATTGGTCATTTGGTTATATCCTACCTTATGAACCATTCAGCAGCTGCGCCTCCCAAACTTTTAGAAAAGTACGCTATCAAATACTTATCTTTCTTGGCCCCAATCATTTTGTTGTAGTAGGTCTTCATATGAACCTTTAGATCTCCCTGCCCTGTGTATGGCTCGAACTTGGGAACTATGAACCCGTTTGGCAATTGTAATTCAGGGAATGGGCAAAGATCCTTGAAAGAAGTGTTGGAATGATCTACATATCCCTACATAATTCCTGCAGCTTAAACTAAACCCTTTACTTTGCGCAAACACTTTCTCTAAACCAGTTTTCCCAATCAATCGAGCTGAAATTTAGACTCGCGATGAATCCCTGATCATATGAGTCACTATGCCAGAAATTGGATTCATGGGGCTGATAATAGTGACGGTCATCGGCCTACAGATGTTGATCACAGTTTGACCTAGGCATGCTGGCCCTAGCAGGGCCTGCAACAATGGAACATGTGCCGGAGGTGGGCCATACCGCCCTTATGCTGGAGGCGGTGGTGGTGCCAGATGGTGCACTTCAGTTTCATTTGTTTCACCATGGACAGCGCAAGACTAGAAGGATAAATCTGATCTTCAACTACTTTAGATGTACCCGGTGCCTGTTGAACAACTGTCGGCACAACCTCGGCTAAGATTCCTAGCCTGGGAGGAGGTGCTGGCCCTAAGGTCATTACATGATGCATGTAGGCTACAAGTTGTTTTGGACCTCCCAAGTCAACTTCTCATTTTCCAGCGCCAAGAGTTCCTGGGCGTCGGTCTTAGATATCTCTCCATCACATGGCATGGCTACAGGTGAAGTCACAGGTCCCTTTGATCTAGTTGCATATGGGTAGGCCAATGCCAGAATTCCGCATCAAATCTCTAAACTCCAAAAGCTATGTCAAACAAACCGGGTTAGCAAAGAATCACATATTGCAAGCCTAGGGTTGTTATGTGTCATCCCGAAATGGTTCATGGTGCAGGTCCCATGTACCGATCGTACCCCATAAAGGTTGTCTACGTGTCACGTTAGATAAAATCTGGACACAAATCAACGTGACACAGAACTTCGAACATGACAAACTTGGGTTTTTTTTTAAATATCCCTTTTCTGACATAACAAACATAATTTAAATGACAGGAGACGAACTCAAAATAATATTCGACACAACCCACGAGTCAAATATATAAACAGACTGATATGATAATTGGCGGGTCTACCCGAACTATGAAAATAACGAGACTCGATATTTGAGTGGAGTCGTATTATTACGCGAGGATCGGTTCAAAGCATAATCCATTTAATTATAAATGAATGTCCTCACCCTAACTTGAACTTTACAAACAAAATTAATACAAATAATTTGACTCGAATTTTATTTGAAAAACTAAGACTCGACATGAGATTCGAGACTACACTAGGACGCAGACTCAAACACAAAAGCATCCCAAAATTTCGCAGTAGTAACGGCACCAACAATGACAAAATTGTTTTCTAATACTTGGGACCATATCCGGACACAAAATTAGACTCAAAGAGTTCTTAAAAAACTCGCCATTATAGCAGCGTAAAATGATAACTACAAGATATTTCAAGGCACGGGACTGAATCCAATTTTTCTTTCATTTTCTTTTTTTTCAAAATTTGACACTCTCCACCCCCGGTGATCGGTAAGCATAACAACCCTCTTTCTAGAACAAATGCAGCACATAAGATGCCAATGATGTGTCTTTTAGGGATGTGGGCCTATCTTGACACAAAGGGATCAGCCTAGACAAGTGAGGTATTGGTGTACTGCACCTCACTAAGTCGGATATGATGAAGATAATTGGGCCTAAAGGTTTAACTCTAGGTGATGTGTGGGAAAAAGTACGCCACCTATTGTTACAGGGATATGAGTCCAGCTGGCGAGACTAGATTTATCCTACAATTCACCAAGCATTAAGGATATACGCCCGCTCCTAGAGCCAACGACCGTTTAGGCATTTTGGTCACAGGGTGGAAAGCACTCATCCCGTCACCTAGGGTTTAGAGTGTCCTAGTTAGGGTTTCGTATATCACCGCCTTGACTTGTAGGCCCATAGCGCTATTAGTACTTGTATTTTACCTTATTTAGGATTGGGTATCACTACTATAAATACCCTCTCCTTACATTGTATTGTACACAACAGACAATTCGGCATCAACTTTGGCTACTCTCAAGGAATACGATTTATATTTCTTTCTCCATTATCTCTTGCTTATTTACTTGTCTTTGTTTTCATCGTATTTACTTACTTTTTCATCTAATTTTTCGTATGGCTTGTGACCTCATTCATAATTAATTGCTTAACCTAGACGACAAATATTAGCATAAGCAGATTGGTGCCTACCGTGGGGCCAGGTAATTGTAGGTATCCTACGAAGAAAGAGGCGCAGCCATGTCAAAACACAGTACCGCCATACGGCTCATCGATAACAAGATCAAACAGATAATCCATGACTCAGTCAGTATGACTGAAATTGTGAACTACTATCTAAGATCCAAATCCAGTTATCCATCATCATAGGCGGGGGTGTAACAGCATATTGACCCTTATCAAGAAGCACAGTCGGCAGAAAAAAGATCCATCAGCACGATATTCGTGGGGCCCATTGGGAACAACAAGACCAAAGCCATCATGGTCTGCGAGGCTCACCAGCAAATATACAAAAAGCCATGCCTCAACACTATTGAGTTTGATAACGAAGATTTGCAGCGAGCTCACAACCCTCATGATGATGCCTTAATAATTACTCTGTAGGTACATGATGCTCGAGTCAAGCATTTGTTGGTGGATCCCGGAAGTGCAGTCAATATCATTCACTGGAAGGTTATCTGTCAGATAGAGATGAAGAATTGGGTAATCCCTAGCCCATACACTATAATCAGCTTTAACAGTTATAGCGAGAAGTCTATGGGAGAAATATTCCTCCAGGTACACCTACCAGGAGCAGCGCGGTTGACGTCTTTGTTGCTCCCAAACGCACACGCAAGTATACGTGGTCGACAAGTAATAAAGTGATAAATCGAGTATCGTTCCCACGAGGACTATTGTGTCAGACTGAATCCTAGCAAACAATTTCTATAAACTATTCAGGGATCTTTTTCCAATGATGGTTGAGATTTTTAGTAACTAAATGAAACAATTAAAAGCAAGTTACTGAAGTCAAGTAATAGCGCGAATTCTAGGTTGTTATCAATAAAAGAGAAACGGTCTAGGGTCAGAGTTACGAACAATCCAGCTGAGTTTTTCAGTTGATTCTACTTCTTGATTTCCTAGATTGCTAACTGACAAGTTAATTATATGCGTGACAACTTGTCGATTCTTTACGAGTCTATGCAAGCTACTCTAACGCCTATATTTCTATGGAATTAAATCACATGCATGCATTAAAGAACTCTGTATCTAGTTAAGCCAAGCGAATAGATATATGTCTATCCTACCCGCAAATCGATTCGCTGATGCCCAGGTTTACAATCAAGCCCTATTATTTCTTATTTGCATTTACAAGTTCCCTTTGTCGAGTTCAACTTGTAAACCATAGATAGTGTTCAATTACCGGGCCCTGATAACCAAACAATTAGGCTCAAGAAAGAATAAACAATCCGTAACGGTAAATCAATAGGAAGAAATCAACTTTCAAACATCAACCTTCATGTAATTGCTCTAACCATAGAACGATAGGTTTAGCTCCACATATTCATAATAACAACACAAGAATTCATAGAAGGAATATTAAATATTGTAATAGATGATGAAAAGGAATTAAACCCTTGGTTCAAAGTGTAAGAACTCTAAAACTTGCTCTTAGAATTCGACCTCCCTTTTTTTTCTTTTTTTTTTTTGGGTAAAATGTAAGATACCATTAACACCAAAGTCACAATACAACCTAATGAGCAACCTTTCACTGAGGTCTTTTTGTACCAGAGTGTCAGGACTCAACCAAAAAAACAAACTAAGTACAAAGCTGGAAACTAGACTATAGGCTATCATCTAGGGACACTACTAATTCTAACTGAATTTAACTTCCTCAATATAGCGTACAGATAGACAGTCTTCAGACATCCGGTATTACTACTGCCTCACTCTTCCTGTACTTGACAAATCCTTGTTATAAGTGCTGAACACCCCTGTGCTTTTCTTGAGTCCCTGCAACTTTCCACTCAAATTTGGACCTCTCTTTTTATCAAATGCATAATTTTTCCCCTAGGAATTGGTGGTTTACTGAATACTATATAGTTCCTGCTTCTCCAAGTGTAGTATATAGCCGCATTAAGGATTGCAGCTGCAATATTCTTCTTGAGTTTCCTCCATCTTCTGGTCTGGATCCACACTAGAGTGTCTGTGATTGATTGCCTCCTGATGTATATCCCACTCCACTGCTGCAATTCATCCATAAGTTGCTTAAACCATGAGCAGTACTGGAATAAGTGCTCGTTTGTTTCCCCAGCTTGGTCTTCACACAGGCAACATGTTAGATCCTCACAGTGCAAGTTAATTTCCTCCATTCTCCCTTTAGTCAGCAGCCTTCCCTTCACAGCAAGCCACATGATGAACCTGTGCTTTGGAATGGCTATAGGGTTCCAGATCATACTTACCACTGTTAGAGTCTCTACGCCCAAGTAGCTTGTTATAGCTGCTTGTCATAGAGTATACCCCATTATTGGTAAACATGTATCTATCATTATCATACCAATGTTGCATTCTAGCTTTCAATTTGTATATCTGCCTCCAGTACCAGCTACTCTCATGTGCTGGAGAGTGTGTCCAGATGCTCTCATCTCTTTTCATATAGACCCCATGGATCCATTTGACCCAGAGCACATCCTTCTATTGGTAAGTTGCCACAGTAACTTGCCTACTGCTGCTATATTCCACAGTTGACAGCTTCTGATGTTCATACCCCACCCCCCCTCCACTTCTTTGGTACACATACAGCATCCCATGCTACCAGCATCACTTTCTTTTTCTCCTGTGTAGACCCCCACAAGTAAGCTCTACACCTTCTATCTATCTCAGTTACTATACTCTTTGGTATGATGAACACAGCACCCCAGAAATTATAGACAGAGAACAAGACTGAGTTTAGAACCTGTAGTCTCCCTGCATAAGAGAGATTCTTTGCATATGCCATTGGGATTCTAGTTGTTATTTTGTCAACAAGTTGGTAGCAGTCAGCTTTATCCCATTTCCTGGCAGATAGGGGCAGTCCCAGGTACCTAATTGGGAACTTGCCACTTTGGAATCCAATTCTCCTTAACAGTAGTTGCTTGACATTTTCTGTCACTCCAGCAATAAAGATGCTGGTTTTATCCAGGTTGGCAATTAATCCAGACACCTCTGTGAAATGTTGAAGTGCTTCCATCACTCTATTCACTGGCTTCATATCCCCTTTGCAAAATATCATTAAGTCATCTGCAAATTTAACTTTGTACTTTTACACATATGATGGAATCTAAAGTCAGGGAGCTCCCCCACAGCTGTCATAACTCTTGAGAAATATTCCATGGCCAAAACAAACAGCAAGGGGGACATTGGGTCCCCTTGTCTTAGCCCTCTTCTTCCTGGGAAGAAGCCACAGCTTTCTCCATTCACCCTTACAGAGAACATAGGTGAAGAGACACACAGCATGACTAGTTTAATAAATTTGTCAGGGAATTCATATCCCCTTAACACCTACTCCAGGAAATACCACCTCACCATGTCATAGGCCTTCTTAAGGTCTATTTTCATCATGCATCTTGGTGAAGCACTGGCTCTATTATAGTGCCTCAAGATGTCATGGCAAATTAGAACATTATGGACCATTGACCTGTTTTGTGCAAATGTTGTTTGATTTTGAGCAACCAGTTCTGTTACAGCCTTCTTCAACCTTGCACATATATTTTTGAAATGCATTTATATAGAACATTGCAGCATGATATGGGCCTAAATTGAGCTACATTGTCTGGAGCACTCACTTTAGGAATCAATGCTATGATAGTGGTGTTGAGCTGCTTTAGTAGCTTTCCTGACTTGAAAAAATCTAGTACTGCTAGTGTCACATCTGCTCCCACAATTCCCCAGCAGGCTTTAAAGAATTCATTCCCAAATCCATCAGGCCCTGGACTCTTTATGGATGATATTGAGAACATTGCTTGCTTGACATCTTCAGCTTTGTACATCTTTATCAGCTCCACTTGTCTTTCCATGCTTAATATTGTTCCCCGAGCTATGAATCCTGGATGAGTATATCTTCCATTTCCAGGGCATCTCGCTAAAAGATTGTTATAGTACTTCACAAAAGCCTCTGCTATTTCTGTTGGATGTGTGCATAATTGCCCATCTTCATCATGAACATGTGTCACCATCTGCTGCAGTTTCCTATGCCTTAGAACATCATGGAAATACCTTGTGTTGTCATCACCTAACTGTATCTATGTGACCTTGCCTTTCTGCTGAAGAGATAGTTCAGCTGCGAGTGCAGCTTCTCTTGATTTCTTGTACATCTCTTGTTCATCCATCTGAAGTTCTATATTTTCAGGTGCTAAGTGTAATACTTCTTGGATTTGGTGCAACTGACTTCTTGCTATATTTGCTTCCTCGACCACTTGAGTGAATGCCTTATTATGCAATCTCCTAAGTTTGTGCTTCAACCCCTTCAACCTCTGCAGAACCTGATACATGTAGCATCCTAGAACTAGTAAGTTCCAACCTTCTTCTACTATTTTTTTAAAGTCAGGGTGAGTCACCCATGCATTACAGAACTTGAATGCCTTCCTTGCCTTATATGAACCCTCTAAACTGTTGATCAGAATGGGTCTATGGTCACTTATCCCTTCTTGCAAGTAACTAGCTGTACATTCTATCATCTCTTCTAACCATTTAGCATTGATGAATACCCAATCAATCTTTGAGTACACCCTTGCTTCTCCTTGCCTGTCATTCCATGAGTACCTTACTCTATTATTTGGTAATTCTATTAATCCACATTCTTCAATACACTCATTAAAGTCCTAAATATCATTCACAGACACATGGTTGCCCCCTCTTCTGTCCTCTATGTTGAGGATAGCATTGAAATCTCCCAATATACCCCAAGGCCCAACACAGGCAGACTTCAGGGCTCTTAGGCTGTTCCACAATCCCATTCTCTCTTCTTTTGTATTATGAGCATACACAAAGGTCATCCAAAACTTGCATTTCATAGGTAGAAACTCCACCTGGCATGTTATTTGCTGATCTGTATGGGTTATTGAGACTACATTGTAGACACCGAAAATTTATCCAAATTACGGCTTCTACAAGGTGGGCCTATTAGGTTTTCTTGGAGGCTACTCCACTTAAAATCCTATATCACACCTATAAAAAGGGGTCACATATTCCCTTAGAAGACATCTCAAAAATGTCAAGAGATCACAAAGAGACACCAAATATGCCTCTTCTTGATCATCAAATACATCAAGGAGATGTAAATCATCCTACATTCGAGAAATACGCCGCTAAGGCCCTCGAATTACGGATAACAAAGAGGAGAGAAGAATCAAAGGGTTACCAGAATTGTACTCACATATTTTATGAATAAAAGTACATTTCTTTATGTTGTTTGTAATTGCTTAAATTTTATTGCAAACAAATTGGCACGCCCGGTGGGACCAATTCTGCCCTTCATCTCTTCTCTCACAAGCAAAAGCAAGTCTACAACAATGGAGGCAAAATCTGGGGCCAAGATCTCCAATACTTCAAATCTTATTTTCGCATCTCCAACTCAAACAAGATTTGAAGTGGGGGCATTTGGTAGACACCGAAAATTTATTCAAATTACGGCTTCTACAAGGTGGGCCTATTAGGTTTTCTTGGAGGCTACTCCACTTAAAATCGTAGATCACACCTATAAAAAGGGGTCACATTTTCCCTTAGAAGACATCTCAAAAATGTCAAGAGATCACAAAAAGACACCAAATATGCCTCTTCTTGATCATCAAATACATCAAGGAGATGTAAATCATCCTACGTTCGAGAAATACGCCGCTAAGGCCCTCGAATTACAGATAACAAATAGGAGAGAAGAATCAAGGGGTTACCAGAATTGTACTCACATATTTTATGAATAAAAGTACATTTCTTTATGTTGTTTGTAATTGCTTAAATTTTATTGCAAACATACATCATACAAATCTGATCTGCAACAGACCACCACTCTCCCATTATAGTGCTCTTTTAGGTTATGAATAAGGTTCCAACCTAGTAACATTTTTTTAACAACATTTTCTATCACCTTGTCCTTTAGTTTTGTTTCCAACAGCCCTATCAACCCTACTTCCTTCTCGTTGCAGAGGAGTGCCACCTTCTTCTGCTTATTGAGGCCATTTAGGCCTCTTACATTCCAGCTAATAATCCTAACCATGTCCACATGGAAGTATATTGGTGCCTCCCTTATTGACAGAGTCTGGTTTGCTTCTTTACCCTGAGTAGCTGTCAAGGCATTGAAGGTATTTCCCACAGATATATGACCCTGCATTGTAATCCTACGTGATCTTGTGTTTCTCCCAGCTTTGTTAGCAGACACTACCCATCCTTCCCCCTCTGGTACCACTTCTTTCTGTTTATCTTTAGTAGTTCTCACCTCTTTTCCATTGACATTCATCACTTCAATGTCTTTATGGATCACACTGCTGCTTGTACTTTGTTCTTTCCTATTCTGCATAATTTGTGTCTTCTGCATAGTTTGTGTCTTTGTTCCTGTCTCTATTCCCTGCTTCCCCAATGTTGCATCAGTTTTTGGAGCTTCTATCTTTTCCCCCTTCTCCTTATGCTCCAACTTGTTCTTCCTGCACTCCTTACTTCCATGCCCATACTTCTTGCAAGTATCACACACAATAGGTTTCCAATCATACCGCACCTTTTGTTCTATGATGGCCCCTTTCTCATTCCTAAATATTATAATTTCAGGGAGGTCTGAGTTGACCACCACTTCCACTAATAACCTTGCAAAATTTAGGCCATTCTTCTTTTCAGTGTTTTTATCAACCATAAGTGGTTTCGCAATTTTACTTAATCCACTCACACTCCAATATTTAAAATCTAATCCAGGTAGTTTAATCCAGATGGGGACTGTGTACATCTCTTCTCTATTGAACTCTATATCCGGTGACCATGCCTTCACTATGAAGGGTTTGTTATCAAAGTGGTATATTCCACCTTGTATAACAGCCTCCTTCCCCTCTTGTGTTTCAAATCTCACCAGTAGAACCCCATTCTTCAACATGACTACCTTATTAATGCCATGTTTTGGCCACATTTTCTGTACATAGCTATTTAAGACTGTGAATGGGGGGTATCCCCCTAAGACATAATACACAACTGCTGTACTCCAGTATTGAACTTCAGTTTCAATATCTTCTAGATCTAAAATGCCAATATTTTGCTCACCTTGTAGTTCTGACTTGACAAAATCCAGTTTGAATCCCACATTTGACAGCTTAGCTATGTCGAAATTGTCCCAAACTGAGCTCTTCTGAGGCGATTTAGGTTCATTGATTTGGTGTTCCACAGACTCTACTTCATCAGCCCAGCTAGAGGAAGCCTGCGTTTGCATCACACTGTTCCATTCTCTTAGTTTCTCCTTTGTACCACCCTGAACTGATTTAGAACCAGCTGGGGTAGTTTTTGGACTTACTACTTATACCATTTCAGCTGCTATTCTGGACTGTCGACCTTGAGTTCTCGTCTTCTTCGGCATGAAGTGCGCACGTTAGCTCACTATGTGTTAGCTTGCTAAAGTGCACGGAGAGAGAAACAAGGAGCCGACCCCATTTCCGAATTCCAATTCTTGATAACCCCCCTTACCAAACGAAATTATTGAGGTTTTATAATGTTTACAAGGTGCTAGGATAAGTTAAACCAAAGCCTAATCTAGTTGGGAAAACTTGTGGTTCGTCAGCCTCAGAGCTTTCGTGGAAGCCACCCTTCCACTATAGCCTCCAACTTTTCAAGGCTTTCGCTGAGGCCTTGCTCCCAGTATAGCTTCCAACTCTTCAGGGCTTTCTTGGAAGCCTTGCTTCCACCATAGCCTCCAACTTTTCAAATCTTTCGCTGAGACCTTGCTCCCAGTATAGCTTCCAACTCTTCAGGGCTTTCTTGGAAGCCTTGCTTCCACCATAGCCTCCAACTTTTCAAGGCTTTCGCTGAGGCCTTGCTCCCAGTATAGCTTCCAACTCTTCAGGGCTTTCTTGGAAGCCTTGCCTCCACCATAGCTTCCAATGCGTCCATTAACTCTAATTTGTTTGTTCTTGCCTCGAATTCATCCGCACCATTCCAAATATCACAAATACGATAAGTGAGTACAAGAAACACAATTATCACATATAACGAGCGCATAAAGTACAAAAATGTGAGAAGATATTAAGGTAAAATAGACAAATATTGCCAAACATCACCACCCCACACTTAGACCTTTGCTCTCCCTCGAGCAATCATCAAAAACCAATTTCCCAACTAGAGCCCAACACTCAATAGAACAGGTCTACCTATGATTATGGTTGATACCGACCATTAGACAAGTGCATATACATACCATGTGACCCTCAACACATGCCAAAAAGTCACCAAGTTTTAAAACACTAGAATAACCAACCCAAGACATCTCAACCCCAAAAACCGACTCAATAAAAACAAGCTTTCACAAAATCACACCCATTAACTCAACCAAGAAGTCAAAAATTCAGCTATCTCATGCAAACCATGTGCCCTCGCCAAATCAAGAGAGCGTCCCAAATATCACACAAAGAATATATTTCAAGAATAAATGAGGGACATAATGTTGGAAGAATTCACTCGCTCTCCAAAAGAAGTTCATGTGCCACACACAACGTACCATAGGCTTGCCCGTAGTGTAGGAATCCACTAATGTAAGCTTGTTCCAATCGGGATTAACTAGGACTTTACGGGTTGTAATGTAGGCTAAAGGACGGGTAGGATAAATATGGATAAATAGTGACTACCTCCCTAAGTAATTTAATACATCACTTTAATTTTTTTCTTTTCTTCCCCCATTCTTTTCAAAACCAACCAAGCAACTACCCAAAAGTCTCCTTTCAATTTAAGCAATTTGCAATTTACTTTTGCACCACACTAGCAAGGATTGAGATTTTTTTCTCTTTTTTTTTTCTCTTTTTCATTTCATTTTTTCTTTTCAATATTTTTCTCAACCTTGCCGATGATTTTTCTTTTTTTTTCAAAATGCACCATATTTTTTTCTCTCATCGGTTCCACTCAAAAGCTACCCAATTACTCCAACCACAACTCCACAAATAATCAAATATTTTTTAATTAAAGTGCTACAAGGAGATAATTAAAAACAAAAGGGGTAAGGCTTGAATTGTGGGTGCCAACAAAAAGGTCAATAGGCTCAAAAGGAATCAAGAAGGATAATATTAAAGGGTAGGCTAATCAAGGCTAGAAAGGTTTATCAAAGAAACGCATGTATCATCTCCCGACTAGAGCAAACTTAGGATTTTGCTTTGAACACACACGGGGCAAGTTCTAGACATCAATATGCGGCACGGAACATAAGAAAAGATACTCACATCACACATGGCACATAGTTCACTAAAGACGGTTTCATTCTAACTTTTGGTTAAAGCAAACAAGATGCAACTTTGGAAATTTAAGCACTAAGGCACAATAGTTTACAAAGAGTCAAGTAGTTGAACCTAAGCGTCTCAAGAAGGTCATTCAAATTTTTCTAGGCATACATTACAATTTTAAAACCAAAAGGGCTTCACAAATAGCATATGCTCAAGTCCAAATTTACCGGTATCAAACAAACCAAAGGCACCTAGCATTCTATCAATTTTCCTAAGGTACTCTACTAATTACTACTACTAAACTACTCCTAAAAATAAAAATTTACCCGGTTCAAAGATCTACCTGTGGAAAAGAACCGAGGCCATAAGAAAAACCACGGGACGGATGATTGTACAAGTTAACTAAAACTAAAAATAAAATCTGTTTGGAATTTTTTATTAGTTTTCTACTTATATATTAAAGCAAGAAACAAATAAAAATAAAGTCAAGTGACAAACATAAAAAAAATTGCTAAAAATAAATTCCTAAAGGTACAATCATTTATTAAAGCAAGAAACAAATAAAAATAAAGTCAAGTGACAAACATAAAAAAAAAATTGCTAAAAATAAATTCCTAAAGGTACAATCATCCATAACCTCAAAATTTTGGAAGTTTCCCCACTCCACACTTAAAATCATACAGTGTCCTCAGTGCGTACAAATATAAAGTGCAAGAGTGAAAAGAACTTCCCTGAAGGCCCACCGGCCTAGGTCTCATCATCTGCATCATCAGAGTCCTCCCGCTCTGCATGTGCGGGAGTGTCAGCATCGCGCTCACTAACCGGAGGCACCACCGCCTTGCTTCTCACAGAACCCCCAGGGCAGTGGGGTGGAGTGCGCGCATCCTCCTCTTCTTCCTCGTTTTCACCATCTTCCTATTCAGTCCACTCTCCCTCGTCACTGCCATGATCCGCCTCAACCACGTTAGAATCCGTATTCTCATCCTCCCCAGGTGGCACCTCTACGGTCTGCGTCATGCCCAATAGCCTTTTGGATGACTCCAACAATGGAAGCTGGCGATCAAGGGCTGCCATATCCATCCCCACATTCTTTGCCAAATATTCTATCATTAAGTATTTGCGGCCCTCCAAATTATCGTGCACATCGCGCCGCTCATCATTGGACATTTTGTAGGCATTTTCACTCGGGCTTAGCACTGTGGAAATATCAGACTTTCTCTCCAAGGCCGGGACAATCCTATCACCAATGGTATCAATAGGGACACCTTCTTTCATCAAATACTGTGTCAGTACACCAGCAAAAGGCAACCGCTTTGACTTGTTTGTGCGTGTCTCCTTCATAGCTTTGAGCATATAATACCCAATGTTGACAGGTTTCCCCGTCATGAAGAAATAGACTATGCACGCCTTTACTTTAGTCACATTAGTAAAGTGGTCAGAAGGAAACAGTCGTGCATTGACCAATTTGAGCCAAACTCGGGCTTCCTTTTGAAACCTGCAAAATTGCATAGATTTGTGTCGGCCCGTTTGCTTCTTTCTACCCCCCCCCCCCCCCCCCACCTATGGCTCACATCACCACCACATAAGGTCTGCCTCAACGCCTTGTAATCCGGCTTGCGAATGAAATCCCGCAAGTCGTCAAGGTCATGATCCTCCACACCTAAAAAGGTGCAAAGGGCTGATGCATCTAGCCTCACAAATTTTCCTTGAACTTTCACTAGCTCCTCCGGTTGTTCCAAGTCCCAATTGGCATATAATTCCATCACGAGATCAAGATTGGAATCCCCCGGACTCTCGAAAACAGATCCCCATTTCATGGTGTGAACAACATCTCTTATATTTCTAAACTGCCTCTTCAATTTAGTTTCATCAATGGCAAGCTCGGGAATGTAGCCGGCCAACTTGAAGTTTTTGTACCAATCCAAGCTCTCCCACTTCTTCACAAATGGCAATCCAAACTGTGTTTTCCCCCCGGGTCGTGGAATAGTGACCGCTCCCTTTGGCATCTTTGGTTTTGCCTTGCTCTTCGCTTTGGCCTTAGCCTTGCCCTTGGGGGCTTTACTAGTCGAGGCGACTCCTAGCTTTTGCCTTGGTGCAGTAGGTGTCACAGAGGAAGAAGAGGCCTTTTGTGTTGTTTTCACCATAGTACCTGCACCATAAAGTCCTATCGTTAGAATCCAATTCAAACAAGCAATAGACTCTCTTGTAAACCTGGCAGAGTATAGATGAACACGAGCACTTAAAGCGCCTTGAAGTATCACGTTAGTGTCCTGGTACTCAGACTTCCCAGGGATAATCATGAAAAAATTCAATCCATAGCTAGTGTATGATGAAGCAATGTGCGCAAATGGGGAGTGAGCACCCCACACTTACACCTAACTATACTACAATGACTTGAAAACACTAACTCAACGTAGCTTAACCAAAGAAAAATGGATGGGGCAGCACTGCAGGGTAAGGGCAGGAAGCAACACATAACAAGCGCGACAATGGTGTAAAGCTTAGTTTGCGCTTTGATCAATTCAAATTCCACACAACCGCGATCAATTCTAAACCTTTAGATCATCAAGTAGTTCAAGTTATGCCTACAAATTTTTATGCTACTCAGACTTCAGATAATTGAAACTTTTAGTCACTTAGGCAATTCATCAAACATGTGGTGTTCTCTGGGGTCAATTTCAAAGTTCATTGATATTTAAAAATATTGAACCCTCCCAAATGTTTGGGAGATCACTTTCAGAATTCAAGCACAACTCAACACTAATTACAATTTATAGAATCGACATACGCTTCACAGTTCACATAAACCTCAAAGGAACCATGACTAAAGGGACGGGGGAGGGGACTGTTTTATTCATACCAAGAATTTTGGGGAGAGAACAAGAAAGAGAGAATACTTGAACAGCTTTGAATTAATGATAAAAAATAGATTCTGAATTGATGTTGTTTTGATGTTGTTTTATGCCCTAGGTCCGAGTTTCCTCTGTTTTGTTTCGTGAAATGCAGTGCAAGAGGGAAAAGAACATTGATTTTATGTTTTAAATTTTCGCGAGTCAAGATCGGGTCGACCCACAAAATAATTCTTTGAACTTACCTGCGACGGAGGGGCGATGCACAAAGATCGCCTTGGATTGAAAGAATTCACTGCCTAACTAAAAGCGATCGTGTGAGCGATGCTGTGACTGAATTTTTTGTACAGCTAAGGCATTGAGGAGGGCGATGCTTCGTGATCGCTTCGAGCTGTTGGAAGCTCACTGCGTGACTCAGAGCGATCGTAGGGGCGTCGCTTTACCTGTCGCTCGCGCAATCTGAGGCGTTGAGGAGGGCGACGAATCACTATCGCTTGGGAAGTGTTGGAGTTCACTGGTTGATTCAGAGCGATCGTGGAGGCGACACCTTGGGCGTGGCTCAATCCAGTTTCTCCCACAAGAATTTTCTAAGTGTTGTAGCTTTTGGAAACTGTTCCCAAAGTGACGCCTTGGCGGTCGCTTGAGCAGAACTGGAGCTCATTGCGTCTCAATCATTCTGCACTCCTCGAAAATGCTTCACCTTTCGAATGTCCCGAGCCCTGCAAAAAAAATGAGAACTTCGTAACACTAAAGAAATAAAATGACGAAAACAATAAAAATTGGGTTGCCTCCCAACTAGTGCTTGATTTAACGTCGCGGCACGACTGTTTTTGTATTTTTATTCTTTTTCTATTTTTTTCCTTTTTTTGCTTTTTTTTTTTTTTTTTGCGTTTACATACAAAGCTCGGGTTGCCTCCCGAGAAGCACCTTAGTTAATGTCGTGGCATGACGGTTACAATTTACGGTTCTCACAATGAAATTGAGGTACGATGATCTACCAAACCTCCCCAATAGCGCTTAACTCTTTGCCCATTCACTAAAAATGACTTCTTGGAATCCGGGGATCTTAACTCGACCGCTCCATGTGCCGTGACACGGACTACTTCAAAGGGGCCCGCCATCTAGACTTCAACTTTCCAGGAAATAGTTTCAATCTAGAATTGAACAACAATACCAACTGGCCCGGCTCAAAATGACGATGCTCAATGTGCTTGTCATGCCATCTCTTCGTCCGCTCCTTATACAACTTCGCGTTCTCATAAGCGTGGAAAACGGAACTCATCTAGCTCATGCAATTGAAGCATCCTCTTTTCACCTGCCACTTCCATATCCGAATTTAGCTTCTTAATTACCCAATACGCCTTATGTTCTAACTCGACAGGCAAGTGACAGGCTTTCCCGTAAACCAACCTATATGGAGAGGTTCTAATAGGTGTTTTAAAAGCCGTTCTATAGGCTCAAAGAGCGTCATCGAGCTTCATAGACCAATCCTTCCTTGAAGTATTAACAGTTTTCTCAAGAATCTGCTTTATCTCCCTATTCGACACCTCCACTTGGCCACTCGTTTGAGGATGATAAGCAGTAGCTACCTTGTGACGCACCCCATACTTGGCCAAAAGTTTATTGAACAAGCGATTGCAAAATGCGTACCTTCATCACTGATGATGGCCCGTGGTGTCCCAAAACGAGTAAAAATATTTTTCATCAAAAACTTGACCACCACACTCGCATCATCGGTTGGAAGTGCAACAGCTTCCACCCACTTTCACACATAATCGACTGCTACAAGTATGTATTTGTTGCCATTAGAAGGTGGAAACGGACCCATAAAATCAATTCCCTAACAGTCGAACAACTCAATCTCCAGGATGTTATTCAAGGCATCTCGTGACGCCTTGAAATATTACCGGTTCTTTGGCAACAATCACACTGTTTAACAAAGGCATGAGCATCCTTGAATAGAGTAGGCCAAAAGAACCCCGGCTGAAGCACCTTCGCAGCTATCCTATCACCACTACAATGACCACCATAGGGAGATGAATGACAACTCTGCAACACAGACTCAACTTCCTCATTTGGGGTACATCTCCTCGCTAATTGGTCTGGACCAATTTTATACAAATGCGACTCATCCCAGACATAAAATCTACTCTCATGGAGGAGTCTCCTTCTATGTTCAGCTATAGCATCAGACAGATAAACATTACTCACCATCAAGTTCACCATATCTGCATACCTAGGAACCTCGGTTACCTGTAGAGCAAAAAGTTGCTCGTCTGGAAAAACTTCATTTATCTCACGGGCCCCTCATCTATATGTTTTCTATCTTTCAGCCTCGATAAGTGATCGACCACTTGATTCTCGGTCCCTTTTCGATCACGGATTTCCGCATCAAACTCTTGGAGTAGAAGAACCCAACGAATCAGTCGCGGCTTGGAATTTTTCTTCTCAAATAAATACCGGATTGCGGCATGATCAGTGTAGACAATAACCCGAGTGCCAACCAAGTAAGATCGGAACTTATCAAAAGCATAAACAACAGCTAGCAGCTCCTTCTCGTTGGTAATGTAATTGGATTGGGCAGCATCAAGAGTCTTGCTTGCATAATATATAGAGTGAAAAATTCTACCCTTTCTTTGCCCGAAAACAGCCCCAACAGCAGTATCACTCGCGTCACACATCAACTCAAACGGTAGAGACCAATCGGGAGAAATAATAATTGGTGCAGTCACCAACCTCTTTTTCAGTTCTTCAAACGCCTTCAGACAGGTATCATCGAATTCAAACTTCGCATCCTTCTCTAACAATTTGCACATGGGATTTGCTATCTTCGAAAAGTCCTAAATGAATCACCTATAGAACCCAGCATGTCCCAAGAAACTAAGCACAACTTTAAGAGAGATAGGTGGTGGTAATTTTTCAACTGCTTCAACCTTTGCTCTATCAACCTCGATCCCTTGCTTTGACACCTTATGGCCAAGTACAATGCCTTCTCGAACCATGAAGTGACATTTTTCCCAGTTGAGTACCAAGTTGGTTTCTTCACAGCAGCTCAGCACGGCATCGAAGTTCTTCAAGCAGCCATCAAACGAATCTCCAAAGTCTGAGAAATCATCCATGAATACCTCAACAAATTTTTTCACCATATCGGTGAAAATAGCCATCATGCATCTCTGAAAGGTTCCCGGCGTATTACATAGTCCAAACGGAATCCTTCTAAATGCATAAGTGCCATAAGGACATGTAAATGTCGTCTTCTCCTGATCTTCTGGTGCGCAATCACAATCTGGTTGTAGCCCGAGTATCCATCCAGAAAACAGTAATATTCATGCCCAGCTAGCCTATCCAGCATCTGATCAATGAAGGGGAGTGGAAAGTGATCCTTTCTGGTGGCCTTGCTCAATTTTCTATAATCAATGCAAATCCGCCACCCTGTGACTGTTCTTGTAGGAATCAATTCATTCTGCTCGTTCGTCACAACTGTTATACCTCCCTTCTTTGGAACACATTGGACTGGGCTCACCCAATTGCTGTCAGAGATTGGAAAAAATAATACCAGCATCAAGTCACTTGATAATTTCCTTCTTCACAGCCTCCTTCATGACTGGATTTAGCCTTCTTTGCTGCTCGACACTTGGCTTATGGCCCTCCTCCAAGAGGATCTTGTGCATACAAAAAGAATGACTAATCCCTCTAATATCCATAATGGTCCATCCAATTGCCCTCTTGCGCTCTCGCAACACTCTTAAGACCTTCTCAACTGGCACATCAGACAACAAAGAAGAAAGGATTACGGGTAAGGTGTTACCCTCACCCAAATAAGCATATCGTAAATGAGCAGGTAAAGGTTTAAGTTCAAGAACTGGAGCTTTCTCAATAGACGGTTTAGCAGGAGCTAGTATCAGCGGTCTATCAAGATCCTCAAACTTCTTCCACCCTGAGATGAATTGACACTCCATGTTGAGAATCTCCAAGTATTCCTCAGTCTCCTCATCATTCATCATATCATCTTCATACATTAGTGCTCTTTCAAGAGGATCATCCTTAGAAGCCAAAAGTGATTTTTCAGAGGCAGTTAACTACTTATCCAACACTTTGACCATAGATAACTCTTCATAGTGTGATGGAAGTTGAGTAGCCCGGAACACATTAAATACAGCTTCTTCGTCATTTACCCTCATGATCATCTTCCCTGCTCTAACTCTAATCACAGCATCAGCAGTAGCCAAAAATCCTCTTCCCAAGATAAGTGGGACTTCTTGATCAGCCTCATAATCCAAAATGATGAAATCAACAGGGAGGATGAATCTGACTACTTGTATTAGAACATCCTCAATAACTCCCTCGGGGCATGTCAAAGATCTGTCTGCTAAATGCAGGTCACTGTGGTTGGTCTTGGTTCGCCTAGGCCTAGCTTCCGAAATACCGATGATGGCATTAAATTTACGCTAGCGCCCAAGTCACATAAAGCTCATCCAACCTCATGCTTCCCAATTTTTTATAGGAATAGTGAAGCTTCCAGGATCTTTCAATTTCTGAGGAAGTTTACTTCGGACTCTGGAACTGCACTCTTCAGTAAGTACAATCGTCTCGAACTCAGCCAGTCTTCTTTTGTTTGCCACAATATCCTTGATGTACTTAGCGTATTTAGGAACATCACGCAAAAGCTCCACCAAAGGAATACTCACTTGTATCTGACTCAAGATCTCCAAAAATATCTTGCAAGCTGCATCTACTTTCTGCTTTTGAAGCCTTTGAGGGAAAGGTAGTGGTGGTCTGACATTGTCAAGCTCGGGCTGCTTCTCTACCACTTTATCAGCTTCTTTTTCAGTATTCGGCTCCGTTCACCAACAGGCTTCCTCGGCTTTGGAGGCACTTCTTCTAGAGCTCGCCCATTTCTCAAAGTAACTGCATGCACAAATTCTTTAGGATTCTTCTCTGTGTCACTTGGCAAGGCACCATGTGGTCTAGTGTTTTGTGCTCCAGCAAGCTGCCCCATTTGGCGTTCCAGATCTTTTTTAGCATTGGCAAGATCTTTTATGGCCTGTGCATGAGCTGCATTGTCTGCTATAATTTTCTGCTGACCTGCCAACATCTGCTTTATCAAATCTTCAACTGAACTGTTCAACTGCTTTGGTTGAGCCTGAGGCTATGAACTCTGGTAATTATTCTGAGATCTCGTATTACCCTGAGCAGCTTGATTATCACTCCATGAGAAACCAGGATGATTTCGTGAGTTAGGATTATAGTTGTTGCTAAGCTGATTCCGATTCTGTCCCTGAAACCTGTTTTGATTTCCCACGTAATAAACTGACTCTGGATTGGAGGGGCAAACCTCGGTAGTATGATCCTCTCCACAGACCTCACAGAAATTCTGGAGCTGCTGGACTTGTTCGACTGGTGCTACTTGTTGCTGAGCTGGTGGCAGTGCTAACTTGTTGATCTGATTAGCTATGGCATCTACCTTTGCAGTTAATGCTGAGAATGCTTCCAACTGAAGTATCCCAGCAGCTTTCTGAGTTGGTGCTCTACCATCACCCTGCCAGTCAGGATTGTTCTGAGAAAATTTATCCAGCAATTCATAAATCTCATTAAAATTCAAGGCTAATACTTGGCCCCCAGCTGCAGCATCCACCACGATCTTGCTATGAGCATTCAATCCTTCAACAAAAGTGTGGGCCAACATCTCATTAGATTGATTGTGGTGTGGGCAATCTCTTAACAATGACTTGAATCTCTCCCAAGCTGAATACAAGGATTCTCCACCCTGTTGTCTGAAAGACATGATCTCACTCTGTATTCTCGCTTTTTTTGCAGACGGATAGAATTTAGCCAAAAATTTCTTAGCTAAATTATCCCAAGTTGTGATAGACCCAGGCTTTTCAGCCTTTAACCACTTCCTTGTTGTTCCAATCAGTGAAAATGGGAAAAGTATCAAGAGAACATAGTCAGTCGAGACGCCTGATGGTGTGTATGTGTCACTAATCTCCAAGAAATTCTGGATATGTTATTTTGGATCCTCGTGCAGTAATCCTGCAAATTGCCCAGTCGCATGCAGCAGTTGTATCATGTCGGGCTTAATCTCAAAGTGTCCAGTAATTTCAGGCTTCACAATGCTAGAAGATACTCCTTCCAGACTGGGAAGAGCAACATCTCGCACAGCTAAAGCTCGTTCTGCTGTCATTCCAATAGGTAGGGAAGCAAGTACAATAGCGAATGCTTCACGGTCTCTTGCTTCTTTCCTCAATCTCTGTAAGGTCCTTTCAGGTTCAGGATCAAAAGGTTCAAGTGGTTCGTCCTTTCTCTCCCTTTGTATTCAAGACCTATTACCTGAAATGGCACAAGAAACTCAAAACAAAAATTAAACCTGAATAGAAAATAATAAATTGTCTAAAAAGTAAACAGTCAATTATTTAGTCCCCGGCAACGGCGCCAAAAACTTGTTGCTCCCAAACGCACACACAAGTATACGTGGTCGACAAGTAATAAAGTGATAAATTGAGTATTGTTCCCTCGAGGACTATTGTGTCAGACTGAATCCTAGCAAACAATTTCTATAAACTATTCAGGGACCTTTTTCCAATGATGGTTGAGATTTTTACTAACTAAATGAAACAATTAAAAGCAAGTAACTGAAGTCAAGTAATAGCGCGAATTCTAGGTTGTTATCAATAAAAGAGAAACGGTCAGGGGTCAGAGTTACGAACAATCCAGTTGAGTTTTCCAGTTGATTCTACTTCTTGATTTCCTAGATTGCTAACTAACAGGTTAATTATATCCGTGAAAACCTGTCGATTCTTCACGAGTCTATGCAAGCTACTCTAACGCCTATATTTCTATGGAATTAAATCACATGCATGAATTAAAGAACTCTGTATCTAGTTAAGCCAGGCGAATAGGTATATGTCTATCCTACCCGCAAATCGATTCCCTGATGCCCAGGTTCACAATCAAGCCCTATTCTTTCTTATTTGCATTTACAAGTTCCCTCTATCGAGTTCAACTTGTAAACCGTAGATAGTGTTCAATTACCTGGCCCTGATAACCAAACAATTAGGCTCAAGAAAGAATAAACAATCCGTAACGGTAAATCAATTGGAAGAAATCAAATTTCAAACATCAAGAATTCGACACAAGAATTGCACTAACCCTAGAATGATAGGTTTAGCTACACATTTTCATAATAACAATACAAGAATTCATGGAAGAAATATTAAATATTGTAATAGATGATGAAAAGGAATTAAACCCTTGGTTCAAAGTGTAAGAACTCCAAAACTTGCTCTTAGAATTCGACCTCCCTTACCAAACGAAATTATTGAGGTTTTATAATGTTTACAAGGTACTAGGATAAGTTAAACCAAAGCCTAATCTAGTTGAGAAAACTTGTGGTCCGTCAGCCTCAGAGCTTTCGTGGAAGCCATGCTTCCACTATAGCCTCCAACTTTTCAAGGCTTTCGCTGAGGCCTTGCTCCCAGTATAGCTTCCAACTCTTCAGGGCTTTCTTGGAAGCCTTGCTTCCACCATAGCCTCCAACTTTTCAAGGCTTTCGCTGAGGCCTTGCTCCCAGTATAGCTTCCAACTCTTCAGGGCTTTCTTGGAAGCCTTGCTTCCACCATAGCTTCCAATGCGTCCATTAACTCTAATTTATTTGTTCTTGCCTCGGATTCATCCGCACCATTCCTAATATCACAAATACGATAAGTGAGCACAAGAAACACAATTATCACATATAATGAGCGCATAAAGTACCAAAATGTGAGAATATTATTAAGGTAAAATAGGCAAATATTGCCAAACATCATCTTTCCAAGTAATGACATGCGACGTCTCGTATATTATTATCCTTGGGAGACCCTAGATTCACGAAGTATAGGTTATGTCGTCTACACTTCACCAGGTCCTCAAATACCCTACTCCTTGATGGGTAAAAGAAATTCAGTAGGAACATAAGCTATCTCAGAGCTGTTACATGAGTGCAGTGATCAATGGCACCAAGAAAAAGACCAAAAATCAAAAGAAGAAACTGGACAAGTTGCTTGGGCCCGGTCTGGTCACTACCGTACCCTTGGGACATGGGGTCTATCAGATGACTAGATTCTACGAACCAACCATCACACCCTCTGGTCCAAAGGAAGAATATCAGCCGACCAAAGCTACAATTGATGACCTTGATCCAGTAATCGTTGCCGAGAAAGTTTCGGACAAGAAATTCTACATAGGGGCCCAGCTCTATACCGAAGCAAAACAAGAATATGCTAACTTATTGCATGCTCAGTCGGGTACCTTCACCTGGACACACACTGACATGCCAGGAATATCAACTAGCATTATCACGCATAATCTAAACGTCGATCCAAACTTCAAGCCAATCAAGCAGAAGAAACGACCGATAAGCCACGAGAAGGGGCAGCCAGTCCATGAAAAAGTTGAGAAACTACTCAACAATAGAACCATTCGCGAGGTTCAATACCCCGACTGGCTTTCAAATGTCGTAGTGGTCCCTCAAATGAACGGCAAGTGGAGGATGTGCATCGACTTCATGGATCTAAACAAAGCATGCCCGAAGGATTCTTTCCTACTACCTAACATTGATCAACTCATCGATTCAACGGCATGGCACGAGGCCATAAGCTTCTTAGATACATACTCAAGATAAAATCACATCCTCATGAACCCAGATGATCAAGAGAAGACTTCTTTCATCACAAATAGGAGGACTTATTGTTATAGAGTGATACCTTTCGGACTAAAGAATGCAGGAGCGACTTATCAAAGATTAGTGAACCTCATGTTCAAGAAACAGATTGGCAAGACCATAGAAGTTTACATCGACGACATGCTGGTCAAGTCAGAATTTGCCAATGACCGCATTACCCATCTGGAGATAGCATTCAATATCCTAAATGAGTTTGGGATGAAGCTCAATGCTGAGAAATATGCCTTTAGCAAATCCTCCGGGATGTTACTTCGATTCATTGTTTCCAACAAGGGCATAAAAGCGAACCCGGTAAAGATCGAGTCAATCGAGGAAATACTGGAGGCCTTGAAGAATGAAGTGGAAGTTAAAAGGCTTAATGGTCGGATCGCAACACTCAGCAGGTTCATCTCGCGGTCATCGAAGAAGTGTCATCAATTTTTCAATGTCCTAAAGACGAATAAAAGCTTTGAGTGGACGAGAAGTGTAGCAAGGTGCTTATAGAGCTAAAACAACATCGGGTAAATCCCCCGTTGCTTACCAAGCCACGCGAGGGAGAACCGTTAACGTCGTCCTGGTGCGAGAAGAGAAGGGTGCAGTCGCCAGTGTACTATGTCACCAAGTCTATCCTAGATGTTGACACCCAATTTTGTCCCTCCTTTTTCTAAAATTGGCTATAATTTAACTTAAAGGTACAATTTGACTATTTGTGTAAAATGTACATTAAAAAGCATGTATTTACGTGCGTTATCCCCTACTTATATATTATATACCTAAATATGGCTATATTACATAATTTTGCATCATTTAGGTTATTTGTCAAAATTGTGACTGTTTGCGCAATTTTATAATATTATATAATTGCATCATTAGGCTACATGTCAAAATTGTGTCAATTTGTGATCATTTTTCCAAATTAGTAATTATCTGTGATTATCTATATTTAAATAATTTTATTTGAGCTTATTTAACAATTATTTGTACATTTTATACAATATGTATATTTATGTTTTATTTTATTTTTTATATCTGTAAGTTGAATATTGGCCAATTTAAAAAGAAAATGTCCAAATCCTTTTTTATTAATTCCTCCATATATCAAAATCCCCACCAAAAATTTTTATTATTCACATTTATCTTTATTAACTTTTTGAATTATATTCTCTCTTTTTGAACCTACCGCACTTTCAATATCAAATACATTCCTTTTATTTAAAATTTAAAAGTAAACATCCTTTTGGCAAGATCCCCTAAATCACTCATTGCCCAATCTTCTCCAACATTCAAAATTCCCCATTTCTTTTTGAAATCGCTCTCCTAATTTTTTTCATAATCGCCTAATCCCCAAAATTTCTCTCAAAATCAATCCCCAATCCCCCTAATCTTTCTAATCCCCCAACAACTCTTTTTTTCAAAAACTTGTACATATACACGATATCCATCAACAGCAGAAAACACGGAATATCACATACATTACACATTGGCAGACCCCATGCCCCTTTTGGTCTTCTCCAATACACAGTACTTTCATCCTCACCATACCTCTAAGATACAGTGCGATACCCAAAATTCCACACACACGGGATCAAGAACAGTAATAAACGCACACAGCATACATCACCATCACCTTCCCTCACAACACCCTTTCCACCAGTACACAAACGCACGCCATGCACACACCCAAAAAAAAGAGGCTTCACTCCCTGACACATACACACGGTACCCTCCCATCTTCTCTCTCGATTCACAAACACAGTACATCACCCCATCTTCATTACTCACATACACACAAAAATACAATATCATCTTCTCCAAGTCCCTCTCACTTATCGTCAGCACCAACAACTCCTCACCACCATTACACTATTATATACACATACTCAGATCTGGAAACATCACCAGTCCAAAGCAGATCGGGAACAAGGGAGTCAACATAAAAAATCGAAACCAAGAGGAGATCGAGGACGGGGAAATCCACATTGGAAAGAAGAATCAAATTAGGAGTGGAGTTGCAGCGATGCCGTTGCGATCCTCGCCGGAAAAACAGTCGGCGATCGCTCCTCCTTCAAACGGTTATTTGAGTCGTCGGCGTCAACTTGTTTGTTGGCGATGCCGTTGATTCCCTCGACGTTTCACTTATAGATTGGGGATTGTTGTCCTGTTACTATTTTCGTGCAGCTCTAAACGATAATTTTGATAATGGCAGCTGGTGTTATTGCGTATTGGATTTACTTACAGTCGTTTGGTCGGCTGTTTCCAATTTGGATAAAATTGCGCTTTATTACAAGCCTATGAAAATATCGTTATTTGAGGCTTCTGCAAGGAGTTGATGGACAATATAAATTGATTTGAACACGATACTACATTTAAGCAGTCCCATATCCCGTGTCCCTAAAAATAGGCTTTGATGACGTGTATGATCCGTAATTGCAATACGAGTCGGCGATGGAGTGGTGGGACCGGCACTTGGCATGGCAACACGAACGGTCGGCATGTTTGCAGCCGTACCGACGTCTCTAACCTCCACCCCGTTCATACATACCTGAGCCTACACTTTTATAAAATCATTTTCCCCATTTATTTTATTTTTATTATTATTGATATTTTATACTGTTATTATTATTATTTTTATTAACACTAACTTATTTTCTCTATATTTTGTGCGAGGTAAAAAATGGATGAAAGACGGCCTATTTTTGAAGGAGAACAACTAGAAGAAAATATTTTATTTATTATTCTTTATTATTATTATTTCAATTTATTAAATTATCGTACTAACTTATTTTTTTATTTTCTGCAAGGTATCTTCTGAAGAAGTCAATACGTGGATTTCAAACCTTTTTCATTTAACTTTAACAAATTATATACATATTATCATATCCATTTAATTACTTGTTTATTTTAGTTAGCTATTTTATTTGCTTATTCACTTAGAATCCCAATTATTTAGTCCGGCCGATTAACCACATTTGGTGGAGCCTGAGAGGTACCTAACCCTTCTTCTCGGGTTAACTTGAACCCTTACCTAGATTTCTGGTTCATAGACTAAGTTTCGGAGTTAATTTGTAAAATTGACTAGAAATAAAATAGGTGCCCTAATACGCCTAATTAAATAATGTGTTAGGTAGAGACTCCAACTCTTTATCCTGAGTTACCCAATAAGTCGAGCCCTATTTCAAACTTTAACAGGTTTGGTATAAAATAGGATGCGACAGAATGGCGACTCCGCTGGGGATATCAAGGTTCAAACCATAACGGAATTTAAATTGGAATTCTATATTTGCTTTATTTTCTTTCCATTTATTTTGATGCTAATTTTTCTTCCTTTCTTTTTTTGCAGGATTAAAGTTTATTTTTGAATTTTTAAATTTTGGGCTCTATTATTGCTTGGTTAATATTTTCTTAATTGTTATTTATGTCACTCACACTTCCTCTACTCCTGGAAAGTTTACACTTACACACACCATAAACGGTTACGTGGATCTCACGGTCGTTTCACTCTCAAAAAACCTATTAGGGGGAATAGTTGGGGTATAGTTGGTCCGTGGTACAACTAACAATTCCAAACGTTCCCACCCCTTAGTTGTCCGCCTAGGGGAACCATGTCCTTGTCTAGCACAACACGTCCCACACTTCAATTATTTCAAATCTTTCATAAGTTTGCTAAATCTTTTTCTTTTAAAACAATTCCACGTCATAATTCTTTTTGTATTTTCTTTATTGTCTAGTTTCTATTATCCTATTTTTAAAAGCTAACTTGTTTATTTCATTTTTCTTTTTACTCCTCCTTTTTAAAATATTTTTTTGCAATACTTCAATATGTGCATCCTTTCCATAAAATTGCTAAATTTCTTTTCTTTAAAATAATTTTACTTAATTCAATATTGTCTAGTTTCTATTAATTCTATTTTTCAAAATTAATGTTTGTTTGTTTTGTTATCCTTTTTAAAACTTATTTTGTGAAATATTTCTATATGTGCATATTTAAAACACTTAAGCAATTTTAGGGAACATGTGCATTTCTTTCAAACTTGTGCATTTCTTTCAAAACGTGTACATTTTTAACTTGTGCATACATACCTTTCGCCACGCCTGGAAACTTTCTAAATCGTGCATTGAAAACACGATGGTTACAACCACCTCTTCCCGCACATAAAAACTCCTTTAGGGGGAACGACTTGGCATCTATTTGGTCCGAGACGTTTCCGCTCCCGAGCCGTCCGCTTGAGAGGATAATAAAATCCGGTCGAGCTAACTCCATTCCTTAGTAGCGGCGCTAGGAGTCATGCATCATGACATATCATTAGTCGACTTGTTCTCAAGTCCAATAGGCTAATTTGTTCAAACGATTCGAATGGGTTTTTAACCACGAAAGAGCGTTGAACATGATTTATTCACATTTACTTAAAGGGTTGAACGTGCAAAATGTGGACCATTCATTAGCATTGTTCTGCATTCAGTGCTATTCAAATACACAAAGGTTACCTAGTGGGCGTTAAAAGCCCAAATTGAATCAGAAGCGATTATTTATAAACATTCGGATTCAATGCCATTCAAAGGAACAAAGGTTACCTAATAGAAGTCAAAAGCCCAAATTAAATTAGAAATGATTGTTTATTCATAAACAGTCGTAATTATTCTGTGTTCAATGCCATTCAAAGGCACGAAGGTAACCTTCGAGGCATTGAAAGCCCAAATTGAATCAGAAACTACCGTTTATTCCCAAAGGATTGGAATCATTCTGTATTCAATGCTATAGGCTAAATGGTAACCGAAGAGGCATTAAAAGCCCATTTTGAAGTAGAAATGACCGCTCGATAGATGGGATGCCACATAACGCACGTTTATCCTTTAAACATTATATAAAGACTTGACATCCTTGGCATGTCAAAAGTCCATTAGCAACTTCCGGCTAAAGTGTCTAAAAAGTTCTCAACCCACAACGACACATCTCTTCATATTATCTGTCGCATTTGTTTCAAAAGCTTGTGCCACACGTTGATCATTTTGCTTGCACTAAAGCGAATCTTAGGCATTTCTTTTATTCTTCCTTTTCCTATCATTCTTCACCTTCTAAAAGATCATGGCCACTAGAACATTTGACATGGTTGCTGAAATCCCTCAGTTGCTTAGAAATTGTGGGGAAATCTAAGCATAGATCAATAAGACCGAGTCAAAATAGTATTGGGAAATATGATTTCACTAATGGAGCATACTATAATGGAAGGGATGATAGAGGCAGCAGTACACTATTGGGATGCAGACCGAGCAATTTTTTACTTTGAGAGTGTAGAGTTGACACCATTACTGGAGGAAATAGGCAGGTTAACTCAATTACCATTCAAAAGTGAAGAAGTCTTGATGCCTAAGAACATTACACCTGAGGAGTTCTTCGAGATGGTAGGGTTTAAGCCTGAATTATGCACCGACAGTATAAGGCAATCAGGACTTTCTCTAACTTCCCTTAACATCAAATTTGGGTATAGAGAAGCATTTCAAGAATCTGAAGACTATTTCAGCATTAACCAGGCAGATTGGCAAGAACAGAGGGTACTCGCTTTTGTCACCAGCTTCTTAGGCACTGTCCTCTTTCCATAACGCAAAGGACGAGTTGATGTTTGCATTGTCTCAATTGCTGATGCCTTACTCAAAGACATTAACAAGAAATACACTTCAATACCGATGATTGTTGCAGAAATGAACCGAGCTTTAGAAAGATGCAAGAAGGGTGCTAGCTTTTTCGAGGGTTGTAATTTATTATTACAAATTTGGTTGATGGATCATTTGCAAAAGACGGATAGCGCCGAGCAAGCTTTCTATTCCATACTGAAAGAAAACTACATCTTGACTCATACCACCCGCATGGACAACATTTTCGAGAAATGGGACCAACCAACAACTGCCAATGGTTGGCACCACATGTTCTATCAACTGACACCTAAAAACATACAAAGGATGTTTGATTACGTTTCCAGCACAACAGTAATCACACGATCGAATTTAGTGTTGCGGAAAAACTGACTAAGGAACTGTCGTGTAACGAAGCTTTTTCAACAATTAATTTCGTGTTCTATATGAAGTCTTTTGGGGTATATCATATACCAAATTGAAGGTCTTGGAGTATAGTTTCCAACAGTTTTAACGGTTTGTTCATACAACTTATAGATCAAAAGATATGAGCGTCAGAAGTCAGGCCAGAAAAAGGGTCAAAAGCGCAAAAGAGGACTAAAACTGAAATGTTTGTAGTATAAAAGAGGAAACTCATCATTTTATCGTCATTTCCAGAAAATTCATGATAGAAACAGTGTGCTCTTGGTTGTTAAAGGTATTTTGATGGTTTTGAAGAAAGAACATTGATCTTAGCTCGAAATTGAAGACAGATTGCGTCAAAACGCTTTACGCGATTAGGGTAACATTATGACACCTTCAATTTCGTCTATAGTTTGAGTTTTAGAATTACTTCATGGCTAAGTAAAATACCTAAATTCTATTTTATAGCATTTTTAAGCTTTAGAAGGTGTGGAATTCAAAGGAGACAAGGTTTAGAAGCGAGAAACATCAAAGGCTAAACCTTTCTTTTGGCAAGGCATGTATCTTTTAGCTTTTGAAGCTTTTATTAGTTCTAAACTTAGTTTTTCTTGTGAGAAACTTGTATGGTATCGAGGAAACCTTGTATATACTTAATTTGGTACTAAAATCTAAGGTGAAAGACGTCCGAATCAGCAAGACAAAACGTTTTAAAATCTGGAAAATTGTTTTGATCTTTGGACAGTTGTTAGTAAATTGATCATAACTCCTTGTACAAAATTGATATTTAAATTCTTTAAGAATCCCCAGAACCCTAAGACATATATATATAACTTTCATGAGACCATGAAGTCTATATCTTTGATCTACACTCTGAAAATTAGGTTGAAATTCAAGACAGTGGTGCTGTCCAAACATTCTATCTGCGGATTTGGTATGTCATCCAGTTGTCTCATCTTGATTATCCATTTAACATATTTATGTTATCAGTTTATCCGGTTATCCATTCTCGTGTATAGTACAGTGTTGGTTCTGTTTTTGTGTATCATCCAGTTTCAGGGGAAACTCTGCCTAAATTTTTATAGAAATTCCAAGAGTTGGACAAATTCTGAGTTCTAGGTTGTGTCTATAATTCTATCAAGAGTTTTCTTATCATTCCTTTGACTCCATATCTATTTTTGCTACATGTGTTATGCCTCATACATGCTTATGCTTATATTGTGATCATGTTATGTGTGATTTGGAGTCCCCCATAGAGGCTGGACATTGGACACACAGTCCGGTCGCGTGTGATACTACCCGTCTGGGGATACAGCCCCTCTGGTTCAGGCTGGAATTGAAACACCTAGTGTGACCGGGTGTCATTCACACACTCTGACCAGAGAGACTAGATATTACTGGCTGGGGGGATATAGCCCATAACACCCGCCAGGTTTGTTATATACGCGTATATAGCCACAGTATGCACTACATGATTATACATGAGGCTAGTTCAGGTTTTCAGTTACCTGATTTGGGTGGATACAGCCCATAACACCAGAGAGGTACTAGTTCAGATGTTCAGTTACCTGATTTTGGGGGGATATAGCTCATAACACCAGACAGGTACTAGTTCAAATAACAATCTAGTTTTAGCTCAGTACCAGTTATCAGTTCTCAGTTATCAGCCACCAGTTCTTAGCGTCAGTATCAGTCGACAGCTATCAATTCCAGTTTCTAGTAACCAATTATCAGTCGTATTACAGTTATTTATCAGTATAGCTCAGCTCAGTCTTCAGTTCCAGATTCAGCTAGACTTCAGTTTATATTCAGATCATGGTTAGTAAGTCTTCAGATTCCCAGCTATATTGCTATGCTCCAGCTTATATTTACATATTTATATTCCAGCCTTACGGTTTCATTCAGCTATGATATATTATATGCCCATGCCTTACATACTTGATGCATATCGTACTCACGCCCTTTTTCTGGGGCGCTGCGTTTCATGCCGCGCAGGTGCAGATAGATCAATGCTTGGACCACGTCAGTAGGCCATCCACCAGCTATTGGAGTCGCTGCGCTTATTCCCGGAGTTACTTATCTTTTGGTATGTGTACAGTCAGCCAGTTTGGGTATGGAGGGGCCTTGTCCCGTCCTTTGTATATTCAGTTCAGCACTCTTAGAGGCCTGTAGATATGTCCATGTGTGGTTCTGTCAGTATGTTACGTATGTTAGCTTGTGTTAGCCTTGTCAACTTTTTGCATTGCATAGTTCTATCGGCTGAATTATGCTTATTCCGTTTATCAGTTATATTCATGGTTAGCAGATTATCAGCAGGATTAGTGATGATCGACACTTAGTGTTGGTCATCTGTCGCGGCCCTAGGTTGGGTCGTGACAAAAGTGGTATCAGAGCAGTTCAGTCCTAGGGTGTCTACAGGCCGTGTCTAGTAGAGTCTTGTTCAGGACTATGTTGCGCGCCATACTTATGAACAGGAGGCTACAGGGCATTTCAGGACAGTTTTCTTTCTTTCTTCTCTAGATCGTGCGATAGATCCATGATTATAGAATTCAGCCCTCTAACAATAGTGTTTTCAGCAAAGCGATCCTCCGAAGAAACTAACGGCTACCCAGAAGGGCAAGGCTATTGCCGGCCAGGGTATTAGTAGAGTGCCACCCTGAGGTGGATGAGAGTGAGGAGTTCAGACCTGAGGCTCCATTTGAGGCCTTACAGATCCCATCAGTTCAGGGTGATATTAGAGGTACTGCAGCTGCCAAACCTCTAGCTCCTCAGCCGGATAGCCAGGGACAGGAAGTGATGGATGCCATGAGATTATTGACAAGTGTTGTAGATTCTCAGACTAGATAGCACAGTGCAGATGCTTAAGGAGATACTGGATCCAGGATCAGGGATTTTATCCGACTAGAGCCTCCAGTCTTTACTGGATCCCGTTCAGGAGAGGACCCTCAAGATTTTCTTGTGAGGATAGCCAGGGTGTTGAGGGTCATGCATGCATCAAAGACGGAGTCAGTAGAGTTGGCTGCATTCAGATTGCATGACCTAGCAGCAGGGTGGTATCAGACATGGGAGCTATCTAGAGGGGCAGATGCTACTCCGGCGACTTGGAAGGAATTCTCAGATGCCTTCCTTCATCAGTATATGCCCATAGAGACACAAAGAGCACGTGCTGATCAGTTCCTGACCTTGAGACAGGGAAGTTTGAGTGTAGAAGAGTATAATTATCGCTTTAATTCTTTAGCAAGGTTTGCCCCAACTGTGGTAGCAAGTATGGAGGATAGAATTCACAGGTATGTAGTGGGACTTGGTGAACACCTGGTGAACGAGTGTATGACGGTTGCTATGCAGTCAGGTATGAACATATCACGCATTCAGGCATTTGCTTTATCACTTGAGGAGAGGAAGCAGAGACAGAGAGCCGACAGGGATAGAGTGTTACACAAAAGGGCAGATTTTCTGGAGCGAGTAGACAGCAGAGTGTTAGACAGCCACCAGCTAGTATACCTACACAGTCTCGTGGCCTGAGATCTGATAGACCTCCTCAGTCCAGAGCTAGTCAGGCATCACGGACTTCAGGATTTCAGCGCCGTGGTACTTCGATACCGGCCAGTCAGACATATCCCAGATGATCAAATTGTGGTAAACGCCACTTGGGTCCACATCAGTTAGGAGTTGATACCTGTTATATTTGTCACGAGGCAGGCCATTTCATGAGAGATTGCCCGACTAGGGGTGGTAGTGGTGCAGCCCAGCCAGCTAGATCAGCAGTAGCTTCCTCAGCACCAGCACGGCCTCAGGAGCATGTTCTTCGGGGACCAGCAGAACTGAAAGAACTTAAGGAGCAATTGAAGGATTTGTTAGATAAAGGCCTCATCAGACCTAGCATTTCCCCGTGGGGAGCCCCGGTATTGTTTGTGAAAAAGAAAGACAACTCTCTACGCATATGCATAGATTATAGACAGCTAAATAAAGTCACAATCAAGAATAAATACCCTCTGCCCAGGATTGATGACTTGTTCAACCAACTCCAGGGTGCCAAGTGCTTCTCGAAGATAGATTTGCGATCAGGCTACCATCAAGTTAGAGTTAGAAAATCTTATATACCTAAGACTTCATTCAGGAATAGGTATGGCCATTATGAGTTTTTAGTGATGTTGTTTGGACTCACTAATGCCCCTGCAGTATTTATGGATCTCATAAACAGCGTATTCAGGACTTATCTAGATTTATTTATGATTATATTTACTGATGATATTCTCATCTATTCAAAGTCTAAATCAGAGCATGCGGAGCACCTACACACAGTATTAGGTACTCTTCGGGACCAGCAATTATATGCTAAGTTCTCAAAGTGTGAATTCTGGTTAGATTCAGTGGCATTTCTTTGCCATATAGTTTCAGCAGAAGGAATTAAAGTACGCTAACTGAAGTACGTAGTTTTCTGGGTTTGGAAGGTTATTACACAAGGTTCGTAGAAGGTTTTTCCTCCATTGCAGCTCCACCAAATTGACACAAAAAATAGCTAAATTACAGTGGTCTGATTCTTGCGAGCACAATTTCAAGAACTAAAGAACAGGTTGATAACAGCTCCAGTACTTACACATCCAGAGGGATCTAAGGGCTATGTCATTTACTGTGACGCTTCTCGAATTGGTCTTGGTTGTGTTTTAATGCAGCACGGAAGAGTTATTGCCTATGCTTCCAGGCAGCTGAAAAGGCACGAGCAAAACTACTCTACTCATGATTTGGAGCTTGCAGCAGTCATTCATTATTTGGAAACATTATTTGTACGGTGTTCATGTTGATATTTATACAGACCACAAGAGCCTCCAGTACATATTTAATCAGAATGAGCTAAACCTACGACAGAGGCAGTGGCTAGAGTTGCTGAAGGTCTACGACGTGGACATTCTTTGTCATCCGGGTAAAGCGAATGTTGTTGCTGATGCCCTTAGTCGTAAGTCTACGGGTAGTATGTCTTATTTACAGTCACAGAAAAGAGAGTTAGCTCATGCACTCCACCAGTTGGCCAGCATGGGAGTCAGATTAATAGATTTAGAGGATGCAGGAGTTACAGTTCAGAACGCAGCCACTACTTGCCTAGTGACAGAAGTAAATCAGCGTCAGTATAAGGATCCAGTTCTAGTTGAATACATACAAATGGCCAGAAGAAAAACGGAGTCACCATACAGGGTTACTAGTGACGGGGTTCTCATGTATAAAGATAAACTTTGTGTTCCTGATGTTGTAGATTTACGTGGATAGATTATGTCCGAGGCATATTATTCCAGATACACTGTTTATCCAGGTTCGACTAAGATGTACCATGATCTTAAGCAGATTTATTGTTGGGATGGAATGAAGCGTGACATAGCAGAGTTTGTAGCTCAGTGTCCTAACTGCCAGTAGGTTAAGGTCGAGCATCAAAAACCTAGTGGCTTGTTACCGGAAATCGAGATTCCATCATAGAAATGGGAAGCAGTGAATATGGACTTTATTACAGGCTTGCCCCGTATGCGGAGCAGGTATGACTCTATTTGGGTTATAGTTGACAGGCTTACTAAATCAGCTCATTTCTTGCATGTTAGAACTACATATGCAGCGGAGGATTATGCTAGACTTTATATCGGAGAGATAGTGCACCTACATGGTATTCCAGTATCTATTATTTCAGACAGGGGCGCACCAGTTTACAGCTAATTTCTAGCGATCGTTCCAGACAGGTTTAGGGACACATGTGAATCTGAATACAACATTTCATCCCCAGACAGATGGACAGGGTGAGCAGATCATTCAGACGATAGAAGATATGCTTAGAGCCTGTGTAATAGATTTTGGAGGCAGCTGGAGTGATCATCTACCGTTGATAGAGTTTGCATATAATAATAGCTATCATTCTAGCATACAGATGGCGCCATGTGAAGCTTTGTATGGGCGCAAATGCAGGTATCCCATAGGATGGTTTGAGGTTGGCAAGTCTCAATTGATAGGTCCAGATTTAATCCAACAAGCAGTTGATAAAGTCAAGTTGATCAGGAAAAGATTACTAGCAGCGCAGAGCAGACAGAAGTCCTATGCAGATAACTGACGTCGAGATTTAGAATTTCATATTGGCGATTAGGTATTCCTGAAAGTATCACCAATGAAAGGAGTTATGAGATTTGGAAAGAATAGGAAGCTTAGCTCTAGATTCATTGGTCCATATCAGGTTATCAGGCGAGTTGGGCGTGTTGCCTACGAATTAGACCTTCCAGCAGACCGTCAGGAGGTACATCCAGTATTCCATGTTTCCATGGTCAAAAATGTGTCAGAGATCCTTCTAGAGTTGTACCAGTAGAGGATGTACAGATCACAGAGCAGTTGACTAATAAGGAGGTGCCAATTGCAATTTAAAGATGCAGATTCGTCGACTAAGGACGAAAGACATTCCTTCAGTTAAGGTGCTATGGCGAAACAATAACGTAGAAGAAATCACTTGGGAAGCTAAAGAACATATTAGAGCCAAGTATCCTCATCTCTTCATTACCTCAAGTATGTAACAGGTCGTTGCTTAATGCTTCCATATGCTTCATTTAACATTCGAGGACGAATATTCCTAACGGGGGAAGATTGTTACACCCCGTATGTCTAAAGTGACGTATATCACTCTAATGACATGTTAAGAATGATTTAAGTGAGTTTAAAGATATAAAATGATCATATATGATGTTTAAATGTTGAATATAAAGATTGAGAAAAATCGAATTTAAGTTGCGGAAAAACCGACTAAGGCAGGATTATCAGCAGGATTAGTGATGATCGACACTTAGTGTTGGTCATCCATCGCGGCCCTAGGTTGGGTCGTGACACATAATCAAATTGGGAGCGGAGTTGCAGCGATGTCGCTGCGATCCTCATCGGAAAAGCAGTCGGTGATCGCACTTCCTTAAAACAGTTATCTGAATCGCCGGCGTCAAGTTGTTTGTTGGTGATGCCGTTAATTCCCTCGACATTTCATTTATAGATTGGGGATAATTGTCCTGTTACTATTTTCGTGCAGCTCTAAACGATAATTTTGATAATGGCAGCTGGTGTTATTACGTATTGGATTTACTTACAGTTGTTTGGTCGGCTGTTTCCAATTTGGATAAAACTGCCCTTTATTACAAGCCTATAAAAATATTGTTATTTGAGGCTTCTGCAAGGATTTGACGGACAATATAAATTGATTTGAACACGATACTATATTTAAATAGTCCCATACCCCGTGTCCCTAAAAATAGGCTATGATGACATGTATGAGCTATAATTGCAAAACGAGCCGGCAATGGAGTGGTTGGACCGGCACTTGGCATGGAAACAAGACCAGCCGGCGTGTTTGCATACGTACCAACGTCTCTAGCCTCCATCCGATTCATACATACCTGAGCCTACACTTTTATAAAATTATTTTCCCCCTTTATTTTATTTTTAATATTATTGATATTTTATACTATTATTATTATTTTTATTAACACTAACTTATTTTCTCTGTATTTTGTGCGAGGAAAAAAATGGATGAAAGACGACCTTTTTGAAGGAGAACAACTAGAAGAAAATCTTTCATTCATTATTATTTATTATTATCTCACTTTATCAAATTTTCGTACTAACTTATTTTTTTATTTTCTGCAAGGTATCTTTGGAAGAAGTCAATACGTGGATTTAAAACCTTTTTCATTTAACTTAATTCATTATATGCATATTATCATATCCATTTAATTACTTTTTTATTTTAGTTAGCTATTTTATTTTCTTATTCACTTAGAATCCCAATTATTTAGTACGGTCGGTAAACCACATTTGGTGGAGCCTGAGAGGTGCCTAACCCCTTCCTCTTGGGTTAACTTGAACTCTTACCTAGATTTCTGGTTCGTAGACTAAGTTTCGGAATTAATTTGTAAACTTGGCTAGAAACAAAATAGGTGCCCTAATACGCCTAGTTAAAAAATATGTTAGGTGGCGACTCCAACTCTTTACCCGTCAGTTACCCAATAAGTAGAGCCCTATTTCAAACTTTAACCGGTTTCGTAAAAAATAGGATGCGACACTAGACGCGGAAACAAGGTATCAATATCTAAAGAGGCTTGCACTTGCCCTAGACATGGCAGCAAAGAAGCTACGGCCGTATTTTCAGAGTCACACCATTGTAGTGGTTTCCTCTTTTCCATTACGGACCGTATTGCACAAGACAGAATGTTCATGTAGGTTGACAAAGTGGGCTATCGAGCTTGGCGAGTATGATATCATTTATCAGCCAAGAACGGCCATCAAGTCGCAAGTTCTTACGGACTTCGTCGCCGACTTCAGCGCCAATTTAATGTCATAGGCCGAGAAGGAATGCAAGATGATAGAGGGCATTATCCTCGGGGAATGGGTGATCCACATCGATGGTTCCTCGAATGTAAAAGGGGTCGGGCATGGTTTATTGATCGAATCCCCAATGAAGAAGGTGTTCAGGAAAGCTGTCAGCTGCTCCCAGATGACGAACAACGAAACAGAATATGAAGCTGTAATTCAAGCCCTAGAATTAGCTTACATATTGAGGGCCAGGGAGGTCAACATCAACTGTGATTATCAGCTCGTGGTGAACCAGATGACCGGAGCATACACTGCCAAGGATGCCCGCATGCAAGAGTACCTGGCCAGAGTTGAGAAATGTGTGAAGAATATTCAAAAATAGAGGACTAATCAGATACCAAGAGAAGAAAATGCGGAGGCTGATGCCCTAGCCAGACTAGCAGCCACTACATAATTAAATGCAGACAGCCCGGTTTCTACTATTGAATTAACTTACGCATATATGAAACGCCGCGAAGTCAATGCAATTGGGTCATCATGGGACTAGCGGCACCTGATCACTGAATATCTTAACAGCGGAACGCTCCCCGCGGACAGGAAAGAGAGCAAAAGGTTGAAAGCTCAAGCGGCTCACTACGTCTTGATCAACGGAGAGTTGTATCGGCGAATGCTTAGCGGACCTTTGGCTAAATGTTTGGATCCCTCTCAGGTGGATTACGCACTCAGAGAATTCCACGAAGGACAATGCAGAAATCATTCTGGCAGGCGTTCTCTAGCTCGAAAGTTAATCAGGGCGGGCTAGTTCATGCCCCGAATGGAAGAGCACACGAGCAAGTTTTCTCGAGCATGTGATAGCTGTCAGAGGTTCTCCCATCTACTTCATCATCCGGCGGAGTTGTTACATTCAGTAACAACCCCATGGCCTTTCATGAAATGTGGGATGGATATCGTAGGGCCTTGGCCTAAAGCGCCCGATAGTATCAAGTTCGTTCTTATTATGACGGACTATTTTACCAGATGGGTCGAGGCGGCCGCGTATGCCTGAATCCAAGAGCAGGAAGTCATAGAGTTTATTTGGAAAAATATCATGTGCCGATTTAGGATTCCAACAGAAATCACCTGCGGTAACGGTCCTCAGTTCATAGGCGAATAGATCACTGCTTTTCTGAAGGAATGGGAAATCAGGAGGATAACCTCCACTCCTTACCACCCTTCAGCCAACGGCCAAGATGAGTTCTTGGTGCAAGCAAAACCCGAGGTTAAGCTAACACGAAGAAGACGCGGAAATAACAAAAAAAAATAAAGATAGAAGCAAGACAAATCTTGCTTCGATTCAAAAGAATATTGAGGAACTACTCTCAAGCTCGATCGAATGAAGGCCAAGAATCACCTATACTAAGAACAATCCTCAAGAAAAACAACTCTTCTTGCAAATTGAATGACCAAGAAGAAAATGTTCAAATGACTCACATCGATTGACACAAGTTCTTTAAAATCCCACGTCGGGGTTCCGCTCCATCGGAGACACACAATAGCCACAGCTATGTTTGATCATTCAACAACAAGTAACTGCTTACAAATGAAATGTAATGGAGTATTTATAGACTACGCTAAGGATAAAACAGTAAATGGTCACAGGTGACCAATAAAAATAAGCCACGCAGGGCTGAGCTAGTGTGTGTGTTCGGCAGCCTTGACTTCGGTGCTTGGTATCTTGCTCGAACACATTTGTCATCCGGCGCTCACTTTACTTCGAACAAAAGTTGTTGTGTTCGGCTCTGTGCTACTCGGCGCCAAGAGTTGGTGTTTGGTCACTTTGTCCTCGGGCTCAAATTTGACGATGTAGCCTTCGGTTCTTGAGCTAGGCCACTCAGCTTCGGAGTAGTTTCTTTCCTTCGACCAAGCCAAGTGAATGTGAACATCATGCAGCAGCTTGGCTTGACTTCATGTCATCGGCCTCGATGGATCGAACACTGGATCAGCACGTGTTGGGGCTGCATCATCCTCCCCTTCTTGAGAAGATTTCGTCCTCGAAATCGAGCCCTCTACATCCTCCGAAGTTTGACCTACAACACAAGGAACTAAGTCGGCAACATTAAAAGTGTTGGACACGTTATACCCACCAGGGAGGTCGATCACATGAGCATTGTTGTTGATCTTGCTCAGCACTTGAAATGGACCATCCCCTCGAGGAGCCAACTTTTCTTTCCTTTGGTTCGGAAAGCGTTCCTTTCGGAAGTGAACCCAAACCCAATCTCCCTTCTTTAATTCCAACCTTTTACGCCCCTTGTTTTTCTTGAATGCAAATTTTGCATAAGCTTCCTCGAGGTTCTTCTTCACCTTTGCATGCAACTCGATCAAGGAAGTTGGCACGACCCGGAATCTGGTTAGGCCGTACGGGCACCCGACATACTTAAAACAAAACACAAACATACTGATACCTCTAAGCTGTACAAAAGAAATTACAGCTGACTACCCAACATACTAGGTTTAGGGCTATCCAGACTAGACATCTAAGAGTACAAAAGAAGACAAATACCTCCTGAAGGGAGCAAAATACAACTGAAATGATAACCAATAAACTGGCGGTCATCCAGAATGAAAGCTGGTTCACCCTGACAGCTGAAGTCGTCTTCGCTCCTTCACAACGTGGCGAACTCAGTCGTGGAGCGAACCTGCCGAAACGAAATAGATAGACAAGAAACAAACAACAAACAAGGGTGAGTCAAAGGGACTCAATAAGTGGGGCAGACTAGCCACCTCAAAGAATAGGATAGCTAGCCAGGGAGAAGAAACAGATAAACCAAATTCCTCTTATTTAAATTTTAAAAAGGCGGAGCCAGATAATAACTAGAAACACGTATGGAATGACAAACTCATCAACAATCAGAAATACATCCTGTTGCGGCGTGCAACCCGATCCATATATTTATACCGTTGCGGCGTGCAACCCGATCCATATATTTATACTGTTGCGGCATGCGACCCGATCCCCGCAACCCAGAATACGAGCCAGAAATATATAGGCAAATAAGCAATGCACATATAAGCAGGACAGTAGTCATGTATCGTAAGTCTACCCAATGGTATGAAATTAGATGAAATTAAATGAAATGAAATGTGATGCAAAGGGTCACATGTGCCCGTAATCCCATCCCGAAGCGGAATACTCCTGAATTCGAGGCGAATCCAATCTGATAACCAACTGGAGCGGAATACTCCTGCACCCGATATAATATAAACCAGAGGCGGAATACTCCTGCACTCTCCTTGCGCGGAATACTCCTGCACCCGATATAATGTAAAGCTGAGGCGGAATACTCCTGCACTCAATATCTGACATAAGAGCGGAATACTCCTGCTCATAGGGCGGAATCCTCCTACCCTCAATATGATACAATGGAGCGGAATCCTCCTGCTCCTGGGGCGGAATACTCCTGCACCCAATATGATATGCAATGTAATGCATATGAATGACATATAATGCGTATGAATGCAATGTGATGCAATAATAACCCTTCACCGGCGCAAGACTCTCATCGACAACCGGGAAGTAGATGCCAACTTACAGCCAGGGTACAATGCTCAGATTCTCAATGCAATACAAACAATAGGACATAACATATAATATACAATATAAATCCAAAGCTAAGGCGTAATGAGTACGCCTATCGGCAGCTACACACGTAAGGAATACGTGGTAGAAAATCCACGAGGCCAGGCGCCTCCAAAGAAATGGATATAAACACTTACCTCTCTAAAAAGTTAGCATTGCGACCAACAACCGCGTTATTTTTTTGAATTCATAGCCAAACGATCCCACTGTGATCAATAAGCAGAAAAATATATCACATTAGGCTAAAGGCATCATTCCTCACATCTTAGGACAATCCAGGTAGGGACCTGATACCCTATTCGTATACGCAATACGCAGGCCAGGCCTATATACAGGGTTCAAAGCCACATAACCAAACCCCAAATAAATTACATTTATATGTTGCCCATAATGCACTGAGTACGAATATATAATTAATTTCATTATCGGGGTCCACTTGACCCTTCAAACTATAAATTTACGTCATTAGGGCGATGTCTAATATCCCTATTTTTACCGTAAAAATATATTCAAACATACGTAATAAACTCAAATAATATATTAAGATCATTACCTGAATGTTCTGGGGTGAAAATAATATTTTTCTCCAGTCCCTTTTTTCATTTTCTGGCATTTTCTCTTTTTTTACGTTTCTCTGTTTCTCGTGTCCTGTCTCTGCTCAATTTTTCCTAATGAAATGTTAACCACCGCATCTGCTTTCATTTATCTTTTCATTTTTTTGTCTTTTTCCCTTTTTCATTTTTGTTTAATTTCTTTTATTTTCTTTTATTTTTATATTTCCTTTTCTTAACGAAAATTAAAATAGTACCCTATGATATTCGAAATAATTCCAACTTTTGCATACGAGTTATAAAAAATATATGTAACATACTCGCAAAGGCGGATCTCAAATTGGACTCCCGAAACTCAAGATGCGAATTTAAATAGAAAAAGTCAAATTATTTAACTTTCGGCATTTTAGCGGAAACTAGCCGAACAATATCAAAATTCATTTTCAAAATTTCATAAAAGTCACAAATAATCATAAACCTAACGGTGCTTTCGGATTTCGAATCGGCGCTCATTCGGCAAAACCGAACTAGAAAATCTCTTTTTAATATTTATCGCCAATAAAAACTTAAACCTTCTTCCGATGCCTACCAAACGAGGTCTGATTTAGCTCAAATTTTACAGACAGGTTCTAATGGACATTGCGAATATTTTAAAATTATCAGCACGCCAATCGGAGTCCTAACTTCCGAAACGACTGGCCGAAGTCGTTTCATTCTCCTCCACTTAAACTCTCGTTCGTCCTCGAACGAGCCTAAGTCTAAAGCAAGATTCACGCTGATAAGAAAAGAACTTGCACGACCTTCACAAACTATCCCATGGAATTTTTCTCATGATTACAGAATTAAAACTATAACACGAACACCGAACTCTTGGAATAAAACATATCTGGATAATATGATAATACCATTGCCCGGATTATTCTGACTAAGATGATCCTTCCTCAATCACGAGAGGAGAGTTCTACATTTTTGGAACAAAGATACACGGAACTTTGAATGGGTTAACATGATTAAGCCGATAATCACCTCTTCAATATCCTTTCGATATAGAATAAGTCGATGGAACTAGGAATTAGCTCACACTATAGAAGATTTGATGCAAGCTATATTATATTTTTACGAACGCACTATGCAACATCTCAGCTGATGTTAGTGTTGTTCTGCAAGCTCCTTGTGGGAATGTAGTTACTCATATCCTAATGTATGTCAAAGGTTCATCTGAACAGGGTCTATCATATAAGGATAAGGATCATGCAAATAATACTAGATAATATGATGCAGACCAGGAATGATCTTCAGACTGAACATCTACTTCAGGGTATTGTCTTTGAATTGGAAATATTATGACTTGAAAAGTGAAAATAAAAGAGAAATGTAGTTGGACCATGAGTCGAGGCAGAATAGCAGCAATAAAGTTGATTACATGTTCACTTGTAATGTTAAAGTAACTTCTTAAAGAGTTGAGGTGTGAAAGAGATATGCCAATGATGGATGGACGATAAGCTGCACTAGACCTTTAACTCTAAATTTTCATAAAGTAAAACAGTGTCAGTATGAGGATCCAGTTCTAGTTTAATACAGACAGATAGCCAGAAGAAAACCGGAGTCACCATACAGGGTTACTACTGACGGTGTTCTCATGTATAAAGATAGACTTTGTGTTCCTGATGTTGCAAATTTAGTTTATGATGAAAGCACATTTCCAAATACACTGTTCATCCAGGTTCGACTAAGATGTACCATGATCCTAAGCAGATTTATTGGTGGGATGGAATGAAGTGTGACATAGTAGAATTTGTAGCCCAGTGTTCTAATTGCCAGCAAGTTAAAGTCGTATCATCTTTCCAGAATTTATACTTTTAGCAGATAGGTACATATATATGATCAGGTTGCCAGCTTATTTCTGGCATTTTCTCTTTTTTTACGTTTCTCTGTTTCTCGTGTCCTGTCTCTGCTCAATTTTTCCTAATGAAATGTTAACCACCGCATCTGCTTTCATTTATCTTTTCATTTTTTTGTCTTTTTCCTTTTTTCATTTTTGCTTAATTTCTTTTATTTTCTTTTATTTTTATATTTTTTTTTCTTAACGAAAATTAAAATAGTACCCTACGATATTCGAAATAATTCCAACTTTTGCATACAAGTTATACAAAATATATGTAACATACTCGCAAAGGCGGATCTCAAATTGGACTCCCGAAACTCAAGATGCGAATTTAAATAGAAAAAGTCAAATTATTTAACTTTCGGCATTTTAGCGGAAACTAGCCGAACAACATCGAAATTCATTTTCAAAAGTTCAAAAAAGTCACAAATAATCATACGAACCTAACGACGCTTTCGGATTTCGAATCAGAGCTCATTCGGCAAAACCGAGCTCAAAAATCTCTTTTTAATATTTATCGCCAATAAAAACTTAAACCTTCTTCCGATGCCTACCAAACGAGGTCTGATTTAGCACAAATTTTACAGACAGGTTCTAATGGACATTACGAATATTTTAAAATTATCAGCACGCCAATCGGAGTCCTAACTTCCGAAACGACTGGCCGAGGTCGTTTCAGCAGTGGCTTGCCCAGTACCTTCAAAATCAATAATAGAATCTCGAGGCAATGGGGTTAAATCAAGTGGAATCAAAGGATTAAAACCATACACGCATTCGAACGGGGTCATATTTATCATTCGATGCACCGTTCGATTGTATGCAAACTCCATCATGGGCAAACGATCAGCCCGATTTCCAACCTTGCCTTTGATCATTGCACGAAGCAAAGATCCCAAGGTTCGGTTAACTACCTCGGTCTGCCCATCAGTCTGAGGATGGTGAGACGTCGAGAATAGTAGTTTGATGCCGAGGGCACCCCACAAGCATTTCCAAAAATGACTCAAGAACTTTGAGTCTCGATCACTCACAATAGTACGAAGCACACCATGCAATTTTAACACATTAGAAATAAACAACATAGCTACATGTTGTGCATCATCACACTTTTTGCAAGGAACAAAGTGAGCCATTTTTAAAAAACGGTCGACTACGACAAAGATGCTATCATGTCCACCCCCGACCTCGGTAACCCCAAGACGAAGTCCATGGATATATCAACCCAAGGTCGATCAGGCATAGCCAACGGGGTATACAAACCATGAGGGTTGGACTTCAATTTAGCTTTCTTGCAAACTAGACAAGCATTGCAAAGCTTTTCCACATCTCGTCGCATTTTTTGCCAATGAAACTGCTCGGTTAAGATACCAAGAGTTTTGTCGACACCGAAGTGTCCCATCAAGCCTCCGAAGTGAGCTTCTTGAATCAAAATCTCTCTCCACAATGACACTGGCACACAAACCCTCCCATTCTTGAAGAGGTAGCCATCGTGCCACTGATATTTCTCAACCCTTCGGCCACTAGAGATCGCGTCACGAACGCATCTTAGCTTGGGATCATCTTCGTACATCAACTTGATGCTTTTGAATCCCATAAGCCTTGAGGCAAGAGTGGTCGCAAAGGCAAATTTCCTTGATAGCGCATCGGCCACAACATTGTCTTTTCTCTTTTTGTAATGAATTACATAGGGAAAGCTTTCAATGAATTCAACCTATTTGGCATGTCTTCGATTCAATTTATCCTGACCTCGGAGATGCTTCAAAGATTCAGGATCACTTTTAATCACAAACTCTCGAGGCCACAAATAATGCTGCTAATGGAGAGTGCTCGAACGAGGGCATACAACTCCTTATCATACGTTGAGTAATTCAAGGTTACACCCTTAAGCTTTTTGCTGAAGTAAGCAATCGGCTTTGAGTCTTGCATAAGCACTCCTCCAATCCCAACTCCAGACGCATCATACTCGACTTCTAATGCTTTGCCGAAGTCAGGGAGTTGCAACAACGGGGCAGAGTAAAGCCTCCATTTCAACTCTTGGAAAGCTCTCTCTTGGGACTCTCCCCACACAAAAGGATGGTCTTTCTTTACCAGCTCAGTTAAAGGAGCTGCCACGGTGCTAAAGTCACGAACAAACCTTCGGTAAAACCTAGCTAACCCATGGAAGCTACGCACTTGCGAAACCGAGGTTGGAGTTGGCCAATCTTTGATGGCTTCGACTTTTGACTCATCGACTTCAACACCATTAGCACTCACAACGAATCCTAGAAAGACTACACACTCGATACAAAATGCACATTTCTTGAAGTTAGCATATAACTTCTCTTCTCTAAGCTTATCAAGCACTAGCCTTAGGTGTTCGACATGTTCACCCACAGATTTACTATAAAAAAGGATGTCATCGAAGTAAATGACAACAAACTTATTTATGAACGGTTTGAGCACATGGTTCATCAATCGCATGAATGTGCTCGGTGCGTTGGATAGGCCAAAAGGCATCACCAACCATTCATAGAGATCGAATTTGGTCTTGAATGCAGTTTTCCACTCATCTCTGGGTTTCATTCAGATTTGATGGTAACCAGACCTGAGGTCGATCTTCGAAAAGCATGAAGAACCACTTAACTCATCTAGCATGTCATCCAATCAAGTAATAGGATGAAAATACTTTATCGTAATTTTGTTGACTGCTCGGCAATCAACGCACATTCGCCATGTTCCATCTTTCTTCGGTACAAGGATAACAGAAACGCCGCAAGGACTCAAGCTCTCTCGAACAAGGCCCTTGTTCAGCAAATCATCAACCTCCTTTGGAGCTCTTTGGTGTCTTCGGGATTACAACGGTATGCATGTTTGTTGGGGATTTGAGACCCCGGTACAAATTCAATTTGGTGCTCGATTCCTCTCAATGGAGGCAATCCACCTGACATTTCTTCGGGAAACCTGTCTCCGAAGCCTTGCAAAATACTTTGTATAGCACTAGGCAAAGGGTTATCATTAGAAAATTCATCATTAGTGTTCAGAAAGATACCCTTGTGCACGAGGCAAATCATTATCTGATCGTTGTCGTTTTCTCGTAGATACTCACCCGGTTGCATGATTGCACAAATACTTCTTATTTCGGGCGGTGAGTTGTTGTCTTCGGCCATTATTTTATTCCCATCGGAAGCTTAGCTTTGGCCACTTCTTTCAATTCTTTCATCTGTTTATAGTCCTCGGTGACTTGTTTTGGAGACGAGGGTTTGAGTATGAAACTCTCCCCTTCGAGCTTAGCAGTGTAAGTGTTGGATCTACCATTGTGAACAACCGACAGATCATACTGCCATGGTCGACCCAATAGCATATGACAAGCTTGCATTGGTACCACATCGAACATCATCTCATCTTGATATTCTCCAACCTTGAACTTGATCCATACTTGTTTGGCAACGTTCAATTCTCCACACTCATCTAGCCATTGTAATCTGTAGGGATGGGGATGTTTCAAGGTAGGTAGTCCCAGTTGTGAAACCAAGGTTTGGCTTACCACATTAGCACAATTACCCGAATCAATGATCATCGAACAAACTTTCCCCCTCACTCGACATCGAGCATGGAAAAGGTTTTCTCTTTGGTTGTCCTCTTCTTCAAGAGTCATGCAGCTCAAATTTCTTTGAACTACAAGAAACATTTCCGGATGATCAGCTTCGGCAGCTTCACGACCATCATCATCTGCAGCTCGGTCAATCTCCTCAGAATTTTCCTCCTCGGTGTCACTTGCTTGCTCACAAACATCTCCATTGTCGAGCACAAGCATAACTTTGCGAGTTGGACACTCTTTTGCAATGTGACCATAACCTTTGCATTTATAACACTGAATACTTAAAGCACTAGGAGAATTAAGTTGAACTTTATCTCCCACTTCTCTTGGTTGGTTAACGATCACACCCCTCTCGAAGGGTTTCTTCGATTCTCGAACAGTGTTAACACCTGTTAGATGTGGACTCTTCCATTCTTTTCCTCGGTTCAAAGGAGTAGAAGTAGTGACTCCTCGATACCGGTTTGCTTTATCTTCCTTAATCCATTTTTCAGCTTCGGTAGCAGCTTCAAACATATCTTCCACCGTGTGATACACGTGTAGCCTCAATTGAGATTACACCTCCCCAGCCAAGACATTTTTGAAACGAATAGTGGCTTGCTCTTCATCTTCTTCCAAGTCAAGATTCAATCGAATTCTCACGAACTCATCATGATACTCTTGAACTGACTTGGTCCCTTGCTTTAGTTCATAGAGCTTTTGAAATTGAGTTTTCCTATACGTAGCGCTCAAATACTTAGCATCCATTGCTCTCTTCAACTGTGCCCAAGTAGTGACTTCGGGATAGGCATTCCTTCGTCTCAACCTTTTGTCAGCCTCCCACCACGTCGATGCATACGCTTCGAACGAAGCAATAGCATGTGAGGCTTTCCTCTCTTCGGTCATCTCATTGGTTTCGAAGATTCGCTCCATTTTAAGCTTCCATTCAAAATATTCGTCCGGATCACTAGTTCCTTTAAAGGGTGGAATAGTGATCGTGTCAAGTTTGAATCTCGAGCACCTCGAATATGTTCGGGATACTCGTCATAGTAGTCATCAGCCTCACGCTCAATATTTCGATCAACATTTACGCCTTGGCCTCGACCTCAAAAATTTCCACGACCTCATTGAGCTTGCCTTCGTTGAATGATTGGCTGCTCAAATTGTGGTTCGGCATCAGGAAATTCTCCTTCATCGACCTCTTCATCAATATCCACAACTTGTCTTCGGGCCATTGGAAGTGGTACTCTTTCACCTCGGGGAATGACAAAGGGTTGATAACCAGCTTGGGGATTGCCCAAGTTTGGTTGTTGAGCTTGGGGATTGCCCAAGACTTCTTTTCGAATAGCCTCACTTTTCAACTAATGTTGTCGAACAAGCTCAGCATACAGCTCAGGTTTCATCGGAGTGGAATTGCTAGTTCCAGCGCCGGACCCAGGTAAGGCCACGGACACACTTCCTTGCTCGAGTTGAGCTACTCAAGCACTCACTCCTCTTACTTCGGCACTGATGCCTTGTATCGCAGCCATGAGACCGGATAACGACAATTCGGGCTTCTCAATTGCCTCGCCTTCGCTTCCATTCCCAGCCATAGTACCTGCACAAATCAAAGACCAAATAAAATGTCAAGGTTAGAAATCACCTCACACATTCCCTCACCTTTGATGGGTGGCACTCGGGTCCACTCAATTTATGGGTTTGGTTTTGGTCACTCAAGAACTTGTAGCCAATGGCTTCCTCGGTTGATCAATTTCTCTCAGCTCCTTCGAATTTGACAAGTTACACTATCTCCTTCGGGATGAGTGAATTGATATGAGTCGAAGGAAAGGACGCTATTTACCTTGTGCTTCGGGAAGTCAAAGAATTTGTCTACGAAATTTGGACTTCGGTCACCCCACACACGAGTTCCTATAAGCTAAATGAGTTAGTACGACCTCGAGAAGGAAGAATTACTCTAGAGATCCACTAACTAGATTTATCGATCACAAGAAAAGTGAAATCCTAGGAGAATCTACCCTTCTATTCCTCTTCGAAATCCCTTTCGAACACACCAACTTTTGTCCGTACAAGAGTGGTCCCTCTTTTGTACGGATAGGGTTTTATCTTATCCAATTCCCTTTTTTAGGCGCCAACTTTTTCACCTGGGGTTTTGATCTTTACACTTTACCCCTTTCTTTTTCAATGGAACATTGAAGTTTTAACTCCGGTGTACGGACACTTAACTTCGTTCACTGACCACGAAATTTAATAAGCTTGGGTTGTCTTTCAACTCCGGTAACAACAATCAGCGGAGGAAATCAGTTCAAAGTTCATTGAGCTAAGAGCTCAGCTCTTCGTGTTCGTACGCTGTTACAAATGTAACAATTTTCCGGCGTACAGATGACGGTTCAAATCATAGAACTTCGAAATTTTAAGCTCAAACAACCCAAAAATACTCAAGAACCACCAGTCTTCATCGGTAACAACCAAGACACGCTGGGGTTCGAAATCAGTCACCACTAAGCTCAAAACAGTCCAAAAATTTGCCAAGAAACCCTAGTCTCAAACGATGTACGTCGGGTACTCAAATTGATCCTTGGACAGTGGTGAATACGAATCCATGATTGTTTGATTCAAACAACCAACAAATCAACCAAAATTTTTGAATTTTTCTTTTCTACTTTTTTTTTTGTAAAAACACCACAACAACAACAACAATCAACAACAAGGAAGAAAGCTGAAACTGAAGTCACAAAGCACGAATAAACGAACAGGATTTGAGGTTGTAGAAACAAGCTCAAACCTTGCTCTGATACCAAGATGGTGCAAGCAAAACCCAAGGTTAAGCTAACACGAAGAAGACGCGGAAATAACAAGGAAATAAAGATTGAAGCAAGACAAATCTTGCTTCGATTCAAAAGAACATTGAGGAAATAGTCTCAAGCTCGATCGAATGAAGGCCAAGAATCACCTATACTAATCAAAAATCTTCAAGAAAGACAACGCTTCTTGCAAAATGAATGACCAAGAAGAAAATGTTCAAACGACTCACACCGATTGACACAAGTTCTTTAAAATCCCACGTCGGGGTTCGGCTCCATCAGAGACACACAATAGCCACAGCTATGTTTGATCATTCAACAACAACTAACTGCCTACAAATGAAATGTAATGGAGTATTTATATACTACGCTAAGGATAAAACAGTAAATGGTCACAGGTGACCAATAAAAACAAGCCACGCAGGGCTGAGCTAGTGTGTGTGTTCGGCAGCCTTGACTTTGGTGCTTGGTATCTTGCTCGAACACATTTTCATCGGGCGCTCACTTGACTTCGAACACAAGTTGTTGTGTTCGGCTCTGTGCTGCTCGGCGCCAAGAGTTGGTGTTTGGTCACTTTGTCCTCGGGCTCAAATTTGACAATGTAGCCTTCGAATCTTGAGCTCGGCCACTAAGCTTCGGAGTAGTTGCTTTTCTTCGACCAAGCCAAGTGAATGTGAACATCGTGCAGCAGCTTGGCTTGACTTCGTGTCATCGGCCTTGGAGGATCGAACACTTGATCAGCACGTGTTCGGGCTGCATCAGTTCTCAAACAAGACGATAGTAGAGAATCTGAAGAAGCGGCTTAAGGAGGCAAAGAGAAGATGGCCCGAAGAACTGCCCGGAGTCCTGTGGGCCTACCAAACTACATCCGAAGCCAGCACCAGAGAGACACCATTTTTGCTGACGTACATAACAAAAGCTATGATTTCTTTGGAAATTTGGGAGTCCAGTTTACGACGAACATTCACAGAAGAGGAGCCCAACAATGAAGCCCTGAAGTCCTCCCTTGATCTTATGGACGAACGGCGGGAGAAAGCAATTATTCGCCTCGCAGCCCAGAAATAGCGAGTAGAGCAATATTACAACGCAAAGGCAAATCCACGGTCCTTCAATATTGGGAACCTAGTCCTTCGCAAAGTTACTCAGAACACCAAGCAGGCTGGAGCAGGAAAGCTCGCTCCGAATTAGGAAGGACTGTACAAAGTGCAGGGTATCGCAGGAAAAGTTGCGTATGTTCTCGAAGACATGGAAAGGACAGCCATTCCAAATAACTGAAATATCACATGGCTAAAAAAGTACTACTCTTGAAAGGCCGACTAAGCCTGAATACTCGAGACATGTATTTTTCTTTTTCCTGGTCTTCTCAAAATTATTTAATGGACCCTTAATCTCGTTCTTTGTTTGACAACGGGTATCTAGCCCCATTATTTATTCCACATGGCTCCGCGCCATACCAATACAACTACTATCTTATTTAGTCAATTTTTACTTATTTATTTAGATCCATCTAAGATCCAACTATTCATAGCCCCGGCCAGACCTAAGTTGAAGTAATGCACTCACTTTCCGCTACAAGAAAGTAGAAATACACTACTTGCTCAGAGTTAGACCACGCCTAACTCAGCCACCAGGCATTAATCGAGTATTCAACTCGTTAAATCAACAATTGCACCTAAACCCCGATGGGGACGTCTGTCCGCGTGCATAGTGCGAGAAAGTCTTAAATACTCGAGTAACTAAGCGAAGACGTTTTGTCTCAAAACGCAAAAGGACCATTTCCACCGGGGCTAAAGTCATCCCATTGTGGGCGCAAACAGTCACCTACTATGGATGCAGCCTAGCCGCCGTCTATCGGTGCACAACGGACGTAATTGCTCAAGGTAGGCACACTGACACACATTCTAAAATAACTAGAAGAGTCTGGACGAGCTGAAGCCATCTAATTCTTATGTGCAAACGCTCACACTGGCATAACTTAGCATTACTTATTATTTACGGTGAAAATTAAAATACGTCACAAACAAAAACAAGTGATTTAAGTCAATACGCCACAAAACGGGCCCAAAAATATACATTTAGTTCTTCCTGAATACAATATTTGTTTATAACAATTGTAGAAAAAAATGGAAGACTAAAACTGTAAATTCCTCTGAATTTTCACCCCCGGAGATTCTTCATCTGGATTGTAGCTCTTGTATCGAAGTCTCTCCCGAGATTTGAAGGCGAAATTTCCAACGCGCTACCCCAAGCAACAACATCTTTGTGATACTGCACCATGGGGGGAGGAAAGTCAGCCCAACTGAGGAATCCTCAGTAGAACAGCAGAGGCAGCAGAAGGGGCACTGAAGACTTGAATTGGATTCACTCAGGGAGAATCCGAGGAATAACCATGAATCTCGAAAATGCCTTATATTCTCTCTTCCTCCGAACGATTGGAAGCTTATGCAAACTCCAAAGTCAAAAAACAGGCCAGAGCTATACAGCCACCCTGAATGTTGTAGGTATGGAGAATGCTTTCAAGCGTCAACCACTCAAAGAAGGAGAGGATATCCTAGGACGCGCTCCTCGTGAAAAATGTGTTGCTTCTGGGATATGTTCCCTAGCAACCAGGAGATGAGCGAACTACAAGAAGCCTGAAAAGGGTTGGCATTCCTCTGCTGAGCTATGCCATATGACAAGAAGAATATCACATCAAATCACCACACATGATGATAGAGCTTGCGCGAATTGATATGTCTGCCACAATGAAGTCCTTCCGAAGAACATATCCATTAAGGTCCCGACTGCACGTCATGGTTCGGGGAACTACTTTACTTCCCTCACGAATAAAGAAGGAAAAGAAGATAACTGCAGATGAGTCTCCCCTTATAACCTTCTCATGCCTCGTGTTCAAAAAGCGAAGAAAGATTTTTCGGAATGTCAAACTAGGATCAAAGGCAAACATTCTTAGAAAAGCTTCTCACTATCATAAGAAATTGCTGAATAAGCAAATTATTTTCTAAAGAAGAGTTGTGGATTTCCCATTGTTATGAAGTCACTATTTATAGGCAGAAAAAGATAAGGACGGGGGGAGGGGTAAAATGGTCAAGCGTCATTATTGCTCGAGATATGAAACGATTCGAATCAGTTATTAGCATTCTTCGGAAAGGTGCAAGGAATCGGTATCAGCCAATCAGAAGGAAGCACGCAAAGTTCTCGAAGAGTTCAATATCATTAATATCATTCTTGGTCAAAGAGGCTGCGAGTCTCAAGGAGTCAATGAGATATTTTTTCACATCACGTTGCTTTAACTTCATGACTGCTTCTGTCAACACTCAGCAAGTGGGTGGACTGACTGTGTGGGCAAAAATATGACACCTATTGTTACGTGGATATGAGTCCAGCTGGCGAGACTAGACTTATCCTACAAGTCACTGGGCACTGAGAATATATGCCCGCTCCTAGAGCCAACGACCGTTTAGGCATTTTGGTCACAAGACGCAGGGCACACATCCCGTTGCCTAGGATTTACAGTCTCTTAGTTAGGGTTTAGAATATCACCGCCTTGAGTTGTAGGCCCATGGCCCAATTAGTACTTGTATTTTACCTTATTTAGGACTTGGTATAACTACTATAAATACCCCTCCTTATATTGTATTGTACACAACAGACTATTCGTCATCAACTTCGGCTACTCTCAAGGAATAAGATTTACTTTGCTTTCTCCATTATCTCTTGCTTATTACTTGTCTTGATTTTCATCGTATTTACTTACTTTTCAATCATAATTTACCGTATTGCTTGTGACCTCATTCATAATTAATCGTTTAACTTAGATGTACAAATTTAGGCATAAACAGGTGACGCAACTGACTCGGTGTTTAGACTAGTTGAAGTACCCGGTGGACAAAACGGGTGGAAAATGCATCAAGACTATCCGGAAACAGTGTGTCCGGTCTAAAATCCCGTCACACCTTCCTCCTAAATCATGGGCAATATAGTAAGAAAGTCCAGATGCCGCGGGCAATACTGGTAAGTGCAAGTGTGCAGGTGTTCCAGAAGACTCAGAAGTGTAAAACATGGCAACAAACAACAAATAATATTCACAAGCCGAAACACGAGAATTTATTAAAGACTAAGACTCCCAGTTTTCACTTTCATCCCCTGTCAAACTATAACGCGCTCTTTTTTCAGACAAAAAAAGTGTTTTATTTAGAGGTTGTGACTGGTGTTTTAAGGTACTCAAGTTATTAAGAGATTCAGAGTCGCCACTTGACAAGTTAAAGGTGTACCGAGTCACCAAAGAGATACCTTGGAACATCTACGACTCGTAAATAGTCTGTGTCAGAGTCCCGGGCAAAGATCTCGGTCGACTCTCGGGAAGGAATTAGGCACTTTTGAGTCCTATATCAAGTAAAGTTGCTTTATTGATGCGTTTTGGCTCTTGTGAATTATGCTCGTTGTATTGCCTTCTATTTCTTACGCTTATCAACCTATATGGACTTAGTTTAAAATCACGGTTGTTATTGTTAACCTTTCTAGTGAAAAATGGATTGATTTATGAAAGACACATGTAGCAAAAATATTTACATCCTCTTAAATGATAGTTTGTTCACTAATATATAAAAAGAAGTTCGCGGCATAGGCTAAAGGCGTGAACTGAAACTGGATGATTTTACGAAAGAATTGTGGTTTTGCTCGCTTTGGTTTTTCTTTTAAGAAATTTGCAACTGCATTCTATTTTGTGAAATGGTTTGCATCAAATGTCCCTTTTTCATAAACAAATGAGGATTTGGAGTTACCATCTTCCATATTTGAATTTGTTTTACTTTAAAGTCCTACTTTGTCGTTCCTTTCAAATTTATCCACTTTTACACAAGTTTTCACATATTTTCATATCTCATTTGAACACATGGCTAATCTCTAAACAAGTCATGGAAAGATATCTTTACTTTAATTATCCATACCCCTGTTATGAAAATAGCATTCTATCACAATACCAGAAAAAACAACATGCTAAAATATAAGCATAATTAAGAGATAATAAACCCTTTTTGGCTTTTAAATATGATAAGTTCATATAAAAAACACTATAATAAATACAAGAATGAGTTTGTGTTTACCTAGTATGCAAAATAACTACAAGCAGGCAGCAACCACCAAAGTGTACACTAGCTAACCAGCAACAAACGAACACAACAGCTAATACAACTAAGACCAGCCACTAAACAACCCCTTTTTAATCCAACTTTAGATCCGGCACTTCAAACTGCTTTCTCTTTTCTTGCGTTCTATCACTCTCATCTTTCTTTCTACTAAACTCTCTATTTTCTTATTTCAAATCTGATGCTCTATATTTTAAGGGTAGTAAATGTGAATATTTAGATCTTGTGTCTGTTCAAAGAGAGTGAGAGGTGGGGTGTGGACAAACACATAACAATCAATCCATTAAATGCCAGAATCAACTTTGCAAGTATGCTTGCACTAGAAACCAAAAAAGTGACAAAAAAGCCTTGCTTCAAGCTACCAAAGTACTTTTATTTTTGTCTTTTTATTTGAATTTTACTCTCTTAAGTGAAAATGATAGATTTTGAAATATTCCCAAAACTCATATACACTAAACTAACACATCTAATCTTAATGAATCTAATACTAAGATAAGCCTAACATATTCAAAACTATTTATTGGGCTTTAAGCATCCGAACCAAGACCAAATATAAACTAAGATTTCCCATCCCATGAGTCCAAACTCTATTACTCAATCAAAAGTGTCCCAGGTCATCAGATTTTTATATTAACCACAGCCTCTTCCCAGACTATCACTCTATCATTTTGCTACTTGATTCAAGCAAATCCAGTATCTCATGCTTGAATAAAAGCAATAGCATAGAAGAGATTGACAATTTCATGTTAATCACAAACCAACCGATCACGCTAGATCACACGAGATGTCACAGATATTACATATAACTATACACATACGACATCCTAAAATACGAGCTAAACATACTTCATGCTTGATAGTTGAACAAAACAACTCGTGCAAGTCAAGTCAACCAACTTAACGATTAAACAGACACAAGCACTGATATGAGCAGAATCTGATTAAACAAGAGCTCTCAACAGTAGACGACACCACACACTAACACGTACACTGGGGAACAAGCTAAACCTACGACTTTGACAGGTTCATGCCTTAGACATAACAAAACAGAGTACTCGAATTGTTTCAGAACAAATCATTCCACATTCATTCTTCCAATATATATTGAAGTAGAATCTAAAGAAACTAAACAACCTAGGTAACTTTAGACCATAACAAAGCGAAACAAGATTGAGACTTACCATTTTCATGCTTTTAACAACCAAACATCAGAAGTCAAATGTTAGACGAGACTAAAATAACAGGAAGACAAATATGATTCGATTACAGATAGAACGACAAAGCAAAGACTCATTTATTCGAAAAACCACATGCTTACAGGTTACATGTTATTACTAACATCTTAAGAGTTCTCTGTGAGTCTGTGACTAACCAGCTGAAATACTATTTTTACCACTAACATGATCTAACTAAACAAGGAAAGAAAGCATCAAGGACTGATTCTATCATAGCAGCCCTGCGAACACTGTCAATTACGCAACAACCCTGTCTGCTTTACAACCGATACATCTCTATCATAGCTGCCCTATGAACACTGTCAACGCCACGAGTGATTGCCATCAACATCTCCGCAGCATCCCCATACCTCGATTCACCCTTACTCCGCCAATGAAACAACATCACTGCCCTCACGTGATCATTATCACCACCAGCCCTCATCTCATCCGTGTCACAATCAAATCATCCTCAACACAATAAACTCTAAAGCCACAACCGCCGCAACGCCACCAATAACAGCCCCACCCCCAATGAGTGAACGGAAATGGGAGAAAAGAAGAAAAAAATGAGAAAAGGGGAAGCTTTCACATAAAATACCTTCATAAGTGTGTAGAGGGCCGTGAGACAAGTCTGTGGATGATATTTGGCCGGAAAAAGTCACGGTCACCGGAGTTAGGGTTTAGACCGCCAACTAAAATCTCGATCTACGTATTTCATTCCGTTTTCGAGGAAATTGATCTCGAATTTGGAGAGAGAGGTAAGAGGCGGTGCTGAAAATGTATATGGTTGGACGGAGACTGTGGTGGTCCATCTAAATCGACGCCGGTCATTTGTCTTGTAATATTGGGAATATGGATGAATTAGCAGAAAATTTGGAAATTAAAGGGGAGATGGGTCAGATCGGCTTGGGGAATTGGGTAGGTCAGAGCATTGAGGTTGAGCTGCTCACTTTTCATTTCTTTTGATTAATAACCATAAACCCATATTTCCAATTAAACTAAATCCACTTTTCAAACCTACTTAATTAACACAAAATAATAGTCAATTACTAAATAAAAGCATACTAACATATAAAATGTCAAATTGACACTAACCACACATGATTCTATTTTTAGGTAATTTTCTACATCTTTATACTAGTTAATTGACAGAAAGAAAGTATAGTAAATGTTTAACCGTAATTTCGTTTTGCTAGGTTAATTTACAATTAAATTTGTAGAGCGGAGTCACGGTCAATAATCGAGATTAAACGCTCTTAATGGAATAAATATAAATGACAGTAATAAATGCGAAAGAGTAAAGATGCAATTAATGCGATATAATAAATGAATGATCGAACGAAAAAGGAACCGTGCTCAGGCCGTTTAGACTTGATTAAATTTCCTTCCTCGTACTCTTTATGATATTCAGTCAACGGAACAATAAAGGAGATCTTTCGATCAGCAACAGTAATAAATATTCGCTGGAGATAAAGAATTGAATGCTAGTAAATAGTTTGAATACAAATGTAGATTCAGAGAAGCATTAGCTTTCATGTTTGTGACTTAGATTACAATATATAGGTAGCTATGTGTCCGTTCACAAGCAGTTGTAACTCCTTAGTCGAGCAGTTGCGTTGTTTGTGGATAAGATTCTTATTTTGAACTGCCTTGATTGATGGGCCGCGACTTTTCTGGCCGTGGCGACTGTTCATCTGTCCGTTGTAACTGTTTATCCTCGATCTTATCCATTGCCTTTATGTCCTTTCGCAGCCACGTGTCGTCCGTGCGCCGTCCTACGTGGATGCCGAGTCACCAACTTTGGTGACGATGGATTTAACCCAATACAGATAGTCCCCGCACTTCTCGGGCAGAGGATCTGGTCGAGGAGTGGAAAACGAATTGCGAGTGGGAATGAACTCTTTTGACCTCTCCTTACAAGATACAGCCCGTTGGACTGATCGTTACCCCATCAGTATGAGTATTAAATGTTTTCTTAAGAGCTTTTGACTGATTGGCGTCCTTTTAGTGTGTGCATTAAATGCTCTGTTAAAGACAAAACGTGCAAGCTGTCGATTCCGCTCCACTTTTTACTGAAGAAGTGACTGTTGCGTGTTCCGAGACTGCAGGCGTGATGATTGAACTGCGCCTACTCACGTCTTGCACGTCCCAAGACGAAAAACCGTCATTCCGATTTTTATTTCATTATTTTCTCCAACGGCTGGATCGATTCATCTTTTGTGTGGATTTCTGCCACGTGTGGGTTTTGCGAACCCTATAAATATGATTTCCACCAGCTGAAAATCCCTTTACTTCATTCCAAATTTCATACTAATCTTCAGAGCTCCAAACAACTTTCCAGCAAAAAATTTGAAACGCGACAAATTCTCTTAATCTTTTAATCAAAATATCTCCAAAAGCTAAGAGGAGTTTGAATATGGACGCTGCAGCTAGTACTTCTTCGGCAGCGGCTGGTCAACCCACGAGTTCTCCAACTTCAGTCGCCGATGTGATCCCAAAAATTTGGGGAAATCTTGAAAATGACTGTTCAATCAGCTCGTCCAGTCATTACGGCAATATAAGGTCGTGGCCTTCAAGCCGCTTTAAGAGTTCGATCACTCCTGACCTTTTGCCTAAGGTTAGGACAGATTGCGGGTGGGATGATGATGTTATGGTTTCTTGCCCCCTCCCAACGGAAAATATCACTTCGGCGAGGCCTAGATGGACGGCTATATCTACGTATCCATTCACGATAGGCCATACGTTCCCGTTGCACCCTGTCATAGAAGATATCTGTAAATACTATCTTATCTGCCCGGGGCAGTTGTGTCCAAGCGTTTATAGGATTGTTACCCTGCTGCAGTGGTTCGCCGACAAGACTGAGCAGGATTTTGAGTTCAAGCATTTTATTGCTTTGTATAGTCTTCAGGTCGCTAGGGATGGGTATATCAATGCCCGTATGAGGGGGAGAAAAGCTCTAGTGAGCAAATCCGAAGACTCAGGGGATAGGGGCTGGATGCACCGGTATGTTTATGTGCAGTCCAGACTCCTCACACGCGGCGACAAAACTAATCTCCGCGAGGCGTGAAACAAAACTCGTAAGTCCCCGAGCCTTTGTATTAAGTATTCTCTGGATTATGTATCTGCACTTTCTAATTTCCATTCTTTGTTGGTTAGCTGACAAGATTCCCTATGATGGCCTGATTACTGAGGAGGAGTTGTCTGCTTGGGTTGAACCAATTCTGACAGAGTTCACCCACGAGCAGAGGCAATGGCCTCACTATGCTTTCTTGAAGCATTTGTCTAACCCCAGCACCCACGGTAAGATGTTTACTTGAATTTCTTGCTAACTTATGCAGAGCTTATTACGGTATTGATACGCTTCTATTTTCAGGTCTAGGTACTGGTGGTAGTTATTTTCCTGCTCCTCCTCTCGAGGAGACGGTTGTTGATCCTGTGGCTGAGGTCAACGAGGAGGCGGCTGCTATTCTTCAGACTGCAGCAGCTATCAAAGCTAGGGAGGGTGGCGAGGAGGTCCTTGCGAGCTTGAAGAGAAAGCAAACCGACTCTGAAAAGAGTAAGCCCAGAAAGAAGAAAAGGACAGCTCGTAAGACCCCTCAGTCTTCTGAGAAAACAGTTGAGGCCACTGTAGCTGCTGCTGAAACCCCTAAGTCTGGGCAGGAGAGTGTCAAAAGCTCGACGGCTGCCCCTGAATCAGCTGAGCCTGTAGTTTGTCCTATCAGATTCAGAGGCTCCCGACGTGAGCTTGACTCAGAGGAGGAGGGCATATCTACGGAGTGATAGGAGGAGAGCCGTGGAGACTTCCTCTTATGCTTTCGAAGAGAGTCCCCGAGTTGGTGATGGGGAAGGAGAAAAAGCTGAGGAAATGGGGGAGGAAAGAATGCACGAAAGTTTTGCATTCTTTCCTGAGACCTCAGAGCCAAACGAGCCTGAACGGGCTGGAAGCCAACAAAGTGAGCCTGAGCAGGCCAGCCACAGGCGCCCAGGCAAGGAGCCAATGAGAGAGGATGACGGGGAGAAGGGTGAGGAGAAGGGTGAGGAGGTTGACGATCGGAAGAAGGCTGGGGGGGAGGCTGAACCCCAGGTCTTCTATTATAAGGACATGATGAACTTGGCTGCCGACGGGGTGGCGCCAGTTTATTTGCAGGAATGCGACACCCTGGGCCTCGACGAGACAGGTGAGGTCGAGGTCTCTCGCACTAGGCTTACCAGGCGAGTATCTTTAGGAGGTACGATTGGGGCGTACTCCGTTAAAGGTATTCGCCACAAATTTGGCCCCAACTATCCTTCGGAGCAGGCGAGAGAGCCCAGGCCGTGCATGAGGGAGTGTGACTTCATCATCCCCCCAGACACAGATTTTCTTACGAAGCCTGGCCACTTAGTCAAGGTGACGTCCAACCTGATCGGCCCTCGTGAAGAGTGGAACATGCGCAGCATGAACGATGAGCAGTTGGCTTACGCGATTGCTGAGGACACTGCTCGGGTAATGTTTCCTTCTTTACTTTCTTTATTTTTGTCAAAAACCTTAGTTCTAATTATCTGTGTATTTCCTACTTGTTGCTAGGCGAGTATGATGGCTACCGAGCTCATGCTTCGCTCCAGGCTGAACAACCAAGATCAAGTCCTTGGCCTGAAGAAAGACCTTTTGGAGGTTCTCCAGGCAAATCAGGCCTTAGAAGAGGAGAAAAAGGTTCTGATCGGGGAGAAGCGGGTCCTGGAGGGGAGACGCGACTTTTTTGAGGATAAGATAGATAGGTTGGAGAAATCCAACGCTGAAGCTAACGACAAGATAAGCGCACTCCTCGAGGAGAGGGACCGTCTTCTAGATGAGAAGGACAGGTTTGTGTTGTCTTTTGAAGACCTAAAAGCGAAGATGGACGAGCAAGGCCGTCAGATCTCCCAACTTGCCCATGAGCTCAATATGAAGGAAATTACTCTGGCGAGTATCCGCAACGCTTCCGACCTGATGTTGAGGAACATGAACAAAGCTGAGGCTGAATCTCAAGCTGCTCGAGGAGAACTACAAGAGGCTAGAGATCGGGTTGCGGAATCTGCAAAGGTTCAGGAGCTACTGACGAAGGAGTTGGCAAACTTGCGGGATCGTTATACGATCGAATCCAAGTTAGAAGCTCTTGAGGCCAAAAAGAAATTGCTTATCCAAATGCAGCGCGGCCAGATCAATGTCGACTTAGTCCTCGATCAGACCATAGCAGCCATCATCAGCGTCAAGCAAGTCCTGGGCATGGAAGTGGGAGCTGATGATGATGAAGTCGAAGGGGACGATGAAGGCAGCGAGGACAATGAAGATGAAGAAGATGAAGATTTGGGCGGGGATCCGACTGATGGGGCTAGTGCATCAGTCGGGACCCTGGTCAACATGATGATTGATGCCTTGTCTAGTCCTTCTGTTAAATTTGTTGGATGTTGTTAACTTCGAATATTTGTTAACTTTATGAATGTATGTTTTTGGCTGTTTTCCTCTTTTGTCTGACTGGTTGAGGCTTGACGACCATCTTTAGTCCTTCAAGTCTTATTCATATGAATGCTGATTGTTGCTTAGTGGAGTTTTCAGAGGTCAAGATTATGTTTCAAATCTTAGTGTCTGAGTTCCCTTTTTGGTTTAATCTGCGCAGATGTTTTGAAATAAAATCTGATCGTAACCAGGTTAAGTTACCCTTAGTTAGGATGACTGAAGTCAGGCCCTCTGGGCTGAACGAAATCAGGTCGTTCAGGCTGACCGAAATTTGACCGTGTAAGACGGTTTTGCGATAAACTTTGCTTATCATATTTGACAGTTGAAAGTTTTCGCAGAGAAACGGAAAAATTTGGTTTGGTTTGGTTAAGACTGCCCTGTTATTTCTATTGAAAAGGACAAGTAACCCAATGACCAGAACGTAGGATTGTTTGGTCGTAAATCAAAACACAAGATTGTCTGGTCGTAAAGTTGTGGGACTTGAGCGGATGCTGGCCGCAAAGATGTAGGAGATAATATAGCACAAGTAAAATAGTTCTATTGAACTTACTTGATTTTGCTTAGCTGTGCTCTTAACGAATGACCTTGCTCTGCTCGAAGATCACCTGTGTTAGCCGGGATTTTGGCCTACTGGGGCCCTCGCCACCCCCCTGTTTTCATGTCGAAATTTCGTAATTTCAGACATGAAAAGACAATGGGTAAAGCGCTGAATCTGAGAACACATATAACCAAAAGAGGAGTGTGTCCGTTGCGGGATTTGAACCCACAGCCGCGAAGCGCGAGGACTTCGAGCTCTACCAGTTGAGCTAAACGGATCTGGCCTTTTGAAGACCGTTAGTACCATTTAGACAAAGATAAGAAAACAGAGCAACTTAAAAGAGAGCGAAGGCATGTAAGCAATATAAAAATGGATAGAAACACTAACCCTTGTACCACTTAAAAGTAGTACCTCTTCAAATGAGTCACGTTCCAACTGCTGGGTAGAAGTGATCCATCTGGTCGTGCCAATCGGTATGAACCCTTACCAGCTGATGCAACCACCTTGTATGGACCCTCCCAGTTTGGACCGAGTTTGCCGACGTTCGCTTCTTGCGTATTCTGGGAGACTCTACGCAATACAAAGTCCCCGACTTCGAAGTTACGTAGCCTCAGTCCCCGATTGTAATATTGCTCTACCCTCTCTTTCTAAGCCACTACTCGTATCAGTGCTAGCTCCCTGCGTTCTTCTAGAAAATCCAATTCCTCGGAGAGATTGACTGAATTGGATTCTACGATTGCATGGGCATATCGTAGACTTGGCTCGCCAATTTCGACTGGGATCAATGCGTCGGAACCATATACTAAAGAGTAGGGCGTCTCCCCGGTGCTCATTTTCGTGGTTGTTCTATATGCCCAAAGAACCCCGGGGAGTTCTTCCACCCAACACCCTTTGGCCTGCTCGAGGCGCTTCTTGAGTGAATCCACTATTATTTCGTTGGTCGATTCCGCCTGCCCGTTTGCCACTGGGTGATACGGGGAGGAAGTAATCCTTTTAATATGCAGATCTTCAAGGAATTTTGTGACCCTCTAACCAACGAATTGGGGACCGTTATCCATGACAATTTCTTTGGGTGCTCCGAATCGACAAATGACATAACGCCACAGGAAATCAATTACTTCCGTTTGACGTATCTTCGAATATGCTGCAGCCTCGACCCACTTTGTAAAATAATCAGTAATTACTAACAAGAAACGCACCCCCCTGGGCGCAGTGGGTAGTGGCCTAACGATGTCCATTCCCCACTTCATAAACGGCCACGGGGAGATGATTGAATGCAAGGGCTCCGCCGGTTGATGGAGGAGATGCGCAAACCTTTGGCACTTATCGCATTTTTTGACAAACTCGTTAGTATCTTTCTCCATCTTGTCCCAATAATAGCCTGCTCGTATGAGTTTTCGCGCAAGCGCCTTTCCTCCCAAATGATTTCCACAGCACCCCTCATGAACTTCCCTCATCACATACTCTGTTTGGCTGGGGCCTAGACATTTGGCGAGTGGACCTGCGAAAGTCTTTCGATAGAGGGTGCCATCTATAATTGTATATCTGGCAGCCTTTATCCTCAATTTTCGAGCAGCCTTAACGTCTGATGGCAAGGTTCCGTGCAGTATGTAATTGATTATCTCATTCCTCCAATCCCAAGTTAGATTGGTCGTGTTGACCTCCATTGCGTCTTTATCGATTGTTGTGCACAGCAGATGAGCTACGGCCATTGAACCTGCTGTTCCAATTTCTGCGACTGAACCCAAATTGGCCAAGGCATCGGCTTCATGATTCTCCTCTCGCGGGATCTGTGTGGCTTCCCAATTGCTAAATTGTGCCAGCAAACCAGTAACTCGGGCAAGATACCTCTGCATACGAGACTCCCTTGCAACGAAACCTCCAGTTATCTGGTTGACGACCAGGGCGGAATCACTCTTGAGATGAATCCTATCTGCTCCATAATCTCGAGCCAGTTTCAATCCTGCAATTACGGCCTCATATTCGGCCTCATTGTTAGTAATAAAAGGACATTTTATGGCCTGTCTAATGGTTTCACCTGAGGGAGTGGTGAGGACTAAGCCTAGCCCTGACCCTTTCACGCTCGAGGACCCATCGGTGTGCAAGGTCCAAGTCCCCGGCTCGGATCCGGCGAAAAGAACCGCCTCACGCTGAGCATCAGGGTACATGGTGGCGCTAAAATCTGCGATAAAATCTGCTAGAGCCTGAGACTTTATGGCTACCCGGGGTTGATAAGATATATCAAATTCACTTAATTCTACTGCCCATTTTACTAGCCTGCCCGAAAATTCAGGTTTGTGCAAGATACTACGTAAGAGGAAGGTAGTAACTACAGCTATTGAATGACTTTGAAAGTAAGGTCTTAATTTGCGGGCAGCGATTACCAATGCTAGTGCTAGTTTCTCCAAAGGTTGATAGCGTGTTTCAGCATCTAATAGAGATTTACTGATGTAATAAATTGGTAGTTGCTTACCTTTGTCTTCTCGAACCAAAACTGCACTTACCGCTGACTCAGATACGGCCAGGTAGAGTAATAGTTGTTCACCTGGTTGTGGCGTTGAAAGTAAAGGCGGGCTTGACAAGTACCGCTTCAAATTCTTAAGAGCTTGCTGACATTCAGGGGTCCATTCGAACTCCTTGTTCTGTTTCAGCACGTCGAAGAAGCTTTTGCACCGATCAGACGAGCGGGAGATGAATCTCCTCAGCGCCGCTACTCTTCCGGTTAGCCGCATTACATCTTTTCTGTTGTGAAGTATGTCGGGGATGGCTTCTATTGCTTTTATCTGGGCGGGGTTCACCTCGATCCCTCGCTGGGAGACAATGAAACCAAGGAACTTCCCTGAGCCCACTCCAAATGCGCATTTCTCCGGGTTGAGCTTCATGTTGTATTGATCAAGGATTCGAAAGGCTTCCTCCAAATGAGCCAAGTGGTCCTCTGCTCGTTTGGACTTGATCAGCATGTCGTCGATGTAAACCTCCATGGTTTTGCCAATGTGATCGTGAAACATCCGGTTGACTAACCGTTGGTAGGTTGCACCTGCATTTTTAAGTCCAAAAGGCATTACTTCGTAGCAATACGTACCTCGGCAAGTAATGAAAGAGGTCTTCTCCTGGTCGTCGGGATTCATCAAGATTTGGTTGTAGCCTGAATATGCATCAAGGAATAAAATTCATGAAAAAATAGGCAAAAATCCTAGCAAATTAACATGATATTTTGCTATTTTTTTGAATTTGGTGCCAAAATTAGGTGATTACAAAAATATCATATCATTTACAAACATAGCAATATTTTTTTTAAAACATAACAATATACACAAAAGGTGAGGAGAAATCCTAGATTCCACTCCTAACCTGCCACCCCCCAGCCGCCCCACATAGCTGCCCTCTCCAGGCTACCACCTCCGGCCATCGTCGTCGGTCAATAGTCGCCAAGAGATTTTTTTATATATGTTTTTCTATAGACATGTAAAAATTATCGAGTTTTAGTCCATACAAAATTTGGATTAAATTATTTGGATTGAATATTTAGTTTGGATTTTACAAATTAGTACATACAAGTTCATTTTATTAAATTGAAACCCAAGGCCTGCATTAATTGGAGGCCCAAGTTCATGTCACATGTTCAATGACATGGCATCCCAGTCATTTACATGGCAAATAAAATAATGACACGTGTTCAAATGAGGTTTCATGCCAAGTCAAAGTAATGGCCAATTAAAAGGCGCCAAGTGTCCAAACTGGTATGTCTTAGCCAATTAAATTCATTTTTATCACATAACTTTTGTAATATATTTGATGACATAAATAAGCGATTCGGAATTAAGAAAAACGATTTACATGTAACTGGATTGCCTTCCCTCTACAACTATAAATTGAGGTGTTACATAATTATTTTGGCCATTCAGAAATTGTGAAAAACATCCACAAGTGTAGAACCTTTTTTAGTTTGGCCTTCCCGTCGCTGTTTTTTAGTTTGTAGGTAGAACCTTTAAAATCTGAATTTTTTTTCGATTTAGGGATGGGTGCTCGTCCCTGTGTTGACAATTTTTGTTTGGTAGAGACGGCTAGCCGTCGCTACCTGTGATAAACCTGCACAATAAATTGTCAAAAAATAGATACATTCCTGGCAAAAATCAATACACATTCATATACACAACTAGCCGAACGGATAACTAAACTAGAATACACAAACATTATGATATTAAGTCTAATAATTTTTTCCGTAGACTTAAACTCGTAAACATAAATGGACATAAAACTTGTGCCGAATCCATCACCAATATATAAAGTCCTAATAATAAACCTTAACAAACCTAACAGAAAGTCTCACAACGTAACATAAACGGGATAACAACCAAGTCTAGAATATAAAATTTTAAATATAAAGTCTCACAACAAGGACGGGATAAAAACCAAATCTAGAATTTTCACATCACAATATTTGCAATCCAAACAAGGATATTTGATATTCCCCTCCCTTATATATTCAGGAAGCATTTTAGCTTTGGCAACAAACTCTGCAACCCTATCTATAAAAAATTTCCTCAACCCCCGACGTCCCGGGTTATTCCTATTATACATCCAACTACGATTTTCATGATGACGTTCCATCTACACAAATAATACATAATGAAATATTCAGAAAAAATTTCAACCATACTAACACATTTATAATATTTCATACAATAAAATAAGCTCACAATTCGGATATAATATGTGTTAATTTAAGGATATAGTATTTGTTAATTTCTTTCATTCATATTTAATTAAATTTTATATTCCATTAAAAGTCATACTTATCAAAACAGATATTCCAGTTTCGGACTTGAGTTGGTTTTGCAATTTGTACTACTAATCCTAAATCGTATAGGAGATTGTATTTGTTAGTTCCTTTCTAAGTTAGCAAATTACGGAAATATATATGAAAAAATTATATTGTTTGATTTTTCACACTTCACCTAACTCGGGTTAAGTTTCTATCAAAATCTGTTGATTTCATAGTCAAAACCCAAATATTTAAAGCATGCATCTAAGATTCTTGACTTTCTCAAAACACAAACATAGTTTATATAAAACTGAGAAGTTGCAAGCAAAATCAAGAATCAAATATTCATTACTACAACCTAATTTTGCATGACACTATTAGCATAAACAATCAAAGCTATGGACAGGTTAATCAAAGTTATCTTCAATTTTATCTTGCTAACTTGGTTAGGTATATTTATTTATTCTAATTATAGATACATAAAACTATTTATATCTTTCTAACTTGGGAGTTTGAATAATTATTGTTAAGAACTGAATAACCCATTTCTTTCTCAGTTAGCTTCAAATGTTTTGATACCTCCCCAGTTTAGCACTAACACAATACCTAATTACATAGTTTCTTTTCGTATGATGGTCTAGCCTAGAAAACAGCTCAAATTGAGGTTAATTTTTTCAAGGACCACAACCTAATTATAAAGGCAAGAAGCTTGAGAAATAAAAAATTGAAAAAAAAAAATACATGTTGATGTGCAGACGGTGGTGCTGCACAGATCCGGTGGCGGAGGTGGACAGCTGCAAATTTTGGGGAAAAAAATTAATTAAACCTGTTTTGGTTTATGTTTTACCGAGAAAAAGGAATAAAAAATGGAAGAAACTTACCGAGGAGATAAATGAAGAAGGTGAGTTGTTGATTTATGTTTTAGAGGTGTTTGAAGGAAGAAAATGGCTTGTGTGGCTGCTGCAAAATCGGGAGAGAGAGAGAGAGAGGGGATTTTTAGGAAGAAAATGACTTGTTTGACGTGAGGCTCGTGTGTTTTGTTTCTAAGTTGTTGAAATTTAACGCAAGGATTAGGGACGGCTAACCGTCTCTAAAAAAATACGGACGGCAGGCCGTCTTTAGCTTGTTTATTTTTTTAAAATTGTCATAAGCATAGGGACAGCTATCGTCTCTACACAAATACAGACGACTAGCCGTCTCTATCCTTTCGTCCCTAAAACGAATTTTCCTAGTAGTGTTAGTTTATTTTTCCTATCTAAAAAATTTGTTGCAAACAAGTATATATTACCTCTAATTTGACCAAGAGTTTTCCAAATGTAAGATCATTTTGCTTGACATTAAAATCATGATTAGAGCTCCAATCAGAATGGTATATACTTACGCGCAAGGACTTTTACCTAGAGAGTATTAGTATTATGCCTGAAGCTGAAACGGTAGTTAATATTATATCCGGTGTTAGTAAATTTTACCCTAGAATTTAATTTGACCACAGGCACCTTTCTTTATAGGTTGGATAAGTTCATTCCAGCTGACAAGAAATTATTGTCCTTCTTCAACTTTTACTAGAGTTAGAGTATAATGTTTATTCGAGATCTAAGGGAGAGGGGCAAGGGGGTGGGGGAGTAATCATCTTTTTGAGTAATTAATTAAAAATGAAGGGACAAATGTTGGTGAGTGCAGTTAAAGGATCTATTTTTCAACGTGTACTCTACAACTAATTTTTAAATGCATTTCGTAGGAGGAAATTGGACTAGATATCTCATTACAATTTGATTTTAAGAAAATGACCCTCTTCTTTTAAATGATTTATTTTTCATTTATTTTTTTACTTATTTTTCGATGTGGCATTTTAAGAAGCCTATATTTACAAACTAAACTTAAATGAGGGACTTATTTGCTAAATAAAGCTTACAACAAAAAATTGAACCTAATAGATTTACAAGAAAAATAATAGTGTTCCTTTTCTTCTTCAATAAGAATCTCCAAATCCCTAGTTCAGCAATCAGATCCCTATTTATCTTGTGATCTTCTACTTTCTAAATTTTTCTATTTATTCAAAGCCCAAATTTGAACCTAAGAGATGAGAAAGGAAGCTACATTTTCGTCGGACTTTGAGTCTAAAATATTGCCAAGCTAGAGTGTGAAGTTTTTGAAAAATAATGGAGCAGAACTATGAGCACGTTATTGAATCTTTCTTGCTTAAATATTAAGACGTAAGCGTATGGATTTCTACAGAGGCGGATCTTGTATTGGGTAAAATCCATCGTCACCAAAGTTGATGACTTGGCATCCATATAGGACGGCACGCAAACGACACGTGGCTGCGAATGGATATAAAGGCAGTGGATAAGATCGAAGATAAACAGTTACAACGGACAGATGAACAGTCACTACGGCCAGAAAAGTCGCAGCCCATCAATCAAGACAATTCAAAGTGGGAACCTTATCCACAAACAACACAACTGCTCGTCTAAAGAGTTACAACTGCTTGGGAACGGACACATGGCTGCCTATATATTGTAATTTAAGTCACAAGCATACAATCTAATGCTTCTCTGAATCTACACTTGTACTCAAACTATTTACTAGCATTCAATACTTTATCTCCAGCAAACATTTATTACTATTGCTGATCGAAAGATCTTCTCTACTGTCTCATTAACTGAATCTCATAAAGAATACGAGGAAAGGAATTTAATCAAGTCTGAACGGCCTGAGCACGGTTCCCTTTTTCATTTGATTGTTTATTTATTATATCGCATTAATTGCCTCTTTACTCTTCCGCATTTATTACTGTCATTTATATTTACTTCATTAAGGGCGTTTTAATCTCGGTTATTGACCGTGACCCCGCTCTACAAATTTAATTGTAAATTAACCTAATAAAACGAAACTACGGTTAAACAATTTGGCGACCACAGTGGGAGTCGAACCCACGACCTAATTTTTTTAACACAAATACACTGTCTACACTAAACCTACTGGGTTCCGCCGAACCCGTAGTCTACCTTCTACATCCGCCACTGGATTTCTATTGCTTAAATGGTAATTGACGTGGAGAAAATCTTTATGTTGTTTGCCTCAACAAATGTAAATGAGGATAGGTGCATAGTTTTGGAGTTAATTCATCATGTTGAGTTGAGTAAAAAACAAGGGGAAATATAGGAATTGAGAGAATTGGATGCGGTTAAAATTTGAGTACATCTCACCCTTCTCAAACTCTACGTGTGGGATATCACTGGATATGTTGTTGTGGTACATGAAAAGCAATAAGCCTTTCCATGCTCAAAATTCTTGTTGCAGGATAACACAAATTGTAAAATTGTAATGTAATTCAGCTTGCAGAAATGAGACAACCTCCATCCCTAGTATCTAAAATCCTGCACTACTGAAGTGAAGATTGGCGGCTAAAAAAAGAATATGACGTGAATAAAATACCATATTACGTTGTAATATGTCTTACCAAGATAAGGTGTCAGACAAGAGAACTTTAGAATATGGGAAATAAATAGAGAAACAAGTAGATTTAGAATATTTCTCCATCTTCATTACTAATCTCTCGTGTTTTATATAGAATCTCCTATATTTAAATTTAATAAATTTTTACAATTTATAAATCTCTTATGTTATTAATAATTATTGTATTTATATAAATGATCTCTTTTGCTTTGTTTTAATTAATTCTCTTCCCACCTAAGTTAAAAAAAATTTGCATCTAGTTAATTACATTAGTCCCTCTTGAATCGGTGATGGCCTACAAAAGACGAAGCTTAAAGTGCTCAGCTAATAATAGAGTCGTGGAATAGAAGTACTTTCCCATGCTGCTCTTCAAGATGATTGTTTGGAAGACAAAGAGATTGTATCAAACATGATTAAAAATATTCAAATAAAGAAATACGAAAAAAAACTGATGATAGTTATTTGTGTATATTATTTTCCGTAAACACTCTTGGATAATTTATTATTTAGAATAATTTATAATATAAATTTTATTTTGCTATATTGTGAGATCTCTTTTACTATATTTTAGATCTCTTCAGTTATCTAGTGATCTCTTCTGTTTTGTTCTTATTTTTCTTGTGTTTAAATATATTGATCTCTCGTATTTTATATAAATAATCTCTTCAGTTATATTCAAAGATCTCTTAAGTTGTCAAAATCTCTTCGATTAATATTACTCATATGATCTTAGGCAATTAATATTATTATTTGAAATTTGAAAGCATTTATAATATAAATGTGCTTTAATATATAAAAATAATGAAACTAATCAAGGGAGACCATTATCTACGATGTGCGAATTCTAACACATATCATAAGAGATCATATTCTTTTTCCCTAAGAGATCACATTCTTGCTCGTAATAAATGAAAACGATAACGAACTTATTATCTCTTTCCTCCTACAAGGGATATTAATAGTAGCCGTATAAAGTATAATCTAAGACAAATATTTTCATCATAATTTCAGCATCATTTTAAGTTCTGAAATTATGATGAAAATGTTTGTCTTAGATTGAGAATAGTGATTTTGTTAGTTAATTCCCAATAGTTGAGTGACCATTTGAGTAATGGACTCCAACAATCTCCCACATAGACGCATAACTATATCATTATTATATTTAAATGCATGATTAATAGTGTGTGTGTATATATATATCCTAACAATATTATCATGAGAACGTTCAAAAGATACCGAGAGATTTAACAAATCGTGAGACTCACAATCGCAAAAAATAAAGCAAATTGCTTGCTGGAGAAAGTAGAAACTATGTAAGGTATGAAAAAAGAAATGTATAGAATGAATGTATATAACTTAAATTATGGCTGCAGAATCCACCACGTAGGAATTTGTGGGAGGCCTAAAATAAACAACGGAAAAGGGTCAAATTTGTCCTTAAACAAATCGAAATTCAACACATTTGCCCTCCGTTACGAGTTCAGTTTGGGCATACCCTTAACGTTATTAAAACTAGGGCAAATATACCCTTTGTTTGACGGAACTTACTAATTAGACTGCTTATACACTAAGCTTGCTGATTTGTCAAATTCTTGGCCACGTGTGCGCCAACGTGACGAAGGGCAAATGTGTTGAATTTCGATTTGTTTAAGGGCAAATTTGACCCTTTTCCGTTCTTTTAAATAAAAGAAGTTGTTCTCATTTTCATCAACAACCTTGAACAACAATCAAACAAAGGACCTTGTTTCCAAGCAAACTTCATAAAAGAGCATGTTCTAACATCCCAAAGATTTTGATTTACAACTTAAATTGCATCTTAAGGAACCCTACTATAACCAAAAATTTCATTACAACATCACAAGAAAGAAATATTAAGTCGTTCATGATATAATGTGCAATACAATACAATACAATTTCATTATCATTCCCCTTCATACACTCTTTAAGAAGTTGATACAACAATAAAAAGATTCTAGCAACTAGTAGATGTATGAAATGCCATTTTGCTTACGCAATCAAGTTAAACAGCTTAAGACTAGAGGAAAATAACCATTTTTCAAGTAAAGACATATACAACTAGAGTCACTCGTAAAATGACATATAAGGGAAGTAACATTCAGGGCAACATAGCTTATTGTTCGGAAAGAAACATGATTATCTTCAGCTAATGGTTTTATTAATAAGAAACCAATCACTCTTTCTTTCTCTCTATAACTCTCTCCAACCAACATGGTCTTTCTTGATTAATATTTCGATTTAGTTTAACGAAATGGTCATTGCTATTACATGTGATGTTGTAACGAAATTTTTGGTTATAGTAGGGTTCCTTAAGATGCAATTTAAGTTGTCAATCAAAATTTTTGGGATGTTAGAACATGCTCTTTTATGAAGTTTACTTGGAAACAAGGTCCTTTGTTTGATTGTTGTTCAAGGTTGTTGATGAAAATGAGAACAACCTCTTTTATTTAAAAGAATGGAAAAGGGACAAATTTGCCCTTAAACAAATCGAAATTCAACACATTTGCCCTCCGTCACGTTGGCGCACACGTGGCCAAGAATTTGACAAATCTGCAAGCTTAGTGTATAAGCAGTCTAATTAGTAAGTTCCGTCAAACAAAGGGTATATTTGTCCTAGTTTTAGTAACGTTAAGGGTATGCCCAAACTTAACTTGTAACGGAGGGCAAATATGTCGAATTTCGATTTGTTTAAGGACAAATTTAACCCTTTTCCGAATAAACAACACAAAATGCCATTGTACCAAAGTTAGACTATTCCAACAATGCACCTCTATGATTGAACGTGACCCCCTTACACCAAGACAGCAACATTAAATTAAACTGAAACTCTCATAGTTGTATCTTCTCAAGATTATTTAAAAGGTTAAGCATCATCTCAGCCAAAAAATGTGTTGTTCATCAAGAGTAGCAATAAGCCGTATATAGAGAAGAGAAGATGCAGAAATTATTTGCAGTGAGGTCCTTATTAAGTTCTGCCTTTGCAAGAAATTACTCCAAACCAAAGGGACATCATGCTGCCTTTTCTACCTGTTTACTCTTGGATGATACTCAAAAACAGGTAAGTGTTCTCTCTTATTCTCTTTTCTTAAGGTTTTGTACTGTACTCAAGTGATAGACAGTTTGGTTCTCTAGACCCATTGGAGGATGAAATTGTTAAAATTTCAATGTTGATCAGCACTTTGTTACATGTAAAATTAATGTGACAGATAGATATAAGCACAATACTTTATGGAGTTTGATAAGGGATGGCTGGATCCGTTTTAGACTGCTGGTCAAGCTACCAGTAAATCGTTCTATATTTGATTGGGTAGGAATTACGGGTGTTAAAAAGATGCGTTGATCAAATTTGGAAGGATCAAAATGAATGAATGAGATTAATAAACAAATCATAATTCAAGCAGTCAAATAATTACACAAGTTGAAATATTATGTACAACATCTACTGTTAGACCTCCCTATAATCGTCAACCTCTGTAAATTCACTTCATTAGTAACAATCAAGCTACTTTTGGAACCAACTGTTTTTATTGTTTTCTGATGTTTGGTTTGCTTTGGCTTTGGAAACGTGAAATAGGAATCTTATTGAATTATTTTTTGTACATGAGAGAGTTGCAATGTACTATAGTTAACATTTATCTTCCTCTTTCATCTCTATTTTATATTCCAACAAAAGCAAGCAGATGAAACGGATGATCACGGGTTAATTGGTTGACCCGTTGAGTGACTCGTTGGAAAGATGAGTCAGTTTTTGGAGTAAAATCCAAATTAACGCGACAAAAATATTGTTGATCCAACTAAATAAAGTTTGGATAGGTCGGACGGTGTTATACATTTTCTATCAAACTTATTACATCTAGGATTTAACTTATACACTGTCACGTAAAAGTTTTATTTAGATTATTTACTGTATTTTAGGTTACCAAATTAGATAATTGTTTAATTGTAAACAGTCATTTATTGTTATAGATTGTCTGAACAGTCAAAGACTCTTAATTTTATTTTATTTTCATAGTCTATGTATGTTACAGTCCTCTGATAGTATTGTTTCCCTAATTTTACAGTTTAAAGAAAGTGTAGCAAAATTTGCTCAAGAGAATATAGCCCCTCATGCAGAAAAAATTGACAAAACAAATAGTTTCCCAGAGGTTAAAACTCATTTTTATGATCTCAGTTTAGAAGTTCAATGATTTGGAGTTTCTTTTCTTTTGACTCTTTCTTCTTTTCCTTCAGGATGTTAACTTATGGAAATTAATGGGGGACTTTAATTTGCATGGAATAACAGCGCCAGGTAAACAAGTTATCATGATGTGATGACGAATAATAATAGCTATCCAATTCAAAGGATCGTAATTAGCTTATATGTGTATTATATATAGTCAACACGGTATTAACTTGTTCTGTGAATCAATATAAATTATTGTACATTCTATTAAAAAAATCATAATGTCCTATACATTATGTACTAGATTTAGAAAAGGACATTGTGATGTCGCTCTCACTTTTCTGGCCCCTCTTTAATTTTTAATTAATCACGCACCAGATAAACTGAGAATACCCCTTAGTTGAAGGGGTTTTTACATAATTAGCTAAGTTTTAAATATTAATTACACCATTTCAGCAGTCTTTTTAAAACTAAAAAATAATAGCACATTAAAAATTACCAATATAGCAGAAATCCAAAAGGATTGCCCGTTCCTAGAATCTCGTCCTATCATGTGGAACTTATCCCAAACATATTTGCTTCCTTATATCTGTGTAGCCTTTCCACGTTGATTTTGTTTTTTTTCTTAGTTTTAACTATTTTTCTTTTGACATGTTAATTTAGTAGTTTATTTATACTATATGTAATAATTATATTATAAAGCTTGAATGTATGTAGTGTTTATGTTTAGTTGTATGTGTGGTAAAACAACAATCATAATCATGTATTTTTTATTCATGAGATAAATATATTGGGTATATTATTATGGAATAAATTTAGCAATTAAATACCTGGAATATTTATTAAATATATAATTACATTAAAAGAACCCATCCCAACATATACTTTAAATATACATTGTATATTTATATAGATTTCTTTCAATAGTTAAAGTACTATCAAAATACCAGTTATATACCATGAGATAAATTTATTATGTATATTATTATAAAAGAAATATAGCATTTAAATACCTAAAATATATCAGGTATATAACTACATTAAAATAATATACCCCAACATGCTTTGAATATACCTTGTATATTTCTATTTCTTTCAGTAGTTATAAAGTACTATCGAAGTAACAAGTATATACCCTGATTATATCAAGTGTATTGTTGTAAAAGTCCTATAACAACTAAAATGACGACCAATACACATATAATATACCTTGAAGTTAATATTCTTTTTACTGCGGTTTTAAACTGCCCGCAGCTAAAGCATTTAAGTACGCTCACTTAGCCGACAGTTTCTAAGCCGCTGGAATTTTCTTTTTACTGCGGTTGAACCGCCGCTAATTGGCCATTAAAACTGCTGCTAACAGGCAGTTTTTTTGTAGTGCCTGAATTCATAAACTTCAATTCCGAGCTGATCCATCTGTACTGAGTGTGTGGCTAATTAACCGTGCCATTAGGATTTATCTAAGACCTATGGCTTCTTTTTTGATAGAGGAATATGGTGGTCTCAACCTTGGTTACTTGTATCACTGCATTGCCTTGGAAGAAATCACTCGTGCATCTGGTGCTGTTGGAGTTTCCTATGGTGTCCAATCCAACGTTTGCATAAACCAATTGGTAAAAACTACTATGATTCAAGAGTTTATATTGATAAAATTCCTATTCTCCATTACTTTTATATCAAAGATTGTCAAAGGAATTTTCATCCAATCAAACATAATATGCTTTATAGGTATAGTACATCATGGTCAAATAGTTGTACTATGCACTGATTATTTGATAGTAACAATTTGTAGGTGAGAAAAGGAACCCCTGAGCAGAAGCAAAAGTATTTGCCTAAGGTTCTACTTCAATCCTTTCTACTACCAATTCTCCTTTTCTTTTTCTTTTTTTTGTCTCTCTTTTGCGCACCTTCTGTTTGATTATGCATAACATTTAGGGGATAATTATAAAGGATGTTATGTAATTCACTTCCTATAGTTTGGGCTGATCTATTTTGACATTAGTCTCTGAAAAGTATAACAGATTGGTGTATCTGGTAACATGGATTTAACTCATTTACACAAGTAATGTAGACTTTTATGTTATCGGTGTATTATAACCTATAACAGGTTATCAATCTCATTATTCAGATTGTTAATCGTTTTTATTATAGAAAATTACCAATTTTTAAGTTTAAAGTCGAGTAACATACTTATTGCCTAAAACTAAAAGAAATAGACAACATATATTGTTTAGGTTATGAGCTCAACCAGCTTTTTTATTAGGTTTATGGACAATCGATTTCCTTTTTCAAATGTAACAATATAAATTGTGTGCTAATTGGTGAAGCTTATTAGCGGGGATCACATTGGGGCTCTAGCCATGAGCGAACCAAATGGTAATTGTGTAATATCTAATTTTAATTAGTCGAAGTTGGTAGGAAGCTTTGCATAACAATTTTCGAAACTAATAGCGTAATGCATGAACTTGGTCAGCTGGTTCAGATGTTGTGAGCATGAAGTGCCGAGCCGATCGTGCGGAAGGTGGCTATGTCTTAAATGGTAATAAGATGTGGTGCACCAATGGTCCTGTTGCACACACTTTGGTATATATATATATATATCTCTTCTTATTCTTTTCCCTCTTAATTAACTTAATACTTTAGTAAACTCTTCAATTCCCTAAAGCTAAGATTAAACACATTGGATCAGATTGTTTATGCAAAAACGGATATCACAGCTGGTTCAAAAGGAATTACAGCTTTTATCATTGAGAAAGGAATGCCAGGGTATGCATCTCTCACTGATACAAGTTATATGATCAAATTAGAAAAAATAAAATCTTAGTTATTTGATAAGCCAAAAAGTTAATATTCTCTCACAGTTTTTCATCAAACTACAGAATAATTCAATAACCGTGATGTGATCTATTGTTAAGCTCGCTTTTCTCCCTCGTCCCATAAGTCAATTGTTTAGATAACGTTGTTAATAGCCTTATTAACTGAAATTGCAGATTCTCAACTGCTCAAAAGTTGGATAAACTTGGGATGCGAGGAAGTGATACGTAAGTTCCAATAAGTTAAATCATAGTTATTTGTAGGACTTATCTGATTTTCGTCTACGGTGGGAAATTAAACTAAAATGACAAAAAAACTACTATGAACAATAATTCTCATTTGATGATGAAAGCATTCCCTTCTCCCACTATTCTTTAATTTAATTATCATTTCCTTTCTCTTTTCATTTTCTTTCCTTGTTTAATGCCTGGGATGAAACTTTTATGCTGAAGACAAAATAATATTCTTTTTAGTTTCAAATCATTGACCGAACTCAAAATCGCAGGTGTGAACTTGTATTTGAGAATTGCTTTGTTCCTAAAGAAAATGTTCTAGGCGAGGAAGGAAAAGGTGAGTTATTTCCAAATTTTCATAATTGGTCTGATTAATCCGAATTTAAACAAATTTTCTAGTTAACATTTATCTCATCTCGTTGACTCAATTTTTGGAGCTAATCAATTTTACTCATTAATTGTTTCATATCTCCACATTGTAACTTAATTTTATTTAAATTATTTTAATGTTTTTTGTTAAAAATGTCTAAGCAGCGTAGTTCACCTACTTATTACCGCTATTTACATATATGGACAAGGTTTTAAACCACCTTAGAACTGCAGTATAACAAAGTTTAAGTTTATCCAAATTAAGAAATTTTGGAAAATAGACATTCCAATTCTCAAATACCTCTGACAAATTAATTAAGAAACTTTATTTTTACTGTACAGGAGTGTATGTTCTGATGTCTGGTCTAGATTTGGAGAGACTAGTTTTAGCAGCAGGACCAGTTGGAATTATGCAAGCATGCATGGATGTTGTTATGCCTTACGTTCGACAAAGGGAACAATTTGGACGATCAATAGGTGAATTTCAACTAATACAGGTACTATTGTAACACATATTTCTTGAGCTGCTTCAAGTTACACAACAATCGTATCATCTGCTCACCTTATTCAATTGCGTGTGAATGATTGAGACTAAAGAAGTTTATTCTCCTTGCAGGGAAAACTTGCTGACATGTACACTGCTTTACAATCTTCAAGGTCTGAATTTCATTTTTTAGTAGCTTAAATAATTAAGTAATTGATAATCTAATCTAAATTTGATTTTGTACTTAAGTAAGATTTAGGTTAAAGAAACTAACAGATTCATGCAAGCATTGCAAGCGTTATTGATTATGAAACTAAATCAAATATGTGATCCTTCTTTATTCCTGTGTGAGTTATTTTTCTTGGATTTTTCAGATCGTATGTCTATGCTGTTGCAAAGGACTGTGATAATGGAAAGATTGATCCAAAGGTTCTTGACTGTTTCCCACAGCTACTCCTTTTCGGTTTTGCTCTTTTGTTATTTATACTTTCCAATTACTGTATATAGACAGAGATTAAAATTTTGAAGTGCAGAAATTATTAGATAACTTATACTACTACTTAAATCATATTATCAGGATTGTTCTGGGGTCATACTTCTTGCAGCTGAAAGAGCCACTCAAGTTGCTCTTCAGGTGAATTTTTTATAATTGAAATGCCTATTATATTCATGTCAACAATGTAGAAATGGTAACTAACATATGTGAAACTGTACTAGTATTAAAAAAAATCTACATAGTGTCAGTTTATATAACTTGAATTCATACCTATATATCTATAATTGCAGGCAATTCAATGTCTTGGTGGAAATGGATATGTTAATGAGTACCCAACTGGACGTCTTCTACGAGATGCCAAAATGTATGAAATTGCAGCAGGCACTAGTGAAGTAAGAAGAATTATAATTGGTCGTGAGCTCTTCAGACAACAATAACTCAAAAATTGGAATTAGGGATCATTACATGATTAATTTCTTCAATCGCAATTAAAGTTGTCTTCATTTCCCTATATTTTTGAGAGATTGAACAATTGTATACGGAGCTGAGATAGTTTGAAACTTTCAGGCTCTAAAGAATTCTAAATTCATATCCATATGCAATATATTGTGCTTAATAAAATCCAGATGTTGAGATTTAAGGATATACTTTTTTGTTATTTCTATAGTTCAATTATTCTGGTGAAAATTGCATCATTTTGCTATGCCTTGTATTTGTCTTTGGCACTAGCAAACTCCAATGTGAAATAGCTGAACACCATCTATCCAACTTTTTAGTATGGTCTGAAACTACCCATAAGATAGGAGTTAGATCTCCATTAGGGATCAGCGGGAAAATCGATTTTTTATTGGTCCAAAAGTTTAACAATAATATATCTAGTCAATTCCAAATAAGTAGGGGCAAAACTTCTCACTATTTTTATTGGCAAATTGTTCAGAAGATTTATTTTCTTGTATGATGAAATAGTTAGGTGTACACGCTGTGACACAGAGAGTATATCGACAGAATATAAAATCATAATGCATTCCAATAATTATCCCACTACATCTAGGTCGTTACTACATCTTTGGATATTTGTAGCTTGCTATAGGCATCCATTGCTATATGCATCGCACTATATCAAAACCAAGCGGGATTCTACTCACCACGACCTTCATACAATTCGGACGCTATGCCAGCAAGCAAATGGAAGTCGATGAAAAATGGAAGACAAGAAAATACAATGAGAAACTCTGTTGCCTCCAAGTTAAAACTTTTTTGTCTTTTTTTTTTATATTTTTTTTTTTTTTGTTTTTATTTTTATTGTTTTCATTTTAATTCTGAATTCTTCCCACATGTACACCTTAAAATCCTAGGATGAAGTACAAGAAAAAAAAAAGCCACAAGGTGTCCCTCATGGGAAAATTTTTGCTCAGCCACGGAGGTAAGAATCACCTCACAGAAGCACTATATACAAAAAGTTGGCCTTGATCATCTCAGAAAAGCAACTCTGCAACTTGAGTTGAGCTAATTGTATGGACTGTAAGGCTTCAAAATTCGCGATAGACAGTTCAATGAAGTTGAGAATCACAAGTTGGCTAGTGACCGTCCTTCGTGCTTGCAGTCCCCCCTCTGGCATGTTTGAAGTCATCCAAACTTCGGAACACGTCCCTGAGTAGCCTATCCAGTTCTGGGTGCTTCTTCAAAGGCGCTTTCTGACCTCGCTGCTGACGAAAATGGTGAAACGCCCTATAGAAGGATTGCAGTAGGATCAAATTAGAATATCCATGCAAGGCAAGTGGGAGACTACCAAGCAATAACAATCCTGTCATTAAGAGCATAATAAAAACACTGTGATTTCTCCCATCCGCTGCCTTGGTGGGTAGTGTTTACCCGCTACTTGTGCTAGTCGGACATAGTGGTTACCTGGTGGGAAAGTCAAGATGTGGGCAAGCTGGCCCTACACTACCCATGTACAAAGAGAGAACAATTGCAGGTACTGAAAATTAGAGATCAACCGTAACAATAATGTACATATTATCTCTTAAAACTAACTTTACATCAGCCCTTGCACACCATCTCCCTAACCCCGAGTTATTCCCTTGACATAGGGAAAGGGTGCGGGACCTGATCAACCTATCTGTCGTCTCTTTGCCCGATCCACATCATGCCAATCTTTAGACTCACCAGTCACCGAACATTTTCCTCCACCTATCCACTCACCTCCTACTACATCCACAAATCCCACAACCTACCTCAAATCCCTACTTTTCAGAAGGCGGCAAAAATTGGTTATTGCATGCTATCAAGATGCTTCTGCCAACATGCTTAAGCAGATGTACCTTGAAAGAACTCCGAAGTTGTGGGAGTCCCAGGTGAGGAGAATGAGGGAGCAAAGAAAGGATCAGAATGCAATAAGAAACAAGGCTAAAAATAGAAGGGAAATAAAGAAAAGCAAATGGAAATCAAGAATGACAAGAAGCATGAGGGTGAGAAGCAAGGAGGGAAGAGGATGAAAACTTGTCTTACATCATTTCAGCATTATTACTTCACTATAAAAAGTGTTGTTATTCAGAAACCATTGTAAGGTTGCCTACTTTCAAAAAATTAAGAGCTTATAAATTTTGAAGAGCAGATATTCGGAAGCTTAAAATTATCCAGAAACTACTCGAAAATAGGTTCACTCATGAAAGGACGCCTGAGAAGAACCCACAAGTACTGATATTTAGGGCTCAAACAACTATTCAAAAAGCATCCCACCTACATGGATACCTCGATTCCCAGTGCTTTCATCCTTCAATGTCAGCCAGAGGCTCATGGGCATCACACAAAAGGAATGCTGGAGAAAAGGACTAGGAATGAAGAATTTTAAAACCAACGTAAAGGTACTTACCAATATTTCTCAAGGCCATAAAGGTTCCCTTTATTGTAAAAGTCAAGCGACAATTTCTCAAAGTCCTCATAAACGTCCTCCCTAAATTCCTTTTCCAAACCATAACTGAAACAAGAAATACAGTATAATGAATAAGCTAAAACAAGTAAGCCTAAGAAGGAAAGGGCAACAGCCAGCTGAAAAGAAGGGTAACTAATAAATTTGCATCACATGGAGGTGGTCTAGAAAAATACAGACTGAGGAGTTCAGAAGTTAAAGGGCACACTAAACTTGTCATTAACAGAGACATGTAAAACTTTCTTCATTTCTCCCCTTTTTCCTTTGTTTCTTTTTTCAAAAAATAAGTAACAAGGACATGTAAATCATACCTATAAAATCTAAATAGACACTCCATCCCGTAGTTATAATTAGCAGCAGCATCTTCTTGAGCCAACTTTAGGAACTCATTATACATAGAACGTATAAACATATTTCGCAAAAAATACGACCAAAACCTGTACAATGTATTCATTTCCTGCATGTCAAAAAAATGAGAACACTGAAGAGAAAAATAATTTGTGCAATTCAATCACGTAAGTCGATGACTTAAATGCACAATACATGGAGAAATAGATAAATTATATGTGTGCATACATATAGACAGATCAGAAAATGAATTGTACAAGATAGTTGGATAGATTTTTTGGAAACTTAAAGTTAGAACATCTCTGTAAATTTTTGGCAGTCTTAGTGGAGCATCAATGAAATGAACGTTTACTTATCAACAAAAACCTTAAGGAACAGTATAACCAATTCAAATTAATTTGATTTTCAGTCATTAAAATCATCAAACAAATTACACATTTTACACATACAGACGTGTTATCTTTGTTTCCATAACCCCCCTCCCAAAAAAAGAACTTCAGAATCTAAGTGATAGTCCTCGCATTTAAACCCTTCCTATAAGATACCATCTAAGGAACTAGTACATCAAAAATTAAAATGAATCAAGGAAGTAGGCACCTCGCTGCAACCAATTCCAAGTTTCTTGCGTTCACTCAGACAGCGCTTATGATACTTCTTGTACCTAAAAGATGGAAAATACAAAACCAATGCTCAGGAGAAAAATAAAATGTACAAGGAATATATGCATAAACCACCGTAAATGTCATCTGTGCTTAAACAAATACTTGCACACATGAATACGAAAAACACCAGCTTCTTATAAAAGTAAATTACTCACAGCTGTTGTGTAAAACCATTTTCTTGTAAAAGCTTATGACTTGGATGCTGGAAAGGTGGAAATGGCTTCGGCATGGAACCCACAGGTGGACTACTACTAGCAAGATTGCTATGCGGAGAGGCACTCAACTTTGAAGGCCTTGACCTGGAAATATAAGTTCAGGTCTACTAAGTTTAGTGCACAGCAGCCGAAGACCTTTTTTTTTACAATGTATCTAATAATCATAAATTCAAAGGCTTGCATTCGCTCTTGAGAGAATAATTAAACAATCTCAATTGTATAACAATAAAGAACTCCGCAGAACAACTAGGGATCTAGAACATACACATGACTGTCAGGAGGTGTAGAACCAAAGAAAAACCCAACTGAATCGCTAGGTGGACTTTCGGATACTGTTCCTGCAGTGTTCCGAGAAATCCCATGATTCCGGTGATTTCCAGAAAACAGCCGCTGCTTATGTATTGGATGCGGTTTAGCAAATCCTTTGTTTTGCTTTCTTCGAGAGTTAGAATTTCCAGGGCCTTCACTGTTTTTCCCTCCAGAAGAATGATCAGCATTCTTTGATTTTGATAAAGCAGCAGCAGTACCAGAAGACCTGGTAATCTCATCTCTAGGGTCATTATTGGAGTGGTTAGATCTACGATTAGATCGCGTAGCTTTAAGCTCCTGAGAGATGAAAAATGTTTCAAGATAATCAAACACTATCTAAGTAGGGGAGAATGATGTAAATAAAGCAACCGCCAACCTGCTCGTAGAAGTAAAGGCCATCATTTATTGCAGAAGCAAGCTCAGTAGATATTGGTTTAGATTCTCCTCCAGCAGTTCCAGATGCCTGATATGTCCGAGTGTTCTGTAGGTAATCCACACAGATGAGATAATTAGCCTTATAATAAATTACTTCAGTCTACAGGTGTAGAAGAAATTAAAGAGGCAACGCTATTTATGTTTAACCACAATAGCTCCAAAAATCATTTTTCCACAGGCTTCTCCTGGGCAGCATCAGTTGCATTACTGCAGCTTCTCACAAATTTTGTCAAAAATTATGAGTCAATATAGCAACTTGTTTTCAAACTCTGGCTCACGTCAATTCAAAATAATCCATTTTTGTATAAGGACCAAGACAATGAGCTGTGTCGTTCAAATCCAAATACTTATTTTGTACTTGCATACAAGAACATCAGTTAGACCCAAAGGGAGTCGACTACCCGTAAAGCATGCCCACACGCCTGTAAATTCTGCCCCAAATTGAAACACTTATTATGAGCACTTCAAACCAAGAGAAAAATAGTGGTGTTTATGTGTGTGTGGAAAGTAATACACTGTAACTCCTACAGCAAAATTCAGCAAATGGACAAATGCATCAAAAAAATTACAAATCACACATTCTATTCATCGAGAATCTAATATCACCAGGAATACACAAGACCTAATGGTGCCTGTAACATAAAACAAGAGTCTATCCACCACTTGCTGTCGGTGAATTCTTATTAAGGAGCAAGACTGAGAAAGAACCAAATGAAGTCCAAACTGGTGACAATTTCTAAAATTATCTTTGGAAAATGAAATCATGCACACAATAGTCGGGGAGAACAATTTTCTTACCCGAGTTACAATGACAAGTTTTTCGATAGCCTCATCATTAACGTCCATCTCATCATCTTCCTCGTGAACTCTTCATGGAGTAACACCACCAAAATGTTAACAATATAGTCAGCAATGTGGAATAGTAAGATTTTTTTTCTCATCTAAAAGTCTGTCGTCACAGCACTACTTTTATTTTACATGTCGAATTAACAAAGAAAATCTGTAAAATACATAGCAATTAGCATAAGAATTCTTTTTTTGAAATGAAGCATAAGAATTCTTAATTCCTCCTTAGTCTCATCACAGAAGCTCATAACTATATGATCGCTAATTAACATATTTTATTATTTTTATACAAGAATAAGAATTCCTACCAGCAATAAGAAATCAACAGAAGAAAAAGATAATCTTTTATGTTTAATGCCTGTGAGTAGCCGGTCATAACCAGCCTTCCATAAAAACCAATTGCCAACTTGCAGAAAGAAACTAAGTACAAAATTTAGGGGTCAAATCTTAAAATGCATAAACAATAGGCTTTTTGCATTGCGATTAGTCCCTTACTGATGAACTAGAAGACCTGCAAACAAGACTAAGTTTAACCAGTGCAGATAAGAAAATGCACAAAGCAAGTTACAGAAAACAGCTTACCTTCCACTCAAAGAAACCTGGTTCTTTTTATGCTCAAGCTCCATCTCTTCGTCAAGCATAAAAGTGCTTGAGAAATCATTAGATAAGTCGTCTACATTCTGTTCTACAATATCTGATGCCATGACCACTCTTGCATCACCACTTCCTGAGCCAATTCTGTGAGTTGAACCATGGAACCCAGATTTCTCCCGGCTGTTTTCTGCTTTACTAAAAAGTGGTACTTTTTTAGTCTGTTTCTCTAACAATGGCAGCTGACCTGCAGCACGATTTTCTTGGGAAAATGTTACTCGACTTCCATCTCCTTTATTTTCATTTATCTCTGCATTCTTTATATCGAGATCAACCTTCCCCACTGGGGGGTGTTCAACTGGAGTCAAAGGAGATGATTTCTGATCAGCACTAGCCGAAACCCACTTTGACCATTCATCGCGTCTTCTCACCTTGTCATCCTACAGTAATTAAGCAAATTGCATAAGAACAAAGGTACAGAAGTATATAAAGTAAAAGACAAAGAAGAAAAGTACATAAAAATATTAATTGACAAACTCTAAAACTCTCTGTACTAGCAAATTGCCAAATTAGTCTCGACAGTTTTACTCAAGCTGCAGTCTTGCAGACTCATATTCAAATGAAGTTTTCATCTTAGTACAGCAATGATGGTCTGAAGGGAGTAAAAGAGGGAAGACCAGCAAGGGAGGAGGGCAGTCGAGCAGCAAATAAGGAGGGAAACCTACAATTAGGACTTCACCTTTCTGCTTTTTTTTTGGGTATCACCTTCTTCTACTTTTTCCTTCACTTTCTTCTAACTTTTTCTTTCCTTTAGCACTCACTATTTTCTTCTTCTAAATTGTCCAATTGTGATGTTTTGGGGTTTTCCTTTACTTCACCTTTCCCCCGCAAAGGCATTATGTGGAGCCTTAGACAGCCCAACAGACCCAGAGACCATCTGGGAAGCAATTCTCAATGTTGAGGATGCAAGACGAACAAACTTAGTTTGAGGAAAATTGGATTTTATTGTACAGATTGATTGGGCGATATACTCTATTCATGCCAAAGGAAAAAGAAGAGGCAGTTGTGGATGCTAGCAAACGGAAAAAATTTACCTTAACTTCAACAGTGCTTGAAGCCTGCAATGCATCAAGGATAAATGCTATATCTGTACTCATTTTCTTAACCTGTAGCGCAAAATTGAGAGGAAAAAAAACCATATCTTGCAATTAGAGCTACTTTCATTTCATAGAAAGTAGATGCTAACATGCGTCAGACCAAGTTAAATAAAAAACTAAATGATCAAATTCAACACAATTGTTTCCATACAAAATTTGAAGGACTTCAACATAAAAACAAAGATCTGCAACCTATCAGTCAATCTAACATAAAAATTAGTGTATCTGAGAAGTTTTAGCATTGTACCCTTTTGAAGTCGGCAATAACAGATATTGGAACCCATCCTTGATCATCCATCAAGGAAAGCAAGTAGTGATCATTCTGCAAATTCTGATCACTGCCAAGGCAAAGGTAGATATTCTTGATATCAATCTATAGTGGTCAAATTTGTAGGACATAATGCAGGCAAAGTAATTAACCCGTAGGACCTGTATCTCTGCAATAGTATGTGAAATGTAAATCCACCAAAGAAGTAAAATGGTTCCTCGTTATGAACTTCAATTAAAAAAAATAAAAAATTGATAAGATAATGGTATTTCATTAAAGCTAGAAGGTACTGCAAGAGTACAAGAGGAGTACTGCAAACTTCAAAATGTATTTAAAAGGAGCTTGCATGAAAAAGGCACCCACTATTATTCCTGCCCTACAAGCAAACAACTGTAACTCTATGAAATCAATGCATATGCAGCCAATTCACAATTCTGGGAATATTTATATCTACTCAGGAAAACATAGTGACAACCACATAAGAAAGAAGCATTTTGTGATGCAGTCACCTGAAATAGTACTCAATTTGCTTCATTATGCTCTCTCTCAAAGATAATGCAGGTGATGGTGGCGTAGAGGCTCCAGGGCTGACAGGATGCGGGACAAAGAAAGGTGGGTAAGGCACTCTAACAGAGACTGGAGAGGGAGGAGGAAGAAAATATATAGCTCCTGGAGGACCTGTACAATAGCCAGCTGTCATAGCCATGACAAGTTGAAGACTACAACTAACTTCATGAATAAATAATCTAATTACAGTGATAGCAATGACAGCACACAAGACATAGAAATGCTAGCTGGCAAGGGGAAACAGGCACAGTTGATAAGGACGATATAGTATCAGCACACTGCACCAGATACTTGTAATGAAGGGAGAATTGGGAGCAGTACCAAGTTTCTACGGTCACATGCTAAAAGACCAGTGGCAATCGAGCTACATTCACTAGTTATAATTCAAATATAACGAGGTCACATATTCAGGAAATTAGTTATGCAAAACTTACCAGGAATATTTACACCATCTATGTACCCTGGAGCTGGACCAAAAAATGGAGGCCTAAGGAAAGGCCTTAGCCCCATACTTCGTTGTAACTGAATGTCATCTTTAGAACCTTCAGGCCGCTGACTAGGCAAGGCTGAATTAAACTGACCAGCACGTTCTTGTCTGTTAGGTCTTCCTCCATAGAATTTGGCATCGTAGGACTTTGAATCACCTCGTGACGGGGGACGAAACCCACCATTTATAGGGGGTACAAAAGCTTGAGCAGCAGTATCACCATCAGACGCGGCCACGCGACTTTCTGCACCTGGGAAAGACCCTCGTGGGTGCTGGTAAGCATACCCTGGAAGAGGAATATGTGGCATAGGTACCATACCATGATAAAAAGGAGAGATTCCTGGTTGGTGGTAAGCCAAGGGTACAGGAAATGGTGGCACACCATTCTGGTTGTGCTTGGGGCCTGCTTTTTGTTGAGCTGCGGATGATGACTTATTTGACGATTTGGCACTAGAACCTCCATGGAACTTTAGCTGCTCACCTCGGACCTGCAAGACAACAAACCATCACAAATTTTAATACATGGTATTAGGGAATAAAGCCGTCTATAGAGTAGCTCCAGCAACACCGCCTCTTCAACTCATTTGGCCTGTCACTTTCTCCAACAACTTTACCAGATAACTATCTAAAATATTCACCATATTGAATTGAGAGGCCATTTAAAAGTGTCAAGAGAATCATTGATAATATTCTACATAACTTGATTCTTACAAAATATTCACCATGAATATGTCATAATAACTAGATCTAGTTATCAAAAACTAATAAATAGCAATCCAGTAATTAGTAAAGGTCCCTTATTTTATGTATCTAAAAAATCTAACATAATGCTTGTATATTCTTATCTAAGAGTTTCAATAAAAGTTTTCTTGCTTCTCTTCCTTCAAATTGTATCCTCCAGAATTCATTCACTTCCAGAATCCAGACATTTTCTTGTACAGACCAGCTTTATTGACAATATGATGCAAATCTAATTCCTCCTATAGTTTTCGACAGTAAATTGAAATACTTTGTTATTCCATCACATAATTCTCAAGAATGTATAATATTCACCAGCTGTGTCCCAAACAATGCTACACTAAAAGTATCTTTATTCTGAATCTACATGGTCTTCATGTACCAATGCTCTATTAGTTTCCACTTCCTTCACCATGGATACATGCAATCAATTTTTTGATACACTTGTTCAAAATGCACCTATGAACTAATGAAATTCAGGAGTCGTCACATATATCCACAAATGGTATACATCCACAGAGGCGGAGCCAGGATTTTATACAAAGGTGTTCAGAACTGTCAAACCTATAATTTGAACGTATGGTGGCTTAAAGCTAATTTTGATCCCTCTTTGCCACTTTACTAGACTATTTCCTCATTTCAAAGTGGTTCCAAAAAAAAAAAAAAAAAAAAAAAAAAAAAAAAAGAAGAAGAAGCTAATCTTTACCATATTTACACAATGTAATTTTTCAACGAAGCAGGTTCAACCAAACCCTTAGAAGAAGGTAGCCTTGTACAACCATTAACGTTCATCCACCAAACATGGGAGTACTTACACGTGCTCAAAGGAGAAGTTCACCACATTGATAACAACAATGTCAATAACATACCCAGCGTGATCCCACAAGCGGGCTTCACCAATAAACTCGAATAGAGTTTCACTTATATACACTGTCAGTTACTTAGAGGTGACATGTCTGCGCAGGTAACCAACCTTATTCTAAACATTACAAAGCACACTTTTCTACTGAGGCTTACTTGTAAATATCTTAAGGGTGACCTTTTCTGATAAACAAGTAATAAACATGTTTCTCTTTACATTGAGAATGTATATAACTTAAACTCAAACGACGAATAAATAAAGAAGAAATCAAATTAAAAATGAGATACTGTTATACATTAATCTAACTGACCTTCTCAGAACCGGCATTGCCAGTAGCAGCCTCCGGTGGTCGCGGTGGCGGCGACTTGGCTGCCGAGCTAGGATCAGTAGTCTTAAGCATTTGTTGAGCATCAGAAAGTGCAGGCCAGGAATCAGAATCAGTATCCGCCGGCGCCGGCGAAGAAGGCTTATCCGGCGCCGGAGTTTTCCATGGCGACTTTGGAGGTTCATTCACCTCCTTCTGATCATCTACACTAGTCTCATTTTCTGCCATGGTTCAGATATATATACAACAACTCTGTATGTATATATATAGAAAAACTATTTATTGAAATTAAGTAATTAAAACAATTGAAATAAAGAGGCAAAAGATTTGATTTTTAAGAGGAGGCGGAATACGGCGGAGGTATGCGGCGGCGTGTGGTGGCTGTGAAGTTAAAGAGTGACTGTGAGTGATATAGAGAGAGAGACTAGGGTTGAGTGAGAGGGATTTGTTTCAGACAAAATAGACAAGTGTTGAATGTTGTCAAACAGTGACACTATTAATTTCACTATTACTCTATATGTACCCTAAGACAACATACTAGCATTATTGGAGACTCGAGGGAGCGAGATTGTTATCCAATTAAGGTAGAAAGACTGTTTCGATAGATTTTCCGCTAAAGCAAATCAGTTTTTCTATGTCACATAAGGTAGGAGTAAGTTCGATTACTCTCATCCTCTCCATACTTTACCTATGAGACTACATTAATATATTGTTGAAAAGATAAAGTCACGCGGTGAAGTATGGCGTAGGGGTGTGTCAATTAATTTTATTACTAGTAAGATTATCAAAATATGTACCAAGCAAAAAATGAAAAATAATAAATGTAATATATTTGATTATAAAGTATCGTTTGTTTTGAAATTTAAGGAAATAATGTCATGTGAAATGGAACAAAGAGAGGAAGTAATTAGAAGTATTTATTAATCTTTTCTCGTAATTATCCAGAAAAAGATATGACTTGACTATTTTAGAAGATTTGATCCAATTACTGGGAAGGATACTACTTTCCATGTTCATTTTGTAGGACCCATTATTATTTGGAATGTAAAGTAGTCTTTCTTGCTTTATAATTTCCCAAATGTTTTTCAAAAATGCTCTCAACTGTATAATTTTCATTTTTCACTTCAACTTATGACTAATCAGTTACAAATCTCTTGTACTTCAAATTAAATCAGGAACTCTCTATATTAGGTATAAACTATACGATTTGATATATATAACAAGGACTCTCATAATACAAGGGGTTAAGTTTCTATGTTTTCAAATAAAGAGGTGTATCAATAATTAAGTGATATTATAAGGGTGTTTTGTCTAATTTACTTGTGAATTTAATTCTTAACGTAGTTCCATTCTTTTTAATCCAAAAGCACTTCTAAATTTAATTCTTAAAGGAAGTATATAATTTAGGGTTGTTTTGATTTATAATCCAAAGTTGATAAATCAGAATAATATACAAGCCTATGTTGTTCATTTTTTTAACCAAACAAATCTCAAGTCAAGCTCAACTAAATTGGTAATTTGGTATTTTCTAGGTGTTTTAAAAACAAAATTAGGGGTCGTTCGGTTCAGTGTATTAATATTTAATACATGCACAAGACTCAGCGTTAACTTAGCACAGCGTTCAGTTGGTTTTTGTAAAATTTTAATACCCGCATAAAATTAGTGCAACGTTTGGTTGCGTTTTTTTATATTCCGCATTATTAATGCGGGAATCTATGTATTATTTTATGCGGGGTGGAAGGTGGTATTAATAATGTGGGTATTAATAATGCAGGTATTAAAATTTAAAATGATAAAATTAATCCTCATAATAATAAGGATATTTTAAAATTTTATTTAAGGAGTAAATAAATATTTTAAATAATAATATTTTTTGTTAATTTGTAATATATCAGTAATTCAAAAAATAATACCTACGTTATAATATATGCATGGATAATACCCACATTACTAAATCCCGCACTAACTAATACCCACATTATTAATGTGTAATACCCACATTACTAATACCCACATTAATAATTAATACCCGCATTAAATAAGTGAATAACCGAACAACCCCTTAGTGTCTAATTGAATCAAGCTCAGACTAACCAAGGATAAATTACTTAACATACAAAAAAGACATTTTCTGACTTGACATGATTACTTAAAGAACTAGCTCCATCCAAACTTTCATTGAGTCAATTTTGACATCAACTAATTAGCTCTACAACTTTTGTATCTGTTACACGTGATTTCCTTCAAGATCCCCGCAGAAAGGTCATGCATGAAATGATACAAAGTAGTGTATCTGTATTTCCCCAAAAAACGAATTCAGCTATTACAATTGATATTTATATTTAGTTGAGCTATAGGCGACCGTTTTATATTGAAATTGCAATCGTTGGATTGCTAAGCTTCTGTTTAACATAAAAAAATATATTTATTCGGTTGGAATATCAAGCGAGCGAGTAGTACTTCGATAAAGAATAAGAGAAAATGACAAGTATTAATAACGGGCGTATGGACGATATGCGAACGAATAGATAGTATATTTGAAAACAAGCATATAAACAAGTCAATTTAACAGGCGATCGTGATGAAACCGGATTCGTGTGAGTTAATACGAGTATAATGATCGAACAAAATAATCTTTAAGTTGATAATTACGACCAAACGGACAATCGCTATGAATAATTGATCGAATAATGCTAACACACTTCAGATGATTGATTTTAAGAATTGATGGCTTGAATAATGATGAATCAAATAAGGTTACGATACTAAAAGTAAACTAACAAAGGAACACTAATTAAAGCAATAAATGGAAAGAAATAAGCTTATTGTATTGATCGAGTGCTCGTTCTTCCGCGGAGAAGGTAAACGCATTTTCCAAAGCAAAGCTAAGTAACAACGATGTGGTGATGATGAACAAGTAACAGTGGTAATGAAATAACAGTAATGAGGATAGAGCAATAGTAATTATGGGGATAGTAGTTGCTTAGGGGAGAGTTATGTTCAGAAGAACGTAACTTTACAAAGGGGATATGGGGTTATATTTATAGCTAAGAGTCCAAGCTCTAGTATAAGTCCACCATCTACACGTTTTGATCCATTACAAACGGCCTCCAAAAATAGGGAAAGCAATTGAGGATCGAACTTATTTTCTACCCTTGACGCCGTTTCTACGACCGGCCGTTCAAGCGACCGATTGACGTCTTCGAGCTGAGCTACTCTTCCCGCTTGTATTGACTCCAATATATAAACTATGTTTGTCACGTTGCTGATGATATGTACTAAGCGTGTTTTCGATTTTCGACCAATACAGATAGTCCCCTCCACTTGCCAAGTGAGCGTCCGTGAGAACTTAGCAAGTGGTCTTGAAACTTTTGGCGGGAAAATACGTGGTTGCTACCTGTCCTTACTTTTCAAAATGGCGGTTGTCACTTCAACTTCTCATCATAATCACGTGCAGACGAACGTGCGGCGCTTAAACTTCGCCAATTACTGAGGCAACGATTACCCATTGCCTATATAAAGTCGCCACAGTTTTTTTTTCAAAAAATTTACTTCTTCTCTTGATCGTCTTTCTTGCTAAACAGCTTACCCATTGTAAAACTACTTTCAGTTACCAGAACCAAAACTAAGAACTTAAAAATCGTCTCATAACCTTATAAAACATGGATTCATCTCACCACCCTACCAGAGCTGGAGACGGCGCCACTGTCGTACCACCTAATCAGCCCATTGTTGTAGAGGAACCACCGCAAGAGGGCAAGAAGAAGAGGGCCAAGGTAGTCAAAAAACCACCTCCAAAGGCGATACCGCTTGACATCATTCCTCGAACTTTGAAATTTGATAATGATTGTGGTGAATCCGTCCAAACCCCTCACCAAGTCGAAACTAAATTTAATATTCATGTCACCAAAGTGACGTGCGTTGTGAGATCAGAGCACATACAGAGGATCAAAGAAGACTGCGGCTGGAATGACACAGAGGTCATTTGCCCGCCGTTTGGGACCAAACTCTTGGATCACAAGGACGGATATTTATGTGTTTTGAAGTATCCGTTTACTATAGTGTTTTCACTTCCAATTCACTCGGTCATAGAGTCTTTATGCCGTTTATACAATGTCTGCTTGGGTCAAATTGCACCGTCCATCTGGAGGGCGGTCGCAGTGATAGACTATTTTTATGTCGAAACTAACCAGAGTTACGGTGTTTATCATGTTTTGAATCTTTATGTTCCCAAAATCTATAAGGCTGGAATGATGTACCTTGAGAAGAGGGGTGGCCGCGCACTGATTTCAAAAAATGACGACGGTATCCGCCACTGGGACCGTCGGTTCGTTTATATCCTAACGCACTCACTAGTTGCGGCCGATAGCCTATTGCTTCCAGAGCGGTGGAACCCTACTCGTAAGTTCACTTCTTTCTAAATATATTTTCTTTTCTTATTTTGACTAAGACGCTGTCGTTTCGTGCATACAGTCGATAAAGTAACCTTTGACTGGGTGGACGACCTGCTACCCTGGGTAACGAGTATTACCCAAAAGTTCAAAGATTTAGAGAGGCAATGGAAGCATGTGGCTTCTAAAAAGACTTTGGTTGCATCTACACATTGTAAGTACACTATTCTTTACAAAATCTTACGTCCGACGCTTTTATCCTTAGGACCGTTGTCTTGCAATGATCACAGGTGAGGAGGCAGAACCAGCGGACGAGATAGGAGAGATTGATCCCGCGATTGCTGAAGCATAGCGACGGAGGTGTGGAGGTCGCCAAACCATTCCCTCAAGTTACGAAGAAGAGAAAGCTAGTGGATCCTTATAAAGGTGCCAGAAAAATAGCTCAGTCTTTGAAGGCCACCAAGGGTGGCAAAGATCCAGCTGTTGCGGCTGAAGTCATTGAAGACATGGCAGAGAAGATTGTAGCTGCTTTGATGACACCAGCGACTGAAAGTGGCGAGCCGCCGGTGGCTAGTCCTGCTTTAGGAAAAAGAAACTCTATGGAGTCTACTTCTGATCAACCATTGGTCTGCGTGAAGCGAACGCATCGTGAAGAAACTTTGAAAGAAGCTGAGCAATTGAGGAATATGGATCGGGATCTCGTTGTGCCCGTGATGGGCTTCATTCAAGAGGAACTTCCCCATCCCCAAGTGATTGAACTTACCTAGGACGCAAAAGGGAATGCTAAGAAAGCAGCGGATGTTGGGGGAGATGCGGCCATAAACTCGCCACGTTATTTGCCTGCTGCGCGAATAAGAAAAGAGAAGCAAAAGGCGCTTCTTTTAGAAATGGAAGTTGAGGCCACCAAATCCAAGTATACTGAGAGTTCGGGCTCTTCATTTTTTCGTAGGGGGCATGATCATTATGTGGCTGGTATGCCTCAAGGTGAGGATGCAATGCAACTGCAGAAGTGATAGACAGGTCGATTACTATCATCATCCCGGGGGCTACTGATTTGCTTTGTTCTCCAAAGCATTTTCTCAGCAATTCTAATCAGCCGATTAGCCCTATGGAATGTGCTAGTTTCAATCACTATGACGATGTTCGTTTAGCTTCCCATGCTGCTCTTGACGCTCTTTGGGTAATTTTTACTTCAATCAGATGCCTTGCCATTCTTTACTTGCTTGTATGTTCATGCTCTTTCCACTTTCCTTTTAGGTTTCCATGATCGAATGCGAGGCGGTGCACCGAATCCATCAACTCAACGCCACCGTCTAGATATGGAGGGACCGCTTCGATATGGTGGTTATAACAGGTCAAGCTCTTTGAGAATCTCTTAGGATAGCCAATGCCAAAGATAAGCTATTGGAGGTTCAATTTGACAAGCTTAAGGCTATCATTGAGGACAGTGCCCTTCATATTTCCGATTTTGAGGCCAAAGTTACTGCGCTAAACCAGATCGAAGCTGAGGACAAGGCACATTTGGAAGCAGCGGAAGCCCAAGAGAAGGCCATGAAAGCAAGGCCCTGATCTTTGCCGAAGGATTTGAAGTACGCGAGGGATGATCTTGAGGCTGCCAACAATGCCATGGATGATGCCAATGCCAACTGTAATGAACAATTGTCGAAGCGTCAAGTCCTTACTTTGGAGATCGTTGATTTGAACAAAAAGTTAGCTGATCAAAAGGCTGATTTTGAGAAGCGTCGGAGTCTTATAGCTTCAGAACTGAGGCAAAGTGTTCTTACTGAGTTATCTTCGGATGGTTATGAATTGGAGACAAAGCTCCTTGAAGTTGAAGATACAATAAGAACACTTCGTGAAAATCTTGGGATGTCTCCTGAAACTGTTGAATATGAAACAGATGAAGAAGAAAATGGTTGTGAAGAAGGAAAAGGAGATGAGTAGGTTGTCATCGCTCACGATCCTTCGTTTTATTTTAGTTTTTGTTTAGTGCTTTCCCGACCGAATTTATCGGCCGTTTGTAAAGGCTGTGGACGTTTGGCCATTTTAATGAATTTCATCCTTCCGTTTATTATTGTTGTTTCCGAGGGAAAAATTTATGTTCTCATCATTTTGAAGTTCACAAAGTTTTGAATACTTGGTTTTCAAAAGATTTGTTTTCATCGCTTGGAACGCTAACAAATTAGTTTTACTTTACGAAAGGGATAAGGGAATTGGGGCCCAATGTAGTTAGTGCATGATGAAGAATGACGCCTCACTTTCATGCAAATGCACTCCTCAAACACTTAGTTTGAAAAATATTTTTAAAACACTTGAACCATTTTAACTAGCATAAAAAGTAATGCCAAATGTTTGATAAGAAGTGTTGCATTGACTGTAATATTAGCCGATATCTGGCGTATTGTATATATTACTCGAGCTAATGTTACAATTGGTTTCAAAACGCGGGCACTTTGAGGCGCTTTTGAATATATACTAACATCTTGGTCGCTAATGAACCGTTTACATTTCATTCGATTTGAAAACTTAAACTTCGAACGGTCCCCAGTGTAAGAGCCTGTTCTTCATCCGTAAGGGTGTAATCTCTTCGATGAAACGTTTTGGGGTAGTCCCTAGTAATTTCCGAATGGTTGCCAACTTGACTACTCGAGCAGTCCCCAGTACCTGTTCGACGGTCGCAAATTTAGACTCGGGCAGTCCCCAGTCCATAAGCAATCAGTGAAAAATAATTAAATGATTGAAAAATCCTTCCTTCTCTTCCATCCCCCCCAGTGTTCGAGTGTGAAGCATGATGAGTCGGACACTGGTTTAGCGTCTCCATCTTATGATCTTTATTTTCCTAAAATAAGGAAGCAACGAAGCACGAAACAGACTTAAAGATGAAGACCGCGTTAGAGTATTCGTCAGACTTATTGACCCCGACTTGGAGCATTTCGAGCTCAAGTATTCATGGATGATGTGTGTCGTCACTCGATTCCAACTATATTTATCATCTAAAAGTGTTAGTATAAAAAACAATAACAAAATATGTCCGAATTGGAACGAGGAGTAAAAATGAATATGAGAAGTATGATTATACGATACCGAGAGTTTTGGAAATAGTACTTCTTCAATTGAGACCGGTTTCGAGTCTAAGGTTTCCAGCTGATAAGACCCTTTACCGACCGCTGCTTTGACCCGATAATGTCCTTCCCAATTTGCTCCTAACTTGCCTTCGTTGGGTTCATCCTTCTTCGGTCACTTTGATTTTTTCTGGATTTGCCTCGATCCCTCTTTGAGATACGATGAATCCCAAGAACTTGCCAGATCCGACCCTGAACGCGCACTTCTCCAGGTTCAGCCTCATGTCGAATTGCCTCAAAATTGAGAATGTCTCCTTCAAATGATCCAAATGATTTTTGGCTCTTAATGACTTCACCAACGTGTCATCGATAAACACTTCCATAGTTTTTCCGATCAAATTCTTGAACATTGTTGTGACCAATCGTTGATAGGTAGCCCCAACATTTTTTAGATCGAAGGGCATGACCGTATAGCGGTAGGTTACTCTGTCCGTTATGAATGGTGTTTTCTTTTGGTCCTCCGACTCCATCAATATCTGATTGTATCCTGCATATGCATCCAAAAAACTTGGCATTTCGTGCCCTGCCATCAAATCGATCAACAAGTCGATGTGAGGTAATGGGAACGAATCCTTAGGATAAGCTTTTAGATCGGTGTAGTCCACACATACTCTCTACTTCCCATTCTTCTTTGGGACCACGACCGTGTTAGCTAGCCACTATGGATATTTTAACTCCCTGGTAAATCTAGTTTTTAATAACTTGTCCACTTCATCATCGATGACTTTCCTTCTGAATCCCCCCGTTAGGTCGTTTCTTCCGCTTTAACAGTCGATGTGACAAATCAACTTTCAACTTGTGAGTAACAACTTTTGGGTCTGTCCTCTTCATGTCCGTGTGGGACCAAGCAAAACAATCACCATTGTCCTTAAGAAAAGTGATTATCTCCGTTTTCATGTCGGGATCCAACTCTGCCCCAACATACACTTTTCGCACCGGTTTATCTTTGAAGATAACAACTTCTTCCAATTTTTCTATCCTCGAGTCCCCCAGTGGCTAGAATAATCTCTCTCAACCGATCTTTCAACTTCCTACACGCTTCCGATGCGTTGTTACTCAAATTGTTTATGAAAGATCGACAAGCCCCTCTCTCCTCGACAAGTGGGATGCTCAATTTTTCTACGTTAAACCGTTCCAAAAATTCTTTGATCGTTTCACTGGGTCGCTGGCTGATATTCAAATGTCCTCCACTCTCCGTTCTATCTTTTTAGCTCCGGTGTGTGCCCGAATAAATTTGGCTGCCATGTCACCAAAATTTGCTATCCCATGCTCAGGCAACTGCATATACCATTTCAACGCTCCTCCTCTTAGCATTTCACAAAATTTCTTTAGACTAACTGAATTGATCTCATATGCCGTCAAATCATTCGATTGTACTGCGATTACAAACATATCTACGTGATCCCTCGAATCAGTAGTCCCATCATACCTCAAACTCTCTGGTAGCTTGAAAGTCTTAGGAATCGGCATCAGAGTTGTGCTTGGTGGAAACAGCTGCTTTGAGATTGATTTCGTAGTGGCGTCCTCTGTTAATTTTGGAACCCCTGGCAACTTTTCCATAAATGATTTCATCTCATTAAACCTCTTTTCCACTGTATCATTCAATAACGTCTGTATTGTAGCCTACATCCTCGCTTCTGTCATAAGGGAGGACGGAGCTCCCGCAGCGACGGCAGCCGTACCCGGCCCTCTGAGTCCCACTCCCGCTTCAGATTCCCCTATTACTGCGCCCTGAGGAACAAAGATCGGAGTGCCTGTAGGGGGTGTTGCTGGGAAGGCATCCGCTCTATGACTTGCAGAACCAGACAGAAGTTGCAAATGTTCACTTATCCTCTCCATCTGCTGATTCTGCTTAATCAAAAATTCACGCAACAAAGTGTTTGTATCAACTGACATTGGCTCAACCGCAGGTTCCTTGCCGGGTCGACGTCCTCGAGGCGCATTCGACTGAGAATTGGCTGCAGTGATGTTCAAAGGCGGATCCTGTTCATGGTGGGATGATTCACTGACCTTCTCTCCGGCGGCCGGAAGCTAGACCCTATCGGCGAGGTTAGGCTGAAGCGCGCCGTCTTAGACGGTATTGTTGGCGTTGATAGCATTGTTGCTCTAATCGTCTGCCATTGTGCACAAAAAGAATAAACGTAAGTAGAATCAACGACAAATTTCGGAACAAATCGATTGTCTTGGCCCTAGAATGGGCGCCAAATTATATTTCCTAAAAATCGACCTCAAATATTACAATTAATATTTATATTTAGTTGAGCCACATGAGACCGTTTTATATCGAAATTTCAACTGTTGGGTTGCTAAGCTTCCGTTTAACAGAAAAAATGTCTATTCGATTGGAATATCAAGCAAGCAAGTAGTACTTCAATGAAGAATAAGAAAAAAAAGACAAGTAATAATAACAGGCGTAGATCGAACAGACAATATGCAAACGAACATATCGATCGAACAGATAATATGCAAACGAACATATCGTATATTGGAAAACAAAGAAGATAAACAAGTCAATTTAACAGGCAGTTATGATTAAATCGATTAATTATATTGACAATTAATGAACATTTTTGTGTGAGTTCATACGAATATAATGATTGAACAAAATATTCTTTAAGTGGATAATTACGACCAAACTGACAATCACTATGAATAATTGATCGACTAACACGCTTCAGATGATTGATTTGGAGTAAACTAAGAAAAACATGCGGAGATTCCAGCAACACCAAAGGACCATGTTTGGTCCTTCAATCCAACTTCTTGAATACGATACTTCTTCCATTGGAAAATCAGATCATATTAAACCTGCTTGGAGTAATTAGAAAACACTCCCCAACAGAAATGCCTAGTTTTGTAAATGCATCCAAATGCCAGCATAATTTTTCGACGCCTAGAAAGATCCCAGCATATCATTTACACTAACATAATTCCAGCATTGTCACAGCCATGACAAACCAGGTTAACCCCCATGCAGTCACAGGTACATTAACAGAATTGTCGAAAAGAACCAATGCACACGGAAAAATGCATGGGGGACCAACATACCTAATATCTTACCAATAGTTCAGCTAAGAGAGAAAAAGTTTTGGGAGGTCAAGGTACAGACCCGCAAGGTTAACACTAGACATATTTACAGAACCATTTGTCTAATTTATCCACTACCCAGATAAAGCAAAACAGGAGGCACACAGGCCTCAACAGAAGAACATGGAACTAGCAACATTCTCCTTGAGACGGGGCAACTGAGGGACATTAACAGGACCAGCATTTGTCGGAGCACCACCATGGCTTGACGATGTCTCTGATGTGTCCTCGAACTTCATCCATTGGCCAACCTGTGTGGCAGCCAAATGGGCATAAGCTACCGGAGCCACTGTAGTGGAAGAAAAGAAGTTAGGGCAGATATAATATGACAAGTAATCAGGAAAAGGAAGAAAACATGTACACATTCAAGAAAGCATATTTTTCAGATATGTAGACAATTGTATTGCATTTTCCCAATATAGCTTTATTTACCAATGGATATAGCAGTCGTGCTTCTTTGGTACCTGCAAGGATGACATAAGAATTAGAATTACTGCAGCTTTTGACGGTGTGATTGCTGATAAAACATAAAATTGTAGCTGCTATAATCTAAAAGGTAAGATTCTGATGAGCTTCAAAGAATTCAAACTAATAAAACAACAGCATTCAATCTGTATAATACTCACACATAAGACAGGTTATGAACAAGCTCTTGAAGATCATCAGGTGAGAAACCAACTTCATCCAACAACACATGGTAATGTGTAGGTCGAGTGGTACCCTACAATAACATCCAAATAAGCATCATATGGTATAAATATTTCACCAACCTTTTAACAAAATGGGACAAAGTAACATTTGATAAACTATTAGTGCCCAACAAAAAAAAACCGTAACATAAACCAAAGAACTTCAGGCAATCTGTTTCATAAGCTGCTCCCACTTTTGCGTGGTCGCAAAAAAAATACCAAGGGATATGACAACGCAAATTGGAAGCAGTCCAAACCATTCAAGCCTTCATGTCAAAGTGACCAAGTTCAGCATACAAATGGAGAAGAAGGTAGGAGAAAAGCCTTTGATGGCTAGCTTCCATACACAAAATTTAAAATTAGATAAATGTAAGGCTCAAAGAAAAAAAAGTTTAGCTAATTCAATACCTGTCACCATGATATGGTCAGCTTATGGGCAACTTAAATTACGAAAAAAGGAAAAGAAAGCGCCTCTTGTAGGGCTCTGTTCAAAAACAATTCCATGGCACAGTCTGACTATCTTTCCATTCTTAGGTGCTGGTGGTGGTAGAGGGTAATCCATGTCGCCCACATTACATTTATCATAGGCATACATCAGAAGCAAAATCCTCAATTTAAAGTACAATTAGAGCTGGAACGGGGTTGATAGTTAGTATTGAATGGGGAACATGTCAGACTTCTGATAAAGATGCTTTCAAGTTGCAAGGAGAACGACTGAGAGAGGATCCCCTAGACAAAGCTGACAGTAGATCTGGGACAAGGGAGTAAAAACGATTTGTACGAGGGTACAGCTGCGACTCAAGCTGAACTGATCTCCTAAAAGATACCACATAAAAGGGATAGAATAAAATTTAGCCACTTAAAGTTTCCCACTACAAGGTTTTTTTTATCCGGGGGATACCAGCGCCAGCCGACACTTTGACTAAGCCAACCGGGCATCCTGTCCAGCTCACAAACAGGTTGCCAAGATAGTCCTGCCAACCAAGCCTGGGACAGAAGGGCTCAAGACCAAGTTTTGTAGCTGAGAAGACAGGATATCTTGGTTATTACTCCCTGTGCCTCAACTATGAAACCATCACATCAGGGATGTTTCAGAGTTTAAGTATAATAACAAATGACATTAACACAAGGATATCCGCAGAAGCTTTTCTCAGTAATAGAATATAAAGTTCAACAGTTCACGCATCACTGGGGAAAATGAGTTGCTGGATTAATTGATTGTAGCGGAAAGAACGCCTTTAAAGAGAACAGGATTGAACCTTAAGAAAAAAAAATGATGAACAACAAACTATAACAAGATATCAAAGGAGAATAACCAAACAGTAATTACAACTACTGCTTACAAAACAGAAGGCAGAAAAACTTACAATCATCCCCGCATGGGCACATAGGTAGAAGTCATAGTTCCTTGGATGACAAACTTTGTTGTCTATAATTGTTCCTGCACAAAATGTATGTGTAAATAACTTGATCCAGTGCAGTCATGGCAACTATAATTTGCTGTGACTTCTATTATTACCTGGAGGAACATTATCAGGAGATCCAGCCTGGAAGAACTTAGTATGATGATTTTTCTGAGCAACAATGATCACAAACTTGGGGGACCACTTTTCGTCAAGAAACTTGCAGGCCTACATGCACAGAACAGATGATTTAGCACGAGAGTCTCTTGTATATTCCAGATTCAAGTTCAGTTATATCTTAAGATAGCAAATATCAGAGTGCAGAACCTCAATGAGCTGGTCCAGCTCAATGTTTAGAACTTGAGTAAATTGAGACTCACTGACACCATCCCTGACATTTTCAAAAAAGGCCATCAGCAAAACCTTCGAAGATATGTACATTCACCAAGTTCACTACTTTGTGACCGAATTAGGCAGGTGGAAGTCACAGTAAGAATGACAAACCACAGAACAAGAGTACATGAATCCTATTAAACAAGATAATTATATGGACAAAATGGTGGAGTATGAAGTAGAATCATGACAGCTCAGACTCCAATTTCATTTTATGCTGAATACCAATTTCATTTCAATTTAGACATTCAACATATGCGGATAGTTTCAACCATAGACCAATCACACTTGGATTGCATATAATTTGCTGGATAAATCACCTGAATATTATTATATGATCAGGTTTCCTTTTGCCGGAACTCACATAAAAATCTAGCAAAGCCTCCCTGCAATTTTGAAACTTAATTATAATCAATAGCTCAATTATAAGAAATCAAAAGGAAACCAACAGAATTTTGAAAGAAACCTCCAAACCATTGGACAGTTGGTATTACACCATAAGAAAAAGCCGCAATCCATTAGAAAGCCAAAATATGCATGGCCAACAAAGAGGCTAACTATCAAGCCCGGGCTCTACAAAGAACTTCATGGAGTCAATGGAGCTTTGTATTCTGCCTTAAGTGCCGTTTATCAAGGAGCTTATTTGGCATGAAGAGAAATTGAGCCACGCTTTTTTCTTTGATAAGGTAAATAATTTTATTAATGATAATGATGGGTCAAACTTATGAAGTATTATTTTCTTCTCTTGCTGCATTAGGCACCACAATTCAAACGGAAACTATCATGCCTCCTCAGTTAACACCAAAATAAATTATGTCTAGTGCAGCTAAAACTGACTCAAAGATCACAACGTAGCAGGCAGCAAGCTTAGCAAATACTTACCTCATAATCCCATCATCCTCAGTGTCTGAAACTTTTTTAAACAAGTTATCAATCATCTCCACTTTGGGGGATTGAGTGCGCACAGAAGCTCTATAGCGAGATATTGAAGGCCACTGCCTTGAACTGACAACCTGATCAAGCAATAATATAGGATGAGATTCATTAAACAATTGAAGAGAAGGAAATAAAAAGGTAGTTGATGTTGATGAAAGAACATACTGCAGCAATTGATGGGACATCCGACTGGCCAGGAGAGCCATGGGACACGTCCATTCCAAGAATTATGGTGGGAACCTTAGATACCATGGGGATGGACGGAGAAACCTCAGCAGCTAACATAGTATTTAAACCACCAAGCTGCCAGCAGAATTGTGGGATGTTAAAGAATGAGGCAGGAAATGATGAAAAAGAGAAAACCGCCAGGATGATAGCACTGAACAAGTAATACTCAGAAACTCTCACCTTTGCATTGACCTTAAGTAGAAGATTAGTGAGATACTGATCGTTGACTCTTCCAGGAGCCAAACATTGGGTCACTATACCATAATCTGACAGATTCTTTCGCTTCCATGGTCCTTCAAGTTTATGATTATCTTAGCAATTAGCAGTTAACATAAACAGAAGAAAAACAAGCACATCTGACTTACCATATATGTCACAGTTTTTCCTCTCAGGAAGAAGGCAAAGAAGGAATTTGGGGGCACCAGGAAGTTTTGACTGGATTTCTTCAAACATTTTTTCAACTCTGACCATTGGTGGAGCCCTTCTAAGCTGTGGAGACTCTTCAAACACTTCAAATGGAGCCTCCACACTCTAAAACATTAAAACAGAAATAATGAAAATCATAGTCCATACTCAGCTTTGAAGTATTAGAACTTGATAAAACATACAATTCCTTTCGACTCTCCAATTCTTGTCAAATCTCTTATTAGGCCACGTATGTCACAGCGTGCGGAAAAGTTGACAACAGCCCAACGCTCTATCTTTGCTGCCTCAAAGAATCTCTGCCAATATAGACAAAAATGAACAAGCTCAAAGCCCATATTACAACAGCTACTACGCTGCAATACCGAGTTAGTCTACTCGGCATACGAAGTCTAAGCCCACATTATCTTAAATGTAATTAAGAGATGGAGTCCATAGATCCAACGGAAAAATCATACAGGAAGATGCTTGAAGCAATACCTTATGATTAAAATTCCACCTGCCATTACGTGTTAAAAGGTCATCTCCATTTGCCACTTTCAACTGCCATATAACGAACATATAACCTCAAACTCACTACAACAACTCAAAAAAAAAGCTAGAAAAAGTTTAAACTTGATAAATAACATACCCTAGGAGGAGGCAGAACACGCCCTTCGACCTGGGTGAAGTTGCTACTGATTGAGACGCCACAAGAACGAAGCAGAGGCTCAGCATCATAATTGTTGATTTTGAGAGCCTTCACAACCCGGCAGGAAATTAGTTAATTATTAATCAGAGCATGCAAAACCTTCTGTTAGTGTAGAAGAGACCTACATTGCTCAAAATTTGCATTCTTTCCTGAGGCTTTTGCCTAGACTTCTCCACCAAGGAAGCCCTCTGAAAGGTGGTCAATGATTTTGTGTACCTTTGCAATGAGACCAAAGTGCAGAGCTGCAACATCCAATGAAAAGGTCAAGATTACATGAAGAAAGGGCAATACATAAAAGCTGTAAATTTTCACCCAATGCTTTCACCTCAATAGGGAAATAAGTGGGCCGTTTGGGCTTTCCAACATTGATGCATGGTAGATCTGCAGAATACCGTAAGTCTATGTTACGTTGATTGACAAAGTAATCATAGACTGTCACTTCCGATGTATTGACTTCACCATCCTCATCCTTGCTCCTCTGCTTTAGAGTAAACCTAAAATATTGTCAAAATAAAGATGAGCTTTTCCTATAGCAAACAAATGTCAAATTTCAAGCAAAACGGCATCTTAGTTGCGCCAAGGTTGACGATAACAAGAAATAACTAGATCATGACATGCATACGTCTGCTCACGGCAAGATTTTTCACTCAATCCTGTAATTTTGTACTCTTGGTTAGTGGGAGCAGTCTTCACCCTCAGATTCTTCAGCACACGTTTTGCCTGATCAAGTGTAGAGAATCCTTTGCTTAGAACAAGATTATAAAGAAGATGACTAAATCACAAAAAGCAGCAACATACCTTCGCCCAATCAAGTGAAAAGGGATCTTTTGCATTTTGGTTTGCTATCAAAAAGTCAACCACAGGCCCAGGCTGGATTATCATCGTCGTAGACACGTCTGCAAGTGAAGAAACCACAAGATATTGAGCTCATTTTATTTGAGGTAAGTATGACATGAAATCGAGAATATCAACAGTCAAAATATTCACCAATGTTCAAAGACAGTCCAGACTGGGTGGTTCGGAAACTTGAATGGAATCCACGACAGCCAAGAACACCACCTCCAACATCAGCAAAATTCTTCGGGTCATTATGGAAAAAGGATTGACGAACAAGTAGACAACCCCTAATACAAGAATAGCCATTACATACAACCAAGAGAGGCACAAAAAGACGTGTGTAGCAGTCAACACATCAAGAGAAAACAAAGAGATATAGCTTACTGCTTTGCCGCATGCTGCCTTAAAATTATATCCAGAACTCTTAAGGCTTCTTGGGAGTTCTCAGACTCTTGACCCCGCAAGGCACTAGCAATTGCTTGCATCGGAATCTTGGCTGCAAAACTAATCTCCACCTTGTAAGTTTTGGAGTGGTATGGCCGCCTTAATCTTTTCCTATCGATTTCATTTGGACTTCCATGTCCACCAGGGCTGGAGTTGCCGTTGTTCCTGCATACAAGGTGGTGAAAAGACTTAATAATCAAAACAAGAACTAGAGAACATGGTAAACTAAGCCACTCTGGAAACCAACCGATTAGATGTGACATCCTCAAGGACAACCGTGAACTCTAATTTATTCCTCGGTAGCGAACCAATGGTGAACAAGCTTTTCTCCCCATCATATGCAAACTCCTTTCCAGCCAATTCTGTATCATATGTTTCGTGCACTCTATCCAGAACTTTTCTGCCAATTCCTTTACCCTCTACCGGTCGACCATCCTCGTAAAAGAGGGCAACCTGTTACAAAAAGAGTCGACAATTGCATGGAATTACATGATTGTGTTGAGAAGATAAAAGATAGGATCGTATATAGGAGAGGTATGTGAAAGCATACACTGTAATGAAAGAAGTGCCCATCAACATTAGAGACGTTCACTTTGAAGTGATTAGTAAGGATAGGAATTTTTTGTCCCTTGGTCCCAAGGCCACGCCTAGCCATGGGAACACGTACGACCTTTTTCTTGACTGGTTCTGGTTCTGCTTTTACTGGAGAGAAATCAGGTGGAACAGGAGGAGGAGGAGGTAGACCCTCTGTTACGCCATTATTGTCTTCTTCAGCCATTACTATAATCTTCCAACAAAAGATTATGACTTTCAGAAGAACTTAAAAACAACTGGGAAAAAAAGAGGCAAAGATCTACTGTAGGCAAAAAGATAAACTTAGGAGGAGTCGATAAGAGAAACTAAGTGCAGAAATATCCTAAACGCTACCATTAACAGACAATGTAGGCAGAATAAAAACAAAAAATCAATTCCACTTGTTTATCTTTGATACTGAATGAGTTCTTTGTCAGTAATAACACATGATGTGACAATTCAAAAAATAATAATGGCTAATGAAGATTGAAGGCAAATCTTTTAAGAAAACGTCTACGAAAGAAAAGATTTAAAATGCTGTAGCCAATGCAGCGGCAACAATCAGACCATAAACCAAGGAAGACAAATAGCAAGCATAATTTACTTAACAAATCAATGCAGATAGGCCAGAGCTATGCCATGTCATTGTCAATAGAATTGCTATATAAGTTGCACAAAATCTAGAAGTGAATATGTAATTGGAAATTACAGTCTTTCATTATACAAGGGAAGAGGAAACATTAAATAACCTTAGGCAACCTGTCCCCTTAACCATGGCAGGAGTTAGCGACTTCCAGGAAACAAAACGGACCAGAGACAAAAACCACAAAGACATAACACATTCATTTTTTTAAAGAAACACGACACATCACTTTCGCAGCCACTTAGAGTTGCAACATTATGCCTTAAAGTTGAGGCGTGATAAAAAAACTATCATTGCTAAAATGCAAAGATTGCATGAGTTGAAATAGTGTGCACGTGAGCACCATGTCAGACAACTATTTTCCAAATATAGTACATAATTTAAGGTCAGCTATTGTACAATTGCAGCATAATTTGACCTAAAATCAGGACATAGCACGTAAATATTTTAAGTGCTCGTGCGCAAAGGGTCCTTTTGTTTATAACCAATACTTAGAAATCATTATTAATCTTAAACACTAAAAAGAATCCATCACATTTTCAATGAGAAAATCCTATCCAAGGAACACATTTTCCTTCTTACCAAACACCTTTTCAACCTGGAAACGCGTAGTTGCATATACAAGTCATAAACACAGACATGCAAGCTGAAATAATCTTTTTTAAGTTTTTACTAAAAGTACCAAGAACTTTTGAAATTTTTGAACACAAAATCAATTTTCGTATTCGGTCCTGAAGAATCTTGTACCCTTTTCTTGTTTGAAAACATGTCAAGCCCATAAATTTTCACTAATAGCACAAAAAAAAAAAAAAAAAAATACCAGATGACATTTCAACCACATTCAAAGAACAGCATTTCACTTCTAACAAAAATACCCACATAATATACTTCAAAAAATGTTAAAAATATTTATCTAAAACCAACATACCTAAGCCTCAAAAGAGTAGGAAAAAAAACCCCAAAAAATATTTCAACCATATTTAAAGAATAAGATTGTAGTGACAAAAAAATACCACTATACTTCCAGTAAATACTAAACTTAAGCAAAAGCACCACATCAAAGGGTCAAAAACAGCCTCTCTACCTCACTCGAGGAAGGGGTAAAGCCAACGTACACCTCAACCTCCCCAAACCCTACTTGTGGAACCATACTAAGTATATTTTAGTTGTATACAAAGAACAGCATTACACTTTTAACTAAATACCAACATAAAATACTTCAAGAAAATACTAAATGTAGCTAAAACCAACATAAAAAGGGGGAAATCACATAAAAAAGAAAATTCTACCATACAAAGAACAGTTTTAACAAAATACCCACCTAGTATACTTCAAGAAAATGTTGAAACTTGCTCAAAAAGGTGAAAAACCAAACCCCATAAACTATTTAAACCATATTCAAAGGACAGCATTACTTTTTTAACAAAATACCAACATAGTATACTTCAACAAAATGTTAAATTAAGCTAAAACAACCATTACCTAAAAGCTCAAAAGAGGCAAGTACAAGAACAGAGTTAGAGTTGAAACCCTAGTGTACGACAAAAGAGAAAAAAGAAAGTGTTAGGCAGTAGAAATAGAGTGTGACATTACAGATGAATTTATTTATAGTAACTAATGAACACTGTTGTTTACACTCTATTTGATCCCCACGTGTCCCCTTTCGTTATATTCTATGTTGTCTCTGCAAAAGGAAGAGGATAAATGAAAAGGGTAGAATAGTCTTTTGAATTGTTTAGGTTGTTTTTAAATTTTGTACTATGTTCAGAGGAGGATAAGATTTTGAATTCAACATTGTTTATGTCATTGTATTGTACAGAAAAGGCCAAAGTAAAAAGTGTGTTAAATTCCAATAGATTAAGGAACGTGTGAAGAGAATGAAAATAAAAAGAATTATTAACAGTCACATAAATTTTATTACTAATATTTTCCTATTTTGGAATTGTAATTATTCTTAGGCTGGAACGAAGAAAAAAAACAATCTTTCTTTGTTTTGTGCATTGTTAAATCACTCAACTAATGTAGAGAGGGTTGGTTGAACGATGGACGAAAGAAAAAAAGGACTAAATATTTAAAAATATTCGAGGATTGATATACTACTAGTTTTTATATGCTTATAACGTAAAAAAAAATTAAACATTATGAGCATAATAATGATAATAGCATATTACCTTCTTTATTTTCTAGGTGGCTATTTCCACAGATATTTACTTGTTATTATAATTAAAGTTTTTTTGTACACTATAAAAGTCTTCTAAAAAATATTTAATAGCTTAAAATATCAACGATGATGATTTAAATATATTATTGCATCATCTAAAATGATAAACTTTATCTTTTGTTATTATACTTTGGGTTTGTTTATGTTTTTGTCGTTACCAAGTCATTTAATCTTTGTCTTTATTTTTAGCAGAATTTCAATATAGAATGAGAAGACTTCACGTATTACAACAGTACAAGCAAAAATACTTACATTTAAAATATGCTATAATCCAAGGTTGAGCTATATTAGGGATCAAAGGCCAAAACAACTAATTATTTAATTGTTGACCCTTGGAAAAGATTGAAAAAAGTTAAAAATAGGAAAAGTCTACAAGATATCCTGATATCACTACAGATATCATTGATCTAGTATATGATTGTATAATGTAATCCAAATATTATAATGTGATCCAGTATCCAGCACCAAAGCGCACGAGAGTTATGGTCAAAGGAAAAGCAGTTACACGCTTTTTTGCTTGGGTAATTGTGTTCCTGTTTTGCCCCTACATAACTTCACAATCTCACGCAGATCCATTATTTGTTCATAGCTTGTGCTAGGGGTGGGCATAAAACCGAAAAAAACCGAAAAACCGAACCGAACCGAACCGAATTAATTCGGGTTTTTCGGTTCGGTACTTCGGGTTTTCGGTTCGGGTTCGGTCTTGGAAAATTTGAAATTTCGGTTTTCGGTTCGGTCTTCGGTTTCGGGCAACCCAAAACTTCGGGCCCCGAAAAACCCGAAAAACCCGAAACCCCTGTTACACTTACACTTTGACTTTAACTCTTTAGTCTTTACACTTACTTACAAATTACAATACCCTAGTCCAGTAGTCCCTACCCAGCCGCAATTGCAAAGAACACATAACACAAACATGAAAAGTGAAAACTGAGATCGGAAGTCGCCAAGTCGGAGTCGCAACTGATCCCGATCTGCCGGATCCCGCAACTCGCAAGGTTAGTTTCCATATCCCGATCCCGATCAGTTTCTGATGTTCCCATTTCTGATCCCGATCCCGCAACTCGCAAGTCCTATTACTTACAGTACCCTAGTTCCCATTTGGTCATTTCTGATTGCTGAATTACTTGCTACATTTCTGATTGCTTACAGTACCCTAGTTCCCATTTCTGATTTCTGATTGCTGCAAGTCCTATTACTTACAGTACCCTAGTTCCCATTACTTGCTGCATTTCTGATTGCTGCATTTCTATTTGCTGATTGCTGCATTTCTGATTGCTGCCTCCTTCTATATTGCAATTGCTTGGCTTGTTCTTTCTTGCAATTTAGTATATATCTCTTGTCTAAAATATTGTGTATTTGTATTTGTTCATAGATGACGGATGAAAGTAGAGTTAGTGCTGAAGTTGCCTCGACTGATGGTGTACCTGAACCTGAATCTAAAAGTGAAGATATGTCTATCGACACTCAAGGTACGAAAAAAAGAAAAGCCATTCAATATAGATCAAAGGTTTGGGATCATTTTGAAAAAGTGTTTGAGAATGGAGTACTTTCAAAGGCAAAATGTAATTATTGTAAGAGACTTTATGCTGCTCAAACTACTGGTGGAACATCTGGATTAAATGGTCATTTAGGTAGGTGCACTGTATATGCACCTATTAAGAAACCTGATAGTTCTCAATCAATATTACCCTTTAAAGCTATCCCATCGGATAGATCCGATTGGAAATTTGATCAAGATGAAGTTAGAAGGGCTTTAGTTGAGATGATAATTGTAGATGAATTACCCTTTAGTTTTGTCGAGAAAGAAGGCTTTAAGAAGTTTTTGAGTGTGGCACAACCTATGTTTCATATTCCTTCTCGTAGGACTGTGACAAGAGATTGTTATAAAATTTATAATGAACATAAAAATAATTTGAAGAAGTGTTTTAGAGAAGTAGAACCAAAGGTTTGCCTTACTACTGATACTTGGACTTCTGTCCAAAGAATTAATTATATGTGTTTGACGGCCCACTTTATTGATAGAGATTGGGTGTTGCATAAAAGAATTCTTAACTTTTGTCCAATCACTAGTCATAAAGGGGAGGATATGGCAGAAGTGATAAGTAATTGTTTGCTTGATTGGCACTTGGAGAAGGTGTTCGCTCTTACTGTGGATAATGCTGGTTCAAATGATGTCACAGTTAGAGTAGTGTCTAAACAATTGACTGACTGGGGAACTAATTTGATGGAAGGTAAACACCTTCATGTTAGATGTACTGCTCACATTCTTAATCTCATTGTGCAAGATGGTTTGAAAGAAATTGGCCCTTCTGTGAAACGTGTTAGACAGGTTGTGAGGTATGTTAGGCAATCTCCTGCCAGGCTTAGAAAGTTCAAGGAGTGCGTTGAACGTCAAAAGATCGACTATAATAGAGCATTGGTTTTAGATGTTCCGACTAGGTGGAATTCCACCTACTTGATGTTGGAAGTAGCACAACATTATGAGTCGGCTTTTGACAGGTTTGATGCAGGCCCTGAAAAGGTATTGTCTACTTATCTTTCTTCTCATGTTTGTGAAGATGGAAGTGTTGCAGGTGGACTAAAAAGTAAAGATTGGGTGAATGTGAGGAATGTGATAAAGTTTCTTGCTAGATTTTATGACCTCACTGTTAAAGTTTCGGGTTCTCTTTATGTCACTGCTAATTCACATTTTGAGGAGATATGTGAGCTTTATGTGTATTTGAAAATGTGTGTACTTAGTGATGACTTAGAGCTTTCTAAGATGGCTGATGAAATGAAAAAGAAATTTGAGAAGTACTGGGGTAATCCTTTCAACATGAACAAAATGATTTTTATTGCATCTGTGTTGGATCCTCGTAACAAGTTTGTGTATGTTGATTTTGCACTTGAGGAGATGTATGGAAAGATCATAGGTGATAAAATTGAAGCTGAAGTTAAAACTTATTTGGCTTCTTTGTATGCTGATTATGCCGGAAAATATTCAAGTGGAACAGTGGGTTCACATTCTCTTTCATCATCCACTTCATCTAGTGAGCTTTCGATTGATTCACTTAGTGGAAATGTAGTAAGAAATAAGCTTCACTTGAAAAGACAAAAAGAAGATAGTGGAAGTGTAGGTGCTAAATCAGAGCTTGAGAAGTATCTTAGTGAAGATCAAGAGCCCGCTGTTGAGAATTTTGATGTTTTACGTTGGTGGAAAATGAATGCCCCTAGATTTCCTATTCTTTCAGAGTTGGCTCGTGATGTCTTGGCTATTCCTATCTCTAGTGTGGCATCCGAGTGTGCATTTAGTACGGGTGGCCGCATTCTTGATTCATTTAGGAGTTCATTGACTCCTAAATGTGTGCAAACCCTTATTTGTGTTCAAGATTGGCTAAGAAGTGAGCCTATTCCGATTAGCATTGATGAAGATTTGGATTATCTTGAGCAAATTGAACTTGGTAAGATTATGGTACCTTGTTAGTTTATTATATTAAGTTTACTTGGTTTTGAGTTGTATGACTAATTGTTGTTAATTTGCTATTATATTTAGAAATGGCCGACTATGCACGGGATTCTTGCATTGTTGATGTATAGTTGCATCATTTTCTTGTGGTAAGTAATTAAATATATAATTTGGTAGTTTATTATTTATTGTATTCTAACTTGTTGGTAATTAGGTCCAAGTTCAAGTTCAACCAAGAGGCGTCGTGCAACTAAATGTCGATCATCGCTTTGGTTCTATCTTGAAGTGATTGAAGAAAATGAAGGAGTAATCCGCATTTTATTATATTGTGTTGCTACTTATTTATTTAGGACTTGACTTTGTGTGGTCCGTGTGTCTACTTGTTATTGACTTGTTGTCAAGTATTGAGCTTGTTAAATGCTCATATCGTACTCACTTTTGTATGGATTGTCCCGCTTATTTAAAGTTGTTTGAACTTGTTAAATTCGGTGTTTTTTAGTGCTATTTTGCTGCTATTTTGTTGTTGTTTTGGGGCTGATTTTCTGGTGCAAATATGCTGATTTTTTTGAAACTATAAACTTTGGTTTAAACCGAAACACCGATGCACCGAACCGAAGTACCGAACTAAAAAACCGAACCGAACCGAAGTATAAAAATTACGGACTTTTCTACACTTCAAACCGAACCGAAGACCGAAGTAACGGACTCCTACTTCTAAAAACCGAACCGAACAACCGAACGCCCACCCCTAGCTTGTGCATAGGGTCCACTTCTGTACGGATGTTTAGTTTCACGGACCAAACATGGCCTTAAGAATAAATAATTACGTCCGTTAACGAATAGTATCACTTTTTGGAAAGTTGCAATTTATATATTTTTTTTTGGTCGAAACAAGGTACTTATATTAATAGAAGAACATCACGAGGGATTACATAACATACTCACGCGAGTGCCATGGGCGTCCATCGCATGATTTGAATTATTACAAAATAAAGGGAATGCTTGTAAAGCACAAAAGTTCCCTAATTTAGCTAACATAGAGCAAGTATTAGCCGATGTAGTGATAACAAAATACGTGCCCTTCCGATCATCCTCCAAAGCTTGGTGAACAAGAATAGGTGGCACAGCATGGTGAAAAATTGAAAAGGATTTGGACAATGAGGGAGCCCCTTGAGCGAGCTTATCATCAACTCTATTCCCTTGTCTAAAAGTATGCCTAATTAGGGGCATTCCCAGGTTCATCATCAATGATCTGCATTCATTAACAATTGATAAATAAGTAGGTGACGGGTTATCTAGCAAATTGATGACCTCTGTTGAGTCAGTCTCAATTTCTAATGAATTATAATGTAGATCATGTGCTAAAATAAGGCCTTGATGCAGCCCTAATAGTTCTGCATGAGTGTGACTATGAGCATGCACCAATTTTGTATAGCCTAATAGTCATTCCCCTCTAGTATTCCTGAAGACCCCCCTATACTTGCAGAATTATCAGCCTTATAAGATCCATCACAATTTAACTTAACACTATTAGCCTTAGGAAGGGTCCAGTGAACCCTAATAATACTACTTGTGTCCTTCCTAGAGTTTGAGCTAGTTAACAATTTGTATACTAGAACTTTTTCATGGATAGAGCCATAGGTGATAGGTGAGCTCAAATTGTTGACATTGTTATTATTTCTATTAATCCATAAATTCCATAGAGCAAAAAAAAAAAATAATTCAAGCCAATTGTAGAATTTGTGGTAAGGGTCGTTAGGCATATCCTTAAGACACTGCAACCAATTATTACGATCAAGCGTGTTGTAGTTAATCTTGTTTCCCCAAAATGTCTTTGCTATAGGGCATTCAATAAAAAGATGAAAAAGAGTTTCAGTAGTATTTTTACAAACACTGCACATAGGATCTACATTCATACCAATTTTATTAAGGTAAAGTCTAGTCGGGAGTCTATTATGCTGACATTGCCAAATAAAAAATTTTATTTTATTTGGGACATCAATCTTCCATAACCACATGAAATCCACATCACTATTGATAGTAGGTTCACTTTGCGCAGATTCAATTTAAGCATATACTGATTTCATAGTAAACATACCATTTTTTGAAAGTGCCCAAATCGGATAGTCAATATTCCCAATAGGGGAAGGAGAGTTACTAATTATAGTTTTGACTTGTTGAGGAATTTCAAATCCAATCTTAGAAAAATCCCAATGATTATCATGCATAATATCACATACCTTCTTGCATGAGTCCTCTAATGTCAAAGGACCAAACAAAAAACTTCTAAGATTTTTATTATTAGAAAGCCAAATATTGTCTCATAGAGAAATTGTTTTACCATTTCCTAATATCCATCGAGTGCTATTATAATAAATAGGCAAGATATTATTAATCCCTTTCCAAATGAAGGAAGCAGAATTTGTAGTAGGCCTTACAATATATTTATTACTAAGAATTTTTGCCCATAAGGCATTAGGGTTTGTCAGAAGTCGCCATGCTAGAGATATAATCATAGCTTTATTTTTAGATTTTGCATTAATGATCGATAGACCCCCCTGCTGCCTTGGTTTAGTGAAAACTTGCCATGACACTAGGTGCAATTTTTTCTTTGTATCAGTAGTACCCCATAGAAAGTTTCTCTGAACCCTATCAATACAGTTAAGGGTTTTAATGGGAAGAGTATGGAATTGCATAATATGATTAGGGAGGGCATTGAGAGTTGATTTTACAAGAGTTGCTCTCCCTGCTAGGTTTAAGAAGTTCATCTTCCAACTGGATAATTTAGTAGCAAGATTATCAAGAATAAAATTGTAATCACTATGTCTAGGCTTATATCCTAGAATAGGAAAACCTAGATATTTTCCAAAGTTGTTGCTCTTGTTAAGAGAGAGGATATTGCCTAGATGGTTAGCTAAAGATAGATTAGCATTTTTAGAGAAAAATATTTTAGATTTTTTCTTTACTAATGCTTTCCCCTGACATTTCGCAAAAAAGATCCAAAGCAACCTTAATACTAATAGCAGATTTTTCATTAGCCTTAGCAAAAAAGGTGAGATCATCAGCAAAAAATAGGTAAGAAATTTCTGGTCCTCCAGGAGATAATTTTATAGGGTCCCATAAATTCCTATCTACCTGTTGATTAATGTAAATAGAGAGCAATTGTAGACATAAAATAAAAATATAAGGTGACATAGGGTCACCTTGCCTTATTCCCCTGGATGGAAGAAAGAATTTTGTTTTAAGACCATTTACCAAAACACAAATTGAGGAAATAGTAATACAGGAGAGGATTAATTTAGAGATCCTTGGAGGAAACTTGAAAAAGGCTAACATTGTATGAATAAAAGACCACTCTATTTTATCAAAGGCTTTTTCCAAATCTACCTTAATAATCATTTCACTTTTCTGCCCCTTCAATTTGCTAAATTTATTCATAAACTCTTGAATAATAATAGCATTATCCGATGCTCGTCTATTTTTGATAAAAACTGGCTTGGCAAGGATTAATCAATCTATCTAGATGAGGTTTAATTCTATTTGCTATAATTTTAGTCTCTATTTTGTAAACAGTGTTACATAGCCCGATTAGTCTAAAAAATTTTAAGTTTACAGCATTTTTTATTTTAGGAATTAGGCAAATATAGGTGGTATTTAGATTTTCAGGCATCTTGTTTGAAAAATATGATGACACACATTCATCACTGAGTTACCAACAATCCCCCAGTGTTTTTGGAAAAAAATGGGGTGCAGACCATCAGGTCCGGGGGATTTGTGAGGTTTAAAGGAAAATAGAGCATTATAATTTCACAATTAGTTAGGGGCCTATCCAAAATATTGAGGTCTACTCTATTAAACCATCCAGCATTTTCTTCTAAAGGCTTCATCTTACTGAAAAGATGATTTGATTTGTATAAGCATTCAAAGTAAGATGTAACATGATCAAAAACTTCCTTAGTTTCAAAAATTAGATTCCCACAATCATCTTGAAAGTGGGTGATACGATTTTTCCTCCTTCAATTTAAGGTAGTCACATGGTAGAATTTAGTATTGGCATCTCCAAAGTTTAGCCAGTCAATTCTAGACTTTAACTTCCAGAATTCCTCTTCTTGTTTTAAAATAGTGTTATACTCACTAATGAGGTCTTTTTCTAACGTCTGGAGAAAAAAACTGGTACTATAATTAGGAGACATTTGAATTCCATTCAGTCTGGCAAGGGTTGTAGATTTCTTTTTAAAAATATTACCAAAAGTTTCTTTATTCCAAATAATAGCATTGTTATGAAAAAATGTAATAGCTTCATCTAAAGGTCTATTATGTCATGCATTCGAAACTAAATTCCTAAATGTAGGGTGAGATAGCCACATAGTCTCAAGTCTAAAGGGTTTTCATAATTATTTGTAGCCTGTCTATTAAGTTTAATTAACATAGGGTTATGATCCGAATAGGTTTTAGGTAAGTGGACAACACTAGCATCTTTAAATATAGTAATCCATTCAAAGTTGGCTAAGCACCTATCTAATCTTTCCAAAGTTGGCTAAGCACCTATCTAATCTTTCTAAAATGAGACCCTTTTTATATCTATGATTGGACCAAGTATACTTAGGCCCCTTAAATCCTAGGTCTACTAATTTGCAATAATTTAGGCAATCTCTAAAGTGAGAAGCATTTCTTAAATTTAAAGATCTTCCTCCCCATTTTTCCTCTTGATTTAAAGCTTGGTTGAAATCCCCACTAGCCAACCAGGGCCCTTTATAGTTATCATAGACAATCATAAGATATTTCCATAATAATTCTCTATGAATGTAACATGTGCTAGCATAAACAATAGAATAAAGCCAAGTAAAATTAAGAGTAGGATGAAGTACCTTGATCATGGCATGCAACTCATTTCCATTAATATGAATGTCAATGACATTTACATTTTCATTTTTCCATGGGAGAACAATTCCACCAGATCGACCCTCAGCAGGTATTTTAGCAAAATCCGTAAAATCATACCTTACTCTAAAACCATGGTGATCATTGTTGAACCCCAAAAATTACCCTCTCTTTAGGAAAAGGATAGGTTTCGGAATATTTCAACAAAGTGGGATTCCAAAGGGTTTCTTTGGAGTCGCCACCTAATTTAAGGATTATTAGGAACCTAAGTTAACTAAGGAGTGCAATTTAACCTTTATTTAAAAGAAATTAAATTAAATTCAGAGATTCTTAGGTAAGTGGTTCTGTTAAATTCGAAAGAAGGTCCTTATTACGGGAGCACTTTCGAAAATCCGCTAAATGCGGTTAATCCGGCGATTTTCACGAATTTTACTTGAAATTTAGTTTGGGATAAATTTTAAATAAAATAAATAGGTAATAAATCATATAGAGAAGATAAAAATTGATTATGACCATACTTGAACAAAATTTAAGATTGTTTAAATGAATAATGAGATAAGGGTTGATTGATTGACTAAATAAGTAAGGGCTAATTAAAATTAAATAAATAAAATTAACAAATGATTGAATAAAAATAATAATTGATTGATTAATTAATTAGATAAATAAATAAATAGATAAATAACTTAAGTAGATAAATAAATATTTATATGATTTCAATTAGATGAGGGATAAGCGATAATAATTTGACTAGTTAAATATAATTTGATTAAGCAAATAAATGATTAATTAGAATTAATTAATTAAATAAATAAAATAGAATGAAATAATAAATAAATACCACTTAAATAACTTAATAAATAAATAAATAAATAATTATAATTGATTAGGCAAATAAACGATTAATTTAAAATTAAACAAATAAATTAATAATAAATACCACTTAATTAATTTAATTAATGAATAAATAAATGAATTAATAAATGGATAAATAATTGACTAAATATAAATAATGAATAAATAGGTACAATTTTAATTTTTATTTCTTTTGCACTCGAAAATTAACTAAAGGTTTCTACTATCTTAAGTTAATTGGCGAGTCCCAAAGAGACGGGATATGCAATTTATAAACAATCTTAGGCAAACAATAAGATAACAATTCAATTAAAGCGACTAATCTACCAGGCTTCTAATCATACAAAGTCCTAAAACATGCTTTCTAAAAGGGGACGGGAGAGAAAGAGTTTCAGAAAATAGAACCCGGGATAGCGAACTTAAGTCGAGCCCTGTATTTCACAAGGCTTTTTCATTTATTCAATTTTCTTTTTTGTTTTACATTTTCGGGGATATCAAGTCCCGAAAATGCGGAGCGATTCAAGCAACTTCCAAATGCAAATAGCCGATCCCAATTTGTGAGTTGAGCAACTCAAACTCGATCCCAAGGTTCATTATGCAAAGAAAGAGGAAAAATAAGAATTAGTAAATGCTTGAACACGATTCACATAACTAACTTCCGAATTAGTAAGGTATGAAAATAATACAAACAGCTAAAACATAATTAATAGAACAGAGAAGCACAAAAGTCCAATACAGCTAACTCCATCGAGAAAATGCATCAGAATCATGAATTGGGAAAGCGGCCATGAAAACTAATAAAGTTGATCCTTCAGCTACCAGAACAAACTTTACATATAATGACAGAACCCATCAGACACCACCATTTGGAAATGTAGCAAACTTATATAGAAATTCTATAATTCAATTAAGATGCAGGCTAACAATCCGAATGTCTAAGCTATTTCAAAACAAACAAAGGGAATAGCTTCACGCCTTTTATAATGGAGACCATATATCAATTTAAAACTGCACGGATAAACTACAAAACATCCGTTGAAATTTGGCTGCTATCGCATGACATCTAGGTTATACAAGACTGATTTGCTTCATCTATCACCTAATAGGATTAAATTTTATTTTTTTATGACTCAATCAACGATAACCGAAACGAACTGCCACAATACAATTTCTTAGACTAAGTTTGCTATGGAATGAAGTTAAAACAAAAAATATGAACAAATCAAGCCATAAAGAAAGGTCAGAACGCACATGAATGGCAATTTGCTAAGATACTGTTGGAAACCCAAAACAGTAGCCGTATATAATCCAAGAACCAAAGCATGCTTAGATATTTAATTAAGAGGATGGCTCTACTAAGGCCTCATTTTCCGAAGGACATGGTGGATGCTCAGGCAGACAATAGAAATTTAACTCACATGCATTTAAGTGACATAGTAGTTGTTACTGATTGAAGCAAATTTTATGAGAGACGATTTTACAAGTTAAGCAAATAAACTCTCACATCGCCTACCTAACTTGAGAAACGAACCTTCCAATTAATCATTGTCTCCCAGAAACCTAGAAACCAAACTAGAAGCTGGAACTAAAACTTGGTATGCTGCAATCAACTAGGAAGAACAAAAAGGATCCTCGGCTAGAATAAACAAGACCAAACTAAGCCTACCATCACAGCCTCCCACTCTCTGCCTCTAGACCCTCAGAACTGACCCAAAATCCTACTCCTCATATACTTAGTATGCAGGCTGATCATAGACCTCATCAAAAAGGACTAGAAACTGGAAAAGAGCACAGAGACGCAACCATACTTTGAACAAGAAGCTGGAAACTAGCAAAGAAAAATAAGCAGAGCAATGCAAGACGAGCTCAAACCTACTGCTTGTAACACATAACATTTCACTCTATAAATTGGAGCTGGAGAGAATTTTATAAGAAAACATAGGGATACAGAAATTAGCATTCAGGAAAGACTCAGCCTTAGCAAATTAGAGATTGATTTATGATAAGATTAGGAAGAAGATTGGACAGAGACAGATTGCAAAAACACTCCTACTTCTTAACCAGATAAAGAAACAGAACAACCACTACTTACACTTCTATACTCCCTCATTAAATTTCTATATTCCCTGCTCAACTCACAGAATACCAAGAACAATTCACCTGCTTCCTATCATTCTTACTAGCTCCCAAGAAAAGCTGAACCAAACACCCTGGAACCCCTGCTGCTCACTACCTATCAACTACTCCTATGCTCCCTGCATTCTTACCACTCCAAGAAACAGAGCTCACCAACCCTGCGGCTTAACAGCTCCCTAACAGCTACCTGAATCCCTCTCAAACTGCTTACTATGAACACCCCTGAACCCCTGACCTCACAGCACACTATTCAGGCACACACACCTCCCTCACACTCCCTGAATGCAGCCTCCAGGAAACCAAAGAAACCTGGACAAACACTCACAAGGAACCCCCTGAAAACAGCCCCTCTCCTGCACCTGCCTAGCTCTAAACAAACAAGAACCAAACAGAAAACACCCTTCAGGCTCCCAGACTCACCTAGAACCTCCTTAACTTTCTATTATTACCTTCACCAAGAAACCACTATGAAACTATCCCCCTACACCTAGACCAAACAGCCCTGCTTACCCTCCTTTTATTCTCCCTAAACATGCCCTACCACATCCTCACAGAACAAACCACTCCCTTTTACTCTCCTTAAACAGATCCTGCTAACACCCATACACCAAGCTAAGATGAACAACTCAAGACCAGAGAAAAAATTACCATTGGCAAAGGAATCAAACCTGAAGGAACTGGTTTTACTTACTGTTTTGATCTAAGAAAACAAACTAGTTAAAACTTAGAAGCATAGCAACACAAAAAAAAAAATGTAAACTTCTTCCTACATGTTTCAAGCATAACAGCACAAATATGTATATCAGTTTCGATTTAATAACGACACATAAACGATTTAAATCAAGATGAAATGAGGTTATTACCGTTTTTCGAGCAGCGGACAAGGGCGTCGATCCGAAGAATGTGAGTCAACACAAAAGCGACTCGAGCGAGGTCGTCGACTCGAACAAGGTCGACGACTAGAAAGGAGAAATGACGACACAAACTGAAAGCGACGTTCGACTCCGAAAACAGAAACTAAAAACACAATGAGTATCTCTTTTCAACTGAGAAAAATCTGAAAGTATATATAAATGCTGCCGTCTTTTTTGTGTGTTCAAAAATCCAGCCCCCTTCGAAAACCTGAAAACATCAATTTATACCCACAAGATTAGGGTTTTACCTTGCTTTGAATTTCCAAAACGCTCCCTTACTTTTTGATCGACTCCCTTGTGAGATAAGGGTGAGAGAGTCCAAATCGTCCTCTCTCGTCCTTATCTCCAAGACAATTGATCAAGGGCTCGAGATTGATCACTCTTTGAAACTAACGGACGAGATTGAGTATCCGTTGGGGAATAAGCTAGAAGATTCCAAAAAAGCACAGCTGGAATGGTGAAGCTTCGAGAATATACATGCCTGGATCCGTGCCATTCGTCCAGCACATCAAGCTGTACGGAAGGGACAACAATGGCGCGGGTTTTTTGGAGCGGGTCGTGAGGGAAACGGGTTGGATTTTCTGGAAGTGGGTAAGGGAAATGGGTCGCGGGTAATTGCTGTGAAGAACTGATATAGGGATTGTATTTTAGGAGTTTTGTTTTTTAAAAGGGGTTTGCAAGGGTGGGTCAGATTTGAGGTTGTGTTTTTGCGATTTTAGCCTTGTTTTAGATTAAATTGGGAAATTGAGGGGTTGCACGGGTAGGATAGAAATTAGGATAGGCCTTGCAATTTTAGCCTTCTTTTGAAATTAATTAATTTCAATCCAAATAATTTAATTATATAATTTTAATTCTAATTTTATTTTAATACTTGATTTTCGTTTGAATAATTAGCTATTAATTAATTCTTGGGACGAAATTGGGTGTCAACAGCTGCCCCTCTTTACCCGGAAAAGGATGAAAGAGTTTTTAGGGTAAAGAAGTTGACTAGAAACCAATTTTGTCCCGATAAAACCAAGACTTTTGATTTCCAAGGATCAAAAGACGAGGCTTATGGACATGGCCGAACTCCGGTTTCTGAGTTGCCTACATATCTCGGGCTGAAAGAGAATCAGGCCATATGTAGTTCGACAACACTTAGACATGAAAACTCGCACGATTGACGCACGAATAGGAAAGAATTCAAACTGACGCCTAATCTGAAATGAAAGATTAGGTAAAACTTGCTTGTTCGAGTGCGATTCTTCAGATCCTCGTTGACGAGCCTAGCTCATATCAACGATTGCCCCAGTTCACTGCTAAGAAAAAGTTCCACGTTGTGCTCCAAATGCTACTGCGGTATTGCCAAAATTCTGTAAAGACTTAACAAGCGGTAAGCGAGCAACTGCCAATAAACTATAATAATATTTGGAATAAGAAATAAATAAAAGTATAATATAAAATTGTAAATGCTGGTCGTGACGCTCAATAAGTTCTTCTCTCGATCAACTGACGAGATGCTCCGCCCGGAGAACCTTTAGGCTGATCATTATTCTGAAACAGTAAAGTAAGACAATAAGTAATGCGAAAATGAATTGTAAAAATGCAAGGCTCTCATAAGATAAGTTGACTAACGAGACGTGATGTCTTGAGTCGAATCATGCATCTCAAATACAATATGTCAATATTGCAAGACAACCGACATTGCGAAACACTCCGAGAGCGGTGCTCCAGCCGACTTGTCTTAAATTATCGATCTACTTCAAACATAAAATGCTAATATTGCAAGGCAACCGACATTGCGAAAACACTCCGAACGTGGTGCTTCAGCCGACTTGTCTTAAACGATCAGTAAATTTTAAATATAAAATGCCAATATTGCAAGACAACCGACATCGCGAAACACTCCGAAAGCGGTGTTCCAGCCGACTTGTCTTAAATTATTAATAAATGCCAATATTGCAAGACAATCGACATCGCGAAACATTCCGAAAGCGGTGTTCCAGCCGACTTGTCTTAAATTATCAATGAATTTGAAACATAACATGCCAATATTGCAGGACAACCGACATCGCGAAACACTCCGAAAGTGGTGTTCCAGCCGACTTGTCTTAAATTATCAATAAATTTTAAATATAAAATGCCAATATTGCAAGACAACCGACATCGCGAAACACTCCGAAAGCGGTGTTCCAGCCGACTTGTCTTAAATTATTAATAAATGCCAATATTGCAAGACAATCGACATCGCGAAACATTCCGAAAGCGGTGTTCCAGCCGACTTGTCTTAAATTATCAATGAATTTGAAACATAACATGCCAATATTGCAGGACAACCGACATCGCGAAACACTCCGAAAGTGGTGTTCCAGCCGACTTGTCTTAAATTATCAATGAATTTTAAATATAAAATGCCAATATTGCAAGACAACCGACATCGCGAAACACTCCGAAAGCGGTGCTTCAGCCGACTTGTCTATCAGTATCGCGAGATAAATTCTATCGCAATGTCAAGATTCAAGAAAAGAAAAGCGCCGCCTTTTCGGCAATAATCCAATGTAATGCTTAGATGTCAAGCCAGCCAAATCGTTTGCATTATCAACTTGATTGGTGTTGCTTGCATGGATAGTGGTGTAAAGTTTTGAATGATCTCTTCAGTTCATATTGAATCTGATGTTCAATTCTTTGAATGCGCGTTCAATAAATTGTTCATCCATAGTGCGAATGAACCTCCCATTGCAAGCTTTCCGGTTCCTGCTCTCAAAGAAAAATTTGTTAGTTTTGGGGAGGGGTGTTTGATTTGTGCTGATTCATCTTGAATTCGCTGCTATCGCTTCCTCTTCTTCGTGAAACTCGGGCTTTGAAAACCATCCTCGGGAACTTGGTTTATGAACTCAATAGTATAACTCATCTTAATATAGAGGCAAAATAAAATAATTTGATAAAATAGTAAGCAAGCAATCATTGATATGCAAGTGAAAAGTTTATAATGCATGTAAAATTCCTGCTTTAACTCAAACTCATGACATATCTCGAAACAAACTGAACATCCTTTGTATTGCAACTTGTGCTAATCTTGAATACTTTCAGAACTTTGTTGTTCCATCCTTTGATAAGCAAACCAATTCTTGCAAAGATCTGCCCCAGTTATGAACTTCCAAATCTTCAACTCATTTTGCAAAATTTGCCCCAGTTGATATCTTTCAAATCTTCAACTCATTTTGCAAAATTTGCCCCAGTTGATATCTTTCAAATCTTTGGATTACCTTGCAAAATTGCCCCAGTTTCTATCTTCCATATCTTCAAATTATCTTTACAAAAAAAATGCCCCAGTTGCTTGCCTTAAGGAGACTGAAAATTTTAATATTATAGAGTCGAGCCCGTTAAGAGCGCCTACGTATCCCTCCACGGGAATCAGACCGTGCGTAGTTCTGCTTACATAAAGATTTTTTGGGGGAAAATATGGCAATCTAAGTGCTAAGCCGAATCCGAATTGGAATACCTACACATCTGCCCAGATGCATAGTTCGGAATTACATCATCAAAGATAAACAAACCTAAAGGGTTACAATATTTTGACCGAATCCGACGAGGATTGCCTACTTATCCTGTTGCCATTCCAGGAATCAGGTCAGAAGTAGTTCAAACTTACATAAAAGAGGAAATAGGGGAAATTCTTATATCAATGCAACCAAACTCTATGTGAGTTACTACGTATCCCACCTTGGGACTCAGGTCACGCGTAGTTCGCATTACATCAAAGATTACATTCAAAACCAATGCTAACTTGCGATCGCCTCAAACATAGTATCTTTTGACGGCATCTGCGTTGATTGCTTTTGGCCAAACTTGACCATCCATTTCTGCCAGAATCAGTGCTCCTCCGGATAAAACCCGATGAACCACATATGGACCTTGCCAATTCGGTGCAAATTTGCCCCTTGCTTCTTCTTGATTAGGAAAGATCTTCTTTAACACCAATTGCCCCGGTTTAAAGTCTCTCACTCTCACTTTCTTGCCAAAAGACTTGATCATGCGATTTTGATAAAGTTGCCCATGGCAAATTGCATTCATTCTTTTCTCATCAATAAGCATCAACTGCTCATATCTGATCTTCACCCATTCAGCATTTTCTAATTCAGCTTCTTGAATGATTCTCAAGGAAGGAATTTCTACCTCCGCGGGTAAGACTGCTTCTGTGCCATACACCAAAAGATAGGGAGTTGCCCCAGTTGAAGTTCTAGCGGTGGTGCGGTACCCAAGAAGCGCAAAAGGCAACTTTTCGTGCCAATCTCTATGATTATCAATCATCTTGCGAAGAATACGCTTGATGTTCTTATTTGCCGCCTCAACAGCTCCATTCATTTGAGGACGGTATGCAGTAGAGTTGCGGTGAGTAATCTTGAAACTCTCACAAGTCGCTCTCATCAAATCACTATTCAAGTTTGCACCATTATCAGTGATGATTGATTCAGGAACTCCGAATCTACAAATGATACTGTTGCGCACGAAATCTGACACTACTTTCTTGGTTACAGACTTGTGAGAAGTTGCTTCCACCCACTTGGTGAAGTAATCAATAGCAACCAAAATAAAGCGATGTCCATTTGAAGCGGCCGGTTCAATAGGACCAATAACATCCATTCCCCAAGCAACAAAAGGCCAGGGAGAACTCATTGCATGAAGTTCGGAAGGAGGTCTTTTGATCATATCTCCGTGAATTTGACATTGATGGCATTTTCGCACAAACTGAACACAATCAGTTTCCATAGTTAACCAAAAATAACCGGCTCTCAAGATCTTCTTTGCCAAAACAAAACCATTCATGTGCGGCCCACAAACTCCCGCATGCACTTCCGTAAGCAATTTATTTGCTTCAACTGCATCAACACATCTTAAGAGTCCTAAGTCCGGGGTCCTCCTATATAGGATTTCACCGCTTAGAAAGAATTGATTTGCTAACCTCCGGATGCTCTTCCTTTGGACACTTGTTGCATTTTCAGGATAACTCCCAACCTTGAGATAATTCTTGATATCAAAATACCATGGACGTCCATCCTGTTCTTCCTCAACTTGAAAACAATAAGCTGGCCTATCATGCAATTCAATTTCGATAGGATCAATATAATTCTTGTCAGGATGTTGGATCATGGAAGATAAAGTTGCTAAAGCATCGGCAAACTCATTTTGAAGCCTCGGAACATGCTTGAACTCTATCTTTGCGAACCTTTTGCACAATTCCTTGACACAACGCAAATAAGGAAGAATCTTTGCATTTTTGGTGTTCCACTCTCCCTGCACTTGGTGAATCAGCAAGTCGGAATCCCCAATCACTAAAAGTTCTTGAATGTTCATATCAACTGCCAATCGAAGGCCCAAAATGCATGCTTCATATTCAGCCATATTGTTAGTGCACGGAAATCTGAGCTTGGCCGAAACAGGGTAATGCTGACCCGTTTCAGAAATTAAGACAGCTCCAATACCAATACCTTTGAAATTTGCTGCTCCGTCAAAGAATAGACGCCAACCATCATATTCAGAAGAGATGTCTTCACCCAGAAACAAGACCTCTTCATCGGGAAAGTAAGTTCTCAATGGTTCATAGTTGTCATCAACAGGATTTTCAGCTAAATGATCCGCCAATGCTTGTGCCTTTACCACCTTTTGGGTGACATAAATTATGTCAAATTCACTCAACAAAATCTGCCACTTTGCTAATTTTCCCGTGGGCATCGGCTTTTGAAAAATGTACTTCAAAGGATCCATCCTCGAGATAAGATAAGTTGTATATGATGAAAGATAGTGCCTTAACCTTTGTGCAGTCCAAGTCAAGGCGCAACAAGTTCGCTCCAAGAGAGTGTACCTAGCTTCATAAGGAGTGAACTTCTTGCTTAGATAGTAAATGGCTTGTTCTTTCTTCCCGGTCTTGTCATGTTGCCCCAAGACACATCCAAATGCATTTTCCGAGACAGACAAATACAAGATCAATGGTCTTCCGGGTTCAGGAGGAACTAGCACAGGCGGATTAGATAGATACTCCTTGATCCTATCAAAAGCCTTTTGACAATCTTCTGTCCATTCAATAACAGCATCTTTCTTCAACAACTTGATTATTGGTTCACAAATAACCGTGGATTGTGCAATGAAGCGGCTTATGTAGTTCAAGCGGCCAAGAAAGCTCATCACATCCTTCCGGCTCTTTGGAGGAGGCAAGTCTTGGATAGTCTTGATTTTGGACGGATCCAATTCTATACCCCTCCGGCTTACAATGAAACCCAACATCTTACCGGCGGGAACACCAAATGCACATTTCGCAGGATTAAGCTTCAAGTTATACCGCCGAAGGCGGTTGAAGAACTTTCTCAAATCGGTCAAATGCTCTTCTTTCTTCTTTGACTTGATAACAACATCATCTACATAGACTTCAATCTCTTTGTGAATCATATCATGGAAAAGAGTTGTCATTGCTCTCATATATGTTGCCCCGGCATTCTTCAAACCGAAAGGCATAACTCTATAACAAAATACACCCCAAGGCGTGATGAAGGCGGTCTTTTCAGCATCATCTTCATCCATCAGGATCTGGTGATAACCGGCAAAACAATCGACAAAAGACTGAAGCTCATGTTTTGCACAGCTATCAATCAGGATATGAATATTTGGCAATGGATCGTCCTTTGGACTTGCTTTGTTGAGATCACGATAATCAACACAAACTCTAACCTTTCCATCTTTCTTGGGCACCGGCACAATATTTGCTAACCAAGTGGGATATTTGAGAGATCGAATTACCTTAGCGGTCAATTGCTTTTGCACTTCTTCCAATATTTGTTTGCTTGTGGAAGTTTTGAAGTTTCTCTTCTTTTGTTTAACAGGCGGAAATGAAGAATCAGTTGGCAACTTGTGAGTGACAAGATCGGTACTCAAACCGGGCATATCATCATAAGACCAAGCAAAGATGTCTCGATACTCGTTCAATAGTGAAATATAAGCTCTTCTTTCTTCCGAGGTTAAATGAACACTGATTCTGGTTTCTCTAACATCTTCTGAAGTCCCCAAGTTAATTGACTCGGTTTCTTCCAAGTTAGGCTTTGGTTTGTTCTCAAACTGATCCACTTCTCTTGTTATTTCATCAGGAACAAAATCTTCATCAAACTCCCCAATACTCAATGCATCAGTACCAGTTTGTTCAGTTGTTTCATTATATGTCACAAGCAAAGTTTCGGCAGTTTTGTTAAGTGGGAAGCTGAAACAGAAACGAACATTAATCAAAAGCGTAAAATAAAGTAAATAATTAAAGCATATCAAAATAATAGTAGGGAGAATGCAATGCATTTTATTTGTTTCAAAATCTAGTTTAGGGAGGCATACATTAAAGCAAAACATGCAGAATGTAAACAGATTATTTTGAAAAGACATAAACGTAAACAAAAAGCGAAACACAGTTCAGGGCCTCAATCTGACTGTGACGCCAAAATAAACTGTTGAGTTCATTCACCAGGTCTCTTCCACTGGGACACAGGTCCAATTGGTCATCGGATCCTTTGCCTCAACATTCTGCACAGGTGACTCCTCCGCACAGTCTTCAATAATAACATCGCATTCCAAATCATCACTCAGAAACAAATCGCCAACTCCCTCTATCAGATCCGGTATAATGACTTTCGGTGCCTTGATAAATGACTGGTACAAGGAAGGAAGGGGTTCTGGCATGGCAATGGCTGGTTTCCTTTTGGCCTTTTCAATCTCTTTTTTGGTAGGACAGTAACCCAAGCCAAAGGTACCCAGATTCTTAGGCAAGCAGATGGGTTCGGTAATGCCGTTCAGATTTGCCCCCAATCCCGAACCAGGTTTGAAACCATTTTTCAACATCTCCACAGCAATCATCTTGGGGACTCTGGGTAGGGTACCTTTCTTTGAATCCTCATTTGATGCTCGGGTCACATTCATCAGCTCAACCGTGTGAAAGGTAGTCCCATCAAGCTCTGCGGCGTTGTCCACCATAGGAATCGTGGTGCTAGCATGCGTGGGGCTGTTTCCCTCGCCCTTGACCACTACTTCTTCATTATCCCATATAAATTTCACACTTTGATGCAAAGTGGAAGGGACGGCTCCGGCCATGTGAATCCAGGGTCTTCCTAACAGCATGTTATAGGTAGACGGGATGTCGAATACCTGAAACTCCACAGAGAAGTTCACAGGACCTATCTGCAGATCAAGATCAATCTCTCCAAAGGTGCACCTTTGAGCCCCATCAAAAGCCCTTGCTTTCACATTGCTCTGTCTAATTTTGCCAGCGTCAATTCCAAGCTCCTTCAGAGTTGCCAACGGGCATATATTGAGCCCGGAACCACCGTCGATCAGTACTCGTCCAACAAATTTGTCCCTACATTTGACAACAATATGCAAGGCTTTGTTGTGTCCGAGACCCTCGGGTAGAAGCTCTTCTTTGAAGAAGGACACCTTATGAGGTTCTAAGATTTGGCCAACCAAGACGGCCAAGCTCTCACCCGTGGTCTCAGCGGGCACCTCTGCTTCCTTGAGCACTTTTAGCAATGCATTTCTATGCGTTTCAGAGCTCATCAGCAAAGCCATAATGGATATGCGGGAAGGAGTATTCTTTAGGTGCTCCAGAATAGAGTATTCCTTTGACTGCATTTTCCTCCAAAAGTCCTCAGCTTCGGTGTCAGTCACTCTTCTTACAACGCCCTCCTTTTCCCCAAGGCCTCGACCCAACTCCTCAGGCGTATAGAATCTACCAGATCTGGTCATGCCTTGTGCAGCAGCAACAGCAACAGTTACCTTTCCACTTCCGATAGGCACTTCAGAATAGTTCCAAGGAACCCTCTTGCTATCATATTGAAGGGGTGAGGCAAGCATGACGGTGACAGTTGGCCTCGGGATACCCGCTTGCACTAGAATGGGAGCTCTAACTTGCACAGATACTTTGGCCTCGTTAGCAACCCTCACATTGCTAACGGGAACAATGGTCCCTTTCAAATCGACTCCCTCCTCAAGGGAAATGACATTGACAGCATTGTTTCCATAGGCGGGAAGAGGATTATCTTGCACATTAGGCTGAGTTCCAGTAAGCTGGATAGTGCCTGATTTGATCAAAGCTTCCACTCTATCCTTGAAGGCATAACACCTTTCCACATCATGGCCCGCAGCCCCAGAATGATAAACACAATGCTTATTAACATCATACCACCTTGGAGGAGGATTTGGAGTATTGTCAGGAACAGGCTGCACGACTCCGGCGCTTCTTAGTCTTTCAAATAATTGACCATAAGATTCAGCTATAGGAGTATAGGTTTTGGGTGCTCTCCTCTCATAGCTTTGGTTAGGTCCTTGCATATTTGGACGGACAGGAGCACGGGGTTGGTAATTTTGTGGGCGAGGAGGGTATTGTTGTGGTGCTGGTGCTCGTGGTGGATAATAACTGGGTTGTGCTTGATAAACAGGATATGGAGCGGGAGGAATTTGATAGTGACTAGGATAATTTGGGGGTGGTGCATTTGGGTAAGGAGAAGGAATATTTGGGTAATGAGGAGGTGCATTTGGGTAATGAGGAGGGACGTTTTGGTAAGTAGGATAGGCTGGTGAATTATCAAAGTTCAGCCTCCTAGCCGGGCGGCGGTCAGTGTCTGCGGCAACAGCTGTGACTTCTTCCCTCTTCTCTCTTCTTCTAGCATTGTTTGAGCTGGCTTGAGCATTTTGAGCACTTGACTTCATTTCAGCAAAGCTCACAATCCGACCGGATTTGATGCCTTCTTCCACCATCTCCCCCATTGTGAGAAGTTCAGCATAAGGTGCACCCATCATAGGAAGCATATGCATGTAATAGGAGTCGTCTTGAGCACGAATAAAATACTTTACCATATCCCTCTCAGTCATCGGGGGTTGCACCCGTGCAGCCTGTTCACGCCACCTCAAGGCGTATTCTCTGAAAGATTCTGTTGGTTTCTTCTTCAAATTGGCCAAGGTTATGAGGTCAGGGACCATCGCCACATTGTATTCAAACTGCTTTGTGAAATCACCAGCTATATCATCAAATTCGTGCCATTTGCTTATGTCTTGTCTGGCAAACCATTCAGCGGCAATACCTTCCAGACTGTGGCTAAAGTAAGCCATCAGAAGTTCTTCTTTGCCTCCCGCCGCCCTCATTCTGTTGAGGTACTTGGTTAAATGAGCAAATGGGTCACCATGACCATCATACATGTCAAACTTCGGCACTTTAAAACCGGGGGGAGGAGTAATATCCGGGAATAGATAAAGACTGCGGTATGAAGTGCTTTGCCGTTTCTTAGTCACCTGCAGGTCCTTAATAGATTGTTGCATGACTTTCATTGCTTGGATTATCTCATCTTGTTCGCTTGTCCTTCCCTGTTTTTCCACAGCTGTGGGCATTTCATTCTGTGGCGGATAATCTGTGAAGTCCGCATTCTTCCCATTAGGGTCATGCTCATAATATAACGCCTCGGGATATCCCTGCCTTGGATCATTGGCGTTTGGAGGAGCAACGGCTACAGGAATGGGCGCTTGAGATTGTGGAGGACGGGGAGTGTCTTTAGCAGGCAAATATTGGTAGTGAGGAGGAGTGGGGTCGTTAGGATATGGATAATATGAAGGATAACCAGCGGGTTGGGCATTTTGCTGAGCGGGCGGGGTATTTTGACTAACTTGTGGGCGATTTTGTGGTGGTGGTGTTTGATTAAGTGGGTTGTTTTGGTATGTGGGTATATTGTGAACAGGATTGGCATTTAAAGGTATGTTCTGAGGGGCTTGCCCTTTGATGGCTGCTAGCTCATCGCTCAGCATCTGTATTTGTTTGGTCAGATTCAAAATAAGGTCATCCTGAGCCAGGAGGATGTTTCCTCTCGAAGATCCAGGAGTTTCGAGAGTCTTATCATTGAGGACGGGAGGCTGATCATCATTACCGGACATTTTGTCGAAATTCTGAAGTGTATATCAATGTGCAGAGGAAGGCCTTTGGATCAGCTCAATCAGCACAAATCAAACCTCTGTTTAGGAATAAACAAAACAAAAGAAAAATTCAAAAGGTAACTGTGTTAGTTTGCATGTTGTTGGTAAAATTTGCACGTAAGCACATAGCGCGCGTCACGTAGCGCTTTTGCATTTTAAACGGGCGATAAATAAGGCATGTGGCAACCACAAATAATGTGCGTAAAATAAAATGCGGACGCGTCCTACCCTGTAAGGTGCCTCTTTGTGCTAGAGGCGAGCCTAATCGCGCAAATAAATGATAACGAAAAATAGTCACAGCCATTTTTGAGCAATTCAAATTTAGAGTAAGATATTTCATTAAAATAGATAAAGTTGATACAAAATTGTCTTTCATAACATAACATCATACTTTCATCCTCTTCTTTCTTCCTTTCTTTTTCCTTCTTCTTTTCTTTCTCTTTTTCTTTTTCTTTTCTTTCTTTTTCTTTCTTTTCTTTCTTCATACATAATCCTTACATAGCAAATGAAAATACAATAAATATAAAGACATAATTGAGAATACATCAAAACTAAAATAAAAGCCGTCACTCTGCCGATCAACTGCATCATGCCGGTGTAGGTGCACTGTTGTGACTGAATTCTGCTTTCTTTGCTTCATCTTCATCATCAGGTCTGCATCATTGTAATCAACTTCTTTCATTCTTTCCTGCCCCTTTTTTTTTTTTTTTTTTTTTTTTTTTTTTTTTCAATACATCATCATTACATAATAAGTGAAAATACAACAGCAGAAAGCATCATGTTCCCGCTTGCTTCATCTTCTTGCTTGTTGGAGCGGATGTTTCATCAAGACCGGTTTCTGCCCTTGCCCGTCTCATTTTCTTTGTCATATCAGTGTCTTCATAGCCAACTCTTCCTGGAGGACTGAGACCTAAGCGCCGCTCTTCTTTGATCCAGACGAGATACTCTGGTGTGCAGCTCTGGTGCTTTGTTGACACTTCTATCGGTTGCAAACCCTTCCAATCCTCGAGGATTTCTCTTTTCCTTGGAATTGCATTCTGCAGGTTGAAAGGAGTTTCTGACTTCGACATATCCGCACAAAGGGGAATAAATTGTTCCATCCCAAATTGACGGAGGACCCTCAAAGGTGCGTACGGTTGAAGTCCCGTTAATCCCGGCAACTCGATGTAGTATCGCTTGGAAGTCCTAAGCGCAATCTCATCTTTAGGAACATAACTTAACTTCCACATTACTCTCTTATCAGTAAGGCGGGCTAAGAAATCATACCATCCGGCAAAACTTTCAGGTTTTTCACACCACCTCGTTCTTATGTTTTGGGTAGCAATAGGATTTACCAATCTCCGGCTATCTAACATTTTACAAATATCCACCATAGGGTTTCGACGGCACACTTGGTCTATCGCCCATACCTGAAGGAGAAGATTACAACCTTCGAAATACATCGACCCCCTTCTGCATTCATTCAGAGCCCGATACATTTCTGCTAGAATCATAGGAACTATGGTGGTAGATTTGTTCCCATTGATCCCTTCAAACATCACCCGAACTACGGAACCAATGCAAGTCCTAATGTGTCCATTCTTTGTTGGGAAGACCAAAGTCCCTAAGAATGCAATGATAAAAGCCCTTACACGCCGGTCTCTCCAAGTCTTCTCACCACAGTTAAATTCCTGCTCAAAATCATCAAAACCCGTTATGCGCCCAAACCTGGTGTACAGATAATCCAGATGAACCCATTTGTTTTCAATGCCTCCCAAACTATCATTTCTTTCCAATCCTAGTCTCTCTTGGAATTTCTTCCCTGTCTGACTGTTTGGAAGGATTATCTCTTGGCCCAGACACTTCAATCCCGTTAGCCCAACTATTTCTCCTAAAGTGGGAGTCAACTCAAAGTCTTTGAACCTGAATACAGCTCGCGTCGGGCGCCAATATGCAATAAGAGCTTGGACTAGATCACGGTTTGGATGAACATCAATCAGCTCTACCAACCTTCCTAATTTCCCCTCAACTGTCTTTCTCTCCTCCTCACAAAAGTTACCCCACCATAATTTTAACTTCTCTGGGACCTCTACAACCATGTAGACTTTGTCAAACTGTTGTTCCATTCTTTACCCTACAAGATAATAAAAACAAAATTCTAAATTTGATTGTGCTCAAAATTCAGCTGGGACTGGAGATTCGTTATCACAAAACACATAATATGCGGGTCGACGGGTTATAAGGACCCGTTGACACAAGGGCGGATTCCTAACTATGGAGGCGGTACCAAGGACCGGGTCCAGACTAAGGTGTGAATGCATGCATGCTCCTAAAGTTCCATCAAAAGTGGGTTAACGGTTGAGGCTAACAGACGAGCGGCAGGCGGCTTCGTGGTCGAATAACTTCCACGACAATCCGCCGGTACACCAACTCGTCAAAGGGTTTTCTAAGAGTGGGTTAACGGTTGAGGCTAACAGGTGAGTGGCAGGCGGCTTCGTGGTCGAATAACTCCCACGACAATCCGCCGGTATACCAACTCGTCAAAGGGTTCTTTAGTGGAAGAAATTGCGGGTGCGTATGCACACACCTCGCGGATATTTAAGTGAGAATGCAAGAGGTTCCCAGGAGTGGGGGAAGTATGAACGGAATGCCAGTTTATATGTGCGCAAATAGGGTGTAGTGACATGCTTTCGTGACACACAGCAATCAATTAGATTAATCTAAGCATGCTCGCAAATAAACAGTAGATATAATCATGCTAATTTTCAACGATAAATAAATAAGTCATACATACTAATATCGTCATACAATTCAAACAAACAAACAAAAGAAATTCGTGAAAGCCTTTTGGTTAGAACCATTTGCGTATCCCCAGCGGAGTCGCCACGCTGTTGAACCCCAAAAATTACCCTCTCTTTAGGAAAAGGATAGGTTTCGGAATATTTCAACAAAGTGGGATTCCAAAGGGTTTCTTTGGAGTCGCCACCTAATTTAAGGATTATTAGGAACCTAAGTTAACTAAGGAGTGCAATTTAACCTTTATTTAAAAGAAATTAAATTAAATTCAGAGATTCTTAGGTAAGTGGTTCTGTTAAATTCGAAAGAAGGTCCTTATTACGGGAGCACTTTCGAAAATCCGCTAAATGCGGTTAATCCGGCGATTTTCACGAATTTTACTTGAAATTTAGTTTGGGATAAATTTTAAATAAAATAAATAGGTAATAAATCATATAGAGAAGATAAAAATTGATTATGACCATACTTGAACAAAATTTAAGATTGTTTAAATGAATAATGAGATAAGGGTTGATTGATTGACTAAATAAGTAAGGGCTAATTAAAATTAAATAAATAAAATTAACAAATGATTGAATAAAAATAATAATTGATTGATTAATTAATTAGATAAATAAATAAATAGATAAATAACTTAAGTAGATAAATAAATATTTATATGATTTCAATTAGATGAGGGATAAGCGATAATAATTTGACTAGTTAAATATAATTTGATTAAGCAAATAAATGATTAATTAGAATTAATTAATTAAATAAATAAAATAGAATGAAATAATAAATAAATACCACTTAAATAACTTAATAAATAAATAAATAAATAATTATAATTGATTAGGCAAATAAACGATTAATTTAAAATTAAACAAATAAATTAATAATAAATACCACTTAATTAATTTAATTAATGAATAAATAAATGAATTAATAAATGGATAAATAATTGACTAAATATAAATAATGAATAAATAGGTACAATTTTAATTTTTATTTCTTTTGCACTCGAAAATTAACTAAAGGTTTCTACTATCTTAAGTTAATTGGCGAGTCCCAAAGAGACGGGATATGCAATTTATAAACAATCTTAGGCAAACAATAAGATAACAATTCAATTAAAGCGACTAATCTACCAGGCTTCTAATCATACAAAGTCCTAAAACATGCTTTCTAAAAGGGGACGGGAGAGAAAGAGTTTCAGAAAATAGAACCCGGGATAGCGAACTTAAGTCGAGCCCTGTATTTCACAAGGCTTTTTCATTTATTCAATTTTCTTTTTTGTTTTACATTTTCGGGGATATCAAGTCCCGAAAATGCGGAGCGATTCAAGCAACTTCCAAATGCAAATAGCCGATCCCAATTTGTGAGTTGAGCAACTCAAACTCGATCCCAAGGTTCATTATGCAAAGAAAGAGGAAAAATAAGAATTAGTAAATGCTTGAACACGATTCACATAACTAACTTCCGAATTAGTAAGGTATGAAAATAATACAAACAGCTAAAACATAATTAATAGAACAGAGAAGCACAAAAGTCCAATACAGCTAACTCCATCGAGAAAATGCATCAGAATCATGAATTGGGAAAGCGGCCATGAAAACTAATAAAGTTGATCCTTCAGCTACCAGAACAAACTTTACATATAATGACAGAACCCATCAGACACCACCATTTGGAAATGTAGCAAACTTATATAGAAATTCTATAATTCAATTAAGATGCAGGCTAACAATCCGAATGTCTAAGCTATTTCAAAACAAACAAAGGGAATAGCTTCACGCCTTTTATAATGGAGACCATATATCAATTTAAAACTGCACGGATAAACTACAAAACATCCGTTGAAATTTGGCTGCTATCGCATGACATCTAGGTTATACAAGACTGATTTGCTTCATCTATCACCTAATAGGATTAAATTTTATTTTTTTATGACTCAATCAACGATAACCGAAACGAACTGCCACAATACAATTTCTTAGACTAAGTTTGCTATGGAATGAAGTTAAAACAAAAAATATGAACAAATCAAGCCATAAAGAAAGGTCAGAACGCACATGAATGGCAATTTGCTAAGATACTGTTGGAAACCCAAAACAGTAGCCGTATATAATCCAAGAACCAAAGCATGCTTAGATATTTAATTAAGAGGATGGCTCTACTAAGGCCTCATTTTCCGAAGGACATGGTGGATGCTCAGGCAGACAATAGAAATTTAACTCACATGCATTTAAGTGACATAGTAGTTGTTACTGATTGAAGCAAATTTTATGAGAGACGATTTTACAAGTTAAGCAAATAAACTCTCACATCGCCTACCTAACTTGAGAAACGAACCTTCCAATTAATCATTGTCTCCCAGAAACCTAGAAACCAAACTAGAAGCTGGAACTAAAACTTGGTATGCTGCAATCAACTAGGAAGAACAAAAAGGATCCTCGGCTAGAATAAACAAGACCAAACTAAGCCTACCATCACAGCCTCCCACTCTCTGCCTCTAGACCCTCAGAACTGACCCAAAATCCTACTCCTCATATACTTAGTATGCAGGCTGATCATAGACCTCATCAAAAAGGACTAGAAACTGGAAAAGAGCACAGAGACGCAACCATACTTTGAACAAGAAGCTGGAAACTAGCAAAGAAAAATAAGCAGAGCAATGCAAGACGAGCTCAAACCTACTGCTTGTAACACATAACATTTCACTCTATAAATTGGAGCTGGAGAGAATTTTATAAGAAAACATAGGGATACAGAAATTAGCATTCAGGAAAGACTCAGCCTTAGCAAATTAGAGATTGATTTATGATAAGATTAGGAAGAAGATTGGACAGAGACAGATTGCAAAAACACTCCTACTTCTTAACCAGATAAAGAAACAGAACAACCACTACTTACACTTCTATACTCCCTCATTAAATTTCTATATTCCCTGCTCAACTCACAGAATACCAAGAACAATTCACATGCTTCCTATCATTCTTACTAGCTCCCAAGAAAAGCTGAACCAAACACCCTGGAACCCCTGCTGCTCACTACCTATCAACTACTCCTATGCTCCCTGCATTCTTACCACTCCAAGAAACAGAGCTCACCAACCCTGCGGCTTAACAGCTCCCTAACAGCTACCTGAATCCCTCTCAAACTGCTTACTATGAACACCCCTGAACCCCTGACCTCACAGCACACTATTCAGGCACACACACCTCCCTCACACTCCCTGAATGCAGCCTCCAGGAAACCAAAGAAACCTGGACAAACACTCACAAGGAACCCCCTGAAAACAGCCCCTCTCCTGCACCTGCCTAGCTCTAAACAAACAAGAACCAAACAGAAAACACCCTTCAGGCTCCCAGACTCACCTAGAACCTCCTTAACTTTCTATTATTACCTTCACCAAGAAACCACTATGAAACTATCCCCCTACACCTAGACCAAACAGCCCTGCTTACCCTCCTTTTATTCTCCCTAAACATGCCCTACCACATCCTCACAGAACAAACCACTCCCTTTTACTCTCCTTAAACAGATCCTGCTAACACCCATACACCAAGCTAAGATGAACAACTCAAGACCAGAGAAAAAATTACCATTGGCAAAGGAATCAAACCTGAAGGAACTGGTTTTACTTACTGTTTTGATCTAAGAAAACAAACTAGTTAAAACTTAGAAGCATAGCAACACAAAAAAAAAAATGTAAACTTCTTCCTACATGTTTCAAGCATAACAGCACAAATATGTATATCAGTTTCGATTTAATAACGACACATAAACGATTTAAATCAAGATGAAATGAGGTTATTACCGTTTTTCGAGCAGCGGACAAGGGCGTCGATCCGAAGAATGTGAGTCAACACAAAAGCGACTCGAGCGAGGTCGTCGACTCGAACAAGGTCGACGACTAGAAAGGAGAAATGACGACACAAACTGAAAGCGACGTTCGACTCCGAAAACAGAAACTAAAAACACAATGAGTATCTCTTTTCAACTGAGAAAAATCTGAAAGTATATATAAATGCTGCCGTCTTTTTTGTGTGTTCAAAAATCCAGCCCCCTTCGAAAACCTGAAAACATCAATTTATACCCACAAGATTAGGGTTTTACCTTGCTTTGAATTTCCAAAACGCTCCCTTACTTTTTGATCGACTCCCTTGTGAGATAAGGGTGAGAGAGTCCAAATCGTCCTCTCTCGTCCTTATCTCCAAGACAATTGATCAAGGGCTCGAGATTGATCACTCTTTGAAACTAACGGACGAGATTGAGTATCCGTTGGGGAATAAGCTAGAAGATTCCAAAAAAGCACAGCTGGAATGGTGAAGCTTCGAGAATATACATGCCTGGATCCGTGCCATTCGTCCAGCACATCAAGCTGTACGGAAGGGACAACAATGGCGCGGGTTTTTTGGAGCGGGTCGTGAGGGAAACGGGTTGGATTTTCTGGAAGCGGGTAAGGGAAATGGGTCGCGGGTAATTGCTGTGAAGAACTGATATAGGGATTGTATTTTAGGAGTTTTGTTTTTTAAAAGGGGTTTGCAAGGGTGGGTCAGATTTGAGGTTGTGTTTTTGCGATTTTAGCCTTGTTTTAGATTAAATTGGGAAATTGAGGGGTTGCACGGGTAGGATAGAAATTAGGATAGGCCTTGCAATTTTAGCCTTCTTTTGAAATTAATTAATTTCAATCCAAATAATTTAATTATATAATTTTAATTCTAATTTTATTTTAATACTTGATTTTCGTTTGAATAATTAGCTATTAATTAATTCTTGGGACGAAATTGGGTGTCAACAATCATCCAACTTGGTTTCTAATAGAGCTACAACAATAGGCTTGTAAACTTCCAAAATAGCACCAAAATTCCTACGAAATTAAGGACTATGAGCACCCCTAGCATTCCAAACTATTATATTGTTTTGTCCAATCATGTTTGAGTTTGCATTAACATTATGAGCAATTATATCATCATCAGTTCTCAATGTAGGGTTGAGAACCACTGCATACTTCCCCACTGCTTTGTTTGATGGGGCTCTCTCATCTAAGGAACATTTGAATAGATTCTTGTGGCAAGTTAAGATTGTTTTTCTGTCTAGTCTTTCTTTGAATAGGAGAATTATTATTTCCTTTAGGTTTGCAAATTTCGTGCGATTCTCCCTCCCCCTTAACACGACTTCTTATTCTTTAAACATTTAGGGCCTTGGTCTGGAGGGTATTTTGAAATTACAAAAATATATTAGGAATAGATAAGTAAAATTAATGGTCAAACCTATGTAGATTTTTAAGCTAAAACCATATGTTTGGAAAGTTGTGGTTCTAGAGCTTGTTTGAGTGGGCTTAAAATCAGCTTTTAAGCCCCTTTCAGCTTATTTTAGTGTTTGGTTACGCTAAAAATAACTTTTAAGTCAACTTATTGTAAGCTTAAAAAAACCCCAAACATATGGCTTTTAGCTTAAAAATTAGGTTTGACCATTAATTTTACTTAGCTATCCCTAATATATTTTCGTAATTTCAAAATACCCTCTAAACCAAGGCCCTAAATAAAACATCATACATCAATTTTTCATTTCTTCTCCCGCAATCTTTCGCTCATCTCCCGCCACCATCAATCACAATACAAGATCGTCACTTCATCTCCATTACTGGCAAATGTTTTATCTCTTTGCGGTTCTAAATATTATGTACTAATATAGAAAATTTGGCTGAGATTCATGACAGATAGAATTAGATAATCTAATCCACTATCTTTGTCCCGTTCATAATAAATAAATTCCTTTCACTAAGTTTGGGGAATATTGTTTGGTTCTTTGTAGTTTTTTTTCGTAATATTTACGAAAATCATAAAAAAGGTAAAACTTGTTCAGTGTTGTGAATGCATAGATAAAGTATAACACTTTTGTGAACTGTGCTAATTTGGGACAAGCATATCCAACGAAAACTTAAACTTGAAGATGTAAAAGAAATATAGGTTGTCCCAAGGGGATAATTAGACAACCAATGAACTTTATAAGTTTGCTACACTATACATGACTTGTTATAGCTTATGAGAACATCTAAAAATAAAATTGGATGTGTCACACTGGAAAAAAAATAAAAAAAAAAAAAAAAAACTCACACATAAATTTGCTAAAGGTATGACTGAGTTGTCTAGAGTGACTTTTTGCACATACAATGAGATGCCTACATGTTACATGTGTAATGATTAGCAAGTCGGATAGTATTGGATTAGGAATAGTTAAAAAAAAATATTTATGTTGTTGGAATTGTGTCAATCCCCGATTCAGGTTATTCCTCTTGTCCCCTAATCTCTCAAGTTTTCACTTTCCACAAATGAGCAATGCTTAGTTAATTAATGAACATTAATACATCTGATTTATCTTTTTAGAATTAAAGCTTCAGACCAAGCCAGACGAGAAAGAGAGAAGGAACGAGAGGGAAGGGTAAAGGGAAGAAAGGAGGATGAAGAGTGAAACGACCTTAGGTAGTCATTTCGGAAGTTATGACTCTGATTGGCATGCTAATAATTTTAAAATCTTCGTAAAGTCCATTAGGACCTATCTGTAAAATTTGAGCTAAATCAGACATCGTTTAGTAGGCATCGGAAGAAGGTTTCATTTTTCATTAGCGATAAATCGTAAAAAAGAGGTTTTGGAGCACGATTTTGGCGAATGAGCTCCGATTCGAAATCTGAAAGCGTCGCTAGGTTTGTATGGTCATTTATGACATATGTGAATTTTTGAAGTGAGTTTCGAGATTGTTCGGTTGATTTTGGCTAAAGTTCCGAAAATTAATAATTTGATCTTTTTCCTTTTAATTCGTATCTCGAGTTTTGGGAGTTCGATTGAGATTTGTCTTAGCGAGTATGTTACATATATTTTATATAACTTGCTTGAGAAACTTGGGAATATTCTGAATTTTGTAGAACTGCATTTTAATTTTGTTACGAAAACAAAAGAAAAGATAAAAGAAAAGAAAGAAAATGGGGTTAGTCGGTTGATGAACTGCAAAGTACATTAGTACTACATAGTACATAATTTAAGGTTGACAGTATACAATTTCAGAAAAGAAAGTGAAAGGGGGCGGTTTATTCCACTCCAAAGGGAATTGCTTGACAAACGCATAATTCCATTTTAACATTCTCCATATAGGAAAAAGAAACAAAGCTACTGGTACAATTCTACCTTATCATCTATAATTGTTATGTTCAAAAACTATCATATTTTCTATCATGATTAATTAATGATTGGTGTATGTTATGATTGTTCATTGATTAGTAGTATTAGAAGTAGATATTCCAAAGCTATTAGTTGAGCCACTGTTTTGGGAATTAAAGTTACTATATTTGCATTCTCGCTCTGTTAGTAGTAATTATTTATCAAGTATAATAGTACAATTGTGAGTGGTAAAATTATGTTGTGGACAATACAAATATGAGTTAATGATTGCTTTTAATTGAACATTGGTTTAAACTTTAAAAATGCAGAATCTAGCTACGGAAAATTTATAATCTAATGTCAATTTTAATGGTGTTGAGCTATACAGACAGCACTGCATCAAGTTGCGCTCATTTTTACCACTTCATCTGCTACTACTATTTTAGTTATTCATTGTGATTATTATTGGGATGAGAAAATATATAAATTTATGAATTTAATCTAATTGAACTCAATTATCGAAACTAAAAGTATACTTGGACTCGTGAAACTGTGAGGAGTTCGAAAAGGTATAATTTATGGGTTGTAATTTTTCCTTCTTTTCTATATAAAAGTTAGATACTCGTCTTCGGATACTGAAAAGAGTGAATATGTTCCTTTGGCTTAGAAAAGGATTATTCTGAGAGATTTCGCAAAGGAAAGGAAGTTATTCAATTGCTATTCAGACCCAGGATTTGAGATAAGTGATTATATCCATTTCTTTGGAGGCATTTGGCCTCGTGGATTTTCTACAACGTGTTCTTTACGTGTGTAGCTGCCGATAGGCGTACTCATTATGCCTTAGTTTTGAATTTACATCATATATTATATGTTATTGTCATGTTGCTGGTATTGCATTGAGTATCTGAGTATTGTACTCGGGCTGTCATTATTGCATATACTTCCCGGTAATCGATGAGAGTCCCGAGCCGGTGAAAGGTCATTATCGCATATACTTCCCGGTAATCGATGAGAGTCCCGAGCTGGTTAAGGGTCATTACTGCATATACTTCCCGGTAGTCGATGAGAGTCCTGTGCCGGTGAAAGGTCATTATTGTATATATCTCCTGGTAGACGATGAGAGTCCCGCGCCGGAGATAGGTTTCGGGCACATGTGATCCCATTGCATCATGATACATCATTGCATATCTTTACATGCATTTTTTTAGCTGTATAGATTTATTGCATTAATTATCTGTGAATGATTTATCTGGTTGACTGCTATAGCTTCTCTTTCCCTGACTAGCGTATCTATTTTTCGAGGTTGCTAGTTTGTCCTCACTTATTGAGTCCTTATGACTCACCTCCTGTTTGTTCTTGTGTTTTCTTTTTGTTCGGCAGATTCTGCTCCAGGACCCAGCCAGCCGCGTCGTGATTGAGGAGCACTACGTTTTCAGTTGTCTACGGTGAGCCATCTTGTTCATTGCGGCCACCAACTTTAGATATTATAGTTCTCCTTACTTTTGCTCCCTTTGGGAGATGTGTATATCTTTTGGCTTTCTTAGATGTCTGATCTGGGAACCTTTAAACCTGTGTATTCTGGGTAGTTAGTTGTATTGTCCAGACAGTTTGTATATATGTCTATCCTTGAGAGTTATCTTATTTTGTTAAAGTTTGGTTCATTTTCATTTCAAGGTAATTCTTCATAATTTATATCAATTCAGTCAATAGGTTTCGCCCGACAGATTTAGGGGAGGTGGTCGGGTGCCCGCACGACCTAGCCGAGAATTCGGGTCGTGTCAAAGGGCATTTCTTAGCTTAGCAAGGCTGGGAGCTCTAATAAAAAGAGGGTTTGATCACCATGACTGGCACACTTTGACGTGACCACCCTGCCTATCGTTAGCTGACCATGATTCTATGTTTGAGGATCTATCTGTTGAAAGGATGATTCTTATTATAATGCTTCAAAATTAACAACTAAAAGGGAAGCTCTCACAATCTTTAAGAAAGGGCTTGGATTGATGTATACAGTGAAGAACTGAAGACGGATAATGGAACAAGTTTAGTTGGTAATTATAACTCATTAGTAGAAAATATTTATTTTTACGTCACATTTTCATTATCAAGTTGTTATCTGCTTCCATTGTGATGTTTTCATGATATCCAGTTATATACATAAAGAGTTTCCGACTCAAAAATTTCTACCAATTGTATCACCTTCTTTTCTGATTAACCTTCTACTAGGAACAAATTTTATTTCATTGTGGAACGACAAACTGGTCTCGAGAATTACAGATATTTGTTCTGCTTAAGTTCAAACTGAAGTTGTTTTGCACAGTGTGGAAAAATTGTAATGATTAACATTCTGTTGTATAGAGTTGAATAGGAAGAGTAATCTTATACATAATATCGCATTCAATCATGCCGGAGAACATTTTGACACGGACTAATTCTAAGTGGGATGATAAGTCCTTACTTTTCTTTATTGAGTTGTGCGAGCAAGAAATCAAGAAAGGAAACAAGTGACGAGCTCTAGGCCTATATGATTTTTCTGCTCGTATTTTATCAAATTATAGTATAGTTTAGTCCGCAGAGATTGGAGAACCTATCCTACAAATTTATATTATCGATCATACTATTTAAGAGAGTCAATTATGGGTGAAAGAGTTGGATTTATAATCGACTTGAAAGCAAGAAAAAATATTTTTGATTTTTTTTAAAATAAAAGAATTAGGATTCCATGAATTCACTTGGTATAAAATTATAATAAAAGTCTACTATTTCATTTTATATTCCACATATCAATCTCTTAATAATGCCTCTTTTGATTAGCATAATAAAAGCAATTAATACTACTATGAGTTCCTCAATTAATTATGTCTCTTTCGATTAGCATAATAAAATGATTAACTTATAGCATTGGAGTAGAAAAAATTACTTTTTCTTGAATGATTACATCGTAGGAACAAAAATCTCTTTCGATTAGCTTTGTTAAATTCCAAAAATTAGCTGAATGATTTTCTTCTCTCCAATGAAAAACTCAAATATCAAGTTAACGTATTTTGAGTGATTAAATATAACTATTTCAAATTATTACGAGAATATATTTAGTTATCACTATTTCCATTTAAGTTTTGTTTCTTTTGATAACAAAAATTAGCAAGGAATATTATAATATAAATATATTCACTTGATAAATTTGAATAACATAATATTTAATACTCTCCTATAAGAATTTGACAAAACTCAAGAATAATAAAAATACTGAAATTTTCATTATAATAATTTATCAAGCTTCAACACTGATCCCAACTTAAAAGAAATTACTCAATGAAGAAAATATTAAATATTACAAAAGTTGAGACTCTTAGTATTTTAAAAAGGAAAATAATCTTTCAAAACATAAAAGCTTAAGCTAATATTAGGGAGAGTATTTGGCTTTACAAAGACAAAGAATGATTTTTACAATGAAACTTATGTAGCTATTTATAGGAAATGCTTTGTCGATGCATCAGTGAAGTTTGCTGATGGCTCGGCGAACTCTGTCGATAGCTCGGTGGAACTTTTGCTGATGTTTCGGCGAAGTATATCAATGGCTCGGTGGAACTTTTGCCTATGTCTCGGTGAAACTTGTCGATGGATCGGTAGAACCTGCCGATAGCACGGTAAAATTTGCCTTTTTGTCTTCTATTTCTTTTCCTTTTCTTCCATTATCCATTTTCTCTTTCCCAGCTATATTAACTAAATATATGCACACATATAAATTATAATCACATATATTTTTAATATATTTACTTTTTTAATATTATATATATTTATATAAATTATATATATATCAACAAGCCAAATACTTTCTTTTCTAAAAATGGATGAAAAAATGTGTTTGATGGGTTTAATACTATTATGGGAAGAAAGTATGATCAAAAGAAAATGAAAAACTATTGGATAATATGAAAAGAGATTGGAGTCTTTTTAAGCAATTGATGAAAGGAGGTACGGGTTTAGGATGGGACGACACCAAAAAAATAATTGTTGCAGATGATGATTGGTGGGAGCCAAAGATTAAGGGATACATCTTGCTCTCTTTTACTATTTGTTCCCTATAGTTGCATATCATGATTATTGAAGCTCTGTAATAGGAAGATCGGAATACATCAATTACTTCTCTAGCTCTTTGAAGATAGTATTTTAATATCTCGGAACGCTACAAGATGATTGCAGTCAGTTACTTAGTCTTTTAGGTCTTTTTATTAACCAGCAGTCATTCGTGCATTTTGTGAAGGAAGAAAAATTTCATTCATTCGTCTAAGTTGCCTAGTACAAGGGTGATATTGACGAAGGATATATAAATAAGTGTAATAAAATCTCTTTATTGTGCTAACTGGGAGCTTTGAGCTCCATATGTTCTGCATTTTCATAACTTTAAGTATGCTTCTGAAACGACCTTAGGTAGTCGTTTCAAAAGTTAGGGCAATTGGCGTTTCGATAATTTTATAATTTTCGTAAGGTCTATTAAGACCTGTCTGTAAAACTTGAGCTAAATCAGACCTCGTTTGGTACATATCAGAAGAAGATTTCAGTTTTTATTGTCGATAAATATTAAAAAGAGGTTTTCGAGCTCAATTTTGGCGAATGAGTTCCGATTCGAAATTCGAAAGAGCCTTTAGGTTCGTATGATTATTTGTGACTTTTGTGAACTTTCGAAAGTAAATTTCGAGGTTGTTCGGTTAGTTTCTGCTAAAATGCCGAAAGTTAAATAATTTGACCCTTTTCCATTTAATTTGCATATTAAGTTTCGCGAGTCCGATTTGAGATCCGCCTTAGCAAATGTGTTACATATATTTTGTATAACTTACTTGAGAAATTTGGGATCATTTCGAATTTCGTAGAGTTCTGTTTTAATTTTCGTCGCGAAAAGAAAAGAAAAAAAAAAGAAAAGAAAAAGAAAGAAAGAAAGAAATGAGGCGGTGGGTCTAGTACATAGAAACAGAAACATGAACAATATGAAACAAAAAGAAAATGAAATGACGGGGAGGAAGAGAAAAATGCCAGAAAATGAGAAAATAGCTGGAGAAAAGTAGAATTTTCACCCCGAAACATTCAGATAATGATTTTAATGCATTATTTTAGTTTATTACGTGTGTTTGAATATGTTCTGGCGGTAAAAAATTGGGATACTAGACATCATTTTAATAAGTTCAATTAATAGTTTAATGGGTTAATTGGACCCTGATAATGGAATTGAGTATATATTCATACTCAGTGAGTTATGGGCAACATATAAATGTAATTTATTTATGGTTTGGATATGTGACCTTAAACCCTGTACATAGGCCTGACCTGTATATCGCGTATGCGAATAGGGTATCATGTTCCTAACCGGATTGCCCTAAGATGTAGGGAATGAAGCTTTAACCTAATTTGATATATTTTCTGGTTATTGAATAGGCAAGATCATTTGGCAGTGAATCAAAGGATAAAGCGGTTGTTGAGTAGCAATTTGAAATAAGGTAAGTATTTATATCCATTTCCTTGGAGGCCCTTGGCCTTGTAGATATTCTACCACGTGTTCTTTACGTGTGTAGCTACCGATAGCCGTACTCATTACGCCTTAGGTTTGAATTTACATGGTATATTATATGTCATGTCCTGTTGTTGGTATTGCATTGAGCATACGAGCACTGCATTCTGAATTTGAGCATTGCATATACTTTCCGGTAATCGATGAGAGTCTGGAGCCGGTGAAGGGTCATCATTGCATATACTTCCCGGTAATCGATGAGAGTCTCGAGCCGGTGAAGGGTTATCATTGCATATACTTCCCGGTAATCGATGAGATGCACGAACCGGTGAAGGGTCATCATTGCATATACTTCCCGGTAATCGATGAGAGTCCTAAGCCGGTGAAGGGTCATTATTGCATATACTTCTCGGTAATCGATGAGAGTCCCGAGCCGGTGAAGGTATCAGGCACATGTGATTGCATTGCATCATACCACATTCATCCCATCTCATTGCACCGCGTACTGACTAGTGTGTGACTATTGTGCTGTGTTTTGTGTATGCGGCATGTATACCATGTTATGGACATATTTCAGTTTGCCTATAGACGATGAGAGTCCCGCGCCGGAGATAAGTATCAGGCATATGTGACTGCATTGCATCGTGCCGCATTCATCCCATCTCATTGCACCGCATACTGACTATTATGTGTATTGTATTGTGTTTTTTTTGTATGCGGTATGTATACCATGTCGTGGACATATCTCAGTTTGCCTATACGTTTCTAGCTATTTAGTGTCCTTAATCGGTTTATATGCTTCAGTTATATGGATCGGGTTGCACGCCGCGACAGTATGAATATATGAATCGGATTGCACGCCGAGACAGTATGAATATATGGATCGGGTTGCACGCCGCAATAATATGAATATATGGGTCGGGTTGCACGCAGCGACAATATGAATATCTGGATCGGGTTGCACGTCGCGACAGTATGAACATGTGGATCGGGTTGCACGCCGTGACAATATTATGTTCAGGATACTTAAAAATCTATATGTTATGTCTATCTTATGTCCCTAGTTGTTTATGAGTTTATGATCACATACATGTTTCCAGTTATTGTCTGGCTCTGCCTTTTTATAATTTAAATAAGAAAAATTTGGTTTATCTATTTTTCTTCTCCCTGGCTAGCTATCATATTCTTTGAGGTGGCTAGTCTGCCTCACTTATTGAGTCCTTTTGACTCACCCTTGTTTGTTGTTTGTTTTTCTTGTCTATCTATTTCGTTTCGGCAGGTTCGCTCCAGGATTGAGTTCGCCACGTTGTGAAGGAGCGAAGACGACTTCAGCTGTCAGGGTGAGCCAGCTTTTATTCCGGATGGCTACCAGTTTTATGTTTATTATTTCAGTTGCATTTTGCTCCCTTTAGGAGGTATTTGTCTTCTTCTGTACTCTTAGATGTCTAGTCTTGATAGCCCTAAACCTAGTATGTTGGGTAGTAAGCTGTAATTTTCTTTGTACAGCTTAGAGGTATTAGTATGTCTGTGCCTTTTTCTAAGTCTTCTTCTTATTTATGAGTTGAATTTATATTCATTTACTGAATTCAGTTGACAAGGCTTCGCCGACGGGTTTAGGGGAGGTGGTCGGGTGCCCGCACGGCCTAGCCGGATTTCGGGTCGTGTCAGCTTCGATTAAAATATTAGTGCTTCATAGATGGATTCTGTTAATGGAACAATTATGACCTTCTAAACTACCTCTCTGGTATTATGTAACAAACTACATAATCTTCCTAAATATGGCATGACAATGCATACTTTTCTCTATTCCATGGTAATGACAAGTGGAATACAAATATGAAGGAGGTGGTTTTCATTGCCTAATGTTCATTCGTCATGATGTGGTTTTTTTTGCCTAGTGTTCATTTATCACAAAATTTAGATCACATTTTCTGCACAGAAGATTAGGTGACCTGACATTCACAAAAATGTCATTGTTGTTGCTGCTAGAATTTTTTTATATATTCTTATTTTTTTCATAAGTAATTATTTTTGTTTGCTTAAAGTTGCGTTGATTCTTTTTCCAGGAGGATGCTAGATATACAAAATTTAGGGACAAAGGCTTTTTTCTTATTTGGTTTCGTTGTGACGCTTTATTTTTTAATATTGTTGCTACTAGAGAAAGAGTGTGCGCTGCGACTAAAGAGTAAATGTCTGCTGTTGGAACAGAGCTACACGATGAAAAAGAAAATGATACTCGTGTGCATCCTAGTGATGATGATAACAATCTACAGAATATAGATGATGCAATGTTTCCTAATGCCTCGATCAATAAAAAGAAATTCCACTGATGGAATATGCATCGGCAGTCAAGTGAAAAAAAGAAAGACAAAGTGTGGTGGTGCACCTGCACTAAAAGAAGATATACACTCCCTAATTGAGGCGATGAATCGCAAAAACACTACTACGATAGATGTAGTAACAGAGGATACAATTGAGATGTGTATCGACAAGTTGGAAAAAATTCATGGTATTACCAAAGAGAGCGGTATCTTTAATTATACCGTGAATATGTTTATGAAAAAAGAGTTTCGACATGTATTTCTCAAGCTCTCTCCTGATGAACCTCGAAAATCTTGGCTAGAGTATAACCACCATATGTTCTTGAAGAATTTGTTGGAATGTAGTATTCTTTTGTGTTAGAAATTATGCAGAGACAAAATAATTTATAATTGATCCTTTTATATATTGTGTATAGCTTAGAAACATTCTCTAGTCTTGGTTGATGTATTTTGAGTTTGGTGATGGTACAACTATGTAACCAATGTATTTTGGATTTTCTATTGCTACATGTAACGGTTGATGTATTTTGAGTTTGAAACTCTTTATGGTACCTACTGAAAGATAGCACAATCTATATATGTTGCAATAATATAGGATATGTGACTGTATTTCTTGACTCTAAAAGTCACAAGTTGCATGTAGTTGTAATTCTAAAGGTCTCATGGTACAGTCAGGTAGGTGTGATGAAAATGTAGCAATTAAGTTGAAGCAGATCATCAGCTCTAAATGTTGGGTAGATACAATTTTATTTATGAATTTGTATGCATTTTTTATTTTCTTTATATATGTAGTAAGTTCCTCTTTAGCTATAAACATACATTGTGGGGGTAAAATTGCTATCTATTTAGTCTAAATTTTGGAAAGAATGTAACTATGTTGTTATATTCATATTTTAATTGGTGGATTGGTTAGTGATCACCTAAACTTGTCCTGTTTTACCATTTTCATACTTAATCTTTACGGGTATCTGCTCTCCCCCCTTAACAACTTTGAAGTGATACTCATTCTACCCTTAAAGCTGACGTGGCAGTGGCAGTATTATTATCTTCCTAAGCGAAGAGTGAATGAGAAAAATAATAGTAAAATCAAATTAAGTTGTACACGTGTCAATTTATAATTGGGTATTATGTAATAATTTTTCTTAATTATTTGTGGATCCTTTTATGTAATTTACTCATCTTTCCTGTTTCTTTTTCCTTTATCTTTATCTTCCTTTTTTCTTTTCTCTTTCATTTTCCTTATTTTATAACTTTCCCGGCAGAATCCACCTATAGCTCCACTACAATCTAACCTTTTCCCCTCTCCCTCACAAGCATACCACCAGCCTACCTCATTTTTTCTCTATTTCTTTTTTCTTTTTTTTTTGTTTCACTTACTATATTTAGTTTTACAAAAGTACTTCCCCTCGCCGTTATCTGCCATAAGTCCCGTCGTCGTATATTGTTGTTGGCGATCAACTCTCGGCAATCTGACTGCTTTGTTTCTTTTTTGCTTGTGGGTAGCAAAAAGATGGTGGTCATTTCGATTTTGTTGGTGATTTTTGAATTTTAGTTGGACTGAGATTTGGTGGTCTTTCAGATTCTTAAAATTGATTTGGTAATAACTTAGTGGTGATTTTGATTTGGTGGTGGGTTATTTCTTGATCTTATTGTTTTTATTCGAAGTGACCTTGTCTTCTCAACTATAAACCGAAGGCTTGCAAGCATTGATCTCATCGTTTGGGTTGCTGCATTCTCATAAGTGTCATTTAATAAATTGACCACGTTTGCTACATGCATCTCAAAACATTCAAACATAGGATCTTGTTGGACATCAACCGAGAACGTGTTTTTTGAAGCGATCCGTTCTATGAAGCAGTGATTCTGTCGAGGCATTTAGCTATCAATATTAAATTTGGCTTTGCATTTAGCTAAATTGCATGAAATAAGGATTAAAGCTGAAAGTACATGTTAAGGTCCTGTCCTGAAGAATGCTTGATGGCATTGTGTAACAAAAGTATCTTTCTATATTTCTTTTTCAGTTAAATGGAGAATCGTGATATGCAAAAGTTGGTGTCTGCTCATCCAAATGACTTGTTTGATAATGATAAAAAAGAAGAGGAAAATGAGGAATAACTAGAAAGCTGAGGAAGGAGCAAGACAATAAGGAATGAATGGATTTGTGTAAAATAATTGGTAAATATATTTTGATGTATTATGAAAAATACATAAAAAAGGTATCTTGCCATACATTTATATACACTGGGAATGTCTTTATCCAAGAGATATTATATGGGAATGAGACTCGTTGCTACGAAAGCTATCGATTGAAGAAGTCGGTGTTAATTGATTTATGTAAGGATTTAAATGAGAAATATTGTCTTGCATCCACGCGTGGGATGTCTGTATACGAGATGTTAGACATATTTTTGATGGTATGTGCACATGGTGCCGGAAATCGATTAATACAAGAGATCTTTCAACGCTTGGGAGAAACAATTAATAGACACTTCCATCGTGTCTTCTTAAAGGCTGTATGCGAGCTTGTAAGAGAAATTGTTAGGCCACACCAAAACTGTAATAATGGCGCATGAGATCAGAAGCCCTGCAACCAACAATATTTCCTTTTTTTTTTTTTAAATAAGTATAAATTTTTAACTTTATCCTAGACATATTGTCTTACTACTTGAGTTTTCACTATATAAATCTTTAACTAACTTTATAAATATATATATTCATAGGATTGAATTGGAACACTTGATGGAACACATGTGAAATCAATATTACCGCAAGGTCAAGAAATACCATATATTGGACGTAAAGGTTATGCAACTCAAAATATTCTTGCTATTATCGACATTAATATGTGTTTTATATTTGCATTGGCTAGGTGGGAAAGAGCATATCACGATAGTCATATATTTAGTGAGGCGTTTCATATACCAGATTTGAACTTTCCACATCCATTAGGAAATAAGTGTTATCTTGTTGATGCATGGTATTCACATACCAAAGGATAAACGACTCCATATAAGGGAGATAATGTGAGATACCACTTAGCGAAATTTCGTCGTGGTGTGACAAGACAATTATGAGCACCAAGAGGACATTTAAAAATATCTAACTTTTTGCATTCCTCTTGTAGAAATAATGTAGAGTGTACTTTTGGAGTTTGAAAGACAAGATGGTCTATTTTGCGAGACATGCATTACTATCACATTGACACACAAAGGGATATCGTACTTGCTGCTGTCTATTACCAATAGTATTAGAAAAGAAATGCAGTGTGGATGGTGTATTCCAAGTAGCTGAGAATGAGAGATATGTTCCTTCTGTTGATCCGGATGCGGGAACATCTACACGAGCTAACAACACAAGTGTAGAAAATGTAGACAATCAAAGTGATCACTAATGGATGGCTTTTCGTGATATGATTGCAAGTGAAATTTGTAATGCTGAACGCTTGTAATTATATGAATATTTCTCACTGTTTGTGTGTTTGAATCAATTAAAAACTATAATATTTGTGATAATCAAATTCTTTATAAGATTAACAACTTTAAGGGATTTTCTGTCATTTTTAACCGATGAAAGTGCTTATCACAAATTTTTACCAAATACATCAACAACTTATTTTCAGTTTCAGCACTTCTATCCAAATATGTAATTGCGTATTAAGCTCAAGCACTCAAAAAGTACTTTTAAGCACTTAGACCTTCATCGCTGCTTTTTTAAGCTAACCCAAACAGGCTCTTATAAGTGAAAACCGTTCACTTGAAATATTTCTCAATAATTTTTTAATTCTAATTTCAAATTTTAAATTTCAAGTGAAGTTAAAAAATGGATTACATTATTTACAACCAAAAACTAATTGGAGAGCCCTAGAGGGGTAGAGTGACCAACCCTAACGAGATTCCAGTAGAATTTTGGAAAAGCGCGACAAAGCAAGCATGAAGTGGCTGACCAAGTTGTTTAATGTCATCATTCAAACCACTAAAATGCCCGACGAATGGACGTGGAGTACCATTGTATAAGAACAAAGATGATACTTGAAATTGCAACAACTACAGGGGGTATCAAGTTACAAAGTCACACTACAAAAGTTTGGGAGAATGTGGTAGAGAAGAAGATGAGGAGGGATGTAGCTATTTCTGATAACCATTTAGATTAATACCCGGGCGATCTAGAACAGAAGCCACTAATCTTCTGAGGAGGCTGGTTGAGCATTATAGGGAGAAGAGATGAGACTTGCATATGGTGTTCATTAATTTAGAAAAGGCTTTTGACATGGTCCTAATTTGGAGGTACTACGAGGATGCTTGAAATCTGAAGGTGTACCTATGACATATATTAGAGCGATTAAGGCCCTGTATGACGGAGCCAAGACCCGAGTGAGAAATATAGGATGAGACTCAGAATACTGTTCGGTCGAGATAGAGTTGCATTAGGAGTCAACATTTAGTCCATTTTCATATGCTCTAGTGATGGATGAATTAACTCAGAGTAATCAAGGGGAGGTTCCTCAGTGTATCTTATTTACAGATGATACCATTTTGGTTGACGAGACTTGCAGCGGAGTTAACGGTTAGTTGAAGGTTTGGAGGCAGACTTTACAGTCTAAAGGTTTAGGTTGAGCAGGATGAAGGCAGAGTATATGGAGTGCAAGTTTAGTGGTGTATCTAATGAGTCTGAGGTGAAAGTGATGCTTGATACATAAGTTATTCTCAGGAAAGGTAGCTTCAAGTATCTTAGGCCAATACTTCACGGAAATAGAGAGATTGACGAGGAAGTCACACACCGTATCAAGGTGGGGGTGGACGAAATGGAGGCTCTCTTCCAGTGTACCGCAAGAAAAAGGAGCTACCTAGACTTAAAGATAAATTCTATAAAGTAGTCGTTTGACCAGCTATATTGTACATGGTAGAGTGTTGGCCAATCAAGAATACTCAAATTCAAAATATGAATGTAGAAGATATGAGAATACTTAGATGGATGTATGTGCATACTAGGATGGAGAAGATTAGGAACGAGGTCATACGTGACAAGTTAGGAGTGGCCTCGGTGGTGGACAAGATGCAAAAATGATACTGCGATGGTTTGGGCATGTGAGGAGGGGAAGCACAGATGCTCCGGTAAGGAGGTGCGAGGGGTTGGCGGTGTTGGGTCTACGGAGGTGGAGGTAGTCTGAAGAAGAATTGGGGCGAGGTGATTAGATAGGATATGGTTCACCTCTAAATTACTGAGGACATAACCTTAGATAGGACTGTGTAGTAGTCGGGGATTAGGGTAGAAGGTTAGATAAAACTCGTATGATCCCAGGCATATTAGCATTAGCATTATATATATATATATATATATATATATATATATATATATATATATATATATATATATATATATATATATATATATATATATATATATATATATATATATATATATATATATTAGTTTATTCTCCATTTTTGTTGCTATTGGTGTTTTTTATCTACCTCTATTTTTTTCTTTACAAACATGTTTCGCAACTATATTATCTTCTTTAGCCGATGGTTTATCAGAATTAGCCTCTACACCTTGGTGGGGGTAAAGTCTGCGTATATCTCACTTTCACCAGACCACATTTATGAGATTCAAATGAGTATGTTGTTGTTGTTATAATTAAGTTTGAATGGACATGGAATACGCATAAACGAAGAGCCTACATATTTGTACTGTTCTCATATAGGCTAAATCAAAATGTTTGTTTAATTCAGCTAAAACGAGAATTATTGTGTCTTATGTGGTAACACGAGATTTTTTACCTCATGATGAATCGCCTATGAAGCAAGTGAGATTGTGAGTAAAATAATGAATATATGCACAAAACAAAAAAAAAAAAAAAAAAAAAACAAGCAATAAACCATCCTAACATGCATAAAATTTGTTGATTGTGTAGCATACCAAGAAGATATGAGATTGTGAGTAAAATAATGAGCGAACGTAAAAGAGAGACTAACTAGTAAATAAATAAATCATCCCAACATGCCTAAAATATGCTGATTGTACATAAAGAAACGTGTGTAATGCCAAGAAAATAGGTACGCCTCAAACAAATCTATATCTATCTATATATCTATATCTATATACTAATTACTGTCACGACCCTTTTTTAACTTAAAAAGAAATTGTTTGTAGATTTTGTGACAATTTTACGAAGGTACACGAATATTTAAGAGATTTCAGAGTCGCCACTTGACCAGTTAAAGGTGTGCCAAGTCACCAAAATGGTGTACCTAGAACACCTTTGACTCGTAAATGGTTTGCGTCAGAGTTCTGGATAAGGATCACGGTTGACTCTTGGGAAGGTGTTAGGCACTCTCGAGTCCTGTGCCAAGCATAGCAGCTTTATTTGACGCATTTCGACTCTTCAAAATTGTCGTTGTATTTGCCTTTATTTATTATGCTTTGATTTATTGTTAATTATCTGTTCAAATGAAAACTTAAATCGAGATATGATCGCGCGAGCACTTCACCCGTTTGAAATCTTCAGACTTAAATAAATTAAATCGCGCAGGCACTTCACCCGTTCGAAATCTCTGGACTTAATTGAGATTCAAAAATGAACAACGATACTTATTTCTATTTATTAGTTCAAATTCCTCCTTCGTGTTTCGGTGTAGTAAAACCTAAGCTATTTGATTTGCATAGTCGTATATCACTTTGTCTAATCATGTTAAATTGATTTAAAGTTATAAAATCCATTTTTTGATTCAATTTTAGATCCTTAGCCGTAGGATCAAATACATCGGGCTAGCACTTGCCAAAGCCGTTCAAGTTCTCTCGCTAATTTGCATTCATAGCCCATTAAATTAATCCCATTTCAAATAAGTCCACTTTGGAAGTTACAAATCAAGCCTATAATACAGTTCTATTTCTTTCACTAGTTTGCATACATAGCCCATTAAACTAATCTCATTTCAAATCATACCACTCTGGAAGTTACAAATCAAGCCTATTATACAGTTGCCTAAACATTTCTATTTCTTTCACTAGTTTGCATACATAGCCCATTAAACTAATCTCATTTAAAAGCAGTCCACTTTAAAAGTTTACAAGTCAAACCTATTTTTATCCTACCTATTTTCAGATCTAGACTTATTTTAAGCATGGTCGATTCTAACTTTTTTAAAGCTGTTCCTAAATCATTGCCTATCATGTGTGTTGACACCCAATTTTATCCTTCCGTTTTTCGCAATTCAGCTATATTTAATTAAAATTTATAATAGTAATTTTCCAAATAAAACTGCATTAGATGGCATGCATTTTACGTGTGTAAAATTATTATTGATCCTCTATTTATATAATATTTATTTAATTGTGACTATATTACGTAATTACATTCATTTAGGCTATTTTCCAAACTACGTATACTATTTTATGCAATTTAACGCATTATGACATTATTTAATAATTATTTGTGGCTGTTTATATCTAATTAGTATTATTTTTTGTCATCTATATTTATTTATAATTAAATATATTTATTTATAATTATTTACATTTATTTATAATTATTTACAAAGAATCCTATTTTTATAGTAATTATTTATATCTACAAATATTTTAATTAAATACTAGCCATTTTGCCATTTTACAACCCAGTTATACTATATTTAGTCCTCGTCATCACATTTTATCCACGTGTATACCACATAAGCCTAACACCTCACTTATATACACTCCTAACCTACGTACAACTCATCATAAGCATAGTACTAGTCTCCAAAGCACGCGTACAACTCAATTCTGCACGCAGTGCAACCCCCCCCCCCCCCCTCCAAAGCCCCATTTTCCTTACACATCAGCATATACACTCACATATACCACCTATGCACTCACTCACACGCGCCTACGTGGCACAATCCTGGCCGTTTATCCATCTAATCCAACGGCTCAGAACATTTCATACGTTTTAATATTTACACGTGCACCACTCTCCCCATAACCCTAAATTCATTTCTCTCATTCCCTCCCCCTAAATCAGCCGACCCCCTTTCGTCTCCTCTCTCCCCCTTTCCCCAATTCTCGTCCAATCTCCACCATGCCTCCGCCAGTCACTCCGCCATTGACGCCTCCCTAAGCTCCGCTCGTCTCCTCTCTCTCTTCCTTGTCGTTTTCACACGGAAAGAAGGGAATAAATTTTTCTTTCCATAGAAACCGAAAAGGAAAAGGAAGAGATTGACGAATCACTACAAATCAGGATCAGAAATGGCAAGAATTATACGAAATCATCGAGGCAAAACACGGGTTCACAGATCAGGTTATTTCTTTCCTTTATTACGTGTGAATCATTGACGAGTTGAATATATTTCATTTCCTTTTTGGCCTGTTTGAAAGTGAATCTGAAATACCTATGTTTATTTAAGTTAGGGCCTTTCAAATATTGTTGAATCTGAAATCTATCTTGTCTAGATGCTTAACCCGATTTAAGTTGTTTGTTTCTGATTTTTGGGGACGGATTAAAAGGCATTAGTCCTATGGTTGTTCAAAGATTTAGGCTGAATCTTGACATATAGATTGCAAGTATCTTCCTTTTAAAGAGGTTGAATGATGAGCTGAATGGGGGATTTTTGTAAATCTGTTAGCATAATTCTTGGGATTTCATTGCCCTTGCCTAACTCTATAAAAAGACTGGTTATTGAGAACATTGGGGGGAATCAGAACACACTCTCGACACCTCTTTATACACTGATACAGCCCTAAACACACAGAGACACTCTCACTATCTTTTACACCTCTACAACACTGAAAATACACTTAGACAGAGCTACACATACAGACTACAGACCTCCCTGATACATCCACACACTGAGCACACCTAGATCAGACCTTCTACACCTCTTACACAGCTTTGAAGACACCTCGATGTACTGAAATACATTTACACACACAGTGATACACTTGGCTGGATAAAAGCCTAGACAGGGCTGCCTGATCTTTCTCTATTTTGTTTTGATGGTTGATAACTAAGAGAGTGAAGTCTGCTTGTTTCAAGTTCTCTTATTGCATACTCTGTCTCTGGCCGTTTATATCACTGCCTGTTATCGTACACCTTCTTTGTTTGCTGTTACGAATTGCTTTCAAGGTTAGTCTTTGCTAAGTGGTAATTGTATGATTGCCTTGAACCTCTAGTAAGTGAAAGTTTGGTCTTGGTTGGTCATTCTTTATCTGAATTGCTTTTGGCAGGTCGCCCCTTTAATTGATTTTTAATTGCTTTGTGTGTATGTTCTTGTTTGGGTCTGTTAGAGTCACCCTCCAACCCTTTATGCAGGTCTTGTTTAGTGTTGGATGGCTCAAAAGCTATACCACTATTGTTGGGAGTTAGGCTCTCAAATCCATGGCTGGATGAACTCATTATTTCATTCAAAGTGGCACTCTTTTCTTTCTTTCTCTTCTCTTCCCCTAGACCTCTATGTATTGGTCGATTTCTGTTCGATCACAAAAAGAATGTATTCGATTATGTGGTAAAGTGATAATTGATTTCGAGGACATTTCTGATGAGATCGGAACGAAGCAGCTTCGGTCAACGGTGTGATCGATTATGTCGTATTGAGATCGGAACGTTTCGAAGACAGCTGTTCTAGCAGATAACTTTGGCTGATCTTATCCCACTTTTATCGGAACACATCCAGCGTATTTTATGGGACGTGGGCTACTGCTGAAGAAACGTGAATAAGTGGAGTTCTTTTAGGGTTGGGAACTCCACGTCTCAATTGATCTATAAATAGGACTCTTTTTTCCCCTTTTGTGACTTACGTTCATCAGAACAACACTTTTGTATATTCATCAGCTACACTATTACTCATTACACCATTGTTATTTTATTGTCATTATCAAAGCAACCATTGTATTTAGCATTGATCGTGGCTTGGTTCAAACTTGGAGGAAGATTCATCTCTTTCATCGAAGCACCAACTTCCGATTCTTCAATACAATAAGCTTTATCGCTTTATTCATTTATTTATTGCTGATTACTTCGTTGTTTGCATACTATTCCCATTATTTAATACATTAATTCATCGTTTTCAATTTCGTTAATCTGTTATCATTGCCTTAGTCGTATAATTAGTTCATTATCTAAACCTGCTTATTAATATCGAACCCATCGAGTAAATCGTTATTACTGCATTTTGATCGTAGTGTTAATCTGATTGAGTGCATGTTCATCCATCGCATTCTTTATCATTATATCTAAATTTGTCATCGAATCTGGTTAGAATCATCTATTCAGCATCAAACGAAATTAGCGTATATATCATCTTCGGTAGAAACTTGTCTGAAATTAAGCTAGAATTGATCATCGTAAACTGAGGATTCATTATTTGCCTTCGTTAGTCTGATTACGACTGTCTTCGAATCTAATTCATCGTGATTTGACATCGGATTTGTATCCCCACTCATTCGAAATTGATATTTGCATTGTCTTCGAATTAAAGCTCTGAAAATAGACTACTTGTCAACGTAAATCGCCTATCAATCGATCGAATTGAGATATAAACGGTCGCCTTAGACTCAACTAAATACAAATTTAATTGTAAAACCTGGAATACATTTTTAGGAAATATACCCTATACTGTATTCATCAGGATACCCTGGTTTGTATGTATATGAGGCACCATAAGGTGCATTGGCAGGTAAAAGGGAAGCAAGGGCAGCATACGAAACTAGTGATAAAATGCTACTAAAGTAGTGCAAAGTGGGCAACAAAATTCCTTCTATGAATTGGCTATACAGGGGCTACCTCTAGCCCTCTCTTTACCTTCTTATGTGCCCAAGGGCTAAAATCTTAACACAGGTCTTAAACTGTCTTATTTGTGCAATTTTAAGTGGTCACGTAGCAGGTATAAGGCTTAGATTATAAGTTGGAAATTGAACTGTTTGTGCAAAGTTTTCATTTGTGGAAAACCATGGCAGTTTTACATTTTTTCTTTACGATAGGCTAAAATCGCAATATTATCTGACATAGGATTATTTCTGCAATTAATTATCCCCTGAAACATAACAATCCCCTTGTTTTGGTAAAACAGGCTGAAAATGCGAGACAATGTTAAAATTGGTTTATTTTTGTAAATTACACATTCTGAAATGTTAATATATCATGTTTCATTGAGAGTGGCTGAAAATGCAATCAGTGCTGAAAGTTGGTGCATTTCTGTAAAAGTAGTTGAATTTGAGTTCATATCCTTTTCACTTATTCATTACTTAGAGGCCCACCTTTTCTTTTAAAATTTATAGCATTGTCCTTATTTGCTTATGTGTGAACATGATCGTTCTTTATTTGGCGCCTAGTGGTCTAGCTATGGGGCATCAATTTACTTAAGGTGTCTAGATATTTTATATTTACACTAGCAGTCTCAATGGCCTCCGAGACATTAAGTGAGACGCTAGTATACCTTTAGGACGTTTAAAATATTAGCTAACGCTTTAGTTAAATACTTAAAGAGGGTATGGGGGTTAAGGGATTTAAGTCCCACGGATATGATGGAAAATACCCGAGCTATATTTGATAGTGGATTCTGAAACTATCGTCCCTTACGAAAGCCGGGTTCTGATCCGAATAAGATAATAAAATCTAGGATTGTTTATTCAAATGTCTATTAGCCATTTATTATTTTATGGCTATTTGTGCAACATGACTGTTTGTTTAAAATTATTTATGCAAATACATTAAATTGCCTACTTTACTTATTTTGCAGCCCATATCTCTTTTATTTACCTTATTTAGCTATTGGCCTTTTCTAAAGCAATATATTTAAACCCAATATAGAAATCGATCGGGAACCACGTTTAGTGGAACCTAGGAGATGCCTAACCCCTTCCTTCTAGGTTATTTCGAACACTTACCCGAATCTTTGATTAGTAGACCAACTCGAAGTTATTCTGTAGATTAAATTAGAAATTAATAGGTGATCTAATACGCCTAGGAAATTTATTAGGTGGTGACTCCAAAACATCCAACTCCAAACGAGTTCGCCCAGTCAAATCCGAAACCCGACTCGCCTCGAGTCGAGTCCAAAATCAGGTATGACAATGTGTTCTAGTTTGCATACGTGTAGGCACTTTATTATATCGTTCAGCTTACAGGTGATGTTTTAACCATTGCATATCCAACTTACCAAATCACTAGACTTAAACATAGCCAAATAAATTTATATTTTTCAAAATGGAAAATGGCATACCAAGACATTTTATCATTTTTGAATGAATTCTTTACATTTCACGTTTTGAACAAAATCAAACCACGAAAATATTCGGAGTAAAGAAATTCGTGGGTTTTCATTAAACTAATACTATATCATTTCCATATCAAGAAATACATACATGGCTAAGAATAAATACCTTATGGCCGAAATTTTAAAAGTAACTGCTGTAAAGTCTAGTAGTGCAAGCCCAAAACAAACCCAGCAAAAAACAACGCACAGCAACAACAACCTGTTTGCAGCTCTTCTTTAACCCTTAAACTTGTAACTCACTAACCTTTACTTTTCACTCTATTTTTTTTCTAAAGACTCTTGTATTTTTTTCTTCCTTTCTACTGAGTTTCTTGCTTTTTTTTTTCTAGTGTTTCTTCCAGGTCTGTTTTTCTTTGTTTTTTTTTTTTTTGGTATTTTCAGATGTTGTGTTTCTTTAGACCTGTGTGAGAGGAGAGAAACCAGCGTAAATATATGCTAAGCATGGATGGAGTGTGGCCAGCTATCCATAATACAAAAAACCAAAAGAATTTAATGCCAAAAGGCATGCTTCACAACAGAACAAGAAATTGCAGGGAACCTTATACTTTTACTGCCAATTTTTATCTTTTTATTTGACTTTAGACTACCTTTTAAATGCAATTACTACCTTTCTCATGCTAGCCTCTTAGCACCCTCAAAAGAGAAGGGCTCACATTATCCTCTTTTGTGGTCCCCTTTCCCAAGCTTGACATGTGAATCTTAGGATTCCTTTTCAAAATTCAGATTTAGACTTGCCCAAGATTAAACTCAATTCCTATTTTCACCTAAACTCTAACCCCCAGTTTCACTAGAAATTCATATTTAAGCTAAATGGATTTGAAGTCCAAACTCAAACAAATTCAACTAAATTGGACTCCAAACTTTCAGCCAAAGCCCAATAAACTTCAAAATTGACTCACACTAACTAATCATTGACTAGATTCAACTCTCGGATACTTGACAAATCAAACTAAGTCAATCAAAGTTCAAATCAACCAACTCTCCAGGCTTTCATGAACTCTTACTTACATCACATGTTCAAATTCATTTTCCAGACCCACACAAGACAACAAGCAGATCATTCATGACTCAAACTTAAAAGGTATACTCGTACATGCTTGAGCTAGACATAACTGATAGCAAAACTAGACTTAATTCTAGACATGATTCCTATTTAAAACAAATAAACCACACAACCAACTCTAATAAATCATGCTTTGACAAGTGAACCAAGTACCAGCCAAGTTATGTTTGAACACACACTAAACAAAGCGGATCAAGACACCACACAGATTAGTGAACAACTCCAAATACTAATTCAAGTGAATTTACCCTTGATAAACATGTTTATTTCCATGATCACAATAGAGGAGCAGTTACAAGAACATATTCAAAACTGATGACTTCATTAATGTACCGACTAAACTAAAGCTAAACATACATGATGATTTCAACGCTAATTCTAGCAAAACAATGAAAACAACTTAAGAAAAAAGGAGTCTTACTTGTGAGGCACCACACAACAGCCCCGCTTCTGTTCAAGCCACAACTGTCCCGCTTTGTTACCATCGTCTCACGACTGTCTAGTATCCACCAACATTGCAGCGTCTCCACCCTCGATGCACCACAATAGCTAAAATAATCATCACCAGCTCGTCGTCACCACTACACCGCCACTGAATCTCAACCATAGCATCGCACCACCACCATTGTTTTAGTCTCACCCGATTAGCAAAACTGTAACAGCAAAGATCTACACCGCCACCAGTTCGTCGATGCATCAACGCTCTTGCCTCGGCATTACCTCGCCACGACCACCGCTGCTTGACATGGCGTCGCAACCCCACAAACGACACCATAACACCACTGTGTTGTTGACAACCAATTTTGTCCATCCTTTTTCATAAATTGGCTATATTTAACCTAAAGTACAATATTGACTGTCCGACAAATTTACATTAGAAAATATGTATTTACGTGTGTTATACCCTAATTATACATTATATACATAATTGTGGTTGTATCATGCAATTTTAGGCTATTTGTTAAATACGTGTTAAATTTTGTTCATTTGTGCGAATTGCTGCATTTATAATATTTTAGTAATTGTTTGTACATATTTTGTACTTATTTAACTTTATTTGGTCATTGTTTGTATTTGTGCATATTTTTGTGTACGGTCTCTATATGCATTAATATTTGCTCTATTATTATCTTGCACCTTTAGTTATATATAAGTCCAATAAAAAAATACTCCTTCAATTTTATTTGATTTATCATTTGCCACATTCTTTTGAATTTAAATTAATTCGAATTAAAATCCTTTTAAATCTTTCATAAATCCCACAATATTTTCAATGTTTAGCCCCTCACATTTCTGAACCTAGACAAGCGGAAGTCCAAATGCATTTTTGTTAAATCCATCTGTATCTCATACTATGTCTCATCTCTCTAATCTTCTCTTCTATTCTTAAATTACTCCATCATATCCCCAACATCACTCCAATTCCTCTAATTACTCTCTTATCTCCCCATTTTTGGAAAATAATTCAAAAATTAAGAATCTTCTCCAATATTTCCTCAATCCCCGCAATCTCTCTCCCAAATCCAATCCCCTCACTATTCCCCTAATCTCTCCATAATCACCTCCCTAAATCTCCTTCGAATTTGGACAAAGACCCAACGTATTTGTCTTTCTTTTGATGCTAGATACATAGTCCTCAAATCATTCCATATCTTCCCTCAAATCTCTCCTCCTCCCCAATCTCTCTCCCTAAAATCACTCAAAATCAAAGATCCCCACAAATCATGCAATCGATATTTTGCTACGATTCTTAGTACCCTATTCCTCTACTATAAATTCAACTCAATTCTCACCATGGAAGACATACAATTTCTCTCTACTTCTCCCTTATCAAGACACCTCTATATCCCTTCTCTACACAAGTTTTTCTCTACTCCTCTCATCTATCATACCTCTCCCATCTCTCATCCCTCAGAACTCAATTCTCATAGCCTAACACCTCATTCTCATGTCAAAATATTTTGTATAATTTAAAGTTGTTCGAAGACAACTCTGCAAATTTCGAAAATTATTATAACATCAAACCGGACTTTGCGACTGGTAAGTGACAAATTATCATTGCTTTTCTTTGAATCTTGAAAATTATGTTTCTCATCTAGTCTTGAATTATGACTCAATCTTATTGTAGTATTTTTAATTTTGTTTGATAGTCGGCCTAATATTTTGAATATTCCTTGAATACATAATCGTGTTGCTGTGGAGACTATATCACTTATATATTATCTTGGGTTAGCTAAGTTTTATGCTTATGAAGTATATATCTTGATAAGTATCTTAAATTATTGTGCTAAAGAAAAAAGTAGTCATGCTTACAAAATTTATTAAGTACTGCTCCATTTTGATTTAACATTTTTAGATGGCATCGTATGACTCTCTCTTTTAAGATAATAGATCCTTGTAAAACAGGTATATGCACCTGTGTTTTCATAAAAAAATATTTTAATACATGTCATGTTTTATTTCTAACCAACCCGGAGCACTTCCTAGTTCTGAAACTGGACCATATTTGCAAGTCAAACTTTGAAGGTTTGTTACAAAGTTGATAGTTTTTATAAAGTAATTATATCTGGAAAGCTGAAAATGTTTTTCTGAAAGGTTTCAAGTGCAACTTAATTTTAAAGCTAGCATATTTCTTCAAATCTAAAGTCTTGAAACATAACAGTAGCTTGAAAGTTGTTAACTTCTATTACTTTTATTAATTTGGAGGCTTATTATTTTAAAACCTTTTGAAATTTGTTTTACTTGTTACAATTTTGTTTGCGCTGCATGACCGTATATCGTTTTGACGCCTTGTTGGAGTCTAGCTATGGGGCACCAAACATATTTAGGGTGTCTAGATATTTTTAATTTAGTAGTGTCCCACAAGCCTCCAGGACTTTAAGTTGGGACGTTAACAAAACCTTTTAAGGCATTTTAAAATATTAGAAAGCACTCTAGTTAAATACTTAAAAAAGGTATGAGGGATAAGAGTAAATTAAGCCCCATGGATATGATGGAAATTACCCAAGCTATATACGATAGTGGATTCTGAAACTATCTTCACCGATAAAAACTGGATTCTGATTCGAATAGGATAATAAAACCTAGGGCTATTCCTCAAGTAGGTTAATTAGCTATTTTAGTCTAAATTTTGCTATTTATTGTTATATGTAAAATCAAAACTATTTAAACTGCCTATTGCCTATTTTACCTCATATAACCTGCCTTTGATTTTTATTTCAAAATTGTCCCTATTTTACTCAATTCTACTTATTGACATATCATAATTCTTTTATATTTTATTTAACTTTTGTCCCTTTATGGTTAAAATTACATACTTAAACTCAATTATAGAAATCGGCCGGGAACCACATTTAGTGGAACTTAGGAGGTGCCTAACCCCTTCCTTCTAGGTTATTTCGAATACTTACCCGAATCTATGATTAGTAGACCAACCCGGAGTTATTCTTCAAATTGAATTAGAAATGCTTTTAGGTGACCTAATACGCCTAGGAAATTTATTAGGTGGCGACTCCAAAACTCTAACCCAAATGAGTTAACCCAAGTCGGAAACCATTTTTTCTCCGGGCGCACGGTCCGGAGGTATTTAAAAAGTTGGGTGCGACATGTGTCTCCATCACTAACTTTGGAAACATATAGAGGATCTTAAGGTGATTCTATTGATGTAATCATTGACTGGAAAAACTCGTCGTCGCCGGAGAAGGGTTCCGGCCAAACTTTGGATTCCGATTCACGCCGATTCGCTAGTTATATGGAAAAACTAAATTGAGATCGAAGAGGAGGACGTTGTAATGAATCCGATGATGTAAATTTTTGGCTGGATGGGTCCATCACCAGTGGTCTCACTATGTTTCCAGCGGTGGGGAAAAATTGGCAAGGTTTTCTTTATATTCAGGGAATATTGGACCAAATAGACAAATTGGGAAATTTTTTGGTTTTATGTGATAGGGTGGGCCGGGTCAAGATTGGAATTGGGCCATGTCAATTTGTTGTGGGCTGCTTTTACTCTCTTTTCCTGATTTCAAGTGGCCAAATGACCTCTTTAGATTAATACAAACATAATTAATTAAAACTAATTAATTAATACTAAACACATAAAATTGTAAGATAAATTGATTAGTACATAAGATCGATTAAAATCTATCCATAATTGAATCATATTTTTTTTTTTTGAAAATTTCTAACATTTTACCTCCTAATTAATTAACTAAAATAGCTAAATAAAACGATAAATCTAGCAAAAATCACACGACAATTAACACAACTATTTTATATAATTTTGTATTTTTGTGTCAAAATTAGGTGATTACAATAGGGTCCATAGACAAGTGATGTACCATAGCTCAAATGTCAAGGATTCCTCATTTTCGGCTCTTTTTCCTCATTTCTATTTAATTCACTTCAATTTCTACCGATTTTGCAGCTGCTCATTAATTTCACTAGACCATAATTACTTTAATTTCATGGCCCACGTCATACTAATAACTATCATTAAATCAAGGTTTCTCTTGAATCAACCATGAGAACATTGACGAAACAGTTCTGCAACATTGCTAAGAAATTGATGAGTTTAGAGTGAGAAACTCCCCATCCTCTCTACCCTTTCCCCCTTCGAGCTCATTGCTTCTTTTCTTTCTCCTTCCCAAATGACAACAAATGGTATACCATTTACTCCACCCAAACCCCCTGATCCATTAAATGAGATTTCTTCCCCACTTTTGACAAAAGTTAGCTACTGTGATAAATTATTAGAACACTCTACCTCAAACACGCAAAGCATCATTAAACCTTCCTTTCTACACACCCAACCAATTGAGGAAGACATGCAACATCAATTGAAAAATGCTGATGGTCTAGTTGATCACATCTCTCTTACACAAGAGGAAAAACAACGCATTTATTCACCTTGGATTAATTCCGTTATTGTTAAGATACATGGTAAACGGTTGTATCACCAGTATATTTATGAGAAGCTCATTACTCTATGGAAACTAGAAGAAGAATTTCCACTAATTGATCTTGGAGAAGATTTTTATGTGGCAAAATTTCATCATCATGATAGTCTACACAAGGTGTTAACTGAAGGTCCATGGTTCATTAATGGATTCTTTTTATCAACAAGATGTTGGAAGCCAAACTTTATGGCTACTAAAATAACATTACACTCAACTGCTATTTGGATTCGCCTACCAAATCTACCAACTGAGTTTTTCGATGAAGGCGTACTGAGAAAAATCGGTTTTACAATTGGTAAATTATTAAAAGTGGATTACAAAACTTCTACTGCAGTTAGAGCAAGATACGCTCGTTTGTGTGTTGAAGTTCCAATTGATGTTCCCGTTAAAAATCATGTTTTTATTGAGCACCATAAACAAATTGTGATCTATGAAGGTGAGAACCTCTTGTGTAAGATTTGTGGTCGACTTAGCCATCTACAAGAATCATGCATAACTAAAACAACTCCTTCTACTTCAACTTGAAAACATCAACTATTCTTTTAGCCTCACAAAAATTAAAAGCAGTCGAAGGGGAAAGTGAGTGGAAAACAGTTAATTTTCAAAAAAGAAGAACAAGTCAAGTTGTACTTCGAGGCCATGCAACAAATGTTGCGTCTACAAGCTATACTCCTAAATGGTATTCATCACCTCCAATGGCCTCCCATGCTCCAGGTAAGTTTTCCCATCCTTACACGCCTAAAACTAAAACAAAACCTCACTATCAACCTAAAATAAATGTTGCCTTAAAAGACGCAACAAACAAATTCAGTGTGTTAACCGTTATTAATGAAGGGAAATCTAATAACTCTAGTAGCAATAATATCAAATCTGGCCAGGGGATTTCTATTGAATCTCAAAATCAAATTGTTGAAAAAATTAGCATGCAAAATTCGATATCCCCGAGGTCGAATTCTGAATTGCAAAACCACGTGGCAAGCCACATGGACGTGCAACTTATTAACCTAACAAAGGACCCCATGGACACGTGTACCCATTCCTTGACAATGCCAAACTCTCATGCAAAAATTTTTGTTCCTTCGTCTGACAAATCCTCCACTATTAACTTCACTTCTAAATTTCCTTTTGTACCAGAATCTCACCAAATCTTACCACAATCTCTCTCCTCTAACATCTCAAATTTGAAAGATGATACACCTGCAAATATTGAGAGCATTACTGACAACCCCACTGACTCCCTAGCCAAAAATAACACGCAATATCCCATGCAAAACTCTCACGATACTACATCTACTCCTCACACTTCTCTTCTTATATACCACAATGAAAATTCCTTACAGTCGAAAGAAATCACAAAGACTGGTAAGGCAACTGATTCATCAACACAAATCATTAAAAAAGTCAAAAACAATGAATCAAAACAATCCACTTCAAAACAACTTTCAAGTTCCAATTCCACCTTTGGTGAACCAACCACTGATCTTTGCCTTACCACCACAACAAGATCGCATACCTCAATCATGGGTGGAATCAAGTCTTTGGGGACATGCAATGGCGATTCCAATGGTTATCAATGGTCAGCTAGCTTATGCAATAATCCAGGACCCTCAGTACTTAGCCCTAATAGTAAGTGAGGGAATGCACCTAACAATGTAGAACTATATGAACAATATGTGGCCCCAGTTTCTGCAACCACATCAGATTCCTCCACTTCTGGATCTTCCTTTCTTTCCTCCGAGGGTATTGCCACCACAAAGTCCAGTCTTCATAGGGTGGGACATGGCACTGAATCAGCCATTCAATCAACAAATGGACATGCATGCAGCTCCATTCAATCTCAACTCGCTGAATGTGCAAGTGGATCCACCTCATCTCATGCAGGAGGCTATACCTCCACCCCCAGTCCCATTGCCACCTCAGGTAGTCCATCCCAATCTACCAGAACTAGAGCTAAATCAGAGAGAGGAGCAGGAAATCGTACTAAAGGGAAGGGAGAGTCGCACGGAATTTGCAAACCTAAAGGAAATAACAATACTACTTTTCAGAGAAAGACTAGACAGGAAAAGTATTCTAACTTGCCACCCCACTCTTTGCAAATGCTCACTGGATGTGCGAGCACCGGCAAACAAGACTGTGGGGAAATATGCGATAGTGTTGAACCCTACACTAACAACTGATCCTGAAATGGATAATAACTCTTTGCAAATGCTCACTGGATGTGCGAGCACCGGCAAACAAGACTGTGGGGAAATATGCGATAGTGTTGAACCCTACACTAACAACTGATCCTGAAATGGATAATAATGCTAACCTTAATGTTTCAAATGAATAGACAAATTAATTTTATAATATGGAATGCTAGGGGTGCAGGTAATCCTGATTTTCGTAGGAATTTTGGTGCCATCCTGGAAGTTTATAAACCTGTAGTTGTGGCATTATTAGAAACTAAAATGGATGATCACATGATTTTAGAGTTCGTTATGACTTCACTGACTATGCTGAGATACCTGCTGAGGGTAGATCAGGTGGACTGGTCCTCATTTGGAAAAATGATTCAGTTACTGTCACTGATATTCATATAAATGGGAATGAGATCCATGCCATGATCAAGGTACTATACTCCTCCTTTAATTTTAATTGGCTCTTTTCCATTGTTTATGCTAGTACTACTTCTTATAGTAGAGAGAGTTTGTGGAAAAACCTAATGCATGTCTATGATAATTATCAAGGACCTTGGCTTGTGTGTGGAGATTTTAATCAAGTCCTATCCCAAGAGGATAAGTGGGGTGGCAATCCTATTAGTTATAGAAATGCTATGAGTTTTAGGAACTGCCTTAACTATTGTCATCTAAATGATTTAGGATTTAAAGGCCCTAGATTTACTTGGTCGAATAATAGGTCTAGGAGGGGAGGCTTGATTTTAGAACGATTAGATAGATGTGTAGCAAATCAAGACTGGATTTCTTCTTTTAGAGACTCTAATGTGATTCACCTTCCTAAAACTTATTCAGATCACAACCCTATTTTAATTAGCCTAAATAAAAAGTTACATTGTGGTTATAGGAAGCCTTTTCGATTGGAAACAATGTGGTTGTCGCATCCTAATTTTAAAAATATAGTTTGTGATGCTTGGCAAAATAGATCTTTAATGGAGGTTACTAAATTATTCCAAGATAATATTATAACCTGGAATAAGGAAGTATTTGGTAATATTTTTCGTATAAAAAATAATACTCTAGCCAGACTTAAAGGTGTCCAATCCTCGCCAAATTATGCTACTAGTTTTTTTCTCCAGAACTTAGAAAATGAATTAATTTCTGATTATAACATGGTCTTAAAACAAGAAGAGGAATTCTGGCATTTAAAATCTAGGCTTGATTGGTTAAGTTATGGAGATGCTAGTACTAAGTTCTTTCACATCACAACCCTTAATCGTAGAAGAAAAAATCAAATTACGCATTTCCAAGATGATTGTGGGAATTTAATTTTTGAGCCTAGTAAAGTTTTTGAGCATGTCTTAGGTTATTTTGAGAACCTTTATACTACTACTCATTGTCAAAGCTCTTTAGTTCCTGTTCATAATAATGCATTATGGTATAATGGCGCTGATTTGTCCTTATTAGATAGACCCTTAATGGATTGTGAGATTACTAATGCTTTATTTTCTTTCAAGCCTTACAAGGCCCCCGGTCCGGATGGGCTACATCCCAATTTTTTCCAATCTCAATGGAAAATAGTTGGCCCTTCTGTTAAAAAAATTTGTCATGACATTTTCCAAAGTAGTACTATGCCTCCTAGCCTAAATACTACGTATATTTGTCTTATTCCCAAAGTTAAAAATGCAGTGAATCTTAAAAACTTCAGGCCTATTGAACTTTGTAACACTGTATACAAAATTGTCAGCAAAATTATAGCAAATCGTTTGAAGCAGCACCTAGATTCTCTCATTAGTCCATGTCAAGTCAACTTTATGAAAAACAGGAGAGCTTGTGATAATGCCATCATCATTCAAGAGATAGTGCATAAGTTTAATCGTATGAAAGGAGTTAGGAGTGAAATGATCATTAAGATTGATTTAGAAAAAGCTTTTGATAGGATAGAATGGTCTTTTATTCGCACTATGTTAGTCTTTTTTAAATTTCCCCCAAAAATTTCAAACCTTATTTTATCTTGCCTTACTACATCCACTATATCTGTTATTGTTAATGGCTCGAAAACAAATTATTTCTCTCAATCCAGGGGAATTAGACAGGGAGATCCCATGTCCCCATACATTTTTATTTTTTGTTTGGAGCTTCTTTCTATATATGTTAATCACCAAGTGGAAGGGAACCTGTGGGATCCTATAAAACTCTCTTCAACTGGCCCTGAATTGTCTCACCTCCTCTTCGCAGATGATATTACTCTAGTTGCCAAAGCAAACATTAAATCGGCTTATTCTATCAAAAACACTTTGGATCTATTTTGTAGCATATCTGGGGAAAAGGTCAACAATACTAAGTCTAAGATAATTTTCTCAAGTAATATTGATCCTCTCTTAGCTGTCCATCTGAGCGACATTTTGAGTATTAAAAGAGGTCATCACTTTGGTAAATATTTAGGGTTTCCCATCCTTAACAAAAAGCCTAAGCATAATGATTATCAATTTATCATAGATAATCTACATTCTAGACTTTCTAGTTGGAAAGCAAACTTCATCAATCTAGCTGGGAGAGCTACCCTAATTAAGTCTACTTTGAATGCACTTCCAAACCATATCATGCAATTCCATACCCTTCCTAGCAAAACTCTCAGAATTATCGATAAAATTCAAAGAGACTTTTTATGGGGTACTACTGATAATAGGAGGAAAATTCATCTTTTGTCATGGGATGTTGTCACTAGGCCTAAATCTTTAGGAGGTCTTTCTATCGTTAAAGCCAAGACAAAAAACATTGCTTCTCTTGCCAGTTTATCTTGGCGACTCTTGACAAACCCTAATGGGTTTTGGTCCAAAGTTATTGGCAATAAATACATGCATAAACCATACTCAAAATCCGACTCTTTTGTGTGGCAAGGTATCAGTAACTCTTTTCCTATTTGCATTAGAAATACCCAGTGGGTCGTGGGTAATGGTAAGTGTATCTCCATGTGGGATCACAATTGGCTTCCAAATAAGAACACCCTTAGAAGCTTGATTCATGGGCCCCTTACAAGGGAGGATCAATCAAAGAAAGTGTCTGATATTATCAAAGATAATTCTTGGGATTTATCTAACACCGAGTTTGTTTTTCCTACGTCCATTGCCGATCAATTTAAAGGGGCTAATCCTCCTGAGCGCTCTAATATTGACTATCCTGTATGGGCTCTTACCACGAATGGCTTCTTTGCGCAAAACACCCTATATGCTCAAACTGACAATTGTATAAGTTGTAGTGGTGATTTCAAATGGTTTTGGACAGTGGATGTTCCTAATAAAATTAGATATTTCATTTGGCAATGCCAATATGATAGATTGCCTACTAGATCTTATCTCCATAACATAGGCATCAATATAAATCCTATGTGCCCTATTTGTAAAAATGAAACTGAAACTCCTCAACATATTTTCTTAGAATGTGTCATTGCTAAAAAATTTTGGTGGGAAGGTTCTATTAGTCATCATCTCACTCTTGATAGGCACTAGCTTACTTGTTTGAGGAATACTTACCATTATCCTAAAAATCGACATTATAATTGGGAGGAACTTCTTCTATTTTCATTATGGAACTTATGGACTAATAGAAATCGTAATAATGTTAATAATATGGATACTCCCTTAACTTTTAGAGAGGTGCATCATAGGACACTAGAATTTAAACTTCTGACAACTGATAATTCTAAAAAATCCATAACTAGGAGCATTAATGTTTCTTGGTTCCCCCCGAGTCATAACTTAATTAAATTAAATATAGATGGTTCTTTTAAAACAAATGACAACTATGCTAGCATTGGAGGGGTTTTTAGAAACTTTCAGGGTCATTGGATTCTAGGTTACCATAAGAGAGTGCATGCGCATAATCACACTCATGCCGAATTGTTAAGCCTGCAAGAAGGACTAACCATTGCTCTCGATCAAAATTACAGTCCTTTAGAAATAGAAACAGACTCTACAGAAGTCATTCTGCTATTGGAAAAATCATCGCCTACTTATGCTTCTATCATTCAAAATTGCAGGTCACTAATGCACAAGCTGAGAATGCCAATAATCAGGCATAACTTCAGACAAGGGAATACAGTCGCTCACCTCCTGGCAAGTGGAGCTCCCTCAATGTCCAAATCTTTTAATACTATTCACTATGCAGTGCCTCCAGTTTTTGTTCAAACAGCCTTGCTAAAGATCAAGAAGGCACAAATTTTGTGATAACAACTTCGGATAGTAACTGTTTATCATTATCCAAATTAGGAAATCTAAGTGCAATGTATGCCATTCCTAATTTTTCTTTGAACTCTACTGCACATATGGTTGACCCTAGTGGTATCCGTATGGGCATACTATGTAACCCTCCGTGATATTATAAGTAATATAAGTCGTGTTTTAACCCAAAAAAAAAAAAAAAACCATGAGAACATTGCTTCCCTATGGAAAGTGGTCTTTTGTTGTTACCTATTGTTTTTAGTTATAACTTTTTCCTTTAAATTACCTTTTAGCTGTTACATATTTTTTTTACTAATTATCGCGTGCAATTATATTTCTGCATTCAATGAGTAATGATTGTGGATTGATGTCATTCCTATTCAAATTTGTCACTCTGTATTATACCCTATATATAGTCCTTACGTGAGTTCAACATGTTGTAACTTACATTTTTTGTGGCTTATAACTATGGCTTATTTTTTTCTTTCGGAGTTGGGATGCTGTAGAGATTGGTATCAACATTGTTAATATCCACGTAAATGGTTTCCAATTTATTAAATCCGTATCAGTCTTTATATACACTAATAGTTTAGATTTTGTATGGGACTTTTTAGTAAGTCATCGTTCATTCTCCTTTAAATATTTGTACTTATCAATCAGTATCTCACATTCTCACTTCAGTCTATTTGCCAACTTCTATTTGACAACTGATGTTAGAGAGACAATTATCTATGGTGTCAGTTGTCGTGAGTGGATAATGAGCATGATTTTTTTTCTTTCTATTTGTCCGTTTGGTTATCTTCTAGTTATATACTCCCTCAGTTCCTATTTATTTGTAATAGTTGGACTTGACACAAAATTTAATAAAGTAAAGAAGATTTTTGAAACTTGTGGTCTAAAATAAACCATGAATATTTTTGTGCCTATAAATGAGTCAAAAAGTAAGTTTAAAGTTGAATTATTACCAAATTTAGAAGTATGACAATTTTTTTGGGACAAACTAATAAGGAAAATATGACAAACAACGTGGAACAGAGGGAGTAATTATTTTCGAGCTGGTTCTTACCCATTTACACAACTCTTATTTGGATGTACAGATCTATTTATGGGGAAATTTTGATGCGTAGCTATTTTTGGACACATCAAAAAGTTTTATCCACCATTTCAAAATTAATTGAGAAATAGCCAAAACTTCGCGCGCACCTTACGCTCCATTAGCGTTGGAAAAACACCCCAGACTAGTCCCATAACAAAAATACTGGAGCTTTGAACAAAACTTGTTCAAATCCCCAATATTTTGTTATGGGACTGAAGCTTTATATATAAAGTCTCATAACAAAATAATGGGACCTTGAACTAACATATTCAAAGGTCCCATTATTTTGTTATGGGACTTTATCCCATAACAAAATAATGGGATTTACCCCATAAAAAAGGTCCCATCAAAGGTATAAATCCCATTATTTTGTTATGAGACTTTATATATAAAGCTTCAGTCCCATAACAAAATACTGGGGCTTTGAACAAGTTATACAAAGTCCCATAACAAAATAATGGGGCTTTGAACAATTTGTTCAAAGCCCCAGTATTTTATACTGTGGTTAGTTTACTGAAGCTTTATATAAAGTCCCAGTATAAATACTGGGACTTGTCCGGAGGTGGCTATTTCTCAGCGAATTTATTTTTGACGGCTACAAATCAATTAGCGCGCGCCAAACAGGCCCCTACGCGAAATTTTTACTCTATTTACCCTACGCGAAATTTTTACTCTATTTACGCTCTGTTTGGATCATTGTTATCTATTGTTTCATAATGTATTGTATTGTATTGTATGGTACTGTATTATAAAAACAACGTTTGAATTGATTGTATTGTTTCCCGTTGTTTAGTAACAATGTTATTGTTTGTTTTGATTGTATTGTATTGTACTGTAACTAATAAGTTTACTAATATACCCCTAGTTGTTCTAAATATTAGATTAAGTAACAAATTTTCTTTAATATAATTTGAGACAGTTTATATTTACTAGTTTATCACTAACTATACCTTGTAAATATATTCATGCAAATTATAATGAAAATAATAAAAAAAATAAGTTAATAAGAGAGACAGGGAAGTATTGTATTTTGAAAAGAGGGGAGATGAGGTCAAAATAACTACTTGGGGGTATTTAAATAAGAAAATAGGGTAGAGGGTAAAATAAGATTATAAGGTTATAATTAAGGACATGATGGAAAAGTGTAAAAGCGTAACAATGCAAAACCACCAAATCGGTTGTAACAAAAAGTGGGTCTTTTCATTGTTAGGTAACAACGGAACTTAACAATACAATACAACGAAATTAAAGTAACAACCAAAACAAATGTTGTAATCATAATAATAATACAATACAATACAATGGGTATCAATGATCCAAACAAAGTGTTAGTCTGACTTTACACTTATCTCTCTCTCTCTCTCTATATATATATATATATATATATATATATATATATATATAAAAGGAGTATAGTAGTTATGATAGTTATTAGGGAAAAGTTAGGACAAAATATTTGTCCATTGTCTTAAACTAAAATATAAATCTTTATTGAGAAAAACAAAATTTTAAAATTTGAAATTAAAGATAAAATGTATTGTAGAAACTAAACTAACTTTATCCTTCTATATTTTAAATTTAGTTATTTTTTAAAAATAATTTGGTAATTTGATTTTAATTGTTAGATAATTATAATTAGGTTTGGAGTTTGAATTTAAAATACTATATTTGTTAGTATTTATAACTTCAAATTATCTATCGATGAAGATAAAGGACATAGTCCTAACATGATGGAGCTTTCAAATTTCTAAACAAGTTTATCCTTTATCTCGTTTAAGATTTAACCAATGTAATTAATAACATTAATTAGTTTTGAATTAGGGTGGTTTTGTAAACTGAATCGAGAGATTACATTTTGTGAATTGAAAAACAAGTTAAGTCTATCTTATCGAAACTTTTGAATTGAAACTACTTAATCTTATCTGAAGTTTTGAATGGTAAGCAATTCAAGTTTTTTAACTGTGCGGTTAATTAACATCCACCTTTTATATATGTAGCTTCACTCTTTGAATTACTTAGCATTTTTTCTTCTGGAGTTACTTCACTGCATTGGACATTTCAAAGATGTAATCCCTTCTTTTGTTGTAGGTCTTGAGTTCCAATATAGCAAAAAATAGCTAAAAAATGGTCGTCGTTTATTTCTCAGTTGTAATAGACGTGAACATTTATAGTTAGTCTATCAAAAAAAGATCTCGACGTAAGTTTCTGCTTTTATCTTTATTGTTAATGTCACACAAACATGGATCATAACGATAGATACGTACTTCTTCATTTCATGCATTTAATGATGGAATGAAACTTGATATGCATAATTGATAATTACTTTATTGATTTTCCAGATATATATAAGAGAGATGGAGTACTTGTGTTGTTCATAAGGTCAATCTCAAGATCTTATTCATAAGGTTAATCTTAAGATTTTATAATCTCTGGTAGAATTATGGACCGATTGAATGCTACTAATGGAATAATTTGCATCCAGAAAGACTTTAATTATGGTAAAAATTTAGTGTAGGGGCCTGTTTGGCGCGCGTTAATTGATTTGTAGCCGCCAAAAACAAATTCGCTGAGAAATAGCCACCTCCGGACAAATCCCAGTATAAATACTGGGACTTTGAACAAAACTTGTTCAAGGCCCCAGTATTTGTACTGGGGAAGCTTCAGTAAACTAACCCCAGTATAAATACTGGGGCTTTGAACAAGTTTTGTTCAAGACCCCAGCATTTTGTTATGGGACTATGTATAAAGCTTCAGTCCCATAACAAAATGCTGGGGCTGTGAACAAAACTTGTTCAAAGCCCCAGCATTATTATGGGACTGAAGCTTTATATATAAAGTCTCATAACCCATAACAAAATGTTGGGGCTGTGAACAAAACTTGTTCAAAGCCCCATCATTTTGTTATGGGACTCAGCTTTATATATAAAGTTTTGTTCAAAGCCCCAGTTTTTTGTTATGGGGCTAGTCTGGGGTGTTTTTCCAACGCTAATGGAGCTTAAGTGTGCGCGCGAATTTTTGGCTATTCTTCAATGAATTTTGAAACGGTGGATAGTCCCCATTGAGCGCGTCCAAAAATGGCTAGTGATCAAAATTTCCCTTAATTATGTGAAACTTAACGTAGTCCATATATATATATATACTCTTTCAATATTGCATGAATCAATGTCATGCTCTTTTCTCCTCTTTATGTTGTTGATCGTTAGCATATCATAATACATTTAGGTGCAGGTTAAAAACTTCGAAGTAGACGCTGTGGATAAATAGAGTTTGTCCTTCATAACGTAAAACAGTTCACAAATTATTATTTTTCATTAATAGCTGTATAACAAGTTAAGAGCTTGACCAAGAGATCAATGAAGAACAAAATAGATGTTGTGGATAACATAGAATATGGACTTTCATTGCGTTAACTTCGCGGTCCTTTTTTCATCCATGAAGGTATTCTACTTTTTATAATAATTTTTATAGGGTGTGTAAGTTTACAATTTATTTATAACTATACTTTGTTTTGCAATTCCCTTATAATATATCATTCATGATATGTCTTAGTTCATTATTTAATGTCAATACTATCAACTTTCATATATTTTTTTTTATTAAGTTTCATACATTTTGTGTACCAATCACAGGTAACAATCATGTTTGGAATTAATAAAAAATTTGAATTTGGATTAATAGATGATATAAGATCTATTTGAATTTAAAATAAAGTTTTCGTCTCTAATTACTTTTCCCTATTTGATTCCCTCATCAACCCAAAGTTAGACATTTCCCCAAGCTCATTGTTATTATTATTTTATGAAGCTTTCTGAGTTTTGTTGCTTATATTAATCTTTTTTTCTTTATCTTATCTTTGGTATCTTTTGTCTGATTCAATTTTATTAAATTCTTATAGCATGTATTGATGTCTACATATATTGCTAACCCTAATTTATTTTTATGCTAGGATGAAGTTGATAGAGAATCTGAAAAGAACACGTGAAAAGGCAAAACGGTAGCCATTTATTTGTGCTTTCTATATATGTTACTATTTTTTTATGTACCAGTGCATATTTGCATTAGCTATTGCTTATGAAGAAAATGTATTCATACTGAATTTACTTTTTTTTTTTTTTTTTTTTTTTACTGAATTTACTTGAGCGTATGTATGTGACATGTTTCATCAAGTTTTACTATAATTGGTCTGAAGCTTGGGGATGTGTGGTTTTCACTATTTCTTTAGCAGCTTTTTGTCAATTTTTTGAAGGAATTTTTACACTCTATACCCATAAAATTTAAAGTATTTACAAGTCATACCCATTAAAAATTATACTACCCATAAAACTAAAAGTATTTACCAACCTACCCATTTATTATTGTATACCTTTGTTATGCCTTATAGTTGTATACCTTTAAGGTATACTGCATAAATTATGGTATACAAGTCTGGAGGGTCATTTATTATTGTATACATTTGTTATGCCTTATAGGTGTATACCTTTATGGTATACTGCATAAACTATGGTATACAAGTCTGGATGGGTAGAGTAAGTAAATAATTTAGTGGGTAGGTCGAGTAATATTTGAAAATAGTGGGTAGTAGCTGTAATTATTTTAGATTTTGTGGGTATTTTTGTAAGTGTCCCTTTTTTGAAATATAAAATCTACTAACTTATATTAACTATTGTTTTAAAAAAAAACTTAAATGGAAAGATAGTAAATAATTTTATATTTATAAAAGCTAATAATTATTGTAGTAAAATTTTTGAATTGATCTTTAGTTAATATTTCTTCTTAGAATTTGTATTATTCTTTTTTCCTTTTTTAAATTTTGCATTCTATAAGAAGTGCTACAAATGTAGTACTTCTATAATTTCTTTTACTATTGTCTTAATTCAATATTGGGTAGCAGTAGCAGAAAAAATGAATATAACTCTTGAAATCATAATTTCTAATCAAATATATTTTTAAGTTTGTTCGCTTGAAATGATTCCATTGATTTTGTTGATGGATGATATATTATATTATTTAAATTGATGATCATAATTCCTATATGTTGTTTAATAATTTTGATGGTTTATCTATTGGATTCAGTTCTTAATTAAAGGAACTTCAATAGTTCACCTGGAGGAAAGAAGCCGAAAAATTGAGCATTTGGTAAATCAATAGCTATTTTTTTAATAGAATAGCAACAAATGATTGAATAGACGGAAAAGGAAAATAGACTCCTATTATCTTTTGGGCCATGAATTTCTTCGACTTTTGACTTAGTTGAAATATAAGTGTTTTGAGTGTTTTATTTCAATATTTATTGGACTATTTATGCTAATTATATACTCCATATTTTTTTACATTGGTTTATTAAGGTTTAAGTTTCTTGAATGAACTTAAGATGGTCAAAGAGAAAGACCTTTTTCACGTCCATATTAAATATGTTATCCATATTTAATATTTTACTATTAAATTTTTTTTGAGATTTTTTAATTACTAAGGGTAAAGTTGGAAAAAACTAATAAATTTAGTCTTGAAATTCCAAATAGACAACTAATTTGGGACATTATTTTTTTGATAAAGGTCCAACTAATATTAGACAGAGTGAGTAATAGTTAAAATAGTATCCTCCAAAAAAGATAACAAAGTATATATTTCAAGTAATAGAACCAAAATTAACTCAAAAGTTTATCTCCAACATCTCTCTTTTATGGGTTTATAATTGTATTCATGTTTATGTATTTCTCATGTGTTTTAAAAAATATAATGATGTATTCAATGAATAACAAGAGTTTATTGAATAAGCATATATATTATCTTGCCATGATTTTATTGGACATTTTAATTAGTTGAAAGAATGTTAACGATTTGAATTAACCAAGCTTGATAGTTTTACAAATATATTGGTTATTCTTAATTATATTGAAGAAAATGTAATTCAAAACTTGGCTTGTTAAGAGGTATATGATCTACAAATATTGGTGGAGAATGTTAAGTTGATTATTTCAATTAATTTTTGAATTTAAATGAAATTATAATAATACTTTTTTAATTTGTGCTTAATTTGAGTTTGAAATGACTTTTGAAAGTGAGCCAAGAGGAACGAGGAATAAATTTTTAACACATCTATTATATATAGACTATGCAATTTATAGTTTGTATTGGTTGCGGATTAATCAAAACTATTATGGTAGTTAAGAGACAGGATTATGGAAAGGAAACAAGAGAACCATCTTTATGTATTAAAATTATTTGAAGGGAGCCCGTGTTTATCTATATGATTGTGAATTCGTGGGAGGCTTTAGTTTCGAGTTTATTCGAGATTAATCTTGAATAATATTCAAATGAGTTGGGATTAGTAAACCACAAGATAATAATCTTATGTACTATTACAATCAGATAAAAATAAAATAATCCGATAAAAAAAAGAGTAGCAGCAGGCCTTATACATCAAAGTGAACTAACTCAAATAATACATGACAATGTAGCAATACTAGGTAATGAATATTATAAATGATATGCGCAGAGCCAAAAGAGGAAAGAAGAAAAGGAGAAATAAAAATGTTTGTATACATTTTATTATAGCATTAATTGGAGAATCATTTGCAATATAGTTTTGTCGAGCATTCAAAAGCCAAATGCCAACCTTTGCACGATGTTAATTGGCTATTTAATCAGCCAAATAGTATATATTTAATATAAAGGTAGAATTGAAGATAGAAGTATTGATTGACGTGATTTGTGTTCAAATTTGAATAAAAAATTGAATATATAAAATTTACGGTTACGCACATCATTGTTTATATTTTTGTCTTAGAAATTAGTCTTAAAAACACTATCAAAGTGTCAAAGTATTTGAAGAATGTGAATTCACATATAGCCGTCCAATTTATTTCCAAAATTTTACCCATTTTGTCAATCAAATAACAACTTATAATTGAAAGTTTTAATATAAGAGAGAACGATGAAATCCATTACCCATGAAACTACTTCTGGGTCGGGTTCCAATGAAAATGACGTGAAGTCACAAGAATCTGTCGAGAAAACAACAGAAGAAACCGACGAGGAGCAAGCGTCTGATGGGGATGAGGTTGAGTCACAAGAAGTTTCCGAGAAAACAATGGATGAGGAGAGAGATGATGAAACGACCTCGATTAGTCGTTTCGGAAGTTAGGACTCCGATTGGCGTGTCGATAAATATTCGTAATATCCATTGGGACTTATCTGTAAAATTTGAGCTAAATCAGACCTCGTTTGGTAGGCATCGGAAGAAGGTTTCAGTTTTTATTGCCAATAAATATTAAAAAGAGATTTTCGAGCTCGATTTTGCCGAATGAGCTCCGATTCAAAATCTGAAAGCGCCGTTAGGTTCGTATGATTATTTGTAATTTTTGTAAACTTTCGAAAGTGAATTTCGATGTTGTTCGGCTAATTTACGCTAAAATGCCGAAAGTTAAATAATTTGACCTTTTTCATTTAAATTCGTATTTTGAGTTTCGGGAGTCCAAGTTGAGATCCGTCTTCGCGAGTATGTTACATATATTTTGTATAACTTGTATGCAAAAGTTGGAATTATTTCGAATATCGTAGTGTACCGTTTTAATTTTTACCGTAACTGCGAATTTTAAAAAGAAAAAGAAAAAAAAAGAAGGAAAAAGACGAAAAAGGAAAAAAGACAAAAATGGGAAGGGAGTCCATGAGCTTGGCGGCGATACTAAGGGATATATATATCCCTTAGTTCTTAATAGATCATTAAGCAGAATAGGAGCAGAGAAAAAATGAAATGACTGCAGTGGAAAAAAATGCCAGAAAATGAGAAAAGGGGCCGGAGAAAAATAGTATTTTTACCCCAGAACATTCAGGTAATGATCCTAATATAGTATTTGAGTTTATTACGTGTGTTTAAATATATTTTTGCGGTAAAAACAGGAATATTAGACATCGTCCTAATGACGTAAATTAATAGTTTAAAGGGTCAAATAGACCCCGATAATGGAATTGAATATATATTCGTACTCAGTGAGTTACGGGCAACATATAAATGTAAATTATTTGGGATTTGGTTATGTGACCTTAAACCCTGTACATAGACCTGGCCTGCGTATTGCGTATGCCAATAGGGTATCAAGCTCCTAACCGGATTGCCCTAAAATGTGAGGAATGAAGCATTTAGCCTAATTTGATATATTTTTCTGCTTATTGAATAGAGTGGGATCGTTTGGAATTGAAACCAAAGGATAAAGCGGTTATTGATTAGCAGAGCTAACTTTTGGAAGAGGTAAGTGTTTATATCCATTTCTTTGGAGGCACCTGGCCTCGTGGATTTTCTACCACGTGTTCCTTACGTGTGTAGCTGCCGATAGGCGTACTCCTTACGCCTCAGCCTTGGATTACATTGTATATTATATGTTATGTTCTGTTGCTGGTATTGCATTGAGGATCTGAGCATTGTACCCTGGGTGTGAGTTGGCATCTACTTCCCGGCTGTCGATGAGAGTCCCGCGCCGGTGAAGGGTTATTATTGCATCACATTGCATTCATATGCATTATATGTCATTCATATGCATTACGTTGCATATCATATTGGGTGCAGGAGTATTCCGTCCCAGGAGCAGGAGTATTCCGCTCCATTGTATCATATTGAGGGTAGGAGTATTCCGCCCCAGGAGCAGGAGTATTCCGCTCCATCATATTATATTGAGGGTAGGAGGATTCCGCCCCAGGAGAGTGCAGGAGTATTCCGCCTCAGCTTTACATTATATTGGGTACAGGAGTATTCCGCCCCAAGAGAGTGCAGGAGTATTCCGCCTCTGGTTTATATTATATCGGGTGCAGGAGTATTCCGCCCCAGGAGCAGGAGTATTCCGCTCCAGTTGGTTATCATATTGGATTCCCCTCGAATGCAGGAGTATTCCGCTTCGAGATGGGATTACGGGCACATGTGACCCTTTGCATCACATTTCATTTCATTTCATCTCATTTCATACCATTGGGTAGACTTACGATACATGACTACTGTCCTACTTATATGTGCATTGCTTATTTGTTGATATGTTTCTGGCTCGTATCCCCGGTTGAGTTTATGGTTTCACACGTGTTTCCGGTTGTTTTCTGGCTTTGCCTTTTTATAATTTAAATAAGAGGAATTTGGTTTATCTGTTTCTTCTCCCTGGCTAGCTATCCTATTTTTTGAGGTGGCTAGTCTGCCCCACTTATTGAGTCCTTTTGACTCACCCTTGTTTGTTGTTTGTTTTTTGTCTATCTATTTCGTTTCGGCAGGTTCGCTCCAGGATTGAGTTCGCCACGTTGTGTAGGAGCGAAGACGACTTCAGCTGTCAGGGTGAGCCAGCTTTTATTCTGGATGGCCACCAATTTATTGGTTATTATTTCAGTTACATCTTGCTCCGTTCAGTAGGTATTTGTCGTCTTTGTTCTCTTAGATGTCTAGTCTGGATAACCCTAAACCTATTATGTTGGGCAGTCAGCTGTAATTTCTTTTGTACAACTTAAAGATATCAGTATGTCTGTGCTTTTGTTTTAAGTCTTGTCCTTATTTATGAATTATTATATTTATTTTCCTAATTTAATTGGTAAGGGTTCGCCCGACGGGTCTAGGGGAGGATGTCGGGTGCCCGCACGGCCTAACCGGATTCTGGGTCGTGTCAGTTGGTATCAGAGCCCGATTTAGAGTCTATCCAGACTAAGACAGTATCTAGTAGAGTCTCGCTGATGGGTACGTAGACGTCCGTACTTATCTACGAGGGGCTATGATGGCATTTAGGAAGTTTCACTTCCTTCTTTTCTGATCGTGCGTCAGTCTAGGATACAAAAGTATTTTCGTTAATTCCTTCGTGGTAATTGTGAAACCCTCGTGTGATGAATCAGAAAACAGTATGAGTTCAAGACGAAGCAGTCTAGCCTGGGGCTAGCACTGACGAAGCCCCGAGAGTTTTGATCGTGCTAACGATCTAGTTACGGAGGTCCCAGCTGTACGAGCTCGCGATGGACAAGGGAACAGGGCCTTATGTTTCCCTTGTCTCTCTATGATGCTTTTACGAGAATCGTGGCGACACAGATACCGCAAGAACCTCTTATTCACTGGGCAGCTTACCAGGTTGCATCATGTCAGACATTCGGTCTCAGGGAGCTCCTATTCTAGTTCTTAATATTACCCCGGTAAATTATGTTCCAGAGGCAGCATGTGTTGTGCCACTAATTATTCTGGTTGGTTAGCTAGCCCAAGTAATAGCTCGGTCCGAGTGTCCGAAGATGCTGTATTATTTTATCTGGTTGAACCTTCCGATATTCTCAAGCCATGCATTATATAATCCATGTGTACGTTTTTTAAAAATAAATGATGTCAGCGTATCCTTCCGGCTCTTGATTATATCGAGCGGTATGGTGTTGATTATTCTGCTATCCACTTTCAGGGGTTCAACACTGAATTGGTGGACCGCTATCTTATTAACTAACTTGGTTCGATTTTTCTTCTAGATTCGTGGAAAAGTTCCTTTCGAGTAGCGAGCAAGATGAAAAGTATTGCCATTTTGAGTGGATTGGACAGGGTAGCCTGTCGGTTAGCTTGTTGGTATTTCGGAACATGATATTGAATTCTATAGAATGACTGGATATGCATTAGAACTAGTTCATGAGCCTTTCGAGAGATTCAGAGATTTATTGATGACCTTTATTTTTCCTTGAAATCCCAGATGGCTCGAGAAATTGAGGTCTGGATTTTATTTGATGTTGTTGTTAATATTGCCTGAAGGTTCGAGGCATACCATAAGTTAGAGCGGGAAGAGTTAGAGCGGGAAAGTAAGAGATCCCACGGCCCTGGTGGGCAACCATGGTACCTCATTTGGAGGTAAAAGTTCTGATTATTTTGGGAGGTCACTTTCCAAGTTATCTCAGCTTGTGTCACGCGATTCCTAGAGTGCGCCAGTAGTTCGTCAATATCAGACCCAGTTTTTCTCTTTGTAGCTTTCAACAATCTATCCAGCTCCCATATTTAGCGAAAATGTATTATCATTGTCGTGAAACACATAGTCCTTTGAGGAATTTTTTTCATTACTCTGGAAAGTAGGCAGTCGTCCTTTCTCTCGTCATCTGGCACCTGCACAGTCGCATGAATTTCATTTAAATTTTAATCAATCAGAGAAATTCCACCATCCAGTAGAGGTTGAGAGCGTGGTGGCAGTGATTCATCTAGAAGTAATTATCAGGGTAGCGGCTCGACTCAGCCGCAGAGGCAGTTTTATGAACTGCTAGTCTGGCAGGATGCTGAGGCATCCGATGTAGTAGACACGTGTGTTTCTTCTTCCCTTATCTGTGAGTAAGATTTATCTTTTCGATCGATCTGGAAATGGTGTGTTTTATCGTGTTTCGACGGTTTCCTTGGATATTGTCGTAATTAAGAATCGGTTGCGGTAGAGGGGTAAGTTTCTGATACGATTTATTCCTGGAATTTATGAGACCTACTAGTTTATCTGATTTAAATATGAGAGATTTGACGGTGAGTATTGCTATTGCCTGCTTGGCATCCCGTTATACCACCTTGTGATATTATGTCAAGTCATTTTACCTCTCTCCTCTGAAATCAGTGTTGGTAGGATGATAGGATTCTTATTCGTCATCATCAGGAAGTGTCTTTGTTTCTTTCGGTGTAAAGTGGCTGGTAAGTAATGCTCGATCTATGTGTCTCCTCTTGGTTCGAGATTCTAGTGGAGTCATGTTATTCTATGAGCTTGTCTTAGTTATAAAAGGGTTTTCTGGTAAAGTGTCAAAGTTTCCTTCTTATTGGGAGGTTAAATTGGCATGAATGTTGTTCCATAAGATCTTATTTAATATCTATTTCTTCAATTGCGATTCTTGGGCTACTTTGACTCGTATGTAGTCTAGCTTTTGTAGCCAAGCAAATAAGAAGATGAGCTTCCTGAAGCTCTGATTATTTCTATCCTCGGTCCATTTCCATTTCTTCTTTGTTCGGCACCGGTAAGCTTGGGCAGTTGGTAGCCGCTTGTGATATTCCCTGTGTTGAGCCAGAGTACGTGTTATTGTAACCGGGTAAGCATATTATTGTTTTGGTCCAGTTGTCTCATCTTGTTATCCGTTTAACATGTTTATGTTATCAGTTTATCCGGGTATCCATCCCCATATATTGTATCGTGCTGGTTCTGTTTTTGCGGATCATCCAGTTTCAAGGGAAACTCTGCCGAAATTTTTTTATAGAAGTACCACTCATCGGGCGGTGGTGTTTACGGCAAAGGTATGGAGTTGTGAACTCGGGAGTTGCAGTCGTTTCGCAACTCGAGAGGGTAATTTGGTAGCTCGGGTCTGAGCCGAATTCTATTTTTAGCTATGTCTTCCTTAGTCCGGTAGACTGTGCGAGGATGACTATTTCTATTCTAGTTAGCGGTATGAGTTAATACTTTAAGTGGATGAGTCTTCCTCCAAATACTGAATGGTAATATTAAATCTCTGAGGTGTTGATACCACTTTTCTCACGACCCAAAGTAAGGCCACAACGGAAATCTACAATGAGTGTCAATCATTGCTAAACCCACTAGTAATCTATTAATGATAGAGATAAGCTGGTAGCTGATCATATATACGTATCTATCTGCTGAAAGCATAAAGTCTGGAAAGATGACACGACTTTAACTTGCTGGCAATTAGAACATTGAGCCACAAATTCTGCTATGTTACACTTCATTCCATCCCACTAATAAATCTGTTCGAGATCATGGTACATCTTAGTCGAACCTAGATGAACCGTGTATTTGGAATAATGTGCCTCTATCATAATCTATCCACGTAAATCTGCAACATCAGGGACATAAAGTCTATCTATATACATAAGAACACCGTCAGTAGTAACCTTGTATGGTGACTCCGATTTTCTTCTGGCTATTTGTCTGTATTCAACTATAACTGGATTTTCATACTGACGCTGTTTTACTTCATGAAAATTTAGAATTAACAGTCTAGTGCAGCTTGTCGACAATCCATCATTGGTATGTATATCTCTTTCACACCTCAACTCTTTAATAAGTTACTTTAGCGTTATAAGTGCACATGTAATCAACTTTTTGCTGGTGTTCTGCTTCAGCTCATGGTCCAACTATATGTTTTTGTTATTTTCACTTTTTCAAGTCATAATATTTCTAATTCAAAGAGCCTGCGGAACAACACTAACATCAGCTGAGATGTTGCATAGTACGTTCGTAAAAATATGATATAGCTTGCATCAAATCTTCTATAGTGTGTAATGACAAGGTACTTCAAAAGCTTCCCTATTGCATCAAGTGTGAGTTAATTCCTAGTTTCATCGACTTGTTCTGTATCGAAAGGTATATCGAAGGGATGATAATCGGCTGAATCATGTTAATCCATCCAGAGTTTCGTGTGTCTTTATTTCAAAATGTAGAGTTCTCCTCACGTGTTTGAGGAAGTGTCAACTTAGTCCGAATAAGTTGGGCAATGACGTTATCATATTATCCAGCTATGTTTTTATCCAAGAGTTTGATGTGCGTGTTATAACTCTGATTCTGTAATTATGAGATAATGTCCGTGGAGTAGTTTATGAAGGGTGTGAAAGTTCTCTTGTTACCTGCGTAAATCTTGCTTTCGATTTAGGCTCGTTCGAGGACGAACGAGAGTTTAAGTGGAGGAGAATGAAACGACCTCGGTTAGTCGTTTCGGAAGTTAGGACTACGATTGGCATGTCGATAATTTTAAAATGTTTGTAATATCCATTGGGACTTATCTATAAAATTTGAGCTAAATCAGACCTCGTTTGGTAGGCATCGGAAGAAGGTTTCAGTTTTTATTGCCAATAAATATTAAAAAGAGATTTTCGAGCTCGATTTTGCCGAATGAGCTCCGATTCAAAATCTGAAAGCGCCGTTAGGTTCGTATGATTATTTGTAATTTTTGTAAACTTTCGAAAGTGAATTTCGATGTTGTTCGGCTAGTTTCCGCTAAAATGCCGAAAGTTAAATAATTTGACCTTTTTCATTTAAATTCGCATTTTGAGTTTCGGGAGTCCAAGTTGAGATCCGTCTTCGCGAGTATGTTACATATATTTTGTATAACTTGTATGCAAAAGTTGGAATTATTTCGAATATCGTAGTGTACCGTTTTAATTTTTACCGTAACTGCGAATTTTAAAAAAAAAAGAAAAAAAAAGGAAAAAGACGAAAAAGGAAAAAAGACAAAAATGGAAAGGGAGTCCATGAGCTTGGCGGCGATACTAAGGGATATATATATCCCTTAGTTCTTAATAGATCATTAAGCAGAATAGGAACAGAGAAAAAATGAAATGACTGCAGTGGAAAAAAATGCCAGAAAATGAGAAAAGGGGCCGGAGAAAAATAGTATTTTTACCCCAGAACATTCAGGTAATGATCCTAATATAGTATTTGAGTTTATTACGTGTGTTTAAATATATTTTTGCGGTAAAAACAGGAATATTAGACATCGCCCTAATGACGTAAATTAATAGTTTAAAGGGTCAAATGGACCCCGATAATGGAATTGAATATATATTTGTACTCAGTGAGTTACGGGCAACATATAAATGTAAATTATTTGGGATTTGGTTATGTGATCTTAAACCTTGTACATAGGCCTGGCCTGCGTATTGCGTATGCCAATAGGGTATCAAGCTCCTAACCGGATTGCCCTAAAATGTGAGGAATGAAGCCTTTAGCCTAATTTGATATATTTTTCTGCTTATTGAATAGAGTGGGATCGTTTGGAATTGAAACCAAAGGATAAAGCGGTTATTGATTAGCAGAGCTAACTTTTGGAAGAGGTAAGTGTTTATATCCATTTCTTTGGAGGCACCTGGCCTCGTGGATTTTCTACCACGTGTTCCTTACGTGTGTAGCTGCCGATAGGCATACTCCTTACGCCTCAGCCTTGGATTACATTGTATATTATATGTTATGTCCTGTTGCTGGTATTGCATTGAGGATCTGAGCATTGTACCCTGGGTGTGAGTTGACATCTACTTCCCGGCTGTCGATGAGAGTCCCGCGCCGGTGAAGGGTTATTATTGCATCACATTGCATTCATATGCATTATATGTCATTCATATGCATTACGTTGCATATCATATTGGGTGCAGGAGTATTCTGCCCCAGGAGCAGGAGTATTCCGCTCCATTGTATCATATTGAGGGTAGGAGTATTCCGCCCCAGGAGCAGGAGTATTCCGCTCCATCATATTATATTGAGGGTAGGAGGATTCCGCCCCAGGAGAGTGCAGGAGTATTCCGCCTCAGCTTTACATTATATTGGGTACAGGAGTATTCCGCCCCAAGAGAGTACAGGAGTATTCCGCCTCTGGTTTATATTATATCGGGTGCAGGAGTATTCCGCCCCAGGAGCAGGAGTATTCCGCTCCAGTTGGTTATCATATTGGATTCCCCTCGAATGCAGGAGTATTCCGCTTCGAGATGGGATTACGGGCACATGTGACCCTTTGCATCACATTTCATTTCATTTCATCTCATTTCATACCATTGGGTAGACTTACGATACATGACTACTGTCCTACTTATATGTGCATTGCTTATTTGTTGATATGTTTCTGGCTCGTATACCCGGTTGAGTTTATGGTTTCATACGTGTTTCCGGTTGTTATCTGGCTTTGCCTTTTTATAATTTAAATAAGAGGAATTTGGTTTATCTGTTTCTTCTCCCTGGCTAGCTATCCTATTCTTTGAGGTGGCTAGTCTGCCCCACTTATTGAGTCCTTTTGACTCACCCTTGTTTGTTGTTTGTTTCTTGTCTATCTATTTCGTTTCGGCAGGTTCGCTCCAGGATTGAGTTCACCACGTTGTGTAGGAGCGAAGACGACTTCAGCTGTCAGGGTGAGCCAGCTTTTATTCCGGATGGCCACCAATTTATTGGTTATTATTTCAGTTACATCTTGCTCCCTTCAGGAGGTATTTGTCTTCTTTGTTCTCTTAGATGTCTAGTCTGGATAACCCTAAACCTAGTATGTTGGGCAGTCAGCTGTAATTTCTTTTGTACAACTTAAAGATATCAGTATGTCTGTGTTTTTGTTTTAAGTCTTGTCCTTATTTATGAATTATTATATTTATTTTCCTAATTTAATTGGTAAGGGTTCGCCCGACGGGTCTAGGGGAGGATGTGGGTGCCCGCACGGCCTAACCGGATTCTGGGTCGTGTCAGATGAGGAGCAGGAAATTGAGAAGACTGACGAGAAACAAGCATCGAGAGATGATAACAGGGACGAGACAGAGAAGGATGGTGCAGAAAAGGCGACACTGGTAAAATGAACTTTTTAATGAGTTTCTTCACTAACATGCTTTTTGCTCAATCTAGATAGTATACAATTTAACGAGTAAATAGAACACAAGTTGTATGAAAATTACGCAATTGGTGAAGCTTCAGAAATAATTTAGAGTATCCTATGCAAGGGATATTTCATATAAAGTTTGTATTCAAGTTACAAAATATGTTGCTTTATTGTTGCTGTACTAATTATAGTTTGAAAAAACATATTGATTAAAATGTGTAATTAAATGTGTGTTTTAGCATGTGCGAGTTCTATGCTCTCTATTGCTAGTTCTTTCTTCGATCATGTACAGTAGTGGATCCATGTAGTGTCTTGGAGTGCACGTGCACTCATCAGCACGAGCAAGCGATGGTGCACTGATTTTTACGAGGCCTGAAGGCTCTTTGGCCACTTACTGAGTCATAGCAATTCAACTACTTTTTATCTTCATCCATAATTTCAACTACTTATTTGATTTGTTAAATTTAAAGTACCAGTCAAGATTTTCCGTTTCACTCTTTTAAACTTTTACTGGTAGTGCCTACATTTTCAACTCCTTTATATATAAGAACTTCCTCTTATGTCCATGTTTACATCAAATAAGGAATGCTTTAAAAATTGGTTATTCTACAAGTACTGGATGATTGTTTCTAATGTTTTGATACCTTAATGCTTACTTATACTTATTTATGCGATAGAAGTTAAGCTCTGAATCATTACATGTTCTAATCTCATTTTCACCCCACGAAAGTGAGTAAAATATCATTTATTATCACAAATATAAAGGGCCTGTAAATTATATTTTTGATATAGTTATTAACTCTATAAGACTTCCAATAGTAAGAATTTGTTGTTGGTGAATATATGATATACTTTATTAGAAAACTCACCTTGCTTTGCTCTAATTAGATCTCTTGTGGTTAAAGTTAATGTTTTTTTGCATTCTATACATCTAAGTTATTCAAAATCTCTCGTGTTATTGTAAATGATCTCTTATATTTTGTTCAGGATGATCCACCAGCGCCTATAAGATTGAGATACAATTTTAGAACAATTCAAGACGAGATTGGCTATTTTCCTGGTAGAGTCACAGTTAGGTGTAAGATGGGTTTGGCGATAGAGAGTTTAAAAAATGCTGTTGGAAAGAAGATTGATCAGGGTGTAGTACCTGATTTCTTACGTAGAACCTGCCTAGATTATTTTTTTAAGGTAAATGTTGATTGTTGGAAAAATTGCTTTCATGGTGTCTTATGCCACTATTTGTTGCCAAGGAAAATCAAGACAAAGAAAAAAAAATGAAATGTGGTTGTTGATTTGCAACAAACCTGTCCGCTTTGGAATGAATGAATTTTGCCTTGTTACTGGATTGAAGTGTGGTCCTTTACCAAGTGACGATTAGTGTATGAAAGTATTCAAGGATGGTTTGGGTTTTATAGAGAGAGGAAAGAATTTTGTTTTCCATTAAAGGAAAAAGATGAGAAAAATAGTTTGGTGGGTGAAGATCTGTTAAGGGTTATTAGATCTAGGACAAAAAGATTCAATGATACAGAGAGAGCTGGTTGTGCTGCCTTATACATTATTCACACAATTTTATTAGCTGCGGATGATACTAAGCAGGTGCAAGAGAACTACCTAGCTTGGGTGGTCAATCCAACATTCTTTGCATCATATCCTTGGGGTCGACTGTGCTTTGAGTTTACACTTAGTAGCTTGAAGAAGAATCTTCACGAGAAGGCAAAAGAATGGAAGAAAAAGGCAGAATCAAGTAACTTGAAAAAGAAGAATCCACAACCATACACTATAGGCGGCTTTGCTACTGGCTTTTTGGTAAGTTTCATTATTACTACTTAATATTATTCTTTTAAAAATGTTTTATAATTGAATAATGTAGTAACATACATTTATTTTCCTAAATAGGTATGGGCTTAAGAAGCGATAGATGTGTTTGGAATCAATCTTGGAAAGAAGTCTTCAATTTTGGGTGATGCAATACCCCGACTTGTTAGATGGCATTTTGAAAAAACTCCAAAACACTTGCCTTATGATTGGTATGATAATTTGACAAGTGATAATGAGGTAAAATTATTATTACTAATCTTATATGTCAATGGCGTAAAATAAATATTGTTAGTCATAATCTGTTATTAGTTTTAAAATGTGCTGTTATATAGGTGCATTGTATCCCAATAATGAGGCCATCTAAAGAGGAGGCTAAGAGTGAATGGATACAACTCTTTGAAGAATTGGCGGATGAGGAGGACGATACTATTGATGCACTAGTGAGTGAGTTGGAGAAAGTAGATGTTTTAGGTCCTCTTGATGGTATAGATGAGCAGCCCCAACAAGAAGGGCAAGACCAACATCAAATGCTTGAACAAACAAATACAGTTAATGAAGAAGCATGTGTTGAGAAAATGCAGGTGATTAATGAAGAGGACCATCTTCAGCAGAGTCCTACGCGAGCAAAAGATACATGTGCATGTGAGACTACTATGACAGGTGATCAAAATGGTATTGGTATTTCTGGTGAGCGTTTAAAGTTAATTGAGGAGATAGATACTTTAAAGAAGATGTTCATTGAGATTGACAAAAAATTGACTTTTGTGGTTAAGATGCTTGATGTTAAAGCTCCTTGGGTCATTAAATATCCAGCTAACTGTATGAGCTCCTCTTGGACAAGAGATGGTCGACCAAAGAGGAAGCATAAAGTAGCTGAGATGATAAGACAATCGTGTAAGCGTCGACGATTCAGAAGATGTACGATAGAAGTAGTTACTCCTACAGGTTTTCATGATGATTGTACTGAAGATCTAAAGGATCGTTTTGAAGACGATCAAAGAAAGTCAAATGAAGAACAAGAAACTTGATGATCGTTACTTGTGCTTTTTGTTTTCTGTTAAGACTTGGAACAATTTATATTGTAGATCTCTTTTGCTATACTCTGAGATATCTCAAGTTATATTTTAAGATCTCTTAATTTACTGGTTATCTCCGCTGTTTTGTTTCCGAGAAATTGGTAAACTAAAATTGAATATTATATTCTATTCATAAACTCATTTGGCCATGCAAACATACTAGTTTTTGGAGATTTTTTCGAAATAAAAAAGTGTTTTTTCAAGCTCTCAAAAAAAAAAAAAAAAATTCCTCCACTCGCATAACTTCATTTTTTTTCAAGTATAATACATACTCGTTAATTAATTAATTCGAAAGTGCTTTTAAAATAATATTGCGCTTTAACTTTAAAACTAGTAAATTCAATCAAGGGAGATCATAACAAAGTGAGAGATTGCGATTTGATTTAAAAATTAATGAAATTGAGTGAGAGATAATAATTTTGTTTGAAAGAGATTATTTTTTGTTCGCAAGAGATTCTGTTTTTGTTTGCGAGAGATCAATCCTATAACTACTATTAACTATCAATTTTTTTTTATCATTGTTATGCACTTTTACCGTAAAATACGATCTTACTCTTTATTTTGAATAAATTTAGAAGTATTTTAAGAGTAAATTGCGACTTGATTTAAAAACTAATGAAATTGAGTAAGAGACCATTATCCACAATGTGAACAACGTGAGAGATCTAATACATATTTCAAGAGATCACATTCTTGCTCATAGGAGATGCCGACAGTAACGTACACATTATACTCGTTAATTAATTAATTCGAAAGTGCTTTTAAAATAAGATTGCGCTTTAACTTTAAAACTAGTAAAATCAATCAAGGGAGATCATAAAAAAGTGAGAGATTGCGATTTGATTTAAAAATTAATGAAATTGAGTGTATAATTTTGCTTGTAAGAGATTATTTTTTGTTCGCAAGAGATTATGTTTTTGTTTGCGAGAGATCAATCCTATAACTACTATTAACTATCAATTTTTTTTATCATTGTTATGCACTTTTACCGTAAAATACGATCTTACTCTTTATTTTGAATAAATTTAGAAGTATTTTAAGAGTAAATTGCGACTTGATTTAAAAACTAATGAAATTGAGTAAGAGACCATTATCCACAATGTGAACAACGTGAGAGATCTAATACATATTTCAAGAGATCACATTCTTGCTCATAGGAGATGCCGACAGTAACGTACACATTATACTCGTTAATTAATTAATTCGAAAGTGCTTTTAAAATAAGATTGCGCTTTAACTTTAAAACTAGTAAAATCAATCAAGGGAGATCATAAAAAAGTGAGAGATTGTGATTTGATTTAAAAATTAATGAAATTGAGTGAGAGATTATAATTTTGTTTGTAAGAGATTATTTTTTGTTCGCAAGAGATTATGTTTTTGTTTGCGAGAGATCAATCCTATAACTACTATTAACTATCAATTTTTTATCATTGTTATGCACTTTACCGTAAAATACGATCTTACTCTTTATTTTGAATAAATTTAGAAGTATTTTAAGAGTAAATTGCGACTTGATTTAAAAACTAATGAAATTGAGTAAGAGACCATTATCCACAACGTGAACAACGTGAGAGATCTAATACATATTTCGAGATCACATTCTTGCTCATAGGAGATGCCGACAGTAACGTACACATTATACTCGTTAATTAATTAATTCGAAAGTGCTTTTAAAATAAGATTGCGCTTTAACTTTAAAACTAGTAAAATCAATCAAGGGAGATCATAAAAAGGTGAGAGATTGCGATTTGATTTAAAAATTAATGAAATTGAGTGAGAGATTATAATTTTGTTTGTAAGAGATTATTTTTTGTTCGCAAGAGATTATGTTTTTGTTTGCGAGAGATCAATCCTATAACTACTATTAACTATCAATTTTTTATCATTGTTATGCACTTTTACCGTAAAATACGATCTTACTCTTTATTTTGAATAAATTTAGAAGTATTTTAAGAGTAAATTGCGACTTGATTTAAAAACAAATGAAATTGAGTAAGAGACCATTATCCACAACGTGAACAACGTGAGAGATCTAATACATATTTCAAGAGATCACATTCTTGCTCATAGGAGATGCCGACAGTAACGTACACATTATACTCGTTAATTAATTAATTCGAAAGTGCTTTTAAAATAAGATTGCGCTTTAACTTTAAAACTAGTAAAATCAATCAAGGGAGATCATAAAAAAGTGAGAGATTGCGATTTGATTTAAAAATTAATGAAATTGAGTGAGAGATTATAATTTTGTTTGTAAGAGATTATTTTTTGTTCGCAAGAGATTATGTTTTTGTTTGCGAGAGATCAATCCTATAACTACTATTAACTATCAATTTTTTATCATTGTTATGCACTTTACCGTAAAATACGATCTTACTCTTTATTTTGAATAAATTTAGAAGTATTTTAAGAGTAAATTGCGACTTGATTTAAAAACTAATGAAATTGAGTAAGAGACCATTATCCACAACGTGAACAACGTGAGAGATCTAATACATATTTCAAGAGATCACATTCTTGCTCATAGGAGATGCCGACAGTAACGTACACATTATACTCGTTAATTAATTAATTCGAAAGTGCTTTTAAAATAAGATTGCGCTTTAACTTTAAAACTAGTAAAATCAATCAAGGGAGATCATAACAAAGTGAGATATCTACATATATCGCAAGAGATCACATTATTGTTCACAACATGATCTTAGGTAACCGTCTTCATCGTTGTTTATCATTATTATGCTCATTTACCGTAAAATACGATCTTACTCTTTATTTTGAATAAATTTAGAAGTATTTTAAGAGTAAATTGCGACTTGATTTAAAAACTAATGAAATTGAGTAAGAGACCATTATCCACAACGTGAACAACGTGAGAGATCTAATACATATTTCAAGAGATCACATTCTTGCTCATAGGAGATGCCTACAGTAACGTACACATTATACTCGTTAATTAATTAATTCGAAAGTGCTTTTAAAATAAGATTGCGCTTTAACTTTAAAACTAGTAAAATCAATCAAGGGAGATCATAACAAGGTGAGATATCTACATATATCGCAAGAGATCACATTATTGTTCACAACATGATCTTAGGTAACCGTCTTCATCGTTGTTTATCATTATTATGCTCATTTATTGTAAAATATGATCTTACTCTTTATTTTGAATAAAGTTAGAAGTATTTTAAGAGTAAATTGCGATTTGATTTAAAAATTAATGAAAGTGAGTGAGATTATAATTTTGTTTGTAAGAGATTATTTTTTGTTCGCAAGAGATTATGTTTTTATTTGCGAGAGATCAATCCTATAAATACTATTAACTATTGGCGGTTGATCAATCCTATACCCTTCCAATTTTGATCTAACTCATTTTTTTTTAAAAAAAAATTGGAAGTAGTTGAGATAAGTTGTTCGTTATAAAAAAATGAAATTATCGAGGAAGACAAGTACATACAATGTAAGAAATCTAATACATATCGTAAGAGATAATTATCTTGTTCGTGAGAGATCATAATCTTGTTTATCATTGTTATGCACATTTATTTGTGAGACATATTCACTTTAGTAAGAGATAGTTCTATTGTTCGTGAGAGATTATAATTGTGTTTGTAAGAGATCAGTTTTTTGTTCGCAAGAGATTATGTGTTCGTTCGCGAGAGATTAATCTTATATTACTGTTATTAACTATCAGTCCATAAAATAAAAGATCAATCCATTAAATATGATATTAAATCCATAAAACAAGAGATCAATCCATAAAATAAGATATTAAATCTAAAAAATCACCCAAAAAGTTAAATTGTTGATGTGAATTAATTAGCTACTCTTTTAGGACACTTCCTTTTATAATGACCAGTCTGCCTGCATATGGAACAACTTCACTTCTGCTTCTTCCTCTTTGGGTTCTCATCAATTGAGGGAATGCGGTTTACTTTCTTGCGCCCTTTACTCAATTTAAATGTAGGAGGATAAATCGCTCTTCTTTTATCTACTGGTATCATCCATGTTTTTGGATGAGGAACATGATAAATTGTTCTATCCCAAGCTTTCTTCCATGTGTCATTCTTGTATTTAGGTTCACACAATTTATATATCTCCGGCCATTTATCTTGGCCTGGGCATAGCTTCAAAGCTGCTATTGCGTGCTCACAAGGAAGCTTATCCACCTGGAAAACCCTGCAAGCACATGTATTATGCTCCAAATTAACTCGATATGCTACATCAAGACCACAAACATTAAACTCATGATCGTTTAAACGTGTAGGAGTCAGCGAACAAGAGGCAACATAACGTTTCTGAAGTAGATCCTCTGATGTTGGAGTTAAGAAATGAGTGTTACTTTGTGCTTTGCCTTTGCGCTCAACATACCACTTGGTCATATTATCTTGGATAGCTTTAAGTACAGACACTATAGGCCAACTTCTTTGAAACTTTAGAACTGAATTAAGCGATTCCGATATGTTTGTTGTCATCAAGTTGTACCTATTTCCATGAAAATAGGTTCTTGACCATTTTTCAAACCCGATATCATTTTCAAGGTACCAAGCAGCATTCACATTTGCTTCCATTATTAAATCAAAATAAACAGAAAACTGATCCTCTGTGTAGGCTTTTGCAGCTTCTTGAAAGTTGTAAATAATGTCACAATCACCATACTTGGACTTCAGGTTCAAGCTAATATGGAACATGCAAAATCCGTGATGTGCAAGCTTGTAGACATTAGCAACAGCTTTCCTTATACTTTTATTTCTATCTGATATAATGCACAAATCATCACTATCAGGAATGCATTCAGCTAACTTCTCAAAAAAATAAGTCCACGACTTATCGTTCTCCGAGTCAACTACAACAAATGCAATTGGAAAAATCTTGTGCGCAGGCTGAAATAAGTACACCACCATATTTTCCTGTCAAGTGTGTTCCATCTACAGAAATTACTTTTCTCATATGAGAAAATCCTTCTATAGCTGTCCCATAAGCAAGAAAACAGTACCTAAATTTGTGATCCTTATCCAATTTTAAGTCTGTCCTCGAACCTGGATTTGTTTGCTCCAACATATGCATGTACCCTGGTAATAATGAATAACTTTTGGTGTTGGTCCTTGTCCGGATGAATCAAAGTTTTTGCGCATTACATCAGCAACCACACCATAAGAAGCTTGTTTATGGAACTTCGCTGCACTTTTAACCCCACAATTATGCATTCCACAATACTTTTTAACAACGAAGCGTGAAGAATTCGCCAACTTCACAACACGTACGCGCCAATTGCATTCCTCAACAATGCATTTCACAAAAACTAATGAAGGAGTAGACTTCTTTGTCTTGAACTGAAACTTTGCTGCAATAGCAATCATTCTTAACTTCCTCACAACTTCCTTTTTGTTTTCAAATATTTTCCCCAAACGAAGATCTGAAAGATCACCAAAACTACCACCGTTGTTGCACTCATCATTCGGAATGGCTGTAATGCTATCTTCCCAAGCCATATCTTCCATTGACTGTTGAAAAAATGTCCTATCAACACTCGCTGCCTCGTTAGCACAACCCCCACCTGTATGAATAGTTTGAGAATAATCAGGAATTATATTTTTCTCTAATGGTGGTTCAACAAAAATATCCATTATTTCCTCATCTTCTGGTAAATTAGGACGATAAATCTCTTCAACAATATTTTGCTCATTGTTTTCCACAAGAACCTCTGCTTCACCATTTCCATGATTTGTTTTTGATTGTCCATCTCCTTCCTCAAGTAAACAAACTTTTAGTGTTGGCCTAGCACCTCGCTCATCAACAATTGCCAAATAGGATTTTAAGTCAAAATCATCTTCTAATGGAGCATATGATGTCTCTTGCCAATTTTTATCCAAAACCATGGGCTTGTAACTCATATTAATTTGGCAGGGGTCACATGTTATCTTGCATCGTTGACGTATTAATTCTACCAAATCATCGTAACATATTTCTTGACGGCAGTGAATCACCTTAGCAGTTTTCTCCTCCTTAGATTCAAATTGAATGCAAATAATCAAATCGCTCATTGATATCCAGAAATATTAGTCACCTGCAAAAGGATTAAAAAAATGAAAGTTAATAGTACTAATCCCCTATCTTTAACAAACATATCTCCTGCATTGTGTACTAAAATATTGTATGCTTTAATATTCATCTGGTACAAAAAGATCTCCTGTATTTTGCAACTAAATCTCCTACGTTTTAAAATACAAATCTCATGCTTTAACCATTAAATCTCTTTTCTAGTTCATATATTCTATCTAACTTCTCAATTTCATCCACAATAAGGGGCAAAAACAGAAAAAGAACTTTGAAAGAATGTGTTACTTACCCAGCAATATATGAATTCAAAACAACAATCTTTTGCAAGGTTGCTATTGAGTGAACTCAAAACAATAATTTTTGCATGAAGTGAAGTTCTGGAGCTTTCAATTGATGTAGCCAAAGTATATCCTAGGTTTAGCGTGGGTTTATGATCTGTTTTTCCACCACTCCCATGAAAATCGGGACTTCCATTTTGATGTCGCTATTTTTTGGCAGCAAAATTAGTTAATAATCTTTTAATTGCAGCTGCACCCCCTCCTATTTTGCATGACAACACTTATTTTTTAACACTTTCTATGCAAAATTTGAAAAATAAATGCTGACTTGGCTTGCTTTATTATTATGTAGGCCCCATAAGGGTCATAAACTTAAAATGCTATTGCAAATTTCCTTAAAACAAAAATCCTATTTGTAAAGGAACAAATAACCAATTGCCCCCTAGTATAGTTTAACAATCATATATTTATCTTGTACTATAAAATAATGCTTATTTTCATATCCCAAACAAAAAATGCCTTCTTTAGATGCATGTATATATGGGTGAGGAGTTGGAATGTGGAACAATGACAACAATGACATTGTTATCCAAAAACATATATCCTTATCGACAGGTATAGCGGAGGAGTAGCAACAATGATATTGGATCGATTACATTCACTTGAAAAATACCTTGAAATAGGGGGTGAAGATTCAGTCAAGTAGTATCGTGTCAAGTAGTATCCAATGGCTCTCTAGATTCATGCCATGTGGCCTATAAAATAATTCATGGTTGAAATTTACTTAAGTTAAGAAAACTATTTACATTTTGGAGGCAAACTTTTTCGAAGTCGACGATCACAAAAATTTCAAGATAATAATATATTATGATGGCCCTTTTTTTATGTTGAATTCTTTTCTGAATTTTGGACAGTAGTATTTTGGCAAAACAAAAAGTACCATTGTCTGAATAAATTTCTTAAATTTCAATTATTCAAGATTACTTGCTTTATATGGCCTGTAGTACCAGTTTTCTTGCACAAACTGAAGTGGATTATTTTTTATGAAGCAATATGCATTTGGTGGAGAGTCAGTTTAGCTTTATTTTGCAGTTTAAAGTTGATTAAGGAAGTGGCAGTGACTTCCGTCAACATTCTATCAGATTTTCTTTTTAAAAAATAGAATCTAAATAAATCTCAATTATGAATTATTTTATAGGCCACATGGCATGAATCTAGAGAGTCAATGGATATTACTTAACACAATACTACTTAACTGATTCGTCACCCGAAATTTGGATGTTGCATATTCACCGCAAAGCTAATATTTTCATGAAAACAATAGTTAATATTTTTTAATTTATATGAATTGAGAGTTATTTTCTAAAACTATCTTTTATATATATACATATGCTGAATAATAACATTAAGAAATGTTTGGGTTTTGAATTGTAGTGCATAACATTGATGAAAGAAGTTTACTATTATAATGTATGCTTTATTTAGATCATTGGCTTTTTTTCCGTTTGATATAAAATGATTGTTTTGACCAAACAAATAAGTTAGGCATAAGACTGAAATTCTAGCCATTTTTGAGTTGGGGTTGACATGAACTTTTCGGAGGCATTAGAGTGTCTTCTCTTGCAATGGTTGGCTATTTTATGTCAAAGATACTAGAGCAAATTTCTACACTAAGATATGGTTTTATTTATTTATTTTTTCGAATAATGTGAATACATAAATTTTTTATTATAATTTTGGTCTTCGTATATTCATAGGATTTACTGTCAGTTTGTGGCACTCTATGCAAGCAAAGGAGTATTTACATACGACTGACTGTGGAAGGGCTGGTGGATTCAAATATATTTTTACGTGTTTTAAAGATTTGATATATTTTTTTTTTTTAATATTGAGTTAAAGAAAGGTAAGGTAGGGAAAGATATCAAAGAGTTGCAACGTGGTGGTTTCTTGAATATTAGTTATGTTTTACTGTTGGTCACGAAATATTAGTTATGTTTTATTGATGGTAATGAAAACTATCAAGTCATATTTTTTGGTAGACATTTATATTTTGCTTCTTCAAAAAATTATGGCCTATTCAGATTTTAATTGCTTTTTGTTTTTCACTTCCAACATTGTATTGAAGTATTTATTGAAATGTATATTTTAACAGTATTCTTAAGTCATCATTTTTGATTTCGTCTATCATATCTTATGCCCTTAATTTCTTTATATGTATACGTATAGGGATGTATACTTTGATACGAGACATCATATCTTTTGATGGAAAGAAAAAAGATATCTTTTTAGAATGGAATAGCATAGTTTAACTATTATTGAACTTTAATAAGTGATTTCCAATCAACAACCGTACCATTGAAAACCCATTAGTATCTTCAAATTACAGAAAAAGTTTACATAGTGAAATCTACCCTACTTGAATTTGTTGACTAAGAGGAAAATTTTAAAATAATAGAAAAATAATTATTTTGTAGATTTAATTAAGTTTTTCATGACCGCGAAAAGTGCAAACTACTTTGCTAGTGAATTTCTAATTATGAATTGGACCTGATATTCAGCGAGAAATGCATGTTTAGAGCCTTGTTTCACCTCATATGTATAACCTTTATGCATTGAATAAGTTGATATCTTAAGGTTCTTGAGCTTATTACGTGTTTGTAATCGTGTAGGAACGCACTTGGAAAAAATTGATAGATCTGGAGCTGAAATGAGAAGAAATGGAGCTTCGAAGTCTGAGTAGAAGCCGGAGACTCGACCAGAAATTAAGGCGTGGATGAAAAACAATAAAAAATAGACGAGCAGTAAAATATGTCTGTCGTGCAGCGACAGGGTCGAGTTTAAGAGAAATTGAATTTTGGATAACCTGCAAAAGAAGCCCAACCACACTGCGCTATGCAATGCGCTCCACGACGCGGTAGGTTTAAAATCCTGATATTTTAATTCCAAGTTTATATTGGATTTCCGACTTGTGTGGGTCTATGGAGACGATATAAAAGCCCTAAAACACGCCCCAAAAAAGAACTTTTGACCTGGGAAGGAGCAACAAGAAGTTTGAGCGTTGGAGACTTGGAGATTACAAGAGTTTTTCTTAAATTCTTCCATTCGTCTTATAATTTATTTGTTTATGGATATTTCTGACGTGATTGTTATGAACATGAGCGGCTAAGGTACCACTTCTAGGGTGTGATGGAACCATTATAGGATGATGTACTTAATAGTTCGTGATTAAATCTAGTTTGAATTCTTATTCATGTTCATTCAACTATGTTTTGCATTGCTTTTAATTGAAGAGCTCTCAATTGAATGTCCCTTTTTGTTCTTGAATTAATTTGAAAAAATATTTTGAGATAGGGTTGGTTGGATGACAATACTTTGGCTTAAACTAAGGAATTATTTAGGTCAATTTACGGAGTGACTTAGGAATGATTTGCTCTTACCCTGATGTTTATGAGTAGTCCATATAACCATCTTTGACTAACCTAGAAGAGTAGTTTGAGATAGTTGTTGCTTGTGATTGGAAAATACTAGCGACAAACTAGGAGTTCATGTCAATAGAAATAATCAAGCGAGATTGAGAGCGAGATAGTCAGTATATCATTCCAATAATTGGGGAAGTCATTGCCCTAGGTCTTTTATTCCTGAATTTTACTCTAGCTATTTACTATTCGTCATTACTTACGTGTTATTCATTATTAGTTTTTCCTATACAAGAACCATTATAAATTGCTTTTGAAATTGTTTGAACGAAGACTTGGTGAAAATAACCTTACACATAAACGTTTCTCTCTGTGGAATTCGATCCGGACTTGCTAAACCGCATTATATTTGCAGCAACCGCTTATCCTTTTTAGGACGAGTTTTGGGCGTGATCAAATTTTGGCGCCGTTGCCGGGGAGCATCGGTTTAGTTTGTAGCTGTAAATATTGCTAGGTTGTTAATTTAGACAACTTTTAGATCTTGTACATATTTATTTTGTTTATAAAAAAAATTATATACATGGCATCTAGAAACTATGTGAGCCTAGGTAATAGTTATTATTATCGTGCACTATATTGTTCTAGTTATGGAGAAAATCATCTACAACAACATTGTCAATCTTATTTTTCGAATAGATGCAATATGTGTGGTTGTCATTGTGGTCATTTTATTGGTTGTGCTTATCTATCTTACCCCTCCCCGAGCCCCTATTATGATGGTTCTACTTTCCCGTGTGATATTAATAGGAGCAATGAAGTTGAGGATACTAAGAGGAAACACAAGGCTGACATGCAGAAGATTGAAGATATGTTCAAGTTCTTGTTCGAGAACGATAATGAGCAGCAACTGTAGATACAGAGACATGAAGTGGCTATTCCTAACCTTGAAGCTCAATTGAGTCAATTGGTTGAAATTTGTAATGCCCAACAAGTAGCTGTTGTGGATAACAATCAAGCAGAAATTAAGACGGAGAAAAAAGTAGAGGTCCCAATATGACAGTTAATATAATCACTTAATTTTGGTACAAAAAAATTAAAAATGGCATTAGATTAGCTATGTTAATTTCTTATGACTTTTGCGTAATTTCTCTTTATTATTGTCATTTTATATCTTAATATTTTAATTAGTTCATTAGAGAAAAAACATAAAAATACACAAAAAATATTTTCTTGAATTTTAATTGTCTAATCTTTGTGTTTGAGTTTGATCATGTATTTTAGTATAATTTTATACATGTTTAGTGTGTCTAATTAATTACTCCTATTTGTTAGCTAATTATGGGCGTTGTGATTCTTCTGAACAAATAAAAGAAAGAATGGTAGCCCAACACTCTAAGCCATTGACCCGCTTACCCAGCCCATAACCCAAGCCCATTGCCCTCCTATATAAGCCAAAACACCCTATTACACTCTTCACACCCCTTAGCTTCCTCAAGCTGGCGAAGCCCTGGCAAAATTTCACCATGCCGCAGGAAATTGCCTGCCGCCAGTGATCCACCACAGCTCCATCGTCCGGCCACCGCCGGCGGTTGTTCGAAAAATAATGAAATACACCTAAGAACTCCTCTTAACCTCCTCGTTCCATTCCCGTTAATGGTTTTCTCAAAAGGTCAATCAATTTTTGTAGATAGATAGCCAGAGTCTCGGTCAAACTTGAACTTCGGCGAGCTTCCACTTTTTCTGGTAAGTTTTATGTTTTTTTGTTTCTTCTCACCGTCCTCTTTCACCTCTTGTACCTTACTTCCCAAAAAATCCCTCCCTTTTTGCCCGTTTTTCTTCATCCGTTTCATGCTTTTTCTTTCTTCTTATTTCTTTTTCTCTTGCATGTTTTGGTATTGTTGCTGGTTATTCTTTCGTGGCTTGTTTGTATGTGTATGTGAGGCTGTGTGTTTCGATGATGATGGGCGAGGACGTAGTGAGGCAGTTGGGGCTGATTTTGGAAGTGTTGTGGGTTTAGGAGGTTGTGATGATTGTTTCGTTGACTGGATATTGGTGGCGATACGAGGCTGTTGAGAGGAGACAAAGCTGCTCCATTTTTGTTATTTTGAATGGTGCTATGACGCCGAAACAATGGCGAAGGCAGTGAGCTATGGTGATGCCATGTCGATGCAGTGATGCAACGAGGCAGTGATATGATGGCGTGAAAGGCGGAGGTGCAACAATTTGTTGGTGGTGATATTGCAGTATTTTTAAACGACCTTAGGTAGTTGTTTTGGGAATTAGGACTCCGATTGGCATGCCGATAATTTTAAAATCTTCGTAAGGTCCATTATGACTTGTTTGTAAAATTTGAGCTAAATCGTACCTTGTTTGGTAGGTATTGAAGAAGGTTTCAGTTTCCGTTGTCGATAAATTTCGGTAAATTTTAAAAAGTGGTTTTCGAGCTCGATTTTGGCGAATGAGCTCCAATTCGAAATCCGAAAGCGTCGTTAGATTCGTATGTTTGCCCTAGAGGTAGATGGACCTACCCCGCCCATGAAGGCATCATAAAATTCCCGATGGATGTGTGAACTTTCAGAAGTAAATTTCGAGGTTGTTCGGATAGTTTCCTCTAAAATGTCAAAAATTAATATTTTGATCTTTTCCCGTTAAATTCGCATCTTGAGTTTCGGGAATCCGATTTAAGATTCTCTTTAGCGAGTATGTTACATATATTTTTTATAACTTACTTGAGAAATTTGGGATTGTTTCGAATTTCATAGGACTGCGTTTTAATTTTGTTACGAAAATAAAATAAAAGAGAAAAAAAGGGGAAACGAAAAAAAAAAATGAAAAATAGTTAGGCGGTGGCGTGAGTTAAGGGATTAGCTCATAAGAGCTCCTTAGCTCATCAGAGCTCCAGAATCGAACAGAAATGAAACAGAGTAGGTAGCAAAGGAAAAAAATGCCAAAAAATAGAGAAAGAAAAGGAAATGGAGAGGGGGAAAAAATAGAATTTTCACCCCGAGACATCAAGGTAATGATGTTAACTCATTATTTTATTTTATTACGTGTGTTTGAATATATTTTACCAGTAGAAATAGAGATATTAAACATTGTTCTAACGAGTTAAATTGATAGTTTAAAGGGTCAATTAGACCCCGATAATGGAATTGATTATATATTCGTACTCAGTGAGTTATGAACAACATATAAATATAATTTATTTAGGGTTTGGTTATGTGACTTTGAACCTATACATAGGCCTGGCCTGCGTATTGCGTATGCAAATAGGATATTAGGTTCCTAACCGGATTACTCTAGAATGTAAGGAAAGAAGGCTTTAGCCTTATGTGAGGTATTTTTCTGCTTATTGAACACAATGAGATCGTTTGGAAATGAATCGAAAGGACAAAGTGGTTGTTGAGTAGCTGTGCTAACTTTGTAATAAGGTAAGTGTTTATATCCATTTCTTTGGAGGCCCTTGCATTATTAGTTTTTCTATAAAGAACCATTATAAATTGCTCTTGAAATTATTTGAAGGAAAACTTGGTGGAAATAAGGTTACAAATTAACGTTGTTCTCTATGGAATTCGACCCCGGACTTGTTAAGTCGGATTATATTTGTAGCGATCGCTTATTTTTTTTTTTTTTGGACGAATTTTGGACGTTATCAGCACCTTTCAATTTGTACATCCAATCAACTTAAATTCACATAAAATCTTCAGCACAATTAGTCTTATTTCATTTAAGTATTTGTTACGGTCTTTTTCTTTATTTCTCTTTACAAGCTTTCTAATAACTTTCTTTTCATGTTGAACATGGCATTATTCTTATTGCTCAAAAGTTTAATAAGCGGCTAATGATGCTTTCATGCAGCAATTCAGAGTCAGTAAAATTTCCATCCCTAATATTGTCGATGGTCAATAACATCACTCACATAAATAACTCTTTTAATTGATTAGTTGTGAATATTTAAATTAAACTAATTAAGATGTATAAAGTTTTTGTACACTTCTTTGGTCTATTTGAAAGCTTGCTAAGAAAAGATGAAGTCTAGCGAAAAGTTAAAGTCTGTCAGTATCCACTCCTTTTCCTTATTTCATAACCTAAAAGGCCAATATTGCCCACTATGTGCTATACTTTTCTAGCTGATAAACTTGACATTAGCCTTTGTGACGCATAAGGTTCTACTTTATTCTCGTTTCCATAGAATGATAGAATAAAAAAAAGTGATGAGCAGGTTTGTTTGAGTTAAACAGAGGAACTTATTTGAACAAGATAGGAGAAACCCCCTTTTTTTTGCTTTTTCTCTTTTTGCCTTTTAACTGTTGGTTATATTTGGTTTCATGCTAAGTAAAAAATGAGAAAAGTTTTTTTTCCATAAATTACTTCTCACGAAAAAGAGCGACTTTCTGACATGACAACATATTCTACTCTAAAGAGGCATTGATTCTTTTTAATATTCCACCCTCTTTTAGCTAGGTTGATAAACTATTTAGAAGTACCTTATATGGCAATTGGCAAAATTCAGATTTAGTTATTTACAGTTCAAACTTGAAAATTCATTCCCCTTTAACACTTCATTGCTCATTTAAAAACATAGAAAATGGAGGACCCCTCAAGTTAACTCCTTGTTAGATTATAGTTCTAACATATTCAACTCTTATTTAGTAAAAATTAGAATAAAGGGAATGATTATTATGTATTCATGCGGTTCTTTTTCCCAATTTCTAAAAGTGTTAAGCTTGGCGATTTCATCCCCAACTAAGCTAGCGAATCATTTTATGCCATATTGGCATATTCTACTCCATAGCAGCTCTTCTGGTGTCAATCTAAACAACCAAAAGGTCTAACTTTATTTTGTCTTTCTCTTGTGATTTTCAACTTTCTCTAATTCGCCCCATTAATGATAATATTCCTTATTTTGATCTCAGATCAAATAACTTCAACGAGATATTCACACTTTGGTTCGAGCAACTTCATATATGTGTCATTTTATGTCTCAACATGTCTTTGTTTTGGTTGGAACAAGTTCTATTTAATGAATTTAGAGAATATTGTTTGATCAGGACATACGACTTTTAGATACAAATTTAGTATACTAGGCATTACATTACTCGGTTCATCTTTGTCAAGCTCCCGGGATAATCTTTTTTTTTTTCCTTGGTAAAGCAAACAAAAGGAACGTTATTACACCCGTGAAAAATACAGTATGTGTAGTTTTCATAATTGTACCCTTTGTCAATTTATTTCGAAATATCGGCATTATAGAATTTGACAAAGACTGAAAGAAGTACGGTGCACTTTCAATTTCAAAGTTCTATAATACATGAGGGATCGGAGGAGTAAGAGCTAGGAGTGGATTTGTTGTTAAGACTTTTGAGAATAAATAACTTGCAAGATTTGTCTCTATTTATTACTATAGATTTCATCAACTTGCAAGTTTAGAAAAAGGACGAGCATTTAGGTATCTCTTCATTAATTTTTAAAAAATATTTGAATGCATCTTTATCATTTGCAACTGATGTATGGGGCAATCATTATTTATCATTTGGAGAAGGGTCAGATTTACCCCCCTCTACTTATAGCTATAATATAACCTCGTCATCTATTATACTATCGAGACAAATTTACTCTTAACATTAACAAAATAGCATATTTGCTCTTATTTTTAACGAAAATATGCGGTGGCCAGTCTCAAGGTATTTAAATGCCATGTTGGATGCCTGTGGAGTCCATGTAGATTCCATGCGTGTAATTAACATTCTTTGATTTATTTTAAAAGCCCTCACCAACACTTTCTTTTTCCTTTCATCTCTTCTTCACTCCCATAGCCACCGCCATTTTTGCCGACTCACCATTATAACCCATTTATCAATTTTCCACTTTTCTGAATTAGAAACAAAAATATATTTTCTTGTACAAAAACCACTTGCAAACAATGACCCCTCTCCTTTTTTAACTTCATCAACAGTCAACACCAAACAAATTGATAACATTCTCAACTGTTAATTATAACTATACTTGCCTAACAAAATTGAGAAGCAAAAAACGTAGATAATGGCTAGAAACAGTTGGTAATATCTGGGAAATTTTTTTGTTTTGAGGAAGTTTGAAAAATATAAAAAATACATTTTGGGGTTCAAGATTTTGGATCTAATTTCAATGTGATTATTGCAAAATATTCTTCCAAAATTATGTACCATCTTGAAACCCTTCTTAATAAAATTTTACCTTATCAAAAAAAAAAAAATTATTCCAAATTGATTGTTATTTGCTCATTTGTGCTTAAAATCGAAATTGAAATGGAGAAATGTTATTGTTTGTTTTGTGGGTGCAACTAAAGAATTTGTTGTTAAGTTTTTACATTGAAAATTTGTTGTTAAATCTATTATTATGGTTTTTTTTAAGCTGAGAGTCAGTTTTAGGTAGAGAAAAATTTTCAAAATCGAAATTCCTATTTTGTTGAGTTCTCTATTTTTTTGGTGGAATTTTCCGAAATTCTGAACCAAATCTTTAGGTGAAAACAGTGGTAATTGAGGTGGAGATGGTGATGGCAGCGGAGGTTAAAGGGAGGAGCAGCTGGTGGCTTTGTGAGGTGGTGGTGGAGGCACCGAAAATGAACTAGGTGGAAGGGGCAGGGTATTGATGTGTGAACTGGCAGGAGGAAAGGGTTACGACAAGGTTGGGTTAGTGAGGTGGCATGCCATGTGGCATCCACCTCACACAAAATGTCAGGCCACGTTGGATTGTATTAGCCATAGTGTATTTCTGTAAAAAAAGGGGGCAAATGTGTTACTTTGTTGATGTTAAGGGTAAATTTGTCTCGATAGTATAACGGAGGACGAGGTTATACTATAGGCCAAAGTAGAAGGGTAAATCTAACCCTTTTCCGTTTATTATTTACTACGCGCTCTACTAGTTGTTTTTCTGAGTTAATATATGTATCAAATTAAAAGTCAACGGATTGCTTGAGTTTATTTTTTAGCACTATAAAAAGTGTCATCACAATGAATGTATGAGGATTGATCATTAGTGTTAGTGATCAAAAGTGAGTGCTAAACTTTAGGAATGATTTTGGACAATTTGATATCTCCAAGTGCTCGTTTGATTTGATGTATAACAACAAATAGTCACTAGTTAAAAACAAAGAGAAAATGCAAATACTTAATCATTGTTAAGTACTAGCTAGTAGTAACTATATATATGAGATAATGAGAGACACATGATTATTTAATCAATTTTGTATAAATATTGTGTGAGTTTTAAGTTTTGACAGTTTAGTATGCACATAGTCATTATATTCTTAATAAAAAATTTTGGGTTCGAACCAGAAATAAAAAATTCTTTTCCTCTCTAACATACCCTATATGATGCTAATCTGATCTACTTGAGCAGTTTGGTTCTTGAAACCCAAAACACAAAGCCAAACAATCCTTGAATTTATAATATTTTCAATTATCGCATTTACAATACGGATTAAATTTCTCAAATGGTCACTCAATTTTGAAAAACTAGTGACCAAAGTCACTTTATTTTTGTTGGTACTAATAAAGTTACTCAACTTTAGATAGTTCTCACCAAAAATAATTCTTACCGAATTTTACACTGTCACACTCCTCTAGAAATCTGAGTGGATTTTTAATTTTATTTATATGCCAACCCATTTCTCCTAGCAAAAATTATTTTTGATAAAAATTACATAAAGTTGAGTGATTTTATTGGTACCAACCAAATAAAATGAATTTTACTGATTTCTCTAAGTTGAGTTTCATAGTTTAATCATCAAAGTCGTCGCATTCCAACCGTTCAGTGTTTGACTTTTTCCATGGCCCCACCTGATGTTTACAAGATGACCAATCTTTCCAGCTAGAAAACAATGTACTCCTACGTAATACAAATGTAACATGCTACAAAAAAAAAAAAACACCAATTATTAGTTAGTCAAATTCCCACGGCGGGTAGTGACACACATAAAAGAGCGACAGTGACAAAGAATTGAATATTACAACTCTTTAGGGGCCGTTTCTTTTTTTTTTTTCTTTCAAGATTCGGCTCTAATCTATTCTAACACTCCAATTTCATCATAGTTATCATCTCTATATATAATCCTTCCATTCACACATAACAATAAATTTTTCTTTTCTGCATTCATTGAAATGGCTCTGTGAAAAATATTCCAGGTCAATAATTGGAGCGATAAGCTGATCACTTGAGTGTCACCTTTTATGAATAAAAGTTAGAATAATATGGTGAACGTGAACGAAGTTTGGACCAAGAAGACATTAGGGAGTCTTGGTTTAGGACAATTTCTGTCACTTTTGATCACTTCTACTGGTTTTTCATCATCAGAACTTGCTAGAAGAGGTACAAATTGTCTTTTTTCATTTAATTTTTTCGTTCTATTCCATGCTTTGTCTGATTTTGATGATAAATTCTATTGTGATTATAGCTGAAGCTTAAGTTGTTTAGCTCTTTGTTTTACTGAATGATGTTTATATGTATTGCTTAATATTCTTGTTTTTTTCTTCTCAATGTAATAGGAATTAATGCACCAACATCGCAGTCTTTTCTAAATTATGTGCTCTTGGCCTTAGTCTATGGATGCATTATGGTTTACAGGCGAAAGGCGCTCAAGGTTTACTTTCACTCTTTGTGCTCTTGGCTTTTGAATGTAATTTTAAGAGCTTTTACATATGTTAAACTTGAGAATACAAGCTAGCCTGAACCCGTTTAATAGCACTTAGCTTGAACCAATCTACTCGTCTGTCATCAAGTTCTGGTGCGTTGCATTTTGTAGAATATGAACATGGTGTAGTTCAATAAGTTTATAGACCTTTCCAAAACACTCTTAAGACCAAAGGTTGGCTCTCATACCATATGAAAGACGAGCATTCAACTTGAAACCTTGATATGATGGCTAGTGTAGCCAAGACGTTTAGAAACTTCTTTGATGCCCCTATCCGATATTAACAACTTTCCAAAGAATTGTGTTCTTGTTCTTTGTTTTAATAATCTTATTTGGCGATCCTTGTTTAATTAAGAAAGCTGTTGCCTTTTAAGATTGAATGCTTGGTTGACCTTCTTTTGTTTCTGTTTTCTTTTTTACCAGGCAAAATGGTATTATTATATCCTCCTTGGAATAGTTGATGTGGAGGCCAATTTTCTTGGTAATTGCCTCGCTGACCTTCTCTTGTTGATGGAAGCCAAATAAACTGTTTTCACTTATCCTTTTTTCATCTATTTCACCTACCTGTACTTTTTGAGAGAAGCATATGTTATACTTGATGTACGATGCAATGTTACTTTTATTTAGAAAGTGAATTTCATGCATGTCAGCTGAATTATGTGTTGATTATGCATTATAGAAACATCACGATATTGCTAGCACAGTGGAACACAGAAAACTAGTACTACTGTTCCTTTCTCAATGTTTTAGTTTTTTAATTTAGATTGGTTATTTCCAGGATTGGCCACAAAGCCATATGAATGTTATGAAGATTTTTCTTAGCATTGCATCGATCTCTCAAAATATGCAGCTTCCTCTGCTACTTCTACAGGCTATAACCACCTTTTCTGGATAGAGTTTTTGAGGAATGGCAATGAATGTTTACCCCAAATGGGAGCTCCACATTTTGTCTGCTAAACAAACTCTCAGTTCATCTTTTGTTTCCTTTGCTTTGCAGTTGTGAAGGCTTACCAGTACACATCCCTGACAAGCGTGATGTTGTTGGATTGCTGGACAATTCCGTGTGTTCTGCTTTTTACGTGGTTTTTCTTAAAGACAAAATACAGACCCAGAAAATTAGTTGGTGTTGCCATCTGTATTGCCGGTCTTGTCCTGGTCATCTTTTCAGATGTACATGCCGCAGATCGATCAAGTAATAGCGTCACACCTTGTTGTAATCCTACTTGTTCCCGTTGATGTTAATTACTCATATGGTTTCTCACCATGCTCTTTCCTAATGCTTATGTTATTCCCTACCTATGATTGTATATCATCTGCTATAATTTTGAGTGGATGTGAATGTATGAGTCCTTCTGAATCAAATCCAGCTGCTTCTCGTTTTAGTAATTTGCATTTGTAGTTATTTGCCGGCTCTATTTAATTTTAATTCAGCATGTCTATTATCTGAAGAATAATTCTTGAATTTCATATTTCTGCAGGCGGTAGCAATCCTCTCAAAGGGGATATACTTGTAATTGTTGGAGCCACGCTGTATGCTGTGACTAATGTCAGTGAGGTAAGCAATTGATAGCCGTGAATGTTCACTAACTTTTGAATCCACTATGATATATATGTATAGTTAGAGAAGTTCTTTCTTCCCTGTGAGACATAACAAGGTTCTTCCAGTTGAAACAATATTTGCTTGTGATCCCTTTGGCCGATCCCTCAAATGTTATTAGTAGTGGTGACTCTCATAGCAGTTTCTCCAAGCAGCAATGTGAAAGAGACTACTCTTTAGTTATTTGACCTGATGTCTGCAATTATCAATATAATTGCTTGATATCTGTCTATGCATGTTACTTTTCTCCTCAGGCAGAAACTAATATAGTTCAGTAGTGCCATTGAACTTTTCTTCCCCAGGTTGTCTCAGGATATTGGGTTGTTCTGCTTTACTTTAATGTGGTTCGGCAAAGTACCTCAAGTGACAGTTTTCTGACAAATGCTTACAACAAAAATATTTGTTGTATAATTGCTCCGTAATCAGTATTAAATAGAACTGCAGCATATGTGCTTTATTGAATATCTCTTACACAATTCACCTTCGGTAAAGGATCTGTGAAGGGAAGAATAGACTGGGAATTTCGTTGTCATATATGTTATTCTCTCAAGTAGTGTTGATCCTTGTACAGTAGAGGTTTCCGTTTGACTATGAGCTGCTTCGCTCCTGGTCTTGTTTCTCACATTGGCTTTCCTGTTTCACATCGTTGAAGCCTTTATTTCATGTTTTATGCAGGAGTTTTTTGTTAAAAGCGCTGATAGGGTTGAACTCATGGCATTTCTGGGCCTTTTTGGAGCCATTGTTAGTGCTATCCAAATGTATCCTGATTGCTTGAAGACTTATCTCTTTAATGTTCAACACACAATTCACGCATTTGATGATAATTTTTTCAATCTTGTAAAGATTTTACTGGGGTTAACCTTCTTTCTTGATAAATCCGTACTCTTTAACTGTTGATAATGTTCTGTGATCTACATGACTTCTTTAACCATGCTACAGAAGCATACTTGAGCGCAATGAGTTGAAGTCCATTCATTGGTCAGCTGGAGCAGTAAGTCTCTTATGCCTTGATCTATTTCTTCACCAACCAACACGGATAGAGAAAATGAAAAAAGAAATGATGCCTTTGGAAGTGCAAGCTTGAGTTGTATCATTATCTTTAATTTTTAAGCAAGCTCACTTACATTGGATGTGACCCATTTGAACACTGTTTCCTTCCCTCAAGTATCAGTGGAACCCAACATGAAGCTGTAATTGTAAAAGGTGAAATCGACAAACACACAACCTGTGAATCTCTAAGAAGAAAGATGTCCACATTTTCCTTATGTCTGATATACTCATCAACTCTCCCAATAATTAGAAGGAAAACAAGCTGAAAAAGACATGAAATCTCATAAGATTGAGGAGAAAACAACGTCATACACCATTACAGAAATATTCAGTTTTCAGATTGTCTCCCTCCCCTTTCAAGAACATTGATAACTCCTTTTTAATGTTCAACATACTTACTTGCAATTCTACCTGCTTAAAATAGCCAGTTTTTCCCATCTTAATTCAAGTTCTAATACAGGAAAGGAAATGGTTAGAGGGTTGTACTTAGAAAAGGGGGATAAAGGTGGTGGGCTGTGGTGGCAGGGGTCGGGTTAGGGCATTTGGGCTAATTCATTGGACGGGTTAGCGGGAGGTGCAATATGGAAAATATTGAAAAGTAAAAATTTGGTCAGGACACACTGCTTTAGTAAGAAAAGCCACATATGATGTTAACTGAAACAATGTATTAATGTGAGATCTCAGTTTCTTGTTTCCAAGTAGCTAATTTGTCTTTCCAAATGTAAATATAATTGTGAGTCTTGATAAGGTTCTTTAAGAGAAGAAGTGGCTCACCATTCCTTCTCTTTTTATGAGTTCATATACTATGCTTGGTTGTCCTTTTTATGGTAGTCTTTTTAATTTATTCTCACATCAAGCTGTTTAAACATTTGTAACCATTGGGAATTGCAGACATTTCCCTTTGTTGGATTTTCATTGGCGATGTTTCTGTTCTACTCAGGTGTCCCGGTTTTGCTGAAGGTACTGCACCTCTCTCTATCTTTCTGTCTCGCTATCTTTCTGTTTGTTCACACATATACATGTGTACGAGTATGTGTTGTGTGTGTGGTCAGCTATGCTCCAATCCAAAGTTAGTTGTGGTGCAATCTACACCATATTGACGCGTTAAAGAGAAGATGTCTTCCTGGTTTTAGATATCATCAAAGTTCTTGTTCTTGAAATTTATGTCTATTGCGTATCATTAGGTTTGGAGTTAGTTTTTTCCATTCTGAAATGCCACTTTTTCATGCAGATCAGTGGAGCCACAATGCTCAACCTATCCTTGCTTACCTCTGACATGTGGGCTGTTTTAATTCGTATCTTTGCATATCATGAGAAGGTTTGCCGAACAATCATCTTACCTTTTGTTTTGGGACTAAAATCTATTTAAATGTGAAACTACCGCAATTTCTGTGATTCACTAGTGTTGTTCTGATGTTAGTATCATTTTTCTTCAGGTCGACTGGATATATTTTGTAGCTTTTGCAGCTGTTGCTGTCGGACTCCTAGTTTATTCTGGGTAAGTAGCAATTTGGTTCCTGAATGGCGTATATGTTTTTCTTGTATATTAACACTTGGACTTATTCTCTCGTCCCTGTGTTTAACGAACTAAAGAGGATGATCTAATTGCTGGTCCGCCTGGTCTGTTTTTCATTGCGTCAACTTGTAATGCATGTTTGATCGTGGTTGCTATCTTCAAAGATAGTACAGCAGCTTCTTTAAAAAGTGCCTCATCACAGAGGGGTAAATAGTCAGGATCTTACTCAAAAGAGCTGTGGGGTTGAAGATGTGCACAATGCACTTCACTGTTTTTGTTGAAGTTAATTTTTATTGGTACTACGAGAAAAACCCGTATACAAGCTGTATACCAAAAAATGTAGAGAATCTTGTAGATAAACTTGATTTTCTGCATATACCAACTAGGCATCGATGCTGGCGGGGACTGCATAAATATCATCTTCCAGCTGTGGGATTCAAACGCTTCCATATTCCTCTCTTTCCAAATAACTCAGTTGAGCGTCAGTAGGGGCTATGTCTCCTCCTCTGTTTCCTCCTCTTGAATCTCCATCTTAGCAACATATCTTTGACATTTCTGGAATAACCATTCAACTCCAAACATTTTGGTAGGGCCACCATAGTCTATGTGTTATAGGGCAATGAAGTTGCAGGTGATTAACATTGTCCGGGGGTCTTTTTGCTGATAAAGCATCACCTATATTATGATCCTTCCCTTTCTCCGATTCTCTGCCATCTAGATGGCAACCCATGCTGCTGTAGGTGAAGAAAGTTACTTTCCTTGGCACCCTGCCACCTAAAATGGGAAACAAGGAAACTCTCTGCTTTCTCTTCTTATTATCTTGTTACAAGAAAATTAACTGCAGGCATACCATCTCTCCGCCCTTCATCCTCATCTATCCTTTTCCGTAGTTGAGAGTTTCCGCGAGTTCAGGTAAAGCGTTGGCTCTCGGGTCTTCCAATTTTGTAAGTATATCCAATAGCTCAGGTCCCAAGATTTCATCTTTGTTCTTTGCAAATCTGCGGCATTGGGTTTTATATGATGAAAATGACCTGGGATGCTTCTTCAATGGGGATATTACTTTTCTTTTTAACTTCGCATCCAAAAACTGATTTTGGTTCCATCACCTGCTCTAACTGTAACATTTTTGTGCAACTAGTCCGATGATACTTCCTCCTGATAGTTCTCACAATGCAAAAGATTAATGAGTTGGTTTCTTGTCTATTGATGAGACTATAACAGTCAAGACTGCAGGTGCAGTAATTTGAATGTTAATTCTGACATCGATTCTAACAGTCAAGACCGCGAGTGCAGTACTTAATGCTAAATCTGTGTTCTTCTTTGACGAAAGCGAATGGCTAGTGTTGTAAATGGTTGGTCATTCTCAGCAGTTAAAAGCTCGTTTCGAGAACATTAGCCAAATGCTTCTAATAGAGCTTGCAGAACAAATTTACATATTCGACTCTATTTCAGGGGTGATAAAGCGGACAAGAACCTAGCAGCAGATGTTGCTGATGAAGATGTATGACAAAGCAAGCGGTTTGACGAGGAAGCTGGCAATAATCATGTCCAAAAAGATGCTAATGAGATCTCAAGAACAGAAGAAAGTAGGCAAAATTCTGCATCTACTAGCATTACAGAGGTTAAGTTTCACTCAAATAGAAGGGAAGAAATTTTGGTTTGTAGTTAAGAGACATTCTTTTTATACATCTCACCGCTCCCCTCCCCCCCGCCCCTCACTGTACACCTCAAATTCCCAGAAAGGTATTGTCAACTTTATAGTGAAGGAAAATCTTATTCCATTGCTTATATTATTTCTCATCTGAGTGCACTTGCATTGATGCAATGTAACTTCCAAATAGTTTTACTTTGTCAATTTTCTTTCTCAATGAAAATACTCATTTTTCACCTACACTTTTCCTTGTAACACAGGTTGTGCAGATCTGGAAAACTGTATTCTTATTTGTCTTTCTTTAGAACTTGTAAAATAGGCAAGGAGTTTGTTATATTTGGGAGCAGAGAGATAATGTTCAAGTTTCAAAGAACAAGACCGAGAATAAATAGTGGTGGACGCAGAAGTACCTTTAGCATTTTGAGTTGTTGGCTCAGAGTCAGGACAACTTGAGCATATAACAGTATAATAGTAAGAACTAACAAGATACTAAAGAGAGCATGACGTAGACGAGAATAAACGTCCTACGATGAGGTTTTGATGCATTGCAGAAATCAATAAGCAACTTCGAAATGAGATGATCCCGTTTATCCTATAAAAATACGCTTACCTAAACATCAGTTCCCTTATAGCAAACAATTTTAGTTCTACTTATGCAGGATTATTGTTATTTCTGGAGTTCAATTCAAAAGTCCTACTTTTTCTTCAAGTATTTTTCCTAAAGGTGAGCGGTTGTAGCTTTGTTTTAAATTTTTGCAAATGTTGGCTGTTAGCAATCAATGCTCTATGAATAAAAGTATGCAATGAAATCACTCCTGAAAACACAATCATACTATTTTCGTTTGGTACAGCTGTGAAACCTTTGAATGCCAGTGACTCACACGGTTTGTAACTCTATTTACTCTTATGTCGCTGTCAATTTTCATGCACTATGATAATGCTACAACTACACACTTCATTGGCAATCCTATATTCATTGTCCATCTCGTAAATAGTGAATCTGCCCCTCTATGGAAGAGTATTGCAATAGAACACACTTTCTGTTGTTTTCTTTAAAAGAGAGCTGCTTCGAATTTTGAATATCACAACTAGAGTTAACATTGTAACAATGAAAAGCCCATCGTGTTGGCAAATGCTAGAATAACACTTCGTTTTTACAATAGAGAAAGTTCTCCGAAGAAGGCTATTTTGTCAAATTATGGGGAGAATCATTCGAGTTCTACAGAGGAAACTGTCCCTTCCCTCAAACTTAATTCCCAGTAAGCAAGAACCACATCCTGTTCTCCGCCTTTCTTTTCTTCTCTAATTTTATCCAAGAGAACTTATCATTAGAATTTATTTTTATCACTTACCCACTAACAGAAAAACAAATAGAAACACACGCAACTGCATGCATTTATTCATGGGATTTGCTCCTAAACAGTAAGGTTAAAAACAATGCAAAATTTAAAGTGAGTCTAAATCTCCTGTTCTTTCAGGAGTCCTAAACTTCTTGCGGCGGGACCTGGGAAACAAAAGCTGCCGGATCTGTCTCTCAGCAGCAACCTCTGATGTTGCCTGCAGAGTAACATAAAAAACGATATCAAAAGTTTAAACTTCCATACACAGACTTTACCCACACATATCACCAAAAAGAACTACAAGGCTTGCAACTTAGCAAATAAGTTAGGTTACTTGCTACAACAGATTACATGGATAGACTGAAAATTCTTTATACCGTCAATGTATATAAGTTAAACCCAAATCATGTTCCAGGGCATAGTAGTTTAAAACCTCAATCCATGAGAATAGAGAGACAGTTTCGTGCTATGTTTGACCTGATCGATCAGTAGGGAGCTTTTGGACAACCATTGTCCAACAGCAAATTGGAAAGTGCCAATTGGATCGTAAACAGTTAATTGTAGCTTCATATAAACTTTGTTGTATTAGATCTTTAATTACCCTTTCTTCAAAAAAAAGAAAAAAGAAAATAGAAAGAAAGAAAGAGGAAAACCAAGATATTGAAAGAGAGAGACTTAATAGGAAAATAACTTGTCACCAACAAACGCTACATTTTCTCCACATTTCCAGGTATTTTGATACATATACAAGGGGAATCATCACCAATGAAATGGCTTTGCATGGATCATAAACTTCATATAGACACAGAAACTTCTGTAGCCGTTTAAGTGCGAGTTTTGTCTTCTCACTCTGCATACCACGCGTCAAACATATAGGACGCACAAGCCACGTGACAATTGGAAAGGGTTTCAGATCCACTGACGTGTGTCAGAAGTAAGGCGTGTAAGAGGAATAATTTTGCAAGTTGAGGAGGAAAAGTAAGTATAGCGCAAAGAGAAATTAGCATAGTAGGGGAGGTGAATCTCTAATTATGTTAAACTCACTGGTGATGGGTTTTGTCTTCTCAAGTTGTAAAGAATACATGCCTGAGCACCATATACAGAAAATAGCTCAGATTATTTCATTTTGAGTTCTTGGTTCAGGGTATTTTGTCTTTTCAAAGGGTATTGTAGCCGTTAAGTGTGAGTTTTGTCTTCTCAAGTTGGCCAACCTCATTACTCAGATTATGTTTATTTGTTTGAGATGTTTTCATAGAAAGGCGCTCTATCATGTATCATGTGCAGTGTATTCCAGCAGACTTTATATTAGCAAGTCCTGTTTTATATATGCAAGTTCTACTTTGCACATTTCAGGAACACTGAAGCAAGATTCACAAATTCTAATAAATTGAACAGTTTTACTTAATTAATAACGAGAGAATTTCCCCTACCACATAAAATAACATAAGGCCTCTCGCTTCACATTATTTTATCACGAGACATCAGTGAACCTTTAATGTCAAAAGTATTTTGTGCTGCTTACCCTGAGTTTAAAGGGGAAACGATGAGTTCGTACTTCTGTTCCCGATAGAACTCTAACATCCATGCCAAGACTGTCAACTCCGATTAAATTTGCTTTCTGCAAAAAGGTGGACTTATATTAGAGATTTGCAAAATATTGACACACAAAATATGACGAATGTACAAAATACGGTGAGCATTTCCCCTCACCCCACTGAAGTAGGGAATGTTGGATATAAGCAGTATGATTCTCACCTACTAATTTAATTTTGCCTAATGTAGATAGTAGATATAATGACATGATCAATCAACATTTCCCTACATGAAAATGATTAGAAGCAGCTTGAAAAATGACTTTGAGGTAAATGCCAATGTTTACACCAAGAATACCAGATTTTAACTTCTACAAGAAATAAACTTATTTTACTCCACATCTGTTTCGTGAATAAAAGAAAATTTGTCGGTGCAAACTAGTGTTACAAGAAGAATCATTCATTCAAACTATAGAAACAGCACTGCATCAACCTAATCCGCTAGGAAACTTTATGCATATCAAATTTAAGCACCAGCATTAATTGACCAGTACCTCAACATGGAGTCCTTTCTTTCTGCAAAGAGCTTTAAGTGCAAATTTGCACCTCATTCCTTGCTGCCTAAACCACTCTACAATTGCTGGAGTTGAGTGTACAAGAATGTCAGGCTCAGCATCCTGGAAATCATGCAAATTTACTGCTAACTGCACCAAAGAAGACGACAAATGAGAAAGGCTTGATACATACTTAAACCCGTTTAATTTGTATGTAATTTCTCCTTGCACGCCTAAACTTAAAGGGTGGCCCATTACACAGCTCAACTTGCCAAAAATGAAACTAGGATTCCCCTACCATATGTATGACCACTTTAAAGTGGGTTATGCATACCACGCGTCAAACATAGGACGCACAAGCCACGTGACAATTGAAAAGGGTCTCAGACCCACTTTTTACATTTTGGCGTGTGTCAGAAGTAAGGCGTGTAAGAGGAATAATTTTGCAAGTTGAGGAGGAAAAGTAAGTACAACCCAAAGAGAAATAAGCATAGTAGGGGAGGTGAATCTCTAATTATGTTAAGCTAGCAGATATGTGAATCACTTTTTTGTAAGAACTAGGTGACATGCAGATTGTATAGTTTATACACTGCTGAATTCAACCTAAAGTTTCAATTACTAGATTTCAAGTCCGAACCACACATGGAGCAAGACTCCTACATAAGAGTTGAGAAGTATCTCTATTTTCTTGTACATACAAGCAAAATTGAGTGCAAATATGACAAGGAATAATATTACAGCTCCAATGCAACTTATCTTGATTTCATAATATTTCTCTTTTCACAAGCATCAAATTTTTTTGTAAATCTTGGTTTTGCAGTTGGTTTTGCCTCAAGCACAAACTAATCTTGCTTTCTCAAGCTTCACAAAGTATTTACATATATATACCTATACATGCTACAGTGCTATTTCATTTTGATATCGTTACAAACATAAATGAGATAAAGGATACATACCTGAGCACCATATACAGAAAATAGCTCGATCTTGAAGATTTCCAATCTATAGATAGTTGATAAAGTGCAGCTCTTGTCATAGCTTGAACTAAAGCTCCAAGTTTCTCCATCTGGAAGTCAAAAGATCGAATTGATCGACAAATAATCGAATAAAACAATGAAACCCTCCAACTCTAAAAAGCAAACGATTCTTTGTGGCGAGAGCTCTTTCACTGTCATACATTGCATCTGACAGTATGAGAAGAAGGAGGCTGTGATGGTTCGGCCATGTGAGAAAAAAGAGCATAGATGCTCCGATGAGAAGGTGCGAGAAGTTGGCAGTATTGGGTCTTCGGAGAGGTCAATGTAGACCAAAGAAGAACTGGGGTAAGGTGATTCGTCAGGACATGGCTCACCTCCAGATCATCGAAGACATGACCCTTGATAGGAAAGTGTGGAGGTCGAGGATTAGGGTAGATGGTTAGGTAGTAGTAGTTAGAGTGCACGCTGAATATCATATATTTTATTTTATTTTATATACTTTGTTTATCGTATTCTGTCTTTATTACTTGCACTGTTGACTCTTTATTTTAGTTATAAGTAATTTCTTTGACAGTATTCATATGGGTAGTTTCATCTTATCTTGCTACCGTATTTTCGAATTATTTTTCCTTGAGCCTAGGGTCTATCAGAAACCGCCTCTGGGTGGTTTCTTGGTGGGGTAAGGTCTGCGTACATCTCACCCTTCGCAGACCCCATTTGTGGGACTACACTGGGTATATTTTTGTTATTGTTGTTGTACACTGCATCACAAATGTAGAGTAAGAGATCATTCTAGAGTATGATGATACCATCCTATAATAAAACAGCCACACAGCTAACGACGCAAACTGATAAAATATTCAGCAGGAGAAATAGAAAATGGAATGCGAAAGCACCATGCAGTTGTAGTTAATAGACCATCGATGAAAACCCAGCTTGACTTCCTCAGCAGAAGATATACTGTTGTAAATCAAAGAAAACATAAAATAAAATAAACACCAATTGTATCTCCTCCCTGTTCCTATAGCCAGTCCGGGAAACAGACAACATATGAGACAAATTATTGATGTTAGATTTTGCTATTTTATGATTAAGGTACATCACTGAAATAAGTTCTTTAAAAGCTCCTTAATGCAGTATACAATCAGGAAGCGGAATTTTTTTCTTTTTTGTTTATTCCACAAATCTGAGATAGGAGATCTGCCATAGATCTTTAGGAGATCTAGTAACTGTCCATTGATATTACCAGTGTTGAAAAGATAAATAAATGTGCTATCTCTAATAGCTTAAGCTTTTAGATGAGATTGTCACACATTTCAACGTGGTATTAGAGCAGGCACAGGTACTGAGTTCAAGACAAACCGCCACCCATTAATAAAAAGAATTACCATGTGTTTAACCCATGAAAAAGTACCAGGTTCGCGCGTGAGGGAGCGTTGAAAAGATACTTAATTTGATAAAGGTGTTCTCTCTCTCTCTCTCTCTCTTTTTTTTTTTTTTTTTTTTTTGATAAAGGACAAGGTGCGCTCTCTCTAGCAACTTAAGCTTTTAGATGAGATCACACATTGCAACAACTATCATTACAACAATAACATACCCAGTGTAATCCCACGAATGGGGTCTGGAGAGGGTGAGATGTACGCAAACCTTACCCCACCAAGGTGGAGAAAAAATTTCCGAAAACATGCTAGCAAAATAAAATGAAACTACCCAGGATAAAGAAAATACTGTCACAGAAATTACTGATAACTAAGATAAACAGACAACAGTGCAAGTAGTAAAGGCACCGACTACAATAAACAAAGTATATAAAATAAAACAAATGATATTCAGCCCGCACTCTAACGACTACTACCTAACCTTCTATCCTAATCACCAACCTCCACGCTTTCCTACCAAGAGTCATGTCCTCGGTGAGCCATGTCACGACACGATGAATCACCTTGCCCCAATTCTGGGCAATTCTTACTGATAAACAACTATCATTATGTTTTTTTTTTTTTTTTTGGAATAAAGGTAGCATATCAAAGCTCCTAGACGATGTGCATTATGTCTAGTTATGGTGAGTCTGGATTCTCATGCTCAACATGTTATTCAGAAAGATTCCACACTAAATTGCTTAAGATTAGTTTGTTTACAACTCTTATTCACTCCTTTCTCTCCCTTTTTGTTTTTTTATTTTTTTGGTAAAAGGTTAGATAATGCCTTTATCCATTGTTATTGTGGTATCTTGGTTAGTTTGACAAGTTTTTTTTTTTGGCTCTGCACGAGCTACACTAGGTTTTTCCAAATGTGGCAGTACTTAACCATTCTCTGAATAAGCTAGTAATTCATCACAAAAAGCTTGAAGAACCAGAAACTCAAAACTTGTGAGGAAAAAATTTGAATAGCATCACGCCGAGAAGCAGTAAAAAACTATAAGAGAACAGATATGAAGGTACAGAACGAAGATCTTTGCGAGGCAACACCCGGACACCATTTACATGTCGAGAATAAGGGGGCATATTCAACATATCTGTTACGTGCTTAGTAGGATTAGTATTATTATTATTCTAGAATAGGATTTATGTTTTCTAGTTATTTAAGGATTATGGTTTTATTATTCTAAAATATTCTTAGGGTTTCTAGTTTCTTAGGGATTAAGTTTTCTTATTGACGTAACTTCCCTATTTAAAGGGCACATTGGATGAATGAAAACTTAAGTCATAGTTCAACAAAAGAAACAAGAGATCAGAGTTCTCTCTTAATAAACTCTAAGGTCAAAGCTCCCTTTAACGAGCCTAAGGTGAGAGCTCCCTTTAATGAGCCTAAGGTTGGAGGTCCCTTTGATGAGCTCTACTATCTTCACCGTCCCGTGACCCGATCCCCGGAACATAACAAATTGGTATCAGAGCTCATCAAAGGGACCTCCAACCTTAGGCTCATTAAAGGGAGCTCTCACCTTAGGCTCGTTAAAGGGAGCTTTGACCTTAGAGTTCATTAAGAGAGAACTCTGATCTCTTGTTTCTTTTGTTGAAATATGACTTAAGTTTTCATTCATCCAATGTGCCCTTTAAATAGGGAAGTTACGTCAATAAGAAAACTTAATCCCTAAGAAACTAGAAACCCTAAAGAATATTCTAGAATAATAAAACCATAATCCTTAAATAACTAGAAAACATAAATCCTATTCTAGAATAATAAAAATAATAATACTAATCCTATTAAGCACGTAACATTACTCCGCTCCTGAAAAACGAGCTTGTCCTCAAACTCGAATCTGGATAAGACTGACGAAGCTATCCACATCCTCTCCTTTGCTTCACACTTGTATTGGTCTCAATGTCTTCCAAAAGTTTCTCCATGACAAAAACCCTAGCTTTCACGACTGCCTCCATAGCCGCTCTTTCATGTTGCCAACTTAATTTGATTTCATCGCCCATTGTGTTAGGCTCTGATACCAAATTATTATGTTCCCGGGATCGGGTCACGGGGCGGTGAAGATAGTAGAGCTCATCAAAGGGACCTCCAACCTTAGGCTCATTAAAGGGAGCTCTCACCTTAAGCTCGTTAAAGGGAGCTTTGACCTTAGAGTTCATTAAGAGAGAACTCTGATCTCTTGTTTCTTTTGTTGAAGTATGACTTAAGTTTTCATTCACCAATGTGCCCTTTAAATAGGGAAGTTGCGTCAATAAGAAAACTTAATCCCTAAGAAACTAGAAACCCTAAAGAATATTCTAGAATAATAAAACCATAATCCTTAAATAACTAGAAAACATAAATCCTATTCTAGAATAATAAAAATAATAATACTAATCCTACTAAGCACGTAACATTATCCCTCTCTTTGATTTGGGCAGTCACTCCCCTGTTCTTCCAAAGTTTTGATATCCCAGGTCTAACGTATTGTCGATTTTGAAATATCAACTTGGCATTGGCAGTTCACAATTTCTTCGCTGAAAGAGCTGATAAACCCTAAGTCAATATCTTTCTCTTGGTGGTAGAGTGGTCCTTGTAAATTCAGTTATTGATGCTATTCCTACATATGTGATGTCTTTATTTCCTTGGCCAAACGAAGTGGAAAAAAGACCTGATGCTATTAGAAGAAACTTTATCTGGCAAGGGAACAAGGAGACCAAGGCTTTTCATCTAGTCAATTGGAAGACTCTAACGGTTAGCAAGAGAAAAGGAGGCCTCGGTATCAAAAATTTGAGAATCCACAATCAAAGTCTTGTATTAAAATGGTTGTGGAGGTACAATTGTGAACAACATGCCCTCTGGAGACGAGTTATTAGATGTAAATATGAGGAAGGCTCGCAATGGTGTACCAAAGCAGTCAACTCAACTTTTGGTGTGAGTAATTGGAGGTCCATCAGAACTTTGTGGCCTAATTTCATTAAAAATGCAGGGTTCAGAATTGGCAATGGATTGAAGACATCATTCTGGAACGATGATTGGCTTGGGCATGGCCCTTTAAAAGACTTATTTCCTGACCTATGTAGCGTGGTACTTAATCCCGATGCTAAGATAGGAGAATTATGGACTCAACAGGGGTGGAATTTCAACTTTAGGAGATTTTTGAATGATTGGGAAATTGATAGAGTTGCTGACCTTCTGAGACAGTTGGAAAATTTTCAAGGAACTTCAAACTGTGAGGATCGATTGATATGGAAAGGTAATAGCAAGAATATCTTTTCAGTGAGGTCAGCGTATCAAATTTTATCAAATAGTAATCAAGGAATTTCTAACTGGCCCTGGAAACAGATCTGGAAAGTACAAGCACCAACCAACCAAAGTTCTCTGTTTCTCATGGCTAGTGGCTAGACAGGCTTGCTTAACGCATGAAAAGCTTATGGCAAGGGGGTTCCAATTGTGTTCCAGATGTTATCTTTGCAATAAAGAATCAGAGGACAACAACCACTTATTCATTCATTGTGAAACAACCTCGCAACTGTGGCATTTGTTCTTAAACATGGTGGGGCTCAGGTGGACTATGCCTAAGTCCTCGGTTGATCTTATAAGAAGTTGGAATCGGGTGGGGAATTCTGTCAGGAAAAAGAAATGGTGGAGTTTGATACCTGCTTGTATTTGGTGGACCATTTGGAAGGAGAGGAATGCCAGGGTATTTGAAGGAAAAAGCAGCACACTACAAAAGATCGAGATGAATTGTTTACTGCTTTTACATTCTTGGTGTAAAGAAAGTTATGTAAATGATGATGATTCCATACTAGACATTATAGAATCCTTGTAAGTTGAGCAAGGTAAGGTTTAGTTGTTAATTTTTTGCTTTTTGCTTTTACTTTTGATCTTGTACTTGCTTACCAGCACAGACTTTGTGCTGAGGATATATATATATATATACACACAAATGTTACCATTGTCAAAAAAAAGTTTGAATTAAAATTCAATTATTCATATTTCAAAAGTCAAAATCTATCAATTTTCCACCAATTTCGACCTATCTTTATTTGTGGGATATGTAATGGGGAGCTTGTAGCATTTCTATATCTCTAACTTGAAGAATTAAGTGCTATTCTCCACAAAAATAGTTTAAGTTAAAAAGCGCACTTTTCTTAAGGGACTAAATATCATGTCTTTGCTTTGGTCCCAAGTTCAAGACTTACTTGTAGCATTGTTGTTTCCCACCGATATCTTCTAAAGAAGTACAATGCATATTTCCAGGTTTCAGGAGTCAAGACAGTGTGCATTAAGAAACTTATGAGAACATTTTCTGATCCTTCCTCTTATATCTCCTCTTTCTTCCTTCAGATCTTCCTGCTCTTTTTCTCCTTTTTCGTCCTTGTGCAGTCCCAACACCTGAAATTTAACCTGGAAGAGATAACAGAACCCGTTGCCCAGGCAGCCCTCAAGAGGTTTGTGATTTTCAAAATTTATTACCAAACATCCCCTTTCAGCTTCATCTAAGTTGGCTCATTCTCTAAGCTCATCTAAGAGACTACAACATTAGCATCCTTACCCTAATCCCTACTGCAGCATCAAAATTTTCATATGCAATGAAAAGCTCACTCATGTTAAGGCCATCTATCAATCTAGAGGTATATATTCATAATGGTACGAGCAATCTTCCCTTGATGAAGGTATTTACAGAAGTATTTTTTTTTAAAAAAAAAAAAAAGTAAAAACAGAAGAAACTCTTCTTACTTATCAAGATAACAAATTCTGACACTAAAACAACTTAAAGAAGAGCATTTCCTAGCCTTGAATTTAGAAAGTTTCCTGCATCAGTATACATTCATTATGGTACGAGCAATTTTCTGTTAGATTGCTCAAGAAACAAATTATGACACTAAAATAACTTCAGAAGAGCATACTCTAGCCTTGAATTTTGAAAATTTCCTGCATCATTCTTGGTGTGAAATGAATTAATGGTGTAACTTTAACATTACCTTTCGAATCTGAGATGTAGCCATCAGTAACTTCATCATCACCGAAGAGCCTTCGCACGTAATATTCTTCTTCCAGAAAGGCAGGCTTGAGGTGTCCCCAAATTGAAATGCCATTTGATGGATGATCCATCATCTTAGCATGTTCCGTGTGAATAGCCTAAGAAATGCACAATTAGCTAGCAGTTTGAGCTCAACCAAATTTGACTATTTCTACTTCAGAAAATAAATTTTAGCAACAGGATAAGATGTAAACATAGCACATTGTGTCTGCACGATCCATATTAACACCTGATAAATGCAAAATTCACTAAAGAATCTTAAGATTAATATGCCAGTGTATGATACTAAAGTTGAACAAAGGTTTATTTCTGAAAAGTCATACTTGGAACGATATCTCATGTGTTGATGGGAAAGATCATTATTGAAAGAGAGGTAAAAGGATAATTTATAGGAAGGTGAACTTGGAAGAGCAGTGACACATGCTACAAAAATTTTATTATTTTTTCTTGCATTTTACTTGGTTGGCTTCTTTTCCATTTACCATGTGGAGAGTAGGAAAACACACAGTTGTCATTACCTATTTTGCTTTCTTTGGGTTCAGTCTTTTTCGTCTTTTTACGTATCTTCCTTCTTTTCCCTGTTCTCTTTTGAGGTGATATGAATGGTGGTATTTTGAAACAGAGTGAAATTGATGAAGGAGACTGATGAAACAATAACAACAGAAGCTTGTCAGACACAAGTGTCTAACATCTATGATTAAATTGCTAACCAGGTGATCATAAGAAGCATAGTCTAATAATTCCCCTAGCCAATGAGCCTAACTCAACTTACAAGATTGAGGCCCCAAGAACCACCAACCTCTTGGTAACTAGATAGTTTTATTCTTCCTGTTTGAAGGTTATCTTAATATTTCTGATTATCGTGTGATTACTCAAAGCTTTACTTGTGAAGGTTATCTTAATATTCCTATTCGTCTACAGTTAAAATTTATTTTGAAGTGTTGATAAACTACAAGAATTGTATGTCCCAGTACTACGTCACTTATACCCATCTTTTACTTTAAAAAAAAAACGGAAAAAGGAAAAGCCAAAAGAAATTGTTTCTCTTTACAATAAGCAACGATAATGAAATTTCATCAATTGGATAATTACTATGCGAAAATAGTTTTATCAACGTTAATTTAGTAAGGTGTGATCTGGTTGCTCATAGGAAAAGCTCCTGGGAATTTATGCTGCTTACTTATATTTTTTTGAGAGTGAATAATTTTTTTTTTTTTTTGGGAAACACCCCTATTATAAAATTTGAATTTATTTCTTCAATAGTCTTCCCAGAAAAATAAATGATATCCAAACTTAAGCCAAAAAAAAAAAAAAAAAAAAAAAAGAGAGGTTAAGGATAAAAACTTGGAACCCTCTGCAATTCTGCTTTAGAGCATTAAGAGTTTACACTTGAATAAACCGACCCAACTAGTCTCAATTGAGACTTAATTCTGAATTGAAGTTAAAGTTTTTTTTTTTTAAATAAGGTTGAAATAAGCTGTTTTAGTGATGTCTACGCGTTTCTTGCGTATATGCTCCTTCAGTAATTTTCTTTACTTGCTGAGCAAGAATATCATTTGTAAATGAAAACATAGGCAAATAAGAGACATTTACAGAGAAGAGCTAGATTCATTTTTGAGAGCATAAGTCCATTAAGCAAAAAGTAGCTTAGGCAAGAAGCTAAAAGAATTGATAACCACCTTAGTCAAGCACTTCGCAAAATAACCTGGATGCAACTTGCTTGAACTATCTGGCATTCCCCAATCAATTTGATAGTCAGACAACTCAAAATTTTCAACCTGGCCAAAAAAAAAAAACACGGATAAATGTCTGTATAAGAATAAACTACAGACTAGTCAGCCATCTTATATAGTGAAGTAGCACACTCACCTCTAAGTAATTATCAGTAGAATCATCAACTAAACTGCTGTAATCGGATAACTCTGCTATACTCTTCTCATATCGGGAGAAATCCATTCCAATCAATGCGTTCTGTAGTAATCCAGTAAAATAAAAATAGTAGAAATTTCAGTACTGACCTAGAGGCTTACAACTCAGATACGTCAGGATTGATTTACACTCTTACGACTCAAATTCCACCGAACAACAGTCTTTAACAACAAGTTATCAATCTCAAGACAAGTCTGATTCGACGTCAAAAACAGAGTCAATAGCCAGCCCACATAAAGCAACTTTCAAATATAGTAGGAGGAAAATAGAACAGATTAAAGCTGAAAAGATACAACTCATTGTGTGCTGCGAACGGGTGGCGTATTGGAAAGAACGGAACTTTATACTTTTTTAGAACAAGAAGGAATCTGTAATTAGTTTAAAACATATTTGCATTTCTTTACAGTTTTTTTGTTGTAACATGGCAATCGCTAACAATTCTTAAGCCATGATTGACTTTTTGAGTTCATTACACTATCTGTAATGACTTCTTACATAAATACTTTGCAGCAGTTTGCTGCACATTAATACATTACCTATGCCAATAAAAGAAACATTTTGAAATCACTAATTATGACTGAGAGCTTCGCGTTCTTATGCCAGACCCTAGTTCGGGTAAAATAGACAGGCTGCGATAGGTTCACGGCCAAAGTGGCCAGCCAGATTTGGTCTCTTTTTTTTAATCTATTCAATATACAAACGAGCTACTAAACTTCTGGGGCTCCAGGGAAATCAGAAAACCATTAAGAAAGATAGGGAAATCTACAAGATGTAGAGGATGAAGACCTCAAAAAAATTCATAGAAAGGTTACAGGAACTTGTGTACTGCCTTAGCACCATCTTAATGCTAGGGTGCCTTGTTTCTTTTAATATAAACTTTACTTACCTAATCAAAAAGAAAACAAAAGAAACTAAATCTAGCATGCAATTTAACAAGACTCCACAATGGAAGAATTAAGCTGAAGATATCTAGAGGCATCTGTATCTTGTTTAATAACCAACAAATCCCTGACGGCAACTCGGTGGATAACTGACCCGCCCCTCTTCCCTTTCCACTTAAATGCCATGCTTCCATATGCGGTAAGGTTCGAATTCGTGACATGTACCTAACCCATGTCAGAGTCCAACATTGGCTACGGATGGGTACTTTAGTCTTTTTATATGGCTTGGGCAATCCTCCTCCCTTCAAGCTAGCTTTTGGCATTGAGCTAGGGCCAAGATCCATTTTCATCGTCAACCCGCTCTTACCACTATCATGGTCTTTATAGTTGATGCCGCATTACCCTAACTGGCACAAACTATCTTCACAGGTTTGGATAATGAGGTGACAGAAAGATTGAACCTTTACCACAAGCATTAATCACACGACATGCATGATCCTTGAGTCACTAATAAAATAGAGAAATGACACATTGCCAAATAAGAACACCAACAGATTTTATCTGCATCATAGAAGGGAGCAGAACTACAAACTAGTGAATTCAGAGAAGAACATGCATATGAAGATACTACGGACAATGTCTAATGAGAACACTCAAGTCAACCATGACCTTGACATTAACTGTGAAAAAAAATTATCAAATTATGTAGAAATTAGTACCACGGGATTACTTGCATCACGATCTCGCAAGATATTCTTGTCATCATAAATTTCAAAGAATAAGTCTGAACACATGAAGGCAAACCATCAACTGTGAACATAATAAGGGAAAGGAACAAATTACAACATTGTGAAGCACACTACAGCAGAAAGAGGCAAACCTCCATATTCATCAATCACATACTGAAATTCTGCCCACGACACTTGTTCATGAGCTTCACGGTGAACCATGCCAGGGAATATCAACAAAGCATTGCTATTAGCCTGCAATAATAACAGACACCTATCTGAACCATCCAAAAGATATAAACTAGTGCTTCTGCCATGAGAACTTTGTCCACTTGCATGTATAATGTATATATGATCTAATTAATACAACATAAACTACAATGAGAGGAAACCTCAACAGTTGTCCTTGCAATTTCAGCAGCTGAGAGTTCAGTATCACGAACTCTTTTGTCCTCCCGCAATCCTTCAAGAGGGTGATAGCCACAATTGCCGACATAGTCAGAAGAATCAGGAACAGAATCTGGGTAATCAGCCGCAACTGAAGGTCTTGAAAGGCTAATCTCACGTCCCACAGGCAACCAATGCAATTGTGTAGCTCCGAAGAAAGGATTCTCAGTCCTGAAACTATATAGGAGCGCACATCTTTCAATTGAAATCTCAAGGATGCAAAAGGTCAAACTTTGGTAAAAACAGAACTGCAAAAGCAAAACAAAAATGCATGAGAAGTCCAATGAGGAGTTCCAAAACAACTTCTATTAGCTCCCAACCAAGACCCCTTCCCCCAAAACTCCAGTGGCCCTTTTTTTCTTCACTATTTAAGGTGTAAATGTATGAGTTGCTATGGTAAATAATAAAAGAACCCAAAACCAATCACAACATTCACAAACCATTTAGGGAAGTTAGTCTCAATACAAAGAGCACTCAACCAGAGTCTCCAAAATGATATGAAGAAAACTACTATAAACTCATCGAGTACTTTTAACTACCTTGTTCTGAAAAATCTCTACTAGTGGTGAAACTAACCAAGATTTATGTTGCTAGAATCTGAGCTACAAACTCTGATTACATAGTCAACCTAGCAATGATCGTCTGTTTAGCCGATTTCCACACTAGTACACTACCAATAACCATCAGTGGATTTATCTTATCTCATATGCATCAGAGATTCTGTTTGCATCAGTGTAACCTTCTAAATATTACGAAATCCCCAATACAGGATACCATTATTCTTGGTACCCTTCAAGTATTTCATTACTCTGGCTAATGTAGACGAATGATCTTGATTGAGATTATGAATATATTTATTCAGTCGATACATGGTATAGGCTATGTCGACCTTGTAAAATTCATTAAATGCATCAAACTTCCAATCAACTGAGCATATTTAGACGGAGCCATCAGGTTGCCATTATTCTCTTTCAATTGAGAGTTAGCATAATAAGGAGTGCTCACAAGTGTCAGATTAAAACATTCAGACCTTTTAAGAAGTCTCTCCACAAAGTGTTACTGTGGCATTATTACATCTTCACTTGTTTGGGGAATGGAAGACCACCAGCATGACAGAAATATTTGGGGAAACTCGAAAGATGGTGAATTCGCGGTGAAGGATTGCTACAATCTACTGTGCACTCAGAATGGAATGATTGATAACTGGCCCTGGAAACATGTTTGGAAAACCAGGTTACCACTAAATGTTTCTTGTTTCGCCTGGACAACACTAAACGAAGCTTGCCTTACTCAAGACAACCTCTGCAAAAGAAACATAGTTCTAGTTAACAGATGCTACATGTGCCACCAAAGCTCTGAGACCATTAGTCATCTGTTTCTGCATTGCACAACAGCAGCTGAGTTGTGGAGCCTATTCTATTCTATTTTCGGTATGTGTTGGGTAATGCCTTGGACATTTAAAGAAGCCTATGAAAGTTGGTGTTCTTGGAGAGTTGATAAGGCCATCAAGAGGATCTGGAGAATGATTCCAGCAACAATTTTTTGGTGCATTTGGACAGAGAGGAATCAAAGGTGCTTTGATGGCAAATCAACTCCACTTCACTCTTTAAAAGCTAGATGCTTAGTTTGTTTGTTCAGCTGGAACTTTCTTTCTCCTGTTAATAGCTTTGAAGAATTTTTTGTCTTTGATAGCTCCCTGATCCTAGCATAGCCATATGTGATGGAGCTAATTTGTAGAACCCCTTTTGTAATCATGCATCTGCTTGATGCTTTTCATTAATGAATTTCTTACTTCATCAAAAAAACATCTTCACTTGTTATTATGACTTTAACGCCTAATTTTATATTCACTTCAACCAGATCTTTCATATCAAAATTAGTAAACAGAATGTTAAGTACTTCGCAAATTACCTTAACTTGTACCAAATATAAGCATTTGATCAACATATAAACATATTATCAAACAATCACTATTTTCAACTTTAGTATAAACACATTTATCCATCCCAACTGAATAAAAACTGCTCCTCATTAAGATTGGTCAGATATCTGAGTTACAGTAAGAATTGTTAATTCACAAAGATATTTTATCAATCTAAAGTTTGGTGCATAGTACAAAAAACACCAAACTAAATGCATTTGGACTATACAAATCCACAACTGAATAAAAACTGCTCCTCATTAAGATTGGTCAGACATCTGAGTTACAGTAAGAATTGTTAATTCACAAAGATATTTTATCAATCTAAAGTTTGGTGCATAGTACAAAAAACACCAAACTAAATGCATTTGGACTATACAAATCCAGCAAGTGTTACCCTTTATTCCTAAACATGTTTTGAAATGTTTGGGGGATCGTTGGCAATGTAATTATTTTTAAAAGATCTATTTTAAGACAAGTGCCTTGGGTATGGACTATGGACAGGTGGAATCCATGCACGAACTTTATGACTAGGTGGCTAATGTCTTTTGACAAGGTGCCAGAGAGGTGGCATTTATGCATGAATCAAAGGCGAAGCTTCCCTCTCTAACTAGAAATTTGAATCACTTCCATCTGTGCAGCCTCCTAAACAACTTTTTGACAAGTAAATATCAAATATTATATAGTGATATAACTCCCAAATATATAATATAGGTAGATATGCGGAACTGAGATTTAGTAACCTTTAGATTGGTTAATACACAATTGTAGCAAAAAGAAAATTACATCGAGGATTGGGTTGGAACAAATCCAGATTATCCCTAACCGGATTAAGAAGATTAAGAGAATCTAATCTTCTTCTTACCAGTCTCCAAAAACAGACCATATTCTTCAGCTTGAAAGTTCCCAAAAAAAAAAGAAGATAAAATGATTGACATAGCGAACACCAATAACTAACTCTAGGAAAGGAAATGGATTGATTAAACAACAGAAACGTAGAGAATCAGAACTAGTAAGCTAGTCAAGCACCGTTCTATTCATTGGTTGTAGATTCTCAAGTTATATACCTTATATCGGAATGGTCAGAGAATCTCTGAACCTCATGTGATGGTTTGATCCAACAGCTTGCAACTCCAACTGATGCTGAGCAACCAACCCCATCAGCATGACATATGAAACAATGCGAAGGGCCTAGAACAGTAGCCAATATCTTGAGAGAAAAAGCTAAACTAAGGACCACAAAAACCGAAAAAATAATGAGATGACAACACCCAATAAAAAGACATCTCCCGTTAAGTTAATTAAAGCGGTAAGTAGGATTCATCAAAATTTATTCTGGTAATCGGATCAAAATTTCATTGACGCAGTCAAATATGTCTAGAAGCAAAAACAGGAACAGAGAGTGTTAACTTAGGCTGAATAACTCCAAAAATGTTGGATAGAGCGTTCATCACATGAATCTATTTCCACAGCTAAGTAATGTTTTTTGCAAATATAAACAACTGAAATTAAGTTTTCAAATCTTAACATCTTAGCTCTTCTATTCTTTCTTTCAAGTGGTCGAAGAAGAGAGTCAAGAAACACAATTTTTCCGACCATTGCGAAGGAAGATTAGTTAAGCCTCTTCATAAACATTCAAACGTAGTTGTACCAGACTTAAACACCAAAGAAAGAGATAGAAAATATGAAACATCAGCGGCTACAGCTTATGCAGCCGTAGGCTTATGGGGTCTTTTGTGTTCACCTTATCCATAACACTTTAAACGTCAACTAAGAAAGTCTGCCCATCTCGTTTCTGGGTTTCAAGCAACAAAACAGTGAATCATATACAAAACTAATCATGTGCAGACACTAAATGGAAAGGAATAAATAAACTTAAGAGTTTTTGGTTCTAAAAAATCCTTCTTATCCCTCACATTTAAGAAAGCAAAACTTATTACTTAGTGGAATTCACATTATAATGACTCAAACTCTATGCACATAACCATCAGGAAATGCAGTGAGATGGATGAGAACCCCCCACCCTTAACCAGAATCTCGGCTGGGAATAGAGAAATATCTGGTAGGGAGCACTCCCCATTTAATGGGCCTTACCGGGCGCAAAATTTGGACTAGTCGGGCCGGTGAGTTCCGAATACGAGATTGTAAGCTCAATTTTAACTCTATGCACAAACAATACATCCCGAAAACTCTATTAGCTGATTGTCTCACAATGAATATGATACTTAATGAATGACAACTACTTGACGCCACAATAAGGCGCGCGGCGGTGTGGCCTAGTGACCAATGAAGTAGGTTGAAAATAATGAAGTCTCACGTTCAAAACCGCGGAGTCAAAAATATTTAGTGATTTCTTCTTCTCTGTCCAGCCTTGGTGGACAGAGTTATCCTAGAATTAGTTGAGGTGTGCGACAAGCTCGCCCGACACTACGGTTATAAAAAAGCCATTAAAGCCATCTATCACATACTACTGCAGCATAATAAACCAAAAAGAAAAAAAAACAAATTTATTTCTAACAGCTGCTAATTATCAGAAACTCAAGCAATATGATGATACAACAAAAAAAAGTCAACCCAACATAAATTTGAAGTGAACAAAAAGAAAAAAAATTGTCTTTTGTAACAGACACCAGAAAGTGAAAAAAAGCCATTCTTGAAAAAGAACTTTTTGGGTCTTTTATAGATCAAAAGTTAGTGTAATTGTTAAGAGTAATATTTACCGATGGAGATTGATGATGAAGGTGCTGAGATGAACATTCAGTCGACGAAGTAGTAGTTTTTGTAATTAATTTGGAACAGGGACACAAAACGTTAATTGTATCGAAGATTTTTTTGTCGCTCTGTCTGTTTCACAAACTGAGTTCAACAGTGTTAAAAGTCTTAATGAGTCAGTGGGTCACAGCCCACAGGTGTCATTTTCAACAGGTTGATTTGCGAAGCAGGTGTATGTGATATTTTGCACGCGTGACTTCGCTATTTGGCGGCTCACTTATTTTGCTTGTTTACTTTGTTGGAAAATATCACTTAATGAGTGATGTACAAGAGTTTAGGTTTGGTTCTCTCTTTTTTTTTTTTTTTTTTTTTTTGGTAGGAACACGATATTTATAAATACTTAACTTAAGGAGGATTACATAGTATGCTCATACGGATTCCATTGGAATCAATCGTTTGAGCAGCAGAGTTCATAGAAAACATAGGAATAGCATGCAATGCACTTAAGTTTCCTAACTTAGATAATAACAAACAATTGCTATCCGAAGTTTTTTTCACAAAAGTAGTGCCTTCCTGGTCCTTCTTTAGAGCTTCGTTCACAAAATCAGGAGGCCTTGCATAATGGATGGTGTCAAAAGATTTGGACCTTGAGGGAGCTCCTTTCGCCAGGAGATGAGCCACTCTATTTCCTTGACGAAAATTATGCCGGATTTGCGGCATTTCCAGCTTGTGCATTAACAACCTGCATACATGTACAATAGAAGCATAAGTAGGTGATGGATTTTGCAATAACGAAATTACCTCTGTTGAATCAGTTTCAATCTCTAGGGGACTGAATTTTTGATCAACAGCTAGAAGTAAACCTTCGTATAAGCTTAGAAGTTCAGCATGGATGTAATTGAATGCATAGACCTCTTTATGATAACCCAGAATCCACTGGCCCTTAAAATTTCTAAACACTCCTCCTATGCTAGCAGATTGATCATCATATTTAAAGGAGCCATCAATATTGAGCTTTATTGTATCATGTCGAGGAGGGAACCATGAAACTCTTATATCCTTAATAATATTCTTTCTAGAGTTGACTGAGGTTAAGAGCTTAAATTCTAGGGTTTTATTACGAACTTCGTTGAAAACCAAAGGAGAGGTCATATTCTAGGGTTTGGTTCTATTTGGAGGCAAACTATTCAATGTCAAGTGCAACCATTTTCATGTCGAATTCCAAACTTTTGATTAAAGATGTAGAAGTACTTATCAATTCATTCAGGACTGTCCAACAAAATATATGGTCTAAAGCGAAATCTTAAGAGAAAATTTAAATCTAACTCATGAAATTTCATATATTTTTATTTGATTTCTTTTCTTTTGGTTTTGTATTAATGGAGTACTCCATAATATACTATCTCTCTATTTGTATTGGGTGAAATGTAGCTTGCGTACGTGACATCTCGAGCGTATAGTTCGGGGTGTTTTTCGCAGAGATTCGTAAGTTGGTCATAAGGCAGACAACATGATCCTCGAGGCGAACCTCCGAGGTCAGGGTCCGATGCAGGCCATGAGGAAGGGTCGCCTCGGCGAATGGAAAGTTCACTTCCCCGAGGCAAGCGATCTAAGCCTCGGAGAGACAGTTATGTTTCAACGAAAGAATTGCCCCACAATCTCCGCCCATTAATTCAACATTTAATAGGTAGGATTGTGGGCAAGCCACGATCATGGCATGGGGAAATAGCTACTTAATGCCTTAATTGCCTTTGGATTCATGGTCTACAAATAGCATTTTACTCATCTTGTAAAGGCATTCAGAAATTGATAGGCACAGTTCTGCCCAATTGTAATCGTAAAGCAGTTGTCATTGAAATTACTTCTTGAGTTCTTATTGTTCATTTACTTGTGTTAATCCGCTAATCTTTTATCAACTTTGATACACTATATTGCTTGTAAACCCAATTACATATTTGATTGTAGACCTAATCTGATTTAGGCCAATACAATTTGGCGTCGTCTGTGGGGATCAGGCAATTACGCGTTGTTCCAAAGTTGCGTAACACGTTTGTTCATTTTATTACTTCTAATTTTCAGCAATGACTAACAACAATGATAGCGTTAATAGGAATAAGTCACACCCCGAAAGGCATACTGACGTTGTCGACAAAGGGTTTGTACCTCCACCTCCTCCTGCCGACGGAGAGTTCGTACCTCCTCCACCTCCACCTCCACCTCAGGCTGACCCTTCTTTGTCAGGGTCAAATGATGCTTGGAACACATATTTTATGAAATTTATACAACAAGTTCATGGGCAACTTGCTGAACAGGAAGATATTGACGCTGAGGTACGTAGTTCGCTACAAACCATCTCAGGTAAGATGAGGACTAATACCACTCCTACCAACACTCCACCCGTGGCACCTACTGACAGAATATGCCTGTACCGACTGAGCGGTCGTGGCTTGAGGAGCAGGCATGTATCCTCTGCACCGGTCTGCGTACCTATGTACTCCCGCCTGTCGAACAACCTTAAGTACGACGGAACTACCGATCCGGACGAACATATTGCAGCTTATTATACAGCCGTCAAATGCAACAAGATTACTGAAGAAGGAACTTAATCTGCTCTGGTGAAGAGGTTCGACTCGACCTTAACTAAAGACGCCCTCACATGGTACACTCAGCAACCGATGGGGTCGATCGAGTTATTCACCCAGATGGAAGATTTTTTCACTCGTAAGCGAGAGAAACATATGGAATATATCTTTGAGATCCAGCAACGCGATGACGAATTGCTAAAAGACTACCTAGAAATATTTTTAGAGAAAATGCATGGAGCTCCCTCAAGTTCCCGACTATATTGCTGTTGTAGCCTTTGGCAAGAGTTTGAACTCCAAAAGTTCATTAGCTACTCGAGAGTTGCAATGGAGCCTAACTCAACATTTGGTGACTACATGGAACTCCTTACACCAGAGGTATACGGATAAGCTCAGTTTAGAACCTGAACAATCCCCGCCCTTCAGTGGTAGTACTCGCCTAATAGCCGAGGACATCAGTCGTCAGGGGCAAAAATAGGAATACACTAAAGAACCTCGAATTGGAGACAGTAGGAAGCGAAACATGAGAGATTACAGGGCTAACTCCCTAAAACCCATTGAAAAGCAGGAGGACAACAGAAAAGCAGCGACGCTCCCTCACAAGGGGTCGCTCAGCATCGACAAGATACTTGACAAGTTTGAGGAGTTAGGTTTGCGTGTTAACACCGTGGAATTCGTAAAGTATCATCTAAAAAATACCAAAGTACACTGGCCTAGCAACATGAGGGCGGAGCGAGGAAAAAGAGACGTAAACATTTGCTATGATTTTCACAGAGATCATGGGCATGAGAACACGGGCTGTAGGGCTCTAATTCTAGAAGTAATGAGTCTGCTCAATAAAGGATACTTGAAGGATCTGCTAACAGATATGGAAAAGAAGACATATGGCAAAAATAGGAGCTCAGAGGGGCCTCCAGATCTGTCGGAACTAAAGAGATCCATCAATGTGATAGTTGGTGGCTCAATGCTATTTAATGACTCAAATCTGAGTGAGGTAGTACCTGATGAAGGCCACGCCCAAGATGAGATGATCTTGTTCAGTGACGAGGATAGCATTAGCTGTAACACTTCTCACCATGACGCCCTGGTCATAATACTTAGAATAGTGGATACGGATGTCAAACGCGTCTTGGTCGATGCTGGAAGCACCGTAAATCTTAATAAGTGAAATACTCTACGGGAAATGGGAATTGAGGATAAAGTAACTCCAAGCGTCTATAAATTGGTCGGTTTTAACAATTTGTGCAAAGTATGTCGGAGAAATAGACCTTGCAACGCGCATACCAGGAGCAGACCATGTTGCATCTTTCCAGGTAATCAAAGGTGGGGTCCCTTATAACGCCATCGTAGGATGACCGTGGATTCACCAGGTCAAAGCAGTACCTTCCACCCTGCATCAAAAGCTCAAGTACCCTACCGAATGAGGGGTAAAAGAGATCAATAGAGATCAGGAAATGGCGAGGGAATATTATGTGACAGCTGGTCCTAGGAGTGTCGTCCCCAACATAACTGTCACGACCCAATTTCCAAGGGCTCGTGATGGCACCTAAACAACATTTGCCTAGGCGAACCAATGAAACAAGATGCGGAAAAGAACAATAATGTGAAAAGATCATAAATAGATATATAAATATAAAAGTGTGAAGTCCAAAAGAATATATCCACAAAAGAATTGGAGCATTCTAAGAGTGACTTAATAAAGTATGAATATACATCAAAGAAATCTGAGTCCTATCTCTAAGTGACTCCGGCGGTATGCCACCACGGTCTGTGTGGTCGGCTCACCTCAATCAAAAGTCTCAGAAGCCTCGGGAACCGCTAACGTCCGGGCTGCTGACTGGATGAAGGACCTGCGCACGTAGCAGAGTAAGTTATGAGCCGAAGCCCAGTAAGATCACCGACAGGCCCGCTAAGGTACCCTTGCGGGACAAGTCGCTACATGCATCATAAGCAACAACATACTATAGTAATCATACAATAAAGTAGTGAAATCACAAATAGATGTAACACATTCCATACACACAAGTAGTAACCAGAAGTCTCAAGGATTATGCCCATCCAACGTAAGGCATAGGTCAACTCAGCGGCGGTTTGGAGGTCCAATCTCTACTCCCGTGCCGACTAACCTAGACCTACGATGGACTAGCAACACCACTACTAAGTATCAACCATATACCGTGACCCGAAGTCACTATCACAATCATGAATAAGTAGACCAACGACCCGTAGTCGTTGGCTCATCTCAAATCTGTCTACGATCGCACCACACCCCCTGTCAAGTGCGTCGTATCTCAATAAATCAAGTGACCACACCCCACCCCCTGTCAAGTGTGTCACATCTCAAAGATCAAGTGTCCACACCACACCCCCTGTCAAGTGTGACACATCTCATAGTATAGGCGACACCACACCCCCTGTCAAGTGTCCCTCTAACAGTATTAATATCCACGACATTAATAACAATAACAGAAATAATAACAGAAATATTAATAACGATAATATTTCACAGTCACCGTAACCCAGGTTGGTTATGCTAGCTGAACGTAAGGCGAAGGTTAACCCGACCACAGTTTGGGGGTACAATCCCTACTCCCATGTCGTCCAACCCAAGGTTACGTATAGACAGCACTACCCAACCCGACACGTGAACAAATCAAGTACCAATATCATACAAAAGCCGGCAAAATCCTCGGCAAGACATTTATCATGACATGCCGGCAACATCCTCGGCCATGTCCCAAGTTCTTGCTATCTAAGCATGGCGTAGCAAGCGTTACTACAATATAAATTTAAGCTACCTCGACGTAGCGTTTAGACCGGCACATACCTCGGTCGAGTCACAATCTCGCTATTTATAACAAACAATAATAGCAAGTAATTCACATCATTAATCCTAACCATTGTTAGGTACATATATGCGTACATGAAGCATACTAGCATGAAGGAAGAGTCCACAAGCACAATAGAGGTCAAGTCTCACTTACCTCGAAATTCGGACTCAAATGCCGGGAAGAATCTCCTTTCCCGCTCGCCTTGTCCGCGAAGGACTCTCCACTAGGTCTATTAAGACAAGATATAGCACATATGAGTGCTCAATTATAGCTATTTAAGCCTATAGGCATCCTAGGGTAAAAATTACCAAAATGCCCCCGGGTAGGGCCGAGCCCTAAATTTACAAAATATACTTTTCCGGACTCCCCACGCTCCCGTGAGTCCAAAAGTACACTTAGATTCCACATGCGAGCCTTGCTCGATGTCTTTCCCCAATTCTTAAGAATCTAGGGTTCTAACCCATTTCCAAGAATCAACCCTTTGATTCTTGTGTTAATCAACATAAAGATGGATTGAAAGGGCTTACCTTAAGTGTAAGTATGATTGGGTCTTCAAGAAATACCCAAAAATCGCCTCAAGAGCTCACCAAATGATTTTTATAAGTTATGAACCGAAATGGCCTTTTTATAGCAGTTTTTTTTTTTTTTTTTTTTTTTTGCCTCTGTGATAGCTTCTTTTGAAAAAATCATAACTTTTGATAGGAATGTCCAAATGACCTGAAACCGGTGGCATTAGAACCACAACTCAAAGGGCTACAACTTTCGTGTTTTGAGTTTTTTCCTAATTCCTTACGGATTGGCCGGAAAATCAGCTTTTATCCGGCTGTTTGCGCCAAAACAGAACAGAAAAGTCGCACCAGATTTTCTATTGTTTTAGGGGCAAAACGGGACCCTACGAAGCTCGGAATGATCCCAAATTTTGCACACAAGCCATAAAATACTTGGGTGACATGATCGTCAAGACGGAACTCAATTCGGACCTCCAGAACTCAAAAAGTGGGTCCCACGGCAAAGGTTCAATTTTCGACTTTCGCCAAAATAGCGAAATTTAACCAAACGACTCGGAATCCAATTCCGAAAGTTGCTACAAGTCACAAATGACTATACGAACCTAATGGAACTTTCGGATCTCTCATCGGAGCTCATTTGCTCAAATCGAGCTCGGAAACCTCTTTTAACTCTTTTAAACTTCCGAAACTGGGACTTTATCAAAAGTCCTATCAAACGAGGTCCGTTTTCAATTTTGAAGGTTGTTACATATCATAAATGACGAGACGGACCTAACGGTGCGCTCGGATTTTCCATCGGGGTTTGTTTACTCAAAACGACCTATCAAACGGACTCCGTTTCGACTCAGATTTCACAGACGGGTCATAAATGACCTAACGGAGCTTTTGGGACTGTCGACACGCAAATCGAGGTCCCGGATCCCGTAACGACTATTTGAGGGTCGTTACATTCTCCCCCACTTAGACTCTCGGCCGTCCTCGAACGAGCCTAAGTCTAAGGTAGGATCCACACACTAGCCACGGAGCTGGCACGGATTTCGAGGACCCCTCGGTACCACCCGAAATCAATAAAACTTAAAAATGCAAATTCAGGCTTAGAAAATACAAGGATTTCATACCTGAATCATCGAACAAGCGCGGATGCCTCTCACGCATCTCGGACTCAAGCTCCCAAGTGGCCTCGGCAATGGAGTGATGCCCCCACCGAACTCTCACAAGCGGGATCACCTTCGATCTCATCTTACGGACCTCTCTAGCCACAATAGCAATAGGCTCCTCCGAATAAGCTAAGTCGCCATCTACCTCCACGGAAGCCATATCGATCACATGAGACAGATCGTGAACATTCTTCCGGAGCATGGACACATGGAACACCGGATGAACAGACAGAGAGGGAGGCAAAGCCAGTCTATAAGCAACGGCGCCAACGCGCTCCAATATCTCAAAAGGCCCAATGAACCTAGGACTGAGCTTGCCTTTCTTCCCAAATCTCATAACACCCTTCATGGGCGACACTCTGAGGAATACCCGGTCCCCAACCATGAACTCAAGATCTCTCCGCCTCCGATCTGCATACGATATCTGCCGGCTCTGAGCCGTGCGGAGTCGATCCTGAATAACCCGGACCTTATCTAAGGTCTGCTGCACCAAATCGGGCCCCAACACCTGGACCTCACCAGACTCAAACCAACCGATAGGCGAGCGACATCTCCGACCATACAATGCCTCAAACGGAGCCATCTGGATAGAAGCCTGATAGCTATTATTATACGCAAACTCTGCTAGCGGCAAATGGCTATCCCAATGGCCTCCAAAATCAATAGCACACGCACTCAACATATCCTCGAGGATCTGAATGGTCCGCTCAGACTGGCCATCAGTCTGCGGGTGAAATGCAGTGCTGAGATCGACCCGAGTACCCAGCTCTCTCTGAAAAGATCTCCAAAACTGAGCTGTGAACTGAGCACCTCGGTCAGAAATGATAGAAACAGGAGCACCATGCAATCTCACAATCTGCTCAATGAAGATACGAGCCAGACGCTCCGAGGTATAAGTAGTCCTCACTGGAATGAAATGAGCCGACTTCATCAGTCGATCAACTACTACCCACACCGAATCATGCTTACCCACGGTCAGCGGCAAACCAACTACGAAATCCATAGTGATCTGCTCCCACTTCCACTCGGGAATGGGCATAGACTGGGTCACCCCGGCTGGCCTCCGGTGCTCATACTTCACCTGTTGGCAATTCAAACACCGAGATATATAATCAGCAACATCCCTCTTCATCCCTTTCCACCAATACAGCTCTCGAAGATCATGATACATCTTCGCAGTACCCGGATGAATGGAATATCTCGAACTGTGAGCCTCTGCCAAAATCATCTGCCTCAGCTCCACAATGGCTGGAACACATACCCGGCCGTTAAGCCGCAAAGCACCATCATCACCAATCACGAACGAGGACACTCCCCCACTCAGGACCCTGTCCCGGAGATCTCTCAGATAAGGATCCTCGAACTGCCTTTCCCGAATCTGGGAAGCTAAAGACGACTGAGACCCCACATATGCAAGCACCCGGCCTGGAACAGAATCATCAAACCGAACCCCACTAATGGACAAAGCCTGCAACTCACGGGCCAACGGCCTCATATCAGCATCAAGATAGGCGAGGCTACCCATGGACTTCCTACTCAAGGCATCGGCTACAACATTAGCCTTTCCGGGATGATACCGGATAGAAAGATCATAATCCTTCAGCAGCTCTAACCAGCGGCACTGTCTCCCGTTCAAGTCCTTCTGAGTGAACAAGTACTGGAGACTCTTATGATCGGTGAATATCTCACATGGCTCGCCATAAAGATAGTGCCTCCACAACTTCAGTGCAAACACGACAGCTAACAGCTCCAAATCATGGACAGGATAATTCTTCTCATGGACCTTCAGCTGTCTCGAGGCATAAGCTATCACCTTACCCTCCTGCATCAGAACGCTACCCAGGCCAACACCCGAAGCATCACAATATACGGTGAATCCCCCGGATCCACTAGGCAAGGCCAACACTGGCGCTGAAGTCAACAGAGTCTTAAGCTTCTGAAAGCTAGACTCACAGGCATCGGACCACAGGAAAGGAACATTCTTCTGGGTCAACTTCGTCAGAGGTGCTGAAATAGAAGAAAACCCCTCGACGAACCGCCGATAATAACCTGCCAAGCCTAAGAAACTCCGAATCTCTGTAGGAGAAGTAGGCCTAGGCCAACTCTGAACGGCCTCTATCTTCTTCGGATCAATACACACCCCATCCTTGGTCACCACGTGACCTAGGAAAGATACAGAACTGAGCCAAAGTTCACACTTGGAGAATTTGGCATACAACTGCTGATCCCTCAGAGTCCGAAGAACAACTCTCAAATGCTGCTCATGCTCCTCCCTGCTCCTCGAATAAACCAAGATATCATCGATAAACACAATGACGAAGGAGTCAAGGTAGGCCTTGAACACTCGGTTAATCAGATCCATGAAAGCAGCTGGGGCATTCGTAAGCCCGAAAGACATCACCAGAAACTCATAGTGGCCATATCGGGTACGAAAAGCAGTCTTGGAAACGTCCTCGGACCGAATCCTCAACTGATGATACCCCGACCTCAAATCAATCTTCGAGAAGAAGGTAGCACCCTGAAGCTGATCAAACAAATCATCAATACGCGGCAAAGGATACCTATTCTTGATAGTAACCTTATTCAGCTGCCGGTAATCAATACACATCCGCATAGAGCCATCCTTCTTCTTCACAAATAATACCGGGGCACCCCATGGAGACACACTAGGCCTAATGAAGCCCTTATCGAGCAAATCCTGAATCTGCTCCTTCAGCTCCCTCAACTCAACAGGAGCCATACGATACGGGGGAATAGATTTAGGCTGAGTGCCTGGCAATAGATCAATGCAAAACTCTATCTCCCGCATAGGCGGCAAACCCGGCAAACCCGGCAAATCATCAGGAAACACATCCGGATACTCACAAACAACCGGAACTCTATCAAGGGATAACTCCTCGGCCCGGACATCCCGAACTGAAGCAATATATCCCTCGCACCCACTAGATATCATCCTCTGCGCCTCCAAGAAAGAAATGATCCTACTCTCCGGAGAAGGCCTGGAACCTCTCTATACAACCCGAGACTCACCCTCTGCCCCGATCGTCACGGACTTGGCATGGCAATCCAAAGTCGCATGACAGGAAGCCAGCCAATCCATGCCCATAATGACATCGAAATCAGACATATCGAGCAACATCAGGTCCACTAAGGACTCTACACCACAGATGGAGATCATACACTGCCGATAACCCCTATCTACACATATAGAAGACCCGACAGGGGTGGAAACCATAAAGGGATCATTTAAGAAGACCAGATCCCTGCCCAAGCAAGGGGCAAATCTCGGCGACACATACGAATAGGTAGACCCCGGATCAATAAGAGCATAAGCATCGCGGCCACAGACAGAAATAATACCTATGATGACATCATTGGATGCCTCAGCATCCTGACGAGTCATAGCATAGACCTGCGCCGAGCCTCCTGAACCCGGAGCTCTCTGAGACTGCTGTCTAGGAGGAATCTGAGAAACGGGCCTGGCGGCCTGAGGACCAGATGGTACCATAGCTGCGGATCCCCGGCGACCTGATGAAACATAAAGGCAACTCCTGACATAGTGCTCTGGAGACCCACACTCAAAACATCCATCACCTCTACCTCCTCTACCGCCTCTACCACCTCTGCCACGACCACCTCCAGACGAACACCTCCCATGATGCCTCTAATGGCACCTCCCGCACTGCGGCGGACCAGACTGCGAAGAGCCACCCCGCCTCTGGGATGACTGAGGCCTCGGGGTCTCTGAAGAAAAATCCTGGGCAGGCAAAGCAGCAGCCTGGGGCCTAGACTGAGAACGGCCCTGATGACCCTGACCCCTCTGAGCGGATCCACTATACCCACCAGACTGACGCGACCTCTTGGCCGCCCTCTCCGCGTCAGCCCTGGCGAAGAAATCCTCCATCTGCCGCGCCACATCAACTATCTCAAAATATGACTTGTTGCCCATATCAGGGGCAACAGCTACCTGCAAGCGGGGATGAAGACCTTCAACAAACCGGAGGACCTTGTCCCTCTCCTGAGCCACCATAGCCGGCGTAAACTGAGACAACCACAAGAACCTGGTGTCATACTCTGAAACATACAGGTTTCCCTGCCTCAACCCCTCAAACTCGCGCCTCTGAGCATTGTGCTGACTCTGGGGCACGAACCTGCTCATGAATATAGACACGAACTCAGCCCAAGACAAAGGAGGGAGGTCACTAGACCTCTGCCGCATCATGGAGACCCACCATGTCTCCGCATCTCCCGATAATCTGAAAGAAGCACACTGCACCCCTAAGGTGTCTCTAGTACCAAGAACTGTCAAAATCTTCTCACACTTCTGAATGTACCTCTGGGCAGTACATGTAGCTAAGGTACCGTCGAACTCTGGAGGCTGAAGCTTCATGAATGACTCTATCTTCTTGGCAACCTCCTCAGTGCCCATAGGAGGAGTAGAAATAACAGGACCTGCCTGAGGAGCAGAAGCAGAAGGCTGGGCAATATGATCAGGAGCAGCCTCAGAAGTAGGCGTGCTCATAACAGGTGTGGTCGGCTGAGGAGCCGAAACAGGAGCTGCAACATCATCTCTGACAGGGACCTGATGGCTAGACAAGGCCATCAGTCTCATATACTCCTCTGAAGAGATCACAACGGTGCCTGGCACAACAGCAGGCACAGGGGGAATAGATGCTGACAGAGTCGCTGCGGACACCGCAGGGATAGCTGTGTCCTGCCTAGTGGCTGACGGGCGACCTGCCCGAGTCTTCTTAGCAGCTGGCGGCTGCGTAGGTGCTGATGGCTCTCCCGCAGACGCGGGTGTAGAAGATGCAGCCCTCCTGGCTGAGGATGCTCGCGTCCTCGCCATCTGATACAATACACGAAAAAGGGTCAGCACCTATATAAGCTACTCAGCGAATAGAGATTAAACGAAGGGAAAACATTTCCTAACATGCCCTTGTTGCCTCTCGCTCATAAGTATGGTCGACAACATACCCATAAGCAAGACTCTACTCAGACACTGCTCCAAGACTCCTAGGACTCGAATTAGAACCTAGGGCTCTGATACCAAACTGTCACGACCCAATTTCCAAGGGCTCGTGATGGCACCTAAACAACATTTGCCTAGGCGAACCAATGAAACAAGATGCGGAAAAGAACAATAATGTGAAAAGATCATAAATGGATATATAAATATAAAAGTGTGAAGTCCAAAAGAATATATCCACAAAAGAATTGGAGCATTCTAAGAGTGACTCAATAAAGTATGAATATACATCAAAGAAATCTGAGTCCTATCTCTAAGTGACTCCGGCGGTATGCCACCACGGTCTGTGTGGTCGGCTCACCTCAATCAAAAGTCTCAGAAGCCTCGGGAACCGCTAACGTCCGGGCTGCTGACTGGATGAAGGACCTGCGCACGTAGCAGAGTAAGTTATGAGCCGAAGCCCAGTAAGATCACCGACAGGCCCGCTAAGGTACCCTTGCGGGACAAGTCGCTACATGCATCATAAGCAACAACATACTATAGTAATCATACAATAAAGTAGTGAAATCACAAATAGATGTAACACATTCCATACACACAAGTAGTAACCAGAAGTCTCAAGGATTATGCCCATCCAACGTAAGGCATAGGTCAACTCAGCAGCGGTTTGGAGGTCCAATCTCTACTCCCGTGCCGACTAACCTAGACCTACGATGGACTAGCAACACCACTACTAAGTATCAACCATATACCGTGACCCGAAGTCACTATCACAATCATGAATAAGTAGACCAACGACCCGTAGTCGTTGGCTCATCTCAAATCTGTCTACGATCGCACCACACCCCCTGTCAAGTGCGTCGTATCTCAATAAATCAAGTGACCGCACCCCACCCCCTGTCAAGTGTGTCACATCTCAAAGATCAAGTATCCACACCACACCCCCTGTCAAGTGTGACACATCTCATAGTATAGGCGACACCACACCCCCTGTCAAGTGTCCCTCTAACAGTATTAATATCCACGACATTAATAACAATAACAGAAATAATAACAGAAATATTAATAACGATAATATTTCACAGTCACCGTAACCCAGGTTGGTTATGCTAGCTGAACGTAAGGCGAAGGTTAACCCGACCACAGTTTGGGGGTACAATCCCTACTCCCATGTCGTCCAACCCAAGGTTACGTATAGACAGCACTACCCAACCCGGCACGTGAACAAATTAAGTACCATTATCATACAAAAGCCGGCAAAATCCTCGGCAAGACATTTATCATGACATGCCGGCAACATCCTCGGCCATGTCCCAAGTTCTTGCTATCTAAGCATGGCGTAGCAAGCGTTACTACGATATAAATTTAAGCTACCTCGACGTAGCGTTTAGACCGGCACATACCTCGGTCGAGTCACAATCTCGCTATTTATAACAAACAATAATAGCAAGTAATTTACATCATTAATCCTAACCATTGTTTGGTACATATATGCGTACATGAAGCATACTAGCATGAAGGAAGAGTCCACAAGCACAATAGAGGTCAAGTCTCACTTACCTCGAAATTCGGGCTCAAATGCCGGGAAGAATCTCCTTTCCCGCTCGCCTTGTCCGCGAAGGACTCTCCACTAGGTCTATTAAGACAAGATATAGCACATATGAGTGCTCAATTATAGCTATTTAAGCCTATAGGCATCCTAGGGTAAAAATTACCAAAATGCCCCCGGGTAGGGCCGAGCCCTAAATTTACAAAATATACTTTTCCGGACTCCCCACGCTCCCGTGAGTCCAAAAGTACACTTAGATTCCACATGCGAGCCTTGCTCGATGTCTTTCCCCAATTCTTAAGAATCTAGGGTTCTAACCCATTTCCAAGAATCAACCCTTTGATTCTTGTGTTAATCAACATAAAGATGGATTGAAAGGGCTTACCTTAAGTGTAAGTATGATTGGGTCTTCAAGAAATACCCAAAAATCGCCTCAAGAGCTCACCAAATGATTTTTATAAGTTATGAACCGAAATGGCCTTTTTATAGCATTTTTTTTTTTTTTTTGCCTCTGTGATAGCTTCTTTTGAAAAAATCATAACTTTTGATAGGAATGTCCAAATGACCTGAAACCGGTGGCATTAGAACCACAACTCAAAGGGCTACAACTTTCATATTCTGAGTTTTTTCCTAATTCCTTACGGATTGGCCGGAAAATCAGCTTTTATCCGGCTGTTTGCGCCAAAACAGAACAGAAAAGTCGCACCAGATTTTCTACTGTTTTAGGGGCAAAACGGGACCCTACGAAGCTCGGAATGATCCCAAATTTTGCACACTCGTCAAGACGGAACTCAATTCGGACCTCCAGAATTCAAAAAGTGGGTCCCACGGCAAAGGTTCAATTTTCGACTTTTGCCAAAATAGCGAAATTTAACCAAACGACCTCGGAATCCAATTCCGAAAGTTGCTACAAGTCACAAATGACTATACGAACCTAACGGAACTTTCGGATCTCTCATCGGAGCTCATTTGCTCAAATCGAGCTCGGAAACCTGTTTTAACTCTTTTAAACTTCCGAAACGGGGACTTTATCAAAAGTCCTATCAAACGAGGTCCGTTTTCAATTTTGAAGGTTGCTACATATCATAAATGACGAGACGGACCTAACGGTGCGCTCGGATTTTCCATCGGGGTTTGTTTACTCAAAACGACCTATCGAAACCCCAAATTCCTTTCCGAAATTTCATAAACGGATCCTATTCTCGAAAACCTATCAAACGGACTCCGTTTCGACTCAGATTTCACAGACGGGTCATAAATGACCTAACGGAGCTTTTGGGATTGTCGACACGCAAATCGAGGTTCCGGATCCCGTAACGACTATTTGAGGGTCGTTACACACCAGAGGTGAACCTCCTTGAAGCTAATGAAGACCCCGAAACTTCAATCAACTAGGATGATGGCTCTGGCTATCTAGTTGATTGAAAGTTTTTGGAGGAGAAGGAATGAGGCACTTGGAAGTATAATTCATTTTCATTATTTACTTTAATTAGTCTCTAGTGTCTTTTTGAATTTTAATTATAGTATTTTCATACTTATATATTATGTTACGAGTTTTCACCTAAAATAGTATGGGCCCAGCGCCCGTTTATCAGTAAAATTACTGTTCTACTTAGTCAGTTTTGCAATCAGATACATCTACGATCTAAATATTCATAGCCCCGACACTACTTAAGTTGAAGTGAAACACTTAATTTTCGCTATAAAAGTAGGGTAAACTACTCGGTTAAAGGTAGATCACTTCTAGTTCAGCCACCAGGCATTATTCGTAAGTTGAAATCGTCAATTCAACAAATTGCACCAACATGCCGATGGAGATGCCCATCCGTATAGTGCCAATAAAGTCTTAAAACACTCAAGTGAACCAGAATATACATTCGAGCTTGAACGCAAAAATGCCCATTACACACAACGGGCTAAAGACGTCCGTGCAGGCCTTGTGATGCAGGGCAAACTACCACGAGACTTTGACTTGGAGTCAAGCCAAAAAGGTCCAAGACACTTATCTATACTTGGTTTGGAAGGGCCTTGAAGATGGGAGCTTGGGGATCAACTTGAAGAAGTATCATGTGATTTCAACCCCAGGCGCTCCGCCTAGTATTGAGGCGCACCGCCTAGTATTGAGGCGCATCGCCCAAAGACTTCACTGCCTGAGCGCCGCCTAGGCCAGGCGCTCGGCCTCACCAGTTCAGTGCCTCTCTTCCCAAGCGCACCACCTAGGCCATAGGCGCTCCGCCTCCTTGCTTTCATTACGAGATCGTTGGCTAGTTATCTACTAAGTTGACCCTGCGTGGTCTTAGTTACTTGACCCAACTTTTGGGGTATTTTAATCATTATCTTAGCATGAGGAAAACACTTTAAATACCTCATTAGCTCTTCTAGTTCAATAAGCTAGCTTTTGAATATTGATGAATGACTTTGAGGTTTCTCTCATGAATGAAAAACCCCTTTTAAGGCTTTAATCATTTAGTGGATCCATTTGAACCTCATAACTTACCCGATCAGACCTTTTGCAAGAACCAAGTGCGTCTTTAGGATCGTTTACATAGTCTAAGTGTTTCTTGACAACGAATCAAGGGTGTTACTAGACAAGTTCCTCGTAGCTACTTTAGTGGTAGTTCGAGATACGTCTTACTTGTATCTCATTTTTGTTTACTTTATCGCTTCCGTATTTTTCCTGCATTAGTTTGGTATCAGAGCAAGACTAGGGTTTCGTTATTAAAAATCATCATCCTATTCTTCGTGCCTACGTTAGTTTCTTGTTTTAGTTTCTTGTTTGTTGTTGTTTTTGAAAAGAAGAGAAAGAACAAAAAAATAGAAAAGTTGAAAAATCACAAAAAATTGCTACAACTTCTTGGTTTGGATGACCCATTGGATGATTGTTTCGGGTATTAATCTATGTTTAAAACCCATTGATTTGGCACCTTTATTACATGATTTGAAGTTGTGGATTGAAAATTAAAATTTTGAAAACCCAAGTTTTTGAAACCCTTTTGCTTGAAAGTTGATGTATCTTGAATCTCACTTGTGATTGATTGTTTGGGTGTAAAAACTATTGGGTTTGTTAGAAATCAGCAAATACAACTTTGGGTACCTTTTGATTGCAAAAACAAGTTGAAATCGTTAGATTTTTGGGTTGAAATTAACCAAGAACACGTTATTGGAAAAGCTGAAGAAAAGCTCAGGCGCTCGGCCTAAATTTCAGGCGCTCTGCCTACCTGAGGTACTGCCAAAGTCTTCAACCGCTCCTCCCGAGTCTCTAGGCGCTCCACCTGGACTGTCGAAGTGGGTTCGAGTAGTTTTCTTCTAGGTTTTCGTGTTTCTTTTGATTGCATTAACTCCGACTGTTGACACCCAATTTTGTCCCTCATTTTTATAAAATTGGCTATAATTTAACTTAAAGGTACAATTTGACTATTTGTGTAAAATATGCATTTGAAATCATGCATTTACGTGCGTTATCCTCTACTTATATATCACATACTTAAATGTGGCTATATTACGTAATTTTTACATCATTTAGGCTATTTTTCAAAATTGTGACTATTTGTGAAATTAGTACATTTGTAATATTAGTGGCTATATTATATAATTGCGTCACTTAGGCTACATGTCAAGTTTGTTTCAATTTATGATTATTTGTGCAAATTAGTAATTATCTGTGATTATGTATATTTAAATAATTTTATTTGAGTTTATTTAATGATTATCTGTGCATCTTATACAATATATATATATTTTTATTTTTTGTACCTTTAAGTTAAATATTGGCCAATTAAAAATAAAGTGTCCAAATTCCTTTTTATTATTAATTCTTCCATATTTCAAAATTACAACCAAAATTATTTATTTATCTTTATTTATTTTTATTTATTGAATTACATTTTACTTTGAACTTAGACCAAATTGTTAACCAAATACATGCGTACTATTTGAATTTTTGAAAGGAATATTTCTCAAATATTTTCTTGATTTTTTTGTTATCTTTTAGTTAAATCCCCAAATTTCTCTCCTAATTTCCTCCCTAAAATCATTCCCTAAATCCCTAATTCCCCTCTCCTATTTTGGAAAATCCCCAACAACCATTTTCTTCCAAAATTCTATATTACCACACATCAGACAATAGGCATATACATAGTGTACAATCGGTAGTACCCCACTTATTCTTCTCTAATCATCCTCTTCATTTTTCATACACCCACAAAAATTATATACACGTACAAACACACCGACACACAGTACCTACAAATACTGCACACGTACAGCCACCCCCTCATTTGCCTCCTTCTTCTTCTACACCACCCATACATACACACACATCGATACATACTAACACATTTACCTACCTACACCACCGATATACCAAAAACCAACTTCACACACAAAAATCCCACCTCATCCCCTTCACCATCAACACACACATGTGCGCGCTGAATCGAACAAGATCAGTACCATACCCGACACCCTCACTTTCTCTTCCTCGCTGTAGACACAACCAAAATCAGAAAATTTACCATCACTCCCTTTTCAATCTGACCATTTTCAACAGACCCATCACAAATACATTCCAATGCACACACACACCAATCAAACGAGAACGAATAAATACACATAGACCACATTACCAACGCTAATAAAAAACCACTACAAAACAAAGAAGGAAACGGAGGAGATTTGGGTTTTGGCGACAAAACCAGTGGCGCTACATCATCGCCACCTCATGAAACGGACAGAAATGGAGAGACCATCGCCATCGGAGTGGCAGCGACACCGGTGCTCACCCACCGGAGAGTCAGATCAGATGTCGCTCATCCTTTTGGTGTTTCTGCTGCTGTATTCATGCCATTGCCATCGCTGGAGGGGTTTCTCTCCTCCGCTGTATTTCTTATTTCCGTTAATCGGTAATCCCACAGCCCCATCGTTTTGTCTAGAGTTTTTATTACTTATTTTATTTGTGTCTTTTACATTATTCTTGTTGCAGGAATTGTCTGTCCAGCTGGATCTGGACCGACATCTCTTTCGTTGTAACTTCCTACGAAGCTTTGTTCCGTGGTTTTGATCGAAACATTGACGAGGATAGTTCAAAGCCTATCTTTTGATTTAACTGTGATGTTGCCTGATTCTTTTCTCTGTTGCAGTGCTCCTTTTTTGATGTTTTGGGCTAATGTTTCTGGTGTTATTTAACCGTTTTTGGACCTGAACAGTGATGCATAATGCTATGGATTGGACCTATGAAAATATATATTTATTTGAGGCCTACACAAAGAATTGACGGTTACACAAAGAATTGACGGTTACACAAAGAATTGACGGACACACAATGAATTGACGGACACACAATGAATTGACGGATGTTATATCAATTATGGCTAAGGAAAATAATTGTTTATTTGAGGCCTATTTGATTAAATTGAACATGATACTATATTTGAACAACCAATCCCCGCGTCCCTAAAAAGAAATAGGCGATGAGGACAAATACTTTGCAAAGTAAGTGATAGTAGAATGGTGGACTGGAGGAACTTGCCATGACAACCTCGTGTTTGCAACCGTACCGACTTCCCTAAACCTCTACTTGATTGCAATACACCAATTTGAGCCTACACTTTTATAAAATCCATTTTCCCTTTATTTTAAACTACTACTACTACTACTAAAAGGGAAAATGGATTTTATAAAAGTGTAGGCTCAAATTGGTGTATTGCAATCAAGTAGAGGTTTAGGGAAGTCGGTACGGTTGCAAACACGAGGTTGTCATGGCTGCTGCTGCTGCTGCTACTCTACTACTACTGCTGCTGCTGCTATTATTATTATTATTATTATTTTCACTAACTCATTTTCTTATATTTTTGCAAGGTCAAATTGGATAAGAAACGGCGGTCTATTTTGAAAGAAAATAAAATCCTTTTATTATTATTATTTTATTATTATTTATATTGTTATTATTATTAGTATTTACTGACGTACTGATTCATTTGCATATTTTTTTGCAAGGTACATTTGGACGAACAATCTTAAAAACGACGCCCCCGAAAACGTCTTTTAAATCATATTACTTTTATTTATTCATTATTATTGCATTTTGTTACACTAACTAATTAAATTGATTTTTTGCAAGGTCTATTTCATTGAAGTGCTCTAAGGAAGAAAACAATTAGTAGAAAGAGCCGTTTTGTTTGATTTTAATATTAGCCGTTTTGTTTGATTTTAATAATTATTTCTAACTTATATATTGCTTAGTTACTTATTTTGAATCCCAATTATAAAGTCCGGCCGGTAACCACATTTGGTGGAGCTTGAGAGGTGCCTAACTCCTTCCTCTCGAGTTAACTTGAACCTCTTACCAAGAGATTCTGGTTCGTAGACTAAAGTTTCAGAGTTAATTGTAAAATTGGCTAGAAACAAAATAGGTGCCCTAATACGCCTAGTTAAAAATATGTTAGGTGGCGACTCCAACTCTTTACCCGTGAGTGTATTGGATAAAAGCTGACTGAACTTGAAAAGGTGACACGTGTCCACCACGTGGTACGAGCAGATGTTTCAACGAACAGACACCAAACGGACATACATTTATCACGAGCAGACCTAAAGGAGTTATGAAACACTTCATCAGTCAACACGGTCTAAGTGAGTAGTTATTAACATGATCATCCACGATCATTCAATTAATGGTCATTAAGGCAATCATTACAACCCAGCGGTTATGACTCCAACGGATACGTGACCAGCAGTTACTTATCCAGACGGATCCATGCCTAGCGGTTACGAATCCCAACGGGTGCCTATCAGGCCTATAAATAGAATTTGCCTTAATCGATTGTAACACAACTTTACTTCCTGTCTACAATATCAATAAGAATACTCTCTCACTCTTGCTCAGATATTCTTTTTTGCTCATATTTGCCTATTATTTTAGTTCTTTGATCATCTAAGTGCGATTGGTATCGAAGAGCTCTCCCCGAAGACAAGCGATACGATAAGGTTACTTCTCCTTGTTTCCGTTTATGCTTTATATTTATTAGTTAGTACTCACATCTCGTTCTCGTATTATCACCATTTTAGTTCGTCGTTCAAACTCTTAATCTCAACTATTGATTGTTACTCCGTAAATACAAATTTAATTGTTAATTGGCCTAAAATCGGATCTAGGTTAAACAATTTGGCGACCACAGTGGGAATCGGTCAATAGCCTTCGTAGGTTAATAGTTCATCTTTGATATTACACCTCTTTTCGTCAGTCTTTTTGTTCTGTAACTAACATGGCAGAAAGCAATTCTCAACGAACTATCGTAGGCGGAGAACAGGTAAATACTCCTTCACTCAGTCCTAATTACTCTCCTGATTATTCTCCCGATTACTCGTCCGATGGGCAGCAACAATCTTCCCAAGGACTGGTCAGGCAGCGAAATAGGCGTATGCGCTCTCAGAGCACTACCCCATCCAGGAGACGATGCCATAGGAGTCTCTCCCCTGGCCGAGGGGACCTCCAAGAAACACCCTTTGCTTTCATGCAGGAACAGGCAGAAGTAAACTGAGGAATAAATGAGGCACTCACCTCTCTCCGAAGGAGTAACCCTTCAACTGCAAGGGCTGACACTGCAGCACCTGGTCGTGATGCACCTTCTTCACATACTTCAAGGCAAGGCGGAGAGCGGAGCAACGGTGGTACTGCAGATCCAACGACCCAAATCAATCAGAATCAGAATGGAGGGTCTATGGCGCCTACGGATATGAGCCTTGTTGTGGAAGCCTTCACCAAACAATTCAAAGAAAGCCAGGAAGCACTTCAAAAGTCTCTTCACAAGAGAATTGATCAGATATCGGGCGCTCCACCCACACTGAAGAAAGTCGATGTCCAACGATATTCCCAGCGACCCTGGAAGAAAGAGGCAGCCCCAAAGGCGATACCTAAGACGTTCAAAATGACAAACATTCCGAGATATCGCGGAACGTCTGATCCCAACAACCACCTCATGATGTTCAGCAACTTTATAAAGGCTAGCGATCTCACCGACGAGGAGATCGAATCTGTTCAATTCAAGAAGTTCGTGGAAACCCTAGAAGATGGGGCTCTGCGATGGTACTCAATATTGCCACCCAACTCCATTGGGTCTTTCGCGGAGATGGCTGAATTGTTCGTGAAGGCACACACAAGTGGTCAGAAGATGGAGACCCATGTAGAGGACATCTTTGAGATCAAGCAAAGACCCGACGAGTCTCTCCGCAAATACGTGGATCGTTTCCAGAGAGAACATATGATGCTCCCCAAAGTACCAGACAGATGGGCAGCGATCGCATTTACCAACATCTTGGATATTAGGAGCTCAGAGGCCACGCGTAGACTTTATGAGTCTCTTCGCAAGTTCCCAACAGCCAGTTGGTCGACGTCTACAACCGTTACAATTCCAAGGTACGTATCGATGAAGATAAATTGATTGGAATAGGTACTCAGGGAAGGACTTAGGCACGCAGTAGTGGATCCAGCGGAAAGGCAGAGACCGAGAGAGTAGACGTACATTATGAACCGTACCCTGACCAGTCACGCAGCCATTCCAAAGGACACAACCGCAACAACAAAGGGTTATCCCGGAGAGATGATTCAGAATCAAGCCTCCGTGGAGCCCCAAGCCTGCCGAGTTTCAACGTGGAGATGTCTGAAGTAGTGGCAGCACTTAAAGACATGGGAGAGAAGGTCAAGTGGCTGAAAGACATGAAGACTGATCCAAGCAAGCGAAACCAAGACCTGTGGTGCAATTTCCATCGTGACCGTGGCCATACCACCGAAGACTGCAAAGCCCTCAAGTATGAAATTGCTCATTTGTTGAAACATGGATTCTTGAAGGAGTTCCTGACCGAGAAGGCATGCGAAAGCACAGCAGAACAAACCTGGCCCTCCACGAGCATCCTCTCCAAGGAGGACAGTTAATGTTATTTCAGGTGGAATCGAGGTGGACTCCGTTACCTTCACAGCAAAGAAGTATGCAAAGGTTTCCATCACAAACAACAAGCGCCCACGATTAGAGGAAGTAATCACATTTGAGGATTCTGATGCAGACGGCTCGCAATTTCCACATGCTGATGCGTTAGTCATAACGTTACGCGTGGTGGAGTTCGACGTCAAGCGAGTACTCATTGATGCGGGAAGTTCTGCAAACATTATCCAATCACGGGTTGTCAGAGAGATGCAGATGTCGGACAAGATCGTACCCATATCTCGAGTTCTTTCTGGCTTCAACAATTCAAGCGAGAAGACTCTCGGGGAGATTACCCTAACAACTCTCGCCGAAGGGGTAGCGAAGGAAACAACTTTTCATGTTGTTGATGCGGATCTAGCCTACAACATCATTTTGGGAAGACCCTGGATCCACGACATGCAAGTTGTTCCTTCAACTTACCATCAAGTATTGAAGTTCCCATCCGAATGGGGAGTACGTCAGGTCCGAGGAGAGCAACGCTCTGCCCGAGATTGCTATTCAGTGGCTCTCAAACTACCCGAAGAGAACAAATAGCAATTACAGTGACCGGGGCCAGACATACCACCTGAAGAGGCTAAGTACGAGGTCCCGGAATTCATCACGAAGATGGACGAAAGAGAAAACCACATGCCAACCGTAGAAGCTTTGGAACCTGAAGAATTGTTCGCCGATAAGCCAGAGCGGAAGGTGTACTTAGGGACCGAATTGAGCGAACGTCTACGGGGAGATATCCTCCAGTTCCTCAAGGAGCGGCATACAACATTCGCCTGGTCCCACGCAGATATGACAGGTATTTCTTCTGACATCATTACTCACAGATTGAATGTCGATCCGTATCACCGCCCGGTGAAATAGAAGACGCGTCAGCAAGGAGCCTTTCGGAACCAGGTCATCAACGACGAGGTCAATTGGCTGCTAAAAATCGGTTCAGTACGTGAAGTCAAGCATCCAGACTGGCTAGCCAACGTGGTTGTCGTACCTAAAAAGAATGGTAAATGGCGAGTCTGCATTGACTTCACGGATCTAAACAAAGCCTATTCGAAGGATTCATATCCCCTTCCCAGGATAGATCAACTGATCGACTGAACAGCCGGACACGAGGTGCTCACCTTCCTCGACGCGTACTCCGGATACAACCAAATATTGATGGATCCTGAAGATCAAGAGAAAACGGCGTTCATAACCTGTCGAGGTACGTATTGTTATAAAGTTATGCCATTTGGACTGAAAAATGCAGGTGCAACTTATCAACGTCTAGTCAATCGAATTTTCCATGACCATATCGGAAAGACTATGGAAGTGTACATCGATGATATGTTGATCAAGTCTAAACGAGCAGAAGACCATTTGGCACATCTGAAAGAAGCTTTCCGAATCTTGGATCAGTACAACATGAAGCTGAATCCGGAGAAATGTGCATTCGGCGTCGGATCGGGGAAGTTCCTGGGATTCATTGTTTCTCAGCGTGGAATTGAAGTCAATCCTGCTCAGATTAAAGCCATTGAATCAATCCCAGATGTACTTCACAACAGGAAAGATGTCGTGAAACTGACGGGGAGAGTGGCGGCCCTACGCAGATTTATTTCCCGATCATCTGACCAATGCAAGAGTTTCTTCGATGTCTTAAAGCAAAACAAGGATTTCGAATGGACCCCTGAATGACAACAAGCATTGAAGGATCTGAAAAAGTATCTATCCAATCCACCACTGCTCTCCACACCTCAGGAGGGCGAGCAGCTGCTAATTTATTTGGCAGTCTCAGAATCATCGGTAAGCGCCGTTCTAGTTCGGGAAGAAAAAGGTAAACAACTTCCTATCTATTACATTAGCAAAGCTCTAATTGACGCAGAAACACGCTAGCAACCTTTAGAAAAATTGGCATTGGCACTAGTAACTGCTGCTCGTAAGTTACGCCTTTATTTTCAAAGTCATTCGATAGGTGGTTACAACCTTTCCTTTACGAAATGTTCTGCACAAACTTGAATTTTCAGGAAGGTTGGTAAAATGGGCTATAGAATTATCTGAATTTGATATCACCTACCAACCCAGGGTAGCAATAAAGTCACAAGTTTTAGTAGACTTCGTGGCAGACTTCAGCACTAATATATACCCTGAGGCAGAAAAAGAAGCTATTCTTTATGCAAGGCAGGCTCCTGGCACGTGGACCCTTCACACAGACGGCTTCTCGAGCGTCAAAGGGTCCGGGCTTGGATTGGTTCTCGTTGCTCCATCTGGTGAAACGGTAAGGCAGGCTATCAAGTGCCTATTTATTACTAACAATGAGGCCGAATATGAGGCCGTTATTGCAGGATTAGAACTAGTCCGAAGTTATGGAGCAACCATCGTCAAACTAAAAAGCGATTCTCAGCTGGTGGTCAATCAAATTAATGGAGGTTTCATTGCACGAGAATCCAGGATGCAAGTGTACCTCGCCCGAGTAAAAGAGCTCCTAACACAGTTTGACGAATGGGAAGCAATTCAGATTCCACGGGAAGAGAACCATGAAGCTGATGCTCTTGCAAACATGGGATCAGTGGCAGAGATAGGGGCAACTAGCTCTTCAGCTGTTGTTCAACTTCTCTACACGACTATGGACAAAGAAAAGTTCGAAGTCAACACCATCAATGCTACTTGGGACTGGAGGAATGAGATAACAAATTATCTTATCCATGGAACTCTACCCGTAGATACAAAAGCTACTCGCAAACTTCGGATAAAAGCTGCTCGATACACAATTCTCAACGGCGAGCTTTACTGAAAAATGTTTGCAGGACCTCTCGCAAAATGTCTCGGACCAAATCAATCAATTTTGTGATGAGAGAAGTCCACGAAGCCTGTTGTGGAAATTACTCTGGGGGCAAGGCATTAACCCGGAAGCTGATTCGTGCAGGTTACTGTTGGGATAAAATGGAGAAAGATACGAACGAATTTGTCAAAAAATGTGACAAGTGCTAGAGGTTCGCCCATCTTTCCATCAGCCAGCAGAACCACTCCACTCAATAATCTCTCCGTGGCCCTACATGAAATGGAGGATGGACATTGTTGGTTCTCTTCCCACAACACCAAGGGGGATGCGCTTCTTATTGATCATCACTGCTTACTTCACAAAGTGGGTCGAAGCGGCAGCATACACAAGGATACGACAAACGGAAGTCGTCGACTTCCTCTGGCGTTTTGTCGTATGTCGCTTTGGAGCACCGAAGGAAATAGTTATGGGCAACGACCCGCAATTTATCGGCCAGAGAGTGACTAGGTTCCTCGACGATCTGCACATCAAGAGGATCACTTCCTCTCCGTATCATCCTGTTGCCAATGGACAGGCAGAGTCTACCAATAAAATCATCGTCGAATTCCTTATAAAGCGCCTCGAGCAGGCAAAGGGATGTTGGATAGAAGAGTTACCTGGAGTGCTATGGGCTTATCGCACAACAATAAAAATGAGTACCAGAGAAACTCCTTACTCATTGGTATATGGTGGCGATGCTCTAATCCCAGTTGAGATAAGAGAGCCCAGCCTACGATATGCACATGCCACTGGGGAATCAAACTCAGTCAACCTCTCCGAAGAGCTGGACCTCCTCGAAGAACGGAGAGAGCTAGCTCTTATACGAGTAGTCGCTAAAAAAGAACGAATCGAACAGTATTACAATCGGGGACTACGCATACGAAGCTTCCAGGTTGGAGACTTTGTACTCAGAAAAGTCTCCCAGAGCACACAAGAGAAAAATTCAGGGAAGCTTGGCCCTAACTGGGAAGGCCCCTGCAAAGTAATTGCTTCAGTCAGCAAGGGATCTTATTGCTTGGCACGACCAGACGGCTCCACTGTCCCGAACAGTTGGAATGTAGTTCACCTCAAAAGGTATCACTTTTAAGTGGTAAAACGGTTAGGTATCTTACACTTACCTTTTATCTTTACGAAAGTTCTTACTTTTATTATATTTTCTCTCTAAATGGTACTTACGACCTAAACAAGGTCAGATCCGTTTAGCTCAACTGGTAGAGCTCGAAGTTCTTCAACTTCGCGGCTGTGGGTTCGAATCCCACAACGGACACACTCCTCGTTTGGTTATATGTGTTCTATATGCAACTCACCGCAACTCTTTTCATGTTATCACTTTACGTGCTCCAACATAAAAATAAGGGGGGTGGTGAGAGGCCCCTGTAGGCCAGGTAAGACCTTCATAAATGAAAAAGACCTTACCAAAAGGCAAATTTTAAAGTTTTTCAAAAACTTTTACGTGACAAAACTTCCACGAAAATGAGAGAAGTCGTTCACAAAGCCAAACTTTTACGTGACAAAACTTCCACGAAAATAAGAGGAGTCGTTCACAAAGCCAAACTTTTACGTGACAAAGACTTCCACGAAAATAAGAGGAGTCGTTCACAAGGCCATCAACTCGGCCAGAGCCAATCTACAAAGCCGTACAACGACTTTCAACTATCAAAACGATAAGCAAGGTTATACGCACAGAGCAATGATTCGGCCAAAACTCTAACGACCACGATTCAGTCAGACTACTTACAGTTACGACCTCTTCTTAACGAAAGGCTAGGTTAAAAAACATTCGGGCAAACTTTTGGAGACCAGAACTTAATAAAGTTCAAACTTCAAAAAATTCCCAATTATAAGGCACGAAAGCCACAACGCATGCAAACAAAAGATCAAAAATTCAGGCTAAATATAGTTATTGAATAGATCTAAAAAGCATATATACATTATCCTGTAAAGATGCCGAAAACGGCTGACAGAATTTTACAGAGTGATCAAAGGCCAAAATGAAACCGGCCATACAAGAGACCAGAAAGTCTTCATCAGACTTCTATCCACAAACAAACAAATCTGGCTCTCACCAGACAATAAAAAATACATCAATCAAAGATTGAGAAAGGGCATTAACATTTAGGGCTACGACCAGAACTCGACGCACCAGCTCCGTCAGTTCTGCCATCGTCCCCTGAATTCTCACCGTCATCTTCGTCTTCATCTTCATCTTCGCCTTCAGACTCCTCAGGAGAGAGATTCAACGCTTGTCTTATTCTACGAACAGCGCTCTTTGTTGTCTGTAGCAGCTCGTCGACATTAACTTCTTTAGCTTGAATCTGCACGAGCAATGAACGCTTGGCCTCAAGCGCAGTAAGCTTGGCTTTGATCTCAGACTGATCGCGCAGGTTTGCCAAGTCCTTGGTTAATGCGGCCTGAGCACTCATTAATTGAGCGACCTGATCCTTGGCAGCCTGAAGATCAGCCCTGACTTTAACAGATCCTTCATTGGCTCTCTGCAGATTCATCTCAAGGGATGCACGATCCTCAATAGCACTGTTCAAAAAAGTTGTACATTCTTCGAGCAATCTCTCCAGACCCTGAGTAGAGCGTGCGAACCCTTCTTTCTCTTCGAGAAGAAGGTCCTTCTCCCTGGTGAGTGCGTTGATCTGCTCAACACGTTCATTGTTGACATTAGTCAACCGATTAACCTCACCACCTAGGAGACCACACTGCTCTATCAAAATCTTGTTCTCCTTCAGAGCATCCATCAACTCTTTCTTTACCTCGAGTACTTGATCGACGTTGTTAAGCCTGGAGCGAAACATGAGCTCGGAAGCCAGCATACTTGACTGAAAAATAAGTCAAAGTTAGAAGTCCGAGGCTAAAGTTATTCCCAAAATAAGCGGAAACACTTACCAGGGCAGAATCAGCAGCAATTTGGAAGGCCAACACCTCATCGCTTAGCTCCCTCAGCACCCATTCTTCACGGGGACCGATAAGCGAGGAGACCGCCTTAGCCAAGCCGCCTGGTCCGGTTATAAAGTTAACATCAGGGGCAAGTTTCAAAGTATGCTTCCTCTCACAGTGCTTGGGCTCCCAAGCCTGCTCAGAGGGATAATTTGGCCCAAACTTGTAACGGACACCTCTGATGTCCTTCAATTCTATCCGGCCACCAATGACTGACCGCCAAATGAATCTTGACGATGAAAGGTTAGAATCACCTTGCACTGCAAGATTTATCGTCTCGCACTCACGAAGACCAACAAGCGTCGCCCCCTCAGTAGCCACATTCTCCAGGTCCTCGAAACGAAAAACACGAGGACCCCGGCTACTTTCTTGGGGAACTTCTTCCCTAACTTCTTCCGTCACTTCTTCTTTTTCTTCTTCTTCTTCACCCACCTTTCTTTTCCCCTTGTCTACACGAGAAGGACCTGCCTCCACCCCGTCATCAACTCGGGGACTCCTCTCCGGAGTACGGACAGCCTCCTCCTCGGCCCTTCTTCTGTCACTTCGAAGATGAGGTCTTCGCCTAAGGGGAACATCAACTTCGGCCTCAGTGTCCGAAAGATAGATAACCTCATTGGCTAAACCTTCTCCCCGTGCAGACTCGGCGACTTCAGCAGCAGTCTGGGCATTCTCTTCTACGGGCCCCGGTACACTGGCCCTAGATGAAGGATCACCCTCAGTAGATGAGGCTTGCCCGACAGCCACGGAAGTCTTACGAGCAGACCTCTTCCGTGCTCCGCCTTCATCTTGGCTCTTCTTCTTTCTTTTCAGGGAGTCCAGACCGCCAGACAAGAGTTCCTCGCCCCCTCCCTGCTGCGCAGAGCCTCCACCGAAGCTAGTATAGCCGCGGCCTCAGCATCTGGGTCAGCGACAGGCTCGGAAGGCCCGTCTTGGGGGGGAGCAGGAAAGAAATCTCCTGAAGTACCCAAACCTGCAAAAAGGTAAAATGGTCAGATACGGAGAAGTTTCAAAGAAGAAGGATAATCATGAAAGCAGAAGTATTCTCACCTTGATTTTTCACAATCAAACTTTTATGAGTAGCAAAATGCGCCCATTCTCTTCTCTCAGGAGAGAACTCCTTCAAAATTGGCTCAACCCACGCCGTCAGCTCATCGACAAAAATGAGCCCGTCGTAGGGTTGCTTGGCCGCTACAAAAAGAAATTGAACGGAGTTAGCAGAACGAGAAGGAAAAGAAGAACACGAAGAATTTCAAAAAATACTCGAGGACATATGCTTCTTATTCCAGACTTCTGGAAGATAAGTCTTATCGCCAAAAGTCAAGGCCGAGGAGCGCACGAACAGATACCGGTGTACCCAGCCTCGGTCACCGGTATCCTCAGAACTGCGCACCAAGCCCTTGCTTCTGCGCATCCTGGCATTTACATAGCCATCTTTAAAAATTTGTATACTATACAAAGAAATAAAAAGCTCGTATCCAAAAGATTGATCGGTTTCTGTTGCAAACCAATCTAAGAGTGTAACTATTCTATATATACTGGGGCACTACTGCCCCGGGCAGAGAAAGTACTCCCTGCAGAGCCTCTCCAGCACATGGTGCAGAGGTAACCTACATCCCACTGTGAAAGGGTAGGTGCACATGGCTGTCCACCCAGCCCTATGGGAAGTAATATTCTCTTCCTCGGAGACCGGCAAGAGAGGAACCTCATCACCCCAGTTACAGTCTATCCTCACTCGTGGGATCACCTCCTTCGTGATCCCAGACTTAGACCTATACGCCGGCCAATTGCGCGTATCTCCTTCTATATTATTAAAGGACTTAATGTTACAGTCCGCCTCTAATTCACCCCCATTTCTTGGGGATAATTTCTGCAGCAGTAGCCTGAGTAGCCCGAGGCCTAGGAGTGGCTGCCGAGGAACTACCAGCAACATCAGTGCTTTGATTTTTTCTAGGTTTCGAAGTCATGATGTCAGAAAGAATATGAAGTTGTCAAGAAGAATTCAAAAGCTAGTTCAAAGGTTTTGAATAAACTGCGGAGAAGAAATAAAGGCAAGTAAAAGGTTTCTCATCAAGCAAACCCCTATTTATAGGGGTGAAGATTCGGCCCCACAACTTCCTTCAAGACACGTGGAGGTCATCAGAGAAACTACGATCAGATCTGGCCATCGAAAGAAAGAATATGGTTCATCAAACTTTATAGTGTCATCTTTATTCTGAAGAGCAGCGGTCACCTCGCGATCAACAGACGACGTGTGCACGTGACTGAAGCGGTTAAAATCATTACTTTTACTCTTGGGCCACGCAGTAGTCACTTCAGAATAGACTGCAATTACGCAGGCGTACCAACTGCAGTTACTTTTTTATACAGCGCATTAAATGCGCACGTCATAAGGGCTTGTCACTTTGCTGATAAGGTTCGTACGTCATCAGGCCACATCACACAAAGACAAAAGTTTACAAAAACTCTTGCCAAAATTCCTATCAACTCCTCAAACAGATACTCTGCTCGAGAAGTGTGGGGACTATCTGTATTGGATAAAAGCTGACTGGACTTGAAAAGGTGACACGTGTCTACCACGTGGCACGAGCAGATGTTTCAATGGACAGACACCAAACAGACATACATTTATCACGAGCAGATCTAAAGGAGTTATGAAACACTTCATCAGTCAACACAGTCTAAGTGAGCAGTCATTAACATGATCATCCATGATCATTCAATTAATGGTCATTAAGGCAATCATTACAACCCAGCGGTTATGACTCCAATGGATACGTGACCTGCAGTTACTTATCCAGACGGATCCATGCCCAGCGGTTACGAATCCCAACGGGTGCCTATCAAGCTTATAAATAGCATTTGCCTTAATCGATTGTAACACAACTTTACTTCCTGTCTACAATATCAATAAAAATACTCTCTCACTCTTGCTCAGATATTCCTATTTCTCATATTTGCCTATTATTTTAGTTCTTTGATCATCAAAGTACGATTGGTATCGAAGAGCTCTCCCCGAAGACAAGCGATACGATACAGTTACTTCTCCTTGTTTCCGTTTATGCTTTATATTTATTAGTTAATATTCACATCTCGTTCTCGTATTATCACCATTTTAGTTCTTCGTTCAAACTCTTAATCTCAACTATTGATCGTGACTCTGCAAATACAAATTTAATTGTTAATTGGCCTAAAATCGGATCTAGGTTAAACAGTGAGTTACCCACTAAGTCGACCCTATTTCGAACTTCAACCGGTTCGGGTAAAAATAAGATGCGACACCGACTAGTACTTTTAGAGTAACAATCCTACTTGAATAGTACTAGTACTTTAAGCTTATAGGATAATCGTGCTTAGAGGAGAGTAGAACTCAAAGAAGACTGGTAGAACCATTTGCTTCAAGTCACACTAAATAGCCCAGCGTCCATCGAGTCTCATTAATTCCACTTTTCCCGAATAGCACTTGTTTTTATGGATTGTTTGGTTGATTGAGGAACGTTGATCAATACGTGAAATCTTTGATTTAATCTTGAGTGAACAAAAACCCCCACCACTAAACACGAGTGTACCTGAGTGACATTTAAGTGAGGGTGTACGTGAGGTTATTTCACTAATCATTTGCTTGTTTCGTAGGTATCATGGCCGGAGACATTGAAAAGACCGTTAAGGTCTCGGAGAGTACTTTGACTACTATATTAGCCGAGGTAAAGAACATAAGCTTGAGACTTGAGAACATTGAACGAAGGACCTCGAGTGTCCAACTTGAATTCGGTGAAGGCACAAGTGAAGGCTCAACCGCAAGACCCGAACAATTTGCCGAGATGGCTAGATAACAAAGGTTGAGAGATGAAGCCCTTCGACGAGAGGGCATGTTGGGCATTCCCCAACAAGTGGGAATTCCCCACAACTTGGGCAATCCCCAAGTCAATGTTCCACTCATTAGACCCCGACAAAATGTAGCACCTCTTAGGCGTGATATTGAGGCTCAAGAAGGGGAGGTTCCCGGGCTTAGAGATGATGTTTATGAGTTTGATGCTCCATATCCGAATAGGAGGACTATGAATGGAGGCCGAGGAATGAATAGAGGAAGAGGTCAAGGTCGAGGACCTCATGATATGATCCTAACTATAAAAACAAGGAAAATAACAAGAAGAATTAAACAAGATAGAAGCAAGACCCACTTTGATTAGAAGATATTAAAGAAGAAAATTAAGGATAAACCTAATCACCCACTTAATTGTTCAATAAAATGAACCAATACTATTTAGTCCTCAATTTAATATACATTCAATTGAAAACCAAGGAATAGAGATGCTTAAGCAACAAGCTTATCCAATGTTTACTCACATAATTAATCATCCAAAGCCAAACTAATGAATAAACCCCTCCATTAGGCTATTTGTAGTAGTTACTAAATACAATGAAGGAATGGACTAAAAAACCCCTAATTGTTGATTCTGGAAATTTGTCATGGCCTTCCTCCATCGCGACTGCGTTATCGATGTCGTGATCACACCTTATGTTCACGAGGCTTCATCGCGATCGCGTGGAATGTCTCGCGTTCGCGCAATGGATTTAACTGCTTATGTGCTATCGCGCATGTCGCCTCGCGATCGCGTGGACCCCATTTCCACTAAGCTCCCATTTGCTTGTTTGGTCAATCCCTTGGTTTGATTCTTGGCTTCCAAGCCCTTTTGAAGCATTTCAAGCTCCGAATGTTGAGCGTGAACCCTCCATGACTTCAGGTAATAATCCAGATCACATCATTCCCTCATTCTTTAATGGAATTCGTCCTCGAATTGCTACATTGCAAAACCATGACACGAATAAGTACCAACTCAATAACTTTCCAAGCACTACACAATAAAGAGAATGGAACAAAACTCATATACTCATGCTCAAAGTGCACACTCTTATGATATAGCCAAGTATCAAAATCAATCATAAAGAACATTTTTCCAATTCCAACATAAAAAACTAGGCTATAAAAGCAACAACAAGCAAGCTCATTCACTAAACAATCTTCATTTTAGGCTCATTCAACTCATGATAAGCCTCCATTGATAATTTATCACTCTTAACATTGGAGGCTCTAGAAAAATCCACTTTAAATGTATGCTCAAAACTAGGAATAGAGTAAGTAAAGAAATTGACACATTTATCACCACTATCACTAGTGCCTCCCTCCTTCTTTAAGGAGCAATCTTTACCTTTGGAGGACTTCCAAAGATTAGAAAAACATTCAACAAACATTTTGGGAGTTAGCTTGCTAACATCCATACAATTATCACTCTCAAGCAAGTCATAAGAATCATTTTGAGCAAATAATGGATTGTTCATACTAAAATCACCTTTCAACAGTTCATCTTACTCATTTTCAACAAACAATGGATTTTTAAATATTTTAAAACCTTGACACAAACCATCACCATAATCAAGAGTGCTATCAAATTCTATCACATCAAGTTCAAGCAACTCATTGACACATTTTTCAAACAAAGGTGGAGTGTCATAACTCAATTCATTATGTTCAAGTTCATCCATTTGCACATCACTAGTGTGGGACAATTCACACATACAAAATCCATCAATTTTCTTTTCACAAGTGTGCCCAACTAGTGTAGGCTCGCAACCACTATGATCAATGCAAGATTAAGAATCATTAATTCCACAAAAAGTAAAGCTATCAACTATACTCAAGTCTCTATCAAACTCACCCAAAGGAATACAAGAGTTAGGATTAACTTTGTTACCTTGTGGCTGAAATGAACTCGGTTAGTCATTTAGGGAGATAGGACTCTGATTTACGTGCCAATAATTAGGACCTGTCTGTAAAATTTGAGCTAAATCAGACCTCGTCTGGTAGGTATCAGAAGAAGGTTTCAGTTTTATTGTCGATAAATATTAAAAAGAGATTTTCGAGCTCGGATTTGGCGAATGAACTCCGATTCTAAATTCGAAAGCGCCGTTAGGTTCATATGATTATTTGTGACTTTAGTGAACTTTCGAAAGTGAATTTCAAGATTGTTCGGCTAGTTTCCGCTAAAATGCCAAAAGTTAAATAATTTGACCTTTTTCCATTTAATTTGCATATTGAGTTCCAGGAGTCCGATTTGAGATCCGGCTTAGCAAGTATGTTACATATATTTTGTGTAACTGGTATGCAAAAGTTGGAATTATTTCGAGTACCATAGGGTACCGTTTTAATTTTCGATTAAGAAAAGAAAATATAAAAGTAAAAAGAAATAAAACAAAAAAGAAAAGAAAGAAAATAAAAAGTTAGGCGACTGGGAGTTAGCTTATTAGCTAAAGCTATACACGCGCACAGGATTAGAAACATCAAGAAAACAGAACGAGAAAGAAGAAGAGGAAACACATCGAGAAAATGCCAGAAAATGAAAGAGCCGGAGAAAGATAGAATTTTCACCATGAAACATTCAGGTAATAATCTTAATGCATTATTTTTTTTAACGATAAAAATTGGGATATTAGACATCGTTTTAATAAGTTCAACTGATAGTTTAAGGGGTCGATTGGACTCCGGTAATGGAATTAATTATATATTCGCATTCAGTGAGTTATGGGCAACATATAAATATAATTATTTAGGGTTTGGTTATGTGACCTTAAACCATGTACATAGGCATGGCCTGCGTATTGCTATGCAAATAGGGTATCATGTTCCTAACTGGATTGCCCTAAGACATGAGGAATGAAGCCTTTAGCCTAATTTGATATATTTTCTGCTTATTGAATAAGCAGGACCGTTTGAGCAGTGAACCCAAAGGACAAAGCTGTTTTCGAGTAGCTGTGCTAACTCTGTAACAAGGTAAGTGTTTATATCCATTTCTTTGGAGGCACCCGACCTCGTGGATTTTCTACCGCGTGTTCCTTACGTGTGCAGCTACCGATAGGCATACTCATTACGCCTTAGCTTTGGATTTATATTGTATATTATATGTTATGTCCTGTTGTTGGTATTGCATTGAGGATCTGAGCATTGTACTCTGGCTGTGAGTTAGCATCTATTTCCGACTGTCGATGAGAGTCCCGCACCGGTGAAGGATTATTATTGCATCATATTGCATTCATATGCATTACATTGCATATCATATCGGGTGCAGGAGTATTCCGCTCTAGGAGCAGGAGGATTCTGCTCCATTGCATCATATTGAGGGTAGGAGGATTCTGCCCTAGGAGCAGGAGGATTCTGCTCCATTGCATTTATATTGGGTGCAGGAGGATTTCGCCCCAGGAGCAGGAGGATTCCGCTCCATTGCATCATATTGAGGGTAGGAGGATTCCACCCTAGGAGCAGGAGGATTCCGCTCCATTGCATTTATATTGAGGGTAGGAGGATTCCACCCTAGGAGCATGAGGATTCCGCTCCATTGCATTTATATTGGGTGTAGGAGGATTCTGCCCGAGGAGCACGAGGATTCCGCTCCATTGCATCATATTGCGGGTAGGAGGATTCCGCCCCAGGAGCAGGAGGATTCCACTCCATTGCATCATATTGAGGGTAGGAGGATTCCGCCCCAGGAGCAGGAGGATTTCGCTCCAGGAGCAGGAGGATTCCGCTCCTTACATCATATTGAGGGTAGGAGGATTCCGCCCCAAGAGTAGGAGGATTACGCTCCATCTATTTGGCACGTGACCTCATTGCATCATACTTCATTCATCCCATCTCATTGCACCGCCTACTGACTATTATGTGTATTGCGTTGTGTTTTATGTATGCGGTATGTGTACTATGGCGCGGGACTCTCATCGACTGCCGGGAAGTATATATCAACTCACAGCCAAAGTATAATACTCAGATTCTCAATGCAATACCAATAACAGGACATAACATATAATATAGAATGTAAATCCAAAGCTAAGGCGTAATGAGTACGCCTATCGGCAGCTACACACGTAAGGAACACGTGGTAGAAAATCCACGAGGCCAGGTGCCTCCAAAGAAATGAATTTAATCACTTACCTTGTTACAAAGTTAGTACATCCACTCAATAATCGCTTTTCCTTTGGTTTCATTACCAAACGATCCCACTCTATTTAATAAGCAGAAAAATATATCAAATTAGGCTAAAGGCTTCATTCCTCACATCTTAGGACAATCCGGTTAGGAACCTGATACCCTATTCACATACGCAATATGATGTCCAAGCCTATATACAGGGTTTAAGGTCACATAACCAAACCCCAAATAAATTACATTTATATGTTGCCCATAACTCACTGAGTACGAATATATATTCAATTCCATTATCGGGGTCCATTTGACCCTTTAAACAATAAATTGAACTTATTAAAACGATGTCTAATATTCCAAGTATTATCGTTAAAACATATTTAAACACACGTAATAAACTAAAATAATAGATTAAGATCATTACCTGAATATTTCGGGGTGAAAATTCTATCTTTTTCCGGCTCTTTTCTCATTTTCTGGTATTTTTTTGGCCTGCGTTTCGCGTTCTCATTTCTGTTCAGTGTTTTTGAGCATTTTCAAGGTTTCTGCTCATCCTTAGCATTTTCTAAGGACCACCGCCATTGCCTTTCTTTTTTTGTCTTTCTCTTTTTTTTTTCATTTTTTTTAATTTCCTTTTCGCGACGAAAATTAAAACGGTACCCTACGATATTCGAAATAATTCCAACTTTTGCATACAAGTTATACAAAATATATGTAACATACTCGCAAAGGCGGATCTCAAATCGGACTCCCAAAACTCAAGATGCGAAATTAAATGAAAAAAATCAAATTATTTAACTTTCGACATTTTAGCGGAAACTAGCCGAACAACATCGAAATTCACTTTCAAAAGTTCAAAATAGTCACAAATAATCATACGAACCTAACGGCACTTTCGAATTTCGAATCGGAGCTCATTCGCCAAAACCGAGCTCAAAAATATCTTTTTAATATTTATTGTCAATAAACACTGACACCTTTTTCCGATGCCTACCAAACGAGTTCTGATTTAGCTCAAATTTTACAGACAGGTCTTAATGGACCTTACGAATAATTTAAAATTATCGGCACGCCAATCGGAGTCCTAACTTCCGAAACGACTGGCCGAGGTCGTTTCATTCTCCTCCACTTAAACTCTCGTTCGTCCTCGAATGAGCCTAAATCTAAAGAAAATTCGCACAGATAGCAAAAGAACTTGCACGAACTTCATGATCTACTCCACGGGCATTTTTTCTGATTACAGGATCAGAATTATATTACGCACATTGTACTCTTTGAATAAAATATATCTGGATAATATCATCACATCATTGCCCAACTTATTCTGATTAAGCTGACCCTTCCTCGATCATGAGAGAAGAATTCTATATTTTCAAAACAAAGATGCACGAAACTTTGAATGAGTTAACATGATTCCCTAGATAATCACCTCTTCGATATACCTTTCGATATAGAACATGTCGATGGAACTAAGAATTAGCTCACATTTGATGCAATAGGGAGAGCTTTTGAAGTACCTTGTCACTACACACTATAGAAGATTTGATGCAAGCTATATCATTTCTACGAACGTGCTATGCAACATCTCAGTTGATGTTAGGGTTGTTCCGCAAGCTCCTTGTGGGAATGTAGTTACTCATATCCTAATGTATGTCAAGGGTTAATCTGAACAGGGTCTATTATATAAGGATAAGGATCATGCAAATACTTTTGGATAGTATGATGCAGAGCAGGAATGATCTCCAGACTGAATATCTACTTCAGGGTATTGTCTGTGAGTTAGAAATATTATGACTTGAAAAAGTGAAAATAAAAGAGACATGTAGTTGGACCATGAATTGAGGCAGAATACCAGCAACAAGGTTGATTACATGTGCACTTATCACGCTAAAGTAACATCTCCAAGAGTTGAGGTGTGAAGGAGATATGCCAATGATGGATGGACGATAAGCTGCACTAGACCTTTAACTCTAAATTTTCATGAAGTAAAACAGCATCAGTATGAGGATCCAGTTCTAGTTGAATACAGACAGATAACCAGAAGAAAACCGGAGTCACCATACAGGGTTACTACTGACGGTGTTTCCATGTATAAAGATAGACTTTGTATCCTGATGTTGCAGATTTACGTGGATAGATTATGATAGAGGCACCTTATTCCAAATACACTATTCATCCAGGTTCGACTAAGATGTACCATAATCTTAAGCAGATTTATTGGGGGACGAAATGAAGTGTGACATAACAGAATTTGTGGCCCAGCGTTCTAATTGCCGGAAAGTTAAAGTCGTGTCATCTTTCCAGACTTTATGCTTTCAGCAGATAGGTACGTATATATGATCAGTTTGTCAGCTTATATCTATCATTAATAGATTATTAGTGGGTTTAGCAATGATTGATACTCATTGTAGGTTTCTGTCGTGGCCTTAGGTTGGATCGTGACAAAAGTGGTATCAACACCTCAGAGATTTAATATTACCATTCAGTATTTGGAGGAAGACTCCTCCACTTAAAGCACAAACTCATGCAGCCATTTGAATAGGAATAACCATCCTCGCACAGTCTGCTGGACTAAAGAAGATTTAGCTAAAAGCTGAACGTAGGCAGACCTAAGCTATCAACTACCCTTTCGAGTTGCCAAACAGCTGCAACTCTCAAGTTCACAACTCCATACCTTTGCCGTAAACACCATCGCCTGATGGATGGTACTTCTATATAAAAATTTTGGCAGAGTTTTCCCTTAAACTGGATGATCCGCAAAAATAGAACCAACACTATACTATACATGGGAATGGATACCCGGATAAACTGATATCCAAAATAATAATATGCTTACCCGGCTACAATAACATGTACTTTGGCTCAACACAGGGAACGTCATAAGCGGCTACCAATCGCCCAAGCTCACTAGTGCCGGACGAAGAAGAAATGGAAATGGACTGAGGATAGAAATAATTAGAGCTTTAGGAAGATCTTCTTCTTATTTGCTTGGCTACCAAAGCTAGACTACTTACGAGTCAAAGTAGTCGAAGAATCGCAATTGAAGAAACAGATATTAAATGAGCTTTATGGAATAAGATCTATGCCAATTTAATAACATGACTTTACTAGCGTTTCAAACCAATAGGAAACACGTAAATTGAATATTACTTACTAACCACTTTACACCGGAATAAACAATGACACTTTCTGAAGGTGACGAATTAGGATCCTATTATCCTACCAACATTGAATTCCGATGAGAGAGGTAAACTGATTTGACATAATAATAGAAGGTGGCACAAAAAGATGCCAAGCAGACCATACCGACACTCTCTCCTAAATTTCTCATATTTTAACCAGATCAACTAGTAGGGTCTCACAAATGCAAGGAATAAATCATACCAGAAGCTCACCCCCTCTACCGCAACCGATTCTTAATAGAAACGACATCCAAGGAAACCATCGAAACATGATAAGACACACCATTTCAAGATCGATCGAAAGAATCAAATCTTACTCATATTTAAGAGAAGAAGAAATACTCGGGTCTACTACATCGGATGCCTCAGCATTCTGCCAGACTGGCAGTTCATAAAATTGCCTCTGTGGCTGATCTAGGCCGCTACACTGATAATTACCTTTTGAAGAATAACTGCCACCACGCTCTCAACCTTTACTGGATCGTGGCATTTTTCTGATTGATTGAGATCTAAATAAAATCCCCTGCGATTGTGCAGGTGCCTGACGAGAGAAAGGATGACTACCTACTCGCCAGAGTAACGGAAAACTCTTTAAAGGATAATCAGACTCACGCCAATGATACCACATTTTCACTGAAAAATGGAAGCTGGAAAGATTGTTGATAGCTGTAACGAAAAGACTGAATCTGATCTTAACGAGCTACTGGCGCACTCTAAGAATCACATGACACAAACTGAGATAACTTGGAAGGTGACCTCCCAAAATAATCAGAACTCTTACCTCCAAATGAGGTAGCATGGTTACCCACTAGGGCCACGGGATCTCTTGCTCTCCCGTTCTAACTCTTCCCCTCTAACTTAGGGTATGCCTAATACCTCTGACCAATATCAACAACAACATCAAATGAAGTCCCAACCTCAATTTCTCGAGCCATCTGGGATCTCAAGGAAAGAGAAAGGTCATCAATAAATCTTTGAATCTCTCGAAAGGCTCATGGTCTAGTTCTAATGCATATTCAGCCATTCTATAGAATTCAATCTCATATTGTGAAACACCAACAGGCTAACCGACAGGCTGCCTTATCCAATCCGCTCAAACTGGAAACACTTTTCATCTCGCTCGCTACTCGAAAGGAACTTTCCACGAATCTAGAAGAAAAAATGAACCAAGTTAGCTAATAACAGAGCGGCCAACCAATTCAAGGCTGGACCCTGAAACTGGAAAGCATAATAATACACAGCATATTGCTCGAGATAACCAACAGCCTGAAGGATATGCTGACATCATTTTATTTTTAAAAAGAATCACGAGGTTTATCTGATGCATTGCTTAAGAATATCGGAAGGTTCAACCGCGTAAAATAATGCAACCTCTTCGGACACTCGGACCGAACTGATACCTGAGCTGGCTAACCAGCCAGAATAATTAGAGGTACAACACATACTACCTCCGGAATATAATTTACTGCAACAATATTAAGAACCAGAAAAGGAGCTCCCTGAAATCGAATGTCTGCACATGCGGCAACCTGATAGGCTGCCCAGCGAATAATAGGTTCTTACTGTATCTGCATCGCCAAGATTCTCGTAAAGCATCGTAGAGAGCCAAGGGAACTACAAGGCCCTGCTCCCTTGCCCATCGCGAGCTCGTACAGCTGGGACCTCCGTAACTAGATCGTCAGCATGATCAAAACTCTCGGGGCTTCGTCAGTGCTAGCCCCAGGCTAGACTGCTTCGTCCTGAACTCGTTCCGTTTGCTGATTTGTCGCACGAGGGTTCACAATTAACACTAAGGAATTAGCAAATTAACAAAAATAATTTTAAATTCTAGACAGACGCACGATCAGAAATGAAGGAAGTGAAACTTCCTAAATGCCATCATTGCCCCTCGTAGATAAGTACGGACGTGTACGTACCCATCAGCGAGACTTTACTAGGCATTGTCTTAGTTTGGATAGACTCTAAACCAGGCTCTGATACCAACTGACACGACCCGATATCCGGTTAGGTCGTGCGGGCACCCGACATCCTTTCCTAGACCCGTCGGGCGAACCTTTATCAATTAAATTGGAAAAAATAAATAAAATTCAATTTATAAATAATAACAAGACTTAGAAAAGTACAAACATAATGATATCTCTAAGCTTTAAAAAAAGGAATTACAGCTGACTACCCACATACTAGGTTTAGGGCTATCCAGACTAGACATCTAAGAGTACAAAAGAAGATAAATACCTCTTGAAGGGAGCAAAATGCAACTGAAATAATAACTATAAAACTGGTGGCCATCCGGAATAAAAGTTGGCTCACCCTGACAGCTGAAGTCGTCTTCGCTCCTTCACAACGTGGCGAACTCAATCCTGGAGCGAACCTTCCGAAACGAAATGGATAGACAAGAAACAAACAACAAACAAGGGTGAGTCAAAAGGACTCAATAAGTGGGGCAGACCAGCCACTTCAAAGAATAGGATAGCTAGCCAGGCAGAAGAAACAGATAAACCAAATTCCTTTTATTTAAATTATAAAAAGGCAGAGCCAGATGACAATCGGAAACACGTAAGAAACTTCTAAACTCAACCAAGGGTGCGTGCCAGAACATATCAACAAATAAGCAATGCACATATAAGCAGAACAGTAGTCATGTACCGCAAGTCTACACAATGATATGAATTGAGATGAAATGAAATGAAGTGAGAGGAAATGAAATATAATGCAAAGGTTCACATGTGCCAAATGAATGGAGCAGAATCCTCCTGCTCCGAGGGCGGAATCCTCCTACCCTCAATATGATGCAATGGAGCGGAATCCTCCAGCTCCGAAGGCGGAATCCTCCTGCCCTCAATATAATGCAATGGAGCGGAATCCTCCTGCTCCGAGGGCGGAATCCTCCTACCCTCAATATGATGCAATGATAACCCTTCACCGGCACGGGACTCTCATCGACTGCCGGGAAGTATATGTCAACTCACAGCCAAAGTACAATACTCAAATTCTCAATGCAATACCAATAACAGGACATAACATATAATATAAAATGTAAATCCAAAGCTAAGGCGTAATGAGTACGCCTATCGGCAGCTACACACGTAAGGAACATGTGGTAGAAAATCTACGAGGCCAGGTGCCTCCAAAGAAATGGATTTAATCACTTACCTTGTTACAAAGTTAGTACATCCACTCAATAACCGCTTGTCCTTTGGTTTCATTGCCAAACGATCCCACTCTATTTAATAAGCAGAAAAATATATCAAATTAGGCTAAAGGCTTCATTCCTCACATCTTAGGGCAATCCGGTTAGGAACCTGATACCCTATTCACATACGCAATACGCAGGCCAGGCCTATATACATGGTTTAAGGTTACATAACCAAACACCAAATAAATTACATTTATATGTTGCCCATAACTCACTGAGTACGAATATATATTCAATTCCATTATCGGGATCCATTTGACCCGTTAAACTGTTAATTGAACTTATTAAAACGAAGTCTAATATTCCAAGTTTTACCGTTAAAACATATTTAAACACACGTAATAAACTAAAATAATAGATTAAGATCATTACCTGAATATTTCGAGCTGAAAATTCTATCTTTTTCCGGCTCTTTTCTCATTTTCTGGTATTTTTTTCGCCTGCGTTTCGCGTCCTCGTTTCTGTTCAGTTTTTTTAGTGTTTTCAAGGTTTCTGCTCATCCTTAGCCTTTGCTAAGGACCACCGCCATTGCCTTTCTTTTTTTGTCTTTCTCTTTTTTTCATTTTTTTAATTTCCTTTTCGCGACGAAAATTAAAACGGTACCCTATGTTATTCGAAATAATTCCAACTTTTGCATACAAGTTATACAAAATATATTTAAAATACTCGCGAAGGCGGATCTCAAATCGGACTCCCGAAACTCAAGATGCGAAATTAAATGAAAAAATCAAATTATTTAACTTTCGACATTTTAGCGGAAACTAGCCGAACAACATCGAAATTCACTTTCAAAAGTTCAAAATAGTCACAAATAATCATACGAACCTAACAGCACTTTCCAATTTCGAATCGGAGCTCATTCGCCAAAACCGAGCTCAAAAATCTCTTTTTAATATTTATTGTCAATAAAAACTGACACCTTTTTCCGATGCCTACCAAACGAGTTCTGATTTAGCTCAAATTTTACAGACAGGTCTTAATGGACCTTATGAATAATTTAAAATTATCGGCACGCCAATCGGAGTCCTAACTTCCGAAACGACTGACCGAGGTCGTTTCACCTACATGTTCTGGCTATCTTACGTTCATGGTTGTTAATGAGTTTGTGATTCCATACGCATTTCCAGTTGTTATCTGGCTCTGTTTTTTCATAATTTAAATAAGAAGAATTTGATTTATCTGTTTCTTTTCTCCCTGGCTAGCTATCCTATTCTTTGAGGTGGCGCACTTATTGAGTCCTCTTGACTCACCCTTGTTTGTTATTTTTTTCTTGTCTATTTATTTCGTTTCGGCAGCTTCACTCTAGGATTGAGTTTGCCACATTGTTCAGGAGCGAAGACGACTTCAGCTGTCAGTGTAAGCCAGCTTTTATTCCGGATGGCCACCAGTTTATTGTTTATTACTTCAGTTGCATTTTGCTCCCTTTAGGAGGTATATGTCTTCTTTCGTACTCTTAGATGTCTAGTCTGGATAGCCCTAAACCTAGTATGTTGGGTAGTTAGCTGTAATTTCTTTGTACAGCTTAGAGGTATCAGTATATCTGTGTTTTTTTTCTAAGTCTTGTTCTTATTTATGAGTTGGATTTATATTCACTTTCCTAATTCAGATGTTAAGGGTTCGCCCGACGGGTCTAGAGGAGGATGTCGGATGCCCGCACGGCCTAGCCGAAAATTCGAGTCGTGTCAGTTGGTATCAGAGCCCGATTTAGTGTCTATCCAGACTAAGACAGTGTCTAGTAGAGTCTCGCTGATGTGTACGTAGATGTCCGTACTTATCTACCAGAGGCTATGATGGCATCTAGGAAGTTTCACTTCCTTATTTTCTGATCGTGCGTCGGTCTAGGATGCAAAAGTATTTTCGTTAATTCCTTCGTGGTAATTGTGAACCCTCGTGCGACAAATCAGCTAACTGTATGAGTTCAAGACGAAGCACTCTAGCCTGGGGCTAGCACCGACGAAGCCCCGAGAGTTTTGATCGTGCTGACGATCTAGTTATGGAGGTCCCTGTTGTACGAGCTCGCGATGGGCAAGGGAGCAGGGCCTTGTGATTCCCCTGGCTCTCTATGATGTTTTTACGAGAATCTTAGCAATGCAGATACTGCAAAAACCTATTATTCGCTAGGTAGCTTATCAGGTTGCCGCAGATGCAGATGTTTGGTCTCAGGGAGCTCCTATTCCAATTCTTAATATTGCTGTAGTAAATTATGTTCCAGAGGCAGCATGTGTTGCGCTACTAATTATTCTGGTTGGTTAGCTAGCCCAAGTAATAGCTCGGTCCGAGTGTCCAAAGATGCTGCATTATTTTATCTGGTTGAACTTTCCTATATTCTCAAGCCATGCATCAGATAATCCCTGTGTAATTTTTTTTTTTAAAAATAAAATGATATCAGCGTATCCTTCGGGATCTTGATTATATCGAGCAGTATGGTGTTGATTATTCTGCTTTCCAGTTTTAGGGTCCAGCCTTGGATTGGTGAACCGCTCTTTTATCAACTAGGCTTGCCTGAGCTGACTTGGTGCGTGTTTTCTCGTATATTCGTGGAAAAGTTCCTTTCATGTTGCGAGCAAGATGAAAAGTGTCGCCAGTTTGAGTTAATTAGCCAAGTAGCTTATTGGTTTCATAATATGAGATTGAGTTCTTTAGGATGGTTGGATATACTCGGGAGCTAGTTGATGAACCTTCCGAGAAGGTTCAAAGATTTATTGATGACCCTACTAGTTTATCTGGTTTAAATGTGAGAGATTTGTGAGTGAGTATCGGTATTGTTTGCTTGGCATCTTGTTGTGCCTCATTCTGTTATAATGTCAAGTTAGTCTACATCTTTTTGGAACTCAGTGCCGGTAGGATGATGAGATTCTTATTCGTCACCATCAGAAAGTGTCATTGTTTCTTCCGGTGAAAAGTGATTAGTAAGTAATACTCGATCTACGTATCTCCTCATGGTTCGAGGCGCTAGTAGAGTCATGTTATTATACGAGCTTTTCTCGGTTATAAAAGGGTTTCTGGTAAATTGTTAGAGTTTCCTTCTTATAGGAAGGTTAAATTGGCATGGATGTTGTGCCATAGAGCTTATTTAATATCTGTTTCTTCAATTGCGATTCTTGGGCTACTTTGACTCGTAAGTAGTCTAGCTTTGGTAGCCAAGCAAATAAGAAGATGAGCTTCCTGAAGCTGTAATTATTTCTATCCTCGGTCTATTTCCATTTCTTCTTCGTTCGGCACTAGTGAGCTTGGGCGGTTTGTAGCTACTTGTGATGTTCCCTGTGTTGAGCCAGAGTACGTGTTATTGTCGCCGGGTAAGCATATTATTGTTTTTCAAGGCTTCTAAGGGTAATAGAAGTACCATCCATCATGCGGTGGTGTTTACGGCAAAGGTATGGAGTTGTGAACTTGAGAGTTGCAGTTGTTTGGCAACTCGAAAGGGTAGTTGGTAGCTTAGGTCTGCCTACGTTCAACTTTTAGCTAAATCTTCTTTAGTCCATCAGACTGTGCGAGGATGGTTATTCCTATTCAAATAGCTGCATGAGTTTTTGCTTTAAGTGGAGGAGTCTTCCTCCAAATACTGAATGGTAATACTAAATCTCTAAGGCGTTGATACCACTTTTGTCCCGACCCAACCTAGGCCACGACAGAAACTTACAATGAGTGTCGATTATTGCTAAACCCACTAATAATCTATTAATGCTAGAGATAAGCTGGCAACCTGATCATATATACGTACCTATCTGCTGAAAGCATAAAGTCTGAAAAGATGACACGACTTTAACTTGCTGGAAATTAGAACACTGAGCCACAAATTCTGCTATGTCACACCTCATTCCGTTTCACTAATAAATCTGCTTAAGATCATGGTACATCTTAGTCGAACATGGATGAATAATGTATTTGGAATAATGTGCCTCTATCATTATCTGTCCACGTAAATCTGCAACATCAGGGACACAAAGTCTATCTTTATACATGAGAATACCGTCGGTAGTAACCCTGTATGGTGAATCCGGTTTTCTTTTGGCTATCTGTCTATATTCAACTAGAACTGGATCCTCATACTGACGCTGTTTTACTTCATGAAAATTTAGAGTTAAAGGTCTAGTGCAGCTTGTCATCCATCCATCATTGGCATATCTCTTTCGCACATCAACTTTTTGAGAAGTTGCTTTAGCGTTATAAATGCACATGTAATCAACTTTGTTGCTGGTATTCTGCCTCAGTTCATGGTCCAACTACATGTCTCTTTTGTTTTCACTTTTTCAAGTCATAATATTTCTAACTCAAAGACAATATCCTGAAGTAGATTTTCAGTCTGGAGATCATTCCTAGTCTGAATCATACTATCCAAAAGTATTTGCATGATCCTTATCCTTATATGATAGACCATGTTCAAATAAACCTTTGACATACATTAGGATATGAGTAACTACATTCACACAAGGAGCTTGCGGAACAACACTAACATCAACTGATATGTTGCATAGTGCGTTCGTAAAAATAATATAGCTTCCACCAAATCTTCTATAGTGTGTAGTGATAAGGTACTTCAAAAGATTCCCCTATTGCATCAAGCGTGAGCTAATTCTTACTTCCATCGACCTGTTCTATATCGAAGGGTATATCGAAGAGGTGATTATCGGCTAAATCATGTTAACCCATTCAAAGTTCCCTGTATCTTTATTTTGAAAAAGTAAAACTCTCCTCTCGTGATCGAGGAAGGGCCAGCTTAGTCAGAATAAGCCGGGGAATGGTGTTCTGATGTTATCCAGATATATTTTATTCCAAAAGTTCGATATGCGTGTTATAATTCTGATCCTGCAATCAGAAGATAATGCCCGTGGAGTAGTTTATGAAGGTCTTGCAAGTTCTCTTGTTATCTGCGTGAATATTACTTTTGACTTAGGCTCGTTTGGGGACGAAGGAGAGTTTAAGTGAAGGAGAATGAAACGATCTCGATCAGTCGTTTCAGGATATATGACTCTGATTTATGTGCTAATAATTTTGAAAACTTTATAATATCCATTAGAACCCGTATGTAAAATTTGAGCTAAATCAAACCTCATCTAGTGGGCATCAGAAGAAGGTTTCAATTTTTATTGTCGATAAATATTAAAAAGAGATTTTCGAGCTCGGTTTTGGCGAAAGAACTCCGATTCGAAATCCGAAAGCGCTTTTAGCTTCGTATGATTATTTGTGACTTTTATGAACTTTTGAAAGTGGATTTCGAGATTGTTCGGCTAGTTTCCGCTAAAATGCCGAAAGTTAAATAATTTGACCTTTTTCCATTTAATTTGCATATTGAGTTATGGGAGTCCGATCTGAGATCTGCTTTAGTAAGTATGTTACATATATTTTGTTTAACTAGTATGCAAAATTTGGAATTATTTCGAATATCATAGGGTACCGTTTTAATTTTTGATTAAGAAAAGAAAATATAAAAGTAAAATGAAATAAAACAAAAAGGAAAAGAAAGAAAATGAAAAGTTAGGCGGCTGGGGTTTAGCTTATAAGCTAAGGCTATACACACGCACATGATTAGAAACATCAAGAAAAAAAAACGAGAAAGAAGAAGAGGAAACACAGCGAAAAAATGCAAGAAAATGAGAAAAGAGCCGGAGAAAGATAGAATTTTTACCATGAAACATTCAGGTAATGATCTTAATGTATTATTTTAGTTTATTACATGTGTTTAAATGTACTTTGACGATAAAAATTGGGACATTAGACATCGTTTTAATAAGTTCAACTGATAGTTTAAAGGGTCAATTGGACCCCGGTAATGGAATTGATTATATATTCTTACTCAGTGAGTTATGGGCTATATATAAATATAATTTATTTAGAGTTTGGTTATGTGACCTTAAATCCTGTACATAGGCCCGGCCTGCGTATTCGTATACAAATAGGGTATCAGGTTCCTAACTGGATTGCCCTAAGACGTGATGAATGAAGCCTTTAGCCTAATTTGATATATTTTCTGCTCATTGAATAAGCAGGATCGTTTGAGCAGTGAACCCAAAGGAAAAAGCGGTTTTCAAATAGCTGTGCTAACTCTATAACAAGGTAAGTGTTTATATCCATTTCTTTGGAGGCACCTGGCCTCGTGGATTTTCTACCACGTGTTCCTTACGTGTGTAGCTGCCGATAGGCGTACTCATTACACCTTAGCTTTGGATTTATATTGTATATTATATGTTATATGTTATGTCATGCTGTTGGTATTGCATTGAGGATATGAGCATTGTACTCTGGCTGTGAGTTAACATCTACTACGCAGCTGTCGATGAGAGTCCCGCGCCGGTGAAGGATTATTATTGCATCATATTTCATTCATATGCATTACATTGCATATCTTATCGGGTGTCGGAGTATTCCACCCCAGGAGCAGGAGGATTCTGCTCTATTGCATCATATTGAGGGTAGGAGGATTCTGCCCTAGCAGCAGAACGATTCCGCTCCATTGCATTTATATTGGGTGCAGGAGGATTCCGCCCCAGGAGCAGGAGGATTCCGCTCCATTGCATCATATTGAGGGTAGGAGGATTCCACCCTAGGAGCAGGAGGATTCCGCTCCATTGCATTTATATTGAGGATAGGAGGATTCCGCCCTAGGAGCAGGAGGATTCCGCTCCATTGCATTTATATTGGGTGCCAGAGGATTTCGCCCCAGGAGCAGGAGGATTCCGCTCCATTGCATCATATTGAGGGTAGGAGGATTCTGCCCCAGGAGCAGGAGGATTCCTCTCCTTACATCATATTGAGGGTAGGAGGATTCTACCCCAGGAGTAGGAGGATTCCGCTCCATCTATTTAGCACACGTGACCTCATTGCATCGTACTGCATTCATCCCATCTCATTGCATCGTCTACTGACTATTGTGTGTATTGTGTTATGTTTTATGTATGCGGTATGTGTACTATGTCGTCGACATATCTCAGTTTGCCTATATATTTTTAGCTCGTATTCTGGGTTGCGGGGATCGGGTTGCACGCCGCAACGGTATATATATATGGATCGAGCTGCACGTCACATCGGTATAAATATATGGATCGGGTAGCACACCGCAACAGGATGAATTTCTTATTGTTGATATGTCCGGGATACCTACATGTTCTAGCTATCTTACGTTCCTGGTTGTTAATGAGTTTGTGATTCCATACGTGTTTCTAGTTATTATATGGCTCTGCCTTTTCATAATTTAAATAAGAGGAATTTGGTTTATCTGTTTCTTTTCTCCCTGGCTAGCTATCCTATTCTTTGAGATGGTTAGTCTGCTCTATTTATTGAGTCCTCTTGACTCACCCTTGTTTGTTATTTTTTTATTGTCTATTTATTTCGTTTCGGCAGGTTCGCTCCAGGATTGAGTTCGCCACATTGTTCAGGAGCGAAGACTACTTCAGCTGTCAGTGTGAGCCAGATTTTATTCCGGATGGCCACCAGTTTATTGTTTATTACTTCAGTTGCATTTTTCTCCCTTCAGGAGGTATATGTCTTCTTTCGTACTCTTAGATGTCTAGTCTGGATAGCCCTAAACCTAGTATGTTGGGTAGTTAGCTGTAATTTCTTTGTACAGTTTAGAGGTATCAGTGTATCTGTGTTTTTTTCTAAGTCTTGTTCCTATTTATGAATCTTATTTATATTCATTTCCTAATTCAGATGTTAAGGGTTCGCCCGACGGGTCTAGGGGAGGATGTTGGGTACCCGCACGGCCTAGCCGAAAATTCGGGTCGTGTCAGTGGCACACTTAAAGATTCTTCTTTACCCCGACTTCTCAAATTTAAGCTCACTTGTTCATTTGGAGAATTCACCTTGATCTCCTCTTATTCTTCAAGGCATGGAACCACTTCCAGGGAAGCATCTCCAAAGGTACCTTTAAAATGCATAAGACAACTAGGGAAAGAAGAAAGGTTAGGATTGTTAGAATAAGAAAAATCCCCACCCTCACTCTTTTGTTTTCCCTCTTTAATTTATTTTCTCTCATTTCATTTTTAAGCTCTTCTCTCTTTTCTTGTGACAACTCACTCACGTCACTCACTTCAACCTCTCATTTTTCCTCTCTTCAGTTGTCACTTGTCACTATCTTACTGCTCTCAATCTTTTCTCTCTCAAGTTCATTTGGATTTGGACATGTGCCAAGAATCCCTTTGGAAGGAGTAGATGTACTCTTGACCTCAAATTTTAAATTTTTTCCTTGAGAACCTTCTTCCAACCTTTGCCTCACCCATTTTGCCTTTGTCTTTCTCGCCATTTCTAGCATTATCAAATAAAATTCTTTGACTTTCATTGGAGGAGTGACATTAAGAATAAACTTTTGGTCCCGTAAAGTGAGAGCATGCTTTCCCTACTTCTCACTATACTTGGCATTTCTAGCAAGCTTCGATGGTTTTTCCAACAACAAGTGACAACCTTTTATGGGCATCACATCACATATATCATGATAATTGCTAATTTTGAACTTTATCCACACTTGTTGTGTAATGACCACAAACCCATCTCTATTCAACCAAGGCTACTTGTAGGGCAAGGGATGACTACAAGTTTCCAACTTGAGTTGCTCAACCAAAGAAACACTTGCAACATTAGTATGATTCTTATAATCAATGATCATAGCACAAGCACGCTCTCCAACCTTACAAATTGTGTGGAAGAAGTTCTTTCTTTCTTCTAAAAATTGCTCCTCACTAACTTCATCACACTCATGGTTGTCTTCAAAATGATTCCATTTAAACATAGTTCTCAAAGCATTATGAGTCCAAGACAAATCACTTGTAGTACATGTAGCACCTTTCATTACTCTAGGCCTCAAGTAGCCTTTCACATAAGAATTAGAGACATTAAACCTTTTCGCACAATTAGAAGATGTAGACTCTCTTTTTCTCATGGAGTAATTACCACTTCTTCTCAAACCAATAGAAAGACCACTACGACTCTCTTGTTTATTTTTAGGAACACAAAGAGGGAATGCAAATGAATAATTTCTATAATAAGATTCATCATCAATTCTCTCTATGTCACCATCTACATATTCAAGTTTATCACAAGAAGGGTAAGTAGGAATATTGTACCTTGAAGCGTCACCATCATCATCTCTAAGACTAGAAGCATATGAGTTTTCATCATCACATTCATTCTCATAAGCCTCATAGTCTCCACGAACTTCATGATCACCATACTAACTCGCTTAATCTCCATAAGAGCCATAGTTCCCCGAATCATTATAGTAACCATAATCTCCATAATCATCATAACAGTCCCCATCATCTCCATCGGAGTCATAACCTCCATAATCATCATCCGAGGACATATTTGCAACAATGAAAGAAAAAGAATCTCACAAATTTACTCCCTCACGTGTATCACTCAATATATGATCACTCAATTCACTCGTGGTCACACTCAATGATTGGCTTTTACTCACTCTAATGTTCTCACCACTCTTGCCTTTTACCTCAAGTTGGCAAAGTCAAGTTGCTTTTCGCACTCAATTCCGATTTGACAATCGAACTCAATCCAAGTCGGGATGGAAAGGAATTGCTGTAGTTAGAAACGGACAACTAAAGCTAACGGACAAAATTTAGAAAAAGTCAAAGAAAGGAAAGAAGAAAGGCACGAATCGAATTGGCACGAAACAAATTTAGATTTGGATGAAATTTTGTTTATGATCTAGAAACTCACTGTACTTGATGCTAAAATTGAGCTCTAGTTGATTGGAAACTGTTCTTGGGTTTTTGCGAGCAATCTGTCTAAGAAAACAGTTTTACCGGAAATTGTAGTTCAACGTTTCGCGCAAGGACAGTCGCGATCACGAAGTAGTTATTGGCAGCTGGTGCATGATCGTGTAAGACTGACGCGATCGCGTAGGGTCTTTAATTCTTGCCTTGCGCTATTGCGCTTGGTTGCGCGCGATCGCGAAGGCTTCTGGGTCTGAAGTAGAACCCATTTTTCAAGCCCTCTTTTCCACTTGAAACTTCACAAACCACCGTATTTTTGCTCCAAATTTGAGATTTATATTCTTTGTTGGTCCATGAACAAGCCCCACTAGTTGAATCTTCAATAGCAACAACAAAATTAAAAAAGACCCAATTCTTTGTTGAAGAACCCTAATTTTTGAATCCTCAAATCAGCACCTCAAATGATGTTTGTTGTTTAATTCTTTCAAGGAATAGCTTCTAGAATCATATATCTTCAGTTGGTAACAAAAATTTTACCCAAAAGAAACCTAAACCTAAGACTCATTTTTTTTTTAATTTTTGGATTTTTGATTTTTTGTGATTTTTCAGATTTGATAAACAAAAATTTGTTAGTGATTGTAAGAGAAAACACTAATCCAGCTCTGATACCAAATGATATGATCCTAACATATAAAAATGGGAAAATAACAAGAAGATTTAAACAAGATAGAAGCAAGACCCTTTTTGATTAGAAGATATTAATGAAGCAAATTAGGGATAAACCTAATCACCCCTTTAATTGTCTAATAAAATGAACCAATATTATTTAGTCCTCAATTGAATTGACATTCAATTGTAAACCAAGGAATAGAGATGCTTAAGCAACAAGCTTAGCCATGTTTACTCACATAATTAATTATCCAAAGTATAACTAATGAATAAACCCCTCCATTAGGCTATTTAGAGTAGTTACTAAATACAATGAAGGAATGGACTAAAAAGCCTCTAATTGTTGATTCTGGAAATCTATCCTGGCATTCCTTCATCGCGACCGCATCATCGATGTCGCGATCGCACCTTATGTTCACAAGGATTCATCGCTATCGCGTGGAATGTCTTGTGTTCGCGCAATGGATTTAACTGCTTCTGCGCTATCACACATGTTGCCTCGCGATCGCGTGGACCCCATTTCCAGTAAGCTCCCATATCCTTGTTTGGACGGTCCCTTGGCTTGATTCTTGGCTTCCAAGCCCTTTTAAAGCATTCCAAGCTCCGGATATTGAGCATGAGCCCTCCATGACTTCGGGTACTAATCCGGATCACATCACCTCAAGGGGGTTATATGGGTAGGGATTTGAGAAGAGAATATAATGACTATGATGACTACTATATGGGCCAATTAGAGCTTAACCTTGGTGGTCGTGATAACAATCTCAATAGTGTGAAGATCACTATCCTTACCTTCAAGGGAGCTAGTGATCCGGAAAAGTTTCTTGAATGGATGGTCCTAATAGAGAGGTTCTTTGATACGAATGATATGTCCGAAGAGAAGAAGGCCACGTATGCCATTGCTTCCTTTGAAGAATATGCTTCCGCTTGGTGGGAGTCCATGAAGAGGTCTAGACGTATTATTGGGTTACCTATCCGTACTTAGGAAGAATTGAAACAAGTGATGAGTGAAAAGTATGTGACACCCAAGTACCGACAAGAGCAACTCAAAAGGCTCTATGAATTGAAACAAGGCTTTAAGTCGGTTTATGAATACTTCAATGATTTTGAAAGGAACTGATGGCCCTTGCCATGGAAATGGAAGATGAGGTGCAAACCATCATTCGGTTCAAGAGTGGTCTCAAACGTGAAATTGCTTCTCAATTGAGGTTGCATGTCTTTCATTCACTCCAAGATGCATACAACGCCGCTAATGAAGCTGAAAAGGGAATCAAAGAAGATAAGGCCACTCGCTATAAAAGTGCTACTTCTACTCCCATGAGTCGGCCAAAGGAATGGAAGAGTCCAAACACAAGTGGTGCTAGTGGAAGTCAAAGTATGAAGAAGACTTATGAGAAGCCAACACCAAGGAGTGATTTCAAAGATTCGGGAGATAACTCTAAAACTCAATTGAATACTCCTAGTGCTTCTTCAATTCAATGTCATAAGTGTAAAAGGTATGGTCACTTTGCTAGAGATTGCCCCACCCGAAAAATAAGATTGTTCTAGATGATGGGTTGGTGTATGAGCAAGAGAGTGAGCTCGAAGAAGAGGGAGTTAAGGAGGGTGAGTTAGTTGCTTGTGAAGAGGCTACGGCGGAAGGTGATGATCCTAACATGTTTCTAGTGGTTAGGAGGAGTTTGAGTACTATATTCGTTGATGAGGAGAAACAAAATGTACAAAGGGAGAATCTTTTCCATACTAGATGTCGTATGATGGGGCAAGTGTGCTCAATGATTATTGAATCGAGAAGTTGTGCTAACATAGTGAGTCAAACATTGATTTTCCAATTGAAATTTCCCATTCTAAAGCATCCACATCTATACTATTACAATGGTTGAGCGAGTATGGAGAGTTGAAAGTGGTGAAGCAAGTCTCAATTGAGTTCAACATTGGGAACTGTCTAGACAAAATCATGTTTGATGTGGTACCGATGCAAGCTTGCCATAGTTTATTTGGAAGGCCATGGCAATATGATCGGAGTATTGTTCATGATGTCCGAACCAACACATATATGGTCAAACATGAGGGAAGTAAGCATGTGCTTAAGCCTTTGACAACGAGGCAAGTAAGTGCCGACTATAGGAATATGAGGGAGTTGAAAGAAGCGGCTAAAGCTAAATCACCTATATTGTTTGAGTCCGAAGCCGTAAATCTTGTTGTCATGCCATTGCAAGTTGAAAGAGAGAGTCACTCTACTCCAAATAAGGATAATCTTGGATCTCATTCAATTTTACTTGAACATGAGAGAAAAAAGAAAGAGAGAAGTGAGGGAGTGACCGGTGACAATTCAAGAGAGGAAAAATGAGAGGATGTGACGAGTGATGTGAGTGGATTGTCACCACAAACTACACTTAACCTTAAGAGAAAAATGGAGAGAGGAGAGGTGAGGAAAGAAAAACTGAGAATGAGAACATCCATTGTTCTAACCATTCTTTACCTTCTTCTACTTCTTGTTTTAGCTTTTATGTAGGTACTTTTGGAGGCGAGCCATTGGAGCCTCAACCATGCGTTTTGGAAGGAAGACAAGATAATGAAGACCTTCATTGTGAACTCCATGAAGGAGGGGTTGAACATGACACTTCAAGTGATGTGAGTGCTCAAGGAAGCAACTCAAGTGTAAGTGTTTCTTTACCTTCTCATAAGCATACTAGTTACTTCTCTTGTGATGACTTAATGCTAGTTGGTACTTGTAATGCATCCAGTGAAAATGCAACTACTGAAGATTCTAGTAGTCAACTTATGTGTGCTTGCGTATTACTAGTTTAGAGGGATGATAAGCCACATCATGATGTGAGCCCGTTGTTCAATGAACCTCTCTTTAGTGAAGAAATTGTAGTTGACCATGCTTGTGACCCTTGTTATGACACACCACCAATCTATGACAAAAGGGAAGATGAAGAGTTGATCGATCATGCCCTTGTTGATATGATTGTCTTTAATGGACCTATGTGTTATGGTAAGGATGATAGTGACCTTGAGGAGTCCATATTGCATGAGATGGAAAATATTGTCTATGATGACTCCTCAAGTGTGAGTGATGAAATTGAAATGCATACTTTTACTAATCCATTGTTTGAAGGCATCTTCATTAGTGGTGGTGATTTGTATCGAACTAGAGTTGAAAGTAAAATAGAACCTCTATGGTGTTAAGGATTTGACTCCTTAGGCAACGATTTATTTGAGAATGTGAGTGAGGTAGATGACTCTTCAAGTGACCCGACTCTTGGTTGTTGGGTTATGATGAAGAAGAAGCCATTATTAATGCCTTTCTTGAGAGTTTGTTTTATGAGAAGGAATGTCATGAGGATGAATTTGGAGGTGGGAAGAAACCTCTTAGTGTGAGTAAGAGTGTTTTAAAGAAGGGGAGTGGAGTAATTGATGCTAGTTGTAGGTTGAGCTATTTGACTTACTCCATCCCATGTGTTGATCACACTTTGAGAGTTGAGCATGCCAAAACTAATGTCCCATATTGTGACAACATTGCATCTAAGGTTTGGTGTGTTGATCGTGAGCTTAAGGATCATAGGGATGTTGATAGTTTGATCTTGCATTTCCCATGTCCCAATGATTTTTTTGCTCATTCTTGTATTGAGTGCATATCTTTGTTAAGCCAAGTACTTGTTGTTTCCCTTGGAAACATGACCTTTTTCATTGCTATTGATGATTGGCTATACCATAAAAGTGTGTTGCCGTTGACACTAATCTACTTTTGTAGTAGGAGATATTGTTTGTACTTGTCGTTGCTTGTAGGTCCCGAGTTCCATGCTAAGGCAAGGGAGAACTTGGAAGAAGCCTATTTTAAAGTGACGATCAGGAGAGACAAAGAAGGGAAGCAATTGGCACCCCGAGAAGATGATGCCTTGATTTCGAGGACGAAATCTTCTCAAGAAGGAGAGGATAATGTAGGGAAACTACCACGAGACTTTTGACTTGGAGTCAAGACAAAGAGGTCCAAGACACTCATCGTCTCCTTGCTTTCATTACGAGATTGTTGGCTAGTTATTTACTAAGTTGACCCTGCGTGGTCTTAGTTACTTGACCCAATTTATGGGGTACTTTAGTCATTATCTTAGCATGATGAAAATACTATAAATAACTCATTAGCTCTTTTAGTTCAATAAGCTAGCTTTGGAATATTGATGAATGACTTTGAGATTTCTCTCATGAATAAAAAAACCCTTTTAAGGCTTGAATCAGTTGGTGGATCCAATTGAACCTCATTCCTTACCCGATCAGACTTTTTGCAAGACCCAAGTGCGTCTTGAGGATCGTTTCCATCGTCTAGGTGTTTCTTGACAACAAAGAGTGTTACGAGACAAGTTCCTCGTAGCTACTTTGGTGGTAGTTCGAGATACGTCTTACTTATATCTCGTTTTTGTTTGCTTTATCGCTTCCGTATTTTCTCTGCATCACCTTGCCCTAATAAAGGTCATGTACCGCAGACGCAATCTAAGCCGTCGGCTACTTGTGCATATTCAATGGACGTACAAGCCCAAGCAGCCTCACTGTCAAACATTCCAGACATTGGAATAAGTAGGGCGTCCGTCACTTAACAAAAGTCGCCTAACCTTCTGGCGCATACACCCATGTAGGCACGACTTTACAATATTTATCTAAAAACTGTTTATGAAAGAAATTGAAAGCGTCATAAACAAAGTAATAGATAATTAAAAGTCAAAAAACCTCAAAACGGGCGAAAACATAACAATTACTCCCAAAACATGAGCAATTGCTCATGTCATTGTCACAAAAGCAAAGTATGGGGGATTCTAATTCTCTCTCTAGGTACTTCCTTCAGCGGAAACACTCCGCGAAGGTCCTACATCACAAACTATAGGTTCCTCAGCCAACATGACATTTTCTCATTCACCACTAGCTTCCTCAGAGCCTTCCTCGAGGTCGGATCCTAGCTGAGCATCTGCTTGGGCCATGAGCCTGGTCAACAAAGTGATCTCAGTGCTAGATCCAAGCTTGGGTTGTCACGAACCCGGCCGCAAGATTTGCACGGTTTACCTCAACCATATGCCGAGCATTCAGTGAATTCAACTTTTCCTCCATCTGGCGGGAATCATTGCGGAGCTTATCACAAGTTCTCCATAAGGATGCCACTTTGTCCCGCATCTTATCATTTTCATCCTGGAGGACTGTGAAAAGACCTTTGGCTTCAGAAATGTCCTTTTTAGTAGTTTTAACCTTCTCTTCCACTGCTAACAACCTTTTTCGTAACCCTTCCTAAACTGTTTCCAAGCGGGTCACGTTGGCATAATGTACTTGCCCGGTAAGTTTGGCTTCCTAAAAGGAGGACTAAAGAGTCTCAACAGCCTGTTGCGCTTGCGGGCCTCATTGCTCACTGTTGTATTCAAGTTTTGTTTTTCATTTGCTCCGAGTGGTAGGTCTTGCGTGTGGTTTGGAGCTCTACTTTCAGTTGTTCAACTTTTTCCAAAATGGTCTGCAAGCTGGCGACCTGTCCCTGCAGTGCATCATTCTTCTCCTTCAGAGTTTTATCTGAGCTCCTTGGGTGAAGAATTTTATGGTAAACAACCATCAATCCCTGAATGGACTTTAAAAGAGATGTTCAAAAGAGGGAAGGTAAAAATCCCATTCTTAACATTGCAGATATGTGAGCAAACGAAATGTACCTGGAGAGAGCATCCTGCGGCAACTTCGAGCAGTCTCTGATGGCTTTAGTTGGCGAGATGTCACTGCTCGCAGAGACCGATCAGCTCAGCAGTGTGGTCAGTCACAACGCCCGGGCTCTCAAACAGGTTAACTCCCACAACAATGGGAATACAACCTCAAGAGGTCCACTTATGGGCTCTACAACAGTGGCTGCATCCGCAACCACATCTTTACTAGGACGATGCTAGGAAGAGTTAGTCGGCTCGACAACATGAGTCAATGTAGCATGTTTTGCAAGTGTTCGATGGATAATCATTTATGTGACATGCGAAGAAACTACATCAGTGAGAAGGCGGAAAAAACTGACCTGATGACGAGGACTCAAAGGGAACAATCGGCAACCCGACTTCATCTCCCTCGGCAGTTTCCTCTTCTGCTTCAAGAGTTTTGTCAATCAGGTACCTATGGTTTCGCACAGAGGGACCTGAATCAGGAACAGCAACAAAAGAGGGGGCAGCAAAACCTTCAGGCTTAGGCACTTCGGGGACTTCTCCCTCGCCAATATAGATAACCAGTGGTTCATTAACGACCACTATGTTGTCAAATCTGGTAGGCCTTTTCCTCTTCCTGCCGCCGGATGCCTACACATCGGGAAGAGGGGCAATATATGAGCAACAATCTGGATTTCCTTGAAACCAGGCATTGAGCGATGGGAGACACCTGAAGCAAAGTAAGGTGTTGGCAACAACTAAGGCATGAAATCGAGGAAGTATCTAGGATAAATGACTTGCCTGAAGCAAAGTAATGTGTTGGCATTAGTTGAGGCGTGAAATTAAGGAAGTATCCAAGATAAATGACTTATCGTTATCTTTTGCCTACCAACCATTCATACCAGCCAGGGCCATGAAAGTCATTGTGCTAGAAGGCTTTCTCTCAAAGATTCAGTAACTCACATGGTTAATTCATCATGGGTGAGTGGAAGAGCAGTTATGGAGTTCACTAAGAGGAACAAAAAGTGAGTTCAAGAAAGCAACATACACAAGTATAGGAATGCAGTAACTTACACTTTCTGTTGAAGATCTCTAGAAAGGGAGAGGATGACACAATGAATGGGGTTTGTACCGCCACATATCGGTGGACCCAGCCACGATCTCTGGAATCCTTACTATTGGAGACTATATATTTTCTTCTTCGTTTGATGAGGATCATCATACCCACTTTGTGCAAACGTGGAGAATAGAAAGCATGAAGGTGCCAAAAGGAAAATTTCACTTTGGCATGACTAGCTGGATGATCCGCCACCAAACGCCAAATAGAGGGCCCGACTTGACCTAAACAGATGTTATACTGACGACATATTTCCTCAACTATTGAAAAAACACATTCGTTAAGATTCAAAGTGAAAGGGTATGTATGAACCATCAAATAACCAACGCGATGGGAAGAAATTCTTTTTTCAATTGTGGGAACGATGATGTCTATGGTATCGGGCCATTTGTAGTCAAGGCTGATATGAGGTATATCTTTCTCTACAGTGGCGGATAGGTAGAACTCAATAGAGAGGTTATTACTCTCACCTTTCTGTTGGCTGTTTGGCCTTGCATTCAGCCATCACCTTCAAAATTCGAGGCTAGAGGCACTTAATCTTGAACTCCAAAGATTCTAGGGAGGAAGTTTTGTTCTTGAGCCATATTAATGGAGGAATGCTTTGATAAGGCTGGAGAAAAGGCTTCTTCTAGGAGAGAGTTTTTGAAAAGAGTTTAAGGATGAATGGAAGACTCTATAATCACGGTGTACTTATACACGCTAAGGATGAGTCTTAGATGGAAAGCTAATCATTTTTCAGAAGTAAGATCATGATCATTAAGGCTTATGTGATATATCCCAATAATTACGGGATATGACAGGGCAGTTGCAGCATTTGAAAGACACAAATAAAAACCCCTTCAATCATAGGGTTGCACGTCATCGAACTTGAGTATTTGCATTAAATGCGACGCATGCGAAGAGACAGGGGATGAGTATCGGGTGCAGGGGCATCTCTACATCTTTTATCATGCCTCTTTCACATCCTGTCTGCTTATGACAGAACTCAGTAAGCGGGAGGACCGACTGTGTGGGCAAAAGTACACCACCTATGATTACGAGGATATGAGTCCAACTGGCGAGACTAGATTTTGCTTACAAGTTACTGGGCACAGAGAATACATGCCTGCTCCTCAAGACACGACCGCTCAGCCCGTACGTGCGTAAGAGACAAGGTATACATCCTGCCGCCTTAGGGCTTACAGTCTCCTAGTTAGCTTTTCGTATATACCGCCGCCTTGAGTGTACAGGCCTACGACATTATTAGTCTTTGTATTTTAATATAATTTGGACTGTGTAAATCTTAGCTATAAATACCCCTCCTTACATTATATTGTACATCAAGCAATTCACACCAAATCCGGCAATTCTCAAGGAATAATACTCTTTACTTTCTTGTCTATTATTTTCTCTTTATTTTGTGTATTTTCCTTCATATTTACTGTATTTCTTGTGACCTCAAATAAATTTAATTATTTTTACCTGAATGACCAAATATAGGCCTAAAAAATTTTACAAAAGGAGGCCAGATATGAATCCTCTTATGATTTTTCTTGTATAGCAGTCATTATGTATGATTTGTTTGTAAATTAAAATTTGAATGAATGAGGTACTGGTTGGTATTGTTAACATAAGATTGTTTAAGTCGATTAGTATAGTCTTAAAGTTTGAATCATTATGGATTTCTGGTTTAGTATTGTTATACCCGATTTTAGACTCAACTCGGGGCGAGTCGGATTTTGGATTTGACTGTGTAACTCGTTTGGCTCCCGCCCGAGTCTATATTTTGGGATGTCTTTGCAAAGTTGTGAACACTATTATATGCAATACTAACTTGAAAGGTTAACTTCGTAATCAATTTAGAGAATCAAATCTATCTATGCAAGTCTAAACAACACAAACACAAACACAAATGGGTTTTAAGTTTTACACATACGACCTATATTTACCGCCTAATCGCGTTTTAAGGCCTCTGATACAAATCTCTAATCGCAAATAAGGTCAAATCTGCAAAAGGTATTGCAATTCAGTTTATTTATGTAATTTCAGCCCTTAAAACAATTTCGCACGGAAGGGCAGTTTTGCGAAACTAGACACTTTTGTAAACAATTTCAGATTTTGATCAAAACCAAATGGGTGTTGTTTTTAAAACAAAATGTTAGCTATTTAGGGTCGGTGTGACTCATCATTAATTGTCGAGCCCTAACCTTAATGGCTATTATGATGTAGGGGGTCTGTTTTTGGGGAAAAATATAGATAAGTGGGCTGTTTCCAAAAGCGGGTTTCACAGAAGCACGTAAATGCAAACAAAGGGCTGCCATACATAGATATAGGTATAGGCATACAAATACATGAGTAGTTAATAGTATTTAGGCTTTAGAAAATTTTGTATACTCGTATAGTCGACCCCCATTCACTTATACGCCCATATACACTATTAGATTATTTTATAGGAGTTCCAAGTAGTTGAAAATCAGTTTAGTACATATACATGCCACATTTGAAAATATTTTTGTGCCTGGATCAGTTATGCTAAGAGAGGCAGTTCCACTTTATGAAAAACAGTTACAGATTATGCAAGAATTACACGTTTAGCCCCTGTTTATGAAAATTACTCATTTCAATCAACTTAAAACCTGGTATAAAAGGACTAACTTATCAAGTTCAGTTCACCAAGTGCAAAAGGAAATTTACTATCAAATTCTCTGGTTTAAGTAAAAGAGATCAGAATTCCAAACTTAGCACAGTTTTATCCAGAAATGGCTAAGCCAAACTAAATCATTATCAGCCTGGTTTTTAAGCATGAATGATGCAATCAACACAGAGAGGAAGAGTTAGGAAATGGCCCCTGTCTGTCCAAATACACAACCTCAAGGTTGCATACCCTGTTTTAATCATAGATACAGGCAGGGTTCCTTAACAAATATACAAGATGGGGACAGTTTCTAAGGGAGAAAAGAGCAGGAAAGAGCAGGGGTCAGAGGGTGCCCCGTATGTACTGGAGAATAGCCTGCCTAGGCTCAGTTTTTATTAGAGAAGAGAAGGCCTTTTCTCAGGCCTTTAAACACACTAAATAACCTGTAAATTACACACTGGTATAGTCTTTAAGACTATCCTTACACAAGCTGTATAGAGAGGTTAGTAAGGGCCCAACAGAGCCCCAAAACATGTAGCATAGGTAGAGGTGAAACAAGCAGGAAGCACTAAAAGGAAACACATGCATAACAGTTTAGACATGAAGGCAAATAACAGGATGAGTCATGACTTATACCTTGTCAAAACAGTAGCCAATAGGGGACAGTAAAGAAAATAAGCAGTGTTCCCCCTAGAACCAATGTTCAGTATGCAGTAAGAACCCAGAAAACTAAGCCAGCAGTCCCTACTCTTCTATGCTTTTAATGCCTTTTTAGAGAAATAACCTCAGTGCCTGTGTATATTTGTATATTTTCTGTGAATATTGAATTGTTTTTTTCTAGTTGAAAAGTGTGTGTGAGTGAATGAGGGGAACCAGTTTATATAGATAAGGGGTTGGGTTTTAGTTCTAACGGGTAAAGAACTAAAGAAGGCAAGGGAATATTGCTTCCCATAGTTAAGAAAATCAGCCTAGTATCCCTTCCATATATAGATTAATCAAACCCCACAGATTAAGTCAAAACAAATCCTAGACAAACTAGGATCCCTTCCCTTGAACCCATATAATGTCTAGGTTCAAAAACACGTTTTGCAGTATGTTCAGGCTAATTTTAGGCTCGGAAATCAGGCACTGGTGAGCTTAGGTGGTTAGTAACCTCTTGTGATGTTCCCTGTGTTGAGCCAGAGTGCGTATCAAGGTGGTCAGATAAGCACATTGTTGTTTTTCAAGGCTACTAAGGGTAATGAGAGGTGCCATTTGACCTTTAATTTGATCCATCAGGCGGTGGTGCTTATAGAAAATGTATGGAGTTGTAAACTTGAGAGTTGCAGCTGTTTGGCAACTCGAGAGAGTAATTCGGTAGCTTAGGTCTGAGCCGCGCTCTCTTTTTAGCTTAGTCTTCCTTAATCCAGCAGGTTGTGCGAGGATGACTATTTCTATACTAATTAGTTGTATAAGTTTATGCTGTAAGTGGAGGAGTCTTCCTCCAATTGATATCGAATCCTAATATTAAACCCCTAAGGCGCTGTTCAAGCGTGAGCTAATTCTTAGTTCCATCGACTTGTTCTATATCGTAAAGAATATCGACGAGGTGATTTGTTGGCGGAATCATGTTAATCCATCTAAAGTTTCGTGTATCTTTGTCTCAAAAATGTAGAACTCTCCTCTCGTGATCAAGGAAGGATCAACTTAGTCAGAATAAGCTGGGCAATGGCGTTATGATATTATCCAGCTATGTTTTTATCCAAGAGTTTGATGTGCGTGTTATAATTCTGATTTTGTAATCATGAGATAATTCCCGTAGCATAGTTTAGGAAGGTTGTGCACGTTCTTTTGTTATTTGCATGAATCTCGCTTTAGACTTAGGCTCGTTCGAGGACGAACGAGAGTATAAGTGGAGGAGAATGAAACGATCTCGGTCAGTCGTTTCGGAAGTTAGGACTCCGATTGGTGTGCCGATAATTTTAAAATATTCAGAAGATCCATTAGGACTTATCTGTAAAATTTGATTTAAATCATACCTCGTTTGGTAGGCATCGGAAGAAGGTTTTAATTTTTTTTTTTTTGCCGATAGATATTAAAAAGAGATTTTTTGAGCTCGGTTTTGGCGAACAAGCTCCGATTCGATATCCAAAAGCGCCGTTAGGTTCGTATGATTATTTGTGACTTTTGTGAACTTTCAAAGTGAATTTCGAGGTTGTTCGGCTAGTTTCCGCTAAAATGCCGAAAGTTAAATAATTTGATCTTTTTCCATTTAAATTCGCATATTTAGTTTCGGGAATTAGAGTTTAGATCCGGCTTAGCGAGTATGCTACATATATTTTGTATAACTTGTATGGAAAAGTTGGAATTATTTCAAATATCGTAGGGTACTGTTTTAATTTTCGTCGTGAAAAGAAAAGTAAAAGAAATAAAAGAAAAAGGAAATTAAAAGAAAGAAAGAAAATGACAAAAGTTAGGCGGTGGCTCAGCTTATAAACATTACAGAAATGACACAGCGAGAAAAATTCCAGAAAATGAGAAAAAAGAGCCGGAAAAAGATAGAATTTTCACCCCGAAACATTCAGGTAATGATTTTAATGCATTATTGAGTTTATTACGTGTGTTTGAATATATTTTAATCGTATAAATTGGAATATTAGACATCATTTTAATAAGTTCAGCTAATAGTTTAAAGGGTTAAATGAACCCTGATAATGGAATTGAGTATATATTCGTATTCAGTGAGTTATGGGCAACATATAAATGTAATTTATTTAGGGTTTGGTTAGGTGACCTTAAACCCTGTACACAGGCCTGGCCTGCGTATTGCGTATGCGAATAGGGTATCTGGTTTCTAACCGGATTGCCTTAAGATGTGAGGAGTGAAGCCTTTAGCCTAATTTGATATATTTTTCTGCTTATTGAATAGAGTGGGATCGTTTGGCAATGAATCCAAAGGACAAAAGCAGTTGTTGAGTTGCAGTTGAACGACGTAAATGTTTATATCCATTTCTTTGGAGGCACCTGGCCTCGTAGATTTTCTACCGCGTGTTTTTTACGTGAGTAGCTACCGATAGGTGTACTCCTTACACCTTAGCTTTGAATTTACATTGTATATTGTATGTTATGCCCTGTTGTTGGTATTGCATTAAGCATATTAGCATTGCACTCTGGTTTTGAGCATTGCATATAGTTCCCGGTTGGCGATGAGAATCCCGCACCGGTGAAGGGTCATTATTGCATATACTTCCCGGTTGGCGATAAGAGTCCTGCACCGGTTAAGGGTCATTATTGCATATACTTCCCGGTTACCGATGAGAGTCCCGCATCGGTGGAGGGTTATTATTGCATATACTTCCCGGTTGGCGATGAGACTCCCGCACCGGTGAAGGGTCATTATTTGATGCAATATAAATTGGCCTAAGCAACAACCATCAACAACCAAGCTTGAAGAGCACAAGGAGTACGAGTCAAGGCCTTCGGATGAGGGTTCGAGAGTGATTTGAAGCCATGGACTTGAGCACGCTTGAGGGAGGACCGACTACGGACCAAAGAGGAACACTTAAAGTCTATTTTGAGCCGTATCCATACCTCCCAGGAAGAGGCGGAGCGCCTAAAGATGAGGCGGACCGCCTACAAAAGTCCAGAGAGCTGATCAGCATGAGGCGGAGCGCCTCCCCACTGAGGCGGACCGCCTCTCACTGAAGAACCCTGAGGCGGAGCGCTTCCCTTTCTGAGGCGGAGCGCCTCCCCCTGTTGTCTTGACGGGATTTTGTATAAACTTCCTATTTTGACCCTACATGGTCTTTTATGTCTTAGCCCACTTTGGGGGCCTTTTAGTCATTACGCAAGGGGTTAGGAAAAACTATAAATACACCCCTTAGCCATTTAGAAGCTAGTTTTGATATTGAATAGAGAGAAGAAAGAACATTGAAGAGGCCGAGCCCTTCGAGGTTGAAGCCCGAGGCTTCGTTTATCTATGTACTTGGAACCTATGGGGATCGACACCTAGTTGGATCCATTGTAAGGTTCAAGTTTCCCTTCCTCCCTCTTGAATTCAATTCACGTAATTGAATTGAATTCGTTTATTTCTTCTCATTTCTTGCCTTCCCAATCTTGATTTCTTGTTATCCTTTATTTGCTTCCGCTCGATTATCGTATGTTTTAGCTTCCGCGTTTTCCATTGCATCAGTTGGTATCAGAGCACGGATCGGGTGTTGTTTTTACAAACCCTCGTTCCTTGTTCGTAGTATCCTTATCTTTGTTGTTATTGTGTTTGTTCTTGAAAATTTGAAGAAAAACAAAAAAATTTGAAAATTTTACAAAATTTGGTGGAACTTGTTGGATTGGAACACCCACACATTAAAAATCATTGGGGTTTGTTCCTTATGTGATTCCCGTTCTTTTGGTACCAAAATTACAAGATTTGGTGGTGTATTTCAAAAATTGAAGAATTCAAATCTCCAAAATTTTCAAGAACCCTAGAATTTTGCTCAAGAATAAAAATCGATTGATTGTTGTTTGTTTGGGGTTTAAACCTATTGGGGATTGTTTAAAATCGTCAAATACATCTTTGGGTATCATTAGAATCTAAAACAAGTCGAAAACATTGGATTTTGAGTGCAAAACGAGCCAAAAACGCGTTTTGCAAAGTTGCAGGAAAACACCCTAGGCGGATCGCCTACATTTTGAGGCGGACCGCCTCTCTCTGGGCTGCTCTCTGGAATTTGCCAGGCGGAGCGCCTCTTACCTGAAGGGTTTTCCGGGTAGTTTTTGCGTAGGTTTTCACTTGTTATTCGCCCACGGGCTTCTTGGTTAGTGTTTCTAGGGTAATTGGCCTACTCGAAAGACACTAACTTACTAGCGTATTAGGACATTTGTGCTTAGAGGAGATTAGAAATCAAAGAAGATTCGTAGAACTTTCTTTGGCCTCAAGTACGCACTTTAAATAACCGTATGTCCATTGAGCCTCATTAACTCCATTGCGAACTTTAACTTGGACATACTAGTTGTGATCACCTTGGTTCCTAAGTTGTAAAGGCCTCGCTCTTAAGTGTTCTTAAATTGAGTGATACACGTGAGGGAGTGACTTTTGGGAGGTTTTGATCTTTTGGTGTTGCAACGATGTCGGATGTTGATTGTGGGGATTATGACTCATGTGGGGATGATGTGAGTTGCTATGGCTCGTATGGTGAAGATGGAGACAATGGTTCCTATGGTGAGTGTTGACACCCAATTTTGTCCCGAAACATTTTAACCAGTGTCTAATTATTTTAAATAAATTCAATTTTAAAAGAAAGGGGTTAAAATCATAATGCGCAGCCTAAAATCCTTCCCAACCGTGCAATACCCTTTTTCTAAGAGAGGCTAAAATAGTTTCCCGTCCTAAATTAGTGCCCATTTATGCAAGCATATACATATCACTACACGCCCGAAAAACCCAGGCCCATACCCATTTCCCTTTCTCCCCATTTCAGTTCAATGTAAAGCCTCTTAACCCACATCCCTTAATCCCCAATTCCCTAACCCTAATCCCAAATTCCCCACGCCTCCACCCTAAAATTTCCCTCTATTCTCAGCAAAACGCCAAGAATTCATGGCGTCACAGTGGCCCCTGGGTGTGTCTTCAAGCGACGTCGGATGGCCTTCTCACTCCTCACTTTTTCAGTACAAACTTTTGTGCTGGACGAATAAGGAATGAGCAAGGTACGATCCATATCTGATCCGTCCAAAATCATAGTAAAATGATTCCTACCGTTGATTCGATGAGGTAACTTGTTTGTTTTTCACTTTTTCACTAAATTTTCACTGTTTTTACTCTCTATTTCATAGCCTATATGCAATTTGTCCCACATCGAAATGGGAGTGTTTTTTGCACTCTCAAACACCTATAAAAACCCTTTTGAACAGTGGTGTTTTGGAGGCTGGGAAGTAGTGGAGGGAGCTGCAAGGTTGTCTAGAAAGTAGCTGAGGTTTGTTTGTGAAAGTTAGGGTGTCGGGTATTTGTTAGGTGGCCTGTGAGAGTTTGAGAGATCTGCTCTGGTGGTCTAGGTGGTTAGAAAGGCTGTGATGTTTCATTAGTTGCTTCTAGGAGTGTTCAAGTGTTCAGGGGTTGATGTGTATTAGAAAGGGCGTATGCAGACTGTAGGTTGTTTATGGTTCTGTTTATAAGGGCCTGTATGTGTGAGCTGTGTGTGCAGGGCAATGTTTTAGTTCCCTGTTTGTTTGGCTATGTTTCTGAAGGGTCTGCTGTGTAGTTGTTTGTCCAAGGGTCTAGGTTGCTTCTGGTTTTCTGTTGAAAAGAAAATAGCAGGGGTCTAAGGGAGTTGGTTCTGGTAGCAGCTGCTTTAGTTGTTAGTTTTCTACTTGAAGTTTTAGTTTTATTTCATTCTGGTTCGTAGATGTTAAATCTGGTTCATGTTTCATTGAAGAATATCCTTTCATCTGCAATCTTCTTGTTAGTTCTATTTATTAAGGAATTATACTACTTAACAACTGATTATTCTTGTATGTAATCTGCAAGTTTGGTTGTTAGGTTGGTTGCTAGAATTGGTATTTCTGATGGAATTATGATAGCTTATTTGTTTAGCTTTCTTATTATTAGTCCTCTTTGTTAATGATAACAATCGTTTTAATAAGACCGTTTGAAAGCTAAGCCATCTAAACTGAAATGCCATTCTCAAGTCTGTAACTTTCATGACAAAGTGGATTTAAGTTTCTAATTTATATGTTGAAAAAGTAGCTGTAATTTTGAACTGGTGAAATCTTAAACTACTGTTGAGATAAGTTTTATGTTTTAGCTACTGTCAAATGCATTCTGGAGAAATTATGTTCAGTTTGTATGTCATACTCTCAGCTTTTTTTAAATTTAAATGGTTAGTATGCTATGTCACTTCTTTTTTTTTTTTTTTTTTAATAAAATGATGACATTTCTTGTTTGGCATATGAAAGTCTATTTAGTGGCTGCACGTAAACTTTATTTGTCTTCCTTAATTGCTATACATCAAATGCATGGTTTTGTTTCATTTTTCTTTCTGTCATGTCTTTGCTAGTGAAGTCTTTTGATTAGTGGGCTCAACTTCGTGAACTCTTATTTAATTACTGAGTATTTACTAATCTTTATCGTATTCTTATTATTATTATTTTTTGGCATGGAAAACAATCTTGGGATGAGTTGGCTAAAACTCGTAAATTGGGACGACTTATATTGCATTGGAGTCGAGTCCGGGTTCGAGCACTCAAGAAGCGAAGCCTATAGAAGAAATTTTAAAATGCTTTGTTGAGCCGCTTAATATAACTTAGGCTCATGGGCATAATGTAATATATAAAAGTAGTCATTCAATCCAAATATCCGGGTTCTTCTTCTAAACCTTCTCTCTCCCCTCTATCCCTTAGAATTGCATGTCTATAGGAATTCCCCGGAGATAATTATTGTAGAATAATTTATTTGATTATGAATGAATGTTTATTTATTTATTTATTCAGTTATTTTGCGAATATTTATTTCTTTTGAATTTCCATCTTATTTAGGAATTTCGAACCTTTTAGTTAAATAGTGCGTGCAATAAAATTTCGAAATCATAAAAGTAGTAACTTTGTTTCAAATCCCTTAAATTGCAACTTCAATTGAGATTTTCTCTATGTTAATTAAATTTTCTTATCTCTTCCCAAAATACATTTATTATTATTATTATTATTATTATTATTATTATTATTATTATTATTATTATTATTATTATTATTATTATTATTATTATTATTATTATTATTATTATTATTATTATTATTATTACATTTAAATTCATATTTATTTAAAGCGTAATTTATTACAGTCTTAGATTTTCGCATTAATTTCAGAGCTTTTTGAACTAAATTTTTGTAAACTTGCATTTATTTAGCTATTTTGTGAAAACCGAAGGATTAACCACATTTTGTGGATTTTCGAAAGTGCTTTCAAATTGAAACCTTCTTTCGAAAATAATTGAACCTCTTACTTAGAATCTCTGAAAAGACCATTTTCTTTAAAACGGAGTGCTTGCATGCACTATTTAATTAATTGGTTCCTAATTCTCCTAAATTAGGTGGCGACTCCAAAGAAAGTCCTTTGGAGTCCCATTTTGTTGAAATATACCCGAAACCTATCTTTTTTTTAAGAAAGGATAATTTTTGGGGTTCAACAGCGTGGCGACTCCGCTGGGGATTACCTTAAGGTTCTAACCGCAAGGTTTTCCCAAGATAGCTCTTTATTTGTTTATTATTTGCAAAAAATAGCATGATTAGTTAAATTGATTATTTGCAATTGTTTGTCACTCAAAGCATGTCACTACACTTTATTTGCGCACATATTAAACTGGCATTCCGTTCATATTTCCCCCATTCCTGGGAGCTTCTTCATTGTTACTTATACCCGTGAGGTGTATGCATATACACCCGCGACTCACAAAAAAACTCTTTAAGAAAGAGTGCGCGTACCTGCGGGGTGAGCGGATAGTTTTACTACCGCGTGACCGCTTGCCACTCAAAACAGCTTTGTGTCTAGTAAACCCACTCTAGAGTTTTCGTTAGTAACATGCATGCATAAGCCTAGATTGGACCCGGTCCTTGGTACCGCCTCCATAGTTAGGAAAACCACCTTTTTCGTTGACGGGTTTAAACCCAACAACAGTGCATATTATGTGTTTATGTGATAACGGAATTTCCAGTCCAAGCCAAGTTTTGCAATTAATTAAATTTAGAATACTTTTATTAATTTTGTAGACTAGAAGATAGTTGAATTCAAGAGGTATTCAAATAGTCATCAAGTTGAAATTGAGAAGATACTTGCAAGAAGATAACAAGTTAGGGGTAAGAGATGTCGAAAGAATGATAAGATGTTCGATCCATTTGATCGATGTTTGATTCAAGCAAGTTTTTGGGATGTAAACGACATTTGGGACCAGATGTGAGAAATTACACCGATTATGCAAGCAAGGATTGATCGAAACAAGCCCGCACTTCAGTTCCATTGCCTCCTCGAGCCTGATGCAGTGTAATTATAGCAGTTATTTATATTTTCATTATACTCAAAATGATGTATTTAAATTATGTCCAGCACTTTCTATTTTTTATGTAACAATGATGTACTCAAAATCAAGTTATAATGAAAGAAAAATTATTATTACTGTTATTGTCACTTACTCTAAATTCGATTATTGCAAAACCGGCTTGGACTACTTTTCATTATCACCTATTTGGCGTCTTAGGCCCACCTCTGGCACAAAGAGGTACTTTACAGGGTAGGACGCGCCTGCATCTTTATTTACGCTCAACTACTTGTGTTTGCCACATGTCAAATTGTCTGTCTAATATGCGATTACTTGCTAAATATGTGCATCTTGCTTGAAATTTGTTGGCACTGATTGCGCAGTGATTGAATTTGTTCAGCGGTATGGTAAGATTAACGTTATGTTACTTCAACTTATCTTTTGTAAAGTTATCTGCTTTATGAAATCATCTATCATCTGAATTCATGCATACTATTATTTTAAAATGGCTTTCAAATATTATTTTGTTTATCTTAAACCCACTCTTCTCATTTTGCAAAATATTGTTTAGCGTAATATTTTAAAGTATTCGCAAGTGTGTTACTTTTTGAAAATAAGTTCAGAATTAAACAAGCATTTTCGCATCTGGTTTGCTTTAACAAAATTAGTGTCTTGCTTAAAATTTTGGGTCTTTCCCGTACGGTCTCAATTTTTCCATTTTGGAACAAGTTGATCCATCAGTTTCAGCTTTAATAAATTTTTTATTAAATTCGGTATGCGTTGCTAAAGGGTTAATTATTTTGAACATCAAGATCAGGACCTATGGCTCGTCAAAATGTTGTGATTGACTTGACTGAAAAAGAGGAATCCCACCAAGACAAGGTTAACTAGCTTGAAGCAACCATAGCAAGTTTGGAAAAGAGACTTGATAGTCTTACTGAATTGGTTATCGCGCTCATGGATGCTCGCAACCCAGTGCGCAACGTGCCAAGCCCAGGATCAAGTGCTCCTGTTGTTCCTATTTATACTGTTGCACCTCCTACAATGCAAGTAGCTCTAGCATTTGAGTGTGATGCTCAACAGTTCCCTAATTTGCATGCATTCCTGTTGGAAAAGGAATTTGGTGGCTTCTCAAAGACGAGCAATGAGAAAAGCAACGGGAAAGGGCTTCCCAATGCTAAAGATAGCAATGGCACAATGATAGATGAGAATGCTGATCCAACAATGTATGATGGGACAGGAAATCCTCGTGATCACTTGAAAGCATACCTTGGCTGGGTCGCAAGGTATGGACCAAGTAATGAAACCAAGTTGATGATGTTTGCTAGGACACTTAAGGAACCAGTTTTGACATGGTTTGCAATACGAGGTCCTTGGAAATTGGACAGTTGGGATAAACTAGCCCGGGACTTTGTCACATATTATGAATTCTCGAACCCGGTTCTGGCAAAAGGCAGTCCATTGAAAAGAAAATCTGCAGAGCTTCAAGTAGAGCCGGTTGCAATAATTTCTGACAAGAGAAAGTGTGAATTGGTTGAGGCACAGTCCAAAGACAAAGGAAAAGCTGTCATGTCAAAACCTTTGCCAGCCATAGCAGGGGAACCTAGTGCCAATGCGCAAGTAATTTTCAATCCAAGTTCACAGTCAAACCATGCCAAAAGATCTGCTTTCACACGGCTCCCAGAATCTTACGCACGACTATTTGAAAGGCTCAAGGAGTTCAATTTGGTACATCCTATAGAACCAAAATCATGTCGGTCACTTAAGCCTAAGAACTTTGGAAAATTCTGCATTTACCATTCAGGAATGCATGGGCATTATATTGGGGAATGCATTACCTTTAAGGAGAAAGTTGAAAGCTTGATTAATTCTGGCCAGGTCAAGGTTCTACCAACAAAAGGCACTGACAAACCCTTTGTCGCAATCTTTCCATATGCAAAGGGAGATCGCTCAAAGAAGGGCATTTAGGCACCTATTAAGTTCCAGAAAAGCAGTAGAGTGGCAGAAGCAGAAGTTAGTTTATTTGCATTATTAGGAAGTAACTATTGTATTTTCCTTTTGTTAAGTTTTGTCAAAAGAAAAAGAAAAGAAAGAATATCAAATTATGAATGTTTGAATTTATTTCTATGTAAGCAAACTACTGTAACCGGTTTCCCAAGGCGGGAAGCGTAGGCAACTCATATCGAGTTTCGGTTACACCATCATTTGGAAAATCTCTTCTATGTAAGCAGAACTACGCACGGTCTGATTCCCAAGGAGGGATACGTAGGCTCCTCCATCGGGCTCGACCCTTTAGTATTTAAACTTTAATTTTCCCAAAGATAGAAACTGGGGCAAATTTTGCAAAGCAAGTAGAAGACGTGGGAGATTGCAATCGGGGCAGCTTTTGATAAATAGTTTGAAGTTTTGAAAGTCATAACTGGGGCAATTTTTACAAAACAAGTTGAAATGTTGAAGTCATAACTGGGGCAATTTCGCAAAGCAAGTTGAGATATTGAAGTTATAACTGGGGCAAAATTGTGCAAAGGAAAATTGAAGACATTGATGTTGATTTCATAGTTATCAGAAGCGGGTTTTCTATGAATTGGTGCAGATTGTTGTTTTGCAAGGAAGAATCGATAGTCGAGCAAAGCATTGATGTTCAAATAAGCCGACCATTTTAGAAATTTGTGTCAAAATGGTCTAGCACGCATACTAATTTAGTAAAAACTTTCAAAGTTGTTTTTCCCAATTCGCGTCTTGAAAAAATCAAATTTTGTTGATCATTGAGTTTCGAACTCTTAAATATTTTACTCATGTGTTGAGTCGGGATTTTGGTCCCATCCATTCGGCCTAATGGCCTATTTTACATTTGAAATTTTATGCATGCATTATCATTTTACGTATTAACTTGCTTTTGCTCAATGTGTAGAATTCATTTGTTAAAGGTTGGCTAGCATTGAACACTGAAATGGCTGAGAATCTACATCAAGGACGAAACAACTTGGCAAAGCAGCTTCAGGCAACCAGTTCTGGTATGGGTATCTTGCAAGCGCAGAATGATGATGTTGAAGAACATGTGGTCCAAAGGAATAGGATTGTAAACTTTGTCAACACTAGCAAACCTTTGCCAAATACAAGCTTTACATCCAATCCACCTTACTTAACAATGCCTAATTACCCAATGCCTATAAATACTATATATCCACAAATCCCACAAGAATATCTTATCAATCCAAATGCTTGGCCAGCTGCAACTTTATACCCACCTTTTATCACTATGCCTGCTGTGGGAGGTCAATCAAATCAGTTGATAGTGCGTTCACAAGAATTGCCTGAGAAAGAAGTTGAGACAACTTATCCTCACAATATGGATGAACAGACTGTGAGAAAGATCATGGGAAAATAATTGCGCTCTAGGAATATTCAGAGCTTCTGCTATGAAGACTTATGCATTCACCTGGACATTGAGCTTCCAAGTGGGTATAAGATACCAAAATTTAACACTTTCAATGGAAAAGGGGGCCCGTATGCACATCTGAAAGATTATTGCAACAGATTAATTGGAATTGGCAAAGATGAAGCTTTGCGTATGAGAGAGTTTATTCAGAGTTTATCAGGAATGGCACTTGCATGGTATACTAAGCAGGATTTTACCAAATGGCACACATGGGAAGACATGGCTCGAGACTTTGTGGAACAATACAAGTTCAACATGGTAAGAGATCCTTATCTAATTGATATGCGCAAAATCAAGAAGATGCCGCATGAGTCTGTTGCAGAGTTTGCTGTGAGATGGAGGCTAGAGGCTTCTAAGATGCATCCTCCATTGCCTGAAGATTAGCTGATAGCAACTTTCATTTACCTTCAAGAAGGCATATTTTATGAAAAGCTACTTTTTGCCAATTTAAAGGATTTTTCCAGTTTAATCCGGTATGCAAAGATTTTGGAAGAAAAGTTTCAAACCGGAAGGTTGATTGACTATGACACTACAATGCCAGTTTTCAATTGTTCTGATGCAGCTGAAAATATTCAAGACCCCCAGCCTTTGCAAGTGCACTACAATCATGATATGCAGAATTCAAGTCGTCAGAATCGATCTTATCAGGCACAATCTATCATCAAAGCACGAAGAAGCTAAGACCTCGTACTTTCGCTCCTTTATATGAATCCTTGTCAGCCATATTTGAGAGATTGAAAGCAGAAGGACTATTGCAAGCAAGGAAGGGATGGATCCCAGAAAATCCGCCTCAAGGATTTGATTTATCAAAGAGGTGCGCATATCACTCAAATATTCAAGGCCATGACACAGAAGAATGCTTGGCACTTAAGCACAAAATCCAGAATATGATGGAAAAAGGGCAAGTTAAGTCTGAAGCAAGGGAAAACAAGCAATTATGATCCTCCAGCAGCAAATGCAATTATCGTCAGAGGTGATTCATCAAAATTGGCACCAAGGCATTTGAAAAGGAAGCGTGAAGCTTAGCAAGGAGATCAAATGACAGCACTTTGTTTGTTGAAATGTCATTGTTGCCGGACTATCTTATGTTTTCCTACTCTTTTGAAGTTTCATGTAATGAACTATCTTGTACCCTTTATTGGGTATTTAATCCCGAAATCAATGAAAATTCATTTTTCCAAATAAGCCAAGCCAAATCAATTTTAGATGATATCTTTTGTACAAAAGAAGAATTTCAAGGGCATCAGACTCTTGCAGCAGCAATACATCTGATTTCCATACAAGAAGATGCAGATTTGAAGCCGCATTAGGTGTTCAATCAAGCCAACCACTATTTGTTAAAAAACTAACAGCTTTTTCTTTGAAAACAGGGGCAAATTCGTTTTGGTGCTACTGCAAAGTTCAGCGTAAAGACAGAAGGAGAAAAACAAAATGTTGAGGCTTTTGGGCCCATCTTTCAGAACTCACGATTTTTCTTTGGATGCAGGAATTCCAAAAGCAGTAGAATGAGGAGAACTAGCAACCATCAATTTCTCAAAGATTATTCGCTTGCCGCATATGCAGAGCAAATCCATTTCTTTCTTTTCCATTATAGTCTTTGCTTTATTATTCACTTGCTTTCCAATGCATTTACTCTAAATTTTGCAGGAATTGAACATCGGTTTCAATATGGACCGAAGGCAGCATTCAACGTTGTGCAGCATTATCAATACAAGCAACACGACCTAGCTTTGCTTATTTGTTTTACATTATCTTACTTAATTAATCCAATTTGCAACTTTATTTTGCAGGTTACTATTAAATGTAGGTTCGTTCGCCTTATAAATGAATGTTTTAGGCTCGTCCGCCTTATAATTGAACGTTTTAGGCTCGTTCGCCTTATAAATGAACGTCTTAGGCTCGTTTGCCTTATAATTGAACGTTTTGGGCCCATTCGCGTTATAATTGAATGTTTTAGACATGTTTGCCTTATAAATGAATGATCCGGGTCCATCCACCCGTAAATCGGATATGCAGATTTACTTCAAGTCGCTTTGGAACATTGGATGCTTCAAGACTGGACGTCTCATTTGCTTTGTCAAGTGATTCGAGCACAATTCAAGATTAAATCGCAAACTGCCACTAGATCATTAAAGCATTATGCTTTATCATAGTTTATTGCCGAAAGGCGGCATTTCTATATCCTATAATTCTCGCAGATTGTTGAAAGCAGATTCATTTCTATTCCACTATGATAACACTTACTAAAATTCCATTGTTGTAATTTGCAGATATTGCTAAGTTTGAAGAAGTACCCACTTTAATGAGTTTTGTATTTTTTGCCTTATCTTATCCATTTTAGGCTCGTTCGCCTTATAAATGAACGTTTTTGGGCTCGTTCGCCTTATAAATGAACGTTTTGGGCTCGTTTGCCTTATAAATGAACGTTTTTAGGCCTGTTCACCTTATAAATGAACAACTCGGGTTAACCCACCCGTAAAATGGGATATGCAGGTTTCCAAGTTGCGCTAGGATGTTGGATGCTTCGAGACCCGACACCTCATTGCTTTATCAATTGAATGGAGCACATCCCGAGATTGCATTGTAGACTACCTCTTCATGATCTGAAGCATTATGCTTTATCATGGTTTATCGCCGAAAGACGACATTTCTATTTCCTATATTCCTTGCAAATTGTTAAGCCTATCCGTTTCATTTCTATTTCGCTTTATGGGAACGTTTACTAAAATTTCATTTTGTGATTTGCAGATATTTCTAAGTCTAAAGAAGTACCTGCTTTAATGAATTTTGCCTCTTTTGCTTGCCTAATGGTCTAGGCTCGTTCGCCTTATAATTGAACGTTTTAGGCTCGTTCGCCTTATAATTGGACGTTTTAGGCTCGTTCGCCTTATAATTGAACGTTCTAGGCTCGTTCGCCTTATAATTGAACGTTTTAGGCTCGTTCGCCTTATAATCGAACGTTTTAGGCTCGTTCGCCTTATTATTGAGCTTTTTAGGCTCGTTTGCCTTTTAAATAAACGTTATGTTACCTGCATAGGTTATAAGATTAGCCAAGTCAACTTGAGGCATTATGTCTCGTTAGTCGACTTGTTTTGTAACAGCCTTATATTCTCCAATTCGTACTCGCTTCACTTATTGTTTTACTTTAGCGTTTCAGAATAATGATTAGCCTAGAGGTTCTCCGGCGGAGCACCTTGTCAGTTGATCGAAGGAAGAACTTATTGATGATATCATAACCCGCATTTATAATTTTGTGTTATCACTTTATTTATTTTTTATTCCAATTATTATAGTTTATTAACAGTTGCTCGCTTACCGTTTGTCGAGATTTTACAGAATTTTAGCAGCGTCGCAGCAGCATTTGGAGCATAACGTGGAACTTTCTCTTAGCAGTGAACTGGGGCAATCGTTGATATGAGCTAGACTCGTCAACGAGGATCTGAACAATCTCACTCGAACAAGCAAGTCTTACCTAATCTTTCATCCCAGATTAGGGGTCAGTCAGATTCTTTCCTATTCGTGCGTCCTTTTCTGTCGATCGTGCGAGTCTTCGTATCTAAATATCGTTGAACTACATATGGCCTGATTCTCTTTCAGCCCGAGATATGTAGGCAACTCAGAAACCGGAGTTCGGCCATAAGCCTCGCCTTTTGGTTCTTGGAATCAAAAGTCTTTGGCTTTATCGTGACAAAATTGGCTTTTCCGTCAATTTCTTTACCCTGAAAACTCTTTCATCCTTTTCGGGTAAAGAGGGGCAGCTGTTGACACCCAATTTTGTCCCGAAACATTTTAACCAGTGTCTAATTATTTTAAATAAATTCAATTTTAAAAGAAAGGGGTTAAAATCATAATGCGCAGCCTAAAATCCTTCCCAACCGTGCAATACCCTTTTTCTAAGAGAGGCTAAAATAGTTTCCCGTCCTAAATTAGTGCCCATTTATGCAAGCATATACATATCACTACACGCCCGAAAAACCCAGGCCCATACCCATTTCCCTTTCTCCCCATTTCAGTTCAATGTAAAGCCTCTTAACCCACATCCCTTAATCCCCAATTCCCTAACCCTAATCCCAAATTCCCCACGCCTCCACCCTAAAATTTCCCTCTATTCTCAGCAAAACGCCAAGAATTCATGGCGTCACAGTGGCCCCTGGGTGTGTCTTCAAGCGACGTCGGATGGCCTTCTCACTCCTCACTTTTTCAGTACAAACTTTTGTGCTGGACGAATAAGGAATGAGCAAGGTACGATCCATATCTGATCCGTCCAAAATCATGGTAAAATGATTCCTACCGTTGATTCGATGAGGTAACTTGTTTGTTTTTCACTTTTTCACTAAATTTTCACTGTTTTTACTCTCTATTTCATAGCCTATATGCAATTTGTCCCACATCGAAATGGGAGTGTTTTTTGCACTCTCAAACACCTATAAAAACCCTTTTGAACAGTGGTGTTTTGGAGGCTGGGAAGCAGTGGAGGGAGCTGCAAGGTTGTCTAGAAAGTAGCTGAGGTTTGTTTGTGAAAGTTAGGGTGTCGGGTATTTGTTAGGTGGCCTGTGAGAGTTTGAGAGATCTGCTCTGGTGGTCTAGGTGGTTAGAAAGGCTGTGATGTTTCATTAGTTGCTTCTAGGAGTGTTCAAGTGTTCAGGGGTTGATGTGTATTAGAAAGGGCGTATGCAGACTGTAGGTTGTTTATGGTTCTGTTTATAAGGGCCTGTATGTGTGAGCTGTGTGTGCAGGGCAATGTTTTAGTTCCCTGTTTGTTTGGCTATGTTTCTGAAGGGTCTGCTGTGTAGTTGTTTGTCCAAGGGTCTAGGTTGCTTCTGGTTTTCTGTTGAAAAGAAAATAGCAGGGGTCTAAGGGAGTTGGTTCTGGTAGCAGCTGCTTTAGTTGTTAGTTTTCTACTTGAAGTTTTAGTTTTATTTCATTCTGGTTCGTAGATGTTAAATCTGGTTCATGTTTCATTGAAGAATATCCTTTCATCTGCAATCTTCTTGTTAGTTCTATTTATTAAGGAATTATACTACTTAACAGCTGATTATTCTTGTATGTAATCTGCAAGTTTGGTTGTTAGGTTGGTTGCTAGAATTGGTATTTCTGATGGAATTATGATAGCTTATTTGTTTAGCTTTCTTATTATTAGTCCTCTTTGTTAATGATAACAATCGTTTTAATAAGAACCGTTTGAAAGCTAAGCCATCTAAACTGAAATGCCATTCTCAAGTCTGTAACTTTCATGACAAAGTGGATTTAAGTTTCTAATTTATATGTTGAAAAAGTAGCTGTAATTTTGAACTGGTGAAATCTTAAACTACTGTTGAGATAAGTTTTATGTTTTAGCTACTGTCCAATGCATTCTGGAGAAATTATGTTCAGTTTGTATGTCATACTCTCAGCTTTTTTTAAATTTAAATGGTTAGTATGCTATGTCACTTCTTTTTTTTTTTATAAATAAAATGATGACATTTCTTGCCTGGCATATGAAAGTCTATTTAGTGGCTGCACGTAAACTTTATTTGTCTTCCTTAATTGCTATACATCAAATGCATGGTTTTGTTTCATTTTTCTTTCTGTCATGTCTTTGCTAGTGAAGTCTTTTGATTAGTGGGCTCAACTTCGTGAACTCTTATTTAATTACTGAGTATTTACTAATCTTTATCGTATTCTTATTTTTTTTTTTTGGCATGGAAAACAATCTTGGGATGAGTTGGCTAAAACTCGTAAATTGGGACGGCTTATATTGCATTGGAGTCGAGTCCGGGTTCGAGCACTCAAGAAGCGAAGCCTATAGAAGAAATTTTAAAATGCTTTGTTGAGCCGCTTAATATAACTTAGGCTCATGGTCATAATGTAAATTATAAAAGTAGTCATTCAATCCAAATATCCGGGTTCTTCTTCTAAACCTTCTCTCTCCCCTCTATCCCTTAGAATTGCATGTCTATAGGAATTCCCCGGAGATAATTATTCTAGAATAATTTATTTGATTATGAATGAATGTTTATTTATTTATTGAGTTATTTTGCGAATATTTATTTCTTTTGAATTTCCATCTTATTTAGGAATTTCGAACCTTTTAGTTAAATAGTGCGTGCAATAAAATTTCGAAATCATAAAAGTAGTAACTTTGTTTCAAATCCCTTAAATTGCAACTTCAATTGAGATTTTCTCTATGTTAATTAAATTTTCTTATCTCTTCCCAAAATACATTTATTATTATTATTATTATTATTATTATTATTATTATTATTATTATTATTATTATTATTATTCTTATTATTATTATTACATTTAAATTCATATTTATTTAAAGCGTAATTTATTACAATCTTAGATTTTAGCATTAATTTCAAAGCTTTTTGAACTAAATTTTTGTAAACTTGCATTTATTTAGCTATTTTGTGAAAACCGAAGGATTAACCACATTTTGTGGATTTTCGAAAGTGCTTTCAAATTGAAACCTTCTTTCAAAAATAATTGAACCTCTTACTTAGAATCTCTGAAAAGACCATTTTCTTTAAAACGGAGTGCTTGCACGCACTATTTAATTAATTGGTTCCTAATTCTCCTAAATTAGGTGGCGACTCCAAAGAAAGCTCTTTGGAGTCCCATTTTGTTGAAATATACTCGAAACCTATCTTTTCTTTAAGAAAGGATAATTTTTGGGGTTCAACAGTGAGGATGATGGCCATTACTATGATGATGGAAACCATGGCTCCTATGGAGATGAAGCGGTTCACTATGATGATCGTGAAGTTGAAGAAGACTACGAGGCTTGTGATGAAGAATGTGTTGCTCCTTATGCCTCGAGTCAAGAATTTGAAAATGGTGACGCTTCAAGGTACATTGATCCTACTTACTCTACTTGAGATGAATTTGATCATGTTGATAGTGACATAGAGGGAATTGACGATGAAATTGATTATTCACATTATTCATTTGCATCTTCTCTTGGTGTTGCTAATGGTGTACAAGAGAGTAGTAGAGGACCTTCCATTAGTATGGGAGGTGGTGGTGGTTGTTCCATGGGAAATGGGAGGTTTGCATCTTCTAGTTCCCATGTGAAGGGTGGAAGGAGAAATGGTATTGCTCTTACCGTTAGGGGGGGTACATTGCTCTAGTAGTGGTGGTAGGAGTGGTGCTACAGGCTATGGAACCAAGGCGAAAGGCAATTATGGGTTCCATAGTGATACTCATTCCTCGACTTTCAACAACACTTCTAATGTTGGAAGAGTGACGGGAAATGGAGGTTATTCTAGTGGTGTTTCCACTAGTGGAGGGATAAGGAGAACCCAACTTGGGGGTGATGGTTTTCTTGGGTATGATCCTATACAAGACATGTGTGAATGTAGGTTCATTTTTGAGGTGATTGGTAGTGGAGGATGCTTGCTCAAGGTTAGTGAAGCCTATGCTAATTTTGTTAACGTCTCTTAGGTTAATAGACTAAAGATACCATGCTACAAATTGAAATATCCTTATGAGTATCAAGGTGTTTGGGTTACTAGTGAAGCTCGGGTACTCATGTCTCATGGGAGTTACAAGGAATATGTTTTGTGTGATGTGTACCCCATGGAGTATTATGGTGTTTGGCTAGGAAAACCGTGGTTGCAAGGCACGAGGGTGCGGTATGACCTCGTGAAGGATGTGTACAAAGTGAGCAAGGGGCAAAGAACTTATGACTTTGAACCTTGCCGGGCAAAGTTTAAGTTCTATCCTAGTACACCTTCTAGGCCTATGCAAAAAGGAGAGGAGCAAGTATCTCAATCCAAGGATGCAAGAAAGCAAACAAGAAGTCCTACAATCACAAGCAATGGTGGGGCTAGTGCAAGAAAAGAGTTGACAATTGTCAACAAGGCGAACCCCAAACCACAAGCTCTAAAGCCAAGTGGTTCACCAACAAAGAAGAAAGAGACCTCAAGTGATGAGTCTCTTAGTCCTAGATTCTGGGTCGATGTTAAAAGTCCACCTACTCCGGCTATGGGTTTTCTTGGGCCTCGTCCCAATTCACCCGAATTTGAGAGACAAAAGATAGAGAGGAGTAAGGGAGCGACCGGTGACAACTCTCGAGTGGAAAAGGAGAGATTGTGTTGAGTGATGTGAGTGGGTTGTCACCACCCGAATCTACACCCGACCTTGAAAAGAAAATGAGGGAAGGGAAAGAGGGAAAAAGAAAAATTGAGAGTGAGGAAACCCCTTATTCTAACCTTAACCCTTTATCTTTTTCTTCTACTTGTTTGAGTGCTTGTGTAGGAATTCTTGGAGGCAAACCGATGGGGCCTCAATCATGTCCCGAGATGGAAAGACAAGGTGAAGGCGATGCCAAATGTGAGATAAAAGGTGAAGGAACTACCCATGATGCTTCAAGTACATTGAGTGAGCCCGGATGCGACTCAAGTGTAAGTGTTAGTTCTTCTTCCCTTAAGCATGAAACTTCCTTGTCTTATGGACTTGTATGTGAAAACTCTATTTTAGTTGATGATTTGCATGAATACAATGTATTTGCAACTAGTGTAGAACCTTTGGGTCAACTTGTGTGTGAAAATGAACCACTAGTTGAGAGGGTTGAAAAGCCACATCATGATGTGAGCTCAGTTTTCATTGAACCTCTCTTTAGTGAAGATGTTGTAGTTGACCTTGTTTGTGAACCTTGTTATGACACCCCACCCGTATTTGATAAAGGAGAAGATGAGTTGCATGATTATCCTATTCTTTCCTTTGATTGCTTACTTGCTAGTGGTGGTTCCTTGTGTCATAGTGAGGATGGTTGTGACCTTAAGGAGTCTCTAAAGTGTGAGATGGATCGATTTGTTTTCGATGACTCCTCGAGTGAGAGTGAAGGACCTAGTCTTCATACTATGCTTTTGTGTAACCATGAATTTGAGGTGCATGCTTTTACATTTCCATTGTTGGAAGGCAATCTTATTTGTGGTAGTGAATTGTATCGGACTAGGGTTGGTAGTAAAGTAGGACCTCCATGGTTTGAAAAGTTACACTCTACGGACGATCCTTTATTTGGAACTCCAAGTGAGAAGAGTGGTCTTGATATTGGTCTTGTAGACCTATCTTCTAGTAGTCCTACCCTTCGTTGTATGGACTATAATGATGAAGAACTTATTTTGGAGACCTTCCTTTGGAGTTTTTCTAGTGAGGAGGATTGTCTTGGAGGTGACCTAGGAGGTGAGGAGATACCTCTTGCTATGTGTAAGAGTGTTTTTAAGAAGGGGAGTGGAGTAGTCAATATTAGTTGTGAATTGAACTATTTTACTTACTCCATCCCACATATTGAGCACACCTTGAGTGTTGGACATACCAAAGCCAATGTTTCACATTGTGATAGAGTTGATTCGAAGGCTTGGTGTGTTGGTAGTGAGCTTAGGGGTCATAGGACATTTGGTTGCTACATGTTGCATGACTTTGATCTCTTTGCTTGTTTTGAAATGAGTGCTTGTTCTTGTTGAGCCAAGAATTTGTTGTCTCTTTTGGAGACATAAGATTTTTGATAAGTATTGATGCTTGGCTCTATCACAAGAGTGTGTTTTCCACACTACTTGCACTTATTCTTGTTAAGCTAACCTACTTGTGAAGTAGGAAACTTTTGTTTTGTGCTTGTTTTGAATGTAGGTTTTGATGGTTTGATTTCGAGGACGAAATCCTTTCAAGAAGGGGAGGATGATGCAATATAAATTGGCCTAAGCAACAACCATCAAGAACCAAGCTTGAAGAGCACAAGGAGTACGAGTCAAGGCCTTCGAATGAGGGTTCGAGAGTGATTTGAAGCCATGGACTTGAGTACGCTTGAGGGAGGACCGACTACGGACCAAGGAGGAACACTTAGAGTCCATTTTGAGCCGTATCCATACCTCCCAGGAAGAGGCGGAGCGCCTAAAGATGAGGCGGACCGCCTACAAAAGTCCAGAGAGCTGATCAGCATGAGGCGGAGCGCCTCCCCACTGAGGCGGACCGCCTCTCACTGAAGAACCCTGAGGCGGAGCGCTTCCCTTTCTGAGGCGGAGCGCCTCCCCCTGTTGTCTTGACGGGATTTTGTATAAACTTCCTATTTTGACCCTACATGGTCTTTTATGTCTTAGCCCACTTTGGGGGCCTTTTAGTCATTACGCAAGGGGTTAGGAAAAACTATAAATACACCCCCTAGCCATTTAGAAGCTAGTTTTGATATTGAATAGAGAGAAGAAAGAATATTGAAGAGGCCGAGCCCTTCGAGGTTGAAGCCCGAGGCTTCGTTTATCTATGTACTTGGAACCTATGGGGATCGACACCTAGTTGGATCCATTGTAAGGTTCAATTTTCCCTTCCTCCCTCTTGAATTCAATTCACGTAATTGAATTGAATTCGTTTCTTTATTCTAATTTCTTGCCTTCCCAATCTTGATTTCTTGTTATCCTTTATTTGCTTCCGCTCGATTATCGTATGTTTTAGCAGCCGCGTTTTCCATTGCATTATTGCATATACTTCTCAGTTGGCGATGAGAGTCCTGCACCGGTGAAAGTTCATTATTGCATATACTTTCCGGTACGATGAGAGTCCCGAGCCGGTGAAGGATCATTATTACATATACTTTTCGGTTGGCGATGAGAGTCCCGCATCGGTGAAGGTTCATTATTGCATGTATTTCTCGGTAATCGATGAGAGTCCCGAGCCAATGAAGGGTCATCATTGCATATACTTCCCGGTAATCGATGAGAGACCCGAGCCGGTGAAGGATCATTATTGCATATATCTCTTGGTAGACGATGAGAGTCCCGCACCGGAGATAGGTATCAGGCATATGTGACTGCATTGCATCGTACCGCATTCATCCCATCGCATTCATAGGTTACTGCATTGCATCGTACCACATTCATTCCATCTCATTCATATGTGACCGCATTGCATCGTACCACATCCATCCTATCTCATTGCACCGCGTACAGACTATTGTGTATATTGTGCTGTGTTTTATGTATGCGGTATGTATACTATGTCGTGGACATATCTCAGTTTGCCTATATATTTCTGGCTCGTATTCTGGGTTGCGGGGATCGAGTTGCACGTCGCAACGGTATAAATATATAGATCGGATTGAACACCGCGATGGTATGAATATATGGATTGGGTTGCACGCCGCAACATGATGAATATATGGATTGGGTTGCATGCCACAATAGGACGTATTTCTGATTGTTGATATGTTCGGGATACCTATATGTTCTGGTTATCTTACGTTTCTGGTTGTTAATGAGTTTGTCATTCCATACGTGTTTCTTGTTATTATCTGGCTCTGCCTTTTCATAATTTAAATAAGAGGAATTTGGTTTATCTGTTTCTTTTCTCCCTAGCTAGCTATCCTATTCTTTGAGGTGGCTAGTCTGCCCCACTTATTGAGTCCTTGTTCAATCACCCTTGTTTGTTGTTTGTTTCTTGTCTATCTATTTCGTTTCGGCAAGTTCGCTCCAGGATTGAGTTCGCCACGTTGTTCAAGAGCGAAGACGACTTCAGCTATCAGGGTGAGCCAGCTTATTCCGGATGGCCACCAGTTTATTGTTTATTATTTCAGATGCATTTTGCTCCCTTCAAGAGGTATCTGTCTTCTTTTGTACTCTTAGATGTCTAGTTTTGATAGCCCTAAACCTAGTATGTTGGGTAGTCAACTATAATTTCTCTTGTACAGCTTAGAGGTTATCAGTATGTATGTGTTTTTTAGGTCTTTTTCTTATTTATGAATTGTTACATTTATTTTCCTAATTTAATTAGTAAGGATTCGCCCGACGGGTCTAGGGGAGGATGTCGGGTGCCCGCACGGCCTAACTAGATTTCGGGCCGTGCCAGTTGGTATCAGAGCCTGGTTTAGAGTTTATCCAGACTAAGACAGTGTCTAGTAGAGTCTCGCTGGTGGGTACGTAGACGTCCGTACTTATCTACGAGAGGCTATGATAGCATTTAAGAAGTTTCACTTCCTTTTTTTTTATCGTGCGTCGGTCTAGGATGCAAAAGTATTTTTGTTAATTCCTTCGTGGTAATTATGAATCCTCGTGCGACAAATCAGCAAACGGTATGAGTTCAAGACGAAACAGTCCAATTTGGGGCTAGCACTGACAAAGCCCCGAGAGTTTTTTATCATGCCGACAATCTAGTTACAGAGGTCCCAACTGTACGAGCTGGCGATGGGCAAGGGAGAAGGGCCTTGCGGGTTCCTTGGCTCTCTACGATGCTTTTATGAGAATCTTGGCGACGCAGATACCGCAAGAACCTATTATTCACTAGGCAGCTTATTAAGTTGCCGCAGATGGAGACGTTCGGTCTCAGGGAGCTCTTGTTCCAGTTCCTGATGTTGCCCCAGTAAATTATGATCCAGAGGCAGCATGTGTTGTGCCTCTAGTTATTCTGGCTGGTTAGCTAGCCCGAGTAGTGGCTCGGTCCGAGTGTCTGAAGAGGCTGCATTATTCTACCCAATTGAACCTTCTGATGTTATCCTGTGCTAGTTTTCTTTTAAAAAAAAATACAGTGATGTCAATGTATCCTTCACGCTCTTGATTATATCGGGCGGTATGGTGTTGATTATTCTTCTTTCCAGTTTCAGGTCCATCCTTGAATTGGTGGGCCGCTCTCTTATTAGTTAACGTGGTTCGATTTTTCTTCTAGATTCGTGGAAAAGTTCCCTTCGAGTAGCGAGCGAGATGAAAAGTGTTTCCAGTTTGAGTGGATTGGAGAGGGTAGCCTGTCGGTTAGCCTATTGGTATTTCAGAATATGAGACTTAATTCAATAGAATGGCTGGATACGCATTAGAACTAGTTCATGAGCCTTTCGAGAGATTCAACGATTTATTGATGCCCTTTCTTTTCTTGAGATCCCAGATGGCTCGAGAGATTGAGGTCGGGATTTCATTTGATGTTGTTGTTGATATTGCCCGAAGGTTCGAGGCATACCATAAGTTAGAGCGGGAAAGTAAGAGATCCTACGGCCCTGGTGGGCAACCATGGTACCTCATTTGGAGGTAAGATTTCTGGTTATTTTGGGAGGTCACCTTCCAGGTTATGTCAGCTTGTGTCACACGATTCTTGGAGTGCGCCAGTAGTTCGTCCATATCAGACCTAGTTTTTCTCTTTATAGCTATCAACAATCTGTCCAACTTCTATTATCACAGAAAAGGTGTTATCATTGTCGTGAGCCTGTCATCTTTGGTGGAGTTCTCTCTTACTCCGACAAATAGGCAGTCGTCCTTTCTCTCGTCATCAGGCACCTGCACAGTCGCATGGGATTTCATTTAGATCTCAATCACCCAGAGAAAATCCACCATCCAGTAAAGGTTGAGAGCGTGGTGGAAGTGGTTCTTCATAAGGTAATTATCAGGGTAGTAGCTCAGCTCAGCTGTAGAGGCAGTTCTATGAACTGCCAGTTTGGTAGGAATATCCGATGTAGTACACCCATGTAATTCTTCTTTCATTATATGTAAATAAGATTTGATTCTTCCGATCGATCTGAACTTCGTTTATCTTACCATGTTTCCATGGCTTCCTTGGATATTGTTTCTATTAAGAATCGATTGCGGTAGAGGGGTGAGCTTCTAGTATGACTTATTTAGGGAATTTGTGAGACCCTACTAGTTTATCTGATTTAAATGTGAGAGAATTGGGAGTGAGTGTCGGTATTGTCTGCTTGGCATTCTTGCACGCCACCTTCTGCTATTATGTCAAGTCAGTTTACCTCTCTCGTCGGAATTCAATATTGGTAGGATAATGGGATCCTAATTCGTCACCATTAGAAAAGTGTTATCGTTTCTTCCGGTGCAAAGTGATAAGTAAGTAATATGCAACTTATGTGTCTTCCTTTTGTTCAAGATGCTTGTAGAATCATGTTATTCCATGAGCTTGTCTTAATTATAAAAGGGTTTCTGGTAAATTATTAGAGTTTCCTTCTTATAGGAAGGTTAAATTGACATAGATGTTGTTCCATAAAGCTTATTTAATGTCTATCTCTTCAATTGCGATTCTTTGGTTAGCCTGACTCGGAAGTAGTGAAGCTCTGGGAGCCAAGCAAATAAAAAGATGACCTTCCTGAACCTTTAATCATTTCTATCCTCAGTCTATTGCCATCCCTTCTTTGTTCGGCACTGGTGAGCTTCGGCGGTCAGTAGCCTCTTGTGATGTTCCCTGTGTTGAGCCAGAGTGCGTGTCAAGGTGGCCGGATAAGCACATTGTTGTTTTTCAAGGCTACTAAGGGTAATGAGAGGCGCCATTTGACCTTTGATTTGATCCATCAGGTGATGGTGCTTATAGAAAATGTATGGAGTTGTGAACTCGCGAGTTGCAGCTGTTTGGCAACTCGAGAGAGTAATTCGGTAGCTCAGGTCTGAGCCACGTTCTCTTTTTAGCTAAGTCTTCCTTAATCCAGCAGGTTGTACGAGGATGACTATTTCTATTTAAATTAATTTTTATGAGTTTATGCTCTAAGTGGAGGAGTCTTCCTCCAATTGATATCGAATCCTAATATTAAATCCCTAAGGCGTTGTTCAAGTGTGAGCTAATTCTTAGTTCCATCGACTTGTTCTATATCGTAAAGAATATCGATGAGGTGATTTGTCGGCAGGATCATGTTAATCCATCCAGAGTTTCGTGTATCTTTGTTTCGAAAATGTAGAACTCTCCTCTCGTGATCAAGGAACGATCAACTTAGTCAGAATAAGCTGGGCAATGGCGTTATGATATTATCCAGCTATGTTTTTATCCAAGAGTTTGATGTGCGTGTTATAATTATGATTCTGTAATCATGAGATAATGCCCGTGGCGTAGTTTATGAAGGTTGTTCAAGTTCTCTTGTTATCTGCATGAATCTCGCTTTAGACTTAGGCTCATTCGAGGACGAACGAGAGTATAAGTGCAGGAGAATGAAAGGACTTCGATCAGTCGTTTCGGAAGTTAGGACTCCGGTTGGCGTGCCGATAATTTTAAAATATTCGTAAGGTCCATTAGGATTTATCTGTAAAATTTGAGTTAAATCAGACCTCGTTTGGTAGGCATCGGAAGAAGGTTTCAATTTTTTTTGTCGATAAATATTAAAAAGAGATTTTTGAGCTCGGTTTTGGCGAACAAGCTCCGATTCGATATCCGAAAGCGCCGTTAGGTTTGTATGATTATTTGTGACTTTTGTAAACTTTCGAAAGTGAATTTCGAGGTTGTTCGGCTAGTTTCCGCTAAAATACCGATAGTTAAATAATTTGATCTTTTTCCATTTAAATTCGCATCTTGAGTTTTAGGAATTCGATTTGAGATCCGCCTTAGTGAGTCTGCTACATATATTTTGTATAACTTGTATGCAAAAGTTGGAATTATTTCAAATATCATAGGATACCATTTTAATTTTCGTGACGAAAATAAAAGTAAAAGAAATAAAAGAAAAGGGAAATGAAAAGAAAGAAAGAAAATGACAAAAGTTAGGCGGTGGCTCAACTTATAAACATTCAAAATGAACAGAAATAGAGAAATTGAGAAACAGAGATGACAGCGAGAAAAATTCCAGAAAATAAGAAAAGAGCCGGAAAAAGATAGAATTTTCACCCCGAAACATTCAGGTAATGATTTTAATGCATTATTTGAGTTTATTACGTGTCTTTGAATATATTTTAACGGTAAAAATTGGGATATTAGACATCGTTTTAATAAGTTCAATTAATAGTTTAAAGGGTTAAATGAACCATGATAATGGAATTGAGTATATATTCGTATTCAGTGAGTTATGGGCAACATATAAATGTAATTTACTTAGGGTTTGGTTAGGTGACCTTAAACCCTGTACATAGGCATGGCCTGCGTATTGTGTATGTGAATAGGGTATCAGGTTCCTAACCGGATTTTCCTAAGATGTGAGGAATGAGGCCTTTAGCTTAATTTGATATATTTTTCTGTTTATTGAATATAGTGGGATCGTTTGGCAATGAATCCAAAGGACAAAGCGGTTGTTGAGTCGCATTTGAACGAGGTAAGTGTTTATGTCCATTTCTTTGGAGGCACCTTGCCTCGTGGATTTTCTACCGCGTGTTCCTTACGTGTGTAGCTGCTGATAGGCGTCCTCCTTACACCTTAGCTTTGAATTTACATTTTATATTGCATGTTATGCCCTGTTGTTTGTATTGGATTGAGCATATGAGCATTGCACTCTTGTTTTGAGCATTGCATATCCTTCCCGGTTGGCAGTGAGAGTCCCGCACCAGTGAAGGGTTATTATTGCATATACTTCCCGGTTGGCGATGAGAGTCCCTTACCGGTGGAGGGTCATTATTGCATATACTTCCCGGTTGGCGATGAGAGTCCCGCACCAGTGAAGGGTCATTATTGCATATACTTCCCGGTAATCGATGAGAGTCCCTAGCCGGTGAAAGATCATTATTGCATATACTTTTCGGTTGGCGATGAGAGTCCCGCACCGGTGAAGGGTCATTATTGCATATATTTCCCGGTAATCGATGAGAGTCCTGAGCCGGTGAAGGGTCACAATTGCATATACTTCCCGGTAATCAATGAGAGTCCCGAGCCGGTGAATGATCATTATTGCATATATCTCCTGGTAGACGATGAGAGTCCCGCGCCGGAGATAGGTATCAGGCATATGTGATTGCATTTCATCGTACCGCATTCATCCCATCTCATTCATAGGTGACTGCATTGCATCATACCACATTCATCCCATCTCATTCATATGTGACTGCATTACATCGTACCACATCCATCCTATCTCATTGCACCGCGTACTGACTATTGTGTGTATTGTGCTGTGTTTTATGTATGCGGTATGTATACTATGTCGTGGACATATCTCAGTTTGCCTATATATTTCTGGCTCGTATTCTGGGTTGCGGGGATCGGGTTGAACGTCGCAACGGTATAAATATATAGATCGGATTGAACACCGCGATGGTATGAATATATGGATTGGGTTGCACGCCGCAACGTGATGAATATATGGATCGGGTTGCATGCCGCAACAGGACGTATTTCTGATTGTTGATATGTTCGGGATACCTATATGTTCTGGTTATCTTACGTTTCTGGTTGTTAATGAGTTACTCATTCCATACGTGTTTCTAGTTATTATCTGGCTCTGCCTTTTCATAATTTAAATAAGAGGAATTTTGTTTATCTGTTTCTTTTCTCCCTGGCTAGCTATCCTATTCTTTGAGGTGGCTAGTCTGCCCCACTTATTAAGTCCTTTTCACTCACCCTTTTTTGTTGTTTGTTTCTTGTCTATCTATTTTGTTTCGGCAGGTTCGCTCCAGGATTGAGTTCGCCACGTTGTTCAGGAGCGAAGACGACTTCAGCTGTCAGGGTGAGCCAGCTTTTATTCCGGATGGCCACCAGTTTATTGTTTATTAATTCAGATGCATTTTTCTCCCTTTAAGAGGTATCTGTCTTCTTTTGTACTCTTAGATGTCTAGTCTGGATAGCCTAAACCTAGTATGTTGGGTAGTCAACTGTAATTTTTTTTGTACAGCTTAGAGGTATCAGTATGTCTGTATTTTTTTTTAAGTCTTATCCTTATTTATGAATTGTTATATTTATTTTCCTAATTTAATTGGTAAGGGTTCGCCCGACGGGTCTAGGGGAGGATGTCGGGTGCCCGCGCGGCCTAACAGGATTTCGGGTCATGCCAGATTAATAATCATACTAACTTAACACACAATAATTGGTCGGCTAAGCATGTTAATGCATAGTTATCACATAGATCAAAGCAAACAAAAGGGAAAAAAGAATTATCCGTTTACGTCGGAGTCGGGTCAAATTGACCTGTCATGAATTGATTTTGCGCGAGGGATTTCTTACCCATTTTCAGGTGATAACATTATTTAGAATATCCCTGGACCACGTCGGAGGCATTTTCCGGTGGTGGTGACTCCATCGACGAGGTTTAATAATTGACCTCGTTTAAATGCTGTCGAAAGGGTATGGGTTTTGTAGCGGTTGAAACGGAGAACCCGAATATGTCATTTTTCCTAAATTTTGCCGGCCAATTGGGCCGGAAAATATCGTGACAGTGGTGGCGTGAAGTTTCGCCGCGGGAGAGAGAGAGAGAGAGAGTTTATCGGGTGATTTGAGGAAAATGAAAGGGGGGAGTAGGGTTTGGGGGTGTGTGTAATTAAAATGGAAGGTTTAAACCTGGCTGTTGGATCAGCCGCGTGGACAGCCAGGATGTTGCCACGTAGGCACTGAGGTGTTTAAATGTGATGATGTGTGTGCATACGTGTATATATATATATATATATATATATATATATATATATATATATATATATATATATATATATATATATATATGTGTGTGTGTGTGTGTGTGTATATATAGTGTATAAAAGTGTATAAACTGTGTATAAATACGTGGAAAATCTATGTAAAATATTTATGAAAATTATAAAATCAAGAAAAATAATTATTAAGGCCAAATAATTAAGAAAATCTATTATTTTATGTTTTAAAATGATTTAGGTGTCCTTGTTAAAAACCAACAGTAATTGTGAAAAATTATGACGAGATATGCAAGTTTTGTAAAAATGCGATCATTCATGCAAATGCTTCTAAAATAGCCTAATTGGTGTACGTGCATGAGATAATGACTCAGGATAGGAGTGAGGGTAGGGTAATTATGTGGTTATCAATGCAATTTGTCTGAATAATGGCTACTGAAACAGGAGGGATAAAATTAGGTGTCAACAGCTGCCCTTCTTTGCCCGGGGATGATGAAAGAGTCTTCGAGCAAAGACGTTGGCAGAATGACTAATTTTGTCACGACTCTAGAGGAGTGCCTACGACCTGCGGGAATCGACGAGGCGTTGTCATAATATCCGCATTGCCAGAACATATATCCTGCAATAAAGGTAAATTTGCAAAATAATGTATGTATAAGAGAATGTAGAATGTACCTTCCCATTGGGCTGGATTGTCTCAGGATTCGTTGTCGTACACAATTGTGTCTACTATGCTTGACTATGTGTCCTTTGCTGTGCTAAACGTTAGATTCGACATCGGGCTGTGTACCCTCAGTCGATGTATTGAGCTGTGTACCCTCCGCAAGGATTTAAAATGACAAATCGATATTAGGTTGTGTACCCTCAATCGACGCCTCAGGCTGTGTACCCTCAGCAAATTTAAATGACAAATCGATATCGGGTTGTGTACCGTCAATCGACACTTTGAGCTGTGTACCCTCAGGAAATTTAAATGAGAAATTGATATGGGGCTGTGTACCTTCAATCGACGCTTTGGGCTGTGCCCCCTCAGCAAATTTAAATGACAAATCGATATCAGGCTGTGTACCCTCAATCGACGCTTCGGGCTGTGTACCCTCAGCAAATTTAAATGACAAATCGATATCGGGCTGTGTACCCTCAATCGACGCTTCGGGCTGTGTAACCTCAACAAATTTAAATGACAAATCGATATCGGGATGTGTACCCTCAATCGACGTCTTGGGCTATGTACCCTCAGCAAATTTAAATGACAAATTGATATCGGGTTGTGTACCCTCAACAAATTTAAATGACAAATCGATATCAGGTTGTGTACTCTCAATTGACGCCTAGGGCTGTGTACTCTCAATCGACGCCTTGGGCTGTGTATCCTCAGCTAATTTAAATGCAATGAGAGGAGTTGGATAACCTTTGCTGAAACGTGTTTGTCATGTGTTGCCGAGTTGCGTACCTTTTGGTGCCTGCAACCAAGGAAAGATTGGTGAGTTGTGCAGGATGGTTTGGTTTGTGCATTATTGGCTTGCTTCGTGCTCACTGCCCATGAGTGTCGGGACATTGGCCGAGCTGATAAGGATATGTATAAAGTAGTAAATAATGCAAACGTTTTGAAAAATTTTCTGAGAAAGAAATGAAGTAAAATATTTTATCCCATCGAGTCATGAGTAGCATTGTGTAAAGCCATAGTTGTCGCTCTTCATGCTGTTCCAAACTCCATCAAATGAATTCAGAGGGCGACCTCAAAATTTTTCCCCAGTTTGCGCTTGAAATTTTTGAGAGGGTCTCAAAAATTTCTGCCCCAGTATCAATTATGTTTGTCCTTTAAGAATTTTTTAGAGTTCCTTAAAAATTCTGCCCCAGTGTTTGCTTTATGGGAAAATAAATTTTTTGTATTTATGCGACCGAACATTGGGTAGGTTGCCTACGTATCCCACTTGGGGAATCAGGTCGTAACGTAATTCAGATTACATGATGTATTGCAGAATGACGAAATCACTAACTAGTACAAGCTCTTATACATAGTATCTTTTGATGGCGTGTGAGTTGATTGGTTTTGGCCAAACTTTTCCGTCCATTTCTGCCAGTATCAATGCTCCTCCATTCAGAACTGGGTGAACCATGTACGACCCTTGCCAATTTGGTGCAAATTTTCCTTTTGCCTCTTCTTGATTGGGAAATATCTTCTTTAGTACTAGCTGTCCAGGTTCGAAGGATCTCTCTCGAACTTTCTTGTTAAATGCTTTAGCCATTCTCCTCTGATATAATTGCCCATGGCACACTACATTTAGTCTCTTGCCGTCGATGAGGATCAATTGTTCCATTCTTCCTCGGATCTATTCAGCGTCTTTCAGCTGTGTTTCTTGGATGATTTTTAGAGATGGTATCTCGACTTTCGCTGGTATCAAGGCCTCGCTGCCATACACTAGCAAGTAAGGAGTAGCCCCTGTTGATGTCCTCATTGTGGTGCAGTACCCTAACAGAGTATAAGGTAGGTTCCCGTGCCATTGCTTTGAGTTGTCTGTCATCTTGCGCAATATTCTCTTGATGTTTTTGTTGGCTGCCTCGACCGCACCATTCATTTAGGGTCTATATACGGAGGAATTGTGGTGCTTGATCTTGAAAACCTCATAGGTTTCTTTCATTAGGTCGCTGTTGAGATTGGACCCATTGTCGGTGATTATGGATTCAGGGATGCAAATCGGCAGATCATTTTGTCACAGACAAAATTTGATACCACTTTCTTTGTCACTGATTTGTATGATGTAGCTTCTACCTATTTGGTAAAATAATCAATGGCTACCAATATGAAGCGATGTCCATTGGAAGCGACTGGCTCGATAGGTCCTATGACATCCATTCCCCAGCCAGCGAAGGGTCAGGGCAATCCCATGATATTCAATTCATTAGGAGGCACTCGAATCATATCACTGTGGACTTGGCATTGGTGACATTTCTTTGCGTGCCTTATGCAATCATGCTCCATTGTCATCCAGAAATAGCCGGCCCTCACAATCTTCTTTGCAAGCACGAAAACGTTCATATATGGGCCGCACGTCCCAGAGTGTATTTCTTCCAACAACTTAGCAGCTTCTTTGGCGTCCACACATCTCAGCAATCCCAAATCAGGTATTCTCTTGTACAAAACTTCTCTGTTCAAAAAGAAACCATTCGCTAACCTCCTCAGCATCTTCTTTTGGAGACTTGTTGCATCCTTTGCGTGAATGCCGTCTTTGAGAAACCTTTTGATGTCGTAGAACCAAAGTTGTCCGTCTGATTCTTCTTCTACATGATAACGATATGTCGGCTGCTTCCTCACCGCCACATGTATTGAGTCAATGTAGTTCTTGTCGAGATGTTTGATTAAGGAAGATGGTAGCCAAAGCATCTGCAAACTCATTTTGCACCCTGGGTACATGCCAGAACTCTATCTTGGTGAACCTTTGCTTCAGCTCTTTTATGCACTCGAGGTATGGCAGTATCTTGGAGTTCTTTGCTGTCCATTCTCCTCTGACTTGGTGAATCAGTAAGTCGGAATCTCCGATTGCCAACAACTCTTGTATATTCATGTCTAATGCTATTCTAAGACCCAAGATGCAAGCTTCATACTCCGCCATGTTGTTGGTGCAAGGGAACCTTAGTTTTGCTATGACGGGATAATGTTGTCCAGTCTCCGAAACTAATACTGCCCTGACGCCGACTCCTTTGAAATTCACTGCTCCATCGAAGAGTAGCCTCCAACCATCATACTCTTCGGTGATATCTTCTCCTACAAACATGACTTCTTCGTCGAGGAAATAGGTGTGCAGTGGCTCATAGTCATCTTCCACTGGATTCTCGGCCATCTGATCAGCCAGGGCTTGAGCTTTTACCGCCTTTTGAGTGACAAAAGTGATGTCGAATTCACTGAGTAGCATTTTCCATTTAGCCAACTTTCCAGTAGGCATTGGTTTTTGGAAGATATATTTGAGAGGGTCCATCCTCGATATCAGCAATGTTGAGTAAGATGTCAAGTAGTGCCTTAGCTTTGGTGCTATCCAAGTCAGTGCACAGCATGTGCGTTCCAATAATGTGTACTCGGCCTCGTAAGGAGTGAACTTCTTGCTTAGATAGTATATTGCTTGCTCCTTTCTTCCAGTTGAATCCTGTTGCCCCAATACACACCAGAATGCCGAATCTACCACAGACAGGTACAAGATCAAAGGTTGCCCAGGCTCGGGTGGAACCAGCACAGGCGGGCAAGACAATTACTCCTTTATTCGATCAAATGCTTTTTGATAGTCCTCCGTCCACTCGATCGCAACGTCTTTTTTCAGTAGCTTAATGATTGGCTCTCAGATGACAGTGGATTGTGCTATGAACCGGCTGATGTAGTTGAGCCTTCCCAAGAAGCTCATGACCTCTTTCTTACTTTTTGGCGGCGAAAATTCTTTGATGGCTTTGATCTTGGATGGATCCAGCTCGATATCCCTTCTACTGACGATGAAACCCAGAAGCTTCCCTGCTGGAACACCAAAAGCACACTTGCTTGATTTAGCTTCAAATTATACTTTCGCAAGCGGTTGAAAAACTTGCGCAAGTTGTCAAGGTGCTCTGAACTCTTCTTTGACTTGATGATCACATCGTCCACATAGACTTCAATTTCTTTGTGCATCAAGTCGTGGAACATAGTTGTCATTGCCCTCAGGTATGTTACCCCAGCATTCTTTAACCCAAACGACATAACCTTGCAGCAGTAAGTTCCCCAAGATGTGGTGAAAGCTGTCTTCTCGGCATCCCTCTCATCCATGAGCACTTGATGGTAGCCGGCGAAACAATCCACGAAAGACTGTAGTTCGTGTTTCGTGCAATTGTCAATTAGGATGTGTATATTTGGTAGAGGGAAATCATCTTTTGGGATTGCTTTGTTCAGATCTCTGTAGTCTACACAAACTCGGAGTTTCCCATCTTTCTTTGGCACTGGGTCAATGTTAGCTAACCAAGTTGGGTATTTGACTGTTTTAAAAATTCCTGCGTTGAGCTAATTGGTTACCTCTTCCCCAATCTTTAACAGAACTGACGACTTGAAAGTTTGGGCTTTTTGTTTGACCGGTGGAAAGCCCGGATTGATAGGTAATTTGAGAGCTACCACATCCGTGCTTATTCCAGTCATGTCATCATACGACTAGGCGAATACATCCTCATATTCTTTAAGAAACTCAGTATACCGCTTTTTATCTTCGGCGGTGAGATGCACACTGATCCTTGTCTCTTTCATAGTTTTCTTATCTTCTAGATTTATCACCTCAGTTTCCTCTAGGTTTAGCTTAGGCTTATTTTCAAATCTTTTAATTTCCTCTTGTGTGGTTTCATCAAAATCATCATAATCAACTCCAGTTTCCTCAAGCTCCATTGTTTCATTACACGTTGCGATTGTAGACTCAATGGGATTATTAATTTGAATGCTGAAAAATAAAATATAGCAAAATTAAAAGATTAAAACAAAAGTTAAAAGGGAAATAATGCGATATTTTATTTATGAATCCTTGCAAAACAAAGTTTGCAGGGAGACATGTGCAACAGGAAAGAAAATGCAAATTCTACGAGTCAAAGTCGGGTTTTATTTTAGGAAATATGAAATAAGCATTATCCGCCAGCTCTACCAAGGTCCACGGTAAGCTCGGGCCCGGTTGCTGATCCAATTGTTCAATGTAGCTCCAGATCCAGCTTTTGTCAGCCCAGGAGGTTCAACATGTTCTTCAACGATCACACAACAGTCTTCATCAGATATGAACAGATTTTGCACTCCCGCCAGCAGGTCCTCTTCAGCATCAGCTATCTTTGGCTCCACTCCTTGCGCTGCAGATACCTCCCCCTTTTGGCCATCCAAGTATCCAGACGAGATGAAAATATGTAGGAGAGTCTTGGTGTTTTTCTTGTAGAATTTGAAGTCCAGTGATGCTTCTTTCATACTCTTTTCATAAGTCACAATATACCCTATGCTAGCTTTCTCATTGTCGGGCCTCATCACAAATTTAATCGGCTCAACCATGCCATCCAAGTTTTTGCCCAAACCTTTACCAGATCCATAGCCTTGCTTTATCATGATGCCTACAACCCAGTCTCGAGGCCATTTTGCCGGTTGTGGGAGTACATATGGCTCTTCAATCACTACTTCCATAAGTTCGGGTGCTTTAGGTAGCCACACTTGCTTTCCCTTTGTTTCTTCAGAAATGCGCTTCCAATTAGGACGAGCATTAGGTGAGTACATCGGTCGCTTCTCTGTCTTAGCCGTTAAGGTCTCACGAAATTCACATAAGGGCACACCCCAATCAGATATAACTGGCTCCCAGACTAAGTTTCTTCCTTCATAGCCTTTGCCTCGACCATCCCAGTAGGCGTTATAAAAGCTTCTCTTCCTTTCTTCAACCCCAGGTGGTGTGTTGACCAACTTGGGAGCGAAATGTGCAATATAACCTTCTTGGATTGTGTCTGTGAAATTTCAACTCTTGTTGTAGTTTTTACAAGGTCCTCCTTGAGCACCTTGCACTGCTCCCACGATCTCTACAACATAGAAAGTCTGCCCAGCAGGAGCATTCCCTTCAATTGGTGGTATGGTTTGTTCATTGTAAATGGAGATGTTCCCTTCACCAAACACTACCACCTCTTTGTGGTCCCATTCGAACTTCATTGTTTGGTGCAATGTGGAAGGCACCGCTCCAGTTATATGAATCCAAGGTCTCCTTAACAGCAGGTTGTAAGAAGCGAAGATGTCCATGACATGAAAATCGGCAGTGAACTCCACGGGACCGACCATGATAGTTAAAGTCAATTTACCCAATGGTGCTTCTTTGTGATCCATCCAACACTTTCACCTTCATGTCGCTTTCTCTTATCTTGCTTTGATTAATTCCTATTCTTTTCAGAGTGGTGAATGGGCATATGTTCAAACCGGAACCTCCGTCGATCAAAACTCTTCCTACAAACCAGTCTTTGCATTTGATAGTGACGTGCAAAGCCTTGTTGTGGCTCAATCCTTCAGGTGGTAGCTCATCTTCAGAGAAAGCGATTCGGTTGGACTCCATAACTTGTCCGACCATGCTAGCTAGGTTTTCAACTGAGGTATCCACCGGAACATGTGCTTCATCCAACACTTTCATCAAAGCGTTTCAGTGGCTCTCCAATTTGAGGAGTAAAGCTAAGATAGAGATTTGTGTAAGAGTCTTGCCCAAGTATTCAACCACGGAGTATTCTTTTGCTTGTACTTTCTTCCACAATTCTTCGGACTCCTCCTCGCTGAGGCCTCATCTATCTTGAACAAGATGCCCGAGAGTATAAATCCTCCCACTCCTAGTCATCCCTTGTGCAGCAACAGTCTCAACTGTTGATTTGTTCTTCTTCTCCATTTTATAGTCCCATGGTACCGCCTTGTCACTGTATAGGGGAACTACGTCAACATAGAACTTTGGAGCCACTTCTACCTCGATGGGCTCGGGTGCTGTGGCGGCTTGAGCAACTGAGGCAAGTGCTGGTGTATCTCCTTCTGCTTTAACAATGGTTCCTTCCAGATTGAATTATTCATCTAACTCGATAAGATTTACCCTATTGTCTCTGTGGTAAGGCAAGGGATTGTTGTGCACATTTGGAGTTTTCAAGTGTATCACCTTTTGATCGATCAAGTCTTGTATCTTGTCCCTCAGGGCGTAGCACTTTTCGGTATCGTGACCAGGTCCTTCAGAGTGATAGGCACAGGTTTTGGTTTGGTCAAACTAGGGTGTCATCCTATCAGGCATTTTGAATGGTACGGGTTGTACACGGCCGGCTGCTTTGAGTCTCTCGAACAACTGGGTGCGGGATTCGGCCAATGGGGTATAGTTTCTTTTAGGTCTTGGGTTGTTGTTGGCGTGAGGCCTTGGTGAATAAACATTGGTGTTTTGGTAGTTAGGGCTTTGTGGATATGGTGGTCTTTGGGGTGGTGGATTTTGGAAGATGGGCTGAGTGTTGTAGACTAGGTAGGTGGATGTGGGTGGAATGTATGGGTATGATGGAGGAGTTTTGGTAATAGTGATTGTGGGTGGGAGAGTGATCGAGCGATGCAGCCACAAAGGAGACATCGTCTTTCTTCTTTCTTGATGTAGTAGTCCTTCCAGCTTGTAGGGCTTTATTAGTGGCTTGTAGTGCAGCCAAGCTAACGATCGTACCAGTCTTCAGTCCGTCTTCAACCATATCTCCAATCTTGATCAAGTCTCCAAACTTCTTCTTTTGCAGATTCAATATCTTGTCAAAGAAGACGTCTTCTTGTATGCGGATGAAGGTTGCCACTATCTCGGCGTCTTACATAGGAGGTTGGACTTTAGCGGCTTCGGCTCTCCACCTAGTTGTAAATTCTCTAAAGTTCTCGGTAGGCTTCTTCTTCAACTTTTCCAAATAGAACTGATCGGGCATGGCATCGGTGTTGTGCCCAAAATTGTCTACAAAGTCTCCAGCCATTGCTTCCCAACTCGTCCACTTCTTTGTTTGTTGCTTAAAGTACCATACCAGCGCATCTCCGGTCAGACTGCGGTTGAGCAATTGCAAGCGGATCTTTTCATCATGTCCAACCCCAACCAACTTATCATAATAAGACCTCAAATAAGCTAGGGTATATAGCCTTCGGGCAGCTTCAAGCTAGGGTACATGCAGAGATCCTCATAAGCTAACCCTCAGGTTCCTTTCGTGCCTTGGAATTGTTTGAAATTCTCGACCAACCATTGGACTTGCTCTTTGGTGCTGTCTGAGTCTTCCTTTGTCCATGCGTACATATCATGATCTTTGGTGGGTGATGCAATGGTTTTTGTTTGAACAGTGAATGGGGGTAAGTTGTTTTGCAATGCTTTTGGTGGTGCGGTGTAGGTAGGGTAAGGAATGTCTTTTTTCAGGGTATAGTGGATCTTTGCCATGAGGGCGGGTGGCTTTGTTTGGTTCAATGATCTCATCAGCACGGGTAAGAGGGACCTTATTCTCCAATTCAAACAACCTCTGTTCCAACTCAGCATAGTCTTTATAGGCGGCCACACCTTGCTTTTCAGGAGTTCCATTTCTAACTTTATCAAACTCAGCCATGATATTACGTCTCATCCTTGTCCTCGTAGGTAAAGGGGGAGGTGTTGGGATTGATCCTCTGGATCTCAATTGGTATTGCGGCGCGTCCAAAATGCACAAACCAAACTTTCAAGGACTTGGGGACTGACACGTCAAAAACAAAGGAAAGAAATGTGACTATACGTTAGTTTTAATAAAATCGCGTCCTATCATGCAAGGGACCTCTTTTGTGCCAGAGGTAGGCCTATCGATGATTCAAAGTAACGTTCGGACCAAACACATCATTTCGTTTGCATAAACATAATCAACACAAGCCTAAAAACCCAAAATAACAAAATTTTATTTGACTTGCTTAGCTTTATTACAACCACTAATTTAAGACAACAACTCGACTAAACGGAAAACAAAAACAAAAGAAAAGACGACTCTACTTAAGACGACCAGACTAATGTGCCAAGCAAAGAGGTTTCAGATCAAGCATCAATTCCAGCATCTTCTTTCTCTTTCTTCTCTTTAGCTTCTTCCTTAGGCTTATAAACCAGGCTCATGGGTGGCGGAGCGGCGAACATCTCCATCAGATCCTTCCCAGCTTGCATGTCTCCCAGAGCGTTTGTGAATAATTCGCAAATTTCTATTCCCTTCGCTTCCTTTTCTTCCAGTGGCACTGCCTTGAAATACTCTCCCCATCCTTTGAGAAAATCTTGTAGATTCCCAGCAGCTTGCCTTGCAGCCATGACCTTGCCTGTCCAATACTTGAGTTCATCCCCTTTGATATTTTCCTTGTATTGTCTCCTCATCTCCCTCTCTTGTGTTACCCTTAATTCTTTCTTACTTTGGTCGAATTCGTGTCGCAACCTCTTGTATTTTTTAGTGACACTCGAAGCCTTGGTTTTCCTTTTCAGCGTAGTCTTTGACCGGAACCTTTCCCTATCTTCACTGAGCCATTGAGGATAAGCCAGAGTAGCCGTGGGGTTCACCCTACTGTCTCGGCCACGACAAAATTGCATAATAAGCCTCTTTTCCCACATTGTCAATATAGTGCCAACCATCGGATGCTCAATGTCCTTTATGTCAACGTTGAAGCTTCTTCCTTCAGTCAACTACGGAGTTTGCTACATCATCCCTACTTGTCGGAGGCTCCTTAGAAGAACATAGTGGTGAGTTCCTCGGAATCCAATCAATGTCAAGAAAGTGATGTCTTGACCTTGTATGGAAACAATGAAGCCAACACAGTTTTCAATCACCCATTGTACCTCTTGCAACTCTTCAAGCTTGTTGTACCATCCTTCTATGTTTACGGGGTCCTCTCATGCCGCTATTCCAGCCATGCGGGTGCTATGTGAGCGGATACCTCATTTCTATGACGATTTTGGTGCTACCGGACTGACAGGGACACTGTGCAAATGCTCTATCAACTATATTTGCAGCAACAGATTGCACCATTCGAAAAAATCTCCTCATCTTCTACATTTAGTTAGAGCCCGATAAACTTTTCCCAGAATCATTGGAACCAAGCTTACTTGACGCTTGTGAGCACCTTTGCGTAATCCCTCTACTACTCTTCCCAACCTTATGTCGATCTTTCCTTCTTTCTCGGGGAAAAGCATGCTTCCCAAAAAAGCAACGATGAAAGCATTTGATTCAGTCCACTCCCAGTCTTGAATTTCCCATGCCCCAGTCCAATCATGCCTAAGCGTTGGATCTCCAAATCTAGAATGCAAGTACTCAAACGTGACTTTTCCATCATGCACTACTTCGATGTATGGATCATAAGGAGCACCCAGTAGTTCAATGAACTCCGTAGGATCCAAGTCTCGGGGATAAATCATAGTCTCGGGCCCAGGCTCTAACCCTGCTAGTCCTCCAAATTCCTCCAACATTGGCGCTAACTCCAAACCATTGAAATGAAACACATTCCTCTTATAGTCCCAAAAATGTGTAGCAGCCTTGACCAAACCAGGCATGGCAGTGTAGGCCTTGAGAGCCACCAGTTCTCCCAACACCTTTTGAATGTGAGCCTTACTAACAATAGCCAAATCTTCCCACTAGAGTCTGATCAGGTGAGGAGGTCATGAAACAATCTCGAATTGAAGTGTACTTCTCGCAACCATAGTCTGAAAACGAATCAAGAAAATGTAAACATTCTTACAGTCTTGATCATGTTTAAGCAAACTATCAATGTTTCGTGCAAATGTTTCTTCGAATCCACGCAGAGATGCAATTTTTTCCATTTTTCAGGTTAAGAACCCTTTCGACATTTGGACGTGGGCTTACTAATGGACTATTACGTACCAAGGACATAAAACCTTCCTAAGTTTGTCATGATGCAAAAAAAAATAAATATGCATTTTGTTGTCAATTATTCTTGTAAATTCCCCAAATCAATTTTGAAAAATCAGTACATGATGGCTCTTTAGAAGATAAAAATACAAATGAAAATGACACTTTGACTAGGCAACACGCTCCTACTCCAGCCTAGCCCTCTTTGCTTCTCGTGTAATCTCCTTGACTTCTTCCATAGTTTTGGTTAAGTTTCCCTTAGCCGCCACTAAGTGTAGGACGTCTATCTCTGCGCACTCCGAATTCCATCGTTCAAGGTTTGACTTCAATGCCTCTATCTTTTCCTCTAGCTCTAATGTACGTCTTCTCCATAATTCAATCTTTTCTTTTTGTTTTCTTTGTCCATCTTGATAGCTTTCAGCATGAATTCTCGGTATCGGATTTGAGCTTCCGCCTCACGATCTCTTATGTCATTCCCTCGACTCGACCCCACTACCACATTTCCTATTATGCTAGAGCGTAACCAGCTTTTGTAGTTTGATTCGCATCCAGCGTTGTATCTGTCTGACGCTAACGATTCTTCTCCTATAACTTGTCTTCCTACCCAGGATTTTCTAATGCTCTTAACTCTTGGAACATCTCTAGTGTAATCAAACTGATAGTCCTTCGTTTCTGATATCAATGGTATGATTTTCTTCCTCCCTGCTTGCCTGATCACCCTCGATGGTTGGTAGGGTTGGAGACCTGTCAATCCCATAAGTATTACAAAGGGCACCTTCTCAGAGCTAATGATGAAGTCTGATAAAGGAAACCAAGTGAAAATGCACTGAATTAATTCCTCCATTATGTTTTCAAACAACTTTACCCATTTCTCTGTGCTGCTTGAATTTTGGAACCCTATATCGCTCTCCAACCAAGTAGTTGGAACAAGTTGGCCTAGAAAATTCTTGTGCACCTCTCGTTTTCATCAAATGCTCTTTGAACCATGCTTGTAGTAGAAGATTGCACCATTTGAAATATTTTGCTCCTCTCTTGCAACAACCTAAAGCCCGATAAATGTCTGCCACTATCATAGGAACTATGGTATAATGGTAACCATCAATTTCATTGAATACTGTATCGGCAACCATGACAAGCCTTGAACATATGTCTTGACTCGAGCTTTCAGGGAATACCATTACTCCTAAGAAACAAATAGCAAATGCAAGTGGTCTAGCTCCCCTCCAATCATTGTAGGACTTGAACTCTATCTTACGGTCGTCGAATGCACTCAAATACCCAAACCGGTTGTAGAAATAGGAAAAAGGTATTTTCTTTTGTTGTAAAAATTCTACATTCATGCTTGCCACCATCCCTAATTTTTTTACGAAACTCCTCATCTGTGGGGACACTAGGTGCTAGCATGCGACCCCCTTGCCAGTGATGTTTGTCTAACCCCGAGTGTGACACGAACCCTCCTATTTCTTCCAACAAAGGTGTTAACTCAACATCCCCAAATCTAAACACATTCAGTTCTTCATCCCAATATGATACCGATGCTTCAATCATCTCTCTACATGGCTCTATTTCTAATAGGGAAACCAAATGACCTAAATGTTGACGTACTTCGATTTGCTCATCCAATGACAAATTACTCTACCAACTAGTTAACAAAGGAGGTGCACCCATAGTCATTCCAAAACGGTGAAACTTTTGACTCGTTGGACCTAAAAAGAAAAAAAAAGTAAAGGATCAAAACCCCCTCCCTTTTTGAGAATAATTGGGCAAATCAAAATGAAATGCGTTTTTATTCTCGTCTCACTTTTCTTTTCACTCCTTTCTTTTCTTTCCTTTTCTCTCAAACGCACATAAGCATTTCCAAAAATCCCTTCGAGGTTAAAACCCCGTCAAGTAATTTGGACAAGTTGAAAACTAGCCAGCTCACGGGGAGCCCTTCCTACGGCATGATGCATGCTCATTACATTCAAAGAGTGGTGTAATTCTAGACACGGTTTCCCAAGGCGGACGATCAAGGAGTAGGATCATTTGAAATTGTTTGTTGTACCATAGACCAACTATATCCAAAATGTCCCCCCTAAAAGGTTCTTTATGGTGAAGCAACCGTGGGATCCACATAATCGCTCGTGTGTGTGCAAAGTGTCGTTTCCCAGGAGTGGGGAGTATGAGTGAAATATGTTGAGTGAAATATGCTAAGTTACATCGAATTCCAATTCATACAAGTAAGTAAATAAAGAGGGAAAAAAAACAAAAAAGAAATCAAGTTAGTAAAATCATAATGATATGAAGAGCAAGATAATAATCTAAATAGAATCCCAAAATTAAAGACCCGTTGTGGTTAGGACTTTGAATATCCCCAGCAGAGTCGTCATTCTGTCATACTCGATTTTAGACTCAACTCGGGGCGAGTCGGGTTTTGAATTTGACTGGATAACTCGTTTGAGTTCAAGAGTTGGAGTCACCACCTAATATAGTTTTTTAAGGTGTATTAGGCCACCTAAGTGTCTAAGTTCGAGTTCAATTATCATACTAGTCTGGTTTCAAAGATTCAATGGGTAAGAAGTCCAAATGACTCGGAGAAGAAGGTGTTAGGCACTCCCCCAAGTCCCACGAAAAGTGGTTCCCGCCCGAGTCTATATTTTGGGATGTCTTTGCAAAGTTGTGAACACTATTATATGCAATACTAACTTGAAAGGTTAATTTTGTAATTAATTTAGGGAATCAAATCTATCTATGCAAGTCTAAACATCACATACACAAATGTGTTTTAAGTTTTACACATACGACCTATATTTCACACCTAATCGCGTTTTAAGAACTCTAATACAAATGCCTAACCGCAAATGAGGTCAGATCTGCAAAAGGTATTGCAATTAAGTTTATTTATGTAATTTCGGCCCTTAAAACAATTTTGCATGGATGGGCAGTTTTGTGAAACTAGAAACTTTTGTAAACAATTTCAGATTTTGATCAAAACCAAATGGTTGTTGTTTTTAAAACAAAATGTAAGCCATTTAGGGTCGGTGTGACTTCGTCATTAATTGTCGAGCCCTAACCTTAATGGCTATTTTGATGTAGGGTGTCTATTTTGAAAAAAAGAAAAGATATAGATAAGTGGGCTATTTTCAAAAGAGGGTTTCACAGACGCACATAAATGCAAACAAAGGGCTGCCACACATAGATATAGGTATAGGCATACAAATACATGAGTAGTTAATAGTTTTTAGCCTTTAGAAAACTTTGTATACTCGTATAGTCGACCCCCATTCACTTATACGCCCTTATACACTATTAGATTAGTGTATAGGAGCTCCAAGTAGTTGAAAATCAGTTTAGTACATATACAAGCCACATTTGAAAATATTTTTGGGCCTGGATCATTTATGCAAAGAGGGGCAGTTTCACTTTATGAAAAACAGTTGCAGATTATGCAAGTATTACACGTTTAGTCCCTGTTTATGAAAACTACCCATTTCAATCAACGTAAAACCTGGTTTAAAAGGACTAGCTTATCAAGTTCAGTTCACCAAGTACAAAAGGAAATTTACTATCAAATTCTCTGGTTTAAGTAAAAGAGATCAGAATTCCAAACTTTGTACAAATTTATCTAGAAATGGCTAAGCCAAACTAAATCATTATCAGCCTAGTTTTTAAGCATGAATGATGATGCAATCAACACAGAGAGGAAGAGTTAGAAAGTGGCCCCTGGCTGGCCAAATACACAACCTCAAGGTTGCATACCCTGTTTTAATCATAGATACAGGCAGGGTTCCTTAACAAATATACAAGATGGGGACAGCTTCTAAGGGAGAAAAGAGCAGGGGTCAGAGGGTGCCCTGTATGCACTGGAGAATAGCCTGCCTAGGCTCAGTTTTTATTAGAAAAGAGAAGGCCTTTTCTCAGGCCTTTAAACATACTAAACAACCTGTAAATTACACACTGGTATAGTCTTTAAGACTATCCTTACACAAGCTGCAGAGAGAGGTTATTAAGGGCCAATCAGAGCCCCAAAACATGTAGCATAGGTAGAGGTGAAACAAGCAGGAAGCACTAAAAGGAAACACATGCATAACAGTTCAGACATGAAGGCAAATAACAGGATGAGTCATGACTTATACCTTGTCAAAACAGTAGCCAACAGGGGACAGTAAAGAAAACAAGCAGTGTTCCCCCTAGAACCAATGTTCAGTATGCAGAAAGAACCCAGAAAACTAAGCCAATAGTCCCTACTCTTCTATACTTTTAATGCCTTTTCAGAGAAAGAACCTCAATGCCTGTGTATATCTGTATGTTTTCAGTGTTTATTGAATTGTTTTTTCCAGTTGAAAAGTGTGTGTGAGTGAATGAGGGGAACCAGTTTATATAGATAAGGGGTTGGGTTTTAGTTCTAAAAGGTACAGAACTAAAGAAGGCAAGGGAATATAGCTTCCCATAGTTAAGAAAGTCAGACTAGTATCCCTTCTATATATAGATTAATCAGACCCCACAGATTAAGGCAAAACAAATCCTAGACAAACTAGGATCCCTTCCCTTGAACCCATAATAAAGTCTAGGTTCACAAACACGTTTAACAGTATGTTTAGGCTAATTTTAGGCTCGGAAATCAGGCAATTAACTTGACAATCCTCAGTTGAAATCACATTATCCTCAGAACTGATCCCCAATCCAGTCGTCAATCAAGAATTCAAGTTGAATTAATTCAAGATCCTCCTAATCATGTCAGAACCAAATATTGATCAACAATTCAAATTAGAACAGTCAAGACGCCCTAAATCATGCTGAAACTAAATCATCATTTCAATTTTACAATGTAAACACGAGAAGCATGTATCTTGATGGAACAGAGCAACAAATAAACTGTAAAAACATAGCTAATGGTGATTAATTCAGAAACCAACATGGATTCTTTTAGTACTAACAGAGATAACCTAGGATACTTAAGCGTGCAAAAATCAGAGCAATGTCCAGTCGATTTAGTGAACTAGTCCAAGGATTAACAATCATACTAACTTAACACACAATAATTAGTCGTGTAAGCATGTTAACGCATAGGTATCACATAGATCGAAGCAAACAAAAGGGAAAAAAGAATTACCCGTTTACGTTCGAGTCGGGTCAAATTGACCCATCGTGAATTGATTTTGTGTGAGGGATTTCTTACCCCTTTTCAGCTGATAGCATTATTTAGAATATCCCTGGACCATGTTGGAGGCATTTTCCGGTGGTGGTGACTCCGTCGACGAGGGTTAAGAATTGACCTCATTTGAATGCTGTCGAAACGGTATGGGTTTTGTAGCGGTTGAAACAGAGAACCTGAATATGTCATTTTCCCTAAATTTTGCCGGACAATTTGGCCAGAAAACATTGTGACAGTGGTGGCGTGAAGTTTCGCCACGAGAGAGAGAGAGAGAGAGAGAGTTTATCGGGTGAGTTGAGCAAAATGAAAGGGGGGAATAGGGTTTGGGAGGTGTGTGTAATAAAAATGGAAGGTTTACTCCTGGCCGTTGGATCAGTCGCGTGGACGGCCAGAATGTTGCTACGTAGGCGCTGAGGTATTTAAATGTGATGATGTGTGTGCATATGTGTGTGTGTGTGTGTAGTGTATAAATAGTATATAAAAGCGTATAAACTGTGTATAAATGCGTGGAAAAATTATGTAAAATGTTTATGAAAATTATAAATCAAGAAAAATAATTACTAGGGCCAAATAATTGAGAAAATCTATTATTTTAGGTTTTAAAATGATTTAGGTGTCCTTGTTAAAAACCAACAGTTATTGTGAAAAATTTTGATGAGATATGCAAGTTTTCTAAAAATGCGATCATTCGTGCAAATGCTTCTAAAATAGCCTAATTGGTGTACGTGCATGAGATAATGAATCAGAATGAGAGTGAGTGTAGGGTAATTATGTGGTTATCAATGCAATTTGTCTGAATAATGTCTACTGAAACAGGCGGGACAAAATTAGGTGTCAACAAGTATAACATTCAGTCTTGAAAACTGTGGTTTCTAATTTTAACCCGTGGTAAATCTCATAGCAGACCCTTATTTTTCCATGTTGCCTGCTTCATTGCATCCTTAGCTTATATTTCTTGTCCAGTTGTTGCAATACTTTCTTGAGTTGCTGCTCTGTCTTGTTTGAGTTGAAATCATGTTCTTTTGAGTAACTGTTTAAAAAAATTCGTTAATAGGTCTTAAGGATGCTATGTAATTTGTGTAAGTTGTTACAGCTTAGAAAGGTAGAATCTTTAATAGGTTTCACTTTTTTTAAAGGGAGCAGCTGTTTAAACCATTTTCTTGCAGGTTCAAGTTGAATAAAGGATTACCATTTTTTAAATTTGGAGTCAAGCCTGATATTGGAATCTCCAGGAATCTCAAGGATTCGAGCAAATCCAGCTGAGCAGGAGCTTGCAGAGAGGCTCGAGTTGAACAGCTAATGGTGGAAGGGAAAGAGATGAATTTAGAATAGTGTTGAGTAAAACTGTAATTCTTATTGATGATATGACTTGTACCTTATACCTGTATTTATAGCTAAGATGCTAAGCTATGTAATCTCTACAATGGAATAATATCTCTAACTAACTTCTAACTGAAAAGATTCCTTCTTAACTAACTCCTAACTGCTTTCCTGACTTGCTTCTGTTAAGAGCATTGCTGACTGGATTTAACTGAAATGCTGACTCAGCTTTCGACTATGCTTCAGCTGCTGACTTGTCAATTGGTGTAGCTAGCTTTTCATGTATCAATACTCCCCCCTGAATAAGATCCTTGACCACAAGGATCAAAATCTGGAAATCGTGTCTGCAGTTCTTGGACATACTCCCAAGTAGCAGCATCAGTAGGAAGTCCCAACCACTTGACCAATGCTTGAGCTACTGCTCTATTACCCTTTTTGACCATGCGTCTCTGTAGAATATCCTCAGGCTCAGGTCAATGTGGACTAGCAATGTCAAGTATAGGGGGGTAAGTGACTTGGCTAGGCAACTCATAACACCTCTTTAATAATGATACATGTACTGTAGGATGGATTTTTACTGATGATGGGAATAAGAGTGTATAAGCAACAGGACCTACTTTCTTGAGAATTTGGAAGGGTCCATAATATTTGGCGGCAAGCTTATGGCAAGGGTGGGTGGAAACAGTAATATGCTTGTAAGGTTGAGCTTAAAATAAACCCAATCACCAACATTAAAGGTCCTATCACTTCTGTGCAAGTCAGCTTGTTGTTTCATTCTTAGTTGGGCCCTGGTAAGGTGGTGTTTTAACAGTTGCAATTTCAACTCTCTATTAAGGAGGGTGTTATCAACTTCAGCTGAAGAAGATTCCCCTGGCAGGTAAGGTAAGTGGAGGGGTGGGGGTCGACCATAGAGAGCCTCATAAGGAGTGGTCTGAATAGCTGAGTGATATGAGGAATTGTACCAATATTCAGCCATAGGGATGCAGTCAGACCAACCAGCAGGATCCTCAGCACAAAAACATCTCAAATATGTCTCTAAGCACCTGTTTAGTACCTCTGTCTGGCCATCAGATTGAGGGTGATAAGCAGAGGAAGTGTTCAACTGAACTCCTTGTAGTGCAAACAACTCTTGCCAAAAAGTACTTAGGAAGACTGCATCTCTGTCACTTGTGATGGTATCAGGGAACCCATGTAACCTACAGATGACATCCAGGAAGGTTTTTGCTACTAGTTGGGCTGTGTAGGGGTGTTTCAAAGGGATGAAGTGGGCATACTTGCTTAGTCTGTCTACAACAACCAATATGACCTCATAACCATGGGACTTGGGCAACCCATCTATGAAATCCATACTGATCTGGGACCAAACTACATCAGGTATAGGTAGTGGTTGCAGTAGCCCAGGATATGCAGCTAAGTCAGCTTTACACTTCTGACATACATCACAATTTTTCACAAATTCCTTCACATCTCTCCTCATACTCTTCCAGTAAAACAATGTAAGCAACCTCTTCAGTGTAGCATCTACTCCTGAATGACCTCCCTGTGCTGTAGAGTGCCAGAATGACATGATTTCCTGTCTCAGCTGTGCAGAATTTCCCACCACCAGTCTACCTTTTCTCCTCAGCTGTTGGTTAATCCAAGTGAAGTGAGGAAAATTACCAGGTTGTAATGACATCTGTTCAATAAGGGATTTGAGTTCAAGATCTGAATGCCAACTATCTTCTATAGCCTGTAACAGGTTAGAATCAGTTGCTGAGATTGTCAATGCCAGTAGTTCTGCTCCATCTACTCTTGAGAGAGCATCAGCCACCTTATTCTCCACTCCCTTTTTGTACTCAATAGTATAATCAAAAGGCATCAATTTTGTCAACCACATGAGCTGTGAATTGGTGTGGAGTTTTTGCTCCATTAGAAACTTCAAGGCTCTTTGATCAGTTCTAATAATAAATTTTTGCCCCAATAAGTACTGAGACCATTTGGTGACTGCATGCACTATAGCTAGGAGTTCCCTATCATAGACTGACAAAGCTGCATGCCTAGGGGAGAGTGACTTACTAATGAAGGCTAGGGGATGGCCTTGCTGCATTAAAACTGCTCCTATGCCATAGCCACTGGCATCTGTTTCAATGACAAATGTTTTAGAAGGGTCAGGTAAGGCCAGTACAGGAGCCTCAGTTAAGGCCTTCTTGAGCTGCTCAAAAGCATAGGATGCTGAATCATTCCATTTGAAGTTGTCCTTCTTTAGCAGATCAGTTAAAGGTCTGCTAATCACACCAAAATTCCTAATGAATCTTCTATAATAACCAGCTAGACCAAGGAAGCCTCTGAGTTGTTTAAGAGTTGTTGGCATTGGCCAGTTTTTCACAGCCTCAATCTTTTGGGGATCAGTAGATACTCCTTCTGCTGTAATAAAGTGCCCCAGGTATTCTATTCTGTGCACTCCAAAGAAACACTTACTCCTTTTGGCAAACAGTTGATGGTTCCTCATTTCTTTGAATACACTTTTGAGATGAGTCACATGTTCTTCAATGTCCTTGCTGTATATCAATATATCATCAAAGAACACAAGCACATACTTCCTCAGGAATTCTTTGAATACAGAGTTCATAAGGCCCTGAAATGTTGCAGGTGCATTAGATAGGCCAAATGGCATGACCAAGTATTCATAGTGGCCGGAGTGTGTTCTGAAAGCTGTTTTCTGCACATCTTCTGATGTCATTCTAAGCTGGTGATATCCAGACCTTAAGTCAATTTTAGAGAATACTTTGGATCCTCCTAACTCATCCAGCAAATCTTCCACCATAGGAATAGGAAATTTATTCTTAATAGTGTGCTTGTTGAGGTCTCTATAGTCTACACACAACCTCCATGTGCCATCTTTTTTTCCTACTAAAACCACTGGAGAAGCAAAGGGGCTGCAGCTTGGTTGAACTATCCCTTGGTCCAGCATTTGTTGCACCAATGTTTCAATTACATCCTTTTTGACAGATGGATATCTATAAGGCCTCTTGTTAATGGGTTCAGTTCCTTGTTGTAGTTCAATTCTGTGGTCGAATACACCTCTGGAAGGAGGTAATGTAGTAGGTTCTTCAAACAAATCCTTAAACTCATCTAACAATTTCAGTAGCTTAGGTGCACTCCCAAACTCTTCTTTGGTTTCTACTGAATACCATTGTACTTCAGGACCCTTATAAGGTATGACATGAATCATGGATAATTGGGATTGAGTGCTTGCAGCTTTTGACAACTTCTCTGCACTCATTGTCTTGATTTGGCTTCCAGCTCCTCTCAGTACATGTTTTTTGCCTCTGTATTTGAATTCCATAGTTAATGAACTGAAGTTCATTTTGATATCTCCTAAGGTGAGGAGCCACTGTACCCCGAGCACCACATCACAAGACCCTAAAGGTAGCAACAAGAATTCTGCAGTGAACTCTGCCCCCTGCAGGAGCCAAGAAAGCTGACACCCCTTGTTTACTTTCATCATACTACCATTAGCCACAGCTACTACCTGAGGACCAGTAACAGTTGTAGGGCACCCCAGTTCCTCCACTAGTCTTGAATCAATGAAATTATGAGTGCTACCACTGTCTATCAATATATGCAAAGGTTTTCTTGCATGGTAGCCAGTTACTCTCATAGTTTTAAACCCAAGGGATCCATTTAGAGCATGAACTGATATGGCCATCTGTTCTACAGGCTGTTCTTCTTCTATAACTGTCTCAATACCTTCCTCCTCACAATCATCTGTTGGTTCTCCTTCCTCTATTTCAATGATATATAGTTGCTTAATATTTTGACATTTGTGACCCAAAGTGTACTTCTCATTACAGAAATAGCATAACCCTTTTGCCCTCTTATCATTCATTTCCTCCATGCTTAGAGATCTTCTATTTGAGTTTCTCTGTTGGTTGGTATCATTTCTGTAAGGTTTATAGGAATTGTCATTTCTGGGAGTGGGTAGAATGGGTTTAGAAGAGTATTTACTATCAAAAGTAGTCTTATAGGGGTTTTTGTGATAGGGGTTTGTAACTGGTTATCTATGTGCCCTAGCATTTTCTTCATTAAGGGATTCTTGCATCCTGGCTAGTTTATAGGCTTCATATAGGGATTGAGGATTTGCCATTCTCACAGCTTTGTTCAAATTTGGCTTTAAACCCCCCAAGAAACAGCTTAAAGCATTTTCAGGCTCAATATTCACCCTGGTAAGAATTCTATCCACCTGTTTTTGATACTCTCTCACACTACCCGTTTGGGTCACTTGTTTTAGTTCTTCCATAGGATCATCATAATCAGCTCCAAACCTTTCAATTAATGCTAATACATAATCACTCCAAGTAGGAGGAGAAGAATACCTTCTGGTTTTCATGTAGGCTTGATGCCATTGTATTGCATCCCCCTCCATGTGTACTGCTGCAATCCTTACCCGTTGACTCGAAGGAATATCATCAATGGAAAAGAATTGATCAACTTTGTACAACCAGGACCTAAGATCTTCCCCAGAGAACTTTGGAAACTCCAACTTTGATAACCTTGAAAAGTATGAATTAGGGGTAGTTCTCTCCTTGAACTGGTGTAATTCTTCTTCAGATTCCACAGCTTGCCTGTCCATAGATTGTCTCCTTAATTCTTCTTCTCCTCTGCTTCCTTTAGAATGTCCCAATTGTTCCTTTAATTCTGCAACTGTAAGATCCAATCTCTTCAGATTAGAGACTTCCCCACTGAGATTTGTGATTTCTCCTAACATTTTCTGCATCATTTCCTTAATTTCTCCCATTTCAGTCGAAGAACTCTCCTGTGATTTTGTATTCTTCGTCATGATGGCCAAGGATCTGAGTGCTCTGATACCACTGATATTGGAATCTCCAGGAATCTCAAGGATTCGAGCAAATCCAGCTGAGCAGGAGCTTGCAGAGAGGCTCGAGTTGAACAGCTAATGGTGGAAGGGAAAGAGATGAATTTAGAATAGTGTTGAGTAAAACTGTAATTCTTATTGATGATATGACTTGTACCTTATACCTGTATTTATAGCTAAGATGCTAAGCTATGTAATCTCTACAATGGAATAATATCTCTAACTAACTTCTAACTGAAAAGATTCCTTCTTAACTAACTCCTAACTGCTTTCCTGACTTGCTTCTGTTAAGTGCATTGCTGACTGGATTTAACTGAAATGCTGACTCAGCTTTCGACTATGCTTCAGCTGCTGACTTGTCAATTGGTGTAGCTAGCTTTTGGTGTAGGGTAATTATGTGGTTATCAATGCAATTTGTCTGAATAATGTCTACTGAAACAGGCGGGACAAAATTAGGTGTCAACAAGTATAACATTCAGTCTTGAAAACTGTGGTTTCTAATTTTAACCCGTGGTAAATCTCATAGCAGACCCTTATTTTTCCATGTTGCCTGCTTCATTGCATCCTTAGCTTATATTTCTTGTCCAGTTGTTGCAATACTTTCTTGAGTTGCTGCTCTGTCTTGTTTGAGTTGAAATCATGTTCTTTTGAGTAACTGTTTAAAAAAATTCGTTAATAGGTCTTAAGGATGCTATGTAATTTGTGTAAGTTGTTACAGCTTAGAAAGGTAGAATCTTTAATAGGTTTCACTTTTTTTAAAGGGAGCAGCTGTTTAAACCATTTTCTTGCAGGTTCAAGTTGAATAAAGGATTACCATTTTTTAAATTTGGAGTCAAGCCTTGATAGGATTAATAGAAAGACAGTTTTCTTTTAGGCTAAATTAACCTTTTGATCAGAAAAAATATAAATATATTTTGATTCACTCTCAGTTTTGAAAAGGTGAAATGAAGAAGCCTTCTTGATAGGTCTAATAGTTTATTTAATCAAGTTTTCTGTTCTATTATTGGAAGCCTGATAGTGGATGTTTTTTTTTTTTTTTTTTTGGGTAAGTTCATATCTCTAATGGTGCAGTCTGGTTCTTTTCTGTTTGTTTGAAAAAAAAGGGTAGGGTCTGCTTGTATACTTCCATGGAATATGGGATTAAAAGGATGCATTTAGGAGTGAAGCTTGGTTTGTATTCTGAGCTTGAGATAAATGTGAGGGTATAAAAAGTGTTGGCTACTTTATTCTCTGTAAAGGGGTAAGCGCTCCAATATGATTATTCTCGTTCAGCTCTGAGGGTGTTTTGGTTCAGCTTTTCTTGGGAGCTAGTAAGAATGATAGGAAGCAGGTGAATTGTTCTTGGTTTTCTGTGAGTTGAGCAGGGAATATGGAAATTTAATGAGGGAGTATAGAAGTGTAAGTAGTGGATGTTCTGTTTCTTTATCTGGTTAAGAAGTAGGAGTGTTTTTGCAGTCTGTCTCTGTCCAATCTTCTTCCTAATCTTATCATAAATCAATCTCTGATTTGCTAAGGCTGAGTCTTTCCTGAATGCTAATTTCTGTATCCCTCTGTTTTCTTATAAAATTCTCTCCAGCTCCAATTTATAGAGTGAAATGTTATGTGTTTCAAGCAGTAGGTTTGAGCTCGTCTTGCATTGCTCTGCTTATTTTTCTTTGCTAGTTTCCAGCTTCTTGTTCAAAGTATGGTCGCGTCTCTGTGCTCTTTTCCAGTTTCTAGTCCTTTTTGATGAGGTCTATGATCAGCCTGCATACTAAGTATATGAGGTGTTTTGGTATTGTTTGGTCAGTTAGGGTTGAAGCTCTTTATGGACTGCCCAGGTTGCTTGTTGTCTTTGCTAGTTTGTTTTGTTCAGTGTGTAGGAGTCATGAGAGGGTTATAAAGGGTTTGAATGGGAAGGGTATTATCTAGAAAAGATGTTCTGGATTCTATTAAGTCGGGGTAGTAGTTCCCCTTTTTTAATCATGTCTGGCAGCTTTTGGTTATGAGTCATTCTGATTGCTTTAGTCTAATAATTATCTCCTTTTGATCATTTTAGTTAAACTCAAGTTATATGAATCCTGACCATTTCAAGCCTTGCTAAATTAATTGTGTTGCTAGTGTTCTTTAACTAGTAAGGAAATAAGTGATTCAGCTCAAGAGGCCATTCTTTAGTAGTAAAAAGATTGAACTTCTAAGGTTGCCATAATTTTGTGATACCAGGTGCTCGTCTTTGTTAACTATGCGCTGCTTTATCTCTTGTGCCTGAAGCTTAGTTAATGTTTGCATTCTCTGTATATTTCTTCCTCGAAGTATTTATTTTACCTTAATAACTGCCTTTAATGTATTAATCATCAAGAACATGAGGAGTGCTAGACTTGGCCTCATTTGAACTATTACATCAAAGACAAATCAAAAATTGGAGGAACTATATTCCTCCAGCTATTTACACTAACTAACAAAAAAATTGGACTTGTCAAACCTGCTTCTAATATTTGGAAACTGCTGTTTGTCTAGATAGAACATATTCCTACAGAAAGTTGGCATCTCAGTTACATTTTTACACAGTCTTGGCTCCTGCAGTGTGGTAGCATATTTTACCAAGGTATTAGCTACCATGTTAGCATCTTTGTAACAATGTGTTACCTGAGCTTCTGCACCCTCTAATTTTCTGGCAGTGTCATCATAGATAATCTTCAGCTTCATGTTTTCAGTTCTTCTTTTCATGATCATGTTAGCTACTACAAGAGAGACAATTTCCAAAACAAAATTCCTCAGCCCTAAGTTCTCACATATCGTAAGACCTTGTTGAGCTGCTCTAATTTCTGAAAATTTATTACTTATATACACTTTTGGAATTGCAAATGCTAGGACAAATTTTCCTTGGCTATTTTTTATTATACCACTTATTCCAGCTAGTTTATAGCTTCCATAAAGCTTCCGTCTGTGTTCACTTTGAAATTCTGTACTGGCCTCTCCCACTTAACTTGTTTCCATATCTTCACATGCATTATTTGTTGCACTTTATTTGCCAGACCTGTCCATGTGCTCTCATTTTCAAATGTGGGGAAAACTTTCCTAATGGCTGCCTGAATATTCCATTTTATGCTATACTTCTTCTTGCGCACTTGGAAGTTTGTTGCTCCCCATACTTGCAAGAGCACCTACTTTTCCAGATCTCATATAATATGCACACTGGAGTAACACTCATTATCAGCTTATGTACACTGTTCCTTGTCTTGTAGTTCCACTATTTTGAGTATCATGTTGTTGATAGGTGTTGGTTTCTATCCAATTCCAAAAGTTGATCCATAGTAAGACCACAACTTGGTTGCAACCTCACTTTCTTCAAAAACATATTGGCATTTTTCTTCCGTAGTAGCTAGACAACAGTTGCATCTAGATACTACATTCAACCCAAACTTGTTGATCACATCATCTAAAGGTAACGTGTTCTTCAGTGTTCCATACCTTATGCAACAGTCTTGATTTCCGTCTCTTCTCTCTTATTGTGTTCCATGCGTGACAATTCTGAAATAGTCCATTCTGTGAGGACTCCCAGATAGCAAAATCTCGTCTTTCCGGATTCCCAATTTGCAGTTCTTGAATATGTTGAGTTGTCTGTGCACCAACTTTTTGTAATAGCATTTCCATGTTCCAAATTCCATTGCTAATGAACTATTTGACCTCTACTTTATGAGATCTTGGTTCAGGATCATGACTCATTACTAATTCTCCTCTTCCAGTCCGATTATCTCACCAGAAGCTGCTTTTTCTATTGGATATTCTTAGATGATGTTCTTCTCTACTTTTTCTCTTATTTCCAGAATCTTTCTCTATGTGTGAGATGATTTTTCATTCTTCTTCCTAGCTACTGGATGTGATCTAGCACAATATTTTGCCTTAAAAAAATCAGACCATTATGTCTGATTTGTCCTGAAGTTCCACCACCTTTTGATAGCAAATGTATCTGCAATGTCTTCTAGTTTTCTCATGCCTATCCCTTCTTCATCCTAAGGAAAACACATTGAGCTCCATGAATACCATTGGTGCTTGTTTTCTTCATTGTCAGACCCCCATAAGAATCTTACACAATGCCTCTCTATGGACTTATAGACCCCTTCTGGAAGATTCATAGCCAACAGAGTATACGTATGAATTGCCATCAGAACATGCTTGATAAGTATGTTCATTCCTCCTGTTGATAAATGTTTCCTTTTCCATCCATTTAATCTGTTAGATACCTTCGCTACCATAAGATCAAAATACACCATCTTCTTTCTTCCAGCAAAAATAGGACATCCTAGGTATGTGAAAGGAAATTGTTTATCAAGAAATCCTTTATTTGCTCTCATCTTGTTGGTTCTTGAGGGAAATGAATTAGGCTCTGTTAGGAAAAAACTTTTCTATTTATTCACCTTTTGCCCAGACAACATCTCATACCTACTGATCTGTTTGCCTGATAGATTTGTTATTTCCAGCAGTGAAAATGACTAAAATTTCAGCAAGGCTAAGTGAATCACAATTGGACCTCTTGGTTGCATTGAGAAAGGAGTGAAATTTTTGTTCTCCACCAACTTGTTTTAACATTTTTGATATAAACTTCAGCTCCTAGGATGAAAAGGGTAGGTGATAAAGGATCTCCCTGCTTAAGTTATTAAGATGATGAAAAAAAGTTGTGCCTTGTGCCATTCACTATTATATGGAGTACCAAGCATTTGATACAAACCTCCATATGATGTCAATCAGTATTTCTGAAAAACCAAAACATCTCAGAAATATAATTAGGAAGCACCATGAGACTCTGCCATATGCTTTTTCCATATCCAGCTTGATTATCATGTTACCACTTGTGTTCTTCTGATTAGAACATTTTCTGTTATGGATCTGCCTTTAATGAACCCTGATTGGTTCTCAGAAACAAGTTTTGGGAGTAATGGGTTAATTCTTCTTGATATGATCTTGGAGATTATTTTACTAGAGAAGTTGCTCAAACTTATAGGTCTTAGCTCAGCAAAGTTGGATGGTGACTCAACTTTAGGAATTAGTACCAAACAAAAATGAGAGTAGAATCTTGTCAGATCAGAACCATGAAGAAATCCTGCAAATGAGGGTCTGGAGAACTTGTATTACTTATGCTGAAGATAGCCTCTTTCACCTCTTCCTCTGTGGTATAGAGGATAGAAAGACATTATCTTCATCAGTGATACCCCTAGAAATAAGCTCAAGTATCCTGCATAGATTAGTTTGTCTTTACTTCAGGTTGAGAAATTTGTCAAAGTGCCTGATTGCTGCATTTGAACTTTTCTCTTGGCCTTGTACCTCTCTTTTCTTATGAGTTTTTATTCTAGTCAGCTGCATTTTTCTCCTTTTATCTCTTAAGACACTGTGAAAGTAGCTAGTATTCTGGCCTCCCTACTCAAACCATCTAACCTGTGATTTTGTATAAGCATGAGTGTTGTCTAGATACCACTTTATGAACTCCGCATGTGCCTTGTTGACCTTTTCTCTACTTGATTCACTGTTCTTATGTAGATCTTCATCTTCCAGCTTCTGAACTATTTCTTCCTATTTCATCACTTTTTTGTTGACATCTCCAATTTCTTCCCATAAGGCGCTAACTGTTTTAACTTCTGCTGAAGGATCCCATATTGGATTCCCTCTTATCTGTTGCTCCCACACTTCTTTCACTATCTCATGAAATCCAGGTACCTCCACCCAAAAATTCAGAAACTTGAAGTATCTTATTGGTACTTCCTGATTGTCCAGGCTCTTAACCAAAATAAGTCTATGATCAGATCCTGTATTGACTAAGTGTCTTACTATCACATTCTGAAATACTTGACTCCATTATTCATTATATAAAACTCTATCTAACCTCTTCCAAATTCTCTTCCCTGGCCTTCTATTACTACACCAAGCATACTTTGAGCCTATATATTCTGCATCCATAAGCTCACAAGTATTTATACAGTTAACAAAATCTGTACTCTTGTACAACCTATAAGGTCTGCCTCCTTGCTTCTCATTAGGATCTATAATAGAATTAAAATATCCTCCCACACACCATGACTCATGTATTGTTCCCTTATAACTTTCCAATGATTCCAATAGTTCTCTCCATTCAGCTATTGTTGTTTTAGCATAAATAGTAGTGCCGATAGTAGTCTGTGAACTGTTACCCTTCTTCTTTGGATAAATATATGTTGTTCTTCATTAGAGATAGTGGTAGCCTGAAGATTCATGGACCAAGAATACCAGATTTTTCTATTTTCATTAGAAAGGCATTGTTAATATCCAAGGTACCTCTTATAGCCACTAATTTTCCTCTTGTCAATAAAAGGCTCCATGATGGCTACAAATAATATCTTATTAATTTGAATGATTTATTTAAGTTTATGAGTTGCTTTCTTGGATCTAACCCCCCTAACATTCCAAAATAGTGCACTCATCTGAGTTGCTAACATGAGCAAAAGCTCTAATAAGACTATTAGCTGCATCCTCCTCCTCTCTTTATTTTTCAGCTTCTTGAAATACTTGAGCCATATCTTGTTTCGAACAGTTTACGTCAACTACAAGTTGTACCCCTATATGATTTCTGGTCACTGTATTTAGACTTGATGATACCAATGTTCCTTCCATGTTGTTTCTGTTGTTTACTTGCTTTCGTATTTTGTGGCTTGGAAATGCTTCCTATCTACTTTCAGCTAGAGTAGTTGACTCATCACATTCTTCATTCAGCCTCTCCCTTATACCTATTCATGTACTCATATTCTCATGTTGTGTCTCCTGTATCTCTTCTTCTAACACTGCTATCTCATTATTCACATGCCTAATTGACTCCTCTTCATTAGCTATCATTGGCTCATTTTTTTCATTATTCTTCTTCTTCTTAGCAGATCTAGCACTTTTAAAGACAACTTTATTTATTTATTTTTCGGGTGTTTTTTGCCCCTTTTTCTTCTTCTTTTTCACAGATTTGTCTTTGCTTAAATTCTGTGCAGGTTGCTGATTCTCCATCACTTCTTGTTCTTCCACTATTTCTTGATTCTGAACTTCATCCTCTTTCCTTAATCCACCTTCTTCCCTCTCTTCCTCTTCTGTATTAACATGTACTCCTTCATTTGGTTCACTACTCTCTGTTTTTTTATTAACCACTTGTGTTGTTAGCAATGTTATTTTCACTGTCCCTCTCGTCCTGTTTAGACTCTGCCCACGTTCTTCTCTTGACCACTTTTCAATTGACAACATAGTGACCTAGTTTCCTATAGTGGTTACAGTACTTTAGAACACCTTCATATTCAATTTTTTATTCGAATCCTTTCATAGCTGAAACTTCATTTTTCCTTCCTACACAAATAGAAATAGGTAAAGGTTTGAGTTGATCTACTTCCACTCTCACCTTAGCCATACTTGGTCTGGTTTTGGATCTGGTCGCAGAATCAAGCTCCAAAGGTGTTCCAATGTCACTCTCAATCTGCTGGATGCAGCTCCAAGAATGCATCTGAAAAGGTACTCTAGGTAGAAGTACCCACACATGCACTATAGGGAGATCTTCTTTAAGCTTGAAATCAGGAGTCCATTTCTAGAGCCACATTTGCAATCCATCAATCTCAGCTACCCTTCAAAACCAGACTGAGTTATAATCATCATCATTATTGAAGTCCATGAAAACATTAAAGTTATCATAGACACCAATCTTCACAGATCCTTTAAGTGAGAATTTCTCCAAAAACTTTGACCTAATCTTCTCGATCTGTTGCCTGCTTCTTAGAAACCTTCCAGCGATTGTTCTTCTACATGTGCCATAACTCCTTAATAGTCTTTTTTTTTTGAAGATGAGAGCTGGGATTTCATTGTGTGTTGTTTTCTTAGCTACCACTGATTCATATTCTTATCCGTTCACCGTCGTCATATTTTGTGCATTGCTTATGGTTGTTGCATAGCTTCTCGTTCATCCTAATTCTTCTGTTGAGTTGTTCTCCATTGCTTGGATTGAGTTTATAGCTACCGTAAGAGCCTCCAGGTGGCCGTCCGGTGGCTCAATACGGTGGAGCATAGATTTTTATTTTTGGGTATAGTTTCTACTTTAGGTAGGTGCATGGGCACGTGGGGTTTTCAAGAGAGTGAATTTTGGGTAGAGTTCTACAATTTTTTTATGACTCTTGAAGTGTTCAGTTCAAGCTTGAAGATTTAGTTTTAAATTTGGTATGTGGTTCTGGATTTGCTCTTGCATTAAGGAACCTGTAGTATCTTTAATCATTCATATGTTCTGCCTCTCAAATCTGAAGTCCTAATATTGGTTTGGAACTTGGAAGGTGAGAAAACATAACCTTAGGAATGTGCATTATGTAATCTCTATATAGTTTATTCAGGATTAGTCTTCATACATAGGGTAATCAAATCCCCTTTAACATATGATTTTTAACTAAAGTCAGTAAGGTAACTAGTTTTATTTGGTGGTAAGAGTTGGCTGTCCATCTAAGAAACATGTTGCAATTAGCTAATCCTTTCCAGCAAAGGAAGAAAGCACTCCTCTTGCTTAATGTTATTCTAAATCTGCCCTTTGTTCCGTAAACCTGCAGCCTATGTCAATTTATTTGGTTTTATTAAGTGCTTATTGAGTTGATTTTGAGTTATTTGCCTGATTGGAATTAGTTTCGCTTGTTTAAATGTTTCTTATATACACTGCTCTTTATTTCCTTTATTTTCTCTCGCACGAAATACCTGGGAGTGTACTAATCTTCATTTACTTTTCTTTACATAGCCTGCAATGGGAATTGCAATGAATTGTGAATAACTCAATGCGCTATCTCGGGATCAAGTCCGTGTATCAGAAAGCTTTAGAATATTGCATATGTTCGCGAGTTTGCAGATTTCGGGTTCTACTTTCCATACTCTCTCTTCCATGTCCCTTTAGAATCCATATTTTAGGATTCATGTAGACCGGACTAGGGGCCTTGTAGGATAGAAGCCTGTAGGATAGAATTATTATTGCAGATTAGAACTGCTTTATGAAATTACATGTTCCCGTTTCTTTGGAATTTGTCAATTAATCTACGAAATTAAGAGTCTTTTATTAATTAATGACTATTAATGACTGCACGTAGAAATGAAATTTAAAATTCATCTTCTTAAGTCATGATTTATTTTAAATAATAGTTAAGTATTTATTTCATTATTTATTTATTTATTTAATATAATAAATTATTTATTATTTAGTTGATTAATCATTTAATTATTTATTTACTCACTTATGTATTATTTATCTATCTAATTATTCATTTAATAAATTAATCAACTATTTATTTTATACTGTATATTTTATTATTATTTATTTAATTAATTAAAAAATATTTTATTTCTTTATTCATTTATTTATCTATTTCTATTCATTTATCTTATTATTATTACTTAAAAAATCATTCTTCATTACTTATTTATTTGCTTACCTATCTATCTATCTATTTATTACTAATTTATTTATCCATCTTATTTCGCCTTAAAAACTTTTAAGTTATTTATTTTAATTTAATTCATGAAAACCAGCAATCCCTTTTGGTGGATTTTCGAAAGTGATCCAATAATAAGGACCTTCTTTTGAAAGTAACTGAACCACTTACCTAGATCTCTAGAAAAATAATTTTCTTTTAAACAAGGAAGAATTTGCACTCATTAATTAATATTGGTTCTAAAGAAATCATTTGGAATTATCATATTTTTGAATTTATACTGGAAACTTGTTGTAACCCGATAAGTTTTGGGGTTCAATAACATGCCATTTGCCTTATTTATTTGTATTAATCATCATGGTCAGTCTATACTACTAGGATGTGCTTTTCTTACTGTGAGGACGCGGAAAATTACAAGTTTATATTCTCTACTTGGCTTACAACTACTATGGGGAATATTTGTCCAAATGCTATCTTAACAGACCAATGTGAGAGAATTTAGGCAACCCTAAGTGAATTAATGCCAAACACAATTCACAGATAGTGCATCTAACACATATTTATTAAGTTGCCTTATAGGCTCAAGGAGAGCGCTGATTATCGAACTACAAAAGGAGAATTTAAATTCATTGTCCTTGATGGTATTAATATTGATGAGTTTGAGAATAGATGGGATGCCTTTATTGTGAGATATGCTTTAGAAGAAAATGGTTGGTTCATTAAGTTGTACGAAGAGCGCCAAAATGGGTGCCAGTATACCTTAACCACTACTTCTGGGCTGATAGTTTATCCACACAAAGAAGTGAGGGACTGCATATATTCTTTTATGGATTTGTTAACGACCAAAGCACGTTGAGTCAGTTTGTTCAACAGTATGAGGTGACTTTGAGAGATAAGTATGAGATAGAGTTGGCGGCTGACTATAAGTCTTGATACACTATAACAAGATGTAAGTCTAGATTTAAGCGGGAGGAATAACTCAGAAAAGCTTATACTCGTCCATTATTTGAACTTTTTTTTGTTTGAGTTAAAGAGGTTGTACCGTTGTGAATTAAGCATCTCCCAAAAATGTGGCGGCTGTGGAAGGTGTAGAGACATATAACATAACAGACTCGTCAATTAGGAGTTTCTATTATAGAAATCAATTTGTCTACAGGGTTGAATACAGACCAGAGATCGAATATTTTGAGCGCAATTGCAAATCCTTCGAATCAAGAGAGATTATTTTCTGCCACATTTTCAAGGTGATGGTACTTAAGAAGATTGATCACTTTCACGAGAGGTACATTATGAGAAGGTGGAGAGGAGATATCATTCAACCCCACTTAAAAATATTCTTTTTTTGGAAGCTACCCTAACATGACGAATGAGTACAAGATGTACAAGGAGTGAAGATATTTTGAATTGGGACAAGAATATGATAGTGCCAAACACAGCGGATACCGTAGCTAGAAATGGAAGTAGTGGACCAAATTTATCAGACCCTGAAAGGCGTCATATATGTGGAAGGCCACGAGAACACCGATATAGATAAGGTTTTAAAGCTAGAGGAGGGAGGGCTGCAAGAACAAGGACTAATTGTAGAGGTGGAGGAAGGGCCAGATGAAGGAGAACTAGAGGTGGTAAAAGACAAGGTCGGGGAGATCAACAAGCGCAAGCAATGAGGCACTAATCATTTTAATTGTGCTCTCATACTATTTTGCCTATCTATATATGTTGATGCCTTTTAAAAAAAAAAATTAAATATCACTTTAATTTGTTTGAGTTGTCACTTTAGTTAATTGACTCTATTGGATTTTATTGGCTTGTCTTTGACTTTATTCTAACTTAAATTGCAGCAAAATAGTGTTGCAATATCACAAGGGTGCGATGAATCACCAACTACAAGAAATGAGGTACCATTAGAATTCATTTGAAATTACACTATTGACTTCATTGAAATTAATTGACCATTCTTTGAATGTCTTCTAACTTTGGATGTAGCAATACAATATTAGAATGCCACAAGATGTAGCCTTGTCGGATCTCAATCTTGACAGCCAGCCTGATGATTCCGAACGAGATTTTTATTTTTGAATATTTTTCATGCATGGGTGTTCATGTGTTTTTCTGATATGAAGCTTATTAATCGATGGAAAAACTTTCATCTTGTCCTTTGTCATTAGACTGATTGTCTTTGTGCTCTTTTGCTCTTTGTGCTACTCACTTTTTTCGCTCGATGTCAATCCCTCTTCTTAAATTGATTATTTCAAGTTAATACAAGAACAATACAACTCAAAAACTTTATATTTTGTCAAACTGCTAAGAGTCGTAACATTATCCGCTTAACTACTATTATCAAGTGTATCTATTATAGAATATTATTATTTCAACCACCTCTTACAATAAATGAAGTATCACTTCTCACAATAATGAAGTACCATTATTAACTTCTTAGTAAATGCAACAATAAATGCACAACTAACCACACTACATTTTGTTTGCTCCTATTCCTTTTACATAAGAACAGGAAGAGCCATCAAAAGCTCATTTGGAGGCTGCTATTTCCTAACAAGCAATAGAGTTTATGAGTAAGAAAAATTATGATGGACGAACCATCCCTTTCAAGTCTTCAAACTGATATTAGGAAAATAATCATCGAGAAAGTGATTAGCGATAACGGATCAAGAACATCGTTAAAGAACATATCTGAAGTGTAACTAGTTACACTTTTTTTTATTTAAAACAAAACCACCAAACATTGGTGGGGGGTTTGGTCGGACCCCAACCCGTCCATTAATTCAGCAATAGAAAATAATACAGTGAGGAGAATTTTTGTCCTTGCCTCGTTGAGTCATATAAAGGATGAAGAGTTCATACTTTAGGCATAAACACAAAAAGAATCTTTTTTCTGATGGTTGAACCCTTTTGGAAGTTTATTGATGTAGATTGTATATATGACTTTATTTCTAGTGGAGTTTAAATTTTTTAAGCAAATTTAGTTAAATTCTGTCAATTGAAAAAAATCAAATCACAAATTGGAAAGCAATAATCGTTTATCCACTTATTCTATACCCTTTTGATGATTATTGATAGGGTCTCGCCACTATATGGAGATGTTTTATATATATATATATATATATATATATATATATATATATATATATATATATATATATATATATATATATATATATATAATACTTCATCCTTGTAGGAGAAGTAACCTAGATTACTTGAAGATATGTAATTAAGAAATAAATTTTTGCCTTTGACTCGTTGAGTCATATAACGAATCTGCCCCTAGACTTTAGCTGATTGATTTCCTAAATTATTCTTCTAACTTAGCCATTTGAATTTGCATTGTCTCAAGATCATTTAAACAACTATCCATGAGTCAGACTCAATGCATACATCAAGAAGATGAGGTGAATTAACCATTTTAGTCCTGTTAACAGCGCAAGACAGTTGTTTGAACAAAAATATTAAATTATGCACAAAATATTGTATGAGTTTTGTTTGCCAGGTGCAAGGAATTTCGACGTATTTTGTTCTCGAGAAGATTCCAACGCTATCTGGATTCATAAAGAAACAGTTATAAACTACCAGATGCCGATGTCGCAACAATTTCTTTTCTTAAAAGGTTGTATGAAGATGCAATTGACTATGCATCTCTAGTGTATGGCACGTACAAGTTTTTTTACGAGGAAATTTTTTATCCATCCTGCGGCGAGCTGCTGACTCTCCTATTGACAAGGATGTATATGTTTATGGATTGCATTGCTTTGTAAGGAGCAATACGATAGTGGAAGCATGGAGCTCCGCATGATATGAGATGAAGAAGATGGTAGACTGGATATGATTGTTTGTCGACATGAGTTAAGAAATATGCTTGGTACTGAGCGCTTTGACAAAATCCCTGCGTTCAGATTTTGTATAGAGAGTAGCGTTGGTCACTGGATTACGTATCTCTATACAACACCTATGGCTATGGTGAATTGGACATTACTTGAGAAAGATCTATGCTAACAGTTGAAGTTCATAAGCTTAGAATGACATTGGGTTGGGATTCTGATTTGGAGGATTAAGTATACAATGTAATCAAAAATGCCGGTCCTAAAATTTTGCTCATTAGACATCATTTGCAGTTATTGTGTTTTGAATGTTGTTGGACAAACGAGCTTTTGATTGCTCAAATTTCATGTACTTACTTTTCCTATAATTTTACATTCATTTGCTTCTCTCCATATCTTCTTTTGCATATGATAACTAGTATGAGTATTTCCACTAGCTATTAGGAACAACTAAAATTGTGATGTACATACTGAAAAAGACGGAAAAATGTGATATGCGCACCAATGTTACACAGTATTATCATGGCTTTTCCAGATAATTTGGTTGTAAAACTTGATTATGTAGGAGAATATGATTAAAAAAAGAAGCCCTACCTTTTTTTTTTTATCTTTTGATGATAAAAAAATGTGGTGATGGAGTAGCTGTCGTTAAATCCCTATGAGATGTTCTAGTTGCTTTGCCAAGCCAATTTTCCAAACCACCAATTCACAATGAAGATCTAAGCTTATATTCGCTACGCCTTATGGTACTATAATGTTATATACAAATTTTGGTGGGGGTCCAAAATGCACCAATTTCAAATAAATATGTAAACAATTATAAAAGTTCAAATATTTTTGTTTTATCTTATGTGACATGATTTGATAATGTATTTGGTTTATGATGTTAATGTATTACTATTAGTTACCGTAGTGTTCCTGGAGTTGTACTCTTCCAACAACTTGACTAGATAAAGTTTATATAAGGATAAGTGTCTATCCGTTATTGTACCAATCTGTAGAGTTATCTGATAGCATTTCTGCACATTGTGTAACTATACATAGATATATAAAAACCCACATGGGAGTGCTTTTGGTTTCATAACATGGTGTCAGAAAAGCCTCAAATATCATCTACAGAGAATATTCACCCAACCACCATTTCCTAAATTCTCCAAGAATAATATTTTCTTGATCTTTTTTTTTCTTGTTCTTTCATGGTTGCTCAACCTCCGAATAATCCATACTTAGTTCATATTAAAGACTTGGTTTCTATTTGTCTTGATATTTCCAACTACATGAAATGGAGTTATTTTTTGTGTAGGCAAAAATACGCCACCTATGATTATGTGGATACGAATCCAGCTGCTGAGACTAGACTTAGCTTATAAGTCACCAGGCGCAGAGGATATACGCCTGCTCCTTATGCCACGACCGCTCAGCCGGTACGGGCGTAGGTTACAAGGTACACATTCCGCCGCCTTAGGGTTTATAGTATCCTAGTTAGGGTTTCGTATATACACCGCCTTGAGTATACATGCTCATGACCTTATTAGTCTTTGTATTTTACCATAACCTCTTCTCTTCTTTCAAATCGCATCTCTCAAGTGAGAAGAAAAGGCCCGCCCAATCGCAAGGCTAGATCCAGATCCCCCATAGCCTGTTCAGCATGAGGAATGGCTGGCGGGGCATCAGGATTTCCTTGATCCATTCTCAAGATCTCAGGTCCCCCCTACCAACTCGCTCCCTCTGCGGGTAGGCCTTCTTCGCTGCCAACCATACCAGATAATGGTGTGACAGGGCGAAAAACGACTAAGAGCCATAGTAACCAGCGGTTGTTCCTATTTCATTTTCTTCTTCCAAGCCCTTCTTAGAAATCAGTCACAAGGGAATGAAAAATTATCGATTTTTCTAGTTAGAATGGATTGGTCGTACCTATCCTGCCGAATCCTTATCCTGCAAACAACTTGATTCTGTTGATTCACTGTCCATTTGTCCTTAAACCGGATGTTTGGTCAACGACTTTGATAGCCTTTCTTTCACACAAGGTTTTTAATCCTTCTCCCCCGCTTAGGACAGAAAGGGGAAGTAGCGAGATTACGATTCCTTCGTAGGAAATCAACGAAGGCAGTCGCTCCAGCAGCTTTAGTACTTAGTTAAGGCCCCAGCCCTTCTGTGTAAATCTTAGCTATAAATACCCCTCCTTACATTGTATTGTACATCAAGCGATTCATATTGAATTCGACTATTCTCAAGGAATAATACTCTTTACTTTCTTGTCTATTACTTTCATCTCAGTTTTACTTACTTTTCCTGCGTATTTACTGCATTACTTATGACCCTCAAACAAATTTAATTGTTTTACCTAAATAAACAAATTTAGGCCTAAAACATTTGATGCCCACCGTGGGCCCTAGGAAATTGTAGGTTTTATACTAAGGAAACGGTGCAGTCATGTCAGACGACAGCGACAACGTTCCAAAGAATACTGCTGACACAGCAGACGATTCCATAAAGGACCCCAGAAATTCTAACAGACAGTCGAAGGATTCTGCCAAAGACCCGATCCCTGTAGCTAGTGACGACGAAAGAGATCAACCACGTGGAGACAAATCCGGACTTAAGGATTTCCTTGTGGGTATCTTCAAGAACCAGGCAGAGCAAAACTTGGCCAACATGGTCGAAAGCATGGCCCAGAAGTTGAGAGCGATGTTTGCTGGATCGTCTCGGAGGCTAACGTCCCCGCGAGGACCACGCCCGTGAACGAATCACCAAAATCTATTCCCATTTGGAGACTGAACATGGAGATCGTCCCCGGAAGCTCCACAACAGTCAACAATCAAGATCTCAAAGGAATACCTGTCATTCATGACATCTTGAAGGGGATAAAGGCCAGCCACGATCGGATCAAAATGTACCGGGTGCTCCACCTCAGGTTACCACTAGAAATTATATAAGCATGCATATAAGGCAAGTGTTGCACCTGTTTATGCCTAAAATTGTATGTCTATGTTAAAATATTATTTATAGTTAGGGTCACAAGCAATACAGTAACTACAATGGAAAAGTATGTAAGTATAATGAAAGTAGTAATGAATAAACAAGACGAAATAATTAAGAGAAAGGCAGAGTAATTCTTATTCCTAGAGAAAAGCCGGATTCGGTGCTGAATCATCCGATGTACAACACAATGTAAGGAGGGGTATTTATAGTAGTGATACCAAGTCCTAAATAAGGTAAAATACAAAGATTAATAAGGCTATGGGCCTTTAACTCAAGGCGGTGGTATATACTAAACCCTAGCTAGGAGACTGTAAAACTTAGGCAGCGGGATGTATACCCTGCATCCTATGACTGTGCCGCCTAAACGGTCATTGGCTCCAGGAGCGGGCGTGTATCCTCTACGCCCGGTAACTTGTAAGATAAGTCTAGTCTCGCCAGCTGTATTCGTATCGCCATAATAATAGGTGACGTATTTCTTCCCATACAGCACTGGTTCACGTACCTAAGTACTTCCACCTACTGGATAACCTTAAGTATGACGGAACTACTAATCCAAAAGACCATATTGCTGCTTATTATACAGGCGTAAAAAGCAACGAGATTACTGAAGAAGAAACTCAATCTGCTCTGGTGAAGAGGTTTGGCTCGAACTTAACTAAAGGTGCCCTCGCATAGTACACTCAGCCACCAATATGGTGGATTGATTCATTCACACAGATGCAAGTTTTGTTCAAGAATGCGCATTCCGAAGCCCATAAGCGAGAGAAACGCATGAAAGATATCTTTGAGATTCGGCAACGCGACGACGAGCTGCTGAAAGACTACCTGGAGAGATTTCATAGGGAACACATGGAACTCCCTCCAGTTCCTAAAAATATTGATGTGGTAGCTTTTGGCAAGAGTGAACTTCAGGACATCATTAGCCACCCGGGAGTTGCAATAGAGCCTAACTCAATATTTGGTGACCACATGGAGTGCCTTACACCAGAGGTATACTGAGAAGCTTCGTCTTGAAGCTGAGCTGCCTTTAGAGCCCAGTGAAGATACATGAAGAAAGCGAGCGACAGTCCTTCTCTAAAGGGGGAAGGCAACAAAAGGAAAACAAAAGGAAGGATTCAAAATCAAGCAGTCTCCGGAAAGCAAAGCAGTTACCGAGGAGCCAGATTCCATGAGAAAAGTGCAGAGCAGTACAACTTTAGAGACGTCGGGCTGCGTGTGAATGCAGTGGAGCTGGTTGCCCATCACTTTGGGAAACTGGGCTCGAGGGTGCACTGGCCGCCCGTTATTAAGGGTGCAATTGGGAAGGGTTCAACAGCCTACTGCAATTTTCATCGAAGCAATGACCACACTAAAGTCGACTGCAAGGCCTTGACGATTGAATTGAGAACTTGTTGAAGGAAGTGCACCTTAAAGACTTGATCACAGAATGAGCAAGACTATCCAGAGCGCCTGAACTAAAGGACAAGCGAAGCATCAACGCAATCTTCGCTACGCCCGGGTCGGACAAAACTTGAAAGATTGAAGCACTGGGACTACCCGCTTACCCGATTGCGTTCAGTTCAAGAGAAGGAGAGGGGTGCACCAGGAAGCCCTTATAGTCCAAATTGAGGTACTAGGATTTTAGATTTAACAAGCTTTGATTCACCCAAGAAGTAACGTCAACATCATTCGATTGGAGGAATTGTAGAAGATAGACCAGAAACGCTGGATAATTCCGAGTCATTGCAAGATAACCAGCTTAAATAGAATCTATGAGAAAGCTGTTGGGGAACTAGCTCTGCCGGTTCATATTCTGGGCATGAGAAGAATAACACCCTCCCAGGTATTGGCCTATACACTCTCATATGATGTCATCCAAGGATGACCATGGGTACACAAAGTAAAAGGAGTACCCTCAACACTTCACCAAGTCTTCAGATAACCAACCCCACGCAGGATCAGCGACTTATGGAGTAAGCGGTCCTTGCCCAAAGAAAATTAGGTACCTGATAAGAGTGTCAACACAAAAGCGGATGTGAATATAATTGACAAGGAGCCATTAATGGGACGTGTCCATCGAGTGGAAAGCCAGAATAACAGTATGAGAGCTAAGAAAATGGGTGTCAGAGATGAGTAATTTGATTCCCCAGGCTGCAGAACTGTGGTACTAGCTCTTGAAAGTGTTGATAAAATATGAAAAGCCCGAGTGGCCGATACATTGCTGCCAAGTGTTGACACGAGCGAAGATGCATCTCCTAAATCTTCCAATGATCACCGAACCAATTCTAGGAGAGCACCTGCTGCTGTACGTCGCAATCTCAGAAGTGGCATGGAATGTGGTCCTTACACGAGAAGAAAGTAGGAAGCAACTTCATGTACAATATGTTAGTAAGGGACTTTTGTGGGTAAATGGACGCCTTTCACTGCCAATTCAGTTCGTAGCAGCGGTGGTAGTGACAACTCAAGAATTGCGCCCGTATTTTCTTACTCATACGGTCAGTATTGTTTTTCCGTGCCGTTGCGGACCATTCTGTCCAAGCCTAGACTCTCAAAGAGGTTAGCAGAATATGCCGAGCAATTGGAAGAATACAATATCATTTATCAACCAAGAACGACTATCAGGTTACAAGCCTTGGAAGGCTTCGCTATAGATTTCATTGAATAATTGGCATCAGAAGCAGAAGAGGTGATAAGGAGTGCATAAACAGTTGGCCTCGGGCGCTGGGTAGTCCATATGGGGGTGGTACTCAAAGTTGAAGAGGCCGACCTCGATTTATGGATTAAAACACTCAACGGGAGGGTCTTTTGCAAGACCGCAAGATGCCCGAACAACGAAGTAGAATATGAAGCCATAATTCAAGCGCTTGAATTAACCTACATATTGGGGGCTAGGGAGATCAGTCTCCATAGCGGCTCTCGATCGGCGGTCAATCGAATGAACCAGATCTTTTTTTGTAGAAGGTGTCTGCACGCCAGATCGACAAGCAACAATAACGGGACTTTTGAAAATTTTTCAGAAGTGGATGTTTTTTTATCAGGAGAAGGCATAAAGATGGCAAGATGGCTGAAGATACAGACACCAACTCGGGTGGTCAGCTGACAGTGATTAACCCCCGCAAACCTGATGAACCTCGAAGTTTCAAACACAGGGTCTGCTACAAATTGGCATTCTGCTATTGGAGTACTTGGACAAGGGAGTACTCCCTAGAGACAAGGCGAAAAGTAGACAGCTGCAAAGGCAGGCAGCTCATTACCGTTAAATTAATGCGAAGCTATACCATTGGGTGGTTAATGGTCCACGAGTCATGCAGCGGGGTCCAGTAGCAGCAGGCAAAGAATCGTTGGGAATCGCCTCCAGGTCTCCTAAAAAATTAGTCCTTCATCAAGCATGGAGTAGGGCTATCAGAAAGGTGAAAGCATCCAAAGACATGAAAGGGACATCAATCACTTGGCTTAAGAAGTACTACTCTTGAAAGGTCGATTGGGCCTATATACTCGAGGCACGTATTTTCTCCTTTCTTGCTCTTTGTCTTTTCCTCTATACGGGCACTCAGCCTCGTCTTTGTTAAGTTTTTTTATGTGGCTCCGTGCCCTATTTATCAATAAAAATACTATTTTACTTAGTTTTTCAATCAGATCCATCTATGATCCGAATATTCATAGCTCCGGCACAACTTAAGTTGAAGTAATACACTTACTTTTCGCTACAAAAGTAGGATAAACTACTCGCTTAAAACTAGATAACTTCTAGTTCAGCCACCAGGCGTTGTTCGTAAGTTGAAATCGTCAATTCAACAATTTACACCAACATGTCGATGGGGACGCCCACCCAGATAGTGCTAGTAAAGTCTTAAAACACTTGAGGTAACAAGCGCAGACGTTCTAGCTTGAACACAAAAATGTCCTGTTACACTCAACGAGCTAAAGACGTCCCTTTCTAGGCGCAGAGTCTACCCTAAAAGCTGTATATTACAGACGTAACACAAGCCATCATTTAATGATGCAAATGAAGCGCCCAATAGTGCGCACGCCTATCTTTTAAAAGACACGAGCCCAAAAGGGGGACCAAAAAGGGACCCAAAATATGTTGCTTGACTGCACTACAAGTAACTATGCAAGTACGCATAAAATATTGATGAACGTCTATTTCATCAATATCAACAACCTGTACAATATATAATTAAGTTCTTTCGAATACAACACTATTCATTACAGACATTATTAAGAAACTAAAGGCTTTAAAAGACTAAAACTGCAAGTTCATTTGAATTAGATACGACCAAGATCCTTCATCTGCATTGTAGCTACTAGTCAGCAAGCAACCAAAAGTTTTTCCTAGCATCAAGAGATATGTCAGCCTGAGCGGATTCTTCCACACACACAGTCACTGATATAATCAAGGCCCGAGGACTTTGTCCAAAGAAAACGACCTCGAAAGCTTCTAAGCATAGGCTTTCCTTCTCCCATCATATTGAACAAACTTGAAGATCTGCTTCAACCTTTGCTGGTCAAACGGGAGTGCATAACCCCGTGGATCTTCAAGCACAATTAGGAGCTCATTGAAGACGAGAGGGCTTGAGCTGGGAACCTACCAGAAGGGGGACTCTTCCCTCGAGTATTCGACAACCAACGGCCAAAGAGGCGTTACACTAGCGATCTAGCCGAACCGGCTGAACAAGGTGCCAACCTCGAGTCACGAGCAGACTTAGAGCTTGGTGACACCCTAATCAGCTAGCGGCGAGAAGTAGGATCCCCTTTCCCGCCAAGGAATAGAGCCAGGCATTGGAGTATCAACCCAACGCTGTTCAAAAAGCTACCTGAACACCAACAGTGTCTAGGAAGAGAAGCCTCATGACAGCTGAAAGTGCTAAGCGTCCTGACCCTGCATTACAAGAGGAATATCACAGCAACCGCTGCATTAGAAAATGAACGCACCATAATCAATGCACATGCCACATTGAAAACATTCCGAAGAATTGTCATTAGAATCCAGACCAAACTTCATGATTTGGGGGACTCTGTTCATCCAGTCATGGATTGAGAAACATAAGAAGAAAACAGTGAAGTATCTTCTGTTTACCGTTTTCTCATACATCATCCACTCTAACTGAAAAAGTTGTTCTAGGAATATCAAACGAAGATTAAACACAAACATTTTTTAATAAGAGAGGCTATTCTTTTATAAGGCAGATTTGGAAGAAGTAGTGTATTTTTTTTTTTTTAGAAAAGTTTGTGGCTCTTGTCTATCATGAAGCCCCTATTTATAGGCGGAATCAAATGAAGACACATGGGCTTCCTAAAGAAATCAAGTGTCAGTCTCGGTAAAGAGACTGTGAGTGTCAAGGAGCCAGCGAGATATCTTTTCACATCCTTTTTGCATACCTCTTTCACTTTCTGACTTCTTACGACAACACCAAACAAGTGGGTGGACTAACTGTGTGGGAAAAAACACCACCTATAATTACGCGGATACGAGTCCAGCTGGCGAGACTACACTTAGCTTACAAGTCATCGGGTGCAGAGGATACACGCCTGCTCCTCAAGTCACGACCGCTCAGCTGGTACGAGCGTCGAATGCAAGGTATACATCTCATCGCCTTAGGGTTTACAGTCTCCTAGTTAGGGTTTCGTGTATGCCGCTGCCTTGAGTATACAGGCCCACGGCCTCATTGGTCTTTTTATTTTACCATAATTAGGACTCTGTAAATCTTAGCTATAAATACCCCTCCTTACATTGTATCGTACATCAAGCAATTTACGATGAATTCGGCTATTCTCAAGGAATAATACTCTTTACTTTCTTGTCTTTTACTTTTATATCAGTTTTACTTACTTTTTCTGCATATTTACCACTACTAAAAAACAGGAAAAATTCGACTACCACATATCGACTGAAATTCGGTCGAACCACAATTTCGACCGAATTTCGGTCGAACACCTGTGACTATCACAAGTGTTCGACCGAAATTCGGTCGAAATTGTGGTTCGACCAAATTTCGGTCGATAGGCTAAACATAAATTTGGGCCGGTCGACCGAATTTCGGTCGCCTAAGCGGTCGACCGGCCCGTTATTAAGTCGGGCAGACCAGCTCCAAGAGCTCACTTCTTCTTCCCCAAAAACATTTCACTCTCTTTTAAACCCTCCCCAACCCCCATACACGAAATCCACCATAACCCACCCCCCAAAATCAACACTTAAACACAATCTACCCTCCTAATCACTACCCATAACAACAAATTCAAGGTAAATTTTTAATTTTAGGGTTATTTTAATTACTTTGTAAAACTTGAACCCTAACTTTTTAACTCAATTTTTTTGTAGTTTTGAAGCATATAACAAGTGGGGAATCATTTGTAGGTGCTATAGGAGCATAAATCAACGTCGAGGTACGGTTTTTTTTTATTTATTTAATCCGAATTTAATTGATTTTTTAATTATTTTTTAACTTTGGCCTATAATGTTGCATATTTAGTTAATTACTAGTTAGCAAACTTTATTGTAGTTTTTGTGATTGTTGAACAACTTGTTTGGTGTTGTTAGCTATTATAAAGTTAGGTTTGTGTTGTTTGGGATAGTTGTAGTTGTTGGTATTATTTGGTAGTGTTGTTTGCAATGTGTTCTTGCCTTGGTATTGCCTTGGTATTTTGACTACTGTGTTAATGATGTGGATTATTTCATCTGCTTACATGTTTAAGTTCTGTAACCATGTCAAAGCTGATGGTTGGCATTCCTACTTCAACATAGATGATGTTTTGTCTTTTTCAGTCTAATTCAATTGGATCTGCTCAAAATGTGATCAGTATGGAGGGACAAATCATTTAAGTAGTGCAAGTGTGTAGTCCAACGGATAGGGGAACTTGGGGAAGGGAGAAGGGACTGCTGCGAGGAAAATAATGTACACTTGTTTACATCAACCCAAAACATAAAAGGGATGTCTTTATTTCAAATGTTATCAGTTAACCTTAGTTGATTAATATATATTCTTTCCTCATTTTATCAATGATCATGGTAAACTATTGTAGTTTCGTGAAACATGGAACAAGTGTAAATGTTCTTCATGCTTTTGCGGCGAGGTGGAGGGAGGGAGACATTGGCCACATGTGAAGTAGTACCATCATATTCACTAATATTTCGTGACAGTAATGAAACAAACTACATCCAGAATTAATAAGAAAAACAACACTAAGTACTTTCCTTAGTTGTTTTGGTAGTTAATATAGCTCCCATTCCCAACTAGGTGCACTGCATTTCTTAGCTACTATGGAGGAAACACAAAAAACAAATACTTCTCTGAAAGTTCTAATGGTTCCATGGCTTGTCAATGAATGTGTGTATTTAATCTATTTAACCCGCCTATTTTTTTTTGCAAAGAATGTGTTTATTTAATCTATTTAACCTGTCTAATTTTTGTGCAATGAATGTGTCAACAGGAATGAAGAATTTGTTTTCAGGAAAGAAGGGGCCTAAACAGGCAGCTGAGCCTTCACGTGAGCCGGCACAGCAGGAGACTCATCCCCCTCTGGTGTTTTCAAGAAGGAAGGGGAAAGGAAAGGCAGGTGAGCCTTCAGGTGAGACGGCACAGGAAACTCCTACCTCTCAGGTGCCGCATCACCTTCCCACCGGAGCACCAGCAGCAAACAGTCCGGATTTTTTCAGGCCGCCCGGCATGTCCAGGGTGCCGCATTCGCTTCCCACAGGAGCACCTGCCGGATACAGTCCCGATTTTTCAGGCCACCTGGCATGCCTCAGAGCCATCCTGGTTGGAGGCATCACTTCAGTAGTTATGACATGACTGAGAGCCAGGACGGTCCATCCCAGGGCGTCTCCGGACTAGGCGATCCCACACAGTCCACTAGTACGTCTGGGTCGACTCAGCCGCCTTCCGACCCATCTAGCCCTACCTGCCCTTCGGTACAGCAGGAGATTCCTTACTATGATCCCAGATCGCCATATTACATCGGTGAGCTTGGCACTTGGGAAGACGGGCGTTTGATTATTTATCCCGAGGGGGATAAGAGGTAAGTATAGTATTTATGAAGTTCTTATCTATTTAGCAGTAAGCTTTTAAATATTAGTATTTCTATTAACCCGTCTGTTTTTTTACGTAGCTTTTGCCCCAACACTGATGCTACTCCTATGCTGACGAAATGCATGAAATCTCAATAGAAGGAATCATGGCCATCCTGGGGCGCTGTGCCCCCTCAAGTAAAGCAACAGATAATGCAAGCTTTTGAGGTGATAAATATGCATACGGTTTTCCACTGATAGCAGATTTTCTTAATGATTATGTTTAAATAAAATATTTTGATGAATGGCTTGCAGGTTCAGTGTAAGTGGCATCCGGCTCTGGACTATAAAATCCGTTCTAACTTCCATAAGAAATGCGCGGAATTGTACAAGAACGCAATGTATGGTGCGCGCAAAAGAGGGAAAATGCCCGGCTTCCTCTATGATCCTCAATGGAGAGAGCTGCAGCAGTATTGGGATACTCCCGAATTTCAGGCCAAGAGCGAACAAGGGAAGAAAGCTCGGGCATCTACTAAGGGTGGATCGCTGCATACGGTGGCACAGTTAGCGCTGCGACGCAGAAGATGCGCTTGGTAAAGTAATTTAATTTGTAAGAATTACTATAATAGTTTATTTTATATCTAACTTGTTCTCTTCTTTAATTTGTAGGAAAAGCAACAAAATCGGACTATTCCACTATCTGAAATGCACAAGATCCGCCATATAAAGAAAGATAAAAAGGGCGGAGAAACATGGGTCGAGCCCCGAGCACAAGAGGCCTGGGTAAGTACTTAAATTTAAACTAAAGTCGCGCCAATCCTTCAAGTTTAAAACTTCATAGTTCTACCGTTCATATATTTATGTTTTTCAGGAAAAAGCTACAAAGGCCTATGAGGACTGGACCGCGACTCAGCAATCTGAATGCGGAAGCAGTACCCCAGTACCGCTAACGCTCGAGCAAGAAACCAACTTATGGTTGGAAGCGGTCGGAGGGGCGAAGAAGGGGTCAGCTTATGGCATTGGAACTCTGTATTCATCTGCCAAGCATAAATCGAACTATTTGGGCTCGTGTTCAAGTGCTCCTGCAAGCTCTGCTCCCGCTCCAGAAATGACTCGGATGCAAGCGGAGATCGAAGAACTGAGAAGACAAAATGAAGCTATGCGCTTAGCACAGGAGGCGCATCAGAGAGAAGTGCATGAAATGATGCGCGCATCACAGGAGGCGCATCTGAGAGAAATGCAAGAAATGATGCAAGAGCTCCTCAGGAACCAGAAAAAAGGCAAAGGAAAGCGTGATAGCTCGGGAAAGGGAAAGAGCAAGAGCAGACATCGCCACCATTCACCATCTCATTCTGATGACGGGTCTAGTTCGGCTTCTAGCCATTAGTAGTGAAAGTTGAACTTTAAACTGTTTGTTTAGTTTGTTTGAATATTGTAAAACTTGAACGAATGTTGAATGACTCCTTTCTATTGTTTGGCTTTGTTAGCCTTGTTTGAATAGCGTTTATGAATGTCTTGTGACTGGTTTTTCTGCGTGTTTACAGGTGGTGTAGGCTAATTTCAGCTTTTATGTTGCAGGTAATTACAGGTGTTCGACCGAATTTCGGTCGAAAGTTGGTCAAAAAATAATACCAGCCTTTCGACCGAAATTCGGTCGAAATCCTGTTCGACCGAATTTCGGTCGAAGGCCTATTTTCGACCTTAATTTTTTCGACCACCACAATCGGTCGAAATACGGTCGATGCGTCGACCGAATTTCGACCGATTGGGCGGTCGAAAATCCCGGTTTTTTTAGTAGTGTACTGTATTGTTTGTGACCCTTTAAAGAAATTTAATTATTTTATCTAAACGACCAAATTTAGGCCTAAATATCTTAACCTTTATGTTCTCGACATTTATGAACTTCAACATCACATCGATGGAATTGGTGTTGTCCTTCCTTTGACAAAAATCGATTCTGCTTGAAAGGAAGTTCCGAACCTAGATTATCCAAAATGGAGGTGCCTAGATCACTTTATAATGACTTGGATTAATGCAACTGTTTCACCTGACCTTCTTCCTCTACTCTACTCCGCGGACTCTGCTAAAAAAGCATAGGTTATCTTAAAAAAGTCATTTTTTTTATTTACCTTCTGCTCGTGAACTGCAAATAAAATGTTAGCTTCAATCTCTCTGAAAAGGTGACTTAACAATTGATTCATGTATGGAAAAAATCAAGTAGTTGGTGCATTCCCTTTAGGCCATAGATCGTGTTCTACCCGAATCTGAGCTTCTTCTCTATGCGTTGAATGGTTTACCACCTTCTTATGAGTCCTTTGTTACTGTAGCTTCTAATCAACCTCATCCACCATCATTTTTGGACCTTTCAAGTCGCCTTTTAACATGCGAGATTTGTCTTGAACAACTTCATGGTGTCCCGACTTCATCAACACCCACTACTCTTGTTGCAACAGATACATCAAAATCTGAAACTACTCCTTCCTCTATGTCATTTGCTTGTAGTGGTAGTCGCTAATGTCATAGTGTGCGTAATGATGGACGCTGGAAAAATCGTGGTAGGGGTCGTGTTGGAAGATTCTCCAACTTTGGTCGTGGTTATAGTACACTAGGTAGTTTTTTTTTTTCCTTCAGGTAGTCAGACTTCTCTGCCTTTTGCAGCATCAAGACGTAGGCTTCTTGGACCTGCTCCTTCTAATAACTCTTCCATTCCTTCTTTTAGCTACCCTAATCCCACACATAGCACCACACAATGCCAAATATGTCAAAACTTTGGTCACCTAGCCTTGGATTGCCCTCAACGTCATAACCATGCTTAGACATCCTTTGATTTTACCTGTCAATTTGCTGGACTCACCCTTCAAGATAATGTCGATCACTCTTAGTATATGGAAAATGATGCTAGTTCTCATATGACATATGATCAATGTCAGATACAAGCACCCTCATTATCTTCCAATTCTGATTTAATTTCTTTTGGTGATGGTAGTGTTATTTCTATTTCCTACACTGGTCACTTATCTATTTTTTCTCTGACTCGCACCTTTCATTTAAACTCAATTCTACATGTTCCTGCTTTGCATAAAAATCTTCTTTCTATTAGACAATTTACTAAAGATAATAATTGTTTTATTGAGTTTCATTCTTGGGGTTTTCTTGTCAAGGAGTTGAAGATCGGGAGAATACTTCTGAAATGCCCTAGTGATAGTCCTATCTATCTAATGCATGGCTATTCTGCATCTCAGTTTGTCTTTCCATCCACCAACAACACGTCATCATCTGCTCCTATTTGCTTCTCGTGATAATGTTGCTTCTTGGCCATCCAGGAGTTGTTGTTTTACATTCTTTACTGTCTCGCAAACTTATTTCCATTGATAGGAAAAATGTAAATCAATTTTATTGTCATTCTTGTTTAGCTTCTAAGAATGCTTCTCTAATTTTCGCCATTAGTCTTTCTAAATCAAACAATTATATAGATTTAATTCTTTCTGATTTATATATGGAGTTCTCCTTGCTCCTCTATGAGTGATTACCGGTATTATGTCATTTTTGTGGATGATTTTTTGAGGTTTGTGTGGTTTTATCCTCTTCGTTTTAAGCACGAGGTCCTTGCTTCTTTTCAATTTATCAAAACTTTAGTCGAAAATCAATTTTCTACAACTATTAAAAAATTTTGATCTGATGGAGGTGGAGAGTACACCAATAATAAATTTCTCCAATACCTTTCTGCCAATGGCATCAATTTTCAAACATCGTGCCCTCATACACCTCAACAAAATGGGGTGTATGAACGCAAGCACAGACATATCAGTGAAATGGGGAGCACAATGTTTTTTCATTATAAAGCTCCTCATAGCTTATGGGTTGAGGCGTTTTCTACTACTATTTTTCTCATTAATCGACTTCCTTCTTCAAGTCTAAATAATATGTCGCTTTATGAGTTAGTTTTTCATATCCCTTCTGACTATTCATCTTTTCGTCATTTTGGTTGTTTGTGTTATCCTAATCTTCAACCCTATCGTCGTCATAAATTGGACTCTCCCTATGCTCCATGTATTTTTCTTGGCTATAGTCTTCATAAAAAATGCTATAAATGTATGCACTTAACAACAAAAAGAGTCTATGTTAGTCGTTGTGTTAGATTTGTTGAGCATGTTTTCCCATTAAGCTTTATGCCTACTACTCCTCCTTCGCCCATCTCTTCTCCTTCATCCTCTATCTTTCCTGCTCCTATCATGTATAGAGAAAATCATACATCCCCTTTCTTAACTCCTTTGGCAGATGTATGTTTTACTCATTCCTTTATTGTAGATTCTACTAATGGGTCTTCTCAACCAACTTTTTGAGAAAGACCGTGGGTTAACTAACACACAATCACACACAAAGAAAATAGAGAAGAAAAACAACACAAGAATATAACGAGGTTCGACCAAGCATACGTCCTCCGGGCAAAAGAAAAGAGAGTTATTTCACTATAAAAGAGATGAAAATACAACAAGACTTGATGTTTAGAACCCAACTATAACCCCTATTTATAGATCCCAAAAGTTTCCCGTATTTAGAAAGACCTGGTTTTCCAAAACCTATAAGATTAATTAATAGGTTTCCCAAATCTACTAGAATAATGGATTTCCTAAATCTATAGGGATTATGAGTTTTTCAAATATACTAGAAAATAATTCAGGACACAAATAACGCAACTAGTGTACCAACATCAGCCTTGCCCTATTCTTCTCGCTCTATGATTGCTGGATGTATGGCAGGAACTCATAAACCTAATCGTAAGTATGCTTTAACTGCCTCTTATTTGGATTCTCTTCCTATTGAACCAACTTGTTTTTCCTCAGCAGATAAGCACCCTCAATGGCGTGAATGTCAGAAGAATTCAGTTCGCTTTTTTTAATCTTACTTTGACTCTTGTACCTTATCATTCCAAAATGAATGTGATTGGAAATAAATGGGTTTATCGAGTCAAACAAAAAGCTGACGGGTCCCTTGAGTGTTGCAAGGCGCGTTTGGTAATAAAAGGTTATAATCAACAACAAGGTGTTGATTTTAGTGAAACCTTTAGTCCGGTTGTTCGTCCCTCAACTATTCATTTAGTCCTCTCGCTAGCTTTAGCTCATGGTTGGAATCTTCGACAATTAGATGTTAAAAATATATTTTTACATAGTTTTCTTAATGAAGAAATCTATATGTCCCAACCACAAGGCTTTGTTGATCCTAACTTTTCTAACCATGTCTGTAAATTTCAAAAAACTCTTTATGGCCTTAAACAAGCTCATTGTGCTTGGTTTACTCGTTTTAGCTCTTTTCTTATATCTTATGGCTTTCATAATAGTCGAGTTGATACTCTTTGTTATATTATGTCGTAACTCACACTATATCATTCTTCTTCTCTATGCCGATGATATTTGACTTATATGCTCTAGTTCTTCTCTATTTCATCACTTCATTGAGTATCTTAAAATCTCAATTTTCTATGAATGATCTTGGCTCTCTTCATTATTTTTTGAGTGTTCATGTCACTTAGACTTCTAAAGGTCTCCATTTATCTCAAGCTAAATATGCTCGTGATCTTCTTTCTCGTGCTTCATTACTAAATTGTAAACTTGTTCTTTCTCCTATATCTGGTTCTAGACTGTTCGCTAATGGGGGTGATTTACTTACTGATCCTTCGCAATATAGCAGTCTTGTAGGTGCCTTGCAATATCTCACTATTACTAGGCCGGACATTATCTATGCCGTAAATATAGTATTTTATTGCAGTTAAACGCATCCTTCGCTACCTTGGGGACATTTTTTGGGAATTTTTTGGAGAAAACCTGTTTGTTAATGCTATTTCATCAAAACTTCTCCCAAAAAGTCCCAAAAACTCAAAAAGTGCTCAAATGATGTTTTTGGGCAGTTTTTTTGGAAAATTTGAAAAATTACTCACAAAACTTCAACTATTTTTTCAAGTAAATTCTATGTCCAAACACAACTTCAAGTTCCAAAAATTATTTCTCAACTCCAAAAACTCAAATTCTCAAGTTTCAACCAAATCTATGTCCAAACGCTAGCTTACCTTCCTCATCATCTTTCTCTATAATGGCCTATCTGATACTGATTGGGCAGGGTGTGTGGACACCCGTAGTTCAACTACTGGTCTTGCTATTTTTCTAGGCCCAAATCTGTAGGGATACATACATATATGCATATATTCATATAACAACAAATCTATACTAAATAGATTGTTAAAACATAAACCGAGAACTTACTTGTTGTTCTCGTAAGCGGAAGCGGTAGGATCTTGAACCGTGGCTGGAATTACTGGCCGTCGGTGGTTGTCACGTGCTTGACAGTTCAACCCCTTTATCCACAGTCTAAACACTAGTTTATTTTAGAGAGAGAGAGATCGGGAGAGCTGTAGAGAAATCAGTATTTTTATCTGAGCCTATTACTACTGTATTTATAACTGTATAATACAGTAGTTGTCCTCTTGTAGGACTCTACCAGGTAACTTATATTTTTTACCTGGATAGATATTAAGAGCACCCCTTTATGGGTGAACTCTTTTATTCAGATAAATCCAACATCTCCCACTCACACATAATGGGAGTGCTCTAACATTATGAGAAACATATTCTCATCTCATCACTACAAATATTCATACAGTGAAATAGACCGTGCGACCAGCATACTGTGAGAGCTACGTGCTATACATCTGTTAGGGGTATATAGCCTCTCGTCGAGCGCAAACCTGCAAGTAGATTATAAAGTATGCAATACCCTAGATCATATGAATCACACTTTGATATCCTCTCAAAATCTCAAATATCATTTTTATGTATTCACAATTATAACTCATAAGTTATAACTGGTGCACCTGTGAACACAAAATTAATGAGATTCCATTAATGATCTTCCTCTTCTCACGATTCTTTTAACATTAGCTCAACTGCTTTTCAAGTATCTGATCGGAGTCGCTGAGGGTACATTATTTGAGTCAGCATAAAGGCTCTGGGTCTCACGCAACAGTAAGTTGAGATCAAACTTATGTTAACCCAATGTCGACATTAGCACACATGGTATGAAACACGTGCTACAATATTTTTCTCCTTTCCTTAAGGAGCGTATGCCTTTATAAATAATGTTGTATAGATGAAATTCAGACACCATATGCATCTAAATTCGAGTTTCTTAAACTCACATCTAGCTCACTAAGTAGACTAGGTGAACATCCTTTCACCTTAATAACCTTATGTTATTATTTAAACGACTATATTGATTTTAAGCATATCGCTCTCAAATTATCCATTTGATAATTTTTCTTAAAATCAAGTCTCATCTCCACTTATCACTAAGATAAGGAGGCGGTTGCCTGTGTGAGAAGGCCAACCTCTTGTCTACCCGACATACTAAAATATAATTGAAGAATGTACTGAACACTCAATAAATCATGAATATGTATGTAAGTAAATCAACTTTATTGATTATCAAAGAACATAGTTTTGTGCACAACTGGGAAAACAAACAATAATAAAAAATCACTCAAAGTCTACGCAAGCCTTGAGACCTAGTGTGTCTCACAAATGCATCTCTAGCTAAAGGCTTGGTCAATGGGTCTGCTACCATATCTTCTGTAGATATTTTCACCAGGTTCAACCTCTTGCGTTTATACATGTCCCTTGCATAGTTATACTTGATATCTATGTGCTTAGTATCACAATGATGCATAGGATTCTTGGTTGCATCAACTGCAACCTTACTGTCACAGTAGACCAACACTGGTTCATCATCAGTGTTACCCAACAAGCTTTTGAAGAGCCTATTCAACCAAACAGCTTCTTTTGTTGCTTTTGACAGAGCCACATATTCGGCTTCCATCGTGGATAGTGCTATACATGATTGCTTCTTACTCTTCCATGATATGGCACCATTACTAAGTAAGAAGACATATCCTGAGGTAGACTTCCTCTTGTCTAAATCTCCTCCGTGATCAGCATCAGTGTATCCAACTAATCGCAAATCTTTGCTGCCTTGATAACAAAGTGTGTAGTCAGTTGTTCCTCTCAGATATCTCATGATCCTCTTTACTGCTTGCCAATGTGCTGGACCTGGATCGGATTGATATCTACTTACCAAGCCAACTTCTTGACAAATATCAGGTCTAGTACACACCATAGCATACATTAGACATCCTACTGCACTTCTATAAGGCACTCGCTTCATCTTTTCTGTCTCTTCAGGAGTCTGAGGACACAAATGATTTCCCAAGTTATGGCCTTTGCTGATAGGAGTGTCAATTGGGTTGCTATTCTGCATATTAAATCGTTCAAGAATTTTCTTAATGTAATTCTCTTGAGAGAGATACAATAGTTTCTTCGGACGATCTCTTGAAATCTTGATTCCAAGAATATATGCAGCTTCACCCATATCTTTCATCTCAAATTGAGACGACAACCAGGCCTTTACCTCGTTTATTAACTCCTTATCATTTCCAGCTATAAGTATATCATCGACATACAATGTCAGAATTACAAGCTTATTTCTTGATCTCTTGGTATAAACACAATGGTCTTCATCAACCATAGTAAAACCATTGGATATGATCACATTTTGAAAGTGTATATACCACTGCCTTGAAGATTGTTTGAGGCCATAAATAGACTTCATAAGTCTACAAACCTTTTGTTCGTGGCCTTTTTCAATGAAACATTCGGGTTGTTTCATATAAATTTCTTCATCTAATTCTCCATTGAGAAAGGCAGTCTTTACATCCATCTGATGTAATTCAAGATCTAAACTTGCTACTATAGCTAGAATCAGGCGAATTGAGTTAAATCGCACAACAGGTGAGAAAATCTCTTCGTAGTCTATTCCTTCCTGTTGTGTATAACCTTTCGCCACCAGTCGAGCATTATATCTCTCAACTGTGCCATCAGCCTTGAGCTTAATTTTGAGAACCCATTTGCTCCCAATAGCTCGGCGTTCTTTTGGGAGATCAACTAGTTCCCAGACTTTGTTGACTCTCATTGACTCCATTTCATCTTCCATTGCTTTTATCCATTTTTCCTTAGAAGGGCATGAGAGAGCCTCTTTTGCATTTTTAGGCTCGTTTTCTACTTGTAAGAACAACATAAAAAGTTCAGCACCTTCGACATCAAATCGTCGGCGGGGAATCTTTTTACGTAAACCACGTCCTTTTTGTGATTCTTTTTCGTTTTCCCATTTGGATCAACGTTGCTTCCACTTGGATCAAGAACATCTATCCTGCTCCCACTTGGAACAAGATCAGTGACCATCTCACTCCTACTTGGAACAAAGATCCATTTGGTCACTGTTTGATGTCAAATGATTACTTACATTCGCATCCGATGATGAAGGAGGTTGTTGATGTGAAACTAATTCATCATCAGTTAAATTTCTCCCACTCGAATGAAGTGATCGTTGTTGATCTTGATCCTCTATCTCAAACAAGGTTAGGTCTTGACCTACCTCTGCCTTTTTAGGAAACTCATCCTCTAAGAATGTGACATCTCATGATTCAAACTCAGTTACGCTCCCACTGTCTTGCTGACCTATAAACACATAACCCTCAGAGGTTTTTGAGTATCTTATGAAAATACTCTTCTTTCCTCTCGGGCCTAATTTGCCATGTTTGTGCGAAGAATCATATGTATAGGCAGCGCAACTCCAAGGTCTTAATACACTTAGGTTGGGTGCTCTTCCAGTCCATAACTTATATGGAGTGGTTGCAACTGACTTTGTAGGCACTCGGTTAAGTACATATGTAGCAGTAAGCAATGCATCACCCCAATAACTAATTGGGAGGTTAGCTTGTGCCATCATTGACCTAACCATTTCTAGAAGCGTCCTGTTTCTTTTCTCCGCAACACCATTTTGTTTTGGAGTATTTGGGATAGTCAACTGATGAACAATTCCCTTTCCATCACATAACTCGTTAAATTGAGTTGACAAGTACTCTCGACCTCGGTCAGTTCGAAGAACTTTTATCTTCATGTCTAATTGATTTTCCACTAAGCTCATATAGCGTTGGAAACAACTTATTGCTTCTGATTTGTGGGAAATTAAATAGACATAACCGAAACGAGTGTAGTCATCTATAAATGTGATGAAATAGTACGCTCCATGCCTAGCCCTGACATTCATAGGCCCATAGATGTCCGAATGGACTAATTGCAAAGGATACTCAGCTCTAGTCGCTTTACCGAAGGGTTTTCTTGCAGATTTTCCTGCTAGACAACTTTCACAAGTGAACAATTCCACATGTTCAATGCCAGTAAGCAAACCTTGTTTTGCTAACTTTTGCATTCTTTACTGGCCAATATGACCAAGTCTAGCATGCTATATGTTTACATCACTATCATATTTATGTGAGGAAGCAAACATAGAAAAACTAGCATTATTATTAAATGAATCATAATCCAAATCCATAATAATAAAACCTCCAGTCACATGACCAAAACCAAATAAAGTTGAACCTAAAGTCAATTTCACAGAATTGTCATGGAAAAACAAGCTAAAGCCAAGCCTAACCAAAACAATAACAGAAATAATATTTCGTCGAATTCCTGGAGCATAGAGGGCATCATGTAGTAGTAGGTGTCGACCACCACGCAAGACTAACTTGCATGTACCGATCCCTTCAACAGCAACCTTATTGTTGTTGCCCACATAAATCCACTTTGTTCCACGTGAAATACGCCGAAACTCCACAAAGGAATTGCGTTCCCTCGTTATGTGGTCCGTTGCTCCTGAGTCTACAATCCACAAAGGATTAGATTCAGTCAAAAACACTGAACTAGAAACACAAAGTTCACTAGTTTGAGTTTTGTGAAATACCTTTCTAGGAGGCTCAGAGCAATCCTTAGCATAGTGACCCTTTTTGTCACAGTTAAAGCATTTCACCTTTGCAACATTGACACGTTTGGGACGTTTGTTATTGCCTTGTTGTTCTGCCCTTGCTCTTTTAGCAGGATGAGACTGAGTTGATCCTCTTTTCTTAACCCAATTCTTTTTCCTTGAGCCACATTTGGCCTTAGAGGATGTTGCCATATGCAACTCAGCTGTTGGCTTAGATGCCTCAAGCCAATCCTCTTCAAGCTCAAGAGATCTCCGAACATCTTCTAGAGTTTTGATTGGCTGATTGTGGGTCAAATGCATCTTTATATGATCCCAAGAATTAGGTAAGGACCGTATGACAGCTTGAACTTGTTGCTCATCGGTCAACACATGACCAGCATCTTTTAACTCCCCAATCATGTTTGTCATAAGCCTCAGATGAGTTCTCACTGAATGTTCTGGGCGCTTCTTATATGAGTCAAACTTGATTGTTAATGATCGTAGCCTTTCAATAGAACAGGTACCAAACCTATTCTTCAAAGCAACCCAAAGACCCATAGCTCTTTGGTGATCCTTAAATTCCCTTAAGATATCATCATCTAAGGTGCTCAGCAACGTAATGCGAGCCAAGGAGTCTTTCTTTTTCCAAGCGTCATAAGCCGCACGGTCACGCCTATGCTGAGCCGTGGTGCCTTCCTCAGGCTCATCCATGACAATGTTAATTGCCTCCAGAGCCTCTTGCTCTTCTAGCACATATTGAACTTTTAAGCTCCAGGTCTCATAGTTGTCACCATTGAGTTTCAACCCTTTGTTGAGCTCAGCAACAATGTTCTTAGCAGCAGTAGACATTTTCTTTTAACAAAATAAAAAAATATAGTGAGGATCTAAAGAAGGAATTTCTAAACGCAAGTACTATGTTCAACATACATAATATTTCCCACGATTACACCACTTTACTGTTTTAAGGACCAGTTCCTTAAAATGTGTTCCTTTACTATACGATATGCGGAATTAAAACTATAAGTAATTGAACACCATATATTAGCGTGGAAAAACCCCTTGACTCGGGATCAAAAAACCACGACCTACTTCTCAAGTAGGATTTCAACTTCACTATGTAAAAAGACCCACTTGGTTACAAGACTCACTCTTACTAACCTAGGACTAACTCTAATCCTTTAGTGATCTTTCTCACGATCAGTGAAGTTGTGTCAAGTCCACGACTTGAACCAGAAAGTTTACAACTCGATTTTTGCTTACTACAATTGAACTAAGACTTGAACTTTGACAAGATTCAATCTAAGGAACAGGTTCTAACTTAGTTCTACTGTAGCTAACTGATTACACAAATAAGCTAATAACTCTTCTCAGCTTTTGCTCGATGCTCTCTGTATTTTTGCACACCTCTATGGCTGATATGCTCCACGTTTTATAGCTCCAGCAGCCATGAAGTCTTGAGCAATTAGAACTCCAAAGCTCCCTTGAGTTTGAGTCCTAATTGGATTCTACTCTTTAGAATCCGGATCTTCTATCCTTTATCCCTTAGTTATGCAATCTTTTCGTATCCGTTTAGACCTGTATAATTATCAAGATATACGTCAGTTTTAGGATAAATAATAATATCTAAGTTAAACAATTTTGCATGAATTATCTATTCTGCTGCAGTGATTCAAAGGAACAGGTCCTTTGAATCTGTTCCTCAGTCATCAGTCAAAACTCCAAGCTTATCCAAGCTAACAATTTCCCCCTTTTTGATGATGACAAACTCATAGGCATAGCTGCATATTCTTAATGTCCTGAATTACAACTTAAGCTCAAACAGACAATCAATCAGCGGAGAATTAATTCATCATTAAGGAACAGATTTTCAATTAGGTATAACTTCATGCAAAATCAGACTTACTCTTCCCCCTTTTGGCATCATTGAAAAGGTTGCATAAAAAATATAACTCAAGTGTTAGAACTAATCAGAACATGGCCATTGAGGCAACTCAAAATGCAAACATAAATCATATTAAAGCAACTGCAAGACAATGATATTAGCCATCAAAGACAATTCATTAAATCAACCATTGAAATCAGGGGATACAAGCACATACTACAGAATTATCCAAAAATTAAAGAAGAAAAAGGCTAAGGCACTAGGCTAGGCTAGATCCCACTAGACAAAAGATGGCTAAAGGCTAAGGCTAAGGTGGTCAGGATGTGGAAGGACCAGGTCCCTGAGACTTGTTAAGCAACTCAAACATCTGCTTGAGCATTCCCTCATTGGTCTCCTTTGCCTTTGAGGCCTCTGCCTTCCAGTAATTCTTCTCCTCTTCCAACCTTGCTATCTCAGCAGCCGGAATAGCAACCTGTTGCCTAAGTGCCCTCAATTTGTTGTTCAATGGCTGCCTCCCAACACCAGCCTGTAGAGGATCAGCCTAAACTGGCAAATCACAGCTTATCAATGTGGCACAGCCAAACTTTTCCTTCTTTGTAGCCTTCACCACCCCTTCCAAGGGAATCTTCAACTTTGCAAACACATCAGTCAGGATGAAAACAAACGGCAAAGATTGCTTTCTCTTCCCAACAATCACCCTTTTTATCAGGTGGATCATAAAGTTTGGCCAGTTGATCTGCTTTTCAGTGTCCAACAGTTCCATAAGGACCAGGTCCATGAAACTGGCAACTCCTCTTTTCTCCTGCCTTGGCAGCACAATTTTGTTCACAAACTCAAATAAAACTTGGTGCTGTGGGTGCATCTCACTCTTCTGCACTGCCCTGGGTTTCTCTTCCCCTTCATTCTCAGCAAACTTCCTAGTGATCTCCAGATCAGTAGGCAAGTTGGTCAAGTCAGGCCAAACCTTCTTGACATAGCTGTCATACCCAGTAAAAGGAATCCCCAGCTGCTCACCAAGTTCCCTTGTACCAAACATGATCACATTATCATTGACAGAGGTAGTAATCCTATCTTCTTTGATGGAGTAGTTCTCGTAGAACTCCTGCACCATCCCCTTTTCACACCTACCAGAGATCTTAAGGACCATGTCCCTCCAACCCTGAGCATGCAGTTTTTGTAATAACCATAACATTCCTTCTTCTTGCACATCAGATATTACCCGACCTTTCAACACCTTCCTGGTCAACATGTCATCATGAACACAGTGCACAGACTCATCACCTTCAGCTTCACTCTCACTCTCATCTCCAGCAAAGGATTCATCACTGTCACTAGCAGAACTTTCAGAAACAACAACTCTCTTGGAGGACCTGGTCCTCCTAGCAGACTTCTCTGCAGCTTTAGCCGAGCTTCTTGTTACCCTTCTCTCAGCAACTTTTCTTTTCTTAGACTGAGGCACAACCTCCTCAGCATCTACCATCTCATCATCCTCAGAAAAATCAGCAAGATCAATATCTTCCACTTCTTCCTCCTCAACAACCTGTTTTCCTTTCCCTTTTCTGCTCCTTTCTAAGGCAGCAGCTAATTGTTCATCAGCAGCTTTTGCAGCACTTCTTGTCCTCCTAACCCCAGAAGCAGGGGTTGAGGCAGAAGGAACAGGTCTTTTTGCCTTGGAGGAACTTTCAACTTTCTTCTTATTTCCGGGCTTATAACTATCACTTATTTTCTTCAACTTAGCAGCAATTTCAGCAGTCACATGGTCATCAATGGGTCCCTTTCTAGCCAATTTTCTTTTCAGACTCCTAATGTTGATCAAATCCACCAAGGGCCTATCACTATCACTTATAGCCTCCTCAACATCTATCACATCCTCCATGGGTGCTCTAAAAGCAGCCTCTGGAGACCGCGATGACCCATGCATGGGTGCTTCCAACCTCTTAATAGGTTCCCCCTCAAGAGCAGCCTCAGACCCCTCTCCCTTTTCTTCCTCATCTATCACAACATTCAAAGGATAGGTGAAGTTTACCTGATACTGATACAACACCATAGCACGTGATAAATCCTCAACCTGCTCAGCAATTGATTCAGCCGTGGGAACTGGTCCTTCCCCCTGAAATTCAGGTTCAGGTGTTTCTGGGATTGGTTCAGGGATTTCAGGGTTTAGGTCAGTGGTTTCCATGGGTGAGGGAGGATTGAGATTTTTTGGTTGTTCAGCAGTGGGTGCAGTTGAAGAATTATCAGAAGAAAGAGACATTCTTGCAATTCGAATTAACAAATAATTGACTATTCTTTCTAAAATTTTGATAATTTTAATTGATGAACAAGGTAAAAGAATAATGGGGAAGAAGAAGTGTATTTATAGAGTGAATTAGGTAGTGGAGTTAGAGCAGAAATCGATCAACTTACCTCAGCACAACATGCAACGGTTATGGACTCTTGGGAGTCTCCCGGAAAAATAGAGCCGTTGGGCTGCCAGGTTACCTTTTCAGAGTGGGAACTGTTCCTCCGATGGGACTCTTTTGCAATTTGGATATGAGTAGGAAACTTGGTGGGATTTATCCTAATTACAAGTTACCTATAGCCTTTATACTTCTAAATTAACTGAATAATAACGAGTACATACCTGAATTTAACACAAAAATTCAGTGTCCTTCCAATTTGCAACATTTTGATCATCTGAAATTCTAAGAGTATAAGGGTAACATCATTCAATTTTAGCAACTCTAAATAAGAGATATGGCATAAGAGTATACATTTAAGTATTAAGCTGGACTGAATCATTCATAATGACTTGAATAAAATTTATTTTAAGTGCAATTTTCTAGCCAATTATGAAGTAAAGCATTGATGATTTTATGTGAATTTAATCATCCCTAATTCCAATCTATTTCTTTCAAAATCATCTCTACCTAGAGCTTTTGTAAAAATGTCAGCAATTTTTTTTTTCAGTGGGACAAAATGCTATGGTGATCAAACCCTTTTCATAATTGTCTCTTAGGAAATGATGTCTTATGTCAATGTGTTTAGTCCTTTTGTGATGCACTGGATTCTTTGTCATATTAATAGCACTAGTGTTATCACAATAGATAGGAACAGTTCCTACATCAACACCAAAATCCTGTAATTGTTGTTTGATCCATAACAACTATGAACAACATGAAGCAGCTGCCACATATTCAGCCTCAGTAGTGGAAAGTGCCACTGAATTTTGTTTCTTAGTTCCCCAAGAAACCAAACACTCACCAAGAAAATGTGCCATACCTGAGGTACTTTTTCTATCAACAAGGAAACCTGCATAGTTAGCATCAGTATATCCAACAAGATTAAAACTACCACCTTTTGGATACCAAAGTCCCAAGGGACCTGTTCCTTTCAGATACCTCAATATTCTTTTAACAGCTTTCAAATGAGATTCCTTAGGATCTGATTGAAACCTAGCACACAAACCAACACTGAACACAATATCAGGTCTACTAGCAGTTAGATAAAGTAGAGAACCTATCATACCCCTATACAATTTTTGATCAACTGATATTCCATGTTCATCAAGATCCAATTTTGTAGTAGTGGCAATAGGTGTGTCAATTTCCTTAGCATTATCCATATCAAATCTTTCAAGTAATTCCTTAACATACTTTTGTTGATGGATCATAGTTCCATTTGAGGTTTGCTTAATTTGTAAACCCAAAAAGAAATTGAGTTCACCCATCATGCTCATCTCAAATTCACTCCCCATCAAGTTTGCAAATTTCTTACTTAAATTTTCACAAGTGGCACAAAAGATTATATCATCTACATAAATTTGAACAATTAAGAGATGCTTACCCTTTTCTTTTAAAAACAATGTACTATCAATTTACCTCTCTTGTATCCATGCTGGAGTAGAAATTTTGATAGTCTTTCATACCATGCTCTTGGTGCCTGCTTGAGCCCATACAAGGCCTTGTCCAATTTGTACACATGTTCAGGGAACTGTTCACTTTCAAACCCTGGAGGTTGCTGGACATACACTTCTTCTTTCAAGTAACCATTCAGAAATGCACTCTTAACATCCATTTGATGCAGAGTAAATTCCATGTATGTAGCAAAGCTATAAGAAGTCTTATTGCTTCCAATCTCGCAACTGGAGCAAAAGTCTCATCATAGTCGATGCCCTCCTCTTGACTATATCCCTGAACAACTAGCCTGGCCTTATTTCTTGTTACCATGCCATCCTCATCAAGTTTGTTTCTGAACACCCATTTTGTTCCAATTATGGACCTGTTCCTTGGCTTGGGTTCCAGATGCCAAACTTGACTCCTTTGGAATTGATTCAATTCCTCCTGCATAGCATTTATCCAATCTGCATCCTTCAGTACCTGTTCTTGAGTGAGACTATCGGTTTCATCAAATTTAACATGCATGCTTTCTTCAATTTTCAATGTTTTCTTGTTAAATACCTTATAAGATTTACTATTTAAAGAATAACCAACAAATATTCCTTCATCACTTCTAGGATCAAATTTTCCTAAGGCATCTTTCCCATTGTTATGTATAAAACATTTGCAACCAAAAGCCCTAAGATGAGAAATATTTAATTTTCTTCCTTTAAGTAATTCATATGGGGTCTTTTCTATTAAAGGCCTTGTCATACATCTATTTATTATGTAGCATGCAGTATTAATAGCCTCAGCCCAAAAGTTCTGTGGAAGATTTCCAGATATTAACATAGTCCTTGCCATTTCTTCTAGAGTCCTATTTTTCCTTTCCACTACACCATTTTATTGTGGAGTTCTAGGTGAAGAAAAATTATGATTAATGCCATTTTCATTACAAAAATTGAAAAACATATGATTTTCAAATTCAGTTCCATGATCTGACCTAATGGAAACAATATGATTATCTAGAGTTCTTTGAGCTTTCTTAGCAAAAATTGAAAATGCATTAAATGTTTCTTCTTTAGATGCAAGAAATATAGTCCATGTAAATCTGGAGTAATCATCCACCAATACCACATACTTCTTACCTCCACGACTCTTTGTTCTCATTGGACCACATAAATCCATATGGACCAGTTCCAAAGGTTTAGTGGTACTTACCTGTTTCTTTGATTTGAAGGAGGATTTTACCTGCTTCCCCCTGGCACATGCTTCACATACTTTTTCATCATTAAACCTGATGTTAGGAAGACCTATCACCAAGTCCTTTGACACAAGTTTGTTCAAGTGTGAAAGACTAGCATGTCCTAGTCTTTTGTGCCATAGGAGGGGATCATTTTGCACCACACTTAAGCAGCTCAGGCTTCCATCAGATAATGTCAGCAAGTCTACTTTGTAGATGTTTCCATGCATGTTTTCCTGCAAAATAATCTCTCCAGAAGTTTTGGTTAGTCACAGTGCATCCAGCAGATGAGAAATTAACATTATTACCTTTGTCACACAATTGAGATATTCTCAATAAGCAATGCTTCAGCCCATCTACTAGAAATAAATTATCTATACAGTGTGAATCAGACCTACCTACCTTTCCAATTCCAATGATTTCCCCTTTCTTACCATTACCGAAGGAAACACTTCCTCCTTGGAAGGCTGAGAGTGAAAGGAACAATTCCTTATGCCCTGCCATGTGCCTTGAGCAACCACTGTCCATGTACCATTTGTGGTTTATCTCCTTCACTCTAGCCTGCAAAAGAAAACTAGGGGTTAATTTTAAGAACCCGAACTAGTTTGGGTTCCTTTCCTTTTGAAAAATGATGAATCAAATCTCTCTTAGCCCAGAATGGTAATGGTTTCTTTGTGTGAACAGTTTCCCTTTTTACAGAATGTTGAACAGGTTTATAGGACCCATTCTTCTGTTTCACAGGATTTTGAACAGGTTTATAGGACCTGTTCCTCTGGGCAGCCCTTATTAAATACTGACAATTTTCTTTCCGGTGACCAGTGTTCCCACAATGAGTGCATAGCCAGTTTTCAGGAAGTGATAAGTACTTACTCTTTGGATCCCATTTGGATGAACTCTGTGCTTTCATGAATCCAATACCTTTCCTGTTACTACTATGATTTTCTTGTAACCATTCTAGTGCTTCAGAAGACTTGTTCCATTCTACAGTTTTTCTTAGTTCCATTTTTGTTTTAACCAAGTCTTCTTCTAGAGATCTTATCTTCTCATCTTTTTTACACAGTTCATCAACTTTGACTTTCAGTTTCTCTTCAGCAATGATCTGATGAGAATTAGCAATACCTTTACCTTTTTCAACTGTTTTAACATTTTCTAATTCCTGAGCAGTTGATTCAAGTGTGAGGACCTGTTCCTCAAGCATGCTAATCTTCCTTTCCAGAAAATCACTTTTAATTATTTCCTCTTTTCATTCTGTTTCTAAACAATCAATTTTATCATGCAGTTGGTGATTGTCATCCCTTAGAGTTTTAAATTCATTTAGCACAATATGGAATACTTTAACCAATTTTTCTCTGGACATTCTTTTTACATCTTCTTTAAGTTTAGAAACAAATACCTCAGCATTTTCTTCATTTTCTGAATCTCCAAGAGCCATTAGAGCAAGATCCTCATCCAGATCATCATCAGTTATTTCGTCTTCACTGTCTTGCCATCCTGCAACCATTGCTTTGGGATTTCCACTTTTCTTATGGACCTGTTCCCTAGCCTTCTTCCTTTCATCAATGAATCTCTTCCTCCATTCTCCTTCCATAATTGGACATTTGCTGATGTAGTGCTCCGAGCTTCCACATTTGTGGCATTCTCCAGCCTGTTTTATGTTAGTAGACCTACCCTGTCCACTAATTGCTCTTTTCTTAATCAAATATTTCTGAACACTTTTAGCGATAAGGACCAGTTCCTTATCATCGATGATTTTATCACCAGCAGTCAAGGCTAGGTTAGGTTCAGTTTTAACTGGTGCTCCTATGTTTTTAACCTTTTTCCTCAGTTCATAAGTCTTTAAATTGCCTATAAGCTCATCTAAGGATAAAGTGGTTAAATCTTTGCTTTCTATGATAGCACAAGCTTTGATCTCCCAGGAATCTGGAAGAACCCTAGTTAAAATCTTTTCTACTCTATCTTCCACAGTTAAAACCCTTCCCAAAGAGATAAGTTCAGAACCAATGGCATTAAATCTAGTATACAGTCCAGAGATTGACTCTTCTTCTTTCATTTTAAAGCTTTCATATTCAGCATAAAGAAGTGTACCTCTGGACCTTTTTACCTGACTTGTTCCTTCGTGTGCAACTTGTAGAGCATCCTAAATCTCCTTTGCAGTGGCATACCCTCTGATTCTAGTGCATTCATCAGGACTAAGTCCACCAACCAGCCACTTCCTTGCCTTTGCATTCTTTTCCCATTGCTTTATGTCTTCAGCATTGCATTCCTTCCTGGTTTTGGGAACATCTTTTCCCTCAGCATCCTTCTTCATTGGGATCATGGGACCTTCAGTTACTATATCCCACAATTCGTAGTCTTCTGCTTGAAGGTGATCACGCATCCTCTCTTTCCACCATGAATAGTATTTCCCATTGAAATAAGGTGCTCTAACCATTGACTGGCCCTCACTGTTCTCTCGTGATGTACTCATCTAATCCTAGGTGTTAGCCTTTTCAAGGATAACCTGCTCTGATACCAATTGATATTTCCCACTTTACTGTTTTAAGGACCAGTTCCTTAAAATGTGTTCCTTTACTATACGATATGCGGAATTAAAACTGTAAGTAATTGAACACCAGATATTAGCGTGGAAAAACCCCTTGACTCGGGATCAAAAAACCACGACCTACTTCTCAAGTAGGATTTCAACTTCACTATGTAAAAAGACCCACTTGGCTACAAGACTCACTCTTACTAACCTAGGACTAACTCTAATCCTTTAGTGATCTTTCTCACGATCGGTGAAGTTGTGTCAAGTCCACGACTTGAACCAGAAAGTTTACAACTCGATTTTTGCTTACTACAATTGAACTAAGACTTGAACTTTGACAAGATTCAATCTAAGGAACATGTTCTAACTTAGTTCTACTGTAGCTAACTGATTACACAAATACGCTAATAACTCTTCTCAGCTTTTGCTCGATGCTCTCTGTATTTGTGCACACCTCTATGGCTGATATGCTCCACATTTTATAGCTCCAGCAGCCATGAAGTCTTGAGCAATTAGAACTCCAAAGCTCCCTTGAGTTTGAGTCCTAATTGGATTCTACTCTTTAGAATCCGGATCTTCTATCCTTTTTCCCTTAGTTATGCAATCTTTTCGTATCCGTTTAGACCTGCATAATTATCAAGATATACGTCAGTTTTAGGATAAATAATAATATCTAAATTAAACGATTTTGCATGAATTATCTATTCTGCTGCAGTGATTCAAAGGAACAGGTCCTTTGAATCCGTTCCTCGGTCATCAGTCAAAACTCCAAGCTTATCCAAGCTAACAATACATATTCGGACAATAAGCACTAAGTTGATTAAGTTAATAAACACATATATTAATAATGAAGTCGAAAGTTCACTATGTTCCCAGTCATCGTCCAAAAATTAAACACATGTAAATTAACATAGTCAACTACTTAGCGTAATGTCTAATCATGTTTTAAAACAACATTTTGTTTTGCATGATCTTATAATCTCACATGGATCTAAGTTAAACAAATTAACTTGGATTAATTTTAAATTCATTTAACATATTAAATAAAATAAAAGTCAAATATTAAACTAATTAATATGTAAATATATTCGTTAATCTAAATAACAAATATATTAAATATTAAACTAATTAATATTTTAAATATGTTAAACAAATTAACAATAAAGAAAAAAATTAGCATTAAACTAATTATCACCTCATGCAATTGTTAAACTAATTAACAAATATACTTAATATTAAATTAAAATAATATTTTATGCAATTAGGATTAAAAAAATATATCTTTTATCAAGAATATAAATGCTTAATTTATATTGAGAAAATTAAGTCAACTTAACTAATTTTCTCAAGGTCAGTCAATAAAATTCAGAACCTACAAGACAATTTATTTAGGCCATTTGCCCAATTAAAAGAGTATAATTAAATGGCCCATTAGCCAAATCTGGACTTTGCTATCTTTAAAGTAGAGGGCCATAAGCCCACTTTCAATAGGTTATTTTGTTGAGTGTGCTGCCTACCATGTCCATATTTGCAAATTATTTTCTAAATAATAATATAGGTACACTCTTTATACTTCAGCTTTTCTTTAGTATTCAGTTGGGCCTTAGCCCAATTAATGTGGTTGCCTTTAACCTGGTATCCAATTAAAGCCAAATAGTTGTTGACTAGTCAAAGAAAACTTTGAAACCGTAAAGCCATTTTCCTCTTTGAGTAGATGTTCTTGTAGGACAAAAATTAACCTAGTAATATGCTAAGACACAGCCGCCAATAGCTTTGTAAACTTCTACTTGTTTATCCCGTCATTGCAAAACAACAGAGGAAGTCAAGCCCTAATTTCTCTGTTCCTCTTTCTTTCTACAACCACCAGTATCTTTGAGGGACAAAACTTATTTTTCTTTTTCTCGTAATCAAAATCTGCCATGGATATGGAGCACTAAGCTCCTTTTGTAGATATTTTCACGGCTGATTTTGTCCTTGCCGGAGCTTTTTCCAGTGGTGGTGGTGTTCGAAGACGGCAGGCTATGGAATATGGAATACTGGTTTCGTTTCCATTTTTTTTTTTGTTCTTCTATTTTCTTAATAAAGAAAAAAAGTTAATCTGATTTGAAAACTAAATTTCTAATCTCATATATAAAACGGCAGATCATACATACTAAATAATGACATTGTCTTGTTTCAAGTATTAAAACTTTTGGTATCACAGAGTTGTTAAAATTGATTTAACAACTAAAGAAAAAAAGATGGTTTAATACTGGATTGTAAACTTGATTTAGATCTGTTATATATTTCTCTCTATTTCTAGAAACAAGTTTTAATTCTTACAGAAAAACCACATGTTAATCTGCCGCAAGTAAACTGTTGTTTCATCTAAATATCACAGCAGTATGTAAGTGAATTTTTTATTACTTATTTATTGAATCTGAAATATTTTCAATATCAAAAAAAAGACAAATATATAATTCTAACACATTCTCTCCCGTTCAAAGAATATAGTCTCTGTGCTTTTTCACTATCAGCAAAATATTATTCCTAGTATTTATGTTTCTTGGATTCACGCAGAGAGATTAGAAAATACTATATTTTTGCTAACCAGAAAACCAAACCTAATGACATCTGATACTAATGAAGAGATACATATATATGTATGCATATATTCATATAACAACAAATCTATACTAAATAGATTGTTAAAACATAAACCGAGAACTTACTTGTTGTTCTCGTAAGCGGAAGCGGTAGGATCTTGAACCGTGGCTGGAATTACGGGCCGTCGGTGGTTGTCACGTGCTTGACGGATCAACCCCTTTATCCACAGTCTAAACACTAGTTTATTTTAGAGAGAGATCGAGAGAGCTGTAGAGAAATCAGTATTTTTATCTGAGCCTATTACTACTATATTTATAATTGTATAATACAGTAGTTGTCCTCTTGTACGACTCTACCAGGTAACTTATATTTTTACCTGGATAGATATTAAGAGCACCCTTTATAGGTGAACTCTTTTATTATAAATCCAACATCTTATATCTTTGAGTTGTAAGAAATAATTCATTGTTTCTCGTTCTAGCACTGAAGCTGAATATCGAGTTTTATCTCATATTCTAGCTGAATTAACTTGGCTTCGACATCTGCTTCATGACTTGGGTATTCATATTTCTGAACCACCATTGGTGCTATATGATAACGTCAGTGCTTTATATTTGTCACTTATCCAGTCTATCATGGTCGTACTAAGCATTTGGAGATAGATTTTTACTTTGTTCGTGAAAGAGTTGCAGTTGGTTCCATTTTGATTCGTTATATATCTACTGACAGCCAACTTGCAGATATTCTCACCAAGGGTTTATTGTCTCATCGGTTTTCAGTCCTTCGTGACAAGCTTCACATTTCTTTCTTCACCATGTTCAGCTTGGGGGGGGGGGGGGGGGGGGCATGTTAGTGTATTACTATTAGTTACCGTAGTGTTGCTGGAGTTGGACTCTTCCAACAACTTTGAGTAGATACAGTATATGTAGAGATAAGTGTCTATCCTTTATTGTACCACTCTGTAGAGTTATCTGATAGCATTGATTTGTACTCTGTGTAACTATAAATAGATACTCACAATCCATCTGGGAGTGCTTTTGGTTTCATAATAACATATGATACTCCTCCATTCCGCCTTATGTGGCACGAGAGTTAACGTCTTTAATTTAGACTATAAAAATTTAGACAAAGATTTTCATGTTTTTGCAAAAAGAAAAAAATATATATATTGAAAAATAGTTTAAATATATAAGTTATAATTCAAAATATTTAAAAAAAATTTAAGAAAGATGTTATTTTTAAAGAAGGATTTCGTAGACTCCAAATAGTAATGTTGCCAACCTAAAATGAAGTGGATGGAGTATAAATTTGACCTCAACATTAAACACTAAACATAATAGTGGAAAAGTTAATAAAACAATTACTCCCAAAAAATTACTGTAATTCTAAAGAATATTAGATGTGTACAATGAAGAGAAGAAGTGCCGACGGACAAAATGATAAATTGACGGTTCTAATGGCTGCATACAATCTTGTACAATGTGGTCCAAAATTGTTCGAAGGCAACTAAATGGGGATCATGAATATTTTAGCCTGCATGCATACTATTTTTGAGGAAAAAATACTCAACAAATGTTTGTTGCAGGTAGGACCCTTACAACTCTTGTGCCGAAGTTGAAGATATTTTTGACTTGTAATTAACATAGAAGACAAAATTTATGAAAGTTGCTCATTTCTCACTATTATATTTTAGAGGGAGATAGTGATGAAGACATTATTGATTTGTGACTTAACTCATTTAATATCTCGAATTTTTGTTAGAGGATTTTAATTAGTTTGTACTTTTTCATGATTTATTGGTATACTTGTGTTTCATTTTTGTTATGTAGACTAATAAGGCATCAATGTTGGATGGGGTTATAGAATATCTGAAGCAACTGCAAGCTCAAGTTGAAGCGATGAGGAACACCATGATGTTGCCAGTGGCAGTGCAGCAACAACTTCAAACGTCAATGATGGCACCGGCCATGAGAATGAGAATGGCTGCATTCGTGGATATCAATGGTGCCCTCACCCACCCTACTGCTATGCCTGTAGTTATTCATCCCACAACCTCTTTCATGCCTATTGCCTCGGGGGTTGGTCTCAGAGGTCGTGTAAATGCCGCCTCGACAACTCTTGTTGTTCCAAATCTTTCTACCTTTCAATCACAACTAAACACCAAAATATGTTTTCTTATTACTACTTTATTTAAATGCCAAAAGATGAATTCAAAATTTAGAATTACTGATTTTAAGATGGATTATCTTATGTTTTGCGGTGCGTGAACTTATATGTAGCAGCGTACTTAGGATTTTGTGCGAGTTGCCATGTTGTTACAATAAGTCTTCTAAGAGGGCTTAGATTTGGAGTTTGGTGGTAAAACGTACCTCCACTCGCTAATTGATAGATTTACTCTATTTTATTTAATAACAAAAAAAAAAAAAGGATGTAACATAGAGTATGCAAAAGTTATTTGGAATGGAGCCATAGTAAAAGGTGTCACTGCCACCACGCGCACACACTATAAATTTGTCTAAATGACACAAGTGAATGTGGTTGCATGATCTAGGGGTGTTCATGGGTCGGTTGGATCGGGTTTCCTCTAAAAGATAACCAAATCAATTAATTCGGGTTTTCAAATACTTAAACCACAACCAAACCAATTAAGTCGGTTTTGCACTTGTTCGGTTTTTGTCGGTTATATCGGTTATTTCGGGTTGTTCGATTTTTTATCGGTTTTTTTCCTCACTAAATTTGTAACATACACTTCCAAGGTTCAAACACGTATTCGAAAACAAACTATTTATGTAATCAAGAGCTATATATGTAGCTTCATCCAAAAATTGATTATATATACAAGCATTTTACCAATTCAATTAACTTAATCAAACTTCTTACAATGATTTTTTTCGTGTTTAAAAAATTGAAGAGATATCATTTGCCAAAATATCTTGTTGATATTGAATTAGCCGACAATGGAAGACTACAAGACAAATTATTTTTAACATACAATAGATTGTTTGACGTGTCAAATAAAGTCTAGAATACGAACTAAAATACAAAAATTATATTAAAAAATGAGGAACTAAACTAGAATTCAAAAGAGCAAAAAAAAAAAAATTAACATATGGTGTAAATTCATAAAAACACACATAATTGTATGTCTAATTATAATTTTTAGATACTATTTATATAGTCGGTTTGGTTCAGTTCTTTTCAGTTATTTTTTTTTTTAAAAAACCAAAACCAAACTAAATTATATTGGTTTTTTAAATTAAAAACCAAAACCAAACCAAACCTGAAGAATATCAGTTTTTTCTTTTGGTTTGAATCGGTTTTCGGTTTGGTGCGGGTTTTCGGTTACACGTGAACACCTGAAGGATACTATTTTGACCGTATAAATATGTCTACTGTGACATATAAGAGGGATTTTATATTTTTTTTTCCCCGCAAAACATCACCAATATTTTTGTTTTGAAGAATTTTTTGTCTAATGAACGCTTTCTAACAGCCTTGGAAATTGTTTCAGCCTATGACCATGGATGCTTATAGCAAGATGGGAGCACTGTACAAGCAATATTTGCAGCCCTCTGCGAATGTTGGTGTAAATTGACATTAGCATTGCAATGCTGTAAATTTTTCAAAATTTTCTTGCACCATTAGAATAAGATTGATGATGTTCATGAGTGCAGCCATTAGCAACCTCATCAATCTTGTTCGAATTGTGCAAGAAAATTTTGAAGAAGCATAGTATTAGCTAGAATATACCGTATGTAAATATGATTTTATCATAGCGTCATTTATTTTATCTAGTACGAGAATTAATAGTTATGTACCATTCTTTTTGTGGCTCTGAAGCCGCGTCTACTAATTCTCAGGTTTATGAAAACATAAGTTTAGCTCCATGTGGCGTCAACATGCTGCGATGGAGCATTCTCTTTTTCAAGTACTCATCCTGTAGTTATTACTATACTTCGGGCAAAGCAGCTCGGCACACTTTCCCAGTCAGCTAGGTCGTTCTTTCTAAGTGGATCACGATGTAGTGCAGCTGACGGTAGTTCGTGCACTTGCATGGATGATGGAACTTGTATTTCAAAAATGCCATTGACTTGGAAGGAGGTTCGGCATCCACAAATATAATCCAACTTAGTTTCAAAAGCCTCTGTCGGTGTTGGTGTAGGTGCCTTATTTTCCGGAGATGCTGTAAAAGCGGTGAGCTCGAAAAAAATGAGACTTTAGACTCTCCAGTTTCTAGGCCACAGGCCATACCTGCATCTACCTTGTCTGGGCGAGTGGAGTCTGTTAATTATGGCAACATTGATGCAGAGACCCATGGAGTTGTCACAGATTCTCGTGACCAGAGGAGGACAATGCCTCAAAAGGCAAGAACATATCCAAATCGTAACATGACAAATGCACGTCTCTCTGAAGGAAAGTTTAAGAATGAAAATCCTGAAGGTATTAGTAGGCCACTACGAGAAACAAAGTTGCACAATCCAGGAGTTGTTCCAATGGTTAGGCAGTTTTCTACTTGTGGCCATGTTGTTGGAAGAGTTTCTCGCATTTTACAACAGTTAGAGGAACTGAACGGGCAAGAAGACCTACTAATAAATACGAGGAAAGGGTGCTATCCCGATAGGTTCTGGATTAGGGTCCTGAGACAGATACCAACTCAACCACCATGGTTGGTGTTACGGGGTTAATTTTTCGCACTTAAACCCGCACGGCCAACAGCCCGCACTGTTTCAGCCTTATCGTTTGTTGTTCGTTTGGTTTTGGTTCAATGGCTTAGTTTAATTTCGGGACAAGCAAGAAACATAAGCACACACAGATTTACGGGCAAATTACGCTCCACTTTGTATTTAAACTCGTATACAAAGACTCACAAAATTCTGAACACTTAGGCAAAATCACTCACTTGTGTTTTTGCCTTCACTTGGCCATGTATATAGCCAGCCTTGGACTAGGACACTTGGCAGCCACGTTTTATGACAACACACTAAGGCATTTTACATCCCAAACTGCATAGGCAATGATAATTATCCATATAATTAAAATACAAGACAAATTACACATAGGCACAACTGCCCTATAACATATGAACTAGAGGAACTGCTTGTAAACACCGTCTATGTGCCCTGCACATGGCCTGATTAGCTTCAGCTGCGCCCCAACACTTAGCCATTCTCTAAGTCTTGTTGCTGCATAACGTTGCATTGTTCCAACGTCATCTTTAGTTGTCTGAACGCACAAGTCTAGCTGACTGCACCACGGTCACACTTAGCCAACGCCCACGCCTTAGTCGTTTCCCTCGTTCTACTGCCTTGCCTTGCCTTGCTTTGTCTTGCCTTTCCTTGCCTTGACATGCCATGCCATGTCAAGGTCTTTGCCAAGTTCCATCCGTCAAGTCTTCATGTCCACACATGAGATAGCAACGTAGCCCACGCACGCTGCCATCAAACCTAAGTCATGCCCACACATACTTAGCCGATACACGATGTCCATATTTAGGTTGAACCAAGGGCCATCATGCAAATCCTTTGTCTCAACCGTGCCATTTCCGAGCAACCGAATCAAGGGGCTAACAGACCACCCCCACCAGATGAACTCGTCGACCTCGACGAGGCAGAATCAAGATAGGCCTGCACTTGTTTCTCAAACTGCCACAACGAAGCAACTTTTTCCAAAGTAGCATCACTTTCAGGTTGTCCCTTCCACTGTACTAAGAATTCTGTCTGCCTGTTCTTCTTGCTCATGCCCAAGGTCCGGTGATCTAAAATCTTTTCAACGCTCACCTCAAACTGTTTGCGCACCACAGGAGGCGCCCATTTACTTTTGTTCCTGTCCGGATCAGTAGCATCTTCAAAGTAAGGATTCAAGAAACTCACATGGAAAGTCAGGTGTACCTTTAGCCTATCGGGTCGTTTCAGCCGGTATGCAACAGCACCCACCTTCTTAATAATTTCAAATGGTCTATCATACTTTGGAATCAAGCCACGATGAACCGTCTTGCTGCTGATTTTCTTCCAAATCTGAGGAGTAAGTTTCAGCAACACCTTGTCTCCGACAGCAAACTCAACATCACATCGACGTCGATCAGCATACTTCTTCATTCTCTTGAGGCTTTCCTCAAGCTGTCAGCCGCTTCATCAAGCAATTCTTGCTTCTCACGAGCATATCTATAAGCCGCTGGACACTTGCCTCCCGTCTTCTGTTTTGCCACTTCCAAAGGAGTTGTTGGCTGCCTGCCCAACACAATTTCAAACGGACTCATTTCTGTTGCTGATGGTTTGTGCAAGTTGTAACAGAATTGTACACTATCCAACAGTTCAAGCCAATTTTTCTGCGTTGCCGACACATAATGCCTTAAGTATTCTTCCAGCAAGTGGTTGAGTCTTTCTGTTTGTCCATCAGTTTGCGGGTGATTTGTTGTTGAGAATTTCAGATCAGTCCCCATCATATTGAACAAAGCAGTCCAAAACCGACCCGTAAACCGAGCATCCCTGTCACTCACTACATCATTTGGAACACCAAAATACTTGACCGCATGCTTATAAAATAACTCGGCAGCAACTTCAGACGAACACACAATAGAGGCAGCAATAAAGACTCCATACTTGGAAAATCTATCTACAACAACCATAATCGAAGACATACCATTCACTTTTGGAAAGCCGCATATGAAGTCCATAGAAACGGAAGCCCACGGTCTGTTCGGAATAGGTAAAGGCTGCAACAATCCCGCTTCCTTCTTCCTTTCCGTCTTGTCTAGCTGACATACTAAACAAGTTTTTACATAAGCTTCAATATCATCTTCCATCTTAGGCTAGAAATAAGATCGAGATAACAAAGCCAGCATCCGCTCAACACCGGGATGGCCTGCCCACATAGTATCATGCGTCTCTTTTAAGAGTTCGAGACGCAGACCAGCACCCTGAGGCACAACGATCCTCCCCCCTTTAAAATAAAGTAGATCGTCCTCGATCCAATACCGCCTAACTGTACCTTCACGTACTTGATCCATTGTCTTCACATACAAAGGATCATTCACAGCACATAACTTAATCTTATCAATGAAATAAAATTCTAGTTTAGTGATGCGATAGATAGCAGCAAATACTTCCTTTCTACTCAAAGCATCCGCTACTTGATTGTGTCTACCCGGCTTATGTTCCCACACAAAATCATATTCAGCTAAGAACTCTTACCATCTTGCTTGCTTAGGACTTAGTTTCTATTGTGTTTGAAAATAAGTATTAGCAACATTATCAGTTCTTACCACAAACTTTGTTCCGAGCAGGTAGACACGCCAGATTTGAAGGCAATGCACCACAGCAACCATTTCCTTCTCATGGGCAGAATATCTTTACTCCGCAGCATTAAGTTTTCTACTCTCAAACGTAACTGGATGACCCTCTTGAACTAATACACCACCAACTGCTTTATCCGACGCATCAGTGTGTACTTCAAATGGCAAATCAAAATCAGGCAGCCGCAATACCGGTTCTGAGGCAATAGCTTCTTTCAGCGTGTTAAATGCCTTAACACATGAATCAGACCAATCCCACTTGGTTTGCTTCTTCAATAAATCAGTCAAGGCAGCCGCTTTCTTTGAATACCCCGCTATGAACTTTCGATAGTAATTAGCCAACCCAAGAAAAGAACGTAATTCTTTGACGTTCTTAGGAGGCTGCCATTCAACGATAGCCAACACCTTTTTAGGATCCATCCACACCTGGTTCTCACTAACCAAGTGGCCAAGAAATTTTATCTCTTGACTTGCAAACTCACATTTTCTTTCTTGACAAACAATTGATATTCCCGCAGCTTTGCAAACACTTTGCGTAGATGACTTAAGTGATCATTTAGAGAGTTGCTATAAATAACGATATCATCAAGGTAGACCACAACAAAATCATCTAAGTACTCATAAAGAACATCATTCATCAGATTACAAAAGGTAGCAGGGGCATTTGTTAAGCCAAAAGACATTACAAGGAACTCATACGAACCATATCTAGTTACACACGTTGTCTTGCCTTCATCGCCCTTTGCAATCCTTACTTGCCAATATCCAGAACGGAGATCAAGCTTCAAGAACCACTTTGCCTTACTCAATCTATCAAGCAGATCCTGCACAAGAGGCACAGGATATTTATTCTTCACCGTCACCTTACTCAGCGCCCGATAATCCACACAGATACGTAATGAACCGTCCTGTTTCTTTTGGAACAAAACAAGCGCACCATAGGGAGCTTTTGAGGGTTGAACCAGTCCAGCTTCAAGTAATTCATTCAATTGCTTCCTCAATTCAGCAAGTTCCATAGGCGACATACGATACGGTGGACGAGCAGGAGGCATAGATCCAGGAATAAGTTCAATTTTATGATCAATTGCCCTCCTTGGTGGAAGATTCTTTGGCAATTCCGGTGGCATTACATCCTCGAATTCTTGCAAGATCACAGCAACTTCGTCCGGCACTTCTACATTCACATCAGGTTTGAGTTCAATCAAGGCAGCAAGATAAGTTTCATCACCCTTCTTCAAACCTTTTTCCAACGAGATTGCAGAAATTATAGCATCCTTCCCACGTTCTTTTCCCTTTCCAAAGGGATGAGTACACTCAATAAAGCCCAGGGCGGTTTCATGCATAGACATAACTCCGTCCAAATGAGGCATAGGGACGAGTTTATGTTTCCTCATGAAATCAACTCCCAAAATCAGATCAAAGTCGTCAAGGGGACACGCCATCATATCCATTTTTCCATTCCAAGGACCAACAGTCATCGGGACATTATAAGCCATACCCATAACGGCTTGTGCCTTAGCATTCACAGTTTTGATCGTGCTTTGGCATTTGCTCACAGCTAGGCCGTATTCAACCACATTTTTGGCAGCAACAAATGTGTGAGTTGCTCCAGTATCAACCATTGCAACAGCATTTTTAGCCCCAACTTTAACATTGATATACATCAAAAATTTATGTGATTTATCGGACTCACCCATAGTAGAGCAGATTTCCATCGTCCCCAACAAATGCATCGGATTGATGTATGCAGCAGCTTCTTTGTTCTTCTCCTCAGTTTCCTTAGCAACAAGGGCATGCAGTCTCTCTTTATTCGGACAATTCTTGGCAATGTGAGGGCCACCACAAACGAAACAACCCTTATCTTTAGCGTTCCCTTTGTTTTTGTTTCCCTCATCAACTTTTCCTTTGCCTTTATCATGATTATGATGATCAGGTTTGCCATCTTTCTTCCAATCTCCCCCTTTTCTATCCTTCTTCTTCTTCTTCTTCTTCTTCTTAGATTTAGAAGCAGAAGAAGATTCAAAATACTCACGAGTCACATGAAAATCAACCAATGAATCAGCTGCAGCAATAGCACTTGGGAGATCTTTAACATTCTGTCTCTTAAGTTCATTTTGCGCCCAAGCCTGCATACCTGATATGAAGTTGTGCAATTTATCTTCTTCCGACATGTTTTGGACGTCTAACATTAAAGAAGAGAACTCTTTAATATAGTCACGAACAGTCCCGGTCTGTCTCAATTTCTTCAAACGGTCCCTAGCAATCCATGAGGCATTACTAGGCAGAAATTGTGCCCTCAACTCTTTCCGAAACATTTCCCATGTATCAATCTTGGGCCTGCCCGCACTTTCATCATCAGCAATGCGGGTTCGCCACCACATTTTAGCATCACCCGTTTGATACATGGTTGTGATGTTTACTTTCTCAGTTTCAGAAATACGAGCATTGGAGAAATAAGTCTCCATATCCCACAGAAAATTCTCTAATTCTTTGGCACTCCGCGAGCCAGCAAACGCCTTAGGTTCAGGTGTTTTTGGCTTAGATTGTTCTTCACTTCCTTGGCCCGTTGCAGCAATAGCCCTGCGAAGCACAACAATTTCAGCATTCAAATTTTCGTTGTTCTTCACAAGACCTTCAATCAGGGTCGTTTTTGCTTCCAGATCTGCCTGCAAACGACCCACCTGCGTCAAAATATCAACGAGATCAACTGCATCGTCGGTCTGCCCCACCAGTGCTTCAAGGCGAGACACCCTTTCACGCAATTCTGCACTCGTATTACCCGCCATAGATCCAATAACCGTGCTCTGATACCAGTTGTTACGGGGTTAATTTTTCGCACTTAAACCCGCACCACCAACAACCCGCACTGTTTTAGCCTTCTCGTTTGTTGTTCGTTTGGTTTTGGTTCACTGACTTAGTTTAATTTCGGGACAAGCAAGAAACATAAGCACACACAGATTTACGGGCAAATCACGCCCAACTTTGTATTATAAACTCGTATACAAAGACTCACAAAATTCTGAACACTTAGGCAAAATCACTCACTTGTGTTTTTGTCTTTACTTGGCCATGTATATAGCCAGCCTTGGACTAGGATACTTGGCAGCCACGTTTTATGACAATACACTAAGGCATTTTACATCCCAAACTGCATAGGCAATGATAATTATCCATATAATTAAAATACAAGACAAATTACACATAGGCACAACTGCCCTATAACATATGAACTAGAGGAACTGCTTGTAAACACCGTCTATGTGCCCTGCACATGGCCTGATTAGCTTCAGCTGCGCCCCAACACTTAGCCATTCTCTAAGTCTTGTTGCTGCATAACGTTGCATTGTTCCAACGTCATCTTTAGTTGTCTGAACGCACAAGTCTAGCTGACTGCACCACGGTCACACTTAGCCAACGCCCACGCCTTAGTCGTTTCCCTCGTTCTACTGCCTTGCCTTGCCTTGCTTTGTCTTGCCTTTCCTTGCTTTGCCTTGACATGCCATGCCATGTCAAGGTCTTTGCCAAGTTCCATCCGTCAAGTCTTCATGCCCATACATGAGATAGCAACGTAGCCCACGCACGCTGCCATCAAGCCTAAGTCATGCCCACACATACTTAGCCGATACACGATGTCCACATTTAGGTTGAGCCAAGGGCCATCATGAAAATCCCTTGTCTCAACCGTTCCATTTCCGAGCAACCGAATCAAGGGGCTAACAGTTGGCCTCCTCGGACGTGCTAGGCAGTTTGGTGCAATTAACAAGTTGCTGGAGCAGATAGTCAAAGATGGGTGTCAACCTAATGTAGTGACGTATAACCGTCTCATCCACAGCTATGGTAGAGCAAACTACTTGCGTGAAGCATTACATGTCTTTAATCAAATGCAGGACGCTAGAGTTGAACCTGACCGTATGACCTATTGTACTCTGATTGACATCCATGCAAAATCTGGTTATCTTGATGTTGCCATGGACATGTATGAAAGAATACAAGAGGCTGGGCTCTCTCCAGACACAATCACTTACAGTGTCATCATCAATTGCCTTGGAAAAGCAGGCCACTTAGCTGCAGCCCACAAACTGTTCTGTGAGATGGTTAATCAGGGTTGCGTGCCAAACTTACTGACTTACAATATTATGATTGCTTTGCATGCGAAAGCGAGGAATTATTCTAGTGCATTGCAGTTATATCGTGACATGCAGAATGCTGGATTTGAGCTGGACAAGGTGACATATAGCATTATAATGGAGGTGCTTGGCCATTGTGGCTATCTGGAGGAAGCAGAGGCAGTTTTTGCAGAGATGAAAAGGAAGAATTGGGTACCTGATGAGCCTGTCTGTGGTCTTCTTGTGGACTTATGGGGAAAGGCTGGGAACGTAGAAAATGCTTGGAACTGGTACCATGCGATGATAAATGCAGGTTTGTGCCCCAATGTGCTTACGTGCAATTCTCTGCTTAGTGTTTTCCTTAGGGTTCACCGGTTGCCAGATGCGTACAACTTGCTTCAAAGCATGCTTGAATTGGGTCTAAACCCGTCTCTGCAAACTTATACCTTGCTCCTCAGTTGCTGCACAGAAGCTCATACATCATATGACATGTCATTTTATTATGAGCTCATGGCAGTCACATCACCTCGCGCACTCATTCTTTCTGACCATGCCAGCAGCCGGTCCTGATGGGCAGAATGTGAGGGATCACGTAAGCAGCTTTTTGGATTTGACGCATAGTGAAGACAGAGAGAGTAAAGGGGTCTAGTTGATGCAGTTTTTGATTTTCTACACAAATCAGGGCTCAAGGAGGAAGCTGGATCTGTCTGGGAGGTAGCAGCGCACAAGAACGTCTACCCTGATGTTGATAGAGAGAAAAGCACCTGTTATTGGCTTATAAACTTGCATGTGATGTCAGATAAAACTGCTATAATAGCACTGTCAAGAACACTTGCCTGGTTCTGTCGACAGATGCTTATCTCGGGAATTTGTCCAAGCCGCATTGATATGGTGACAGGATGGGGCAGTAGGGAACGTGTGACTGGATCCTCTTTGGTAAGGCAGTCGGTATAGGAGTTGCTTAACATGTTCGGCTTCCCTTTTTTTACTCATAATGGAAATTCAGGGTGCTTTGTAGGCTGTGGGGAGCCTCTTACTAGATGGTTGGTCCAATCTTATGTTAGAAAGGATGCATTTGCTATAGTGTTTGATATCAAGAATTTCCAGCAAAGATCAGAGTTTTGTCACGGAAGAGAACTGACTTCCTCAGGAATTAGAATGTACTTATATTATGTGCACAGCTCATATGATATTCAGTTAGTTTTCTTAATTATATTTTTCTAGCTCTATCTTATACTCCCTCCGTTCCAAAATGGTTGTCATAGTTCGAATTTCGAGAGTCAAACAAGTTTAACTTTGACCGTAATATTTTTATATATTTTTTAAATAGTTTGAATTATTAATTATTGTGGCTTATAGTACTTTTTATGTAGTTTCTAAATATATAAATATCGTTACAAAAAACTTAAAAATTATATTTTTAAATTCACGGTCAAAATGAACTCGTTTGACTCTCGAAATCCGAACTATGACAACCATTTTGGAACGGAGGGAGTATTCCGGAGTTAATTTTGTTTGAATCTGACCGTGTCTGATGGCCATCAAAGAATTTAGGAGTAGTATTTGTTCGTCGCCAAGCACAAGCAGGGCCATTTCCCATGTAATTTTCATAGTTGATCACATTATTGGCTGTTGGACACGGTACTTCCTGGACCCAAAAAAAAAAAAAAAATAGTTATGTACCTGAGTGGTTCATCGATTTCCTGTAAACATTGGTTTGTTGATCCATTAGTGCCTTCTCTTCTTTGATGGAACAACTTTTTATATGCCTCTTTTACGACGAAATATTGTCATATTGGCCACTCAACATGTACCTTCAAAAAAGTTGGATAAATAGTTACTACTTTGTTATGATTTTAGAATCGTCTAAGATTTGTCCAAGGGAAAAATAGCTTTCTAAATTCTAGACCTAAGACTACTCAAAGCAAGAAACATTCAAATTACCAACAAGCTTACCTCTCGAAATATGAAAGCACTCAAGCTGGGGCAGTAATAGCACTGTACAGTACTCCAGTTAGTGACTTTTATTACACTAATGACTTTTATTACTCTAAATACACAGGAAGATTCGATATGTTGTACTAATCTCCAACCTTATAACATATCACCTTAGGGACACAAAGCATGAAGTATAAGTAATTGTAATGTCAATAGCATTAAAAGAAAAATTTACACACATATCACCTTACGCCTAGGCTCTATGTACATTTTACTAATTACTAGCAAGCGATGATGGACACAAAAGATGCATATAGTCTACTCAAGCTAATTTGACACTGAGAAATGGTTGATTTATTAACTGATTTCCTAATATTGTACTACATATTATCACTGTAGAACCTGTTCTGACAGTGCAAACAAAGGGAAGAATGAAAAAGTAGATGCGAATATTCATATGGGAATATTGTTGGATTACATAGGCATAGGCATCAACACTGCAACAATGATGTAGAGTTGTAGACTGAGCAAATAGTAAAGAATTATAAAAAGGGGAGAAAAGTCAATGCATGTAAATCTGATATAACAATTAATAGTACCAAGTAACATTGCAAGATGATTTAGACTACTTGTAGACTTTAGAGAGGAAATGGCGACTAGCCATTGCAGGTACAAATAATAAATACAATAATACCAAATGCAATACAGTGGAAAAGCTGAGGTGTGGAATAATACTATTAGTGCTAAGCAATTATGATCCAATTTTGTACTGATGAGTGATGATTCCCCAGGACTCAAGGTTTCTCACAATGTTGTGCTTGTGCTGATCATCGGTTTCATACCCTTTTTTTCAGTCCTTCATGTCAAGGGCAAGCTGTACTTTGTCCGCAAAGAATTTTGAAGTTCTGTTGCCATGTTGCGCACTCAGACAACTGAGGGCTCGTTTAAAACAAATTGAATTCATAGATTACTTTCTTTAATTTGCCTATTCATCAATTATTCGGAGAATAGCTTGATTTTTGAGTTAACTGGGTTTTCAATGTTGTTCCAACATCCAGAAATTCATTTATCCTTGAATGGACTTGTATCTGGCTACCGATAATAGAACTCTTTCAAGATGAATTAGGTGAGAAGATTGGGTTTTAGCTAGTTATAATTAAATTTGATGATCCAAAATTCCAAACTAAGATGGTATGCAGCAAAAGCAAGAACCCAAACTAAGGTAGAGTGAGCTAAATGTCAAGTGTTTCAAAAGGCACAAGAACTCAATTTACTTAATAAGTCAAAAAAAGAATCTCCCTTGGTCAGAGAGTATTCAAAGCAAGAGAGATTCCACTACAAGGCTACGTCAGTTTGTCTGTGTCATATACTTACATCAGCTTGCCTACCTCATACAATAGAAAAGTTTTTAACTTTGGATTAGGTAGAGAAATATTTAGAGAGTGCAAAACAAAGAAAAAATTGAGAGGGCATATGGGTACGGTTGGGTATAGACCATTGCTAAACTAATAATTGCATGTATATATCCAAAACAATACTACTAATCAGTAGGGACCAAGTACTGTAATTACGACTAGCCATTGCACGTACATCCAAAACAATGCCACTAATCAGAAGGGACCAAGTACTGTAAATTGCAATTAGCCATTGCATGTACAAAGCAGTAATACTAATCAGTAGGGACCAAGTAGTGTAAATTGCATTAGTACTATTTTACAAAAGGCTACAACTTGTATGTACACTTAATACCAAGTCCTCCAACTTATCCAGAGGAAAACCTGAGGTGTGGAAGAACTCTCCCACCAACACTCTAAAGTCCAGCATTGGTATTTTTTACAAAGATAACAGAGGAGATGGAGCAGGGGAAATGGGCTGATGGAAGTTAATCTGAATGGAGATGACAAATAGGAAACAGAAGGGGTAAGTCAAACCTACTTCTTATTCAATCATCAGATCATACTCATTACTTCTTACTTAATAATGGAATCAGATTATATAACACTAATCATTTTATGAACCTTTTTCAATCTCAAAGGTGTTCATTCGAATACCGCACGGTTGTTAAATAATTCTACGCACTCTGATAAAATATAGAACTGTTAACGAGCTAATGAACAACAACTGTGCTGCAAAACAAGAAAACTTGGTAATTCTGTAGAATAAGTAACTCCGAATGCTTTTTGTCCATATCTCTCATAAGTCATAAACCCATGAGCGCCAAATATAACCTTTCCAGTGGCATTCTCCCCATATAAGACTTTTAGCAAAAGATTAGGAAGATGATTTGCTGCTATCCTTTGCCTTAATATCATGGAAATTATCTTATCACCATTCATCTTGTATCTCAGATGCAGTAGGAGTGCCTGCCAGGGAAACAATGAGGATTGTTAAGATATCACAAAAACTAAACCTACAATCTGTGTTGTTCAAATCAGTCTACAACCTATGGACTTTCGGAGGGATCCGACATGGGACGGTATTTTAGAGGGTCCAAGCAACACAACCTAAAAACACCAACCAAATCAATCTGCCAAGCTATAACTGTCCATACCAAAGTCAACACATATGAAAGTATGCTAGTAGTAAAACGACTCATTTTCCGTGCAAAACCTTCCATTCCCTATTAGCAAAGATACCAACAACAAACCCCAGTTGGCAGCTGCATTTCCACCACAGGAAGTGTTCCTTTATTTAGTACCGATTGGAATGAAACTTGCATAAGAGGAAGCAAAGAGAGTACAGAGCAACAAGAAGTGACACAGATAGAGAAAGCACAACCACAGAACTCTAGGACCGATTCTGAGGGCGAAATAATCAAATAGAATAGAGCGACCATGTTATCTCCTGCAATAAGTGCAACTGCTGAGGTTGTGATACTAAATTCACATAAGATTCTGGGAACATGTCAGTACCATTACAAGGAAAAAAAACTTTCGAGACGCTCCGCTTCCTTGTTAGATTTCTTAATCTTTTCATTCACATACCAGTAACATATAAAAGTTTAATCATATCAAACAACTATCTCCAATAGAAGAAACAGTTCTCAGTATATAGCTTATAACATAGGGCATGGTGTCATTGCACATACAAGCAGAACTTATCGGTCAAAGAACCTACTGAGAAGATCCTTCACAGTAAAAAAGAAAGCAGAGATATAGGAATTTAGCAGAGTATACTAGATAACTCATTTAGAGAATACCGAAGATAACAGAAAAAAAAAGCCTACAACCTATGTTGTCTGAGTACTTAAAATATGTTGTCGGCTGCTTGTCGGATTCTCAAATAGATATGGATCTTTGGAGGGTCCGACACGGGTATGACAGTATTTTGCATTCAAGCAACATACCGTACAACCGCCACTGAACTAATCCACGAAGCTATATCTTTCTGCACCAAAGTCATTACCTATGAAAGTTCTCCAGAAATAAAATTACTCGTTCTCCCTACAAAGCCTTCCATTTCCTACCAGTGATGAGACCAACAGCAGAGACAGCCAGTGGCGACAACTGATGTCTAAATTTACATTTCAAAAAGTACACACAATGTTTCTTTCTTTAGGATCCTTTGGAGTGAAAGCTGCATAAGGGAAAGCAAGGGATAGTACAGGGCTCAAGGGCCAAGAGTAGCTAGAAATCTAATGTCACTAGGGAACTGGCCCGTGCTTGCACGAGCGAATATGCAAAATTTCCTATTCTATATTATATTTGTAATTTATATTGTCATGAATTCACTCTTATTTACTATGACTTTTTGTTGCTTTGTATTCATTAGTCTGTGAGTTTTTCAATTTGCTATGAGTGAATAATTTCACTACTATTAATAGGAAAAAAGTAACAACACTCAATGAATTATACAGGTACCTCAACAAAAATTAGGTGTAGACGTTAACTTGAAAAGGAGAAACGAACCAATTAAGCATAACTATGTACATTTCCGTCACTTGTGTACAAGCTGATGATGCCTTTTTAAGTCTCCACTCTAATTCATACTCCCTCCGTCCCAATTTGAGTGTCTTAGTTTGATTTGTCATGGAGTTTAAGAATATAGGGAGACTTTTCAATCTTGTGGTTCTAAATTAAAGATGAGTATAATGTACTAAAATGTCCTTTGAATTTGTGGTTGTAAACTTGCCATGTATGATTTTTGAATTTTCAACTTACCAAATATAGAAAGATACACTCATTTTGGGACAAACAAAAAAATGAAAGGTAGACACTCATTTTGGGACAGAGGGAGTAATTAGTAACTACTACCATGAATAGGGTAAGCAAGCAAACAGAAACAACGACATTTTTATTAACATAAATGATTATGCATTCCCAATCCCTTATTTAGGCTCATAATTAGATCATAGATGTAATTCACATAGATGATGTGGCCTATGAAAGATGTTACACCACTCCCTCCACAATCTTAAAATACAATGAAGAGGATGAGTCATATGATTCTCTTAACATCTAACGTAAAATATGTCAATTGAGAATAACTAAACTCGAAAAATGTACAATTTGAAAAGAAAAAAAATAGTAGTAAAAAAATTTGGGGGTGTAAACCTGAGACATCATATCACAAGACTTTCCCTTCTTCCTCTGAGACCTTTTTTTGAGTATCAATTTGAATCTTGAAGTAATCAGTCATGTGTAGATAGTACAATAATCCTTAAACGTAAACCAACCTTAACAGTTGCAGAGTTGAAGAAGCCGGCTCTTTCATACTATAATGTTTTTAACAAAAAGTTATCTCATATTAGTGGGACCTTTTATCAGATTATGAAGCTCTTTTTACTTAAAAAAACGAAAAAGGCCACATTTGCCCCTCTACTATCAACTATTGTCTGGACCAATCCTTAGTTATACTATCGGGACAGATTTACCCCTGCCTTTAGCATAGTAGGATAGATTTACCCCTGCCGTTAGCATAGTAGCATATATACCCCTCTTTTCAAATGGCCAGCCACGGTGGAATCCATGTGGGCGCCATGTCATCTCCCACTTCCCTGTTGGACGCCATTTTTAGTCCATGTCATTTCTCTCTATACCCAAAACAATAAAATTCTCCAAAGACCACCTCCATGTTATAGTTTACGTTCATATTCATGTATCAATATGTGTCTTTGTTGTCTTCTATGAGATTTTTGGTACCTGACTAGTTGAAGAAATGACCACCAAATTTATGGGACCTTGCAGCAGCCTTTGAGATGTGATTTAACGCTGGCCCACCGATCATGAGCACAGAAGAATTTGAGGCTAGAAAAGCTGACCTAAAGAAGAAGAGTGAGATAGAGAGACTTGGAGAGAGGTAATTATGACCTAGTTTTCTGTTCTTGTTAATTCTTAGCATATATGCTATTTTAGTGGCTTATGTTAGAATCATGTTCAATGGCTTAAAGTACCGCGTATTGAGTTTTGCAAAGTATGTTCATACCGTAATTCAGTGGTAACTGAAAATAGCACATCACGATGCAATTTTGGTGGGTGATATTGAAAATTTGTTTAATCATTGAGCTTTGAGTATTGAGGATTATGCAGTATCTAGTAGGAAGATGGACTACTTTAAAGGAGCAATTTATTGTTTTGGGTATAGAGGGAAATGGCACGGACTAAAAATGGCGTCCAACATGGAAGTGGGAGATGACATGGCGCCCACATGGACTCCACCATGGCTGGCCGTTTGAAAATAGGGGTATATATGCTACTATGCTAACGGCAGGGGTAAATCTGTCCCGATACTATAACTAAGGATTGGTCCAGACAATAGTTGATAGTAGAGGGGCAAATGTGGCCCTTTTCCGTAAAAAAAATCATTTCAATAGATCATACATTACCTTTTTCTATTAGAAAGCTCCGTTCACAAAACATACTCCTCTCCCATTCATTGATCCTTTCTTCGGTTTATGAACTCTTTTACTAAAAAGAGTTCACTCCACCAGCTCACACTGTTACGTTGCATCCATCAAACATGGAAACCTAAAAAAAAAAAAAACCAAGTATGAATAATAGTTTAAAGAATAGAAGAATATGAAGGAAAAGAAAGCAATATAAGAAGAAAACATAAATTGAAAGAAAGTAAGACCTGCTGCACCTACCAATATCATGTACATATATATTATAGTGACAGATGGCATTGCACCTGGGTTATTTCCCTCTTTATCATTGCATCTATGTTGATGTGTGTTAAAACATAAATTGAAAGAAAGTAAGACCTGCTGCACCTACCAATATCATGTACATATATATTATAGTGACAGATGGCATTGCACCTGGGTTATTTCCCTCTTTATCATTGCATCTATGTTGATGTGTGTTAGATCATTTTCTCATATATATTTATTCTATAAGTATGGATTTAGAGCAGTGGAACAGTCTTATAACATTAACATATGGTGATTATTAGACATTACTAGCCTTTGGACACGCGCATCTATATCAATACAAACAAACATTTTAAAAAGCAATATATATGATAGTAAAAAATGTACTTGTGTATCAATTATATTTTTATTAATTCTCAAAAGTGATAAATGATGATATATAAGTCGGTATTAGGGGTAAATATTAACGTAAGCTTGCAAAAGCAAATCAACTATAGTAGTATATTGACATGGCAACTAAAGCACCTAAATTTTCTTAGTTTAGAGCAAAGCGATATCTACATGAAATATAAGATGTTTTGAAAATAATAATAATAATAATACTATACAAAAAAAAAAAAAAAAGCACGAGCAAAAGGTGGTCGTATTAGCAATTGTCTGGTGCTTGATATGCATCACTACAAATATTATATCATAAATCAAATGAAAATGAATTCACCTAAATTAATCGAAAAACATAAAGTGAACAATGTAACTCTATTTGAAAATCCTCTATCTAACCATAGAACCATTTTACCTAATATATATGTGTTGTAGAATTATAAATAAGTAGAATAGAATTATAGTAATTCTAGAACATTCTCTTCTCCCGAATTACATGGTATCAGAGCCTAGGGCTCAAGAATTATTCAAAATAATTTTCGAGTCTTTTCTTGGTTGAAGAAAGGACTCGGTTGATTTTGGCCTAATCTAAGGAGTAAGTATTTGTCTCACCTCCACCATAGCAGAGGTGCGCACTGAATCTCCGGTCGGAATCACCAACTCCGGCATCTGGGTGGACGGCGAGTAGCTCTCACGCGCCGCCACCAACCAGTCACTGTCTCCCACGCGCCGGCGCGTGTGGGCGCGTGTGGCCTCGGAATCGATCGCGGCTTGCACCCTTCTCCTCGTCTCCTTATTTCCGGCACTTTGGTACCTTTTGTTTCTGATTTTACAGACTTGATTCGAAGGCAGCCTTTGATTTCAGATTTGTTGTTGGGGTTTTGCTGCTGTTCCTATTTTGGTTTTGGTTCTGGTTTTTTTTTGTGCTTCCAGTGATTATTTGGCCTGCATCTCTAGGATTTAAGGTCCGTGTAACTGTTTATTACACTCATGGCTGAGGATAAGGCTCACATTACTGAGATTTTACCGGCAATGTCAAAAATAACGGAGTATAAATTAAATGGCTCTAATTACTTAGATTGGAGTAAGAAGATCAGGGTTTATTTGCGTAGCGTTGAAAAAGATGATCATCTTACTGAGGAACCTCCAGAAGATGCTACTTTAAAGACTTGGTTGCGAGATGATGCTCGATTACTTTTGCAAATTACAAACTCAATTGATAATGATGTAGTTGGTCTAGTTAATCATTGTGAGTATGTGAAGGACTTAATGGAGTACTTGGAGTTCTTATATTCGGGAAAAGGCAATGTTTCTCGCATGTATGAAGTTTGTAAGGCTTTTTACCATTCTGAAAAGGAAGCTAAGTCACTTACCACCTATTTCATGGAGTTTAAGAAAAATTATGAGGAGCTCAATATGCTTATGCCGTTCAGTATTGATATTAAGAAGCAACAAGCCCAGAGGGAACAGATGGCAGTAATGAGCTTTCTAGCTGAACTCCCAGCTGAGTTTGAGACCGCTAAATCTCTGATTTTGTCTAGTGCTGAGATCACTTCTCTTCAAGATGTGTTTAGCCGGGTGTTGCGTACAGAGAATACTCTTTCCACTCAGCCATCCAATGTGCTTAGTGTTAAAGGAGGAGGGGGAAACGATACTGCACGGAGGAACAACAACAATGATGGGCAATGGAACAACAATAATAATGATGCTGGCAAGTGGAATAATAATAGCAATGGTGCTGGTAAGTGGAACAATAATGCTGGGAGATGGAATAATAATAATGATGCTGGGATGGAACAATAATGGTGAGCCTATTTGTCGCTACTGCAATGAACCTGGACATATAAAGCGAAATTGCAGGAAATTGCAGATGTGCAATCAGAGGACTCAGACTGCTACTGCGGCTGCTGCTTCCGGTTCCTCCTCTGAGAAGACTATTACAATATCAGCTGATGAGTATGCTAGACTCTCCAAATTCCAGGAATCTCCTCACGTTACTGCTTATGCAGAGTCAGGTAACAAATGTCTACTCTCTTCCTCAAACCAATTGGTCATTGATTCTGGTGCCACCGATCACATGACAGGTAATTCAAAATTACTCTCTGATTTTTGGGCACACAAAGCACCATCTTCTGTTACTATAGCTGATGGGTCTAGTTACAACACTGGGGAGCTTGGGACTGTTAAACCAACTTCATCTATTACCCTGTCTTCAGTACTAGATCTGCCTAGTCTTGCCTTTAATCTGATTTCTGTGAGCAAACTTACCAAGGACCTCAATTGTTGTATTTCATTCTATCCTGATCACTGTCTTTTTCAGGATCTCGTGACGAAGGAGATAATTGGTAAATGACATGTATCTAATGGTCTCTACATTCTGAATCCATGGGTGCCTCAATCAGTTGCTTGTTCTAGTGTCGTCTCACCATTTCAAGCTCATTGTCAACTGGGACATCCTTCCCTTCCATCTTTGAAGAAGTTGTGTCCGCAGTTTAATAATGTATCTTCGATAGAGTGTGATTCTTGTCATTTTGCTAAACATCATAGAAGCTCGTTAAGTCCTCGAATTAATAAACGAGCTGATTTTGCTTTCCAGTTAGTTCATTCAGATGTTTGAGGACCTTGTCCGGTTGTCTCGAAAACTGGGTTCAGATACTTTATTACATTTGTTGATGATTTTTCTCGAATGACATGGATTTATTTTATGAAAACTCGTTCTGAGGTGTTCTCCAATTTTTCTAACTTTTGTGCTGAAATCAAGACACAGTTTAATGTTTCTGTGCATATCTTAAGAAGTGATAATGCCAAGGAATACATGTCAGCCTCGTTTCAAAATTACATGAGTCAACATGGTATTCTACATAAATCATCTTGTGTAGATACACCCTCACAAAATGGTGTGGCTGAAAGAAAGAATAGACATTTGTTCGAGACAGCACGTGCTTTGATGTTCCAAATGCAAGTCCCTAAGCAATTTTGGGCGGAAGCGGTTTCCACAGCTTACTTTCTGATTAACCGCATGTCATCTAGTGTGCTTACTGGTGATATTCCCCCACACTGTATTATTTCCCAATAGGCTATTATTTTCTCTAGAGCCAAAAGTGTTTGGAAGTACATGTTATGTTCGTGATGTTAGACCTCATATTACTAAATTGGATCCAAAAGCTGTGAAGTGTGTCTTTTTGGGATATTCTCAACGTCAGAAGGGGTATAGGTGCTACTCTCCAACCCTTAATAAGTATCCGGTATCTATAGATGTGGTATTTTCCGAGGCAACACCATTCTTCTCCACCTCTCACACTTCTCCCACTCAGGGGGAGGACGAAGATTAGCTCATCTATAAGGTCACATCATCAAGTTCGGTTGAGACACCGGATAAGGCCGGGTCCTCTACTGCTTCTCCCGAAGAACAGTCGACTGAAACTGTGTCTTCCACTACTGCTCTTGTTCCTCCAGTCGACCAGATTGATGCTCGAGCACAGCCACCTATTGTCCAAGTTTACTCCGGACGATCAATGACCATTGATACATGTCCTGCGCCAACTCCTTCGTCATCAGATCCCCCTCCAGTCAATCTCCCTCCAGACGACCTTGACATTCCCATTGCTCTTCGAAAAGGTAAACGTCAATGTGACTCTTTATATTCTATTGCAAACTTTGTCTCATATGACCACTTGTCCCCTGGGACTAGTTCATTTATTGCTTCTCTAGACTCTGTCTCTGTACCCAAGACAGTTCAGGCAGCTTTATCTCATCCTGGATGGCGTGATGCAATGCTTGAGGAGATACATGCCCTTGAGGAAAATCGCACTTGGGATTTGGTGCACTTACTGAGAGGAAGTGGGTTGCAAATGGGTCTTTACATTAAAAGTCAATCCAGATGGTTCTGTGGCTAGACTTAAGGCCAGACTGGTGGCTAAAGGTTATGCTCAAACTTATGGGGTGGATTACTCTGACACCTTTTCTCCGGTGTCCAAACTCACCTATGTCCGCTTGTTTATCTCTCTCGCTGCTTCTAAGTGTTGGCCTTTGCATCAGTTGGATATCAAGAATGCCTTTCTTCATGGTGATTTCTTTGAAGAAGTCTATATGGAGCAACCACCTCGGTTTGTTGCTCAGGGGGAGTAAGGGAAAGTCTGTCGTTTGAAGAAGTCATTGTATGGCTTGAAGCAGAGTCCCCGGGCTTGGTTTGGAAAGTTTAGCGCGGTTGTTTGAGAGTTTGGGCTGCGGAAAAGTAGATGTGATCACTCGGTCTTCTATAGGCGATCATTAGCTGGCGTTATACTTCTTGTTGTATATGTTGATGACATTATCATTACAGGAAGTGACTATGCAGGGATTTCCTCACTTAAGCGGTTCATACATAAGTGGTTTCACACGAAAGACTTGGGCCAGCTAAAATATTTCTTGGGTATAAAAGTTTGTCGGAGCAGGAAAGGGATTTTTCTATCTCAGAGAAAATATGTTCTTGATCTACTTGCAGAAACTGGGAAGTTGGGAGCCAAGCCTTACAGTACTCCAATGGTTCCCAATGTGCATCTCACGAGTGGTGATGGTGATCCATTTGATAATCCAGAGAGGTATAGGAGATTAGTTGGAAAATTAAACTATCTCACTGTGACCCGTCCAGATATTGCTTTCGCAGTTAGTGTGGTTAGTCAGTTCATGTCTGCGCCAACGGTTAACCATTGGACAGCTCGAGCAAATCTTGTGTTACTTAAAAGGAGCACCAGGACGTGGCGTGTTATGTGGCAACAATGGACATTCTCGCATAGAAGGTTTTGCGGATGCCGATTGGGCTGGATCTAAAGTTGATCGAAGATCTACTACAGGATACTGTGTCTTCTTTGGTGGAAATTTGGTATCATGGAGGAGCAAGAAACAACATGTTGTATCTCGATCGAGTGCAGAGTCCGAATACAGAGCTATGGCACAATCCATGTGTGAGATCATGTGGATACATCATCTTTTGACAGAAATTGGTTTACAACATTATATGCCGGCAAAGCTTTGGTGTAACATCAAGCTGCTTTGCATATCGCCTCGAATCCAGTGTATCATGAGAGAACCAAGCATATCGAGGTCGATTGTCATTTTATTCGTGAAAAGATTGAGGAGAACTTGATTTCCACTGGTTATGTTAAGACAGGAGAGCAGCCAGCCGATTTACTCACAAAGGCGTTGAATGGAGCTCGAGTTGATTATCTTTGTGGCAAGTTGGGCATGATCAATATCTATGCTCCAACTTGAGGGGGAGTGTTGTAGAATTGTAAATAAGTAGAATAGGAATTATAGTAATTCTAGAACATTCTCTTCTCCCGAATTACAATATGATATATTAGGTAAAGGGGTCTATGCATTATTCATGTGAATATGCAATTATAAGAGTATCTTCTATTCTATTCTCTAATACTGATTCTCTTGATTTGAGAAGGGAAAGAAACCAATATAAAAAATGGCCCAATTCATCAACAACAAGTTGTCCATGCATAATTCAAACAATTCACAGCCTTGTCTTCTTTTATATGCTGCAGAAAAAAACTGTTTAACTCTATATATTTGAATAGCATGTTAATGGTGCATATATACAAATTAAAATTCAAAGCTAAAAGTCATATACTTACAAAGTAAATGTCTTCTTTATCGACTGCTATGGAGAGTTACTTTCGAGATTAACTCGCGCGGTACCTGCTAAAAACTCATGCAAGAAGTTGATGGTGCGGCCATGTCTTTCATCTCACTGTTGAGTTAATCTCTTAAGATGAAATTAAATATTGTCGCATTGCCAAACAGATAAAGATAGATTTTGAGATTTTTGTAGGTTGACAATACCTACAAAAAGAAAATAAAAACAAATAATGTAAACTTTTTGGCAAAATAATTAAATAAGTATGAGTAATATTAACCTTGCTTGCTGAACTATAAAAGAAACTTACCAAGAAGCCTTGCAAGAAAAAATGAAACATATAGTGTTACAATTTCTTTAAAAATAGTAAAAAAAAAAATGTAGCTAAAAGGATTACTCATTCACCACACGTCAAATGATTAACATGTGAAAGATGAAGATTGATCAAAAAGTGGTATACCCTTTAATAATTAAGATAAGTTGAAAGGAAGTTCAAAAGATTAAATACATTAGGAAGATTATTACTAATGAAATTAACAGACACATGCATCAAACTCTTGGGAAGTTCAAAGAACATGTATTTAGTCCGTATACGATGATTTCAAACTAACTTTAACGTACTGTGCGGCTATCTTACTATTTTGGGATTAAAAAGAGAGATAACTAATAAATTTTTTATTATTTTGAATAGCATTCATATTTATTCAATTTTTAGGGGGTACTTTTGTCTTTCACTTTTTACTTAAGGAATTCCCACTTTTATAATAACTAGTCCTCGACACGCGCTTTGCGCGTGAACTCCATATCAATGAGTACACAACAAAGTAAATACTTAAATCAAGATAATGAAAAATCCTACGCATGGAATAAGATATAGGAGTACAAAGATATAAACATTGGAATAAGAAAGAATTTGTCTCCATAAGTGACATTTTTCAAACAGTTATCAAGAACGCAAACATTCACCTAGAATAATCTGAGTATTAATACTCTATAAAAAATTCAAGGAAAAAACAAAAAGAATGTAAAGTTAGAAACTCAGACTGTTTGATTTTCTAACCAGTTACAATCAAAATTGAAAATCACATTGTTGCACTTCCTGTTATCTAGCGATAGAACCTCCAAATTTTCTCTTTACTCGAAGCTTCTTACTTACTATGTCTTCAAGTAGTTTCAGAAGAGAATTTTGAAAATTGTGTTGATATTATATTTGATGGAGAACAAAGAAGCATAATACTGAAGATCTACAAAAGTCCCATATATAGGAGATGTATGTGCTGAGCTTGGCGACTCTTGATGTTCATCACATTGTCTTGGAGTTTCACATTTTTTTTTATAATTTTAGCATTTTATACATTATGTCAATTTATGTTAATTTAAAGGAATGAATCTAGTCTATATTGCATTGTCCAATGCAACTGACCTTTAAGTTTCATAATCTGTAACTGCAACAAAATGAAAATTGAACAAATTGAAAACCACAATGACGGTCATTTAGTATTTTATATTAAAATTAAAATCATTAAAATTTAGGTATTTTAAGGTGAGGGAAAAATGAGTATTTAATATTTTAGTAGAGGTATTTTAGTATTACGACTTTACATTTAGGATTCTCACTTTTATATTAATTTTGGGCTACATACTATTTTTATGCTAAAGGGGCAAAATGGTCTTTTATATTTTGCTTTTGAGATTGGCTCCTTTAGTATAGTTAGATGAGATTGGCTCCTTTAGTATAGTTAGATATGATGATGATATGATTAGGGGAAGTAAAAGACAGGCAGTTACAGTTGACATTAGTATTACAACAATAGTTGTTTTGAAAAGTAAACAGACATTGTTGTTCCCTCAGATAGAGAGTTCAATGTGATCTCACATGGATCATTACACTCTAAATTAATATTACATTTATTATACATTAAATTCAATCAAATGAATATATCACATTTAAGCAAACTGATACCAAAACGCCTTCCACAATGAGAATGGAAGAGAAACAAAAATTGTAAATTTTTTTACCATTTGAGGTGAATGGTGGCCATAGAGGCATGCTACATCATCTTGTATATGCTCTTAATTAGTATAGATATAGAATATAGATATAGATATAAATATAGATACTTCCATTTAGGAATATTATAGAGCTCAACGGCCAACACTAGCTAGAAATCTAATGTCATACTTCCATTTTGAAGTATCTAAACGTATATCAAAATCATTAGTACAACAAGAAGAGAAACAAATAGAGAAAGCACAAACCATGGGATTCAGGACCAATGCTGTGAACTGAATAATCCAATAGAGTATGTCTCTTGTAATGAGAACAACATAAGCTTACTGTAATTGTGATTCTAAATTCTCAAAAGATTCTAGGAAAATGGCTTTAGCGCTCCTGTGAGTGATTCTGCAAAGTGATGGAGGATTGGAGCTAGAAATAATATTTTAAAATTACATTTTACAATGATTAGAAAGGAAATCGTGGAATCTTGAAGCAACATAAAGTTTCTTCATCCTTTTCTCCTTAAATATTAAGGTTACTAATAGTTTTCCCAAAAATTCACTTAGTCATGTATACAAAAACACTTTAACAAGGTGGCCAAATGGAACTGCTTATTTTAGCAGCAAACTTGGTTTACCAGTGCGTCAGCATCCCCTAGGGGATTTAGCATAACTTGACCAATAGAGTAAATTTCCCAAAACAAGACAGCTACTTCTTGGTTTAGAGGATTTAGCATTTTGAAATCTAAACTCGTAAGCTTACTGACCTGGTACCAGACGCAGACTGCTGGTACTGGAATAAAGATGACAAATACTTCCCATGCGACCTGCGACATCACTGCAATTGTCCCAAGAAGCTGAATAATAGAGAAGGCACACCAACCCAACTTGTTTGCCATTTCCAAGTCTAGGACACTTTGGTCTGTGGATGCCTGTTCATGTAATAAGATTTTCCTCAGTGATTGATAGAATAGAATTGCATTAATAACTAAACTGATTTATTGCCTTATGTTCTACAGGTTATGGCTAGAATTTAGACACTTCACCATGTTTTTGTCATGCACTTAGCTGGACTATCTTATACTGATATTTTCTGAGGATTTACTTGTGAGTTACGGTTGGTTGAGAGGATAAATACAGGTACCACATAATGTAGTTATGAGGATATAGCTATTATTCCATAATTTAGCTTACTCATTGCAGATGTGGATCGTCTGACTTAATTGTTTGATTTCTGTAGTTGATCAGTTTCTCCTCCTTAAAGACGAATTGCATTTGTGGAAAAACAAAAGAAGAGCTGTTATCATGTCTAGTTTCTTCCTATTTATTTCGTTGTAACATGTACCAGGGATCTATCTACATATCTGTGTATATGCAGGATAAGCTAACAATCCAACTATTTTTGATGAAGTCAGAAATATCATTAAAAGGCATCAAGAAGGTATGAGAGCTTAGCTAAATCCACACATCTCATTCAGATTATGTAAGTACACTAAAGCTGATCTGTTGTCCCTACATTCATCGCAATCAGCTGATTTTGAGTTACTTACGCGGTTCAAGATATTTCCAGTAGGAGTAGAGTCGAAGAATGACATAGGAGCATGAAGGATGCTGTGCAGCATGTTGCTAAAGATCTTTTCTGCTGTTCGAAGGCCTGTTATAGCCACAAATGATGAGCGGACTAGCACGCAAAGGGAACTTCGACAGCGAGAAGCACATAAACAAAAAGTATGAAGTTCATCTTCTCAGCTATTGGTGCTGCATCACCTGTCGGACATGCCCATGCCATCCAGTAGTTGCTGGCCATCTGAAGCACTTGAAATGATGATTGCGCTAGAAGAATTAGTGGAACAAAGGCACCACCTTTCATAATGGTCAGGTAAGAAAAGTAAATATCAGTTAAAAAAACAAAAAAACAAAAAACAAAAAAGTTAGCTTTCTCAATAGATTTCTTGATATCTTCATTCATATAACAAAAGTTTAATCATATCAAAGAATCTTCTCCCATAAAAGAAACACTTCTTAATGTATATTTATATCATAAAGCATGGTATCTTTGCACATACAAGCAAAACTTATTTGTTAAAGACTTACTCAGAACATTCAAGTATTGATAATCATTTTAATCGAGAGAAGGTAGCTCTTGGAAAGCTCTTTGTTCTTCATTTTTTTCTCATGTAAGCTTGTTGTTGCATTAACAAAAACACTTCTTAAAGCAAAACCTAATCAGTACCTTACCAAATCGGCTCAAATTGAGGGAGGTATAAGTAGAATTATTGTTTATTTGTAGTTATCCTTGTCTTGTTATTATCTATATGAAGTAAAGACCTTTAGTGTAAATACAACACCTATTACCCTTATTTGTGTGATATGCTTTCTATTATCTTCAACAATAACTTGTAAATTAAGATGAAAGCAAAAAAAATTCTATATACTCTTTACGAGAAAAATACTAATTGCAGGTCCATCCAACCGTAGAATGCATGAACATCCACGTCCTACCCTCATATGAACATAAGAAAGCAAATTATCATGAGAAATCATGGCCATGCTTGAACACTAACCTCTTTATGTGGCAAAGCAGCAGCAGTGAGATCCTTCAAAGAAACACCTAATCAAGTCTTTGCGAAGAGAAAAGTCCTAGAGCTATATACTCTTTACGAGAAAAATACTAATTGCAAGTACAGACACTAGTGCTAAACGCCGATTAAAGTCTTTGGTCGATATTCAAAAAATCATGTATGAGGGGCAGAGACGGCAGCTTTATCTCAGTGTCAACACCTGGCTCTGCCAAAGACTTATCCTGCACGATAGACATGTATCTGAACCATTAGAGTCTAAGTAAAAGTATTCCACCAGATAGGGGTACCATCAAGGCGTTATTATAGGAATCTATAGTGTCCACTAGTAAAGCTGAAATGCCATCAAAACTAAGTGGTATCCTGTCTATGCAAATGTATTATCTCACTAACCAACCTTAATCATTGCAAAGTTGATATAACTGGATTAATTTCTTAGTCATTTTTTTTTCTTTGTTCTATGCAACAGATTACACTGGGAACTACAACAAAGAATTTTTCACATATAAACAGATAAGGTTGTGAATAACTAACTACACTCATTTTCTTTTCAATGAAGAAATAAGTGAACTAACAACTCTTGTTTTTATATGCTCAAGTCAATTAACGACTTCTTTATAAATGCTCCTCAACATAGAATTTCGACTCAAACAGTTCATTAAGCTTAGGGGTTGGTATATTTCATCCTTCTTTTTTAACCCTTGACAAAAATCTATTTTTGTAATTCACTCAAAGAAAGCTTAAAAGGGTATCATAGAAACATAAAGAAACTGAACTGCAGATTCAGGTGGGAAGAGGTTGTTTCGCAACAATCGCTTGTTTTTTGGTCGGTTAGCAATATAACCGTACCTGATTTGGAGAAGTGAACTTCTACTATATATTTACTTCAAGCTAGATAAAGTACCTTTCTACATGGAACTCTCACCCTAAAGGACATTTTATGGCAAAAGTGATGTAGAGTACTACTTTACAGAAGAAGTGGCAACAAGCTATTCCATCTACATTTAATACAGGTGTAAATATAGAGTACTTGTACAACTTATACAGAGGAAAAGCTGAAGTGTGGAACAACTCCCACTGTAATACTCCATAGCATGCGTAAAATTGCAAAAGAGAATCATTTTTCTAGTTGTGGAACTATGATTGAGTTGATAGAATCATTTTGCTAGTTGTGAGTCGATATTAGTGGAGACTGAACCCCTCTAAGTAGGTTTTCTCTAAATGCATGTTTTTCAAACATCTATTGAAATCCATGAAAGATGTTTAGTGCTTTAACTGTGAACTTTAGTTAGTAGTCACGAGAAATATGTATGTATCACCTGGTTGTGACAGTTTTGCTTACGATTATGAAAATTATGAAAGTATATGTTGTTATTCACAAGACTTAAATGTTTTAAACTATGTTTTGATGATGACCCCGACTGTTATCTAGTTTAAGTGGCTTTGAGAATGAAGCATATATTAAATGAATAGTGCGTTCGGGAGGTACTATACACATCTGAGTGGGCGATTGTCTTTCAAAGAGGGATGTGACCTCGGAACCAAAGGAATATGTGCGGTTTATTTGACGTCTTCTACGACTTAATCTTGATGCCTAAGTTGCCATACTTTGATGCCTCATGGCTTAAATTTGAGGTTATTGGGGCTTTACTTTGATTCCATCCAAAACTTCTTCGACATGCCGTCATGGGGTAATGGGTTGCTAGCGTACCCGATCTTTCAGTGTTCAATGGTAGTAGGTCGTAGATGTTGTGTCGAAGACATTACTATGTCAAAGTATTGTGCTACCCTCCCAACCAAATATAATTATGTTTGTTTGACTGTACTTGAGTACATCCACACTTTTGAAAGGTAGCTTACGAGAATAATTTATGATTCATGTTTTAAAATGTTTTTATGTGTTCTCAAAAACATTTTCCAATGTTTAGAGGTGATTATGAAACTCTTTCCAACGTTTAGTAGACACTCCCAACCACGACACATGAGCGCCACTCATCCACATACATTAATAAGCTACTCACTAGATTGGTGGCGCTAAAGCTAAGCTATTCCATTCTTAAGTATTGTTGGTTATGTCCAACTATCTTATTGTATTTTAATACTCTAGAGGCACTATAACTCTCTTGTACGTTTTATACAAATGTTTCGATAGTATACACTACGATGTCCCTAGTCGAGACCTATTTTAGTATGAGTATCAATTCAAGCCTCTTTTAAGTCTATGTGATTCCACAATTTAAGTTTCATAGAGAGGTTGCTCCACATTCTAGTCAAATCATGGCTACGTCTGACTAGAAGACCGTATTGACAAAATCATTCATGTTCTTAAGGCCATAGCTCCTAGAAAAAGAAACTTCGCCTCACCGACTCCTTTTAAGACGTCCAAACTAGAACACATGGACAAGATTCTTCCTATCCTTGAGGCAATATATCCTAAACGTGGCAGCTTCACACTAGCCCCTTCTACAAGTACAATGGGGATCCCACACAACTTATTAGATTAAGGCTTTTTATGTGGGAGTCGTTCCTTAGTAGACATAGTTTGCTTATGTTATGCAGTTGGGGGACCTCAGGTGTCGTTGCCAGACACCTTAAAGTCGAAACCCCCTCAATTATTGTGAGATGACACCTCGAGGAAACCTTAGTCTTTCTTGATTAGATGACAAAGATATTGACTGCCTTTGGTTGTTTGGAGACTCAACGTGCGTAGTTTTACTACTTTTAGATTAGTTCACACGATTGAGACATGGTAGAGTAACTATGAGGTGGGAAATAACTCGATCACCTTGTTTGATTTGGTCTTAATTTGTAAAGGCCTTTATGGACTATTCTGACAACATGAGGGACAAATGTCGGCATCCTAAAGAGGATGAGGGAAAGGGACACGAAGGTGTCGATTACGACATCCATCCAATTTATACTATTGAGAAGCATGTCAAATGAGCATTTTGTAAACGAGTTAGCACCGTACTTGGCCAAAATTTTGGCTAATCATGGGAATCCTAGTTGACAATAAAAGTTATTAATGTCGAGATGATGGATTCCCCCGAGAGGATTGAGGCTATTGAGAGAGAGAGAGATCAACGCCTCTCAAAAACACATAAAGAATGAATGACATGTCATACCAGGTGCTTAAGTTCCCGCAAGGTTGGTTCATCATAAACACATCTTTTGGGTTAGGGTGAACGTGAATAGATTCAGAAAGTACAGTACACTAGCCAATACTGCGTGTAAGTTATAGGTTTGTAATGAGGGGCAACGGGTGTATGTTGAGCATTCCATGGGGTATCTTACCTATGCTGCGAGAAATGATATAAAAGGGTTTTGAACTAGGCTATATCAGAATTTCAACAAAGATTCTATGCAGCGAGTCTTGCCTACAACTACTACTCTAGATGCAACATCTCTTACCCGAGGCACCACGACTAAGGCCGGATGGTACAGGCAGAAGTTGAGCATAGTCTCATGGCATAACCCATTACTACACAATTTTCGGATGAGATGCTAAGGAATCTAAGGTATTGGTTAAACTATGTATTATCGCAATACTTTTTCATATGCTTATGTACTTAATAAGTTACACATTTTCTTATACGCCCACCTAATAGCTGCATACCTAGTTGAAGAGTTGATAAAGTAAGATGATCTCACAAAATTCCTCACCTTAGGAATATTTACTGGGTGATAGTGACTGTGACTGATGTATGCATGGTTATAGTTTAAGGAAGGCTAGCTTGGTGGAATTGAATCTAATTGCTATGATTGACTTTGATGTGATTATAAGAATGGATTAATTGGCTTCGCGTCATGATACACTCGAGTATAATGTCGAGGTCATCCGAGTTGATCATACCTATGACATCAGAGATGTTTAGATATGCCTATCAGCAACATATTTCAAGGCTAAATGAATGATAAGCAATATTTGCTTTGCATACCTTGCGAAGATTTGAGACATTGATGTTGAAGAAACGATCATTGAGCCTATGTGATTTAAGAAAAGTTCCTAAATTTCTTCGATAAGACTTACTAGGGTTACCATCCATAAAGTGATACTTGACTTGCTACCAAGTACATGACCTATCTCAATTTCCCCTGAGTTGAAAGAGCTAAAATAAGCAGCTTTGTGCTTCCAAACCTCCTTGATTAGGGGATTATACGATTGAGCATCTCACCTTAGGGTACTCGAATCTTGTTAAGTAAGAACAACGAGTCAAGCAGATATATATTAGCCACTGTTAGTTGTCAAGATCAAGAGTGCACATTCATCACCTCATTAGTATGACATATTTGATCACTTTTAGGGTTCGACATACTTCTCTAAGATAGAATTGAGGTCTCGGATATCACCGGTTATATATTTTAAATGATGAATATATCTATGACAACCTTAGGCTTGAACGAGCATTATGTGTTCTTGTTGATGTTTTTTGGATTGGATAATGCAACACTCTGCTTTTAAATAACTGATGAATAGTCTCGCTAGTCACTGCTTGACAACTTATGATAGTATGATAATGTATTGGTGTACTCGAGTACCCAATAGTAGCACATGGAGCAGTTTTATTGCATGCACTAAACAAAAATTTTACGTCCTCTAGATGAAGTCCTTGACTTTGGGGTCGTGGATTTCATGCAGTGGCCAACCATGTGAAGGTGCGTACATACGCCGTTAAAATATCTCTCGTATGCTCAGCATCAGTTCACTCTCTTTTTGAATCTTCTTTTTATAGTCCAAACTTGTTGGAAGATTAAGGATAAAAATCATTCTCTGAGTCCTTTGTCAAAAATCGTTCACATAAATCTAATTCTCCTACTACAACTAGAAAACCGTACGCTCTCTAAGACATTCTTGGAGAAGGTATTGATGTCAATCCCAATAAGATCAAAGCAGTATGAGATGGTCAAGGCAAAGCGCTCATGGATTCTTGAAGAAATTAGTGATTTATTACTAGCTATTCATTGAAGGATTTCCTCTCATAACACCACGATCAATGCTCCCTCAAAAGGGTCAAATTTAAGTATTTTTAAAGCACATGAAAAGAGCTTTCAAGGCATGTTTGACTACAATGCTGGCATTGACCTTGCCAATAGATTGGATTGTGTCACCGTGTATTGTAACGTTTCTAATGTCAGTTTAGGATACAAAGCTAGAAGGTGACTGTTTATCCCCTAAGTCAACTAATGAATCATAAAAAGAATCATCCCTTACACAACTTGGAACTTGAGGCACTGATATTGACATTGAAAACTTGGCATCACTATTTGTACCCTGAGTCATGTGAAATTTACACGGACCATAAAAATCATCTAGTATATATTCAAACATAAATAGTTAAATACATGGAGAAAAATTATGACTTGAGCTAATGGAAGACTATTTTTGAAAAATCATGTACCATTGAGCAAAGAGAATGTAGTCCTAAGACTATAATGATTATGTTTATAGACAGTCTAGCTCATTTAGCCAGGATGATTTTGGGTTTAGCTAGTCGAAGGTATTAGCTTAATGTGATGGAAAATGGAAAACTAAATACTTGTATGAAAAGAAAAAGCCATGCTACGAGGGCCGTGTTAATGCCAAACTATATTTGCATGATTCAAAAATGCAAAGCGACTTTATAGACTATTGGTGGTGATACTACAAAAGATAAAATGACCTGTATGTATATTGTTGAACGTGGATGATTTGAGGAGGTCCATCATGGAAGAGACCTATTCTAAATACTCAACACATATAGAAACTACCAAGACGTACCAATACTTTAAAGGACCTCTAGTGCCTAAATTGCAGGCAAATCAAAGCTTGACACCGAAGGCCGACGGATTATCAAAAAATATTCTGATACCATAATGGATGGTGGCATATCAATTTGAACTTTGTGGTGGAAATACTGCTCACCTGTCAAAAGGAAGAGCCGTCGGTAATTATGGACCGACTAACCAAGTAATGCACTTTGTACAGATATATTCGAGGATACAATATGCTTAATTCTATCCAAAGGAGATTTTTCATTTGCACGAGATGCAATTGTTTATTGTTTCATACCAAAGTTTTCAATTCACCTTGTAGTCCTAGAAAGTTTTCCAAGAGGCACTTGGCACATAGCTGAATTTGAGCATAGTTTTACATCCATAGACAGAGGAATAGTCAGAAAGAACCATTAAGGTTCTTGAAGGCATATTGAGGTCTTGCATTATTGATTCTAGAAGTAGCTGGAATGATCACTTATCGTTGGCCCAATTCGCCTACAACAACAGTTTTCAATCGAGTATACAGTTTGAGGCTCTATATATGAGACGTTAAAAGTCACGAACATATGGCGTGAACGAGGTGAGATTGAACTTTTAACATTAGACTTACTTCAAGAGGAAATAAAGAAAGAAACACGAACCGAGCAAGGCTTAAACAGTGTTTTGGAGAGCGTGAAGCGACGATTAGCGACGATTAGCGACAAGGGCCCCTAACGCTTAAAGCGTGAAGCGTGAAGCGAAGCGCTCGCTTCATTGAAGTGCAGCGAATTTTTTTTTTAAAAAAAATAATAAGTCTTGCAAAAATAATTAGAATGAATAAGAACTCATCAAGAAGAATTAAGCAAACTTTATATTTAAAACAAAAAGCAAAGAGTCAATAATCGTCCATAGAACAAGGTGATAAGCAAAATGAACGAAAAACCAAATTAGAAATAAATCATAATCCTATTCTTCTTCACTAAGATTGTCATCATCCGAGATCTCTTCATCATCATCTCTAAATAGAGGAAGAAGAAGAAGAAAGAGAAGAGCAAGAAAGAAGAGGAGGAAGAAGAAAGAAACCCTAGCAACTAAAGAAGAAAGAAAGAAGAAAAAGAAAGAAGAAGAAAAGAAGATTACCTAAGGAAGCAGCGATGGAAAGAAGATGAAGAAACCCTATACAACGTGATTTTTCTCCAAGACTCCACTGATCTTATTTTTTCTTTCTTTACAAATTGCTCCCAGCTTTTATTTTTTCTTACAAAAAAACACTGTTAAACGCTTTTTTCACTGAAGCGCTCGCTTCACGCTTCAGCACATGAAGTGCATGAAGCGTGCGCTTCATTGAACACGCTTCGCTTCACAGATCAAAAGCGTTGAAGGGTCACTTCGCTTCGCTTCATCGCTTTAAGCGATGAAGCGACCGCTTTTCAAAACACTGGGCTTAAAGCGGCACAAAGACAGTAAAGGTCATATTCCAACAAAGCAGTCGATAACTTGAGTTCATTCTTTGAGATTTTGTGTTTCTCAAAATATATCCAACGAATTTAAACACGTGCATTAGTTGAAATGTAGAGGACCGGACTGGGTGAATAGAATAATCGGCGCAGAGTAGGTGCCTCAACCATACGCCTTCGGTTGAAACTTTCTAGAGTTTTAGCGCTCTACTAAATTTGAAGTTCAAGATTAAGCGCACTTCATAAGGCATGACTACATATACATCTGTTCAAACTTTAGAGTTTAACGTGACAGGAACATTAAGGAGTGTGATTATTCGCACTTACCCTCCCCCAACCACACGCCATCCCAAAAATTGATCTACCTGACCATCTATTCAAGTGAACGATAAGTGAAAAAACACTTCAAGGAAGTAGACCCGTAGTAGGTGTAATTTTGCAAGATCTTAAAATAGACCTCAATTTTGGTATTTTTCCTAAAATTTTCCATTTTTCACACTTTCAAGAGATATACCATATATTTAAAGTGGGGAACTTGACCTCCAACCATCAAACAGAAGAAATATAAGTTATTTACCACCATCACCAAGTAAATAAATGTTTTACATCCAAAAACACCATTTTTTTGGAAAAAATCTCAAACCTTCATATTGACCTCCCAAGAACACTAGCTTGGGAAGCTTAGTTAGATATTTACTTTTAGCATATGCATATGATCTTTTTTAGGTCATGGTATTTATCAATGATGAATAGGGACTATGATTTTATTTACCATTAGGAATTCAAATCTATTTAGTTGTCTAGAGTTGCTCTAGTACCTTATTTTGTTTCTAGCCCTCTCTTTCCTATTCATTCTTTCTATTAATCTTCCTATGACTCTCCTTGTGAAGGTAACTCAACGGAAATAACTTCCTACGGTGGTGGAGGTGCACTGGCACTTACTTCAAGAATCTGCTGCTTACACATATTCTAGTGGTACGATACCTCTTACGGTCATGATTATGGAAATGGCCGACAGTATACCATAATTAAATATTCTGCAAATGCGTCCACAAATCTCTAGACAACCTAGAGCTTTGATATCAACTATGCCACAATTTAATTTAAGGTGGTGATCGTCGTTTAGGAGGTAGTGCCATTAGCAAGCCTTACCAAAAAAATTGGACGAAGTATTTCTTGTTTCTAGAGTTATTTCAAAAATTTTTGTCTCAACTAAAATCACACGACACAATAAGAATCAACCAAAACATCTCACATCCATTAAAATCATGTTGGTAACACAATGATACTAAATTCATTCCCATTAACTCATACTTGTGAATTTTACGATAACTAAAAGTACTCATAAACACTAAAGAAACAATTACAAGAGTGTAAAAAGAAAAGACGATAATATATGATAAAGACTCTTCACCCACGAAAACAAAAATATAAATATGTGACTCACCACTACCTTCAACTTGGTGTACTTTAGTAGGTCCTTGTCCACATCAATAATGGTATCTGCAAAACAATAATAATCGAAATACCAAGTTCACTAATTCAAAATTTTAATGCGCTTATCCACAACTATTTTTAATATGGAAAAGTCGAAAAATATGCCAAAATATGGTAGTAATCAAATTTCGTATAAATTCCTTTACCCAATAACCATAGATGAATATTATATCACGAATTCATTATGCATAATGTTATAATTTACTTAGACCAGTTTGTATGGAGTGAAGTGTTGGCCAGTCAAGCACTCACATATTCTGAAGATGAAAGTTGTATTGATGAGAATACTTAGATGGATCTATGTGCATACTAGGATGGATAAGATTAAGAATGAGGTAATATGGGACAAGGAGTGAGTGGCCTTAGTGGTTGACAAGATGCGAAAAACGACGCTGAAATCATTCGGACATGTGAAAAAGAGAAGCACGGAGGATCACCAAGAGCATGACTCTAGATAAGAGAGCGTGGAGGTCGAAAGTTAGGATAGAAGGTCGGCAAACAAGTGCAGTCATATTAGCACTAGTATTATTCTTATATTGTTTAAGAGTCGAAGGTTAGCAAGTAGTCTAGTGATAGGGGTTTATAGGGTACCTTATCTGCTTTCATCTTCTCCTTATCAGTATAATTGTTACTATCCTAGTATGACCTTATTCCTCAACTTTTATTATAATTTTTGTTTATTTTACTTTTGTTATCTTTACTGTTTGTTGTCAATACTTTAATTTTCTTCAATATTTCATCCTAGTTTGTTCTTTCTCTTGAGCTAAGGGTCTATAAAAACAAGCTCTCTACCTCATACAAGGTAGAAGTAAGATTTATGTACATCTCACCCTCCCAGACTCTACTTGTGAATTACACTAGTTATGTTGTTGTTGTTGTTGTAACATACATTGTAACAATCAAATACATTTGGTTAAGAGATTTTCAAAAGCCATTTTCGGTGAAACTGGATGGGGTTTTGGGGAACCAAATCCTTGGATTAGATAGGAACGAATAGTAGGTCCCAAACACTAGTTGGACAAAATATTAACTTGAATATAGGTTTTTATTGATCATAGTTACAATTGTCAAAATTGTGCATAATTTGTCCATTCTGCAACCCTCTAGCATAAGACACACACTACACACCCATAATTAAGCAAGGTATAGCACTCTTCACTATACTAAAGCCTTAATTTGACAATCTCAATGCCAAATTTGTCTAGGCCATCTGCCCAACTTGAGCCTTTATAATATTTTTGATTGAAAATTACAAGGAATTTTGACCGCTACAAGGGAGCTTGGGACACTTGGGACATTTTTCTTAGATTAATAGGCAAAATTATAGGGCTAAATTAAGCAAACATTACCGATATGTCGTTACGCAGGCACTTTCCATGTGCTTGTCTTAACCTATGCTACATAACCCTTCTGCATAAAACTTGACCAACTGTTACCCATATGTCGTGCATGCTCGTGCCAACTATCTACTTGGTGCCCAAATGCTTCATTGGACATCCTTTGACACCTTTCCTCCACCATATGGCACATTCCATGCTCCACCTCTCGTGAACATGCTCAACCCTTGGCTCGCACAAGGCATGGCACCTACCCTAGCCTTACCGTGTTTGCTTGCCAACTTGTCAAGGCTACTAGCCTCCCTCAAGGTACTTTTCATTAGCTGCGTTTTTTCAAGTTTAATCCCCCACACCTAGGCTAAAAGCAACACTGTTGTTGCAATGACAAAACTCAAGTAGCCTTTATCACGCGTGGTAACAACATCATGCCAATCCCTCACCACAATCAAGGCCTAGCAATCAAGGTATCATCCACCTAGGCCAACCTTGGGTGTAACAGTTTTGTCTCTTCGGGATTAACCAAAAAGACACATCAACATTGAATTCTTAAACCCTCGTTATATTGTCTCTAAATTTTTGGTACTAATTCAATGTGATAGCCTAGGAAAGCTTGGCAACGAGCCTTTTTCGAGTTTAACTAACTATTTATGGGTTGTCATAGTAATTCAGTTGATTAATAGCTTAAATATCTCAAATCCATGGACCAGTCTATAATATGAAGTTATAGTAATTTATGTATTCTAACTCCTTCATTTCCAAATACCAGAATATAACTAATATGAGAAATCCCATGCCCAAACCTCATGCTCTCCCCTGAAAAGTTAATAACCTGAAATTCTTTCAAGACTCGTGGAACTCCTCTCTCTATTTCTAAAAGTTTAGAACAAGTATGTCAAGCAATAGAAAAAAAAAACTAAAGAATCGGTTGGTGGGTTGTTATCATTGTAGCCCTCAAAACTAGTATGAGTAGTATTGAGGGGCGCAAACCGCAATCCTCTTTTATAATTAGATTGCGACCGCATTCTTTTTGTCTCACCTGTTGGGCTAAAACAACCCGAAGATACTCTTAACATGGCGTGATACTGTCCGCTTTGGGCTAAGCTCTCACCGTTTCCCCACGTCACACCATTAAGAGATCCCTACACCTTATAAGTAAATTATTTTCCTTGCCAACTTCCGATGTGGGACTTGGTTCGCACACCCAATCTCCCCCTCGAATTAAGTTCCACATGGAATATTACTGCTTATTTGGAGATTCGGTGTATTGCGTGTCACCCACATCAACAATCGAGTACTTCTGTGTGCGTCTTTGAAGCTACGACAAAGGTTGTAAACCGGCCGATAGACGGGCAAAGATATTAACTGGACTCACTCTGCTGCATACTCGTCTCACTGAACCATTGACTCTGATACCAGGTATTGGGCTAAAACAGCCCGAAAATACTCTTAACATGGCGTGATACTATCCGCTATGGGCTAAGCTCGCACAGTTTTTCCAAAAGGCCTCATGCCATTAAGAGATCCCTACACCTTATAAGTAGGTTATTTTCCTTGCCAATTTTCGATGTGGACTTGGTTCGCTCACTCAAACACTATCATAGTTTTAGTTCAGTCTCTAATTTCCTTAATTTCGTTACTCCTTTAACCGTGAATGTGATACCTTGACCATTAACCAAATTTTCTAGATTTTTATTTTGTACTTGAACCTCCGAAGATCAATTTAAAACTAATTAATATGAACCACCATTAACAAGAACATCCAAACACGTCATTTAACATCAAACAGCACATCCACCGCTTAAACAAACAAATATAAAAACTGCACGCATGAAAGCAGCCAAATACGTACTACACCCTAGATATTAAAAGATGAAAATTGGGGTACTGAATATGTTTTTTGGAAAGACTGACAAATAAAAATCTAGTGAAATTACCAAATATAGAACAGATAGAAATGAAATTGATTGACCACACATATTAAACTTCGTAACCTTTAAGAATTCTAGTGATGGATGACCATATTACTCCATAAATCTTGTGATTCCATTAGCAGAAGCAACAACATATTCAATTATCACCTTACCTGCGGCATAGCTAAATTTTATAGAGTGTTTTGTCCGGTACTGTGCTTTTATTAAGCAGAAAAGAACAAGAACAAGAACAGAGGGAATTGTTGTAATAGAGGTTGCACCTGACAAGTGGTGTTGTTACCTCGTCATTTGCTTCACAAATGTTGCCATTTTTGTCCGGTTCAAAGCTCCACTTTCCCAGAACTGTCACTTGAAAACCGTCTTCACTTTCAGTTCTATCCTAAAACCGGCCTACAAGTTATATATTACAAAATATTGATGTTGTTTTTTATTTTAGTATTTTGTGTGAATTTTAAATTTTTCTATTATACATCCTTTAATATATATATTATTTATTTTAATTTATGTGACATTGTTAATTGGACCGGAGTTTATAATATAAAGAAAGACTAGTTTTAGCATATGTTCAAGGCACCTGTATTTCACAATATTTTTGGCACCGAAGTAAGCAAACGAAATACTAACAATTAAGCAACAATGATAAGAACATAAAACTAAAAAAGAAAAAGAAAAGGTACTTCATTGCGTGGGATGAGGCTCAAGTCAACAATTGCTGAAGAATATTTATCAGACAATGTAGCTAGTTTATCATATGCCCATATTTTTCGTGGAAGTGAATAAGAAGGATTAATTTGAAGAATGAACAAGGATGGTCTTTTAGTGAAAACACTCATGCACAATAATTGAAATTATTTTTAATAACATACCTAGTATCATCTTATACGTTGGGTGTGGGAAAGAGATGGTATATGCAGATTTTACACCTATTTTATATGAAGTAGAGAGACTATTCCGATAGACCCTTACAAAGTATTTATGTCGTTTTTTATTTTAGTATTCCGCGTGAATTCTAGATTTTTCTATTATACATCCTTTACAACATATATTATTTATCTTAATTTATGTGACATTGTTAACTGGACCGGAGTTTAGAATATAAAGAAAGACTAGTTTTAGCATATATGCAAGGCACGTATATTTCGCAATATTTTTGGCACCGAAGTAAGCAAACGAAATACTAACAATTAAGTAACAATGATAAGAACATAAAACTAAAAAAGAAAAAGAAAAGGTACTTCATGCGTGGGATGAGGCTCAAGTCAACAATTGCTGAAGAATATTTATCAGACAATGTAGCTTGTTTATCATATGCCCATATTTGTCGTGGAAGTGAAAAAGAAACATCAATTTGAAGAATGAATAAGGATGGTCTTTTACTGAAAACACTCATGAACAATAATTAAAACTAGTGTCATCTTATAAGTAGGGTGTGGAAAAGATATGGTATACGCAGATTTAACACTTATTTTATACGAGTTAGAGAGATTATTCGGATAGACCTTTACAAAGTATTTATGTCGTATTTTATTTTAGTACTCCGTGTGAATTCTAGATTATTCTATTATACATTCTTTACAACATATATTATTTATCTTAATTTATGTGATATTGTTAACTGGACCAGAGTTTAGAATACAAAGAAAGACTAGTTTTAGCACATATTAATTAGATCAAACATGCTTGGCTGCAAGGATTTATAAGTGAATACCTCTTCAAAGTTAATCTTGTCTTCAAAGATTTATTCACCAATATTGTGTCTTTGTTATCATCTCCATCTTCAAAATCCCAAACAATCAATATATACCTGGAAAGCAAATCAAATATTATAAAATTTAAAAAAAAAAAAAAAAAGATCAAATATTATTGATGACAGAATAACAAATAGATAAAAGAAAACAATATCTTCTTTAGTGTTCTCTTGGTTTATATATAATAGTAATGGTGGAAGGACCGCATAAATAGAAGACTCCTGTCTCATGCCAAAAACAAATACGTTGATGCATACTCTTGTTAGGATACACTTATTATCTTCAGAGTGCCCGTAGGACTCTTTAATTAATTAGCTGGTGAAAATCAAATCACGTTCCATAACCATTGCTAATTCTATATCGAACGCCTGTTTATTGGAAAAGAATTAGTAGTATAATATAGATAAAATTGATTTGAAAAACCAGAAGTTAAGAAATCATGATAGTTTTAAAAGTTTATTGTACTTGCAAACAATAATCAAGAGCCAAATATTATTAGGGGATGAGTCCTTATTATAGTACAACTCCTTTAATAACTGAGTCCTACTAACCCAAATAGACGGTAATGATATCATAATTATATTATTTAGTTAATGACAATTTTATCAAGCCTAAAAGGTAATTATGGAGGTTAAAAAGGAGAATGATATTTTATTAAGGCCGTGCTTTTAATAGTATAGAATAGAGATAGATAGAAAGATATATTCCTTGTCTAAAATGATTTATAGAAGTTATGTTGCTTAATTATCTCATTAACGATAAAATGAAAAATTTTAAATTAAAATGTTTCTATGTATAGAATTGAGTCATTATATTTTTTAAAAAATTAAAATTAAATGTATCATGATGTAATGGGGTCACATGTTCCCGAAACATATCTCCACAGGACTGTCATCGACTATCAGGAGATATATGCAATAATAGTCCTTCACTGGTGGGGGGCTTTCATCGACTGCCGGGAAGTACATATCAAACTCATAACTAGAGTACAATACTCGTATGCTCGATGCAATACCAATAACCAGTTAGGAAATACCCCATCAGTAGCTACACACGTAAGAAACACTTGGTAAAATATCCTCAAGGCCAAAAACTGTCAAAGAAATTGATACTATCACAAACCTCAAAGTCCTGAGTTTCCTTACAGGTGTGTCCACTTATTTTCCTATTCAAGTTCTGCTACATAAATTGAGATAGAAAAGGTAATAGAAGTATAAAACAGATCCAAAATTTAAATATGATTAATTTAAACTTACGTTTCTTAGAACTGAACTCATTATTTATTTAAATGTACTGTTTAATTTTAATATTTTATTAACATTTTAATTTTTTTAACTTTTATTTTGCAAATATTGATTCAGTAAATATGTAGCCCGAAGACTACATCCCCCTCTAGTTTAGCATAATCATAAAAATATTTATTTAATTATTTTTTTCTTCTTTAAATATTCACTTATTAAATTTTTATATAATTAAACAATATCTAAAAGTTATAATATAAAAGTTATTCTTTATTCATTTAGGAGATCCACACGACACTTTTTATTCAGAATGACATGTTTTTACTTTTAATTTTTAGGTTGTTCGGATATTATGCATACTTTATGTATCACGATATTTTATGTACGTTAGTGTTATTCATAGTTATGTTACAATTTATTTTAAATATTTAATACTTTATTTTATGTTTAAAATTTATGATATTAATGTGTTTCTGTAATAAATATTTATGTGACACTAAATTAAAAATTTTAGCAATTTAAATATTTAAAGATCCGTGAGGCTTATGCCCCGTGCTTTGAGGCTTACGCCTTGCCTCGACTCACGCTCCCGCCTTTGAAAACACTGCTCTTAACCATGATGTTTTACATACATAGGATTTCTCATATTTTATTTTTGTTTATTTTTGTTGTTTCGCCTCAAGTATATTACTCCCTCCGGTCTATAATATAAGATTTTTTAATTTTTTTTTAGGTCCAGAATATTTGATTTTTTCACATATCAAGAAGAAACTAACACTTTTTTTTTCAAAGTTGCCCTTGGAGTAAAAAAGTTTGGAGTATCTATTTTTATTTTTTCAATGAATAAATTAAAGAAATAGAAAGGGGTAATATGGTCAGTTTTATTGTCAATTAATGTTAAAAAGTGAATTTCTTAATCTGTGTGAAAAAAATTAAAAGTTTTTATATTGTGAAGCGGAAATTTGATTAGTGTCAAAAAAGACGTCTTGCAATAACTACGCTAATGATAAAGTAATTTATGTTCATTTGTTTAAATAGGAAATATGTAATACTACTACTCCATTTTATACCATGAGATGAAGAGCTTATCACTTGATATAATTTTAAGAAATGGCCAAACTTTTCGTTGGTGAAAAGTTCTACGACAACTCATTCTCGTACAGTATCATAAACATCAATCTATTTGAAGCCCATTAATCATCTACTAGTATGAAATATGGACGAACAAGTTTTGAACTGTTTTTATTGATTATTAACCCGTTTAATTTAAGTAAAACAGAATTCTGCCACCCCTACCAGCAAATAAATGAGCACTGATTGTACTAATATTTCCAGAAAGCATCAGCACCACATGTTCTACACATACGTAGACAAAAGTCCGCCATTTTTCCTATATATATCTACCATTGTCATTTCCTTGTTGCCTTGTATACATAAATAAAAAGTAAGCTCTTTCAACATTAATAAGACACAATCACAAGACTTGGAGTCTTCCAGATATGTACCAGTCTGTACCAAGCTGGGACCTGGACGACTCCTTCCCTCATCCAAACCTTGTCAATGATGCCCCCTCGTATTTTCTTTAATTTCTTCCTCCTCTTCAATTTTTGTTTATAATTGAATTTTAGTGTATCAATGGGTTTAGTGTTCTTTTCCTTTTTTTCTTGTTTTGTAGGTTGGATTATGAAGTAGAAGAGATAACGTTGCCAAACGGGGAGCTAGCAATGCTTGGTTTAAGTCCTCCAGGCTTGCCTAATTATATGCCTTTATCCAACTCAAACTATACTTTGGATCATGATTATAACCCACAAGTAAGTAGTGGCACCCTTGAATCCATAGTGCACCAAGCCACGGCCATCCCTAATCACCAGCTGAATTCAGCCCCCGTGGACAGCGGAGGCAGAGAGAGAGAGGATGAGCTCATGTTTTGGTTAAACAACTGCCTCGCATACACTATGACCAGGGATGCCTTGGTTCCAAGTCCCAGTAACACTAGAAATTTTCACCAACGAGTGGCCCCCTCCAAGTACGTGCCGAGTACCACCAGCACGTGTTTAGCTGGCGGCTCCAGTGGAGCTGTCAACGGGAGGGACATTGAGATTGCATGTGACAAAATGGGAGCTGACAATGAACAGGTTTACCAAAAACCGGGACACAGCGATATAATTATGTTAAGTACTAGCAAAGCTGAGCAGAGCATGATCAGCAGTGCCACTAGAGGTGATAGGGGAAGGTTTACCGCAACTCATATGGTGGACAACCATGATTCCATCTGTCACCGCATACCTCAGGCAAACATATGTTTTCTCTTTATGTTATCCTTATTTATCTTTACGCATGATTACAAAAAGGACCTCTTCTTATGGAACAATAAGTTCCTCAAGAATATATTATCCTAGATTTTATACCACGTGCGCTTCTACTTTAATATTTCTTACTCCATCTCAGAGTTTATAGTCAAGTTCATGCTTTGGTTCTGCAGGCTTCTTAAAACTTACGGACTGATATCCCTTGAACTACTTTTATTTTCTACGGTATAGTATATGTAAGTCCTTATATACATACTAAACTTTTGTGGTCTTTTTCATTAACTATTAGGTGGAGGTAGGAGAAAAGGATGAGAAAAAGGGATCTAAAATTTCCTCATTTTTAACTAAAATAAGGAGGGCTGCTGTTCACAACAAGTCTGAACGGGTAAGGATCTCGCTCTCTCTCCAAAATAGTTGTTTGAAAATAATAAAGATGTACAATTGTATTCCTGATATAATAATACTCCCTCCACTCCACTTTGTTTGTCATAATTTGGATTTCAAACCGTGAATTCGGACACAAATTTTTTTTATTTTTTTTAATAAATAAACATATTTGTAAACTTCATAAAAAATATTCTACTATATAAGTCAACAATCCAAATTATTTAAATGATATATAAAAAATTCACGGTAAAAAAAATTCGTTTAACTTTCAAAATTTCAAATTATAATAAACAAAGTGGGATTGGAGGAGTAGTAACAACAATTGTAATCAATAATAATAGAATTTGATCATATTTTGAATTGATTATGTTTTACCAGAATAGAAGAGACAGGATAAATCAAAAAATGAAGGCATTGCAGAAGTTGGTTCCAAATTCGAGTAATACGGTATTGGAATTTAGAATTTACTACAGTATTTACTTTTTCTCTACATTGTGCTTTTGAAAATTTTCCAGTTGAAAGAAACTCATCCCCATATATCTACTAGGAGTATGATTTATGTAGTAATACATAGTGTGATCATTTTCACTATTTTAGAGTTGTTTGGAACTTTTTTCCTTTTTTTTGTGTGTGTGTGTGTGTGTGGGGGGGGGGGGGGTGGGGGGGGGGGGGGGCTTAGCGTACTTCATGATTCAAGAGCATACGTGACTTATTTCTGAACTCTTGTTTATTACTTCTCCACCGTTATTGTCTTCTTCATTGTTTCTTGACAAGTCTTGGGAAGCTGATTAAATTTGAAGATATACCTAATGTGCAATTGAAAACGCAAAAAATAAATTTGTGCGAACTTCCCTTCAATATAAAGATTCAAATTTAAGGAGGAGTATTAAGTATAATAACCCTCCAAAATCGTCGGCCACATAGGGCAATGAAAACTGGCTATAATAAATCAGCTCTCTTATGTGACACCATTATTTGATCATGTATGTGGCTTTAAGATATTAATTTGATTAAAATATTATACACTACGTATAGTGGGAAATATATTAAAATAATTACCCGTAAAAATTACTGTAATTTCAATGGCTGAAAATGGACCGCGGCCAATTTTGTATGTACGGTCCTAAATTGTTCGATGGCAATCAATGGGGAAATGAATATTTATGAAGTGTGAAAAGATACAAAATATTAGGAGTGTCAATTGGCCTAGTCCACATGCATATCATTTACCTTGCAACGCTTGTGGCTTTCTCACGTCAATTATTGATGTGGCAAAGTTGTTCTTACTGATGAAGGTATTATTGATTTGTAATCAATATAGTAAGAGAAAATGTATGAAACTAATTTAATTCCGTTATTGGGACTAAGTCGCTCATTTTTTCACTACTGTATTTCGAAAGGGAAGTCAATTTACTAACAAGTATGAGTTATAGGCTTAATTTGTACGTGACTTAACTGGTAATACTACATTAAGCTCGCAGGTTAGAGGATTTAGTTTGTAAATATCTACAGATCCATTGGTATAATTGTGTTGTGTTTCTTATTTGTTTTGTAGACTAATAAGGCATCAATGTTGGATGAGGTAATAGAATATCTGAAGCAACTAGAAGCTCAAGTTCAAGTGATTAGAAATACCATGATGTACTCAATGATGTTACCTATGACATCGCAACAACAACTTCAAATGTCAATGATGTCACCTGCCATGAGAATGGCTGGACTCATGGATATCAATGCCCTCACCCATCCGAACGTCACTGCTACGTCTTCAGTTCTCCATCCAGCCTTCTCCATGCATGTTGCCTCCAGTGTTAGCCCCGGTGGTCATCCAAATGCTGCCTCGACTGTTCCTATTGTTCCAAATCCTTTGTCTACCTTCCAATCACAGGTAAACAATAAAATATTTTTTTTCTTATTATTACACTGTTTGAATATCAAAAAATGAATTCAAAATTTAGAATTACTGATTTGAAAGTGAATGAAATTTATCTTATGTTATATGGTGCATGAATATTGATGTTCGGCATTTTATGCCTACTTTTCTTTAATATTTCCGCACATTTGAGCTTGTTTTGCACTTGTTTGGTGGCTTGTGAATATGGTTTTACGCTGATGTTGTGTTGTTCGTGTGTAGGTCGTTACGCGATACATTTGGAGCGTTTCGAAGCTTGATTGAGCATAAATTGATTGGATGATGATTGAAGATTGGATCGAGCACACAAAGGCACGACACAAGCCGAGTTTTGGAGCGAAAAGAGCAAATTTTGGCCTGGCGCTGCAGCCTCCGCGCCGCGCCAGCCATAGCGCAAGGAAGGCTGCGCGTTGCCAGGCGCGCCGCAGGCCAAAGGCACGAAGCCTGGAGGCGTGTTCTGGTTGGTTGCACGCTTTTCGGGGCGCGGGGCGCCCGTTATAGCGCCCCTTGTGCGCATTTTGACTTCCTATTCCTTCTAGCATTGGGTCTAACTTATTACCAAGGGTTTGGAAACATTATAAATAGTTTATTACTTAGTTTTTGTAAGGAGTTCTTGACTTTGGAGCAATATTGAGAGCTACACACTTCATTGAACAAGGGTTATTCCCAATTCTTTCATCTATTACATCAATTACTCCATTATTACACCAAATCTTTGCCTTGTGATTATGAATATGTGTGGCTAATTTCCTAACGTTCTGGGGTTAGAGTTTACATGAAAGTTGATTGTTGAAGATTGATTTCCATTGATTGAATCCCATAACGGGTTACTTATTCTTCCTTGATTTAACTTGTATAATTGTTAGAGCTCGATAGTTATACATCATCTATGGTTTTTGGGTTGAACTCGAAAGAGAGAATCTAATTACGTAATAAGGAAGAATAGAACTAGTTTGTGAACCCGGGCATCGGGGAATCAATTCGCGGGTAGGATAGACATATACTTGCTTGCCTAGTTTAACTAATTACAGGATCGTTAATGCGTGCATGTGATTTAACCCGTAGACATACAGGGATTAGAGTAGCTTGCATAGATTGTGAAGAACTGAAAGGTTTTCATAATTACAATTAACCTGTCAGTTAGTAACCCGGGATTTAAGAAGTGAAATCAATTGAATACATCAACTGGATTGTTCGTAACTCTGACCCTGGATCGCTCCCTTGATATTGTTAACAACCAAAGTTTTGCCCCATTGCTTGATTTCATTCCAGCACTTTAATTACTGCATTTTAGTATAAAAACTCTTACAACCATTGGAAAAAGACCCCTGGATAGTTTGTTCAGGAATTGTTTATTAAGCACTAGTCTGCATAGTCCTCGTGGGAACGATACTCGACTTTGTCACTTTATTACTTGGCGACCGCGTATACTTGCGTGTGCGTTTGGGAGCAACAAGTTTTTGGCGCCGTTGCCGGGGACTAATTACGGACTAATTACTTTTGAACAATTACTTAATTGCTATTCAGGTTTAATTTTTTGTTGAGTTTCTTGTGCTATTTCAGGCAATAGGTTTTGAATGCAAAGGAACAAAGAGGACGAATCACTCGCACCTTTTGATCCCGAGCCTGAAAGAACCTTGAGGAAGACAAGGAAAGAAGCGAGAGAACGAGAAGCATCAGCAATCGTACTTGCATCTCTTCCTGTTGAAATGGCTGAAGAACAAACAGTAGCAGTGCGAGATGTGGCTCTTCCTAGTCTGAAAGGAGTAGAGTCAAGTATTGTGAAGCCTGCTATTACTGGAAATTTTGAGATCAAGCCCGGCATGATTCAGTTGCTACATGTGACGGGGCAATATAGTGGACTCCTGCATGAAGATCCGCAGCAACACTTGCAGAACTTTCTGGAGATCAGTGATACTTATACACCGACAGGTGTGCCTACTGATTATGTGCGAATGACTTTGTTCCCATTTTCATTGATTGGGACAGCAAGGAAGTGGTTAAAGGCTGAAAAGCCTGGGTCTATCACTACTTGGGAGGATTTAGCTAAGAAATTCTTGGCTAAGTTTTATCCGTCGGCTAAGACGGCCAGGTTGAGGAGTGCAATTTTATCCTTCAGGCAGTTTGAAGGCGAATCATTATATGCAGCCTGGGAGAGATTTAAAGCGTTATTGAGAGATTGTCCTCACCACAATCAAACTAATGAGGTTATTGCACACACTTTTGTTGAGGGATTGAACCAACAGACTAAGATTGTGGTTGATGCTGCTGCTGGAGGCCAAGTGCTAGCCTTAAATTTTGAACAGATCTATGACTTACTTGATAAGTTTTCACAGAGCAATCCTGATTGGCAGGGTGATGGCAGAGCTAATATATTTAGTGAGGGGGCTAGCAGAGCGGCTACACAGAAAGCTGCTGGGGTACTTCAACTAGATGGAATCACAGAGTTGCGCGCAAAGATGGATGCGCTGTCCAATCAAATCAGCAAGCTGGCTCTCCAAACAAAGCCACAACCAGCTCCAGTGCAGCAAGTTCAAGCCTTTTGTGAGGTATGTGGTGAGGATCATAGCACTGAGGTTTGTCCCTCTAACCCAGAATCAGTGTATTATGTGGGTAATCAGAACAGATCACAGGGCCAAAACCGAAATCAGTATGGTAATAACTATAACACGGGTTGGCGTAATCACCCAAATTTTTCTTGGAGAGATACCCGTGAGCAGTTTCAGGGCAATGAGAGAGCCCAATTTACTCAAAACAATGCACCACAGCAGGGATCACAGTCTCAGGCTCAACCACAGCAGTCCAATACTATGGAGGATATGCTAAAGAAAATTCTTGCAGGGCAGCAAAAGCTCATTGATGAGTCAGCATCTCAGGCACAAACAATTAAAGATTTGAGCAATGCACAGAAAGATCTTGAAAGACAATTGGGGCAGCTGGCTGGAGCACAAAATAATAGACCTCGGGGTGCTTTACCGAGTGATACAGAGAAGAATCCTAGAGAATTTGTGCAAGCAGTGACTTTGAGGAATGGAAGAGCACTGGAGGAAGTTCCCCCAAAGCCAAAGAAGCCTGTTGGTGAGTTAGAGCCAAATGTTGATAGGGAGGTGGAAAAAGAAGCAGAAAAGGTAATCGAAAAGCAGCCCGAGTCTGCTATTGTGAGACCACCACCACCTTTCCCGCAGAGACTTCAGAAGCAGAAAGTTGATGCAGCATGCAAGAAATTTTTGGAGATATTGAGTCAAATTCAGGTAAATATTCCTTTGGTGGAGCTTTTGCGGGATGTTCCCAAATATGCTAAATACATCAAGGATATTGTTGCTAACAAGAGAAGATTGACTGAGTTTGAGACAGTTGCACTTACTGAGGAGTGCAGTTCCAGAGTTAGAAGCAAGCTTCCGCAGAAATTGAAGGACCCGGGCAGTTTTACCATACCTTTGAAAATTGGGGAACATGAGGTTGGTCGTGCTTTATGTGATTTGGGTGCTAGTGTGAATTTGATGCCTTCTTCAGTTTTTAGGAAGCTAGGCCTGGGTGAGCCACGACCCACTACTGTGACCCTGCAGCTTGCTGATAGATCTTTGACATGCCCTGAGGGGATTATTGAGGATGTGCTTGTACAAGTGGGTCAATTCATATTACCCGTTGATTTTATTATTCTTGATTATGAAGCTGATCCTGAGGTTCCTCTCATCTTGGGAAGAGGATTTTTGGCTACTGCTGATGCTGTTATTAGAGTCAGAGCTGGCAAGATGATCATGAAGGTAAATGGGGAAGAAGCTGTGTTTAATGTGTTCAGAGCTACCCAGCTTCCTTCTCATTATGAAGAGTTGTCCATGGTAAAAGTAATAGATGATGAGTTGACTGCTGATGAGAGGTCATTCTTGGCTTCTAATGTTGATTCTTTGGAAAGGGCACTCTTATGTGATGATGATGATATCCTGAAGGATGAAGATACTGAAGAATTTGTGGAGGTTCTTAATATGCAGAGTAGATTCATCCCAGGGTGGAAGAAATTTGAGGAGCTTGATAGACCGTTGACCTTAGCTCCTGCTAAACCGTCTATTGAGAAAGCTCCTAATCTTGAGCTCAAACCTTTACCCGCACATTTACGTTATGCTTATTTGGGTGAAGGTAATACTTTGCCCGTGATCCTTTCTTCTTTGTTGTCTGATGTGCAGGTTGAGAAGGTGTTGCGGGTATTGCGAGAGCGCAAGAGAGCTATTGGCTGGACTATTGCTGATATTAGAGGGATTAGTCCTTCTTTCTGCATGCATAAAATTCTCTTGGAAGAAGATCATAGGCCATCCATAGAGCAGCAGAGGAGGCTAAATCCAATCATGAAGGAGGTGGTGAAGAAAGAAGTCATCAAGTGGCTGGATGCTGGTATTATTTTTCCTATCTCTGACAGCAAGTGGGTGAGTCCGGTGCAATGTGTTCCTAAGAAAGGGGGCATGACAGTGGTGAAGAATGAAAACAATGAATTGATTCCTACAAGAACTGTTACAGGGTGGCGAATTTGCATTGATTATAGGAAGCTGAACAAGGCCACCAGGAAAGATCACGTCCCACTCCCTTTTATTGATCAGATGTTGGATAGACTAGCAGGCCATGAGTATTATTGTTTCTTGGATGGTTATTCGGGCTACAATCAAATTGTGATAGCCCCTGAAGACCAAGAGAAGACCACTTTTACTTGTCCATATGGCACCTATGCATTTAGGAGGATGCCATTTGGGTTGTGTAATGCCCCAGGGACTTTTCAGCGATGCATGATGGCTATTTTCACTGACATGGTGGAAAAATTTGTGGAGGTGTTTATGGATGATTTCTCAGTGGTTGGTGACTCTTTTGATGAATGCTTGAAGAATCTTGATGCTGTGCTGAGCCGTTGTGAAGAAACAAATCTGGTGCTGAATTGGGAAAAATGTCACTTTATGGTTCAAGAAGGCATAGTACTTGGGCACAAGGTGTCAAAGCAAGGGATTGAGGTTGACAAGGCAAAGATAGAGGCTATTGAGAAATTACCACCACCTATCTCTGTTAAGGGGGTGCGTAGTTTCTTGGGACATGCAGGGTTCTATAGACGGTTCATAAAGGACTTCTCCAAAATTTCCACTCCCTTGTGCAAATTGTTGGAGAAGGATGTGAAATTTGTGTTTGATGATGCATGTATTAAGGCGTTTGAAGAGTTGAAGAAAAGGTTGGTGACCGCACCAATCATCATTGCTCCGGACTGGTCTTTGCCGTTTGAATTGATGTGTGATGCGAGTGATAATGCTATTGGAGCTGTTCTGGGCCAAAGAATAGGAAGAATTTTTCACTCCATCTATTATGCAAGCAAGACACTTGATGCAGCCCAGTCCAATTACACCACCACTGAGAAGGAGTTGCTAGCCGTGGTTTATGCTTTTGATAAATTCAGATCTTATTTGGTTGGCACTCGTGTTGTTGTCTACACTGATCATGCCGCAATCCGGTATTAGTTTGAAAAGAAGGACTCCAAGCCTAGACTTATTCGATGGGTTCTCCTATTGCAAGAGTTTGATGTTGAAATTCGAGATCGCAAGGGGACTGAGAATCAAGTAGCTGATCACTTGTCAAGGCTGGAGAATAGAGATCATGTAGATGGGGGGCCTGAGATTAAAGAGGTATTTCCTGATGAGCAACTTTTTGCTCTAGAAGAAGCTGAAACACCATGGTATGCTGACATGGTAAATTTTCTTGTGAGTGATGTGTATCCCCCTGGGGCAACTACTGAGCAGAAGCGTAAACTCCTTCATGAGAGCAGATTTTATGTGTGGGATGAGCCCTATTTATACAAGATAGGTGCTGATCAACTAGCTAGGAGATGTGTTCCAAGGGAAGAAGTAGAGCCGATTCTACAGAGCTGCCATTCCTCTCCTTATGGTGGCCACCTTGGTGGAGATCGAACAGCTGCAAAGGTACTCCAATCTGGTTTCTTTTGGCCTACTTTATTTAAAGATGCTCATGCATTAGTGAAACAATGTGATCGTTGCCAAAGAACGGGTACCATTACTAGGCGTCACGAGATGCCCTTGAACAATATTTTGGAGATTGAGCTGTTTGATTGTTGGGGTATTGATTTTATGGGTCCATTCCCACCTTCTATGGGCAATAAATATATCCTTGTAGCAGTTGATTATGTATCTAAATGGGTGGAGGCCATTGCACTTCCTACAAATGATGCGAGTGTGGTGGTGAAGTTCGTAAAGAAGAATATTTTCACTCGTTTTGGGACACCGCGGGCTATCATTAGTGATGAAGGTACGCATTTTTGTAACCGGTTGTTCAATAAATTATTGGCTAAGTATGGGGTTCGTCACAAGGTGGCTACTGCTTATCATCCCCAAACTAGTGGCCAAGTGGAAGTGTCTAACAGAGAGATCAAGCAAATCCTTGAGAAGACCGTGAATGCCTCGAGGAAGGATTGGGCTATGAAGTTAGATGATGCTCTCTGGGCCTATCGAACTGCATTCAAAACGCCTATTGGAACCTCTCCATATAGGCTTGTTTATGGGAAGGCTTGTCACTTGCCGGTTGAATTAGAGCATAAGGCGTATTGGGCTATTCAAAAGCTCAACTTTGATATAGCCTTAGCGGGTGAGAAGAGGATGCTCCAGTTGCATGAACTTGAAGAGTTCCGTTTCCATGCGTATGAAAATGCGAAATTGTATAAGAAGCGGACAAAGAAGTGGCATGATAAGCACATTGAGCATCGCTCTTTTGAGCCCGGGCAGCGTGTATTGTTGTTCAACTCGAGGTTGAAATTGTTTCCGGGCAAGTTAAAGTCGAGATGGTCGGGGCCTTTTGAAGTTGTTCGGGTTACCGCACATGGAGCGGTTGCATTGAGAGTCCCGGGGTCTGAAAACACATTTTTGGTTAATGGTCAACGGGTGAAACACTATTGGGGAGGTACGGTGAATCACCGCACTTCAATCACTTTGAGGGACCCTTGATTTATACCCGTCGTGCCACGACGTTAAATAAGGCGCTTCTCGGGAGGCAACCCGAGTTTGTACTTGTAATAGTTTAGTTTTCTTTTGTTTTTATAGTGTCACGTTTTTGTTGTTTTTGTGTGTCGTTTTTGCAGGAATCGGGTGAGCTAAATACGGTGAAATGAATGCATTGAGGGGGATAGGACATCTCGAGACATGTCCCACGCTTGGTTTGTACTTGGAATCGAAAATTCGGTGCGAAAAAACGTTCGTGGGCGCGTTCGGGAGTGCCCCGCGCCTCCCAAAGCGCGAGAAAGAGTAAAACAAAGAAGCTAGGCGCGGTTGGGAGCGCCCCGCGCCTCCCACCGCGCCATGCTTGGCAGTGGCTTCAAATTGTTGCACGCGACAGGCATGCGTCGCGGGTCTCATCACGGAGGGCTTGGCAGTAACTCAAAATTTGTGCCCGCGATGGGCTTGCGGCGCGGAGCTTAACGCGGAGGGTGATTTTTTTGGTTTGAAAAACGGGTCAACGGGTTTGACCCGAAATTCTTTAATCCCCCATGCCCTATACCCCGATTCCTAACACTAATTCTCCCCTATTTTCACTACAAACACTCTCTACACACACACTAATTCACTAGCAACAATAGAAATCATCCCAAATCTTGTGAAATCACTTCTAACACCATCAAGTAAGTCTATTACTACTCTTCCTTCTCACTTACATGTAAGTTGTTTTCATTATTGCTCATGGGTGATTCTCTTAGCTAGTTACAAGTTTTTCATAAAAACTCAATCTTGATATGCTTAATTGTCTATGATGCTTAGTATAGACCTTGTGACTTGTAAAAAGAGATCTCCCAACAATTTGGGAGGGTTGGCACACTACAAAATCCATTGAAATTGCTAGTTCAAAGTTGTGCACACTAGGTGTTTGTGAAAAAGCCTCGAAGATGAAATATCAATGACATTGTGAATTCTTGAGTAGCAATGCATTCCTTAGGCTCACAATGAACATTAGGTGTTGCATAGACACTAGATTGGATCATAAGGCGCCCACACTAGCTTGATCTTAAAAATTCAAAACGTGGCATATTTTGCCAAGGCTAGTTTTGTTCAAGTGTGGGGTGCTCGTGCCATTGAAACAAGTGATTGACACATTGAGTGTGTGATAAGTGTGGGGTGGTACCCTTGAGCTTGAATTGTATAATTGGTACATAGCTATACATCTAACATTGATCTTGTGTTTGTGTAGGTACCATGGTTGCTACTCCGCATAAAGCTAGTTCCTCATCCACTGCGGGCCCGAGGAGAGAACCTCAAGCCGAGCCTTCCTCCTCAAAGCAAAAGGGTAAGGCACCGGCCAAGCCCAAGGCAAAAGCAAAGGCTAAGGCCAAGATTCCAAAGGACGCGGTGCCGATACCACGTCCCGGAGGCAAGACTCGGTATGGCCTCCCTTTCGTGAAGAAGGGAGATTGCCAAACATGGTATAAAAATGTGAGGCTTGCGGGGTACATTCCCGAGCAAGCCATTGATAAACGGCCGGTGCTACAAAAGTTTAGGGATGTGGCCGAGAAGATCATTGCCCTCAAGTGGGACTCAGTGTTTGAGAGTCCGGGGCCTGCCAACTTGGACATGGTCCAAGAACTTTATGCCAACTGGGAGCCCGATGAGGCGTGGAGAGATGATGACATGGTGACGGTTAGGGGAGTGAAAGTGAAGTTAGATCCCACGGCATTGAATGCCTTCTTGGGGGTAGCGGACCCCGATCATGAGGAATTGAGAAATTACATCAAGAAACCGGATTACACGGCCTTGCGGGAGACTTTGTGTGGTGAGGGGTCCACACATAAGTGGGGGCGAGGAGCAGCTGGGCGACATAAGTTTATGCACTTCTCCCATTTTATCAAGCCGGCGCGTGTATGGATGCGGTTTATAAATGCACGGATTCTTCCATGTTCCCATTACTCCGAGGTCACTAAGACTCGGGCGTGCATAGTGTATTTTTTCATGACCGGGAGGCCGGTGAACATTGGGTACTACATGTTGAAAATGATGAAACAAGAGAGGAAGGAAAAATCATGTAGTCGGTTGTATTTTGGGAACCTCTTGACCCGATATTTAGAGAAGGCGGGCGTCCCCGCAGATGAGGTCGGGGATCGCATTGTCCTTGATTTTGGGAGGCCTTTTGACATTGCCTCGGTCAAGGGGGTTATCACCACAGCACCGGTGAAGCTGACGGCGGATGATTTGCGAGAGACTAGTGCCAACTTGGCCGCGCGTCAGTATTTGATGATAGAGGCTATGGCCCGTCAGTCGGGCATTGATATGACTATTATTGACCGCCAGGTCCCGCTGACGGAGACCTCGAAGGTCTTGTTGGGCGAGGTTGAGGCTGGAACGGTGGACCCGCGGGAGGATGAGAACACTGATTCCGATATTGTGGCCGATGATCCAGATAGTGAGTATGGGACTGATCATGAGGTGGAGGCCTAGGTCCACTCTCTCGGGCACCATCCAGCTTTCAGGACAGTTTTCTTGTACTCGTACTTTTGCACTTACTTCTTTGTCGCACTGGGACATTGCTTAGTTTAAGTGTGGGGTGGGGTACTGCCCTTTATCTAGTTTTTATTTTGAGGTTTAGGATGCATGTACCTTAGGACTTTTTATTTTGTCACTTGACTTTATTTTTTACTTGTTTCTTGCTTTACTATATGAAAAAAAAAAAAATTAGAAAACCAATGAAAAATTCCAAAAAGATTTTCCTTTTAGTTTTTATTAGTGGTACATGTCATCCGCCCCGTGGTTTTTCTTATGGCCGCGGTTCTTTTCCACGGGGAGGCCTTTGAACCGGGTAGTTTTTTCATTTTTAGGATTAGAATAGTTAGTTTTAGATGACCCTAGGCTAAGGAAAAAGGTAGAATGCTAGGTGCCTTTGATTTGTTTGATACCGGTGGACTTGGACTTGATTGCATGTGCTATTTGTGGTGTCCTTGGTTTTAATTTGATGCATGCTTAGAAAAAAAAAAGAAAAAATGGAACAACCCCCTTGAGATGCTTGAGTCCGTTTGCTTGACTTGATTGCTAACTTTTGTGCATGAGTGCTTAAATTTCCACAAAATGCGTTCTAAAAGCTTGGTTGAGAGTTGTTGATTGAGCCTTTTTGTGTGGATTGCGTGCAATGTGTGTTGTGAGGCATGTTCTTATTTGCTCCATGATTGCATATTAATGTCTAGAACTTGCCCCGTGTGTGTGCAAAGCGAAATCCTAGGTTTGCTCTAGTTGGGAGATGATACAAGGCTTTCTTTTACTTGCCTACCCTTACATATATACCTTGAAAATATTGTTGTTGTGATTTGAATTGACCCTTTTTGATCGGCACCCACACCCCGAGCCTACCTATTTGTTCTAAATTGACTCTTTTGGCCCTTTACTCCTTAAGCACTTTATTGATGTTGTGTTGTTATTTTGGAGTTGTGGTTGGATTTTGGGAGGTTTTTGAGTGGAGCTAAAAAAGGGGAATAATTGAAAATTTGTGAAGTAGTGAAAAGCATTGGCAAGGTTGGATGAAATTGAAATAAGAAAAAAAAAAAAGAGCAAAGTTGAAAAAAAAAATTGTGGAAAAAGAAATAAAGAGAAAAGAATATACATTCCTTGCTAGTGTGTGCTTAAAAGAAAAATTGCTACTTGTTGAGAAGGTGTATGTGTAGAAGTTGTTGATTTGGGTGGCTTGATGAGATTGATGATTAATTTAAATTGTGATGTATTAAAGTGCTTAGGGAGGTAGTCACTATTACCATATTTATCCTACCCGCCCCTTAGCCTACATTACGACATTTCTAAAGTCCTTGTTAATCCCGATTGGAGTGAGCCTACATTAGTGGAGTCCTACACTACGGGCAAGCCTATGGTACGTTGTGTGTGACATGTGAGCCTTTCATGAGAGTGAGAGAATTCATTTGTGATTGCCCCGTTCTATTCATGATATTTGTTTTTGTGTGTGATCTATGGGGGGCACTCTCTTTCATATTGGTGAGGGCACGTGATTTGCATGAATACGGTGAAGTTGATGGCTTTTGATTGAGTAGGTAGGTGTAATTTTGTGGGAGCATGGTTGCATTGAGTTGAGTTTGTGCATTTGAGCTATTTTGGGGTGGTTGTTCTCATATTTTTGAGTTTGGTAAAATTGTTGGCATGTTGTGGATCCATGATAGTCATGTGCGCATTGGTTCAATGGTCGGTATCAACCATAGTCATAGGCAGACCTGTTCTATCTAGGTTGGGAAGTGAGATGTGACTTGCTCGAGGGCGAGCAAAGGTTCAAGTGTGGGGTGGTGATGTTCGGCATTTTATGCCTACTTTTCCTTAATATTTCCGCACATTTGAGCTTGTTTTGCACTTGTTTGGTGGCTTGTGAATATGGTTTCACGCTGATGTTGTGTTGTTCGTGTGTAGGTCGTTACGCGATACATTTGGAGCGTTTCGAAGCTTGATTGAGCATAAATTGATTGGATGATGATTGAAGATTGGATCGAGCACACAAAGGCACGACACAAGCCGAGTTTTGGAGCGAAAAGAGCAAATTTTGGCCTGGCGCTGCAGCCTCCGCGCCGCGCCAGCCATAGCGCAAGGAAGGCTGCGCGTTGCCAGGCGCGCCGCAGGCCAAAGGCACGAAGCCTGGAGGCGTGTTCTGGTTGGTTGCACGCTTTTCGGGGCGCGGGGCGCCCGTTATAGCGCCCCTTGTGCGCATTTTGACTTCCTATTCCTTCTAGCATTGGGTCTAACTTATTACCAAGGGTTTGGAAACATTATAAATAGTTTATTACTTAGTTTTTGTAAGGAGTTCTTGACTTTGGAGCAATATTGAGAGCTACACACTTCATTGAACAAGGGTTATTCCCAATTCTTTCATCTATTACATCAATTACTCCATTATTACACCAAATCTTTGCCTTGTGATTATGAATATGTGTGGCTAATTTCCTAACGTTCTGGGGTTAGAGTTTACATGAAAGTTGATTGTTGAAGATTGATTTCCATTGATTGAATCCCATAACGGGTTACTTATTCTTCCTTGATTTAACTTGTATAATTGTTAGAGCTCGATAGTTATACATCATCTATGGTTTTTGGGTTGAACTCGAAAGAGAGAATCTAATTACGTAATAAGGAAGAATAGAACTAGTTTGTGAACCCGGGCATCGGGGAATCAATTCGCGGGTAGGATAGACATATACTTGCTTGCCTAGTTTAACTAATTACAGGATCGTTAATGCGTGCATGTGATTTAACCCGTAGACATACAGGGATTAGAGTAGCTTGCATAGATTGTGAAGAACTGAAAGGTTTTCATAATTACAATTAACCTGTCAGTTAGTAACCCGGGATTTAAGAAGTGAAATCAATTGAATACATCAACTGGATTGTTCGTAACTCTGACCCTGGATCGCTCCCTTGATATTGTTAACAACCAAAGTTTTGCCCCATTGCTTGATTTCATTCCAGCACTTTAATTACTGCATTTTAGTATAAAAACTCTTACAACCATTGGAAAAAGACCCCTGGATAGTTTGTTCAGGAATTGTTTATTAAGCACTAGTCTGCATAGTCCTCGTGGGAACGATACTCGACTTTGTCACTTTATTACTTGGCGACCGCGTATACTTGTGTGTGCGTTTGGGAGCAACAAATATATATGTACGTAGTTGTGTAACTAGGACTTTGTGCAAGTGACGGTGCAATTGTTACCATCAGTCTTGTAAGAGGGCTTAGATTTGAGATTGGGGTGGTTTTAAAGTGTTACCTAGAGAGATGTAATAAAGAAAAGTTATTTGAAATGAACCCATAGTAAAAGACGTCTTTTCCACCTTATACACACACGTCATATATATATATATATATATATATATATATATATATATATATGGAGTGCACCTATTAAAAGATACTATTTTGACCTTATAAAGAATAGGAAGAAGCCTATCTTGGCATCTAGAGGGGTTGGATTTTTCTTTTTCTTTTTTTTTTCTCGGCAAAAAATCACCACTATTTTTGTTGTTGTGAACAATTTTCTGTTTAATGAACGATGTAACAACCTTGGAATCTGGAACTTTTTGCAGCCTATGACCGTGGATGCGTATAACAAGATGGCAGCATTGCACCACCAGCAATATTTGCAGCTCTCTGCGAATGTTGGCCCTAGAATTTGATATTAAAAATGGTGTAAGGTTCCTGTTTTGTCTTGAATTTGAGTAAGAATGATGATTTGGTTGTTTAAGAGTAATTTAGTCTATTATCAAAAGCTCCGTTCAATAGTAGTTGAGTTGGTGTTCGTGGCAGCTGAAGAAGTACAATACTAGCTAGAATATATTTAAATAAGATTTTATTCTCCTCTTCGTTGTCTAATAGTTTAAATAGTAGACCAAGTGTATCCGTTAGTGCCTTCTTTATTTTGATGGAACAACTTTTTGGATTCGGCTCCTCTCCGTTACTTGTTCTCTCTATTTTTTATGCCTTTTTAAGGAATATTGCCATATTTGCCACTCAATAGGTACCTTTGAAAAAGTTGGAGCTTTTTTCGTAAGAGTCTTAGGTGGATCTTTCCATACATAGATAGTAATTTTGTTGTGATTGGAATCGTCTAAGATTTGTTCAATGTGCAAGAGGTTTTTTAATCCCTATACCTTTTAAAAAGTACATTTTTCCTTTGAATCATGATTTGTGGCCCTCATCACCCTCACCAAAAAAGAGAACAAAAGGGAAGATATAATGAATTGTAATGGATTCAACTCAAGGTAGAAAAAGTGATACTCCTTGGAGCCATTCTATAATAGATCATTGTTAGTGAGACTCCCCGGATTCGCTTTGAGAGCTATGTAGTCGCTAAATGCCCCGAGCAGACTGTAGGAAACTAAAATTTCATGTGACCAACGACTCGATAGGTGAGTCTCCTATGCATACTATGTGTGCCTAGAATAACAGTCCTCCATGCGCATGTCATTTGCTTTTTAACTAACACTAGATCACATCGATGATTTTATTCATACTTGAAACGTACAAAGTTTGTATGGCGTGTGGATGGAGGAAGTATGTCACCCTAGGCACAAAAAGCTTTTACGTCATATGTCAATTAGCAACAAAAGAACCATTTACACACAACATAATCACTAATTCACTCTTTTCCCCTAGCTAGGCTATGTCCCAAGAAGTGAAAGCTTTGTTGACGTGTTACGCCTGATGGAGTTCTCTTCTTGCAAGACAAAAATTTCTCGCCCTAACTGTACGTATTGAAATATAGATCGTTCTATATGTCTCATAACTTTTTTTAATGTGTTATAAGTAACATTTCCATGGCTTCAAGCATACTATTTTGTACCTATAATATGCCTATGTAGTTAAATAGATGTTTTTTATCATATCTCTTGAATTCTTTTTGTTTACAAATATCTAAATGCAAAATTTATGGGACTAAAGCACCGCACTTATTTGAGTTCGTAATGCTCCATGACAAATCAAATATCTCAAACCACTGCTCATTACACTATGCTAATTCCCAAGCCTTAATTACTGCAATTCAAGAATATAGGAAAGGCGCAAACTCCTAAATTCTACAGGAATTGTAATTTCTCTGAAGCATGACAGGTGATGAGAAGAGGTTTGTTAGAGGAAAAGCTAAGGTGTGCAATAACTGCATCATTTTTTGGTATTTTTTACAAAGAAAACAGAGAACATATGGAACAAGGTAATGTTCAAGTTGAATGGACACATGTCCACTGTCCAACAGACACCATCAATACTTGCCCAACATTTATACAGCACAACAATTTAAGTACTTTGCTAAAATATATATGTAGAATAGGGAAAATTACGCTCAGTGTCACCGTAGTTAAATTTTTTTAAAACATAGCAATATTCCACAACTTTACCAAATATAGTAATATTTTTAGAAATGCTATCAAACATAGCATAATAAAAAAAACCCTAGTTTTCCTTCTCCATCTTCTCTCTCTTCTCTTTTTCTCCTCTTCCCACCCACTGTTCTTTCCAGCCACCGCTGCCCCTCCCCAGAGCCGGCAACCTCACATACACCATCGTCGCAGGCATCCCCTCCGTAGCCTCCGTCATCGCCGGCGACGGGAGCTCTGCTGCTGTTTGTTCCCGTTCTGCTGCGTCTGTTAGTTGTTGTTTTCGACCGCGACGGAGCTCCGGTCGCTCCGTCGTCGGCCCTGACGTGTGACGTTTCTCCAAATCTGTCCCACATTTGTCGCCGACAGTTTTTTTTTTGGCAGATCTAGCTTTCCCCTTTTTTATATATTTTTTTTGTTCTCCAATGGTATATGGTGGTTGGTGGTGGTTTGGAGGCAAAGAAATTTTATGTAATGCGTATACCCCATCACCGGACATATACTGGGTAATAAACTTTACATACAATTAATACCTATAAATGTATCTTCTATTTTTTGGTTCTCCGGTAGTAATCAGTGGTTGTTGGTGGTGGTTGAGGCAAAACAACTGTATGCCATGCGTATAACCCATGTATGTCACCGGACATACACTGGGTATACACTTTAAATAGAATATGTATAAGTGTATGTTTATTATATTCATTATATATGATGTGTATGGCCTATGTGTATGCACATTCACACACTTTATATACACTAGTCATACATCAAATATACAAACAACACACCACACATTTTCAATGTGCATATAAAGAATATACATGTGTTGACATCCAATTTTGTCCCGAAAGTTTAATAGATATCTAATTATTTAAAATAAAGTCAATTTATAAAAGTGAAATAATTGAAATCTTGATAAAAAGGATAAAATCGCAATATGTAGCCTAAATTCTATCCTACCCCGCGCAACCCTCCATTTCTTTAAATTATCATAAAAGAAGGCTAAAATCACAACTTACAACTTAAAATCCTATCCACCCTTGCAATTACCTCAATTCCTTTAATTTTACCCAAAAGAGGCTATTTTCGTCCCTAGTCTAAGACTCTGGACTATACGCGCAAAATACATATAATACACATTACACACACAAATAAGCATTTCAGCCCATTCCCACTTCCCCTTTACCCAAATTCGACCTGCGACCCGGTCCCCTCTAATCCCTAAATCCTTTACCCGATTTTCCCCAAAATCCCCTCTCTTCTCAAGCCTAATCACGCAAACAGCCAAATTCGTGTACTCGCTGGTCCCCCCGCGACCCCACTTCAAAACCCAGCTGTGGAGATAGTACAATCAAGGAATCTCAATCGTCCAAAGCTGTGCGAGATAATCCAAGCCGTAAAATCAATCCCAACGGGCATTCTTTGAAAGATAAGGGTGGAACACGTACGCCTTGAGGGAATTGACGATTTTCACCCCGATTTTCCAGGTGAAATGTCTATTTTGGGGTAGATTTGAATTTCAAATAAAAATCTGGAAACCTAGCATTTCAAGTATATAAGGTAATATTCTCATTGTTTTGAGGGGGTTCGAGTTTTTTTGGTAATAGAAAACGGCAGCATTGATAAAAAAAAAAAAAAAAATTTCCTTCCAGTTTGAAAAGAGAGTAGAGAGTTCATAGAGGCATTTTTTTTTAAATGGCATAGTCTTAAATTACACATGAGTTCCTTTTCAGTTCGTTAAAAAATTTTCAGAAAACAGTGCTATTGTTCCTGTTTTATTTTGAGTCGTCTTATTGCTTGTTATTCAAGTCGTCGACTTCATTCGAGTATCCATTCTTCGGATCCTCGCTCCTCGTTCGCTGCGCTGCAAAAGGTAAAATCATCCCCTTTTACTTTTAACATTTTTGTTGAAGTATATGTTTCTGCTCATATTTTGTTCATGCCTGTTATTCTTGATTTATTCTGAAAGTTGTTTCTTAGTGTAAAAGTTTGTTCTTGATCCATAGTGGTATTACGATGATATCCTGTTATAGTGGTTAGGTGTAAATCTCATATGCATAAAGGCATGTTCTTTCTTAAGATGTTTCTGTCGTGAAATGGTTTAACATAAAGGTTAATGTAAAGTTTAAGTCATTAACATGAAAACTGGTGCAAGGGATATATCGGTTGCGCGCTGTTGAAATCTGGGAATTTTTCCCTGGAAATATAAGTGTAAATGAGTTTGAAATGAATTGAATCTTGAGGAATTTATAGGATTATGGTTTGTATAGCAAGTTAAGGTAATGGTTGATTAACTGGAGCTTCTTGATTTCTTAAATTCTAAAGAATAGAGGCTGGAGATTCTGCTTGTATCAGAGTAAGTATGAGGGTCTCTTGGTCTGTTTCTGTTCCTTTTTTAGAGTGCGGGAAAGTCTTATGGATGTTGGTTTGTATGGCCTATCAGTTGCATAGTGATGCTAGCTGTAGTATAGAAATATTTTAGGCTTTTTGAAGTGTGCTTTGAGCTGCATTTCAGTTTCTTTTTCCTGGTGCTCTGCTGGTATAAGTTCTGCATTCTAGTTTTGTCCTGTTATGCTCTAGGCTGCATTGCAGTTTCCATTCTCTAGTGCTGGCCTTCTCTCTTGTCTGGTAGGATTCTGGAGGTTGTCTCTGGTTCAGGCTGTCTAGTAGGCAGTTTCAGGGTTCAGGTTGTTGCTGTGAGTTGTTGTAGAAGATCAGGGGCTGTTCTTTGTAGCTTTAGGTTCGGGAATGAGGAAGTCAAGGAGTTTCTTATGTGAGTTGAGGGGCTGTTTGATGTGCAGTGGGTATGGGTTTTGGAGGTTGTTTCTGGTGAAGTGTAAGGTCTGGTGTGTATGAGAGGGAGTTAGGGTGGAGCGCTTTGTGTTTGTTTGCAAAGGTATAATAGAAGTTCAGGGTCTATGAGGAGATGTAGGCAGTGAGGGAGTCTGGAGATTAAAGAGGTTCATGGAGAAGTTGTTTGCTGTGGAGGTTTGTTTTCTTAGGGAATAGTAGTTAATTCCCCATGTTAGGAGGCTGTTTATAATATGGAGTAAAGAGAGGGTCTGTGTTATTGCAGTTTGAGAGAGTATGTAATGGTGTTATGGTTGGCTATTCAGCTTTCTCTTAGGTGGTGCAGGGGTTGGTGTGGAGTTTTCTTTCTGTTTGTATAAAGAGCAGGGCTGAGGAATCTTTTCTAGTTGTAGCAGTAGGGGATTGGATTTTCTCCAAGACTGAATGTATGCAGCCCATTCAGGAGGAGTCTATGTTTCTTTGTTTCTGATTGTCTTGAATAAGGGAGTCAGGGTGAGTGTGATTCTGGTCCTTGTAAGCTGTGAGGCAGTTTGGGCGTTGTTTTTCTTGACATTGTGCATAAACAATGTGTAGGTGGTAGAGTGTGGAGTTCAGTTTGGTTAATGCTGTAGATAGTTGCATATTTCAGTGAGATTTGGTGATAATAATAGGGCTGTTCGTAGTCTTTGTTTCATCCTAGTTCTGAGTGATTGTTCAGTTAGGTCATTTCTTGTTCAATTCTTAAATTGTTTTCAGGGTCATATTAGTCTGTTTCCTGAAGGTTTTGATATATTACCCCTCCTTTATAATTCAGAGTCCTGCTTTATAAACATGTGGATGTCCGGATGTTAAAAAATATTAATTGCGCTTATCTTTCTAGTCATGAATCAAATCCATGTCTACGTTTCTTTCCCTTAGTGTCCAGTGATGCATATTGAATGCATTGGCTTAACTTGTTTTAATTTAATCGGCCTCAGTCATTTATTGTACCTTTACTAATTCCTTTTCTTTCTTTCATTTTCTTGGCATGCCCTTGGGATCGAGTTGGTTAAAACTCACAAATTGGGACGACTGTTTGCATTCGAAGTTATTTGCTCCGCTTCGCATTTTCGGGACTTGATACCCCCGAAAATGTAAAAGAAAAAATGAAAATCACAAAGTCCAAGGCTCAATGATTGAGTTTGCGCTTCCGGGTTCTATCTTCTAAACTCCATCCTTCCCCGCTCCCTTAGAAAATGCATGTTGTATAGGATTTCCCCATAGACCGGATTAGTAGCCCTGTAGGATAGAAATGATATTTGAATTGTGAATAACTATTGTAAATCACTTAAATTGTTTTTATATGAATGCTTTGTATCATTTCTTTTCGAATCGCCAATTAATTTATGGATGTTTAGAATCATTTGTCAATTAACGAGTGTAAAATCAAATTCGACTAAAAAATCGTACCCTCGTCATAATTCGCATTTGAATTGTTTCTTTATTTATTATATTAAATATTCAATTATTTATTTATCTAATCTAATTTATTTATTTAGTTAATCAATTAAATTTTGATCCTTTATTTATTTATTTACTTAATCTAATTTATTTAATTTTAATTAATAATTTATTTAATCAATTAAATATTTATTTATTTATTTATTTAATTAATCAATTATTATTCATTTACTCCTTTATTTAATTAAAGTTGATAAGTATTCATTTATTTAATTAAGTTATTCATTTGCTTATTTATTTATCTATTTATTCAATCAATTAATTAATCCTTTATTATTATCCAATTATTTATCTAGTTTTTTTTATTTAATTATCTAACTCCATTTAACCTTTACTTGTTCTACTATTTAATCAATCAACCATTATCTCATTATTCATTTAATTAATCTTAAGTTTTTGTTGTTTAGTTATCTAAGTATTGGCATAATCAAGCCTTGTCTTATTTATATTATGTTATTTATTATCTAATTATCTTTATTTAAAATTTATCCTAATTTAATTATCTTTAAGTAAAATTCGTGAAAATCACCTAATTAACCGCTTCTAGCGGATTTTCGAAAGTGCTCCAGCAAGGGACATTCTTTCGGATTTAATAGAACCACTTACCTAAGAATCTCTGAATTATTTTCCTTTTAAATAAAGGATAAAATTGCACTCTTTAGTTAACTTAGGTTCCTAATAATCCTTAAATTAGGTGGCGACTCCAAAGAAAATCCTTTGGAGTCCCACTTTGTTGAAATCAAATCCCGGTGCATACTTGTTATGCATTTATTATTTCGGGAGGATTCAACAACATGTGCATACAATGAAAATACACGACATACACAAAAAATAAAAAATAAAAAAAAAACATTTTTCGGCTGTCGGCGGATGGCAGCTGGAGGCGACAGCAGTCATGGAGGGGTGGCGGCTGGGGCCTGGTAGGAGGTGGATCTAGGGTTTTATCACCATATATATATATATATAATAGCTATTTTTTTTAAAAAAAAAATATTGCTTTATTTTGAAAATGGAATAATATTGTCATTTTTGTGAAGAGTGTTAGCTTGTATAGTTATGTAAATCACCATGTATAATAATACCAGCCTGAGTGAGATTTTGTCTTGAGATTGTGATTTAACATTCAAGTTGAACAAACACTAAATCCTAACGTTCAACATGACACCATCAATATTTTCCCAACATTTAAAGAACACATTAATAGATATTAAGCACTTTGCTATGAAAATAAATCAACTTTTGCTCAGTTCCAGTCCAAGTAAGAACTGAAGAATTTTAGAGATGGAAAATATTATGGAATCATCAAGTGAAGCATATCGAGTTATGCAAGTCTGGAAGCACTAGCCACATGGTTGTTTTCATTACTCTGTAACTAAGAAAGGCCTGACAAATTTGGATCCTGAAAACTTTTCTACAAGTTTACTCTTAGCAAGTTCTGTATTCAGAATATAATCTGAAATGTAAATGCCAAAAAAGAAAAGAAGGAGATGATCCGAGCGCACCGAATTCTTAGTATCTCCTTAATGAACTTAATCACCTCACAGTACCCGAGGTTATGGGTTAGATCCTCCCAGGATAGAACGAATTTACCTTTGGTGCTGTAGTGGTACCCCAAACGGCAGCAAACAGTGAACGGAAATGGCCGGCAGCAAACAGCGAACGGAAATGGCCGATAGCAAATCACACAACACGACACTTTTATTTTGTTTGAAAATAATGCAAAGAAGAGAATAAGTATTTCAAAAAAATTCTCTCCCAAAAGTGTGTAAAATATAAGAGAAGACCTTATATTTATAGCCAAAATATGGGTGTAGTGAAAAGGTTCTATGAATGGGTGATTTTAGTGTCTTTTCTCATTCACAACCCCAACAATCCCCCACATGAATGGGGAAAGACTATATGATGAAAATATGAGGTAAACTGTGTGATTCGCAAGAAAGGATTAATCAAATGGGGATAAGTAGGTTTCCCTTTGAACTTTCCGTAGTGAACATACATCAGATATACTCGGTCAATCGGTAGATCTGATATCTTTGAACCGTCGAGCTTTGGTGTAACGACCTAATAATTTATACTTATGATCTGGTTATCTAACAAGTTATTAAGGATATATACTCATTATTTGTGAAAAGGAAGTATATAATATGTATGAAAATAACTAGTTGGCTATGTGACATATTTCAATTGGGCCTTAAACTATTTTGACTAAGTGAGAAATAATGAGCTACGGCCCATATCTAATTGTTAGGTCTAAATAAATAGAATTTTGCCTTCATATGTTAGAATGGATCTAATAAAAGAAAGTTAAGAGTAAAAATGTGGGCGGCGAATCAAATATGCTCCTCCTCAGGGATTGAACTTTGCTAGCAAAAATCCCAATTTTGTGTCCACATCTAAAGTGCAAGTTTAGCAGATCGAGAACATTTGGAAGAGATTCGAAAAGGAAAAGTCATTGTTGAGTAGCTAGGGAGCTTCGGACCAAGATTCAACACCATCTATTAGCGAGCACAGAGGTTGACAGAGCCAGAGTATCCTATTATTAGCAGTGAGCCAACCCTTCGTCCAGGGTGGCCACCTATATAGTTTATGTATCCCTATGATGTATTCCCATAAGTTTTGGAGTTATATAACTTTTTCGACACTCTTAAATGTTCATGATTCGGGGAGTACTTAAACCTTTTGTTGTTGGGATATTTTATTTTCCTTATTTATCCGATGGATTGGTATTGAGATATTTATATATTTCGTAGAAAAACTTATACTCCCTCCGTCCCAATTTATGTGGCACCATTTCCTTTTTTGTTTGTCCCAAAATAAGTGGCACCTTTCTTTATTTGACAACTATTTAATGCACTATCTCTATTTTACCCTTGTTGGGCCCTACATACTTTTAAACCTATCAACAACTTTTTTATTACTCAAATCTTCTCTCTCTTACTTTTTCAAGGGTAAAATTGACACTTAACAAGGTCAACCTCTATTTTCTTAAACTCCGTGTCCGGTCAAATGGTGCCACATAAATTGGGACGGAGGGAGTATTATTTATTTTTAATCAAGTGGGTTCGCTCAATAGGGTTAGTTGAGTGCCCTCACGACCTATTCGAATTTTGGGTCGTGACAAATTGGTATCAGAGCTATAGGTTTAGAGTCTTCACGAATCATGAACAGTGTCTAATAGAGTCTCGCTGATCGGGCAGAGACGTCCGTACCTATCTACAAGAGGCTATGGTGACATTTAGGAAACTTCTATTCTTTCTTTCCTTATCGTGCGTAGTATTTCCATAACTAATCTTTTCCATTGTCTAAAATGGTAAAGCTTCATTTTTCAGCTTGAGGAGCACATATTCAACCCGAGCAGACTCGATTCGCTCAGCCTACTTTTTCAGACCAATCTATTTCACTTCCTCAGCAGCACACCGTGCAGAACTAATATTGGGTGCTATCATTGTCGTGATTTTGGTCATCATATGAAGGATTATCCTAGACTACTGCAGAGAGGTAACCAATCTTTTCCGCAACCCCAGACGTCTGTGTAGTCAGCCAGTTAGGAGTGCACCACCTCCAGGCAGAGGCTGTGGGCATGGTGGTAGTATCCTCCGAGGGTGGTCATCAGAGTACCAGTTCAGCTCACCCTCAGAGACAGCTGTATGCTTTACCAGCCAGACAGGATATTGTGGCATCCAACGTAGTGGTTAAAAGTTTTAGTATTGATTATATGTGTATTCATGATCCCTTTTGTGTTTCAACTCATGTTGGTGCGTCTATTGTGGTAGAGCGGGTGTATACTGGTTATACTGTGTCTTTTGGGGGGCATGAGACCACAGTTGATTTATTGGTTATGGACATGGTAGATTTTAATGTGATTATCAGTATGGATTGGTTAGCATCATGTTATGCTACTCCCGATTGCCATGCCAAGACTATTCGACTTGTTTTTCCTGGCTCAATATCGATAGTATGGCAGGGTTCTTGTTTGCCACCTACGAGACGTATTATCTCATTCCTGAAGGCAAGGTGGATGGTAAATAAGGGATATTCTGCTTATCTTTCCATGAAATGGGACACTAGTATAGAAGTTTCGTCTCTTGATTTTGTTCCCGTTGTGAGGGAGTTTTCTGATGTTTTTCCTGATAACTTATCGGGACTTCCTCCGAATAGAGATATTGAGTTCAATATTGATGTTGAGCTTGGAACTCAGCCTATATCTATTCCTCCGTATCATATGGTCCTAGTCGAGTTGAAGGAGTTGAAGGAGAAATTGCAAGACTTGTTGGATAAGGGGTTCATTCGACCTAGTGTGTCACCTTGGGGAGCTCCAGTGTCGTTTGTTAAGGAGAAAGATGGCTCTATGAGTATGTGCATTAATTATAGGCAACTAAACAAGGTCACTATCAAGAACAAGTATCCTCTGCTTCACATAGGTGACTTATTTGATTAGTTGCATGGAGCTAAGTTTTTTTCCAAGATTGATTTGAGGTCTGGGAATCATCAGTTTAAGATTCGAGAGTCAGATATCTCGAAGACAACATTCAGGACCCGTTATGGTCACTATGAGTTCTTGGTTATGTCTTTTGGGCGTACGAACGCTCCAACATCTTTTATGGATATGATGAAATGTTCAAGCCCTATCTAGACTCATTTTTTATTGTCTTCATTTATGATATCTTAGTCTATTCGCATAGTCGTGAAGAGCATGAGCATCACTTGAGATTGGTTCTTCAGACACTCCGGGAACGACTTTATGCTAAGTTCTCAAAGTGTGAGTTCTGGTTGGACTCTGTGGCTTTCTTGGAACATATTATGTTGACTGAGGGTGTTAAAGTTGATCCTAAGAAGATTGAAGCCGTTCAAAATTGGCCACGACCTACTTCTCCGACAGAGATTTGTAATTTCTTGGTTTGGCTGGATATTATAGGCGATTTGTAGAGAAGCTTTCATCTATTGCTGATCCATTGACCCGCCTGACTCAGAAAGCGGTTCAATTTCATTGGTCAGAAGAGTGTGAGGCGAGCTTTCAGAAGCTCAACTCATTATTGACTAGCGCTCCAGTGTTATCTCTTTCTTCTGGACTTGGAAGGTTTTTAGTATATTGTGATGCTTCTCGTGTTCGGTTGGGATGTGCCTTGATGCAGCATGGTAAAATCATTGCCTATGCTTCTAGGAAGTTGAAAATGAATAAGAAGAACTATCCGATCCATGATTTGGAGTTAGCAGTTGTGGTATTTGCTTTAAACATTTGGAGACATTACCTGTATAGCGAGCCTTGTAAGAACTTCACCGATCACAAGAGCTTGCAGTACTTGCTTACTCAAAAGGACTTGAATGGCAGGCAGCGTAGATGGTTCAAGCTGATCAAAGATTATGATCTTACTATTCATTATCATCCAGGAAAGCCAATGTGGTGGCTGGTGCATTGAGTAGGAAGTCTATAGGTAGTCTTGCATTTCTTGATGTTAAGATGAGACCTTTAGCACGAAAGTTGCAGAATCTACATGTTTCGAGGGTGAGATTTGATAGTTCAGATCTGAGTCAAGTATTGACTTGTATGGTGGTTCTGTCTTCCTTAGTTAGCCAGACTAAGGAAAGACAGTTCGAGGATCCTTATTTTCTTGAGTTGCGTGGGCGAATTCAAAGTGGAGGAGCCCCTTCTTTTGAGTTGGATAGTGATGGTGTTCTTTGGGTTGGTGGTCCTCTTTATGTTCCTAATGTTGGTGATTTGAGGCGGTTGGTTCTTGATGAGGCTCACAGTTTGCGGTATTCCATGGTATCACCAAGATATACCAGGACCTTTCGGGAGTTGTATTGGTGGAAGGGGATGAAGAAAGATGTCTTTGATCATGTATCTTGGTGGTTGAACTTTCAGCAAGTCCAGTACGAGCATAGGAGACCTGCAGTTTTAGCACAGACACTACCCATTCCCAAGTGGAAGTGGGAGAGGATTACCATGGATTTTGTAGTTAGCTTGCCGAAGACATTGAGGCATCATGATTCAGTTTGGGTCATTGTTGATAGACTCAGCAAGTCGTCCCATTTCGTTTCAGTGAAGACAACTGATACAGCAAAGAAGCTGGCTCAGATCTTTATTCAGCAGATTATTCTATTGCATGATACTTCATTGTCTATTATCTCTGATCATGGCTCTCAGTTCACTTCTCAGTTTTGGCAGACTTTTCAGTGAGGGTTGGGTGTTCAGGTCCAATTTAGTACCGCATTTCATCTGTCGACCAATGGACAGCTGAGCGGACTGTTCAGATGTTAGAGGATATGTTGAGAGCATGTGCCTTGGATTTTGGCAGTCATTGGGATGATCATTTAGCTCTTACAGAGTTTTCTTATAATAATAATTATCAGTCCTCCATTCAGATGGCACCGTTTGAGGCATTATATGGTCGTCATTGTTGATCTCAAGTTGGTTGGTTTGAGTCTCGAGATATAGAGGTGTTGGTTCCGGATATGGTGCGACAGACTTTAGATACCGTTAGAATTATCCAGTATCGTCTCCGGACCGCTCAGAGTATGCAGATATCGTGTTCGAACAAGATGAGTCGAAAGCTGGAATTTGAAGAGGGTGACTTAGTTTTATTGAAGGTATCACCAATGCGGTGTGTGATGAGAGGGAAGAAGGGCAAGTTGAGTCCTTGGTTCATTGGTCCTTTTAAGATTATGAAGTGTATTTGTGAGGTTTCTTATCGACTTGCATTGCTAGAGTATATGCACGTTCATCCTGTTTTTCATGTTTCGATGCTACAGAAGTGTGTTCGAGATCCCACTCATATCATAGAGATGGACCCAGTTCTATTGGATGTGAACTTAGCTTATGAAGAAGTTCCAATTGCCATTATAGGATGAGACACACAGAAGTTGAGGTCCGAAGAGATTTTGTCAGTAAAAGTATGTTAGCACAATCGTCCGCATGATGAGGATACTTGGGAGCTTGAGTCGAGAATACGGGATAGATATCCCCACTTGTTAGAGGCATCAGGTAAGTGAATTGTAAAGTCCTTGAATTTGAATTTCTCTTACTAATTGTGAGCTATAACGTGTTTACCTCCTTGTCGGAGTTGTTTGATTCGTTAAAGTGATTTAGATCTTTTCCGGAGTATATTTGATTCGTTAAAGTGATTTAGCTCCTTGCTGGAGTATGGTTGATTCATTAGAATTGTTTAGCTCCTTATCGAGTATGGTTGATTTGTTAGAATATTTTAGCTCCTTGCCGGGTATGGTTGATTTGTTATTAAGATGTACCTTCTTGTCAGAGTGGTATTGATTATATTGAGTTATGTTTGGTGCCTATGGATGACTTGCTATATGGTAGTTGGTAGCTATTGGGTATTTGAGACAGTGATTATTTTTTGATAGTCCAATTTACAAAGGAAACTCTGGGCAAAATTTTTGTAAATTTAAGGACTTAGCCAAATTTTGAGTTCTTATGAAGTTTGGTTATGAGTGGTAAAAGGGTTGATGTTGTGTTTTTATGTATAGATCGATCGTCGATACTGAATGGAACAAGTTCGAGGAGGAATTTGTATTTAAGTGGAAGAGAATGTAACGACCTAATAATTTATATTTATGATCTAGTTATCTAGCAAGTTATTAAGGATATATACTCATTATTTGTGAAAAGGAAGTATATAATATATATGAAAATAACTAGTTGGCTATGTGACCAAGTAGATATTTCAATTGGGCCTTAAACTATTTTGACTAAGTGAGAAATAATGGGCTACGACCCATATCTAATTGTTAGGTCTAAATAAATAGAATTTTGCCTTCATATGTTAGAATGGATCTAATAAAAGAAAGTTAAGAGTGAAAATGTGGGCGGCGAATAAAATATGCTCCTCCTCAGGGATTGAACTTTGCTAGCAAAAATCCCAATTTTGTGTCCGCATCTAAAGTGCAAGTTTAGGAGATCGAGAACGTTTGGAAGAGATTCGAAAAGGAAAAGTGATTGTTGAGTAGCTAGTGAGCTTCGGACCAAGATTCAAACCATCTATTAGCGAGCACATAGGTTGACAGAGCCAGAGTATCCTATTTTTAGCAGTGAGCCAACCCTTCGTCCAGGGTGGCCACCTATATAGTTTATGTTTCCCTATGATGTATTCCCATAAGTTTTGGAGTTATATAACTTATTCGACACTCTTAAATGTTCATGATTCGGGGAGTACTTAAACTTTTTGTTGTTGGGATATTTTATTTTTCTTATTTATCCTATGGATTGGTATTGAGATATTTATATATTTCGTAGAAAAATTTATATTATTTATTTTTAATCAAGTGGGTTCGCCTAATAGGGTTAGTTGGGTGCTCTCACGACCTATTCGAATTTTGGGTCGTGACAACACATGTCATACAATTAACTCTTAATAGTCTTTGATTCTCATTTTTATGTTCGTTTCAGTCATGAACACCACCTGGTTTAATAAGTGCATAGAGAATTGACCTTACGAAATTCTCCTTGAAACTACTTCCACTTCACACTTACATAGGTAATTCTTAAACGTGTAATCCTGTAGACGTATACTATTTGATAATGTATATCAAACTTAGATGATCATTAAAAAATTTCAATGTTTTATCCTTGGTACTGAACATTGTCTCATCACGAGAATGGACCAAAATAAAAATTTTATCTGATAATGTTGAACTGTCACTCACAACTTTATTTGAGCTCCTTGAACCTAGATCTTGGGATCTCCAATCTTTTAGGTAGAGTTACCGCCATGAGTCACTTGTCCTCGGTCATAGTCTCATTACCCTTGATGACCTCTCAACTACCTCTCTAGTTAGGCCTTTGTAAGTGGATCCAACACATTATCCTTTGACCTTACGTAGTCAATTGTGATAATTCTCCTAAAGAGTAGTTTCCTAACGGTGTTTAATTTTCATTGTATGTGACAATATTTTCCATTATACATAGTGCTCCCAACCCCTTCCAGTTGCCTTTTGACTATCACAAAATATGCAATCGGTGTGAACAACTTGAATTAAAATGGAATCTTCCAAGAAATTTAGGGAGCCATTCAGCTTCTTCACCATTCTTGTTAGAGCGGTTATTGGCTATTCTTAATTTAGCCTCATTATATAAATAGATTGGAATGGTTTCATTAATTGTGGCCAGAAATTTTAATTTCATTTAATAAATTTTTCGACAATTTCAGCCTATTTCTTGCATTTATATGCTATTATTTATAATTCCGCATAGGAAGGCAAGTCTAACTGATAACCAAATTATAGCACCTTCATTCATCACACAAATCCAACTCAATATGGATTTTATAATAGTCATTGGTTGGTTCGCATAAATCCATCTTGATATGATTTTATCATTAATACCGCTAGTTGTTTACCATTTTGTAGACCAACATTTTAAAACACATGTCATGTCTATACAGACATTATCTTTCAACCAACACATCTTTTCATGAAAAGTCACAATCGTTCAAGTGACACCATTTCACGATAAGCACAATCGTCTTTCTGTAGAGATAAGTGTCCAACCTTCAAATTGGTAATTTAATCAACTAGTTGCTCCAAAATAGCACTAGTTATCAATTTACTAACTACCATATCAATATCCACCATATATATATATATATATATATATATATATATATATATATATATATATATATATATATATATATATATATATATATATATATATATATATATATTTTGGTGGGTGATAAAATAAATATTTTTATATCTTCATTTTTTCATATATATTCAAGTTCAATAAAAACTAAATATCCCCACATTTTGAATATTTTAATTGCCTTTCAAGCAAACTTGCACCTAGTAAGGGAATCCAGAGACCAACTGCCATCGTTAATGTAAGCTCGAAAAAATGAGGCTATTTTCTTGTTGATCCATCTCTCTCGTCATTGTCTCGGCTTTCTGATCCTTGGAGAAATTGCATGACTTGATCATACAATTGTCAATTGTCATATCAAAGTGACCAAGTAATAAAGGATGCATCTATTGTGTCTTTTATTTTCAGGATTCAAGCCAAGTAAATATGCCTATGCCAACTGAGTGCGAGACATTGCTTCCCATAGTCTTGGACAAGGAATTTAGAGATTCCTGGAAAGAAATTTAGTTATCTTAGGGATTAATTTCACTTTTCTTTGGCAGTTTCTCAGGACCTTCCAATTGAAGTAGATGAATCAAATTCCGCCATTAAAAGTGAACGCTCCAGTACTTTATAGACCATTTTCTTTCTCCACAAATATCTATAATTCTTGGTTATCAATATTGTACTCAGAAACTATGCTTAAACACTGCATTTTCTTGTCTTTAATAAATCGGTAAAGTTTTTAAACTTCTGACCGATTTAATATAACGGTAAAGTTTTTAATCTTTAAATCGATTTATTGCTATAATGAAATTTTTAATCTTCAAACCAATTTAGCACAATAGTGGAAATTTTAATCTTCTAATCAAGTAAAGATTGCAGTAGAATCACGAAGATTTTAATCTCCAAACACGACTAAAATTTACAAGGATTTTTGTCTCCAAATTCGGAGTACAAAATCACGAAGATTTTAATCTCCAAGCCTAATTCAATTTCGGTCTTCAAAGGCTTCCGGCGTTTTCCACAAACTTTAAACCATCCAGTTTGTATCTTGTTTGGAAGACACCTGGTTATATAATTCACGCTTCGCTCATTTATTGTTTGTGACGTTACAAACATTGCATGGTAATTACTCCTTTCATCCCAAAATGAATGTTTGGGTTCGACTTGGTGTGGAGTTTAAAAAAATAAGAATGACTTTTAAATCCGTAGTTTAAAATTAAAATTTTGTATAATGTGGGGTAATACCTTTAAATCTTGTGGTCCAAAATAAATCTCAGAATTAAAAAGTTACCAAATATGGAAAGGGATACTTTTTTTGAACAAACTAAAAAAAAAAGCTAGACATTTAAATTGGGATAAAGGGAGTAACAATTTACCAAATTCTTTTCCTTTCTCAAATGTGCAGTATAATGTGAAACCACTTCACAAGTTAGCTATAAAAAATTGTAATTCAATTTGAAATAATTTGAAAGAACAAATAAGAAGATAGGAACATGATTTTCCTTCCTGTTATGGCTGCCGACATTGCTACAATTAAGGCATTGAAATATGACATTGATATTTAATTTTCATGAAAGCTTCTTAAGTTTTCCAACAGAAAAACACATACCAACTTGATTTGGCTTCGGCTACTATTTCAAATCTCAATATGGATCATGCCGATAACAGCAATGTCCTCCACTTCTTTGTCAAATTATGACATAATTAGATTATTATTCAAAAACAGAAAGGTATATTAAGTTCCTTAAGATTGTTAGAAATTATGTATTCGAAATATAATCTGAAATGTAAATGTCAAAAAAGAAAAAAATGAGATGAACAAATTCGACCCCACCGAATTCATAACCGAATTCACAGTGTCTCCTTAAGGAACTTAACCCCCTCAAAGTATCCGAAGTTATGAATTAGATCCTACCAGGATAGAATATTTTTACCTTAGATGTTATAGAGCCCGTTTGGGTGAGCTTAAAAGTGACTTATAAGCTCATAGGCCCATTAATATATGTTTGGTAACATCAAAATTTTTGAACTTATAAGCCATAAGTTGCTTAAAAGCCACTTTTTGAGAAGTTAGGAAATCCTAACTTCTCAAAAAGTAGCTTTTAAGTCACTTTTTGACTTATAAGCCACTTAAAATAAGCAGCTTTTAAGCCCACCCAAACAGGCTCATAGTGGTACCACAAACGAAGCAAACATCGAACATAAATTTCCGGCAACAAATCACACGACACGACACTTTTATTTTATTTGAAAACTAATTCAAAGAAGAGAAAAAGTATTTCAGAATTTTTTCTTCTAAAAGTGCGTAAAATATAAGTGAATACCTTATATTTATAGCCAAAGGATTGGTGTAGTGAAAGGTTCTATGAAGGGGTGCTTTTGGTGTCGTTTCTCATTCAGAACCCCAATATTTACTTGCTTCGTATAGCTTGTCCCAAGAAGACAAGCCAGTCCTTTGAAGAATAATCTGATCATGGGTACAAAAGACTCGTAGAATCGACTAATTCTCTGATGTTGTATTTGCAACAAGATTAGATGTAGAGTTATAGACTGAACAAAAAGTAACTCTGAAGAAGAGTGGCGAAAAGCCACCACATGAACATCTAATTTACAGAGCAATTAATACCAAGTAAAATATCGCAAAAAGTTGAGAGTTGTAGACTTTACAGAAGTGGCGACAAGCAATTGCTTCCAAAAACCAGCATCATTTCTTTTTTGTATATTATACAAAGAAAACAAAGAAGAGATGGAATATGGGAAAAAACTGACCGAAGTTAATGTGAATTGAGACTAGAAACAGAAAACAGAACTGATAAGCAAAAGCTATTTTGCACCACGAGGATTCAATAGTCAGATCTTACTTAATTCTACAAATCAACCTGTTTCTCAGTGAAATAGAGGTAACTTCATGGGGTCATTGTTCTAGCTTTAGAATGAAAGAATATATATCTTCGAAAAGCTTTGCCTCAGTAACTTTTTTACCTTAATATTCCCGGTAGCATACAGTGATAGTGTAATCATACAAAACAATCTTCTCTAATAAAAACGCTACTCAGTGTATAGTTTAGACCATAAATTAGAGTATCATTCCACATACAACTATTAAAGAATCTATTGAGAAGATTCTTTTTGCAGATCACAACAATAATGATAGATGGAGAGCAGTAGGAATTTGTTGGATGACTAAGGCTTTGAAATTTGTGGTATAGCCCTTATACAATGGCATTTCGAGAATTTTAATAAATAAAAAATAAAAATAAAGCCAATATAGATGAATCAAAGGTGCATGTTTATGGTATGAATTTATGAAATAGGAAGACCAACTCCTACTGATTTTACGCAAAGCTTGTTCACCTAGTGGCTTATTTAATAATATCACATATGTATCTATTCTTGATAACTAGTCCATAAAAAATTTATTTCCTACGTTTTTTTAATTAACACATAAATTTTTTATATTATCAGTATTGTATTAAAATCTAATTGTATTTAATCATATTTTATTTTTTAAAAATATTTCAAGGCATAATTTATTTTTAATCAAATTTCAGAAAAGGTAACTACGCAGAGAAATATGTAAATTAATTCCAAAAAATATTTTGTTGAATTTGTCCAAATTTTGAAATTAAGCAAATTAGACTAACAAGAGTAACTGAATAATCTTGAAATCACTTTTCCCTCCCCAAATTTGAAAATTAAATAACTTAAGACTAAGAATTACTAAAAAATCTTAAAATCACTCTATCCTCCCCAAACTTGAAATTAAACCCTCTCTCTCCACCATTTCATTTCCATCCCCTACTAAAAATAGCAATGAGCGCATAAATTCTAAGAGACGATTGTGGGCAGGACTAAGAACTCACACAGTATGGGTAAGAAGGTGTCCAAAAAAAGGGAGTTCTTATACGAAGAACCTGCACAATCTTTACGTCGTCCATATATGAGATCAAAAAGGATATCAGACATACAATCCACCGGTAAACCTTCTGTAAGTGGCGTGAAATGATAAAAATAGGAAGAAGCATGTAGTAATTAAAGAATCTTCAAGTGATGATTCTGAATCCATTTCTAAATCTGGCGATGAAGAAATGAAAGAGGAAGAAAGTGGGGAGGAAGAAACTTGAGAGGAAGAAAATAGTTAAAAAGAAAAAAATGGAGAAAAAGAAACTGGAGAGGAAGAAAATGGAGAAAAAGAAACCGGAGGGGAAGATCGTCGAGATGAAAACGATGAAGATATCATCATGCAGGATTTACAGAGACCTGACCATGCAGTGTTTTTTCAAGGCTAACATAAAAATATATTTTTTTCTTTGTTTTGTTGTTTAATGGAAGGATTACTGATTAAATTAGTTAATAGAATAATTCGTGGTTCCTGCTAATGAATAGGTGGAATATGTGAATGAAGATGATCTCAATAAACCCTCAATACCTGACTGTGTGAGGGAGATTGACATATCTTCTTACGAATTCAGGGCACCTTCGGATAAACATGGTCCTACCTTAGGAAGAATATTCCAAGGATGTTAGTTGCAAAAGTTTGACGAATTTAAGGAGTTTGACGAATTATATATATATATACACACACACACACACACACACACCCCCCACACACACACACACCACACACACACACATCTAGGCGAGTTGTTTTGGTCATTTCCTAGTCATGACTACCAAATGAAAATTCAATGGAGAACTAGTTTACAATATCCTTGTCCGTCAAATAAAGAACTGCGAGAAGTGACACGAGATATGGTTCATAGTCAACGGAAAGCCACTTTGTTTTGGCTTGAGAGAATATAAGATCGTGGCTGGTTTTGAATGCTGGGCTAAGCCCTCTGAAGAAGAGGTCAATATGTTGCTGGAATATCCTATTGCTAATGTATTTTTCAAAAAAATGCCTTAATGGTAAAAAGAAAATAACAGAGCCAGAACTTGAGACGAGAATAAAGTCCAATGACTTTGAGACTATAGAGAAGTTCAAGATAAGCATGGTTTGGTTTGTGCATATGGTATTAATGGGACCCCCCGAACGACAAGTCTGTGGAGAATATGTGGATACTGTTGGTAGACGATTTAGAGTTCTTTGGGAACTATCCATGGGCCACTGAAACCTTTTCATTTCTATCGAAGATCTTGAAGAAGAAGCCCAAACTTAAGTTTGATAAAGACTGTAACATTTCCATTTATAAGTTGTAGATTCTTGATTTCTCGTATGCCTTCCTAGTATTAATCTTCCTTTTTTTTTTTTTTTGGTTTTTTCATGTTATTGTGTGTGTTTGGATTGATAAGTTGGCGTGATGAACTACTTTTAGTTCTTCCATTTAAGACTTGGATATGAAGCGATATCTTCAATTGGATGTACTATCTACAAAGAATGTGCCAAGGACACTAAAGTGGATGTGTGAAAAGACGGTGGCGCGGTAGAAAGCAGTTGATCCCTTTAGTGCTTGTGAAAGTAACCATGTAGATGTAAGTTAAAGACATTTAACTTCTGATTTTACTTTTTGTTTGATCCTATGCTCAGTACTGCTTTCATATTCGTTCACTGCAGACGAAGTGCATCCATTTTTTGTCCCTACTTTTCGGGAATCATATAAAATTTCTTTGAGGAAATTTAGGCCACTTCTCGATGTACCTGATTGAAAAATCGATAGGTTGAGGACAGAATTGGAAGGGGTGACAACAATAACAAAGGCACATAATGTGGAGAAATACAATCCATTTTCCCAATCACCACAACATATAATAAGAATGGATGATAATTCTTTACTACCATAACCTGGTGGAGTAGAAGAGCGTGGAGATAGAGGTGATATAGGTGATGCTTTTATAGAAGATGTTGTAGTAGAAGGGGCAGGAGATAGAGATGGTATAAGTGATGTTTTTTAAGGAGAAGCTGGAGTGGAAGAAGCGGGAGATAGAGCTGAAGCTACTGATGATGCTTGGGTGGAAGAAGTTGGAGAGAGAGGTGTTGTAAGTGATGCTGTTGTAGGACAAGAGGCATGCATATGGGATATTGGGACTCAAGTGGCACTGAAATTAGCACATAGTGCGACACTGATCTACAACTGAAAATGCAGTTTCTAGAAAGAGTACAAAGTTCCAAGGCTTTCAATGTTGACCTTCTTAAGAGAGTGTAAGAGCTGAATGAGAAAAGTGTTACAAGCGTAGGAGGTGTATGTGTGATGCAATCCAAATTGGGCTTAGGTCCCAACCATCAAGAGCCGAGCTAGGAGGATGCGAGGATGCGAGGATGAAAGGGCAAGAGCTTAGGTGATGATTTGAAGGTCATGCCTTCAAGCTCAATTGAAGGAAGGAAACCTATGCATCAGGGCCAGGCAGAGCGCCCATCTTCAAGGCAACCAGGCGGAGCACCCACATCCAGGCGGAGCGCACAAGTCTAAGGCCTCTTTTGATTAAAAGCTCATCCAAGCGGAGCGGCTAGCACGCTGAAGACTCCTACTTTTGGCTTGAACTTCCTATTTTGCCCCGAAGTGTTTTATATTTCCTTAACTTGGCCTGAGGGCACTTTAGACATTCACACTAGTTTTAGAAAGTTCTATAAATAGAACACTTAGCCATTCATTTGTACCTAGCAAACCTTGAAATATTAATGATGAACATTTGAGTGAATCTCAATGAAAACCCGTGAGCGGGTTTGATTTCACTTGGTAGAATCCAAGTTGAACATTGAATCTCTTTGATCATTCCATTTGCAAGAGCCAAGTGTCTCTTGAGGGTAGTTGCGTAGTATAGGTGATCCTTGACTTCATCTGGGGTGTATCGAGACAAGTTCTTCGGTGCTACTTAGGTAAACGTTTCAAGCCTCGTCTTGCTTTTTATCTCGATATCTTGTTAGATATCGCTCTATCTTGTTTTAGCTTCCGCATTTTGTATCATTTTCAGCTTCCGCATATTTTACATTGCATCAGTTGGTATTAGAGCAAGGCTCAGATTATTTTCTTACAAACCCATGTTCCTTGTTCATCGTGTTAGTATCATTGTTGTTGTGTTCTTGTTGTTCTTGAAAAAGAAGAAAACAAAAAATTGAAAAGTTGAAAAACTTGAAGAAAAAAAAATCATAGATCGGGTTGGAATTGAATCCCCAAGTGTTAAAAAGTATCGGGGATTGTTCTATGGTGTATTCCCGTTGTTTTGGTATACTTATAACGTATTTTGGTATTACGGATTGAAGATCGAAATTTTGAAATCCCAAAATTCTTGAAAACCTTGAAAATTTTGCTTCAAAGCTTGATTCGATCTTGTTGTTGGTTTTTTGCTAGTATAAATCATTGGGGATTGTTTGTAATAATTGTAAACACCTTTGAGTGTCCTTTGATTTGAGAAACAACTTGAAATCGTTAAAGAATTTGGGTCAAAGTCGACCAAAAACATGTTGTGGGAGAAACTGGAACACAGCATTGGGCGGAGCGCCTAGCCAAGCTGCTGCCTCAGAGCCCAGGCAGAGCGCCCAACCTTGGGCGGAGCACCTAACCTCTGGGAGGTGCGCCTGACCGCTGTTTCAGCTGTGGGTAGTTTTTTCTTCGTAGGGTTTTGTTGAGAGCTGGTTTTGAAATATGACAAACGAAAACAAAAAGGACTCAGAGGTTCCCACGAAAAACCTAGTCCTTGGAATGAAGGGCACGCTTGATCGAAAAGAATTACGGGTTGAAAATCCCTGTGGAACTAGGAGTAGTGGCACGTGAATGAATATGCATCCTAGTCAGACTAAAAGAGGCGGTGCCCAGGCTGTGTCTTCGAAGTGTGAAAAGGAGTTGGACTTCAACAAGGAAAAGAGTTACTAGGAATCCTGACTTGCCATAATTAAAAGGATTCCTGGTAAAACTCAACTAGGGTTTCAAGACCCGTATAAATACAAGTAGTAGAGACAGCCGTAAAGCAGTTATTCACAAACGGAGAGTTGAGAGCATAAAAAGGCGATCTAGCATCTTTCTACGTGAGTAAACTGGAGTAGACAACTTGAGTGCATGCAGTGTATTGAGTCTAGATATTCTGTCTAGGTTCGTCAGGTTGCAAGTTGTCTTTAATTCGAGCATTCATAGTTTTACCTATTGGCTTATTCAGAAGCGTATGTATTAGGTGAACTTCTGTGTAATTACTGAGAAGCTAGAGTTTAGCTTTGAGTAGTGATTAGGGTCTAGAGTATAGCCCCTTGGTTACAGAGTTTGTAATTAGAAACTTTGCTCTTGTGTTAGTGGATTCAGTTCTAAAATCCCAGAGTGTGGGTCGTGGTTTTTCTCCTATGAGCAAAGAGTTTTCCACGTAAAATCCTTGTGTCCCTTGTGTGTGTGGTGTTGTGAGTTGCAGTGTTCAAGGCAGTATAAAAGACAAGATAAGAACTAGGTTCTACGATAGAAGAACCAAGTTCTCGTGACGAAAATCGGTAGACACTATTCAACCCCCCCTTCTAGTGTCTTCAGGAGGTGCAAAGAGTATAACAAGTGGTATCAGAGCAGGTCTTCTCGTAAAAGGTTAACACATTAAGAAGGATCAGAATGAGTGCACCACCTACCATCACTGAAGGACAATCAGTTCAGAGGCCCCCACAGTTTAATGGGCAATACTATGCATGGTGGAAGAACAGGATGGAGAATTACATATGTGCTGAAGACTATCAACTATGGCTGATAGTCTCTGAAGGAAATCTGATCCCCACCAAAATAGTTGGTGAAGGAGCTACTGCTAAGCAAGAACCAAAACTGAAAGAAGAGTTCAACGAGACGGATTATAAGATGATTGAAAAGAATCACAAAGCCAAACGTTTGGTCATATGTAGTCTTGGTCCTGAAGAGTTCAGTCGAGTGTCATCTTATAAGACGGCTAAGGAAATATGGGATGCTTTGCAGGTTGCGCATGAAGGAACCACAGAAGTGAAGGACTCAAAAAGGAGAATGCTGAAAAGACAATTTGAACTTTTCACCATGGGTGAGAAAGAATCAATTCAGGATATGATGACTAGGTTGACTATCATTACAAATGAAATGAGATCTCTGGATATGGAATTGCCTGAAATAGAGATGGTTGATAAAATCCTGAATGTGCTACCTGAAGCATGGGAACCAAAGATGACTGCCATCATTGAATCCAAACCCCTGAGATCCATCAAACTTGAAGAACTGGTTGGAAGTTTGAAAACTCATGAGATGATGAAGGACTCAAAAACTAAACCAGCTGTAAAGAAGGACAAGACCCTTGTCCTTGAAGCAACTGAAAAAACTGATGACTATGTTGATCTTCAATTAGTTGAAGCAGCAATGGTAAGTACCTTAAGACAGAAGCTCAATCTGGGAAGGTTCAAAGGATTCAAAAGAAGTGGCAAGGAGAGTTCTAGCAGGAAGAACATAGTTGACAGTCCTGATTATTCAGGATGCTTCAAATGTTTCAAAAAGGATCATGCTGTAGTAGACTGTCCTATGAGGGAAATAGAATGGATGAAGAATAGAGCATCCAAGGAAAAGGAGAAGGAGACGCCAAAGGAAATTGACAAAGATAAGAAGAATTCAAGACGACCTCCAAACTTCAGAGCAGAAAGGAGAAAGAAAAAAGAGGCTTTCTATGCTACATGGGGACCAACTGACAGTGAATCCGACCATGAAAAGGATTCTGAAGATGATCCGCCACTGGCACTAATGGGTATGTCAGACAATAGTTCTGATGAAGAAGACCCTCGAGAGTTTAGAGGAGGAAGAGATCCGTCAGGGCCTCTTATGTTCAATGGAACTCACTGATGAAGATCTTCTTGCAAGCAGCAGACTATAGTCTATGGCTGATTGTGAAGAGAGGACCCCATGTTCCTGTAAAGAGAGCTGCAAACGGTGTCCTAGTGCCAAAGAAGGTAGAAGAACTGGATCCTCAAGACCTAGACTGGTTACAGGCAAACTCCAAAGCTGAATGGTACCTGAAAAGAGGACTTACCTATGATGTACTTGCTAAAATATCTGAATGCAAGTCGGCCAAGGAAGTATGGGAAAGGCTGAAGGAGGTGTACTCAGATGACAGTCAAAAGAAGGACTCTGCTCTCATGGCAACTGATGGAACTGAAGATGCTCACTCAGCAGAGGTATGTCTATCAGAACTGAAGGAAACTTTGCATACATACTCTTCTGAAAACCTAATTTTAATCACTTCCACCTTGATCGAGGGTTATGAAAAGGAGAAGCTTGAAAAATATAAACTGACTGAAGAACTAAGTAGTCTTAGAACTAAGCACAAGAGTCTCCTAGAACAGAACATTGAACTTGAAGAAGTCAATGCCACCTTGAAAGGACAGACTCTTGTGTCAAATTCTAAGATCACTGAGCTAGAACTGGAATGCAATCAGTTAAGAGAAAGTGCAAATGGTAAGCAAGTAATAAGTGAAGTTCAAACCTTTTTAGAAAATGAATTGAAAAGAGCAAATGAAATTCTGTATCAGGAAACTGAGAAGAACAAGGTTTTAAGTCAAAAGGTTGAAAAATCAAAATTTGAGCTCACCAGATTAACTAAATGGAATAAATCATCAGAGGCAATGAACTGGGTTCTTGAGAATCAAAATAAAGGAAAACAGGGATTAGGATTTAAGAAACCACTGCCTCCATATAATCCTAAGAGCAAGTATGTGGCATTACCTTGCAACATGTTATGTACTTTTTGTGGTGAAACAGGACATCTCAAACGAAAGTGCATACATGTCAGCAAGGCAAAGGCCAAGAACAAAAGAAGTGTATTACCTAAATGGGCTAGACAGGACTTGATTTACCCATTTTCTAGTAAGAAGGGACCCAAGCTTGTCTGGGTTCCTAAGGCTAACCTCTAATTTATTTTGCAGGCTGGAGTGAGGGAGAACAACCCAAGCTGGATCCTTGACAGTGGTTGTTCGAGGTACATGATAGGATATAGAAGAAACTTTCTCTCACTCGCAGCATTTCAAGGAGGCAGTATGGCCTTCGGAGGGGGAAAAGCGGTCAAATAGTAGGAATCGGAAAGATTGGGAGAACTCTGGATCATGCTATTGAGAATGTTTATTGTGTTGATGGTCTTAGACACAATCTGCTGAGCATCTCCCAACTATGTGATAGAGGAAATGAAGTAAAGTTCTCGTAGGATGCATTGTGAAGAACCTACAGAGTGGAGAAATTGTAATGGAAGTAAAGAGGGTGAACAATGTATACAAAGCATCGCTGAAGTCATTACCTGAAAATAACCTAACATGCTTGAATGTACAAGAAAGTGACTCTCAGCTGTGGCACAAAAGAATGGGTCATGCAAGTCTCTCACAACTGAATAAGCTTGTATCAAAGGAGCTGGTTCGTGGACTGTCAAGTAAGAGATTTGAAAACATAAAAATGTGTGATGCATGTGTAAAGGGAAAGCATGTGAGATCATCCTTTAAGTCCAAGAAAGTGGTAAGTAAATCAAAACCACTGGAACTCTTGCATATGGATCTGTGTGGACCTATGAGAGTCAGGAGTAGAGGAGGAAAGAGATTCGTGTTCGTGATTGTTGATGACTACTCTAGATACAATTGGACTCTGTTCTTGGCTACTAAAGATGAAGCTGTTGAAAGCTTTAAAGATTGGGCTGGTGTAGTTCAGAAAAGGTTAAGCCTTGAACTCATCAGTATCAGATCTGATCACGGAACTGAGTTTGAGAACTCAAAATTCTCTGAGTATTGTGCAAAGAACAGCATAGATCATAACTTCTCCGCTCCAAGAACTCCCCAACAAAATAGAGTGATTGAGAGGAAGAACAGGTCTCTGGAGGATATGGCCAGGACTATGTTGTTGTCAAGTGGCCTTGCAAGAAACTTCTGGGCTGAAGCTATAAACACTGCATGCTACTTGCTGAACATATGTTCCATTAGAGCAATTCTTGACAAGACCCCATATGAGCTACTCAGAGGTAGAAAACCAAATATTGCTCATCTAAGACCCTTTGGTTGTAAATGCTTTGTTCACAGCAATAGCAAGGAACCCTTGGGAAAGTTCGATGCTAGGAGTGACGAGGCAATATTTCTTGGTTATTCTACCCAAAGCAAAGCATACAAAGTGTTCAACAAAAGGACACAAACAGTGGAAGAAAGTATATCTTTGATGAATCAGACAAGGCACTGGAGGAACGTGAGACAGAAGATCAAGTGATTGGCCTTAGCAGGGAAGAAGGTGTGAGTGAACTGGAAGACTCAGAAGACAAGGAGACATCAGGTGAAGATCCGAGTACATTGGAACAAGGAGTCAACTTGATAGGGGGAACCTCTGATGAAGCTGATGATCCAGCAAGTCAGGAAGAAACCTTTCAGGATAATGCTGCAGGTTCTTCCAGTCATATTAAACTCAGGCCATGGAAACATCAAAGATCTCATCCCTTGGAAAATGTCCTATCGGAATTGGATACAGGAATCATGACCAGGTCAGCCTTGAAAAACTTCTGCACTTTCTTTGCTTTCCTCTCATCTCTGGAACCAAAGAATGTAAAAGAAGCTCTAGAAGACCCAGATTGGATTCTAGCCATGCAGGAGGAACTACAACAATTCGAAAGAAGCAAAGTGTGGCACCTAGTTCCTAAGCCAAAGGACAGATCAATAATTGGAACAAAATGGGTATTCAGGAACAAACTAGATGAGCATGGTATAGTGCCAAGAAACAAAGCAAGATTAGTAGTTCAAGGCTATAGTCAGGAAGAAGGATTAGACTACGATGAAACCTTTGCACCAGTGGCAAGGATGGAGGCCATCAGGATGCTAATTGCTTTTGTTATATACATGGAGTTTACACTATATCAGATGGATGTGAAGAGTGCTTTCTTTAATGGCTACCTGAATGAAGAAGTCTATGTAATACAGCCACCAGGTTTTGTAAACAATGAATTCCCTGATCATGTTTACAAACTGGACAAGGCTCTTTATGGATTGAAGCAAGCCCCTAGAGCCTGGTATGAAAGACTCTCAGGATTTCTACTGAAGAATGGTTTCTCAAGAGGAAAGATTGACAACACATTGTTCCTCAAAAAGAAAGGAAAAGATCTATTGGTGGTTCAAGTGTATGTCGATGATATCATTTTTGGAGCCACTGATGAGAGGCTATGCAAAGGTTTTGCTGATCTGATGGGAAGTGAATTTGAAATGAGCATGATGGGAGAACTAAATTTCTTCCTTGGATTACAGATAAAGCAAATGCCTGAAGGAATTATGATTCACCAGCAAAAGTATGTCAAGGAACTGCTGAAGAAGTTTGACATGGAAGGAGCGAAAGAAATGACTACTCCCATTGCACCTGGGACGAAGTTGGATTTGGACGAACTCGGTTCTTCAACAAACGAGACTAAATATAGAGGAATCATAGGTTCACTTCTTTATCTCACAGCTAGTCGGCCTGACATAGTATACAGTGTAGGACTATGTGCTAGATTTCAGTCTAAGCCCAAGGAGACACATTTGACAGCTGTGAAGAGGATCGTGAGATACTTGAAAGGAACTCAGGACCTTTGTCTCTGGTACCCAAGAGGAGGTACTTTTGAACTAATAGGTTTTGCAGATGCAGATTATGCAGGTCATTTGGTGGACAGGAAAAGCACTTCAGGAATGACACACTTTCTGGGTCCTTGTTTGGTCTCTTGGGCTACAAAGAAGCAAAACTCAGTTGCCTTATCAACTGCTGAAGCTGAGTATGTGGCAGCTGTATCATGCTGCTCACGATTGCTGTGGATCAAGCAACAACTGGAAGACTTTGGTATCAAGTGTGGTGCAGTGCCAATTTTCTATGATAACACTAGTGCAGTGAATATTTCCAAGAACCCAGTCCAACATAAAAGAACCAAGCACATTGATATTAGACACCATTTCCTGAGAGATAATGTGGAAAAGGGTCTGATTACTATGAATTCATGTAGGACTGAAGATCAAATTGCTGACATATTTACCAAAGCATTGAACAAGGTACAGTTCGAGTGGAACATGTTAGAATTAGGGATGACCAAAATACACGGATGACCCAGCAGGTAATTCCTTCATGATTGGTTAGTTAAGTATTCAATTGTTCATGCTTGAAATTTGTCATTAATGTCCAGTCTAACCCTATACTTGAATAAGTACACTCGTTCAGTTTTTTAGCATTAATGTGATCCCATGAAGAACTTACTATGTACTAAGAAGGAACCAACCAGAGCATGAGCAATCATGTCCTGGTACATTCACACTACCTTGCATGATAGAAGTTATAACTGAAATTAAATTGTCAATCATACGTGTGTCAAGGGAGATCCTCCATGTTCTTATAACTGTCCTAAATTATAGGAACACATTCCTTTTTTGGGTAGAATTCTATTTGAATTGTTGGACCCCACTACTTAAAAAGGATATATCAAATAAGTCCATAACCGTCAAAACTTTAACTCTTCCCGGTTCTCAAAAAGTTCAAAAAGCCGCTTCTCTTCTTTCCATCATTACTGCTTTGTCTTCCCTAGAAGTTGTCAAATCACAAAACCCCTTCCCTTCTGTCGATACACCCACAATCATCTCTCATTCAACCACTTCTTCTCTATTACACTAAAATTTTCTCTCAAGCCCTAAAAACAGGAAATTCCCTAGAAATCTCAGAAATCACTCATAAATTCTTCAAAATGTCTGAAAGACCACCCCCATCCACTCTTGCCCAAAGAATCACGAGGGCTCGTACAAATTTCTTCAAAAAGGGGACAAGAAACTGGTAAAGAAGATGAGGTCAAGAGCAGTTCCTACTACACCCATTGCACAAAGCTCATCACAATCATCGCATGAGGTAATCTCTGATCCTATTTCATCTACGCCTGTCATTTCAGTAGATATAAACAGCCCTGGAACTACAGAAACTGAAACCCTAGTTACAGGACTAGAAAAAATAATAGGTGTTGAGAATGATGACAGAATAGGTAGGGGGAACTCATGTGAAGCAGAGCAAGATAGTGTAAAAGATGAACTTAGAAAAGATTTACAGGTGCATGTGGTTGTTGAGTCCGGTGTGGAATTGAATATTGCAGAAAGAGTAAAAGAAAAATTTAGGGAACAAGATCGTGTTGAAACCCTAAGAGAAACTGAAGTGGAACCTTGTAAAGAAGTTGATAGTGTTGAGAAAAATAAGAAAGAATCTGTGCCAGAAAGTCCAGCTGTTGGAGGACTTGGATTTGCTGAAGGCTCAGAGAATTTGGTGCAAGAGCCTGTTGCTTGTCCAAATTCCACTGAGGTTGATGATGCAGATTTAATTGGATAGATTCTGAGGAAGAAGGGAATAAGGAGATAGTTTTAGAAAAGGCTGAACAGGAAGAAATTGCCAAGAAAGCTGAAGAACCAAAAAGAAAAAGGAAGTTTGGTGAAGAGGATAAGAAAATAGCAGGAGAGGAAGAGGAAGAGGAAGTTGTGTTTGTGAAATAAAACATAGTGGAGCCTGAGAAAAGAAGGAGATTAGTGAAAAGGGGAAAGCCAGTGCTAAAAACAAGACTGGTTGATGAAGCTAGTGAGGAAAGTGATGACAAGATTGTTAGTGAGCCTGTTGTCAGAAGGGTTGGCACCATATCTGCATTAAAGCAACAACTGGAGAAAGTTGGTAAATTGGAAAGAACAGTGACAAATGTAAGAGATAGAGAAGCAAAGAAGAGAGAAGAAGAAGAAGAGAGAAGAGCTGAGGAAGCACAGGAAGAAAGTGATGATGCTGGGAGTTATGCAGAGCCAAGTGACTCTGATACAGCCAGTGAAGCTGAGACCAGAAAAGGAGGAGAGGTAGTGATGATGAAGCTGACATGGTGGCTTTCTTCTCTAAGCATCAGGTGTTACCTGGAAGCATCCTGCATGATGAGAAGAAATTTCATATGAAGCCATTACTGAGAATGATTGGTAACCAGGGTTGGTTGAGTCTGTTTGCCAACAAAGAAAGAAAGCTGTATGTTGATGAGATCAGAGAGTTCTACACAAATTGCAGAGTTAATGCTAGGAGAGTGTTCACCACAGTGAGGGGAATAAAGATAGAGTTTGGGAGACCTGAGCTTGGAATGATTCTTGACATACCTGCTGAAGGTTATTGCAGGTATATAAAGCTGAAATGGCCAAAGAAGACTGATAGAGTCACTCTTCTGGATGTTGTCAAGAAGTTCTCAGGGAAACCCAAGCTAAGGAAGGAGAGGAAGGTAGACAAGAAGGAAATGGAACCTGCACATCAGTTGTTGTTTGAATTTGTGCATAGGGCTCTGGACCTGACATACATGGATCTGCTGGACAGGAGGGTAAAGATTAATTTGCCTGGGCTGATAATTAGACATATAAAGAGGATTGCTGACACAGATCAGAAGCCACATTCTCTTGTGCATTCCTACATCCTCCAGCAGGTACTTGAACACTTTGGGGTTCCCCTGGAAGCTGGGAAGAAGCCAACCATTCACCAAATGTTTGGGATTAATGTGCTTAAAAATTGTGACTTCTTCAAAGAAATCAGAGCTTCAAAGAAACCAATGCAGGCCAAGCAAGAGCAAGAAAAGGAAAGTGAGGACTATGGACCTGAAGAGGCCATTGATGCTGTGAAGGAGCTGGAGACTCATGTCCTTAAGGTTAATACAAAAAATACAGAGCTCCACAGATAGCTGAAGTTGAAGGATCAAGAGATTGATCGTTTGAAAATAGACTGCCACAAGTATGAGGCCGAGCTGGTGATGGAAATGGCCAAGAATATGAAGCAACTTGAGGCGCTTTTCAAACACTTCAACATTCAGCTTTGAGTCCTCCTGTCCAGTCCTCCTCTTTCTACCTACTGTCTACCACATCATATTCTCTCCTGATTGCATATGTTGGTTGTTTAAAACAATTTGGTTTTTCAGTTGTGTACTTAATACTGGGGTTGTGTTGATATCACAACCTGGATGATGATTTTCATTTTCTTATGCTTATGACTGGTTCCTGCTTAAGTAATTGGTTCTTGATTGGGCCCTTATTTTTCCTTGTGTTTGCTTTTATTACTGACTTGTTGCCTTGTGCTTTAGACTAGACTGTGTTGACAGGTTCATGCAGGTATTTGAATTCTTTTCAATGATGCCAAAAAGGGGAAGAAGGAAATGTTGGGGTGTTTCTGACCTAATTCATCTGTTTAGTTTTCTTGAACTTGTTACTTCTTGGTTTTGTGTTTTTTGTTATGTCTATTCAGGTTCTTGGGCAACATTTGTTTGTCATCATCAAAAAGGGGGAATTTGTTGAGAGCTGGTTTTGAAGTATGACAAACGAAAACGAAAACGAAAAGGACTCAGAGGTTCCCACGAAGAACCTAGTCCTTGGAATGAAGGGCACGCTTGATCGAAAAGAATTATGGGTTGAAAATCCCTGTGGAACTAGGAGTAGTAGCGCGTGAATGAATATGCATCCTAGTCAGACTAAAAGAGGCGGTGCCCAGGCTGTGTCTTCGAAGTGTGAAAAGGAGTTGGACTTCAACAAGGAAAAGAGTTACTAGGAATCCTGACTTGCCATAATTAAAAGGATTCCTGGTAAAACTCAACTAGGATTTCAAGACCCGTATAAATACAAGTAGTAGAGACAGCCGTAAAGCACTTATTCACAAACGGAGAGTTGAGAGCATAAAAAGGCGATCTAGCATCTTTCTACGTGAGTAAACTGGAGTAGACAACTTGAGTGCATGCAGTGTATTGAGTCTAGATATTCTGTCTAGGTTCGTCAGGTTGCAAGTTGTCTTTAATTCGAGCATTCATAGTTTTACCTATTGGCTTATTCAGAAGCGTATGTATTAGGTGAACTTCTGTGTAATTACTGAGAAGCTAGAGTTTAGCTTTGAGTAGTGATTAGGGTCTAGAGTATAGCCCCTTGGTTACAGAGTTTGTAATTAGAAACTTTGCTCTTGTGTTAGTGGATTCAGTTCTAAAATCCCAGAGTGTGGGTCGTGGTTTTTCTCCTATGAGCAAAGAGTTTTCCACGTAAAATCCTTGTGTCCCTTGTGTGTGTGGTGTTGTGAGTTGCAGTGTTCAAGGCAGTATAAAAGACAAGATAAGAACTAGGTTCTACGATAGAAGAACCAAGTTCTCGTGACGAAAATCGGTAGACACTATTCAACCCCCCCTTCTAGTGTCTTCAGGAGGTGCAAAGAGTATAACAGGTTTCGTGTTCCTTTGATTAAATTGCTTCCGACTAGTACTTAGAGTACATTCCTACTTGATTAGTACTAGTTCTTTGAGCCTTTAGGATCAATCATGCTTAGCGGAGATTAGAACTCAAAGAAGACTTGTAGAACTTTGTTGCTTCAAGTGCTCACTTATATAGTCGTTCGTCCATCGAATCACATCAATTCCACTCACCCCGAAGAGTATTTGGTTCATGTGAATTTGAGTGGTTATTGAGGAGGTTGTTTAACTACGAGGAAGTCTTGAAATCAAGCTTGAGTGATCGTACCCCACCACTAAATTGAGTATACCCGAGTAACATTGAAAAGGGAGGGAGCGAATGAGGTTTTTACTCTAACCCTTTTCTTTAGCTTTTCATTTTTATAGGTACATGGCCGGAGACATTGATGACACCATTAAGGTTCTGATAAGCACTTTGGCCAACCTCTTGGCCGAGGTGAGATGCATAAGCTTGAGGCTTGAGAGCTTTGAAAAGGAATGGACCCCGAATGTCCAAAAAGATACCGGAGGAGGCACAAATAATGGAATGTTGGACATTCCCTAACAAATGGGCATTCCCCACAACTTGGGCAATCCCCAAGGTGATGAATTTCAAGTTATTCCCCAAGATGATGAATTTCAAGTTAAAAGTCATTCTACTCTAAATGAGGAAATTCTTGAACCTCATGCCGAAGCTCTTGAATGTGAGAGACAAAAGATGGAGATGAGTAAGGGAGTGATCGGTGATAATCCTAGAGTGGAAAAAAGAGAGGAAGTGAGGAGCAAAGTGAGTGGATTGCCACCCAAATCTACACTTGGCCTTGAAAGAAAAATGAAAGAATGAGAGGAGAGGAAAAACAAAATGAGAGTGAGGACACCCTTTTTTCTAACCATGCTCTATCTTCTTCTTCTACTTTTATTGGCTTTTGTGTAGGTACTCTTGGAGACGAACTATTGGAGCCTCAACCATGTTCCTTGGGAGGAAGACAAGATGACAGAGATCTTCATTGTGAACTTCATGAAGGAGGGATTGAACGCGACACTTCAAGCGTTGTGAGTGCTCACGGGCGCGACTCAAATGTAAGTGTTTTTTCACCTTCTATGAGCATGATAATTCCGTGTCTTGTGAGAACTCAATACTAGTTGGTGTTTGTAAAGCAATTACTGAACTTGCAACTAGTGTAAAGTCTAGTAGTAGTCAACCTATGTGTGCTTGTGTGTCATTATTCGTGAGGGATGAAATGCCACACCATGATGTGAGCCCGTGGTTCATTGAACCTCTCTTTGGTGAAGAAATTGTAGTTGACTATGCTTGTGACCTTTGCTGTGACACCCTACCCATATTTGATAAAGGGAAAGATGAGTTATTTGAATCTACCCTTGTTGATATAATTGATTTTGTTGGATTTGTGAGTCGTAGTAAGGATGGTGGTAACCTTGAGGAGTCCCTAATGGATAAAATGGATCGGATTATATTTGATGACTCCTCAAGTGTGGGTGATGAACCTAGTTATGATACTTCACCTTTGGTTAACCTTGAGAATGAGATGCATACTTTTACTAATCCTTTGTTTGAGGGCATCTTTATTTATGGTGGTGATTTGTATCGAACTAGAGTTGTGAAAGAGTTGGAACCTCCATGTTGTGAGGGATTTGATCCCATAGACAACTCTTTGTTTGAAGCTTCGAGTGAGGTAGATGATTCTTCTAGTGACCCTACTTTTGTTGGATTGGATTATGATGATGAAGAGGTCATTACTAATGCCTTCCTGGAGAGTTTACCTTGTGATGGGGGTTGTCTTGAGGATGAAATTAGAGGTGAGGATGTATCTGTTAGTGTGAGTTTGAGAGCTTTTAAGAAGGAGAGTGGGGTAATTGATGCTAATTGTGAATTGAACTACTTTGTCTATCCCATCCCACATATTAACCACACTTTGAGAATTGAGCATGCCGAAACCATTGTGCCACATTGTGAAATATTTTATTGAAGGTTTGGTGTGTTAGCAAAGAGATTAGGGATCATAGGATTATTGATAGAATTATCTTGCATTTTTCATGCTCTATTAATCCCTTTGTTTGTTCTTGTGTTGGGTGCACTTCTTTGTTGAACCAAGTACTTGCTATTTCTCTTGGGAACATGAACTTTTTTATTGCTATTGATACTTGGTTATACCATAAGAGTGTGTTTTTCCACACTTTTGGCACTAACATACTCTTGTAGTAGGAGCTCTTTTGTCGTGTTTTTCTTTGGGTGTAGGCTTTTATGGTTTGATGTCGAGGAAGAAATCCTTTCAAAAAGAGGAGGATGATGCAATCCAAATTGGGCTTAGGTCCCAACCATCAAGACCCGAGCTAGGTGGATGCGAGGAAGCAAGGGCAAGAGCTTAGGTGATGATTTGAAGGTCATGCATTCGAGCTCAATTTAAGGAAGGAAACCTATGCATCAGGGCCAGGCGGAGTGCCTAGAAGCCAGGCGAAGCGCCCAGCTTCAAGGCAACCAGGCGGAGCGCCCACATCCAAGTGGAGCACCCAAGCCTGAGGCCACTTTTGATCAGAAGCTCATCCAAGCGGAGCGCCCACACCTAGGCGGAGCGCCTAGCACGCTGAAGACTCCTACTTTCTGCTTGAACTTCCTATTTTGCCCCTAAGTGTTGTATATTGCCTTAACTTGGCATGAGGGCACTATAGACATTTCACACTAGTCTTAGAAAGTTCTATAAATAGAACATTTAGCCATTCATTTGTAACTAGAAAACCTTGAAATATGAATGATGAACATTTGAGTGAATTTCAATGAAAACCCGTGAGCGGGCTTGATTTCACTTGGTAGAATCCAAGTTGAACATTGAATCTCTTTGATCATTCTATTTGCAAGAGCCGAGTATCTCTTGAGGGTAGTTGTGTAGTATAGGTAATCCTTGACTTCACTCGAGGTGTATCGAGACAAGTTCCTCGGTGCTACTTAGGCAAACGTTTCAAGCCTCGTCTTGCTTTTTATCTCGATATCTTGTTAGATATCGCTCTATCTTGTTTTAGCTTCCACATTTCGTATCATTTCTAGCTTCCGCGTATTTTGCATTGCATCAATATGGGAAGAGAGTGGAGGGTGCAAAAAACTAAACAAATAACAGGGCCAAAGGAGAGAGTAATCTAATGGAGATTGATCTTTACAAACATATTGATCGAGAGAAGAGGAAATCAAAGATTTCTTTTCCTGGCTAAGGAGTAAGCCATTGAACTATTTGTATTTGTATGGAGCACGACTGGAAATGGTTTAAAGAGTTGAGCTGATTTGGCGCTTGGTTGGAAAGTGATGTAAGTTAAATGCATATCAGTCGGACGCACATTTTACTATTATATTATATTATTTGATGTATGAATTTGGTGATGCGTATTTTATATCTTTGTGCAGCACCTGGAAGAAATAGTGGCACTGATGCGAAGGCATATCTAAGATTACTCTGAGTACTATGATCAAGGGGAAGTCATTGTCGATGCATCTTTATGTCAAAATCTGTGTGACATTTACGGTGAGATTGTTATTACCAGTACTACAGAAGATAAAGACATTGAATATGTGATACAACAATAAGAATTTGATCACGCAGTACTGAAATATGTGGTTGGTGCTTACCCAATTTCATATGCTAAGCCTTGGATAGTGGCAAAATAGGGCGATATCTAACAAGATATCGAGACTAACACCCGAAGAATATCTTGTTTTATCTCGATATCATGTTAGATATCGCTCTATCTATTCTTCGGGTGTATCGAGACAAGTTCATCGGTGCTACTGAAATATGTGGTTGGTGCTTACCGGTGAAACCCCATTCTCCCTCGCCTATGGCATGGATTCACTTATCCCTGTTGAGCTGGGCGAGCCAAGTCTTCGATACACTCACACCATTGAAGATTCTAATTAACAAGCCATGCGCATAAAGTTGAATTTTCTTGAGGAGAAAAGAGAGTTGGCCTAGGTCCAGCTAGCAGTACAGAAAAGACAAATCGAAGCGTATCTCAACAGAAAAGCCAAACATAGAGATTTTAAATTTGGCGACTATGTAGAAAAGGATTTGAACCAATCAAAACAGAAGAAGAGTGGTGGAAAACTTATTGTGAAATGGGAAGGACCTTACAAGGTTAAGACAATTGTTGGAAAGAGATCTTATCAAATTGAAGATTTGCAAGACAAGCCCGAACCCCTAAATTGGAACATCTCCAATTTGAAGTGGTACTACTTTTAACATCGCGGTAAACATTCCTTGACAATTTAAAAGTCACCTACAGCCCCGAGCAGAAAAACGCTCCAAAAACTTTGGTCGAATAATTTAAACTCACTCCCCGTTTTACTTTCCTTGACCTTTTCTCAGTAAGCGGATAAGACGATCTTCAGCGCTCAGATCTTCATCAACATTCACACCCAAACACTGGGGGAGTGAAGAGTGTGACGCAGTGGAGGTCAGCTTTGAGCCTCTCCCACCGAAGTCTATCTATATGACAACCGGGGACTGACACCCGAAGAGTAGATTAACGCTTTGTATTTTCGCCTGATAGTGGCATAATTTTAACTTGTTTTTGTGCCTAAGTTTTACTTGAACTAGGCCCTATGTAAAAGCCAATTATGGCTCATTGACATCATCAGTAAAATAAATTTGATTCAATATCTCTTTGTTTCTGCTATTCTACATACCGAGGTTACCTCCTACATGCATCAGCTCGGGAACGAGACGTTGTTCTAAGTTCGCATCAACATTGTATGAACAAAGTCTTGCAAGCAAAATTATTCTAATTATTTAGCTCAAAGTACTTTATAAAGGCAAAATGAAAGCTAACACTTAACTGAAAAGCAAATTCATTCATAAAAGGCCCGAAGGGCTAAACAATAGAAAAACCGACAAGCATGGAAAACATAAAGACAAAGCTAAAGCTGGAGTCTGTTCCCCTCCTTGGGGTTCCCCTCACCAATGTTTTCCTCATCCTCTTCGGCGCTATCTTCGCCACCTTCCTCATCCTCTGATTCACCATCATCTGAAGCCTCACTTGATGGAAGATCATCCATTATCTTCTAAGCTTCGGCGGCATCATCCCGCGCCTTAATGATCTCCTCTTCGAGGACAATCCTCCCAATTTTAACTTGCTCCAATGTATCGAGCCTGGTCTTGACAATGGCCCACATCTCCTCAAACTTCGCCCCTGTGGACTTGACCTCGGCGCGCTGCCTGATGTCTGCAATCTTTCCTCGAATCCTGGAAACCTCGCTCTTGAGGGAAGGCACTTGATCCACCTGGCCTCGCAGTCCGCTAAGTTGAGTTGTGTATTCCTCCAACTTATCGCGGTATTTTTCACCAGCTTCAAGTACCTCGGTCTTAGCGCAAAACACTTCGGCTTCAAGTCGTTCAACTTCTAGATTCAGCCTCGAGCGCTCTCCAACAAATTTATCTTGTAAAGCCTGCAATGGAGCCTCAGAGGTGACTTGAGCTTTGCGTGCATCAACTTTAGCTTTGGCGGTGATTTCACAAGCACGACCCAAATCTTGATTCAAAGCGACTAACTGCGCCTCCAGCTCGGTGATCTTCGCTACATACTCTCTTTTTGCTCTCCCCAAACATTTTCTACTGCCTGGACATGCTCGGCTCGTTCGCGCTCCAAATTAATAGCTTTCAATGAGATGACCAACCTCTGAACAAGGAAAAAGAAGAAGTCAGTGCTAAGTATGGAGAAGTGATAGAGTAAAGGTATAGGAATATAAACGTTAGAATGTCTGAAAGCTTACGCGAAGAGCAGAAGTGGCCGAGGTTCCCTTCAACCCCATGGGGCTAAGCTTGTTAAGAAAGTGCTCTTCGTCAGTGCATCAAGACCCATGATGCCGGCCTTGGTACCCTCCAACAAATTGGAGTTAGCTGGAAGCTCCAGAATCCGAGGGGCAGTTGCTGGGGTTTGAGTAGAGTCGTGGGCGACTTGAATCACGTTTGGAACTGGGCCTTTGCCCACCTTAGTTTTTCCTTTTCTCTTGGCAGCCTCTTAGTCAAACTCCTCGACGTTGATCACCTCGGTCTCTTTAGGGACCTCGGAGACTAACTCAGGAGCCATTTCAGGAGCAGCTTCAGGCATTTCCCTATCTGATTCGTCGATTAAACCTCGGCACCGTTCGGTCGCCACTTCAGAGGTTGGAGCCACGGTCCCCTCAAGTCGAGGCTTCTTCGAATTGGTAGGCTTTTTTGAAACAGCCCTTTTCCTCTTCGAATCTAAAGAAAGAAGAGATGATAAATCATAAGTGTAAAAAGAAGGGAGAATTGGGAACATATAAACTAGTCAAAGAAGATGTTGTCACCTTTTGAGATCCCCTGGCCCGGAGAGCCCTTGAGCTCTTTGAGCTTCGCTGCCCAAGCTTGAATTTTACTTACACCCGTCTTGGGGTCAATCACTTTCTTTTCTTCTTTCTTCTCTTTCTTCTCTGCCTTCTCTTTCTTTTCTTTGCCTTGCTTTTCCTTCTTCTCGCCTTTCTCCCTCTCTTCCTCTCGGGGTCTTTAACGGCCTTGTTCGAGAAACCTTCAAGGAAAATAGAGAAAGTGTTAAAGAAACATAAGGAAACATCAAACAAAGGCTGGAAGATAGCCGATAACTTATCATATCTTTTACATGCCCAATGATTGTCATCCTGGGTAGCTAAAACCATCCACTGCCAAAGACAGCATTTTCGAACGGCCATCACCGCTGTGATCCACGCGAGTAAGTCCGTCGGTGGATTGACTGGAATCTTGTTAGCTACATTTAACAAGTATGACAATGCTTGAGTGGTGAGTAAAACAACCAAATAGTAAAGCCACATCAAAAGATACTTACGTTGAGCATTCCACACCACAGAAAAATTAGGCTCGGTTGACAACAAACTCGCTGGCATGAGAACGTAGCGATCGCACCAGCCTCGGTCGCCATGGTCTTCACTCTTGGCCAAAATCGCGTATGACCCCCGAGGTAACATCGTCACAACCCCGGCTTTATGGAAATAGGGGTAGTAGAGAGAAATTAAATGTTGAAAGGTGAAAGGCAATCCCGCTTGCCGACTTTAGAAATCGAGGGCTTGCACTATCCTCCAAACCCTTAGGCCTAGTTCCGCTAAGCACAAGTTGTATGATCAGCAGAAAGTATCTGTTATGTGATGAACTGGTAGGTTGAAGCCTATGGTGAAGGGGTAAAGGCGAAAGAATACCCAGGGACGTGGCTGGAAGCACAGGTGTTCGGTGCTGGGGACCTTATTTTAACCTCGGTGCTCCACTGGCAATCTTCCCGAACAACTTCAATTAATTCCTCGGTTATTATACTTAGAGTTATGTGAACTGGAATGTATCTATTCAAGCCACGTTGAGCATCTGATCTAGCTTAGACTTTGAGATCCTTATCATTGCTAAAATCAGAGGGTATGACCAATCGAGGGTCAATTTCCTTCTCAATGGGAATTTTCCTCCTCAATCTCCCCGAAGTACCAGCTATTGTTTTCACTTCGACATCGCCTGCCACCTCGGCACCATCATCCCTTTTGCTAACCTCTTCAACGTCAGCAGTAGCAGTGTTCACAGGGTCATCAGTCATGGCGTCATCCCCAAAGACGTCATCCTCACCTCCAATGTCGACATCTGCACTCAGCTCAACTCTATCGCACCCCGCCCTAGCCTTGCACTGCCTAGAGCTACCCACCAGAGACGTCGCCTCACCACCACCTCTCCGCCTCAATGACTTGCAGAGGTGGGACGATGGAGAGAAACTCGCCGCTGGAAATCATGGCGGCAGTGCGTGAAATTTTATCACCAGGATCACTAGAATCTTGAGTGGAATGTATTGCAGACATGATTACAAGTACAGAAGCAAAGATTTCTTGGAAGATGGAGAAATTGTTTGGAATGAAAATTTTCTCCTTTTTTCTACTGTTGTTCACTGATCATGAGAAGTGGGGTGAAACTTCCAAAGGGAAGTATTTATATGAGGAAAGAGAGAGAAGGTGGGAAAATTCATGATGGTTTGTAACATTGGGAAGGCAAAGAAATCGGTGTGACCGTTCGGAAGCCAACGAACGATCACCATGTAACGCGTAACAGTAATTTGAAATGACTGGTGACGTTTTGAAACCCTTGGATAAGATTAAGCTACGTCATTCTCCTGCATGAATTCATTCCACTCCTCGGTGACTTTGGCATTCATCCGAGCAGTGGGGGGACTATCTGTATTGGGTAAAAATTTGCGTGCACACATGGCACGTCGGCTGCATGAAATAAAGCTAACCAGACAGATGATTTAGACACAGAAGACCGGAGTTGACAACAAAGTCACCGAGGTCAGTCGAAGTCAATCACCGAAGACAGGTTTCAAGTTAAAGCTCGATGAGACTTCGCCTCGCTCGATCAGCAAGTTCACATCACCGAGGTCGTCACCATGAACTTCGGTGGACAATCCCAGCTATAGAGGAACATTCCCCCACTGCTTCACCCCATTAACTCCACTACCAGAGGTAGAGGTGTATAACGTAGGTATGAGAATGGGCAGAAATAGAAAATGTGGTCAAAGCTTGTACATCTATAAATAGCTTCATTTCTTATGTTGTAATCATTCAGAAATATTTACCAAAAGCTCTGCCAAATTTTGTACTCATTCATGTATGTTGAAATCATGCTATTTACTTGCAATTTCGCTTATTCTTATTATTATTTCAACTTTGATACTCAGATTCGCTTGTATTCACAACCTAAATTCAATTTGTAATCTTAAATCAGTTTAGGCCGATACAATATATAATCGACGTGCTGGTTGGGAGTGATCATGGTGGTGGTTATGTTGTATAATGTATGGTGTCTGGTTTGTGATTGTTGATAACATATTGGTGAATCGCATCTTTGCAAAACTTTTTAATGAAATAATAATATTAAGACTATATATTGATTCAAATCTATTATAGGCTCATTAATTAAACAATGAAACCTTTTTAAATAAATATACTCAGACATAGTTCAGTTACAATATTCATTAAGTGCTACTGTGCTACTTATAAAAATTGAGACTTATAAACTCATTGCTTATTCACGGATGTCACACCCCTAAAACCTTTTATTTTATTGTTATCTTCGACCCTTCCACAATGGAAAATCGAAGGTCAATCTCAAAGAACAAAAAGAAAAGACAAATCTTGAACCACCACATATATCAACTATTAATAGGAATGAGATAAAAGGTTTCTCATAATTTGCGTAGTTGGTTAGAAAAGTCTAAATCTTATTGATTAAGTTCGCAGATTAACATATACTATAGCTGTTGAATTTTGAAATTTTAGAGAATACCTTTTGTTTGTTGCAAACTACTGTACTACTATAGTGGAGTAATACGTTATGTGTCCTATATCAAATTATTTGGATAAGTTTTATGAAATCTATTGCAATAGATAGTTCCATTCGGTTGGCATAATTTTATCAAGGTTAAAGCTAAATGGTTTGTCAAGATATCAATCTTTGTTTTTGTACCATGGTTTGTCAAGATATCTATCTTTATGTTTTTGTACCATCGGTACTTCCCTTTTTCGTGGTCTTACGTTTAAGACACTTCGCATAATTCCTTAACAATCTAATTTCAAGTTATAGTTAGATGATAAAGTATATTTGGATAACAAGTTTCGAGAGATGAGATTATCATAATTAACCTCAAATCAAGTAAAAATTGTGGTATTATTTGTATTTACGTGATTTTAGTCTTGTACAATTGATTTATGATAAGAGAATATAAATAGGATCCAACTATATTTTTGGATGTGGTTCCCTTCCTGTATAGTATCTCTCCAGTATAACAGTGCCCGCTTTACTTCAATGACAACTGTCCACATTTAAATCTAAGGGCCAATATTAGTTTAACTAAAGGGGCACTGGTTACACTGGAGAAATACTGTACGGGAGGGGAGCCAAATCCTATATTTTTTTAGAATAAAACAAATGATTGCTTTGCAATTTAATTGTATCTACTTGACTTAAAATAACCTATTATAATCAAACATGCTGCCAACTTCCATCCACTTTTACCATGGCTAATAAATATTCTATTGTACAACTTGAAAAATAAAAATATGAATGAGATTTTGAGTTATTCCAAGAAAAGTACTTGTTATTATAAACTAATACTAAAATTGTAGTATAAATAATTTCAAATACGACTAAATAAAATATTTCAATAAAATACTTCCCCGTCCCATTATGAGTGTAATTTTTATTTTTTCATCATGGTTAAGAAAAATATTATTTTAAATATTTGGATGGATCTGATAGGGGGGCATCTTTAGCTCTACATGCGCATGTTTAGCTTAGCTTGCTAACATGCAATAGGTAGCCATGGGTCGCCGGAACAGCCACAACCTATTGGATCTGAACTCGCCTAAAGCAAAGAACAATAAATCTCGACACGTTACCCAGCAAGTGGTATCACCCAAGCTCTTCAAACACTTCAATTTGGGACATGGATTACCGGCATGGGTAATGCTCCGACAATATTACAGCAGCCCAAAACAAAGAATAATAATAGCTTAAACACAGAGATGGTTAAAGGAGATGAAGCAGGTGTCGATGGAACAACAGCAAGGAAACTCAGCTTCTCAGCTAAATCGACCCCAAATCAACTGTGGACAACAAATTCTGATAACAACAAAGTTCCAATAGAAACAGCAAATCCGCCAATGGCGGAGGTTGTCTGAGGTATCCGATCACAACAATTGGGTATCAAATTGGAGTATTTCCCCCAGTCCTTCAAGAAGGAGTCAAAATCGTCAAGCTAAACCCTAAAGAACTGGAAGACCAAGCAACAAAGTGGAATTCAACACTTATAGGCTACGTCGTTGGGGGAAATCCCTCATTCAAAGAGATGTTGAAATTCGTATATGGTGTATGGAACTTCATCGCAACTCCTCAGGTATTTCCTCATAATGATGAATATTTTATTTTCAGATTCGAAATTGAGAAAGATAAGGAATACCTAATGCAAAATGGCCCATACACATTCAATAACCGACCTCTAATCCTGAAGAAATGGGTGACAAATTTCAAATAGACAAAGGGCTAATCGTGTTTTGCCTCTTTGGATCATATTCCCTAGCATTAAAATTCATTATTGGACTGCTGAAAACCTTAGTCGAATTGCTAGTTCACTAGGGAAACCTATATGCACTCATAAGCTGTCTGCAAATGGAGAAAGGATCTCAAATGCGCGAATGCTTATTAAAATTGACATATCCCAACCCCTACCTGACTCGATCATTATAGAAGAACCTAGTGGAAAACAGAGAGTCCAGCATATTGAATACGAATGGAAAGTAAGTTTTTGCCAGCAGTGTATGCAAATAGGCCAACATGATGCTAAATGCAGTATCTTAAAAAAAAGGAAGAACCTCTCAAGCAAAAACAAAAGCCAAAACCCAATAATATAATACCTCAGCAGCCAACACAAGCATGGGTTACCAGGATTAATCAAGTTAATGAACAGACTACTGCTAGACTACTCCCTCCACAGTAAAAGGTTAAAGCACAACAGGTGAGTGGGTTGCAACCAGTAGAAATCCAGTCAAAGCAGGTGACTTAAACACAGCCCTAAAGTCGACAGCCAACAAAGGCAAAGATATTGTAACTGAACAACTCATTGCAGACATAGATGTTGAAAAACTGCTTCAATTGAACATGTTCAGTGTGTTGAAAATTTAGGAAAGAGAAGGAAAAGAATTACCAAGAGAGCCCACCCCAACCAAGCAGAATCCACCATGAAGATATACTATTGGAACATAAAAGGGCTAAACAAGCCCTTTAAGCAAAAGGAACTGAAATCCTTTTTGCTAAAGAATAAAGTTAATCTGATTGGTTGTCTTGAAACAAAGATAAAGGTGAGAAAAATTGAGAAAATAAAAAAGAAAATGGGAGGTGATTGGGCAGTACATTCTGACTACACAAATACAGATAATGGGAGGAGAATTTGGGGTTGCTGGCACAAACACCAGGTGAGGGTGACAGTTTAGAGGTCAGAATCTCAACTTATACACTGCAGAGTTCAAGAGGTAGGCACACAATTCTCCCCTGTTATAACCTTTGTCTATGGGGTGAACTCCTTGATAGGCAGGAGGGAATTATGGGATCAACTGAGAAAAACTAGTACCTTAATCCAGGAATATGGCTGATCTTAGGGGATTTCAATGTTGTTTTATCAGTATATGATAGGATTAATGGCATGCCAGTCCATCAAGCAGAGATGGTTGATTTCTAAGAGTTTTTAGTTGACACTGGACTTGGCCAACTGAATAGCAAAGGGTGTCAATTTCCCTGGAATAATAAACGAGATGCAGCTGACAGAACCTATAGCTTAATTGACAGGGCATTTGGCAATGATCTTTGGTTCATGAAGTTCAATGACTTGGAAGGTTGGTACTTAAATGCATACTGATCAGATCATAATCCCATTGTTATCAACACATATGTGATAATCCAACATAGGCCTAGACTTTTAAGACTACTTACAGTGTTGTTGAAACAACATTCTTTCAAAAAGGTGGCGGAGGACACACTATGTACTGTATATGGAAGAAATTACAACTAGTGGAGAGATGAGTAAGGGATATGGATAAGGAGATGTGCTCAATAGAAAAGAAAGTTAGTGCACTTCAAGCACGACTTCACATATTCAAGACCAATTGAGCACAAACCTCTTTAATGCATAGCTTATTGGAAAGGAAATGGACACTATAGAACAACTGGAAAGATAGAGTCTTATTCATGATAGTGTTCTTAGGCAGAAGTCAAGAGCCATCTGGATAGCCCAAGGAGATGGTAACACTAAATTTTTCTATGCTTTCTTGAAAGCTAGGTAGGCAAGGAACAAGGTTTCAGCAATAAGCAATGAGCAAGGGCAGATATTGACTGATCAAAAACATATTGAACAAGAATTCACTACTTTTTTCAGAACCTGCTAGGAACTAAGGCAGCTGAAATCCCATGCATTAACTCTAAAGTAGCAAAGGATGGACCTTGTGTCACCCCTGACCAACAACACCTTTTGCTGCAACCAATTACAAGAGAGAAAATCAAGCAAGTCGTCTTCCTGATGATAAGTCTCTAGGAATTGATGGTTTCCCATCAGAATTCTTTAAAGAATGCTGGAATGTAGTTGGGGAAGAAGTTAGTCAAGTTGTTTTGGATTTCTTTGACAATGGGAAACTGCATATTAATAACCCTTATCCCCCAAAGTGTCCAATCCCACTTATGTTAAAGAGTTTCGACCCATTTCCTATTGTACAACTGTTTACAAACTCATCTCCAAGTCTCCTTACCACTAAACTGAAATTGGTGGTAGATCAACTGGTTAGACCCTCCCAATCAACCTTTATTGAAGGGAGGAACATTTTGGACAATATGGTAATTGCTCATGAACTGGTCAAGGGGTATACAATGAACGATATGTCACCTAGATGTCTAATCAAGGTCGACATCAGAAAAGCCTACGACTCAGTTGAATGGAGTTTCTTGGAAATGGTGCTACTTGAGTTTGGGATTCCAAACAGATTTGTGCAACTGATCATGACTTGTGTGACTATAGTCAACTATGCCATATCGATAAATGGAGTTTGACACCTAGATTCCAAGCAAAAAAGGGGCCGGGGCCAGGAGACCCAATGTCTCCATATCTATTTGTGCTGGTGATGGAGTACCTCCATAGATCTTTGAAGCATTTGAGCTATACCCCAACTTTAACTACCATCCAAGGTGCGGGAAGCTTAAAATTGCTCATATTTGTTTTGCGGATGACTTAATAATGTATTGCAGGGCTGAGAAAGTATCAATTCAACTATTAATGCAAATATTGACCTACTTTTCTGAGGTCTCTAGTTTGAAGGCAAATATGGAAAAAAGTTCACTTTATATAGCCGGGGTGACTCAAGATTTTAAAGAGCAAATCCTAGAGAGATTACACTTCTCAGTAGGAGAAATCCCATTTAAATACTTGAGGTTTCCTCTATCCTCTAAGAGGCTCACAATTCAACAGTGTATGCCACTTGTAGAAAGGATGACTTCTAGAGTTCGATGCTGGCAGGTTATTAAAAGTGTTCTCTTTGAAATGCAAACATATTGGGCACAAATATTCTTAATTCCAAAGAAAGTGATCCATTTATCTACAAGTATCCGTATAGCTTTTTTATGGGCTGGAAGTGATGAGAAAACAAAGAGATCTCTAGTTGCTTGGGATACAATCTTCAAACCTAGAACAACAGGAGGACTGAATATATTGGAGTTCCACACATAGAATAAAGCTGCATTGTGTAAGATGATTTGGGCTGTGAATTCCAGAAAAAAACACTGTGGATTAAATGGGTGCACACTTATTATATCAAAAGGAAGGATTTTTTCCACGATGCCTACTCCTAAACAGGCTTGCCGGCTGGTCAGAAAAAATTTTTATGCAAGAAAGTGGTTGGAATCACAAAACATTACTGTTGCTCTGAAGCCGTTTTGTAAAGCTGGAAAATTCACCATTAAGGCAGCATATATGCAACTTATGCCCCAATATCCTAAAGTGCCATGGAAGAGTTTAAATGTGGGACAAGGCATGATGCCAATGCAACATTTTATCATGTGGTTAGCTCTACAGGGCAGGCAGGCCACGGTGGATAGACTCGTTAAATAGAACATTGATGTTGGCAAGAGACAAATGCTAGACGATTTCAGAATCAAGAGAAGAGTGCTCTACAGAGAGTTAGAGATATTGTGCAATAAATTCATATTCGAGGACAAAGCCATCATCAGTGGAGTTCAATTCTGGATACGCTGAATTCTTATCCTAACTCAGAATTAGATTAAAGATAGTGTGAATAGTTTATTATATGTATTTATTGGTAGATACTAAGTAGTTAGTATAGGTAATCAGTAGAATACTGAAGGGATATAATTTGAGATCTAGTCTTTAGAGTCCGAGTGAGACTAGTGGATGTAAAAAGCTTCTTGGTTGAATAAAAAGTTTCCTTTCGGCCAAAAAATATTGTGCATATTTTATCTAATTATCTTTATTTAATGATTTTGATAGTCTAAATTAAGTATAATTAATAATTATTTTAGCTCTTTATATCGTGAGGCTACGATTGAAAAAAGAATTAATATTTATTTTAAAAACTAATACTTATTTTGGAGCCTAAAAAATGAGTATTTACGAAACGAAGTAATACATAATAAAATAATTCACATTTTATCCAAAAATTAATCTCCTTATCTCTAAACCCAACAACACTGGAAGTTAATGAAAGAATAAAGGAGTCGTTTGGTAGCCGGGATAAGGATTATAATCTCGCGATAAAACTTGGGACTATCCTTATCCCATATTTGGTTTGATGTATTAGTTAATACTAATACCAATTTTACACATAAAATATGGGATTAGCTATCTCACATAGGAGGTGGGATTAACAAAACGAGTATTCGAGTAAAAAGTTTAAAATTTTATTTTATTTGGTGCTAAATTCCTTAATCTAATTTGATAAATTTCACTCTTTATTTTACATTACCTATTAAAAGAGTATTATGTCATGAGCCAATCAGCTGAAACACAAAACTATTCGACACTTCTTCATCAACACCAGGTAACCCACCCTTCTTCTATACCTTTCTTTCAATTCTTCCATATAAACACACACTCTTTTAGCCCTTTTCTTTATATAATAATAAACAAACTTTAATGTTCTTTTTCTGATGTAAATTGTAAAAATAATTGCTTTAAGGCACATTAGTTAACAAATGACCATGTGGGGTTTAAGCTATTTGCAAAATATTTGGCCTTTTTCAATATTAAAACCTAATGATTTGAGAATTTCAGATGGGGTTGTCAAGAAATTATCAATACCTGAGAGTACTAAACAGTTTGTTTATGCAATTCAAGAACCTGAATCAGATGCTGTTATATACATATTATGTGTTCAGAATTTATCCGAAAGATCTGCTTTAGATGCCCATTGTTTAATTCAAGAAGTTAAACCTGATGCTGTAGTTGTTCAAATGTGTAATTCAGTAGATGGTAATGAAAAAGATGAGATTTTGTTGAGTAAAAATGGTGGGAATTCGGGTGAGGAGGATGATTTTTCGGTACCAACTTCGTCGATCGAGGTGTTGAAGAGGTGTTTCGTGTATAAATTTAATAAGGAGAAGTATGAAAATGTGGCGGGACGGGTTGTTTTGAAAGAGATATTTGGAGTTGGATTTGATGGTCATTTGTCTGCTGCTAAGAAAGCTGCTCAAGAAGTTGGTTCGGCTTTCTTGTTGCTCGAGTCCCCGTTTGTTAAAAGCAGCGCGTCTAGTGAATGTTCTGGTGCGGAGGATGAGGAGGAGGGGTTTGCGAATAGGTTTGGTGGAGTGTTTGGGTTAGAGGGTAGTAGTAATAGTTTGGTTCCTCTAAGAACAGGGTTAATGGTGTCGGCTAATTCTCGTGCATTTTGTGTTACGAATGACGTTCAGTCTAAGATGGTGAGGTTGTTGTCATCACATTTGGTCAATTCGGATTCTTTACAAAAGATGGGGTCTGAGAATGTTCAGCTACAGTTGGATTATCAAGTACCACAGTTCGCACAGACTGTTTATCCGATGCTTGTTGATCTGCATGATATTTTTGGAGATATTCCTTCTATAGGAAGAGCTCTAGCTTGTGCTCAAAAGATGTTTAATGATGTTTGCAACGGAGAGGCTGTCGATACAAATCTCCTTTCTGAAGTTTATGTCTTCAAGATTGCAGTTGAAGGATTGAGAATAGCTTTAAATAATGCTGGTCGGGTCCCTCTTAGCAAAATGGGGTTGCATACAACTGAATTTTCTGAGCTTTCTATTGAGGACAAGTCTCATGCCCTTCTTGCACAGGCGCTCCGAAGCCAGACCGAGAAGTTCAAATCAATAGTTGCAGTAGTAGATGCCAGTGGCTTAGCTGGACTAAGGAAGCACTGGAATATTAATGTACCTGAGGAAGTTAAGGAAATTGTTGAGCAGCTGGTCACTGACTCAGAAAGCGACGGGGATAATTCGAACCAAAGTGACAAGAAAGGGTTACTAGGTAAGCCAGTTGTAGCTGTTGGGGCTGGTGCAACAGCAGCTTTAGGAGCTTCTTCGCTTTCTAAAGTTGTTCCTGCATCTACAATAGTGAAGGTTGTTACCTTCAAAGTCCCTGCTTCTCTAAAACTCATGATGACTCAAACACAAAAAGCCCTTGCTTTTGCACTCGGAAAGACAAAAATAGTAGCCCCAGGGATGGCAAGTTCTGGTGTCAAAACATCTGTCCTGAAGGCAACTGCTTCTGCTGAGAAAATCCGCGCCGTGGCTCACGGTGTTATAGCCTCTGCAGAGAAAACTAGCCTCTCAGCCATGAGAGCGGCATTTTATGAAATTATGAGGAAACGCCGAGTACGACCAATTGGCGTTCTTCCATGGGCTACCTTTGGGTGCAGTATAGCCACTTGTGCAAGCTTGCTTGTGTATGGAGATGGAATAGAATGTGCTGCTGAATCTCTTCCAGCAGCTCCTTCAATTGCCAGTTTGGGTCGTGGAATCCAAAGTTTGCATCAGGCTTCTGAGGCAGTGAAACAAAGAGAAAACTCCAGGATACAAAAGTCAATAGAGTCTCTTGTGTACAGATTTAAGAAGATAAGTACTTCATAAAGTAAATGTTCAGTTTCTTGCTTAAGTACATTTTAGATGAAAAGTGAGCCTACATTTATCATGCAAATAGATTTTAGCGAAGAGGATCTGCAACTTATGATAGTTGGGTTTTGTCTGTATCACGTGTTATGGAAAGATATACCAATTAATGAGATCTTAGAGGAACTCCAACTATATTGATTATAATCCATTCATGGATTTCTATCAATAGCTAGCCTAACAACTGCAGACAAATTTAACAAAATAAGTGACATGATTGATGTGTTAATTCGAGTCTAATATGAATTCTGAAAGACATCATTAAGTTGATGAATCCTTTTTTCTTGTTCTAAAATCGACTTGCTGCTATATTTTACTCATACTTAACAAACAACAACAACAACTATTCAATCCCAAACAAGTTGGGGTCGGCTATGTGAACCCACATGACCATGCTCCTCCAATCAAGCTAAACTCATGCCATCATACAACAACAACAACAACAACAACGATAAGCCTCAATCCCGAACAAGTTGGGGTGTGTAAACTCATTCACCATGTTACCAGATAATTCTTCACTAATACTTGATTGAATGGATTACTTTTTACCAAGAAATTCTTTTGTATATGTTAAAAGGCTTGTAAAATCACTATGGGATTGACGGCAAACTTTTCAAGGTGAGGCCTCTGTTAAAGGATATTGGGACCCAAAAAAGTTGAACAAGGTTATTATGTTAAGTTTGCTAGAAAATTTTCTAGCTGAGAAGAGACTCAGGCGGTCATTGTACAGTGATGATGGGTGATGACTTAGCCAAGAATTAAACAACAGTGGGGTTCAAAACAATAGATTGAAGGCCGATGGGTTTATAAAAATCAGAACAGTTTATAAAGCCAAAGGTCTGATAGAAGATGCGTCCCTAAATAAGGACATAAATGTGTAAAGACACTCTACACCTGGCTCTGATTTCATTAATCCCACCTGCTAAGAGGAAAATTTATCTGTTCATTAATTCCCGCGCTATATTGGATGGCCTGTCAAACTTTTCCTCTCTTTCACTTTTCCTGGTAAAGAAAACCTTCTGGAATAGGATTACTCAAAAAAAAAAAAAAAAAAAACCTTCTGGAATAGGAATTTTATAGGTGTTCCTCTTTAATGATGAAGCCATATGCTTTGTACGTTTAAGAAAGAACCAGTTCCGCAATGAGGGTTGTCATGGGATACTGCTTACATTGCGTGAACCTTCAGGCTTCTTCCCTTTGACGATCACACTCTCTGATCATGGATCACGAGTATATTTATCTTAGGTGGATGGAAACACCAGAAACACATAATCCAGTGAAGTGGTGTAAGTGCACTGCACTGATAGTCATTTTAAAGAGCTTTACCGCTTGGAGTCTCACCTTGAATAGCTTAACAGTACTTCTGTTTTCTGATTCACCAAATTAAGTGACCTAAAGCAAGATCCTAACATCATTGACTGCTGAAGCACATTCCAGGGGATTGATTAGCCTTTGAAATATTCCAGCTGTTTTATACATAAAGTTGCCCATCTACTGAAAGGCAGGTTACAGTAAGTTTCTCCTCCAGTATTTTTTTTTTTTTTTTTGGATAATGGTGGTTTCCGGGTTTCTCCTCCAGTATTATCTTCTCTAGAAAATCTAGCAAAGACATTTTCTCAAATCCTGGAAAGACTTCATCAAGCAGCTTCGTCGCGGCTGGAAAACTCATTCTGAAAGCTGGTGCCATGGTTACTGCTCTTTATTAAGGAAAATTTATGTGTTGCTTTGAGTTATTATCAAAGGCTTATATCTATGTTGCATCGGTTGAAGGCCAAATTGGTTTTAGCTCATGGTAAGTATCTTTGTTACTTGTTGAAATATTGTTGTTATTATTATTGTCGTCTTCATTTTTCGTCATTTTTAAATTTTATCACCTCTATTTTTTCCTCTAAATAAATTGCCAACTCCTTGGAGAGACATTGACTGCCTAATACAATTAATGCAGTGGTGGCTCTTGGGGTTTTAACTTGAAGTATAGACCTTCTCGGTGAGGCCTGTTCAGGAAGGCCGTTGTTTTCTCCAGAAAGGATCATTTATGACCTGTTAGTATCATTAGTTCGCGGTGAGATATCTGGTAATTAAGTAAAAGTGCATCTTATAGCTGTACGACCATTTAGTAACCCTCTTTATAATTATTCAATGCTTTTAAAAGTTTTACTAGTAACATCTGGAGTATATCTTTGATTCATCATTTTCCATACCTATATCCTCTTTCCCCTATCTGCTATTGGCTCTTGTGACCATTTCGCTCATTTTGCTAAGCCCCACAAAAGCTTGTATTTTATTTGAAATGAAGATTGTACATGCTGTCGTAATCAGACATTTATGGAGGATTTGCAACTTCTTCAACCTGGCTTTTAGTGATCCTAGCAGAAAGAATGGCTTTTTCTGAGCCATTAGTTGTGGCATAAACACCGCGCATATGTGGTTGCTGGGATTCAAACTCTGTTCTATCAATAGTCTTCATTGTAGTCTCGTCGACCTCTATACCACATCGTTGGGTACTAGGAAGGTCATAACATTATGAGAAGTTACAGTCGTCAATTCTAATGATTTAATAGTTCATACAGTATTTTGATGCTGCTTCTGCTTCTTCGTCATAGGATGCCTTCAAAATTTGCAGGTGTCAGCAGCAATATTATTTTAAGCATCACAAAATGAAAGGTAATTTGCAGGAAATTTTTCATACCGACTGCTTTACTAATTTTTTAAGAGTAATTTGATGGCGCTGACTGCCACCGAATCCTTTCCTGACTGCCACACTAAGTGGTGTTCTTCATAAAAATTGGTGTGCATTGTGGCGTAGAGTGTTGAGAGAAAGTTCATCAATCTATGGTCCATTTGTAGTAGAATTGCTGCCGCGTTATATCTAAGTTCTTTCTATTGTTGTGCATCAGTATTTATGTAAACTTACAGAACTAAAGATACCTTCTTGTCTTTCATCAACCAAATCAACGAATTGTAAGAGGGACCTGAATTGCAGATTTTTATAGCTTATCAAGGTTTAGTAATAGCTGCATGAATTGAAGGTCTTTGTCCAGTTGGAAGAATGTAATTGAGCACGGCTATTCATCATTGTATTATCTGTGATTTTCCAAATACTGCAGAAGAGCAAGAAAAGTACCAGTGCTATCCGATCTATTATCTTGCTCCTTGCGGTAGGTTAAACTTGGCTTTGCAAGGGATTACATTTAATTGTGATACCTGTACTAGTTTAACCAATTTTGCAGAATAGAGACCAGCTTGTGTGTTGGATTGAGTGGCCAGTGGCCACCCTTAAGCCTGATCTATCATAATTGTTGTTTCTTCCAATTTGTGCATCACAATATACTTTGTTAATCAAGTCAAGTGGAAGTGAGGGGCTGAATTTTAATGTACTTTTCTTAGAGAAATTATTTTTCTTCCTCTTTTAGTTGTTTTATAGTTGGAACCTTTCCAATTTGAAGGGGTTGATAGTGCTTGATGGTTCTCTGATGATGCACCACTCCCTTATCACTTCCTCTCTTTTACTTCCAACAAAGAAAGATGAGCATCATTTGAGGCAGCTCTAGATATGAAATATCCAATAAAAAGATGGAAAAAATAACAAACAAAATGTTTAGAAGGAAAATTTTGAGAACAAGTCTTCCGACGGATTAAACTCTTCACATTAAAAAACATTGAAATGTAAAGCAAACAGTATATTGTATATTTAAAGCAACTGTTATTACCCTTTAGATGACCCTCATTGAAATGTGAAGTGAACATTAGTATACTTTTAAGTATTGTGAAATGTAAAGAAAACATTAAATTGTTTGGTATCTTGTATAATCCAAACACTACATTGTTTGTTTAAAGCAACTTTTATTACCCTTTATATGACCATCGCTTGTAATTATTCTTTCTGTTTCTAAGAAACTTTATATGTGTAGTACTTGCATGATTTGTCCTCAGGAGAGTGAATGACAGTTTCAATCACAATAGAAACACTACTAGGTAAATTTTATTTGCCTAAGTTTTGGTACACAATAACCCCATGATGTGTCCTGACCAGAAGGTGGGGATATCCCAACACAAAAACATTTCTCAAAACATTTCCCAACTTTTCTCTGCTTCCCCGTCACCTACCAAGAACAATCTGGCGACAATTTCAATTTTTCGGCCTTCAAATTTCTCCGATACCCAGTGTAAGTATATTCCGACACCAACATTGTATTTTATTGCACAAAATCATCACTTTTTCTTGTTTTTCCTCTTTGTGTTTGAATGAAAACCCTAGAATGTAAATCGTAAAATCTGGGTTGATTATGGTGCTTTCTTTTTGAATTTTGCTTGTGTATGAGTTGTTTTTAGTGTGGGAAGTGTTGATTTTGAGCGGGAAGGTCTAATTTTTGGCGATGATATGTTTAAACACGTCGGCTGATTTCTCAAACATCTTGCGTGTTGTTTGTGGTGTTTAAACATCATATGAGGTGTTTGTTCATGTCACTGGCTGTTTAATCGGAGAAAACGTTATTCATTTGAGTTTTGAATTTTTAAACATTAAATTCAATGTTTAAACATAATCGTAAATGTTTATAATTTGGAACTTAAAAATTAAAATGAGGCTTAAACACTAATGTAGATGTTTGCAACATCACTGTTTATTGTTAAACACTAACATGAATGTTTAAACATCACTTCAGATGTTTCAATTTCACGGTTGAACATTCAACGGTGATGTTTAAACATAACTTTTGATGTTTAAACATAACTTATGATGTTTTAAAACACCACATTGGATGTTTAAACATTCATTATAATTTTAAAATGGTGAATTTATTCGTAATGATTTGGTTTGTACTTTTTTTTAAAATAGTTATGTGTTTGTTGAACTAGTTTAATTGTTCGCTGTTTGCAGGTATTAAATTATGGGACCAAAAGAAGGAAGTTGGTAAAGGCAGTGGCTAAGAAACCGCCGGCTGACACTCAAAGAAGACTTGACATGGATGAACATGAAGAATCTCCTCGTAGCAAAAGACTAAAAGGCAGGGCTGGAGATGCACCACCCTCGCTTGTACAGGTTCCTTTTCAGAGCCCAAGCAATAGTCGTGATCTAAGTAGGGACCAATCTGAATATAAATAGGGAAACAGAAGTGGAGGAGATGATCAAAGAGGCTATGCCGAAGAAGGAGAAACATCTACTCCTACTCAGAATAAAGGGGACGAAGAACAGGAAGAAGCTCCTACTCTACAGAGGTGTACGATGAAATCCAGAGAACAAAGAGGCTCTTCTGAAGGAGGAGAAGCATCTAATCCTACTCAGAATCGAGAGGATGAAGAACAGGAAGAAGTTCCTACTCTACAGATAAGGACGAGGAAATCCAGAGCTGGTGTGTCACCCGTGGAGCAGTGGCCAAGTACAGTATGTGCAGTAGAGGATAGTGAAGTGGAACATGCAATGGAGGTAAGAATAGTGGTGAAAACATACAAATAGATGCTGGCACATCGTTAATTTGTTTAAACATCACTATTGTTGTTTAAACATATCTATGAAATGTTTCACATATACACCTTAATGGTTTAAACATAAGTAAGAAATGTGTAAACATACACCCTGATGTTCTAAACATAAGTACGAAATGTTTAAACATACACCCCAATGTTATAAACATAACTGAGAAATGTTTAAACATACCAGTGATGTTTGGAACAAGTATTTGCTATTCCTCATTACCCTTGTGAATCTGCCTAACTTATAAAATATTAGATGTAGGTGGTTTGGCTGATGAGGTTGCCCCAATTATAAAAACTGACATGCCTGATATGGTATTGCCTACCTGGTTGGACACGCATGCGGCTTTCACCACGAAGAAAATTACTATAAGATCTTCAATTTCGGGAAAGCTGGCTAAATTGCTTCAATGTTTAAAGGATTTGAAACTTGAGGACAGATTTAGGAAGAGTTGTTTTGGTCACTTTCTTAGCATGTCGAAGGGACTGTTTGCTCCGAAGCTCATTCGCAACGTCTTACTCCGTAGGATTATTTGTGAGAAGAAGCACGAGTTGTGGTTCAATTTTCATGGGCTGCCTTTACGCTTTAGTCTTCTTGAATTTGCACTTATGACTAAGCTTAGGTATTCAGAGTTTCTATCAAAAGAATACTTAGAGGATGCCCGTGAGAAGGGTAAAGAGTTGTGGGATTTGGTGACTGGGAAAGACAAAAAAAAGGCTGCCTCAAGTGACCATATCATGACATTGATAAAGTCACATAAAATAAAAAACAAAAATATGAAGTTCAGTTTGTGTTTGGTTTGGTTTGTGCATGGTGTTTTATGTGCAAAGGATACGCGTTGTGGTATTGAGGAAGATGTTGTTTGCTTGGCAAGCAGACGTGAGGAATTTAACAAGTTCCCATGGGGCAGAAAAAGCTTTGAACTGACAATGACATATCTTGGTAAGGATTTTGCAACATGTGAAAATCCAAAAAATAGCTATAACCTTTATGGATTTCCCTAGGCCTTCATGGCCTGGGTGTTAGAGGCGATCCCTGCTGCTAGGTTAAGGCAATATCCAGAACAAAAGATTGTACCAAGGATGCATCGTTGGTTATCTGACAAAGTTGAAAGAGACCCTGAACAAGTGTTTCAGCGTGTGGAGACCCCAATAAGACACCCTTTTACATTTTTCCTTTTACTATGCACACATTTGATATTATGTTGAAACATTCCTGAGATGTTCATCACATCATAATGAATGTTGAAACATTTGCCTCAATGTTTCAATATCAAATTATTTGTTTAACATATTCGGAACATAGTTCATATGTGTAAACATTTTTCTATATGTTTGCACATAATATATATGTTGCAAACATTTGAAGTGATGCTGATTGCTGAAATTTACTTTATATTAACTTATGTTCTTTGCAGGAGGTGCACCCTTACCTTGTTCCTACACCTGTGGAGTTGAGGGATGTTCTTGATGGCTATGTGCCATACCAGGATGTAGAGGACGCATTGGTTTATGGTGTTGATGCAACAAATGGAGGGGGTTACAATGCTTAGGAAAGAAAATGCTGAACCTAATAACCCTATGGAACATGTTGTTCTTAGCCGGGGGTTGATGTTGAATGCATACAATGGTGGAGGTGTAGTTGATCTGTTAGGAGATATTGAAAGAGAATATAGTGGCAGTGCAGGTGATCTGTTTAGATATGCCAAGAGAAGGGAAGATACCAGAGCTGCAGTTGTTAAAAGAGAAGAAGGTGGTAGGAGTGAAGGAGTAAGAAGAGAATAAGGTGGCAGGGGAGGGACAGTAAGGATAGGAGAAGGTGGCAGGGGAGGGACATTAAGGAGATCAGAAGTAGTGGGTAATGCTACAGGAGAGTGTAGCTGCAAATACTTCCAATGTAAAAAAGAGAAGAAGTTGTTAATGGACAAGGTGGATGCAATTGAGAAGGTTCTTGTGGAGGTGAGGGACTGGACAAAGAACCAAGTGCCTGCCAAGAGAGTTGTGTTTCCTGGAGAGCTCTGAAATCTCCATTTACTAGTGGAAGAAAGAGGGGAAAAAATGTGATGAAAAAAGTTGATATGTACAAAGTTATTGGGAAGAAGCAAAGAGAGGCGCTGGATGCCTTTTTGGAAGAAAAGAAAGAGGAAAAGACACCTCTCTGTCTTGGTCATGAATACAACTAAAAAGACCTAGAAGGGGTGATGAGTATGCAAACCAAGTTGGAGGACCAGGTATATGAATTTACTTCAAATTTTTTTCCTGTAAGCAAACATTTATCGATATGTTTAAACATTTATGTGTATGTGTACGCATATTTGTGGATGTGTAAACATCTCATTACAATATTAAAATTTGCACCCGATATGTAAACATACAATAAAATGTTTCAACATTGAGTTCCTATGTTTTCATTTTTATAAGCATCACAATTATGTTTAAGCATATGTTGGTGTTTGAACATCTCATGTAATGTTTAAACATCTGAAGTCATGTTTTGTTTACTCAGCCTTGAATTATTTTTTATTTTTATGTAAACATACAGAACAATGTTTCAACATTGAGTTCATATATTTTCATTTTTATAAACATCACTTGAGATGTTTAAACACAACTTAAGATATTTAAACATCTTACATAGTGTTTAAACATCTCAAGTGATGATTCAGTATTCTGCCTTGGTTTTTTTTTTTATTTTTTTTATTTTTATCCAGCATGTTGATGACATCTTGAGTATGATGAGGGTGAGAATTAAAACATACTCCCAGCACTATGTCAAAAGTGATGTGCTTTTTGATTTGGAGTTTTTAAGGAAGATGTGTGAGATGTACAAGAAGGAAAAAGCAACAGTGGTTGCCTTGGCTGCACCAATGGATATACAGTTGACGACTATCCTATTTAAAGAGGACTTGATGGAGTATGCAGAAAGTAAGAGGTCAAACCCATGGGCTAGAAAGTGGGCTGGATCCAAGAGGATCATGAGTGTGTTTAAGTTGGAAGAAGATCATTATGTTACCTTGGAGTTACTAGTGGAGGAAGCAAAGATTTTGGTGTACAACTCCAACTATGGTGACAACAGTGATGATGTCTTTGCCACACTCATTCAGCCAATCACTTGCATGGTCCCCATTTACATCAAACAGTGTGGGATGTTCCAAAACTTGCCGGAAGAGATCCTGAACAAGAATCCATGGTCATACGAGCGTGTGACAGATCTTCCGGCAGCCCAGACTCGCACTGCATCTGGTGGGTATGCCTTAGCTTTCATAGAGCACCTTCTCACGACGACTCCTTGGGACAGTCTTAATGAAGATAACATGGTGACTCTCAGGGTGAAGTGGGTTGTTGACATGTTTCATGGCAGGATGGTACCATGATTATTTGTGATTGTTGAACAATTTAAACTGTTTTTGGGTTGTAATTAAGGATAATTTAACCTTTATTTAGTACTTATTACTTTTGTGTTATGTAAGGACAATCTATGCTTTTGTTAATTTTATTAATGGTAATATGTATGTTTCACAGTTAAAACTGTCAACTGGCCGTTTAAACAAGTTGTAGGAACATTTGTATTATGTTCAAACATAAAACAAATATTGCAACATCTGTATTATATTTCAACATTATAACAGATGGTGGAACATCTGTATTATGTTTCAACGTGCAGTTATATTTGGTGCCAATGTATGTGAATGTGCAGTTAACGTGTGAAAGGGCAGTTGTATGTGAATAGAGACATGATTAACTACTCGTGAAGCAAACAATAACAACCAAATTACATATTGAATGAAGTTTCTAATTGCATATTGTGTTTGAATCTGTAATAATAACTTGATCCAAATCATATAATAAAAATTTCATACCACTTCATAAATATTCAAAACATACATAAATTGAACCCAAAATAATAGTTTAGGCATCAATGCGGTTTTTTAAAAAAAAAATCATCGAACATGTTTAAACATCTCAAAGAATGTTCGGACATCTCGGAAGAATGCTGAACATCGTATGAGTATGTTTACAAAATCGAGATTGATGTGCAAACCTCAATATCAATGTTTAAACATATAATCTACATGTTGCAACATACCTATCGATGTTTTGAACAATCGGACTAATGTGTAAACATAACTACTAATGTTTCAACATTACAATCAAATGCTTAAACATCTTCTTAGATGTTTATACTTAAGTTAAGTTTTCAATAAGAATGAGTTCAATTATCAATGATTACTTATTTTGAAGGTTTTTTTTTACCGTTTCACTCCTAAACCCTTCAAATTTTGATTAAAACATAGGTTAACTCTACTCATTTGATAGATCACTGCAAACTCCTTTATTGATGTTCATATAGATGAGTGAACAAGTTAAATTAGAGTTCTCACTTCAATTTTGTTCAAAATCACTCATCCTCCAATTTAGTTCAAAATCACTCACAAACACATATGAACGACTTCTTATTGGAGTTATAACTATCAATATGTTCACCTATCAATCAAAATACATGTAACCACTTAGTTGTTTGTGTTATCACACATAACACTAACACCTTTTACTCAAACACCTCAAACCTAAATGATAAAAACATCAATCACCAGTGTTATCATTTCAAACACCTTAAATATCGATGGAGTAATACTTTATATACTTAATCATTAAGTTTGTCATTTAAAATGTGTAGATATTCATCTTGTCACTCAAAATATGGTCAAACACTTGCAAAAAATAGATTGCTACATCAAAAAATATCCACATATGTTGAAACATTACATTATATGTTGTGAACATATAATTTTATGCTACGAACATCCATCGCGATGTGTAAACATAATGCACTATGTGTTGACATCTGCTTGGATGTTTAAACATCTGATAAGATGTGTCAATATTCTGGCATGGTGATAAACATTTGATGGTATATTGAAACATCAACCATGGTGTTGTAACATATTACATTATGTTGGAACATCTTTTGTGATGTTTTAACATAGCTTATTATGTGGCACAGCCAACGTGATGTTTTAGTTTATAAGTGGGATAATGTTTAAGATCCCACCTGCTTGTTAAATATTGTAATTCTTATACAAAAATGACAAGAAACACATAAGAAGAAGACACAAATCAACTAGTTAATTATAAAAACTGAATGCAATACATTATACGTTCGATAACCAAAATTACATGATATATAAAACTTAGAATAATAAAACGTTAAATAAGGAAACTAAATTATATATAACAACTAAAAATATATCATAAACTTCATCCTTCTACAATATCCAGGTCCAGTTCATCCAAAATTTATGTAATTATTTGCATGATCCTTCGGCGATCCCTCGCGTGCCTGTACCTTAAATGTCATAAATCTGCTCGTAGCGTTTCCATGGCTCGATTCATCTCCGCCATGTAATCCTTTAGAATTGAAACTTCCTAATTTATATCGCCTCGTCGTTCTCTTTGTGGCGCATTCTGTATTGGTTGGTTTTGACGGGATGCCTGATCACTATTGCAATCTGTAAATGGTCATTTGATCCTGCTTCAGACATTTTTTGCTGTTGAAATTGTTAGTGATGGAAAATTTGCATATAGTGTTGGTGCATATAGTGTTGGATATTTATACGCTGTCATTTTGGTTTTTAAAAGTCACCATTAATACTTAAAGAGGCACCTTATGATAAATTATGGACTTAATGTGTCTGTTCAGTGTGACGTTCAGTTTTGCAATGTGTCAATTTGTCTGACATGAAAGGGTGTCATGTGGCAGTTACACTTTTCAATACACAGTTATGTTGAAACATGAGACGTGATGTGTAAACATCGGGTTCGATGTTTAATATATTAAGTGGAATCTGAAATATTTTATAATATGTTTACATATTCACGTATGTTTTACACATTTGTTCTAATGTTCACACAATTGATATATGTTTGAAAATAGGGAGTGATGTTCTGCGCATAATATCAGATGTTTCACATTTTATGGGATGTTGCGCATATTAAATTAAATGTTTAAATATTATAATTAATGTTTAAAATTGTGAGGGTTTCAAGTCTGCTTCGTGTCAGATGTTCAAACATTTTCTCTGATGTTTAAACATGTGTAGAAAAGTGTTAACATTAATTGAAATGTTTGCACATATTAATGATGTTTATACAGATAAGGTCATGTTTTTACTTTTGAGAAAAATAGAGACAATGTAATTTCTACATACGACGGTCATCATAGATAAAATGAATGTCTTAAACAAATATTACAAATTAAAACACGGACCACATAGACTATCATCTTAAACAAACATTACCAAAAAAAAAGATTGTCTCAAAGCATGCCACCAAATAAAGCATTGTCTTAAACAGAATAAAGCATTGTCTAAAACTGAAAAAACATCACTTGTTCCTTCTTCATTCACAACTGGAGGTCTTGTAACAGTTGGGCATGTTGTTTTTTTATGGCCAAGCCTTTTGCAAATACCACAACGTTTCTTCCTCGAGGCAAATCGTTCCCCAACTGATGGAATCCTTTTTATCCTTCTTCGTCCATGCTTTTTTATCCTTCTTCGTCCACGCTTGGGCTTCACGTAAGGGATGGAAGGTTTACTCTCAACCAGCTCAGTAGGACAATCCTCCCAAAATTCTTCATCTAGGACTGCATGGATAGTTTCTGCATAGGCAAGCAGGTAAGAATCAACATAATAATCTGGAGAAGTGTAATCATAGATTCTTCTCCCATAATCTGCACCAAACTTCATCCGGATTGTTGCCATAGCATGCCGACAAGCTATCTTATCATAATCAAACTCCCTGCAGGTACAAGTTTTGTTATGTAGATCCACAGTAGCATCTTTATCAGTTGTTCCCCCTCCACAAACATCAAATTTAGCATTATTTTTTTGATGGACCACAAGCTTGCTGCCCAGTGAATTATTGAGTGATATTTTAGCTTCAATTATTTTTACACATGTGTTGGAACTCTGTAAAAATTCCATGTGCCTATGATGAAACTTTTCAGCATAGTTTTTGGTGATAGCAGTGAATAAGGCATCAATTGGGAAGTCCTTCACATCGCTAAACATAGCATTAACAGACTCCGCAATGTTTGTAGTCGCCACCGCATACCTACAATATTTGCAAAGAAAGAAACTCTTAAACAAGCTGGCATAAAAGTTTGATGCATCTATCACAAATGAAGCATTCATCATAAAGTTTAAAACATATACAAAAATGTTTGAAACATCAGATGTCGCAATCATCAAAATTTTAAAAATATAATCTAATAGAATGTTTCAAACATCATCATAAAATGTTTTAAACATCAAACAAAATGGTTAAACATTTGTTCAGATGTTTAAAAAAGACAAGCCTACACACTTAAACATCAATCAGAATGTTGCAAACATTTCATTTATGTGCCAAACATCTAACATAATGTTTAAACATGTTAACAGATGTTGAAATAAAAAAGCCAAAACAAATGAGCATTATTAAGAATGTTCCAAACATCAATCAGGTGTCACAAACATAGGCTAAATGGTTCAAACATCACTCTGTTGTTTCAAACATATGGAACAAAGATTAAACATCTTCCATGTGTTTAGCAGTTCAGCTAAGTCTTCAAAAAACAGAACATGTTTAAGCAGTAATACTGACCTATTTCTAGTAAAGTGGCATCTGCTCCACTTATGAAGCCCAACTTTCTCCACTAGATATATGGCAACCCTTGGATCCAAAGTTTCAATCTCTTTAAAATGAGTTTTAAACTTACTTAAACGATATGCCTCTGCAGCCAAATAGTATTTGGAAAGGAGATCTCCACAATGAAACGTCGAGCGGAGGTTCTCGGCAAGGTGCCTAATACAATAAGCATAATGAGCTGAAGGGAAAACTTGGAAACAACTTTTCTATGCTTTTGTGCCTGTCGGAAACAATGCACAACTCATCACTATCGGGGATTACACCGAGCAACTGTTCAAAGAAGTATTCATATGCGGCATCACATTCTTTGTCAACTACACAAAATGCAACAGGATGAATGTGATTCTCAGCATCCTGTCCCACAGCAGACAACAACACTCCCCCATATGGGCCAGTCAGAAAAGTCCCATCAACTGCAAGGACTTTTCTAATAGTAGCAAACCCCCTAATCCAGGCACCATAAGACACAATATACAGAAACCTCCCTCTCTGATCAGTTACCAATCCAGTCTTGCTTCCTTCATTTAATTTCCTAATCATGAAACAGTATGCATCAACACAAGCATAATCGTGTTCGTATGTCCCCCTTGCCAAGCTCTTTGCAACACGACCTCCATTTAGACATTTCCAATAGCTTATATTACAACCCAAATCTGCAAGAATTGTTCTCTTAATATCTCTTGTGCTCGGTGCTTTGCCGTCAATAAACCTACTTTTCATGTACTCACCAATGACGTCGCATGTGGCGTGCGGATGGTGGCTTTTAGCATGCTCGGAGCCATAGGTGTGCTCACCGTTGTAAACTGTGATATAAAAAACATCCCCACTTTTATACTTAATGGCTCGCAACCACCAAGGGCAATTCCTGTCTACGCATCGAGCACAAAATACTTTTTTCTTGTTCTTCACTGTCTCGAAATAAAAAGGCTTCTTAACTGTCGCCAACTTCAACAACACAACCAACTCACGCTTGTTCGCAAATGTTTGGCCCTTGTAAAAACCAGTGCCGTCTTCGCGATCGTTGCTAAGTTGTGATGGCAGTGAACTCATGGCAGGTCCAGAATTACCTACCCCACTTTCACCTTGTTCTGCTTCTCCTGGTTCTTCCTTTCCAGGCACATTCATGTTCAATGGAGCATCCCTAATGTCTTCCAACCCCTGATTTTCCATTTGTTTTGAATTTGATAATTCTTACGACCTAGGAACCACACTTACTCTAAGAGTTGGTCTAGCACTAGTGGCATCAACGTCAGCCATAAATAAAGAGACATCATTATCATTCCTTATTCTAGAAGGGGTAGTCTTTTGCTTTGCGACGGTCATCATGTACGTAATACAAAGATCCCTCGAATCCTCACTTATCTCCCAACATTGAATTATTTTCTCTACCAAATCAGCATAGGTAACCTCCCTACTCACAAGAATCAGTCTACACTTTTTAAACACTGGAGCCCAAGTATAACATTTTGCCTTCTCCACCCATTGCCCGAGATAATCCACTCCTATTAATACCGGCGTCATTTTATTGTCACTGAGTCCTAAACATGAAAAAAATATATTTATTAGGCCGTCATAACATTATATTTAGCATACAAATATTTATATAAAGCAAAGAACACGAAATATTATAGTAATGTTTCAGACATTATGTCAGGAATTCATAATGTGTAAACATCAGTCACTGACAGTGACTGATGTTTGGAACATCTCATTATTAAAAACATAACTATGTTTAAACATATAACAGAGTGTGCACAACATCAAATATATGTTTACACATTTTTATAGATGTTTCATCAGACGTGCCAGATGATGAATTAAGCGATTCAAGTAAAAAAACTTTATGATTTAAGCATCCAATAAAAACACAAGATGTTTAAACATACATGCAAACTGACGACGGATGCTGTTTAAACATCATAAGTAATGTTTAAACATCCATGCGACATGAGGACGGATGTTGTTTAAACATCATAAATAATGTTTAAACATCCATGCAACATGAGGATAGATGTTGTTTAAACATCATATGAAATGTTTAAACATCCATGCAAACTGACGACGGATGCTTCACCAGAAGAAAACTCAGACGTGAAAAATAGGCAAAATCGACAAAATGATTTTCCCAGTTCCATTTAAACAACCTAAAGCTTAAGAAAACTTACCAAAGCAAGGAAAGGGGAGAATACCCATGAAAATTGGTGAAATAATTACAAAATTTTATCAAACTTAGAAAATTCTAGATCTGATCGAAAGGGGCAAATATAGTTGGAAAGGTTGGTTGTGTCTTCATGGGGGAGCTGAGATTGAAGCAAAAAGTGAAAAAAAAAAAATGACCGGCGGGTCGCTGGCGACGGTAGACAAAAAATGGGTTTGGGGAGGTCGGCTGTGATGTTTGGAGGGAAAATATTTCAAAAAATTTCACCCAGTACCCTTAATAAGACATGGTCTTACCTAATTGCCCCCATTTACAAATATTTTAAGTAAATGCCCTCCACATCATACTCCCCTTATGAAAGGACTATTTTGCCCCCCAACTTGTTTAATTCACGCTGAAAGGTTTCCTTCTCTCTTTCCCCATTCCTGGCCTCCTTCTTTCTTCTTTGTGTGGCCTCCAACTTGTTTAATTCGCGCTGAAAGGTTTCCTTCTCTCTTTCCCCATTCCTGGCCTCCTTTTTTCTTCTTTGTGTGCTGGAAATTTGGGATTTTTTTTCTTGTGTTTTCTTGATTCCAATGATTTGAAGGTTTTTATTGCCTATGGCTATTAGATATTCATGCTTTGCATAGAGCTTAAAATCTTGACCATGGCCAAGAGTTGCATAGACTTTCTCTGGAAGTTTCTTATTGCAGTAGAGTTTAAAGTCTTGGCTATTGCCAATACTTGCAGAGATGTTCCGTGTAAGTTGTCGCTTCCACCAGAACTTAGAGTCTTGGCTATTGCCAAGAGTTGCAGAGACTTTGTCTCCAGCTTGTTCACTGCAGTAGAGGTAGAAGTCTTGGCAATTGTCAATACTCTTAGAGATTTTTAGTGTAAGGTCCCCCTTTCCAGAACTTAAAGTCTTGGCTATTGCCAAGAGTTGCAGAGAGTTTCTCTGCAAGTTTTGTACTGCAATATAGGTAAAAGTTTTGGCAATTGCCAATACTTACAGAGACTATTTGTATAAGTTGCTCATTCCACTAGACTTTAAAGTCCTGGCAATTGTCAATACTTGCAGAGACTATTTGTACAAGTTGCCCCTTCCGTTGGAATTTAAAGTATTGGCTATTGGCAATAGTTGTAGAGACTTTTTCTGAGGTTGTAGAGACCATGACAATAGGGCTAAAAGTCTTGGCAATAGCCAGGAAGTCTGTACATGCCTCCCATTGCAGTAGAGTTTAAAGTCTTGGCTATTGCCAATATTTTAGAGATTTTTCAGTGTAAGTTTCCCTCTACAGCAAAATTTAAACTCTTGGCAATAGTTGTAGAGAATTTTACCCTTGCAACTTGAAGAAATCTTACGTTGAATCTTCTCATAACAGAGCAATCTGTAAAAGGAATGGGGTTTTATGGTTTTCTTGATCGCGTGAATGGAGAAAAGGAAGGGGAGGGACTGGGGCGCATCTTTTAATTGGTTTGTAGGGGTATTTTGGTCCGAAAAAAGTTTCATTAAACTAATGAGGGCATTTTTGCTAAACATCTGTTAGAGAGGGAATTTTGGCAAACCATTGCTTCCGGTAGCATATTTTTGCAAATCAACCAAAATGTTTTTGCTATTTTGGGGTTGGTTTGGAGTTTAGTAAGAATGGGTGAAAGTTCAAACTTATAAACTTGGGGGTTCTTTTGAACTCATGTTTTATATTATTAATACTAATCCTAAATAAGGCCCCTACACATATTATTTAAAACTAGGGGTCCTTTTTCTTACTGTATTAAAAGATTTGGGGAAGACCCCAACCAACGGACCCTATGTATTTGGGATTTTTTGGTGAGAGAGACTCCTAAGTCTTTAAATAGTATTTTGAGACTCAAGTCTCAAAAAATAGCTAAAAGGGACACTTTTAAGATTAGTACTTTACTAATATTTTAAAAGCTCCTCAAGTTTTTTTATTTACACAAAGCCCCCACCTTTCATCAAACACCCCCATCGACACTTTCCCCCCATCCGGCCCCACCCCCTCCCCCCTCCCGCCCATCCACTATTCCACCACCACTCACCGCCACCTTCTACCACCTCCTATCACCCTCCATTACCCAACACCACCTTCTATTACCCTCCACCACCACCGTACCACCCTCCACCACTCCAATAAAAGGATGTGTACAAATAAGTCGAGATGTGTACACATATAATTAAGATGTGTACATATTATTATGTGTACTCATATTATTATGTGTACACATCTCGTACACATATAATATTACGCGTACACATCAGATGAGATGTGTACACATCTTTTTCAGTCGTGAAAACATCTCCAAAATTGTATAAACATACTGAAAATATGTTTACACATCCGAAAATATGTGTAAAACGACTAGAATTTAAAAACAACTTAAAAAAGAATGAAACATGGATGAAGAGGATGAAAACAGAGAAGAACAAAGAAAAAATAAAATTGATACGAAGAACAAAAAAGAAAAAATAACGTGGATGGTGATGAAATAAAATTTGAAGAGAAATCTAGAAGAAAGAAGAAGAAGGAAGAAGAAAAAAAGAGAGAGAAAGAAGATGATAACGCGCTCGTTAAGGATCCAAGAACTTGATAATAAAATTCAAGAATTTAAAGAAATTTGCGGAAGCTAAAAAGAAATGGTAGAAACGGAAAAGAACAAAATAGAAAGATAGAATGAATTCAAGGACGAGTTTCTTGAATTCAAGAATGGATCACGACTCTCGAGGATGAGCCAAGAAATTCGAGACAAGTCTAATTCTTGAAAAGAATTCCTAACAACAACAATTAGACTAGCTAATCACCTTTGGTAGAGAATTTAGCAAGAAGTAGATTATGGAACACCGACCCCCGTTAGAGTAACAAGAACAACAATACAATTACCGCCTTTCTTGAATACCTAAAAGTAATTTAAGAGTTATGTTTAGTTCTTACCACCTTAAGTTGAATCTCGAAGGTTGAAGAATAAATCCAAGAACAATCACACTCAAAAGTGCAAGAAAAGAACCTCACAATTTTATTGATAATAATGTCTAGCTGAAAATGATAATGAAAGACTCCCCTATATATAGAGAAAGGGGCAGCCAATAAAGCTTTAAATCCTACTCAAATTAGGTAAACTAAGTCATAAGTAAAAAGGAATAAAAGCCTACTAGAAATAGAAAACCAAATCACCAACTAACTAGGATAACTTTTACTAGTTTCCTCCTAACTAACTTTGGCTTGTTGACTAGCCTCCAAGGCTGATTTCCACGCCTCTAATCCCTAATTTAGGACTTATTTAAGCTTCTCTTTGTTGACTCTTTGACCAAAAATGTGGGCCCCATTTTACCCTCCTTTTGGAGGCTATTTAGCCCATTTAATGGCTGATTTTTTGGCCCCAATCGACCTCCTCTCGGACTTGAACTTGCACCATGAAATAGTTGTAACACTTAGCTAATTCATCTCCTTTTGGGTGCTCTTCCTCCATAATTAATAGCTTCTTTACGTGCAATTGAAGTCCATCAACATCTACTTGCAATTCTTGAGCTTGTGATCTTGTCAATGATCTTCTTGGTGCTTCCAAAGCTTCTTCCTTGTCCTTGATGCTATCATTCCCCTCTTCTTGAGAAGAATTCGTCCTCGAATTCAAACCTACATCACAAAAAGATAAATCAGCAACATTAAAAGTAGCACTAACTTGGTACTCACCAGGAAGATCAAGCTTATAAGCATTATCCCCAATTCTTTCAAGAACTTTGAATGGTCCATCTCCTCTTGGATTTAGTTTTGACTTCCTCTTAGAAGGAAACCTTTCTTTCCTCATATGCACCCAAACTAAGTCTTCGGGCTCAACTATAACTTGCTTTCGTCCCTTGTTTCTCCGTTGAGCAGTTTGTTCATTTTTCCTTTCAATTGTAAGCTTAGTTTGCTCATGGATCTTTTTCATCATCTCTGCCTTCTTCTTACCATCAAGACTAACAATATCATTAGTAGGTAAAGGTAAAAGATCAAGGGGAGTAGGAGGATTAAATCCATACACAATTTCAAAATGAGACATACTTGTGGAAGAATGAACAGTCCTATTGTAAGCAAATTCAACCATAGGCAAGTGATCTTCCCAAGAAGTTAACTTAACCTTTCAAAACAGCCCTCAACATGTTTCCTAAGGTCCTATTAACTACTTCCGTTTGTCCATCAGTTTGGGGATGACAAGACGTAGAGAATAGTAATTTAGTACCCAATTTCCCCCAAAGAACACGCCAAAAGTGGCTCAAGAACTTAGCATCCCTATCACTAACAATAGTTCTAGGTATACCATTGAATTTAACAACTTCTTTCAAAAACAAATCAGCAACATGAGAAGCATCATTAGTTTTCAAGCATGGAATGAAACGAGCCATTTTTGAGAACCTATCTACCACAACAAAAATACTATCTTTACCATACCTTGTTCTAGGCAAACCCAACACAAAGTCCATAGAAATATCAACCCAAGGTGAAGATGGAACAGGTAAAGGCGTGTACAACCCATGTGGTAACACTTTAGATTTAGCTTGTTTACATTCAAGTCATTGGGCACACACCTTTTCAACATCTTTTTTCATACCAGGCCAAAAGAAATTTTCAGCAAGTATATCCAATATTTTTGGTACTCCAAAGTGACCCATAAGTCCCCCACAATGTGCTTCCCTCACAAATAATTCCCGTAAAGAGCAATTAGGTACACACAACTTGTTTTCTTTAAAGAGAAACCCATCTTGCAAATTAAACCTTTCAAAAGGTCCATTTAAACATTTCAAAAACGCAACACCAAAATCAGCATCTTTAGCATACAACCCCTTAATTTGATCAAACCCCATCAATTTAGAAGCTAGAGTAGAAACAAGAGCGTACCTTCTTGAAAGTGCATCAGCTACCACATTGTCTTTCCCTTGCTTGTATGAAATCACATAAGGAAAAGTTTCTATGAACTCAACCCATTTAACATGCCTTCTATTAAGCTTACCTTGACTCTTTAAATGCCTCAAAGATTCATGATCAGTTTTAATTACAAATTTTTTAGGCCATAAATAATGCTGCCAAGTAGCTAAAGCTCTAACCAAAGCATATAACTCTTTATCATAAGTTGAATAATTTAAAGTAGCTCCACTCAATTTTTCACTAAAGTAAGCAATAGGTTTAGAATCTTGCATTAGAACATCTCCTATACCTCTACCAGATGCATCACATTCAATTTCAAAAGACTTGTTAAAATCAGGTAATTGTAATAAAGGAGCGGAACACAACTTATCCTTTAGCAAGTTAAACGCCCTAACTTGTTCTTCCCCCCAAGAAAATGGTCTATCTTTCTTAATAATATCAGTTAAGGGTGCTGCAATTGTACTAAAATCCCTTACAAACCTCCTATAAAAGCTAGCAAGACCATGAAAACTCCGAACTTCAGTTATGCTCTTAGGTGTAGGCCATTCTATAATTGCCTTGATTTTATCTTCATCAGCCTCAACTCCTCTAGAACTAACCACAAAGCCTAAGAAAACCACTTTATCAACACAAAAAGTACACTTTTTCAGATTTGCATATAGACGCTGCTCCCTAAGCTCATTAAAGACTTGTTTTAAGTGTTCTACATGCTCTTCTAAAGTCTTAGAAAAAATCAGAATGTCATCAAAGTATACTACAACAAATTTTCCATGAAAATCTTTAAAGATATGATTCATTAAGCGCATGAAAGTACTTGGTGCATTAGTTAAGCCGAAAGGCATCACTAACCACTCATATAGGCCATACTTAGTTTTAAAAGCAGTTTTCCATTCATCACCAGGATTCATTCTAATTTGATGGTAACCACTCTTTAAATCAATTTTAGAGAAGATTTTAGAGTCATGTAATTTATCTAACATATCATCAAGACGAGGAATAAGATGTCGATACTTTACCGTTATTTTGTTAATGGCGCGACAGTCTACACACATCCTCCAAGTTCCATCCTTCTTCGGTACCAATAGAACGGGAACAGAACATGGACTCATACTTTCTCTCATAAATCCCTTTTCAAGCAGCTCATCTACTTGTCTTTGTAGCTCCTTGGTCTCTTCAGGATTACTCTTATAAGCTGGCCTATTTGGAAGTTGAGATCCGGGCACCAAATCGATTTGATGTTCAATTCCTCTTAAAGGTGGTAAACCCTTAGGAACATCCTCCGGAAATACATCTTCAAAATCCTGCAAAAGATTAGAGATACTACTAGACAAAGAAGAAGTTAGTAATTCATCATTAAGTAAAACTTCCCTATATGTAAGAAGTATTATGGGCAGCCCCTCTTTTTGTGCCCTCAAACGCTCATTGGCTTTTACAAGACTCACTCTTTTTTCAAGCTTAGCCTCTTGCCTCGCACCAAAGCTCTCTTTTTTGTCACTCTTCCCAATTTTTTTCCCACTCTCGTTGCTGCCCACTCTCTCCTCACGATTTTCTCTCTTTTTTTCGTCTTTTGCTTTTCTCTCAAGCTCACTCTTTTGTCCCTCCCCTTTATTCCCCATTGTTTCCCTCAATTTCTTTTGATCTTCATACACTTGGGAAGGAGTTAATGGTGAAAGATAAACTTCTTGCCATTGAGCTCAAGAGAATATCTATTCCTCCTTCCATCATGAATAACCCTTCTATCAAATTGCCAAGGACGTCCAAGCAAGATATGACAAGCTTGCATTGGTATCACATCACAAAGAACTTCATCAACATACTTTCCCATATTGAATGGTATCAAGCATTGTTTATTAACCATAAGCTCACCACTATCATTCAACCATTGCAATCTATAAGGTATTGGATGTTTCATCAGCTCCAACCCTAATTTTTCTACTAAATAATTGCTCACAACATTAGCACAACTCCCACTATCTATAATCATCGAACAAATTTTCCCCTTTATCCCACATCTAGTGTGAAAAATATTTTCCCTTTGCTCCTCATGAGAATTTCCCAAATTAATGTTCATGATTCTCCTAACTACACAATTCAAGTCCTCATTAGCCATGTCTTCCTCTTCTTCTTCAACACCCTCTTCTACTTCTCCCTCACTTTCACTTTTTTCACTATCAAATCCCCCATCGTCCCTAATAAGAATAGCTCTCCTATTTGGGCATTCAAACGCCTTATGTCCTCTTCCCCTACATTTATAACATTCAATAGAACTTGTAGGAAGAGAAGGTTTAGGATTAGGAACTCTACCTCCATCTTTGGCTCCTACTATGCCCTTACCGTTATCATCATTAGGTTTAGACATGGTTTTCTTGTCCTTGCTCGGCCATGTCTTCTTTGGTGTAGATGTTGGACGACTCCTCCAAGTGCTAGCTTGCTGCCTCTTTTTATTTTGCCTTTCTACTTTGATAGCTAAATCAACTAACTCATCTAGGGTTACATATTGTTGTATTTCTACTACATCTGCAATCTCCCTATTTAAGCCATTAAGAAACCTAGCCAAAGTAGCTTCTTCATCTTCATTACAATTAGCTTGGATCATAGCCATATCCATTGCCTTGAAATAATCATCAACAGACATAGATCCTTGCTTCAAAGTTTGAAGACGTTGCTGTAAATCTCTTTGAAAGTAGGATGGCACGAACCTCTTCCTCATTACTCTCTTCATCTCGGCCCATGTAGAAATTGGAGGTTCTCCATCTTGCTCTCTATCCCTAGAAAGCTTTTTCCACCAAATAGCAGCATAATCAGAAATTCAACAACTGCAAGCTTAACTTTCTTACCTTTAGAATAGTTATGACAATCAAAGATAGCTTCTACTTTTCTCTCCCATTCAAGGTACAAGTCTGGATCTCTTGCCCCTTTAAAAGATGGCATCTTCATCTTTATGCTACTTAGATTATCATCTTCCACCCTAGCTCTTTGCCCCCTTCTATTTTCCACCCTATTTGCATAATCATCAAAATCATCATCGGTTTATTTCTTCTAACTTGGGGCCTAGGATTATTTTCCCTTTTAAATTCAGCTATGGTATCCTTCATCTCCTCAAATTGCATAGTCCATCTCTTGAATTGATCAAACATAGATTGCATAGTGAATTGTTGTTTCTTTGGATCCATATCATCACCCGAATTAGACATCTTTAAAAAAAATAAAGTTATGTGGATCTCTCAAAATCTAGCTCCTCCCTCTAATCAACTTTTGGTTGATGTTCTTAGGATTTATAATTAAACCCTACTAGTCATAACCTTAAATTGTAAGAATTAGAATTAGAAAACGAAAAGGAAAGTGAAAGACCAAACCTAGGTAGAATAGGATTGGTAAGAAAAGAAAAGAATAAGGAAAGCCCAAACCCAAAATAATAAGAAAAGATATTACCTTTTTCTTCAAAGACTAGGATCCCCTCTTCTTGTTTCCTTTATTGACTAGGAAACCAAATAATATAGGAATTTGAAAATAATAAGCAAAGTATTTTTTTCGGTTATTATTCACGTGCTACAGTAAATTTTTTTTTTTTTTTTTTTTTGCTCAAGAACACCCCAAGACTATCAAGAACGGAACCTTGATAGACCCGCTCTGATACCACTTGATAATGCGCTCGTTAAGGATCCAAGAACTTGATAGTAAAATTCAAGAATTTAAAGAAATTTGCGGAAGCTAAAAAGAAATGGTAGAAACGGAAAAGAACAAAATAGAAAGATAGAATGAATTCAAGGACGAGTTTCTTGAATTCAAGAATGGATCACGAATCTCGAGGATGAGCCAAGAAATTCGAGACAAGTCTAATTCTTGAAAAGAATTCCTAACAACAACAATTAGACTAGCTAATCGCCTTTGGTAGAGAATTTAGCAAGAAGTAGATTATGGAACACCGACCCCCGTTAGAGTAACAAGAACAACAATAGAATTACCGCCTTTCTTGAATACCTAAAAGTAATTTAAGAGTTATGAAGAATTTAGTTCTTACCACCTTAAGTTGAATCTCGAAGGTTGAAGAATAAATCCAAGAACAATCACACTCAAAAGTGCAAGAAAAGAACCTCACAATTTTATTGATAATAATGTCTAGCTGAAAATGATAATGAAAGACTCCCCTATATATAGAGAAAGGGGCAGCCAATAAAGCTTTAAATCCTACTCAAATTAGGTAAACTAAGTCATAAGTAAAAAGGAATAAAAGCCTACTAGAAATAGAAAACCAAATCACCAACTAACTAGGATAACTTTTACTAGTTTCCTCCTAACTAACTTTGGCTTGTTGACTAGCCTCCAAGGCTGATTTCCACGCCTCTAATCCCTAATTTAGGACTTATTTAAGCTTCTCTTTGTTGATTCTTTGACCAAAAATGTGGACCCATTTTACGCTCATTTTGGAGGCTATTTAGCCCATTTAATGGCTGATTTTTGGGCCCCAATCGACCTCCTCTCGGACTTGAACTTGCACCATGAAATAGTTGTAACACTTAGCTAATTCATCTCTTTTTGGGTGCTCTTCCTCCATAATTAATAGCTTCTTTACGTGCAATTGAAGTCCATCAACATCTACTTGCAATTCTTGAGCTTGCGATCTTGTCAATGGTCTTCTTGGTGCTTCCAAAGCTTCTTCCTTGTCCTTGATGCTATTAGAAGAGAAGAGAGAGAATTAAGTTTGAAATAATTTGAAATATGAGAGAGTGTGTAAAAGTAGGTGGGAAGGAGGGAGATTGAAAATTTAAAAATTGGGGTGTTTTTGTAAATCCGAAAATATTTATTTTGCCCACAAGTTTTTATGTACTACACTTTATTCCTCACTTAAATTAATTAAAGGGTGAATTAGTCGTGTCCTATATTCTTGTATTGAGACTTGAGGGGACCTTTTCCCCTCTTTTCTCTCTACTTAATTTGGTGTAGCACGGGTGAATTTTCGTTTTCAATAAACAAAACAAAACTTGATTTATGGCGTCCTAAAAGGAAAATAAAAGTTGCTCCATTCATAATTTCCCAAAAATCAGGAAGAAAAAAAAAACGACAGGAGAGCAACAACAAAAACAAAAAGGTACCACAACAGTTGCACCAAGTACAACACCTTTCCACCTACCCAGTATTAAAACCCAGTATCTTCAACAGCGAAACTTCCAAAGCAGCAACTATTTCCAATTTTCTCGCTGCTTCAGCTCTTCTGCTACTGTGTGTGAGAGAGAGAGAGAAATATGATATGGTTTCGTTCGATTAGACGGCCATTGACGTTGTTAGTTCTACTGCAACAACCATGTTATTATTCAACATTATCAGCTTCAGCAGCTGCAGTTGAAGCCAAGCGATGTATAAAGGAGGTTCTAGAAATAACTGGAGCCGACATGAAATCAAATCAATTTACGATTCTCCACTCCTCGATCTCCTCTTTTACGGCATCCGTATTCTCTCCTCCCTTTTTTTTAATTAATCTTTACTTATTCCATATAATGTAGGACTTTTCCATTTTGATTCATTTAACTTACTAGTTTTCTTTGCAATTAGGCCGTGGGTTTGCCCTTCCTTGGTTTTTAGAAACCGACGGACACTATGGGTAGGAAGCGGTCGTGTTCCTCGGTTAGCCGTGGGAATAGAATTACAAAAAGTAACTGAGCAAAAAAGTTAGAAACCAAGGGACTTTGTGGTACGAATTAATTAAATTAATTTATTATTCAAAGAAGACGATTTTATTTTTTATTTTAATAGAAAAAATTTCATATTATACCGATGGACACAGACTGTCGTTCTAATAATAAACTAATTTTTTTTGACATAACCATTAGTGTCTGTGGGTATTGATAGAAATCTGAAAAAATATAGATGACTATACCGACGGACGCACTTAGTATATTAAACTAAAAAATTATATTTTCATCATAAACCCTTGGTGTCCCTTGGTTTTCAGAGAATTTTGAAAAAATGAAGATTAACTATACCGAGGGACACTGTGGTTAGTCCTTCGGTTTTTTGGACAATATTTGCCATGCAATGCTTGCCATTTGCAGCACCACATGCCAAATATTTAAAAACACCAACAAAAGCAACAATCCATCTATACGAAACACCAATACATACACAACAAAAGCACCCATACATGCTTACATCCACTACAACCAAATGGAAAATAATTTGACTAATTAAGTCATTATTCCACATCCAACTAACTAATATCCAACTATTTTAAACATCCAATCATAACTATCCAACTAACAATAAGTTTTCAAAATATTTACCAACAACTAACTTCACGATCAAGTATTTTCAAAAGTTAGTACAAAATAAAGTTATATTAAACCATTCATTTATCACAATTAGCTCAGTCTTCATCAGATTCATCAGAGTGGGAAAGAACATTTCTTATGAAATGTTTCATCTGTGATTTTAGTGATACCATGTCATCATCTAGACGGACCCGCTCCGTAGCTGCTACTTGAAGTTCTTCAACAAGCATAGCTATATTCTGTTGCATACTCTCCAACGTGCCCCTATCAAGCGGTTCGGCATCTAAAGAAGTACCTATCCCACGCAAACCAGAATTGAGACGCTGAAATGATCTATCTGAGCTTAGCCCGTATGCTCTCCCCTTGTGCACACCACCATTCACATCCAACCATATTCCTAATTCTTCTTCCTCAGATGGTTTGTACGGGTCACCCTATTCATTGCAACCCTTAGTCTGGATGTACTCCTCCATTCTTATACTGTATGCTTCCTACATTAAATGATAACATTAGTGACAATTGAGACTTCCCTTACACATAAATACTTCCAGCAGTCAAATCAGAAAAGATATGTTGCAGATAAATACTCAATCCATTTCCTTTAAATGGTTTAGTTGTAACTCAACTGATTTGTAGGATGGCACCTAAAGTTTTGTAGCCTGGAAATGGACATGATTTCAAGTGAGTTTTCTTATCATTGTACATAAATTTGGTTCTGAACAAGCTAAGCACTGTGAAAATTTGCATGCCTGGTTAAGATGTGATATTGAACTTTGATTAAGATATTACATACTTTTCTTGACTGAGTAAAACATATGTGTACACATGTCTACCTATATGTTTACTACTATATGGTTACAAAGATCATTCTCTGATAACTACCAGAAGGACTAATTTACACTTAGGCATAATTTGTTAATCCGACATTTGGTGAAGAAAAACACTTTAGCTATATGCTTGTGTGTGCCATGACTACAACTGAACTAACTTGTTATGCTTCTTCAGATGTGTTACCATCACTATCTGAAACTATAAGTTCTCATGAATTTAAGATCTTTGATAGCATTTTAGAGGATGATTATCACTACTAAGGCTGAAGTGAATAACATAAAATAGCCTGAAGGGGCTGCAATGACTAGAAAATATTGGATGACAATATTGCCAAGTGTCTACTACTTAGAAAAGGCTTAAAGTGCTTATGCAGGCATGTCTTCGTCAACATGTTTGCCTGCCTACTTTTCTCATTTTCCCCTATTTTTCACTTTCGTGCAAACTTTACAGTTTCGTGCTTTCGTAAATATAGCACACTTTGAGGCTATTCTAGGGCAACCGTAAATGATTTGCTGAATTGGGCATCGAATTACTTTTCCTTCTGACACATAGCTTGCTGTGCTTTTTCAAAAGTCTCATTTACCCTTGCTTTCTCACTTTACTACGACAACTGCACCTACACTGGTAATCTAAATATGTTTCAAGTCTTTTTGTCATGCCTAAAATATTGTGATGTCACATGAACCTGAGAATCCTACTCCTAAGAAAGGAGTATATACTCTGCCATAGGTAGTTTCAGTGGACAGAATTTTTTCAAATAAATGAGCTACCTTATTCTTCACGCTTAAACAAAACAAGTTCAGCAAGTCAAACACTATCGCAATTATTGAACACCACAATGAACTATTAAGTTCCTAAGTGAACTAAATAGCAACATAGAAGCATAGTAGAAGCAGATAAAAAGATAATAAATGTGTACCATTTAACTTACTTTAAATGTTTTAAGAAATGTCAGCAGTACAAATTGAAGAAAGCAGAATACTATTGTATATAAGCTGGTTCTTTTGAATAAAAAAAGAAACAATGATTTTTGAGTACTTACATAGGTAATAGCCGCCCGAGGCTCACCTTAAACTGGTTCACCCTTGCTCTCTCCAAGCTTCCTTTTCTTTGTATGAGTCTCTTGGAATAACACACCAAAAGGCAGCTTTCCATCATGCTTCGCCTCCTGCAAATGATAGAAAAATTCAATCAAGAAAAGTTAGAAAAATAACATATTAGTCTAGATTTATAATGAATTACCAGCTCTTTCTTCCAAGCATGTTGAGGCTTGGCCCCCCCACAGTATAAAGGGCCACCCTTTTCGGATGCTCGAGCTTTCTTTGCTTGGGCACTTTTCGCCAGAAATTCAGGGGATTGCCAATACTTGAGAAGTTCCGCATATGCCTATCCCCAACCCAAGTGGGATGCTTTTTGATTCCCGGGCAGCAGAAAATATTTCAGACAACCTGGCACTAGCTTTCTTTTCAAATTTTTTTGTAATTTGTTTATCATTCTCGGGCAACCAAACATATGTTTTATGTAATAAAATATGGAATATTAGATGATATAAACTTAAGTTGACATATTAAATATATATTAGTTGAATAATAATAATACAGTTGTACCTTGAACTGATTGAACATGGTCTATCTGAGGTCATATGGAAAATCACTCTATGTGGGATAGGGTAAGTCATTAAGGCGCTGAATCACTTTAGTAATTGCTGAAGAAGCTGGTGGATCAAACCTAAAATACATAATAGTCGACATTAAACAAAGACAATTCAAGAAATATTATAATGAAAACATGAGGCCACTCTTTTGCTTTCTTATTAGACTGAAGTCACATTTGGCTTAGGAGCATAAATGGAACAGTGTGTTCAGGTGATGTAGGCACAAAATCTTGAGCATTCAAGCACAAGTAAAAGTTCATCTTTCTAGTCCCAAGGACTTCCAAAAATGAAACTAAACCCCAATCATCATCAAATTTCATAATTACCAAACTGACATATCAAGTGTACTCTAGACCCACACAATTACCAGAATTCTCAGTTGTATCTAGAAGAGAGGATGAGCAGAAAATACAAAAACTGATTAGATGTAAACTTATTTCTCACTGTACTAGGACTTCTGTGGTATTAATGCAGAGAACAAGTTTATAATAAATGTGTAGAAGCAATGGCTACCTAAATATTTGGGGACGAAAAATATTAAATGAAGCAATGTCTACCTAAATATTTGGGGACGAAAAATAATAAATAAAGCAATGGCTACCTAAATATGATGCACAAGACCAAAAACATTTCAAATTGTCAAGCCACTTAGATTCCCATAGACCATCAAATTCGATGAGTCCACTAAGATACTGCTGCAACTTTTATTCCTTTGTTGCTTTGAAAAATACAATAATTTAATGTTTAGCATGAATATCTTCTCACCTTCTGCTGATCACGAGTTAATTAGTATTTCATAAGAAAGTGATAGATACTTACAACAATGATCTTCCCAACATTTTCAGGACGCTAATAAAAGCATTAAATATAGTTAAAGATAAAACTTACCCAACCCCTGCAGGTTTGATAGTAATCCTATCACGAATCTCTATCTGTTCCAGGAACCATGATGGGAGGATTCCCTCCCTCCACTGGAGTTGAACGACTGGGAGGCTCGGGCTCGGGCTCAGAGCTGCTATTGTCTCGAAGGTAAAGTCCTGAAATATTAGGGGAAACCTATGGAGACGGCGTCGCTGATGGAGATGGACGCGATAAAGATGGAGATGTTGAAACAATGGTAGACATGGGCATACGAGATTTCCTAATATGATAACCAGGAGAAGATGATGGATGCAAACCAGGTGGTGGCCTAAACTGATAACCATAATTATAGTCAGGTGGAGGCATCAAGTTATCGCCATGTGATGGCATAGAAGAAAAGACATGGGCAGATGAGGAAATCCCAGGCGCGTACTGTGGAGACATAGTAGTGTGTCCAGATGATGGAAAATGTGGGTGCTGCGGACGGAACACATGTGTAGCTGCAGGCGGAGATGGAGTGGAAGTATCATTGCTAACTACACAATACTTCACCTTATTTTTTGCCTTGTTACTCTGACCTCGACGTTTATCATTGTTGCCTGATGTCATCTGCATAAAAGTACATAAAATATTATAATTAAGTGACCTAAACACTTTTTTATATTTCAGTATCTTCACACAAATTAGAATCTTAAATAAAACTATGCAGATAGCCAACATTCTTTAATCATTTTTCTATCTAGTGGTGAACCTTTTTCTTTTACCTAGTGGTGTAGGAAAACTTGCGAAAACTTACAGTAAACTAATTTCAAGTTTAAGAGAGCAGAATTCTTTTAGAATGTGGAGGCAACTTAGAAGTTGGAGATTTTGTTACCTTAGGCAAGTCCCGGGCCCTTTCCCAAATTTCCTCTCCTGTCAGCATAGGAGGTGGGGGATCAAATTCAACTTTGTTCTTTCTGAATGCATTTTTCATACCCCTAAACTTATGATCCATCGGCAAGAACCGACGGTGACAATCAAACCATGTATTTTTGCACCCATGTTCTAAAGTGAATGCTTTTGTATGTTCTATGCAATAAGGACAAGCTAACTTTCCACAAGTCATCAACCCGACAACATCCCATACGCAGGAAAATCATTGATAATCCACATCAGAGAAGCACGCAAGTTAAAGTTTTGCTTAGTAGATATATCATATGTCACACCTTCATTCCATAAAATCTTTAACTCATCTATTAAAGGTTGCAAATATATATCAAGTAAGCTTTTTGGATTTTTTGGACCTGGTATAATGCAAGTTAGGAAAATATATGGACTTGTCATAAACATCTCGGGCGGAAGATTATATGGTGTAACAAAGACGGGCCAACATGAATATGGTGTAGCCGAGTTAGAAAGTGGTGTGAATCCATCGGCACACAAACCTAACCGAATGTTTCTTGGTTCATTAAGAAAATCTGGATAGGTTCTATCAAAATGCTTCCACGCTTCCCTTTCTGAGGGATGATACATAACACCAGGCGGTCTTCTTTTTTCATAGTGCCATCTCATATGAGGAGCAGAACTCATTGACGCATACAACCTCTTTAACCTAGAAATAAAAGGTAAATAATGCATATACTTAATTGCAATATTTTTCCCCTTGGAAGACTGTTTATAACGATATTGTTCACAAAATTTGCAAATCTCTAAGTTCGCATAAACTTTGTAATATAACATGCACCCATTTTTTCAACAATCAATCTTCATATATGAGAGTCCTAACTTGGAAACCAATTTCTTTTCCTTGTAGTAATCACGAGGAAAGTTGATATCATGGTCAACTAATTCACTCATAAGCCCAATCATAGAATCCATACCCACTTGAGATACATTGCAATCTGATTTGATACTGAGTAATCTAACCGCAACAGACAACTCAGAGTGCTTAGACCCTTCACATAATGGACGGCTAGCAGCCTCTAATTGGTCATAGAAACATTGTGCCTCTTCATTAGGAGCTTGTTCAACATCATGTTCAGATCCAAACCCCGAGTTCATCCCAAAAGCATCCCTAACCACTTCATGTAATCTAGACTCTTGAAAAGTATTATTATCCACTGAATGACTACTTTCACCAACAAAAAAATTAGAACATCCCATGTTATGATCACTGCCCTCTATCTCTCCATGACTAATCCACACATAAGAATTGCTTATAAACCCCTTACGATAAAGATGATCAATAGCTAGCTCTGGTGTGACCAGATTTTTACACTTGCAACTCACACAAGGACACCTAATACGCCCTTCTCTTTCAAATAAAGGAAGAGACATTGCATTTGCAATAAAATCATTGACACCTTGTACAAATTCCTCCCTCAATCCGTCACGATTAGGATAATTTCTATTATACATCTATTTACGATGTTCAAGTTCCATCTACACATAGATTTAAAAAAGTAAAGAAAAGTTTAGCATATTACTTATTTTGATATTCAAGTTCCATCTACACAAATTAAAAGAGATAGAGGGGCCAGACTTATTATTTTGGAGCGGTTCTATGGAGAAGGCTCAACAGCAATGGAGAAGGGCCAGCATTGATGAAAAAGGTGTCAAACTAGTGCTTTTTCTTGAAAGATTAAAACCTGACAAAAAAAAGTGCCAAGACAATAATTATGTAGGAATATAGAAAACTGATCAAATAAATAGCGTTAAAAAAATCCAGCAATCAAGTGCTTCTACAAATGAACAGAAGGTAATCCCAGAAAATATTTCATTTCAAAAGGACTGACCTTTTGGGCAACCGTATCATCCACGTTTGACAAAATACTGCCTGAAAAAATGTTTAATTTGGTTGATGAGAGTCATGATCGTCATGCACTTTCTAAAAAGGAAATCAGAATTGAAGTTTTTGAAAATCTTTCAACTTACTGAACAACTGAATATGAAGGATTATCTTGCAATGGATTAGGAGATGTCTGCAATGATAAGACAGGTAATTAATTTTAGATCAATAGAAAAGTCTTTATCACAAAAGTTGAAGATATCTACTTATTCTCCAATTATTCGTCACCCCGGAAACAAAACAGAAGGATGATAACCATATTTTTTCAAAAGCGCAATGATACCTAAAAGTAACAACTTTAACTTTTATGATTGACCCGACAAACAAAAAATTTGAATCTATATAGAATGAAGAAAAGCTGACAATAAAGAGAAAGAATAGTTAAACTTTCTCACTTAAAATAGTCGATTAAATTGAATGATTTGCCTCAGATTATTAAAAATAAAAGAAGTCAAAAGAGACAAGATATTCTTAACCTTTCCACCAATTGCTTCATTAGTGATAAAAATCAACCTAATCGTACACAAACCACCAGTTTTTTCTTCCAATATAAACGTTCAAATGGAAGATGGTGATCAAGTAAGATATTTCTTATCAACAAAAGAGTCCAACATGTAAATCTACTTGATACCAGGTGACCGATACACAAACTTCTTGTTTGTTTTATTGACACATAATATAGTTAAGTAAGAAGTCTTGTTTATTCTTCACACCATTCAACAAGCCTATTGGTCATATCAATTTGGAAAAACAAAACAAGTCCAGTATGAAGAACCACAGTAGCTTTCATTGAATCTAGTTATTCAAAACAATAGTGTGTGTATATATAGAAAGTGAGATATGAAAAGATAGCGCACATGAAGGTTAGGAATGTAATCAGACAAATGAGGCATGTCCTCGAGAAACATGAAATAAGTATTAAACATGATATAAGTATGCAAGTGTAGAACTGCTTTATAAGTCCAATCACAATCCTCTACTTTAGGGAAAATTCTTGACACAAGTAACAAGAACACACTGTCTATAGAAAAAGGGATAAACCGATCACTCTCATGAATTCTGTTTGAAATATAATTTCTTAGTTAATGGACTCGTGGCTACTGTAGTATATTTGAACCATACCCAACAATCCATGACTCTGGCACAAACAACTTTATTTGAAATCAAAATTAGAGGAATCACTCAAGAAATCATTACACTAATAAAGAAAAGCATTGTAATTATGCTTGTTTACCCTTGGCCAATCACAGTATAACAATCCGGTAACAGAAGCAGAAGTCGTCTCAATATTTTACTGGCTGCTTATTTAGTTTGAGCATTAATTCAACTAAACTCATTAGCCTCTTTTAAGTACTTCTACTCAAAAAATGACATCAAGAAATTAAGGAGCAACTACATAAATGGATATCTTTTCAGAAGTTCTTGTGTGCCCTTAGAACAAAAAGAAAAATCCAAAGACATTTTAAGTAATACTCGTAATAAACTATCAGTATAACTACCATTACTAACAAAAGCAACACTACATAAATACTGGTACCTAAGTATGTTGTATTTTTTAATTGTTCTTTTAATTACCAAAAGGAATTACCTATGAATCTTGTGCCCCTGATAAAGTGAAATCCCCAAGTAAAAGAACGTTGTCAGTAGGCTTCACAGTTTTTCTTAAACACCAAAACAATGCTTTTACTTTGAAAATACTAACTGAACTGTGGGTAAACTGTGCATGCGAGGATTTCCCCTACAGTATCAAAAGAAAACTAACTATTAACTCTAGTTGAGACACGCGAGACTCCCTCAGGGTTATTTCCCATCATACACCACTTTACTGTTTTAAGGACCAGTTCCTTAAAATGTGTTCCTTTACTAAACTATATGCGGAATTAAAACTGTAAGTAAATGAACACCAGATATTAGCGTGGAAAAACCCCTTGACTCGGGATCAAAAAACCACGACCTACTTCTCAAGTAGGATTTCAACTCCACTATGTAAAAAGATCCACTTAGTTACAAGACTCCTTCTTACTAACCTAGGACTAACTCTAATCCTTTAGTGATCTTTCTCATGATCAGTGAAGTTGTGTCAAGTCCACGACTTGAACCAGAAAAGATACAGCTCGATTATACTTACTACAGTTGAACTAAGACTTGAACTTTTACAAGATTCAATCTAAGGAACAGGTTCTAACTTAGTTCCACTGTAGCTAACTGATTACACAAATAAGCTAATGACTCTTTTAAGCTTTGCTCGATGCTCTCTGTATTTGTGCACACTTCTATGGCTGATATGCTCCACATTTTATAGCTCCAGCAGCCAAGAAGTCTTGAGCAACTAGAACTCCAAAGCTCCCTTGAGTTTGAGTCCTAATTGGATTCTTCTCTTTAGAATCCGAATCTTCTATACTTTATCCTTTATTTATGCAATCTTTTCGTATCCATTTAGACCTGCATAATTACCAAGATAAACATTAGTTTTAGGATAATTATATCTCAAATTAAACGATTTTGTATGAATTATCTATTTAGCTGCAGTGATTCAAAGGAACAGGTCCTTTGAATCCGTTCCTCAATCATCAGTCAAAACTCCAAGCTTATCCAAGCTAACATTTTCCCCCTTTTTGATGATGACAAATTCATAAGCATAGATTCATATCCTTAATGTCCTGAAGTACAACTTAAGCTCAAAAAACAGTTAGTAGAGACTTTATTCATCATTAAGGAACAGATTTTCAACTAGGTATAAGTTCACGCAAAATCAGACTTACTCTTCCCCTTTTTGGCATCATTAAAAAGGTTTCATAAAAAATATAACTCAAGGTTAGAATTAATCAGCACATGGCCATTGAGGCAACTCAAAATGCAAACATAAATCAGATTAAAGCAACTATAAGACAAAGATATTAGCCATCAAAGATAATTCATTTAATCAAAAGATGAAACCAGGGGATACAAGCAAGTACTACAGAATTATTCAAAGACTAAAGAAGGAAAAGACTAAGGCACTAAACTAGGCTAAATCCCACTAGACAAAAGATGGCTAAAGGCTAAGGTGGTCAGGATGTGGAAGGACCAGGTCCCTGAGACTTGTTAAGCAACTCAAACATCTGCTTGAGTATTCCCTCATTGGTCTCCTTTGCTTTTGTGGCCTCTGCCTTCCAGTAATTCTTCTCCTCTTCCAACCGTGCTATTTCAGCAGTCTGAATAGCAACCTGTTGCCTAAGTGCCCTTACCTTGTTGTTCAAAGGCTGCCTCTCAACACCAGCCTGTGGATGATCAGCCTGAACAGGCAAATCACAACTAATCAGTGTGGCACGGCCAAATTTGTCCTTCTTAGTAGCCTTCGCTACCCCTTCCAAGGGAATCTTCAATTTTGCAAACACATCAGTTAAGATGAACCCAAACGGTAAGGAATGCTTTCTCTTCCCAGCTATCACTCTTTTTATCAGGTGGATCATAAAACTGGGCCACTTGATCAGTTTTTCAGTGTCCAACAGTTCCATAAGGACCAGGTCCATGAAACTGGCAATTCCTCTTTTCTCCTGCCTTGGCATCACAATCTTGTTCACAAACTCGAATAACACTTGGTGTTGTGGGTGCATCTCACTCTTCTGCACAGCCCTGGGTTTCTCTTCCCCTTCATTCTCAGATAACTTCCTAGTGATCTCCAAATCAGTTGGCAAGTTTGTCAAGTCAGGCCATACTTTCTTGACATAGCTGTCATACCCAGTAAAAGGAATACCCAACAGCTCACCAAGTTCCCTGGTATCAAACATAATCACATAATCATTAACAGAGGTAGTAATCCTGTCATCTTTGATGGAGCAGTTCTTGTAGAACTCTTGCACCATCCCCTTTACACACCTGCCAGAAATCTGAAGGACCATGTCCCTCCAGCCCTGAGCATGCAGTTTTTGCAGCAACCATAGCATCCCTTCTTCTTGTATATCAGACAATACTCTACCCTTCAACACCTTCCTGGTAAGCATGTCATCATGAAAACAGTGTACAGTCTCATCTCCCTCAGCTTCACTATCACTTTCATCTCCAGCAAAAGACTCATCACTGTCACTAGCAGAACTTTTAGTTACAACAACTCTTTTAGAGGACCTGGTCCTCTTAGTAGATTTTTCTGCAGCCTTAACAGAACTTCTTGTTACTCGTCTTTGAGCCACTTTTCTTTTCATTGACTGAGGCACAACCTCCTCAGCATCTGCCATCTCATCATCTTCACCAACATCATCAAATTCAATATCCTCCACTTCTTCCTCTTCAACAACCTGTTTTCCTTTCCCTTTTCTGCTTCTTTCTAAAGCAGCAGCTAATTTTTCATCAGCAGCTTTAGCAGCACTTCTTGTCCTCCTAACCCCAGAACTAGGGGTTGAGGCAGAAGGAACAGGTCCTTTTTGCCTTGGAGGAACTTTCAACTTTCTTCTTAATTCCGGGCTTATAACTATCACCTATTTTCTTCAACTTAGCAGCAATTTCAGCAGTCACTTGGTCATCAATGGGTCCCTTTCTAGCTAATTTTCTTTTCAGACTCCTAATGTTGATCAATTCCACCAAGGGCCTATCACTATCACTTATAGCTTCATCAACATCTATAACATCCTCCATGGGTGCTCTAAAAGCAGCCTCTGGAGACCCCGATGACCCATGCATGGGTGCTTCCAAGCTCTTAACTGTTTCTTCTTCCCCCTCAAGAACAGCCTCAGACCCCTCTGCCTTTTCTTCCTCATCTATCACAACATTCAGAGGATAGGTAAAATTTACCTGATACTGATACAGAACCATAGCTCGTGACAAATCCTCAACTTGCTCAACAATTGATTCAGCCGTGGGAACTGGTCCTTCCCCCTGAATTTCAGGTTCAGGTATTTCTGGGATTATTTCAGGAATTTCAGGGTTTAGGTCAGTGGTATCCATGGGTGAAGAAGGGTTGAGATTTTGTGGTTGATCAGAGGTGGGTGCAGTTGAAGAATTTTCAGGAGAAAGAGACATCTTAGCAATTCGAATTAAGAGATAATTGATTATTCTTTCTGAAATTTTGAGAATTCAGTTTGTGAGCAAAGTAAAAGAATAATGGGAAAGAAGGAGTGTATTTATAGGATGAATTAGGTAGTAGAAATAGAGTAGGAATCGATCACACTTACCTCAGCACAACATGCAGCCGTTATGGACTCTTGGGAGTTTCCCGGAGAAATAGAGCCGTTGGACTGCCAGGTTACCTTTTCAGAGTGGGAACTGTTCCTCCGATGGGACTCTTATGCAATTTGGATATGGTTAGGAGACTTAGTGGGAATTATCCTAATTACAAGTTACCTATAGCCTTTGCACTTCTAAATTAACTGAATAATAACGAGTACATACCTGCTTTTAACACTAAAATTCAGTGTCCTTCCAATTTGCAACATTTTTTATCATCTGAAATTCTAAGAGCATAAGAGTAACATCATTCAATTTTAGCAACTCTAAATAAGAAGTATGGCATAAGAGTATACATTTAAGTATTAAGCTGGACTGAATCATTCATAATGACTTGAATAAAATTCATTTTAAGTGCAATTTTCTAGCCAATTATGAAGTAAATCATTGATGATTTTATGTGAATTTAATCATCCCTAATTCCAACCTATTTCTTTCAAAGCATCTCTACCTAGAGCTTTTGTAAAAATGTCAGCAATTTGCTTTTCAATGGGACAAAATGCTATGGTGATCAAACCTTTTTCATAGTTGTCTCTTAGGAAATGATGTCTTATATCAATGTGTTTAGTCCTTTTGTGATGCACTGGATTTTTTGTCATGTTAATAACACTAGTGTTATCACAATAGATAGGAACAGTTCCTACATCAACACCAAAATCCTGTAATTGTTGTTTGATCTATAACAACTGTGAACAACATGAAGCAGTTGCCACATATTCAGCCTCAGTAGTGGAAAGTGCCACTGAATTTTGTTTCTTGGTTCCCCAAGAAACCAAACATTCACTAAGAAAATGTGTCATACCTGAGGTATTTTTTCTATCAACAAAGAAACCTGCATAGTCAGCATCAGTATATCCAACAAGATTAAAACTACCACCTTTTGGATACCAAAGTCCCAAGGGACCTGTTCCTTTCAGATACCTCAATATTCTTTTAACAGCTTTCAAATGAGATTCCTTAGGCTCTGATTGAAACCTAGCACACAAACCAATACTGAACATAATATCAGGTCTACTAGTAGTTAGATAAAGTAGAGAACCAATCATACCTCTATACAATTTTTGATCAACTGATATTCCATGTTCATCAAGATCCAATTTTGTGGCAGTGGCAATAGGTGTGTCAATTTTCTTAGCATTATCCATATCAAATCTTTTAAGTAATTCCTTAACATACTTTTGTTGATGCATAGTTCCATTTGAGGTTTGCTTAATTTGTAAACCCAAAAAGAAATTTAGTTCACCCATCATGCTCATCTCAAACTCACTCCCCATCAAGTTTGCAAATTCCTTACTTAAATCTTCACAAGTAGCACCAAAGATTATATCATCTACATATATTTGAACAATTAAGAGATGCTTACCTTTTTTTAAAAAAAACAATGCGCTATCAATTTTACCTCGTTTATATCCATGCTGAAGTAGAAATTTTGATAGCCTTTCATACCATGCTCTTGGTGCCTGCTTGAGCCCATACAAGGCCTTGTCCAACTTGTACACATGTTCAGGAAACTGTTCACTTTCAAAACCTGAAGGTTGCTTGACATACACTTCTTCTTTCAAGTAACCATTCAGAAATGCACTCTTAACATCCATTTGATGTAGAGTAAATTCCATGTATGTAGCAAAGGCTATAAGAAGTCTTATTGCTTCCAATCTTGCAACTGGAGCAAAAGTCTCATCATAGTCGATGCCCTCCTCTTGACTGTATCCCTGAACAACTAGCCTGGCCTTATTCCTTGTTACCATGCCATCCTCATCAAGTTTGTTTCTGAAAACTCATTTTGTTCCAATTATGGACCTGTTCCTTGGCTTGGGTTCCAGATGCCAAACTTGACTCCTTTGGAATTGATTCAATTCCTCCTGCATAGCATTAATCCAATCTGCATCCTTCAGTACTTATTTCACATTTTTGGGTTCAACAAGCGATAGGAAAGCACTAAAGGCACACAAATTGTGATTTTTGACTGCTGATGTAGTTTGAATCCCAGCAGTCTTATCTGAGATTATTTGATCCACAGGATGTGACCCTTGATACTTGTAATGCTTGGGTGTCAATCCATTGTCAGAAGTCCTCTGCTGAGGAATAGTTCCTGATAAAGTAGCATTACCAGTTTGTGAGGTGGAACCAACATGTGTTCCCCCTGTTTCAGTGCCACTCTTCTCAGTTCTGTCCTGATGAACAGTTCCTTGCAGTTCACTTCTCATATCCAGAGTCTGCATTTATGGATTAATTTCATAATCTTTCAGCATTCCAATTTCTTCATCCTCCTGTACCTGTTCTTGAGTGAGACTGTCAGTTTCATCAAATTTAACATGCATGCTTTCTTCAATTTTCAATGTTTTCTTGTTAAACACCCTATAAGATTTACTATTTGAAGAATAACCAACAAAGATTCCCTCATCACTTCTAGGATCAAATTTTCCTAAGACATTTTTTCCATTGTTATGTATAAAACATTTGCAACCAAAAGCCCTAAGATGAGAGATATTGGGTTTTCTTCCCTTAAGCAATTCATATGGGGTCTTTTCTATTAATGGCCTTATCATACATCTATTTATTATGTAGCATGCAGTATTAATAGCCTCAGTCCAAAAGTTTTGTGGAAGATTTTCAGATATTAACATAGTCCTTGCCATTTCCTCTAAAGTCCTATTTTTCCCTTCCACTACACCATTTTGTTGTGGAGTTCTAGGTGAAGAAAAATTATGATTAATGCCATTTTCATTACAGAAATTGAAAAACATATTATTTTCAAATTCAGTTCCATGATCTGACTTAATGGCAACAATATGATTATCTAGAGTTCTTTGAGCTTTCTTAGCAAAAATTGAAAATGCATTAAATGCTTCTTCTTTAGATACAAGAAATATAGTCCATGTAAATCTGGAGTAATCATCCACCAATACCATAACTCTTACCTCCATGACTCGTTGTTCTCATTGGACCACATAAATCCATATAGACCAGTTCCAAAGGTTTAGTGGTACTTACCTGTTTCTTCGGTTTGAAGGAGGATTTTACCTGCTTCCCCCGGCACATGCCTCACATATTTTTTCATCATTAAACTTGATGTTAGGAAGACCTATCACCAAGTCCTTGGACACAAGTTTGTTCAATTGTGAAAGACTAGCATGTCCTAGTCTTTTGTGCCATATGAGGGGATCATTTTGCACCACACTTAAGCAACTCAAGCTTCCATCAGATAGTGTCAGCAAGTCTACTTTGTAGATGTTTCCATGCCTATTTCCCTACAAAATAATCTCTCCAGAAGTTTGGTTAGTCACAGTGCATCCAGTAGATGAGAAATTAACATTATTACCTTTGTCACACAATTGAGATATACTCAATAAGCAATGCTTCAGCCCATCTACTAGAAACACATTATCTATACTATGTGAATCAGACCTACCTACCTTTCCAATGCCAATGATTTCTCCTTTCTTACCATTACCGAAGGAAACACTTCCTCCTTGGAAGGCTGAGAGTGAAAGGAACAGTTCCTTATGTCCTGTTATGTGCCTTGAGCAACCACTATCCATGTACCATTGTGGTTTATCTCCTTCACTCTAGCCTGCAAAAGAAAACTAGGGGTTAATTTTAAGAACCCAATCTAGTTTGGGTTCCTTTCCTTTAGAAAAATGATGAATCAGATCCTTCCTAGCCCAAAATGGTAACAGTTTCTTTGTGTGAACAATTTTCCTTTTTACAGAATGTTGAACAGGTTTATAGGACCTATTCTTCTGTTTCACAGAATTTTGAACAGGTTTGTAGGACCTGTTCCTCTGGGCAGCCATTTTTAAAGATTGACAATTTTCTTTCCGGTGACCAATGTTCCCACAATGAGTGGATAGTCAATTTTCAGGAAGTGATAAGTACTTACTCTTTGGATTCCATTTGGATGAACTCTGTGCTTTCATAAATCCAATACCTTTCCTGTTACTACTATGATTTTCTTGTAACCATTCTAGTGCTTCAGAAGACTTGTTCCATTCTACAGTTTTTCTTAGTTCCATTTTTGTTTTAACCCAGTCTTCTTCCAAAGATCTTATCTTCTCATCTTTTTTACACAGTTCATCAACTGTGACTTTCAGTTTCTCTTCAGTAATGATCTGATGAGAATTAGCAATACCTTTACCTTTTTCAACTGTTTTAACATTTTCTAATTCCTGAACAGTTGATTCAAGTGTGAGGACCTATTCCTCAAGCATGCTAATCTTCCTTTCCAGAAAATCATTTTTAATTATTTCCTCTTTGCATTCTGCTTCTAAACAATCAATTTCATCATGCAGTTGATGGTTGCCATCCCTTAGAGATTTAAATTCATTTAGCACAGTATGAAATACTTTAACCAATTTTTCTCTAGACATGCTTTTTACATCTTCTTTAAGTTTAGAAACAAATACCTCAGCATCTTCTTCATTTTCTGAATCTCCAAGAGCCACTAGAGCAAGATCCTCATCCAGATCATCATCAGTTATTTCATCTTCACTGTCTTGCCATCCTGCAACCATTGCTTTGGGATTTCCACTTTTCTTATGGACCTGTTCCCTAGCCTTTTTCTTTTCCTTAATGAATCTCTTCCTCCATTCTCCTTCCATAATTGGACATTTGCTGATGTAGTGCTCCGAGCTTCCACATTTGTGGCATTCTCCAGCCTGTTTCATGTTAGAAGACCTACCCTATCCACTAATTGCCTTTTTCTTAATCAAATATTTCTGAACACTTTTAGCGATAAGGACCAGTTCCTTATCATCAATAATCTTATCAGCAGCAGTCAAGGCTAGGTTAGGTTCAGTTTTAACTGGTACTCCTATGTTTTTAACCTTTTTCCTTAGTATAAGTCTTTAAATTGCCTATAAGCTCATCTAAGGATAGAGTGGTTAAATCTTTGCTTTATATGATAGCACAAGCTTTGATCTCCCAAGAATCTGGAAGAACCCTAGTTAGAATCTTTTCTACTCTATCTTCCACAGTTAAAACCCTTCCCAAAGAGATAAGTTCAGAAGCAATGGCATTAAATCTAGTATACATTTCAGAGATTGACTCTTCTTCTTTCATTTTAAAACTTTCATATTCAGCATAAAGAAGTGTACCTCTGGACCTTTTTACCTGACTTGTTCCTTCGTGTGCAACTTGTAGAGCATCCCAAATCTCCTTTGTAGTGGCATACCCTCTGATTCTTGTGCATTCGTCAGGGCTAAGTCCACCAACAAGCCACTTCCTAGCTTTTGCATTCTTTTCCCATTGCTTTATGTCTTCAGCATTGCATTCCTTCCTGGTTTTGGGAACATCGTTTCCCTCAGCATCCTTCTTCATTGGGATCATGGGACCTTCAGTTACTATATCTCACAATTCATAGTCCTTTGCTTGAAGGTGGTCACGCATCCTCTCTTTCCACCATGAATAGTATTTCCCATTGAAATAAGGAGCTCTAACCATTGACTGACCCTCACTGTTCTCTCGTGATGTACACATCTAATCCTAGGTATAACCCACTCTGATACCAATTGTTATTTCCCACGATACACCACTTTACTGTTTTAAGGACCAGTTCCTTAAAATGTGTTCATTTACTAAACTATATGCGGAATTAAAACTGTAAGTAAATGAACACCAGATATTAGCGTAGAAAAACCCCTTGACTCGGGATCAAAAAACCACGACCTACTTCTCAAGTAGGATTTCAACTCCACTATGTAAAAAGATCCACTTAGTTACAAGACTCCTTCTTACTAACCTAGGACTAACTCTAATCCTTTAGTGATCTTTCTCAAGATCAGTGAAGTTGTGTCAAGTCCACGACTTGAACCAGAAAAGATACAGCTCGATTATACTTACTACAGTTGAACTAAGACTTGAACTTTTACAAGATTCAATCTAAGGAACAGGTTCTAACTTAGTTCCACTGTAGCTAACTGATTACACAAATAAGCTAATGACTCTTTTAAGCTTTGCTCGATGCTCTCTGTATTTGTGCACACTTCTATGGCTGATATGCTCCACATTTTATAGCTCCAGCAGCCAAGAAGTCTTGAGCAACTAGAACTCCAAAGCTCCCTTGAGTTTGAGTCCTAATTGGATTCTTCTCTTTAGAATCCGGATCTTCTATACTTTATCCTTTATTTATGCAATCTTTTCGTATCCATTTAGACCTGCATAATTACCAAGATAAACATTAGTTTTAGGATAATTATATCTCAAATTAAACGATTTTGTATGAATTATCTATTTAGCTGCAGTGATTCAAAGGAACAGGTCCTTTGAATCCGTTCCTCAATCATCAGTCAAACTCCAAGCTTATCCAAGCTAACACTCAGCTTAATATACCATATGTATGATAATTGTATAATTGAAGAGCTTGATTTGAATAATCTCCACTTTTAACTAAAATGAGATTATTTTGAGTAAACTCAACATTATTGAGCTTTGGCAGTAAGAAATAGTCAAACAATTATGAATATAGATAATACATCTAGTTGACTGAACAATTTCTATGTTGAGCTTTAGTTGATTGATGTTTTAGCTACTGAAATTATAATAAAGCTAACAATCACATAAATAATTGAACTGAATCAAAACTTTTTTACCAATTATAGATGTCTAGCATGTCTACAATTTACATATCAAAGGATACACAAATACAAGCTTATAGCCACTGCACCCCTCCTCAGTTTATCCCACGAAAGCTAAGATCTCAATTTCAGCTCATCGATATCATTAACCCCAAAAAGGAAATCAAGCAAACACCAAGAAAATAACATAGCAAAGTAACATACAAGCTCCAAAATAAGAACACACAAAACAATGGCATGACCATTCAGTGTAAAAAAGTTGTAACTCTTACACTTGTAAAAAAGTTTTAACTTTTACACATTCGTGAAACTAAATCAACCACTCAAAATTAGCTTTTTTCAGTCAACTTATGAAATTGGGGATTAGGTTTTGTGTATTTGCCTAAAAACTTCAAATAGAACTTCAAATAATTCCACTGACAAATTATAGGAAAAGAGAACCACCAAAAAAGAATTGAAACATAAAATTTACCTAACAATCTTACTAATATAGGTGCAAAACAAGTTTGAACTGTATCAATAGTCTTCTAAATAACCTATATTACCCAAAAATTACAGACAAAAAAATGTTAAAAAATTAAGAGGAAAAAACAGCAGGTTCAAAAATTCAAAAATATTAACAAATAAACATAAAAATGTTGTTGTTGCTTAAAAAAATTGTGAGTGGAAGGAAGGAAGATGAAATGGAGAGAGTGAGGGTTTGAAAGATTTGATTTTTGGAGTTTAACCATAATACACAAACCCACCTCAGAGAAATAAGCTTAGATTACTTACCAGAGGGTCGATAAGAAGCGACAGACATGTCAAGGAGGGCGACAATGGAGTGTGGGAGATGATGGACTGCGGTGAAGAGAAATAGAAAGAAATAAAAGTGAGGGGAAAGAAATGGCAAAAATCGTGTATCTATTATTTTTTCTTTTTTGTCATTAAAAAAAAAGGAAAACCTTATTTGACTATTAGTTGACTGAACAGAACAATGGACTGTAGCAGTTTTGCAAAATAATATTCATTTATTTTTAAAATATTGATAAAAATAAAATTATTTAACTTTAATTTTATCGAAGAACTGACGGACACTATCGGTTTATTATTTTCACAATAATATTTTACTTGTGTTTCGCGAAAAATTATTTTCGCGCAATTGTGAAAAAATTTCCTGCTGAAATATACTGAGGGAGTCCCTCAAACTTGAAAATAGGAAATAGGAAATTCAAAATTTAATATTTTACCAAGTGTGTCCGTGGGTTTTTTACGCTAAATAATATACCGAGGGTGTCCCTCGGTTTTTCCGCCTCGGTTTTTGACATGTTTTTACCCGAGATAATCCACTCCCATTAATACCGGCACCATTTTATTGTCACCGAGTCCTAAACATGCAAAAAAAGAAATATATTAGGCCGTTATAGCATTATATTTAGAATACAAATATTTATATGAAGCGAGGAACACGAAATATTATAGTAATGTTTCAAATATTATGTCAGGAATTCATAATGTGTAAACATCATGATAGATGTTTCACTAACTGTGACTGATGTTTGGAACACCTCATTATTAAAAACATAACTATGTTTAAACATATAACAGAGTGTGCACAACATCAAATATATGTTTACACATTCTTACAGATGTTTCATCAGATGTGTCAGATGATGAATAAGCAATTCAAGTAAAAAAAACCTTATGATTTAAGCATCCAATAAAAACACAAGATGTTTAAACATATATGCAAACTGACGACGGATGCTGTTTAAACATCATAAGTAATGTTTAAACATCCATGCGACATGAGGACGGATGTTGTTTATGATGTTTAAACATCATAAGTAATGTTTAAACATCCATGCAACATGAGGATGGATGTTGTTTAAACATCATATGAAATGTTTAAGCATCCATGCAAACTGACGACGGATGTTGTTTAAACATCATATGAAATGTTTAAACATCCATGCAAACTGAAGACGGATGTTTCACCAGAAGAAAACTCATATGTGAAAAATAGGTAAAATCGACAAAATGCTTTTCTCAATTCCATTTAAACAACCTAAAGCATAAGGAAAACTTACCAGAGCAAGGAAATGGGAGAATACCCATGAAAAATGGTGAAATAATTACAAAATTTTATCAAATTTGGAAAATTCTAGATCTGATAAAAAGGGGCTAATGTAGTTGGAAAGGTTGGTTGTGTCTTCATGGGGGAACTGAAATTGAAGCAAAAAGTGAAAAAAGAACGACCGGAAGGTCGCCGGCGACGGTAGACAAAAAATAGGTTTGGGAGGTCGGCGGTGATGTTTGGGTGTTTGGAGGGAAAATGTTTCAAAAAATTCCACCCAGTACCCTCAATAAGACATGGTCTTACCTAATTGCCCCTACTTACAAATGTTTTAAGTAAATGCCCTCCACATCATACTCCCCTTATGAAAGGACTATTTTGCCCCCAACTTGTTTAATTCGCGCTGAAAGATTTCCTTCTCTCTTTCCCCATTCCTGGCCTCCTTCTTTCTTCTTTGTGCGGCCTCCAACTTGTTTAATTCACGCTGAAAGGTTTTCTTCTCTCTTTCCCCGTTCCTGGCCTCCTTCTTTCATCTCTGTGTGCTGGAAATTTGGGATTTTTTTTCTTATGTTTTCTTGATTCCAATAATTTGAAGGTTTTTATTGCCTATGGCTATTAGATATTCATGCTTTGCATAGAGCTTAAAATCTTGACCATGGCCAAGAGTTGCATAGACATTCTCTGGAAGTTACTTATTGCAGTAGAGTTTAAAGTCTTGGCTATTGCCAATACTTGCAGAGATGTTCCGTGTAAGTTGTCGCTTCCACCAGAACTTAGAGTCTTGGCTATTGCCAAGAGTTGCAGAGACTTTGTCTCCAGCTTGTTCACTGCAGTAGAGGTAGAAGTCTTGGCAATTGTCAATACTCTTAGAGATTTTTAGTGTAAGGTCCCCCTTGCCAGAACTTAAAATCTTGGCTATTGCCAAGAGTTGCAGAGAGTTTCTCTGCAAGTTTTGTACTGCAATATAGGTAAAAGTTTTGGCAATTGCCAATACTTACAGAGACTATTTGTACAAGTTGCTCCTTCCACTAGACTTTAAAGTCCTGGCAATTGTCAATACTTGCAGAGACTATTTGTACAAGTTGCCCCTTCCGTTGAAATTTAAAGTATTGGCTATTGGCAATAGTTGTAGAGACTTTTTCTGTAGTTGTAGAGACCATGACAATAGGGCTAAAAGTCTTGGCAATAGGCAAGAAGTCTGTACAAGCCTCCCATTGCAATAGAGTTTAAAGTCTTGGCTATTGCCAATATTTTAGAAATTTTTCAGTGTAAGTTTCCCTCTGCAGCAAAACTTAAACTCTTGGCAATAGTTGCAGAGAACTTTACCCTTGCAACTTGAAGAAATCTTACGTTGAATCTTCTCATAACAGAGCAATCTGTAAAAGGAATGGGGTTTTATGGTTTTCTTGATCGCGTGAATGGAGAAAAGGAAGAGGAGGGACTGGGGCGCATCTTTTAATTGGTTTTGTAGGGGTATTTTGGTCCGAAAAAATTTTCATTAAACTAATGAGGGCATTTTTGCTAAACATCTGTTAGAGAGGGCATTTTGGCAAATCATTGCTTCCGGTAGCATATTTTTGCAAATCAACCAAAATGTTTTTGCTATTTTGGGGTTGGTTTGGGGTTTAGTAAAAATGGGTGAAAGTTCAAACTTATAAACTTGGGGGTTCTTTTGAACTCATGTTTTATATTATTTATACTAATCCTAAATAAGACCCCTACACATATTATTTAAAACTAGGGGTCCTTTTTCTTACTGTATTAAAAGATTTGGCGAAGACCCCCAACCAACGGACCCTATGTATTTGGGTTTTTTTGGTGAGAGAGACTCCTAAGTCTTTAAATAGTATTTTGAGACTCAAGTCTCAAAAATAGCTAAAAGTGACGCTTTCAAGATTAGTACTTTACTAATATTTTAAAAGCCCCTCAAGTTTTTTTATTTACACAAAGCCCCCACCTTTCATCACCCCCCACCATCCGGCCCCCTCCCTCTCCCCCCTCTCCCGCCCATCCACTATTCCACCACCCTCCACCACTCACCGCCACCTTCTACCACCCTCCACTACCCAACACCACCTTCTATTACCCTCCACCACCACCCCACCACCCCACCACCCTCCACCACTCCAATAAAAGGATGTATACATATCAGTTGAGATGTGTACATATATAATTAAGATGTGTACACATCTCGTCTGATGTGTACATATTATTAATATGTGTACACATAAAATAATATGTGTACACATTGTTTAACCTAGATTCGATTTTAGGCCAATTAACAATTAAATTTGTATTTGCGGAGTCACGATCAATAGTTGAGATTAAGAGTTTATACGGTGAGCTAAGATGATGATAATACGATAACAAGATACGAGTATTAACTAGTAAAAACAAAGCATAAACGGAAACAAGGAGAAATAACCGTATGGTATCGCTCGTCTTCGGAGAGTATTCTTATTAATAGTGTAGACAGGAAGTAAAGTTGTTGTACAATCGATTAAGGCGAATTCTATTTATAAGCCTGGTAGGCACCCGTTGGAATTTTGTAACCGCTGGGCGTGGATCCGTCTGGATAAGTAACTGCTGGTCACATATCCGTTGGAGTCATAACCGCTGGGTTGTAATGATTACCTTAATGACCATTAATAGATTGATCGTGGATGATCATGTTAATAACTGCTTATTTAGACCGTGTTGACTGTTGAAGTGTTTCATAACTCCTTTGGGTCTAATCGTGATGAATGTCTGTCCGTTGGATGTCTGTCCGTTGAAATGTCTGCTCGTGCCACGTGAAAGACATGTGTCACCTTTCCAAGTCCAGTCAGCTTTTATCTAATACAGATAGTCCCCGCACTTCTCGAGCAGAGTATCTGTTCGAGGAGTGGATATGAATTTTGGCGGGAGTTTCTTGCAAATTTTTTTTATCTCCGTGTGATGTATCTTGATGACGTACGAGCCTTATCAGCTAAGTGACAAGCCCTTATGACGTGCGCATTTAATGCGCCGTATAAAAAAGTAACTGCAGCGGGCACGCCTGCGGAACTACAGGCCATTCCGAAGTGACTATTGTGTGCCCGTAAAAGTAATGATTTTAACGGCTTCAGTCACGTGCACACGTCGCCTGTTGATCGTGAGGTGACCGCTACTTTCCAGAATAATGATGATACTATAAAGTTTTGATGAACCCTATTCTTTCTTTCAATGGCCAGATCTGATCGAGGTTTCTCTGATAGCCTCCACGTGTCTCGAAGGAAGTTTGTGGGGCTGAATTTTCACTTCTATAAATAGGGGTTTGCCTGATGAGAAACCTTTTACTTGCCTTTATTTCTTCTCCGCTGTTCTTTGAAAATACTTTGAACTAGCTTTTGAATTTTTCTTGATAACTTCATATTTCCCTGCAACCATGACTTCAAGATCTAGGAATAATCAGAGCACTGATGTTGCTGGTAGTTCTTCGGCGGCCACTCCCAGGCCCCGGGCTACTCAAGCTACTGCTGCAGAAATAATCCTCAAGAAATGGGGTGAACTTGAGGCGGATTGTAACATTAAGTCCTTCCATAATAGAGAGGGAGATACACGCAACTGGCCGGCGTATAGGTTTAAATCTACGATCACGAAAGAGGTGATCCCACGAGTGAGGACGGACTGCCACTGGGGCGATGAGGTTCCCCTCTTGCCGGTCTCCGAGGAGGAGAATATTACTTCCCATAGGGCTGGGTGAACAGCCATGTGCACCTACCCTTTTACAGTGGGATGTAGATTACCCCTGCACCCTGTGTTGGAGAGGCTCTGCAGGGAATACCTTCTCTGTCCGGGGCAACTGAACCCCAGTTTATATAGAATAGTTACACTTTTGGATTGGTTCGCGGCAGGAACTGATCAATATTTTGGCTATGAGCATTTTATTTCTTTGTATAGTATACAAATTTTCAAAGATGGCTATGTAAATGCCAGGATGCGCGGAAGCAAGGGCTTGGTGCGCAGTTCTGAGGATACTGGTGACCGAGGCTGGGTACACCGGTATCTGTTTGTGCGCTCCTCGGCCTTGACTTTCGACAACAAGGCTTATCTTCCAGAAGTCTGGAATAAGAAGCGTAAGTCCCCGAGTACTTTTTGAAATTCTTTGTGCTCTTTCTTCTTCTCGTCTTCTAACTCCGTTCAATTTTTTGCAGCAGCCAAGCAACCCTACGACGGACTCATTTCTGTTGAAGATTTGACCGCGTGGGTTGAGCCAATTTTGAAGGAGTTTACTCCTGAGAAGAGAGAGTGGGCGTATTTTGCCGCTCAAAAGAGTTTGGTTGTACAAAATCATGGTGAGAATATTTCTGCTTTCATGATTGTCCTTCTTCTTCGAAACTTCTTCATGTCTGACCGTTTCACCTTTTTGTAGGTTTGGGCAGTTCGGGAGATTTCTTTCGTGCTCCCCCTCAAGACGGGCCTTCCGAGCCTGTTGCTGACCCAGAAGCTGAAGCTGAGGCTATACTAGCTTCAGTGGGTGCTCTACGTAGTAGTGAGGGGGGCGAGGAACTCCTGTCTGGTAGACTGGGCTCCCTGAAGAGGAAGAAGAGGAGCCAAGGCGAGGGCGGAGCACGGAAGAAGTCTGCTCTTAAGACTTCCGTAGCTGCCGGGCAAACCTCGTCAGCTGGTGGTGATCCTCCTTCTAGGGCCAGTGTACCGAAGCCCGTAGAAGAGAATGCCGATGCTGCTGCTAGAGTCCCCAAGTCTGTACTGGGAGAGGGTGTAGCTAAGGAGGTTATCGATCTTTCGGACACTGAGGCCGAAGTTGATGTTCCTCTTAGGCGAAGGCCTCATCTTCGTAGTGACAGAAGAAGGGCCGAGGAGGAGGCTGCCCGTACTCCGCAGAGGAGTCCCCGAGTTGATGACGAGGCGGAAACAGGTCCTTCTCGTGCAGACAAGGGGAAGAGAAAAGTAGGTGAAGAAGAAGAAGAAGAGGTGAAAGAAGAAGTAAGAGAAGAAGCTTCCCAAGAAGGTAGCCAGGATCCTCGTGTTTTTCGTTTCGAGGACCTGGAGAATGTGGCTACTGAGGGGGTGACTCCCGTTGGTCTTCGTGAATGTGAGACAATAAATCCTGGAGTGGAAGGTGACTCTAACCTTTCCTCGTCAAGATTCGTTAGGCGGTCAGTCATTGGTGGCCGGACAGAATTGAGTGATATCAGGGGGGTGCGTTACAAGTTTGGGCCAAATTATCCCTCTAAGTAGGCTTGGGAACCCAAGTTCTGCGAGAGGAAGCACACTTTGAAACTTGCCCCTGATGTTAACTTCATAACTAGGCCATGCAGCTTGGCTAAGGCGGTCTCCTCGCTCATCGGTCCCCGTGAAGAATGGGTGCTGAGGGAGCTGAGCGATGAGGAGTTAGCCTTCCAGATTGCTTCTGACTCTACCCGGGTAAGTATTTTCCGCTTTGTTTTGGGAATAACTTTAGCCTCGGACTTCTAACTCTGACTCACTTTGCTTTTTCAGTCGAGTATGCTGGCTGCTGAGCTCATGTTTCGCTCCAGGCTTAACAACGTCAATCAAGTAGTTGAAATAAAGAAAGAGTTGCTGGAAGCTCTGAAGGAGAACAAGACTCTGATAGAGCAATGTGGTCTCCTTGGTGGTGAGGTTAACTGGTTGACTGATGTCAATAATGAACGTGTTGAGCAAATCAACGCACTCACCAGGGAGAAGGACCTTCTTCTTGAAGAGAGAGAAGGGTTCACACGCTCTGCCCAGGGTTTAGAGAGACTGCTTGAAGATTGTCGAAATTCTTTGAACGGTACTATCGAAGATCGTGCATCCGTTGAGATGGATCTTCAGAGAGCTAATGAAGGATTTGTTAAAGCCAGGGCTGATCTCCAGGCTGCCAAGGATCAGGTCGCTCAATTAATGAGTGCTCAGACCGCATTAACCAAGGACTTGGAAAACCTGCGTGATCAGTCTGAAATCAAAACCAAGCTTGCTGCTCTTGAGGCCAAACGTACATTGCTCGTGCATATTCAGGCTAGACAAGTTAATGTCGAGGAGATGCTGCAGACAACAAAGAACGCTGTTCGGAGAATAAAACAAGCATTGGGTCTCTTTCCTGAGGAGTCTGAAGGTGACGATGATGATGCAGACGAAGATGACGGCAAAAATTCAGGGGACGACGGCAGGACTGACGGAGCTGGTGCGTCGAGTTCTGGTCGTAGCCCTAAATGTTAATGCCCTTTCTTAATCTGTGATTAATGTACTTTTTTATTGTCTGGCGAGATCCGGATCCGGACTTGTTTGTTGGTGGACAGAAGTCTAGCAAAGACTTTCTGATCCTTTGTATGACCGGTTTCGTTTGGCCTTTGAACACTCTGCAAATTTCTGTCAGCCGTTTTTGACATTTTATCAATTTACAGTATAATGTATATATGCTACTTAGATCTGTTCAGTGACTATATTTAGTTTGAACTTCTTGATCTTTTTGTTTGCATGTGTTGTGGCTTTCGTGCCTTATGATTGGGAGTTTTCTGAAGTTTGAACTTTATTAAGTTCGTATCTCCAAGAATCTGCCCGAATGTTTTTAACTTAGCCTTTCGTTAGGAAGAGGTCGTAAGCTGTAAGTAGTCTGACCGTGTCGTGGTCGTTAGAGTTTTGGCCGAGAATCATTGCTCAGTGCGTGTAACTTTGCTTATCGTTTTGATAGTCGAAAGTTGTTGCATGGCTTTGTAGATTGGCTCTGGCCGAGTCATTGGCCTTGTGAACGACTTCTCTTATTTTTGCGGAAGCCTTGTCACATAAAGGTTTTTGTGTTATGAATGACTCCTCTTATTTGCCGTGGAAGTCTTATCACGTACAAGTTTTTGTCTTGTGAATGACTCATCTTATTTGCTGTGGAAGTCTTGTCACGTAAAAGTTTTTTGAAAAACTTTAAAAATTTGCCTTTTGGTAAGGTCTTTTGCCTTTATGAAGGTCTTATCTGGCCTACAGGGGCCTCTCACTACCCCCCTTGATTTTATGTTGGACCACGTAAAGTGATAACATGAAAAGATTTTTCGGTGAGTTGCATATAGAACACATATAACCAAACGATGAGTGTGTCCGTTGTGGGATTCGAACCCACAGCCGCGAAATTGAAGAACTTCGAGCTCTACCAGTTGAGCTAAATGGATCTGACCTTGTTTAGGTCGTTAGTACCATTTAGAGAGAATATATAATAAAAGTAAGAACTTTTGTAAAGATAAAAGGTAAGTGTAAGATAACTAACCGTTTTACCACTTAAAAGTGATACCTTTTGAGGTGAACCACATTCCAACTGTGCGGGACAATGGAGCCGTCTGGTCGTGCCAAACGATAAGATCCTTTGCCGACCGAAGCAATTACTTTGTAGGGGCCTTCCCAGTTAGGACCAAGCTTCCTTGAATTTGTTTCTTGTGTGCTCTAGGAGACTTTTCTGAGTACAAAGTCCCCGACTTGGAAGCTTCGTACGCGCAGTCCCCGATTGTAGTATTGCTCGATTCGTTCTTTTTGAGCGACTACTCGTACAAGAGCTAGTTCTCTACGTTCTTCGAGGAGGTCCAGCTCTTCAGATAGGTTGATTGAGTTTGATTCCTCAGTGGCATATGCGTATCGTAAACTGGGCTCTCCGATTTCAACTGGGATTAGAGCATCTGCACCGTTCACTAATGAGTAAGGAGTTTCTCCGGTACTCATTTTTATAGTTGTGCGATAAGCCCATAGTACTCCAGGTAACTCCTCTACCCAACATCCCGTTGCCTGCTCGAGGTGCTTTTTAAGGGATAAGGGATTCAACGATGATTTTGTTGGTAGACTCCGCCTTCCATTTGCAACAGGATTATATGGAGAGGAGGTGATCCTCTTGATGTGCAGATCGTCGAGGAACCTAGTCACTTTCTGGCCGATGAATTGTGGGCCGTTGTCCATGACTATTTCCTTGGGTGCTCCAAAGCGACACATGACAAAACGCCAGAGGAAGTCAACGACTTCCGTTGGTCGTATCCTTGAATATGCTGCCGCTTCTACCCACTTTGTGAAGTAGTCAGTGATGATCAATAAGAAGCGCATCCCCCTTGGTGCTGTGGGTAGAGGACCAACGATGTCCATCCCCCATTTCATGAAGGGCCACGGGGAGATTATTGAATGTAGTGGTTCCGCTGGCTGATGGAGAAGATGAGCGAACCTCTGGCATTTGTCACATTTCTTGACAAATTCGTTCGTATCTTTCTCCATTTTGTCCCAATAGTAACCTGCACGAATCAGCTTCCGGGTTAATGCCTTACCCCCGGAATGATTTCCGCAACAGCCTTCGTGGACTTCTCTCATCACGTAATTGATCTGATTAGGTCCAAGGCATTTTGCGAGAGGTCCTGCGAACATCCTCCGGTAAAGCTCGCCATTGAGGATTGTATATCGAGCAGCTTTCACTCGGAGTTTGCATGCAGCTTTTCAATCTGTAGGTAGAGTTGCATGGATAAGATAATTTGTTATCTCATTCCGCCAGTCCCAAGTAGCGTTGATGGTGTTGACTTCAAACTTTTCTCTATCCATGGTCGTGTAGAGAAGTTGAACAACAGCTGAAGAGCTGGCTGCCCCTATCTCTGCCACTGATCCCATGTTTGCAAGAGCATCAGCTTCATGGTTCTCTTCCCGTGGAATCTAGACTGCTCCCCATTCGCCAAACTGTGCTAGGAGCTCTTTCACCCGGGCGAGGTACACTTGCATCCTAGATTCTCGTGCAATGAAATCTCCATTGATTTGGTTGACCATGAGCTGAGAGTCACTTTTTAGTTTGACGATGGTTGCTCCATAACTTCGGGCTAGTTCCAATCCTGCAATAACGGCCTCATATTCGGCCTCATTGTTAGTAATAAATGGGCACTTGATAGCCTGCCTTACCGTTTCGCCGGATGGAGTAACAAGAACCAGTCCAAGGCCGGACCCTTTGACGCTCGATGAGCCGTCTGTGTGAAGGGTCCATGTGCCAGGAGCCTGCCCTGCATAAAGAATAGATTCCCTTTCTGCTTCAGGGTATGTTAGTGCTGAAGTCTGCTAGAACTTGTGACTTTATTGCTACTCTAGGCTGATAGGTGATATCAAATTCAGATAATTCTATAGCCCATTTTACCAGCCTTCCTGAGAATTCAGGTTTGTGCAGAACATTTCGCAAAGGAAAGGTTGTAACCACAGCTATCGAATGACTTTGAAAATAAGGGCGTAACTTATGAGCAGCAGTTACTAGTGCCAGTGCCAATTTTTCTAAAGGTTGATAGCGTGTTTCTGCATCAATTAGAGCTTTGCTAATGTAATATATAGGAAGTTATTTACCTTTTTCTTCCCGAACTAGTACAGCGCTTACCAATGATTCTGAGACTGCCAAATAAATTAGCATATGCTCACCTTCCTGAGGCGTGGAGAGCAGTGGTGGATTGGATAAATACTTTTTCAGATCCTTCAATGCTTGCTGGCATTCAGGAGTCCATTCGAACTCCTTGTTCTGCTTTAAGACATCGAAGAAACTCTTGCAACGATCAGATGATCGGGAAATGAATCTGCATAGAGCTGCCACTCTTCCCGTCAGTTTCATGACATCTTTCCTATTGTGAAGTACATCTGGGATTAACTCAATGGCTTTAATCTGAGCGGGATTGACTTCAATGCCACGCTGAGAAACAATGAATCCCAGAAACTTCCCCGATCCGACTCCGAAAGCGCATTTCTCTGGATTCAGCTTCATGTTATACTGATCCAAGATTCGGAAAGCTTCTTTCAGATGTGCCAGATGGTCGTCTGCTCGTTTGGATTTGATCAGCATATCATCGATGTACACCTCCATAGTCTTTCTGATATGGTCATGGAACATTCGATTGACTAGACGCTGATAGGTTGCACCTGCATTTTTCAATCCAAATGACATAACTTTGTAACAGTACGTACCTCGACAGGTTATGAACGCCGTCTTCTCCTGGTCTTCAGGATCCATCAATATCTGGTTATATCCGGAGTACGCGTCGAGGAAAGTTAGCACCTCATGTCCGGCCGTTGCATCGATCAGTTGATCTATCCTGGGAAGAGGATATGAATCCTTTGGGCAGGCTTTGTTTAGATCTGTGAAGTCAATACAGACTCGCCATTTGCCGTTCTTTTTAGGTACGACAACCAGGTTGGCTAGCCAGTCTGGATACTTGACTTCACGGACTGAACCGATTTTTAGCAGCCGGTCGACCTCGTCATTGATGACCTGGTTCTGAAAGGCTCCTTGCTGGCGCGTCTTTTGTTTCACCGGGGGGTGATACGGATCAACGTTCAACCTGTGAGTAATGATGTCAGGAGAAATACCTGTCATATCCGCGTGAGACTAGGCGAATGTTGTACGCCTTTCCTTGAGGAACTGGAGGATATCTCCTCGTAGGCGCTCGTTCAGCTCAGTCCCTAGATACACCTTCCGCTCTGGCTTGTCGGCGAACAGTTCTTCGGGTTCCAAAGCTTCTACAGTTGGCATGTGGTTTTCTCTTTCATCCATCTTCGTAATGAATTCCGGGACCTCGTACTTAGCCTTTTCAGGTGGTATGTCTGGCCCCGGTCGCTGTAATTGCTATTTGTTCTGTTCAGGCAGTTTGAGAGCCACAAAATAGCAGTCTCGGGCAGAGCGTTGCTCTCTCGGACCTCACGTACTCCCCATTCAGATGGGAACTTTAATACTTGATGATAAGTCAAGGGAACAGCTTGCATGTCGTGGATCCAAGGTAAAATGATGTTGTAGGCTAGATCCGCATCGACAACATGGAAAGTTGTTTCCTTTGCTACCTTTTCGGCAAGAGTCGTCAGGGTAATCTCTCCGAGAGTCTTTTCGGTTAAGTTATTGAAGCAGGATAGAACTCGAGATATGGGCACGATCTTGTCTGACAGCTGCATCTCTCTAAAAACCCGTGACTGGATAATGTTCGCAGAGCTGCCCGCATCAATAAGTACTCTCTTGACGTCGAACTCCGCCACATGTAACGTTATGACTAACGCATCAACATGTGGGAATTGCGAGCCATTTGCATCAGAGTCCTCAAATGTGATTACTTCTTCTGATCGTGGACGCTTGTTGTTTGTGATGGAGACCTTTGCATACTTCTTTGCTGTGAAAGTAACGGAGTCCACCTCGATCCCACCTGAAATAACATTAACCGTTCTCCTTAGAGAGGATGCTCGTGGAGGGCCAGGTTTGTTCTGCTGTGCCTTCGCATGAGTCTGCTTTCCCTTCTCGGTCAGGAACTCATTCAAGAATCCCTGTTTCAACAAATGAGCAATTTCATACCTGAGGGCTTTGCAGTCTTCGGTGGTATGGCCATGGTCACGATGGAAATCGCATCACAGGTCCTGGTTTCGCTTGCTTGGGTCGATCTTCATGTCTTTCGGCCACTTGACCTTCTCTCCCATGTCTTTGAGTGCTGCCACTACTTCAGATGTCTCCACGTTGAAATTCGGCAGGCTTGGGGCTCCACGGAGACTTGATTCTGAATCATCTTTCTGGGACAACCCTTTGTTGTTGCGGTTGCGTCCTTTGGAATGGCTGCGTGACTGATCAGGGTACGGTTCATAATGTACGTCTGCTCTTTCGGTCTCTGCCTTTCCGCCGGACCCACCACCACGTGCCTGAGCTCTTCCTCGAGTACCTGTTCCAATCAATTTATCTTCATCGATACGTACCTTGGAATTGTAGCAGTTGTAGACGTCTGACCAACTGGCTGCTGGGAACTCGCAAAGAGACTCGTAAAGTCTACGCGTAGCCTCTGAGCTCCTGATATCCAGGCTGTTGGTAAACGTGATCGCTGCCCATCTGTCTGGTACTTTAGGGAGCAACATACGTTCTCTCTGGAAGCGATCCACGTACTTGCGGAGAGACTCGTCGGGTCTTTGCTTGATTTCAAAGATGTCCTCAACGCATGTCTCCGTCTTCTGAGCACCTGTGTGTGCCTTTACGAACAATTCCGCCATTTCTGCGAAAGATCCAATGGAGTTGGGTGGCAACATTGAATACCATCGCAGAGCTCCATCTGATAGGGTTTCCACGAACTTCTTCAACTGGACAGATTCGATCTCCTCGTCGGTGAGATCGCTAGCTTTGATAAAGTTGCTGAACATCATGAGATGGTCGTTGGGATCAGATGTTCCGCGATACCTAGGGATATTTGGCATTTTAAACGTCTTAGGTATCGCTTTTGGGGCTGCCTCCTTCTTCCAGGGTCGCTGTGAATAACGCTGGACATCGACTTTCTTCAGTGTGGGTGGAGCGCCTGGTATCTGATCAATTCTCTCGTGGAGAGACTTCTGAAGTGCTTCCTGGCTTTTTTGAATTGTTTGGTGAGAGCTTCCACAACAAGGCTCACATCCGTAGGCGCCATAGACCCTCCGTTCTGATTCTGATTGACTTGGGTCGTAGGGTCTGCGGTACCACCGTTGTTCCTCTCTCCACCTTACCTCGAGGTATGTGAGGATGGTGCGTCACGACCAGGTGCCGCAGCGTCAACCCTTGCAGTTGAAGGGTTACTCCTTCAGAGAGAGGTGAGTGTCTCGTTTATTCCTCGATTTACTTCTGCCTGTTCTTGCATGAAAGCAAAGAGTGTTTCTTGGAGGTTCCCTCGGCCAGGGGAGAGACTCCTATGGCGTCGTGTCACGACCCAAAATCTGGATCCGTGATGGCACCTAAACGATATTGCCTAGGCGAACCAACAGAAACAAAAATGCGGAAATAAACTGAAAGAAGAGAAACATGATGAAATATATATATATAAAATTGGAATCCAAAAGAAGGTAGACACCCCTGTCTACTATACCCAACAAACACCAATGGAGCATCTATAGAGTGACTCAATCGAAATAAAATACAACAGAAGTGAAGTGGAGTCTATCTCTATACAACACTGGCGGTACGCCACCGTGGACTGTACGGTTGGCTCACCTCAACAAAATAATACAGCAGCCTCGAACGGTCGCTACTGTCTCGATGGCTATCTAGAAGAAGTACCTGCACATGTGGCAGAGTAAGTTATGAGCCGAAGCCCAGTAAGATCACTGACAGGCCCGCTAAATCACCCTTGCGGGACAAGTCGCAAACATGCATCGCAAGCAACTAAGCACATCGTTTCTACGTAAATAAATAGCGCAGTCGCACATATTCACAATATAATTATCCAAGTATATATAATTATATATATATATATATATATATATATATATATATATATATATATATATATATATATCCATACGTATGTACCTATGTACATACAGATAGCATATGTCACATACACATTAAGTAAGCCAGTAGTCTCAGAATATCATACACAAGTCAAAGAGGATTATGCCCACCCAACGTAAGGCCTAGATCAATCAAACAGTGGTTTGGAGGTCCAATCTCTACTCCCACGCCGACTAACCTAAACCTACGGTAGGCTAGCAACACCGCCAACGGACGTAGGCAACAATACATTCATCACTCAATATCAGCACACACCCTGTGCGGCTCCGTCTATAGGCCATAACGCCATTGTCAACATAAACAACATACCAGTGACCCGTAGTCACTGTCTCAATCATAAGGAGGTAGACCAATGACCCGTAGTCATTGTCTCATCTCATCTATATACGACCACACCACACCCCCTGTCAAGTGTGTCGTGTCTCAACAATCTAGTGACCACACCACACCCCCTGTCAAGTGTGTCACATCTCAAATATCTAGTGACCACACTACACCCCCTGTCAAGTGTGTCACATCTCAATAATCAAGTGTCCACACCACACCCCCTGTCAAGTGTGACACATCTCATAGTATAGGCGACACCACACCCCCTGTCAAGTGTCCCTCTAACAGTATTAATATCCACGACATTAATAGCAATAACAGAAATAATAACAGAAATATTAATAACGATAATATTACACAGTCACTGTAACCAAGATTGGTTATGCTAGCTCAATGTAAAGCGGAGGTTAACCCGACGACGGTTTGGAGGTACAATCCCTACTCCCGTGTCGTCTAACCAAAGGTTACGAGGAGTCAGCACTACACAACCCGTCATGATAACCATACAAGTACCAAATTCGTACATAAGCCGGCAGAAACCTCGGCAAGACATAATCAATGATATGCCGGCAACATCCTCGGCCATATCCCCAGGTCCTTGCTATCTAATCATGACATAGCAAGCAATCCCACAATATAAGTCATCGCTATCTCAATGTAGCGTCTAGACCGGCACATACCTCGGTCAACTCATGTACTCACTATTTATGATCAAATAATAGTAAGCAATCCCACAATATAATTAATCGCTATCTCAATATAGCGTCTAGACCGGCACATATCTCGGTCAACTCATGTCTTTACTATTCATATTTAATTAATAGTAATATACCTAGCCAACGCTAGTCAATTCATATTTAACACATAGCCCTAAGCTAATCACATAAGAATACCCGAAGCGTACTAGCATGCTGGACGTATCCACAAGCAAAGTAGAGGTCAAGTCTCACTTACCTCGAATTCCGGTTCAAAGCTAGGAAGCAAATCTCCTTTCATGCTCTTCTTGTCCTCGGGGAACTTTCCTCTAAGTCTATCAAGACAATATAGCACTCATTAGTGCTCAATTATAAGCAATTAAGCTTCTAAGCATTTTAGGGTAAAATTACCAAAATACCCTCGGGTGGGACCGAGCCCAAAATTAATAAAATATATATTTCTGGACTCCCCACACTCCCGTGAGTCCAAATATGCAATTAGATTTCTCATACGAGCCTTGCTCGTTGATTTTCCCCAAATCTTAAAATTTAGGATTCTAACTCATTTCCTATGAATCAAGCTTTGATTCTCATGATATATGATATGAAATGAGTTATGGAGGCTTACCTTATGATTATACACGTTTTGAACCTTCCAAAATCGCCTCCAAATCGCCTCCTTTGAATAAAAATTCGGTTTCCCGAAATCTGTCCCGAAATGACCCCTTTTATAGCAGTTTTTACCACTGTAACAGCCTCTGTTCCAATAATCATAACTTTTTATAGAAATGTCCAAATGACCTGACACTAGTGCCATTAGAACCACAACTCAAAGGGCTACAACTTTCATGTTTTGAGTTTTTCCTAATTCCTTACGGATTAGCCGGAAAAATGCCATATTTCCGGCTGCTCGCAACAGAAACAGTAGCAGAAAACAGCAGTTTCGCACCAGAAAAATCCGAACTGTTTTGGGTCCAAACGGGACCCTACGAAGCTCGGAATGACCCCAAATTTTGCACACAAGTCATAAAATACTTGTGTGACATGCTCGTCAAGACGGAACTCAATTCGGACCTCCAGAACTCAAAAAGTGGGTCCCACGGCAAAGGTTCAATTTTCGACTTTCGCCAAAATAGCGAAATCTAACCAAACGACCTCGGAATCCAATTCTGAAAGTTGCTACAAGTCACAAATGACTATACGAACCTAACGGAACTTTCGGATCTCTCATCGGAGCTCATTTGCTCAAATCGAGCTCGGAAACCTCTTTTAACTCTTTTAAACTTCCGAAACGGGGACTTTATCAAAAGTCCTATCAAACGAGGTCCGTTTTCAATTTTGAAGGTTGCTACATATCATAAACGACGAGACGGACCTAACGGTACGCTCGGATTTTCCATCGGGGTTCGTTTACTCAAAACGACCTATCGAAACCCCAAATTCCTTTCCGGAATTTCATAAACGGATCCTTTTCTCGAAAACCTATCAAACGGACTCCGTTTCGACTCAGATTTCACCGGGTCATAAATGACCTAACGGAGCTTTTGGGACTGTCGACACACAAATCGAGGTCCCGGATCCCGTAACGACTATTTGAGGGTCGTTACACGTCGTCTCCTGGGTGGGGTAGTGCTCTGAGAGCGCATACGCATGTATCGCTGCCTGACCGGTCCTTGGGAAGATTGTTGCTGCCCATCGGACGAATAATCAGGAGAATAATCAGGAGAGTAATTAGGACTGAGTGAAGGAGTATTTACCTGTTCTCCGCCTACGATAGTTCGTTGAGAGTTTCTTTCTGCCATGTTAGTTATAAAGCAAAAAGATAGACGAAAATAGGTATAATATCAAAGATAAACTATTAACCTACGAAGGCTATTGACCGGCTCCCACTGTGGTCGCCAAATTGCTTAACCTAGATCCGATTTAGGCCAATTAACAATTAAATTTGTATTTGCGGAGTCACGATCAGTAGTTGAGATTAAGAGTTTATACGGTGAGCTAAGATGATGATAATATGAGAACGAGATACGAGTATTAACTAGTAAAAACAAACCATAAACGGAAACAAGGAGAAGTAACCGTATCGTATCGCTCGTCTTCGGAGAGAGATACCAATCGCACTTCAGACGATCAAAGAACTAAAGTAGTAAGCAAAATATGAGCAAAGAGAGTATTCTTATTGATAGTGTAGACAGGAAGTAAAGTTGTTGTACAATCGATTAAGACGAATACTATTTATAAGCCTGGTAGGCACCCGTTGGAATTTTGTAACCGCTGGGCGTGGATCCGTCTGGATAAGTAACTGCTGGTCACATATCCGTTGGAGTCATAACCGCTGGGTTGTAATGATTGCCTTAATGACCATTAATAGATTGATCGTGGATGATCATGTTAATAACTGCTCATTTAGACCGTGTTGACTGTTGAAGTGTTTCATAACTCCTTTGGGTCTGCTCGTGATGAATGTCTGTCCGTTGGATGTTTGTCCGTTGAAACGTCTGCTCGTGCCACGTGGAAGACACGTGTCACCTTTCCAAGTCCAGTCAGCTTTTATCCAATACACACATATAATAATATGCGTACACTTCAGACGAGATGTGTACACATCTTTTCTAGCCATGAAAACATCTCCAAAATTGTATAAACATACAGAAAATATGTTTACACATCCGAAAAATGTGTAAAACGACTAGAATTAAAAAAAAAAACTTGAAAAAGAATGAAACGGGGATGAAGAGGAAGAAAACGGAGAAGAACAAAGAAAAAATAAAATTGATACGAAGAACAAGAAAGAAAAAATAACGTGGATGGTGATGAACTAAAATTTGAAGAGAAATCTAGAAGAAAGAAGAAGAAGGAAGAAGGAAAAGAGAGAGAGAAAGAAGAGAATAGAGAGAATTAAGTTTGAAATAATTTGAAATATGAAAGAGTGTGTATAAGTAGGCAAGAAGGAGGGAGATTGAAAGTTTGAAAATTAGGGTGTTTTTGTAAATCCGAAAATATTTATTTTGCCCAAATTTTTTTAAATACTACACTTAGTCCTCACTTAAATTAATTAAAGGTTGATTTGGTCTTGTCTTATATTATTTGTATTGAGATTTGAGGGGATCTTTTCCCCTCTTTTCTCTCTACTTACTTTGGTGCAGCACGGGTGAATTTTTGTTTTCAATAAACAAAACAAAACTTGATTTATAGCGTCCAAAAAGGAAAATAAAAGTTGAAAAAACAGAAAAAAAGAAAACGACAGGAGAGCAACAACAAAAACAAAAAAGGTAGCACAACAGTTGCACTAATAAAACCCAGCATCTTCAACAGCGGAACTTCCAAAGCAGCAGCTATTTTCAGTTTGCTCGCTGCTTCAGCTCTTCTGCTACTGTGTGTGTGTGTGAGAGGGAGAGAGAGAAAGATGATGTGGTTTCGTTCGATTAGACGGCCATTGACGTCGTTAGTTCTACTGCAACAACCATGTTATTATTCAACATTATCAGCTTCAGCAGCTGCAGTTGAAGCCGAGCGATGTATAAAGGAAGGTTCTAGAAATAACTGGAGCCGACATGAAATCAAATCAATTTACGATTCTCCACTCCTCGATCTCCTCTTTCACGGCGTCCGTATTCTCTCCTCCCTTTTTTTAATTAATCTTTACTAATTTCATTTCCATTTTGATTCATTTAACTTACTAGTTTTCTTTAAATAGAGAAATTCCCGAGGAACAGTGGCACAATGTTCTAAACTCGGTGCGCTGGATAATGGGCTAATCCCTCTATCCTTCTCTAGTTAAATCGGAGGCTTTTCTCTATTTCTATCATCATTTACTGTTCGAAACTCACTACATAATCGCCCGGTCTTTATCGTCTTTGGCAGAGTTTGAACTCGTGACTTGAGCATAACATACGGATGACAAGTTGCCAAGTTGCGCTTTTACCACTAGACTAAATAACCCATCAAAATTGTTTCTTTCTTTAATCCTTTGTTTTCTCTTCAGAGGTTTATCTTGAGTGGTATTGTTTAATTTAGTGTGCTCAACATTTTGCTAATGTATAATTTATTTTTAGGCTGGAAGCGGTGTTTGGCCTGACTAAATGGGTTCCTTGAGAATGGGAAATATTGGAAACGTTTTCAACTGTTTGATCACCTTGAATAACAAGTTCCTCCTAAAGAGAAAAATGATTTCGTTATTTTCCTTTGCAAATATCCCTACACCTACTATAGGCGTACTTGGTATCGAGGAACTGTTTTCTCTTTGGAAACCATTTTCCAGCATTTGTTTGGATATAAAAGTAGTTGACATTTGATAATTGTACACGGTGTAGGAAAGGGTTTACTGATAAATTTTTGGTGAAAGATTTGGGTAATATGGATCATTTTCCTGGTATAAAGTAGCTGACATATAGTAATTGTACTAGGTGTAGGATAAGGTTTACTGATGACGTTTTGATGATAGTTTGGGTAGTGAACAATGTCTAGGTGTTGATTTGTAACAAATGAGATTGAATTAGACTTGAGAAATTTGTAAAGGAGGAAAGTCACTTTCTCCATTTTGGTGGAAGACATTTTCCTTGAGGATGATTTACAGATATCTCGACTCTTATTACATACTCTTACTTCGATCAACACTTAGACATTGCTGTCAACCTTTACCTAAAAAATGCTTGACATTGTCCTTTACCCAATACTACTACTTGTGCAACTACCATATGTCATTTGCTTTTATCTTACCAAACAATTGAAAATGATATAGAAAATTATTTCCCATGGTAAAAGATTCTTTGTGGAAATCATTTTCATCCGTTCCACACACCTCTGTAACCTGAACATTCTATCATCCATGCCAAAACAAAATGAAAAATGCATTACTATTTCTTCTCATATTCGTTTTCTAATTATTTTGGAGCTTGCTCCTTAATCGCTTGCTGTTAGTCTTTATAGCCCCTCAATTTCTGGTTTATGATATCTCACAAATCTTTTTTTTTTTTTTTTTTTTTTTTGATAATATCTAACAAATTTATTTTCTTCATGAAAAAAATAATAATTACAGGCTCAAGTACATAGACATTCTCATAACTTTAGGGAAGTACAGCAGTGTACTTTGCTGTCTATCAAGACAGGGGGATGCAGTGAAGATTGTTCATATTGTCCTCAATCATCTAGATACAACACAGGGCTGAAAGCACAGAAACTTATGAATAAGGATGCCGTTCTGGAAGCAGCAAAGAAGGTGCTCTCTCTGTTCACTTAGTCTAATTATGTGGATCATTTCATCCGTAAGCATGAGTAGGTGCTCTTAAATCCTTGGACTGAAATTGAAAGGTGACAATGACTAGACGATGTAGATAGATACACTGATATCTTTTCAAATGGAAGAGTTCCTCCTGAAATAGGTTCCTTTAACCAAATACTACTGCATCTGTGGAAGTTATGGATTCTCATTACTTTAAGATTACATAGATTCTGCCCTTTTTACCAAGTAACACGTTGTAGGCCAACCTATATATGTATAAATATGGCAGAAATGCAGTAAAGGTTAATTATTCCAATGAATTGGTTATCATTTGGCAGTATTATACATAACATACACTGATGTGCTATCTCCTTTGTAATGCATTGACAGGCAAAAGAGGCAGGTAGCACTCGTTTTTGTATGGGTGCTGCATGGAGAGATACAATAGGAAGGAAAACCAATATGAACCAGATTGTCGAGTATGTGAAGGAAATAAGGTACTGCGCTATAGTTCTATTTACATTCCAATTCCTTTTGATGATCTCTGTCGGCTCATTTTTTGGATAAAGATCTCTGTCGGATCATATACAGTGAAAGCCAAGTTATTTGTATATATGATGCTATGCACCACTGAAATGTGGTGGACAAAGTAGACGTCAGTTTGATGAAGCTGTAGGGTGGCGCCTATTCACTGGATTTAACATTTGTGCATTTCTGTAAACTTTATATTTTCCTTTGTCTTCCCTTTCTCTGAGGTGCAAGAGGGGTATCTGATTAGCTGGTCATAATACTCATTGAAAGGCCAATTCATTGACTAGAAGTTGAAGGTATTAGTGTAGCTCTTTCCAATAGCCTCTTATTTGGTGAAACAAGGGAATTGAAAAGGGCTTGTTCTGCATTTTTTTGTGGTACAGTAAAGATTACAATGGTTCATCTGATTTTTTTTTTTGATACTAAAAGCTTTAAACATTCATTACTTAACAGGAGCATTACATGCTTGTTCAGGATTAGCATCAGCAGTGCCAATCCTGACATTATCTTCATTACACAACATAGGAATATTAACATAAGCTTGTTCAGGTATATCAATAGATGTGCCATACTTGTCTTTCTCAACCAAATACAGACATGACATAATAGGATTAACATAGTGCATAACATTGTTGGACTTGTTTGTGGAGCTCCCGTGACGAGCCAGATAGTCTGCTAGTCTATTTCCTTCCCGGAATACATGGACCAACTGAACCGCCCCTATCTCCTCCATCAAAAGCCTGCAATCATTAAACAGTAGTGAGTATAATTTGCTAGCATTTTTCATATTGTTTAGTAGTACCTGGGAATCAGTTTCAATGATCAGTGGGGTTAGACCCCTGTTTTTGGCTAGTTTAAGCCCTTCCTGCAGAGCAATAAGTTCACTATAAATAGCACTGGGTGAAGGAAATTTTTTTGTGAAACCTATTATCCATTGGGCCTCACAATTTCTAATCACCCCACCGGCGCCGCCTGTATTAGTTGAGTTGTTAAAAGCACCGTCAATGTTTAATTTATAGTGTCCTTTATCAGGGGGTAGCCATTTAGCGTGGGCTCGATTGTTGTTACGAGGGGCATTGGTGCTATGATTTTTGCCTATAGTAATAAATTCAATAGCTAGTTGTCTAGCCAGATTCTCCTTTTTGGTATAATTATGTTGGTCAAATAATAAAGTGTTTCTATTTTTCCACGTTAACCAACACAGAATTGATATGATAGTGTCGGACAGGATAAACAGAGTACCACAAGTTATGGAGTAAATATTAGTTGTACAGGCTAGCCTTAGCCATTCTATAAAATTTTCTGTCGGTTTTACAATATAGGGATAGCTTTCCCAAATTTTGTCAGAAGCTGGGCAATGCAGGAAGATATGATCTATCGATTCGACCATATCAGGGCAAGATTCGCAACTACTGCAAGGGATAATATTCCTTTTAGCAAGTTCCATTGCCGTAGGGAGTTTCTCTAAAACAAGTAACCATAGAAAACTCTTAATTTTAGGCATAGTATTTATCTTCCAGACCCATCGGTGGCCAAATTTTGGTTTGCTATCCTCTTCTAATACAGGGTTAAATTTATTAAAAGAAGCTGAAGTGAATTGACCGGTTTCAGAGTGGCCCCATTGGAAGGAATCCTCTTCACTTTCGTTTAGGTGAGTGTTATAAATTAAGTCACGAACCGTGGTAGGGAGTTCAAATTCTATATCATTTAGATTCCAATTGCTATTTTGGATGACATCTGCAACCAACTTAATTTCTGCATTTTTAGTCAGGGGCCCCTGAATTAAACTTCTAAGACTATGGTCATGGTTGATCCATCTATCCTCCCACAGTCTTATGCGATTTCCGGACCCTACATTCCATATAGTCCCTTTTGAACACAATTTGTTGCCTTGAATTAGACTTTTCCAAATGAAAGAATTAGAAGGGCGCGTTTTGACTAGATTAATATTCCTGTTATTACTGTTATATTTACCTTGTAAAATTCTACTCCAGAGCGAAGCGGGGTTCGATTGATGGCGCCAAGCTAGCCCAGTCAATAGTTTCCTATTTTTGTAAGCTGCTTTAGTTATGCCTAGGCCACCTTTCATTTTATCCTGAGTAACTGTATCCCAGTTAACTAGATGAATTTTCCTTTTGGTGATCGTAGATCCCCAAATGAAGTTTCTAGTGGCTCTGTCAATCCTATCTGTAACTGCCACATGAAGATAGTTGTTTTGCATTACATAGGTTGGAATGGCTGATAACGTTGCTTTTGCTAGAATGGTACGTCCTTCCAAGGATAGGAGAAAAGTTTTCCAGCCTTTTAGTCGGTTATGCATGTTATCAAGAAGGAATTGATAGTCTTTGATGCGAGGAGTAGAGTTGGTAATGGGGAATCCCAAATATTTCCCAAACGAGTTAGCTTCTCTGATATTTAGGATATGAGTGACTGCTTGTTTCATGTTGCCATCTGCATTTTGAGAGAAAATAATACGGCTTTTACTTTGGTTAATCTTTTGCCCTGAAAGAACCCCAAATTTATTCAGAACATTTTTAATGGATTCAGCAGTTTCCTGAGTTGCTTCCCCGAAAAGGACTAAGTCATCTGCGAATAGTAGATGAGACAGTTGAGGCCCTGATCTTGCTATTTTGATCGGTTTCCATAGAGATTTACTAACTGCCGTATTAATCATTCTAGTTAGATGCTCCATACAGATAATAAAAATGTAGGGTGATAATGGGTCCCCTTGGCGAATTCCTCTTGAAGGAGAGAAAAAGGGGGTTGGTCGCCCGTTAATTAGAATGGATATTCGGGATGAAGAAATACATGACATGATAAGCGAGATGGTGGAATTGGGAAAGCCAAGGCTTTCTAGCGAATGCTTTACAAATGACCATTCCATTCTATCAAAAGCTTTTTCTAAATCTATTTTAATAAGCATCTTACTTTTATTACCTTTGGTCTTCTTGATAGCTAAAATTGCTTCTTGGACAATGATGGCGTTATCAACAGCTCTTCTACTAGGAATGAAACTAGTTTGCATTGGGCTAATAATGGTGTTAAGTAATGGCCGAATTCGATTAACAAGAATTTTTGTTATGATTTTGTAAGTAGTATTACAGAGACTTATAGGTCTGTATTGGGTGATGTATTCTGGGCTTTTGACCTTAGGAATTAGAGTTATGTAGGTGTCATTTAAGCCTGGAGAAAGATAGCCATACTCGAAAACTCTATCACAGATTTCAATGATGGAGTATTTAGTAGCCGACCAATATTTTTGAAAAAATACCGGATGGAGACCATCAGGTCCCGGGGCTTTCAGATGTTGGAAGGAATTAACAGCTAAATTGATTTCTGATTCCGTTAAAGTATGGGTTAGCATGCACTTCTCTGTTGTAGATAATGAGTTGGTGACTATATCAGCAGTCTTCCAGCAGCTAGTAGTAAGTTCAGTCTGGTATATTTGCTGGAAATAGTCAATGACTAATTCATTGAGATCTTTTGGGTCGTGTATCCATTCCCCTACATCATTGCTTAATCCGATTATACGGTTTCGGCGGTGCCTTTGGATAGTGGATAAGTGGTAGAATTTTGTATTGCGGTCACCATCAGCTAGCCATTGTACTCTGGATTTAAGCTTCCAAAATTCCTCTTCCGATTTCAAAATTTGGTTGAATTGTAAGATTAAGGTTTCTTCCAATTCCAAGTGAAAATCTTGTTTGGAATGAGGAGACATATTTTGGAGGCCTTCTAATCTTGCTAATATTTTACGTTTATTTTTAAATATATTCCCGAATTGATTCTTGCTCCAATTTGAAACAAGTGGAATAAATTCCTCTAACGAAGTATTATAACTATTGTGGTTATGCCACGTCGAGTTTACTATATTAATAAATTGAGGACTCGTCATCCACATAGTTTCGAACTTAAAAGTCGTTGAAGGTCCTGCATAGACACGGTTCCAGTTTAAAAGAAGAGGACAGTGGTCAGAGTGGCTACGTGGAAGATGTTTAACCACAGCGTATGGAAATATTTTAAGCCACTCATCTGTGCCCATAAATCTGTCCAGTCTTTCATATATAACTGTGCGCCTTTTTTTTCTCTTGTTTGTCCAAGTAAACCTCGGTCCAATAAAACCTAGGTCTATCAAGCCAATATTATTAATGCAATCAAGAAAAGCAGCCATACGGTTATAGTTTACCGGGTTCCCTCCAAATTTTTCGTTTGCATTGGTAACTTCATTGAAATCTCCACATATTAACCATGGTTTTGGGTTGCATATTTGAATATTTTTAAGCGTTTCCCATAGCTTTAGTCTATTATTGAAGTTAGTACTAGCATATATAATAGTGAGTCTAAAGGAAGGTAGTCGGCCTACCTCCACCATAACATGGATCTCGTGACTAGAGGACCTGGCATCTTTGACAACCTTCACCTCTCCCTTCCTCCACATAAGAACCATCCCACCTGACAATCCAGTAGCCTGCACCTCCACTGAATCATCGTAACCTAGCTCTGTCATCAGTTCGCGGTGATCCTGTTTCCTTGTTTCTGTTAGGGCCAAGATAGCAGGTTTAGTCCAGCTTAGTAACTGCTTTATATTAGTCATAAAGTGGCGGCTGCATGCACCACGACAGTTCCAAAAGATCAACGACATAATAGAAGCACCAAAGTTGTCAGCATAACCCTCAGAGTTCATCAACGATGTTAGATGCGAGTTCACATCGTTGAAGATATTCATCACCCTGTTCTCCTGCGCCATTTGAGTTAAGGTCGGAATAAGCACCACTGCGTATCTCTTTTGATAGGGGTAGTATTTGATACACACCGCTGTCTTCAAGACGTCTCTTGACCAATACACCATCGATCTTAGGGCAAACATTTCTGGTAAATAGATTGTATGTTCCACCTGCATCTTTATGAGTTCCATTGTTATCCCCTCGTATTTTTCGGACTCTGTTGACGGACAACCTTTCGACCACTGCTCCATAATCTTCTTTCGTTCCTGCTCGGTTATGTAAGGGATTTGGTTGTCTATATTCGGGACTAATTGTTCCTTTCCTTTGCTGTTTGGTGGGGTTGTTGGGATGAGAGCTGAGTAGCTTGATGAGGGCCTGAGTGGGAGTATAGTGAAAGGTGCTAGTGGGACATGTAATGGGATTCCCTGATCCAGCTGCACCTGCAGTTCTAAGTTTTGTAGTTCTTCCTCCGTAACACCTTGGTTGTTTACCAGTTCTTGTAGCGTATCTGTGAGTTTTTTTGTTAGGAGGGAAGCAAATTGTGCCAAGGTCAGTTTTTTCTCCACTCGCTGTTTTGGTGGCATTGAAGTTAAAGGAAAGAAGTTTCTCAACTGTTGGTCCAGTGATGGGGTCGGCGATGGTGGAGCTAATGATAGTTCCAGATCTGGTGTGGGAACTTGTGGTTGTGGTGGAGTTGGGTTGATCCATGGAGCCCTCAGTTTCTGTATATTTTGAGTCAGTGGTGGTGGTGGATTGTATGTTCGTGGTGGTGGTGGGTTGAAAACAGGGGGAGGTGGTGGGTTGTTTGGACGCTGGTAAGCACTTGGAAATAGTAGGAATGGAGAGGCCATTGGTGCTCCATAGTTTGTTTGTGCAGGTCTGGGGTTGTAAAGACCGTGCGAAAAGACCGTGCGATGGTACTGGCTGCAATGGATGGTGTTGGTTGGGTGGATTGATCTGGTAACGGTGGCGTTGGTTTGGTGGAATGTTTGCCTGGTGGTGGTAGTGTTCGTTCCTTTGTGGTAAACGAGCCATTGTGAGGTAGGAGTGATTGATTTTTTGTTATGTTATTTGAAGGAATTTGTGATGAGATACAGGAGTGAATGGGAGGGTTAACATTTGTATTAATTGTTTCCATAGGTGAGCTTGCGTGTGTACGGGTGAGTTCTGTACTATCTGAAGTTTCCATAAATGAACTGTCAGAACTCATCTTGTCAGCACTTCTAATTTTTTGTTCTTGTTCCAACTTGTAGTCCAAGCGTGTAGCATTTGAGCTTTTTCTGTTTTTGTCTTTTATCATTTTAGCTGATTGTACTAAAATAGGGGGGGGGGGGGGGGGGGGACACAACTCCTTTTACATTTAATGCCATATCTGTGTCAGTAGGATTTTCGTAGGTTGCAAGATAGTAGGGAGCAGATATTTTATCTAGTTGGGCTGTAGTAGGTGTATGAGATGATGTGGCTGATTTGGGGCCTTTTGTAATGTAAGGGTTATGTGGATTGGTTGGTTTGTGTGCAGGGTCAGACTTTGTAAGGGGGATGTTTTCTAGTTGGCAACTAATGGAATTGGTTTCATCTTTATTGTATATACGATCGTGTGATCTATTACTATTTTTAGTAATTTGAATGACTTTATTTGGCTGTGTACTAGGATAGGATACAATATTATGTTTCTCCTCTTGTGTGTTAGTAGTCATAACTGTAGTAGCTTCTAAGAGATATGGCCCAGGAATATTACTTCGATCTATACTAACTTCAATTTCCATATGGCTGCTAGCCTCGTTTGCTTTTCCAATGGTCTTCAATGCATGGATTTGGTGTGTAGCATCAGCCCTCCTTGTTAATTCCATTTTTTTTTTTGTTGACATCAATTTTTGCATTTTTTTCAACTAGCTCTTCTCCAATCATATTCATGCTTTTCTTTTTTTCTCCTTTTTTTGTTTTACTATTTTTTAATCTTTCATCTTGTTTTTCAACTGTGTTGGCTCCCTCTTTTTTTCCCACTCTTTCATTTTTTCTAAATCTCTCACTATTGGGATTAAAGTTTCCCTCTTGAGTTTTCCTTTGCTGCTCGTTCTTGACTAGTTGATCCTCTATTTTCTGTATTTTCCCACCAATACTAGTATTACCCGGATCTTTGACTATTCCGTCAATATTTTTGGATTTGCTACTACTAGGGTAGCTAGTTTTTCTTATAGTGTTCCTTTTCCCATAGTTGACTACATGCCATACTCCTTCTCCTATAGTTTCTTCTTTGTCGCAAGGTCCCTCTAGTATCCCATTTTTATCCTTGGTCCCATTTCCATTTTGGGTAGTATCAAATTTTTTTATGGTACTACAACTGTGCTGGTTATGACCTAAACGACCACATGTTTGGCATATGATAGAATTTTCCTCATAATGCACTTGTTGGAGATGTTTCCCTATCAAGATGTCTTTTGGTAGGGGTTTATCCATCGGTGCTAAGATGCAAAGACGCGCAAATCTCCCTCTACTGGCTTGGACTGTACAGTTGTCGATTTTGATAACAGTTCCTATGACTGACCCGACTTTTCTGAGGATATATTCATCATAATATTCCGTAGGCAATTCCGGTAATCGAGCCCATACTGAGGAATAATTTTCTTTATTAGACGTAACGGAGAAAAGGGGCTCCCACTTCCTAACTAATATATATTGGCCGCTAATAAACCAAGGACCTTGCATTAAGATCTTCTCATAGTTTTCCACTTTGAATAACTTAATGGCATAGTAGTCTTCTCCTTGGTCAATAAGATTAACAGGTTCGTTAAGTGCCAGAGAGGTTGCAGCCTAGTTTTAATATAGTTGTAGCCCAATCTTTTACCTAGGACTTTGATGATAATCGTTTGGCACCAAGGTATATAAAGTCGTTTTTTTTCATCAGCCGTTACAGGAATAAAGTATGGATGGTTTGTTTTGTTTTCAAACTCATCCTCGAGATCAAACAATTCAAAGCTACTAGAGATAGAAGATGCATGTTTATTGCTATCGATAGTAGTATGAGCTAACAGCTTCTCTCGAAAACTTACCATGGTTGGTACCTCCTCTTTAGGTTTACTTGTACTTCGTTGAAGTTGATCATTTTCCTGGTCCGTCATTTCTACTTCAGATTGCATGTCAATTGAATTAAGGTTGATTTGTAGTATGGGAAGTATAGTTGTCGTATGGATTTAATATGGTTACTTGGTTTTTTTTTTTTTTTTTTTAGAGAGTGGTGAGAGCATTTTCTCTCACTAGCCTCAGACCAGCCAGATTTCATCTGATGTTTGCTACTGTATGATTTGTTAGAAAAGTGTTAATCTATGTAAAAAAATAAAGGGACACAGAAGCTTGTAAAATGTTATTTGTTTATAATTCTGGAATCATGCTGTTTTCGTGGGCTTCAAAGAATGTGTTCAGGAGACTGCTTCCGGGACCTTCAGTCTGTTTGTCTCAATGTCTCTGTCTCCTACCAGAAACCAGCTGAAAAGTTGACGTACTGCTATGACATTACCTACAGACATTTAGGAGGTTCTCAAGCTTAGTTTCAGGACCAAGGCACATCCTCATTCTCCATAGGCAGATATGTTTGTGACACCAACAACCTCAAGGTTAATAAGACATGTTGATCACTCTGGCAGAAGCTATTTATCTAAAGAGAAATTACTCTACCGGAAGCTAGTGTTGTTGATAGTTATTATAGAATTATCATTTTCCTTATTGTATTGTAATTAGTTATGTTTCCTTGTTTAGCCCTAGGACTCATTGTATAAATATACCTCCTCATAGGTTGTAATATTCATTCAGAAATAATAGAAGAATTTTCCTTCTCTCTGAAAATCTTCATGGTATCAGAGCCAGCTGCCTTTTGCAGCCTAGGGTTTCACGTGTCACTCTAAGAGGTCAAGTTTTTTCTTCCTCTGGTGGCTGTCCGCTTAAATTAATTTTTTCGTTGGTTTCTGAAAAAACTAAAGGTACCAAAAGCTTCCGCTTGCATCTGCGAACAAACCCCAGCTAACCCCTGCCGGAAAACACCCTCCACGCGCCACCGGAACATCCAGCTCCAGCGACCACGCGCCGGCGCGTGAGCCATCTCCGGCGAGTTTTTTCCAGATTTTTTTTTTTTTTTGGGTTGAGGTCGCTGGACTATTCCGACCCTACCCACTTTAGTTGCAACAGTTTCCGGCAACTGGAAGAATTTTTCCGGCGACCAGATTTGCTTCAGGCTTCTATTGTTACTTTTTTTTGCTTTCTGGCAGTTTTTTAAGCTATTCATCTTTGTTCACGATCAGTTGATTAAATAATGGGAGGCATAAAGATGAACAGTTTGTCCAAACTTGACTTTTCATCTGTGGCAACATCCAATTATGTGCAATCAGGTACTGCCTTTACTGCTCACTTAAATTCTTGGATTATTGATTCTGGTGCGAATAGACACATGACAGGCTCCTCTAGAAGCTTTCAAAACTACTCTCCATGTCTCAAAAACGATTATGTCTGAATAGCCAATGGGTCTGTAGCTCCTATCTCTGGAACATGTTTTATTATGTGTGCACCCAATATTACCTCATCATTCGTTCTCCATGTACCTGAGTTTCCTATTAATTTGTAAACTGTTAGTTCCATCACCAAAGACCTAAACTGTAAAATCGAGTTCTTCCCTGATCATTGTGTTTTTCAGGATCTTCAAACAGGGAAGACGATTGGCAGTGGTAGATTGCATGATGGCTTATACATGATTGAGGGAAGTAGAGACTCTGGTAACGCATTTTTTTTTTTGGAGGAAATAAGGTTGTCAACCAAGAAATAGTTCAGTGGCATAGGCGGTTGGGGCACCCATCATTTTTTGTTTAATGAAGTTATATCCTAGTTTGTTTTCTAAGACTGACTTTGAGTCTTTGTCTTGTGATGCTTGTGAATTTGCCAAGCATACTAGAAACTCTTACCCTTTGAGTGATAATAAAATTACAATCCCTTTCTCGACTATTCATTCTGACGTATGGGGTCCAACTCAAACAGTTTCTTTGTCTGGAAGTCGATGGTTTGTTACTTTTATTGATTGTTCTACTAGGCTGACTTGGGTATATTTGCTAAAAGCCAAAAGTGAAGTTTTCTCTTGCTTTCAGTCGTTTCATAAGATGATATGCACTCAATTTGATGCTAAGGTAAAAATCTTGCGAACTGACAATGGAACAGAGTATATGAATAAAACGTTTGGTGATTATTTGGAATCTAATGGAATAATTCATCAAACTAGTTGTCCTTACACTAGTTCTCAAAATGGGGTTGCTGAAAGAAAGAATAGACATTTGTTAGAAGTGGCACGATCTCTTATGTTTACAATGAATCTACCAAAAACTTATTGGGGGATGCCATATTAGCAGCTGCCTATCTTATCAATAGAATGCCACTTAGAACCCTCAATTTTCTAAGTCCACTTGAAGCTTTGAAAGGAAAGAATGAATACACTGTTCCTCTAAAGGTTTTTGGGTGTGTCTGCTTTGTTCACTCTAGAAAGTCTGAAAAACTTGATCCTAGAGCCCTTAAATGTGTGTTTATTGGGTATTCTCCAACTCAAAAAGGGTACAAATGCTATCATCCTCCTTCTAGGAAAGTCTTTGTTAGCATGGATGTTACCTTTCGAGAATTTGAGCCCTATTTCAGTTCTGCACAATCACCTCTTCAGGGGGAGAATAATAAGGAAGAAGAGATGATCCTCCCAAGTTTTGCTCAACCTCTTGAGGTTGATACCGTAGATAGAGTTGAGGGGGAGACTGTTGAGGGGGAGACTATTGATGGGGAGACTGTTGGGCGTTTACATGGCCTTTTGAATGTACCTGGTGTGAAAACTTACTCGAGGAAAAAGAAAGCAGCTGAAGAAGTAGAAGCCATCATGCAATCTGCTGAAGCTGAATCCTCTTCTACTGGTGAGTTACCTACTTTTCCTAATGAGTTAGATTTGCCTGTTGCTCACAGAAAAGGTGTCAGAACTTGCACTACCAAACATCCCTTATCTAATTTTGTCTCCTTTGATTCCTTATCTCCCTCCTATAGAGCCTTTGTCTTGTCTATTTCTTCTGTGTCTATTCCCCAGAATTGGAGAGAAGCGTTTGCCGATCCTAAATGGAAGCAGGCTATGATTGAAGAAATGAATGCTTTGTCAAAAAATAACACTTGGGAACTTGTCACTAAACCACCGACCAAGAAGCTGGTTGGCTGCAGATGGGTCTTTACTGTGAAGCATAAAGCTGATGGCTCGATTGAGAGATTCAAGGCAAGATTGGTGGCTAAGGGATTCACTCAAACTTATGGAGTTGATTATTAGGAGACATTTGCTCCAGTTGCAAAAATGAACACCATAAGAATTCTTTTATCTTGTGCAGCTAATTTGGATTGGGACTTACAGCAGTTTGATGTAAAGAATGCATTTCTTCATGGAGATTTAAAAGAAATGCATTCTTTACATCGGATTTAATACTGAACAGAGTCGAGGAAAGGTGTGCAAACTGAAGAAAGCCTTGTACGGGTTGAAGCAATCGCCTAGAGCGTGGTTTGACAGATTCCACAAAGCTATGATCTCTTTTGGCTACAGACAAAGTAATGCTGATCATACCCTCTTCATAAGGCATAAAAGGGTAAACTCACTCTTCTCATAGTTTATGTTGATGACATTGTAATGACAGGAGATGACAAAGAGGAGATGACCCGATTGAAAAAGCTGTTGGCAAAGGAGTTTGAAATAAAGGATCTAGGAAAACTCCAATACTTCTTGGGAATTGAGGTGGCTAGATCAAATAAAGGGATCTTTATTTCCCAAAGGAAGTATATTATGGATCTCTTGAAAGAAACTGGTATGCTAGGTTGTAAGCCAGCTGAATCGCCCATTGAAGCTAATCACAAGTTACAAGCAGGGATTGGAGAGTCAGTTGACAAAGGGAGATATCAGAGGCTGGTTGGGAGACTTATTTATCTCTCTCACACTAGACCAGACATAGCCTATCCAGTTAGTTTGGTTAGTCGGTATATGCATGATCCCCGAGATCCTCATATGCAAGCTGTCTTCCACATCTTACGATATCTGAAGTCTGCTCCAGGGAGAGGTTTGCTTTTCTCTAAGCATGGCCACCTCTTAATAGAAGCCTTTACCGACGCGGATTGGGCTGGATCTTTAGATGATAGAAGATCTACCACTGGCTACTGTACTTTCGTAGGAGGGAACTTAGTTACTTGGAGAAGTAAGAAGCAAAGTGTTGTTGCTAGATCCAGTGCTGAAGCTGAATATAGAGCTATGGCCCAAGGGGTTTGTGAACTTCTTTGGCTACGAAGGTTACTAAAGGAATTGAGAATGTTTGGAAAAGGGAAACTTTCCTTGTATTGTGATAACAAGGCTGCAATCAGTATTGCTCAAAATCCTGTCCAGCATGATCGAACAAAACATGTTGAGATTGATCGACACTTCATTAAAGAAAAGGTTGCTAATGGTACCTTGAATTTGTTGTATGTTCCATCAGAACAACAACTGGCAGATGTGCTCACAAAAGGTCTCAGCAAAAAAGATTTTCATTGTATAAATATACCTCCTCATAGGTTGTAATATTCATTCAGAAATAATAGAAGAATTTTCCTTCTCTCTGAAAATCTTCAAGTGTACACTGTGTTATGTTTGTATATTTCAAGGTCTCCTGAGATCCTGGTAAAAAAGTTAAATACTCTGGTGCCTTGACACCTATTTCTTCAAGACAGTACTGTACATGTGAAGTTTCTTTTCTCAGGATTTACCACACAGAGGTGAAGAGTGTTGTGAGCTCATTTCTCTAGCAGTGCATCAACAATGGGATTAGTATTCTTGGCGATGAGAATGGTGGAGGGTTGTAATGGATGTATAATTTAGATTCATGTAGAATAAGGAAATTGAGAAATGAGAGTAGGAATGTAGCTGACATTGAGTAGTATTTTTTCAACTTCATAGAATGACTACTGGAGCAGGACTAGGTCTACTTCTTTATTGGGTTAAACCATCTGTTGTTATTCTAAAAGCATTCGCCCTCATAAAGTTTGATTGGTTATTTTGTGATTCCGCAACATTTAGTCCAAATGAACACAACATTTTCATCTTAGCTCCTTGTTCAGGAGTAGGTGTATTTTAGTTAAAACCATCTGTTGCCCATTCTAAAAGCATTCGACCTCATGAGAAGGTTTGATTGGTGTTTTTGTGATTCTGTAGCTTTTAATCCAAAAGGATGCTACATTTTTAACATAGCTCCTTGTTTGCGGCAGTTGTGCATACCCAAATCTTGTTTTCTTTCTCTCCAATAATTTTATGTTCATCAAATTTTTCAATATGAAGGGACATGGGAATGGAGGTTTGCTGCACCTTGGGAATGCTTGAGAAGCAGCAAGCTTTAGAGCTTAAAAAAGCAGGTCTTACAGCATATAATCACAATCTTGACACCTCAAGAGAGTACTACCCTAATATTATAAGCACAAGAACTTATGATGAGCGGCTGGAAACACTGAAGCATGTACGTGAAGCAGGAATTAATGTGTGTTCAGGTATGCATATGATGTATAAAACTGTCATTCACTTTGGTTTATGCAGTACTATGTTTTGTATATTGACACCTCTGACTCGTTGAAATAGAAATATGAAGACACATCTATCTATTATTTGATGCATGCATATTTATCTGTATGGAAATACTTCAGTATCAGATTACTGGGTGCACCCACCACATATGGTGAGTTGATCGTATTAATTATAAGTCAAATGTGATCGGTCTCTTGATGAAACATAAAACTAAATTCTACCTCAGGTATTGGACCAGAGTTCTAAAATGTCTGTAAAGGTCTTTCCGGCCTTTCAATTTGAACTTAATGATTTTTCTTTGGAATCTTTAATTCCTTTATAACTTCCTGTCTATATTAAGAATATTTGGTACAATTTTCTAAAATTATTATGTCACTGGAAGCCAAGGGGTTTGTTTATCAACACAATCTTTAAGAGGTTGTGTGGTAAATTTCATAGAGGGTGTGCTAAACCCTGTCGAAATCTTAGCTAACCCTTTATTTTGTGCTATCAGGTGGAATAATAGGGCTTGGAGAGGCTGAAGAGGATAGAATTGGTTTGTTGCATACCCTGGCAACTCTTCCGACTCACCCCGAGAGTGTTCCGATTAATGCACTTCTTGCAGTAAAAGGCACACCACTGGAAGACCAGAAGGTAATCCTTATCTTTTTAGATTGAAACTTTTAAGTATAGTTCCAATGTTTTCTTTTAACTTCTGATTCTAAATTGCTTTGTGCTTCTTACACCTCCTTTTACTGGCCAAAACAGGAAAGAAGACATGCCTATTGATGTGGCCTATAACCATAATGTAGTACCAAAGTTCTCCTTGAGCCACAGTGAATGAGCTCTTGGTAGTCTTTCCGTGTTAAGGGACTACATCTTATGTTTGTTTCATCTTTGATTCTTTACCTTTCTACATTGCTAGTCTCATGAAACATCGTTGTTCTCTGATTACACTGCATTAGCTCCTAAACTTATACAGAGGCGAGACCATGGCCACTTTATAGTAGATGCAACGGCCATTAACTAATAGTTATAGTGCCATTTACCTAGTTCTGTGAGATAGGATAGAATGCAAATCACATGAGCAGTGTTATACAAGTAGAGGGATGAGAAGAAGGGTCTAAGGGACGAAAAGACTAGCATTTTATAATGACGGAAAAATAAGAAATTGTCTTTGCATAGTGCAGGTTAGAGTTCTATGAAGTGGCAGAATGGTGAAATGATTGTTATTGTTGGTACCGCATGGAGGAGTCGGTTGCCTCATAATAGTTAACAATACCATTAATTAAGATAAAGAAGGGGAATATAGCAATTTAGGATTTGCAAGGATGTATTTCCTTGTGATGCAAGTTTGATATCCTTGCTAAATATGTGATGAAGCATCCACAACTAAGGACTATGGCAGAGGTAGCATGTTGAAAGTTGTTAAGATATGAATTTAAACAACAAAAATGAGAAGATTCTTAAATGTTTGAACTAGATGTTGATATTAGATGCTGCTTGCTAAAAAATTTAGTTCATGGAACATCGGAATTAGTTAGGTACGAAAGCCTGATAAGCATGTGTGATTTTCCTAGCTTGGTGAATACTGTGCAATTCAGTGAATCTAGTTTTGTTCTCTTTGGGCATCACCATTTTCTCTAGAGTGTAGGTTTTGTTTCCTGAACTTGCAGAATGTTGTGTTCTGAAGAATGTGAATAATTTTTCAGTCCTGGTTACATGTGGGGGTTGGTCGTGGTGAAGTGACGAAGGCTCCTAAGAAGGCCGGTGGTGAAATAGGATGGTCAACTAGGTGTCAAGGAGATTTGCCATTGACTGCGTTGATCAGTCTCTCAGACTGATAAGTCATTAGAATGTGACTAGAAACGCTATCTCTAGGTCATGACTCTTACAACTTAAAGTTTAAAATAACAAACACAGATAGTCCTCCAAGTCCTCAAAACCATGATCTTCCGAGCATAAAATAATTGAACACCCGGTCCACCCTCTGACAAAATTCAATGCCTTTCTGAAATTAGATAATTCAAAAGATAAGATCTTAAATTTCTTTGGTCCTATGAAGGCATTTTGTGAAATGAATGCTAAGTGTTATCCTATCCTGAGCTTTTCAGATTCTTTGCCAATCTCATCTTTCAATTCTCATCTTTCAGCCAGTGGAAATATGGGATATGATTCGGATGATTGCAACAGCTAGAATAATTATGCCAAGCGCAATGGTTAGGCTTTCTGCAGGAAGAGTTCGGTTTTCTGTCCCTGAGCAAGCTCTCTGTTTCCTTGCTGGTGCAAATTCCATCTTTACAGGTGAGAAGTTGTTGACTACACCTAACAATGACTATGATGCTGACCAGAATATGTTCAAATTACTTGGACTTGTCCCGAAACCTCCAAATTTCTCGGAGGATGAAAAAGATTCTGAAGATGAAAAGATGGAAGCAATTGTGTAGTTGAGACTGAGATGTCTCTGTGATTCACTAGAGATCTTTTCGCATAAGTATTGACTTCTCATATACAAACATTTTAATGAAATTTTACCGTGAAACCGAGCTATCAGCACCGCACCATGTTGGTGTTATTTGCTAATGATCATTTATTAGTTTGTTAGTCACTTAAAAGGTTCTTCTAATTTTCATCTTCTTATTTAACTTATTAAGGAAATCTATGGGTTTGAGCCATTAAGGAAAACAAAAAAAAAAACTATATGAAACTTATTGCTGGTAAATTTAGAGTCGCTTAAGGGTAATTTTTTTTTTTAAAAAAAAAATCCATGCTCCATGGTACCTTCTGGTCACAATTGAAGACATTAGCCATAACCAAGGAATCTAATCTACCTCCACCTTTACTCAACCGTGTGATTTGGTTAATGAAATTTGAATAAATCATTAATAGAGATCAAAGTTCAAATCTTAGTAGAGGTAAAAAGAAAGGTGATTTTTTCATATTTGTCTAAATTTAAAATAAAGGTAAGTTTTGTCTATTTGTCTAAACTTTGGTGATAGTAACTTTTAGTAGAGGTAATAAAAAGAAAAGTGATGTCTTCATATTTGTCCAAGCTTTGGTGTTAGTCAAGTATTAGCTGAGGTACACAGCATTGCTTGAGCATCACCCTTATAGAAAAAGAGAAAAAAAAAAATTAGCCGCATTTTTGGTTGACGTGCTATCGAATGAAGTACTTACAGAAACTCTAAATTTTAGGTTGGTGTTTTATTTCTACATCAAGTTTTATCAGAAACTTTAGGTTGGTGTTTTTACTTGTAAATTTGACGACTTTGGAATATAGAACAAATAAAAGATTTGTTGTAAATAAAATATAAAATAGCAGTAACAATATAAGGGAGTATAGCAATGATCTGGAGAGAGATAGAAGTTTTATTGCTCTTTCAATTTCTGTGTACTTTACAAGGTGAAGAACACCCGTTTATATAGGATAAAGATCATTGCTATAAAGTTACAATAATTTATTCTCATCTTTAGATACATCAATTTAATGAGTCCATTCAATGGATAAAGTAATGAACAACATGTTCATGAATGGACATCCACATTCTGTAGATTTATAACACTCCCCCTTGGATGTCCATTACACAAAGAGTATGCCTCGTTAAAACCTTACTAGAAAAAATCCAGTGGGAAAAAACCTAGTGAAGGAAAAAGAGAACACACATCTTATGATACGCATTTAGAGCTGCCTCATTGAAAACTTTACCAGGAAAACCCAATGGGACAAAACCTTGGTTAAGGGAAAAAGAGTGCAGCGCGTATCTTACTCCCCCTGATGAAGACATTGCTTTATATTACGGAGACTACGCATTCCGATCTTGTATATTAACTTCTCAAATGTTGAGGTTGGCAATGCTTTAGTAAACAAATCCGCCAAATTATCACTTGAACGTATTTGCCGAACGTCTATTTCACCACTATTCTGCATATCATGAGTAAAAAAGAATTTTGGCGAAATGTGTTTTATTCTGTCTCCTTTGATATATCCTTCTTTTAGCTGAGCTATGCATGCAGTATTATCTTCATATAATACAGTTGGAATCATTTGCAAAGAAAACCCACACATTTTCTGAATAGGTTGAGTCATCAGTCTTAACCAAATGCATTCACGGCTTGCTTTATGAATTGCCAATATCTCTGCATGATTTGAAGAAGTAGCTGCAATAGTTTGTTTTATTGAACGCCAAGATATAGTTGTGTCTCCACATGTAAATAGATAGCCTGTTTGAGAGCGTCCTCTATGTGGATCAGACAAATATCCAGCATCCGTATAGCCAGTTAATTGTGACTTGCATTCATTTGAATAAAACAATTCCTTATCGATAGTCCCTTGAAGGTATCTGAATATATGCTTAATACCGTTCCAATGTCTTCGTGTTGGGGAAGAACTAAACCTTGCCAGTAAGCTTACAGCAAAAGATATATCTGGTCGAGTATTATTGGCAAGATACATCAGTGCACCAATTGCACTAAGATATGGTACTTCAGCGCCAAGAAACTCTTCATCATTTTCACAAGGTCGAAATGGATCTTTATTTACATCAAGCGACCTCACAACCATCGGGGTGCTCAGCGGATGTGATTTATCTATGTAAAACCTCTTAAGAATCTTTTCAGTATATGTTGATTGATGGAGAAATATTCCTTTTGTCAAATGTTCAATTTGTAGACCAAGACAAAAATTAGTCTTTCCAAGGTCTTTCATTTCAAACTCTTTCTTCAAACACTCCATAGTATTCGTGAGTGCTTCATGAGTTCCAATAATATTCAAGTCATCAACATACACGGCTATTATGACAATTTCAGATCCATACCTTTTTATAAAAACACAAGGACAAATTGGATCATTTTTATATCCTTCTTTCAATAGGTATTCGCTAAGGCGATTATACCACATACGATCCGATTGTTTTAATCCATATAAGGATTTCTGAAGCTTTATTGAACAAGCTTCTCGGGAACCTTTAAATGCTTCGGGCATTTGAAATCCTTCAGGGATTTTCATGAAAATTTCATTGTCTAATGAGCCATATAAATAGGCTGTGACAACATCCATTAGACGCATCTCAAGTTTTTCTTGTACTGCCAGACATACAAGGTATCTGAAGGTGATTGCATCCACCACAGGAGAATATGCCTCTATATTTACAATGCCAGGTCGTTGCGAAAATCCTTGTGCTACAAGTCGTGCTTTATATCTAACGACTTCATTTTTCTCATTTCGTTTTCGCACAAATACCCATTTGTACCCTACTAGCTTTACACCTTCAGGTGTTCGGACGGTTGGTCCGAAAACTTCATGTTTATCAAGTGAAGTCAATTCTGCTTGAATTGCATATTTCCATTTTGGCCAATCATTTCTCTGTCTACATTCATTGACAGATTTTGGTTCAAGATCCTCGTTTTGCTGTATCTCAACATCAACATTATATGCAAAAATGTTGTCGACAACAATATTATTCCGGTTCCATAGTTTTTCCGTAGAGACATAACTTATTGAGATCTCTTCAATTTCATTATTTTCAGGTACCCGAGCCTCTCCTGAAGAGGTCTTATTAGTTGTTATGTCTTTATGCTCGTTTTGAGCAATTATCTCAGTAGTATGATCGTTTTGATCATTTGCTCCTTTTCTTTTTCGAGGATTTTTATCTTTGGAACCGGGTGGTCTACCACGCTTTAGGCGTGCCTTAGACTCACTTGCACAAATAGGTTGCCCTACCGGGATATCAACTCAAATTGGAGCATTTGCAGCTGGAATATAAGATTTAGTTACCCTTGGTAGGTCAGTGAATGCATCTGGCAGTTGATTTGCAATATCTTGCAAATACACTATCTTTTGAACTTCAAGTTCACATTGATTTGTACGAGGATCTAAATGAGATAGTGTTAATGCATTCCAGTCTATTTCTTTTTCCAGCTGCTTATTCTCTCCCCCTAATATTGGGAAAACTGATTCATCAAAATGACAGTCAGCAAATCTTGTTGTGAATAAATCTCCTGTCATGGGCTCAAGATATTTATTAATCGACGGAGATGCATACCCAACATATATCCCCAACCTTCTTTGGGGTCCCATCTTTGTGCGGTGTGCTGGAGCAATTGGCACATATACCGCACATCCGAAAATTCTAAGATGTGAAATATTTGGCTCTTGACCAAAAGCCAATTGTAATGGGGAGAATTTATGATAACTTGTCGGCCTGATCCGAACAAGGGCTGCCACATGCAAAATAGCATGTCCCCATACTGAAATGGGTAATTTTGTTCCCATAAGCATTGGTCTAGCCATTAATTGGAGGCTTTTGATAAATGATTATGCTAGACCATATTGAGTATGAACATGAGCAACAGGATGTTCAACTGCAATCCCAGTTGACATACAATAATCATTAAATGCTTGAGAAGTAAACTCAGCAGCATTATCAAGACGAATTGTCTTAATCGCATAATCTGGAAATTGTGCTCTCAATCTTATTATTTGAGCAAGCAACCTCGCAAATGCCATATTGCGAGTTGATAATAAGCACACATGTGACCATCTTGTAGAGGCATCTACTAAAACCATAAAATATCTGGATGGTCCACATGGAGGGTGTATGGGCCCACATATATCACCCTGTATACGTTCCAGAAATGCGGGGATCCTTGTCCCAACTTTAGTTGCTCTAGTAATTAATTTTCCTTGAGAACAGGTAGCACAAGAGAATTCTTTAAATTGAAGAATCTTTTGATTCTTCAATGTATGCCCATGTGAATTCTCAATTATGTTACGCATCATATTATAACCGGGATGGCCCAACCGGTCATGCCAAATAATAAAATCATTTCATTTAGTAAACGTTTTGTTTGCTATGGCATGTGATTCAACTCTGCCAATGCTTGTGTAGTACAAGCCAGAGGAAAGTGCGGGGAGCTTTTCAAGCACATATTTCTCACCCGCTATCATTGTAGTGATATAAAGATATTCAATCTTTCCATCAGTTTTAGTCTCAGTATGATAGCCGTTTTGGCGTATATCTTTGAAACTTAACATGTTTCTTTGAGACTTACTACAATATAAGGCTTCATCAATAGCCAAATATGTTCCTCCAGGTAATAGTAACTTGGCTTTTCCAGAGCCTTCAATCAATCTTGTACTGCCACTTATTGTATTAACATTGGCTCTTTTCATAACCAAATAAGAGAAATATCTCTTATTTTTTAGAATTGTGTGTGTTGTAGCACTATCCAGGAGACAAATATCTTTGTTATTGAACTTGAATCCAACTGAAGACTGGGGAATTTCCATTTTCTTCATAAAAAGACAAATTACATAGTAAGAAATATTGAATAAAATAAAGTACAAGAAAAGTACTTTTAAATATTGAAACATAATTAAAGATGATATATTTTTTTAAACATAAAAGGTAAAGACATTATTCTTTATTAATTTTATTCCCCAGTTACAACGTCAGTTCTTCAGTTACGATTCTCAAAGAAGTCTCCAGCTTCTAAATGGGTAATATTTGGGAGGCCTTCAAAAACATCATCATCTTTCACGGCTAGATATGCCTCAGTCTCATCATGCTTGTCAGCAAGATGTGCCAGATATATCCTATTGTCATTATTTTGAAAGGCCAAATGTGCCTCCACATTATTTTCATTTATTTTGAGCGAAGCTTGATAGAGCTTGACAAAATGTTCAGGTGTACGACAAATTTTCGCCCAATGACCTTTCACACCATATCGATGACATATATTATTATTCTTGCCTTTTGAAGGATTAGCTTGAGAACCCTTATTGTTCTCATATTTATTTCCACAGTGACGACGATTATTATTTCGTCCCTTGCCGCGCCCACGACCATGGCTTTTACCACGGTAATTATTTTGCCTTCTTTCAGGCATATTATTTATTGCTACCACATTCGCCTCAGGGAATGGAGCATGTGCTCCCACATTCACCTTAGGGAACAGAGTAGATCCAGTGGGGCGGGCTTCATGATTTTTGATCAACATGGAATTATGTTGCTCAGCTACCAGAAGGCATGAGATCAACTCAGAATATTTTTTGAATCCCTTTTCACGATATTGCTGCTGTAACACCATATTTGATGCATGAAATGTGGAAAGTGTTTTTTCCAATAAGGAATCATCATCAATAGGTTCTCCACATAATTTTAATTGAGAACTTATTCTAAAGACATCAGAATTATATTCTGTTACGGTTTTAAAATCTTGTAACCGTAAATGAATCCATTCATCACGAGCCTTTGGTAGTACCATGGCTTTCAAGTGATCATATCGTTCTTTCAAATTAATCCACCGATCTAGTGGATCTTTCATGGTTAAATATTCAATTTTTAACCCTTCATCAAGATGATGGCGAAGGAAAATCATGGCTTTCGCCTTATCTTGGCTCGATCTATCATTTTCTTCTTTAATAGTATCACCAAGACCTTTGGCGTCCAGATGTATCTCGGCATCAAGCACCCATGATAAATAGTTCTTGCCGGATATGTCAAGTGCCACAAATTCAAGCTTTGATAAATTTGACATAGTAAAAACTATCAAAGACAATAAAATAATTATGAATTTATATAAATGATAATCAATAAATTATAACAGTGACATGAAGGAAAACTAATATTTCTATTCACTTTTTTTTTTTCTTCTAATTAATGACATCCATCATTATGGATAATTATAGTTTTTCGTATCATATTCAAAAGTTAGATTAACGAGATTTAATAATTTTAATAACACAACTTTAAATTCGTGAAACATCTTTTCAAAACTAAAATGATAGCTCATTAATGCATTATAAAAACTTGTTTATCTAAACGTATGCTGCTGTTGTAAAAATCATTTTAGTATATGTGTAATTAATATAATACATTTATCTGTGAATGAGATATATTATGATAAATAAATTATATAGTTATACCTCACAGATGGAAGAAATTGGTACTTAATTTGGAGAAGATTAGAGCTTCGTGCTGATAATGTGTTGTAAATAAAATATAAAATAGCAGTAACAATATAAGGGAGTATAGAAATGATATGGAGAGAGATAGAAGTTTTATTGCTCTTTCAATTTCTGTGTACTTTACAAGGTGAAGAACACCCGTTTATATAGGATAAAGATCATTGCTATAAAGTTACAATAACTTATTCTCATCTTTAATAGATACATCAATTTAATGAGTCCATTCAATGGATAAAGTAATGAACAACATGTTCATAAATGGACACCCACATTCTGTGGATTTATAACAACTAGTACCTTTTTTTATGTTTATTAAACTTCTAAGCCTCATATGAAAATTTTAGGGCTAATTACAAATATATACAATCCTAATACCAAAATTACAAAAAATAACAACATTATTTCATTTTACAAAAAATACCAATATTTGTTTACACATTATATACAAAACCAACAAAACTCACAAATTAGGGCTTAGTCCTCCTTCTTCCTACTGCCCCCCTCTCACTGCTACCACCCCAGGCGGCGGCGCCACCTAGTCATCGCTGGCTGCCGCCACCTGCTGCCGCCCGGAATTATTATTATTATTATTATTGGATCTAAAAGATGGAAAATACTAAATACACATGTATACATTATTATTTTTTTAAATAACAATTGCTAAATACATTAAACAAAATATACATACACATACAAAAAAAATGTTATGCATACACTAAACACTCACTACAGATCTATGAATTATACATACAAATTTATGTGAGCCAAGCTTGGACTTACATACACACACATAAAATATACAAAAATATACAATATATACTCAGAAATACACATTCACACAATGACATATACATGCATACTATCTGCACTTGTAAAAGATATTCATATACATACATATACATACACCTAATATACACTTACTTCCACCTTCAAACAGCCACCAACAATCACCAACAACCACCCCCCAAACATACAAATACATGAGCATACAAAAGTATACACAAATCTAAACAAAAAAAAAAAAAAAAAAGGAAGGAGAAGAAGCAGATCGGAGCTCCGGCAAGGGTAGCCGGGGTAGTCTCTCAACAACAACTACCACAGCGCAACAGCAACCACCGCAACGCATCAACAAAACCACAACAAAAATGGTGGTAGATCGGAGCAAATCAAAGCAAAATGGAGCAGCAGAGTAGCAGATCGGTAGATGCTCCGCGGTGCAGCGACATTGACGGTGGAGCTGAGGCAGGGGGTGACGGTGGAAGAGTGAGTGGGTGGGTGGGTGGAGGAGAGGAAAGAAAGAGAGAGGGAGAAATTAGGGTTTTGAATAGAGAGAGAGAGGGGAAGGAAATGAAAAAATTGTATATTTTATAAAATGTGAAAAATGTTGTAATGTAGGGTAATTTTAAAAGTATCGGTATTTTCTGTAATTAAGTGGTTTGGTATGTCAATTAGCCTAAAAATGTCAAAATTTTATTTAAGATAATTATCGCTTCTATTTAAAAAAGGGTGAAGATCATTGACGCCTTCCAACTTTGGTTTAAAAATCAAAACCCCCCCTCCCCCTCAACTATAACTCCCCTCTTTTTCTCGATGGACCTTCAAAAATTCCAACTTTACCCTCTAGATTATCAAGCTTTTGTAGTTTTTTTCTTTTTTATTAATATCTTGATATATTTTATTCTACATTATATCTATACAACGAAAAATATTATAATTAAAATAAAAAAAGATTGAATAATAACTATAGCATATAAGTTAATGATTTCAATAATAAAAAGATGAAGGGACCATTCAAGACCCTGAATAAAGAGGAGTTCTATGGAATTGAAAAGAAAATTACTCATGTAAGACTTGAGTTGGAACAGATTTAGCAACAAATGCAGATGCAATATTCTGATAACCTAGTTGAGCAAGAGAAAAATTGGAGAATGCAACTAGAGAAATGGAGCATGATAGAAGAAAGTGTGTTGCAATAGAAATCAAGAGCTTCTTGGAGTAGCCTGGGGATGCCAATAAAAATATTTCTCGGCTGTAGTAAAGGAAAGAGCTCAGAAAAAGAACATTAATGAATTAACATATTCATATGGGCAAAAGTTGACAGCCCCAGAAGACATTAAAGTGAACCGACCTTGGTCAGTTGTTTCATGAGATAAGACTTCGATTGGCATGCCGATAATTTTAAAATCTTCGTAAGGTCCATTAGGACTTGTCTGTAAAATTTGAGCAAAATCAGACATCGTTTAGTACGTATCGGAAGAAGATTTCAGTTTTTATTGTCGATAAATATTAAAAAGAGATTTTCGAGCTCGATTTTGGCGAATGAGCTCCGATTCGAAATCCGGAAGCGCCGTTAGGTTCGTATAATTATTTGTGACTTTTGCGTATCAAAAGTGAATTTCGAGGTTGTTCGAGTTTCCACTAAAATGCCAAAAGTTATATAATTTGACTTTTTTCTATTTAATTTATATATTGAGTTTCGGGAGTCCGATTTAAGATCCGTCATAGAAAGTGTGTTACATATATTTTGTGTAACTTACTTGAGAAATTTGGGAATATTACGGATTTCATAGGACTGCATTTTAATTTTAATACGAAAACAAAATAAAATAAAATAAAAAGGAAAAGACAAAAGAAAGAAAGAAAAGAAAGTTAGGCGGTAGTCCTTAGCTTAAGGACGAGGTATTAATGTATAGAAACAGAAACATTAACGAATTTGAACAAAAAATGAAGAGATACGCAGAGGGAAAAGGAAAAATGCCAGAAAATGAAAAAATAGCCGGATAAAAGTAGAATTTTTACCCTAAAACATTCAGGTAATGATCTTAATGCATTATTTGAGTTTATTACGTGTGTTTGAATATATTTTAACGGTAAAAATTGAGATATTAGACATCATTTTAATAAGTTCAATTAATATTTTAAAGGGCCAATTGGACCCCGATAATGGAATTGATTATATATTCGCACACAGTGAGTTATGGGCAATATACAAATGTAATTTATTTAGGGTTTGGTTATGTAACCTTAAACCATGTACGTAGCCCTGGCCTACGTATTGCGTATGCGAATAGGGTATCAGGTTCCTAACCGGATTACTCTAAGATGTAAGGAATGAAGCCTTTAGCCTTATTTGATATAGTTTTCTGCTTATTGATACAACAGAATCATTCGGCAGTGAATCCAAAGGATAAAGCGGTTGTTGAGTAACTGTGCTAACTTTGTAACAAGGTAAGTGCTTGTATCCATTTCTTTGGAGGCCTTTGGCCTTGTGGATATTCTACCAGGTGTTCCTTACGTGTGTAGCTGCATATAGGCATACTCATTACGCCTTAGCTTTGAATTTACATTGTTTATTATATGCTATGTCCTGTTGTTGGTATTGCATTGTGCATATAAGCATTGCAATCTAGTTTTGAGCATTGCATATACTTCCCGGTTGGCGATGAGAGTCCCGCACCGGTGAAGGGTCATTATTGCATATACTGTCTGGTTGGCAATGAGAGTCCCGCACCGGTGAAGGGTCATTATTGCATATACTTCCCGGTAATCGATGAGAGTCCCGATCCGGTGAAGGGTCATCATTGAATATACTTCCCGGTAATCGATTAGAGTCCCGAGCCGGTGAAGGGTCATCATTGCATATACTTCTCGGTAATCGATGAGAGTCCCGAGCCGGTGAAGGGTCATTATTGCATATACTTCCCGATAATCGATGAGAGTCCCGAGCCGATGAAGGATCATTATTGCATATATCTCCTGGTAGACGATGAGAGTCCCGCGCCGGAGATAAGTATCAGGCATATATGACTGCATTGCATCGTACCGCATTCATCCCATCTCATTCATATGTGACTGCATTGCATCTTACCGCATTCATCCCATCTCATTGCACCGCATACTGACTATTGTGTGTATTGTGTTGTGTTTTATGTATGTGGTATGTATACTATGTCGTAGACATATCTAAGTTTGCCTATATATTTCTAGCTCGTATTCTGGGTTGCGGGGATCAACGGCATAAATATATGGATCGGGTTGCACGTCGCAACGACATAAATATATAGTTTGGGTTGCACGCTACAGCGGTATAAATATATGGATCGGGTTGCACGCCGCAACGGTATAAATATATGGACCGGGTTGCACGCCGCAACGTATAAATATAGGGATCGGGTTGAACAACGCGGCGGTATGATGTATTTCTGACTGTTGATATGTTCAGGATACCTACATGTTCTGGCTATCTTATGTTCCTAGTTGTTAATGAGTTTATGATTCCATACGTGTTTCCAGTTATTATCTGGCTCTGCCTTTTTATAATTTAAATAAGAGGAATTTGATATATCTGTTTTTCTTCTCCCTGGCTAGCTATCATATTTTTTGAGGTGGCTAGTCTGCCCGACTTATTGAGTCCTTTTGACTCACCCTTGTTTGTTGTTTGTCCTTGTCTATCTATTTCATTTCGGCAGGTTCGCTCCAGGATTGAGTTCGCCACGTTGTGAAGGAGCGAAGACGACTTCAGCTGTCAGGGTGAGCCAACTTTTATTCAAGATAGCCACAGTTTCATGTTTATTATTTCAGTTGCATTTTGCTCCCTTCAGGAGGTATCTTTCTTCCTTTGTACTCTTAGATGTCTAGTCTGGATAGCCCTAAACCTAGTATGTTGGGTAATTAGCTGTAATTTCTTTGTATAGCTTAGAGGTATCAGTATATCTGTGCTTTTTCTAAGTCTTATTCCTATTTATTAATTGAATTATATTTATTTTCCTAATTTAATTAGTAAGGGTTCACCCGACGGGCCTAGGGGAGGATGTCGGGTGCCCGCACGGCCTAGCCAGATTCCAGGCCGTGTCAGTTGGTATCAGAGCCCGGTTTAGAGTCTATCCAGACTAAGACAGTGTCTAGTAGAGTATCGATGATGGGTACGTAGACGTCTGTACTTATCTACGAGAGGCTATGATGGCATTTAGGAAGTTTCACTTCCTTCTTTTCTGATCGTGTGTCGGTCTAGGATGTAAATGTATTTTCGTTAATTCCTTTGTGGTAATTATGAACCCTCGTGCGACAAATCAACAAAGGGTAGGAGTTCAGGACGAAGCAGTCTAGCTTGGGGCTAGAGCTACCCCAGCCCCGAGAGTTGTGGATCGTGCTGACGATCCAATTATGGAGGCCCCAGCTATACGAGTTCGCAATGGGCAAGGGAGCATGCCTTGTAGTTCCCTTGGCTCTCTATGATACTTTTACGAGAATCTTGGCGACACAGATACCGCAAGAACCTATTATTCGCTAGGCAGCTTATCAGGTTGTCGCATATGCAGATGTTCGAACTTAGAGAGCTCTTGTTCCAGTTCCTGATGTTGCCCAGTTTTAATAAATTATGTTCCAGAGGCAGCATGTGTTGTGCCTCCAGTTGTTTTGGCTGGTTAGCCAGCCGAGGTAATAGTTCGGTCTGAGTGCCCGAAGAGGCTGCGTTAATTTACCCAATTGAACTTTCCGATATTCTCAGGCTATGCATCAGACAATCCCCGTGTATTATTTTTAAATAAAATAATGTGAGCGTATTCTTCAGGCTCTTGATTATCTCGAGCAGTATGGTGTTTATTATACTGCTTTCCAGTTTCAAGGTCCAGACTTGGACCGTTCTTTTATCAGCAAGGCAGGGCTTTCCTAAGCTAACTTGGTGCGTGTTTTCTCATAGATTCGTGGAAAAGTTCCTTTCATGCAGCCAGCGAGATGAAAAGCATCGCCAATTTAGTGGATTAGACAGGGTAGCCTGTCGGCTTCAGAATATGAGATTGAATTCTTTAGGATGGCTAGATATGCACTAGAACAAGTCCATGAACCTTTCGAGAATGTTCAAAGATTTATTAGTGAACTTTTTCCTTCCTTGAGATCCTAGATGGCTCGAGAATTTGAGGTCAGGACTTCATTTGATGTTGTTGATATTGCTCAGAGGTATTAGGCATACCATAAGTTAGAGCGGGAAGAGTTAGAGTGGGGGTGCGAGAGATCCCACGGCCCTGGTGGGCACCATACCCCCCTTTGGAGATAAGAGTTCTGATTATTTTGAGAGGTTACTTCCCAGGTTATCTTAGTTTGTGGCACGTGATTCTCAGAGTGCGCAAGTAGTTCGTCAAGATCAGAGTCAGTTTTCTCTTCGTAGCTATCAATAATCTGTCCAGTTTTCATTTTTAGTGAAAAATGTGTTATCATTGTCGTGAGTTTGGTTATCCTTTGGGGAGTTTTCCCATACTCCAGCAAGTAGACAGTCGTCATTCTTCTTGCCCTCAGGCACCTGCCCAGTCGCAGGGATTTCATTTAGATCTCAATCAGCCGGAGAAATGCCACGATCCAGTAAAGGTTGAGAGCGTAGTGGCCGTTATTCGTCAGAAGGTAATTATCAGTGTAGCGGCTTAGTTCAGCCGCAGAGGCAGTTTTATGAACTGCCAGTCTGGCAGGATGCTGAGGCATCTGATGCAGTAGACCCATGTATTTCTTCTTCTCTTATATGTGAGTAAGATTTGATTCTTCCAATCGATCGGAGATGGTCTGTCATATCATGTTCCATGGTTTACTTGGATATTGTTTCTATTAAGAATCGATTGCGGTAGATGGGCGAGATTCTGGTATGATTTATTCCTAGCATTTGTGAGACCCTACTAATTTATTTGGTCTAAATGTGATAGATCTGGGAGTGATTGTCGGTATTGTCTGTTTGGCATCTTGTTGTGCTACCTTCTATTATTATGTCAAATTAGTTTACCTCTCTTCTCGGAATTCCGTGTTGGTTGGATGATGGAATTCTAGTTCATCACCATCAGAGAGTGTCATTGTTTCTTCCGGTGTAAAGTGGTTAGTAAGCAATATTCAATCTACGTATTTTCTCTTGGTTCAAAATACTAGTACAGTCATGTTATCCCATGAGCTTATCTGGGTTATAAAAGGGTTTTTTGGTAAATTGTCAGAGTTTCCTTCTTATTGGGAGGTTAAATTGGCATAGATGTCATTCCATAAAGCTTATTTAATGTCTATCTCTTCAATTGTGATTCTTTGGTTAGCCTGACTCGGAAGTAGTGTAGCTCTGGGAGCCAAGCAAATAAAAGGATGAGCTTCCTGAAGCTCTAATTATTTCTATCCTCAGTCCATTGCCATCTCTTCTTTGTTCGGCACTGGTGAGCTTAGGCGGTCAGTAGCCTCTTATGATGTTCCATGTGTGGAGCCAGAGTGCGTGTCAAGGTAGCCGGGTATGCATATTATTGTTTTTCAAGGCTACTAAGGATAATGAGAGGCGTCATTTGACATTTGATTTGATCCATCAGGCGGTGGTGCTTATAGAAAATGTATGGAGCTGTGAACTCGAGAGTTGCAGCTTTTTGGCAACTCGAGAGAGTAATCTGGTAGCTCAGGTCTGAACCGCGTTCTCTATTTAGCTAAGTCTTCGTTAATCCAGCAGGTTGTATGAGAATGACTATTTCTATTCAAATTAGTTGTATGAGTTTATGCTCTAAGTGGAGGAGTCTTCCTCCAATTGATACCGAATCATAATATTAAGTCTCTAAGGCGTTGCTGAAACGTAAGCTAATTCTTTGTTTCATCGGCTTGTTCTATATCGAAAAGTATATCGACGAGGTGATTCACCGGCAGAATAATGTTAATTCATCCAGAGTTCCGTGTATCTTTGTTTCGAAAATGTAGAGCTCTCTTCTCGTGATCGAGGAAGGATCAGCTTAGTCAGAATAAGCTAGGCAATGACGTTATGATATTATCCATATATGTTTATTTCCAAGAGTTCGGGTGTAATTCTGATTCTGCAATCATGAGATAATGATCGTGGGATATTTTATGAAGGTCGTTCAAGTTCTTTTCCTATCTGTATAAATTTTTCTTTAGACTTGGGCTCGTTCGAGGACGAACGAGAGTCTAAGTGGATGAGAATGAAACGACCTTGGTCAGTCGTTTCGTGAGATAAGACTCCGATTGACGTGTCGTTAATTTTAAAATCTTCGTAAGGTCCATTAGGACCTTTCTGTAAAATTTGAGCTAAATCAGAGTACGCATCGGATGAAGATTTCAGTTATTATTGTCGATAAATATTAAAAAGAGATTTTCGAGCTCGGTTTTGGCGAATGAGCTCCGATTCGAAATTCGAAAGCGCCGTTAGGTTCGTATAATTATTTGTGACTTTTGGAATTTTTCAAAAGTGAATTTCGAGGTTGTTCGGCTAGTTTCCGCTAAAATGCTGAAAGTTATATAATTTTGACTTTTTTTCCATTTAATTTGCATATTGAGTTTCGGGAGTCCGATTTGAGATCCGCCTTAGCAAGTGTGTTACATATATTTCGTATAACTTACTTGAGAAATTTGAGAATATTACGGATTTCGTAGGACTGCATTTTAATTTTAATACGAAAACAAAATAAAATAAAAAGGAAAAGACAAAAGAAAGTTAGGCGGTGGTCCTTAGCTTAAGGACGAGGTAGTAATGTCTAGAAATAGAAGCATTAACGAATTTGAAAAGAAAACGAAGAGATACGCAGAGGGAAAAGGAAAAATGCCAGAAAATGAAAAAAGAGTCGGATAAAAGTAGAATTTTTACCCTAAAACATTCAGGTAATGATCTTAATGCATTATTTGAGTTTATTACATGTGTTTGAATATATTTTAACGGTAAACATTGGGATATTAGACATCGTTTTAATAAGTTCAATTAATACTTTAAAGGGCCAATTGGACCCCAATAATGGAATTGATTATATATTCGTACTCAGTGAGTTATGAGCAATATATAAATGTAATTTATTTAGGATTTGGTTATGTGATCTTAAACCCTGTACGTAGCCCTGACCTACGTATTGCGTATGCGAATAGGGTATGAGGTTCCTAACCGGATTACCCTAAGATGTGGGGAATGAAGCCTTTAGCCTTATTTGATATAGTTTTCTACTTATTGATACAGCAGAATCGTTTGGCAGTGAATCCAAAGGATAAAGCGGTTGTTGAGTAACTGTGCTAACTTTGTAACAAGGTAAGTGCTTGTATCCATTTCTTTGGAGGCCCTTGTCCTTGTGGATATTCTACCAGGTGTTCCTTACATGTGTAGCTGCATATAGGCATTCTCATTACGCCTTAGCTTTGAATTTACATTGTTTATTATATGCTATGTCCTGTTGTTGGTATTGCATTGAGCATATGAGCATTGCAATCTGGTTTTGAGCATTGCATATACTTCTCGGTTGGCGATGAGAGTCCCGCACCGGAGAAGGGTCATTATTGCATATACTTCCCGGTAATCGATGAGAGTCCCGAGCCGATGAAGGATCATTATTGCATATATCTCCTGGTAGACGATGAGAGTCCCACACCGGAGATAAGTATCAGGCATATGTGACTGCATTGCATCGTATCGCATTCATCCCATCTCATTCATATATGAGTGCATTGCATCGTACCGTATTCATCCCATCTCATTGCACCACATACTGACTATAGTGTGTATTGTGTTGTGTTTTATGTATGCGGTATGTATACTGTGTCGTATACATATCTCAGTTTGCTTATATATTTCTGGCTCGTATTCTGGGTTGCGGGGATCAACGGCATAAATATATGGATCGGGTTGCACGTCGCAACGGCATAAGTATATGGATTGGGTTGCACGCCACAACGGTATAAATATATGGATCGGGTCGCACGTCGCAACGGTATAAATATATGGACCGGGTTGCATGCCGCAACGTATAAATATATGGATCGGGTTGAACAGCGCGACGGTATGATGTATTTCTGACTGTTGATATGTTCGAGATAACTACATATTCTGGCTATCTTATGTTCCTAGTTGTTAATGAGTTTATGATTCCATACGTGTTTCTAGTTATTATCTGGCTCTGCCTTTTTATAATTTAAATAAGAGGGATTTGATATATCTGTTTTTCTTCTCCCTGGCTAGCTATCATATTCTTTGAGGTGGCTAGTCTGCCCGACTTATTGAGTCCTTTTGACTCACCCTTGTTTGTTGTTTGTCCTTGTCTATCTATTTCATTTCGGTAGGTTCGCTCCAGGTATGAGTTCGCCACGTTGTGAAGGAGCGAAGACGACTTCAGCTGTCAGGGTGAGCAAGCTTTTATTCAAGATAGCCATAGTTTCATGTTTATTTTTTCAGTTGTATTTTGCTCCCTTCAGGAGGTATCTGTCTTCCTTTGTACTCTTAGATGTCTAGTCTGGATAGCCCTAAACCTAGTATGTTGGGTAATTAGCTGTAATTTCTTTGTATAGCTTAGAGGTATCAGTATATCTGTGCTTTTTCTAAGTCTTGTTCTTATTTATGAATTGAATTATATTTATTTTCCTAATTTATTTAGTAAGGGTTCGCCCGATGGGTCTAGGGAAGGATGTCAGGTACCCACACGGCCTAGTCGGATTCCGGGTCGTGTCATAAAGCTGAAATAGTTCAATTCTATCAATCATTAATGGGATCATCCGCAACTGTTCTTTCAGTTGTAGATATGGTGATTATGAATGGTGGCCCAAAGCTCCAACATAAGCAGCAAGTAGATCTGTGTGCTGAGGTAACAAAAGAGTAGGTTTACAAAGGCTGACTGGGTATAGGAGATGACAAGGCTCCTGGAATTGATGGGTATAGTGCACTCTTTTTTAAGAAAGCTTGGCCCATGATAAAGGATGACATATACACAACAACTAAGGAGTTCTTCAGCACTGGCAGGATGTATACAACAGTGAATTTCACTGCTATTGCTTTGATCCCTAAAACAGCAAAGCCTACTACTGATCCACGCTTAATCCACTCACCACGAAGGGTGTGGGGCGGTCATCAAAGATAATAGTACCGAACAAGAGTCGGGGTCGATTTCCACAGGGAACTAGCAAAGCAATCTATTAATTTTAGAATTAATAGTGACGAGGTCTATAAATTGTCCGTATACTCCTAATAAGTAAAGGTAGAATTATATTAACTACAACTACAACTAACAACTAACATAAAACAAGCTAAATAATAATGGTTGATATAAACGATGAGAATGAGCTAGGGGTTTACCCACTCCAACTAGATTCTCATAGCCAAACACTTGTATTAACCTCACAAATCACATGGATGACATCAATGGTCGAACCTCTAATGTATTTCTCAAAACTCTCTCGGAATAAGGAGGATTTACCTCATCAAGCCCATTAGGGTCAATAATGAAGTGCTAGAAACCCTAGTCCAAAGACCCGAGCGGAGATGACCTTTTTAGGTCTTCGCCTTTAGATGGGGTAGGCTGCAACCAATATAACCCAAATTCTCACTTGTTTCCATTAACCTATACCTTTAATCCCGTTAGGTTGATGAAAGCAAGTAGGGTTAGGTTCAAGTACGGCCGTGCCTTAAACCCTAGTCAAGAAAGTACGATGGAGAACTAGATTTATGTTAACCCATTAATTTTACAAAATTAAGTACAAGATTTAAGCAAAGATAATCAAGTTTTCATGAATAAATCCCTAGTATGAGTTTAGTACTCATACTAGGGTCTAACACACACATAATAGAAGATCAAATGGCAAGAATCATCTAAGAATATATTAAGAAATAAAATCGTTACAATATGATTCAAGTTAGAACCCTTCCTTAACCTCCAAGAATATTAAAAAATATGAAAAGTAATATTCTAAGCCGAAAAGGTTCCTTTTTTTCTCGGAGGCATAACAGTCTATTTATAGGCATGGGTCTGAAAACTAGTCTATTATTTGAAGATTTTCCATTTTTCCCTATTTTACGCCAGGCCGCCGTTCATTCGGCGAGCCGCCTGATAAACTGCTGGCTCGCTGATGACTTATTTTACTGATCATTCTTCTGAATTGCGATGCAGGTTCGGCGGGGCGCCCTTGTGATTGCGGAATACTCTTGGGCTTCGCAGATCATTCAGACTTTCTGTGAGCAATGGCGGGTTTGCCCTTTACTCTGTGGAGTCGCCGCTTGTCTTCAGCACTTTCTTCGACGATCTGCCCTTCAAGTTGCTGATTGACTTGAACTTTTCCCTCCTTTGGTGGATGGATGACCTCTTGAGCCACAGATTCGACGAGGCGCCGATCCAATTGATGCCTTATCTTCATGTTCTTCAATTTGTAGCTAAAGTGCACTTTTTTTTGGTGCTTTTTTTCACATTTTCTTCGGCTTTGAATATTAATTCTCTTAATAACCTTAAACATGAAGAATAACATAAGATTCATTCAAATAACATCACTTAAAAGGATAAAAGCTACTCTAAAAGGATTGTAATTAAGCGCAATATACCGACATATCAAGTACAGTAAAAGAGTATCGACCAATTGCTTGTTGTAATGTGTTGTAGAAAATTATATCTAAATTCTTGGAACCTAGAATGCAACAGATCATGCCTACCATTATCAGTGAAGCACAATCATGGTTTATACCAGGGACAAAAATAGCAGATAACATTATTCTTGCGCATGAATGGGTTAGAGCCTACTCAAGAAAACACATATCACCTAGGATCATGCTCAAGGTAGATCTCCAAAAATCTTATGATTCAGTCGAGTGGAAACATCTGGAACAGGTAATGATAGGTCTAGCCTTCCCTGCAAAATTCATTACTTGGATTTTTGCCTGTGTGGAGACTGTTACCTATACAATATCTGTACATAGACATTATACTAAACCTTTCAAGGCTGCAAAAGGCTTAAGGTAATGGGATACTAAATCACCTTTCCTTTTTGCCATTGCAATGGAGTATTTAAGTAGAAGACTGGATAAGCTATAGGAGGTGCCAAGCTTCAAATACCATCCAAGATATGATAAACTTAAGGTAACTCACCTTAGTTTTGCTGACTACTTATTGCTATTTGCAAAGGGTGAGCCTACAGCAATCAAGCTCCTTCATGAAGAATTCAAACAGTTCTCTGAGGCTTCTGGGTTGCAAGCCAACTTAGAAAAAAGTTCAGTTTACTTTGGATGTACTAAGGAAGCAGAGATGCAAAGAGTGCTGGACTACCTAGGGTATGCAAAGGGTGAGTTGCCCTTTCAATACCTAGGTATTCCTCTGGATACAAGAAAGTTGAAAAAAGCTCAATGGTAGCCCCTCATTAACACCATTGTGGGCAAGATATCATCATAGATTGCAAAAAAAAAAAAAAAAAAAAAAAAAAACTGTCTTATGCTGGGAGAATCTAATTGGTCAAATCGGTCATCTTTGGTGTCCAATCCTACTGGGCACAAATTTTTGTCCTACCTGCAAAGGTGATGAAGTTAATTGATGCTTAGTGTAGAAGTTTATCTGGAGTGGCACCAATGAGATCACAAGAAAAGCACTGGTCGCTTCGAGTAGAATGTGTCTGCTTCTCTCTGTTAGTGGCTATAGCCTGATTGATTTGAAAATTTGGAATAAGGCAGCCATCATCGAAACCTGTTGGGACCTAAGCAACAAAGCTGATAAATTGTGGATAAGACGGATCCACACATATTATATCAAAGGGAGAAGGGTGGAAGAAATAACCATTCCATAACAATATAGCTAGATGGTTAGAAAAATCCTAGCAGCTAGTGTCCAACTACACCTTGTCCAGGGCAATACCAGAACAAGAGGTAGTATGATCAGCAATATATATAAGCAAATTCAAGGAGACATGCCAAGGGTGACCTGGAAGGTGATGATGTATCGGAACCAAGCTCGACCAAAAGCAAGGTTCACACTGTGGTCGCAAATTCAAGACATGTTACTTACTATGAACAGATTGGGAAAATAGGGACTCACAGTTGGATCTAAATGTGTAGTGTGCAACAATGCACAGGAAACCAGAGATCACTTGTTTATGGAGTGATAGTATGCAAAAGGACTATGGAAAAAGTTGTCAGACTGGATTGAAAAACCAGTTAAGCAGGTTACAACATGGCAACAACATCAAGAGCTAATCCAAAAAATCTCTAAGGGAAAAACTGAGGTTGTGCAGATTTCCAAAATTGTATATACATAATTTATCTACGTGGTTTGGTGTGAGAGTAATAGCAGAGTATTTGAAAGAAAACAGAAACAAGAAGGTTATCTAGCCAGGGAGATAGCCTACACTTGCTGTGTTAAAGCTGAGAAAGGACTTAGATTAAAGCTGCATCAATATAACTTTAATTTGTAATTTTGTTTTAATTTTAGCTTAGCTTAGTCCAGTGTAGTAGTGGAAAGATGATGAAGAGTAAGGTAGCTATATGAGTTGTACATGGTCCTAATTTGTATTTCTCCATTGGTGATTAATAAAATTCCTTAATTACCAAAAAGTAATTAAAAAATGAGAAAAAAATTATAGAAATAATTTTACTTGTATTAGTATTTTACTATACAAATAAGAACTCATAAACAATAGAAAATAAAAGTTTAATGTATGAAGTACAAAAAAATATAGAAGTATATTTTATGTAAATCCAAAATATTATCTATTTATCTTAAATAAATCTTAAATGATAATGTAGATTATATTTTACTCTAGCGGTGGACCCCCATGGTGGGCTACGATGCACCGGCACTCGCTAGCTTGGCCAAAGTTTCTGTATTTATGTGTTGATTTTTTAAAAAGTAGGCATATATATTAAGTTGACACCCATAGAACAAAATTATCTTTGGGTGCATAAGTCGAGTATTCCTGCAATACTTATATCTTTTTTGCAGTTTCTCCGCCATATTTTGAATTCCTTGGCTCTCTTCTTTATTTTATTTTATATTATTTTTATTTTTATTCCTACATTATATATAGTAGCCCTCGTAACTTCCAATTTGTGTATCAGCATTCGTTTCATTGATGATAACTAAAACTCAAAAATATGTATATACAATAGAGAATGAGGATCAACATACTTTGTAGCAAATTCACAATTAAACATATTGATAATATTAATGATCTCAAATTACTATAATAACCTATATATTATAGGTAAGTTATTTTAATTAAAAAATTATGTATAAAAATATATCACATAGATGAGGGATTGAACATATCAAGGACAAAATAGATATTGTAAAAAATAAATGGGGGAGAATAACTATTTTTATAGTTGAGGGGGAAGTTTGATTTTTAAATCAAAGCTGGGGGGTCAAAATGATTTTCACCCATTTAAAATATGGGTCAAAATCATTTACACCCCTCAACTTTGGTTTAAAAATCAAACTCCCCCCTCAATTATCAACAATAATATTCTCCCCCCTTTATTTCAATGAACTTTCAAAAGTTCCTACTTTACCCTCTAAATTAGCAAGCCTTTATATATTTTTTCCTTTTTCATTAATATAATGATATATGTTATTCTATGTTATACCTATATAATAAAAAAATTTTATAATTAAAATAAAAAGAGTGAATAATAATCAAAGCATTAAAAAATAATAAAATATAAGTTAATGATTTCATTTATAAAATAAATGAGAAGAATAAATTGTAGAAATAATTTTACTTTTATTAATAATTTACTAATAAAAATCAGAACTCGTACAAAATAAAAAATAAAATTCTAATGCATGAACTACTAGAAAAAATATTTAGAATATCATTTTATTATATATAAATCCAAATTATTATTATCAATTTATCTTAAATGAATTTTAAATCATAATGTAGATTATATTTTATTGCAGAGGCGGACCCACATGGTAGGCTACGGTGCATCGGCACTTGCCAACTCAGCTAATTTTTTTTTATTTATGTATTGATTTCTTTAGGTGCATTGATCGAGTTTGCTTGCAATACTTGCATCTTTTTCTTAGTTTCTCTACTATATTTTTATTATTTCCTCGACTCTCTTCTTTATTTCATTCTTTTTTAGTTTTATTCTTACTCCTACATTATAAATAGTGACACCCGTAGCTTCAAGTTTTTGTGTCCGTCTTTGTTTCAACAATGATAACTAAAATTCAAAAATCTCTATACACGATAGAGAATGCAGGTGAATGTATTTTGTGGAAAATTCATAATTAAATATATTGAGAATATTATTGAACTTAAATTACTATAATAAGCTATATATTATTTAAATTATAAGTAAAATATTTTGATTAAAAAATTATATCTTGAAAATGCTAAGGACAAAATAGACATTGTATATGATAAAGGTGGGAGAATGATTATTTTTATAGTTGAGGGGGGAGTTTGATTTTTAAGCCAAAGTTGTGTTGAGTTATGTTTTGATGATAACAATTAAATTTATTAGTCAACTCATAAGTTCGTCCATTATCCATGCAGGTTAACCAAATGAGACTCGAGCCATAAGAGCAATAGAAGATATCAAGTGCTGAAATAAAGGGTGCTCCATATGGAGAGATTGACTGCATTTAAAGGAAGATAATCCTCTCCGGATTCTCAGCAAAAAGGGATCGCAGTGTAGAAGGAAAAGATCTTGGATTGGTACACAAGATCAATTTCAGTAGCTGCAGATCATATCATTAAAGGATCGTGATTCTCCCTTAACGGCTCTAGCCTTATTCTCAAAAAGGAACATATCATAACTCCTTTTTGAGGATCAAATCCTTTGGGTCACCATATCTCTTCAAAAAAGGCAAGTAGAATCAATCAGCCTCGTCAGAGTCTCTCATTCACATGGAAGCTGGAACTATATATTCTTGACTCCCTTCACACTGAAGATCACGCAACCTTTTACTTTCTAGCAATCTCTTTCTAGCCTTGACACATTGTATTCTTGAGAGTCTACTATTGTACAAGATAAAGAAAAGAGAAGACAGAGTGAAAGTAAGGTTAGTGTCGTGTGTGAGTTGGTGTGTATCCAACTGTGAGTCGTTAGTGGTGAGCGAAAATTTCAAAACCACAAGCTAGGTTCGTTGGTGGTGAGCGAAGGAAAACCATTCAAAGCTGTATCGTAAAGAATTCTTTGAGCCAAAGAGATAACTCCCTTGTGACCCAAGGGGACTGGATTAGGAACCACATTGGTTCTGAACCAGTACAAAAATCATTGTGTCCTTTTGATTTCCTGCACTTTACTTACTGCTTATTACTGCTTCACTTTCAGCTAACTTTTTAGTCGACTAAATCTGAATAAAAATTAAAAGGATTATAATTCACCTCCCGCCCCCCCCCCCCCCCCCCCATTATACTTTCAATTGGTATCAGAGTTGGTCTCACACATCTAAAATTTGTTTATCTTTTGCCTTACAGCATGTTAGAAGAGATCATGTCTGGCCACATTGTTATTGGGGCTCTATTTCAAGAAGGTACCTCTATTGCTTGACCCCCTTACTTCAATGGACAACATTTCAGTCATTGGAATGTTCGTATGGAAACCTTTGTCAACTCCATTGACTTCAAAGTATGGCGTGTCATCACCAAAAGTCCTTATGATATACCTTTGGACAAAGGGAAGAAACCTGAAGGACAAGATTCGAAGATCCCCTTTGATAGTGATGACTATAATGACGAGCAAAGAGAAATTATTCAACTTAATTCCAAAGCTCAAAATCTTTTGTACAATGCTATAAGTGGTGTAGAGTATGAGAAAATTTCTAGCTGTGAAGCTGCTAAAGAGATGTGGGACAAACTTGTTGTCACCTACGAAGGAACAAGTAAAGTAAAGGAAACTAGGATAAATCTTCTTGTGCTCGAATATGAACTATTTCAAATGAAGGAAGGATAATCCATCGAAGACATGTTTGCCAGGTTTAGCAAAGTTATTGGTGAACTTGAGTCTCTTGGAAAGATATACACCAGTGGTGAGCAAGTTCGAAAAATTCTTAGAAGTCTTCTTGTCGTCTGGCAACCCAAAGTTATCAACATTCAAGGAGGAGATCTCAATGCCCTGTCCTATGATGAACTTCGTGGAGATCTAATTGCCTTCGAGAAAACACATCTTCAAAGAAAATCACAACCTATTGAAAAGAAGAAGGAAGTTGCTTTTACTTCTGACAACTCAGACGCTCCTAGTGACAATGATGATATTGTGGATGAATGGGCCTTGATGTCTAAAAGTTTCACAAATCTTCTCAGAATAAATCGTCTAAGAGGAAATCCTAGATTCAACTCTCGAAGAAGCACTCAAAACAATGATCAGAAAAAGAATGATGGACGATGTTACGAATGTGGAAAGTTTGGACACATTGCAGCCAACTGCAATGAAGCCAAAAAGAAGCAGCCTAAAAGCAATTACAAGAAGAAAGCTCTTTCAGCATGGAGTGATGAAGAAACATCAGAGAATGAGGAGGAAGCAAATCTATGTTTCATGGCTGAAGCAAAATCTAGCAAGGTACACAATTATAACTGTGAAAACTGTAATTCTCTGCAAGAGGATTTAGATTCTGCATTAGATGTAATGAAAACAATTCTTCAGGAACTGTCTAGACTCAAGAAAGAAAAAGAAAACTGTGAACGTAAATTAGATGTAAGTGAATTTGAATGCAGTTATCTTCAACAGGAAGTGCAAGACCTACAATTTAAACTAAATAGTCAGAGAAAATCTACTAGCCATAGCTCAGTAAAATCCAACACTACTCCTCTTTCTCCTGCATCTATAGAAGCTATACCTGGAAGCTTACGTTTCACAAGTGATGAGTCGTCTAGAACTACAATTAATGAAAAGACTCACATCATATGCCATTATTGTGGAAATGCATGTCACATAAAATCTAAGTGTAGATTAAGAAAGCATAATAAAGGAAAATGGGTTTGGATGCCTAAAATGTCTATAAATAATTATGTTGCTAGCCAAAAAGGACCCAAGACAACTTGGGTACCAAAGCATGAGTGAATTTTGATAATGCAGGAACTCCACAATTTTCACAAAGGGAAATGGATACTTGACAGTGGATGTTCCAGACATATGACAGGTGAAACACAGTGGTACAAATCAGTCACTTCTCTCGAAGGAGGACTTGTGAAATTTGGAGACAACGGTAAAGGAATTGTCACTGGAGTTGGTAAAATTTCTCTAAGTTCCTCATGTGATATAAATAAAGTACTTCTAGTTGAGGGCCTAAGGCACAATCTCTTGAGCATCAGTCAACTATGTGATGCTGGATTTCAGGTAAGATTTGAATCCTCTAAATGTATCATATGCAACTCCACATGTAATGTCATTCTTACTGGCAGAGCTGACAATTTGGGTCGGCCTGACCCAGCCCAGCCCAAGCCTCACGGGCTTTGAAGTTTGACGGGCTGGGGCGGGGCCGGCCCGACATTTTGACGGGCCACTAAATGATGAGCCCGATCCAGCCCAACTAGCGCCGCGGGCTGGGTTGGGCCGGCCCAACGTTTTAAAATATTTTTTTTATAGTTCTTTTTTACTTCAAACTTTTAACTAACAATGCAAAAAACCTAACGTTATATAAATCTTATATAGTAATCAAGTCTCAAGTTCACAATTAAAGTATTCAACCATAAATTTGTAAGATTCTTTGATGTATTATCACGGGATAGGGCGCGGTATTCTACTGTAGATTCTATTTGTAAGATTTTTGGATGTATCATCATAACTTTTGAGTTGTAGAGTTGTGTCTTGTAAAGTAGTTGTGCAAGTTAAGGAATATTTGCACATAAAAACTTAAATGTAGTAGGTTTGACTTCTTTCCTACTATGTAATTTCTTGTTATTTCTTTAGATATTTATAATTTTAAATTATATAATTTATTTTAATTTTTATCATAAAGCCCGCGGGCCAGCCCAGCCCAGCCTCGATCAAGCCTCACGGGCTAGCGGGCCTATTTGGGTCGGGCTAAAAAGCCTCGGTCCTCTTTGGGCTTCAAAAACCTAAGCCCAGCCCTACAAAATATAGGGCTAGGTCGGGCCGGTCCGCGGGCCAAAGCCCAAATTGACGGCTCTACTTACTGGCTCCAGAGTTAACAATATCTATAAACTAGATCATACTTCATCCATGACAAATCATGTATGTCTGCCATCTATTACCTCTGATCCCTGGCTATGGCATAAGAAATTGGGTCATGCTAGTATGCATCTCATACAGAAACTTTCTAGAAAGGAGCTTGTTCTAGGTCTTCCTAAATTAAACTTCTCAAAGATCATATATGTGATGCATGTCAACTAGGAAAGCAAACCAGAACATCATTTAAAACTAAAGGTATTGTTAATACTTCTATGCCTTTACAATTACTCCACATGGATCTTTTTGGTCCAACCAAAACTCCCAGCATTGGAGGAAAAAGGTACGCTTTCGTTATTGTAGATGATTATTCTCGCTTCACTTGGGTTATTTTATTATCTCATAAGGAAGATGCTCAGAAAAATTTTGAGTTCTTCCGCAAGAAGGTTCAAAGGGAAAAAGGCTACTTCATTATAGCCATTCGGAGTGATCATGGTGGAGAATTTGAGAGCAAGACCTTTGAACTATTTTGCAATGAGCAAGGTATCTCTCACAATTTTTCTTCCCATAGAACTCCTCAGCAGAATGGAGTGGTGGAACGCAAAAACATGACCCTTCAAGACATGGCCAGAACCATGCTCCCCGACCATTCTCTTCCAAACAAATTCTGGGCTGAAGCGGTAAGTACAGCTTGTCATATCTTAAACAGGTGTCTCATTCGACCCATTTTGAAGAAAACTCCATACGAGCTATGGAAAGGTAAGAGACCCAACATCAATTCCTTCCATCCTTTTGGATGTAAATGCTTCATTCATAACAATGGAAAAGACAATCTTGGTAAGTTTGATCCTCGCAGTGATGAAGGTATTTTTCTCGGATATTCTACTACTAGTCGCTCATATAGAGTGTTTAATAAACGCACGATGTCAGTAGAAGAATCTATGCATGTTGTTTTTGTTGAATCTAATCCATCTATTGAGAAAGATGAAAGTGCAGACATTGACATTCTCAACTCAAGGGAGTCAAACATAAACACAAGAGATCAAACTCAGTCGACTGAAAAAATTTCAGAAGTAGAACTAGTAGCTGAATCTGATGAGTCGACTAATGCACCTGGTGTTGTTATACCAAATGAATGGAAAAGCGAGCAAAACTATCCTAAAAAATTCATTATTGGTGATCCACATGAAGGCATGAAAACCAGAGGTTATTTCAAACAAAGCTCAAATATGGCTCTTATCTCTCAACTTGAACCTAAGAAAGTTGAAGAAGCACTGAATGATCCTCACTGGATAAAGGCTATGGAAGAAGAATTAGCCCAGTTCGAGAAAAATCAGGTATGGTCTCTTGTCCCCAAACCTCAAAATGTTTCTATCATCGGTATGAAATGGGTCTTTCGAAATAAGCTCAGTGAAGGGAAAAGTGGTAAGAAACAAAGCACGACTCGTTGCACAAGGATATTCACAACAAGAAGGAATTGACTATGAGGAGACATTCACTCCCGTTGCAAGGTTAGAATATATTAGAATGCTTCTTGCATATGCATCCTTTAAGGGATTTAAACTATATCAAATGGATGCCAAAAGTGCTTTCCTAAATGGTTTTATAAAAGAAGAGGTTTACGTTAAACAACCGCTGGTTTTGAAAACTCTCAACATCCTTCTCATATTTTTAAGTTGACTAAAGCTCTATATGGCTTAAAGCAAGCCCCTAGAGCGTGATATGAAAGGCTAAGCAACTTTCTATTAAAGCATAGCTTCAGTCGAGGTAAGATTGCTACTACCCTATTTATTAAGCGCTCCTCAACAGGTAATATTCTTATTCAAATATATGTTGACGATATTATCTTTGGAAGCACTAACTCTTCTCTATGCAAGGATTTCGCTGAAATCATGCAAACTAAATTTGAGATGAGTCTTATGGGAGAGCTCACCTTCTTTCTTGCTCTTCAAATTATGCAATATGACAAAAGAATTTTCATCAGTCAATCCAAGTATGCCAAGTAACTCCTGACTAAATACGGTATGCACAATGCAAAGTCCATTGGCACTCCTATGAGCACATCAACAAACCTTGACAAAGATTCTAAAGGTAAAAGTGTCGATCAAACTAAATATCGAGGTATGATTGGATCCCTTTTATACTTAACTGCTAGTCGACCAGATATAATGTTCAGTGTTTGTAAATGTGCACGATTTCAATCTGACCCTAAGGAGTCGCATTTAACATCTGTTAAAAGAATTATGCGATACTTAGCAGGCACTACAATGCATGGTCTTTGGTATCCTAGAACTATTAACTTTCACCTTCAAGGATACTCAGATGCAGATTTTGCAGGTGATAAGGATGATATCTCTTATTTCATGGCAAAGTAAGAAACAAGGATCCTTCTCGTTATCCACAACAGTGGCTGAGTACATTGCTATTGGGCATTGCTGCACTCAACTACTTTGGATGTCATATCAATTAAGTGATTATGATATTATTGCTAAACCAATGTCTATACTATGTGATAATTCTAGTGCTATTTATTTGTCTAAAAATCATGTGCATCACTCTAGGGCAAAGCATATAGAAATTAAGCATCACTTTATTAGGGATCATGTGTTTGTGTGGAAATGTTAAAATTTCATTTGTTACCACTGAAAATTAACTTGCAGACATTTTTACAAAACCTTTTACATGAGGAGAGATTTTGTGAACTCTGCGCAAAACTTGGTGTTATTAAAGATCCTATCACTTCCTAATATAATATTTTTTATATATATAAAATATTTTACAAAACCCTTCTGCATAGGTTCTTTAACTTTTCCATAAATGTATCTACATGTGAAATTACTTGTATTTAATGATATGTGTGAACTTAATTGCCTTGAATCTCTCACCGGCTCTCTCCATTCCTTTCGGTCACGTCCTGTCGCTTCACTGCCCTTGTCAGTCATGCCTTTCTCTTCTCTCCATAAAACCTCTTGAGTATTTTCCCTCCTACCATTTCAACTACTCCACTCTTCTTGTTCATCCTTTTACAAAATAAACTCTCCTTTCTCTCACCATGGGAAAATCCTCTAAACCTAAAAACGTTCCCACTAGAAAAAGTTCACGAACTCGCAAACCCACTCGCTCTAGTTCCCCCGTTCACGTTGCTTCTTCTGAATCCCTCCATGCTTCTCTTCAGAATGAATCTGGGTCAGTCTCTCCGTCTACAATGAAGAAATCTGGTAGGCGTCCCATGGTGGAACCACTCTCTGGCTCAACTCCCAAAAAGCCCAAAACTGGGTCACCTGTTGTTCCTCTTGATGACGACCAAAACTTCTGGGATAATGGGCGTGATAAACTAGGCATTCTCCAAAATCGTCGCATTGCTGCTGGGCGGATTGTCGATCTTGAAGCCATGGAATCCTCTGACTGTCATATCAAAAATTTCTTTGACTTTCAAGGTTGGAACAATTTCTTTTCCCTTATTCGTCCTGTTGTTTTCCCTGATTTGGTTCGTATGTTTTATGCAAATTTACGTCCATGTGGTAGTGATGCTGTAGAATCACTTGTCTTAGGCAAGCGTATCTTCTTGAACTGTAAAATTCTTGAGAAAATCTTGTCCTCCCAGTTCTCTGGTTATTCTAACTGTTTCAAAAACTCCTGGCCCTCTGATTTCGAAGTTACTTTTGAACAAGCGAAAGCCTGTATCTCTGGACTGTCTGCTAACTCTATTCCTGATGGACAAATGGGTCCTCATTCTCTCTGTTTGGAAACTCGTGTCTTGGCTCATATTGCTGCTACCACCATTCTTCCTCGTGTTTGGTTGTTTTAGTACTCTTTCTCAACGAGACACTTTCATTGTCTATTGTCTTGTCTCCAAAGTTAAGCTAAATCTGTCGTGGTGGATCTTGAGTTATATGCTTGAGTGTGCTGATGATAGCAACTCCTTTGGGTGTCTTGCCTATGGCTTGCTCATCTCTCACATCCTTGAATCTCCTCATGTTCCTGTTGCTGGGCACTTTGAAGCATCAATCGTTCAATGTTACAATGGTAGGGCCTTCGCCAGTATGGGTTATGTGCATCTGGGGGACACTTGGGTGAAAAAGCCTGAGTTAGATCATACTCCAACCTCTGCCTGTCCTGCCCCCTCTGCACCCAGCTTACCTGATGACAAAGCCTATGTCCTGTCCTCCGATGTTATCTCCAAGTTGGGATCTGTTGAGAACATGCTCTCTGAACTTAAGGATCTTGTCTTGTCATCTCAATTCAATCTTGAAAAGGTTCGGGATGACACTAAGTCTACCAAAGCTGATGTTGCCCTGCTTCGACTGACTCTCTCTCAAACTTCTCGTGATGCTCGTGCAAGTTTGGTGACCGTCCATGAACACATTGACACTATGGCCCGTAACATCATCAATACCCTGCGTTACTTCTTGGGACGTCACTAGTGTCTCTGCTCTGCTCTGGTTGTTTTGCTTTTGTGATTAAGACTATGCTTACTGTTTTATTTTGTCTCTCCTTTTTGTTGATGACAAAGGGGGAGAAATATGGCCTGTATATATAACTTATGGCTGAATGTTAAATGTTAACTTATGGCTGAATGTTAAATGTCTATGAATGTTGAATGCTGAATGTTGAATGCCTATGAATGGTTAATGGCTCTGTTTATTGGTGTAGAATTTTGCAGTCGACTATTATATGTTTGTTAAAATCTAATCGACTACTTTTGAAGGTATGGCAGCTGTCTCAGTCGACTAATACCTTCCCATAAAAGGGCAGCAAAGTTTTCTTGTCTAAAATCTCAAGTACATCAGAGACAGGGGGAGCTTAAAATCAGGAGGAGCAAGCTACGACTCTAGCAACCAATCAAACAGGGAAGTGTCATAAATTTTAAAATGTTGTCATCATCAAAAAGGGGGAGATTGTTGAGTTATGTTTTGATGATAACAATTAAATTTATTAGTCAACTCATAAGTTCATCCATTATCCATGCAGGTTAACCAAATGAGACTCGAGCCATAAGAGCAATAGAAGTTATCAAGTGCTGAAATAAAGGGTGCTCCATATGGAAAGATTGACTGCATTTAAAGGAAGATGATCCTCTCCGGATTCTTAGCAAAAAGGGATCGCATTGTAGAAGGAAAAGATCTTGAATTGGTACACACGATCAATTTCAGTAGCTGCAGATCATATAGTTAAAGGATCGTGATTCTCCCTTAACGGCTCTAGCCTTATTCTCAAAAAGGAACATATCATAACTCCTTTTTGAGGATCAAATCCTTTGGGTCACCATATCTCTTCAAGGAAGGCAAGTAGAATCAATCATCCTCGTCAGAGTCTCTCATTCACATGGAAGCTGGAACTATATATTCTTGACTCCCTTCACACTGAAGATCACGCAACTTTTTACTTTCTAGCAATCTCTTTCTAGCCTTGACACATTGTATTCTTGAGAGTCTACTATTGTACAAGATAAAGAAAAGAGAAGACAGAGTGAAAGTAAGGTTAGTGTCGTGTGTGAGTTGGTGTGTATCCAACTGTGAGTCGTTAGTGGTGAGCGAAAATTTCAAAACCACAAGCTAGGTTCGTTGGTGGTGAGCGAAGGAAAACCATTTAAAGTTGTATCGTAAAGAATTCTTTGAGCCAAAGAGATAACTCCCTTGTGACCCAAGGGGACTGGATTAGGAACCACATTGGTTCTGAACCAGTATAAAAATTATTGTGTCCTTTTAATTTCTTGCACTTTACTTACTGCTTATTACTACTTCACTTTCAGCTAACTTTTTAGTCGACTAAATCTAAATAAAAATTAAAAAGATTATAATTTACCCCCCTCTTATACTTTCAAGTTGGGGGATCAAAATGATTTTCACCATTAAAATAATATGGAGGAGTAGTATTTCGCGGACCTTAAAGATTAAGTGGGTAAAGTGAAGTTTAAGCTTATTAACTGCCCCTACTATTGAAAAGGAAAACATTGATACTAGAAAGGCAGTTTAGAATCAAACTTAAAGAAGCTGCTTAGGGAAAGAATATGGAAGAATACACACGGGAAAGCGAACAGAAGCCTTTAAACTTTTACAATGTCATCAGTCGAGCACTTTATATTTTTTAGCGCCCACAAATGATGATACTAGTTCCTTTTATATAGCGCCCACAAATGATGATAACTAGTCCCTTTTATATTTGATTTGTGAGAAAATTGTCAAACTACCATCTTTTGAACTCAAATTAGAATATTTTCAGTTTCATATATAATTGAATCTTTAGCCCATGGCCTATGAGTTCTAATTTTTTGTATGTATCATTATGTAGAACAGTAACCCAAATACCGATTTCAATTTAATATCACTCTTGCTTCCATAAGCAGTCCTCCAAACTTAAACAACTAAGACATGCTACCTTAGATAATGCAAGAATAATCAACATTTCCATGCAGAAATTACCTCTAAAATGTTATGTATCCAATTATGTCAACTTCATGTGAAAAGGCACTCCCATTCTTCCAACATATGTATAGAGCAAATAATTCTGCAAAGATGTTAGTCGCAAATGGTGTGCTCATTCGATTACAATTTTTAAAAGAGATTGAAACATGTGACTATCCAACATGATGCCTTGTAGCAAGTTAGTGTGCTCGAGCGCCCTCCATTAACTTCTCAATAGCTAATTGTTTCTCGTGATCAACGAAACATGCATGTCCAATTTAAGGGAGTGAGTGTTTGTCGTTGTGGGAAGAATGCACCTCATAAACATTGAGTTAATCCGATTTTTTCTTTTTAAGTGTTAGATCTGAACTAATAATTTTTTAAAGATCAAAGCTCATCAAGTGTAACTCTAGATCCACCTTTATTTGTGGTATAAATTTTATATACATAGAGTAAATGAAAAACAAAATCATGTGTATTGAAGTAAAATCAAAAGAAAAGGGACATAGATAGAAACTGAACAGAAAATATGTAAAAGAAAAGGAAAAACTGAACAGAGAGTAGTTAGAGTAAGTATGTTGATCATATGGACAAAAATCCATGATTAATATGTTAATATTGAGCTTAGTTTTATAGTTACAATTTCACAATATAACCACTAAAGGTTGGGTGAGGTGATAACCTGATAAAAAAGTTTTTGAAATTGAGCTTTAAAAATTGTATATTTAAAAGTTAAAATTTTGACTGGGCATTTGTTCACTTGAAAAAAAATGTTGAGTTTTGTTAATAAAAAATTCACCTAAAAATATAAATTTTGGATTTTGAAATCCTTCTTAAACGAAAAGGGCAAAATTCACTAAATTTCATAATGATTAATGAAACAAGGGAAGTTTTCAAAATTAGCTAGCCCACACTAAAATATTACTCGACTATAGTTCAAGTTTTGTTTAAACATTATAATTCTGTAGACTATGAGGTATACCAGTTTGGGCTATACTGCGGCTATGGAATAAAATATTTTTAGCTCGATGGCAAGCTCGAATAAATATTTTTAAATGTAATTATTTTTAGTTCAAAGTAAGAGTCCCTAGCCATACAGATTAAAAATCCCATGAAAAAAACTTTGAACATGTCTTTAAACAAATGAAGAGATTTTATATTTAAAAACTCTTTAAACAAAGGTTTCGAGTTTTAATTCATTTGAGAATGGAGCGCTCCACTCCTAGGTGAAATTCCCGCAAACAATTCAAATTTCACTCAATATAGTTAAAAAGAGAAGCAATATTTTTTTTTATATCAGAAAAAAAAAAGGTTTTCTGAATAATACCTGTACCTAGTCATTAAATCAAATCAGTTAACAGTTCACATGGCAGAACCGTACCAACTACCAAAATTAAGAACTCACTTTCCATATCAAACAAACTAATTAAAGTAGTAATAAATTTCCCTTTCATTGTCTTAATATCTTATTGGATTTTCCTTACTTGAATAGCCCCATCAAATCTTCTTGTCTATATATGCATTAGCTAGGCTCAACAAGAAAATGCATTTGTTGAGTTTTACCAATTTGACAGCTCTCTTATTTCTTGTTCTTGCCTTGTTCTTGTTCTATAGAACCCCTTCTTTTTCTTCTCTTCAAACTATGGCTGAAGGTTCCCCACAATCCATTTATGATTTCACTGTAAAGGTACTAGCTTTTATTGGGTTTTATTTCTTTAGTTCTTGAGTTTTATTTTGATTTATTTCATGATAGTTGAAGAAAGATTTTTATTGCATATGCCTTTTGAACTTTGGCTTTGGTGTTAGTTGGCTTTATCTCTATAATTCCCATTTGTTATTGTTCTTTTTTCTTTTCTTCATATTTGTGTGTGTATGTGGTGGTAGTAAAATTAGTGTTTGTCTGTGTGTTTTGGTAGTAAAGTTAAAGAAAGATCCAATATTTATTGCATATTTGTGTGTGTATGTTGTGGTAGTAAAATTAAAGAAAGATCCAATTTTTATTGCTTATTTGTGTTTGTGTGTGTGGTGGTAGTAAAATTAAAGAAAGATCCAACTTTTATTGCATATTGCTTTTGTACTTTTGATATGGTGTTATTTGGCTCTACCTCTGTAATATCAACTTGTTATAATTTTATCTTTGCTCCAAATTTTGTAGAAACGGACTCTTTTTTTGTGTGTGTGGGGGTTTCAGTTTGCATATAGGAAGAATTTGGATAGGTAATTCAATTCCTGCTGTTTGGAGCTATTTGATAACTTGGATCTTTAGTTACATGCTAGGATTGAGATGTAATGTTAACTAGTTCAGAGAGTTCTTACCTTTGGGCATAATTATTGGATTACTTAAATTTTGAACTTTAAGAAATTTTACTACTGCAAGAATTCAAAAGGTCTGAGAATTGAACTGTTGAAGATTAACAAATTATGGGAGAACTGAGCAACTTCTGACTGAATATTATCTTCTTTAGGACAAGATTTTAACTTTCAGCTTACTAATGGGATTTGAAATGCAGGATATACTGGGAAATGAGGTACCTTTGAGCAACTATAAGGGAAAGGTTGTTCTTATTGTCAACGTTGCATCAAAATGGTAAGTGAAGTGATCTTGTTTCTGTTTGGATGTTTCGTTGAGTCTTGCCTGTTGACTTATTTTGAGTTATCTTTCTTCATTGCAGTGGTTTAACTAATGCAAACTACAAGGAGTTGAATATTTTGTATGAGAAGTACAAAGATCAAGGTTGGCATAGTCATTTTTACAAGTTTATTTCTTCCATTTCAACCTGTGATGGATTTTCTGACATTAAACCCTATCGCGTTGTCGTAAACATCAGGTTTCGAAATTTTAGCATTTCCTTGTAACCAATTTATGTGGCAAGAACCCGGAACAAATGAGGAGATTAAGGAAACTGTATGCACCAGGTTCAAAGCGGAATTCCCTGTATTTGAAAAGGTAACAGCTACTGTATGACAACTAAGTCATGTTCTGGTTACTGGTAGCTTTCATCTTTGAAGGCTTTCTTGTTTCTTAGCTCGATTGCAGATATTTGGCTACATAGTTTATACTGCACATGAGAATGTTTCCCCAACATTGAATATGCAGCATTTGATATTTTACTTCTGATTGATTTCTGGTGATGCATGGTTGAATCATATTATGAAAACCTTGTAAAGCTATTGGTATTCTAAGATGGAAATATTTATTTTGCACGTTCATCATTTTTGTTTTAAGGGGCTTATTTGCTATATACTTTGTATTTGTGGTTTCAACTGGATATCCCTAAACAGGAATTGGACTTCCTCAGAATTTTTTTCTAATGGTAGGGAAACATGTATAAACTCTATTAAACTCAACAAAAAATCTTTACAAATTTTATGAAACTTCAGAGCAACTTTAATGATCAATAGCAGAGTAATTTTTGTCCAAGAGCTTGGTCTTTTTTATTACTCCATTATTTAGAGCTGACATATTTTGTGTCTCTTTATTTCTAGTTTTTGATGCACTACACATAAGTGCTAGTAATGTCGTGATGAAATTCTCTCTGTTTTACTGCATGTAACTTCCTTTGTTTCTAAGAAATTTCTGAACTTCATCTCTGCCTATGCGAAAAGTTTAAGCGGTCTCAAGACTAGATAAAGGGAGAGGATTGTGGTAAGTTGACGGCAAACTTAGAAATATTCTATCATGAATCCTCTTGGAACTTGAATAGTGAAGGTGGAGACACTATAAAATATAAAATGGTAAAACTGCAAAGCCAGTTAGTAGATAAAATACACATTTTCTGGTGTTCTCCATTATTTTACTGGATATGCTTTGTCCCCTTTTTTTTTTTTTTGAATTAGTAAATAAATATTTGTTTCATAATGGAGAACTACACTAATTTTGAGCCTTGTCTTATCTCCTCATTTATCTATAAGACCTGCTCAGCTTATAACTTATAAGCCATGGAACACAACACGAAACTCAAAAGCTAGCTTAAGATGAAACTCAAAAACCATTCCCTTTCTCTTCTCAGTTATGATATATTTATTAGATCCACCTGTTTAAGATGAATGGGTGTATAGTGCAATAATATCCGCATTGTTTACGGAAGTGTTTTCATTCCACAGATTGATGTGAATGGGAATAATGCTGCACCACTGTACAAGTTCTTAAAATCGGAAAAAGGTGGATTCCTTGGAAATGCTATCAAGTGGAACTTCACCAAATTCCTTGTGAACAAAGAAGGAAAAATTGTGGAACGATATGCACCCAACACACCACCTCTTGAGTTTGAGGTCACCTTTAACTGCTTTTCTTTTGTTCATTATATTCATTAAGTGTTCAGGAAGAAAAAGGGAACATTTTTTCTGGTCTTTAAGTGAAAGATTGCTGACATGAAGATTACCAATCCATGAATATTATGGTTCTTTAGATAGAAAGAGAAACAAATAAATGCAAGAAGCAGACTGCAACGAATATTGCTGAAGCTTCTTTTTCTTGCGGGTGTTTTACCAATTTTTGTTTCTTCTTATTTTACAGAAAGACATACAAAATCTGTTGGGTTCCGCTTGAGCACCCAGGTCTGCAGCTTTCCTGGCCCTCATTATTATCTCTTATTATGCTTCATCGATTTTTTACTTATCTTAATCAACACTTCTATTAAAACGAAAAGGGTACACAAGTACCTTCTTGAAAAGTAAAGGGTCATTGGTAGATACACTGTGAATAAGCATCATTTACCTCTAAACAATGAGATGATGAACTAAACACAGATCATACTTGTTTATTAGATACAAGTCACATGCAGTGATGGAAGTAAATTGAACATACTATTCCCATCGTTCTTTTCATAACTTTCTCATCAGTTTCCACATATTATTTACAAATGAAGCAGAAGCAAAAATGATTGAAATGGTTTTTCATTTTTCTGAAGAAAAAATGATTGAAGAGGAGGTCGAGGTAAAAGGGTAGAAGGTTAGAAAGTAGTCAAACGCTTTTTGTCACAGTAGCACTAGTATTATTCTTAGATATACTATTTCTATCTTATAATTCGTCTTTTTGTTATTGGTGCTTTTCATCACCTTGGTTATCTCTAGTTTTTATGTCAGTATCTTATTTACTATGGTATTCTCATCTTGTTTTTTTGAACGTGTTTTTAAAAATATTTTTCTTTATCTGAGGGTCTATCGGAAACAGCCTCTCCACTTTGGTGGGTAAGGTTTTACATCTCACCCTCCCCAGACCCCACTCGTGGGATAATACTGGGTATGTTGTTGTTACTGGCATTTAACAGTTGCATTGAAATGTCCATGGACTCATAGTTCAGCTTTAAAGTTCTTAGCAACAAAATCAATATAGATAGAAATGCCCCTGGACTTCCCTCTCAAAAGATGCCTAGAAAACTACAGATGAACCAACTTTCACACTCTTAACACTTTTTTTATTGCAATCTGGGTTATAAAAAGTATGGATTATATTTTTCAAATGTTAGGAGTCATGCTTTGTTGTGCAATACTTGCATTTGATATTTCACCTAAACTAGATATGCATTTGAACAGACTTGAATTTTGAGAGAAGGCTATGTACTCTTTAAACAATGGTTGACTGACTGAAGAAAATTTGATTCAGGCAACAAAAACACACTTACATTTAGTTTAAAAAAATAGCCTTCTGCATTACTGTCACCCTACACATACAACTGTCGTGTTTATCTATTGGTTTTCTTAAACGCGTGAGATTAACTGTTAATTTCACAGAGATGATTTTCAATATTATTGATGTTCACATGCATCAAACGCTATTGATTTTGCTTAAGCTAACAAATGTATTATATTTTTACCTTTCAGGATTTGGAATAAGATTCTGAGATTCTATAAGGCAGGTGTGAGAGTCCAGCATGTGCATTGACCTTTAGTTGTTGCAAGGTTTTATTAGTTCTATCTTTTCATCATCCCTGCCTACCAAACAAGCGAGCTTGACCCTTGCGCCCTTCTTTTTCCTTGTTTATGTACTTTGGTTGTATGACTAGTTCTCCAACAATGAGTTTGTGAAAATAAATATTGCAGAAGTAGATGTCTGGAAGAAGCTTTCATAAATAAAGTAGATGATATATAAGCTTTCCGTGATATCAATACTAATAATTGTCTGCAAAAGCTACGAGGACTGTCATACTTGGTTCTATAAGCAAAGCTGCCAAATATGAGGATCATCATGACTTGGAATGTGAATAACATTTCTGCCGGCTAAATATATGTGGTAGTATATAAAGTTGCTGTCATGCCATAATGCCTTGGCGTGTCAAATTTAGCCCATGAAAATATAATTTTGCTCGCACTACTAGAAAAACGCAATTTAGGGACGGAAGGATAGAGACGACTAGCCGTCCGTATTTGAGTAGAGATAGCTAGCCGTCCGTATTCTTCTGACAATTTAAGAAATTTCAAACACTAGAGACGGGTGCCCGTCCCTAAACACCAGAAACGGGTGTCCGTCTAACAAACAAAAATTGTCAACATAAGGACGGGTGCCCGTCCCTAAACCATAAAAAAATATTCAGATTTTAGAGTTTAGGGACGGCTAGACAACAAATTAACATACAGCGACGGTCAACCCTCCCAAACGAAAAATTTATATTTCAGATTTCAACGCATTGGGAGGGCTAGCCGTCGCACCTCTCGGACGGCTGCCGTCACTACGTGTCTAGCGTCGAGCGATATACCGACGGACGATGCCATCGCATAGCCCGTCCGTATCGTTCGTCCCTAAAACACGTTTTTCTAGTAGTATCGGGACATCCATTGCAGTGTTTTAAAAGGCGTTCGCGGGGCGAGCCTCGAGGCGCATCATAGCAAAAGCGCCCTGGTGCGAGGCAAAAGTATCGGTAAAAATTTCGTGTAGGGGCCTGTTTGGCGCGCGCTAATTGATTTGTAGCCGTCAAAAACAAATTCGCTGAGAAATAGCCACCGAAGCCCCAGTATTTATACTGGGAAGCTTCAGTAAACTAACCCCAGTATAAAATACTGGGGCTTTGAACAAGTTTTGTTCAAGGCCCCAGCATTTTGTTATGGGACTTTGTATAAAGTTTCAGTCCCATAACAAAATGCTGAGGCTGTGAATAAAACTTGTTCAAAGCCCCAGCATTTTGTTATAGGACTGGACCTTTGTTATGAGACTGAATTTGTTATGGGACTTTGTATAAAGCTTCAGTCCCATAACAAAATACTTGGGCTTTGAACAAGGGCTTTGAACAAGTTTTGTTCAGAGCCCCAGTATTTTGTTATGGGACTAGTCTGGGGTGTTTTTCCAATGCTAATGGAGCTTAACTGAGCGCGCGAATTTTTGGCTATTCTTCAATGAATTTTGAAACGGTGGATAGTCCCCAATGAGCGCGTCCAAAAATGGCTAGTGATCAAAATTTCCCAAAGTATCGAAAGGTGAAAGCCCCAAGGCTTGGGGCGTAAGCCCAGAAAACATTTCAAATTAAAATAACAATTGCTAAAAGATAGTCTTTAATTCTCAAAAGTTAACTTAGTAACTACATAAAATTAAGTAAAAGTATCTAATTTACTAACTTCCGAAGCTTGGTTATTCGAATTAGCATCAAAAATTTATTTTATCATTTGTTTTTACATTCTAGCTTCTATAGAGCTCCAAAAAGGAGTAGCCCTGTCCATTGCTTTGTATAATTGGTTCTCCTTGAATCTATTATTTAGTTGGTTCGACGCTTCTAAATACCTAATTACAAGTCCAAAAAATGAAAATAATTTGATTCATCGGTCAAAGGTTAGATTATCCATTTCATTCCCAATTAGAAATTGGTGTAATTATGATTGACTTTTTTTTAGCAAACTTGCTAACATGATGAAGTTCTATAGGTATATTTCTTATTATTTCTCTTCAATCTAACATTTTTTTGGTGATTTTTGTATGTTTTAATTATTTATTTTATAAATTATTAAAAAAAAGATTCATGGGCTTTCGTCCAGCGCCTTGGGGCTTTCGCCTCACCCGTATCGTAAAACGCCCCACCTCATGCCCCCGCCCATAAAAACACTGATCCATTGATAGGTCATTTTAGGCAAGTAAAGTCAGCCCATCTACAACTTTGGCCTGGGCCAATTTGGGTTTGATATGTGGGGTAAGTGCACGAAAGACCATTTTTGCCACTGGTTTTTGGGCACAAGCCACTAATACCAAAATATTTAGTTTGTAGCCACTTTTGCTTAAAGAGATAGAACTTCAGTCCAGAGGCCGGATTGAAGTTCAGTCCTTATAGATTGAACTTCAATCCAGGGCCATATGGACTGAAGTTCAGTCCAGTCCTTAAGATGGAACTTCAGTCCAGTGCCATATGGACTGAAGTTCAATCCTTAAAGATGGAACTTCAGTCCATGGCCATACCATGGACTGAAGTTCAGTCTATGACCATATGGACTGAAGTTCAGTCCTTAGAGATGGAACTTCAGTCAAGGGGCCGTATGGACTGAAGTTCAGTCAATTATCAGAACTTAAGTCAATATTTATTTAGTAAAGGCCCAAAAGTGGTCTCTAGTGTGAGACCAATAAAAATAGTGGCCTCAAACCAAATACCAGTGTTAAAAGTGACTGCTGGGCGAAATTTTTACTTGATATGTAGCCAAAATTGACTCATTAGAACGCTTATCAGAGGGTTTGATATGCAACCAAAATTGACTCATTAGAAAGCTTATCAAGACACAGAAAAGTAGATTTCGTTTTGAGTTTCATTTGTTTGATACAGTCATGATAAATAGAGATATTCTTTTTATAGATTTAATTTGATAATTAAACAAACAAATGAAGAACTTTTGAATTGGGAGGGTTACGTTATGAATCATGATGCATTGTATATTCTAAATTGATCCGACTTTATGACCCAACAAATATTGGGTGAGTTGCGACTCATTTCATTTATTGATTCAATTTTAACCAGCTCAAACATAACCAATAGTCCACCAATTGACACCCCTACATAACATAGTGGTAGCGCCATTGGTCATTTGAGCCTCTAATTATAGGAGGTTTGTCTTTGAAGGTTGAGTTATAGCTGCGAAATGAGTATAATCTTTAAAATGGTGAACAAACCACAGGTAAATACTATGAATGAAAAAATGGACTAATCTATTTTCAAAAGAGAGTTGTGTGTTCTGTGATAAAACGTATTGCGTTCTATTCAACATGTGGGTAATGCCAAACACATGAAACTTCAAGATGAAGAGTCTTACGTGCTAACCATCACAAGACCATAGTTTTACCTTCCATGTTCATTATGATGCAAGATTCACTGGCTATATCCCAACCTAGGAAAGTTTGAGCCGTGAGTACAAGACCCTTTACATGTAGGACTAATTGAGTTAAATTACGTATCCTCATTTTGGCATGCACACGAGGGGTTATTACATCTCGCACTGAGATTAGGATTTTCTTATTTTTATTACTTTCTTTATTCTAATTTATATGACATAGAGTTAATTTGACAGGGAGAGTAAGAAAAAAAATAAAATTTTTTGAAATTATGTTGTCAACAAATAATATCATTCATGTGGTTGTAAGAATTATAAAATTATATTAATTAAAATTTATGATATTTATGTGACTATAAAAGCTTGTCATTATATTAAAGTAAAGTTATTTGCATATATATAAATATATTATTCTCTTTTTAACAAACTAATAAAAGATAGTAGCGTGGAAATGGATCATTTTAGGAGGGTAGGGTAGGACAAGTGGATGAAAGAAGAGTAACCTAAAATTCGATTCCGCACCAAATGGTAAATGATGAGGACTCACAACATGTGGCCACCCTCAAATCCTTGCTTGCAGGAAGCGAATAGGAATATACCTTATGTTTACTTGTTTCTTTCGAGCAGCTCAACCAAATAAGCCATTGCTCTGGTTGACGTGCTTTACTCAACCAAATGATCCACAATTTAGTACTGAACTTCATGAGAGTCAACCATTCATCTTATTAGTGCAGACTGTGCAGTTTTTCATTCCTCCTTCTAGCTAGTCTTACTTTATAATTGTCCTATTGGTCGTTCAGACTTTACAGGAATTTAAATAAAAATTTATGGTAGTGAAGATTCATATAACCGAACTCAATTAGTATAGAACCGAAATGTACTTCTTATTGCGTTGGTTTTTAAAACCTTTGCTCTCTCCTTTGGTTAGTTGGGCTTATGAAGGCCTCGAGACTCGAGAGCAGCTTCTCAGTAGGCATATGTAATGTGATCAAATTCGATTTGTAAAGATCAATCGAGAAAGGCTATTATTTAACCCTCTTAGTCTAATACATGTTTTAAGGATATTATTAAGATATCGTTTACATAACACAAAGTGAATCTAAATTGGTATTCATCGGAAAACATATTAGTCTAGACACATTTATTTCTTAAACATTTTTGGGAAAGAACCATTCTAACATAATTGTTTTCTATAAGTTGTTTAAAAAACAGATTCAGAAAAATAAAAATAAAAATCTAATGAGACATATAATAAACTGTTTACATTCCACAACCTACGGTTATCATTGAACTCCCCTTTTTGCTTACTCCCTCCGTCCCAAATTGAGTGTCTTACTTTTCTTTTTGGTTTGTCCCAAAATGAGTGCGTCTTTCTATATTTAGTAAGTTGACAATTCAAACATCCTACATGGCACATTTAAAACCACAAATTCAAAGGACATTTTAGTACACTACACACATCTTTCATTTAGGACCACAAAATTGAAAAGTCTTTCTATATTTCTAAAATTATGTGCCCAGTCAAACTAAGGCACTCAATTGGGACGGATGGAATACTATTTTTTTGCGGTAAAAATACGCCACCTATTATTATGGGGATACGAGTTTAGCTGGCGAGACTAGACTTATCCTACAAGTCACCGGGCATAAAGGATACACGCCTGTTCTACGAGTTGCGACCGTTCAAGCGGTACGGGCATATGACACAAGGCATACATCCCGCCACTTTAGGTTTACAGTCTCCTAGTTAGGGTTTCGTATGCACCACTGCCTTGAGATTATAGGCTCATTGCCTTTATTAGTCTTTATATTTTACTATAATTAGGACTGGATAATCTCTACTATAAATACCCATCCTTATATTTTATTGTACATGAAGCGATTCACACTGAATCAGGCAATTCTCAAGGAATAAAACTCTTTACTTTCTTGTCTATTATTTTCCCCTCTATCTACTTGCTTTTCCATCGTATTTAACTGTATTGCTTGTGACCCTCTCATAAATTTAATTGTTTAACATAGGCGTACAATTTTAGGCAAAAACAGTTTGGCGCCCACCGTGTGGCCCAGTCAATTGTAGAATTCTACGAAGGAAAAGGCGCAGTCATGTCAAACGACAACGACAACACCCCAAAGAACACTACCGACGCAGTAGATGAATCCGCACAGAATCCTAGCGATCCCAGCGCGCAGCCAAAGGATCCTGCAAAGTAGCCGGTCCATGTAGCCAGCGACGGTAAACGCGATCAACCATGCGAAGGTAATTCTGAGTTTAGATGTTTCCTTGTTAATCTCATCAAAACCCTGTTAGAACGGGCATAGCAGAACTCGGTCTACATAGTCGAGGGCATATCCCAAAAGCTAGGGCGATGTTCCCTGGATCGTTTCAGAGCCAGCATCCCCGCAAGCACCAGTGCCCGTGAATGATTCACCAGCATCTGTTCCTAACTGCATGCTTAACATGGATGCCGCCTCTGGAAGTTCCACGACAGTCAATAATCAAGACCTCATAGGAACACTTGTCATTCAGGATATCCTAAAGGAGATGAAGGTCATCCAGAATCGGATCGGTAACGTGCCGGGTGATCCACCTCAGATTACCAATAGATGAGCAAAAGTTTTATAAGCATGTCCGCATACAAAAGCACTTCCGCCAGCCAGATAACCTAAAGTATGACGAGAAAAAATGGACCCGGACAAGCATATTGTTGTGTACTAAACAACCGTCAAAAGCAACGACATCTCCGTGGAGGATATCTAATCTGCTCTGGTGAAGAGGTTCAGCTCGACCTTGACTAAGGGCGCCCTCGCTTGGTACACTCAGCTACCAATAGGCTCCATTGAATCATTCACTCAAATGCAAGACCTGTTCAAGAAAGCGCATTATGTCGCCCGTAAGTGAAGCGTATTGAGGACAACTTCGAGGTTCGGCAGTGCGACGACGAGCTGCTAAAAGAGTACCTTGAAAGGTTCCCGAGGAAACACATAGAGTTTTCTCTAGTTCCCGACAATATTGTTGTAGTAGCTTTTGGCAAGAGCTTGAATTCCAAAGGGTCGTTAGCTACTAGGGAGTTGCAATGGGGTCTAAATCAACACCCTATGACAACATGGAGTGCCCTACATCTGAGATACACTAAAAAACTCTGCCTGGAGCCGAAGCATTCTCAGAACCCTGAAGATGAATGAAGAAAGCGAGCAGGAAGTCCATCCCTGGAGGGAGAAGGGGACGGAAGAAGAGTAAAAGGAAAGACACAAACCAAGCATGAATGAGAAAGCAGGGCAGCATTGTGGAACTGGTTGTCAATCACTTTGGTAAACTAGGCCAAAAGTACGGTGGCCGCCCACCGTAAAAGGAGCAACTGGGAGGAAATCTGTGGCTTCCATCATAGCAATGGCCATGCCACAGTCGACTGCAAGGCCCTGATGTTAGAAATCGAGCATCTACTAAATGAGGGACACCTCAAGGATTTGATTGAAGAATGAGCGAGGCGGTTGAGAGCATCGAACTCTGGAGATAAGCGGAGCATCAACACGATGTTTACAACCTCGGGGCCTATCACAGCTCGGGGGGGCTAAAAGGTAAGGGTCATTCACTAGCCCTATTACGTTCAGCCTGGAAGGCGAAGGAAAGCATCGAGACGCTTTCATCGTCCCCATAAGGATGTCCAACCTTCAGATCAAGCAAGCTTTGGTTGACCCAGGAAGCAATGTGAACATTATCTAGTGGGAGGTATTACAAAAGTTAGGCCAGCACCATCAGATAAATTCCGAGCCTTCGCAGGATAATCGCCTTCAGTGGCCTCCGTGAGGAGCCTGTTGGAGAGCTAGCTCTACTGGTTCATATCCTAAACGTGACCAGCATAACCTCTTTCCAGGTACTCATCTGTAATATGATGTCATCCTAGGACGGCCCTGGATACACAGTGTAAAGGGAGTACCCTCAACGCTCCACCAAGTCTTCAGATACCCTACCTCACATGGGGTTAGTGACTTACGAGGTGAGCAGCCTTTTCCTAGAGACTATCATGTATTTGACAGAGGATACGACAAAGGGCCGATAGTTGAGGTAAATATGGTCGACGATAAATCCTTCTGGTATGAGAGTATGGAGCATAAGGTTAGGATAGAAATTGGCGAGTTAAGGAAACGGTTGCTGGAGATGAGTCATCTAGTTCCCAAAGCAGCAGAATTATAGTACCAACTCTCTGAGGTGTTGGTGAAACAAGAAGGATCCTGGTGGTTGATATATTGTAGCTTAGTATTGGCCCAAGTAAAGGTGCAACTCTTGCAGCTTCCGACAATCACCGAGCCAGTCCAGGGGGAGCACCTGTTGTTGTATGTCTCAATCTCAGAAGTAGCATGGAATGCGGTGCTTGCACGAGAAGAAGATGGGAGACAGTTTCCCATAAAGTATGCTAGCAAAGGACTTTCGTGTCCAGATGGGCTTCTGCCTCTACCTGTTCTGTTTATTGTGGTCGTGGTCATGAAAACTCAGGAGTTGCGTTCATATTTTCTCAGCCATATGATCAGTGTGGTCTTTTCTATGCCGTTACAGACCATTTTGTCCAGAGCTAAGCTCTCTAAAGGGTTGGCAGGATGGGCTTAAGAATTGGGAGAATACGATATTTTACCAACCTCGAACAGTCGTCCAGTCATAGGATTTGCAAAAATATGACACGGGAAGCTTTGGTTTGCCAAAACGCCCTCACTAACAGATGTTTAGTAAAAATGCCCTCATTAGTTTAATGAAATTTTTTTCGGACCAAAATACCCCTACAAATCAGTAAAAAGACGCGCCCCAGTCCCTCCCCTTCCTTTTCTCCATTCACGCTATCAAGAAAACCATAAAACCTCATTCCTTTTACAGATTGCTTTGTTCAAGAGAAGATTCAATGTAAGATTTCTTCAAGTTGTAAGGGTAAAGTTCTCTGCAACTATTGCCAAGAGTTTAAGTTCTGCTGCAAAGACTGAAAAATCTCTAAAGTATTGGCAATAGCCAATACTTTAAACTCTACTGCAATGGGAGGATGTAGATACTTCTTGCCTATTGCCAAGACTTTAAACTATGTTGCCATGGTCTCTACAACTACAGAAAAAGTCTTTACAACTATTGTCAATAGCCAACACTTTAAATTCCAACGGAAGGGGGAACTTATACAAATAGTCTCTGCAAGTATTAACAATTGTCAGAACTTTAAACTCTCGTGGAAGGAGCAACTTGTACAAATAGTCTCTGCAAGTATTGGCAATTGCCAAGACTTTTGCCTATATTGCAATGCAAAACTTGCAAAGAAAGTCTCTGCAACTCTTGGTAATAGGCAAGACTTTAAGTTCTGGCAAGGGGGACCTTACACTAAAAATCTCTGGGAGTATTGGCAATTACCAAGACTTCTACCTCTACTGCAGTGAACAAGTTGGAGACAAAGTCTTTGCAACTCTTGGCAATAACCAAGACTTTAAGTTCTGGCAAGGGGGACCTTACACTAAAAGACTCTAAGAGTATTGGCAATTGCCAAGACTTCTACCTCTACTGCAGTGAACAAGTTGGAGACAAAATCTCTGCAACTCTTGCCAATATCCAAGACTCTAAGTTCTGGTGGAAGCGACAACTTACACAGAACATCTCTGTAAATATTGGCAATAGCCAAGACTTTAAACTCTACTGCAATAAGCAACTTGCAGAGAAAGTCAATACAACTTTTGGCCATGGTCAAGATTTTAAGCTCTATGCAAAACATGAATATCTAATAGCCATAGGCAATAAAAACCATCAAATCACTGGAATCAAGCAAACACAAGAAAAAAATCCCAAATTTCTAGCACACAAAGAAGAAAGAAGGAGGCCAGGAATGGGGAAAGAGAGAAGGAAATCTTTCAGCGTAAATTAAACAAGTTGAGGGCCACACAAAGAAGAAAGAAGGAGGCCAGGAATGGGGAAAGAGAGAAGGAAACCTTCAGCGTGAATTGATGCAATATTAAATGGCCTAAACGACAACCATCAAAAGCCAAGCTCGAGAGCACAAGGGATACAAGTTAAGGCCTCCGGAGTCGTCTTGAAGATCATGCATTGGAGCGCCGAGGACGGAGGAAACAGGGCAGGAAAACAGGCAGCCCAAAACAGGGCAAAACAGGGGAGCACACTGGGAGCTCACTGCCTGAGGAAGAACGTCTGTTCTTCGCGATCGCGTCACTACTTGCGCGATCGCGAAGGGTACTGGCTTTGCTTGCGCGACAGCGTGCCTTCTGCGCGATCGCGAGGCAGGGATATTATTGGTTCTGCGCGATCGCGTGGCCCTTGCGCGATAGCGATGAGGGAAATACTGTGCTGCGCGATTGCGTGTCTCTGAGCGCGATCGCGATGACTTGGTGTTGAGCAGCGGACCAGAATCAGCTTCAGGGGCCATTTTTGTCCATTTAACAATGTAAATGTATAAATAGCACATTTGCTCTTCATTTCAGCAGTTTTAGTTTTAGCTTGAATTGAATAGAGAGAAGAGAGAATTAGAGAAGGCCGAGCCTTTCTAGTCCGAAGCCCGAGGCTTCATGTATCTCGTTGACTTGGAACCTATGGCGATCGACACCTAGTTGAGTCCATTGTAAGGTTCGAGTTTCACTTTCTCCCTTTTAGATTATTAATTCATGTCTTGAATTCATTAATCCGTTCTTTCTTCTCGTTTCTTGACTCCCCAATCCTTGTTTCCCGATATCTTTGATATCACCTATCTTGTTATTTATCGCTTCCGCATTGTTTGTGTCGTGTTTAGCTTCCGCGTGTTTTGCCCTGCATCAGTTGGTATCAGAGCAAGGCTCGGGTTATGTTCTTACAAACCCCCGTTCCTTGTTCAACGTGTTAGTATCATTGTTGTTGTTGTGTTTGTTCTTGAAAGATTGAAGAAAAATAAAAAAATAGAAAAACTAGAAAAGTTGAAAAAAATTGGTTGATCGGGTTGTATTCGAATCCCCTAGTGTTAAAAAGTAGTGGAGTTTGTTCCTTATTGTATTCCCGTCGTTGTGATACCCATATCTCGTGTTTTGGTGTTACGATTCAAAAATTTCGAAAATCAAAATTCAAAAGTTTGAAAATTCTTGAAAACGCTTCAATCTTGAATCGAAGCTTGTTGTTGTTGTTTGGGGTAAAACTATTGGGGATTGATGATATTAGTTGTATACACCTTTGGGTATCGTTGGTTTTGTGTATTGGGTTGAAATCGAGCCAAAAATTTGGCCAAAATCGCCCAAAATCCCGTTTTTGAGCTGCTGTGAAAGTGCAGGAATTAACCCTTCGCGATCGCGAAGAGCAATTCGCGATAGCGAAGAGCAAAATAATTTTTTGAAAAATTAACCCTTCGCGATCGCGCGCGTCTGGTCGCGATAGCGAAGAACAAAAAAAAATTTCAGAATTCCAGTTTTGGGACAGAACGTTCGCAACGGCTTCCGAACAGTTTCCAAACATCATGACTCCAATTGGACCATTAAATATGATGAGTTTGTAGATCACAAACAAAATTTCATCCGATTCCAAATCCATTTGGTGCCAATTCAAGTCGAATCTTTTGTGTCCCGTTTTCTTCCATACCTCTTGGTTAGTGTTTTGAAGGTAATTTGCCTACTTGAAAGACACTAATCCTTTAGCGTATAGGGTAATCGTGCGTAGAGGAGATTAGAATTCAAAGAAGAGTCGTAGAACTCCTTTTGGCCTCAAGTGCGCACTTTAAATAGCCGTCCGTACATAGAGTCTCATTAATTCCACTCCGAACTTTAACTTGGACATGCTAGTTGTAATTACCTTGGTTCCCAAGTTGATAAGGCCTCGCTCTTGAGTGTATATATATTGAGTGATACACGTGAGGGAGTGACTTTTGGGAGGTTTTGTTATTGGTGATTACAACAATGTCGGATGTTGATTGTGGGGATTATGGCTCATGCGGGGATGATGCGAGTTGCTATGACTCGTATGGTGATGATGGAGACTATGGTTCCTATGAGGGTGATGAAGGCCATTACTATGATGATGGAAGCCATGGCTCCTATGATGATGAAGCGGTTCACTATGATGATCGGGAGATTGATAGTGACTACGAGGCTTGTGATGAAGAATGTGATGATGCCTATGCTTCTAGTCAAGAAATCGAAGATGGTGACGCTTCAAGGTATGATGATCCTACTCACTCTTCTTGTGAAGAATTTGATATTGATGATAGTGACATAGATAGAGTTGATGATGATGTTGAACATATGGGTTATTCTTATGCATCTTCTCTTAGTGTTGCTAACGGTGTACAAGGGAGTAGTAGAGGACCTTCCATTAGTATGGGAGGTGGTGGTGGTTGTTCCGTGGGGAAGAAGAAGCTTGCATCTTCTAGGTACGCTAAGCGACCTAATGCTTCTAATTCTCATGTGGAGGTTGGTTTGAGAAATGGTGTTGCTTTTGCTACAAAGGGGATGTATGCCGTGAGGGGCGTGGATGGTTGTAGTAGGAGTAGTACTATGGGCTATGGAACCGAGGCTAGAGGCACTTATGGGTTCCATGGCGAGGTTCCTTCCTTGACTTTCAACAACACTTCTAATGTTGGAAGAGTGACGGGAAGTGGGGGATATTCTAGTGGTGTTGCCACTAGTGGAGGGATAAGGAAAACCCGAGTTGATGGTAATGCTAGTCTTGGGCATTCAAGCTCTTCTTTGGATGTGCCTATACGAAACTTGGGTAGAAGTAGGTTTGTTGTTGGGGTAAATGGAGTTGATGGAAACTTGCTCCAAATTGGTGAATCCGATGCCAATTGCATTAACCCTTCTTTAGTTGCTAGACTAAAGATCCCATGCCATGCTTTAAAGTATCCCTATGAGTACAAAGGAGTTTGGGTTTGCAAGGAGGCACGGGTACTCATATCTCATAAGGGTTACAATGAGTATGTTTGGTGTGACGTGTATCCCGCACCAAATATGGGTGTTTGGCTAGGTGATCCATGGTTGCATAACAAGGAGGTTCACTATGATGCTAAGCGGGATATATATCTAGTGGCCACGGGTCAAGGGGTTTATGAGTTTGCACCTTACGGCAGATGGGGGAAGATGTCCGTTGAAATGCAAGCTAGGATCATACAAAGGAGAAGGGAGCGAGAACTTCATTCTATGGGCAACAATGTGCAAACAAGAAGTCCTAAAATCACAAGCAATGGTGGGACTAGTTCTACAAAAGAGAGGACAAATGTCAACAAGGTGAGCCCGAAGCCACTTCCAAAGCCGAGTGGTTCACCAACAAAGAAAAAGGAGACATCATGTGATGAGTCTCCTAGTCCTAGATTCCGGGTTGACGTGAAAAGTCCACCTACTCCGGCTATGGGCATTCTTGGGCCTCGTCCCAATTTGCCCGAATTTGAGAGACAAAAAATTGAGAGGAGTAAGGGAGCGACCGGTGACAACTCTCGAGTGGAAAAAGGAGAGGTTGTGTTGAGTGATGTGAGTGAGTTGTCGCCACCCGAATCTACACCCGACCTTGAAAGAAAAATGAGGGAAAAGAAAGAGGGAAAAAGAAAAATTGAGAGTGAGGACACCCCTTATTCTAACCTTAACCCTTTATCTTTTTCTTCTACTTGTTTGAGTACTTGTGTAGGAATTCTTGGAGGCAAGCCGATGGAGCCTCAACCATGTTCCGATATGGAAAGACAAGGTGAAGGAGAAGCCAAATGTGAGCTACGAGGTGAAGGAACTACCCATGATGCTTCAAGTATATTGAGTGAGCCCGAGTGCGACTCAAAGGTATGTGATAGTTCCTCTTCCCTTAAGCATGAAACCTCTTTGTCTTGTGATCTTGTTTGTAACAACTCTATGCTAGTTGATGATTTGCATGAGTATAATGTGTTTGCAACTAGTGTAGAGCCTTTGGGTCAACTTGTGTGTGAAATTGAACCACTAGTTGAGAAGGTTGAAAAGCCACATCATGATGTGAGCTCGATTTTCATTGAACCTCTCTTTAGTGAAAATGTTGAAGTTGACCTTGTGTGTGAACCTTGTTATGACACCCCACCCATATTTGATAAAGGAGAAGATGAATTGCATGATGATCTTATTCTTCCCTTTGATTGCTTAATTGATAGCTGTGGTTCCTTGTGTCGTAGTGAGGGTGGATTTGACCTTGAGGAGTCTCTTGAGTGTGAGATAGATCGATTTATTTTCGATGACTCCTTGAGTGAGAGTGAAGGACCTAGTCTTGATTCTATGCTTTTATGTAACCATGAATTTGAAGTGCATGCCTTTACATTTCTATTGTTTGAAGGCAATCTCATTTGTGGTGGTGAATTGTATCGGACTAGGGTCGGTAGTAGAGTCGAACCTCCATGGTTTGTCAAGTTGGGCTCTATGGATGATCCAACGTTTGGAACTCCAAGTGAGGAGAGTGGTCTTGGTATTGGTCGTGTTGACCTATCTTCTAGTAGTCCTAGCCTTCGTTGTGTGGACTATAATGATGAAGGACCTATTTTGGAGACCTTCCTTTGGAGCTTGTCCAATAAGGAGGATTGTCTTGGGGTTGATTTGGGAGGTGAGGAGGTACCTCTCGTGTGTGTAAAAATGTTCTTAAGAAGGGGAGTGGAGTAGTCGATGTTAGTTGTGAATTGAACTACTTTACTTACTCCACCCCATATGTTGAACACACCTTGAGTGTTGAGCATGCCAAAGCCGATGTGTCACTTTGTGATAAAATTGATTTAAAGGCTTGGTGTGATGGTGGGCTTAGGGGTCGTGGGGAATCTAATTGCTACATGCATATCCTTGATCTCTTGCTTGTTTTGAAAATGAGTGCTTGTTCTTGTCGAGCCAAGACTATGTTGTCTCCTTTGGGGACATAAGCTTTTTCATAGGTATTGATGCTTGGCTCTATCACAAGAGTGTGTTTTCCACACCACTTGCACTTATTCTTGTTAAGCTAACCTACTTGTGAAGTAGGACGTTTTGGTTGTGCTAGTTTTGATTGCAGGCTTTGATGGTTCGATTTCGAGGACGAAATCCTTTCAAAAAGGGGAGGATGATGCAATATAAAATGGCCTAAACGACAACCATCAAAAGCCAAGCTCGAGAGCACAAGGGATACAAGTTAAGGCCTCCGGAGTCGCCTTGAAGATCATGCATTGGAGCACCGAGGACGGAGGAAACAGGGCAGGAAAACAGGCAGCCCAAAACAGGGCAAAACAGGGGAGCACACTGGGAGTTCACTGCCTGAGGAAGAACGTCTGTTCTTCGCGATCGCGTCACTACTTGCGCGATCGCGAAGGGTACTGGCTTTGCTTGCGCGACAGCGTGCCTTCTGCGCGATTGCGAGGCAGGGATATTATTGGTTCTGCGCGATCGCGTGGCCCTTGCGCGATAGCGATGAGGGAAATGCTGTGCTGCGCGATTGCGTGTCTCTGAGCGCGATCGCGATGACTTGGTGTTGAGCAGCGGACCAGAATCAGCTTCAGGGGCCATTTTTGTCCATTTAACAATGTAAATGTATAAATAGCACATTTGCTCTTCATTTCAGCAGTTTTAGTTTTAGCTTGAATTGAATAGAGAGAAGAGAGAATTAGAGAAGGCCGAGCCTTTCTAGTCCGAAGCCCGAGGCTTCATGTATCTCGTTGACTTGGAACCTATGGCGATCGACACCTAGTTGAGTCCATTGTAAGGTTCGAGTTTCACTTTCTCCCTTTTAGATTATTAATTCATGTCTTGAATTCATTAATCCGTTCTTTCTTCTCGTTTCTTGACTCCCCAATCCTTGTTTCCCGATATCTTTGATATCACCTATCTTGTTATTTATCGCTTCCGCATTGTTTGTGTCGTGTTTAGCTTCCGCGCTATTTTGCATTGCATCATGAATTAACACAAGTTGGGGGCAAAATAGTCCTTTCATAAGGGGGTATGATGTGGAGGGTATTTACTTAAAATATTTATAAGTGGGGCAATTAAGTAAGACCATGTCTTATTGAGGGCACTAGGTGAAATTTTTTGTGAAAATATTGGGTGGATTATAACTTATTTCATTAATTGATTCAATTTAGTTTAACCGGTTCAAATATAACAAATCCACCATTTGACACCCCTATGATATACCAGTAATGCCATCTGTCATCCGAGCAGCTAAATATAGGAGGTCTGTAATAGAAGGTTGAGTTATAGTTGAAGAATGAGTACAATTTCAAAGATATGTTTCAAAATTTTGGACAAACCAATGGTGGGTAATGACTAAATGGTTAAGTGGACTAGTCTAATTTCTAAGGAGGGTTGTATGCTTAATGTTTGTGTGACAAATCGTATTTTGCTATTCTATTCAACATGTGGGTAATGCCAAACACATTATACTGCAAGATGAAGAGTCTGCGTGTGTTCAGTTGCCCATAGTTTTACCCTTCCATGTTCTTTATGATGCAACTACCAAAGCTAGGAAAATTTGAGCCGTGAGTACAAGAGCTTTTTACATGTTAGACTAATTGTGTTGAATTATGGATCCTCATTTTGGCATGCTAGAGGGGGTTATTTTCTTATTTTTGTTACAATTTAAGGGGTGGGGAAGAAGTGGAGGGGAAAGGGAAGATAGAATATTTACCTAATAAAATTCGATTCTCCACCAAATAGTGAACATAAGGGACTCACAACATGTGGCCATCCTCAAACCAGCACTTGCAGAATCAGAATCAGAATCAGAATAGGAATATACTCAAGAGTAAAGATTGTTTGCTTATTTCTTTCTACCAGCTAAACCAAAAATGTGTCATTACTCACGTTTTGAATATGCTTTAATACTCGACCAAATGGTTCCACATTTTAGGGTCAACGAATGTCACATTTCTCTCAACCTGCAAAATTATGAGCGTCAAGCATTCATCTTAGGCTAATACATAATAGCCCCATAGGCCGTTCAGACCTTTGATGAATTTTAATGCAGCATTTTGATCATGAAAAAACATATAATTGACCTCAATAAATTGGAACTACAACGGATTTGATGTTATTGTGTTGGCTTTTCAAACCTTTGCACTCTCTTAGGTGGGGCTTGTAAAGGCCCCGAGAGGCATAGAGCAGCTTTCCGCAGGCAGGTTGAACAAATTGAATTTGTAGAAAATCAATGGGGAAAGGATATTATTGAACTTTCTTAGGCTAATACATGTTTTACAATATCACTTGCATACTAGAACTGAATCTAAATTGATATTGAACGTTTAGACTAGCCGCAATTGTTTCTTAGACATTTTCAGGGAAGAATCATTCAAACACAAATATTTTCTATAAGTTATTGAAATAACATTTAAAAAAAGTCACATGAAACATTTTAAGGAAAATGTTTAAACTAGACAACTTACAGTTATCATTGAACTCCCCCTTTTGCTAACTATTCCCAATTATACTTGCGGTGAGCACAAAACGTCTCATTCGCGCGCCCGTATATGATATCCATTTTAGGGTCGATTAATATGGTTTACATAAAAAAAATTATCGCTTTGAAAGGTAAAACGTTAATTCTCTAGGCTCGAATTCAAAAGTGTCTCATTCGTTCTTGTCCTTTCATTTTCTTGTTTTCCTTTTAGGCTTTTGCTAGGTCCATTAATTTTTGGGGTATTTTATTCATCCCTTATTTCAGCAACTTCCATGAACTTTCCTTGGATCACTTCAACCAGAAGGAAAGCATTAGTTTATCAAGAAGAAAACCAAAGACGCTTGCAAATGTAGTAGAGTATCGCCACTCATCCATATGATTGAGGTCCGAGATGGAAGGGAATAAACTGGTTCGATTTTTCTTAAAGGCTTAAGCCTTGGAGCTCCTAAAAGCTCAAGGAGGACGCTTCACCTTAAGCTATGAATCTTCTAAAACTTATTTATCTTGAAAAGCGCTTTTTTTTAAAGTATTTTTCGTAAAAATACTTGAGAGCAGGTCAGACGTGCACCTCATTGTTCAAGAGAGAAATTTTAAAGGCAAACGTTGTGAACGCATCTGTTTATTTTGATCGCAAGACATATTTTTATCATTTTCCTTCATCACGCTTTGTTTAAGCTGCAATATACCAGGAATGCTTGTTAAAGCTTTTCCTATTTGATAAATAACTAAAAGCAAGGTGGAATCAGTTGTCATAACATCAGCTTTTATAAGTAATATGGCAATTGAATATTGTGATAGTGTGATTGGTCCATTTAGTTTGTTCAATGTAGTTCTCGACTTTAAAGTTTGTTTCACAACAGAAACCAGTCTGTGCAGACAGCAAGGGATGATTTTTGTAGATCATTTCAAGGAGACCATGGATATGATTTGAATCTCCAGCCTCTTTTCCATTGAATCCAACAATTCAAAGAGTACAGAGAACCACATTGATGATTGAACTATGAAGATTGAACAACCAAAACCAGTAACTCAGCTGCATGGGAGGCTTTCCAACCATGCCCCATGACCTGTTGTTCAGGCGCACTAGCAAGCTCCCCAGCACCTAGTGCCATAGTTGTGACCTTGGCCGCGCCAACAGACAAGTTCATATGTGCCAATGTTGCACAACCAACAACCAGCCCCAGGTCCATCAACAAATAGCACTCTCACCATCCGCCCACAGCTCATGCCCATGTGCATGCACAGACACTAAAGTTTAATATCTTTCAGGTAAGCTTCACCATAGGCACATGGTCATGCCAAAAAATGTGGGACAAGAGAAGGCTGGCTTGTGATCATGTTGACGGCAAGCAGCACATAGATTGCTTCCTGCTTCCACTATGGAGGAGTCACCCCATAACAAAAAGCAAGACAACAAGAGATTCACTTTGGGTAACTGTTGGTTCACTGACAGAGCACCTATCAGCTAATACGTGTTCTTCGAGTTGTTCATGGAGCTACTGTAGGAGCTCTTGGTGCTCAAAAGACATAACAAGGAGAAACACTAATCTATACTCTAACCAGGCACTGTCTTTTAATCAGCAAAACATAAACAAACAGACAAACTCAAGAAGAATGAGATTGATTTTATGCAATTATTATTTCCCTTCAATCTTCAACGATACAGCAATGATACACAGTATATCAGGTTATAAGGGTCAGATTTATTCAATCTACTGGTTAATCTTAGACCTGAAACATCTCCTTCCTCTTCATGTATATTCTTCTACTTGATGATAAAGTTGCCTACCCATCACGGACAAGATTCTTTGTTTTGCATCTGTCTCCAGGTAAAGCTTGAGAAATATCTTGGCCCTGCGGCCATAGCCTTTCAGGATCAAACAGAACACAAGTGCTCTGTCATGGTTTTCATAGCATCATATGAAGATAAAAAACTTCTCATTTCCCTCTGATCTCTCCATTTGCTTAAGCTTTTCTTGGCTTCATCTTCTCTTCTAATTGCATAACTTGACAGTGCACGCGACAGCTTGAGCCCAATATTTAAGCCTTGCTTTGACATCTTCAGGATCATCACCTGAGGTAGAAAATAATGTTTGAAGGTTAATGCCATGAATAAGTAAAGGAAGTGAAACACACGTTCAAGAAACAAATGACACTTTAGTACTATCAAATATCTAGTACACACAACGAAAAGATGACTTTTTCGTTTTTCAGTTTTTCCTTGTGAGCATAGTCTTTAGTTCCAGAAAAAGTATGATCAGGCCATAGAAAAAGCTAACGTATTCCAAAGACTGCACCTTTTCCTCACAAAAATCGAATCTTTAACAAATTATAATCTTGTAATTACAGTATACACCATCAATCTAACTAGAAAAATAAAAAAAACACCTTTTCCACTCATAGATCAAATTATAACAACATACTAGAAGGTATGATCCACTAGTGGAGTCTTGTGAGAGTAAGGTGTAAGCAAACCTTACCCCTACCTCGAGACTCGAGATAGAAAGGTTGTTTCCAATAGACCCTCATCTCAAAAAGAACAGTTCTGAATTACTGATAGATCAAAACACATTTCATTTCAAGATTCTCATAAGCACTTTATCATAATACACAGACCTAATGACACTAAGCATGAATCAAACAAATACTAGGAAAAGGGAACTGAAAATTAAAAGGGGTTTTTCAAGAATAACACTTACCAGGACTAGAGATCTTCCAATTAGCAACATGACCAGATCCAGAAGAAGCAGTATCATCAGACATAGAATCAGGACACTTTTGTTGTTCATCAAGGTACTTTTGACTCATTGAATAACAAAGTTCAAGTGCTGGTAAAGTGTTACAAAGCTCAGGAATTTCCTCATAACTGAACCCAAAACCAAGATCCAAACACCCTTTAAGCTCCTCTAAATCATCATCAGTTAAACTCTTAGTTCTCCCTAACTCATCTTCATCTACATACCCTTCAAGAAACACTTGGTTCTTCTTTTTCCTACTACTTTCCCAAGGTTCTTCAATATTCTTGAACCAATTGTTTTGTGGTGTGTTTGCATCTTCTTCTTGTTCTTGATAATTCCAACAACTTTCATTCATTTGCTCAATTTCTGTATCTGATGGTTCAATACCATCATGGAAAAAACTTTCATAAGACAGAGATCTTGTTGATGATAATTGAGAGAAAGTTTCCATTTTTCTTACAACCTTTTAAGGCTATTTAGTGTGTAGGAGTAATGATTTGTAAAGGAAGACTTGGTTTATAAAGAAGGCACTAAAGAATAGGCCAGCTGTTTATGGGGTGGATGTGAATAGGTCATTATGTACATACTAGTATGTGAATTATTTGACAATATTCACATGCACATCACTTCATCATCTACTATTGTTTCTAGAATATATTTTATTTTTCTTAACTAGTTATATTATTACTCCAGCGTACCAATCTGTTTATCATAATTTGTGTGATTACGAAGTTTAATAAAAAAAAATTAAAATTTATAATTTAAAATAAATTATAAAAAATTTAGTGGCTATAAAGTACTTTATTAAGATTAAAACGTAAGCATAAAGATAATTTGATTTTTAATTTAAAAATATGACATTTTTGGAACGAATTACTAATAAAGAAAATATGCCAAAAAAAAGTTAGAGGGATGGAGTATTTGTTACTATTAAGATAAATCTATAATTACTTCAACTTAGGAAGGAGGTTCTAGAGTTTTTATTAACATTATCTTCCATTTTATAATTATTTTTCCTAATTAGATAAATTTTTTAATCACTTGTTAAATTGGTTGTACTAATTATTAGCTATGCATTTATTTCTTAACTATTTTACAAAATAAACCATTAAAATTGATTCAAAATTTGGAATTAACTTAATTCAATAGTATCAAACATTAATCAAATTGATCCTAAAAAAAACATGAGCTAGAATGGAGTGAATAATTAGTTAAATTAAGATTTGTTGAGTTTTTTTACTATTAAGACCAAATCCAATCTATAATCACTTGCTAAATTTGTTGTATTTAGGGAGAAGGTTCTCGAGCTTTCATAAAAATTACCTTCCAAATTAGGCAGAGTCTTAATCACTTGTTTAATTAGTTGAACTAATTATAAGCTCTGAATTTATTTCTTAATTATTGTACAAAATCAATCATTATTTCGTTGAAATATTGGAACATAAATTTGTAATCCAACTATTTGTAGAGCATATACTATAATAAATGAAAAGCTAATGAATAAAATAGGTTTTTGTACTTATTTGGAAAAGTATTTGAGTAAGTTGAAAATTAAAAGAATGTTCTTTTTGAAAATTTCAAACAATAGTTTCAACTCAAACGCCACCCAAGTAATACCTTTCGTTCAACTCTTAACAATGATTAAAGAATGAGTAATTTCTAAATCATTTTCAGTAGGACATTAAATAAGTATTGATATGAATTAATACAAAAGAAATAAAGTACTAAGAAGTGTGTAGGTGGTCCATAAGGAAATGGGCAGCTGTACAATGAGGAGAAAATCAATATTTGAGGACACGTTGGTGTTTTCATGGACCACACAGACTTATGGTATACTTTTTTTATTCAGACATAATTTTGGTAGTGGGGCCAAGTAATGGGACCCACCCACGTTTGATGTTGTAGTCAGATTTGTCCCTATTTGTTGTGAATTGCAGACAGCAATCAATTATGGTACCTGTTTTGATTCTTTGGTTGTGGTAAATATTTGTTTTCTCTCTTTTATAGATGCCCTATTGGAATTGACAGTCTCCCAATTAGTCTGGAAAAGTACATTAAACTAATTGGAAAGTAAGCCTTGTTTGCAAACTAGGTGAGGGAAAGTAGTATAGCCTTGTTTGGAAAATTAGGGCAAGATATGTTACAATCTCATATAGGGTCCGGTATACAAATTGCAGTTTACAAAGAGGATTAAAAATGGGAAGTGAAATAATCAATCCTTATTAACTTTTCTGTTCTTTTTGTTGCTTTTTAATTCTACCTTTATCTAATCTTGCCCAACTGAAGAAGACCCACATGCTTCTCTCCCACAACCTTTACATCTGGATATGTTTTCACATGAAAAAACACATATGTATAACATTTCTAAGACTAACTTTTTCAAAGTCATTTTACAGCTTCTCCTTTGGATAGAAAAGTTTATAACTTTATTGCTTTTTCTCCTCTCAAGAACCACACGTATGGTAGTCCAACTCATTAATCTTAGGCCCCGTTTGTCCATAAAAATAATTGAAAAACTTGTTTGGTCATAAAATTTAAGTAATCCTATGGACATTTGAAATTTTGGTTTTCAGAGATTTAATCATAAAACTAGTCTCAGCTACAATTGAACATTGAAAATTTAAAATTTTAGTTTTCAAATTTTACACAAATTCTATGGACAAACAAAAATTTGAAGTACTATTATTTCAAATACAAACTCACAAAGGTTAATGATTCTTTTTGGAAAAAGTACACTCTTGAAGAGTGGACATTTCAACTTGGGACGGAGGAAATACCACTTGTTATATGTACTCTATTGTCAAAATGTTAGACTCATTCCAACTTCATTGGCTTTACACAAAAACTGAGAGATGATAATTAAATTTTATCGTCTCTTGAATTTTGTAGGTTACTTAGGCTTATTATCATCAAATACTAGTAGTAGAAATTTTGATGATCTTCACATTAACTTAATTATACTAACATGCAAAATAGTTACCAAAAAAAACATGCAAAATGCACAAAAAGGAAGTGAGTCAACAATGATGTATCAAACTCGAAAAAAAAAAACAATAATATGTATCAAACGGTTAGTTTTTGTGTATTTACTTCACAATAAATTGAGGATCCAATAAACATATATTCTGATCCAATACATACCATAATTAAGAGTGTATATTTCGTATGTATGTAACGTTCAAAAATAGTAAAGGATTCAAGTCGTTGAGTAGCCTAATAATTTAAATGCAAGGAAACTATTATACTGGCATAAATGCTAAAATAAATACAATACGAAAAGTTATTTAATGTCTTTCATAATAATTTGACAAAAGGTCATAGAAGGGTGAACGAATACTTTTGCACGGTAGAAAGAAAATGTTTCGGAATAATTAGGTTTGCTTTTTCTTTAATAAATATGTAAAATATCCTTCCAATTCTTTTCCTCTGTTTTTTGTTTTTTAATTACATAGGGCATAGGGGCGGAGATGCAAACTCCCACAAAGAGGGTAAAAATTTGGAATGCCTACTACTAAATTAAAGCAACTACAAATCCTCTTTCCTCTTTTTCGACGTTCATTTTACATATGCATGTACCATGATTAGAGCATATTGTTATCCAATAATTGGCATATTTAAAGAGAAAGGAGCACTACTAGAAAAAGAGTAAAAAGCTCCAGAATGGTTGGAGACGGAATTTCCTCTCCAATCAGTTAGCGAGTGAATTCCGTCTCCAATCAGTGTATTTGATTGGAGACGGAATTCCGTCTCCAACCTAAACAATTCTCAATTAAAGCGGGCTCCAAAATATTCAAAAATTCCCAAAATCCTCCACCCTCATTTTCTCCAAAACCCTTCATCAACTCACTCAGTTCTTCTCGTCCTTCCATTTAACAAAAATCATGGGTATGTCCAATCTCTTTTCATTTTCTTCTTTCTAATTTTGTGCAAAAGTTCTCTTTTGCGTTAGAATTTAACTGTTTTTTCTCTTTTTTGTTTCTACTCTTGCAGCCAAGGTTAAGATTGGAATCAACGGTAAGACTCTTGTAATTTTTATCAAGTTAGTTTTATCTAAATTCTGTCTGGGACCGGAGAAGCATAAGTTATCTTTTCTAATTCTTTTCTCCAATGGTGGATGTAATGTTTCGTCAAGAGATCTATTTTAATTCAGTATCTTTTCTTGCGGGAGCATAGGTTTATATGTAATTAGATTTTCAATAAATATTAGATGTGCGTCCATACTTGAGTACACTGACTTCAACGTTGGAAACCTTAAAATGTTGAATCCATTGGTCATAATTTTGTATATGTTTCTGTAAGGCTTGACAAAATGCTAAATTTTGGATACGTATGAGTAAGTCTTGACAAAACCGTATGAGTAAAACTCGACAAAGTGATGTTAAGAATATTACTATGGATGAAAGTCTGCTTTTTACGTGGAGAAAAATAGATGAGCGGTCCCAGTATATTTTATCTCTAGTATGTTTTTGCTATGATCGAGTTTCAAATCTATTTTTGCGTGTAGGTTTTGGAAGAATTGGACGATCAGTAGCTCGGGTTGCTCTTCAAAGAGACGATGTTGAGCTTATTGCTGTTAACGACCCCTTCATTTCTATTTTTGGTTGCTTTGTAGCGAGTTTTTAATGTTTTTATTTAGCATGGTTAATATAGTTAGAGAGGGAATTCCGTCTCTAAACAATAAAAATAAATTTTAATTATTTTCTTAGAGAGGGAATTCCGTCTCTAAACAATAAAAATAATTTTTAATTATTTTACTGGAGAGGGAATTCCGTCTCTAAACAATAAAATAATTTTTAATTATATGCCTGGAGAGGGAATTCCGTCTCTAAACAATAAAAATATTTTCTACACTTCATGTTGGAGACGGAATTCCCTCTCCAAGCATTAAATTAATTTAATACTTGGAGAGGGAATTCCGTCTTCAAGCACTCACTGACACAATCAGAAGTGGCGGTGACTTTTTGAATTGGAGACGGAATTCCCTCTCCAGCGTTGCCAACGACGCGCCAAATAGCGAAGGACGTGCAGAGACGGAATTCCGTCTCCAAACTCCTTTTAGAGAGGGAATTCCGTCTCCAAACGGTGACGCAAAACAAATGATTTCTAGTAGTGGAGAAAGGGGAGAAAATGTAAGGATGAGTTTGGTTTGAATTATATTTGGTAAAGCATTTAAGTAATCAAAGATCTTAAATACGAGTCCTGGGAATTGAAATATTCTTGGTAGAAAGTTCTCTCATTTTAACAGGTTGTTATAACCTAAGCACCTCCTAAAGACACTAGAAGAGAGGTTGAATAGTGTCTACCGATTTTTCGTTTCAAGAACATGGTTCTTGAGAGTTAAGAACCCAGTTCTTGACTTTGCAATTCTGCTGTTTCAAACAATGCAACTCACACCAAACACACCCACAGAAAACACGGGGATTTTACGTGGAAAGCTCCTTGCTCAAGGGAGAAAAACCACGACCCACACTCTGGGATTTGAGAACTGAATCCACTAACACAATGAGCAAGTTTCTGATTACAAAACTCTGTAACCAAGGGGCTACACTCTAGACCCTAATCACTACTCAAAGCTAAACTCTAGCTTTTCACTTAGTTTCTCACAAGTTCACCTAATATATATGCTTCTACAATAAGCCAATAGGTAAATACAATGAAACCTCAAACTAAGACAACTTACAACGCAATGAGCCTAAACAGAATATTTAGACTCAGTCAATTCAAGCACGCCTGTTGTCTTCTTCAGTTTACTCACGTCGAAAGATGCTAGATCGCCTTTGTATGCTCTTTTCTCTCTCTTTGTGAATAACTAAATCACGGCTGTATCAACTACTTGTATTTATACGGGCCTTGTAACCCTAGTTGAGTCCTACAAGGAATCCTTGTAATTATGGCAAGACAGGATTCCTAGTAACTCTTTTCCTTGTTGAAGTCCAACTCCTATTCACACTTCGAAGACACAGCCTGGGCACCGCCTCTTTTAGTCTGACTAGGATGCATATTCATTCACGCGCCAGTATTCCTAGTTCCGCAGGGATTTGCAACCCTCAACTCTTTTCGATCGGTCGTGCCCTTCTATGCAAGGACTAGGTTCTTCTCTAAGACCACTGAGTCCTTTACGCTTGTCATTCTTCAAAATCAGCACTCAACAAATTCCCCATTTTTAATGATGACAAACAAATGTTGCCCAAGAACCTGAATAGACAAAATTCCCAAAACACATAAACAAAAGTAGCAAGTTCAAGAAAAAATGAAACAGATGAATTAGGTCACAAACACCCCAACATCAATTCCTTCTTCCCCCTTTTGGCATCATCGAAAAGATTCAAATACCTGCATGAACCTGTTAGTACTATCCAGTCTGAACTACAAGGCAACAAGTCAGCAACCAAACACACAGAAACAAGAATAAGGGCCCAATCAAGAACCAAATACTTTAAAGCAAACAGTCATAAGCATAAGGAAATTTAAAACCATTATCCAGGGTGTGACAGCAGCACAACCCTATCAATTAGTACACAACTGAGAAATAAATTGTTTGAAACAACCAACACATGTGCAGGGGAGAATTGGAAGGGATTGACAACATGTAGGAGAAAGGACAGGAGGACAGAATAGGAGGACTCAGGGCTGAAGGTTGAAGTATTTGACAAGTGCCTCAAGATGCTTTGTATTTTTGGCCCTTTCCATCACCAGCTCGGCCTCATACTTGTGGCAGTCTATCTTCAAACGATCAATTTCTTGATCCTTCAACTTCAGCTGTCTGTGGAGCTCTGCATTTTCTGTATTCACTTCAAGAACATGACTTTCCAGCTCCTTCACAGCATCAATGGCCTCCTCAGGTCCATAGTCCTCACTCTCCTCAGCTTGCTCTTGCTTGACCTGCATAGGTTTTTTAAAAGCTCTCCTCTCCTTGAAGGATTCACAGTTTTTAAGCACATTGTGCCCAAACATCTGATGAATGGTTGGCTTCTTTCCAGCTTCCAGGGGAACCCCAAAATGCTCAAGTACTTGCTGAAGGATATAGGAGTGCACTAAGGAATGTGGCTTCTAATCAGTGTCTGCAATCCTCTTAATGTGTCTGATAATCAGCCCAGGTAAGTTGATTCTTACCCCCCCCCCCCCATCCAATAAGTCCATATATGTCAGGTCTAGAGCACTAGATTCACTGTTTCTTTCTCCTCTAGGCAGAAGGAACCTGTGCACAAACTCAAACAGTAATTGGTGTGCTGGTTCCATCACCTTCTTATCGACCTTCCTTTCCTTTCTTAGCTTGGGTTTTCCTGAGAATTTCTTGACCACACTCAGAGGGGTCACTCCATCAGTCCTCTTGGGCCACTTCAATTTTATATACCTGCAATAACCTTCAGCAGGTATGTCAAGAATCACTCCAAGCTCAGGTCTCCCAAATTCTATCTCAACTCCCTTCACAGTGGTGAACACTCTCCTGGCATTGACTATGCAGTTGGTATAGAACTCCCTGATCTCATCAACAAACAACCTCCTTTCTTTGTTAGCAAACAAACCAACCCATCCTTGGTCACCAATCATTTTCAACAGTGGTTTCATGTGAAATTCCTTCTCGTCATGCAAGATGCTGCCAGGCAACACCTGATGCTTTGAAAAGAAGGCCACCATGTCAACTTCTTCTTCACTACCTCTCCTTCTCTTCCTGTTCTCAGCTTCACTATCTGTTTGAGAGTCACTCGACTCAACATAACTACCAGCCTCATCACTCTCTTCTTCTATCTCCTCAGTTCCCTTTTCCTCCACCTTTTTCTTTGCCTCTCTATCTCTCACATGTGAAATTGTTCTTTCCAGCTTTCCTACCTTTTCCAGCTGTTGCTTCAAGGTAGACCTAGTGCTTCAGTAGGCTTAGCAACAGGCTTATCTCCACTATCTTCACTCGATTCATCAACCAACTTATTTTTTGACACTAGCTTTCCCCCTATCACCAATCTTCTCCTCTTTTCCGGATCTACTCTGTTTTCCTTGACAAATACTACGTCTTCTGCTTCTTCCTCGCACTCCAGTTTCTCATCCTCCTCACCAAACTTTCTTTGCCTCTTTGATTCTTCTGATTTCTTGGTAACCCCTTCACTTTCAGCTTTTTCTGTCACAACCTCTTCATTTTTCTCTTCTTCTGAATCTGTCTAATTTAGTTCTGCATCATCAGCCTCAGTAGGATCTGGGCAATAGACAGGCTCTTGACCCAAATCCTGTGAAGCCTCAGCAAGTCTAGGTCCTCCAACAGCTGGACCTTTAAGGACAGATGCTCCTTCATTTTCCTCCACACCCACAACATTTGTACTTGGTTCTTTTATCCTTTCCTTAAGGGACTCAACAAGATCATGTTCTCTTAATTGTTCTATCACTCTCTCCACTACATCCAACTCCACATCAGTCTTTTCTACTAAAGGCACATGCAAGCTTTCCCTAAGTTCTTCCTGACCACATTTTTGTTCTGTTTCAACTAGGTTCCCCCTATCTGTTTTGTCATCAAACTCTACTACTCTTATAATTTCATCTAGTCCTGTTATTAGGGTTTCAGTATTCATTGTACCAGGGCTTTTTATTTCTTCTAAACCAACAGGAGTAGATGTACTAGAATCAGGGATTACCTCAGACAGTGGTTCCGATGAACTTGGTGCAATGGGCGTAGTAGACAAGGCTCTTGACATCATCTTCTTGACTAATTTCTTGTCGCCCTTTTGGAGAAATTTTGTCCTGGCCTTAGCAATTCTTTGTGCGAGAGTGGATGGAGGTGGTTTTGCAGATGATTTCTTGATAGCCTTTGTGGGTGAAGCGGATGAAGATTGTACTTGAGACATGATAAAGGCTTAATGGATTTTTTACTGAGATTTCAAGAGTTTTTTTTCAGTTTTAGGTTTTTGAGAGGGGATGTTGATTAGAAGAGGCGATGTAGTTGAGTGTGTGAGTTTTGTGTGTATTGACGAAGGGGAAGGGTTTTGGTGATTAGACAGCTTCTAGGGAAGACAAAGACAATAATGGGATAAAGGAGAAAAGCAGCTTTTTGAAATTTTTGAAAACCGGGAAGAGTTATGGATTTGACAGTTATGGACTCATTTGATTTAGCCTTTTCAAGTAGTGGGGTCCAAACAAGTCAAATAAAATTCTATCCCAAAAAGGAATGTGTTCCTATAATTTAGGGCAGTTACAGGAACATGGAGGATCTCCCTTAACACACGTATAATTGACAATTTAATTTCAGTTATGACTTCTATCATGCAGGGTAGTGTGACTGTACCTGGACATGATTCCTCATGCTTCAGTCGGTTCCTTCTCAGTACATAGTAGGTTCTTCATGGGATCACATTATCCTCACCTGGTGCTTAAAGACTGAACAAGTATATTTAATAAAGTACAAGATTAGACTGAACAGTAATAACAGAGTTTTACACACAGATAATTGAAAACTTAACTAACCAAATATTGAGGGACCACCTGCTGGGTCATCAGTGTCTTTGGGTCATCCCTAATTCCAACCTGTTCCTCTCAAACTGTACCTTGTTCAATGCTTTGGTAAATATGTCAGCAATTTGATCCTTAGTTCTGCAAGAATTCATAGTAATCAGATCCTTTTCCACATTATCTCTGAGGAAATGGTGTCTAATATCAATGTGCTTGGTTCTTTTGTGTTGGACTGGGTTCTTTACGCATTGCTCCACATTTGATACCAAAGTCCTCCAATTGTTGTTTGATCCATAGCAGTTGTGAGCAACATGATGCGGCTGCTACATACTCAGCTTCCGCAGTAGACAGGGCAACTGAGCTCTTCTTCTTTGTGGCCCAAGAAACCAAACAAGGACCAAGAAAATGTGTCATTCCTGAAGTGCTTTTCCTATCCACCAAATGTCCTGCATAATCTGCATCAGCAAAACTGATTAGTTCAAAAGTACCTCCCCTTGGGTACCAAAGACAAAGGTCCTGAGTTCCTTTTAAGTATCACAGGATCCTCTTCACAGCTGTCAGATGTGACTCCTTGGGCTTGGACTGAAATCTAGCACACAGTCCCACACTGTATACTATATCAGGTCGACTGGCTATGAGATAGAGGAGTGAACCTATGATTCCTCTAAATTTTGTCTCGTTTGTTGAAGGACCTAGTTCATCCATATCCAGCTTGGTTCCAGGAGCAATGGGCGTAGTCATTTCTTTTGCTCCCTCCATGTCAAATTTCTTCAGAAGTTTCTTGACATATTTTTGCTGATGAATCATAGTCCCTTCAGGAATTTGCTTTATCTGCAACCCAAGGAAGAACTTTAGTTCACCCATCATGCTCATTTCAAATTCACTTCCCATCAGATCAGCAAACCCTCTGCATAGATCCTCATCAGTGGCTCCAAAGATGATATCATCGACATACACTTGAACCACCAATAGATCCTTTCCTTTCTTCTTGAGGAATAGCGTATTGTCAATCTTTCCTCTCGAGAAACCATTCTTCAGTAGGAATCCTGAGAGTCTTTCATACCAGGCTCTAGGGGCTTGCTTCAACCCATAGAGAACCTTGTCCAGTTTGTAAACATGATCAGGAAATTCATTGTTCACAAAGTCTGGTGGCTGTATCACATAGACCTCTTCATTCAAGTAGCCATTTAGGAAGGCGCTCTTTACATCCATCTGATATAGCGTGAACTCCATGTATGTAGCAAAGGCAATCAACATTCTGATGGCCTCCATCCTTGCAACTGGTACAAAGGCTTCATCATAGTCTATTCCTTCTTCCTGACTAACCTTGAACTACTAACCTTGCCTTGTTTCTTATCACTATACCATGCTCATCCAGTTTGTTCCTGAACACCCATTTTGTTCCAATTATTGATCTGTCCTTTGGCTTAGGAACTAGGTGCCACACTTTGCTTCTTTCAAATTGGTGAAGTTCCTCATGCATGGCTAGAATCCAATCTGGATCTTCTAGAGCCTCTTTTACATTCTTTGGTTCCAAAGATGAGAGGAAAGCAGAGAATGCACAGAAGTTCTTCAAGGCTGACCTGGTCATGATTCTTGTATCCAGATCAGATAGAACATTCTCCAAAGGGTGAGAGCTTTGATGTTTCCATGGCCTGAGTTGAGTATGACTGGAAGAACCTGCAGCATTATCTTGGAGGGGTTCTTCCCGACTTGCTGGATCATCAGCTTCGTTAGAAGTTCCCCCTGTCAAGTTGACTCCTTGTTCTAGTGTGTTCGGACTTTCACCTGATGTCTCCTTGTCTTCTGAGTCTTCCAGTTCATCTACACCTTCTTCCCGACTTAGGCCAATCACTTGATCATCTGCCTTAGTTTCCCCCAATGCCTTATCAGATTCATCAAATACAACATGCATACTTTTTTCCACTGTTTGTGTTCTTTTGTTAAACACTTTGTATGCTTTGCTTTGAGTAGAATAGCCAAGGAATATTGCTTCATCACTCCTAGCATCGAACTTCCCCAAGGGTTCCTTGCCATTATTGTGAACAAAGCACTTACAGCCAAAGGGTCTCAGGTGAGCAATACTTGGTTTTCTTCCTCTGAGTAGCTCATATGGGATCTTGTCAAGAATTGCTCTGATGGAACATCTGTTCAGCAGGTAGCATGCGGTGTTTATTGCTTCAGCCCAAAAGTTTCTTGCAAGCCCACTTGACAGCAACATAGTTCTTGCCATATCCTCCAGGGACCTGTTCTTCCTTTCAACCACACCATTTTGTTGGGGAGTTCTTGGTGCAGAGAAGTTATGATCTATGCTGTTCTTTGCACAATACTCAGAAAATTTTGAGTTTTCAAACTCAGTTCCATGATCAGATATGATGCTGATGAGTTCTAGACTTAACCTTTTCTGCACTACACCAGTCCAGTCTTTAAAGCTGTCAAAGGCTTCATCTTTAGATGCCAAGAACAAGGTCCATGTGTACCTAGAGTAGTCATCAACGATTACAAACACGAACCTCTTTCCTCCTCTACTCCTGACTCTCATAGGTCCACACAGATCTATATGCAGTAGCTCCAATGGCTTTGATGTACTTACCACCTTTTTGGATTTAAAATATGATCTCACATGTTTCCCCCTTACACAGGCATCACACATTTTTATGTTTTCAAATCTCTTGCTTGGCAATCCACGCACCAGCTCCTTAGATACAAGCTTGTTCAGTTACGAGAGACTTGCATGACCCATCCTTTTGCACCACAGCTGAGAGTCACTTTCTTGCACATTCAAGCATGTTAAGTTGTTTTCAGGTAATGACTTCAGCGATGTTTTGTATACGTTGTTCACCCTCTTTCCTTCCATAACAATTTCTCCACTCTGTAGATTTTTCACAACGCATCCTAGAGATGAGAAACTCACTTCATTACCGCTATCACATAGTTGGGAGATGCTCAGCAGATTGTGTCTGAGACCATCAACACAGTAAACGTTTATAATTGCATGATCCAGAGTTCTTCCAATCTTTCCAATTCCCACGATTTAACCACTTTTACCTCCTCCGAAGGCCACACTGCCTCCTTGAAATGCTGCGAGTGAGAGAAAGTTTCTTCTGTCTCCTGTCATGTGCCTTGAACAACCACTATCAAGTATCCAGCTTGGGTTGTTCTCCCTCACTCTAGCCTGCAAAACAGATTAGAGGTTAGTCTTAGGAACCCAGACAAGCTTGGGTCCCTTCTTACGAGAAAATGGATAAATCAAATCCTGTCTAGCCCATCTAGGTAGAACACTTCTTTTATTCTTGGCCTCTGTCTTGCTAGCGTTCATGCACTTTTGTTTGTAGTGTCCAGTCTCACCACAAAAGGTGCACAACGTGTTCCAAGGCAACCCCACATACTTGCTCTTAGGATTATATGGAGCCAATGGTTTCTTGAATCCTAGCCCTTGTTTTCCTTTATTTTGATTTTCAAGAACCCAGTTCATTGCCTCCGATGATTTATTCCATTTAGTTAATCTGGTAAGCTCAAATTAAGATTTTTCCATCTTTTGATTTAAAATTCTGTTCTTTCCAGTTTCCTGATACAGAATCTCATTGGCTCTTTTCAGTTCATTTTCCAGAAAGGTTTGAACTTCACTTATTACTTGCTTACCATTTACACTCTCTCTTAACTGATTGCAATCCAATTCTAGTTCAGTGATCTTAGAGTTTGACACAAGAGTTTGCCCTTTTAAGATGGCATTGATTTCTTCCAGTTCAATGTTTTGTTCTAGCAGGCTCTTGTGCTTGCGTCTGAGATCACTTAACTCTTCAGTTAATTTATCCTTTTCAATTTTTTCTTTTTCATAACCCTCAATCAAGGTGGCAGTGATTAGAATCAAATTTTCAGAAGAGTATGTATGCAAAGTTTCATTAAGATCAGATAGACATACCTCTGCTGAATGAGCTGCTTCAGCTCCATCGGTCGCCATAAGGGCTGAGTCCTTCTTTTGGTTGTCATCTGTGTACAACTCCTTAAGCCTTTCCCAGACTTCCTTGGCAAACTTGCATTCGAGTATCCTTGCAAGCACATCATAGGTAAGTCCTCTCCTCAGGTATCATTCAGCCTTGGAATTTGCTTGTAGCCAGTCTAGGTCTTGTGGATCTAGTTCCTCCACCCTTTTTGGAACTAAGACTCCATTTGCTGCTCTCTTCACAGGGACGTGAGGACCTCTCTTCACGATCAGCCACAGACTGTAATAAGTAGCTTGCAGGAAAACTTTCATCTGTTTCTTCCAGCTCTTATAATTAGTCCCATTGAACACAGGTGGCCTAGATGGATCTCTCCCTACTCTGAATTCTCGAGGGTCTTCTTCATCAGAACTGATGTCTGTCATACCCTTTAGTGCTAGTGGTGAATCATCTTCGGATTCCTTTTCATGATCAGATTCACTGTTAGTTGGTCCCCATGTGGCGTAGAAAGCTTCCTTCTTCTTTCTTCTTTCTACTCTGAAGTTTGGAGGCCGTCTTGACTTCTTCTTATCTTTATCATTTTCCTTTAACGTCTCCTTCTTTTTTTCCTTAGATGCTCTGTTTTCATCCACTCTATTTTCCACATAGGACAATCCATGACGGCGTGATCCTTATTGAAACACTTAAAGCATCCTGAGTAATCCGGACTGTCAATAATGTTCTTTCTGCAAGAATTCTCCTTGCCATTTCTTTTAAACCCTTTGAATCTATCCAAGTTAAGCTTCTGTCTTAGAGAACTAACCATTGCTGCTTCAACTGATTGTAGATCAACATATTCATCGGTTTCCTCAGTTGCTTCAAGCGCAAGGGTCTTGTCCTTCTTTGCAGCTGGTTTAGCTTTTGAGTCCTTCATCATTTCATGAGTTTTCAAGCTACCAACCAGTTCTTCAAGTTTGATGGATCTTAGAGGTTTGGATTCAATGATGGCAGTCATCTTAGGTTCCCATGCTTCAGGAAGCACATTCAGAATCTTATCAACCATCTCTACCTCAGGCAATTCCATATCTAGGGATCTCATCTCATTAGTAATGATGGTCAACCTGGTCATCATATCCTGAATTGATTCCTTTTCACCCATAGAGAACAGCTCAAATTGTCTCTTCAGCATTCTTCTCTTTGAGTCCTTTACTTCTGTGGTTCCTTCATGCGCAACCTGCAGAGCAACCCAGATTTCTTTAGCCGTCTTGTAAGATGATACTCTATTGAACTTCTCAGTACCTAGACCACAAATAACCAGACGTTTGGCTTTGTGATTCTTTTCAATCATCTTATAGTCTATCTCATTGAACTCCTCTTTCAGTTTAGGTTCTTGTTTGGCAGTGGCTCCTTCACCAACTATTTAGTGGGGATCAGGTTTCCTTCAGATACTATCAGCCAGAGTTGATAGTCTTCAGCACATATGTAATTTTCCATCCTATTCTTCTACCACGCATAGTACTGCCCGTTAAACTGTGGGTGCCTTTGAACTGACTGTCATTCAGTAATAGTAGGTGGTGCACTCATGATTCTGATCCTTCTCAAGGTGTTAGCCTCACACGAAAAGACCGGCTCTGATACCACTTGTTATAACCTAAGCACTTCCTAAAGACACTAGAAAGGGGGTTGAATAGTGTCTACCGATTTTTCGTTTCAAGAACCTGGTTCTTCAGAGTTAAGAACCCAGTTCTTGACTTTGCAATTCTGCTGTTTCAAACAATGCAACTCACACCAAACACATCCACAGAAAACACGAGGATTTTACGTGGAAAGCTCCTTGCTCAAGGGGAAAAAACCACGACCCACACTCTGGGATGTGAGAACTGAATCCACTAACACAATGAGCAAGTTTCTGATTACAAAACTCTGTAACCAAGGGGCTACACTCTAGACCCTAATCACTACTCAAAGCTAAACTCTAGCTTTTCACGTAGTTTCTCACAAGGTCACCTAATACATATGCTTCTACAATAAGCCAATAGGTAAATACAATGAAACCTCAAACTAAGACAACTTACAACTCAATAAGCCTAAACAGAATTTTAGACTCAGTCAATTCAAGCACGCCTGTTGTCTTCTTCAGTTTACTCACGTCGAAAGATGCTAGATCGCCTTTGTATGCTCTTTTCTCTCTCTTTGTGAATAACTAAATCACGCCTGTATTAACTAGTTGTATTTATACGGGCCTTGTAACCCTAGTTGAGTCCTACAAGGAATCCTTGTAATTATGGCAAGACAGGATTCCTAGTAACTCTTTTCCTTGTTGAAGTCCAACTCCTATTCACACTTCGAAGACACAGCCTGGGCACCGCCTATTTTATTCTGACTAGGATGCATATTCATTCACATGCCACTATTCCTAGTTCCGCAGGGATTTGCAACCCTCAACTCTTTTCAATCGGTCGTGCCCTTTTATGCGAGGACGGGGTTCTTCTCTAAGACCACTGAGTCCTTTACGTTTGTCATTCTTCAAAATCAGCACTCAACACAGGTCACTTGCGTTGCGAATCAAACTAAACAGGTAAGTGGGTATTAAATATTGGATAATTAAATTAAAAATACAAATACTATAGAGCCGTAGAGGGTAGAGCCCGACTTGGTGACTAAAGAAAGCTTTTTCAAATAATTTTAAATTTAGGTTCTTAAAAATAGATTATTATAAAGTCTTCATTTTGATATAATTTTATGAATATTGATTGCTTAATATATAAAAATTTTGTATGTTGTTTAATAGATATTAACTTAAAATTGATAAAATATTTTTGTCAATTGTTTTTTAATTGGTCAATCATGTAACCTCATGAAACATTTTCTCATATTTCCTTTATATATAAGATTACATTATATTTTGTCCAATGAAATTCATCGATTAAATTGAAAAATAAAAAAAATGTTAAAAAGAGACCTTATACCATATAGTATTACATTTTTGATACTCTCGTCGAGGGTATATCTACCATATTGTATCCTTTTCTCATATTTCAGGTGACTTGTAATTGCACCATTCTCTTAGGAAATGCGAAAAAATGTCAACAAGAAACTTATTAGTGAAATATAACACACATGCATATATGATCCAGTATGTAGTATTATATTAGATTTGGTGATGAATGCAGAAGAATATTGAATACTTTAAGCAAAATATTCAACCAGAGGAGAAGGTTACCTGTGCATGCATGGATTTCTTGCTATTGTGATTGCACAGACCACAAACAAAATTACATAAAGCATTACACCATGCACATGCTCAGTTAATTACTGTAACATCAAGAAATGGTATATATATCCATTTCCTCACTATTAAGGATTGGATAACTTCAGCCTTTCTCCTTTGTGGCTACTACTTCTGTTATTAGAAAGTTGATAATATGTAAATTTCATCTGTGGAATTTGAACTAATTAATAACTTATTTCTACAAAAATACTGAAACTAATTATGTAACTAGAATACCTAAATTATACACACACACATTTGTTCATAATTTTTGGGCAGATTTTGGTGTCAATTTTTGGGGATTTTTTGAAAAAAAGTTGTTTGTTTATAGAATTTGGCAAGTTTTAAATCCAAGATCCCAAATTTTCATTTTGAGAATTTTTGGGAAAAATACTTTTTTCCACTCACAAGCTTCAACTTTTTTTCCAAGTAAAATGTATGTCCAAACATAACTTCAAATTCCAAATTTTCTTTTTCAACTCAACCGCAAAACTCAAATTCCCAAGTTTTAACCAAATCTATGTCCAAACACTAGCATAGGATATAAATTTTGTGGAACTTTATTGTGTATGTTGTTGTATACATATCTAACAAAAAATTAGAAACAAAAATTTAAATTCGACTACTGAATTTTTCACTTCTTAATAAAACTATGTATATTAAAATTAGAATTATTTAAAAGCTCCAACTCACCCAATTATCCAAAAAAAGTTCAACGTAATTGTCCTCTAGGACAAGAAATTAGAAGCCAACATGAGATAAGATTTACCTTTTTTTCTTCCCTAAATGTAAAGATGCAACATATTTTTAGTTAGCATACTAACTCATAACAAAGAGAACATTTGACCATATACCCTCTTTCTCTGGGACGATGTTTTTGCAAGGGCTTTGAACTGGTCTCCCTCCAATTTTATTTATTTCCTTCTTTACGTGTATTAATAAATTTCAGCCTACATCTTGGTAGGTAGTTCTATTTAAAAGAAAATAAGTTATTTTAAAAATATATGCATTATACGATCTACGATTTAGTTAGGACGTATATGTAAACACTCATATCAATGTAAACGCATGAGATTATTATTTAAAGACTTTAACCGTTGTGATATGCCTTCCTGTAAACGAAATAATTAATACAGAAGATCTCATGGTTTAATTAATCATTTTCCAAGCAATTAAGAAGTTCTCGTGCAGAATCCATGGGAAATAATATTCTTTCTTCGGACGACTTAAACGTCAAACTTCAACTTGCAAAATTCTTTTGAAGATCTACTCATTTGATTCCTATTTACAATCAATGCAACAAAAAAGATTCTATGTTTCTATATCAAACCCTAAACTTACAATTACCTATATTTGAAGAAAGAATAGCTGGTCCATCGATCAGTCACGCAAATATAAATCAATGGTCTGTGGCAAATTAAATTGGCCAAAATAATGAATAAATAATTCCGACAGAAGTTGATTTTTCTACTAAATTTTTTGCTTTACTTTTATTCTGCACTAGTGCTGGGATCAACCACCAGCAGAAACAAGGGCGGATTCAGAATATAGAGGTACTGGGTCTGCAGAAAGAAACTTTTAATGAAGTCAAAGTATTTAAGTTAAGGAACCAAACATAACTCAACAACGTTTTTCTGATAGCAAACCATACAATTCGGTCTCTCCAATCACACGAGTAGGGGGAGCTAGGGGGCGGAAGGGGGGTGAATCTGAGTACCTTGCCCGGAAAATCTCATTATGAATACAAGAATTTTTTTTTTTTTTTTTTTTTGAAAGCTGAGTAGCATTAAGAAAAAATATAAGTCAACATTACATAGGAGTTAATTAGTAGCCTCGGACCTAACCCACGTAGAAAAAGTAGTGGTTCAAGAGACTTCGTTTACAAGCGACAAAACAAACTTATCTAACTTATGACTACAACTATTAAACTTCATATTAATATGCACAAATACTACATCATCCAGGTAATCCCTAAGATGATCAATGTCTTTACAAAAAATATTCACATCTCATATAGAGACTGTCATTCTATTAAGCACTTTGAACCATAATTCTTGAATCTAATAAGATAGACAATCTTTTTCCAACAATGTTTCACCAACTCTAGCTGAGAAGTTGAGTCACCCTTCTTTTTCTTCAGAAATAGAATATAATAAAGAATGAGATAGTCTATATCCTGTATTTTATCTTCTTTGTTTGAAAATGGCTTCAATTGATTTCTTTCAGGCCCTACTTGAAAGGGTCGGATTCTCTGTGGGCAAGATGTTTGTAATATTGCCCACACTTCATATATAGTAAATGTTGAATCTACTTGGCGAGAATTCGCTACTGCCCACGAGTCTGCATTGCTACTTTATTAGTAAGCAATATTGTTCTATAAAGTGTCACAATTTAATTAAAATTTAAAGTGTAGTAATCTCAGGATCAGGAATTCCATAAACACTTGGGGTATTCAAAAAAGAGATCAAAAGACATGTTAAATATGTCTTTCTCAAGTTCTAGAAATATTCAAGTTCTAAATAGAGTGTTGCTACAAACTTCTTGATCATCAAATACATGAACGAGATGTAAATCATCCTACTATACGTGCGAGAAATATGCCGCTAAGGCTCTCGAATTATGGATAACAAATCAAAGGGGAGAAGTAAGGGATAAACAGAATTATACCTGCATCGTTTATCAATGAAATCTAATATTATGCAAAAGAAAAAACTTTGTGACTCATATTAATAGTTTTAAATGCGATCAGATAGTGTTTCTTAAAATATTATATATGCACATATATACTGATCTACAATGGTGCTCTCGCCAAGGCATAACAATAAACGAAAGAAAACAAAAAGGATATTCATATAGGGGCGGTCAACAAATAATGGGAACTGGCAAGTAAAGTTGGCCACTGGCTTTTTGACATTTTAAATGATTGAATAATATCATAGAAGTACTATAGTAAAAAATTATATATACGAGCAGATCCTACGGTATAAAATACCACTAGTATAACTTAATATAACATTTTATTCCCTTTTATCTTATTTCACTTATACTATAAGCTACGATCCGGATATTCAGGGGAAAATGCTTGAAGCTCCTCATGATATGTTGGCTGTTGTTATGTGCAGAAGACTGAACCAACTTGCCAATGATTGAGTATATAATACAAATCTTACAATAATTAAGTAAAATAATGCCATCAATATATGATTCAGACAAAATCATCTACTTTCTCGAATATGCAACCAATTCAATTATTAATTTTAGCTAAATTCTCTTTCCACCCTGTCAAAAAATAATTTTTGAGCAATTGACCTCCCAGCTCAGTTTTGCTGTTATTTACTATCAAAAGCCATTTCCAACTAATTTTTTCTTTAGAAAAATAAAACTTTCGTTTTCCGCATAAGCTTTTGTTTTCTTCCAGTTTGGTTTCGGTTGGATTGCGGGATTTGATTAAGGTTTATCAGTCTTCAGTTTCTTTATGCTTTGGTATTCATACTAAGATACTAACACTGTTTCTTTATTATTGGTGCTACATCACCTTCATAGTGATACTGCATTTTCTTCACATGTAAATACAGTGATTTTGGCTGTAATTCTTTTTAATGTATAACAAGAAGCTTATTCTCACGACTCCCAATGATGTCCACAGTTGAAAAGTTTGTCGTACGCTTTAATTTTGTTCTTGGTAGGAATAGAAAACTTGTTCTCACAGTGCTTTGGTTATAATGTAGTACCGATCGACAGATCTAATAGAATAGATGAAATTCATTCATATCACTCAAGAAACATGGCATTGATTATATAGGGACATTTTCACCTATCTCTAAAAAAGATTCACTTAGAATTATAATAGCATTGGTGACTCATCATGACTTACAGCTACATCAAATAGATGTGAAATCGCCTTTCTAAATTGAAATTTAAAAGAAGAAGTTTATATGGATCAACCAGAGGGATTTGAAGTTATAGAAAAGGAACACATTGTGTGTAAACTGAAGAAATCAATATACGGACTTAAACAAACTTCCCGACCATGGTATTTTAAGTTTCATGAAATTGTTGTCGCCTTTGGATTTAAGGAAAACATCGTTGACCGGTGTATATATCTGAAGGTCAGTGGGAGTAAGTTTATAATTTTAGTCTTGTATGTTGATGACATCTTGCTTGCTACTACTGATCTTGGTATGATGCATGACACCAAGAAATTTCTCTCTACGAACTTTGAAATAAAAGATATGAGAGAGGCAATCTATGTGAAGAGGAAAGAAATATTCCGGGATGGATCACAAGTATTGTTAGGGTTGTCTCAAAAGGCCTATATCAATTAAATTTTTGAGAGATGTAGAATAGAAAATTGCTCATCATGTCCCGCTCTAATTCAGAAAGGAGATAAACTCAGTCTCAGTCAATGTCCAAAGAATGACTTAGAAAATGAAAGATATTCCCTATAAATCTGTAGTTGGGAGCTTAATCTATGCTCAGACATGTACCAGACCAGACATCAGTTTTGCTATTGGAATGCTGGGCAGATATCAAAACAATTCAGGCATGGATCATTGGAAGGCTGCAAAGAAAGTGCTAAGATACTTGCAAGGAACAAAAGATTATATGCTCACTTATAAAAAATCTGATCATTTTGATGTGGTTGGATATTCACATTCAGATTATGGTGGTTGTGAAGATACAAGAAAATTTACATTCGGTTATTTGTTCCTGATAGCTAAAGGAGAAATATCATGGAAGAGTGCGAAACAGTCTATCACAGCTGCGTCCACCATGGAAGCTGAGTTTGTGGCATACTTTGAGGCTGTAATTCAGGCTAAGTTTTTTAGAAACTTTATTTTAGGACTTGGACTAGTCGACAGTGTTGTCAAGCCGCTGAAAATTTATTGTGATAATTCCTCGACAGTCTTCTTCTGTAAGAATGATAGATATACAAAGGTGATAAGCCTATATACTTGAAGTACCTTAAACTTAAGGAAGGAGTTCAGGAACATAGAGTGTCAATTGAAGATATTAGCACCAAAACTATGATGGTTGATCCTTTGACGAAAGGGTTACCGTCCAAAGCATTTATAGAACATGTTGAAAGAATGTGCATTATTGATAGCAATGTATGACTATATGTAGTGATTTTATGATGTTTATTAAATTGACACTTTGAGCTCATTAATGTAAACGTTTCTATATTACCTATTTTCTCTTGTATGCATAACGTGAGAATTACGATGACACGTTTTAGCTTAGATAGATATTCTAAGTGTTATTGTTTTATGTATTCAATGTTGTGTTGGGTAATAGACTAATATTATAGTACATGAACGGGTCTATGTCAAAAGTGAATGTACAACCGCCATAACTCATATTAGTTGATTTTACTTAATAACAATGAATGATGTTAAAAATTAGCACTAACCGTGCATGTCATGATTGAAATTTTTTTACTAAACCATTAAGTGAATAATGAATGTGTGACAAGTGGGAGAATGTAAATATTAGTTGATTTAAACAATGAATGATATTGGAATTTAGCACTAATCGTGCACGTCATGATTGAGATTTTTTTTATTAAACCATTAAGTGAATAATGAATGTGTTCCAAGTGGAAGAATGTAATTTTTTGTCCCACGTGCCTCTATTTTTGTTTTAATAAAATTATTTAAATTAACTAAATTTCTATTAATTATTTAAGAGGAGTTATTTTTTGTTATAACTTCCTATACCTACTTTGATGAAAAGTGTGATAATGGGTTAAATGTTTGTCCCCTCAATAGATAGAATAATGTATTTCCATCAATATCAATTCAGAAAAGAACTTATAGAAAATGAAAAGAGGGAGAAAGTATTTTCCAAGAACAAATTCAACAAGGCGATCAGTAGCTTCCGCTCAACTTCAGTAAAAAAATTATTATGGCTGATCTAGGTATATTTTCTTGACTGAATTATAGTATATGTGAAAATCATTAAGTTTCACGTTCCTGCAATTACTTAATGTTAACACTTATATCTTCATATAGAAGATTGTTTGTGCCCTAAAATAAGCAAATGTAATTTTTTGACCTAAAAGCAAGTTTTGAGGGATACGCGTTAAGAAAGAAAGTTATATTTTCAGCATATCTTTTATAAGTAATATTTTTATACTTTTATTTATTTTAATTATTATTTCACACTTCATTGAAACACCAAACAGAATATCTTCTTCCTAATCAGCAGTATGGGTGTTCATGGATCGGTTGGATTGTTTCTTATAAAAATAAAAATCAAACCAATTATATTGGTTTGGTTGATTTGGCTTTTTGCGGATTTTTCGATTTTATAGTTAGTAACATGAAATATATATTCAATTTATCTCCTTTAGAGATGTGGACTAAAATTTTGATATATCAATTCATGCTTATCGAACAGTGAACGAACATGTGATATATTGAAGTATATTTATGAGAGATTATTTTATGCAATACATGATAACTTATTTTTTAATCTACCAATAATCCTTTATTTATATACTCTTCCAATCTTAAGAATTGATAAATAAACACAAAGATCAATACGAAACTCAAGAAATAATATGCTAGCACTATTTGATTTTAAAGATAACCAATAAACTCTATCTCAAACATTGAGAAAGATACAAGAGTTTCTTAGATCTTGACTTGTGAATATTAAGTAAAAGTCATTGAAAATTTAAAACGACACTTGATCATAAGAAAGTGATCAAGCATGCTAAAATGAATAATTATTTAAGTAAATTGGATGCACTATATATAATAGTTTTATTAAATATTACTAACATCCCATGAGAGGATAACAATTATTTTGAGACATACACTTTTTAAGAAAATTACATATAAAGTTTTGAAAATGTATAAGATAAATGTATTTATATGTCGGTTCGGTCCGTTTTCTTAGTTCAATACCAAAACCAAACCGAACCAATTGTATTCGATATTTTTTGTCGATTTGGTTTGACTTTTCGGTTTGATTTTGCGGTTCGGTTTGGACATTCCTAATCAGTAGAAAAATCTTAAAAACCTTAATTAGCTTATTTAAATGGTGAAAAAGGCAGAGAGAGAACTTTTAGGCGTTTGTGAGAATGCCGACAAGGGTGAAAATAGTGTTAATATATTTATGAAAAGGTGGATGGTCGTGTTGCCAATGGCAACGGGAAAGAGGAGGAAGGTGTATGGCGGTTGTCATACATGGCAATGGGCGAGTGAGTGAGAGAATAGAAGGAAAATGAAAGAGAAAAAACTCCTATCATGCTCTACTAAAGACTGTAGCACATACATGATGCTTCCTCATAAAATCGTGTCCACTTGGCACAATTTGGCTTGGGTTAAGTGTTCAACAGGTACATAATTGATAGCCCTTAGCTCAAGCATCTAAATGAAAAATGTTAACAAATTCGAAGTGCACCGATGTATTTATACTTCCTTTTTGTTGTGAAAATAAAAGCTGTAAAGTAAATAAAACAGAGAAACTATATAGAGAGACTGATATATTATTTCATTTCAAACTGATGTACATAATAAACTGAAATGACTTCCTATTTATAGAAGAAAAGAAGCTGCTGCATAAGCTACTTGTAAGCTATCTGCTTGTAAGCTATTTGTAAGCTGCTTGTAAGCTACCTGCTTGTAAGCTACTTGTAAGCTACCTGCTTGTAAGCTGCTTGTAAGCTACCTGCTTGTAAGCTACTTGTAAGCTACTTGTAAGCTGCTTGTAAGCTACCTGCTTGTAAGCTACTTGTAAGCTGCTTGTAGATCAAGCTTCTTCAGGAAGCTATGGGAGTAATGGACATCCACAATATAACATATTCATAACACTCCCCCTTGGATGTTCATTAATAGATAATGTGCCACGTTAAAACCTTACTAAGAAAAAACCCTGTGGGAAAAAAGTCTTAGTGAAGGAAAAAGAGTACACTTGTCTTGTAATACGCATTATCAGTTGTCTCATTAAAAACCTTACCAAGAAAACCCAGTGGGAAAAAATATGGTTAAGGAAAAAAGAGTACAACGCGTATTTTACTCCCCCTAATGAAAACTTCGATCAAGGTGCTTCAGTTTTCTCATTCCAATCTTGTATACCATCTTTTCAAAAATTGCAGGCGGTAAAGATTTAGTGAAAAAATCTGCCAGATTATCACATGAACATATTTGTTGCACGTCAATTTCACCATCCTTTTGGAGATCATGTGTGAAGAAGAACTTTGGTGAGATGTACTTTGTTCTATCTCCTTTTATAAATCCTTCCTTCAATTGGTTTATGCATGAAGTATTGTCCTCATATAAGATTGTGGGGTATTTTGGTATCACACTTAAGACCACATCTTTCTCGAATGAAATGAATCACTGATCTCAACCATACGCATTCCCTACTTGCTTCATCAATAGCTATTAATTCAGCATGATTTGGAGAAGTAGCACACATTGATTGTTTAGTAGATCGCCATGATATGACAGTACCTCCGCATGTGAAGAGGTAACCAGATTGAGATCGACCCCTATGTGGGTCAGATAAATAGCCTGCATCTGCATAACCAACAAGATCTGCACCATATTTGTTAGAATAAAATAAACCCATATCAACAGATCCTTTCAGATATCGCAATACCTGTTTGATACCTTTCCAATGTCGATGTGTAGGAGCAGAACTAAATCTTGCTAAAACATTAACAGAAAATGCTATATCAGGTCTTGTAGAGTTAGCAAGATACATAAGTGCACCAATTGCACTTAGATATGGTACTTCAGGACCAAGAAGTTCCTCATCCTCTTCTTGAGGCCGGAACGGATCTTTATCCACTTCAAGGGATCGAACAATCATTGGAGTACTTAATGGATGTGCTTTATCCATATAAAATCGTTTCAAGACCTTTTCTGTATAGGCAGATTGATGAATAAAGATTCCGTCTACTAAATGTTCAATTTGTAGACCAAGACAAAGTTTTGTCTTTCCGAGATCTTTCATCTCAAATTCTTTCTTTAAATAATCAATTGCCTTTTGGAGCTCTTCTGGAGTTCCAATGAGATTTATGTCATCAACATAAACAACAAGTATAACAAATTGTGATGTTGTTTTCTTTATGAATATACATGGACATTTGACATTGTTTATATAACCTTCTTTCATCAAGTACTCACTAAGGCGGTTGTACCACATGCGCCCTGATTGTTTTATACCATACAAAGATCTTTGTAATCTGATTGAGTACATTTCCCGAGACTTTGAATTATATGCTTCAGGCATTTTAAATCCTTCAGGGATTTTCATATAAATTTCATTATCAAGTGAGCCATATAGGTATGCTGTAACTACATCCATCAGGTGTATTTCAAGTTTTTCATATACAGCTAAACTGATGAGATATCGAAATGCTATCCCATCCATAACAGGTGAATATGTTTCTTAATAATCGACACCAGGTCTTTGTGAGAATCCTTGTGCAACAAGGCGTGCTTTATATCTTATGATTTCACCTTTCTCATTTCGTTTACGCACAAAGACCCATTTAAAGCCAACTGGTTTTATACCATTAGGTGTTTGGACTACAGGTCCAAAAACATCACGTTTGGCAAGTGAGCTCAATTCTGCTTGAATTGCCTCTTGCCATTTTGGCCAATCATTTCTTTGTCGACAATGTTGAATAGATTGAGGTTCAAAATCCTCATTATCTTGCATAATATTAAGTGCAACACTATATGCAAAAACATCATCCACCTCTATTTCTGATCGATTCAAATTTATTCCATCACCAAAATTTATTAAATATTCCTCACTCACTTGAGTCTCAGGTTCATTAATTTCTTCAGGAAATTCAGGATTAATAAGATCTTGGTTCTCTTCAAGAGATTCTTTTATAGTGTCATCTTGATCATTTGTCACTTTTCTTTTTCTAGGATTTCGATCTTTGGAACCCAGTGGTCTACCACGCTTCAGGCGTGCTTTAGGTTCACTGGCTATGACACTACTAGATGGTCCTACTGGGATATCCATCCGAATTGGTACATTCTCTGTAGGGATATGTGATTTAGTAATCCTTTTTAAATCAGTAAATGCATCAGGCATTTGATTTGCTATATTTTGCAAATGAACGATCTTCTGGACCTCTTTTTCACATATAGGGGCACGTGGATCAAAGTGAGATAATGATGGAACTTTTCACACAATTTCTCTATTTATTCCCTTTTTCTCTCCCCCTAATTGTGGGAAAGTTGTCTCATCAAATCGACAATCTGCAAATCGAGCAGTGAATAAATCTCCCGTTAATGGCTCAAGATACCGAATAATAGAGGGCGACTCAAACCCAACATATATTCCCAGCCTTCTCTGGGGTCCCATCTTAGTGCGCTGTGGTGGTGCTACTGGCACATATACAGCACATCCAAATATTCGTAGATGAGAAATATTCGGTTCATGGCCAAAAACTAATTGTGACGGGGAGAATTCATGATAATGTGTCGGTCTGAGACGAACAAGTGATGCAGTATGTAAAATAGCATGACCCCAAGCAGTAGTGGGCAATTTTGTTTTCATTAACAGCGGTCTTGCTATTAATTGTAGTCGTTTAATAAATGACTCTGCAAGGCCATTTTGAGTATGAACATAAGCTACAGGATGTTCAACTCTTATTCCGACTGATAAACAATAATCATTAAAAGCTTGGGATGAAAATTCTGCAGCATTATCAAGGCGAATAGCTTTAATAGGATTATCAGGGAATTGTGCCCTTAATCGAATTATTTGTGCCAACAATTTTGCAAACGCCAGGTTGCGAGATGATAACAGGCACACATGAGACCATCTTGAAGATGCATCAATTAGGACCATAAAATATCTAAACAATCCACAAGGTGGATGAATAGGTCCACATATATCCCCATGGATACGTTCTAAAAACGTAGGGGATTCAAATCCAACCTTTGTTGGTGATGGTCTAGTGATTAACTTTCCCTGATAACAAGCAGTACAAGAAAATTCATCACTTTTAAGAATCTTCAGGTTCTTAAGTGAATGCCCACTTGAATTTTCAATGACTCGCCTCATCATTATTGATCCAGGATGACCCAAACGGTCATGCCAAAGCACAAAATTATTTAAATCAGTAAACTTCTGGTTTACGACAGAGTGTGCTTCAACTGTACCAATCTTTGTAAGAAGATAAAGTTGGCAATTTTTCTAAAACGTATTTCTGGCCAGAGACATTCTTTGTAATACAAAGATATTCATTATTCATTTCGTTTATTGTCTCAATATGATATCCATTTCGGCGGATATCTTTAAAACTTAACAAGTTTCTTCTGGACTTGGAAGAGAACAATGCATTATCTATAATAAGTTTTGTTCCCTTAGGCAGAAATATAGTTGCTCTTCCGGAGCCTTCAATTAAATTAGTATTACCAGAAATAGTAGAAACATTTGCCTTTCTCATTATCAAGTGTGAAAAATATTTTCGATCTTTGAATATGGCATGTGTTGTTCCACTATCAATTACGCAAATATCTTCAGAATTGATCTTTGATCCAAATAAAGTTTGAGGGATATCCATGTGTTCTTCAATATAAAATAACATAGATAAAAACAGATGTCATATAATACATGCTTTATTATCAAAACAAAACTTTACTAGTATTACTACAATAATATTAAACATACAAACTATTACAAACGACATAACTTAAAAGAAATTTAAGTCTCTTTGGCTACAGTTGCATCACCAGTTAGATGATCTATTTGTCCTTCAGGGATCTGTCCTTCAGGGAACTGTCCTTCAGGGATCTCAAAGAAATCTGCTATGTCCAAATACGTGAAGTCCACATTATCTTCAGACATAAAGTTGGCTTCAGCATTATTTCCTTTCTTTTTCAGAGATGCTTGATAGAGATCAACTAGGTACTTTGGCGTACGACAGGTATGTGACCAATGTCCTTTTGCTCCACAACGATAGCAACCATTCTCTGAATTTTTCGTTTGCACCGCTTCATGCTTTTTATCCTTCCCTTTCCACTGCTGGTGGTCAGGGGATTTTGGTGCATAACGATCATCATGATAGGAGTTTCTTCCTCGACCACGACCACGACCACGACCGCGGCCACGACTGGGGCCACGCCACTTTCCACGTTTTTGGTGGAAATTCGTCTCATTCTCTTCTGGGAATGGAGCTGAACCAGTGGGTCGACTTTCATGATTTTTCATCAATAATCCGTTATGTTGTTCAGCAACAAGCAGATGTGAAATTAACTCAGAATATTTACTAAATTTCATCTCTCGATATTGCTGCTGCAGGAGCACATTCGAGGCATGAAAAGTGGAGAATGTTTTCTCAAGCATGTCACTATCAGTGATATTTTCTCCACATAATTTCAACTGAGAAATAATTCTAAACATAGCAGAATTATATTCACTGATGGTTTTAAAATCTTGTAGCCTCATATGGATCCAGTCATAACGTGCTTGTGGATGTATGACCATCTTCAGGTGGTCATACCTGTCTTTCAAGCTATTCCACAGCATGAGTGGATCTTTAACCGTGAGATATTCCATTTTTAGACCTTCATCAAGATGATGACGCAGGAATATCATTGCTTTAGCACGGTTTTGATTAGACGCTTGATTATTATTTTTGATGGTGTCTCCAAGACCCATCGCATCTAAATGGATTTCAGCATCTAAAACCCATGAAAGATAACTTTTGCCTGATATATCCAGGGCAGTAAATTCAATCTTAGAAATATTAGCCATAAATTTAGAAAGTAAAATCCTTACCTTATACCTTTTCTAGATAGCAGAGCCTCGTGGTGATAACGTTTTGTGAAAATAAAAGCTGTAAAGTAAATAAAACATAGAAACTATATAGAGAGAGACTGATATATTATTTCATTTCAAACTGATGTACATAATAAACTGAAATGACTTCCTATTTATAGAAGAAAAGAAGCTGCTGCATAAGCTACTTGTAAGCTATCTGCTTGTAAGCTACTTGTAAGCTGCTTGTAAGCTACCTGCTTGTAAGCTACTTGTAAGCTGCTTGTAAGCTACCTGCTTGTAAGCTACCTGCTTGTAAGCTACTTGTAAGCTGCTTGTAAGCTACCTGCTTGTAAGCTACTTGTAAGCTGCTTGTAGATCAAGCTTCTTCAGGAAGCTATGGGAGTAATGGACATCCACAATATAACATATTCATAACACTTTTAGTTTTTTTTCTTTCTTTTTTCTTTTTTAGCTTCCCTGCATCTTTAAGTGATTGCACTTCATGTACCACATTATTTTTACAGGGTAATTAGCTATACTATAAATAAGAGTTGCTGGTAAGTGGTAAGGTACGCAAGCAAAAGTTGAAATGTGTGAATAACATTTCAGGATAACTTTGAAAAGTAACTTACATATTGTTTCATTGTGAAAAATTGTATATAAGCCCATAAGCTAAGCTTTATATAATGGGGAATTTTCAAAACTAGGCAGCCAACAACATAAAATTACAAATGAAGGGTCACATTTCATCGATAGCACCCCTTTATTTTTACATTACACAACATAGCACCCCCTTATTTTCAAAATTACATAACATATCACCCATTTAAACTAAAAACTCTAGGAGCCACTCCCTCACCCTCTCCCACCACTGCCCCGCCATCAGAAACTGAGCTGCCACCGTTGCCACCGCCGGCCGGCGGTGGCTGGTGGCCGGAAAATGAAAATTTCACCGGATTTTCTTATTTTATTTGTGGATTTGCTTAAATAATTATTTTTTGATAAATTGATACACCTAAATCTATCAAAATAATAAATTATACATGTAAATACATAGAAAAATGTGTGCAAGAAGGGAAATACAAAAATATACACAAAAAATATAAGTTTTATACAAAACATCCATAAAAAGTGCACAAATCTGAAATTTATACAATTTTATTCATTGTTAATACACGCATATACAGCTTTATACAATTTTACAATGCATAGAATGTGTTTTATGCACTGTCAATACGTACATATACAGATTTATACAATTTTATACACGTTTACAGAATTGTATAAACTTGTATAAAAATGTATAAAAGTGTATAAACTCATAAAAATAATGTTAAACAGTGCCTCGGGCATGTTTTACACAAAAGCTTAATAAATATCCAAGATCTATACAGTTTTATGCAAGAAAAATACTAGATCTAAACATTAAACAAAAGTTTTAACAAAAAACTAGTAGATCTCAACGAATTTTTATGAAAAAAGTGAAGAACAAGATGAAACTTGATAAATAAACTCTTCACCGGAGTTTTGATCGGAATATACAATAAAAATCAATATTGCTATTAAAAAAGCAAAAAAAAAAACGAAAAGAAGAAGAAGAAGCAGCGGCGGTGGTGGTGGTGGTGACCACGGCGTCAGTGGCTTGGAGAAGAGGGGATGACGGTGGGGTAGTGATGGAAGGGTTGGGGGGTGGCGGCGGGGTTAGGTGTAATGGTGAAGAGAAGAGAGAAAAATGGGGAGGAAAGGAGAAGAGAGGAAAAATAGGGGCTAGGGTTTTTTTTCTTTAAATAGGGTGCTATGGAGTGAAAGAAAAATTTTTAAAAAAAGGAGGGGGGTGCTATGTCATATAAGGTAGCAAAATAGGGTCTTTTTTGGTATTTTTCATGAGTGGAGTGTCTCTCAATATAATTGTCCCTTATATAATTTATATAATGGTATTTAGATCCAACTCCTATGGAACAAAAGAACAAAAACACAAAAAGGACAACCGAAGTGGCAACCAAGTTTGATTGAACCACAAAGTAAAGTAGTTTATTTGAGTGGGGAAAAAAGAACAAGATAATGTGGGTCAACCCAAGTCTTCTCAAAGCCATATCCACATATCATCCTCATTTCATATATCCATCATGCATGCTTTATGATGACCATGCACTTGTTATTTCTCATCCGCATGGAGGTGAGGGTTACACGGCAGCATAAATGTAGGTCCCAGCTCGCTGCCAAGTGGACAGCAATAATTGGCATATGGGCCACTAGAAGACAACAACTAGCCAACAACCCACGTGGCTAGTCAATGTCAAGAACAATAATTCAATGATAAAACTTATACGACTCAGCAAACTGCTTAACAGGGCCGTCAATGGACCTGCTCGGTATATACCTGTTTAGGAAACTAGAAGAAAGGAGGTACGACTACATAAAGTAAAAAGAAAATCATTAATAGAATATCCTCATCCTTTTATCTTACCTGAACATTTCTAATGAGCCATACTAAGAAGTATCATAGACTGATTTTTTAGTCTATGATATGTTTATGTTAATTTTAGATGTTTCATGCGATGATCTCTTGTGAAAACTATTAGTACTAATCATTAAAAACACCAAATATTTATGTGCGGCTACATATACTGGTATTTGAAAATATGAAAATGCGCCGTATAAACATGTGAAGTCACACATGAGAAAGGTCTTAATTTGTGCAGAAGACATGTGACTGGTATTGGGAACAAACTGTTGGAACTATGATGTGTAAACACAATCATCAATTTTTCTCCTGTGGTTCTGCTGCTTCCAATTTCTACTACTTTTTTCTTTGATGCGATTCGGTTTATTTGATTATTTTGGTCCACATGCAGCATTTGTAGTAATGTGGATCCCTGACAATTGCCCTACATGGCACAACTTTGTCTATGATCTACCATTTTTCAATTCTTTTTCGTTCCTTTTGTGATTATGAGTTTGCGAGTGAATAAAAGATTTCAAACTATGGTATTTATTAGGTCACTTACTTTGGAGTTTGGTGGATTCAATCAATGCGGATTTTGATTTTCTTTTTCTTTTTCTTTTTGTTAGACAATCGAGCTCAGCTTAATTCCGCATACATTTTTGAGTGTACACAACATTTAGATCAATGACAAAATATGTATTTAATTATTTGAAATCAGTCAACTTCAGAGCATCTAGAATCACAAGCTGTGGTCTATATTGATGTCATTTTGATGTTAAAAGTACATTGTTATAATTGTGCTACTAAAAGTTTTATTGGCAGACTAATGATAGTAGCTAAAGTGAAAGTATTTTAGCTAATAGAACAAAATTCAAGATTAAAATTGGATTCAGAATGGTTTCGTCAAATTTAAAATGTCTTTAGGTATACATTTTTCTAAGGTTCTTTTAGTCGTATATATGTAATAGACTTAATGTGGTTCTTCTCTTCCTATGCCTCGCGCATAACAGGCCATTAATCTACCAAACTATCAGTTATGCATGAATTAAGTACAGGAACTTTGTTTTTCAATCAGTGGAAGAGTACGAAATGCTCGAGTAGTCAGTAATATTCCCCTTGTACTAAGTGATGTGTACAAGTTGAAAAATATATCAATTTACGGTAAAAGTTCGGTTGTACTTGTTTTTTATATCAAACTAATTCATTCACGCCTTCTTTTTACTTAATTATGATCAATTATATTTATTACTTATTACTTTAATTTTTAACTACACTAAAAGTTAAACTCGTTGATTAATATAAGCATTTACACTCAACTTAGTCTACGAACGAGACTTTTGGAATTGAAAATTGTGGTTGCTATATATTCTCCAATGACCATTCTAGAAGCAACCCCAAAATTTTATCCTAATGCACAAATGGGATTTCAACTTGTCCAAGAAATTGAGATTTGCTGCTCCATTTGGCTGAAACTAAGCTAGCGTTTGGACATAGAGTTGGTCGAAACTTAGATGAATTTTTGAATTTGGTTTGAAAAATAATTTTTAGAACTGAAGTTCTGTTTGGATATATATGCATTTCACTTGAAGAAAATTTGAAGTTTGTGAGTAAATCTTGAAACCGAATCTTCAAAATCCCAAAATCTGGTTGAAGATGTGGTTTCAAGATTTGGTTCGTCTGCGAGCTATGCTGGTTCTGTAGAGTAATGGCCGCGCAACAACGAGAGAGAGGGGTTTTTATATTTATAAATAAAAAAAAGAAAATTCTAAATTATATAACAAATATATATTTGAAATAATATTTGAAAGAAAGCTCTCAAATTCTATGTCCAAACGGGAAAAATAGAGTATTCAGCTCTCCAAATTCAATGCATATATGCATAAAACTAATGCTTCAAGGAAAGTGAGAAATGTAGCAAAAACAAAAGAAAAGAACGCATAGCAACATACTATGACTAGTCACTTACAAATTGAAGACATAACACACAAACAATTCAATGAATTCCATGAATTAGTGCAATACACATTAGCTAAATAGAACCGCGAGCATTATTTAAAAAAAAAAAAAAAAAAAAAAACACCACACTATGTTAATTTAAGAATAATTTAATAAGAGAAAATAGCAGTTATATGGACAGTAATATTCTTAACCATTACGAGAACTTAATATATTTATTGTTCAGTTTCGTCTCTTCTATGGAAAATGGCCATTAGCAATGCGATGTATGCCTCAGAGCCTTTGCCACTTTGTGATTGCACAAAAGTGCCAACGTGCTCGATCAACTTGTTTTGTATCTACTAGAAGCGAGTCTTTTACAACAACAGTCATCTCAACAGCTTATGATATAATGATGTATGGGGAAAAATGATAACAACAACAAGCGGTAATAATCACAATTAAGTATTATCACATCATAATGTTTTCCTCTTATTTTTTGCAACACTTTATGTACCTTCCTCGTTTCTGCAGTTCAGAATATTCCTAAAGATCTTTGTTTGTTCTAGGTGATAGGTCAGGTACTTGATCAATATTTGAATTCTCATACGACTGTTTGATGGCAACCTATCACAGTTGGGCTAATTTGGACCAATTTAATTGATTTCTAAACTATTCATCTCATACTTCTATTATAATCAAATGTCTGTTAGAGATACACGTCTTTCCCAGGTCGCACAAAAATATTCAAAGGAACTTATAGTGGCTCTGACTCCACCTAATAACGTGTTAGAGGTATACATCTCTAATTATATTTGTTGTGCAAGGATTTCCGCAGTAAAAAAAGTTATAATGATCTTGAGTTACTCACTTGTTGTGTATAAGAATTATTTATTGTGTGAGTCAATTATGTATAACAACACCAACAACAATTACACTTAAATCCCAAACAAGTCAAAGAGCATCATCTATTTGATGCTCCATCATTTAAGCTTATCTTAAACCATATATATTACACTAAACAACAACAACAACAACTCGGTAAAACTCTCACCAATAATAATAGTAATAAGTTCTTCCATTACGTCATAGGAGTATTTTTCTATAGGAATGACTCGAAGCCTTTTCTGCGTATATAACTTCTCTTGAAGGAGGAAATTTGCACGTATCAACAAATAACATATTTTATTACTGTAAATTGACAAGTCAAACGTCCATCAAACAAGAAGAGAAAGACGTAAAGAAAGTAAAGAATGGACAACTGAAAGGAATTCTATTGATTGCGCCGCTTTCTTGTTGACTATATAGGATGAGTGAATGCATGAATTTACTTTGTTTCTTTTGGAGAAAGTAAAAGGTTCCAATTGGTTTTACTGCTACTCACCTGATTTTGCTGATTGCCTACTCTTGTTATCTATTCTTTCGTTAATATTTAGGTTTGCAACTCTGTAGCACTACGTTGTGAGTGCATGTTATAGAATATGATAGCCTGTCCTAGAATTATATGCAAAGTCTCAAATAATCTACAATTTCTTGGAAGCCATAGCAAAGTTCCGACCATATGTGATGATGCAAGAAAACAATCTATTTATTATGTCATAATGCTTATACCAGAATAATTTTGCCAAGTTGTTCCATTATTTACTATTTAGAGTAAAATATTTGCCTCATGTGAATTTAATTAGAGTAACTTGATCAATAGGGTGTATCAGCTAATATAGGGCTTGATTGGACGTGAGATGTAGCCGTGTGGACTTTTTAACAGTATTCTAGCATAAGCGTTATCACTAAACAAATCTTCTTCTAGCAGCTTCAAACAACAGCAAATAAGGTGCTTCCCAGATTGTTTGGTTTGATGTTTACTATTGCAAATCAATGGTTATGCATTGGATCTGGGCATACCTCCTCGCATCTCTAGATTGTTGCTGTTCTGGGATCAATTTAAATGGTCATCAATTAAAACTATCTTTAGGGCAGACGAGACTGCAAAGGTTCATCCTTGGTCATATCCTGGTAATTATGCATTACCTTCCTTTAGATTTTGGTTAATCCCAAAAATTTCAAGGGAAACTTGTTAAGGAACCCATCTATCCATCTCAATTTGTAAGCGAGAGTGTTCAAACCCACAATTTACACCTAACCCATAGGTCACTCGCAAAGCTCTTACCATTTGACCAAAACCCCCTTTTACATATAAATAATATGGTCCATTACATATGGAAGCCGACTGCTGGTTTTTCATATATTCTCATTATATTTAACCTTCCACCTATTCCATTCCACAAATGTAAAAGCCCAAACTTATAAGAACAGGGTTCAGGTAGCAATGAATGATTCCCAAAACATTCCCGGTTTACCTCACCATCTTTAACTGGGAAATAGGCACAGAAAGGTGCCACGGATATAAAAGAGTAAACAAAAATCGAAAGATTGGAACAAGTATAGAACAAATACTCAGATTAAATACTAGTAGTCTTTAGGTCCACACGGAAGTTCACTTTCAGATGCTAACACATAAATCAAAATTATCCCATTACATCATTTAACTGAAGGGAGGTGCAAACCAAAAAACCTCTAATTTCAGATATTCTACCAGCACCACTGTAGAGGTCCTCGCAGAAACTCACACTGAAGATTTAACGGTACTGCAAGACATCAGAAGGAAAGAATGATTAGCCTCAAATAGAAATAGAGACAGCAGTAAGAGTAAAAGTAACCAGATCAAGCTAACATGTCTCTCCAATTAAAAGAATATCAATCTCGAGATGACCGCAAATATGATTGAACTTCAAATACAGAATTCAGCTTTTACCTTGATGAATCCAATTTCCTTAGCATTGCTGCGGAAGCACTGTCTGCAGCACATGAGTCCATACTTTCTTATAATTGCATGAGGATTCCCACAGACACGGCTGCAACATACACAAAGAATCCAAGTTCAACTACTTTACAAATGGAAAAAACAAATAAAGCTAATCGTATTACATATCTGCACTAGACTCACAATGCATAACACTAAACGAGAATTAAGACATGGAAAAAACAAATAAAGCTAATCGTATTACATATCTGCACTAGACTCACAATGCATAACACTAAACGAGAATTAAGACATGGGGAAGCTTAAAGGAATTATTATAGATAATCACAAATGTACATCTTTTCACCATAGAGTAAGAGACATACTTCCTTTGACAAGTCATATGGTCTCATGAATTTTGTCTCGCACAAAAGAACCGAATGGTAAAAATAACCATGACCACCTCAACCAGTAAAAAGCACACATCCAATCTATTTTAATTAGGGACAACAAAGTTTGAGGAACAATTAGATTTGAACGTAAAATTAACACCAGAGACTACAGATATAAAAAAATCTGACTTTTCCAACTATTCTTCAACCATTAAACCTGGGAAAGATAACTAATTTAAACGATGTTTCAAGCAGGACATTCCTAACTAACAGGACAACTATCAATCCTTCACCGACTAATCACATGTCTGAACACCCCACCAACTCGAGTTAACCCTAAACTAGTTAGACCGATCATATGACTCAACTAACAACAATTAAATGCATTCACCTAAGTCCAATTATAATCAAAGAAAAGGAATAAAGTCCTATAACCCTCACTTAACAAGACTCTTTAGCTTTATTCTCTACTGTTGTCATAACCAAAATGGGAGGTGCAATTATTTATGTAATTACCTTCAAAATTAAACACAACAAAATAGCCTCGGAAATGGTGTACCCAAAGGCGTAGCCTAATGGTCAATGAAATCAAGATAGATTTCATAGTTGAGGTGCGCATATTGGTAAAAGTTACAAAATTAGCCAAGGAAATTTTAAGATCTAATGTCAGTAAGTACGTAAAACGCAAATGGGGCAGAATTAAAACAAGTAACAAACATTATAATGTAATCTTTTTTGCATGTATTCATAATAAAATCAACAAAAAAGCTTTATTATATATACAAACATGAAAAAAGATTGTGGGTTGGAGAGATGGGGATACCAAGTGCGGGAACCAGGGCCGTAGCTCTTGGGGTGAGCATTCCAAATGTTAGAGTGACCCATTTCTTTCTCTGTAACTCAAGGCTGCGCTTTGTTGTTTGTATGGAGAAAACCCTAGTGCTCAATGGACTCGTTCACAATGAAGGGTTGGTTTGGAATGGAGGAGAGTTTATATAGGTGTCTTAGTCAAAGCCCTACTTGTGTATGGAGCCCAATAAGATGCCTGGGCAAAGTGCACAAATAGCCACTTTTCCACTACATTTGGTTCAGGCTACTTTTTCTTTTGTCGTGCAAAAGTAGTCACTTTTTGGAACTTCAATACTTGCGGGTTGAACTTCAGACCCTGTGGACTGAACTGTATACCTAAGGTATGGAGTTCAACTTCAACCCACAAAGGCTGAACTTTTAGGCATAGAATGCGTAAACTTCAATCCTTGTGAACTGAAGTTGAACTTCAACCCTTGTGGTATGAAGTTCAGCCCTCAAGGATTGAAGTTCCAAAACGTAGCTAATTTTGCACAGCAAAAAAAATAGTCTGAAACCAAATAGCAGTAGCAAAAGTGGCCTCTGGACGAAATTTTAACCCATATGTCAATAAATTTCACTACATGTACCCCTAATACTTGGTTATGGTTTTTTGTCCCCACTTAAGAATGATTTAGCAAAATGACCTCAGTAGGCAACACTTCAAGTTATAAATTTACAAGTGTTCCCTCGGAGGAAACACTTCAAGTATAAATTGCAAGTGCTGCCTGCAAGGCTGCACTTCAAGTTATCTGGGGAGAATGTTGACAGAGATAAAAGGTCAAATGCTGCCCCATGGGTGTACTTGTCAAGTTAGTGAGACCATTCTTATAAAATCACTTTAAACGATGTCAATAAAGCAAACCATTACCCTAAGGTGTCATAGTTTTGTAAATTCCCCCATATGTTGCTAATTTACTCATAAGTATCCCCATTTTGCACTAACACCCTACTTTGACGGTAAATCAAATCTTTCTTTTTTTTTTCTTTTCTAAAGTTAAGATGTAGGAGTATACAGTAAGGATTCGTTTGGTCCACTAAAGAGTTATCACGAGATTAATAATAATAGAATTATAATATTGGAATTTATAATGACCAGATTATTTAGCAAATATATTTTTATTGGCAAATATTTGGTTCATTGGAATATTGGACTAATATTATAACGGGATACAAAGTGGGATAAAAATTTGTTTCTAGATTTAGCCTTAACCTTATTAGGGGTCTTTGAAAGAAGAGGTTAGAAGAAGGGCAAATGTGTAATTTTTGTATTTAATCCTTGAATTAATAATATACGGATGGTTATTCCATATAGAGTATGATATAGAAATAATACCACAATTGTGGTATAAGCTATCCATGGATTATTAACCCATAGTCAAAAGTTCTACCCAACGTAGGATAACTTAATTTCAAATTTTATCTCAAAATTAATAGTCCTTATTCCACGAAACAAACGACCTCTAACGGTGTAAAGACTTTATTATGCCTGTGTTGTTTAATTAGTTATAGTATCTTAGTTGCCATTTTACAAGATTACTTATTAATGATAATATAAAGATTTACTTATAATTACCTTTGTAATTGCTCTAATTATATAAATATCTTTTAGTATATTGCTAGTGCACATATTTTATGCCTTCTTCTCAAGTCCAAACTTTACTTGGATTAGTCGATTTAGTTTTAATCCAGAAGATGAGCTCATTTCACTAGCCTAAAGTATAAAATGTTGATAAAGCTCATGGTAATTGGTGCGGGCCAAATCGAGTCTAAACACCAACCATCAAGAACCAAGCTTGAAGGGAACAAATGATGCAAAGTCAAGAACTCCGAAGGAAAGTTCGGGAGCAATTTGAAGATCGTCCGCTTGAGCACAACTTTGAGCAGAGTGCCTAGGCACCTAGGAGGAGCGCCTAAGCTTGTTTTGAGCTCTTCCCAAGATGCTCCAGGAGGAGGCGCAGCCCGCCTACCCCCAACTATGCCCCGAATTTGGCTAAGTATGGAATGATGAGCACTCTGAAGTTTGGATCAGGCGGTCCGCCCCAACCTCTGGACGGTCCGCCTCTGTAGGCTATTTTACACTAGGCGGAGGGCCTCAACCTGAAAGCAAGCAAGACGCGACTCTTTGTGTATTTTTTAGACTAGTTACTATTTTGACCCGGTGTGGTCTTTATTTCTTGACCCAACTTGTGGGCATTTATGACATTTCTTATTAAGTGTAAGGGAACCTATAAATATCTCCCTTAGGTCATTTCATTTGGGAGCTTAGTTTTGAACATTGAGGAATAGGCATAGAAGAAGCAAAGCCTTCTTTGTAGAAACTTGAAGCTTTATGATATCTCTTTCGCTTGGAATCTTGTGGATTTCTGATGTTTGGCATTTTATGCCTATATTTCCTTAATATTTCCTTACGTTTGAATACTTTATTCGCTCGTTTTATGGTTTATGAATGTGGTTTTGCACTAATTTTATGTCGTGTGTATGTAGATTGTTATGTAGTGCAATTGGAGCTTTTAAGAGCATGATTGAGCAAGAAAAGATTGAATTTTGATTGAGGATTGGATCGAGCACACGAAGGTACGACACGAGCACGCAAAAGAGCAAGGAACGAAGCAGATTGGCTGGGCGCTGTGGGCCATGCGCCCCAGCGCGCGCCACCCCCAGGCGCGGTTTCCCATGCGCTGCGTGGCCAAAGCGTGGAGAATTCGACGGGTTTTGTCCAATGTCGCGCGTTACGAGGCGCGGGGCGCCCGTTATAGCGCCCCTTGTGCGCGTTTTTACGTCCTATTTCGGATTGGGTCTAACTTATTACTAGGTGTTTGTAAACCCTATAAATAGTCTTTTACTTAGTTTTTGAAAGGAGTTCAGACCTTGGAGTAAATTGGAGAGCTCATAACATCAAGACAAGGGTTTTTCTTCCTTCCATTAATTTATTTCATCATTATTTCATTATTACATCAATTCCTTGTGTTGTTATTATGAGTATGCGTAGCTAAATCTATCGTTCTAGGGTTAGAGTATTTCATGAAGGTTGATGTTTGAAGATTGATTCCCATTGATTGAATCCCATAACGGGTTGCTTATTCTTTCTTGATTTCACTTGTGTAATTGTCAGGGCCCGATTATTACGCATTATCTATGGTTTTTAGATTGAACTCGAAAGATGGAATTTAATTACGTAATAAGAAAGAATAGAACTAGTTTGTGAACCCGGGCATCGGGGAACCAATTTGTGAGTAGGATAGACATATACCTGCTCGCCTAGTTTAACTAATTACAGAATTCGTTAATGAGTGCACGTGATTCAACCCATAGACATATAGGGATTGGAGTAGCCTGCATAGACCGTGAAGAATCGAAAGGTTTTCACGGGTACATTTAATCTGTTAGTTAGTAACCCGGGATTTAAGAAGTGGAATCAATTGGAAAACTCAACTGGATTGTTCGTAACTCTGACCCTGGACCGTCTCCTTATTACTGATAACAACCAAGTTTTGCTCCATTGCTTGAATTCACTTTTACCATTTAATTACTGTTCTTTAGTTAACAAAATCCTCACTATTGGAAAAAGATCCCTGAATAGTTTAAATAAATTGTTTGCTAGAACTCAGTCTGCATAGTCCTCGTGGGAACGATACTCATCTTATCACTTTATTACTTGTCGACCACATATACTTGCGTGTGCGTTTGGGAGCAACAAGTTTTTGGCGCCGTTGCCGGGGACTAACAATTGACTGATTTCTTTTTGAACAGTTTATTACTTGCTATTCAGGTTTAATTTTTGTTTTGAGTTTTGTGCTGTTTCAGGTATTAGGTCCTGCTTGATCTTACCTACAGGAATGGCAGAAGAACAAGCTTTAGCTGTGCGAGATGTTGCTCTCCCCAGCCTGGAGGGAGTAGCATCGAGCATAGTTAAGCCCGCTATCACCGGGGGCTTTGAGATTAAGTCCGGCATGATTCAGTTGCTGCATGTGGCTGGACAATATGGTGGATTACTTCATGAGGATCCGCAGCAACACATTCAGAACTTTCTGGAGATCAGTGATACTTATACACCAGCGGGTGTTCCTACTGATTATGTTCGCTTGACGTTGTTCCCGTTTTCACTGATTGGGGCAGCAAGGAAGTAGTTAAAGGCTGAAAAGTCTGGGTCTATCACTACTTGGGAGGATTTGGCTAAGAAGTTCTTGGCTAAATTTTATCCGTCTGCCAAGACAGCCCGGCTGAGGAGCGAAATTATGTCCTTCAGACAGTTAGAAGGAGAATCCTTGTATTCAGCCTGGGAGCGATTCAAAGCTCTATTGAGAGATTGTCCACACCACAACCAATCCAATGAGGTTGTTGCACACACTTTTGTTGAGGGGCTGAACCAACACACTAAGATCGTGATTGATGATGCTGCTGGAGGCCAAGTACTGGCCTTAAATTTTGATCAGATTTATGATTTACTTGACAAGTTTTCGCAGAGCAATCCTGATTGGCAGGGAGATGGTAGAGCTATTACGCAGAAACCTGCAGGGGTACTTCAGTTAGATGCAGTTTCAGAGCTAAGGGCGAGGATGGATGCTATTTCCAATCAAATTAGCAAGTTAGCTCTGCAAAAGGCTCAGCAACCAGTGGCTCCAGTGCAACAACTCCAGAGCTTTTGTCAGGTTTGTGGTCAAGACCATGCTACAGAGGTTTGCTCTTCTAATCCAGAGTCAGTTTATTACGTGGGTAATCTTAACAGGCTGCAGGGTCAAAATCAGTTTGGTAATGGTTATTATCAAGGTAATACGAGAGCCCCGAATAATTACCACCCACTTCCACCTCCACCACAGCAGGTTAGCAGTTCAGTTGAAGATATGCTAAAGCAAATAATGGCAGGCCAGCAGAGAATGATAGCTGACACTGCAGCCCATGCACAAGCCATACAAGATCTTGCCAATGCTCACAAGAACCTAGAGCACCAGTTGGGGCAGTTGGTGGGAGAAATAAGCACTATGAAAAAAGAGCCTGAACAATGTCTTGCAGTGACTTTAATAGAAGGTGGAGAGCTGATGGCCAAGTCCGAGGAGAGAGCTGAGATAGAAAAAGTTGAAAAAGTGGAGAAGGTAAAGAAGAAAGAAGAGAGAAAGGAGGCACCTCTGCCGCCTCCACCATTCCCACAGAGACTTATACCATCGAAGGACCTGGCCCAGTATCAAAAATTTGTGAGTATGTTGAAAGAACTTCAAGTTAATATTCCTTTGACTGAGGTGTTTGAATTGATGCCATCCTTTGTGAAGTTCTTAAAAGAAATTTTAGTGAAGAAGAAAAAGCCTCAAGAGATAGATACAGTTGATTTAGTTGAGGAGTGTAGCACAATCTTGAGTAAGCTACCTCCAAAACTTCAAGATCCTGGGAGGTTTACTATTCCTTGTACCATTTGAGGGCATAATATCACTGGTGCCTTGTGTGATTTGGGTGCGAGCATAAATCTCATGCCTCTGTCTGTTTGCAAAAGGTTAGGGCTAGGAGCAATCAAGCCCTCTTCAGTTACTCTTAAGATGGCGGATGGATCACTCACTCACCCTGATGGTAAGTTGGAGGATGTGTTGCTAAAAGTTGGTAAGTTTACATTCTCTGCTGATTTTGTAGTCCTAGATTATGAAGAGGACCGAGAAGCTCCAATCATTTTGGGGAGACCATTCTTAGTCACCTCGAAGGCAATTATTGACATGGAGCTGGGTGAGATGACTGTTAGAGCGCATGGAGAAAAGGTTACTTTCAAAGTTTATAATGAGAAGGAGCACATAGCTAAGGTGGAAGAGTGCTCTATGATTGAATGTGTCAAACAAAAAGATGGAAGTAAACCACATGTGAAGTTGAAGATGGGTTCTCTAAAAGAAGGGAAGAAAGTAAAAGTTCGGCGTAAGAAGAGAAGACATAAAGACTGGAAGTGAGCTAAAAGTGTCGTCGTGCCACGACGTTAACTAAGGCGCTTCTCGGGAGGCAACCCGAGTTTGTACTTGTATTATTTTATTTATAGTGTCACGTAGTTGTTGTTTTTCTTTGGATTGCAGGTTCATGTAATGTCGAGGCTAAGTGTGGGGTGTCCTCACCCGTGCCTAATGTTGATGACCTGATGAGGGAAGTCTGAGTACCTCATACTATATGGAAGCTTGGAGGATGCTAGCACCAAGGACTAGAATCTTCAGGGAAATTTTCTTTACCTTGCACTTTCTTATTTTTAGCACTGAGGACAGTGTTTAGTTTAAGTGTGGGGTGGGGAACTACCCTTTATCTATTTTTGAGGTTAGGATGCATGTACCATAGGATTTTTCTTTTGTCACTTGACTTTATTTTGATTTATTTCTTGCTTTAATATGAAAAAAAAATTAGAAAACCAATGAAAAATTCCAAAAAGATTTTCCTTTTAGTTTTTATTAGTGGTACATGTCATCCACCCCGTGGTTTTTCTTATGGCCTCGGTTCTTTTCCACGGGGAGGCCTTTGAACCGGGTAGTTTTTTATTATTAGGATTAGGATAGTTAGTTGTAGATGACCCTAGACGTAGGAAAAAGGTAGAATGCTAGGTGCCTTTGATTTGTTTGATACCGGTGGACTTGAATTGATTGCATGTGCTATTTATGGTGTCCTTGGGTTTTAATTTGATGCATGCCTAGAGAAAAAATTGGAACGACCCCCTTGAGATGCTTGAGTCCGCTTGCTTGACTTTATTGTGAACCTTTGTGCATGAGTGCTTAAATTTCCACAAGTTGCACTCTAAATGTTTGATTGGGAGTTGTTGATGGAACCTTTTTGTGTAGATCGTGTGTAATGTGTGTTGTGAGGCATGTTCTTGTTTACTCCATGTTGCATATTAATGTCTAGAACTTGCCCCGTGTGTGTGCAAAGCGAAATCCTAGGTTTGCTCTAGTTAGGAAATGATACAAGACCTTCTTTTACTTGCCTACCCTTACATATATACCTTGAAAAAAATTGTTGTTGTGATTTTTTTGACCCTTTTTTTGTTGGTACCCACACCTCGAGCCTACCCATTTGTTCTAAATTGACTCTTTTGGCCCTTTACTCCTTAAGCATTTTAATTGATATTTTGTTGTTGATTGGAGTTGTGGTTGGGAATTGGGAGGTTTTTGAGTGGAGCTAATGAAGGGGAATAATTGAAAATTTGTGAAGTAGTGAAAGACATTGGCAAGGTTGGATGAAATTGAAATAAGAAAAGAAAAAAAAATAGCAAAGTTGAAAAGAAAAGGAAAAAATTGTGGAAAAAGAAATAAAAAGAGAAAAGATATCCATTCCTTGCTAGTGTGTGCTTAAATGAAAAAATGCTACTTGTGAGAAGGTGTATGTGTAGAAGTTGTTGGTTTGGGTGGCTTGATGAGATTTGTGCTTAATTAATTGTGATGTATTAAAGTGCTTAGGGAGGTAGTCACTATTACCATATGTATCCTACCCGCCCCTTAGCCTACGTTACGACCTTTCTAAAGTCCTAGTTAATCCCGATTAGAGTGAGCTTACATTAGTGGAGTCCTACACTACGGGCAAGCTTATGGTACATTGTGTGTGACATGTGAGCTTTTCATGAGAGTGAGTGAATTCTTTCTATGCTATTGTCCCCGTTCTATTCTTGATATTCATTGTTGTGTGTGATATTTGGGGGACACTCTTTTGCTTCATATTGGTGAGGGCACGTGGTTTGCACGAAATAGGTGAAGTTGGTGGCTTCTTAGTTGAGTAGATAGGTGTGATTTTGTGGGAGCATGGTTGCATTAAGTTGAGTTTGTGCATTTGAGCTATTTTGGGGTGGTTGTTCTCATATTTTTGGTTTTGGTAAATTGTTGGCATGTTGTGGATCCATAGTAGTCATGTGCGCATTTGTTCAATGATCGGTATCAACCATAGTCAGAGGCAGACCTGTTTTACCTAGGTTGGAAGTTATTTGTGATTGCTCGAGGACGAGCAAAGGTTCAAGTGTGGGGTGGTGATGTTTGGTATTTTATGCCTATATTTCCTTAATATTTCCTTACGTTTGAATACTTTATTCGCTCGTTTTATGGTTTATGAATGTGGTTTTGCACTAATTTTATGTCGTGTGTATGTAGGTTGTTATGTAGTGCAATTGGAGCTTTTAAGAGCATGATTGAGCAAGAAAAGATTGGATTTTGATTGAGGATCGGATCGAGCACACGAAGGTACGACACGAGCACGCAAAAGAGCAAGGAACGAAGCAGATTGGCTGGGCGCTGTGGGCCATGCGCCCCAGCGCGCGCCACCCCCAGGCGCGGTTTCCCATGCACCGCGTGGCCAAAGCGTGGAGAATTCGACGGGTTTTGTCCAATGTCGCGCGTTATGAGGCGCGGGGCGCCCGTTATAGCGCCCCTTGTGCGCGTTTTTACGTCCTATTTCGTCTAGGATTGGGTCTAACTTATTACTAGGTGTTTGTAAACCCTATAAATAGTCTTTTACTTAGTTTTTGAAAGGAGTTCAGACCTTGGAGTAAATTGGAGAGCTCATAACATCAAGACAAGGGTTTTTCTTCCTTCCATTAATTTATTTCATCATTATTTCATTATTACATCAATTCCTTGTGTTGTTATTATGAGTATGCGTAGCTAAATCTATCGTTCTAGGGTTAGAGTATTTCATGAAGGTTGATGTTTGAAGATTGATTCCCATTGATTGAATCCCATAACGGGTTGCTTATTCTTTCTTGATTTTACTTGTGTAATTGTCAGGGCCCGATTATTACGCATTAACTATGGTTTTTAGATTGAACTCGAAAGAGGGAATTTAATTACGTAATAAGAAAGAATAGAACTAGTTTGTGAACCCGGGCATCGGGGAACCAATTTGTGAGTAGGATAGACATATACCTGCTCGCCTAGTTTAACTAATTACAGAATTCGTTAATGAGTGCACGTGATTCAACCCATAGACATATAGGGATTGTAGTAGCATGCATAGACCGTGAAGAATCGAAAGGTTTTCACGGGTACATTTAATCTGTTAGTTAGTAACCCGGGATTTAAGAAGTGGAATCAATTGGAAAACTCAACTGGATTGTTCGTAACTCTGACCCTGGACCGTCTCCTTATTACTGATAACAACCAAGTTTTGCTCCATTGCTTGAATTCACTTTTACCATTTAATTACTGTTCTTTAGTTAACAAAATCCTCACTATTGGAAAAAGATCCCTGAATAGTTTAAATAAATTGTTTGCTAGAACTCAGTCTGCATAGTCCTCGTGGGAACGATACTCATCTTATCACTTTATTACTTGTCGACCACGTATACTTGCGTGTGCGTTTGGGAGCAACAATTTCATCACTAGTATGAATCCTTGATTAGGTTCACGTTTCTCTTTCTCTCTTGTGGACCTTGTATGAACCTTGTGGACCTTGATTAGGTTCACTAGTATGAACCTTGTGGATTTTATCCATTCTTTTTTCTATTTCTGTTCTTCCTTGTCTTGATCATCTTGTTGATTATCTCTTTATTTGCTTCCGCGTCTACTTTATTGCTTCTGCGTGGTTTTACCCCTTATCAGTAATATAGTGTTTTAAATTATGTACCAAGTCAAAACGAAATACTCAATGGAATAATTTGTCGTTAAGAAAAAGCCGAGTATATAAAGAATATGCTTTGATCAAATAGAAACTTATACAATATAAATGAGATTGATTTATAATTTAAAAGAATTAATTAAACTAAAGCTAATGAATTTTATTTTACCATAACTCTATTATACAGACTCAATAAATAAGGAGCTCTCATATAAGCCCAAATGGATCAAAAACATTAAGCAAGTTTGAGCTCTCTGTCCAGGAAGGGAGGGCTCCACACATAAGAGACCACCTGTTAAGGGATATCTTTATAGTTTTACATAGTATATCAGAGTACAACTTGAATCTATTTCATTACATACACATACTTTAAATTCACCTAGATGGTTATTACACATCAAATCATCAAAAAGAAATTAATGTTCTGCAGTATTATAATCATCGGATAAAGTTAAATTTTTGATAACTTTACGCTTTTTAGTTGCCAATTCGTTGCTTTTCATACTAAAATTTAAAATATTTGTTTATGATTAAAGGTTATAAAATGCACAAAAAACACACAAGACGATTAACAGAACTTTGAAAAAAATTAATGGAAAAACAAAAAAGAAATTTGCTGGAAATCTCTGGCCTCATAACTAGCAGAACTGTAACATACTTTTTGAATAACCAAAATCCCAGACATACAAAGGATACGAAGCTTGATAGTACTGGAGGTTCCTCCCTGTCATAGGATTGGAGCTTGCAACCAAAGCTTTAATAAACGCAGTTGCAAAGGCTCCCCTAGTCCACATTACTAAAATATCATCATATGCGTATATAATTTACAAAGGGCTACAATGCACCAAGTGACTACGAACATGCCAAAGGACACTCTAACTAGCTTCTTGATTCAAGAAGTGCTTCACTGCCAGATGTCTCGCCCCAAGCTTTCTCCTTCCATATCTTCTCCATTTCCTCAAATGACAACCCTTTAGTCTCTGGCACATACACGACGACAAACACAAATGCCATTACCGCTATACCGGCTAGTATCAAGAAAGTAACACCTGCACCAACAGCCTCGGCTAACGATAGGAAGCTCTGTGCTACTATGAGATTTGATATCCAGTTGACAGTAGCAGACATCCCACCACACATACCTCTATAGGACTCCGGGTATATTTCAGAGTTCACAGTCCATGGCACTGGACCCATACCCGGTGCGAAGAAAGCGATATAGAGTGCCAAACCTATAACAGCAATCCACCCGTAGGCCCCGACATTGACTGAAGTAGAAGACTCTAAGATGAATGCCACAGATAGGAGAATTAGGGACACAATAACACCAGATAAGCTTGTCAATGCCAGCTTTTTGCGTCCAAAGTGATCAATGAGGTAAATTCCCACTATGGTACCCATGGCATTCATTAAAGCGACAATGAGAGACAGGAGTAATGCTAACTGATTAGATTTAAAACCAGCCATCTGCACAATTGTCGGACTGTAGTACATAACCGTGTTGATACCAGTAAACTGCTGAAATGCCTGCATATTCAAGCAAGTGATGATTGTAAATTTGAAATAGCCACTCATATCAGATGAACAATAATGACCTAGCCTTGTACATAGGATAGAACAGCAAAACTTATTTTAAACTAGTGCTTTTGTGTGAACAAAGCACATAGTGTATCAATAAACCAATTACTTCTAAAAAAGACTACCCCAAGTGTCATTACGATGTTCAGACACCCTTCTAAATTCAAGTAAAAATTTAAAGTCTTCATGTTCTGCACGCTTGAGCTGGCTGAAGCTCAAGGGAGATCCCCAAGTGGGAACACCAAATTCACAGCCGAATCTAGGACATCAAAAATTAGAAGATGCGCTGAAGGAGCAGCTTCAACTAAAATAATGGTACACATTATCATAACATCACAAAGTCTAAACATACCTGCAGTCCAGCTCCAGCAAAGAACGCAAGTCGGATCTCTTTCTTCCTAAAAACATCCATGTAACTGATAGCCTGCTTTCTAAACCGTTCTTCCTCTAATGCAGTAGCAAGCTGATCAATTTCTTCCTCCAACCGATAAGGATCGTAAATCTTAGATAGAACAGTGACTGCTTCAGATTTACTCTTCTGCAGAGATTTATTTAAGTCAATATTGTTGCTTATCAGCAAGAATTTCCACAAAGTTAAGGATTTGCACCTTCATGTAGAGCCATCGAGGGGACTCGGGTAAAAATAGCATGAGGAAAAATTGAATAGCAGCAGGCACTCCTGCCACACCAAGCATCCATCTCCAAGTTCCGGGAATCTGCTCGGGCATTCAAGTGATAGAGAAAATCAATACATATGCTAAACGATCTCCACTAAAATAAGCACAATAGCACTCATGCATACCAACTTAAGCTTACAGCAAGTTAACATATACGAAGAAATACTTAGATTATATTTAACATGAACAACTTCAGTTGCAACATGTATGGTATACCATAACTTGTAAAACTCCATTAAAACCGCCAGGACTATCCCATTTCTTTAGAACACAAGTCATATACTTCCAGGTGGAATCAGTAGCGCACCAGGGTCGCAAGGTGAGTTGATTCCGGAACCCTATCAGGTGATAGGACGATGTAGCCAGACAAGGTGACTGACCAACCCGTGCTCTTTATCATATACTAAAGCATAGACTAAAAGTTTGAAATTGTAGTTAACTACTTGTAATGTATGCTCGATGTGAGGATCTCTACCTAAATCACCTTCTATGAGGTTTCCAATTAAAGACCATTCCTCAGGGTTGCAACAATCAAACTACATGCCCCGAAGTAAGTACATTTTAGTTGTGATATGGTTCAAGCTAATGCAGCTCCATCCCACAGTACTCATTGTTTTGGAAAATTAATATTTATGCAACTTTGTTTTATAGCGAGAGAGTGATTACTCTTAACGGTTGCGCTGCAGGAACTACTAGATCTGAATTATTGGCGGTATGTAATCCCCATGTTTGCATTCCATCTATACTTGCAAAGTTATAATACAGATTACTCATTAGCAAGCTTGATTCAAACCTGGGCAAATACAAACTGAGTTTGGAAGATACAATTGAAATTGATCTTAGATTAGCTTTACTGCAGACACTAGTCCTTTCAGGCTATGTACAGCCAAAGGATTTAGACCAGCTGCATAAGTCTAAACATGGGGATTGCAAACTCAGTTTGAATCTAGGACTAAAACTTTAATTTAAGTTAAAGTTGAAAAAGAAAAGGATTTATTTTCATTTTTGAACCTCTTAGAGATGCCCTAACCTAACCCTTTTATCTGATACTCTGCAGAGCTTATTTAAATGACAGTGGTTTTAGGGTTCGCTTACATACACGACGACTAACCTAACAAGTAGCCTGCTGCAACCCACAGGCAGATGTGCCGGTTGTCATGCTCACCAAAACTAATGGACTCACAAGACTGTTGTACTAAGAACAATATATTATCCACAGAAATCACAACTAACATAGGTGAGAAAAGAACAATTTCCTCCACTGATGTTACTCATTGCAGGAATTGTAATGCAACCCCCATATTCTATCTTGATCTGCCTCTCCAAACTGCACAATTGGAAACTTTTCATGCCAAAAAGCATTATAACAAACACAAAAACAATAAAATGTTTTTGAGGCTCTTTGCAGGGAAAAGGTTCAAAGACCACAATAAATAGACTAATGAAACGCCTCCATTTTCTCTCACCATAGCTTATGACAGCAAAAAGTTTTGTGAACAAGATATGGAGGCAAATGTTTGATTTTCTCGGTAATGTTGTTCGAGTTAGAACATGACCTGCAGATCTCAAAATGTAAGCAGTTCTTTCCCTGGCCCTAGCTGTTTTTAAGCGGTAATGCTTCATATATAATGTATGAAATACAAAAAGTATAACTCTAGCAACAGTCACTCAATCAATATCAAGAATACTACAACAGAAGTACAAATTTGTTCCATTCTATATGGCATACTTCCCTTTATAATGTGTTAAGAATGAAGCCTTTCTATATTTGAGAACTATCTAGCTTTAAACTCACAGTTTTACCTTAGTGCATGCTCTTATAGACATTGAAATGTCGCAAGTTATAAAGCTACTTCTGATATGTGCCAAAAGTCTATCTTTTTTCCTTTCTTTCTTAAACTTTGTGCCAATCATATTAAATGAAACACATGGAGTAATTAAATTTAGACCACAAGCTCGACCGATTTCCCTAAGCCAATATTCTTTTTAACATTTTAAGCTTATCAAAGTTAAAGTAATAAAAGCTTAGAAAATGCATGAGAAAGAAAGGGATATCTGACCTCCGTAAAAGCAAGATTCACAAGGTAGGAAAGAAATTGTCCACCCGTAATCATTAATACATTTGTGCTCACGAGGCCCCCACGAATTTCTGATGGAGATGCTTCAGCAATGTACACAGGAGCAGTGACAGAAGCAACACCAACTCCCAGACCTACTAAGAGTCGTCCAAGTATAAGAACATATGGTCCCGCAGCTGCAGCCATTACCACAGAACCCAGTATGAAAACAACATCAGCAGATAGAGTAGCTTTCTTCCGTCCATAAGAATCATTAATCCAGCCCCCAGCAGCGGCTCCAATTATTGCACCAACCAATGCCATACTGACGATAGTTTCCTGCATATTCATGAACTAAAGCTCAGCAAAAAACAAATTGACAAAAAATAGGACCACTTATCAGGTGCACTTTGCTGTAGAAAAAAAAAAAAGGAGTAGGGGACGGGCAATTGAAAGTCCTACTAATAGTAAGATTAGCAGAGGCAACATTGTTAATAAATAGGGAGAGTTCGGGTCTACGGCGAAGTTTGATATGTGATAAGTTAAATCAGATATTTTCATCATCACAATGAATATGAGTAGCATCACATCGTTTTGTATCACACTTGTCTTCACACAAGCTACCATTAAAGCCAAGAAGTTTCAAATTTCCTCAATCATATTAGATTTTGTTACCACCCCGCCCCTCCCCCGGTCGCATCCTGTCATTTTTTTTTTGTAATTCCAATAATACATGACTGTTGAACTAGCATCATATACCTGTAGGAAACTGCTCTGATTGACTTCGGGGAATTCATCCTTAATGTACAAAAGTGCACCTGATATTACTCCTGGAGCCAATTCATAGATATGTGAGATAGTTTACTCAAAATTGGATACATGATTGGTATTATGAGACGAGAAAACAAGTAGAGGAAACATACTTCAAGAAAACAAATGCAATAGTATCAATGATAGCTTTTACAAAAAAAAAATATATATATATATATAAAACTTATTTTGCGAGATGTTTTGTGTATTGGGCTGCCCTTCTTTTATTTTTGTGTCATGAAGTCTGAAGATTCTTGCTACATATCTTATCACCCATGTAGTAACATCACTTATCTATTCAATGGTCAATTGGTCAGCATGCACTACACAACCTCTTTTTATTTTATTTTTTAAATTTAGTGATCCATCAATTAAGCAGGTGGTTAGCTTTAAACTATTTCAAATATTTCGGAATCTTCAAGTTGTCTATTTTAATTTCTTATACCAATATGACAAACAACTTATCCAGTTAAAAAAGAACATATCTCTAACTCTTCTAGCCCAGCAACTCCGTGTTTATAATTAAACACTTGTTGACTAGAAATTCATGAATAAAACAATATTATGCCATCTAAAAAATAAATAAAATTCACGAACTTTATATATTCAAACAAAAAAGACAGTAGATAATTTGCCGGCTATTGACTAGTCTATAGTGGGAGATTTATAGCAGTACTACGCTTCAGCGCCAATGTTACACTTCTGGGCCCCATTAAAAATAGATTAACTTTTGGCCCCATCGCCAGAGCTCGGAGCACTCTCCTGGAGGACCGCCAGGTCTGATCGCCAGAAATTCAATTTATTCCTGGCTGGCGGATCGTCATAAGAAGCTAAAAATTAAATACTTTCTCCGCTAGAGCTAAAAATTTAACTCTGAAGGCCAGTGGGCGAAATTTTCTGGTTTTTTTTAAAGTCAATTAATTGCATGACCACAATGGTCTATCGGAAACAGCCTCCCTAGTTCACTAGGAGTTAGTGAGGTAGCGGCCACACTCGTGGGATTATAGTGATATGTTGTTGTTGCACATGTAGGGACCAAATGAAGAACCATCAGTAGCTTAAGAAAACTAGACATCAATCAAACAGTAAATTTCCATTAAAAAAAAAAACTAGTCAAACAAAAACTAGAACTATATTTTGACTTAATTTACCTGTGTCGTAGCCAAAAAGAAGACCACCAATACCAGCAATAAAAGTCAAACCCAAGACATAGGGATTGCTGAAGTATGAAACTTTCCTATTATTTACATCCAAGTACCCTGAACTTCCTGGTAATGACACTGTCGTCATCTTCTCTCTCGACAATAAATTTCAGCCAAAAATCTGTTCGTGATTTTTCAGAGTTTACACGAGAGGTTTTTGATTATTGAATAAATAGAGGTAAGAAAAATAGATGGAGTAAATAAGGAAATAAATCCAGGAAATATGGAAATGCTAGATTTTTGGGGACAGCTTTAATCTAGGAAAGAATAATTGCTGAAAAATAAAATTGTCAGCTAATTTCCAAGACTTGAAGGTTAGAATTGGGAAATAAAAATTCCAAGAATGGAAAATTTTTAATTGTTTTTAGCTGCTGAATAAGCAAAATGAGTGAAGGGAATAATAGTTTTTTTTGTGGTCAGTGAGGGATTAATTAAGACAAAGATTTATAGTATAGGATGGAAATGAAAAAAGATGATTGAGGGAGGAAAAAGGAATGATGCGTTGGGGAGAAATGAAATGATGAAAGTAGTACGAGAATTGGTTGGGTTTAAAAAGGAGCTGACTCTGGATAAGGTTACCAAGCCGTGACTCACCCATCAGTTAACATATTTGATTTTCCTTTTCTCTTTTTTGGGGGGGTGTTGGCTGGGGGTGGGGGGCCTAGTTATGTGTGAAAACACTAATCATACTATATCGTGACACCCTACACAAATCTCATATCAATAAGCAGAATAGTATGCCTTTGAACCTGCTGCAAGTCTTTGTAGACCAACTTGTTTAATTCCAACATTTTTGAGGGTTAGAAAATAATTTCAAACTTACTACTTACAAGCTAAGGCGCTTCAGGAAGTTGCATGCATGATCTATTTACAAGCTAGTTGCCTGATCAGCTTGCCAGTTATTTATTTGATTATTAGTACAAGTGTTTTCAACAAGTAGTGAAGATACTAAACAGACGCTCGCAATATAATTCATAATATTAATAACCTCCCCCCTTGAAATTTCCTTAATAAGTAAAGCCTTATAACGAAAATATCTTTTGAAAAAAATTCTAACAAAGAAAAAGAGGACATAATTCAGTAATACGCAATGCTATTTGGTACCTCATTATATACCTTACCAGAAAATCAGTGGGATAAAACTTCGATTAAAGAAAAAAGAGTACCATGTATATTTTTTCTTCTGATTAAAGCACCGATGCAAGGCTATAAATATTATTACTATATTTCCTATACTTTCACCTCATATTTGTGCGACTGTTTTTTATATTTATTAGTACTTTGAACTGAATTGCTCTCATTTGGTGTTTCATGTTGTAGGAATTATATTGATGATAAGAGGTGGCGTTCGTGGAGCAATATTTATAGATATCAAGGGTTTTGAAATCTGAGTAGAAGCCTGAGATATGACTGAAAAGCAAGGACGTAAACCGAGAGAAAAAAAGTGAGAAGCAACAAAATTGATTTGCTGCACCGCGCTGCGCGACTCGGCAAGCCAGAGATTCAGAGGATATGTATTTACTCAGGCGCAAGCAAATTTCCTTGCCGCGGCGCGACGCGGTAGGCTTAATTTCCTGACGTTTTGATTCCGAGTTTATTTTGGATTCCTGACTTGTGTGGGTCTATGGGAACGTTATAAAAGGCATCACACACGCCCCAAAAACAGTACTTTTGACCAATTCCACATCAAAAGGAGGCAAGGAAGAGAGAAGATTAAGATTCAAGACTCTACTTTATCCATCTATCCATATTTTTGTGGTTTTGTATACTTATAGTTATTTCTTATCTTAAAACATGATTATGAGTGGCTAAATCACTCATTTTGGGCTGATTAAAATCCAATGTTTTAAAAGGTGTGGGCGCGAGACGAAGTGTTTTACCTGATACGAGCTAGGCGTAAGCCCCGGAACACTGAGCGTAAGTCCCACAGATCTCTAATATTTAATATTTTATAATAAAATAATTAGTATAAATATTTTGTAAAAATATAAATTACATAAAATAGGGTATAATTTCGTAGAAACTCTAGAAATTCAAATACTATGTTAGGCTAAGAGTAAAAAATTACGTAGAACTAAGAAATAATAAAAAAATTGAGAATTTTAATTAGCAATTTGACATTTGAGTGTAGCCATTAGATAGAAAATTTATTGAACTTTTTTAAAAAAAAAATAAATTTTATTTTTGGGACTTACGCCCCGAGACTCGCCAAACGCCTAAACGGTACGTCCCAATACGCCCCAAATTGTGGGGCTTACGCATCCAGGATCTGCGCCCCGCCAAAACGCCCCGGTGCATTTTTGGTATGCCTCGCCTTGGTGCTCGCCCCATTACTCACCCCAAAAACGTCTTTGAAAACACTGGATTAAACCACTCCACATGCTTGTGTGATGATAATTATTGTGTTATAAATAAATTTTGTTAATTCTTGCTATCTATGTTGTTTACGAATTTCATGCTGATTATAATTGGTAGGATACCCAATTAATTATCCACTTTATTCTTGTGATTACTAGGAATTAATTCATGAGTTAGAGTTAAATACATAACAGTTTTTCAACCTAAAACAAGGCATTGCTTAGGTTGTCAAAACGGTGAATTAGGAATATTAATCTTTATTGTGAACCATAAGTATAGTCCTCTCTATCTTCATTAGTTAATTGGAATAGTTAATTAATAAAAGTTATGATTACTTAACGGTAGTGATCAGTAGTTGTAAATTTGGAGCACTTGTTCAATAGAAAGACTTAAGGAAAATTAATAATAATATAATACTTTAGCACATAAATTAGGAGTTGGGGAAATCAATCATAGGTTTCACATCTCTTGAATCAAGACTGTCTTTTTATATATACTTGTTATTTACTTTCTTGTTAAGTAGTAGATAGAAGCAAACCACATTAAAGATATACTCTTAATTAAAATTGATTGGATAGATAGTTTAGCTAAATTAACTGCTAGGAATCGTATTCTCTGTGGGATTCGATCTCGGAACTTTAAATACCGAGCTATATTTTATCACGACCGCTTATTCCCTTTTATAGGACATAGTTGGACGTGATCAAGCACGACTTAATTCTAGATGATGAATTGATGATCATGTATTCCAATCTTGAATAAGTATATGAATGAATGATTGGGCATATCAATATGAACATCCCCCACGCATCTTCCATTGAGTTCGTGTGTTCGCTAGTCAAATATTGTATTACTAGTACTGTATAAACAATTAATGAAAGTTGCAATTGTGTGTGTTAAAAAGAGATTGAAAAACCTTTTCAACTTCCCGTTGATTTTATCAAAACCTTTTTCAACCATATGTTATTGTCAGGGGCAGATTTAGGGGTTCGGGGTGGGTTCACGTGAACCCATGGTCTGCAGGGAAACTCTGTATATAATGTATATATTTTTAAAAGTGAATCAAATATTTGTATGCACTCATGGTCTAAAATACTTAATTGGTCCACTGATTGGATGATCATGTTTTAACCTTGAGCATAAGGGTTTGAATTCAAAATGTAACCGTTTTTCTTGTCTAGATTCGCCTCTGGTTATTGTAGCATTAAATAGAGAGAATTAAGGTTTAAATATATCAACGTACCAGTGTTGGTCTTAAAATGTTCCTAAAGTAGGTGCATGTTTTCCAAGGTAAGAATGTATTGGCCTAAACTGATTTTAGACTACAAATCGAATTTTGGTCGAAAATACAAGCAAATCAAAGTATCAAAGTCGAAATAATAACAAGAATGGACGAAATTGCAAATAAATAAACGAGATTTCAATATATGAGATTGAGTACAAAATTTGGCAGAGTTTCTGTATATATTTCTGAATGAATACATTGTAAAATGAAGGGCTATTTATAGACTGATGAATACAAAGAATTTTAACCATGATTCCCACGTCTCCCACTGAGCTGTCCACGTCTTAACCTCCTTGATAGTAGAATTAGTGGGCTGAAATAAGGGGAAAGCACTCCGCTGGGAACAAGCCAATTCGCTGAGGCTTGAATTGTTGACCTCGAGGACATGACCTCGCAGGGTGACCGAGGTGGCGTTCCACCGAGTTAAACACATTAATCTTGTTCCTCAATTGCTGACTTCGGTGACCCTGTCTTTCACCTCGGTCCATAACTTGCAAACACCTGTTCGGTCAACTTTGAGCCACGTCGCCGAGGTGCCACATTTGCAAGTCGATTTTTACCCAATATAGATAGTCCCTCCACTCCTCGGGCAAGTTCCGAAATTACCGAGGAGTGGAATATGACGCGGCGAAATATACACCGCGAAATATACGCCAAGGAATTTAAAAACCATTCAATCACTTCAGCTTCCCGTTGCTGCTTACGTGGTGACCGTTGATTAGCTCTAAATGGTCACGCCTTTTCAATTGTTCTTCCAGTGTTTTGGCAATGATGACCCTATGCCTATAAATACTCTCACTTGAGACCTTCTTCTCCACTTTCAATTTTACTCATCCACGGCCATTGAAAAGGTTATAACAATTCCTTAGTTTTCGAAAATCCAAGTTTCACACCACTGCCATGTCTGCTACACACTTCATTCAAGGTTCTAGTGGCTCGTTAGAATTGAGGGTTCCTCCAGCCGACAACATGATCGTCGATGGGGAGTTGGTAAACGTGTCTCAACCGCTGAATATCGTCACTTCAGTGAAAGGTGAAGAGGAGGCTACGTCACAAATGGGGGGTTTTAAGGCGGCTCAAACAGACCGCTGGTCGCAATAAAGTCGTCAAGGGAGACGACGACAGTAATGACGACACTGAGGGCGAGGATGACGTCGAAGATGAAGAAGATGAGGCCAATGCGACTGCAGAGACCGGGGGTGAATTGCCTTGTACCGAGGGTGGGCATGCTGCCAAGGCTGGACCCTCGGGCCCTAAGAAAAAACCTCCAAAGATTCCCCTCGAACAAGAGCTCGAACCCCACCATATCATCCCCTCGAACTTCAACATTGATAAGGATCTCAAGCTGTAAAATCAAATGGCCGACCAGCAAGAGCTGAATAGGAATGTGCCTGTACAAGCGACACCCACACGCCTCACTCAAGCTCATGTGTCGTTGATCCGAAAGGAGTGTCGGTTTGGGCCCGAGGTGAAAGTTGTTATCCGCGATCCAACTGGTAGATGTTGTGATCATATAGAAAGATTGTCCTTTGCGTACACCTATCCATTCACCATCGAGTTCTCACTCCCTATCCATAGGGTGATCGATGAATTTTGCCGATCATACAACCTGTGTTTGGCTCAACTGGGCCCTGGTGTTTTGAGGATTGTACAGTGTTTGGATTGATTGAGCCAAAGAGCCAAGGTAGATTTCACCTTTCAACATCTCATCTCTCTTTATTACCCATATTTTCATAAGGCGGGGGTAGTGGCCTTGAATAACCGAGGTAAATACGCAATTCTTACCAAAAGTGAGGATCACGGGGACCGAGGCTGGTGTGATCGTTACATCCTTTTGGAGACTGGCGTTTTATCCACCGAGCCTAATTTTCCAGAGAGGTGGATAGAGCATGTAAGTACTTTCTTGCTCATCATTCCCTTCGGTTAATGTCCCTGTTTCTTACCATCCTCTGGTTTCATTCTGATTTGTTTTCTTACTTGCAGCCAACAAGGTTGACGTCGTCTCTCCAGAGGGTTTGACCAAATGGGTCAAAGTTGTGACCAAAGCTCGCAAGTGCACTATTCGGTCTTGGATGGACATGGCTGCTAGCAATGGTTGGGCATGCAAGAGGCATGGTGAGCCACTTATGATTTTATGTTGGGGGTATCGCCCGAAGCTTTCTTTTTGTTACTAATTTTTCTTCCTTGTGCCAGGTCTTCCCAACCGAGCAGTCAAGAAGAAGAAAAACAAAAAAGGAAAAGGAAAGAAGAAGGATGAAGAGGATACCGACTCCGATGACGATTTAGCCTCGGTGGCGAATCTCGTTGGAGATTTGAAAGAACTTAAGTCCTCGAACACTTCCAAGTCTTCGGAGAGGTCCTCAAGCCAAGGGACCTCAAAAGGTAATGTTGACATATTCCTAGGACATTATACTTGTACTTCTGCTTCTCCTCGTTTTAATATTTGTAAACTTTCTATGTTGTGCACTATAGGTTCAAAGAGGAAGAGAATAACTTCAAAGAAATCCCCCTGTGCGGTTCATCCTCGTACTTAGGTGATGACTTCCCCCAGGCTCGAAGCTGTTGTCGAAAAGCGCCGGGGTTTGGTTGATGAGCCCATTGACGAGGGCACCGAGGACTTGGAGTCCCGTAGGGAAGTTGAAGTAGTAGATCTTGAAGGTTTGGAGCATGACTCCGATGCAGCTATTGCCAAGGCCAAAGAAAAAGCTAAGGTTGGAGAGATTGGGGCTTCTGCCGCCGGAGGGGGAGCAGCTGCTAGCGCTACTCGGGTGCAATCTAAGCCTGCAATAGTTTCGACTTCGGAGGGGTCTTTGAGAAAGCTCGAGGTATGAACTTCATCAAATCTCTTGGAGAGTTCACACAGAAATATTTTAAGCCTCATGCCCCTGATCGGACCGAAAGAGGATGCCATTGTTCAAAAATTTCTTCCGGCTCAACTAGCCACTACTTATGTTGCGAACGCTCTTAGGGTAAGGCTTACCGCCCTCACTCTTCTCTTTGTTTAAGTGTTTGCTTACTTAGACCCCTTATAATTTCCATTCAGGGCTTTATTCTATCATTGAGGGCTGTTGAGCTTGAGACCGTAAAGTACGATGAGGTTCAACGCGCCGCCAGTGCTTGGGACAAGCAGATGGATATCTTCAATGCTCAAGTCGCCGAGCTGAAAGCTCAACTATCCAAGTCCTGCTCCAATTTTCGCAAAGCAGAGGCTGTTTCTGAGGCTAAAATACAGGCTCTTGGTGATGGTTTCCAAGTAGAGCGCTCGAGGTTAAATGCCAAAGTTGCGAGGCTCGGTGATGAGTTGGCCCAAGCTAAGAACGAATTCATAGAGGAAGCCAACAAGCACCACGAGCAACTGAAGAAGCATGTGCTCGAAATCCAGAGGCTGGAGGGCCAGAATTCAAAAATCCCAACCATTGAGACCGAGGTTAAACTACTTCGAGATTAAATAGCTTATCGCAAGGAGAGGGCCAAGGTCAGAGCCAAAAGGACAGTGTTGTACAAGTGTTGGGCTGTCATCAAGTCTCGGTTGAAGCTGCTCAAGCAATACCGAGCTGGTAAGCTTAACTTAGAGGATGAGATCGCTAAGGCTGAGGATAATGCGGCTAAAGCTCAAGCTATGATTGATGACCTTCCTTCAAGTGAAGGCTCACGCGATGATGAAGTCGAAGATGAAGAAGATGAAGAATATAAAGGTGGGAAGGACATCAAGGATGCCGATGATGGAACCTACGAGGAGGAAAGTGGGGAGGACACCGAGCATTCCTATTTTCATTTTTTTGTTTCATTTCTATTTTTGTTAGGGCCCTCAGGCCTTTTAATGTAATTAACAACTTTCATGGCCTTCAGGCATTTTATTAATGAACTTATCTTTTCCCTTTAAGTTGGCTATCATTTTACTTTAGAAAATATTTTTAGCTGAACACTTAGGATAATGTTGCTTGCAAGACTTTGTTCATACAATATCAATGCGAACTTGGAGCGATGTCTCGTTCCCAAGCCGATGCATGTAAAAAATAACCTCGGTATATTAGGTGGCAGAAACAAAGAGATATTAAATCAAGTTTATTTCATTGATGATATCAACGAGCCATAATCGACTTTTACATAGAGCCTAGTTCAAGTAAAACTTAGGCGTAAAAATAAGCTAAAGACATGCCACGATCGGACAGAAATACAAAGTGCTAATCTATTCCTCGGGTGTCAGTCCTCAGTTGTCAAATAGATAGACTTCGGTGGAGGAGGTTCAAAGCTGACCTCGACTGCATCCCTCTCCTCACTCCCCCCCAGTGTTCGGGCGTGAATTTTGATGAAGATCTAAGCACTGAAGATCGTCTTATCCGCTTCCTGAAAAGGTCAAGCAAAGTAAAACGAGGAGTAAGTTTAAATTATTCGACAAAAGCCTTTGGAGCATTTTTCGGCTCGGTGCTGTAGGTGAACTTTAAGTGATCAAGGAATATTTACCTCGATATTAGAAGGAGTACCGCTTCAAATTGGAGATGTTCCAATTTAAGGGTTCGGGCTTGCCTTGCAAATCTTCAATTTGATAGGATCCCTTTCCAACAATTACCTTAACTTTGTAAGGTCCTTCCCAGTTCGCAATAAGTTTTCCACCATTCTTCTCCTTTGTTTATTTGAATCCTTTAGTACATAATCACCAATTTTAAAATCTCTAAGTTTGGCCTTTCTGTTGAGATACGCTTCGATTTGTCTTTTCTGTGCTGCTAGCCGAACCAAGGCTAATTCCCTTTTTTCCTCAAGCAAATCCAATTCTATGTGCATAGCTTGTTGATTAGAATCTTCGGTGGCGTGAGCGTACCGAAGGCTTGGTTCACCCACCTCCACGAGGATAAGTGAGTCCATGCCATAGGCGAGGAAGAATGGGGGTTCACCGGTGTTGTTCTTCTCCATAGTTTGCATTGCCCATAATACCCCTAGTAGCTTTTCAGGACAATGACCCTTTGCTTTATTAAGCCTTTTTTTGAGATTCTCAATTATCACTTTGTTCGAGGACTCAACTTGACCATTGGTACTTGGGTGATAAGGGGCCCATTTTATTCCCCAATATTTAAGAAAATTAGTGATAGCTGCCCCTATGAATTGTGGGTCATTGTCACAAGTGATTTCCCTCGGGACACCGAACCTGTAGATGATGTTCTTTTTGATGAAGTCAATCACCTACTTCTGCTTAACCTCAATGAAAGCTCCCGCTTCTACCCATTTTGTAAAGTAATCAGTTAGCACATGAATAAACCGAACGCTGCCTTTGCCCTTCGATAATGGGCCAATGATGTCCATTCCCTATTTCATAAAAGGTCATGGTGACATGACTGAATGTAAAGGTTCAGTTTGCCGATGAATCATTCGGGCATGATGTTGGCACTTATCACATCTTTTCACGAAGGCTTTTGCATCTGCACTAATAGTGGGCCAATAATACCCAGCTCGAAGTATCTTGCGCACTAAGGATTTTCCCCCCGAGTGGTTGCCACACTCGCCCTCGTGTACCTTTATCATTACATATCTGGCTTCATCGGGGCCCAAGCATTTGGACATCGGGCCGCTATACGTTCTTCTATATAGCTCTACCAAGATCATCGAGTATGAGGCCGCCTAAGTCCTCAATTTCCTTGCTTCTCTCTTCTCGGGGGGAAGAGTCCCCAATTCAAAATAAGAGATAAACTTATTTCGCCAATTCCATTTGTGATCCACTGAGTTGACCTCCAATTTCATCTCTTTCATTTGTTCAGAAAGCAACCGAACAAATGAGTCAGTTCCAGAGTGTTCTTCTTCCACAGTCGAACCCAAATTAGCTAAGGCGTCGACCTCTGCATTTTTTTCTCGAGGTACTTGTTTGACTTTCCACTCTTGGAACTGAGCAAAGATGTTTTGTGCTAGGACTAAGAATTGTTGCATCCTGGGCTCACGAGTCGAATATTCCCCAAGCACTTGGTTCTCCACTAATTGCGAATTACATCTCAATTCAATTCTTTCCATCCCCATTTCTTTGGCCAGTTCCAAGCCTGTTAGAGCTGCTTCATATTCAGCCTCGTTGTTCGTTATCTTTTTTAACCGAACTGAATGTCTAACCTTCTCCCTGGTTGGCGCTACTAAAACTATTCCTAACCGCGAGCCTTTAGAGTTGGTTGCCCCATCGGTGTAAAGTACCCATATTCCCGAAGTCCATCCCTTCGTTATCGAGTTCTCTCTTTCACCTTCGGGTAGGATTCCCATGCTAAAATCAGCCACGAAGTCGCTAAGACTTGGGATTTGATGGTTGTTTGGGGTTGGTAAGTAATATCATACTCGCTTAACTCTACTGCCCATTTAGACAACCTTCTTGACAACTCTGGTTTGTACAATATACTCCTTAAGAGGAAGGTGGTAACTACCGCTATTGGGTGCCATTGAAAATAAGGTCATAGTTTTCGAGCAGTAACAATTAAAGCAAATACCAACTTTTTCAAATGTGGATACCTGGTTTCGGCATCGAGGAGCGTCTTGCTTACATAATAAATGGGCTGCTGCTTGCCATCCTTCTCTCGAACCAATACAACGCTCTTTGACGCCTCGGACACGGCCAAATAAACCAACAAAGTGTCTCCATGCTTTGGCTTGGCGAGCAGCAGCGCGTTAGCCAAATATCGTTTAATTCCTTCAGCGCTTCTTTACACTCCGGTGACCACTCGAAGTGATTATTTTCTTTAGAAATGAGAAGAATTTGGGGTATCGCTCCGATGACCTCGAGATGAATCTATTCAAGGCAGCGACTCGACCAGTTAAGCGCTGAATTTCTTTCACTTCGGTTAGCTCATCGGGGATTTCTTCAACTGCTCTGATCTTTTCTGGGTTAGCCTCGATTCCTCGCTCACAAACTATAAACCCCAGAAATTTGCCCGAACCCACACCAAATGCGTACTTTTCGGGGTTCAACTTCATGTTATTAGCCTTAAAACAGTGAAGGCTTCTCTCAAATGGCTCAAATGGTCGTCCACCTGAACAGACTTAATCAACATGTCATATATGTACACTTCCATAAATTTCCAATGTAGTATCTGAACATGCGACACACTAATCGTTGATATGTCGCCCCAGCGTTCTTCAGCCCGAATGGCATTTTGTCTCAAAAGGTACCTCGGCCAGTGATGAATGGGGTTTTTTCTTCATTCTTCGGGTCCATGAGAATTTGATTATACCCCGAGTAAGCGTCTAAGAAGGTTTATAATTTATGTCCCGCCATGGAGTCTATTAACCTGTCTATTTGAGGTAATGGATAAGATTGGGGCAAGCCTTGTTCAAATCCGTGTAATCCACGCACATTCTCCATTTTCCATTCTTCTTGGGCATAACTACAACATTGGGAAACCATTCGGGGTATTTGACTTCCCTAATGAAGCCATTCTTCTGCAGCTTCATAGTCTCATCTTCGATTGCTTTCTCTTTTATGCCGGCGTACAACCTTCTCTTTTGTTTTACCGGGGTAAAACATGGATCCACATTCAGCTTATGAGTCATGATCAGCGGATCGATGCCAACCATATCTAAATGAGACCAAGCAAAGCAATCATCATTGGATTTCAAAACTTCGATTTTAGTTTTCTTCGACTCTGGGTCGAACTCCAAGCCGATGAACACTTCCCTTTCTGGGAAGTTTTTCGATAACATGAAAGATTCCAACTCCTCGATGGTTGATTCCTCTGCTTTTGGTTTCCGAGGATCTTGAATACACACAGGGATCTTTTCAATTTCTCCTCGGGGATCGTCTTGAGGACGTGACTCTCCCTCCTCGTTAGACCCCGGTTGTGTTGATTGCTATTTCTTTGGTCCTGATAGGACGACTCCACTCTTTAATGCAACCGAATAGCACTCCATCGCTACTTATTTCTCCTCCTTAATCGAACAAATTCCCCATGGGGTTGGTAATTTGACGACTTGGTGGAGAGTGGTTGGAACAGCTTCCATAGAATGGATCCATGGTCTTCCGAGGATTACATTGTATGCCATATCCTCGGGCATAACTTGAAACAATGTTTCCTTAGCAACTCCTTCGGCGAATGTGTTGAGCGTAATTTCGCCCAACTTTTTTTCAGTTAAGTTGTTGAAACCAGCCAATATGGTTGCTTTTGGGATAACCTCGCCCTTCAACCACATTTTCTTGATAGCCCCGTAGCTGATTATGTTGATAGAGCTACCGGGGTGGATCAAGACCCGTTTGATGTCCGAGTCGTTGATCCTGAACATGATGACCAGAGCATCGTGATGAGGGAATATCATCTCATCACAATCATCATCATCGAACACTATCTCTTTCCCCGAGCCTCTAACTCGGGTCCTCTTCTCCATTGTTATTGAAAATTTTGAAAACTTCTTGGCAGCTGCGAAGTTCACACCATTCACTTCTGATCCCCCTGTGATTATATTCACAACTCTTTCAAGGGTGGTGCCCTCGGTGGTTGACCAATGACCATCATCTCAGTTCTTTGCATAGTATTCCTTACCCTTATCCGTGAGAAATTCTGCCAACACGCCCATCTCAAATATGCCACCTCGAGGCGTAGAGCTTTGCAATCCTCGGTGCGATGACCGTAGTCTGCGTGAAACTCACAAAGCAGATTTTGGTCTCTCTTATCCGCGGAGGTCTTCATGTCCTTCGGTACTCTTACTCCAGCCATCCCCTTCACGATATTGACCAACTCTGAGGTTGATATGTTAAAATTATAATATGGGATCCGAGGTAACTCCTTATTCTTAGAAATCAGAGCTGGGCCAGAGGTGTTCCTTTGATTTGTGTTGGAATAGACTTTTCCCACCGAGCCGTTGGCTCAAGTGCGGATTTCCAATCCTTTGGCTAACAGGCTCTCTCGACGAAGTGTACGCTTCATATCTACCCTTTGAATTTCCTCGTGGCACCTCGGCATGATATGAGGATTCAGACCGATTTTTATAGTTAGAGTTTTGATCAGTAGCCTTCCATTCAGCTTCTTCCAATCTTATTTTGGTATATGCCCTATTATACAAGTCATCCCACGTCATAGTTTGGTATTTTTGGAGCTCCTTCCTCAATTTGGAGGCAGCCTTGGAGTTACGAACATTAACGTTCTTTTCGAACACCATGATGGCCAAGGTGTCATCCATAGCAAGCAACTCCATCCGCTCGGCGTGAAAACGCTCAAGGAAATCTTTGATGGGCTCTCCGGGCCGCTTCTTAACTTCAAAGATATCCTTCTTACTTTGGAGGATTTTTTGCGCCCCGGTGTGAGCCTTGATGAATGCATCAACCAATTCATCAAAATTAGAGATGAACCCCGCGAGCAAACACATATACCAACGTAATGCTCATTTCTCCAAAGATTCACCGAACTTCTTCAAGAACATTGACTCTTTTTTCTATTTCTGATAAGTCATTCCCCAAGACCATCGACATGAACTCGGTCACATGCTCAACGGGACCAGCGGTTCTATCATATTTTTTCAAAAACTTAATTTTAAAACTTTTAGGGATTGGCGCTGGAGCGGCCTCAGGCTTATAGGGCAATTTCCTATACTTTTCTATAGTAATTTTTGGGTCTTCGTCACACCAAGAATATTTTCGAGTCGTTTCTCCACTCGGGCCTCGATTTCTTTGCTCAATTTTTCAACGTCCACAGAAGAGCTAGTCTCAGTCATGTTGGGAACAGTTCCAAAGTACGGCGTTGTACCAGGCATTATGCCCGAACAGCTAGATGTGGCCCCATTGGGAGGTCCCCCTGTTGTCGCGCCCGTAGGAACGAAAGTCGGGATACCTCCACTTGGAGCCACAGGTGGAGTTCCATTTGGGGTAGAACTATTCCTTGCCTCCAACGAGGCACTAAATTCAGAGTTAATAATTATCTGCTCGGCTTGTTGTTCTTGAAGAGCTGTCAAAGTTCGAATGATGAACACTTGGAAGGCATTATTGGATCCCGAAGAGGAAGGATCCACTATAGGTAGTATTACAGGCATTTTGGAATTTGAATTCGCATGAACACCAGTCTGTCCATCGGGAGTTAACTGAGGTTCAACAGAATTTCCATCACTATTAACCATTTTTTCAGGTAAAAATAAAAATTCAAACGAAAAGAACGTTCAACTTTGGAACAAAGCGTTGATGCTTGTATCCTCACAGATGGCGCCAATTTGTATTGGCCTAAACTGATTTTAGACTGCAAATCGAATTTGGGTCGAGAATACAAGCAAATCTAAGTATTAAAGTCGAAATAGTAACAAGAATGGACGAAATTGCGAATAAATAAACGAGATTTCAATATATGAGATTGAGTACAAAATTTGGCAGAGTTTCTGTATATACTTTTGAATGAATACATTGTAAAATAAAGGACTATTTATAGACTAAACAAAGAATTTTAACTATGATTCCCACGTCTCCCACTAAGTTGTCCACGTCTTAACCTCCTTGATAGTGGAGTTAGTGGGCTGAAATAGAGGGAAAGCACTCCGCTGGAAACAAGCCAATTCGCCGAGGCTTGAATTGTTGACCTCGGGGACGTGACCTCACAGGGTGATCGAGGTGGCGTTCCACCGAGGTAAACACATTAATCCTGTTCCTCAATTGCTGACTTCGGTGACCATGTCGTTTACCTCGGTCCATGGCTTGCAAACACCTGTTCGATCAACTCTGAGCCACGCTGCCGAAGTATTACGTTTGCAAGTCGATTTTTACCCAACAAAGAATACCCTTAGTAAATCAAACTAACTGTTTTTCACAAAGTCAAACAATATTAATATTATTAAGAATATAGGTTAAGGTTTAATGCAAAGTATAAGTTTTATTAAAGCAAGAATCTCACAATCCTCTTAAAATTAAATATTATGGTACTTAATAATTTCTAAACAAATAGTAGTAAATGTTTATGGTTAATTCTAAATCATAAATATTACTAAGAAGTTTCTTTTTCTTTTTAAACTCCATCTCGATCACATAAAATACAACGAGAAGCAGTAGTAAATTTTGGCCAAGTAAATTTTTCCAAAGTGTAGAAATTTCCAATCATAGCTACAGATTTCCATGGAATGATCTGGAGTCTTTGGACGGCGGTGGAAACATGAAAGCCATGTAACTTTATCACTACTTTCTCGTAATTTGGTACTTTTGTCTTTCAGCTATCCCACGTGTTATTAAGATACTCATTCGGACATAAATGTCAGGTAAGTACAGCTTATCTCACTTGCTAATGCACGGTAACTAAACATACTCGCTTCTTAATTGGTCCAGGCCATGCACTTGTAGCTAAATTATGGTGATTATTAGCGCGTAAATACCCGTCGTTCCTAAGCAAGTACTTATCTTTGTTTGAATGATTGATTTTATGTGGCTAAAGTAATAGCGCGTGCACCTACAAATCGCTGTTGGATTGTTGCTCTATTGCGTGATTAACACGTCCTTTAAACATTAAAATGAGCATTTTCTATTTGGATGTGGTACATTTTGGATATATTTCTCTGAAAAAACAATTGGATGCATAAAATTTACGTTAGAGTTATAGGACACGTTCGTCCACACCATTTTCTCTTTTTGAAAAATTTTGAAAAACATATTTGTCCATAAAATTTTGTGATTTTTTTTTTTTCAAAACTAATTTTTAAAAATCAAAAGGTGGTTAAACGCACTTTTTCAAGAAAAAAGTTTTTCCTCCTCCCACAAAACTCTGCCTTTCTTACAAGTAAAATATATGTCCAAACATAACTTCAACTTGCAAATACTATTTTTCAAATCAACCTCAAAAAAACTCCTTTTTAAATAATTTTTTGAATCTATGGCCAAGCGCGAGATGATTTGCTAATTGTAAGAATGAACCAGAAGTGTAATATAAAATATATAGAGCACTTTTATACAATATATGGACAAATTGGAACATCTTCCTGTATTGGCCTAAATCAGTTTAAGTCAACAAATCGAATTTGATTGGGTTTACAAGCAATGCTAACTATTAAAGTCGTGCAAGAATAACGAATTAAAGTAAATAATCGAATAAGGAACAATGGAACGTTATATTTCAATAACCATAATATTGATTACAAATTTTGACAGAGTTTTGGTATGCATTTCTGGATCATTACAATACAAAGTGAAATGCTATTTATAGACTACCGAGTTGGAAGAATCTGGTCACTAGCCCCATCTTCTAATCGTGGCCTTAACCACGTTTTATCTCCTTTGAAGGTGAGCTAGTGGGTTGAGATCATGGAGTAGTCGCTCCGCTGAAATAGGAATAAATCCACCGAGGCTAAGATCTCTCACCTCGGAGACACGAGCCTTGATGTTGGGCATATTTCTTGTATTTTCGACGTTAATTAATATTTACTTTTACTTGACTTTGATGTTAATTGTGTCTAACATTGCTTAATTAGTGATATTACATTGATCTAATGTTTTGTGTTGACTTAGGTATAATCTTTGAAGAATTGGAGCTTGATTCGTACAAGAACAAGGAAGAAGCAAAGCGTACAGCCATGGATGCTTGGCATGCTAGGCTGTATGGTCTGGGAAGAGTGCAAATATTGAAGAAATTGAGAGAAGTAGCGCATACGGCCACGGATGCTTGGCATGCTAGGCTGTATGGTCTGGGAAGAGTGCAAATATTGAAGAAATTGAGAGAAGTAGCGCATACAGCCACAGATGCTTGGCATGCTCCAGTGTATGTGATGGTAAATAGTCCCAGAGCAGTTGTGACAGGCTAAAAACGTGGGCCACTTAGTGTATTTCATATAAAAACCCTTGTAAACATTTTTCTTAGGAGAATTACGTACTTTTGGAGGCAAGAACCTTTCGGAGGCATAGAAACGCTAGAGATGGGTTGGAGCTCAACATCTACATTGAGTTCTCTTCTCTTTTCTTTAATTTAGTTTGTTAGTCTAAAGTTGTGGGATTCTCCATGATTGTTGATATTCATAAGTTACTTTGATTTTATTGATTTATATTACTGGGTTATTTATTCGTATCCTGAGCCTAATTATTTAATTGATTGATCACCAATTGAATACTATTTATGAACCTCGGATTGAACTCAAAAGTGGGGACCGTATGTTGCAATAGGATTGAATAGAGTGTGTTTCTGTACCTGGGCATCGGGGAATGGTTTCGCGGTTAGGATAGAAATATACCTAACAGTCACGCTTAGTCACTAGACAGGAGATGCACATGCATTCTTGTTAACTCTAATTCCATAGACATATAGGTGTTATGTTAGTTTGAATAGGCGAGCAGGGTATCGAAAGAGTCCTGTGAGTAACATTAACCCTGTGATTAGTAACCCAGATAAATTGATTTAGTCAGATTAACTGAAGAATTCAACAGGATTGGTAGATATCCCATGACCCTATGCTATTATCCCTTCTTGAATCCAAAATCGTGTTTCACTTGTTATTATTTTCTTGGTTTAATTAGTTAATTTTAGTTAGATAAATTCTCAACCATTGAATCCCTTTTATTTAGATTATAAGGAATTGTCTTATTTAGTTAGTAGTTAATCAATAGTCCTCGTGGGAATGATACTTTTCTTATCACTTTATTACGTGATCGAGTGCATATACTTGCGTGTGCGTTTGGAGCGACAAGCCTGCTGTTCACCAAGGCAATTATCTCTCGAGGCATGTCAAGTACTATGGCCTCAGATATTTGCCTCAGACACTAATCTGTGGATCTCCGCATGACGTATCCCAAATTATACGCTCAAAGCGCCACGTAAACAAATCATTTTTCATCCAATACAGATAGTCCCTCTACTTCTCGGGCAAGTGACAAGGTTCCCAAGCAGTGGCATGAGATTGAGCGGGAGAATGACGCAGCGAGATGCACACCTAGTATTTCAAAAAAACGCATGTCACTTCGACTTCTTGTTGCATCATACGTGGTGACCGTTGGTTGGTTCCGAACAGTCACGCCATTTTGTTTGCACTTCCCAACGTTACAGTAATGATGACCCTTAACTCCATAAATATGTCCACTTGATCGTTTTCCTCTCCACTGTATTACTGAATCAACAGTGAAAATCTCTCCCATTAGCAAGCAACTTTTATCTTCTTTTTTTCCAATCCTTCCTCAAAACCTTTATTTGGGATCAAGAACTTATAGTCGAAAGCTTAAACAACAATATCTACAACAAACTCCACTCAAGGTTCCAGTGGTTCTTCAGAAGAAAGAGTCCTTAATGCTGACACCATGATCGTCGGCGGTGAGTTAGTGAACATGCCTCAGCCCTTGAAAATCGTCACATCAGTAGAGGGTGACGACGAAGTATCGCCGCAGGTGAGTGATTTAAGGCGGCGCAATTAAACCACTAGCCGCGATAAGATCGTTGAAGGAGACGATGATGGCGTTGAAGGTGATGACATTGAAGGTGATGACGACGACATTGAAGATGACAATGTTCACACTGAAGATGACGATGTCGACGTCACTACATAGGCTAGTACAAAAACGCTCGGTGTCGAGGGGGGTGCAAAATCGAGGTTGAACCTCGGGGACAAAGAAAAGGAAGAAGATTCCCCTCAAACAAGAACTCAAGCCTTATCACATCATCCTTTCATATTTTAAGACAGATAAGGACTTCAAACTACAAGATCAGTCGGTATCAACAAGAATTGAACAGGAATGTGTGGGTGCAGACCACGTCTTCTTTGATTACTCAAGCCCTCGCGGATTTGGTTCAGAGGGAATGTCGATGGGGGCCCGAGGTTAAAATTATCATCCCCGGCCCAAATAGCAGATGTTCCGATCATGTGGCGGGGTTGTCCTTCGCTTACACATATCCATTTACCATCGGGTTCTCACTTCTAATTTACAGAATAATCGATGAATTCTTCTGAAACTATAATCTCTGTCTGGCTCAGCTCGGCCTGGGGTTTGGAGGGTTGTTCAATGTCTAGACTACCTAAGTCAAAAAGCCAAGGTACCTTTTACTTTCTAACATCCCATCTCTCTTTTTTACCCATACTTTCATAAAGGCGGGGTTGTTGCCTTGAACAACCGAGGCAAGCACTCAATTCTCACGAAGAGTGAGGATCATGGAGATCGAGGTTGGTGTGACCGCTACATTCTTCTGGAGACTAGCCGTATATCCACCGAACACAATTTTCTTGAGAAGTGGAACGACAAGCGTAAGTGACCTGTTGCCTTTAATTCTTTCGGTTGTTGTCTTATCCTTTCTTTTTTGGTGATTTGTTCCTTGTTCGTAGCCAACAAAGTCCCCGTTGTTCCTCCCGAGGGCTTGTCTGATTGGGTTAAGGTTATAACCAAGGCTCGCACTCGTCCTATCAGGTCTTGGATGAGTATGGCCGCCGATAATAGTTGGGCATGCAAGGGCACGGTGAGTGTTGTCATAATTCGATCCCAAAGGTCTCGCCCGAAATTTCCCTTGGGTTGCTAATGTTTCTTCTTTTGTCAGGTTTCCCCCAATAAGGCGGCTAATACAGAGCCGAAAAAGAAGAAAAATAGCAAGAAAGGGAAGGGGAAGAATAAAGAGGAATAAGGAGCCTCTGATGCCGACGACTATGTGGCCTCGATGGCGAAACTAGTCGGTGACTTGAAGGAGCTTAAGGTTTCCAAACCCTCGAAGGGGTCCTCCTCAGGGGACCTCAAAAGGTGATGATGACATCTTCCTTGGTCGCTTCACTTGTGTTTCAAATTCTTCCCATTTCTTCATTCATAAGCTTTCCACCCCATCTTTCACAGATTCAAAAAGAAAAAGAGCAACCTCGAAGAACTCTACTCGTTCAGTCCATCCTTAAACTAAGGAGATGACTACCCCCGAGCCCGAAGCTGTTGTTGAGCGACGTCAGGGGTTGATTGATAAGCCTAGTGAGGAAGGCCTCGAAGCTCCCAAGGAGACCGAAGTGATAAATCTCAAAGAGATGGAGCTAGAACCTGATATGGATGTCACTGGGGCTAAGGGAAAAGCCAAGGTTAAAGTAGTTGTGGCCCTATTACCGAGGAGGAGACAACTACGAGCACGATTTGAGCACATTCCGAGCCTGTTAGAGCTTCAGCCTCGGAGAAGCCTTTGAGAAAGTTAGAGGTTTCAGCTCTGTCGAACCTTTTTGAATGCTTTCGCGAGGATCTTTTAAGCCTCAAACCATTGTTGGGATGGAAGGAAGACACTTTTATCCAGAAGTTCTCCCCGGCGAAGCTGGCTGCTACTGATGCACGTCGGATAAGCTTTCATCATCTTTGTTTTTACTTTTATCTGAACCTTTCTACTACTTATAACTCTTCGACGACTTTTCTTCAGGGGCTTCTTTCTGTCCTTGAGGACTATTGAACTCGAAACCGCGAGGTTTGAAGAGGTTCAACATGTTGCAAGTGCTTGGGATAAGCAAAAGGACAGCTTCAATGCCAATATCGCTGAATTGAAGGCTCAACTGGCTAAGTTCCTTCTAGAGAATGACTTGATTGCAATTAACTTGAGATTGATTGTTAAGTAATTGTACCAAAGCTGAATATTTCTTTTCTTATGATAAGCAAAGTTGTATACAATTAAGGTGAAACTAAATCACGTCTAAAGATAAGGGATATTCAAAACATTCAAAATTCGAGAGGTCAAATGTGTTTTCTTCATTTTCCATTCGAAAAATTACATGCATCAAACACTCCCTTTCCTCCTTCCACCTCACCCCCAACCCTCACCCCTTAAAAAAGGGAAGACGAAAGTCAAATTAGTCTTTTTTCCCCCTTCAAATTAGTATAATTATTTCAAATCTATATTCTCTTATTTCACAAAAATAAATCAAAATCGTCATTGATACTTTCTTTTTTCATTTTATATGAGGTTACTTATATAGTCATTCAAAACTTTAATTTCCTAGACTATGAATTTCTTGAAATATTTACAAATATTACTAGTGATTCAAAGTTATTTTGGTGGTAGATTTTGATTACCTTTAGAAGGAAAAATGTCATAAAATAAGATTATGTCAACAACCTTACCAAAAAAGTAAGTAAAACAACCAATTATAAGATAATAAGATTATGAAAAATTGTCCAAATAAGCAAGTAAAAGAATTGCTTAATTCTGGACATGAAGGCCTTCAAATGGCCTTTTCACATCAGTTTGTTTCCTTTAGAAGTGGAAATTGATTGTACAGATCTGCTTCAATTATTGGAAACCCTTAAGCCACTCTATTCTAACTTAATCATGGATTGCAGGTTATTGCTGAGGAGACTGGGGAATCCAATAGTTCGCATAACTTTAAAGAAGGAAACAAGATTGCCAATCATTTGGCAAAGAATGGAGCATTAAGCAGTTCAAATCAGTCATTGTTATCTTTTGTTTTACCTCCTACTTCTCTTCTAACTCTAGTTAGTAAGAATAGACGGGGTTAGTAGTATCTAGTAAGGTTTCTGTTATAATATGTAATAGGCTAGTAAGGTTAGGAAATCCATCTATGTTAAATTATGTAATAGGCTAGTAAGGTTAGGAAATCCATCTATGTTAAATTCTGGACAATGTAATGTTGCTTTATCTACTTAATGAAGTACTATCTTTATTACCAAAAAAAAAGGGCTTAATTAACAATATTTTACTTGTTTAAAACGACTTTCAAATCTCACTTTTAGGTGATGTTTCATCTAATAGATTCTTCCTGCCTGTCTAATGACAGATAGTTGATATTTGTACTAGGGAGAAGATGTTAAGTACTCGTAGAAAAAGTGTTGTGTCCATTAATAATTTTAGAAAAAGACTTCGTATACAAATTATATAAGCCCTACGGATAGCTTGAAATACCCCAAAAATATAAGAGCATAAAGAAAAGAAAATACGTCATACCAGGAATAAAACTCTCTTATCTAGTCTAGTTGCTGATCACTTCATAGGGTATTAAATGCTGTTTTCAAAACTCGACAGGATATATCTGAGATTATTCCTACACTAAGTAGATATAAATTATAATTATGTCTAGAGGACTGGAGCGGTAGCCACCATATCTGTATAGCAGAACAGTTGATTAATAACTGAAGATCCAACAACTAAGAAAAGTCGAAGGAAATCGTATTCTTGTTTCTGTTTTGAAAAAAATTTCTATTACATAAGGGGATGGGAAAAGGGAAGAATGAGAATAGAAATCACACCTCCGTATGAGAGACTCACCAATACACTGAGTTGTATATAAGCCTATTTTCGCGATAATCGTTGTTCTTGTTTGCTCTTCAACTTTCCAATAGTTGCCAAGACTTGTTCGACCTAAGTGCCCCAACAAATCCAGTTTCTTTGGGGTTCTGTTTTTTGGTTTTTGGGGGGGGGGGGGGGGGGGGGCGCTAAGGGGAGGGCCGTTGTGTACAGAATACATATCCAGTTAGACAGCACACTACTAAATTGCTCCATGCATCAGTTATATCTGGTAATTACTAAACTTTGTCGCTCACCCAAGCGTAAGATAAAGGTTATCCTTGCTTACTGGCCATTGGTAAAGTTTCCTTGCCTCGTTCGGCTATCTATCAATCTCCTCCATGCCATCTTTCCGCAATGTACCAAGGTCACAATTGCTACACAATAGAGAAGTGGAATGCCAATCATGCAGCCTCCAAATGCAAGATTTGTCAGTGTCTGAAATAAACCAGAGGTCAGCAAGAGTAATCTCGAAATTGCCATTGAATCAACATTCACTCTAATATTTCTACGGTTTATCCTCAACATAGTAAATCTAACGAAGCGGTCAATGGTCTGTACTAACACAGCCCAACTGAAAGAGAACTACTTTCAAGTCGGTGTATATAACTACTAAACCCGAACCAACTAAATACTACAAAAATAACTAACATTAAATTGTATGGTCAAGTCATTGATTTCAGTCAAAAAAAGAAGAAATGGTTCAAGCACTCATTTGGCATATCTTGTACTGCCAGGTAATCAGGATATCAAAAGTAACGAGCCATGGCAGATCCTTTTCGCTGATCTCTTCTTATCTTGTGGGATCTGTTTCGAATTCTATCTTGCTATAAGATATGTGGGCATGAAAAATGTAAAAGCTACATCTCTCGGAAGCCAAGAAATGTCAGTAACCTGTCACAATTGAACGCGGACATTTTAAGAAGCCATACCAATTGCTAGAGTTATCTGCTTCTATTTTGATCTTATGCTAAAGCCCTACACAGCAGATCTTACGAAGGAAAGTTTTGGTACCAGAGCTTTAATAAGATTCAGTTCAGTAGTTGGTTGTCTAGAATACAGGTCGGTGTCTTTTTGCCGCAATAAAGCATAATGCACTCTTTAATTATGCATGTGAAGTAATGTACTTTACTAAAGGTAGTAGTGTTTACTTTTTTCATTAGAATAACATAAAGTTCTCTTTTTTCATGAGTCTCTTAATGCAACAAGGCATAACATCTAACCTTATCGTAAGTAGCCTCAAATAAGGTACAAAGTCTTGAAGTTTCGTGATTTCCTGTGCCAAGAAGCTAAGTGGCCGTTTGGCCATAGATTCGAAAAAATATTTGAAAAAGAGTTTTTGAAGTTGAGTTGAAAAATGGTATTTGGAAGTTGAAGTAGTGTTTGGACATACAATTCACTTGAAAAAAAGTTGAAGTTTTGTGAGTAGAGAAAAAGTAGTTTTTGGAAAAACTTGAAAAAGTGGTCAAAAGCACTTTTTGGTTTTTCAAAAACTGTTTTTGAAAAAATCTCCAAAAACTAACAGTTTTTCATGGACAAACATATTTTCAAAAACTTTTTGAAATAAAGTGAAAAATTATTCATGGACAAACGGGTCCTAAAGCTATTAATCTCTTCGCTCTGTAAATAATTCTTTCCATTTCTAGCTGGAGGATATTATCACCTCTCTGTTCTACACCTAATCTATATAATTCAGCCAGACAGCTACTGCCATAGCTGGTTCTTAAGCCTGAGTTCCAACTGCACCTTAAATCAGCCAGAAGAAGGTGGTATTCAAAAATGTTCAACATATCAAATGTCAGGCTTTACATCAAAGGCCAACCAAACGATTTAAATGAGTTAGGCAAATCATGAGTTGAAAGTATGCACATATCATATTCAACCTGAAAATGGTTCTGTCAAATCATGAGTTGAAAATATGCAAATATCATATTCAACCTGAAAATGGTTCCGTTTTTTAATCTTATTTAGCTTTTCTTTGGGGTGGGTGCTGGGCATTGGAATGTAAGGTTTTCCCACTCAAGTGGTTCATGTAGGTCCAGTGGTCTTCTCTAGTTTGCATCGGTCAGCTCTTATTAGATTGCTCAGAGAGCAACCTTATGCAAAGCAAAGTCATCCCAAAAAGGTTTAACAAATTTGTTGACTGGACATTACGGTAATTTGAAAGCACACAAAAGATTTGTGCCTAAACATTCCTCCCCAATGTTTGAGTAGAAACTTAGTATGTTGAACATTGAGTACTTCTCCCAGAAAAAGTAGAACTGTAGATTGACAAAACCAAGAGAATCTTTTCTTAGTATACATGAGCATTATGTACAGTTAACGTGCAGTACAACAAAGAAAAAGTATTTCACATACGCATGTGATCCAAGATGGAATCAGACAATCTAGGTACTTACCAACAGGCCAGCAATTAAGTGAACAACAGGAACAAAACATTGGTCCACTCTGTTTCCTTCTTCATATCCACTGAATGCAATAACCATGGAGAAAGTGTGGATGGTAGCAAATGCAAGTGCTATAATTGCTGCAATTTGGAAGACCAAATATTGTGTTTTGAGACTGCATAATCATAAAAGGAGTAAGCAACACTAGGGCACAATGGCCGACTTCCTTGTGCACAGTATTTTTCTAAGTTTAACAGGAGTGGCAGCTCCAAGAAAAGGGAACTGTAAACGAAAAAGCTACAAGAGATTGCATCTCCTACTGCAGAGTTCAATTTTACTTTTCGTGTCTGTATATGACTGCACTATTTATCAAGTCAAATGTTATATGGTGTAAAAGAACACAGTAACGGGTCGTTTGGTTGGTGGGATAAGGGATTATAATCACGGAATTAATTTCAGGATTACTTTATCCCATGTTTGGTTGGAGGTACTAGACAAATTGGGATAAAACTTATCCCACAATTATGGGATTATCTTATCTCATATAAAGGGTGGGATAAGTAATCCCAAGGTTTAGTACCACTTTTAATCCAAGATACAACTTATCCCAAATTCATGGGATATCCCACTTTTAATAATCCCTCAAACCAAACGAACCCTTAAGGATCTAAAAGAGGGTTATTTGATATAGCAACAAATCCAATAACTCCTCTTCAACATCAATAGACTGTAACCCCAGCTCCTTACTGATTTTGCCCATGTTCCTTCTTACCCACCTTAATCTTGCACTTTTTTTTTTTGATAAGTTAATCTTGCATACTTTATACTCCCTTTTCATGCCACTGGAGCATTAGCATAGGAACTTCTCCTGACTATTACTAAAGGCCAGGCGTGGTGGTTTCTCGCAAACAATAGTCACCCGAGGATTTCCCCAAATCCACCCCGTTCAGACTTTGCAGTTCACCTTCAGAGAGCATACTGTCTAATCCAAACCACTGTATCATCATCTTCCAGATCACATGCAACGAGATCTTCCATGTCGCGCTGTTTCATTCTCCCCCTATTCAGCTCTTCGTACATTCTTGTCGATACTGAGAAGCTACCTTTTGTCTCTAATAAAAGAGGCTTATAATAGTCCTGACTAGTGACTACTCCATCCGTCGTCTTAAGGTTTCAAGTTGGATGGTCATATCCATAAACATGGTATTTAGGCAAAAATTAAGGTAATCTCGTTTTCATACACTTTCCTTTACAATAGTGGTGTTTGGTGGGTACCTGCTATCTACACACTCTCTCTCTATCTCTCTCTACTCCACATGCACTCATTAACATTTTGAGCCTACTCTCTCTCTATCTAACTACTCCAGGGCCACTTTCAACATGTTGAGCTAACTCTCTACTAAATGCCCACTCTTCAATCTTGTCAAAGATAAAATAAAATGTTCAAGTCCACATGTCTAATATAGCTTTGTTTCCTGAAGCCACAATTAATCAATTATGGTCTAATCATGGTTGGGATTTATCTTTTATAAGATTACTAAATGATTGGGAAATTGGTAGGGTGGCATCTCTACTTGGTGAAATAGAGAAATTTACAGGTACTGCCGACTCTATAGATACATTGAAATGGAAACCAAACATAAGAGGTAACTTCACAGTCAAGTCGACGTACAACTTTCTGATGGAGGAAACCAAGAACACATTCTTTGCTCATGGAGAAGAATCTGGAAGACTATTGCACCTCTCAAGGTCGTTTTATTTAGTTGGCTCGTTGTTAGAAAAGCTTGTCTTACACATGAGAATCTTCAGAAAAGGGTATACAACTGAGTTCCAGATGCTTCTTATGTCAACAAAGTGAGGAAGACATCAATCACCTTTTTTTGCATTGCAAGGTGACCTATCAGTTATGACAGATTTTTTTGAATGTATTAGGTTTGAGTTGGGTCATGCCAGAATCTACTAGAGAGGCAATTAACACTTGGCGTAGACCAGGGGGAAACAAATTGCAGAAGAAATGTTGGAGGTCAGTTCCACAGTGTACTGGTGGACAACATGGGTAGAAAGAAATGGAAGATGCTTTGAAAACAAGGAAAGTCCTATCCAGAAGATCAAGTCCAATTGTGTTATGCTTTTATACTTTTGGTGCAAGAAAAGTTATGTAGAAGAAACTGATGCACTTTTAGACTTACTAGAATCCTTGTAGTTACGATCAGAGAGTTTTTTGTATTTCAGATTTTGCTCAAGGAGCTTGTATATCTGGTGGCCAACATTGCCTTAATGTTGATGAATATACTGTTAATCTTTCAAAAAAAAAAGTCCACATGTCTACACTAGAACTGAGTAATGTGTTACACGTGCAGATAGGCGTCGAAGAATATGATTATTTCCCTCCTTGATTGTGTAACGGCATCCAAAGAGTTTTATATTGGTCCTTAGTTACTCCACCACTAACCTCAAGTTTTAGGCCGGATGCTCAAAAATCTTTCCTATATAGCGAGATTGCTAAAGACCAGTAATACAAGGTACTCCAAGGCTGTTTCCAAACGAACAAAAGAGGAACTCATAAATAGCATATTTCCCTTACCAGAAACAAGGAAAAATGGTATCTTTGAGCATTTCTCTACATAATATGTCGCTGGTCCAAATGAAGGTGTCAAAAGGCCAAGGCAAAAAAAGACGGCATGAGCCACACCATGTCCCAAACCACCAGCTGCATGTAAACACATCGGAAATTAAGGGAAGATGAATAGAAAGAAAATCAGAAACTACACTAGATATCTAATTGTAAGACAGTAATTCACATTTTCCTTCACCATAAATGAAAAAGATCAAAATAATATTTGGAGTTGAAACAAATTTTGGAATAGGAAAGGAGTAAAAACAGTAAAAGTACATCTATCCCAGATTAAGCATCCCAAAAAGCAAATAGCATCATCGTGAGCAGGTTTGATCATGGGTTATGGATTAAGAATCACAATGAATAACAACGATACTATGTTTATCTGTTAACTGAATCTCTATTGACAGTTAGATGGTAACAAATTTATTTAAAGAGCTAACTGCAGGGTAGATCATTTGAGTTTCACACTCGGACCTTTAGTACCATCTAGTAGAAGCAGCTCATACAACAGTCACATTTAGAAACACCTAAAACTTCAGAAAAAGAACGATGCAGTTACAACTTAAACCTCGCTGTCATGCAAACCTCTGAAACCTCTAAAAGTAAAGCTTTTCCATCCCAATCTCATTGAATCTGCCTTTCCTCATATCAATAACCCAACCCCTTACTGTCCCTCTTCAACTTCTAACTCCATTCTAAATTACAGTCTCTCATCCCATTTTACACTCTGTTAAATGAAACCAGCACATCAATTTCAGCTGTGAATCCCAGCCTTTCCGTGGCTTTCCTCAAAACAGAACTTCAGTCGAACCAGTCCAATATAGAGAGTGCAATTAACACATATTAAGGTTTCCTGTTGTCCGACATATTCTCATGATACTCTTAGAATCCTTTAGATTTGTATAACTTCAGAGACCATAAAGATTGTTTAGTTAATACAAAATTATTCATTACCTATCAAGCAATTAGATCTATAAGTTTAACTAAGTGTTGCATCAGTTATCAGCAACTAAATATGCTGAAGTTTTGCCTTACTTCTGCTCCCTTTGAAAAGAAAAATGAGTATATCACTTGTTCAGCATCACAGCAAACAGTTGTGATAACATGTGCGCAGGAACTAGTGTAGTGGCTGTGTGGAACAGATGAAGCAGAAAAGGTCATGCAGACCAATTGTTCATATGACATGTAGCAATTTTGAAATCTGAGTGGGTTAAAGTTAAGTGGTTTATCCAAGAGATATGTAATAAGTATCTATTTTAAGCGTGTAGATAAGCATAAAACAGTACATCACTTATGTCAGCCAATCAATTAAGGAGACCAAGGGAACCTGTCAACGAAGTCCTTTAAACTGCTTTTGGCTAGCCTAATGATTAAGGTACTTTAGTGAGAAAAGAAAATGATGACCAGTAAATATTAAGGGAGATGGCAAAGTATCAAGTCAAATACTAGCAACCAAAAGACATGGGAATATCTGCAGCATTCTACCTAGAGCAATTTGCATCTTGTCCGTTATAAAGAGACGAGGTTTAGATACTCTATCAGCAAATGCATCCAATAAATCTTCCAGCTTCCTGACATAAAACAAACATGGAAATACAAAGTTAAGGGTAAAGTCTACATACAGAGAAGGATAAAAGTAAGGGAGGTCATAAAAGCTCTTCCCAAGTCCCAATAAACCATAACCAATCTTCTGAGGTCACAGCTATAACCAAATAGAAGCATCAGGAATTTTTCAAATGAAAAAGAACATGTCAAGTAATGAAGGGAAGTAAGAATTGGATCACTCTCATTGCAGGAAAAAGAAGAAAGCTTTGTTTTATAGGAAATAGAAGCAGCACTCTTTGATTCAGCATGACCAGGAGTCAAGAATTAGCTAAAGCTGGAAGTATGAGTTAGACATATGTCACGAGTTCATACCCTGCCATTGATTGAAGCCTAGTATTTGAGCATGCTAGAGGGGCAGGATCATACTTCCATGAGTTTCGAACTAGTGAGCATAATTGGGGTTGGGCCAGCATTAGCTAAAGCTGGATGTACATTAGCAAATCATAAAATTAAAAAGACAAATATATCAGCTGAAATTATAACTGCATGTTTGTTAGGCTTAGGGCAACAGAAGATTCTCTGCTGGGCAGTAAAAATTTGCAACCTATTTCTCCCAAAAGACCAACCATTACAACTAACGAGGAGATTACGATACACAAGCTGGAATCTGACCGAGACATCCATGTTTGACATGACATGATGGGTGTTAGGAGGATTCATGCAAGTATGATCACATAGTTCAAGTTCTTTGACTTTTGATTAACAAGAAATAATATAGTAGATCCAATAATGAAGAGAAAGAAAAAATGAAAAGAGGAAATGAGGAGAAGAATTGATGGTTTGTTGTAGTCTAGTCCTTCCACCAACTTTAAATATAGACAAATAAGTTTCATGATCATATTTGCATTCCCCAATATACCAGTTTCCATAACCATGCACCCGTTCCCCACGTGGGAAACATGGCCATGTATCCTTAGTTATAAGGGCAGGCATGGGGTATGAAACAAATAGCTATACCAAATCCGTCTGGCATACCAAGGAAAACACGGACCATCCCCTATTCATGAAAAGAATGTGCACATCACAATACCCCTTTCTACCATTTCATTTACTTCATTGGCTTCAATGAATTCTTTTCTCAAGCAGTTCATGTCAAACTATGTTAGTAGGCATTTACAAGAATAAGCTGCATAGGTTAAAGGTTGCCTCAGGTGATTAACAAAGTGACGGCATATCAACTCTTGGCTTTCTGTGCTGCTTAGCTAGCACAGTTTTTAGATCAAGATTAGCTAGCACAGATGAGAGCAGGTATCAAGAATCATCCTATATAAAGTATGACCTTGGTCCCAGGAAGCGGAACACTAGTGGGGATAAATAAATAAACAATGCCTCTAATTTAGAGAGCGCCATGTTGACCGGATATTATATGAGTCTATATGTGTGCAAGTCCTTCACATTTTCAAAAATCAAAGCATCATTTCAAGATCGCCACTTTGATGACCTCTTCTGCAAAGGCACTTTGATGACCTCTTAAAGTGGATTATATGAGTTTAAAACAAAAGCAAGTTCTTCACAATTAATAGCAAATCAATCATGTTTACTACTCCAAACATTATAGGAACAACAACAACAATTATGCATCAGTCCCCACACCACCTATGATCTTCACTCAGTTACAACTAGTTTGACAGATCAACTGTAGGCCGGCATTTATAAAAAGACATAGTAGACGGACTTACTTATAAACTCTCCAGAAGAGAATACGAAGCCCTTCTTGAAAACCAACAGAAGTGACTATGAGGATTGTATACGGCCACCATGCTGCAGTTTCCAGTGGAAGGAAAGCCCTCCAAAGAGCTGACAATACTATCAGACTCATAAGCCATACCAATGTACTACCCAAAACAAGAAAAAAAGAGACAATTATTCACATAGAACAATACCAATATATCAAAGTATCCTGACCAGCAATAGCAACCACATCACGAATTGACTAAAGCCATTAGATCAGCACAAAATAAGATATATGGTGAAACTGTAACAACAGTAGTTCGTATGATGAAAATAGCACTGAGCAACAAAGGGATTTCCTATAATGAAATGAACAAGAATGACAACTCTATGTCAGCATTTACCATAAACCAATCACACCCAGTAGCCAACTCAAGAAGAAGAAGAAAAAACATTTTAATGAAAATTGCAACGGTACGTCTGCATTCAGGGTAAATTTCACGGCTGGTCACTCAACTTTTATTTTATTATAACAAACTCACTGAACTATCTTTTATAGCTAAAAGTAATTCAGTTTTGCCCAACACTGGAAGTCACTAAACTATTTGTGTATTAAAAAAGTCACTCTATTTTGCTTTTCTTTTTCCTCCACCCAACACCCACCCCTCCCCCCACACTACAAAGGAGGATCAAGCGTGTTTCCACACTTCCCCTCCAGCATGACTCGAATCTAGGACCTAACTGTCAATGGTGGAGGTGGTCAACCAGTAGAGCAAGCCTCACTTGTCAACTGAACTTTGCATAAGTATCACATAAAGTCACTAATTATAACCACGCACAAGAAAGTACCGTAGCCACTAGTGACTCTCTATTATACTCGGCAAAATTGAGTGACTTTCCGGTTACAAAAAATAGTATAATGACTTAATGTGTTCTTATGAAAAGTTGGTAACAACATGTAGTTTAGTGTTATGGATGCAATAAAGTGAACGTGGAATGACCATCTAAGTAATTAGGCACCCAATTGGTCAATAATATGAGTAGTGCAATAAGAAAGATGTATCAAGAAAATAAAGGAGAAATCTTTATTACCTAGAAAGAAGAGTGAGAATCAAGAAGGGCTTTTTGGAAATAAGAGCAATGAATAGAGCAAGAGAAGGGCCTAGTGCTAACAAGGCATATCCAATTCCTGCTGCCACTGTCATACTTTTCTTCTTTCTGAGCTGTGGAACGACCTTGGATTCACAAAGAAGAAAGTTGCTTACAAAAAGAAACTAGGGATTTTTTATTATTAGTACCTTTTGAGTCTTCTATTGTAGGCTAGGTGACTCAAGTTTTAAATATTAGCTATAGGTGCCTTTTTTAAGATTAGTGCTAATAACAAATATATTAAAACACCAATGTTTTCATATTTACACATAGCCCCCTACCTCCTCACCTCCCCCTTCTCTCTCATCCCCCTCCTCTTCCTCTACCACCCTTCTCCTCCATTTTCATCTTCACCTCCTCCATCTCCATTTCTTTGCCTCATCTCCGCCTCCTCATCTACCTCTCTCTATCCTCCACCTTCCCCACCTCCTCCTCATCCATCTCCGCCTCTTTCTTTGCCCCTTCACCTTCTCCTCCTTCTCAACTACAAAAATTCCTCTTAAAATCAAACAAGAAACAACAACAGATTCAGTTGTTGCAACAACTACGACAGTTGTTCAACAACTTTGATGATTGTTGCAACAATTACAGAAGTTGTTGCAACAAATTCGATAAATTGTTCCAACAAATACAGTAAATTGTTGCAACAACTTTTCAAAGTTGTTGCACAAATAAGAACTTGTGCAACAACTTTGAATTTGTTGCAACAACTTTGAAAATTTGCTGCAACAAATTAGAATTTGTGCAACAATTTTAGAATTTGTTGGATCGATGTCAGAATTTCCTCCAATGGTTAAAAATTTATTATTTCTCAAATCTTCTCCACAAATCTTCATGATCAAACTAAAAACATACTTTACATTAAGAAGGAGGAGAAGAAGAAGACGACAATGACTGTAAATTCAAAAGAAGATGATGATGATATAGAAGAAGAGGAGGAGTAAGGAAAAAGAAGAAAATGCGGAAGAGAAAGAGAAAAGGAACAAGGAACAAGAGAAATGAAGAAGAAGAAAATGGAAGATAAGATTTGAAATTTGAAATTTGAAAATATGAGATTTGGGAAGGGAGAGATCTTTAAATTTTAAAATTTTCAGATTTTTCATATTACCCTAAAGTTTTAATAATTCTAATTGAACCCTAAAATTACTTAATTAGCTACTAGTTATGTTTGACCCAGTCAAAGGCACCTTTTTTTAAATGAAGACTTGAAGGGTACCTTCCCCCAAATCTTCTCAAGAAACTATGTGAGGGATGTAGAAGAATGGTAATTAGTACTCATTTATTTTTGGCCATGTAGTATTTGATATTGCTCAATTTATTCTACATTAAACTTAAGGTCCGTTCATATTCTTCATTCCATATATTTAATTCTTTTTGAGAAAAATTACACATTTATTTTATATTATGTTTAAAATTAACTTTGGGTTGAAGCCTCGTTAGTTGCACTTATGAGATTTCACTAGTATGTTGTTGAAGTTTTGCTAGAGATCAATTGTACAGACCAAAATACACGAATAAAATTAACAATTTTCATAATAAAAAATATTTCAATCTACTAATCTGATTTTCTAATGCAACAATCGAGGTTTATATGAATAGCATGTTTCAATCAAGAGCTACAAATATGGAAAGCAAGTTGCAATAACATAGAGTAACTGAAATATATATCCCTATTTCTTTTCATTGAGATTTTGATTACTAAAGATATTGTATATAAATATCCACCATGATAAAATAAATTTTGTTTTATTTATCAATATTTCGATGTGTATAATTTATTTTTGATAAAAATTAAGTAATAATAAGATTCAGACAAATCAATAGTTAATATTCTTTTTACAAATTTTGGAATACATCAAGTTACACAATGTCGTACAAATTGTTTATTTGTTAAGAAAATTTTATGTCTGCTGATAATAATATAGTACAGTTGGGATGTGTAACGATGCTATTTTGGTGTACAATGGCGGTCAGGTGTCAATAATATTATAATGTCGGCTAGTGGCGAGGTAGTGATTGTGCGGCGAGAGTTGGGAGTGGTGATTGGCGATGATAGTTATGTAGTGGAAGCTGGTGCAAGTGGCGGTGGTGTGGTGGTGGTGGTGGTTGATGCAGAGTGGTGAACGATAATTTCTGCGGTATTTATCAAAAATGAAAAATAGTTGGTGGTGAGGATAGTTGGCGATGGTGGTTGCTCATTAAAAAATAATAAGTAGTTGAGCCATTAAAGAATAGCGATGCAAGTAGATTGTATTGGAGGTGATTGACAATAATAAATCTAAGAGTTAGAATAATTGGTTGAGGAACATTTTAATAATTTTAAGATTTCGTACAAAATGTAAACTTATTAATTATTATAAGAACTACTAGTAATAAGTTGTTGGGAGAAAAAAAAAAAGAACGCACTTAATATACAGTGGTCTGAATAATTTAGACACTCTCATTAAGTAAATGAGGTTAAAAGAATAACCACAGTAACAAAGTAGTAGATGAAAACGATTATTGTGGTCTAGGGAGGGTAATATGAATGTAGATGTTACCTCTCATAAATCTTCGGCTCAAAGAAAGCATATTTAAAAATGGCGGAATACATATACAGCCCCTTAAACTTGTTCGGATATTTTATTTAGACACTTTTACTATGCCCCTTTCCACTTAAATACTTAAATCTAAACAAAAATGTGCCACTTGAACACTGGTCATACAAGTGGACCCAGCATTTGAAAAACACAAACGCGCAAATGTACTCTCGTCCTACGTGGATATGTTATCCAATCAACTTTAAACAAATAATTTCTCATGCCACATCAGATATATTACACGGTTAAAAATCTAATCCCCATTTTTATTTTCATCTATCCTAAGAAATTAAAACGACCCAACGAACCAATTGATACGCTTTAGATGAAAACCCTAGAATTTCAATGGACTTTCGTTTGATTTAACCCTAGAATTTCATTTGTTCTTAACCCTTTCAAATCATTCCTTAATGTCATATCACATTCTTGCAAAGTATTCCATCATATCACGTGCTTCTGCGGGGTTCGAACTAGACGATTGTTCGAGTAGTTCTATTCTAAGCATTTTTGGTTCGTGAATGTTGTTGTGACTAAGGTAAGTTTCTGATTTTTTAACTTATTTCCCTTTTGTGGTATTATCGTTATTTTCGACTGAAATTAAGGTTTTTTAAATAGGATTTGGGAATCTTCAATTTTAGAGATGTCAAAACATATTTTATTTATTTTTCACCATGGAGGTGCGTTTACCCAAGACCTTATCCCTAAATACGTGGGTGAGTTTGGTGCTATGACTGCTGCAATAGATAAGGACAACTTTTTACAGTTTGAACTATGTTATTATTCTAATAAACTGAGATATACTACTATTGGTAGGTTCTATTACAAAAATCCCACTACTCTAAAGTTTGTCTGGTTGCAAATAGACAGCCAGCTTTAAGACTTAGTCAAGGACTTAAAGCATGGGGATGACTTGAATTTATATATACATCATGAATTGAATTAATGACCCTGTGGAGGATGGTCATGTGGTCCCTATTGGGTTAATTGCTGGTCCTGAGGTAGTTGAAAGTAACATAATAGGTCTGGGGCAGATGAGGTTGAAACTGACACTATAAATACTTAATAATCACATGTTGATAACCCTAAAGAACTTGATCCTATACCTGAAGATGAGCCTGTTCCTGAAGAAAATCTATCTAGTGGTGATGACTTAGATCTGCACAATAGTGATGACTCAGAGCTTGATCATATACCTGAAGAGGGTGACAGTGACATTGATGAAGAATTAAGATCGTTTAGGTAATAAAGGAGAAGTAAAGAGAAGAAGAGGAAAAAACCAACTGCAACTGCTGAAATAGAATTAGGTGAAACAGGAGTTGATAGGGGGTTTGAAGATATTGGGAAGGATATAGCAAGCAAATATGCATGGTTATTAGGAGGGGATGAGGACTTCATAGATAGTTCTGACAATGGAAGCGATGACACTAGTGATGAGTTAGATGTTGAGGCAGTAAAAAAAATTGATCTACCTAGTAGAAGGAGGAGTACTAAAGTAAGATATGATACTAGTTGTAAGGTGTCCATTTTCTAGCTAGGCATGATCTTTGAAAATGCAGTGCAGTTCAGAAAAGCTGTAGCAGATTATGCTGTTGAAAGAAAGGTGAAGTTAAAGCTTAGACCTAATGAGAAGGAAAGAGTGAGAGTAAGTGTAAAGAGAAGAAGTGCAGCTGGAAATTATTTGCAAGTGTGGATAGAGATTCTGGTGACTTTATGATTAAAAAATACTGGCTTGTACATAAGCGCACTAGAACTAACAAGAATAAATTGTGTGATTCCAAGTATCTTGCAATTAGGTATATGGAAAAAATCATACAACATCCTTACATGAAAATCTGGGAAATACAAGAGATGATTAGACTGGAATTGGGCTTGTTTGTTGGTAGAACAATCTATTATAGAGCAAAACAGAGGATTATTAGGAAATTTATGGGGGATTGGAAGTTAGAATTTTCAGACTATATGACAATGGTGAAATGATAAAGACTACAAATCCTGGAACATCATGTTGGGTTAGAACTGATAGAGAATCACAGCCTTGTAAGAATTTGTTTGTGTACTTCTATGTATGCTTTGAAACTATGACGAAGGGTTGGTTAGAATGGTGTAGGAAGATCATTGGGTTTGATGGGTGCTTCTTATAGGGTGCTTGTAAAGGAGAATTACTAGTTGAAGTTGGGAGAAATGGGAATAACTAAATGTTTCCCATTGCATGGGTTGTGGTAGGTCAAGAGACAGCATTTATGGGGCTGGTTCATTAGTTATCTCATATCAGATCTAGATCTAGGAACTGGAGAAGGACTGACAGTTATGTCAGATATGCAGAAGGTAAATATTCTGTTTGTTCTATTTTTTTTTTCAGTTTCATGTTAAGTTTTAATTCTCTGTTTAACCTTCTACTTTCGATTATGTTTATGTTTCTGTTATGATTTGTAGGGACTTCTTAGTGTAATTAGACACTTGTTACCTGACTGTGAGCAGAGGATGTGTGTTAGACACATATGGTCCAACTGGTCTATAAATTGGAGAGGGGAAGAAAGAAAAAAATAATTTTGGAGGGTTTGTAAGGCTAGCTTTTTGGTCAAAGTGAGAGAAGAAATGGACAAGCTAGACTTGCTTGGTGATGAAATTTGCAGCTCCTTATTGGACACAATAAGGAGTATTGGTGTAAGGCTTACTTTAAGATACACAATAAGTGTGATTGTGGAAAACAACATGTGCGAGACTTTTAACTCCTAGATCTTAGCTTCTAGGCATAAGTATATCATTAGTATGTTGGAGGAGATGTGACATAAAATGATAAGTAGACATGTTGATATGAGAAGGTTTGCTGAGACATGGATCACTTATATTACACTTACGGCATGGAAAATATTACGAGAGAACAAGGATAAAGCTATGAAGTGCAATCTGAGATGGAATGGGGATGTGGGATATGATATTGATAAAGAAGATCCCAACAACCATATAATGTATACTTATACAGTGGACTTGAGGAAGAGAACATGCAGCTGCAGATTGTGGGAGTTGAGAGGGATCCCATGTGCACATGCAATTTGTGCATATTATGACAAGTGGGAAGATCCGGATGAACAAGTTGAGCACTGGTATAGAAAAGAGACATTTCTCCAAGCATATCAGTACTTTATTCAGCCCATTCCTAATATGAAGATGTAGCTTGAAAGCAACAATGTTATTATTGAGCCACCAGAACCAAAACCAATGCCTGATAGACCTAGAAAAAATAGAAGAAAGGCAAAGCATGAATCAAAGAAGAAGTATGGGAAGTTGTCAAAGCAAGGAGTCAAAATGACCTGTTCCAAATGCCATAAAAAAGGCTATAATAGATCTGCTTGTCCAGTAGGGGTAAATCTATCAATTACTGTTGACATTTAAATCACAGTTTTGTTGTGCAGTTTTATTAACTATTTTATTTTTCATAGAGTGGAAAATGAGAGTCTTCAAGTATGCCAGCACCTCCAACTCAACCAACACCTCAACCAGTAGAAAAAAATTCTATTGCATCTGCAGCACTTTGTCAAGATTTTTCTGATGTACCTAGAGATACTGCACCAGGTATAGGAAGGGGCAGGGGAAGAGGGAGAGGCAACAAAGTTGGAAGGGATGCACTCACTGATGTTGGCAAAGGCTTTCCAGGAATTGAGGTCCCTGATTCTACTCCTAACAGAGGAAGGGGAAGGGGAAGTTCTTCACAACCTATTAGAACAGATTGTACTGGACCTGCAGAGCCTATTTCTGCTGCTAATAGAGGACAAGCTGGTGTTCAAAGGGGAAGGGCAAGTTCTTCACAAACTGTTGGCCAGAAAAGGCCAAGAAACTCTTCACAAACTGTAGGGTTTGGCTGCTACACTAACCCTGTAACTGGAAGGACAATCATTAATGTATGTTCTTCTTATCAAGTCTTTCTAATTCTACATTTTTAAATGTTGTTGTCACTGATTTGGAGTTAATTTTTTTCCAATTTCAGCCTGGTACTTCAAGTCAAAGAGTTATGAGCCATGGTTTCAAAGTGATGAAGAGTAGCAAAACAAGAAATTTTGATATAGGCTATAAGCCTCATGGTCTTAAATGGAAGGGTAGGGATACTGTTAGCACATCTCAGCTACAACAGATGGTTGTAAGAAAGAGAAATCAAGCAAGTGCACCATCAGCACCACCTCAAGGAAGCTGTTCTTAGATAGTGTTTATTTTGTGGCTGAAATGCCATCTTTTGTATCAAGCTAGACTTGACTTAATCTTTTGTGGTTTCCAGAAACTTGAAACACTACTATAAATAATGTAAATTGCAGATTTAAACTTAGTATTTTGCGTATGATGCAATTTAGTCTTAGTATTTCAATTCTGGTGGCTTTGTTACCTTGATTCAATATCTTTCCAGTTTCTTGTGAGTATTCAGTCATTAAGTTGTGAAAGTTCTCTTTGTCATTAAGAGCCTGTTTAGGTGGGCTTATAAGCAGCTTTTTTTAAGTAGCTTATAAGTCAGTTTAGGAGTTATAAGCCCATAAATTTTTAAGTTAACAAACATTTACTAATGAACTTATAAGCTTAAAATCCACTTTTAAGCTCACCCAAACGGGCTCTAAGTTGTGAAAGATAAGTCATTAACATGTGAAAGTTCATTTAGAAGACTCCTTTGACTGACTTTGAAGGCTAGAGTTGAAATTAATTAAGGCAGCTTTCCACCATGTTTAAGCACAATATTTTTCCAAAAATTGGAGAAACATGCAATTATTTTTCCAGATTTGCACAACACTTTTCCAGAAATTTAGAACCCAAATTTCATTCAACAATGGCCATATACATTTGTCTTTACCTAATCAATAATTTGGCATTTACAGTCCTACATGTTGGTTTTGGCCCATGTGGCCTTAAAGTTTTTATTTTTATTTTTATCGGTTTAATAAAATAAATATTACTAAATTCCTATTGGTTGAATAGAGAAGTTATTCTAATATAACTTCCCATAACCCACGTTGATGGAGAGTGAGTTTTAACTGGTGGTCCCTCTCTCTTGCCTATTAAAAAACTAAAAGAATAACCTACTCCATCTATGGTATTCAGAAAAGAACAGTAAGGAAAAGAGAGAGAAAATAACTATTTTTCAAGAATAAATACAAGAAGAATATCAATTGCTTCCGCTCAAGACTAATCAAGAAGACAACAATGGATTCAAGTAGTCTTCTTGTTTAAAGTATTTATGTTTGTATATTATGTGAAAATCATTAAGTTCAAGTTCCTGAAATTATTGATATTGCTTACATGTGGTATCAGCGCAAAGGTTTAGGAACTAATGATTTTTCAATAAAGTTAATATTTTTCGGCACTGAGAAACAACAATGCGTAATCAATTCGATTAATTGTTTGATGAATGAAACTCTGTATGGACTGAAAAATAGATATTTCAGAAAGACATATCGTTGGTAAAGGACATTAATTTTGCATGTCAATTAATCTTGTGTTCTTTTTTTGATGATTGTTGAAAGATCTTTATGATTGCCTTCCAATTTAATTATTTTAAAATATTTCCATGGAGTGGGTTGAAAGCTTTGGATCTTTACTGGAATTATGACTCTTATTTGCTGTCACACTAGAGTTATACTTCTTTAAATTCCATGGACGATTTTGAGTAGTTTTCTGAATCTTTCCCATTGACTCATAATATATTAAAATAGTGAAAACTTGGTTATAGTTGTGTAGATTCAAATGACTGTAAGTGAAATAAATAGCCAAGTTATCAAAATAAAATAATTATGTTCCTAATCAATTTACTATATTTTGAAAGAGCTTGAACCTGTATTGTGTGGTGACTGAAACTTACGAATATTAATGTGTAAAAGTTTCTTTGAAATTATTATGTAAGATTCGTTAATCACCAAAGTGGTCGAATCTTTAGGAACATTAATTCTAAAAGAATGATAGGACATATATACCCATTAAATTTGATGCTTATAAATGATGTAAAATATTTATGGGTAAATTGAAGTTCATGGTTATAGGATATTTATGAGTTGCCCAAAGGTTGATTATTTGTTCTTATAATCGTAGAACATTAAAGAGATAATTTAGATGTACTATTAGTATTGTTTAATTATCCAAAGATAGTAAATACTACTAATGGTGTATCAAAATTATCAAATTATGTTAAAATTATATTAAGCATCATAATGTCTAAATTTGTATTTTGGCGTTCTGCCCAAAGGTGAACATCAGGATATACTTCAAGTATAATTCTGAATCTGATAGTATGTTTAGTTTATAACTCAAAGCATTAATAAACGAGCATATTCTATTTGCAGCACTTGCTCTTCATTCGCACTCTGCTTCTGTTACTACCTATAACAGACTGAACTTCTCAGAGTGGTGCGAACAGATCAAATTCCATCTCGGAGTTTTAGATCTTGATTTGCACTCTACATTGAGAAGCCAGCTGCTATTACTGCAACTAGCACTGCTGAACAAAAGTCCTATTTTAATCGATGGGACAGGTCTAACAGACTAAGCCTAATGTTCACGCGAATGAGTATTGCGAGCAACATTAAGTCAACTCTTCCCAACATTGAAAGTGCCAAAGAGCTTCTAAGACTTATAGAAGAACGCTCTCAAACTGCTGACAAGTCTCTTGCTGGGACTCTAATGGGTACTTTGACTACCATGAAGTTTGATGGTTCACGTACCATGCATGAGCATGTCATAGAAATGACAAACATAGCAGCAAGACTTAAGACTCTGGGAATGGAAGTGGATGAAAATTTCCTTGTGCAGTTCATCATTAACTCATTACCGTCTGAGTATGGTCCTTTCCAAATGAACTATAATACCATGAAAGACAAATGGAACGTGCATGAATTGCACGGAATGCTAGTTCAGGAGGAAACAAGGCTAAAGAATCAAGGAACCCACTCCATTAACTTTGTAAGCCACCAAGGAGCTGGAAAGAAAGGAAAGAAGCATGTTAAGGGCAAACAGAGGAACCATAATATTAGTGAGTCCTCTTATCAAGTACGTAAGAAGGAACACAAGAATGATAAGTGTCGTTTCTGTGGAAAATCTGGACACTTTCAGAAAGACTGCTTGAAACTTAAGGCATAGTTTGAGAAGAAAGGTAAGCCTTGTGCTTTTACGTGCCTCGAATCAAATTTAACTGAAGTTCCTTATAATACTTGGTGGATTGACTCTGGTTGTACTGTTCATGTTTCTAATACGATGCAGTGATTCCTTACAACCCAAACCATAAATCAGAATGAAAGATTTGTGTACATGGGGAATAGAGTGAAGGCTCCAGTTCAAGCTGTCGGGACGTATCGTTTAATCCTAGATACTGGGCGCACTTAGACTTATTTGAAACTTATTATGTACCTTCTGTTTCTAGAAATTTATTTTCTTTGTCTAAGTTAGACAATTCTGGATACTCTTTTAATTTCGGCAATGGATGTTTTAGTTTGTTTAAGCATAATCATCTCATTGGTTATGGTATTCTTTGTGATGGTTTATACAAACTGAATCTTGATAATCTGTTTGCTGAAACCCTCTTAACTCTGCATCATAAAGTTGGAACCAAACGTAGTTTGTGAATGAACATTCTGCTTACTTGTGGCATAGACATTTAGGTCACATATCTAAAGAAAGACTTGAAAGATTAGTTAAGAATGAAATCCTTCCAGATTTAGATTTTACTGACCTAAATTTGTGTGGATTGTATTAAAGGAAAACAAACAAAACACACAAAGAAAGGAGCCACAGGAAGCACACAGCTTCTTGAAATTATACACACTGATATCTGTGGTCCTTTTGATATTCCATCTTTCAGTAAGGAAAAGTACTTTGTCACCTTTATTGACGACTTTTCATGTTATGGTTATGTCTATTTATTGCACGAAAAATCTCAAGCAGTAAATGCCTTAGAGGTATTTATTAAGAGGTTGAAAAGCAATTAGAAAGAAATGTGAAAATAATTAGGTCAGATAGAGGTGGTGAGTATTATGAAAGATATGATGAAACTGGACAACACCCTGGTCCATTTGCTAAATTCCTCGAAAAGCGTGGTATATGTGCTCAATACACAATGCCTGGTATACCACAACAAAATGGTGTGGCTGAAAGGCGAAATCGTACATTAATAGAAATGGTTAGGAGTATGTTAAGTAATTCATCTTTGCCCGTTTCATTGTGGATGTATGCTTTAAAAACTGCCGTGTACTTATTAAACAGGGTTCCTAGTAAGGCAGTTCCAAAGACACCTTTTGAACTTTGGACTGGTAGGAAACCTAGTTTAAGACACCTGCATGTTTGGGGCTGCCCGACAGAAGTAAGAATTTATATTCCACAAGAAAAGAAACTGGATCCACGAACAATCAGTGGTTTCTTCATTGGTTATCCAGAAAAATCAAAGGGGTATAGATTTTATTGTCCTAACCATAGTACGAGAATTGTTGAAACTGGAAATGCTACGTTCATTGAGAATGGTGAAGTTAGTGGGGGTGTAGAACCACGTAATGTGGAAATTAAGGAAGTTAGGGTGCAAATTCCTTTACCCTATACTTCTTCTAAAGTTGTTGTTCCTGAAGTTGTAGTACCGCCTAACAACCAACAAGAACAACAAATTAATGATCCTGCTATTCATAATGAAAACATAATCAATGAACCTGCAGTAGATGTACCTCAAGAAGTTGCATTAAGAAAATCTCAAAGACAAAGAAGAAATGCTATTTCTGATGATTTTTTGGTATATCTACATGAGTTAGAAATTGATCCGGAAATTGATTTGGATGATTTAGAAATTGATGATGATCCAGTTTCATTATCACATGCCATTCAAAGTAATAATTCTGATAAGTGGTTAGATGCTATGAAAGATGAGTTGAAATCCATGCAACATAATGAAGTTTGGGACCTTGTTGAATTACAAGAAGGTTGCAAAAGAGTCGGTGTAAATGGGTCTTTAAGACCAAACATGACTCAAATGGTAATATTGAACGTCACAAGGCCAGACTTGTTGCCAAAGGTTTCACTCAGAAACATGGTGTTGACTATACAGAGACATTTTCACCTGTCTCTAAAAAGGATTCACTTAGAATTATAATGGCTTTAGTGGCTCATTATGACTTAGCTACATCAAATGGATGTGAAAACTGCCTTTCTGAATGGAAATTTAGAGGAAGAAGTTTACATGAATCAACCTGAGGGTTTTGAAATTAAAGAAAAGGAACGCATGGTGTGTAAACTGAAGAAGTCAATATACGGGTTTAAACAAGCTTCCCAACAATGGTATCTTAAGTTTCATGAAACTATTATGGCCTTTGGATTTAAGGAAAACATCGTTGACCGGTGTATATATCTTAAGGTCAGTGGGAGTAAGTTAATAATATTAGTCCTGTATGTTGATGACATATTGCTTGCTACTAATGATCTTGGTATGATGCGTGACACCAAGAAATTTCTCTCTAAGAACTTTGAAATGAAAGATATGGGAGAGGCAACCTATGTGATTGGGATAGAAATATTCCGAGATAGATCACAAGGTTTGTTGGGGTTGTCTCAAAAGGCCTATATTAATAAAGTTCTAGAGAGATTCAAAATGAAAAATTGCTCATCAAGTCCCGTTCCAATTCAGAAGGGAGATAAATTCAGTCTCAATCAATGTCCAAAGAATGAATTGGAACGTAAGAGAATGAAAGATATTCCTTATGCATAAGTAGTTGGGAGCTTAATGTATGCCCAGACATGTACCAGACCAGACATCAGTTTTGCTGTTGGAATGCTGGGCAGATATTAAAGCAATCCAGAAATGGATCATTGGAGGACTGCAAAGAAAGTGTTGAGATACTTGCAAGGAACAAAAGATTATATGCTCACTTATAGAAAATCTGACCATCTTGATGTGGTTGGATATTCCGATTCAGATTATGGTGGTTGTGAGGATACAAGAAAATCCACATCTGGTTATTTGTTCCTTTTAGCTAAAGGAGCAATATCGTGGAAGAGTGCAAAGCAATATATCACAGCTGGATCTACCATGGAAGCTGATTTTGTGGCATGCTTTGAGGCTGCAGTTCAGGCTAAGTGGCTGAGGAACTTTGTTTCAGGACTTGGACTAGTCGACAATATTGCCAAGCCGCTGAAAGTTTATTGTGATAATTCCTCAGTAGTCTTCTTCTCTAAGAATGATAGGTACACAAAGGGTGCTAAGCCTATAGACTTGAAGTACCTTAAACTTAAGGAAGAAGTTCAGGAACATAGAGTGTCAATTGAAGATATTAGCACCAAAATTATGATTGCTGATCCTTTGACGAAAGGATTACAGCCTAAAGCATTTATAGAACATGTTGAAAGAATGGGCGTTATTGATAGCAATATATGACTTTATGTAAAGACTTTTATGATATTTATGGATTTGACACTTTGAGCTCATTTATATATATGTTTCTGCTATTGTCTGTTTCTCCTGTATACATAAAGTTGAGAATGACGATGACAGGTTTTGGCTTAGATAAAATATTCTAAGCATTATGTTGGACCCATGATGTATTAAAGGTTGTGTTGAGTAATAGACTAATATTGTAGTACATGGAAGGGACTATATCGAAAAGTGATGTATGACCGTCATGACTCATATTAGTTGATGATGGATATAAATTATTCATGTATTTTTAATATGAAAAATAAATATTTTAAAATAATACATGAATATTTATATCATATCCTCGCATATTTTCTAATAATTCTTTAAAGGAAAAAGAAATACTTGGAAAAGAAAAAATAAATAAATAAAGAAGCTTGAAAAGAGAAGCCACTTTTGCCAAAGTAATTTTGTTTGGGAGATTTCTAGCAAGGAAAGAAGTAAAGTCACTTTGGGCAAACAAACTCCAAAATAACAAATATGGAATTAGCATGTGTGAAATAGAAGACTTTGGTCTTCCACTTTTGCCAAAGTAAATTGAAGAATGCTAGCACATGGATAAGAATGAAGAAAAAGTCACATTTGTCAAAGTAGCAACTAAATTGGGAATGTACATGAGATTTGAAGGAAGAAAAAGCTACTTTGTTTTCCACTTTTGCCAAAGTAAATTGAAGAATGCTAGCACATGGATAAGAATGAAGAAAAAGCTACTTTGTTCTCCACTTTTGCCAAAGTAAATTGAAGAATGCTAACACATGGGATGTGAAGGTAGAAAACTACATTGCCATCTACATTTGCCTAAGTGAGAGCTAGCACATGAAATTTGAAGAGAAAGATATTATTTGGGCAATTTATATCTCACTTTGCCATAAGTGAGGAGTCATCTTTGGCTATAAATAGCCACTCTCTCTTGTGTAGAAGAACAAGCCTTTTTTATCCATTGTAACTATTTTCTTCTTTTCTCTCTAGCAAGACAAGAATTATTCTTGGTCTCTCTCTTCTTCTCTTTGTAGTAAAAATATTTTTAGTCTTTTTAAATTTCCTTTTAGTTTTTGTTACTCCATAATAGAGTAATCTCTTTTGTTGGGATAGTTGATGAAGCTTGATATATTTATAATATTATCTCAATTTTAAAGCATACTTGGCTTGAAACTTTCAATTTGATTTCATATCGTGCTAGAATGATATTTTTTACTTAACAAGTATTATCACATCTATGTATTTTATGTCTAAGTTATTGATATATTAATTTTGTAATTCTCACGGAGCAAAATTAATATATAAATAACCGATGAATAAAATAATAGTGTGAAAGTAATTTTTAGTAATTTATCATTCCAAACCCGTAATCTTGATTACCTCAATTTTAATTCTCACGGAGGAATTATTGTAAGAAAGATTATTGATGTTTGGTGAAAATATTCTCACGAAGTTTTTACTACTTTTTAGCACAATTCAAGCAAGAAAATTATTCGGTTTAATCGTCACTAGTTTTAACTCAATTGATTTTACATAACCTCACGGAGTGTTTTATTAATTGATTATTAAAATACGTGTTACAAAATTGAGATTTTATTATAAATATTATCAAGTGAATTCAATGATTCCCAACTCTTTTAAAATTTGATATCTTTCGAAAATTGTCTTGTTTAGTTAAAGTAAATTAAACTTAAAAATCTCAACTTTCATCAGCTTGATTCTCTCAAATAGTAAACAAAATATTCCAAGTCTGTAGCATAGAATATCCAATCTCTGTGGGACGATATCTTAAACTATACTATAATTTGACAAGCACGAGCAGGAATACCCTATACACTTTGGACTCGTCAAATTTTTGGCGCCGTTGCCGGGGATTGGCATACATCTACTTCGAACTAAATATTTGGTTACTAATTTGAGGACTTATTAATATTACTAATTATCAACATAATCTACTACGAACTATTATAACTACCTATTACTAACTGTTACCTCTAATAGTACTATACTAACTATTGCTTCTAACATTTTTCTTTCTACTTCTAACATTTTCACTTTTTTTTAGTATATATTGTTTTTGTTATTATCATTCACTGTCGTTACTATTTCTTACTATTACTACTTATTATATACAATATATCATATAACTAATTATACTAAGCATTTCTTTTCAATATTACTTTCTGCATTGGTCATCCACGTTTGTGTTTTTATTACTGTAAGTATTATTGTTATTCTTACTTTCTTTATTTTGTTAGCCTTATGTTTTAGATACTAGTATAACTATTATTGTTGTTAACACTAAAGTACACTAATTGTTTCTCCTAGGCAGTACATCTACCTAAGTGTTCTGTCACCACGTTTCTTAGTACATTTATTGTTAGTGTTGTTTCCAGTTCTATCATAATTAGTTTATTTGTTCTTACTATAATAATATTATAAGTTAATGAAATAGTTATCTTGAAAAAAAAAATTAAATACTACTTTTGTTCCTATATCTATATATAGTATAAGTTTATTCATTTTCATTGTACACGGGTCATTTCTTTATTCATTACATCCTTTTCGCTTTATCAATTAGCATTAGTTTTATAAATATTACCCACTAATTTAATAACACTACCTATAACTATTACTGGTTACCATTACTATTTTCACTATTGCCACCGTTTTTATTGTATTTTATTATCTTTCATTGTCCCGTTGATAGTTTATTATTTGTTTCTTCAATCATTTTTTTTCTCTTATTTTATTATTTATACTATATGTATTTGTTTTTACTACTATAACTACTACTACTACTACTACTGTTCACTTTAAGCTATTACTACTATTAAGAATTTTCTCTTTTAGTATTTTCTTGTACTACTACTATTGCAATTGTTTAGGAACTAAATATTTTTTTCTCTCTTTTTTTTCTTTAAAGGTTTCAAGTAGTTTATGACCCGCTCTTCTAATAAAGAGTTGGTCAATTACGATCCTGAAATTGAAAAATCTTTGCGGTTGCGCAGGAAAGGACAATCATCATCTTCTCAAAGCGTAACTCGTGATCAAATGGAGCACTAACTTGGAGATGGTGTTGATCCATTGGGAGTCGCACCACCAGCCCACCTAGAGGAGCAGTTTGATGAAGTAGCACCAAGACCAGCAAATAGAATCCTACGGGATTATGCTAGACCAGACCGCTTCAATTGTGAATCTAGTGTAAGGAAACCACCAGTGGCCGCAAACAACTTTGAAATCAGGACCGGCCTGATTCAAACAATCCAGCAATCTTGCACTTTCACTGGAGATCCAAGTGAAGATCCACATAGTCATTTAATTGATTTCTTGGAACTAGTTGAAACTGCCAAATATAATGGAGTACCTGCTGAAGCAATCAAGTTAAGGCTATTTCCTTTTTCTTTAAAAGGTGATGCCAAGACTTGGTTGCGAAGTTTGCCTCAAGGGTCTATTACCACATGGGATCAAATGACTCAGAAGTTTTTAAACAAATATTTTTCCCCTGCTAAAACAACAAAGTTAAGACAAGATATATCTAATTTCTTGCAGACTGACACTGAGTCAGTTTATCAAGCATGGGAAAGATTAAAATCAATGCTAAGAAAATATCCACACCATGACATTCCTGAACATATGCAGTTGTACATTTTCTATCACGGGCTAAAACCATCTTCTAGAAATGTGATAGATGCAACTGCAGGAGGTTCCATAATGGGTAAAACCACAGTTGAAGCATTGCAATTGTTAAATGAGATTTCTGAGAATGCCATTCAATGGCCATCTGATCGTATAATTATCAAAAAGGCCGCTACGGTAAATCAGGCAGATGCTTTAAATACACTAACACAACAGATTGCTTTTTTGGCACAAAAGTTTGAATCTTTTCAGGTGAATACACAACAACCAAGCCAGTCTGAGGCTTGTGACATGTGCGGAGGAAACCATCAAAATCATGAGTGCCAAGCAACCATTCAGAATGATGAACAAGTCAATTCCATTGGGTACAAGCCGTACCCTTTTGGAAGTCCAATGGCACAGAAACATCCAGGATTCCAGTGGAGCAATCCAAATGGTGCTGAGAACTCTCAAAGCTTCCAGAAGCAACAGGTACATAGCCCACCAGGTTACCAGAGTTAAAATCGCGGGCAATCAAATTGCAGGCCATATCAGCAGACAGTTCCATATCAGCAAAGGCCTCAACAAGCCCATCCAAGTCTTGATGACCTTTTGTACAAGTACATTAAGGCCACTGACGAGAAAATGGAAAGCCAAAATTCTGCCCTAAAAAATTTGGAAATTCAGGTAAGCCAACTAGCAACTCTTGTGTCTGAAAAAATTCAAGGTCCCTTACCAAGCAATACAGAGAAAAATCCAAAAGAACACCTTAAGGCCATTGCTTTACGGTCAGGTAAGAATCTTGATGAACCTTATGCAGACAGGAAGGAAAAGAACTTGTTAGAACAACAAGTCAACAAGGGTAAGAATGTTGAAACATCCTCTGAAGAGAAAGAAAAGAATTTTGAAAAAATAACTCCTCTCCCTGTGACGATCCCTTTTCCACAAAAGATGAAAAGAAAAAAGCTTGATAGTCAATTTGCAAAGTTTTTGGAAATTTTAAAACAGATTCACATTAATATTCCATTCACTGATGCTTTATTGCAAATGCCTTCATATGCTAAATTTTTGAAAGAAATTTTGTCAAGCAAAAGGAAATTGGAAGAAGTTTCTGTGGTAATGCTTACTGAAAAATGCAGTGCTATACTTCAAAATAAGCTACCACAAAAACTCAGTGATCCGGGAAGTTTTACGATTCCATGTACTTTGGGAGGAGTATATTTTGAAAAAGCACTTTGTGATTCTGGAGCTTCAATAAATTTGATGCCATTTTCTATTTATAGAAAATTGGATCTTGGTGAGATGAAAAAAACAGTTGTTTCTCTTCAGTTTGCAGACCAAAGTACTAAGAGACCTAAGGGAATTATTGAAAATATACTTGTGAGAGTGGATAAGTTTGTTTTCCCTATTGATTTCATTGTACTTGAAATGGAAGAGTGTCCTGATGAACCAATAATTTTAGGTAGACCTTTTCTTGCTACAGGTAGAGCAATCATAGATGTCCATCAAGGACAACTAATTTTGAGAGTTGATGAAGAAAGAGTCATTTTTGATATGCACAAGATTCTAAAATTTTCAGGAGATGAGACATCAACTTCTTGTTTTTCAATTGACATGATTAGTGATCTTGCAGATGAATTCAAAGATGACCAATTAATTTCAGACTCAATGGAAAGATGCTTGGCTAAATCTGGCACAACACACGATGATAATGCCACAATGAGAAGTGAAGCTTAAATATTGGAAAATGATTTTGAGGAAGAGGAAGAGACACAGTCAAAAGAAGTTCAAACAAAATTTGAACTTAAAACTCTCCCCTCTCATTTAAAATATGTTTATCTTGAGCCCAAATTATTTCCAGTAATAATTTCATCTTCTCTGACTGCAGAACAGGAACATAAGTTGATTGAAGTACTGAGAGCACATAAAGGAGCTCTAGGGTGGACTATAGCAGACATCAAAGGCATTAGTCCAGCTATTTGCACACATAGAATCCTCATGCAGGATAGCTATAAGCCAATAGTCCAACCCCAAAGGAGATTGAATCCAGCAATGCAGGAAGTTGTTAAAAATGAAATAATTAAACTTTTGGTTGCAGGTATCATTTACCCTATTTCTGACAGTCATTGGGTAAGTCCTGTTCAGGTGGTACCAAAGAAAGGAGGTATGACAGTTGTTAAAAATGAAAATAATGAACTCATACCTACCAGAACAGTTACAGGATGGAGGGTCTGTATTGACTACAGACGTCTCAATGATGCCACAAGAAAAGACCATTTTCCTTTACCATTTATTGATCAAATGTTAGAAAGAGTAGCAGGATATGATTTTTACTGTTTTCTTGATGGATATTCAGGGAATAACCAGATACCAATTGCACCAGAAGATCAGGATAAAACAACTTTCACATGTCCTCATGGAACATATGCATACAGGAGAATGCCATTTGGTTTATGCAATGCACCTGCAATATTTCAGCGCATGTCCGCAATTTTCTCAGACATGACTGAAAATTTTCTGGAGATTTTTATGGATGATTTCACACTGTTTGGCAAAACATTTGAGGATTGTCTTTACCACTTGACCTTAGTTCTTAAAAGATGTGAAGAAACAAATCTGATTCTTAATTGGGAGAAATGTCATTTTATGGTTACTGAGGGAATAATTTTAGGACATAAAATCACTGCTAAAGGGATAGAAGTTGATAAGGCTAAAATTGATCTTATAGCAGGATTACCCCCTCCCACAACTGTTAAAGGCATTAGAAGCTTTCTTGGACATGCAGGTTTTTACAGAAGGTTTATAAAAGATTTTTCAAAAATTTCAAAACCTCTGACTAACCTTTTGATGAAAGATACTAAGTTTGATTTTTCAGGTGATTGTTTAAAAGCATTTGACACTCTTAAGGAGAAATTATCAACTGCTCCTGTAGTTGTATCCCCAGACTGGAACCAACCTTTTGAGATCATGTGTGATGCTAGTGATACAGCAGTTGGAGCTGTTTTAGGTCAAAGAAAAGATAAAATTTTTCGTCCCATTTACTATGCCAGTAGGACATTGAATGAGGCTCAGCTCAATTATGCCACAACGGAAAAAGAACTACTGGCAGTAGTATTTGCTTTCGATAAGTTTCGTTCCTATTTGATAGGAACCAAGGTCACTGTTTTTACTGATCATGCAGCTTTAAAATACCTCTTAGCAAAGAAAGATGCCCGACCTAGATTGTTAAGATGGATTTTACTTCTCCAAGAGTTTGACCTTGAAATAAAAGACAGAAAGGGAACTGAGAATCAGGTAGCCGACCATTTGTCTAGATTAGAGACCCCTCCTAATGAGTCGTGTGAAATAAAAGAAGAGTTTCCTGATGAACATATACTTTCTGTCAGCTCAATTGTGACTCAACCACCCTGGTTTGCAGACATTGCAAATTACTTGGTTGGAAATTGGACACCCCGAGATTTCTCTTATCAGCAGAGGAAAAAACTCATATCTGAAGCTAAATATTATATGTGGAATGATCCCTACTTGTTTAAACTTTGTGCAGATAATATTATCAGAAGATGTGTACCTGAGGAAGAAATGAGCAAGATTTTGTATCATTGCCATGATGGAGCAGTTGGAGGACACTATGCTGCAAATCGAACTGCCTTTAAAGTTTTGGAAGCTGGATTCTACTGGCCAACACTTTTTAAAGATGCACGTGCTTACGTTGCAAAATGTGATAGATGTCAAAGAACAGGTAACATTACCAAGAGGGATGAAATGCCATTGCAATCAATACAGGTATGTGAGATATTTGATGTTTGGGGCATAGATTTTATGGGACCTTTTCCTTCATCTCATTCTTTTGAATATATCCCGGTGGCTGTGGATTATGTTTCAAAATGGGTTGAGGCCATTCCCACAAGAAAGAATGATGCTCGAACTGTGTGTAATTTTCTCAGAAAAAATATTTTTACAAGATTTGGCACACCTCGAGTCATCATTAGTGACCAAGGGACTCATTTCATGAATAGACAATTCTCTGCTTTACTGACAAAATATGGTGTGACTCACAAAACAGGAACACCATACCACGCTCAAACTCAAGGGCAAGTTGAGGTTTCAAACCGCTAATTAAAAAGAATACTTGAAAAAACGGTTGGAATCTCAAGAAAAGATTGGCCTTAAAATTAGATGATGCACTATAGGCATACCGAACGGCATTCAAAACGCCAATTGGAACATCCCCATACAGATTAGTCTTTGGAAAAGCTTGTCATTTGCCAGTAGAATTAGAACACAAAGCTTATTGGGCATTAAAAGCACTAAATTTTGAACTAAACTCTGCCGGTAAAAATAGGTTTTTTCAAATTAATGAACTGGAAGAACTGAGATTGGAAGCCTATGAAAATGTCAAGATTTACAAAGAAAAAACTAAAAAATGGCATGATAACTTGATCCGACAAAAAAGTTTCAAAATTGGAGATCAAGTACTTCTTTACAATAGCCGACTTAGGCTATTTCCAGGAAAACTGAAATCCAGGTGGACAGGTCCTTACAATGTTACAGATGTTACCCCTTATGGAGCAATTGAAATTCAACAGATCCATGGAGGTAGCAAGTTTAAGGTAAATGGTCATAGGTTGAAATTGTACTTTGGAGGAAATTTTGAGAAACAACCTTCGGTAACCATGATAGCCTGATAAGTGACAGTTACTACGTCGAGTTGGCGACGTTAAACTCAGAACTATGGTTCCTTACCCGTAGCCATTGAGGGTGAAGCAATGGAGCCTCATAATTCCAACATAGATTTGGATAATAAATGCTTAACCAATTGATCTGGTTAATATCCAGATTATTGTACAACCGGAAGCCTATGAAAATGTCAAGATTTACAAAGAAAAAACTAAAAAATGGCATGATAACTTGATCCGACAAAAAAGTTTTAAAATTGGAGATCAAGTACTTCTTTACAATAGCCGACTTAGGCTATTTCCAGGAAAACTGAAATCCAGGTGGACAGGTCCTTACAATGTTACAGATGTTACCCCTTATGGAGCAATTGAAATTCAACAGATCCATGGAGGTAGCAAGTTTAAGGTAAATGGTCATAGGTTGAAATTGTACTTTGGCGAAAATTTTGAGAAACAACCTTCGGTAACCATGATAGCCTGATAAGTGACAGTTACTACGTCGAGCTGGCGACGTTAAACTCAGAACTATGGTTCCTTACCCGTAGCCATTGAGGGTGAAGCAATGGAGCCTCATAAGTCCAACATAGATTTGGATAATAAATGCTTAACCAATTGATCTGGTTAATATCCAGATTATTGTACAACTGGAACATCTTATGAAGGCCTCTACAAAAACAGAGTCACCTATACAGGAGCAACTCCATGTGATCGGTATGCCTAAGTTACTGGTTGGTTAACCGTTTAATTGTGCAAATCTAATGATGGCGCAGGTAATTTTCTGGTTTATATTTAAACTAGAACCCCATGACTGTTAAGGTATTAAATTAGTCAGTCTATTACACATAGAATATGTGTGATCACAGTTTCTTTCAAGCTTTCTTCTGTGATTGTAAATTTGAAAGCCAAAAATATTTACATTTTACTTATTAAGCAGTATTTTCTACTTTAATTATTGTATTTTTATTTTTATGTTTTTTATTTATTTATTTATTTTTTTTTAAAAAAAACTCTTTCTTTTACTTCCCTTTTAACTCGTCCTGAAATGCATTTTTCATCCAGGAGAATGAAATGTTCAAGTGTGGGGAAGGATTGTTCTAATTTATATATATTTTATAAAATATTTTTATGATCTTTTGTAGGTATACTAATTAACAAAATAAACTCTTTGCATTGTATTCAATATTATTTCTTTTTATCTTCACCATATAATTTTTCGTGTTGATAATTTTGATTTTGTGAAAGCAAGAGAATGTATCTTCAACTCTGGAAATCATTGGAATTGAGAAAAGTTATGATCACAAAAACAGGTAGAATCACTAAACTTGGCTAGAACTTGCTCTAAATATTTTTCGAGGCGAAATAATGGATGACATTGATTTTTAGAAAAGGAAATTAGGCCTTCTTCGATCCACAATTCAAACCTCTTTATCTCTATCCAAATGTAAAAATTTACCACTTACAACCCTTCTTTGAGCCTTGATCCTATTTTTTTTTCAAACACTCTCTCTACTAAAAAAAAAAAATCTCTATGAATATTCCCTTATGTACACATATAGACGTAGTTATCATTTTTTCCAGCTATGAAAGAGCATAGATTAAAATCAAAAAAAAAAGGAAGAAAAAAAAAGGAAGAAAAGAAATTTTGTGAAAAAAAAAGATGAAAAAAAAAATTATTGTGAATATGTGATTGTGTATGATAGTACAAAGAAAAGGAAATACAAATAGAAAATACTTAGAAATGATGGAAGTACTGAGAAAGAAATATTTGCTCCTAGCTGGAAGAAGAAAAGTCACTATAAATATATCCTTATAACCTACCAGCCTGAAGCCTGATATTACAAGCCAAGAAAAGTCCTAAAAAGATTTTAAAAATCAATGTTGTATCTATATTAGTGGAGATAAATATGAGGAGCAAGCCTATGGACAAGACTATGATACTTAATGAATAAATGGTCATAAAACAATCAATTCTGAAAAATTCAAGGGGAGAAGAATGCAAACTTTTGTTGATCAAACTAAAATTCAGAACAAGATAAAGAATTTGGTGAATTTAAAAAGGATAATTGCATGAACATAATGAAGGTTATTTATTTTTGAACACATTTTATATCCTACAAAAGTCATTAGCTTTTGAAAAAAAAAAAATCTTCTTTTTTCTCGAGGACGAGCAAAAATTCAAGTGTGGGGGAATTTGATGGATATAAATTATTCATGTATTTTTAATATGAAAAATAAATATTTTAAAATAATACATGAATATTTATATCATATCCTCGCATATTTTCTAATAATTCTTTAAAGGAAAAAGAAATACTTGGAAAAGAAAAAAAAAATAAAGAAGCTTGAAAAGAGAAGCCACTTTTGCCAAAGTAATTTTGTTTGGGAGATTTCTAGCAAGGAAAGAAGTAAAGTCACTTTGGGCAAACAAACTCCAAAATAGCAAATGTGGAATTAGCATGTGTGAAATAGAAGACTTTGGTCTTCCACTTTTGCCAAAGTAAATTGAAGAATGCTAGCACATGGATAAGAATGAAGAAAAAGTCACATTTGTCAAAGTAGCAACTAAATTGGGAATGTACATGAGATTTGAAGGAAGAAAAAGCTACTTTGTTTACCACTTTTGCCAAAGTAAATTGAAGAATGCTAGCACATGGATAAGAATGAAGAAAAAGCTACTTTGTTCTCCACTTTTGCCAAAGTAAATTGAAGAATGCTAACACATGGGATGTGAAGGTAGAAAACTACATTGCCATCAACATTTGCCTAAGTGAGAGCTAGCACATGAAATTTGAAGAGAAAGATATTATTTGGGCAATTTATATCTCACTTTGCCATAAGTGAGGAGTCATCTTTGGCTATAAATAGCCACTCTCTCTTGTGTAGAAGAACAAGTCTTTTTTATCCATTGTAACTATTTTCTTCTTTTCTCTCTAGCAAGACAAGAATTATTCTTGGTCTCTCTCTTCTTCTCTTTGTAGTAAAAATATTTTTAGTCTTTTTAAATTCCCTTTTAGTTTTTGTTACTCCATAATGGAGTAATCTCTTTTGTTGGGATAGTTGATGAAGCTTGATATATTTATAATATTATCTCAATTTTAAAGCATACTTGGCTTGAAACTTTCAATTTGATTTCATATCGTGCTAGAATGATATTTTTTACTTAACAAGTATTATCACATCTATGTATTTTATGTCTAAGTTATTGATATATTAATTTTGTAATTCTCACGGAGCAAAATTAATATATAAATAACCGATGAATAAAATAATAGTGTGAAAGTAATTTTTAGTAATTTATCATTCCAAACCCGTAATCTTGATTACCTCAATTTTAATTCTCACGGAGGAATTATTGTAAGAAAGATTATTGATTTTTGGTGAAAAGATTCTCACGAAGTTTTTACTACTTTTTAGCACAATTCAAGCAAGAAAATTATTTCGGTTTAATCGTCACTAGTTTTAACTCAATTGATTTTACATAATCTCACGGAGTGTTTTATTAATTGATTATTTCTTAGTGAGCAAAACATAATTGAATTAGCAATAAGCAATTATTCTTTAGAGAAATACGTGTTACAAAATTGAGATTTTATTATAAATATTATCAAGTGAATTCAATGATTCCCAACTCTTTTAAAATTTGATATCTTTCAAAAATTGTCTTGTTTAGTTAAAGTAAATTAAACTTAAAAATCTCAACTTTCATCAGCTTGATTCTCTCAAATAGTAAACAAAATATTCCAAGTCTGTAGCATAGAATATCCAATCTCTGTGGGACGATATCTTAAACTATACTATAATTTGACAAGCACGAGCAGGAATACCCTATACACTTTGGACTCGTCAGTTGATCTATTCAATAGCAACTAATGATGTTGGATTTAGTATTAACTGTGCACACGATGATTGAATTATTTATTAAACCATTAAGTGAATGACACGTGCGCCAAGTGGGAGAATGTTGGTTTTGGCCCACGTGGCCTTTAGTTTTATTTTTTTTATTTTTATTGGTTTAATAAAATAAATATTACTAAATTCCTATTGGTTGAATAGAGAAGTTATTCTAATATAACTTCCCATAACCCACGTGGTTGGAGAGTGGGTTTTAACTGGTGGTCCCTCTCTCTTGCCTATTAAAAAACTAAAAGAATAACCTACTCCATCTATGGAATTCGGAAAAGAACAATAAGGAAAAGAGAGAGAAAATAACTATTTTTCAAGAATAAATACAAGAAGAATATCAATTGCTTCCGCTCAAGACTAATCAAGAAGACAACAATGAATTCAAGTAAGTCTTCTTGTTTAAAGTATTTATGTTTGTGTATTATGTGAAAATCATTAAGTTCAAGTTCCTGAAATTATTGTATTGCTTACACTACAAACTTACAACAACATAAAACACAATTGAATAATAATTTTTTTGAACATTGTCCTTATTACAATCAGAAAACAACCAGTACAACCACACATAACAAGTTCTTCCACCATTTTTTCCTTGCTTGAGCCCTTTCCTCTTCAAAGTTCTTGACTTTTTTCAATAAACCCCAAATAATCCTTTTTACTTGTTCATACATTTCCTCATCAACCCATTGGAAATAGTTACATCCTAATTTGCCCTACAAGAGAAGAACAAAATTAATTCTTGAACCCGTGACAATATAGGCGTAAAGAAAGTACTTTTTCGAACTGGCATCATAAAACCTTTGATCTGGGTTTTTTTGGAGTCCAAGAAGTCCTCAATTTGCAGAAGTTACCACATTTACATGAATCCACTTCATATGGATTTCGGTGTAATGAACTCAACATAGAGATAGGCAATGTGAAAAAGATGAAAAAGTTAGAGGAATTAATTATAAGATGGAAAGGGGATTCAATTGATTCTCAGCTTAAGGAAATAGAAGAACAGTAGCCATGGCGAAGGAGAAGAAATTAGGGCTGCATTTTTGGTAAAAATGTGAAGGGGGAGGGAAATAAAAAGGGTGGGTTTAATTTTTACCGTTGGAAGTTGTCCACATCAGCTTCTTTTTTCGACTTCACACGTGAGTTGTAGTGTGAAACACACGTTGTGTCTACTGGTCTGGACCACTGTTCAAGTGGCACATTTTCTTTTGGGTTTAAGTGTTCAGATGAAAGGGGCATAATAAAAGTGTTTAAATAAAACTCTAGACAACTTTAGAAGTTGGGCATGTATTCCGCCTTTAAAAATTGATTTAAAAAATGATAAGATTAAAACATAAGTTTGATAGATACCAAGTTATTGCGTAACCAAATAGAGAATAGTAATGGTCAAATAGTATGATTCATCAAATTGTATTTTATTATTTTCCCTGTACTAATTTTTCACTTTTGGAGCAGGGTCCAAGAACCAAGAATCATCACTATGGTTTAAGTTTTATTCAGAATGCGTCTGTCTCCCCTGAGAAACACCGCACTTGTTCCCATAATAGTCCCAACAGCTCGAATTCAAACCATTTCCTCCGCCAAAATGCCAAGAACTCGAAGCTCCTTCAAACAAGAAACCCCTTTTGACAAAAACACAGGTCACTCAAAACCTCTAATTATTATAAATTTCTTGAATTTCTTCATGTATTTGCAGCTGACCCATGCACACAATTATAAAAATACCATATTTTTAAGTTGGAAAGTTTTAGTAATATTACTATTTTATGTTCAGGTTCTGAAGTGCTAGGTGGAAGTGAAGTTCTTGTTTACGTGAGGAAAAAGAGAGTGAAGAAGACTGTGGAAGTTGTTGCCAAAGGGATCAAAGAAGAACCTTCTGGCAAAAAGGTATGGTACTATATCTTTATCACTTTTTGCTTGAAACGGTTATAGCTTTCTTAATTGTATGACTATTTTTATGTTGGCACGTGATGTAACGCGTCAATTTCCTCATTGATCAAAACAAGAAATAGGCTAGATGGGTTGTCCCACCTAATAGACTAGTCTGTTGGCTTGGGCTCTCCTGTCTGGTCTATGACGTTGGTATGAGTGGTGGCCTGTACTCAAGAGGGGTGCCAACCATGAGCAACTGGGCCTGCTGTGACCAACGAGGTGTTGTTCCTCAAGCAGGGGTTATAGTTATGTGCCAATTGTCCCTCATTGATCAAATAGAGAGAATTATGGCTCTATAAGCTTAATGGGCTCTCCCACCTAATAAACTAATCTTTTGAGTTGGGCTCTCATATTTGGTTTATAACACCGGAACCTAGTGCAACCCCACTTCTTTAACCAAACCTGGGAGCAGCTATGCTCTTGTATGGCTGACTAGTTTGGGACTAAGTCATAGTTGATTGACCTGATTGTTAAAGACTAATGGGAGGCATTTTTAGTTTTAGGAGAAGTTCCCTATGAATTATTGTAAGTAACTTGATTGAGCATAATTTTTGGCTGGCAATGCACCAAATAAATGTTTTTTAAGCGAAAAGGAAATGAAGTTTAAACTAGAGCTTTAAGGGTAAGTATTTGAATGTAAAAAAAGTATATTTGGTGTAATAATACAAAAGGCTTGTAAGAAGCATAAATGATTCATATGCAGCTTATATTATAATTTAGTGAAATTGATTCACCGTTCAACTTCTCATCTCATTTGCCAATTAAAGAATTTCCATCCATGTAGAAGCCCCACAAATAGCAGTTGTAAGAGAGGGTTGATAGGAGAGCCGTAAAATTAGTTCTTCTTCTGTTGCTAGCTAGGATGTATAGAGTTTGAACTTGAACCTTGACTTGGCCATACGAAGAGTAAGATGTTTGAGAGTTCATTTTCCCCCTTTTTTGCTATGATACCTTCTGATACATGTTGCTCCATTTTCACAGAGATTGTACTTTTTAAGCACATGTTCACATGGATTGCTTTATGATATGTGTACCTTAGAACCTGTAGCTCACAGTTGTGAGTTTTATATGTCCATAGAAATTGTAAATCTTTTGGCCCTACTGCCAAGCTCACAAGAACTTTATATGACCTTCACCTTTCAGAACAGCCTCAGCATAATCAGATTTTAGTTATGAGTAACTATGGTCCATGATGAACAAAAAAAGGGAGGAAGAAAACAGATTCAGCAGAAGACAATACACTTATGGGAACTACAGTAGTACAGTGGAATTTGCTATAAATGGGGTCTTGCTATATAGTAGGAGACAAATCTGTTAGTTCTGTATAGGCAGTCTAGTTAGTATTAAGTTCTTTAATAGATGGAATAGACTTCTTCGTACTATCTGGCAGGTGCATCTGACAAAATTATTAAAATCTTAACCATCTCACTATACTTTTTTGCTTTAATCATTCGAACTTTTTAAAGTAATTTGGTCACTTGGTTTTTCAGTGACATATAGGAAAAAGACGAACTTTTCTGATCTTTATTTTGGATTTTTCAGTTTGGTAGATTGCCTGATATAGAGGATTTTTCCTATACAAAGGATGATGTTTATTCCCAGCCAAGTAAGTCTCAAGTCTATGTTTTGACTCGATAACTATTCTTATCAACATCTACACTCTGACAATGATTTGCCTTGTTGTCTGAAAATTTTACCTCTTTCCATCTTGTCTGCGTCGTCTGTCAGGCAGACATGGATTCGATGACCGCCCAAACCTTGTTGCTATTGTCTTCACTAGCTAACTTTCCAAAACATTCTACCTTTCCAAAACTTGTTGCTTGTATCCTTGTGCTTGGGAACTAGGTTATTAACCTCCCTCAATTTTAAAGAAACCGCAACACCGGTTACCTTGTTAAGCTTGCTTGTTACTGAACTTTATTTTCTTGGCAACCCTTCTTTGAGGTACAAGGACAATTAATTTGAAAACCAGTGTTACAGTTAGTGATTAAATGAATTGACAGAATTGGATAAAAAAGCTGGATGATCAGAAAATGTGAAGTTTGAACATGATTTTGTAAAAGTTTTTATTGAAGTACAAGAATACAAAGGTAAAGCGACTGTTAAAAAAATGGAAACTAGAGGATTTCCATGTTTTTACCTAGTGCTAAACAGAAACATGTGAGGATATAATTATTTGTTGACGTAGACGATCAAGCATTTGCAAATTGTTTTAGCGAAGGTGTATTCTTAATAGAAAAAGATATAGATGTGGCTTTTCACCATTGAGATGGCACATATGATGTCATGGTGACCATTAAAAGTAATGATCTTTTCTTAACTAAAGATTACCTAGTTTCTTAGATAGAAAGTATGGACATGCATACTCAAAAGAAAAGAGGATGAAAGTAGAAGTATGATTTATGAGTACGTGAAAAGGGCCCTTTCTTTGGATACCATAGGGAAGATATTTTTGAAGGTTAAATTTTCGATGTTTATTTCATTTCTACGTGTCATGTTTTTATGAAGTTCCAATAGTATAGAACTCTGTCACAATTACAAGCTTCCGGTCACCTCTTATATTTAACTTTCCCGTCCATCAGCATTTGGACTTTCCAACATATTTGTTTTTCATTTACCCAATCATTCTTTACTTTGTGCAGCACCCGCCAAAACTGTGCATTTGACAGGAGGAAAAGCTCCAGCTGAATTGACACAAACAGGTAAATGAGGTCATCTAGAGTTTTCCATAATTGTTCTTTTTATTTTATGAAGTAAGAAGTTTTCTATTGTTGTTTCTGAAGTAGGAAAACATTTAGATATGACGTAGCCTGTCTTTTCATTATGCATGACTGTGTATGCTGATGATCTTTGAATGGCGATGGAAAGAGATGATAGCTTGTAACTGCCAAGAATTGTGAAAACGAGATATAGGAGGTAGTACAAATATCCACTAAAGAAAAGGAACAAACTTGTCTCCTAAATAAATCTCCATTCCTACATGTCACTGCGTAGTGGTATTATGGATGTAACAACCCTCAATCTCTAGATCAACATTTTAAACAAATCTACCTCTAACTCAATATCACATTCACAACTATAAATCTCAATAGATTCGCGAGTTTTGTTTCAATAAAAATCTGTTTATTATGTCTTGCTATTTTTTTTAATCGTAAAAGACAATCTAATTGGTTTCCAGCATTAAGATGCTGGGCAGTGAATATAGAGTAGCTACTTTACATGCTGTGTAAAGTGAATAAAAAATAAACCATGGCTTCTACATCATTTCTCATTGCTATTCTTATCTAATACCAAGGTTTCTTTTGGCCTATAACTTGCCTAGTTAGTTTGAAATAAAAAGGACTTGAGCAATCTTTTGTGCAACTCTACATTTTGTCTAGACAATTGGCACTTCGTCTTGTTTAATCATATTGCTTAGCTATGTTCTGTTGAAGCACAGAAATCAAAAGCTTCAGTCTATCTGATTCAGTACGACGTCCTCCACACTGGGAAGAAGTCCTTGAAGGTATCCGCAAGATGAGATCCTCCGAGGATGCACCTGTAGACTCCATGGGTTGTGAGAAAGCTGGGAGTTCTCTTCCTGCCAAGGTGATAAATTCTTGTGCTAATTGAACACAAAGCATATATGTGATGGTGGGAAGAATTTGAAGAAGCTTTCTGATTGTGAGGTTTGAGGGTAAAAAGAGTGGGTAACTGTTGAGTAACTAGGTTCAACGTCGGCAAGGGAAACAATTGTTTCAATTGGAAAAACAAACAAGTTTCAGCTTTGGAATGCTATGAACACTTGCAAATAAAAAGAAAAAATTGATAATAAAGAAAGAAACTACAAACCTAGGCCCTTCAACTCAATCAGGTAAGACATGACTTTTATGGATCGAAAAAACAACTCAACCGAAAAAACAATGAGTTTTCCAATAGATAATTCTTAAATATGTATAGTAGCACGTGGTAGGTGCTGAAATGGATTTACAAATGAAGAATACATCTCCAATGAGGATAGAAACAATTTTATTCTCTAGGGGTAAGGATGAAAAGGACATGGAAAAGAGTTACAATGTTACATCGAAAAGGGTATTTTGGTACCTTTTTTATGTGACATCAGCAACCTCTGGCCTCCTTTTAACTAGCTAATGTCAGAACTTCAGCGGACACGTGCGCTACGGAACTAAATTCAAGGGGTGTGTAATTTCTTAACATGAGAAGAGGTGCATAATTTCAGCAATCTAGAGGAGTATCCATATATTTTACCTCAAAAGGACGATCACAAGAACATTTATGATGAAAGTTCATGGAAACATACAGTTATTGAATGTTATCTTTTATTTTGAAATAAGAATTTAGGTCTTCAACTGACATCCTACTAATTCAGTGTTGCTAGTTTAGGAAGGTGTTATAATCAAAATATTTTTCAGTTAAAGATGCTTAGATGCTTTCGAGGATTAACTCTTGTAGTTGTTGATTGTAAATGGGTTTTACGTCCGTGAATGTTAGACAGATTGTATCCCTTGCAGACATTTTCAATCATTGATGACTTCTGGATGCTTGATCTTGGCTTTGATGCTACTTTTGACGCGATGTTTTTATCAGGAAAGAAGATTTGCAGTTCTTGTATCATCGCTCTTGTCAAGCCAGACCAAAGATCAAGTTACTCATGGCAAGTACCAAAGTTGCTAATCTTTTAATTTGAAAGCTCTCTCTGTGATTCTGTACTCATTTTCACGTAATTTACTTCGCTTTTCACTCTAATGTTACCAATGTTAGTTACTCCCTCCGTCTCAATTTATGTGAAGGAGTTTGACTGGCACAGAGTTTAAGAAATAAACAAAGACTTTTGAAATTTGTGGTTTAAAATAAACCATAAAAATTCGTGTGGCTCTGAAACATTCCATAAAGTTAAATGTTACTCGTACTACATATAGAAAGGTGTTTTTTTTTTTGGGGTTTGGGGGGGGGGGGGGGGGTGGGGGGGCTGACTTAAAGGAAAGAGTGATTAGGACGGAAGGAGTATATTGTTCCTGACAACTGATTACTATATCTTAAGATCAATTATTGATCATTGTTCTTCTTTTTTGCCTTGTTTTCACCCTCTTACCTATATTGCTTCAGCAGTGGATAGCTTATTCCTCTAAATTACAGCGTTCCTGCCTTCCTTATTGTGTTTCTGAATATTATATTAAGACTCTTGTCTTTATCCTTCGCTATGAAAAAAATGCTCTGCTGATATCCCTGCAACCATATGTAGTCTAACTTTTCCCTCAAATCCCCGTTTGTAACTTGAAAACTCTCAGAACTTATGTGCAAATAGAGGCCTTTCTGTAAGTTCAGGTTCTAAATAAGTAGTAAATTAAGATGGAGAAACAGTTTCCAGAATTTAATGCTCCGTAAATGATTTTTGACTTGAATTGCTAAACTATTTTTTGCTGTCCTCGTTACAATATCTATTATAACACCTAAAGGTCTGATTCCATTAAGATATAATACATGCAAGGCATGGAATTGTGTTATTTTACTTGTACTCATCGAGGCCTTGTTACAGGAGCTATCCAGCGTCTCCTTCAAAATGGCTTGCTTGCTCCAGATGCCATAAACACTGCAAATGAAGAAACCATCAAGAGTCTGATATATCCGGTACGCCTAAGTTTATGCCAATTAGTTGCGTATTATAGTGCTTTTGTTACTGGATTAGCTGAAATGCAAGAAACATTCAGCTGTCCTTTAATCAACATGTTTGAGAGTTTCCTGAACATCGTTTGGTAATGCGTGCACACATTTCTCCTTTCAGGTGGGGTTTTACACAAGAAAGGCTAGCAACTTGAAAAAAATAGCAAAAATTTGTCTTTCAAAATATGATGGGGATATTCCTAGTTCTCTGGAGGAATTGCTTGTACTCCCAGGAATTGGTCCCAAGATGGCTCATCTAGTAAGGAAGTTGTGCTTCTCTCTATCCTTTTGTCATCCTCACCTGTAACTAGCTGGATGTATATCTTAGGTTATGAATGTTGCATGGGACAACGTTCAAGGGATATGTGTAGATACTCATGTGCATCGTATTTGTAATCGGCTTGGATGGGTATCACGTCCCGGAACAAAGCAGGTACTCTTGAATTCCATGTGACAATGAAGCTACATCAAATGTTCACAAGTATGTGATCTTCATATCGGATGCTATTGTTTCCAAGTTTGAATTAACATTCATATTGGTTTAGGAAAGCATTAGGTTTATGGGATTTCGTATTGGTTTAGGAAAGCATTAAGTTTATGGAAGTCCCAAGTAAAACAAGAAAACAAAAGGAACTCTAAAAGACTAAAACTTATACCATTCTTTAGCTTTCAAATGAATGCTATGCGCACACAAGCAAACTTCAGGTATTATGGGTTTCCTTTACAATAACAGACTCATGGTTTCACGTTTGAGACTCCTTTTACCATTCTGGGTAAATGAATAGTGTTCAAATTACTAATATTATACTTGGTGTACACCATTCGAGGAAGTGCTCCATCTGGACAAAGTTGTTTCTCTTTTTCCCTTCTTTCTTTTTCTTTAACCTGGCCGTCCTCTATTAGACCGATATAACTAGGACCAAAAAGTTTGAATGTTTATATGGAAAACTGGAAAGCGGTCCAAAACTGAAGGTACCTTATAGAATGGTATAAAGGAACTATTAATTATTTATTAGTTAATAATCATAATGCATTGCAGGAGCGTTGTTTAATTTCGTACTTGTTTGCTCTTGTTAGAAAACTAGGACCCCAGAGGAGACTAGGGAGTCCTTGCAGCTTTGGCTTCCAAAGGAAGAATGGGTACCAATCAATCCTCTCCTGGTATGTATGACCTATCTTTCTTGCAGGCATATTTATAGCTGCTTATATTCAATTCTCTACCTTTCAATGGTTACACTGAACTAAACAATTAGCTTTTATATTAAACCAGCATTGGTTCTGTTGATCCCAAAAACAGGTAGGTTTTGGACAGACCATATGTACTCCTCTGAGACCGCGTTGTGCAATCTGTGTGGTTAGTGATCTCTGCCCATCCGCATTCAAAGAGGCGTCAAGCCCATCATCCACTCCCAGAAAGTGACATCTGATGGAACTTCAACAACATTGGTGGGGAGAGTACAGTTTTTGAGTCATTATTTCTCCTATGACATCGGAGAACTCTATGCTAGCACATGTATTCTGTCGGCCATATGAACGTGTATGCCTTTTCTTTTTGGTTGGTTGAAAAAAGTGTTATTGGTTTTGTTTGGTGGGTTCATATGGAATTGTTGAAAAACAGACAAAGTACATATTGTAGCATTTAGATCCATTTTGTACAGATCAACTTCACTATCCTACAATCCAGTCCATTTGGGGTTGTGACAACATTTGCTAGTTTCAGATTAAGGGAATGTTCTTCCAAAGTAGTATCAATTTGACTTGGCATTTAAGAGGGAGCTCCTTTTGTTCAATCATCTTAATTTTGTCTACTGCTGAAGTTTCTTTATATCTATGTACTTTTGTCATGCGTGTTTCATCGTTTTATGCTCCCTCCTTAAATGGCATATTTTCATTGGTATATAATTTAAGAGAACGGATTTTTTTTTTTTTTTTTTTTGAAACTTCTGACATGAAAATGTCACAAATTTGTTCTGAACTTCTGAAATATATGGTCTTAAACTTTTGTCATAACAGCTGTGTAGGCTATTAAGGATAAACAATAAAGTTAAGTTGAATTGTTTCCAAATTTAGAATTGTGTTATTCTTATTTTATATGAACAAATAAAGCAGTCATGTCATTTTTCGAACTCATGGAGTATTAAAAACTTAATTTTTTTCCCAGAAGTTAAACTTTACTTCATAAAATAGTTAATCAAGTACACTTTTGAAAATTGAATTTATTTCACAATATTAAGAGTCAAAGACAGCTTAGCCAGCGTGAAACTTGTGTTTTTTCCATGCAAAAGTTGTTTGTTCATGGCAGTGTTCAATTGTTCATCGGGTATATCAATGGACGATGGTAGATTGCATGAATCTTCCATCTTTTGAGACCAAAAAAACAGCAAAAGGTAGAAATTAGGTTATTTTGCCTAAATTATGCTGGACCTCAAATACCAGAACTATAGCCAACTAGAAATATCCATCAACATAAAGTATGCAAAAAGAAATAATGAACTTGTCTTGCTTCAAACTTCACCACATCAAAATATCCACGTTGCATTAATTCATTCTGTACTTCTTGGGGAATACAACTCTTGAGTTTTCAAGATCTAACTCAACATGTAAAAAAGTTACTGTACTAAATTACACATGTTACCAGCCTTCCTCTATAAAATGTTGGAGCAGCAGCATCCAAAATGCGCCAGGACGCAAAGTTAAGGCAGTACAAAAAGTCATTGATCGTGACATTCAGTTATTTCACAGCAGATGTGCCATTCCAGTGGATTAGAGTGTGTATTCATACATCATTACGATATTCTTACAGTGTCATTCTAGCATACTCAGATCAGCCAACTTATCTGTATTCTGGCATTTAGCGGATTGAAGAGGAACCGTGCTTTTACGCCAGTTCCAATAGTTTATTCTCATGGGATCAGCATGTTCCAAGATGGAACAAATTCTCTTTGCCAATGCTACATCTGGTGAGCATGACTCTGGAGTAAGAACATCTACTGCACTTTTCAACTCTTGGCTTGGTTCAAAACCATGACAGAGAAGATCCAACAGCAAGCTCAGAGCATGCACATGATTAGCTTTAGAGCTTAAGACATCCAAAAGAGCTGATGCTACTTGAGAATCCTCGGTTAGAGAATGTGTATCGTTCTTGTAAAGGCCCCGAAGATATCTCCAAGGACTCTCATTCTCTGGATTAGCTCTGATGGCTTGAACTGTGTAATTCACTTCCGATTCCCTCATTTCCGCTAGCCCCCCTAGTAGAGGTGATCGTGTCACGACAAAGTATCTCTACAACGAATAAAGTAGGAGTTAGACCACCACATATAATTTTGGCTTTTAACTTTTTAAAGCAATAAGAATAAAAGTTTTGCCAGAAGTAGGATCCTCGTGAATATCTGTGGGTACTGATACAATTTAGTAGATCAAGAAGACCTAACGAGAAACGTATGAAGTTTTTGCAGCAAAATGAGACTAAACACAGTTAGATATAATGAGCCTGTTTCACCTTTCTCCTAGCTTCTGTTTACTGTGCAGAAATTGAGTTTAATGCACACTTGTTCATGCATTGGCCTTTAGCAAAGGATCCACGGAGATGGAGGAGATCTTTTGCAAAGATGTGAAAGTATGTGTCACCCCTAGAAGTTGTTTTCATTAAATTTTAATGGTTTTGGGGCAAGCAAAGAAGGTAAAGCTTTATGGAAGAGAACTATGTTTTGAATTGTGTGGCGTATTTGGCTTAGGACACTGCTAGAGTATTCCAGCAAAAACTGCATATCCAGCTTTAGATTGGGAACGCATAGCTTGCATCGCAATCATTTTGTGGTATATCAAACAACCATCCAAAAAAGTTGGCCCATTTTCTCGTTTGGAGATTTCTTTGTTTTATATATTTTGATTCTGTCAGCTGGAGACATCTTTTCCCTCCTTGTACTTTTCCTTTTGCTTCCAATCAAATCATTTCTTCTCATTAAAAAGGAAAAAAGGTTCAAGTATTTTACCTGATTCCAAGCAGAATTATTATAGATATCATCTTCAAGGAGTTGTTGGCAATAGGCCAGCTCATCTTCCCATCCGCCAAGTGCTTGAAGTACCCACTGCATATAAATAGAAAATCTCTGTATCGGTATTCTGTTGCTAATGAGATAGAGAACTCAAAAATTGGTCAGGTGTTTAAAGAAACAGGAGACAAGCTTATCTAAGGAGGCCAGGTTAGATCACAGAACTGTAAGGGTCTCTCCCAAGAACAAAATAAGAATTATTATTCCCCTTGTTTTAAAGGCAATGGAAATTAAGAGTGTAGTTGAAACTGTATAGTAACTGAAGAAGTAGGCATACAATAGAGATAAAGGATACTTTTGCTTGAGAATGATGAGATAAAGGATACTATTGATGTAGGTGTCTGTGTTGTTTATGCTCTTAAAGTTGGTGGTCTCAAAGGCTCACTTGAGCATGGTTAAATCCCAAAGCTAGGTATAGATGCTGTGATATAAAATCAAAAAGCAACAAACTAAAAATGAACAATAATCAAACAAATATGATAAGATAACAAGGATAGCACTAAGAGTAGAATGGAGGGGTGTTTTTGATTATACATCACGCAGGTTTGACGCTTCACCTCACATAAGACACGTTACAATGCAGGCACCAGGAGCCGAGATATCCACCTCATCACCCATTGGCCCTATCTTGAAGATAGCTACACTTATCAATATATGCAACAACCAGAAGTGATATGCCATGCATCTTTTACATGTTATTAGGAGTAGGAAAAAAGGAATCTCACATAAGAAAACTGCTCATAACACCTATATCAGAGACTTAAAGCTCCATCTTTGCAACTAACTCAGAAATTCAAACAATTTCAACTTGATGTTATTTAAAGTTTAGATATGATATTTAATTGTTGTTTTTTAATTCCTTACTCTATAAAATTTTGTTTATGTTCATAATTATTTTTCTTGCATTCAATTATTTCTTCATTTGTATTTTTCTACACTATAGTCCAGTTTTTAATCTGCATTCTCGGCTTAAAGTCCAAGGAGAACAATGGTGTCTGGGTGTGCATTGTGTTCTTTTTCTGCACTTCTCTTTTGACAACATCGTTTACAGGGTAAATACATAATTGGGATTTTTATTGCATAAAACATGTCTATTGTGCAACACCCATGTGAAAGAAAAAAAAAATAGTAACAACCAAATTGTCTTGAAATACGTGGGATTCTGGGATTCAATATGATCCTATGTCAACCTACTTCAACTACTTGTCGATTCTACCAAGGATCTGGATCTAAATCCATGAATGGAGAATCCAGATGTTTTTGTTTTTTTATCTCAAGGAAAATCCAGATGATATAATAACATGGATGCAATCCATGCATAAGAGCCTTTCCCTAGGCATGTAAAGGTACTGCTTTTTCATCCCTCAACAAAGGAAAAAGATAGAAAGACAACCTGCCGATGGGACCACGCATGATAATTCTTTGCATCATGAGAGAATATTTTCTTAGTGAATTTGAGCTCCTTAGTCACAGCATCAGCTCCAAGCTTTTCAGCAAGCCACCGTCTATGATGCCTGTAAATATATATATTTATAGATTGTGTACAGATTTTACAACTAAACAGAAAAACAATAATTTAACAGATCAAGAGTAACTTGAGCGGGCGAGAAAACCATAATTTGTCCAATGAATATTTATACAACGTCATTCATTCCAAGAAGCTAAATCAGGTATGTTAAACGAAGTTCTAAAATTTCTCTGAGACAGGCAAATCTCATAGACAAAGAGCATGCTTTGACTGTGTCTCCGCTTGTACTAGAGCCATTAATGCATCATCTTCCAAAAGGACACAATTCTAGCTCACTAACTAGTCAAAATGATCCAACTTCAGTAATTCATGATTTCCTACCCTCTAACGCATGGACATTCAAAACTCAGACATTGTGTCTCCATATATTGGTTGTTGCTTGAAATAAGATATCTCCTTGTTGGAACCTCACCTACTTTCTGTTAAAAATCGGATCTAATGTCTAACTGACTACTGAAGTTAGTCATGAGGTGAGAATTGCCACAACCATATAAGGAGACAACAACCCTTTCTCTTAACCAATGTGAGGCACTTAACACCCTTCCCGTCCCCCCTCCCTCCCAACATTGAATAAACTAAAAACTCGGACTGGTCAGGCACTGGTACCATGTTAAGAAGATGAACCTTGAGACTAACTTAGCCACAAAAACTAGCTTGTGTGAAGTTTGCTCAAGACATTTTTCTTTTATAAAGTAAATAATTTTATGAATGAAAAGGGCACAGTAGCAAGTCCATGTACAAGAGGTATCCAAAAAGGTAGGAAACCTACAAAAATATATGGTTTCTCACAAACGCCACCCAATCGTCTATACAACAAAGAATTTTGATGGGTACACCGAAAGAAAATAAGAGAAAAAAGACTACTTCTTAAATAAACAAAATCCTTCTCTACGGCTCCAAAAGCTCTTCTATTTCTTTCTCTTGACACCACCCACATAAGTGCTAAAGGAGCAACCCTCGAAGCCTTGTGTCTGTTCCTCTGTCTACCACAGTACCAGCTGAACATTACCTCTTTTACTGTGTGTGGCATCACCCATGAGATTCCAAACCAATTGAAAATTTCCCACCATAACCTCTTGCTCAAGACCATATAAGAGACAACAATCAATTTCCTCAACCATTGTGGGACACTAAACAATTTCTAATTCATCAAGTTAAATCCGTCTCTTTGTATTACATCGATAAACTTGGATATATATATATATGTCACTAGTCAATATAATATCTACTAAACCAGTTTAATCGTATTAAATCCGTCAACTTTTGAATTAGGTATACAAGTCACGAAAGTTTCCATTACATTTAAATAAAGCATGGATCTGAGAGGATTGTCAACTTACCATATTTGATAGTTCTTTGTGTTCTCCCCGGCAATGTGATCAACAAACTTCAATTCTTCATGTAAATTAGCACCCAGTGCCTCCAGTACAACACGCCTGAATTGCCAAACCTAAACATGGAAAACTAACCATTAACTAACAACTCCTTAGCACACTACAGTCTAATTCACATCCTTAATGAAGTATATGAGTCCAATACCAATTTTCTCACCAACTTCCATAACCTTAAGTTCAAATTCAGATTCTATACCAATACAACAATTTTTACCATTTTATACATAAAACTCCGAATTATATAACATGAAGTTTTAAGTTAGATACACCGTCCATAAAGAAAATTACACTATGCGGTAAAAAGTGGATTCACAATCATGAAAAATTTATGTTAACATGTATATAACTTAAACTCACAAAATAAGACTAATTACTTGCTACAAAAGGTAAAGGTGACTTGTACCTTTACTTGTAACTTAAACTCACAAAATAAGGAGCAGTAGTAAAAAAATGCATATGAGAGCTAGAAAAGAGAGAAGTGAGGTATAAATTGAAGTTACAGTGTAATTTCCAGGGTTCAATTTGATAGCTTCAGCAGTAAGCTGAAGGGCCCGTGGAGACCGTTCATCTGCTAAGTAGATTGCCCGGAAGTAATCCATAGTTTCTGAGAAGTCTTCAGTGTAAGCTATGGGAACCACCGGGTTGGGCCCGTCGTCTTGTGGAACGGGCTTTACATCGGCCCATTCGGGCCTTTCCTTGAGGGGGATTCGGGCCATTTGATACTAGTCTTCAATCTCCCGAATCTGATCGGACTTCGCTAGCTATCGCCCGCCAGAGAAAAGAGAGGTGTAAATTTCGGAAATAATTGTAAGCCAAAACGCCAATTTGTTTTCTTTTCTTTTTAGCAGATTTGTTTAAGGAAAATTTACGCCAGTTGACACTCTAAAGTGCTTAATTACTAACATAAGATATTCTGAGTAATTTACCTAACGTACCGATACTTTTAAATTAATTACAAAACATGTCATAAGGATAAAAAGGGTATTACAATGTATTTTTTATCAGTTATTTTCCATTTCTCCCTTATACTTTGTCTCACACATGTTCACGCTTCAAATTTTTCTCTCACTACTCAGAACCGCTATTCTCATTTGTTTCTTCAAGTTAATCGATTATCAGTCAATTAGGGTTTTAGAACCGTTAATTTCGCCGGAATTTTAACAAATTCTTACCGGAGTTTGTTAAATCATGTCACAAAACAGTGATAATTCACCGTCTGCTTGTGAAATTCGTTTAAAATCGCGGTATGAGCGAAATTCTCCAACTATAAAACTGCATTCATCGGTGAAATGCCAGCAGTCATTAGGAGTTAATAGCCCTAGAGGTTCACCTGTGCAAAGCCGTCGGCCAGTAGCAGTTAAGAGTCCCAAATGTTCGCCGGTTAAACCTGGTAAACGGAAGTCGAGAGAGGACGCTAAAGGTAAAAGTATTGTCGACAATGATTTTGTTGATGATATCGATGTTGATGTTCGGATGAAAAGGAGCAAATATGATCGGTGTGGAGTCCTCGAACAAAATCACTCTCACTCGCAGGAAAATGTATGTATTATGTTGTATTTGCCTTTTTTACTTTTTGCATGTATTTGTATTTTTGTGTATTTTTCCCCCTTTACATGTATAATTTTGCGAACCTAAGTTGAATGGGCATTTTTTGTATAATATGTATTTTTTTGTATTTTAAGTGTATGTTATGTATTTTTACTGTATCTTCTGTATTTTTGTTGTTCATATCTATGTTTTGTATGTGTCTTGTCTATTGTATATTTTTCGTACACCCCCCCCCCCCCCCAGTCTGTATGTTGATTGTATAAATATGTATTTTAAGTAGGCTTTTTTAACATGTGTATCTGGAGACATTTAACATGTTGTCGAAATATGCATGATCTTATATGTTTATGTATATACAAACTTATATTCCCTTTGATCGAGACCGATTTAATCCCTGTAGCAACCGTTAATGCACTTTGCATAGATATTTATGTGCAGTTGTATATCTATGTATATATTTGTATGTGTATTTCGTTGCACTGTTGAATAATGTAAAGTTTTTTTGCTTTGTTTGTCCATGTCCAGGATTGTAAATTTTATGTTCCTGTGAATATAGTTACTGTGACAGATCACTGGACTGCGACAACTCGTTATGATATTGTTAGAATCTTAGAAGCGCATATATCATCCGCTCAGTTGGCTTTGTTTAGGCAGACCTGCTTTGGGTACTCTTTGGATCTGCCAGAAGTATTTGGTCAATACCAATTAATTCACCATTTGATGCTACGTGAGATTGTATCAGATAATCCAAATGAGTACGCGTTTGCGCTTCGGTCTACAAGAATATGCAGTTATAACGGGGCTAAGTTGCTTTGGTGATGATATTATTGTTGCTGATCCTACTCCAAATAGGATTATTTCAAGCTACTTTCCCAATCAGGAAAAGGTGCGCAGAAGTGAGTTAGTCAAATGTTTTCTTGGTAAGAGGTGGATTTGCGATGAAGATGCTGTGAAGATTGTTGTTTTGTACTTTCTGCATGTCTTTGTGTTATCAACTGATAGTGGGCACATTATACCCAAGGGGCACCTTGATTTGGTTGAGTCGGGGGCATATATTAGTTATCCATGGGGCAAATATTCATTCACATTATTGCTTGAAACGATTAGCCAAAAGTTATATCCACCTCTGAAATTTTATATGATTGGTGGGTTGCCGGTTGCACTCCAAGTCTAGTTTTATGAATGTTGTTCTGAAGTTGACCGGAAAGTTGCCTTTCTTGTTGGTAACTTTACTCCTAGGATTTTGAATTGGAAAGTTACTATGAATCAACCGAGGTTTGCCAACTTGTTGTTTCTCCCAACTCACACACAAGTATACGCGGTCGACAAGTAATAAAGTGATAAATCGAGTATCGTTCCCACGAGGACTAAGCGGACTAATACTTAACAAACAATTTCTAACAAACTACTCAGGGATCTTTTTCTTTGATGATAAGAGTTTTAGTAACCAAAACGCAGTAATTAAAGTGCTGGAAGTGTAGTCAAGCAATGGTGCAATACTTTCATTGTTAACAATATTAAGAGGACTGTCCGGGGTCAGAGTTACAAACAATCCAGTTGATGTATCCAATTGATTCCACTTCTTAAATCCCGGGTTACTAACTGATAGAGTAAATGTAACTGTGAAAACCTTTCAGTTCTTCACAGTTTATGCAAGCTACTTCAATCCCTATATGTCTATGGGTTAAATCACATGCACGCATTAACGAATCATGTAATGAGTTAAACTAGGCAAGCAAGTATATGTCTATCCTACTCGCAAATTGGTTATCCTACTCGCAAATTGGTTCCCCGATGCCCGGGTTCACAAACTAGTTCCATTCTTTCTTATTACGTAATTAAATTCCCTCTTTCGAGTTCAGTCCAAAAATCATAGATAATGTATAATTATCGAGCTCTAACAATTATACAAGTGAAATCAAGAAAGAATAAGCAACCCGTTATGGGATTCAATTAATGGGAATCAATCTTCAAACAATCAACCTTCATGTAATACTCTAACCCTAGAACGTAAAGTTTAGCCACACATATTCATAATCACAAGGCAAGAATTTGGTGTAATAATGAAGTAATTGATGTAATAGATGAAAGATTAGGAATAAACCCTTGTTCAATGAGTATGTTGCTCTCAATATTGCTCCAAAGTAAGAACTCTCTTAAAAAACTAAGTAAAATACTATTTATAATGTTTACAAACACCTAGTAATAAGTTAGACCCAATGCTAGAGGGAATAGGAAGTAAAAATCCGCACAAGGGGCGCTATAACGGGCGCCCCGCGCCTCGTAACGCGCCAAGACAAGCAGAACCCGTCGAAATCCGGGCACTATAGCCATGCGCCGCATGAGAAAACGCGCTGGGGCACTGGGCGCTATAACTGGCGCACCACGTGCCCCAAAGCGCCCAGCCATTTTTGCTTGTTCCTTGGTCCGAAATCTTGCTCGTGTCGTGCCCTCGTGTGCTCAATCCAATCCTCAATCAACTTCCAATCAATTCTTGCTCCATCAAGCTCCTAAAAGCTCCAAATGCACTGCGTAACAACCTACACACGCACGGCATCAAATTAGTGTAAAACCACATTCACAAACTATAAAACGAGCGAATAACAAGCTCAAAAATGCGGAAATATTAAGGAAACCTTGGCATAAAATGCCAAACATCACCACCCCACACTTGAACCTTTGCTCGCCCTCGAGCAAGTCACATCTCACTTCCCAACCTAGGTAAAACAGGTCTGCCTCTGACTATGGTTGATACCGACCATTGAACCAATGCACACATGACTACTATGGATCCACAACATGCCAACAATTTACCAAAACCAAAAATATGAGAACAACCACCCCAAAATAGCTCAAATGCACAAACTCAACTTAATGCAACCATGCTCCCACAAAATCACACCTATCTACTCAACCAAGAACCATCAACTTCACCTATTTCATGCAAACCACGTGCCCTCACCAATATGAAGCAAAAGAGTGCCCCTCCCTCCCCCCCCCCCCCCCCCAAAAAATCACACACAACAACAAATATCATGAATAGAACGGGGGCAATAACAAATGAATTCACTCACTCTCATGAAAGTCTCACATGTCACACACAACGTACCATAGGCTTGCCCGTAGTGTAGGACTCCACTAATGTAAGCTCACTCCAATCGGGATTAACTAGGACTTTAGAAAGGTCGTAATGTAGGCTAAGGGGCGGGTAGGATACATATGGTAATAGTGACTACCTCCCTAAGCACTTTAATACATCACATTCAAATTAAGCACAATTCTCAACAAGCCACCCAATCAACACTTCCACACACACCTTCTCAACAAGTAGCATTTTTCTTTTAAGCACACACTAGCAAGGAATGGATATCTTTTTCTCTTTTTATTTCTTTTTCACAAATTTTTTCTTTTCAACTTTGCTATTTTTTTTTCTTTTCTTTTTCAATTTCATTATCTTCCAACCTTGCCAATGCTTTTCACTACTTCACAATTTTAACAATTATTCCCCTTCATTAGTTCCACTCAAAAATCTCCAAAATCCAACCACAACTCCAACATAACAACACAATATCAATAAAGTGCTTAAGGAGTAAAGGGCCAAAAGAGTCAATTTAGAACAAATGGATAGGCTCGGGGTGTGGGTGCCAACAAAAAGGGTCAAAGAAATCACAACAACAATTTTTTTCCAAGGTATATATGTAAGGGTAGGCAAATCAAAAGAAGGCCTTGTATCATTTCCCGACTAGAGCAAACCTAGGATTTCACTTTGCACACACACGGGGCAAGTTCTAGACATTAATATGCAACATGGAGTAAACAAGAACATGCCTCACACACACATCGCACATGGTCCACACAAAAAGGTTCCATCAACAACTCTCAACCAAGCATCTAGAATGCAACTTGTGGAAATTTAAGCACTAATACACAAAGGTTCACAATCAAGTCAAGCAAGCGGACTCAAGCATCTCAAGGGGGTCATTCCATTTTTTTCCTAGGCATGCATCACAATTAAAACCCAAGGACGCCACAAATAGCACATGCAATCAATTCAAGTCCACCGGTATCGAACAAATCAAAGGCACCTAGCATTCTACCTATTTCCTTCGTCTAGGGTCATCTACACTAACTATCCTAATCCTAAAAATAAAAACTACCCAGTTCAAAGGCCTCCCCGTGGAAAAGAACCGAGGCCATAAGAAAAATCATGGGGCGGATGACATGTACCACTAATAAAACTAAAAAGAAAATCTTTTTGGAATTTTTCATTGGTTTTCTATTTTTTTTTCATATATTAAAACAAGAAATAAATCAAAATAAAGTCAAGTGACAAAAGAAAAATCCTACGGTACATGCATCCCAAACCTCAAAAATAGATAAAGGGCAGTACCCCACCCCACACTTAAACTAAGCAATGTCCCCAGTGCGACAAAGAAGTAAGTGCAAAAGTAAAAGAAAACTGTCCTGATATCCGGGTGGTGCGCAGGAGTGTGGACCTAGTCCTCCTCCTCATCAGAGCCACCACCCTCAGCATCAGTCGCCTCAACCTCATTGTCCGGATCGTTAGCAACAATATCCGAATCCGTGTTCTCATCCTCCTCCGGAGGCATCTCTACAGCTCGAGTCATGCCTAGCAGACACTTCGAGGTCTCCAGTAGAGGGACAGTGCGATCAATAGTTGCAAAATCCACGCCTGACCGCCGAGCCATCTGCTCCATCATCAAATACTGACGCGCAGACAAGTTGGCGTCTGTCTCCCGCCACTCGTCAGCCGTCAGTTTCACCGGCGCAGTAGTGGTCACACCCTTGACCGAGGCAATATCAAAAGGCTTCCCTATGTCAGGGACAATGCGATCCTCAATCTCATCTACGGGGACACCAGCCTCCTCTAAGTATCGGGTCAGGATGTTCCCAAAATACAAGCGACTACATGAATCTAACTTCCGTTGCTCCTTCATCACTCGCAACATGTAGTAGCCTATATTTACCGGCTTCCCAGTCATAAAGAAATATACCATGCACGCCCGAGTCTTGGTGACCTCGGAATAATGGGAAGATGGTAATATGCGTGCATTGATAAACCGCATCCACACACGGGCCGGTTTGAGAAACTGCGAGAAGTACATAAACTTGTGTCTTCCGGCGGCATTGCGCTCCCACTTGTGAGTGGAGCTCTCGCCACAAAGTGTGTCTCGTAGAGCCTTGTAGTCAGGCTTTTTAATGAACTCCTTCATATCATCATAATCAGGGTCCTCGACCCCCAGAAAGGCATTCAATGCCGTGTGATCCAGCTTCACTCTCACCCCCTCACCGTGACCATATCATCCTCCTTCCATGCGTCGTCCGGCTCCCAGTTGGCATAAAGCTCTTGCACCAAATCAAGGTTGGCGTGCCCCGGACTCTCAAATACCGAGTACCACTTTAAAGCAATTATCGCCTCGGCCACCCCTCGATATTTCTGCATAACCCTCCTTTTATCAATTGCTTGCTCGGGGATGTACCCCCCGCAAGCCTCACATTCTTATACCACGTTTGGCACTCACCTCTCTTTACAAAAGTGATGCCATAACGTGTCTTTCCTCCGGGACGTGGTATCGGCACCGCGTCCTTAGGTATCTTTGCCTTGGCCTTTGCCTTTGGTTTGGCCTTAGGCTTGGCCGGTGCCTTGCCCTTTTGCTTTGTGGAGGAAGGCCCGTCTTGGAGTGCTCTCCTCGGGCCCGCAGCGGATGAAGAACTCTTGCTTGGTAGAGGTGTGGTCACCATGGTACCTACACAACAATAGATCAATGTGAGATGGATAACTAAGCACCAAAAATACAATTCAAGCTCAATTGGTAGGGTACCACCCCACACTTATCACACACTCTATGTATAAATCAACTTAACTCAATGGCACGAGCAACCCCACACTTAAACACAACTAGCTTCGGACAAAGTATGCCACGTTTTTTATTTTTCAAGATCAAGCTAGTGTGGGTGCATCATGATCAATTCTTATGTGTGTGCGACACTTAGTGTCCATAATAAGCCTAAGGAATGCATTGCTACTCAAGAATTCACAATGTTATTGAATTTTCATCATTGAGGCTTTTTCACAAACACTTGGTGTGCACACTTTGAAACTATCAAGTTCAATGGATTTTGGAATGTGCCAACCCTCCCAAATTGTTGGGAGATCTCTTTTTACAAGTCACAAGCTATCTATCTAGCACCATGAACAATTTAAGCACAACAAGAGTAAAATTTATGCATAAACTTGTAACTAGCTAAGAAACCTTCCATGAAAAGAATTAGTTCAACTTACATGTTATTGAGAGAGAGAAGTAGGAATTTACTTACTTGAATGTGTTAGAGTGGATTGCACAAGATTCGGAATGATTCCAAGTGTTAGAGGTGAATTGGTGAGTGATTAGAGAGTAATTAGAGTGAATATAGTGAAGAAATAAGTATAGAAATCGGGTATAAGGGGTTGGGGGAAACCGGGTCGCGGGTCAAGACCCGTTTGACCCGAATTTTGAAAAAAAATTTGCCGAGCGCCTTAGGCCCCGCGGCGCGGGCCAAACACGGCCAATAATTCTTGCATTCTGTTTGCCTCGGCGCGTTGGGAGGCGCGGGGCGCTCCCAAACGCGCCAGGCCTTTATTTTTCAGCTTGATTGTTCCGCGTCGGGAGGCGCGGGCACTCCCAAACGCGCCCGAACACATTTTTTCGCACCAATTTCCGATTCCAAGTACGAATCCAAGCGCGGGACATGTCTCGAGACGTCCCGTACCCCTCAATGCATTAATTTCACCTTGTTTAGCTCACCCGATTCCTACAAAAATGACACACAAAAACAACAAACTACGTGACACTATAAAACAAAAAATACTAAACTATTACAAGTACAAGCTCGGGTTGCCTCCCGAGAAGCGCCTTCTTTAACGTCGTGGCACGACGGGTATTAATCAAGGGTCCCTCAAAGTAATGGAAGTGCGGTGATTCACCGCACCTCCCCAATAACGTTTCACCCTTTGACCATTAACCAAGAATGTGTTCTCAGAATCCGGGGCTCTCAATTCAACCGCTCCATGTGCGGTAACACGAACAACTTCAAAAGGCCCCGACCATCTCGACTTCAACTTGCCCGGGAATAATTTCAACCTCGAGTTGAACAACAATACAAGCTGCCCGGGCTCAAAAGTACGATGCTCAATGTGCTTATCATGCCATTTCTTTGTCCGTTCCTTATATAATTTCGTATTTTCATACGCATGGAACCGGAACACTTCAAGCTCATGCAATTGGAGCATCCTCTTCTCACCCGCTAAGGCCATATCAAGGTTGAGCTTTTGAATTGCCCAATACGCCTTATGCTCTAATTCAACCGGCAAGTGACAGGCCTTACCATAAACAAGCCTATATGGAGAGGTTCCAATAGGTGTTTTGAATGCGGTTCGATAGGCCTAGAGAGCATCATCTAACTTCATAGCCCAATCCTTCCTCGAGGCATTCACAGTCTTCTCAAGGATTTGCTTGATCTCTCTATTGGACACTTCCACTTGGCCACTAGTTTGGGGATGATAAGTAGTAGCCACCTTGTGGCGAACCCCATACTTAGCCAACAATTTATTGAACAACCGGTTACAAAAATACGTACCTTCATCACTGATTATAGCCCGCGGTGTCCCAAAACGAGTGAAAATATTCTTCTTCACGAACTTCACCACCACACTCGCATCATTTGTTGGAAGTGCAATAGCCTCCACCCATTTAGACACATAATCAACTGCTACGAGGATGTATTTATGGCCCATAGAAGGTGGGAATGGACCCATAAAATCAATACCCCAACAATCAAACAGCTCAATCTCCAAGATATTGTTCAAAGGCATCTCGTGACGCCTAGTAATAGTACCCGTTCTTTGGCAACGATCACATTGCTTCACTAATGCATGAGCATCTTTAAATAAAGTAGGCCAAAAGAAACCCGACTGAAGTACCTTTGCAGCTGTTCGATCTCCACCAAGGTGGCCCCCATAAGGAGAGGAATGGCAGCTCTGTAGAATCGGCTCTACTTCTTCCCTTGGAATACATCTCCTAGCGAGTTGATCAACTCCTATCTTGTACAAATAGGGCTCATCCCACACATAAAATCTGCTCTCATGAAGGAGTTTACGCTTTTGCTCAGCAGTCGCCCCAGGGGGGTACACATTACTCACAAGTAAATTCACCATGCCAGCATACCATGGCACCTCAGCTGCATCTAGAGCAAAAAGTTACTCATCAGGGAATACCTCTTTAATCTCAAGCCCCTCATCTACATGATCTCTATTCTCCAGCCTTGACAAATGATCAGCAACTTGATTCTCAGTCCCCTTGCGATCTCGAATTTTAACATCAAACTCTTGCAATAGGAGAACCCATCTAATGAGTCTAGACTTGGAGTCCTTCTTTTCAAACAAATACTGGATTGCGGCATGATCAGTGTAGACAACAACACGAGTGCCAACCAAATAAGATCTGAATTTATCAAAAGCATAAACTACGGCTAGCAACTCCTTCTTAGTGGTGGTATAATTAGACTGGGCTGCATCAAGCGTCTTGCTTGCATAATAGATGGAGTGAAAGATTCTTCCAATTCTTTGGCCTAGAACAGCCCCAATAGCATTATCACTCGCATCACACATCAATTCAAATGGCAAAGACCAGTCATGAGCAATGATGATTGGTGCGGTTACCAACCTTTTCTTCAACTCTTCAAATGCCTTGAGACAAGCATCATTAAAAACAAATTTCACATCCTTCTCTAACAATTTGCACAAGGGAGTGGAAATTTTGGAGAAGTCCTTTATGAAACGTCTATAGAACCCTGCATGTCCCAAGAAACTACGCACCCCCTTAACAGAGATAGGTGGTGGTAATTTCTCAATAGCCTCAATTTTGACTTTGTCAACCTCGATCCCTTGCTTTGACACCTTGTGCCCAAGTACTATGCCTTCTTGAACCATAAAGTGACATTTTTCCCAATTCAGCACCAGATTTGTTTCTTCACAACGGCTCAGCACAGCATCAAGATTTTTCAAACATTCATCAAAAGAGTCACCAACCACTGAGAAATCATCCATAAATACCTCCACAAATTTTTCCACCATGTCGGTGAAAATAGCCATCATGCACCGCTGAAAAGTCCCCGGGGCATTACACAACCCAAATGGCATCCTCCTAAATGCATAGGTGCCATATGGACAAGTAAAAGTAGTCTTCTCTTGGTCTTCAGGAGCTATCACAATTTGATTGTAGCCCGAATACCCATCCAAGAAACAGTAATACTCGTGCCCTGCAAGTCTATCCAGCATCTGATCAATAAAGGGGAGTGGGAAGTGATCTTTCCTGGTGGCCTTGTTCAGCTTCCTATAATCAATGCAAATTCGCCACCCTGTAACTGTTCTTGTAGGAATCAACTCATTATGCTCATTCTTCACCACGGTCATGCCCCCCTTCTTTGGAACACATTGCACTGGACTCACCCACTTGCTGTCAGAGATAGGAAAAATAATACCAGCATCCAGCCACTTGATAACTTCTTTCTTCACCACCTCCTTCATAATTGGATTTAGCCTCCTCTGCTGCTCTATGGATGACTTATGATCTTCCTTTAAGAGAATTTTATGCATGCAGAAAGAAGGACTAATCCCTCTAATATCAGCAATAGTCCAGCCAATAGCTCTCTTGCGCTCTCGCAATACCCGCAACACCTTCTCAACCCGCACATCAGACAACAAAGAAGAAAGGATCACAGGCAGAGTATTACCTTCACCCAAATAAGCATAACGTAAATGCGCGGGTAAAGGTTTGAGCTCAAGATTAGGAGCTCTCTCAATAGACAGTTTAGCAGGAGTTAAGGTCAACGGTCTATCAAGCTCCTCAAATTTCTTCCACCCTGGGATGAATCTACTCTGCATATTAAGAACCTCCAAATATTCTTCAATATCATCATCCTTCAGGATATCATCATCATCACATAAGAGTGCCCTTTCTAAAGAATCAATATTAGAAGCCAAGAATGACCTCTCATCAGCAGTCAACTCATCATCTACCACTTTTACCATGGACAACTCTTCATAATGAGAAGGAAGCTGGGTAGCTCTGAACACATTAAACACAGCTTCTTCCCCATTTACCTTCATGATCATTTTTTCAGCTCTGACTCTAATAACAGCATCAGCAGTAGCCAAAAATCCTCTTCCCAAGATGAGAGGAACCTCAGGGTCAGCTTCATAATCAAGAATAATAAAGTCAACAGGTAATATAAACTGACCCACTTGTACAAGCACATCCTCAATAATCCCCTCGGGGCATGTCAATGATCTATCAGCCAGCTGTAGAGTCACAGTAGTTGGTCGTGGTTCACCCAGGCCCAGCTTCCTGAAAACTGAAGAAGGCATTAAATTCACACTAGCACCCAAATCACATAAAGCTCGACCAACCTCATGTTCCCCAATTTTCAAGGGAATAGTAAAACTGCCATGATCCTTCAATCTCTGAGGAAGCTTGCTTCTAACTCTAGAACTACACTCCTCAGTGAGTGCAACTGTCTCAAACTCAGTCAGTCTTCTCTTGTTAGCAACAATATCCTTGATGTATTTAGCATATTTGGGAACATCCCGCAAAAGCTCCACCAAAGGAATATTTACCTGAATCTGACTCAATATCTCCAAGAATTTCTTGCATGCTGCATCAACTTTCTGCTTCTGAAGTCTCTGAGGGAAAGGTGGTGGTGGTCTCACAATAGCAGACTCGGGCTGCTTTGCTATCACTGTCTCTGCTTCTTTCTCCACTTCCCTATCAGCATTGGACTCTAACTCACCAACAGGCTTCTTTGGCTTTGGGGGAACTTCTTCTAGAGCTCTTCCATTCCTCAAAGTAACTGCTTGCACAAATTCTTTAGGATTCTTCTCTGTATCACTCGGTAAAGCACCCCGAGGTCTATTATTTTGTGCTCCAGCTAGCTGCCCCAATTGTCTCTCAAGATCTTTCTGCGCACTGCTCAAATCTTTAATTGTTTGTGCCTGAGATGCTGAATCATCCATGAGCTTTTGCTGCCCTGCAAGAAGTTTCCTAAGCATATCCTCCACTGCATTAGACTGCTGTGGCTGAGTCTGTGACTCTGACCCCTGCTGTGGTGCATTGCGTTGATTAATTTGGGGTCTCTCATTACCCTGAAGCTGCTCACGGTTATCCCTCCAAGAAAAATTTGGGTGATTACGCCAACCCGTGTTATAGCTGTTACCATATTGATTGCGATTCTGACCCTGTGACCTGTTCTGATTACCCACATAATCACTGACTCTGGGTTAGATGGACAAACTTCAGTACTATGATCCTCTCCACAAACCTCACAAAAGACTTGAAGTTGTTGCACTGGAGCTAATGGTGGTTTTGCTTGAAGAGTCAACATCCATCTTCGCTCTTAGCTCTGAAACTGCATCCAATTGAAGTATCCCAGCAGCTTTCCGCGTATTAGCCCTGCTAACACCCTCAAATTGTGTTGTAGCTCTGCCATCACCCTGCCAATCAGGATTGCTCTGCGAAAACTTGTCAAGTAGATCATAAATCTGCTCAAAATTTAAGGCCAGCACTTGGCCTCCAGCAGCAGCATCAACCACGATCTTAGTGTGTTGGTTCAACCCCTCAACAAAAGTGTGTGCAATAACCTCATTAGATTGGTTGTGATATGGACAATCTCTCAATAGAGCTTTGAATCTCTCCCAGGCTGAATACAAGGATTCTCCATCTAACTGTCTAAAAGACATAATTTCGCTCCTCAGCCGGGCTGTCTTGGCAGACGGATAAAATTTAGCCAAGAATTTCTTAGCCAAATCCTCCCAAGTAGTGATAGACCCAGGCTTCTCAGCCTTTAACCACTTCCTTGCTGTCCCAATCAGTGAAAATGGGAACAAAGTCAAACGAACATAATCAGTAGGCACACCCGATGGTGTATAAGTATCACTGATCTCCAGAAAGTTCTGAATGTGTTGCTGCGGATCCTCATGAAGTAACCCAACATATTGCCCCGTCACATGCAGTAACTGAATCATGCCGGGCTTGATCTCAAAGTGCCCGGTGATAGCGGGCTTCACAATACTTGACGCTACTCCTCCCAGGCTAGGAAGAGCAACATCTCGCACTGCTACTGCTTGTTCTTCTGTCATTTCAATAGGTAAAGAAGCAAGTACGGTTGCTAGTGCTTCTCGATCTCTCGCTTCTCTTCGTAACCTTCTCAAGGTTCTTTCAGGCTCGGGATCAAAAGGTGCGAGTGGTTCGTCCTTTTTATTCCTTTGCATGCAAAACCTGTTGCCTGAAACAACACAAGAAACTCAACAAAAAATTAAACCTGAATAGAAATTAAGTTATCGTTCAAAAAGAAATTAGTCCGTAATTAGTCCCCGGCAACGGCGCCAAAAACTTGTTGCTCCTAACGCACACGCAAGTATACGCGGTCGACAAGTAATAAAGTGATAAATCAAGTATCGTTCCCACGAGGACTAAGCAGACTAATACTTAACAAACAATTTCTAACAAACTACTCAGGGATCTTTTTCTTTGATGGTAAGAGTTTTAGTAACCAAAACGCAGTAATTAAAGTGCTGGAAGTGTAGTCAAGCAATGGTGCAATACTTTGATTGTTAACAATATTAAGAGGACGGTCCAGGGTCAGAGTTACAAACAATCCAGTTGATGTATCCAATTGATTCCACTTCTTAAATCCCAGGTTACTAACTGACAGAGTAAATGTAACTGTGAAAACCTTTCAGTTCTTCACAGTTTATGCAAGCTACTTCAATCCCTATATGTCTATGGGCTAAATCACATGTACGCATTAACGAATCATGTAATGAGTTAAACTAGGCAAGCAAGTATATGTCTATCCTACTCGCAAATTGGTTCCCCGATGCCCCGGTTCACAAACTAGTTCCATTCTTTCTTATTACGTAATTAAATTCCCTCTTTCGAGTTCAATCCAAAAACCATAGATAATGTATAATTATCGAGCTCTAACAATTATACAAGTGAAATCAAGAAAGAATAAGCAACCCGTTATGAGATTCAATTAATGGGAATCAATCTTCAAACAATCAACCTTCATGTAATACTCTAACCCTAGAACGTAAAGTTTAGCCACACATATTCATAATCACAAGGCAAGAATTTGGTGTAATAATGAAGTAATTGATGTAATAGATGAAAGATTAGGAATAAACCCTTGTTCAATGAGTATGTTGCTCTCAATATTGCTCCAAAGTAAGAACTCTCTTCAAAAACTAAGTAAAATACTATTTATAATGTTTACAAACACCTAGTAATAAGTTAGACCCAATGCTAGACGGAATAGGAAGTAAAAATCCGCACAAGGGGCGCTATAACGGGCGCCCCGTGCCTCGTAACGCGCCAAGACAAGCAGAACCCGTCGAAATCCGGGCGCTATAGCCATGCGCCGCATGAGAAAACGCACTGGGGCACTGGGCGCTATAACTGGCGCGCCACGTGCCCCAAAGCGCCCAGCCATTTTCGCTTGTTCCTTGGTCCAAAATCTTGCTCGTGTCGTGCCCTCGTGTGCTCAATCCAATCCTCAATCAACTTCCAATCAATTCTTGCTCCATCAAGCTCCTAAAAGCTCCAAATGCACTGCGTAACAACCTACACCCGCACGACATCAAATTAGTGTAAAACCACATTCACAAACTATAAAACGAGCGAATAACAAGCTCAAACATGCGGAAATATTAAGGAAACCTTGGCATAAAATGTCATACATCACTTGTCCAAAGGAATGTTTAGCGGCACAAGACCTAAGGTTAGATATAATTACACGAAATCCTTTTTCTTTGTATGTTTTTTTATTACTTTATATGCAAGTTCTCAGTTTTCTTTTTGTTTCTTTTTTCTTATTTTTCTTTTTTTATTTTTATAGTTGGTGTACAGGAATATTGTTCCAACCGCTGATGAGATACGCAATTTCAACTTGCCTTTTCGAACTGAGGCGCCTCCTAGTGCCAGTTGTGCCTCTCGCATTCCTGTTCGTGAGTTTGTTGGCATTTCTCGTCAAAAGTTCAGAATGTGAAAGAACCTTCTTGTGCGTCGCAACCTGTGAATGAAGTTGATGTTGTTGCTGAATTGAAGCAATTGACCTCTGATTTTAATGATTTCAAGAATGATGTATGTGTTGTTTTGCTTTTTTCAAGCATGTATATTTCTTTTTTTTTTTTGCACATATCATTTGATTGATATTTCTCTATTTCTGCTTTTTTGGTTTATTTTTTAGGTTAATTCTCAATTTGTCAATCTTACTTCCTTTCTTACTGATTCATTTGCGAAGGTGTTTGATCGCTTGAAAGTAATTCCACTCAATTTTTTGTATGTTTTTGTATTTGGCCATGTACTTATTTTTAACTTCAACAGGTTGGGGGAAGCAGCCCTGTTGATGATTACCAAGACGACCGAGGTGCTGATTGTCGTTCTAGTAGCCCTGTTGATGCTCAAGATCTTAAGAAGGTGATACCTTTGATTATGGTAGTCCTGTTGAAGCTGACCATCATACGCACCAAAAGGACAGTGCTGCGAATTTGTGTGTATGTATTTTTTCTGTATTCTTTTTTCTTTTTAACATATTTAAATGTATTTTTGTGTATATCAATTTCCTGATACTTATTTTGTATTTTTTTGTATTTTTTCCAGTTGGGTATTGGAAGTTCTCATATTCAAGTTTCATCTGTTGGTCGTGGTGCTGCTTTTTTATTTGGAAGTGCTGCTAAAGTTTGCAGTCCAGTTCACTATGATGAGACTCCACTTAGTCGCCGTGTATGTCTGTTGTCCATGCTCACATAGTTGTCTTGTTGTATTTTTTTTTAATTTTTTTTCTTGTTGTATATCTATTTTCTTGATGGCTTTTTTTAACCAGGGTGTTGGAAGTCCTATTATTATTCAGTTTCCATCTGCTCGACCTGGTAGTAAACTTTGCAATCTATTGCAATATGATGAGACGCCACCTACTCGTACTGTATGTGTCATTTCTATGAACACAATTATCTTTATTGTAATTTTTTTATATAATGTTGACATATTCAGTTTGTTGTTATAGGTTGATGAGCCTGGAGTAGGCGGTGACATTGAGCAGTCTGGTAGTCGAGATGTTGTGCCACTTAGTGTGTCCAGAGTTAGTGATCCAAGAGCTGCTGCGTTCTTACGGTTTGATGGACCGAGTTTTTCGATTGGGGATTTTAGTCCAGAATCTGAAGAGGGTGGTCATGGACAATGTGGAATTAAAGCCCAGCCTGACAGTGTATGTACATACATGTTGGCCTTTTCACTTTTTTTTTTGTATATTTGTGTATTAATATGTATTTATTTGTATTTTTAAGTGTATCTTCTGTATTTTTACTGCATCTTCTGTATTTTTACTGTATCTCCTATATTTTTGTGTATTTTGTAGTATGTATGCTAACTATTGTATGATGTATTTAGTATGGGTAGTTTTTTCTGTTTGTGTAGGCAAATGTTGCTGAGTCGAGCAAGATGGCAGTTGATGATGATCCCAATTTCCCCAACATTGATCCGTCAGCCTATGTTGAGATTGATGCTGCTATTTCAATAGCAGTGTCTGCGTGTAAGCCGGTGGTGGTTGCCCCACTTAATACGGTACCACAAGAAAATGTTGATTCTAAACATACATGTTCTGGTCGTGTGTCATCTAGTGACAAATCAGAGGATGAATCGAGTCAGCCTGATGCAATTCTTGTTGATGGGCATGAGTCCCAGATAGTTTTGGTTGAGAGTGATGCAGATGATTCTGCTACGCCTTTTCAGTTGATTGCACGCATTAGGCGTTCAGGGAGGTATGCTAGGCCTGCTTTGGCCAATTCACCAGGACCAAAAATCTTCCAAACGAAGCATCCATTTTTTAGTGGTGTGGATGTTGACATTGACCAAGATCTAGAAAATGCATTTGTTGCATGGGTTGAGGATGGGATTGAGCCAAGCAGGTGAAGGTTTTTCCTTATTACTTGTTTGAACTAACTCTTTTTACCTTATTGGTGTTTCGTGTCATAATATCTTCTTTTTAAAAAAAAAAAAAATTATCAGGAACTTGCTCTATTCGAGAGAAGCTAATCGAATTGCGAAGCCTTTTCAGCTAGGAGTTGTTAAAGTTGAAAGGAAGGAGTGGGTTCGCACTTTGCTGCATAGTGGAGGCTTGCTTAATGACAAGGTATGTGTTTTCACTGTATAATATTGTATAATAATGTATTGTACTATATATTATTGTTTGTTAGTTACGTATCTTACTTTTCTTGTTTTTGATGTTTACATTTTTCAGCATATTGATGTAGTCTTCTATTATTTGCGGAAGAAGGGAAAGTATGGTCCTGATGTTCATCTTAAGTTCACCACTACGGATTGTTTTTTCAAGAATTTGGTTGAAGATGTTTTCAAGGCGTACAAAGCTAGTAACAACGATCCCACAGTTGTTACTAATGATGATCCTATTGCTCAGTATATTATGGGTTTTAGGTTGCTTGCAAACACCCCATGGGTACATGTTGATTATGTTTTAGTGCCACTGCACATCAAAGAAAAATTTCATTGGGTGTTAGCTATAATGTCATTCAAAGAGAGATCTATTTGGTTGTTTGATTCTCTCGGTGCAAGGCCTTGTCCTGCTGTCCGTGCTGTAGTTCATAAACTGTCTGTTGTGTTGCCTCTTTATCTTTCAGTCACTAGCTTTTATGGCGCGAGGCTTGACATTGATTGGAACACAAACCCGGCATTCAAAGACAAATCTATGACAGACCCATTCTCTGTTGTTACAATTACAAATATCCCAAAACAACCTGTTGGATCACTGTATGTATCCTTCAACACACTGTTATGTTTTTCTTCTTTTTTTTTTATACTTTTTTGGTTTTGATCTGTTTTGTTGTTTATGTTTCAGCGCTTGTGGTGTCTACGTCGCAGCATATGCTGAGTATTTCGTAAGTGCAAATGATCGACCACCACTCGATTTTGATGTAGATATCTATCGTAGTAGGTTGGGGACGCTACTCTGGCACTATGGCAAAACAAAGCAAGATGAGCAGGCCATTAGTGCAGATGAGGTGATAGGAAATCAGTTCAAGAATAAGGGTGGTCCAAAGCGAGGCGAAGCATGTCATTAAATAGTTTATGTAGTTTGTTGGTTTTGTATTATTTTAACACTTAAGTACTTGTTATTCAGTGGGTGGATCTAGTTTGTATTTCAGTTTGTATGTATGCAGTGTCTACTGTAACTGAAAAGTTATTGTATGGATCAAGATTTCTTAACAAGTTATTGTAGAAAAGTTTAAATTCTATCTCTTTTCCTTAAAACTTTTTTTTAAAAGTTTAATGCATAATGTTATACAGGAGCTTCAATTTCTTGATGTACATTTGAGTTGATAACATTATTCATGTATTAGCATATGAATAGTTCTAGAAATGTCTTTGAAATTTCTAAATACAAAATAATACAGGTTTATACAGAAATTTGAATTTCATTTGAAAATGTATGTACTTGTACCCCAATGCTCATCTTGTACCCCAATTTCATTTTATTATTTTGTTAGTGGCTGTATCGTATTGTTACTCTGTATCGTATCATTAACTCATCGTTATGTAACATGAAAAGATTCATTTTATTTAACGACTGTTTTTGGTGTGATATTTGTAATACAAAATAATACAGTTATAACAATTACAATTTGTAACTGTATTATTTCGTATTATGCTGTATAATGTATTTGTGTTGTACTGCATTGTTTATGTGAGTTCAAATGTTTGGATAGATTAATTGTTTCTTGTCGTTTGATAAGATTCACTAACAAATATGAAGATTGAATTTACAATACTGTCAAGAAAATAGTATGTCTGTGTAGAACAGATACAAAATAATACGGTTTCATACACCAAGTGTTTACTATAACATAAGTAGCCAAAACAAAAAATTTCAACCAACTTGAGAAACAAATCTTATTATTCAATATGTGTTTATAACAATGTATTATTCAACTAAATGTATGACATTTTCCTTTTTTTTCACACTTGGAATGTAATAATTCTGGTTGTTTATTTTTCTGAATGAGATGAAATAGTTTCTAAGCGTGGGAACAGAACGTTCAGTTTCTCTTGGGGAGGTTTGTACAAGTTGCTCTGTTGTGGCCTTCACATCCACATAGTCCACATGTTATCTTTGATCTTTTTGGATGCAGTTCCCACGGTCGCTTGTATCTTGTCTTTTTTAGTCTGCCCGGAGTCCTTTTCCATATTGGGGGGTGCACAACTTCATTAGTAATGTATGTAGGGATGTCCCAATTACTTTCATCTGGAATAGGATTAACAGGCATTTCATATGTCTTCAATAGGAATTCCTTTGTGTAGTATGGAGAGGCATAGATCTCTTCTTCCATAGACTTAGACTTCATTACTGCCACTGCATGTGCACATGGCAGCTCGTCGATTTGGAACCTTCTACAGCAACATGTTCGATCTCTCAATGACACGAGGAATTTTGTTTCCTTATGCCAAACTGAATATGAATCCCCTGATGAAGGCTTAACCTGTAGCACATGAACTGTTTAAGTAATACAAAAGTATACAGTCTAGGTATATACTTTACATACACACTAATACAGTACAATACAAAATTATACAGAATACTGTGTATGCATATAAATACAAATAACTATAAGACGGAGTAAGAAACTTAAACGAGTTACTAGCCATATTGTTTTTTTAACTACGGAAGGAAGCAACAATAATGCAGCATTGTTCAAATATATACATAAGACATCCATAATGCATAAATTTTGTAAATCTGAACAGCAAGATGTAGTATTACCGTCATCTGCACTGCCAAGGTTCGATGTTTATCCAAAATATCATCAAATTTTTTACCCAGCTTTGTGAATGTATTTTCTGCACCTTCTCTGTTGCGATTGTTCCACATTTCAACTTGTGCTCGCATGGACTCCATAAATGATGACACAGGCATATCTCTTGCACCCCTTGTAGCCGCATTTAATGACTCCGTAATATTTGAAGTCATTATCCAGCCACAACGGACAGTTGAATGAGCCCTAGCCCATTTTTGATAGCCAGCATTGTACAAGTATGTTTTGATCCGGTTGTCCATCTTTGCAACGTCCTCCATTTTTTTTTATCAAACTCCTTCACTGTGTATGCTTTAGCCATGGTAAAGAAAGCTTCATGCAGTTTTTCTTCAGCTCTTTTGAATTTTGATTTCACATTGTTCCACAGATGCCAAATGCATGCATAGTGTTGAACCATGGGATATACAATAGAGGCTGCTTTCAAGATGCTTTCTTTACGGTCTGAAACAATGCATATATCATCTCTTTGGCCATATGCTCTTCTAAAATTATCAAAAAACTAATGCCATGCATCATCATTCTCAGAATCAACTATAGCATATGCTAGAGGGAGGATTCAGCCTGTGTGATTGGAATTATAAATTAGAAAGTAGAATCAGCAGTTAATTATACACATTTATACAGATATATATAACATAATACAAATGCCTAGACTGTTTAGACTTACCCGCTCCATCCATTGTACTTGCAGCTAGGAATGTTCCCTTATGTGTAGCTGTAAGAAAGCTACCATCAACAACAACAATTGGTCTACCATACTCCCATCCTTTTATTGCTGCGTTAAGCGCCACAAAGGCATATAAGAAGCAGTCGTCCTCTGTTTTAACAAAGTCCACAATTGACCCCAGGTTGGTTTTCTCCAAAATGTATAAGTACCCTGGCAACTTGTTGTATGAATCTATTGGATCACCTCTCATTGTTTCCAGCGCTTTTTCCTTCGATCGCCATGCCTTCATATAAGGAAGCTCCACACCATATTGTTTGTGAATGTCTTCAATTATCTCTTTTGGTTTGTAAGTTGACTTGGGATCTTTATATTTATACTGGATAAGACTCCCTATAATTGCTGCAGTTGCTTGTTTGTGGTTGAAAATTCTGTTCTTCAGTGGGCATGAGTGCTCATTGACAAATTTCCTAATTTTGAACAATCCAGATGCGTTCAAGCTTGAAGACTTAAACTGCCATACACAATTCTCCCCAGTGTATATCAGGCAATAGCTGCACATACATAGATACATAATTATTGTATGTCACAGGGTAGTAGATTAGATACAGAATTATACATATAGAGGAAAAATTATACATATTTTTGACAACATACAATATTATACATTGCAAACTCATAATATACATATTTTTTGACAAGGTGTTCAGTGGGCAAAAATAGTTATATATTTTGAAGTCATACACAATTAACATAGACATATAGAAACATACAACTTTATACAGAATAGGCAACAGTTTTCGAAATTCCGTACCATTTTGAGCTTGATCTTTTCACCTTAAAGTGGAACTTGTTCCTTAATGCATAGTGCTTCATTGCTTTGACAATTGTATCCTTATCTTGGAAAACTTGCCCTTCGATAATTTCTTCTTGCATAGGGTCTGCAATTATAAGCGCAGTACTATCCTCAAAGTCTCCAAAGTCTGGAATAGCTATCAATTCCTGGGTATGTTCCTCAGTTATCGACTGTATGTTATTACTCTCTACATGTTCTGGTGAATTTACTATCTAATTGTCAGCTTCATCAAACCAGTTTTGACCCATTATAATACACAGTGGATATCTTCCTAATTCCTTGTTATCTTTTTTTTATCTCAACAAACACTTTGACCCCCATGTCATTGTGTATTTCAATTGGAGGTCTTGTTGCATCCACTTTATACTTTATTTCCATTTGGTTCACAGTGGTATCCACACGGATTTGATTTGCAGTTATAGAGATTAACTCCTCGAAAGTACAGTCAGATGTTATTACTACTGCATCAACACCATAATCAACATAGTTTCCGGTTGCATCCTATCGCCCTTTGTGTTGGACAAGTACCGTTACCGATGCCATTCTAGACCTATCAACAATACCATACAGTGATGAAGCGAATTTATACAGTGATGAAGCAATTAGTAAATGCTTCTCGAGTATTTACTAATTCCACATTTGTACAAAAGTGGAAAATTTATGATGCAACTACGTAATTGCTACAGAACTTTGGATACAAAATCAATACAATTTCAACAACAGAAGCACCCAAAAAACAGATGAATGTATGCCTAAAATTGTATGTTAAACCACATTTTTTGTATAAAAATGTATGTTAACACATAGTTGTATAAAAATACAAGGCGACACAATGTATTGATGAAGTGATTATGCAATTGCTACTGAACTACAAATGTAAAAGCGACTACAAGTTTTAGCACAGTTACAACACTGATACAATTTCAATAACTGAAACACGCAAAAACAAAAGAAGTGTATGCATAAAACTGTATGTTAAACCACAGCTTTGTATAAAAATGTATGTCGAGACACATAGTTGTATAAAAATACATGTCGGCACAATGTATCGATGAACTGATTTCGTAATTGCTACTGAACTACAAATGTAAAAGCGACTATAAGTTTTAGCACAGTTACAACACTGATACAATTTCAACAACTGAAACACGCAAAAACAAAAGAAGTGTATGCATAAACCTGTATGTTAAACCACATCTTTGTATAAAAATGTATGTGACACATAGTTGTATAAAAATACATGTCGGCACAATGTATCGATGAACTGATTTCGCAATTGCTACTGAACTACAAATGTAAAAGCGACTACCAGTTTTAGCACAGTTATAACACTGATACAATTTCAACAACTGAAACACGCAAAAACAAAAGAAGTGTATGCATAAAACTGTATGTTAAACCACAGCTTTGTATAAAAATATATGTGACACATAGTTACTTTTAATTACCTGAAGATACAATACTGGTAATACAAAATCTACAATGTGTTTACAGAACTTTGAGTATTCAATATCAAAACTCCAAATACAAAATCAGAATCACATAATCAAAATCAGAAAATCAAAAATTGAAAACTTCGAATAATGTCAGGACAATTACAAATTGAAAACTTCGATTGCTTACCGGAAAAATCGATCAATCGAGGACAAAAATCGCAAAATTGAGTTTGATTTTTTTGATTTTATTGAATCAGAACTGAAAATTGTGGAACAAAACCGATTCTACTTTGATCCAGAATTATTTTTGAAGCTAAATTTGACAATATAAAAGTGGAATAAACCCTAGATTTTGGAGTGTAATTGAAGGAGGTTGAGAGTGAATTGAGTTCTTTAGAAAGGAAAGAGAAGGCACGTAACAGAAGAAAGAATTTTTTTTCTGAAATTGTGTGGTATTTATATGTTGGCATTTTGTATGTATTGTGTAAAAAAACTATCGTTATTTTTTGTAAATTGTAATTGTATCGGTATTTTACGTAAATTTAGGTATAAGATGGTATATTTATGTAATTCTCCCTTTGTTTAATTACCTAATGGCCTAAATAAAGTGTTTTCATTAAGTTTACATACTATTGGTCCTCCGGGCCCGACATTTTGTTTGATAAAACTTTTATTAACCTAGTTTACTAAAATATGAAAGTGTAAAGACTTACTCCCTCCATTATCTAGAAAAAATCTATTTTAGTAGGAGGTAATGTGCCTCGTTAAAAACTTACTAGGAAAAAGGAAAAAGAGTACACACTTCCTGTAATACGCCTTTAGAGATGCCTCATTAAAAACCTTACAAGTAAAACCCAAGTGAGATAAAACCTTGTTAAGGGAAAAAGAGTGCAGCGCGTACTTTACTCCCCCTGATGAAAAACATCATTCAATATCTTGAAAATGACACATTCCAATCTTGAAAATCAGCTTCTCAAATGTTGAGATCAGCAATGACTTAGTGGACAGATCCGCCAAACTATCACTGGAGTGCATTCTTCAGCATTAACTTCATCATTCTTTTGAAGATCACGACTGAAAAGGAATCTTGTTGAATATTTGTCTCCTCAGTTGTATCTTCCTTTTCTGAACTATCCATGCAATATTTCATATAATATTACTGGGATCCTTTTCTTCAAAGAAATACCACATTGTTGCTGAATATGTTGAGTCCTTGACCTCAATCACCAATATTGTCGCATAGCTTCAAGCATGACTATTATCTCTTCATAAATTGAAGATATAGCATCAACAATTGATTTTATAAAATGTCATAATATAGTTATTCTACCACAACAAATAAATACCAAGTTGATATCGGGCTTTGTGGATCAAGTAGATACCATGTATTCTTTTGATGTCTTCGCATTAAGGAAGAACTAAATCTTACCAATAAGCTTATAACAAAAGCTATAACCAGTGGAGTATATTTGGTAAGATACTTCAACGCACCAATTGCATTAAAATATAATATTTCAATATCAAGAAGCTCACAAACGTAATTTTATTACATGTGGCCGTATTGTTTTAATCCGTATAAATATTTATGAAGCTTCATAGAATAGGTTTCCTGGGAACCTTTATATGCTTCAAGCATTTTGAATCCTTCAAGGATTTTAATAAATATATTGTTCAATGAGCCATATAAAAGGCTGTTGCAACATTTATATGCATATCAAGTCTTTCATGCACTGCCAGACATATAACATACCTGAAGGTGATTGCATCCACCAAAGGAGAATATAGTTCCATATAATCGATGTCAGATCTTTGTACCTCAAGTCGTACTTTATATTTAACGACTTATTATTATCAATATTTTAGCACAAAAATATCTATGTACACCACTGGCTTTGCACCTTCGGGTGTTCGGACTATAGATCAAAAAACTTCACGTCACTCGAGTGAAGCCAATTTTTGCTTGAATGCGTTTTGCTTCTTTTTTTCTTTCTTTTTTTTGCCAATAATTTCATGTCTGTATTCCTAACAGACTTAAGCTCAAGATCCTCATAATCATATAAATATTGAGCTTTATAATATATGTAAGGTATCGTCAACGATAATTTCATATCTCGGTTCCCAATCCGACATAACATATTGAGATCTCTTTACATTCATAAATTTCAGGTACCTGAACCTCTCCTGATGAGGTTTTATGAAGTGTTATGTCGTGGACTCTTCTAGAGTCTGCCTCCTTATTTGACCATCTCAAATATTTGCTCCTTTCCTTTTTTAAGGACTTTTACGTTTGGAACCGAATGGTCTACCACGCTTCAGGCGTGCCTTAGACTCATTTACATAAATAGATTGTCTCACCAGGACATCAGGAGCATTAGCAGCTGGAATATAATATTTTTCTTTGGGTCAGTAATGTGTCTGGAAGTGACTTGCATTATCTTTATATGAGGATAGTAATCAAATGGTAATTTAATTTATTTATTCCTCAGCTACGTTAATTTCTCCTCCTAATGCGAGCCAAACTAACATTCGTTCCCAACCTTATATGGGATCCATCTTTGTGTGTTGCGGTGGAGCAATTGATGATATACCGCACATTATAATTATTAGATGGAAAATATTTGGTTCCTGACCCTGAACCAATTATAAGGGGAATTCATTTTCCGGCATGTCGTGCACAAGTGCTGCTTTATGGATATACCATACCTCATACCTGATTTAGGTAGCATTGTTCTCATATGCATGGTTTAGCAATTGGAGGCTTTCAATATATGAATCTGCTAAACTTGCTTGCCAACATTATCAAGATAACTTATCTTGATTGCATAATATGGAAATATGCTCATAATAAGATTTATTTGAGCAAATACTTAACCTCGCAAGTACCATTGCGGGTTTGTAATAAAATGCACATGTGACCTTATCATAGATGCATCTATTTATAATAATTATATGGTCCACATGACAGGTGAACGGGTCCATATTCACGTTGTATACATTCCAGAAGTGCGGGGATCCCGATCCCAAATTTTGTAGGTCGAATAATTTATTTATCTTGAGAACAAGCATCACAAAGAGAATTCTTGAAGAATCCTGATTCTTTGATATATACCCATGCAAATTCTACATTTATATATTTTTTGCAGCATATTTGAACCGGGATGATTAAACCGGTCATGCCAACTCATAAAGTTATTCATCTAGTAAACTTCTAGTTTATTGCAACAATAAACTAGAAGTTTATTGTGACACATATATGATTCCACCACACTTATATATTGTGTAGTATAAATTGGAGGAAAAGGCGGGGAGCTTTCTAATTTTTAAGCACATATATCTCACCCGACATTCTCATATCTATATAGTACAAACTGGAGGAAGGGGCGGGTGACCCTTTATTATATAATATATCTTACCCGCTATGACTGCAGTAATATGAAGATATTAAATCTTCCCATGTTTGTAGTCTCAATTTGATACCAATTTTTTTGGCGAATATTCTTGAAACATAACATGTTTCATTGAGACTTACTACAATAAAATATTTCATCAATTTCATTCCTCTAGGTTATAAATTGGCTCTTCTCGAGCACTCAATTAAATTTTGTACTACCGTATATTTCACTACACCAACCATATGGTGAATATCTCCTTCAAGGAGAAAATCATATAATTGTGCTCATTAAGGGAGACTAACGGTCCGGAAATCGGCTCGGACCGGCCCGGACCGGTTGAGACCGGACCGTTGGTCCCTAATGGTCTCCGGTAGCCGGTTCCGAAACGGCTTCGCGAAAAAAAAACCGGATGAACCGGTATAAAACTGGACCGGAACCGGCCGGACCGGACCGGACCAAAAATTAAAAAAAAAATGAAAAAACTGTTTTTTCTAGCCGTTGGGCAACGGCTCTTTTGACCCCCTAGCCGTTGTCCAACGACAAAAAAGGGCCATTTTCACCCCTCTACCACCCATAACCAGCCCTAACTATTTTTTTTTCTATAAATACCCCATTATTTGATCATATTTTTCACACAAATCTTCCAATTCTCTCAAATTTTCTACAATATTGCTATTATTCTACTTTGGCTATTTGTTAAAAATTTATAAATTGGCTACTTTATCGAGTTCTATTTGGAGTTTCTATCAAAGTTATATTTGGCTATTTGGTGAAGTTTACAAATATCAAGTATTGGGTCAATTGGAGGCGCTACGTGGTTGAAATATCAATTTGGCTATTTTTGCAATTTTTCGATTATCAAGTATTCAACTAATTAATTGAAGTGGAGGCTCAAGTTTCAACTTCACCTCAATTATACGGTTATATTTGGTTGGTCGTTCCTACTTCTACTCTTTTATTATATTTTTTGTCATATATATTTATTTTATTTGCTATTATTATGTCTCAAAGAGGTTCAATTGGAACTAGTAGTGGGGGGCGGGTACGTGGTCGTAGGGGAAATAGGGGTAAAGAAATTGCTGGTAGTTCTAGTCAGTTCACCCACATAGATGATTCTCAATATTATCATAATGTTAGCGCTGATAATATACTTGATCACGAAATGTTAGAAACACAATATGAGAATCAAAGCGGGGTTAATTTAGAAAAAACACCTGAATTTCAAGCTAGTCCACCCGAAGTTCAGTCTGACTTGCCTCCTGAGCCTCCTACTAGAATACCGGCTAAACGTAAGGATAGATCTGAGGTGTGAGAATTTGCATCAAAGAATGTTGTAGTGCAGACGGCCACATGTGGGATTTGTGATAAGGTGTGGATTTTTAGAACTGGGGGTAATGAGGGTGGGACTGGTAAACTTAGGGCCCACTTACAAAAGAAATATCCTAAAGAATGGTCAACACGGGCGGGTGGTATATATTTAGGGATTGAACATGGGGGAGTAGCGCATGATCAATCTTCGGGTACCCAACAAGAATTAACCAAACAACAGAAGGGCTTCTTACTTATGATAAACAAAAGGATAGGAAAGCTATTGCTAAACTAGTTGCCCTCGAGGGTTTACCTTATAGTTTTCCTTCTTCTACTGGTTTTGTTCGTTATGTTCAGTCTATATATAATCCCTCTTTTCATTGTTTTCCAAGAACTACTGTTAAAAATGATATTATTAAATTTAAGAACGAATATCAGGATTATTTGCGATATATGTTTGATAACTTTGACACTAGAGTATGTCTTACTACGGATATGGGTCGTTCTACTAATGGATGTGATTATATTACTGTTACTGTTCATTGGATAGATCCTGATTGGGTATTTCAAAAACGTATTATTGCTTATAAAGTTGTTGATGAACCACACACAGGAAATTATATTTGTAATAAAGTTTCATCAATTTGTCGTACGTACTTTTTATCTAACAAAGTTTTTAGTATTACGGTAGATAATGCTACAAACAACACAGATGCACTTAGGAACTTGATACCTATTTTGAACCCCCTTTTTGCTGAATTTTTTCATGTTAGGTGTGCATGTCATATTTACAACTTTGTAATAAGAGATGGTCTTGACTTGTTTAACGAAATTATCAAAAAGGTGCAGATAGCTATTACTTATATTTTTAGAAATAAAAACCAAGAAAGAAGACGAGAATTGGTAAGAAAATATGTAGAATTAGGAATGCCAATTAGGAGAGTCCCAAAGGAATTTTGTACTAGGTGGAACACTTTATATGATGCATTGACTGTCGCTTATGACTATAGAGTGCCTATTTCTCAAATGTATAATACATTTTATGGAAATCTATCACCTTAAAGATGAGGATTGGCAACTTGTTCAACATCTTCTTCAGTTTTTACAAAAATTTTATCAAGCTACTTTAGAATTTTTCGGTCAATATTATCCAACTACTCCTACCATGTTATATTATATAGCTGGAATATCGGAATTATTGAAAATGTATAAGCAATATGAAGTTTACAACCGGCTGTAGAGAGAATGATTGAAAAATTTAGAAAATATTTTTTTCCAATTCCTCCTCTTTTTTACATTACTTCTGTGTTGCATCCTGCTTTTAAAATTAAGTTAACTGAACGACTTGTTAGAGAAGTATATACAAATTTAGAAATTACTCCTATTGAAATTGCTACTAATGGGTATCCAAGTGTAGAAGAGGCTATTGCTAAAGTTTATGCAGATACCGTGGCTGTTTTTGTAAAGTATAGAGCTTGGGCAGACACTGCTACACCAACGGAACCAATACAATCCACCGGGCAAAGTTCTTCACATGCGGGGATGAGTACTTTTGGGGGACTTGACGAAAAGTTGCTTTCAGAACAGGACGAGTACGGGGAGGAATACAACGAGTTCCAAGTGTTCAATATCCAAAGAAACTTAACAACTTTGGAACTAAGAATTTGTTGGATTATTGGAAGTGTCAAGAATCGCAATTTCCAATTCTTTCAAAAATGGCCCGGGATATATTAACAATTCAAGCTTCATCAGTTGCATCGGAAAGCGCTTTTAGCCAAGGAAGATTTCAAATTAGAGATCACAGATATTCGTTGAAGGAGGAGGCAATGGAGACAGGAGTTTTATTCAGGGATTGGATCAGAGCAGAGCGAAGAAACTCTGGTCTACCAGAACTTACTAAGGAAAAAGGCAAAGCATATCTCGATCAAATTTTGAGCAACGGAACAAGTGAAGGGAGTCAAACCGGCAATGAAGAAGAAGAAGAAGACGAAGAACCAGAAGGAGATGATGAACAAGATCAACAACGGCCAGTTCCTAAAGAAAAGCCTACAACTATCCTCAAGAAACTAGCTAATATGTTTAAAAGAATGTAATTTTCTAAATAAGAATTTTGAATTTACAAGTTTGAAGTTTAGGTGTAATTTGCACTACTTATGTCTTAAACAATTCAATAAAATTGCTCCAAGTCTTGGAATTCAATCACAACTATTGTCTTCATACTTTTTATTTTTAATTTATAGTTTGCGCAAAAATACTACAATTAATTACTAGTTTGTAAATTAGTTCAAATTTTAATTTACTAAAATTAATTCAAAGTTTGAATTTTGAACTTAACAAATTAATTAAAAAGTTTGAACTTTGAATCATCACTTCAAAAATTTCATTACTTCAAAGTTCAAAGTATAAAAAAATACTACAAGTTTTTTAATTCTAAGTTTAAACTTTAAACGTTGAAATAAACTAAACATATGTTATATGTACAAGTAAAAACTTAATAATATTTTGTTGTAATATTTTTCAAATTATCCACCACTTTAAATAAAACACAAAGGAAAAACAAAAAAAAAAATAAAAAAAATATATTTGGCCCGAACTGCCTGACCGGGCCGGAACCTGACCGGACCGGACCGGCAGTTTGGGCCAACGGCTCTCTTTCAAATATAGCCGTTGGCCAACGACAAAAAACGGCTATATTTGCCTATCATCCCCCCCCCCCCAAATGCCCCCCATACCCCAACCTATTTTTATCTATATATACCCTATTATTTCATCATTATATCACACAATTTAGCATTTTCTATCAATTTATCTCTCAAATTACTCTCAATGGCTATTTTCTAAATTTTTTCCAAAATCCAAACAATTATAATGGCTGAAAATCAAGCTCCCGCTGCTCCCGGCCCTAGTGAAACGAGAATTGCGGAACGAAGATGTCGTTCTATAGTGTGGCAACTTATTTTGAAAGATACTGAAACTCAGAAAGCTAAATGTAGCCTCTGTAACAAAGAGTGGAAAATTTACACTGGCAACTACAGTGGAGGGACGGGAAAGTCTAGGCAACACTTGGAAAAACGTCACAAGACTGAATGGGATAGAATAAATGGCTTTATTCCGCGTGATTGAAAATTTGAAGAGATGGTTAAGGGAATATCAATGTCATTTCAATTATGTATTTCCCGAATTTTCAATAAATTGTGTGTATTTCTTTTTCAATCAATTTATCAACGTTTGTTTAGTATTTGTTTATTTACTTTACATTAATAAATTTAAAAATATAATTTACATAATTATTTTGTTTCATTAAAATATATAATTTACCTAATTATTACAAATGGTATTTACATAAATTGTTAACTTTTTCAATTTTCAACTTTATTTGCCTTAAAAAAAAACTAAAAAAAATTTAAATTAACCGTTAAACCGGCCGGACCGGTACCGACCGGCTTAACGGTCTGCGAAACCGGTCCCGATCCGGCACCAATTTTTTAAACCGGATAGGACCGGACCGGTAGACCGGTAAAAGCCCGGTTTAAAATTTTGTTGGCCCGGTTCCGGACCGGAACCGGAATCCGGTACCGGTCCCGGACCGGACCGGGCCGTTAGCCACCCTTAGTGCTCATTGTCAAATCATTATAGGCTAGATCAACTTCTTGCTTTACTTGCTCTTGTGTAATTTTGACGTACGATTTGGACGTGAGCAATGACCATTCATGCCACAATAAATAATAGAATCATTATACTCGAACCTCTTCTAGAGGTGAGTTGTGGTACTTTATCAACAACGCATGGGCACGTCCATATTCATCTTTCTCGAACCTCTTCTGGAGGCGAGTTTTAATTTATCACATATTGCCACATTCACTTCGGTGAACGGGTCTATATTCATAATTTTTATTACAAATTGTCTCATTCACTGCAAGGAATGGACCATAATCATCTGGACTTGCCTCATGCTCATATGATACATGGAAGGCATTATTATATTTACCGTTTGAACGGTTATTTGTGAACCATTATTGTCCTCTTATTTATTCACAATTATGGCTATTTTTTCATCCCTTGCCACGTCCACGTCTATGGTCTCTACCGTAGTAATTATTTTGTTGTCTTTTAGACATAAAATTATTTGCCTTCTTTCAGACATAAAATATTGCGTCTTCTTTCAGACATAAAGACATTTTGCCTTCTTTCAGGCATATTATGTTGTGTCTTCTATCAGACATTATCATAATTTGCCTTCTTTCAGGCATATTATGTATTGCTACTATATTCACATATGAGAATGGAGCATTATGTTGTGCTCCTACATTCACCTTATGGAATGGAGCTTGTCTTGCTCCCACATTCATCTTAGGGAATGGAGCATATAGTGCTCCCACATTCACCTCTATGAATGGAGCCTATTTAGTGGACGGGCTTCATGATTTTTATCAAAAATACTTTATCTTTTTTATAATACTTTAGTTTGCCTCAATCATCATTATGCCATCAATATCTTATTATCGCAAAAGCGTGTTACGCCATAATGCATTGGGAGTTGAATATGATGTCTTACCCTTAACTAATGGTATAATAGGCCAAAGTGTGTACGTATGATGCGATTTGAAGTATAATACTCAAAGGTACTCATGCTTCGTGTAATTGAAACATAGTACTGTAATCATGTATCAATTATATAACACTAATATATCGGGTAAAGATCATAAAAAAATAAGCATTATTTCTCCAGTCTCCACTTACCAAGAGTATAAACATTTATACCCAACTTTAAAAGTTACCATATTTGATTCATTCCATATATCCATGTGAGAGTAAAATATTAACCATACTACATAATCCATGTTTGCTCTCACAAGCAGTTTACCTTGAAATATGAGTAGAACTGATCTACAGTATCATGTTGCTAGGCCATGCACCCTTAAATTGTTGTCAAAGGATAGCTACAAAATCAACCAAACAATGGAAGAATAGACAAAAGTTGTAGTCAGTGAAAGATTTTCACAATTTAAAGTGGTATAAAACAAAATGAAAATAGGGTACTATTAATTTTGAGATTAACAAAATCCATAATATGAAGGAATTTAGAAATAAAAAAAACTTATATGTGTTAGCAACCAGAACGTTGGCTTCTATCAATTGCATCATAATTTGCTTTTCATTTCTTCTAAATCGTGTAATAAAATAGAGACTCGTGCTGATAACGTGTTGTAAAACTAATAGTAAAGTAGTGCAAGAACAAGACAAAATATATGAGAGGAGAAGGAAGAACTTGTATTATTCTCAAAGTGTTTCAAGAGTGTCTTCCATAGAGCCAAATGTGCTCTATTTATAGGATACATATACATAGGTTACAAATCAACCCAAATGTTACAAGAATTAAGTAGTGACTTAATAAGAAATTAGTGGTCACTTAGTGTGGAGGAATTAAGTAGGAGAAAGTAGGGTAGTAAACCATATGTTACAATTGAATAATGGTGAGTAGTGGTCATCCACATTAATACCAAATACATGGATTCACAACAAATTTCAAATCTAACTACGATTGCAATAATCCATCTACCAAGAGTAACTTAACATCCTTCAAACCATAGTCATTTACCTGAGGGATAATTCTTTAGGAAAAAAAAAAGATTTTAATTAGCTAGCATTGGACGTAGATTTGGTTGAAACTTCGGAATTCGAGTTTTTGAAGTTGAGTTGAAATTTTTTTTTGAAACTTGAAATTGTGTTTGGATATAGATTTGGTTGAAACTTGGGAATTTGAGTTTTTGAAGTTGAGTTGAAAAAGAATTTTTGAAACTTAAAATTGTGTTTGGACATATATTTCACTTGAAAAAATATTTGAAGTTTTGTAGGTGAATATATAAAATTTCTCACAAAATCCCAAAAAGTGGTCTTGATTTTTGGGACTTGTTGTTCCAAAACAAACAGTTTTTCTCTCAAAACTCCCAAAAAGTCTCTCCAAAAAGTATAAACAAACGGGAGCTTAATCACTTGGAATTCCTAACAATGTCAAGGATGAATGAATTGATCAATTGAAATAATATGCTTTCAAGAGAAATTGAGATTTAGCAAGTTGCATTTTTATGTCTTTGAAACAGACAAAAAGTTATTTGTTAAACTTTACTATTTCATTCTAGCTTTCAAAATATCTTTTAATCGATAACAAATGGTGATTAAATTTATAGTTTAGAAATAGTACGCGGGTTTCGAGAAGATATGTGAATTTTAGTAGTATAAAATTTTGAAAAATTACTCACTGTTACACTTGTCAAATTTTTATAATATAAAGTTCACACGAATAGTATTTATTAAAAGATAGTAAATAATATCTCTTTATTCTTTGTGAGAAATTTTACTCTCTCCTATTTGATGTGAGGACTTCACCGAGGCTTACTTAGAGTCTGTTTGGCCAAGCTTCTGGGGAAGCAGAAGTGTTTATTTTTTTCTCAAAAAGGATTTATTTTAAATTTTGGGGTGTTTGACCAAGCTTCTAGGGAAAAATAAGTGATTTTGAGTGGCAGCAGAAGCTGTTTTTCTGCTATGAGGAAGAAGCTGAAAAAAGTAGCTTCTTGAAATAATAGGTGTTTTGATTATTTGGGACAAGAATACCCCTTTCAAACTTCCATATTTAATCAAATTAATATTATTATATATCTATTTTCATAATTTGGTACTTTTTTTTATATATTGATCAAACACAAATTAATAACAAAAGCACTTCTCTAAAATTTAGCCAAACACAAAATACTTATCTCACAAAATACTTATTTGAAAAAGCACTTCTCAAAACAAGTTGATTTTGGCAGCTAAACAGGCACTTAACCTCTTCTCAACCTCTAGCTACTTCAAACCCTCACCGTCTCCCATACTTCAAAACTCTTGTTATTAGTGCGGATCTAACATTTTCATTAAGGCGTATGCAAATATAAAAAAAAAAAAAATTAGACATACACTAATAAATCAAAACGGTTGATCAATATAAATAATGTATACATAAAAATAAATTTTTGACATATATATATTTAGCATAAGTTTTAGACGAAAGAGTATGAATTGACACCTCTTTCCAAAGGATATCTTAGCCCCCCCCCCACCCCCACCCCAAAAGCATCATTCTTGCCGGAGGTACTTCAACTATAATAGGTTCTTATTGTAGTTAATTAAATTTGCAATATAGTAGTTTTATTTTTTGATGAATAAATCAATTTAAATTATTGGAGTATTTAATTATTCTATTCATTTCTTCCTTAGATTTATTTTCGATTTTGTATCCTTTCTTGATTTACTATTAACAAAAAGATGATCAAAAATAATTTGTGGAGGAGCCACCTATATATTCAGTAAAGAATAATAAAATACGTGGTAAATACAAGGGTTGACCCTTGACTTAGAAATAAAACCTTTGATCTTCCTATTATCTTATAATGAATTGTCCTCCATTTGCTCTTTCTTTTTCTTTTTAAAGGTAATGTAAAGTAGAAAGTAGTTTATTTCATGCTAGGTGCTAGATGCAAACAAACTCTATTTTCATCTTTTTTAATCGAATTTTTGCAAGGAGTTTCTTTAATCAATTTCATTTCTGTATATGACGAACTGAAGAATAATAATATTTATGATTCTTTGTAGAAATATATAATATTAAAAAATATTTTTTCAAAAAAATATTGACATTATCTCATTTTATCAAACATAATAATATCTTTTTAAAAGTTATACAATGCATATACATATGCATATACAAATCATGTATATTTTGCTTAAAGTTTATATTCTATAATAAATTTAAGTATTGTTGTGCTTTAAAAAATTATTTGAAGTACTTATAATTTGTGTAATAAATACTCCTAAAACATCTATTAGCGTAAATATCTCAATATAATCAAGGAAGAAATGCATAGTGAAAGGAAAAGGAAAAGGAAAAGGAAAAGGAAATGGGTGAAACTTTAGACAATGGCATTCCAGAAACCCCCCCCCCCCCCTCCCCCCCTGAAGTTTTTTTTAAAGTGGCAGGGACTCCCTTTTTTTTTCCTTTTCTTTTTATTATAAGTGTAATTATGACTATTCAGGGACGAAATTAGCACTTTTAAAATTTGAAGGTCGTTATTAAAACATGGAAATAATCATTTCAAATCTTGGGAACTACCCATTTCTCACCCGCGTGTCTCTCTCGCTTTGTCCTCTCTACCATTACTCCTCATCACATCACTTCAAATTACAACTTACACGCAACTTGCACTCAACCAAATTCTCTCAACTTTTCTGTCATTCCTTATTCTTTCCATAAAAATTCAAGCAATCCGACCACCAAATCAGTATATTCGAAGTGTATTGACCATAAAAAAAGATAAATACTCTCTTTGTTTTTTTTAAACTGTGGTGTAAATTTAAAACTTAGGAATTTTTTTATTTCTTCGTCATGCGTAATTAAAGTTATTTTGGGTGTGTGTTTTTGAACAAAAGGTATAATATTATGTGAAAATTGAATGACATTATGTTTTTATATGGGGAAAGAAGTTCCGAACTACAAAAGGGAGTTTTCGTTGTTCTAACGAAATGTTTAAGGATTTTTTATAGTAGTTCCTTCTCTGTGTTTTTGTGTGAACAAACACTGCTTTATCTCTTTGCAAATAGAAGTGATTAGCAGTTATAAGTCGTTTGTTGTTTCGAACAATCTTAAATAATTCACAACAGTTCATAAGGGGTTAAGAACATCTCATTAGATGTTCATGCTTTTCTGTAACTAAAATTATGAAAAATTTGTATTGTTTTGTAGAAAATGGTAAATTTACACTCAAGAAAATTAACACAGCAGAAAGATGAAATTGATCCCAAGAAGAAGCCTACAATTCCTCCCAAGAAGTGAATTTCTAAAAGAAAGGCTTCTGAGCCGAAAAAATAGCCTACTCCTAGTGCTCCTAGGCCTACGTACTCCTAGTTTTGAACGTACTCATACAGATGTAGAACCTACTCCTATACGCACAACAACAAGGAGAAAATTGGGTGTGGAGAGTGATGACGACGAAGAAGTAGGTACTTCAAACCAAGGGTAAGCAGGTGCTTAACAAGAGGAAAGCCAAAACCCAGCACGAAGTTACGATTTAAGTAGAGATGGGGAGGCTTTGGAGATGATTGTAGATGAGGGTCAAAGAAGAGAGGATTTACATGACGTCGCTCTTGGTGAATTGCGAAAAGTGACTTGAGGCTTGGATAGGAAGATGATGATCATGAGAAAGATTCTAAAGAAAAGGAAGATGAAGCATGGGGAAAAGTTGATAAGCATGAAAGGGATTCTGGAGAAAAAGATGAAGTTGGTGATGATGCTGGTGGGAATTCTAGAGAAAAAAAACATAAGAAGTAGATGAGGCAAGAAAGGGTTCAAAAAGAAATAAAAGAAGAAGAAGCGAGGTGGAGGATGAAATTTTAAAAAGAAACTTCTTGAGGGATCGTGTAAAAGTAGTTAAAACTGGTGGAGATGTTGAAAAGGATGTAGGTGAAGCTGTTGTAGATGAGAAAGAAGCATAAGGAACATCAAAAGTGAAGGTGGATGAGCCCCAAGTTATAGTTGAATTAAAACTCATGGACTGTTCGGAACATCCATGTGAATGTTATAAACGACTTTCTAGTGTTCCCAACATCTAGATGAAGGCTGGCAGCATTCACCTAATCGTTCTGAACATCCTAAATAAGGTGTTCCAAACGCTTAATAAGTCGTTCAGAACATCTTCACCTATATATTTCGAACATTTTATTGTTTTCCTATAATGTCATTTATAATCATTATGATTCATTTTATTGATTATACTCTAAAGTCATTTGCAGTATGAAGATGATGGTCATCTTTATCTAAGCAAGAATGTTGATGAACTCTATACCACATACCTGGTTAACAACCCTACTTTTCAGTCGAAGATTATTTTTCAATCGTCTTTGGCCAGGGGCATGATGTTTTGAAAAGCTTGACTTTGAGAAAGGAGTTTTCTCATAGTTGTTTCGATCACTTCTTGCAAATGCCTGATTATCCATTGTTTGACACAAATTTGGTGTATAACCTCCTATTGAGAAGGATTCTGTATAAGAAGGAGAAGGAGGTACGGATTGCCTACAATGGACTGCCAGTATATTTTGGCCTATCTGAGTTTGCATCGATAACAGGGCTATATTGTGGTGCTTATCCAATAAAAGATTACTTAGCAGAAATGAAAGAGAATGGAAGGCATTGTGGAACTTGGTTGTTAATTTTGCCAAGAAGATGAAGGAGAAGGAGAAGGAGAAGGGGAAAGGGAAGGGGAAGAGGAAGAAGAAGCAAGAGGTGTCACCCATTAGAAAAGAAAGTTGTGTCGGGTGCTGACTTACTTGAATATATCAACTCTAAAAAAGCACCCAACAAGTGGTGGTTCAATCTATGTGTGGCATAGTTTGTTCATACAGTTCTTTGTGTGAGGGATTCCAAATATGGGATAGAGGAATAGGTGGTGTGCTTGGCCGCAGATCTTGACGCATAACAGAGTTATCCTTAGGGTAGGATGAGCTATGAATTAACTGTTAGTTACCTGACGAAGCCAATGGAAGACCGCGCGTTCAACTTAAGTCAGACTTACAATCTTTATAGCTTTCCCTGGGCATTTATCACCTGGGCTCATGAAGCTATACCCGACTTGAGGCCAAAGGGTTTTCCAACATATCAAACAATCCCAAGGATGATAAAATGGCTTACTGAAATGGCAGAGAGAGATACAGACAGGATGATTGAAGAACATGATTATCCTGTAAGTATCCCATTTTCTATATCTTATCATGATGTTTGGAACGTCTATCTTAGATGTTCGTTTCAACACTGAAATGTTCGAAACATCTTACCATGAAACATCTCTCGTCGATCTACTTTATCACTCGTAGAAGTTCGGAACATCGATGGTAGATGTTTTAAACATCATTGAGACGTTTGAAGTATTTTTGTTATTTTGTTCCAAACATCTTACAATAACTTTTTAAACTTTATTTGACATTATTCTTTTTATTTTTCTTTAGTATATTAATAGGATGTTCACCATTTACTCATTCCTATTGGTGATGAGCTGGAGCAGGATTTATTTATTAACATTGTGCCCTTTGATGACGTTGAGGATGAGTTTGTTGATCCTTTGTATAAAAGATTGGTGGATGCCACCAGCATTGCTCTTGTTGGTGGCAATAAAACGTCTATTTTCAAGAACAATCTTGCAACCCCTCCAAGACAATAGAAAGTAATGTGAAAGATGAAGATGTGGATGACGAAATTGAGAGGATGTTTTTGAAGTGATGGGGAATATGATGGGGAGAAAGTTGAAGAAGGTTTACAAGATGTGAATGTTGAAGAGGGAAACAAAGATGATGGTGCTGGTGAATATGACGTTGAAACAATGTTGATTGGAAACAAAGCTGATGGTATTTCGAGCTCCAGTTGCAGAGGCTGCAAATGTGATAAATGCATCGGATGGAAGGAAGCAATAGAGTAAAAGATTGTGGCTTCTAAGAAACTTAAAAGTGATTCTTCTGGTGGTGATGGATTCGACATCTCCAAATGTAGCAATTGCAAATGCGAAGATTGCAACGACTGGCGTAGAGGCATGGAGATTGAGATGGCGACCATGTATGCAACAATTGAATAGTTGAGAAGCAAAGTTTTATTAAACCTATAAAGGTTGTGATATCACCACAAAAAGAAGAGAAGAATAGAGAGAAGAAGAAACGTGATGAATTTTATGAGAGGAGACATGTGGATATTTACAAGAAATTAAAGAGGAAGAAAGTGGACGCCCTGAAAGCATTTGTGAAGAAGAAGAGTCCGAAAACAAGTGTATTTTTTGGAATGCCAATGACTCACAAAGATTTCAGATTGCTGGTGGATGAGACAGAGTGACTGTGGGACATTGTAAGCTCATTCTTTTAATTATTTTCTAAACTTCTATTTTATTGTTCAGAAAATATTGTATGAGTTCTGAACATCTATCATATGCTTAGAACAACTCTCATATTTCTAACTTCTCGCACATTTTTAGAACATCTGACCTATATTCTGAACATCGATGTGAGATGTTCAGAACAACTGGCCATTCTTACACTCACTTACCCCAATTTGTTTTTCTCTCTTATTTGTTCTGCAGTATATTGAAGTTGTGCTGACCATGAAAATACACCTATTTGGTTCTGGGTTGCCAAGTATACTCAATATTACTTTCATTAGTTTGAGTTTGAGGCACAATATATTGGCGTGTTGATTGACCACAACGTGGTCTAAGTTGAAAACAAAGAAAAAGTGCATCGTATACAAAGCTTTCATATAAGCAGATATGGTATTTTAAAAATGGATATTGCTTGCTCAATTTCCTATCAAACTTGCACCTGATAGAGAATAAATATTGGACGGATCAAGATCTCTTTAATCAAATGACATGGAGTGCAAAAGAAACACAAGCTTTTAAGTTTTACATCCTTAGACTCGAGGTATTTTGGAAAACCACATAAATCCTATATAAGTACATCCTTAATTCCATATTTTCTTGGTATTAGCTCGTTAAGAAGATATTGCATTACTTGAGTGATGCAGGACTTTCCACTTCTCTGATTCAGCTCTTTTAGCTTGAAATTGATTGTTTTCTTTTCGGCGACATTTGAGCATATCTAGCACGATTCTACACGAAAGTCGTTATTCCTTAGTTTGAGGTCGAGGCAACACAGTGCCTCTGTTCATCGACGCTTCTTTTCCAAGCTTTTAGTTTTGTTAATGTACTATTCACAATTAGGTTTAATTCTAAAAAATTTCACTAACTTTTATTTAGTTTACCCTGATAGACACAAAGTTAGACAGTTAGTACGATAAATATTTCAAGCAAAATAGTTGACGGAAGCGTAAAGAATAGACATATTGTTTGACTTAATGATGTCCAGTAGAAATAACTTATGTATATTTTGGATTGTCAACTGATAGAGGAATACATTGTAGAAAAATCTGTGAAAAAATTAATAATGAAAAGAGCAGCAAAGTTTATACATAAACTTTGCAATTCTCTTCACAAGCCCACGTGCAACAATATAAATCCAAACATTAGGAGTAAAAGAGGAAAAAAATCGGGATGTATGTATAAATCCAAGAAAAAACAACCAGAAAGAATAGTTACTATATTGGGTAAAAATCGGCGTGCTCAGATAGCACTTCGGTGTGACGAATCGAGGACAATCGAACTGATGTTCCGAAGGAAAAAGGTCAAAGCAAACAATTGAACCGTCGAAGTCAAGCACCGAGGTCATCACCGAAGGCGAGCAGCGAGCTGCGAGCTGTGCTTCGGTGATACTCACTTCGACCGAGCAGCAAGGCCGCGCCACCGCGGTTAAGTATTTGGGCTTCGGTGGAACACCTCGATTCAAGCGGCTCAGTAGCCCACTACTACAGCCCACTAACTCCACTATTGGATATGCTGAACGTGGATGTAGGTATGATCGGCCATGGAAAACGTGGGCAAGGCCCCTTGTACCTATAAATAGCATTAGCTTTCACTTTGTATCTATTCAGAAATACTTACAGAAACTCTGGCAAAATTTGTACACAAAGATATATATTGAAATCACGTCATTCTCTTATATTTTCGTTTATTATTCGTATTGTCTCGACTTTGATACTAAGATTTGCTTGTATTTGCTACCCAAATTCGATTTATGATCCTAAATCAGTTTAGGCCCATACAAATTGGCGCCGTCTGTGGGGATACGAGCATAAACGCTTTGTTCCAAAGTTGAACGTCTTTTTCTCTTGGATTCACGTTTTTATTCAACAAAATGGCTGACAATAGCAGAAATCCCGCTGAACCGCAGTTAACTCCCGATGGACAGACTAGCGTTCAGTCGAACCCAAACTCTTCGTCTTTGATGTCAACCAAAGCCTTTTAGGCTTACGTTGTTACCACACTCAGAGCCCTTCAAGTGCAGCAAGCCGAGCAGGGTAACATTAATGCTGAATTTCGTGCCTCGTTAGAGGCAAGGAACAGCTCAACGCCAAATGGAGTCAAGTGGAGGCATCCCGCTCTTCATTCCTACGGGCGCGATAACAGGGGGACCTCAAAATAGGGCCACATCTGGGGGTTCGGGTACTTTACCGAGCACCACGCCACACTTCGGGACGATTCCTACCATGACAGAAACTACCTCCTCGGTAGATGTTGAGAAGTTAACTAAGGAGATCGAAGCCCGAGTTAACGCTTGCGTCGAGGCGCGCGTGGAAAAATGCCTCAAAAGCGTCCCCGGGGTTACTAAGGCTCAAGATGCTCTTGATATTGACCAATATAGGAAGTTGTCGTTCAAGCCCAAGGCTGCTCCAGCCCCAACTCCTAAAAACTTCAAGATCTTATTTTTTGAAAAAATATGATGAGACCACTGACCCCAAAAAACATGTGACCGAATACATGTCAATGGTGCTGAGCAACGAATTAACGGAGATAGAGAAGGAGTCGATGTTCTTGAAAAAAATTCGGGTGACTCTCTAGAGAAGGGAGCACTACGCTGGTACATGCGCCTACCATCGGGGTCGATTTCCACTTTTAATGAGCTGGTTAACGCATTCGTCAAAGCTCATACCGGTGCGCAGAAAATCCTCTAAAGGAAGGAGGATATATTCGAAGTTAAACAACGGCCTGGTGAGCCACTTAAAGACTTCCTCGAACGCTTTCATGCTGAACACATGGAGTTACCTCCTGTGAATGACACTTTGGCCATCATGGCATTTGACAAATGCATCAATGTTTGCAACTCTGAGGCTGTTGCTGAGTTGCGAAAAGAGCTCCAACAATATCAAACCCTGAAATGGGATGATTTGCACAATAGAGCGTACACCAAGATAAGGCTGGAGGAAGCCGAATGGAAAAATAATGGCCGAAGCCACAACTATAAGAACCAAAGCGAATCCTCATATCGCGCCGAGGCGCCGTGAGGAAACTCGAAGGGGAGGTATGAACTATACACCTCATCGAGGCAGCCTGTTAGTCAAAGGCTCGAAAATTCGCTTGGAAACTCGTTCGGAAATTCGCATGTGAGCCAACGGCTCGGCGGAAAGGTTTTTCCCAATGCAAACTAGAGGAACTCCTCAACCCAGCTTTGGTCGCGAAGAATAAGGAGTTACCTCGCATCCCCGACTACAACTTCATCATATCGACCTCGGAGCTGGTCAATATAGTGAAGGGGACAGCCGGGGTGAGAATACCAAAGGACATGAGAACTCCCGCTGATAAAAGGGATCAAAATCTACACTACAAATTTCATGCAGACTATGGCCACTACACCGAAGACTGCAAAGCATTGCGCCTCGAGGTGGCACACTTATTGAAGAAGGGTGTTTTAGCTGAATTCCTCACTGATAAGGGGAAGGAAAACTACACAAAGAACCGAGGTGATGGACAACCACCTCGGGAACTACCCCCGAAAGAGTCGTGAATGTTATCTCTGGGGGTTCAGAGGTCAATTGGGTGAATTTTGCAGCTGCTAAGAAGTTCGCCAAGTTGTCAATCGCCATGGAGAAAAGAACACGAGTTGGAGGCTCGGGAAAAGAAATCGTGTTTGATGATGACGATTCTGATGGGATGATGTTCCCTCATCACGACACTTTGGTCATCATCTAGAGAATAAATGACTCAGATATCAAACAAGTCCTGATTGACCCCGGTAGCTCGGTCAACATAATCAGCTACGGGGCTATAAAAAAGATGTGGTTGAAGGGAAAAGTTATCCCTAAGGCAACTGTGTTGACTGGCTTCAACAACTCCACTGAAAAGACATTGGGTGAAATCACACTCAAAATGTTCGCTAAAGGAGTTTGCAAGGAAACACTTTCCAAGTTTTACCCGAGGACATGGCATATAATGTGATCCTCGGTAGACCATGGATTCATTCCGTAGAAGCTGTTCCATCCACTACTCATCAAGTGATCAAGTTCCCTACCCCATAGGGAGTTCGGTCAATAAAGGAGAGCAACGAGTAGCAAGAGAGTGCTATTCGGTTGCATTGAAGAGTGGGGTCATCCCGACTGGACCAAAGAAATAGCAACCAATGCAACTGGGGTCGAGCGAAGAGGGAGGGTCAAGTTCCCAAAATGACCCCCGAGGAGAAGTAGAGAAGATCCCGGTATGCATACAAGAACCTCGAAAGAAGAGCCGAGGACTCCACCAGAGAAGAGCTGGAATCTTTCATGTTATCGAAAGATTTTCCAAAGAGGAAAGTGTTTGTCAGCTCGGAGTTGGACCCAGAGTCGAAGAAAGCAATCATCGATGTTTTGAAGTCCAACAACGATTGCTTTGCTTGGTCCCATTCAGATATGGTCGGTATCAATCCGGAGATCACGACCCATAAATTGAATGTGGATCCCCAATTCACCCCGGTGAAACAAAAGAAGAGACCACATGCCGTTGTAAAAAAGAAGGCATTCGAAGATGAAACTATGAAGCTGCAAAAGAATGGCTTCATAAGAGAGGTGAAATACCCCGAATGGCTGGCTAATGTCGTCGTTGTGCCCAAAAAGAACGGAAAATAGAGGATATGTGTAGATTACACTGATCTAAATAAAGCTTGCCACAAAGACTCCTATCCATTGCCACAGATAGACAGGTTAATAGACTCTACGGCTGGACACAAACTGTTAACCTTCCTAGATGCTTATTCAGGGTATAATCAAATCCTCATGGATCCGAAGGACGAAGAAAAGACCTCGTTCATCTCTGACCGAGGCACTTTTTGCTACAAAGTAATGCCCTTCGGTTTGAAGAATGCTGGGACGACATACCAAAGACTAGTGTATCGCATGTTCAAAGAGTACATTGGAAAATCTATGGAAGTCTACATAGATGATATGTTGATCAAGTCTATTCGAATGGAAGATCATCTGAACCATTTAAGAGAAGCTTTCGATGTTCTGAGGCAATATTGCATGAAATTGAATCCTGAGAAATGTGCCTTCGGTGTAGAGTCGGGCAAATTTATGGGATTCATAGTCTCCGAACGGGGAATCAAAACCAATCCAGACAAGATTAAAGCCATCGAAGAAATCCCCGAGGAGCTAGTCGGGGTAAAGGAAGTTCAACGCTTGACTAGCCAATCGCTGCCTTAAGTAGATTTATCTCAAGATCTTTAGAGTGATGCCACAAATTTTTCTCAGTCTTAAGGAAGAATAATCACTTCGAGTGGACACCGGAGTGTAAAAGCGCTAAGGGTGTTGAAACGTTATCTGGCTAACGCGTCGTTGCTCCCCAAGCCAAAAGATGGCGAAACTTTGCTAGTTTACTTGGCTGTATCCGAGGTGTCAGTTAGTGCTGTGTTGGTTCAAGAAGAGGATGGCAAGCAACCGCCTATCTACTATGTGAGCAAGACACTCTTTGATGCAGAAACCAGGTATCCTCATTTGGAGAAACTAGCTCTTACTTTAATTGTTACTGCTCGGAAACTACGACCCTATTTCCAATGTCATCCAATAGCAGCAGTTAACACCTTCCCTTTAAGAAGCATATTGCATAAACCAGAGTTATCAGGGAGGTTATCTTAATGGACAGTAGAGTTAAGTGAGTATGACATCACCTATCAGCCCCGAACGGCCATTAAGTCCCAAGTCTTGGTCGACTTTGTAGCTGATTTTAGCATTGGGATCTTACCCGAAGCTGAAAAGGAGAATTCAATGTCGAAGGGGTCAGCTTCGGGACTATAGGTACTCTACACCGATGGGGCGACTAATTCTAAGGGTTCGGGGTTTGGCATAGTGTTGAAAGCACCCATCGGGGAGAAGATCAGGAACTCGATTTAGTTTAAAAAGGTGACCAACAACGAGGCCGAATACGAAGCGGCCTTAGTAGGCTTAGAGTTAGCCAAAAAAATGAGGGTAGAAAGAATTGCGTTAAGGTGTGATTCACAACTGGTGGTAAACCAAGTGCTCGGTGAATATACGATTCGTGAGCCCAGAATGCAACAATTCTTGATACGAGCACAAAGAATCTTAGCTCAATTCCAAGAATAGAAAATCAAACAAGTACCTCGGGAGGAGAATACCGAAGTCGATGCCTTGGCAAACTTGGTTTCGGCAGTTGACGAGGTACACGCGGGGACTGATTCAGTGGTTCGGTTGCTTTCTGCACAAATGAGAGAAATGAAATTGGAAGTCAACTCGGTGGACCACAATTAGGATTGGCGGAGTAAGTTTATCTCTTACTTCGACTCGGGGACTCTCCCCCAAGATAAGAAAGAGGCAAAAAAGTTAAGGATCCAAGCAGCTTCGTACTCAATGATCGAGGGAAATCTATATAAAAGATTATACAGCGGCCCGATGGCCAAATGCTTGGGTCCAGATGAAGCTAGATATGTGATGGCAGAAATACACGAAGGCGAATGTGGCAACCACTCGGGAGGGGGAGGGGAGTCCTGGGTGCGCAAATTACTTCGAGCTGGGTACTATTGGTCCATTATCAGTGCAGACGCAAAGGCCTTCGTGAAAAAGTGTAATAAGTGTCAACGCCATGCCCGAATGGTTCATCAGCAAACTGAACCCCTGCATTCGGTTGTGTCACCATGGCCCTTCATGAAGTGGGGAATGGATATTGTTGGCCCCTTACCGAAAGGAAAAGGTGGTGTTCGGTTTATTCTTATTTTAACCGATTACTTCGCAAAATGGGTGGAAGCAGGAGCTCTCACCGAGGTTAAACAGAAGGAGGTAATCGATTTTATCAAGAAAAACATCATCTACAGGTTCGGCGTCCCGAGGGAGATCACTTGTGACAATGGTAAGCAATTCGTGGGGGCGGCTATCACTGATTTCTTCAAACAATGGGGAATAAAAATAATAGTGTTGACCCCTTACCATCCAAGTGCCAATGGCCAAGCCGAATCTTCAAATAGAGTGATAATTGAAAGTCTCAAGAAGAGGCTTGATGAAAAAAAAGGTCCTTGGCCCGAAGAGTTGCCATGTGTGCTATGGGCTATGCGAACAAAGGAGAAGAACATCACTGGCAAAACCCCATTTTTCCTCGCCTATGGCATGGATTCACTTATCCCCGTGGAAGTGGGCGAACCAAGCCTTCTGTACGCTCACACCACCGAGGATGCCAATCAGCAAACTTGAGTTAGATTTGCTCGGAGAGAAAAGGGAGTTGGCTTTGGTTCGGTTAGTAGCACAGAAAAGGAAAATCGAGGCATATCTCAACAGGAAGGCAAAACTTAGGTATTTTAAAGTTGGCGATTATGTGCTAAAGGCCTCGAATCAATAAGCAAAGGAAAAAAATGGGGCGAAACTCATTGCAAACTGGGAAGGACCTTACAGACTCAAAGCAATTGTCGGAAAGGGATTTTATCAAATCGAAGATCTACAAGGCAAACCCGAACCTTTGAATTGGAACATCTCCAATTTGAAGCGGTACTACTTTTAAAATCGAGGTAAACATTCCTTGATCATTTAAAATTTACCCACAGCCTCGAGCCGAAAAAAGCTCCTAGGGCTTCGGTCAAAATATACTAACTTGCTCCTCGTTTCATTTTGCTTGACCTTTTCAGGAAGCGGATAAAACGACTTCTAGTGCTCGGATCTTCATCAAGATTCAAACCCGAACACTGGGGGGAGTAAGAGGCGGGTTGCAACCGAGGTCGACACCGAGCTTCCCAACTGAAGTCTATATATTCAGAAACCGGGAACTGACACCCAGGAAATAGATTAGTACTTTGTAATTACGCCTGATAGTGGCAATATGGCATGTTGTCGATTTGTTTTTGCGCCTAAAGTTCTACTTAGACTTGGCCTTATGTAAAAAGTCGATTACGGCTCGCTGATATCATCGATGAAATAAACTTGATTCAGTATCTCTTTGTTTCTATGATCTTACATACCGAATTTATATTTCAAATGCATTGACTCAAGAACGAGATGCCATTCTAAGTTCGCATCGATTTTTTATACGAGTAAGTCTTGCAAGCACAATACTTTAAGTGTTCGGCTCAAAGCTTTTCAAGAGGCAAAAATAAAGCTAACACTTAAAACATAAAATATGAAGTCATTCATTGAAAAGCCCGAAGGCTATAAAGTTTTATGTACATCAAGAAGCCGAAAGCCTAAACAAAAAACAAAAATACAGAGGATGAACAAGCAAAGCAAGTTTGGGAACTATCCACCCAGTGATTCCCCTCTTCGGCGTTTTCATTATCCTCTTCGGCACTCTTGCCCTCCTCATCGCCATAGGATTCACCATCATCCGAATCCTCACTCGAGGGCAAATCATCTACTATTCTTTGGGCTTTGGAAGCAGCGTCCCTAGCCTTGATTATTTCCTCTTCGAGAACGATATGCCCAGCTTGGACTTGCTCGAGCGTGTCGAGCCAAGTCTTAACAATAGCCCAGGCCTCTTCAAACTTTGCCCTCGTCGCTTTGGCTTCGGCCCACTGATTGAGGTAGAGAATTCTCCCCTGAAGCTTTGAAACTTTGCCCCGAAGAGCAGGCACTTGATCTACCTGGCTTTGCAACCCAACAAGTTTGGTGCTGTACTCTTCTAACTTGCCACGGTATTTCTCACCTGCCTCCAAAACTTCGGCTCTGGCGCGAAAGAGTTCAGACTCAAGCCGTTCGGCTTCTAAGCTCAGCCTTGAACGCTCGCTAACGAACTCATTTGTCACAGCCTAAACCCTTGCCTCGGCAGACTCCGGAACCCTGTGTAAGTCAGCCTCGACCTTAGCTGTGGCTTTATTAGCGCGCCCCAAGTCTTCGTTCAAAGCAGCAAATTGGGCTTCCAGCTCGGCAATTCTGTCAAAAAATCCCCTCTTTTGTTCTTCCCAGGCAGCGGTCGCCGCTTGAACTTACTCCACTCGGTCGTGTTCTAGGTGAATAGCCTGTAACGCGAGGACCAAGCTCTGCATAAGATCATAATTTTAGCATCAAGGACAAGGAAAGGATAAGTTGCACGAATAAGAATGTGGGGAAACTTACGCGAAGAGCAGAGGTGGCTGAACCGCCCATCAAGCTCATAGGGCTAAGATTGCGAAGGGCGTGATCTTCAGTGGACCCGAGCAAAACATCGATGGAGGCGATGTCCTCTTTGGTGGGATCCAATAGATTGGACTTGAGAGCAATTTCCAAAGCCCGAGGTGCAACATCGGAAGTCTTGACCATGCTTTTAATCAAGCCTTAACTTGCCTTAGCTTTACCTTTCCGCTTGGCAGCCTCTTAATTATAATCCTCTATATTTATAACCTAGGGAGCGGCCTCTTAATTATAATCCTCTATATTTATAACCTCGGTCTCCCTAGGAACCTCGGGGACTAGCTCTGGAGCTACCTCGGGAGCAGCTATACAGACATCTTCATTACTGGGCTCGTCAATAAGGCCTCGGTGCTTCTCAATCACCACCTCGAAAGCAGGGGCGGCAGTTTCCTCGATCCGCGGTCCTTTCGTCTTGGTGGCCCTCTTCAATTCAGTTCTTTTCCTCTTAGAGCCTAGGGAAGGGAGGGGAGCAATCTCGTGAGTATGAGATGAAGTAGAAGTTTGAATACATGTAAATCGACCTAGAAAGATACCATCACCTTTCGAAGTCCCTTGGCCTGGCGAGCCCTTAGATTTTTTCTCTTCGACGAGTTGCCTCGCCAAACTTGCCATCTGGTTGACGCCTTCATTGGCGTCAAGAACTTTCTTCTCCTTTTTTTTCTTCCCTTTCTTCTCTTCTCCTTCTTTGTCTCCCTTCTCTTCGGTCTCGTCCTCCTCCTCTTCGGTGTCCTTAACAGCCTTGTTGGAAAAACCTAAGTGGGAAGGAAAAAAAGAAAATGTTAAGAAGCAATAATTTGAAACAATCACTAGGAAATTTTGAACATCGGTGAATAAATCACCATGCCTCTTGCATGACCATCGGTTCTACTTCAAAGCAGCTAAGATCATCCAATATCGAAGAGGACGATCCTTCTGTTTCATTACCTTGGTCACCCACTCGAGTAAATCCCCCGGTGGGTTGACCTGTACCTTATTGGCTGCATGTCATAAGCATGAAAACAGGTAAGAGTAAATCACAATGACCGAATGTAGGATGAGGATAAGAACACTTACATTGGGCATTCTACTCTTCGAGAAAATCGGGGTCAGCTGATAATAGGCTCGTTGGGACGAGCACATAGTGATCATTCCAACCTCGGTCACTGTGGTCTTCGCTCTTGCTCAAAACGGGGTAAGATCCACGGGGTAAGAGAGTCACCACCCCGGCTATGTGAAAGTATGGGTAGTAGAGGGAGATCAAATGCTGGAAGGTGAAGGGTAGCTCAGCTAATCTGCTCAAATACTCGAGGGCCTGCACAACCCTCCAACTCCGAGGCCCAATTGAGCCAAACATAAATTGTAAGATCGACAAAACGTGTCGATTATGGGGTGAACTGGCAAACCAAAGCCTATGGTGAAAGGGTATGTGAAAACCAAAGAATACTCTGGAACGTGAGTGGAAGAAGCCGCATCCGAGGACGGAACCCTTATTTCCACCTCGGGTCCCCAACGGCAATCTGCCCGAACAATCTCAATTAGGTCCTCAGTTATCACACTCGGGGTGACATGCACTAGTATGTTTCTTTTCTTACCCTTTTGGGCATCAGACTGAATTTGGACTTTGAGGTCCTTATCATTACTAAAGTTCGAAGGGATGACTAACCGAGGGTCTATCTCCACCTCGAGAAGAATTTTCTTCCTAGATTTCTTCAAGGTGCCAGCTTCGGTCTGGGACCCCTCTTTGATGGCCTCTCCATTGCCCACTTGGCCACTTTCCTCTTTGCTAGCTTCGGCTTCGCCCGCTTGGCCACCTACCTCTCTGGTACTGATGACATCATCACCTTCGACGTCATCGCTGTCATCATCGTGGTCATCACCACTAATATCAACGTCAAAGCTGACCTCAGCCTTGTCGCGACCAGCCCTCGCTTTGCGTCGCCTTGGAACACTGGCTATCGACGTTGCTTCTCCACCGCCTTCTGCCTCAATGACTTCCAGCGCCGGCACGGTGGGGATGAAATCGCTGCTAACAATCGCAACGGCAAAGCGCGTAGCTCTCTCGCCAGAGTCGCTAGATCCTTGCCCAGAATTCGCAGCAGACATGGTGTGGGATTTGAAGGAGAAATTTTCTTACAAGAAGAAGGATTGAAATCAAGATTAAGCAGGTTGAGAAATTATTCGGAATGAGGGTTTTCTCTCTCTTTCTTCACTGTTTCTAGCTGATTAAAAATAGAGAAGAAAAACTCCAAATGGAGTATTTATAGATGAAGTATATGTGCAAGTGGAAAGCAATAATGATTGTAACATTGGAGGAAGCGAATAAGTCGGCGTGACCATTCGGTGGCCAATGAACGGTCACCACGTACGCCGAACAGTAATTCGAAAAGATTTGTGACGTTTTGACACTCTTGGATAGGGTTGAGCCACGTCATCTTCCTGCTTAAATTCATTCCACTCCTCGGTGACCCTGGAACTCACCCGAGGAGTGGAGAGACTATCTGTATTGGGTAAAAATCGACGTGCTCAGATAGCACTTCGGTGTGACGAATCGAGGATAATCGAACTGATGTTACGAAGGAAAAAGATCGAGGCAAACAATTGAACCGCCGAAGTCAAGCACTTAGATCATCACCGAAGGCGAGCCACGAGCTGTGCTTCGGCGATACTCACTTCGATCGAGCAGTAAGGTCGTGCCACCGAGGTTAAGCATTTGGGCTTCAGTAGAATACCTCGGTTCAAGCGGCTCAGCAGCCCACTACTATAGCCCACTACATCCACTACTGGATATGATGAACGTGGATGTAGGCATGATCAACCATGGAAAATGTGCGCAAGGCCCCTTGTACCTATAAATGGCATTAGCTTTCATTTTGTATTCATTCAGAAATACTTACAGAAACTCTGGCAAAATTTGTACACACATAGATATATATATATTGAAATCACGTCATTCTCTTATATTTTCGTTTATTATTCGTATTGTCTCGACTTTGATACTAAGATTTGCTTGTATTCGCTGCCCAAATTCGATTTATAATCCTAAATCAGTTTAGGCCCATACAGTTACTATACAAACAAAGAAGTTGTAGCAACTAAAGAAAAGATTGTAAGGAAAACTCACCAGAAGAAGAAGCTTACGAAAATTGAGTAAGGTAAAGGGAAATTACAGCAAATGGGTACCTTTAACAGGTGTGTCTCGCTTCTTTGTTCCTGGAGGGACCCACAAATCCACCTCCCTCTGTTTTTCAATTTATTAATTCTTGCTTCACCCTTTCTTTTAGCCCTGAAAAATACCCTTTGTTGTCTTTGATTCCCCTCATCCCCTGCGATTCGGTGTTTCTTTACCTTTGTTCTTGATGCATTTTTTTCTTCCAGCTTGACGTGGTTTTTTCCAGATTTTATTTTTTGTCATGTTTAGGCATTTGCTTAGTTCGATCCATCTCAAATTTAGAGTATGGCAAGGAGAAATTACAGAGATTGAAAGACCGAAGAAAATAAGATGGGTATGAGTGTATGGAGAAATATACACTAAAGGGTCCTCTTAAGTTCTAATATAATAAAAAGGACTCTCTTTTTTGCTCTTTTCTTTTCAACTTTCTTTTATTTAGAAGTGAGATTAAGGGGTAAATGGGGGGCAGATTAGCATTTTTAAAACTTAAGGGTTATAATTAAAACCCAAAAAGTTAAAAAAATTACTATCAATTTTCTCTTACTTTTTCCTCATTCTCTTCCCCTTCCTCTTCTCCTCCTTCCTCATCCCCATCCTCCCATATTTTTCCTCTCCGTTTTCTTTTTTGTCTTCTTTCTTCTGATTCTTCTTCTTCTTCTTCAGATTATTTTATCTCTAGATTTGAAGTTCAAAATTGTTGAACCAATTTTAAAGTGAATTGGGTTTGAATATTCAAACTAAATTTTTGTTCCATTTTGAAGTGGGTGTTGTTTGAAACTATTGAGATTAGTATTTGGAGTTTGAATAAAAAATTTGAGATCATTTGGAGTCGATTTGAATGTTTGGACTGATTTTGCATCAAACCCGAAGTTGAAAATTGTTGCCATATTCAAACATTTGATTGATGTTTAAACATATATAATAGATGTATAAGAGCTTTGATATCATCATATTTGAAACATCTCGATTAATGTGTAAAAATCCCGCATGATGTTTCAAACACCATATGTGTGATATTTATCTATTGGTTGTTTGAAGTATAAACAACAAGCTTGCCTCGTATTTAAATAGATCATTGTGAAAATACTCGACAAGATTGAGAGACATTCTGATAGATGTTTAAAAATCCAATGAAAATTTTCAAACATTTAAAACAAAACATCTCTAGGACTTTTGAGAGATATACAAAGATCATTTTGAAGGCACTCAATAAGATCATTTCTTTTAATCGGGGAACCTCCCTTGCCACTCGTTTCGTCTTTAAGCGCTCATCCTCCACCTACAGAAGAATTGACCAAGTAGCTCTTTTTTTGTTTTGTTAATATTATGTATACATGATCCTTAATTAGAAGGAATATTTATTATAATAATTGTATTAATCAAATTTATACGTCATATAACTTACTTTTGTTTTTTAAATTCATGTTTTAATATTTATTGTATCATATTCTTCTCTTCACACTACAAAAATTATTTATTTTATCATATTCTGCAAAAAAACAAAATGAACTTTCCTCTTAAAAAATAAAAAATTGTTTAAACATCTCACTACATGTTTAAACATTTCTTGGTTGTTTGGAATTCTTCCATGATGTTCATTTATCGTTAAGTCGGTAAGTTAATATTTAAACAACAATCTTATTTTTAAACATCTGTTGATATGTTCATCTTATAAGATGTTTGAAGCATCTTGGTAAATGTTTAAAAATTTCAAATTTTCAAGCATCCATTGAGATATTTAAACATCTTACAAAATGTTTGAAATATCTTACAAGATGTTTGAAACATCTTGATAAATATTTAAAAATCTCAAAAATATTTAAACATACCTATATATGTTTAAACGTCCTCATTGATGTTGCAAACATTCGGTAGAAAGTTTGAAATATTTATAATATATTTAAGCATTTAATGGTTGTTTGAATGTAACTATGTACGTAATTATGCAAAAAGTTTGATTCGTAATTGCAAGTATTAAAATTAAGATTTTCGAGCATCTATTGATGTACAATTATCATTATACCAACAAGATAATATTTAAATATTGATAAAATCGCTCTATAAATGTTCAGATATTATTATTACATTGATAAACTAACGTTTAATTATTAGAATCGTATGATAGATACTAACTATTCATAGAATTGAGCGATAGATGCTTGATCATTATTAAGTTAATATATTAATCGTTAACTACTTGTATAATCACTCGATAGTTATTCAATTATCATTAGTAAAAAAATTAAACGTTACTAGAGATGATCAATTATCATTCAATCAATTGTTAATAATTAACTATTCGTAAAATTGCTTTATAGATGCTCAACTATCATTAACTGAATAAGTGAATGTTAGACTATTCATAGAATCACTCCATAGGTACTTAATCATTGTAAAGTTGATGTGAGAACGTTTAACTACTTGTATAATCACTCGATGGTTGTTCAATTATCGTTAAATTGATAAGCTAATGTAGAAATGATAGTTGTTAAATTACCAATGGTTGTTCCATTATCGTTATATTCACTAAGATAATGTTTAGCTATTCGTAGAATCCTTTTATAGATGTTCAATCATCTTTAAATTGATAAGCTAACGTCTAACCACCATTTTAATCACTTGGTAGTTGTTCAATTTCTCTTATTAGATGTAGTATTATGCCTATATACACAATTTCCACCTTAATCCTCGCCTTTATATCTAATACTATTATATGTTTATTTTGGATATGCTTTGATTTTATCATTCTCTTTAGCACGATATTTCTGTCTTTATTTTCAAAACGTGTTTTCTAAATATTTCTCCTAGCCGAGGGTCTACCGAAACAACCTCTCGATCTTGGTGGAGGTAAGGTCTGCGTATATCTCACCCTCCCCAGACCCCACAAGTGGGATAAATTGGGTATGTTGTTGTTGATTAACTATTCACAGAATCATTTTATAAATATTCAATTATCATTCATTAAAAATTATGTTTAACTATGTGTAGAATTGACACGACCCACATTTTCGGCTAGGCCGTGCGGGCACCCGACCACCTCCCCTAGACTTGTCGGGCGAACCCTATTGACTGAATCGATATAAATTGCAAAGAATTACCTTGAAACGAAAATGAACCAAATTTTAACAACACAAGATAACTCTCAAGGATAGACAAACATACAAGTTGTCTGAATAATACAGCTAACTACCCAGAATACACAATTTTAAAAGTGTCCAGATCAGACATCTAAGAAGGCCAAAAGATATACACACCTCCCAAAGGGAGCAAAAGTAAGGAGAACTATAATATCTAAAGTTGGTGGCCGCAATGAACAAGATGGCTCACCATAGACAGCTGAAAACGTACTACTCCTCAATCACGACGTGGCTGGCTGGGTCCTGGAGCAGAATCTGCCGAACAAAAAAAAAATACAAGAACAAATAGGGGGTGAGTCATAAGGACTCAATAAGTGAGGACAAACTAGCAACCTCGAAAAAATAGATACGCTAGTCAGGGAAACATAAGCCATAACAGCCAACCAAATAAATCATTCACAGATAATTAATGCAATAAATCTATACAGCTAAAAAAATGCATATAAAGATATGCAATGATGTATCATGATGCAATGGGGTCACATGTGCCCGAAACCTATCTCCGGCGCAGGACTCTCATCGTCTACGAGGAGATATATACAATAATGACCCTTCACCAGCGTGGGACTCTCATCGACTACCAGGAAGTATATGTCGTAATGACCCTTCATCGGCTCGGGACTCTCATCGATTACCGGAAAGTATATGCGATCATGACCCTTCACGGGCTCGGGACTCTCATCGATTACCGGGAAGTATATGCAATATTGACAGCCAGAGTACAATGCTCAGATACTCAATGCAATACCAGCAACAGGACATAACATATAATATATGACGTAAATTCAAAGCTAAGGCGTAATGAGTACGCCTATCGGCACCTACACACGTAAAGAACATGTGGTAGAAAATCCACGAGGCCAAATGCCTCCAAAGAAGTGGATATAATCACTTACCTTATTCCAAAGCTAGCCCTGCTACTCAACTACTGCTTTCTTCCTTTGGATTAACTGCCAAATGATCCCCGCTCTGGAGATTTCAGGGCAGAAATTCTACTATTTTTCCTCCTCCTTTTTCCTTTCCTTTCTTTCTTTTCTAGCTTTCTTTCCTTCTGCGTTATCTCTTTTTTTTTTTTTGGCTTTTGACGTTCTGTTCAAAGCTTAGCAGCTAAAAGGGATTTTGATTTGGATGCCCACTGCCCTTTTCTTTTCTTTCTTTTTTTTTTTGAAAATTCGCTACGACGATTAAAATTAAAATGGAACCCTACGAAATTCGAAATGATCCTAAATTTTGCATACAAGTTATACAAAATATATGTAACATACTCACTAAGGCGGATCTCCAATTGGACTCCCAAAACTCAAGATGCGAATTAAAAGAAAAAAGACGAAATTATTAATTTTTTTGGAACTTTACCCGAAATCAACCGAACAACCTCGAAACTCACTTCCAAAATTCACATATGTCATAAATGACCATACGAACCTAGCGACGCTTTCAAATTTCGAATCAGAGCTCATTCGCCAAAATTGTGCTCGAAAACCTCTTTTTTTACGATTTATCGCTAACGAAAACTGAAACCTTCTTCCGATGCCTACCAACCGAGGTCTAATTTAGCTCAAATTTTACAAACAAGTCGGGATGGTCCTTACGAAGCTTTTAAAATTGATGGCACGTCAATCGAAATCTTAATTCCCAAAACGACTACTTAAGGTCGTTTCAAGAATCATGCAATAAATATTTATTATAATTAAATCAATAAATTAGTAGTTAACTATTCATAGAGTCGGTCATAGATTGGAAATTACTATTAAATCAAAGGTTAATAGTTAATTATTCGTAGGATTGCTTAACATATGCTCAATTACCATTAATTAAATAAGCTAATGTTTAAAGTATTCATAGTATCACGTGATAAGTACCCAATTATCATTGAATTGATATGTCAACATTTAATCTCTTGTATAATTACTCAATAGTTGTTCAATATCATTAAGTAAATATTTAAATATTTGTATAATTACTCAAATAGATGTTCAAGTATCATTAAATCTATAAGTTTATGTTTTAGAAACTATCTAATAGATAAACATCGATTGAGTCGTTGAAACATCTCACATGATATTTGAAACATCCCAATGAATATGTAAACATCTCACGAGATGTTTCAAACGCTATGTGAGATGTTTAAACATCTCTAAGATCTTTGAATCATTAAATAAGATGTAATGCATTCACTGGGATGTTTGAAATATCATGAGTTAAACGCTCTCAAACATCGATGGAAAAATATCCTATTGTTTAATAAAAAAAATCAATTTGAACATTTATAAAGCGAATTTTATACCATTAGGTAACTGTGCACCGTCGGTGTAATTTCTATTATTTTCCTTAAATTTAAGAACTGGTTTTTTCTTTATCCCTTCTCCTTTTCTCTCTTCACTTCAAATCCTCCGTCTACATGCTATGAATAATCATTAATCTCTTTATTACTTCTACCATCGTTCGCCTCTATTTCTCTCAATCTCTTTAACAATCATATGTCCTATTGATGCCGCATCTTGCAATAGATTGGAATTACTTTGATATGGAATTGAGATTAATGACCTATGCCAGTAAATCCAATTTGAAGATGCAATGTTATGACAACTTGAAAAAGCAGCAGAACGAATGATATTGAGCTATTCATTTTGACAAAGGAGCATAAGGCCAATGACTGACATAAATAAATTGTTACGTGCTTAAAAATTGAGTAGTACCAATTCTGGCCTCCAACGTTGATGTTAAAGTAATTGTAGAAGCACTGTAGATTTTCTTTTGTTCAGGTTTTAACATAGATAAGAAAATTTTCTTGGTGGTTTAGATAATGGATTTTTTTGTGATCTTCAAGAAATCAATAAAAACTCGAAGTTTATACAACTGAAAAAAAAGTATAAAAATAATTTTGGTTAGAGTACAAGTAGGATTCAAACTTTCCTTTAATGTTCATTACTCTTTGCTAAATAATTAATTTTATTAAGTAAAGAATATTAGTACTTAAGAGAGTTGTTATGTTTATCTTTAAAAGTTGTTACACCGACGTGCATAGAACTTAATTAAACTCATATTTAAAACTAGAGAACCTTTTTCTTATTTTCAGACTTTGACAGAACCCTCCAACCAAAGAACATGAGTGTTTGACCTAAAATGTTTCCCACTTATTTTTTTCAGTAATCAACAAATTTTATTAATCACCTTTAGGTCAATTACAAAACAAGCTGCCATAATCTCAAACAACTCCACCTAAATTTTATCAACTTACCTCTCCTATCAGTGCTTCTTTACCCCCTACTTCATTTAAACTGTGCTTTAGACATTAAGCATAAGGTCCTGAACTACCAGTTTCATTCTACCACTAGCTCTTACACAACATACATACGCTATTTCTCTCAACAATGTCTTCCGATCTCGCTCCTTATGATCAAATATCTTACTATTTTTCTCTCTCCACAGTGTATGGAAAAATATCCTATTGTTTCCCACTTATTAACAATTGTTATCCGCTAAAATGGCACCCGAAAAGCTATAAGGTAAATAAAAAAAATATACGTGCACTTAGTAAAACTACATATGACGGAAGAAAAATGACATATAATTGTTCAAACGAATGACCAATTTGTTCATAGAGATTGTGATATTTACGAAAATAACCCCGCACGACCAAAACTGTTTATGACATAAAATGTTTCCCACTTGTTAACGGTTGTCATCCGCTACAATGGCACACAAAAAAAATTGTAAGGTAAATAAAAATAATAATACACGTGTACTTAGTAAAACTACATGTGAAGGAAGAAGAATGACACGTATCTGTTCATACGAATAATCAATTTGTTTATAGAGATTTTTATATTTACGAAAATAATCTCGTATGACCAAAACTCATGTTTCTGTATAATAGAGAAAAAAATATCTTGATATTGGAGGAACAACTAGAGCAAATGCAAATAATTTATTCTGTTATCCCTCCCAAACACTAACTTTAATCTTTTGTTTCTTTCATTTTAAAGTACGACAAAAATCTAGCTTGCACCACACATCAGCATCTGCATATAGTTCAAATAATTCTTAGTTTCATATACTTTCCTCCTCATCCAACTAGCTTGATGGGGAATTGACATTAGCTTCAAGGTTTTCCCTTTAATATAATAAGCACGTACCCATCTTATTCATATCGAAACTTTTTTATAATTAGTTCTTTCAATATTTTTTAATAATAAGACCCATTGCTTAATTTAGTGAGTTAAATATATTTATATTGTTAATAAACATTTCAAGTTAACAAAATGTTAGCTATTTGCTTCAATACGATATCTTGGTTCTTGATATCAAAAATTATTTTATAAATATAATAACTTATGTAGTTTAATTTAAAGTTCTGAAGTAGTAGTAAAAGTATACAATGTTCATGGCCTAAACCACACTAATGTGGAACTATTGGCATATCAGTATGCCCTTGAGCTGGGTACACATCAAAATCTAACTCATGTTACTAACATAGACAACTGTGAATGATATATATTGACAGGACTGATCGCTTTGAAGTAGAAACTGACTTTACTGAGATAATACACCTGCTTGATAAACCTATACCTACTTATAATGCTATTATTGAGAATTGCAGGTCATTAATGAGCAAGTTGGAGATACCAACAATCGGGCATAACTTTAGGAATGGCAACAAAGTAGCTCATAAGCGCAAAGGGAGCTCCTTAGTCCAATACAAATTCAACAGTCCACCTTGCAATGCCACCATTATATGTTCGGCAATCTTTGTTGTCCGATAAAACAGGTACATATTTTGCCTCCATCATCTCAGATAGTAACTATATTAGCTTATCTTGTTTAGGTAATTTAAATTCCATTAGCGGCTTATTCTTGTTTTGTACTAATGACTCAAATGCTTGTGAATCGTATCCCAATGGGGTCGCATAAACATTTTATATAATCATCCTTAAATATTTTAACTAATGTAAGTCTTGTTTAACAAAAAAAAAAAAGTAAAAATTTATACAACGAAAATTTTGTTTTACATATTAAAAAATATAACTACAAAGCTTGAAAAACAGATTTAATACATTACTAGTGATAGACGTCATCATGATTTTTGGTATGAGCCGAGTAATTGTCTCGTGTCATTTACTTATGTACGTTCTTAGGAGTTGTATGGCTTATGTGGGAAGTCCAGTCACGTACATAAGACCTTTTGTTCATTTTCACATTTTATGATATTATTGTCAAATTATGACAACTTACAGTTTGGCAACACGGAACATGTATCTTATGGTAAGGTAGATGTTTGATTTGCTTATGTACACGTATGCATGTTATGATATGCTAGCAAGTTAATGTGGACGGTGGACCGCTTAGTGCTAGTAACTGTATCGGGTGTCTGTCACATATTATACCTCAATTTTTTTTTAGGTTGTGACAATAAGCAATCCCATGATTATTTATTCTATACATAAGGGTCTTCGGTTGTTGTATAAGTTATATTGGGCTTACAATGTGTGGAAGAACCAAATAATATATGACTATTTAGACGATATATGTTTACTGGCAAATGTTTGATTATTAGACTAAAAAAAATATATACATGGTATGATATAAAACTCGTGCTTGATTTTTCGCTATATATTTTGATAAACTTATTTTTTTCAATTTTAATCCTAACTTTCTACAAATACTTTGAGATAAGAATTTTTGAGAATATTTCTTTATCATTATGGTGTTTTACCCCAAGATTGTATCCGATTATTGTTATCGCATGCCTAGTATGTTATAAAAATAACACAATAATTCTAGGACAACTAAACTTGGGCTTGATTATATGGTAGTAAAAAAGTCGACCAAACTCAAGATAATTTGATATCATATTTGTCCCTGAATTACTATCTAAATTATTTGTAACCAAACGACCACTTATGATATTATTTTTAGAGATTTTTACCCCACATAACCATTCTCAATCCTTATTCACTTTTTGTAACCATATTTTGTCCTTTTTTTCTTTTCCTAGCATATTTATTAAATATAATTTGATGATATAAATATTTAAAAAATATGGGACAAATATATATGTGTATAGAAGGTACATATACAAAATGTCAATCTATTATATTTGATATTTTAATTATAAATTAAATTTTAAATATAAATATTGTGGCTATATTATGTTAGTGCTAAATATCTTGTTATTATGAAATATTGTGGGCTATTTATGTGGAAATCCCTTTTTTTTTTATACCATAGTTGATTTGGGGGTAACAATCCATGCCAAACTTCAAATCTCTTCTCCTAATGGAGTATGAAACTAATACTTTATCCAAATTTATCTAGTGTAAAACGTCTAAATTACATAAGTATACAAAGTAATGTTCCGTTTTACACAAAAAATAGCAATGTTATTTGAGTTTTCAAAAATAGCAATACTTTTTTATCAAAAAAATAACAAATAAACAAAAAAGGAAAATAAAACATTATTCTTCCTCCAACTGCTCCCCCACCTCCACTCCCACCCCGCCAACCCCCTTCGCCCTCTTCAGCCCGGTCTCCACCAGTCGCGGGATTCCGATCACCGACTTTTTTTTAAAGTTTTTTTTTAAAAAAAAAAAAAAATTGCAAACTTGTATGCCATGTATTTTTTCATTGTATATACACTATACATACAATGGAAAAACAATTCACACACAGTCCTCCCACCTTCAAAAACTACCGTAACCACTATTATAAACACCATAAACCAAAAAAAAAAAAAGAAATGGGAAGAAAAAGACGAAGAAAAATTGAACATACATATATATTAAAAGTGAAATAAAAGAGATGCAATCTGACCTCTTATCCATACAGCTTCGATACAAATGTCATACAATACCGATACAAATGTCATACAACTTCTATACAATTGCCATACAACTCACATATCATTTCCATACACAATCTTAAAATTTCTAGATCTAGCAAACACTGCCATACAACTGCCATAATAAAACATCAGCAACCTGAAGAACCATGACGAAGCAGCAGTAGCAGCATCTTGGAGAAATCATAACGAAGCAGCGGAAGAAACCTGGAGAAACCATAATGAAGGAGCAACAACAACCTTTACTGAATAAATGAACCACACAACACCACATCAACAGCCGCAGGAAAGGAAGCAGTCTTCGCTGGAGAAACGAACCAGCAAAAACATCACATCGAAAGCGGCAACAACCTTTGTTGGAGAAACGAACCACCAGCGGCAGCACTTGACGGAGAAATGCAGCGACATCAGTGCACCGTCGACGGAGATGGCAACAACAACAGTGGCAACATTGGCGATGGAGAAGAGAAAGGAAGGTGGGTATTGACGGCTCTGTGTGTGCGTGTGTGAGGGAGAGAAAGAGAAGTTAAGGAGGTATTAGGGTTGGAGATTTTATTTACCAATACTTTTTAATGTTTTGTTATATTTTGTAACAAATGTTAAAACTATTGCTATTTTCTTAAAGAAATCAAAGTATCTTTATATTTGGTAAATAAGATTTATAAAGTTATATGTGGTGTAATTTATCCTAAAACAAAGTATATATTTCTTATTAATATTATATATGTATATGTCACTTTTGACCCAATAAATCAAACATCTACCGATAAAGGTATTTTCACTAAATAATTTTTGTTAGTATTTAGTTCCTGCATGGCAATCTTATTTTAACTTGTTCACTAGCGAAACGATCCTGTTGGCAAAATGTTACTATGCCATTAGTATAAGTTAATTCTTATTAACAAAATAAGATCCACATTCGCACATAAACATTGCCTGATAATCTAGAATTTTCATCCATTAATAGTTAAGCTAGATCTACCTTTGCCGTAACAAATATAATTTAGATTTGCATGGCATAAGTTTTTTTCATGTATGAGCACTTTTATACGTGAGGAAATGGCTATGTTTATTCTTGAACTATGCGTGGTCAAAATTTGCATATGAATTTTTTCCATTCCAAATTTTATTTTTCACTACTAAAAATACTGTGTTTTCCATCTGCGTCCTCCAACGGCTGATCGTCCGTGTAGTATTCTGACGTATAGCCGTCAAAAAAAGTTAATTAATTTCATTTGTAACTAAAATTAAAAAAAAAAATCCAAAGAGTAAGCTTCGACTATTCGTCGAGGTACTAAAATATAATAATAAAATATTATTGTTCTCTGATGGACATCCATCAGAGAGTAAATAATAAAAATTAATTACTGTTCTCCGACAAACGTTCGTCTGAGACTTTTTAAAATAACGGTCTTACAAAACAGATCTAAAAAACTCTCACTCCCCTTTCATCTCCCTTCTTCTCTTTCTTTGAACAACAACAGAGAAAAGAAATTCTTAGAACAAAAATCCTTAGACCCAATCTGTCATTTTTAAGAGAAAAAGAAATAAAAATCCTCAATCCCTCTTAATTGTGAATAAGACCCGCATCTTTCAATCCTTAGAGCGGTCTCCTCTTTCATCCTTGGTAAGTTTTCCTCTCAATTCTTTTCAATTAGTCTTAATTAGTTGATTAACTTGGTACCTCGAGTGTTGCTTACTGATATTTAGCGACAAATGTATGCTTAGATCCATGTTGCGCCTCATATTTGTAGCCTTTATTCATTGATTAAGTTGTTATAGTAACGTTTCTTAGCTTATTGCGTGCTTTTAATTATGTAGGAATGCGTTTGGAGGAAATTGAGTGATTTACAACTAAATTAAGAGTAAACAGCGCTTTGAAGTCTGAGCAGAAGCCCAAGACCTGACCGAAAATCAAGCAAGAAAGTAAACTACGAGAAAAAGTTGACAAGCAGTAAAAATATTCTACCGCGTCGCGCTGGGCATCGCATAGTACGACACGGAAGGGTCGATATTCAGAGAGTTTGAAAATTGTGCAGGCGCAGAAAATTTACCTTGTCGCGGCGCGCTGCGCGAAGCGGTAGGCTAAAAATTCTGCTACTTTGACTCCGAGTTTATTTTGAATTTCCGAGTTGTGGGTTTACAGGAGCGATATAAAAATCCTAAAGACGCCCCAAAATATAACTTTTGACCTATTTCACATCAAAAGGAGGCAAGGAGGAGAGAAGATCACGATTCAAGCTCTACTTCATCTATCTATCCATCTTATTGTGGTTTTGTATTCTTATAGTTATTTCTTATCTTAGAATATGAGTATGAGTGGCTAAATCACCCATTCTAGGGTTGATTGAGCCACTCCACATGCTTATGTGATGATAATTATAATTTTATGAATGAACCATGCTAATTCCTTCTAGTTATGTTGTTTACAAATTTCATGATCACGATTCAAGCTCTACTTCATCTATCTATCCATCTTATTGTGGTTTTGTATTCTTATAGTTATTTCTTATCTTAGAATATGAGTATGAGTGGCTAAATCACCCATTCTAGGGTTGATTGAGCCACTCCACATGCTTATGTGATGATAATTATAATTTTATGAATGAACCATGCTAATTCCTTCTAGTTATGTTGTTTACAAATTTCATGATGACTAATTGGTAGGATCCACAATTAATTGTCATCTTTATTCTTGTGATTACTAGGAATAGATTCATGAGTTAGGACTGTTGAACCCCAAAAAAATTACCCTTTCTTTAAGAAAAGATAGGTTTCGGGTATAATGTTCAACAATATGGGACTCCAAAGGGCTTTCTTTGGAGTCGCCACCTAATTTAGGAGAATTAGGAACCAATTAATTAAATAGTGCGTGCAAGCACTCTGTTTTAAGGAAGTGGTCTATTTCAGAGATTCTAAGTAAGAGGTTCAATTACTTTCGAAAGAAGGTTTCAATTTGAAAGCACTTTCGAAAATCCGTAAAATTACGGTTAATCCTTCGGTTTTCACAAAATAGCTCTATAAATGCAAGTTTACAAAGTTTTGTTCAAAAAGCTTTAAGATTAATGCTAAAATCTAAAATTACGCTTTAAATAAATATGAATTTAAATGTAATAATAATAATAATAATAATAATAATAATAATAATAATAATAATAATAATAATAATAATAATAATAATAATAATAATAATAATAATAAATGCATTTTGGGAAGAGATAAGAAAATTAATTAACATGGAGAAAATCTCAATTGAAGTTGCAATTTAAGGGATTTGAAACAAAGTTACTACTCTTATTATTTCCAAATTTTATTGCACGCACTATTTAACTAAAGGTTCGAAATTCCTAAGTAAGATGGAAATTCAAAAGAAATAAATATTCGCAAAATAACTCAATAAATAAATAAACATTTATTCAATAAATAGCAAATTACTCTATAACAATTAATTATATGGAAGTTTCTATAGACATACAACTTCTAAGGATGGGAAAAGAGGAGGTTTAGAAGAAGAACCCGGAAATTGATAAACTCAGGGGAGCCTTGAATTTATTTAATTTTATACAATTATATGCCCATGAGCCTAAGTTAGAATAGGCGGCTCAACAAAGCACTTTTTAAAAGTCCTTCTTTCTTGACTTGAACTTGGGTTTAAAATGCGAGTTGACTCCAATGCGGCCTCTTCCCAAAGACCGTCCCAATTTGCGAGTTTAACCCAACTCGTCCCAAGGAGTGTTTTCATGCAAAAATAGAACGAGATAAGGATTAGTAAGCAAGAATACATTCTAATTATACGGTGAATAATGAAGCAAGTTATTATAACGAAAATAGGAAGGGACTTGACTTTTCCTATCATAAAAGTATCATTCCACCTTGAGTCTGGCTACTCAATTTGAGCACCATTAAAGGTCACAGAATACATTCAAGAAGTCAACTGACTAAAGAAACTAACACACCAATGAATAGTGTAGTTCAATGCAACAAGTGTACCTGCTTACAAGCTGACAAGTAAGAAAATTTTAAAGCTATCTAAACGCGAAAGCATTGTTTGATTAGTTACAGTAGCAACTGACTAGAGATCAGCACAAATTGCTACTCACATTCTCTTTTTCTGATGATCAAATTGCTACCTAAATTTCTTATGTCTACAGGCGCAAAGATCTCATTTGATTCATCTATAAAGATAGGAATTAGGATATCAATTTTTACCTCAACTTTCTGCCGAAAACATAAATCTGGGGCATACTCAACTACAGAAAATGACTCTAATAACCACCTACATACCCTCTTTTGGGGCAGACATTAATTCAAGTATTATTATCTCATTTTTCTGACTAAGCAGCAAAGCCGATAAAACGTTTATAGGAAACAGTTATATTGCCATCTTCGGCTCTAAACAACGACAGTAAGTAAGACTTTTAATGATAGCTTCAACTAGAACTAAAAAAAATTATATTAACTCAAGCACCTCAGAGTTCTAAATTCAAGCCATACGCAAGAACAAATAAAGACTAGACAAGATGACAACTTCCCTGATTTAAATCCAGTAATTGCTGGCATTCAATTAGTTATTTCAGTTAAGCCAAAACAAACATAAGCTAAAGGAACATGCTTTAGCACACAGGAGACCTGGGAGATACTTTCATCAACACTTCTAGAAAAGAAATGACTTGATCTCCTATACACATGCACATCCAGACCTCTTTACAAACTGAAACAACCAGGACAGACACCAAAAAAAAAAAAAAAAAACACATTGAAATCAGCTTCACATACCTGGACAAACATTATACCCAACCTGAACTAATCAACTCCTATCTAGAATACTACTCCCACAAGCTACCCTTCTACTAAAACACTCCTTCAACCCCACCAAACAAATGCCTACATACCTGCACCTCTACTCTACCAAAACATCTCACCAAAGCCACCTGCAAAACCAAACACACACTCTACATCTACCTGAACCAACCTACACTTCATCTACAAACTCCTATAGGCTGCCTGAACCACTTACAATTACCTCACAAGATCTGCAACAGCCCCCTAATTCCTGAAACTGATCTGCAAACTCCAGGACCTCTAAAAATGCCCTGAACCAACTCCATACAACATCACAAACATTCAGCCCTTCAGAACTTCAACAGACAGCTCACAGACCCTCAACACACAACTCACAGACCTCTAACACCCTTAACCTGAGACAAACCCCTTCATAATACCTAAACAAACAGGAAAACAACTTCACACACCCTCACAGCCTAGAAAACCACCTAAACAAACATCCGACCTCCTCTTTTTAACATCAGAACCAGCGGAAACAACAACCAGAACTTAGAACTAAAGCATATCATGAGACATCAGTTGGTTTCACACAACAGAATCACGCTGAAGCGAACAAACTGACCAGCATTCATTTCGAAACAAGCAAACAAGTTCTAACCATGGCTACACTTCAGGCTCAAAATAAAAAAAAAAACTGTAATAGCAAGCGACACAAAAATAGAATCTTTAAAACTACGGTAACATATATACTTAAAGATCATAGCTTTATTTCAAAAGGGAACAGCAGCAACATGTTGAAACCTACTATATGCAACTCCACGTAAACATTTTGTGTTCAGCTAAATAACCTTACAGACAGTCCAAAGAGCAGTTTCTATCTTTTATTTTAGAAACTAGTTCAAATCGCACCATGGAAACAAACTTGGATAAACTGATTAAGCGCTTATTAAGACGCTATTCAAACCGAAACAAAGAACTGATGCACACGAAAATGGACAGAAAATAAAATAAAATAAAATAAAATTTAAGAAGATTACCTTTTTGCAAGCAGTAAACAGGGCGAGGGATCTGAAGTCGCGCATGCGAACTAAATGACGACAACTCGACGATTCATTAAATTTTAAAGGTCGGAAATTAGGAAGGAAAACTGGAATCGCTATTGAAAAAGCACTAAGAGGGTCCTAGTTTCCGAAGTCCCTCAATTCCTTCAACCAAAATCCGACCCCCAAATCAGTGAATCGAAGGGGTATTTATAGGGTAAATTTTAGGGCTCAAAAGGGTGTAAAACGATGTGGGAAACTGAGTAAAGTGAGGAAAACAAATCACCTACGTTGAATTCAATCTCGGATTCAAAAATGGATGCTCAGATTTTCATGACTTGGACGATTTTCATTCGCTCCTCATACAATCGAAAGGACAAAGCTGGAGCTCAATAATTCGTCCATGGTACGATCTCACAGCTGGAAATTGAGTGGAAAAATCGGGTCGCGAGAGGGATTGGGGTTCTTGGAAAATCGGGGAAAGGGAAATGGGATATGCGGGTCGGGCAGGACTGAAGTGAATAAGGGAAATGTGTAGTGTATGTATATGTTTGCATAAGTAGGCCTGGATTTAGGACTTAGAACCATTTTAGCCTTCTTTATAAGATAATTAAGTAAATGGAGGAATTGTATAGAATAAGCTGATATTAAGGCTACGCATTACAATTTTGACCACTCTTAAGTGAAATTTATAAATTACCTTTAATTTTCAAAACTAATTTTAATTTTAAAATAATTAGGCTTTTAATTGAAATTTCGGGACAAAATTGGGTGTCAACAAGGACTAAACACATAGCAGTATTTCAACCTAAAACAAAGGCATTACTTAGGTGTCAAAATGGTGAATTAGGAATATTAATCTTTATTGTGAACTATAAGTGTAGTCCTCCCTATCTTCATTAGTTAATTGGAATAGTTAATTAATGAAAGTTTTGATTACTTAACAGAAGTGGGTAGTTATAAACTTGGAGAAATTGTTCAATAGGAAGAGTTAGGGGGAATTGATAGCACAAGTTAGGAGTTGGGGAATCAATCCTAGGTTTCACATCTCTTAAAGCAAATTTATCTTTAATTCCTTGTTATTTAGTTTCTTGTTAAGTAGTAGATTAAATCAAACCATATTAAAGATATATTCTTGAAGTTGATTGAATAAATAGTTTAGCTGAATTAACTGCTAGGAGTCGTGTTCTCTGTCGGATTCGACCTCAGGACTTTAAGTACTGAGCTATATTTGTTGTGATCGCTTAGTCACTTTTATAAGGTGTAGTTGGGCGTGATCACTTACGTGGCGCCTCGGGTGTGGAGTTCGAGGTATGTCTGTCAATATGTGTGACGTGATCAAGAAGCAAGAGACTTGAGTCCCGAGGCGAATCCCCGAGATCAAGAAAAGAGGCAAACCTCGAGGAGGTCTAACCTCAAGCAATGGGGGAAATAGTTCACCAAGGCTTACAACTTGAGCCTCGGGAAAGTGGTTAAATTATCACCTGAGGATTAATGTTGTAACGGCGGCCCATTAACTCAAGCATTTAATGTGGGAATCATGGGCAAGTAATTATCAGAACGTGGAGAGTGGATAATTACTGCCAAGTTAATGCTTTAATTACCATTGTGTTCAACAGGCTATAAATAGCATTGTATTTTTCGTTGTAAAGGTCATCCAGAAATATATACAAAACCTACACTTTTACCTTACTGTTTGTTCTTACTCTTATTGTTTATGTTCTTGATTTATTTGGCGACTTTGATACGATCAATTGCTTGCAAACCACATTATAAATTTGATTGATTGGCCTAATTAGATATAGGCCAATACAAATTGGCGACATCTGTGGGGATCAAGCAATTACGTTTGTTCCAAAGTTGCACGTCATATTTTTCGTGTCATCTTCGCTAATTCTCATTAATAGCTGATAATACTGACAACACGGCTGAACAGGTTAGAGATGAAACGCAGGTTCCCTCAAACCAACTAGGTAATGGAACTCCAATCCCACCAGTTGGCATAACACCACCAATCCTACCAGGTGCTGGAACGCCACTTCCTCCTCCACCCCTGATTGATCCCTCTTCATCGAGGTCAAACGACCCATTCCAAGCCTATGTTATAATAAACGCTTTACAACAACTTTAAGGGCAGTTTGCTACGCAAGCAGGCTTCAACGCCGAGTTTTGTAACTCGTTGCAAGCTCTCTCTGGAAACACGAGGAACAATACAATTCCAACGATAACTCCACCTACGGTTCCTAATGGAGGCATCCCAAACTTTGTTCCTATGGGTACAACAATAAGGGGACTTCCAAATGGAGCCGCATCTGGAGGCTCAGGGACTACCCCATTTGGTACTCAGCCTTTTGGGACTGCCCCTATAGTGGGGAAAATAAGCATCCCGTTAGACCTGGAGAAATGGAAGAAAGATTTTGAGGCCCAGTTCGAAAAGAGGCTAGAAATGTTCCTGTGGTTAGAAAGGCTCAACGAGTCTTGGATATAGAGAAATGTAGGCAACAACCTTATAAACCAAAGACTGCTCCTACTCCCATACCAAAACACTTCAAACTGCAGATTTTGATGAAGTATGATGGCACAACCGACCCTGCTGACCATGTGGCTAAATACATGCCTATGGTCAAGAACAATAAGTTGACCCGATAGAAAATGAATCGATGTTCTTGAAGAAATTCGGGGACACCTTTGAGAAAGGGCCGCTTCATTGGTATATGCACTTCCCTTCGGAGTCTATCTCAAGCTTTGATGAGTTAGCTGATTTGTTCATAAAAGTGCACACTGGGGCTCAGAAAATCCTCAAGTGGAAGGAGGATGTGTTTGAAATCAAAAAACGGTATAGAAAGCCTATCAAAGATTTTCTCGAGCGTTTTCAGGCAAAAAGAACGGAATCACCAATTATGGATGACAACTTGAAGATTATGGCGTTTGAGAGAAACATTAATGCTAGCAATTCTGAGGCTGTCGTCGAGCTGAAAAGAGATCTCCAACAGTGGCAGGCCCAAGCCTAGGACGAATTGCATGATAGGGCTACAGCCAGGATTAGGCTCGAGGAAGCAGAATGGAGAGTATCGGGCCAGTACAATGCTTATAGGAATCAATCTGAGTCTCCTCGACGCGCCGATGTGCCACGAGGAAACTCGAAGGGTCGGTACGACCTTTATAACTCTCAAAAGCAGCACGTACGACTGCGGCTTGAAGCCCAGCATGTGAGCAAGAGGCTCCGGGGGAGGTCAGCGCGAACACCAATCGAAAGAATTCAGCAGGGCCATTTGGTGTCCAAGGAAAAGGATCTTCCTCGTATCCCTGAATATAATTTCAATGTGTCCACCATGGAATTGGTAAATGCGTTGAAAGGATGACTTACCAAGGGGTTCGGTTACCAAAGGATATAAGGACAACCCCAAGGAACAGAGATCACAATTTATACTGTGAGTTCCATGCTTATCATGGACATCTCACTGAAGATTGTAAGGCACTTCGCCTCGAGGTGGTCGACCTACTGAAGAAGGGTAAGTTAAAAGAGTATCTCACTGATAAGAGGAAGCAAAACTCTATGAAGAATAGAGGATATGGTCAACCACGGAGGGCTCCATCCCCTAGAAGAGTCATGAATGTTATAACTGGGGGATCAGAGGTGAACGGCGTCAACTTTGCCGCCGCAAATAAATTTGCAAAACTTTCCATTACAATGGAAAAGAGAACCCGAGCAGGTGCTTTAGATAAAGAAATAGTCTTTGATGAAGATGATTGTGATGGGATAATATTTCCTGATCAGGATGCTTTGGTAATCATATTAAGTATTAATGACTCGGATGTCAAACGAGTCTTGATCGATCCCGGTAGCTCGGTCAACATTATCAGCTACGGGGCTGTGAAAATGATGTGGTTGAAGGACCTTATTGTACCAAAGGCAACCATATTGACGGGGTTTAATAACTCCACAGAGAAGACATTGGGCGAGATCACTCTCACTACTTCTGCCGAGGGGGTTGATAAGGAGACAATATTCCAAGTAATGTCTGAGGACATGGCTTACAACATTATCATTGGGAGGCCATAGATGTATGAGACGGAAGCTGTGCCTTCAACCATGCATCAGGTCATTAAGTTCCCTGCCCTATGGGGAAATTGTATGATCCGAGACGAGCAACGAGTAGCTAGGGAGTGCTACTCGGTTTCCATGAAAAGTAGAGTCACCCCGAGCAAGCCATCAAAATAGCAATTAGCTCGCCCAGGGTCTGATGAAGGGGAGAGTTCGGTTCCTGATGTGGGCTCTAAAAAAGAAGTGGAAAAGATCCTGGCATACATTCATGAGCCTCGGAAATAAAAGGCGGGGGACTCAACTATTGAAGAATTGGAATCCTTCACCTTGTCGAAGGAATTCCCAGAAAGGAAGGTATTCATTGGCTCGGAGCTGGATCCAGAGTTAAAAAAAAAGCTATAATTGAGTTGCTAAAAATTAATGCTGATTGCTTTGCTTGGTCTCACACAGACATGGTTGGAATTTATCCCAAGATAATGACGCATAAGCTAAACATTGATCCCTACCATCCTCCAGTAAAGCAAAAGAAAAGGCCACATGCTAGTGTGAAGAAAAAATCTATTGAAGATGAAACCAAGAGGTTGCTCGATAATGGTTTCATAAGAGAGGTGAAGTACCCTGATTGGCTCGCCAATGTAGTGGTGGTGCCAAAAAAGGGGCAAGTGGAGGATTTGTGTCGATTATACTAATTTAAAAAAAGCTTGCCCTAAAGATTCGTATCTTTTTACCACAAATAGACAGGTTGATAGACTCCATGGCTCGACACAAGCTATTAACCTTCTTGGATGCTTATCCGGGGTATAATCAGATTTTAATGGATCCGGCGGATGAAGAGAAGACTTCATTTATCACCGATCAGGGTACGTATTGCTATAAGGTGATGCCTTTTGGTCTTAAAAAGCTAGGGCCACTTATCAGAGGATAGTACGTTGAATGTTCAAAGACTACATCAGTAAGACGATGGAGGCTTATAAAGACGATATGCTCGTGAAGCCGGTTCAGATGGAGGACCATTTGAGCCACTTAAGGGAGGCCTCCGTCGTTCTAAGGCAATACAGTATGAAATTGAACACACTAGGCAATACAGTATGAAATTGAACCCCGAAATGTGTGCCTTTGGGGTCAGTTCAGGAATGCTTTTGGGATTCATCATTTCCGAGCAAGGAATCGAGGCAAATCCTGAGAAGATCAAAGCTATTGAAGAGATTCCCGAGGTACTCTCGGGGACTAAGGAAGTCCAACGCTTGACTGGCCGAAACGCTGCCTTGAGCAGATTTATGTCGAGGTCATCCGAGCGATGCCACAATTTTTTCTCTGTATTGAAGAAGAACACCACCTTCGAATAGACAGAGGAGTGTAGAGACATATCGAAAAAATTAAGGCAATATTCAGCTAACGCACCGTTGCTTGCCAAGCCAAAGGATAGGGAGATGTTGTCGGTTACTTAGCCGTGTTCGAGGTTGTGGTCAGTGCAGTCTTGGTTCAGGAGGAGGATGGGAAGCAACAACTCATCTATTATGTCAGCTAGACGCTCCTCGATATGGAAACAACGTATCCTCACTTAGAAAAATTGGCACTTACTTTGGTAGTCGCATCTCGTTAACGTCGGCCTTATTTTCAATGCATTAAATTGTCGTAGTTACGACCTTCCCCTTGAGAAGTATATTGTATAAGGCTGAGTTTCCAGAGAGATTATTTAAGCGGGTGATTGAGTTAAGTGAGTATGATATAATTTACCAGCCCCGAACATCCATAAAATCCTAAATATTAGCAGATTTTGTGGCTAACTTCATGATGTGTGGCCAAATTATTATATTTTACATACTTTTACTTAGGTTTTTTTTTTGTGTTAAATATATAAAAATAGGACACTTAGTGTGGTTTTGTTGCATTTTGTAGGTTTTATATGTTGGAGAAGAATTCTGGAAGAACCAAGTCAAAAAGAAGCCAAGTTGAAGAAGAAGAAGAAAATATGCTAGTTTGTAAAAAATACGACAGAAAAGTGGGTATGCGTCAAACAGTGACTAAGCACAACGGCAAAAAAGTAACTAGCGGGTAAACTTTCAGCACCAGGGTGGCTACTTGACAAAAAATTATTTATTTCTTCATTTTAACATATGGAGAATTTTGGAAAGGAATTGTATTTTATTTGGCAACATAAAGATTAGTAGTCTTTATTTTACATAATCTTTGGCCAATTTTCCAAGCTTGAGAGCAAGGATCCATCATCAACACCTAGGGTTTGAAGATTGAAGCTACTTTAATGAGCATTTCTTACTCTTCTCTTTAATTCCTTATTTTGTACTACTATATTTTGGTGTAGTAGATGTTGTTGATGACATGATTTTATGAATATATTTCATGACTAAGTTTTCATATTATTAGTTGGTATGATTTTGGACATGAATATATGAATACTTCATGACTAGGATTTTATATTAATGGATTTTGATTATCTAGCTTCTACAACGGCAACAACAACAACAACAACAACAACAACAACAACATACCGAATAATATCCCACAAGTGGGGTCTGGGGAGGGTGAGATTTACGCAGACCTTACCCCCACCTAGGTGGAGAGGCTGTTTCCGGGAGACCCTCGACTAACAAAAACTTTTAGAAAATAATGATGTTTTGAAAATAATGTTTGAAAACACACCAAGATGCAAATACCATGTTAAATAAAAGTGCTGACATAAAGGAGCACAGAAATACCAACAAATAGCGATGAAGAGAAGGATAAAAAGAACACAAATACCCCTCTATTATCTAGCCTTCTACTCTAATCTTTGACCTCCACATTCTCCTATCTAGGGTCATGTCCTCGATATTCTGGAGGTGGGCCAGGTCTTTTCTAATAACCTCATCCCAAGTCTTCTTCGGTCTATGTCTACCTCTCCGTAGATCCAAAACCGCCAACCTTTCGCACCTTCTCACTAGGGCATCCATGCATCTCCTTTTCACGTGCCCAAACCATCTAACTCTCGCTTTTTGCATCTTGTCCACCGCTGAAGATACTCCCACTTTGTCTCGAATGACCTCATTCCTAATCCTATCCTTCTTCATATGCCCACACATCCATCTAAGCATCCTTATTTCAGCTACTTGCATCTTCTGGACGTGAGTATTCTTGACTAGCTAGCACTCAGCTCCTTACATCACGGTTGGTCTTACAGCCACTCTATAGAACTTACTCTTAAGTCTAGGTGAAATTTTCTTATCGCATAGGACACCAGAAGTGGCATTTCATTTCATCCAACCTGCCTCTATACGATATATGACATCCTAGTCAATCTCACCATTTCCTTGGAGTATTGACCCAAAGTATCTGAAACTTCCTTTGATTATCTAGCTTTTATCACTTTAGTATCTTAACTTTTGTGTTCGCGACACTAGAGTTACATGCCTATTTAACTAGTTAAAGACTCGGGAGAGATTAACAGCTTAGGATAATAGAGCTGACAAGGATTTGAGTCTTGTTGGCTAAAATTTAGCCTGACTCATCTAAAAGAGGTTACACTCAGAAGAGGTCCTCTTTTCTTGGGTCCATGAGTTAGCACTTTATGCGCCAAGCTATAGCTCTGGCGAGCATATCGAGGTAGACCTTTCTTAGGCCTGGGGGATTCTAGAGGTTACCTAGGATTGACTCGGCCATAATATATAAACCTCGTGCCATATTTGCATCCTAGGCTCCGAACTTGTCTTCCCTTGTTTGTGAGAAAGTCATTGATCACTTGTACTTGCTTTCCTAGTGTAACTAAAAGTTGTTAGTATAGTTTCATCACTCTATTATCCTCGTTTGGCTTAGTTTAATAGGTTTAATTCCTCCATTATTTCAATCGCATCACATTGTTCCGTAAGGATTCGACCCCAACTCCAAGTTGGGTATTATTATTGTGATGACCGTTTAAGGTGTGAGTTGAGCATTGTCACTTTAGTGCTAAAATACTCCCCAAAGCGGAGAAAGAAAATTTGATGACTAAAGGGCCAAACTTTAGGATATGGATACTCTATACTGATGGTGCCACTAATTCCAACGGGTCAGGGCTCGGAATGGTGTTGTTCGCTCATACAGGGGAAAGGTTGAGGCACTCCATGAGGATTGAAAAGGTGACAAACAATAAGGCTGAGTACGAGGCCGCCATAGCAGGCTTAGAGCTGGCCAAGGAAATGGGAGAAGAAAGAGTAGAATTGAGGTGTGATTCACTGCTAGTGGTGAATCAAGTATCTGGTGCTTATATGGCTCGGGAGCCTAGGATGAAGAAATTTGTGGCTCCGGCACAACAAGCCCTGGCTGGATTCCAAGAATGAAAAGTTAATCAGATCCCTCGAGAGGAGAACACCGAGGCTGACGCCTTGGCTAATTTGCGCTCTAAAATTGAAAAGGAGGACTCGAGGACTGACTCAGTTGTTCAGATACTCACATTTGCGGTGGAAAAAATGAAGCTGGAGGTGAATTCAGTGAATAAAACTTGGGATTGGTGTACCAAGTTCATCTCATACTTAGATTTTGGGGATTCTGCCAGCAGACAAGAGGGAAGCTGAAAAGATTAGAAAACAAGTGGTCCCCTGCTCAATGATCCGTGGGCAGTTATATAAAATACTCTATTACGGCCCGTAGCCAAATATTTAGGTCAAGGCGAAATTGATTATGTAATGAGAGAAGTGCACGAGGGTGAATGTAGTAATTATTCGGGAGGAAAGGCCTTGGTGCGAAAGCTCATCCGAGCAGGGTACTATTTGCCAGACATGAGTGATGATGCTAGGTTATTCGTGAGAAAGTATGATAAGTGCCAACGATACACACCGATGATTCATCAGCAAGTTGAGACATTACATTCGGTTGTTTCATTGTGGCCTTTCATGAAATGGGGAATGGATGTTGTTGGGCCAATCCCCAAAGCTCAGGGTAGTGTTCAGTTTATCCTTGTGTTAACCGAATATTTTACCAAGTGGATAGAAGCAAGATCTTTTGTTAAAGTTACACAGAAGGAGGTTATCATCTTCATTTGGAAAAACATTATTTGTAGGTTCAGGGTCCCAAGAGAAATAACTTGTGACAATGGGCCACAGTTCATGGATGCCGAGGTCACCATTTTTTTTTTTTTTGCAAAATGGGGGATAAAAATACCATCCAAGTGCTAATGGGCAGGATGAATCCTCAAATAGGATAATTATTGAAAACCTTAAGAAAAGGCTTAACGAGGCAAAAGGTTTGTGGCCCGATGAGTTGCTCGGGGTATTATGGCCAATGCGTACCATAGAAAAGAATAACACGGGTGGGACCCTATTTTTCCTTGCCTATGGGGTTGATTCTTTGATTCCAGTGGAAGTTGGCGAGCCAAGGCTTCGATATGCTCATGGGAATGAAGAGTCAAATCAGCAAGCAATGCGCGTAAAGTTGGATCTGCTTGAAGGGTGGAGGAAAATGGCTTTGGTCCCGTTAACGGCTCAGAAGAGGCAGATCGAGGCTTACTGAAATAGGAAGGCTATATTCAAAGCCTTCAAAGTTGGAGATTATGTGTTGAGAGCCTCGAACCAAACTACTAAAGTGAAGAATGATGGCAAGTTGGATGCGAATTAGGAATGGCCTTACAGAGTCAAGGCGATCGTTGGCAAAGGGTCTTATTTGTTAGAAGAATTGAAGGGCAAAGTGGAACCTTTAAATTTGAATGTGTCCAATTTAAAACGGTACTATTTCTTATACCAAAGCCATTTACTGCACCGATCCGGCAACGCTCTAATGTTTAAGGAAAATATCTTTTATCAATTTGTCGTATGAAATACAGTGCTCAGGTCCTCACTACTTCGCACATGAACACTGAGGGATATAGGAGGCTATGTGTAGTAAAGATCGACTCGGAGCCTCACACACTCGAAAGCTAGCTATTCATACACTGAAAACTGTCACCCGATGAGTTGTTCAGCGTCTAGTCTTGACTAGGTTAACATTTGTAACGCCTGCTATGGCTCATCATGAAATAAACTTGATTTTATATCTGTTTAAAACTTACAAAGTAAATACTTTTTTATGCCTCGACACGGGAACGAGACGTTGTTCTAAGCTAGCATCGGTAAATTATCAAAGTCTTGTAAGCACGAAATTATTCCAAGTGACTTGTTGCACACTTTCAAAGCAAAATAAAGACTAACACTTGAGAAAGTGAATATTAATATCATTTCATTGATAAAGGCTCGGATACCATTAAGTTATTTACACAAGAACGGCTCGATGACCATAGCTCCTCGGAGGTCCTGTCTTCGGCAGTTTCACTGCCCTCATCGGCAGTTTCATTGCCCTCCTCGGGGTCCTCGGCTTCATCTTCATCCGAACCTTAGCTCGAGGAAAGCTCATCAATGATTTTTTGGCCTCAGCAACATTATTCCTGGCCTTAGCAATTTCTTTATCCAGATTGATTTCTTCGAATTTGCATTGCTCGAGAGCTTTCAGCCGAGTCTTGATAATTGCCCAGGTCTTTTCAAGGTCTGCCTTTTTGGCCTTGACTTTGGCTTGCTCTTTGGTCTGCTCCTCGAAATCAGCAATCTCACTCCGGAGCTGAACAGCCTCAGCCTCTAGCGTCGAGATTGTATTCACTTGACTTTCTAAATTGCGAGTATGTACTCATTCAATTTCTCATTGTATTTGTGGCCATTCTCCACAAGTTGAGCATTCATCTTAGCCAATTCAACACGGAGCTACTCGATCTCAGAGTTTTTTCTCGAGCGCTCAATCGTATGGTTTTCATTCAGCACTTGAATCTGAGCCTCGAGGGTAGTAGCAGTTTCACGAGCTTGGTTCAGCTCGAGTTCAGACTCGGCGGAAATTTTATGAGCTTGATCTAGCTCGGAGTTGTATTTTCCAAGTTGGGCTTGCAATTCAGAAATTTGCTTTAAGAACCTCTCTCTTTTGCGATCTCAACAATTTGCTACGTGGCCCGATCTCTTTAGCTCTCTCGATTTCAATTTGCACAGTCTTCAGTGAGAGAAGGAAGAGCTGCGCAAAATTTAAAGAGTTAGGACAGATACTACAATTCAATAAGAAGGAATTCACACTTGTGAGGACTTACCCGAAGTGTTGTAGCTGCTGAGGTGGCTATTATTCTCGGCGGGGTCAAATCCCCAAAGAGGCTCTCCTCCTTCGGTCCCAGCAATAGACCAAGGCTCAAAAGTCATTGCGGGTACAGTCCAATAGATTTGCATCAGTTTGAAATCTCTAATTTCCTAAAAGCCGAAGCTTTGAGAGGCTCGGAACTGGCTCGGGCCACGCTTGTTGCTGCTCTCTCCTCAGCGATGAGGGAAAGTTTAGGCTCGCCAACTTTGGTCTTACCTTTGTCTTTTGCGACAGTCTGATCAGAACCCTCGAGGTCCATAGTCTCGACCTCTTTGGGAATTTCAAAATTGCTTGGCTCGTCCCTCAGACTCCGACTTAGCTCACGACAGACTTCGGGGCCTGCAGCGGAAGTTATTTCAACTCGAGGGCGCTTTGCTCAAGTTTTTTTCTTTGAAGCTTGCCTTTTCCTCTTCGGATATGTGGAATTATGGATTGGAGGTTTAAAGATAAAGGAAGAAGAAGTTGTGACGCAAGTTTTTCGACCAAGGAAGATGTCATCATCACATTTGGAAGTTCCTTAGCCCGGAGAGCCTTTGGGTGTTTTGGCTTGGGCAAGAGTCTTAGCCAGGTTCGACATCACATGAACACCTTCCTCGGTGTCAATTATATTCTTCTCCTTCTTCTTTCCTTTTTTCTTTTCCTTCTTCTTGTCTTTGGTTCCTTTGGCTTGGCTGTCTTATTTGGAAAATCTACAAAGAAAAGGGGAAGAAAACTATGAGAAGGATACCTCGGGCGGACTTCAAAAAGGTTGTAATATGACAAATAACTCATTGTGCCTCTTGCACGCCCAATTTTTGTTTGGTTCGGCCGCCATGATCATCCAGGTCCTATTAGGACGGGTTCAAATTTTCATCACTGCCTTCACCCAATTAAGCAGATCAGCAGGGGGATTGAAATGAACCTTGTTGGCTGAACAAAAAGACAAGTATGAGCATGTAATGGTTAAGAGAACCAAGAAGAATCATTTGAAAAAAAGAAGGCAAGTTACTTACATTCATCATTCCACACTTCGAGAAGCCCAGGCTCGGTGGAAACCAGTTTTATTGGCAGAAAAATGTACTGGTCGCACCAGCCTCAGTCCCCATGATCTTCGCTATTTGTGATCAAAGAGTAATCTCCTCGTTTGGTTAAGGCCACAATTCCCCCTTTGTGGAAGGTGGGATAGAAAAGAGAGATCAGATGTTGGAAGGTGAAAGGGGTGGCCTTTCGACTCAGGAAATCAAGACACTTCACAACTCTCCAAAAGTCAGGGCCGAGTTGAACGAGGCACAAATTGTACGTTCAACAGAACGTATCAACTACTCCATGAATGGGAAGAGTGAAACCCCAAGTAAATGGGTAGGTGTATACAATAGAAAAACCGACCACATGGTCGGTGATGCACCTGTTCGGAGCGGGAATAAAAATTTGGACCTCGGGTGCTATTTGCAATCCCTCTGAATCAGTTCAACATGAGCTTGGGTGATCAGGCTCGGCATGGTTTGGATAGGGACATTCCTATTTTTCTCCTGTTGAGCAGCTGATTGATCTTGTAACTTAAAATATTTATCAATCTCAAAATTTGAAGGGATGATTTGGTGGGGTTTAAGTTCTTTCTCAGTGGAGGTCTTCTTCTTTGGTCTTAAGGGTCCCGCCTCCATTTCACCAACGTCAGCTCCTCCGTGGATCGCTTCAGTTCTACCAACCCCAACATTGGCTTCTCCGCCAGTCATTTTATCCGTTACGGCAGCGTCAATCTCCTCCTCTACTAGGGATAAACTACGACTAGCGGTGGCTTTGCACCACTTTGTAGCTAAGCCTTCTGCTTGAGATGATGTTTTATTGTCATTGTCTGATGAAGTAATAATGTTCAAAGGTTGTGGAATGTTGACCAGTTCATCGCCAATGATCACATGGCGGCTTCAGGAACTCTTTCCTCAGAAGGACCTGAGAAATTTTGAACGGAATTTGTAGTGGACATATTAAATCAAGGTGGCAATTGTGAATTATTGGTTTTGGAGAAGAGGTTTAAAATTGAATTTTGCTCTTAAAGATTTTTACTGTTGCTTGATAATTTGAAAGTGAGAAAGAACTCAACCAAGTGGGTTATTTATAGTGAATGAGTCATCATTGCGTTTAAATGGGGATGAAATGTCCTGAACTCTCAGTGGTCGCCACGTGTAGTGGATGGAAAGTCAAAGAGAAAGATGACTGTTCACATTGCTAAGCGTACGTGTCGCCGCGTAGATTTCTCGCTTAAATTTCATTCCACTCCTCGAAAGTTCTAGCAATTGTCCGAGGAGTGGGGGAACTATCTGTATTGGGTGAAAAATCACTTGCTTACGGGTGCTGCTTATATGGCGCCTCGTGTGTATGGTTTGAGGTATGCCTATCAATATGTGCGACGTGATCAAGAAGCAGGAGGCTTGACTTTCGAGGGAAATCCCGGAGGTCAAGAAATAAGGCAAACCTCGAGGAGGTCTAACCTCGAGCAATGGGGGAAATAGTTCACCGAGGTTCAAAGCCTCGGGAAAGCGGTTACATTATCACCTGAGGATTAATGTTGTAACTGCAGCCCATTAACTCAAGCATTTGATGTGGGAATCAAGGGCAAGTCATGATCAGAACGTGGACAGTGTTCAATTACTGATGTAATGCTAACCAGGCTCACATGTTCGATTCATCAAGCTAGCCCACCGAGGAGTCACATGACGCCCACGATCAAAAAGTGTGGCTGGAATGGAATATGTCGAAGACTGCCTCGCCGAGCAACAACGATGGAAATCCACCGAGCAGACAATAAGTGACTGTTGCCGACTTCGGAAGCTGTGAGACCGAGCACAACGTATGAAAGCTCAACGAACAAGCTCGAGCCCGAAGCTGAAAAGCAACCGAACCAAAGAAGAATGACGCCGAGCAATGAATCGATCGAAGGGCTACAGATGTGCCCGAGGCAGGAGAGCGTCCGATTCCAATTGTGACCGAGGCAAGCAAGAGTCCGACTCAAATGTGTTCGAGCTGAACTACCGAACACATAAAACTGCTTCAGCGCTGCGTGGCTTTATCTTATTGGTCGCATGTGACCATTTTACTATTTTACCCAATATAAACTCCTAGCATAGCTCATTAAATAGTTAGTTTTTGTGTTGATTGAGAGAATAGAGATAGAATTGGCTGAGCCATTCTTGTTGAAGTCCGAGGCTTCGTGTATGCCTTCTTTGGCTTGGAACCGAATGGATTTCATCCCTAGTATGAATCCTTGTTAGGTTCAAGTTTCCTTTCTCCCTTGGATAATCAATCATGTTTTGATTCGGATTATCCATTCTTTCTTCTATTTCTGTTCTCCCCCATCCCTGATTTCTCGTTATCTTGGTTACTTTATTTGTCTTTGCCTCTTATCCTTATCGTTTTCGCATCGTGTTCTTGTTGTTTCCGATTGCTTGCTTGTCTTCGAATTTAGATTGCATCATTTTGGTATCAGAGCAAGGCCTGAATTTTGTTCTTACGAATCTACGTTCCTTGTTCATCTTATCTTTACTTTATTGTTGGTGTTCTTATTTTACTTGAAAAGGAAGAAAATACAAAAAAATTGAAAAAGTTGAAAAAACCTATCAAAAATTGTTTGTTGTTGATTGTTTGGATTAAACAATCACATATTTGGATTCACCACTGTCCAAGGATCAACCTTGAGTACCCGACGTACATCGTTTGTAACTAGAGTTTTTCTTCAATTTTGGACTGTGCTCTTGACGTGGTGCTGGTGATATCGAACCCCAATTGTATTTTGGTGTTTATCGAAGGAGACTGTTGGTTGTTGTTTGATTTGGGTCGATTTTATTGCTTAAAATCGAAATTCCACTGTGTAGACACTGTCCGTACGCCGGAACCTTGTTAAATTGTTAGCAGTGTATGGATGGTGTTGAGTTGTATTCTTAGCGCAGCTTGGAACTGAAGTGTTCTCCGACGTTGTAAAACCGGAGACGACCCAAATCTTTAGCTTAATATGTTGTTAGTGGACTGTGAACGAATCTTGAAGTTGTCCGTACACCGGAGTAAAAGTTCACTGTTCCATTGAAGAAGAAACGGGTAAACTGTTAATATCCAAACCCCATGTGAAAAGATCGTCGGCTAGAAAAAGGAAAGCGGATAAGGTTAAACCCTATCTGTACCCAGGAGGAAACACTTGTACCGAGGTCACGTGTTCGGAGAATTTCGAAGCGTAACCGAGGAGGAGGTAGATTCTCTTAGGTTTTCACTTTTTTTGTGTCCGAATATTCTCGATAGTGGATCTCTGGAGTAATTCTTTCTGCTCGAGGTCGTACTATCGAATTTGAGCTAACTCGTGCGTTGAGTGACCGAAGTCCAATTTTCGTAGACAATTCTTTTACTCCCCGTGCGCAGTTTAAATAGCGACCGTTCCATCGAGTCATATAAACTCCTTCCGAACCTATACTTGGAAAGTACTAGTTGTGACTTATCACTTCGGTTTCCTAACAAGAAGGCAAGGCCATCTTGAGTGGAAAAAGGCTAGAGTGGTGAGGGCAATAGAGTGAGGTCACAAAAGCCAACGACCTTGAGTGTATACACGAGTGGAAAGAAAATTGAGTGTCCATTCTCTGAGTGATACACGTGAGGGAGTGAACTTGTGAGGTCCTTAACTCTTAGTTGTTGCAACTATGTCTTCGGATGATGATGATTATAGAGGGTATGATTCGTGTGGAGATGATGGAGACTATATGATTGCTATAACGACACCGGGGGCTATGGCTCTTACGAGGACGAAGCGGATCACTACGATTATTACGAAGAAGAAGAAGACTACGAGGCTTGTGAAGATGAACGAGAAGATCCTTATGCTTCTAGTCGAGGACATGTAATGCTTAGAGGTATGGTGATCCTACTTACTCTCTTTTGTGATGATCTTGAATACGAAGAACACGACATCGGGGAAGTCGAGGATGAAGTTGATCGAGTGGACTATTCGATAGCATCTTCCATCGATGTCTCGTATGGAGCACAAGGGAGTAGTAGAGCTCCTTTCATTGGGTTGGGAGGAGGTGGTGGTGGTTGTTCCATGGGAGGAGGAAGACTTGCAACTTTGAGTCGTGACACACGATTCAATGCTTCCAATTCCTATGAGAAGGGTGGCTCGAGGAGCACTGGTGGTTGTGGATCCGAGGAGGGTAGAGGAGGTTTCTACTGAACTCCTTCTCCGAGGAGAAGTTCTTACGGGTCTTATGCTAAAACTCCTTCCTCGACTTTCAACAATACCTTTAATGTTGGAAGAGTGAGGCAAAATGGCTAAAGTACACCCCAAACTATGACTTTTTTGCCAACTTGACACCGCAACTTTACGGGGGTCCTAGTACCCCCCTTGAACCCCATCGAAGTGTAATTGATACACCACCGCGAACAATTTCTTGACCAGCAGTGTTTGCACGTTGGTTGGGCGCGTGAAGGCTTTAAGATACAGCCTTAAACCAATCAGAAAATGCCACACGTCCTTGTCTTCTTAACATAATAACAAGGCAGAACCCTTTTTTCCCCCAACATTTCGCCATTGAAGCTCCAACATCAATACCACCATTGCAGGTAATTCGTGAATAGGCACAAAATTACATCTCAATTAAGTGTATGGAAATGATTAGTTTGTTTTAATCAAAGTTGGTGTTTTTATTAAAGCAAATTTTAACAAGTTGGTATATATGATAGGTATGTCAAATGCAAGCTTGAATCGCATCTGTATGGACGAGGATGACCCAATGTTGCATATGACTGTTCGATGCAAGCACGGGGAGCTTCTGCCCTTATGCACTTCTTGGTCGAAGAAAAATCCGGGAAGGCGATATTGGTCTTGTCCATACTATGGTGTAAGTTGCTTAACTTATTGGATGTTTAAGGTTAATTTTGTTGTTCTAATTGATGAATTGAAATTGTATTTGGTTATTCAAATTTTTAGGATAGCTCGTGCAAATTTTTTAGATGGAGGGATGAAGAAATTGATATTCGCTCTAAGTTTGTGCTTCCAAGATTGGCAAACAAAATAAAGGAGCTAGAAGAGGGACTAGCATACATGGAGACTCAACAAAATCAGTGGTTAGATATGACAAATTGCATGGATAAGGGAAGCAAGAGAATGAAAGATGATAAGAAGAAGAGAAATTGGTGCAACTTTTCCTTTAAAGTGATGTTGTGTATTGTTGTTATTGTTTTGGTATTAGGCATCAATAGCCATGTGCAAGATGTGAATTGCAAGTGTATGCAATTGGAATTGCCTTAGTAGATTTCTTTTATGCAAGATGGAACTAGTAGTGTTTGTGTTTTGCCTTATGTTTGTGTTGTATCCTATTTTGAACAATAGTAATGAAACTAAGTTATGTAATGAACTTATCCTATTTTGCCCTGCTTTTGTTGTTATTGTAATGAACTTGAATGTAAAAATTAGAAATGAGAAATAACTAAGAACCATGTAAACCGGCTGATCATTAAACACTTAATCATGTTCACAAGTTACATCATTAATAGCAGCATAAAAGCAGGCAAAAAATGATTCAACCGTGGTTTGTTTACATCATGAAAACATAGTTGTCCATAGCAAAAGTAAAGAGTAATACTAGATCTAAACTGGTTTCCATGGGACTTGAGCATTTCCAATAGAACTGCCTTGACTTGGGGTAGTAGAAGTAGCTGCAGCTGACCTTGTCTTCATCTGCTTTTCTCCCCTCATTTGTTGAAGTCTACTAGAGGAAATTGCAGCTTTTCCATTCCACTTCAGGCCACTTCTTGGTTGGAAACCAATGTCCCCAGTGACTTCAGCAGACCTTGTCACCCTTTTGGAACCAATATCTATTACCCTTTTGCTAGGCAGACCAGGCTGTACAAGGAAACTTAGTAATGAGTACAACTAACAATGCAGTTTTCCAAACAGTTCTACTAGGTAGATAATAACTACAAAATACAGGAGTTGACAGATACTTACATTTAAAATGGTATTGCCATTGTCAGTAACCAGCATCCCAAATCCAACCATCCTTGGTTTCTTAAAAGCTCTTGAAGCTTGTGAACTGCTCTCTTGAGTAGTTTGAGTCATTCATCTTCCTCTGCCTGATCCCCTACCTCTTGATCCCTGTTAAATCATAAAAGTGTTAGCCATACTAATGGAGTCATTGAAGTTTAACTCAAGACCAAAAGGTATACCTCAGCATTAGGAACACAAGTTTTAGCTGCAGCATTAGAAATAGAAGCAGATGCTGCAGCATTAGGAACACAAGTTTTAGCTGCAGCATTAGGAACAGAAGCAGAAGCTGCAGCATTAGAAATAGAAGTTGTAGCTGCAGCAGGTGTGGGAATTGATCTTCCAGGAGCCTTAGGAGCTTTAGCAGCTTTAGGAACTTTAGGAGCTGATCTGTTAGGAGCTGATCTTGGTGCAGGATTTGGAGCAGTTGGACAACCTCTTTTGTTGTGACCCTTCTGATGGCAGTGGCTACAAGTCATGACAGCACCAACCTTGCTAAGCTTTCCAGTCTTCTTAGTTTCACTTGCTTCTTTTCTTTTAAGTTTCTTTGGCCTCCCAGGCATCCTCTTTACAACTGGTGGTTCAACATGAGGATTATTGGACTCTGGCCACATTGCCATATTTGTACATGGCTGGATAAAGTGTGAATATGTGCTCATGTATGTGTCATTGTGGTACCACATTGACACATATTCAATTGGATTAAGCTGTGATGCATGGCACATACTGCATGAGGGCATGGTATACCCCGGAGCTGCCAGTACCTACAAAAACACAACAGAATCAGTGGATAGAAATATGATTGTTCTTACAAGTACAACACAAAAACATAATTAGTGGATAGACAGTACCTACAACTACATGTCATGTTCCTAAAATCCACTTGATGAATGTAGTCCTCTTCTTTGACTTCATATCCAGCATCCCCATTCCAATTTAATGAGCACTTCATTGACTTGTCTATATTCTCTTCCAAAGTTTTCAAAGCCATGGGGGAAATTACAGTCTTCCATCCTTGACCAAACTGTCTTAATTGTCCTATCCTTTTCATCACCTTCACTCTTATCTCTTCAAGCATGGAAATAATTGTCTTGTACCTTGCTTGTAGTATCCATGAATTAAAAGTCTCAGCCATGTTGTTGTCCACCACATCACACTTGCTAAACTCTTGAAAGTAGACCCTGCACTATCTTTCTTTGTTATACCTCAGCAAATCTTCAACTATTTTGTCCCTGTTTGGTCCTCCAGACCCTAGCCTCTTAAGAGCTTTCAAGTTCTTCTTAAACTCTGCTTCAAATGTGGACCTTGCACATCTCCAAAAACAATTTCTTCTTTCTATCCCCTTCTACCTTTTGGACCAGTTAGCAAGGATGTGTCTTGCACACATCCTTTGTTCAGCAAATGGTAGGATCCTACCCCTGGCCAAATCCAGTCCCTACAAGAAACACAATAGAATTAGTAACAGACAAAAACTTAGTAAAAAATCATAAATAAAGGAAGAAGACATACCTTTTGCATATCAGAAATCAATGTAATGCCATGTCCCTCTCCAAGGTCCAAGTCTGTCTTCAACAGTTCCATAAACCAAGACCAAGTATGTTGATTTTCATACTCTACCACTGCCCAAGCAATAGGTAACATCTGATTATTACCATCTTTGCAAACTGCAGCAAGTAGTTGTCCCTTACACACCCCTTTAAGGAAGCAACCATCCAAACCAATGCACTTCCTAGTACCTCCAAAGAAGGCTTTCTTCAATGCATCAAAGCATACATAAAACCCTTGAAATATTTTCTTACCTGTTAATTCACAGTCCCCAACCTTAACAACACAGGTACTTCCTGCATTTGTCCTCAATATCTCATCCCTGTAATCATATATTCTTCCAAACTCCTCAATATGATCACCCATAATCTGCTTAATTATCTTTGATCTAGCTCTTCTAACTGTTGTCTTACCAACATGTATATCCAACTCCTTTCTAATCATAGCTTGAAACTCCACTATCTTTATGTCTAGATGTTGTTCTATTTTATCCTTAAAATGACTTGCAAGAAACTTAGCATTGCCAAGATAGTTGTAATTTGAAGTGACACACTTATGAAATGGGTTATATGTTTTTACAACAAAATCTGTGGTTTGTGTATCAACACTTGCATACAACTTCCACTTGCAACCCTTATTACAGCACCTAACACTCACTCTGGTAGGCTCATTCACATGTTTCTCAATCTGCACCTTTTCTTGAATTGCATACCTAGTGACTTCCTCCCTAAACTGATAAACACTCTCAAAAACTAACCCTAATTCCCACACAATTAACTCAAAAGTAGGATCAAATACAACTCTGTTGGATTTCTTTTTTCTAGGAGGTTTATTTACCACTTGTCCCATGTCTTCTCCATTCTCAAAATCATCAGAATCATCTGTTTCAAAAGAAGCAGCTTCATCACTAGGATAATACTCTTCATCACCCCCAAGTTTGCCCTCTAAACTTCTCTTCTTCCCAGCATTAGTCTCATCATACCCAAGGTCTGCCCCCTTTTCACCAGTAGGAATTTGCTTACTATGTGTCCCTCTAGTCTTCCTTTTTTCCCTATGAAATGTCCTCTTCTCCTCCCTTATATTTCTATCTTCCTCATGTATATCACTGCCATAGTCTAAGTCAGCTTCCCCAAATAACCTATCAATTTCAGAATCACTAGAACAGTTGTTCCCTTCTTCAATGTCAACATCAGAACCGGATCCAACACCTAAATCCTCATTAATAGAATTAATAGTGTCAGGATCCTCAACATCAATATCTGAAGGGTTGGAAGGCTGAGGATCAAGGTTAGGAGGCTGGGGATCAAGATTAGTAGACTGTGGATCAGGAATAGGAGACTGAGGATCAGGAATAGGAGACTGGGGATCAAGGTTAGTAGGCTGTGGATCAGGAATAGGAGAATGGGGATCAGAGTTAGTAGGTTGTGGATCAGGAATAGGAGACTGTGGATTAGGGTTATGTTCAGGTTCAGGAGAGGCTGTTTTATACTCCAACAGTCTAAGCACAGATGGCACATTAACTTCATGGGACACAAACACATCCATAATATCTCCATTATCTAACCAAGAGCAAAGTTCACAAATATCCCTATCACTTTTAACTAATACCAAATTACCATCCAAAGGTGACCTAACATAAAAGTCACAACTTGGTAAATATCCTAGGTCTTTAACGTAGTCCAGCAACTCAAAGTACGACATTCTATCAACATCCACATCATAATATTCTCTTAAGGCCCCACCCACATATTCTGGTGGGGCACCAAAATCAATAACCTCACGATGAAACCATCTTAGTGTAATTAAAGTAAAAGACATATTAGTTCCTGAAATAGCATGCAAAGACTGCGATTAAAATATACCCTAATCCAATTGTTAAAAACCCTAATAAATTAAATCATGCATAAAACAACTACAAAGTGAGGAACCCAAGAACACCAGAAAAAATACTACTTTACTCAAACACGACAACAAAAACCCCCAATTTTTGCATTAGGTACTGTGCATGTAACAAAATAGGGAACAAATATAATCAACTAAAACAGTATTAAATTGAACCACTACATACTCTAATTTAACCCAAATTAGCAATTTAAACAATAAATCAAACCCATTAGGGCACATATTAAACCATACAACAAAAATAGTAAAAGAGAAACACTAACCTGTAAATCTTTGATTGCACGTCGTCTAGTATGTTCTTCACACCAACATCACAGCTTCCCCAAAAGAATTGGACAAATTCGAGCAAAGTTTCGACAGGAGTTGAAGGAATCGTCTGAAGTTGAAGGAACGGGTAAATTAATGGGGGAGAAAATGAAAAGGGTAAATGTAAAAAGTAAATAAAAAGGGGGAAGATTAAAAGAATTTGTGGATTTTAATTAAATGAAATTTAATTAAGCGCCAAGTGCAATACACGCGCGGATCTATACATATAATCTGGTCAAGAAATTGTTCGCGGTGGTGTATTAATTACACTTCGATGGGGTTCAAGGGGGTACTAGGACCCCCGCAAAGTTGCGGTGTCAAGTTGGCAAAAAAGTCATAGTTTGGGGTGTACTTTAGCCATTTTGCCGAAGAGTGAAGGGAAGTGGAAGTTATCCTAGTGGTGTTGCCACTAGTGGAGAAATAAGGAAGTACACATCTCGTAGTGGTATTAATGATGGGATATGTAAATGACGCTATGAAGATGATCTCGTGATACAAAGAAATTGGTATTAATTCATAGTGAGCCTTAATGAGAATAATGGGTATGTGCTCCAAGTGGATGAAGGTGAAGCAAGTCGGATTAATCCTTTTGTAGTGAGAAGGTTGGGGATACCTTGTGTTATTGGAGTGGCTCGGGTAGTTGTTTCACAAAGGACCTTTGAAGAAGAAGTTGAGTGCAAAGTGGGTCCTTTAGAGGGATGTGATATTATGTTGGGAAAACCTTGGCTTCTTAATAGATACTTCAAGTTCACCTATGCCCTTGACGGTTACCAAGTTAAAGCACAAGGAAAGATGCAACTCCTCATTCCTAGGAAAGAAGAAGTACAACCAAGAAAGCCCACGAACATGAAAAATAGTGGGACACCGTTGAGGAGAAATCCTATGCTTGAAAGAGTGCCAACAGGGAGTCCTACGAACACACGAAGTGGTGGAACAAGTGCCAGAAAAGAGTTTACCAAGGTCAACAAGGTTAATGACTTAAACGGACATCGGATGACTAACGAGCCCCAGATCACTGTGGCCGATCTTATGGCCGAACTGATAGGGCTCGGAGCTGAAATTCAAGGCGTGGAAGCCCGACTTGCTAACCTTGACGCAGCAAGGGTCCTGAGGACACCAGCTTCGAAGCCAAGTTCACCGACGACATAGAAAGAGACCTCGGTTGATGAGTCTTCGAGTCTTAGACTTCGGGTTGATGTTAAAAGTCCACCTACTCCAGCTATGGCTATTCTTGGGCCTCGACCCAATTCACCCGAATATGAGAGATAAAAGATCGAGAGGAGTAAGAGAGTGACTGGTGACAACTCTCGAGCGGAAAAAGGAGAGGATGTGTTGAGTGATGTGAGTGAGTTGTCACCACCTGAACCCATACCTGACCTTGAAAAGAAAATGAGGGAAAAAGAATAATTGAAAGTGAAGACTCCCCTTATTCTAACCTTAACCCTTTATCTTTTTCTTCTACTTGTTTGAATTCTTATGTAGGTACTCTTAGAGGCAAACAGATGGAGCCTCAACCATGTTCCGAGGTAGAAAGACAAGGTGAAGAAGATCTTTCATGTGAGCTTCACGGTGAAGAAACTACTTATGATACTTCGGAGGCATTGAGAGAGACCAAAGGCCACTCCGAGGTAAGTGTTCGATCTCCTTCCCAAGAGCATGATACTTCTTTGTCTTGTGAAATATCTAGAGAAACCTATATACTAGTTGATGATTTGTATGATTACAATGTGTTTGCAACTAGTGTAGAGTCGAATGGTCAACTTGTGAGTGAATGTGAACCACTAGTTGAGAGGATTGATAAGCCACATCATGGTGTGAGCTCGATCTTCACCGAACCTCTCTTTAGTGATGAAGTAGTAGTTGACCTTGCTTGTGATCCTTGTTATCACACACCACCAATCTTTGATAAAGGGGAAAATGAGTTGTTTGATCATACCCTTGTCGAAATTATTGTCTATGTTGGATCTATATGTTGTAGTGAGGATGATGATAACCTTGAGGAGTCCCTAGTGGATGAGTTGGATCGGAATATATTCGATGACTCCTTAAGCGTGGATGATGACCTTGGTTCGAATGCACCTTTGATGGGTAGTGAACTTATTTTCACTAATCCTTTGTTCGAAGGAGATGGTGATGTGCATCCGACTCGAGGAGAGCATGAACCACTTTGGTTTAGAAAGCTTAACCCCGTAGATAATCCATTATTTGAGACCTTCTTCGGAAGCTTGTCTAATGAGAAGGATTGTATTGGAGGTAATTTTGGAGGTGACAGGCTATGTCTTGGTGTGAATAAGACTGCTTTAAAGAAGGGGACTGAAGTATTCGATGTTAGCTGTCGAGTGAATCATCTTACTTACTCCATCCCACCTGTTTATCACACCTCGAGTATTGTGTTTACCGAAGCCCATAAGCCACGTAGTAATAAGAGTGAATCGAGGGCTCAGTATGTTGACCATGGGTTTAGAGGTGATAGGACCTTTGATCGCTACATCTTGCATGTAAAGTGTCCTATTGATCTCTTCGTGTACTCATGTGTTCGTTACAATTCCCTTTTGAGCCAAGAACTTGTTGTTTCCTTCGGAGACATAGTTTTCTTGATCGGTATTGATGCTTGGCTCTATCATAAGTGTGTGTTTTCCATACTTTTGAACACTAACCTACTTTAGTAGTAGGAAGCTTTGTTTGTCTTTGTCTTGCTTGTAGGTCTTGTCGGTTTGATTTCGAGGACGAAATCCTTTCAAGAAGGGGAGGATGATGAAATGCGAACCAGGCTCACTTGTTCGATTCATCAAGCTAGTCCACCGAGGAGTCACATGACGCCCAAGATAAAAAAGTGTGGCTGGAATAGAATATGTTGAAGACTGCCTCGCCGAGCAACAACGATGGAAAGCCACCGAGCAGACAACAAGTGACCGTTGCCGACTTCGGAAGCTATAAGACCAAGCACAACGTATGAAAGCTCACGAACAAGCTCGAGCCCGAAGCTGAAAAGCAACCGAACCAAAGAAGAATGACGCCGAGCAGTGAATCGATCGAAGGGCTACAGATGTGCCCGAGGCAGGAGAGCGTCCGATTCCAATTGTGACCGAGGCAAGCTAGCGTCCGACTCAAACGTGTTCGAGCTGAACTGCCGAACACATGAAACTGCTTCAGCCCTGCGTGGCTTTATCTTATTGGTCGCCTGTGACCATTTTACTATTTTGCCCTTTACATTGTCTATATAAACTCCTAGTATAGCTCATTAGATAGTTAGTTTTTGGGTTGATTGAGAGAATAGAGATAAGATTGGCCGAGCCATTCTTGTTGAAACCCGAGGCTTCGTGTATGCCTTCTTTGGCTGGGAACCGAATGGATTTCATCCCTAGTATGAATCCTTGTTAGGTTCAAGTTTCCTTTCTCCTTTGAATAATCAATCATGTTTTGATTCGGATTATCCATTCTTTCTTCTATTTCTGTTCTCCCCCATCCCTTATTTCTCGTTACTTTATTGCTTCCGCCTCTTATCTTTATCGTTTCTGCGTCGTGTTCTTGTTGTTTCTGATTGCTTGTTTGTCTTCGGATTTAGCTTGCATCAATTACTGCCGAGTTAATTCTTTAATTAAAGTTGTGTTCAACAGGCTATAAATAGTATTGTATTTCCCTTTGTAAAGATCATCCAGAAATATATACAAAATCTACACTTTTACCTTACTGTTTGTTCTTACTCTTGTTGTTTATTTTCCTGATTTACTTGGTGACTTTGATACGATCAATTGCTTGCAAACCACATTATAAATTTGATTGATTGACCTAATCAGATTTAGGCCAATACAACTTATTCATACAACGAGACAAAATAACTATCCCATTTTTCAAATAACTGTGGCCACATCGTTCTCCTCACTTCTCTTATTCACAAAAAATGACAAACATTATTTCAGATACTAGTAGTTAGTAACCACAACATTTCAGACGCACTAACTCTTATAGTGAACCAACATACTCTGTATATTTTGCTGAATAACTAATGCAAAATTGTCCTAATATGGCTTATCCATAAAAATCTACTGAAAAACATAACATCACGACATTCGGCCACACTTAATCATATAATGAGCCAATACTCTTTACACATTTTGTAAATAATTGAGTTATATCAACCTCACGTTTTCTTTTCTCTCTACCTCCCACCTCCTCTCTCTAAATGTCTCCATCATATCATATCTTAATTAAATATGAAAATGAACAATTATCTCTATTTGCAAATATAATTAGCAGTGGTTGAGCTCCAAACCAAAAGTAGACAAGTGATAAGGGATGAGCTGATGGGAGCAAAGACGATGATCAGAATTGCAGTGGTGGTGAGGTTCGCGGGGAATGTAGTGGTGGAGAGTTGCTGGAAACCGAGATAAGTGAGAATAACGGAGACAACGTGGCCGAAATTAGCAGAATCATCAGACAAATTCGAACCAGGTACTTTTCCGTCCTATTCCAAACATATTGCATGTTCGGGCTATTTTTCCTATACCATGAAAAACTGCTCAAACATTCAATGCCAAGTTCGTTTCGACTCAAGCAAAAACTTGAATACTATTCCCTCCGTCCCATTTTAAGTGTCTCGATTTGATTGTGCACATAGTTTAAGAAAATAAAGAATATTTTTAACTCTTGTGGTTTAAACTTAGAGGTATATGTAATGTGTCCCAGTGCCTTTAAATCTTATGGTCCAAAGCAAATATGAAAATTAAAGAGTTATTAAATATAGAAAAAGACACTCTTTTTGGGACAATCTAAAAAGAAAAGGTAGACACTTAAATTGGGACAGAGAGAGTAATATAGTACTCACTCTGTTTCAAAAAGGATGAACCTATTTGACTTTGCACGGAGTTTAATAAATAAGAAATACTTTTGAAACTTGTGGTCTAAAATAAGTCATAAATATTTATATGGCTACAAATTAACTCATTAAAGGTAAAAGTAAAAATTTATTTCTAAATTTAAAAAGAGATCATTCTTTTTTATATAGACTAAAAAGAAATACTAGGTTTTATCATTTTTGGAACGGAGAGAACAGTAACTAACAATGAAAATGGCCACGTTGTCAAAAGAATGCCTGTTGTACGCGGAGAGTATCATCTCATGACTCGACGACAAATTCAACTCTATTTTCCCTTTTTCACATAAGTAAACACCATTTCCAACAAACTACAACCAAGCAGGTCACATCCTCGTAATAGTAATCTAAACAGAGGGTCAATCTAGTACTTTCACTTTTCACTGACCTTTCAGTCTGAAAATCCGAACCTTCTTTTTTTCTTTCGCTATTTTTCTCAGCTTTTGACTTTAGAAAAATTGTTTATTGTTTTGAGTATATTCCCTGAAATTGCTGCTCTGCTTTTTTAATTTATTTGACATTTTAACAGTGTGATCTTTCATTTTACCGTAAAGGGTCTTTGCTTAAACATTCAAAATCAGATTTTGAGATCATTCTTGAATTCATTGGCCTCTTTACTTACTGTGGTATGTTCCATTTTTTTCTCAATTTCATTTTGATTTAGTTTTGAATTATGGGTTTTGCTTTTCTTGGTCTTTTAGTGCTTCAATAATTAAGAATTTTATTTGATAGTTCATGTTTATAATTTCCCCTAAATTGGCTTCAAATGATAAATCTTAGTACTTGGTGCACCCATGTAGTTCCTTGTTGTATAGAAGACTGAGTGTCGTTTGTAGAAAATCATATCTTTCTGTAGGTCTCTTACGTTTTGGTATACTCCTTGTATACGGGCTTTCTGTGACAATTTTATTAATAAAGTTGTTTACTTTGTCGTAAAAAATGATTTGATTGTAGTATGGAATGAAATGGGTCCTTAATGGAGCAAGGTTGATTATAGGGGGTTCATGTAGTTGACCCAACTAGTTCAGGAGTTAGGGGGCTGTTAATGCCTCATAGTTTCATGATTTCATTTGGATTATCGGGTAGGAGTTTAGTGCCATTGAGACAAATAGTGTAACCAGCAAAGGTTGTGGTGGGGTGGAAACTAGTAAGTACCCCCTCTATTCTTAACTCGAGGTCCTGGAGTCGCATTTTTTAGAGAGTGCTCTAGCCCCCTAAAATGGGGCTTCCCCCAGCGAATCCTGATTAATTGGGTCCCTAAGCAGATAGCGGAAACCTGGTGGGAAACCAAGATTAGGAAAAAGGAGACGAATAGTATAATTGTGTAATCTTGCATTATTTAATTTTTTTTAAAAAAAATTATTTTTGGGATGGTTTTATTGTTGATTATAGACGTTTGATTGTTGTGTGTTTTTATAGCAAACATTTGTTTTGTCGTTTTGGACTTTGTTTCCCTCTTCATTTTTAAGTATGCAATCCCAGGCCAGAATTTGGTGAGCAGTGAAGGGCTGAAATTAATTTGTTTATTCAACGTTACTTTGATAATATATATCTACACGCCTGCTAAGATTATGGAACTTCAATATCACATTATATCGTTCTCATTGCAAGCCTTCTCATATTACATCTCTTTGTTTTTCTCTGATTATTAGAACAAATTCTGAAAGGGTATTTCTGATTGAGTAGGGTGCAGCTCATTTGGAGACAAACATTTGAATCCATGCTAACATAACTGCAACTACGATTTTATTATTTCTTTTTAAGGCATGCATTATTGGCTTAGAAATTCCCTGGAATGGACAGACATACCGACACTTGTCAGACTGTTATAGAAGATTTATGATATAATGTTTTAGTTTCACGCTGCACTTTATTATTCATACATTGATTCAGGAGGAATTATACCATAGGCTGGCGAATCATGTTAAATGCTTTTCACTTGGGGAAAAGAATAGTATTTTAGAATTGTTCTTTATAGTAATGGTGCTATTTGCAGGTTCTCCCTTCAGCGAGCTTGACCTGAGTATAGGATATAATGCGTACACCAGCACTTCTTGCTCAATGCTTGCCTGGTTTCATATCACAAGACCGAGGGTGTCACATATCAGTCATATCTGATAGAGATGTCCATCTTCCCTCACCAGCTGTAGAGATAGTTCCATCAAAGGTATACCTTCTTTAGATGGTTCCAAAAAATTTCCTTTATTTTTCAGTTTTCTCGTGTCTTGAATGTGCACTAAAATGTGCAGACTGTTCACCCCTACAAATATGCTGGTGAGACTGTAGATTTGCAAGGACTCAATGTCTTCAAGGTACAAATAATTCTGTTGTTTTGTTATTGAATGCAAACTGTTTCAAGTGAGGTCGATAATGAAATGTCTCGAAGATGGGTGGCTTCTCATATTTCCTTATTTGAGTTCCGGGAGCTGTACTTAGTTTCTGAGGAGGTAGCTGGCATGGCAGGAAAGGACCTAGGACCGAAATATCTAAAGATCAAAATTTATATCGTCTTTTGGGAAGTCATTTTCTAACTGTATCCATATGTTGACGTTCTCTAGTTCTCTACCCATCAAATGAAATTGTTACAAATGCTCATCCAGATTGATATTTGGAGGAATATCTGTACTCACTAAGCTCTTTTTGTTTCTTTTGCGTCGCTTAGCGAATATCAGATTGTTACCTTCTGAAAACCAGATTTTCCCAGGTCCTATCATTAAGTTGAGATTCTTTGACCTAATGACTTGGGTAGGAAATGTGTCTGCACATGTTGATATCTCAGTTGAGAGAACTGCTACCTTTGCTTAGTATATGCAAAGTAAAACAAGACTCAAATTTACAAAATTTTCTTTAAAGCATTTTTAAGAAGAAAATTCTGAAATGTGTGGCCGATAATTACTAGAAAAAGCTCTGAAATTTGCTGTTGATAGATTCTTTGTGCAGTTCCTACATTTATAAAACCTTGTTATAAAAAGAACTAGCGATGTCCAAATCCCAAGGTAGTCATTTTTTACGCTCATATTACAAAATGGGTCATCTGTAGTTCTGTACTCACTAAGCTCTTTTTGTTTCTGTTTTGCTGTGCTTAGCTAGATATGCGTACAATCATCTCTGTCTTCGGAGTTTTCAGCTGCTAAATGATTTTGAATATTTAAACTTGACATGCACTTGTTTCTATATTATGCAGGGTAGAGTCAGTGTTGCTGATATAATTGGTTTCACTGGTTCAGAAACAATAACCTCAAAGCCAGATGGTAGGTACACCTGCTTGTTGCTTGATAGGCCAATGTAATACAAAATAATTCTTAACTGGTTTTGGTGAAGGAAATCGTACAAGGGCATTCAATAATCATAACACCAATTTGTTATCTGTTGCATCACAGGACATCTTAAATCTTGGGACAGCTCAATTGATCTTGTTAATGTTCTCAAGCATGAGATTCGGGATGGACAGCTGAGCTTAAGGGGCAAAAGGGTGCTTGAGGTACGTGGTTAAAATCATTTGTGGGATTTACATGCGTTTGACCATTTATTACACCATCTTCACTATTTTTGGATTACAATGGATTGACAAGGCATCTTTAGAAGAATCCTCATGAATATACATACATATCTACATTGATCCGTCCAAATGCTATCATTATGGCTCCGTGTGGGAACTGCCAACTTAACTACTGAGCAGAACTTCTGTCAAAATGGATCACTTCAGAAATAGAGAACTGGAACTTGGCATAAACGTTTTAAATAACCCGGAAAGACCTTAATGATGGGATAGGCTGAGCACAAGTATAAGCTCCCTTAAATCATAAACCTTGGTGCAAGAGTAGACTTTTGGTTCAATGGACCTTAGCATTTGTCCTTTGGGAAAGTTAACTATTTGCCTCCAAGATAATATGGGCCCCTAAGATGCATCATCAGTTGGTGCCAATTGGATGGTAGCTCATTCATTTCATCAAAAGATTTATGCACATGAAATGCTGCTGCTTATAGCCATAATGTGACTTGACAGTGCATAAGATTATTGTTTGTGATACTTATGGATAAAGTCCAAGCATGTTGAAATAACTTGTGATTGTTGTTGGTCAGTCTTGTAATCTATGTTGCCTGGATCCTTCCAAACACGCCCCCCGGATCCGTGTCGGATCCTCCAAATATTATGAATTTTTTGAAGACCTGACACAGGCGCCACAACATTTTTGGAGGATCCAAAATAGTTGTTGATGCTGGCATTGAATTCAGTCCATCATATATTTTGGTACTGTCATAGATGTTACTTGAAATGTTCATCTTGGATCTTCTCTATGTTTCTTGGTGGATTTGATGCTTAAATAACCTGTTTGTGCCAATAGTTTTTGCTTAGAATACAGATTTGCTTGTCATGTAGCTCTCTCAGCTGTAGGAGTTGAAGTAACCATACAAAATTGTACTTCCAATATCCTCTCGTTCAACTGTGGAGGTTAATTCTATTTCCTTTTTTGACTTTTTCCTTTCAGCTTGGTTGCAGTTATGGGCTTCCTGGAATTTTCGCTTGTTTGAAGGTAATGACTTTAAATTAGTCTTTGTACAGAAATCAATGACAAATATAGTTTCAAAGTTTAAAATTTGAAATATTCTATCTACTCCCCCCCCCCCCCCCCCCCCCAAACAATCCCCTCCTTTCGCCTAACTCCCCCGTAAATGGGATAACATTAAGAATTTTGTATTGGAACTTCTGGCCATGGTTTACCACAATTCAATTTGTGTTAGATGTATTTAGAATCATTAATTGCTAAGGCTTGCTGACTGTCAATTATTATTGTATCACCATTCTTGAAACTTATTTTGGTTACACACGTTCTGAGTTCTCTGCTGCTAGTAATTAGGAGAGCCTGGGCTTTGCTTAGCCAAATGAAAAGCCATAGGTAGTGCATGCCTTTAATCCAACCATTGCACAAAATATTTTTCTTTGATTAAGGTAAGGTTTTATTTACATAAGTGAAGTACTTTTAGAAGGGAATACATCAGTTGTATACATCATTTCCTCAATACTAGAAACAAATCCTCAATTTCTATTTCACTGAATCCTTAATAATTTGCGAATGTGTAGTCCGAGGATGGAAGTTTTTGGAATTAATACAGCGAAATTTCATGACTAGGATTCGTGGAGATAGATTTTCAATGTGACATCAAATATTAGGTAAGCAATAAAGTATATTTCTTCAAAAAGTACCGGTGAACATAGAACTTAACGAGTTTAGCCTTCTAGGAACTATTCTAAAACTCAATCTAGGCAAACTAAAAGGTGTCAACTGCTGGAAAATAGATCAGCTGATTTCTGAGAAGTCATGTCTTGATTATCGTATATGTTACTAATCATCACCAAATTATGTGCATTCTTTGAAGAAATGGACTATTGAACCTGGATGTTCAGAACCCAATAGAAGTCATGGAATCCCAAATTAGTCGGTATCTTGAGCTTCCATCTTTGTATTCTTTCTTATTTCTTTTATTACCCCTCTTTTCTAGGGCGAAATTTGGCTATTCATTAAAAAAACTAGAATATTGTATGTCTGGCCTATGCTGTGATCAATTTCTTCTTATCAAAGTGGAAAAGATGACTTTAAACCATACAATAACAACTATGTTCATTTCCAAGCTAATTGGGTCGGCTATATGAATCCTCCTTGACCATTTCACTCCATTTGGGTCCTTGTTATATTCAAATATTCACTAATATAGGTTATCTTGGCACTTAAAGTTTTCACATTGTCTACTGAGATACAAATGTTCTAACAAGATAAAAAAGACTCCTAAGCAAATAATGCACCTAATTTTATAGCACTACCATTTCCAAGACTCAATCTCAACTAGTCTGTACGCCTATATTATGTTATCCCTTTTATTAAACTTTCATGGATTCTAAGAGATTATAGATTATTCGTGATAAATGTCTTGCATCTAAGTTTAGGTGTAATCGTTCCCATTTAACACCTTCAGTCATCATGGTTTCACATTTACGAACCAGTGCATTTGGAGGTCTATGTAGGATATGACCAAACCAGTTCAACCAACCTTCTCACTTTATCCTTTATGCGTTCTACTTGCATCTTTTGCAGAATTAGTTAATTTTTTTATCTTCTATGATCCTGTATGATTGCACATCCATCTTAACATTAACATTTATTTGTGGTATTTGTTGGATTTTTTTTTTGATAAGGTAAAAGGTGAATTGGAATGTTGTATATGTTGGATTTAAAAGGCGCAACATTTACCCCATATAAATTATTGCCCTAACAACCATTCTATAGAACTTGCCATCCAATTTTGAATTTTTTTGATTTGATAGGTGGATTTCTCGGCATAACACTCAGTAGCACTGATGGGTATAGCCGCATAGAACCTTGGTTTCAAGTAATTCCGATAAACTGACATAACATAGCTTCTTGCAGGGAGCTTCAACAGTACATTTTCAAGACCTCAGTGCAGAAACTATAAGATGCACCACCATCCCTAATGTTTTAACAAACCTTGAGCAGGCTCGCGATAGACAGAGGCACCAACCTGAGAGCCCTTTAACTCCTTCAAGACAGATTCTTGCTCCAGTGGTCCACTTCTATGCTGGGGAGTGGGAGGAACTCCATACAGTCTTATCTGTGATGAGGAACGATATACCAGAGGTGCCAACAGGGATGAGCCTTAGCTTGTCAGAGGAGGATTTCATGGATGGTTGCAGTAGCCAAGAAGGGAGCATATTGGGGCAGGAGTCTTCCTTAAGGAGATCTAGGAAACTCTCTGGAAGCAGAGCATGGGAAAGAGCTAGTGATGCTGACAATGGTGAAGGAGGATACGATGTAATTCTAATGACTGAACTTCCCTGCTCAGTGTCCTCCCTGAAGAAGCTATACGGGCTTATAAAAAAGGTATCTGTTACTCTTTAACAATGCTGATGAGTTTTCCTTTGCACTCCCTACTTTAAATTTTATATTTGGTTTTATGCATCGTCGATTTTTCTTGCTCTCTATAGGAGTATCTTCTACTGAAACTTTCATATCTACAAATGCTGCTTCCTGTGTTTTGCTCATTTACCTGAATAGTGCTGTAACCATCTTTATCCTTCTTAAACTACCAGTGTCTGAGGCCTCCCTATGGAGTAATATACCTGGCTGCAAAAAGGAATTATGTGAGCTTTAACAGTGCAGCACGGCATCTGAGAACTGTGGTAGACGAGGAAGGTGTTTTTGGTGCCCATTTAGTGAAAGAGCTAACAGACAGAGAGATCTGGAAATTCTTCTTCAAATAAAAGATGCTCAAAAGTTCACAGCAAATAAATTCTTCAACAGCCTTAATTTTATTCGTCTAACATTATTGTTTTTACACTTTTATATCTACTTATGTAGCTTTTCTTGCTTGTGGACATTTCTTTTTTCCCTTATTTGAAGCCTGTATATTATATGTACATTATTTTGGTTTATACGTGATGTAATGATCCTCCAGTTTGGCTTGATTGTCACATTAATCAATAATTCCTTTGATTGGTTTGAAAGAAGCTCTTGAAATTCCTCTATTTCTTGGTCAAATATGAATATTTAGTTTCCATGTGTTTTCTTGCAGTTGGTTAAGACAATGAGTCATGACTAGCTCCTATGGCGTGACGGACAGTGTGTACAGGACCTGGAACGCGAAAGGCAATTCAATTATGTCCTAAATGGCAAGATTGCATCAGTTTGGAACTAGTTAGTCCTTGGATAAAATATGTATCCACAACTATCAACTAATGAAGCCAAAGCTAAAGCACTAAGGGTAGCCTTTCACCACTGCGAGAGCTCATGACAATGGCTCAATGACCTTTTGACAACACGATTTTGACAAATCTAAATTCGGAAAGGGTCATATTTGCCCTTCTACAATTGAAAACTGTTTAAACCTGTCATCCGTTATACTATCCGATTAGAATTACACATACCGTCACACTTTAGATCATATATGCGTTAAGGCTAACAGCTGACACATGTGGGGTTGATTATAAGAATCCTAATAGATTATAATTCTCCACTTAAGCTCAGCTCATGTCAACATGATACCTTATAAAAAAAAGTGAAAAATAAGATAGATACATGTAAATAATAGTAGTAATAAAAAATATCAATAGTATTAAAAAGTCACAATTATTATCATCTAAGTAATAGATATCTCTTATATAGACTTTTTCTTTCATTGTGCCCTATCTTTAACTAAGTCCGACTCTATTCCAAGGAAAAGTATGTCCTTAGTGACGACTTTATTCCATTCATTGCATGTGATTTTAAGCCTACCTTGTCCCCTTCAAACAACTTCACCCGCCATAATTTCACACCTCCGGATCAGTGCATCAGCATGTAGATGACATCAAATTCAACTCTTTGGCATCTTCCTCTCATTTTCTTTCAGGCCTCTTGGAACTTCGCCTTGTATAGCTTCCCCAACTCTTCCAATCCGGTCGCCTTGCTTCATTGTTTTGACAAATTTCCTTGCTTTGTTACTAATATTGACAGCTTTTGTCCTCCATAAAGAACTTGCTCGGAGGTTATAAACCATAAAGAACTTGAATCTAACATAAAGAACTTGCTCAGAGGTTATAACTCTCTTGATCCTTCTAAGCCTTCACCTTCAATCCTTTTCTTGCCTTTCGTCTAACAATCTTCTTTCGAATCATCTTCTGTTTTGTTATTTATTTATTACATTTCCCCTTTGCATTCTTCTTCATGCAGGAAACCAATATTGAAAATTTTCCACATTGACATTGTGCAGACATTCTATCAGAAAACTAGCCACGCAGACAGATAAAAAATGCATATCAAACAAAGACTATCAAAGGTGCAGAAAAATAAATTTCATTGTCACCAATGACTAATGAGTACAAGTTCAGATAGATAATACATCCTTCCAAAGCAGTGCTGCTCTATAAAACTCAAAATCTATTACATTCAACCAATTCATAAAGCCAAGTCCATGAAACTCTCTTGCAGCATATCAAAATAAAATAGCATAAAACTTGCAAAATTGGCTCGAGGGCAAGCTGATCATCGCTTCTTGGAGACACCAACAGTTTTCCCCCTGCGGCCAGTGGTCTTTGTGTGCTGACCACGCACTCGGAGACCCCAGTAGTGACGTAAACCACGATGATTCCTGGCACAAGCAAGAAAGGGTTTCTGATAACTTACGCTAATAGTAGTTGATTGAGAATTTCAAATATATCATATGACGCGTTAATAGCAAAAGTAGAGAAGTGAGACGAACCTGATCTTCTTTAGACGTTCCAGATCATCCCTAAGCTTCATGTCTAGAGCATTAGATGTAACTTGTGAGAATTTCCCATCCTTGTAATCCTTCTGCCTATTCAAAAACCAATCAGGGATTTTGAATTGACGAGGATTTGCCACAACGACCATCAAGCTATCGAGTTCAGCAGCAGAAAGTTCACCGGCCCTATAGGAAAGAGAAGAAGATATTTAGATGACTTTGAAAGTAGAATGCCAAAACAAGAAACAAAAATGTTTTGAACAGTCTGTGAAAATCTCACATGGTAAAAGGTGTACGGATGCTTAAAATTGACAGCTACTTATTAAAGTTGTTGAGTAAAAAACTTGAGGATATACTATAATTACTAGAGTATTTATTGTTCACTACTATAAACAGGGCTTTGCATCACATAAGACTACTATAAATGTGAGTGCATATGAAAATTTCTTGTGGTTCAACTGAAACTAGTTTTAACCTTCCGCTTCATTTACTGAAACAAAATGATAACAGTTAAAACATGTTTGCTTGCATCAAAAGGAAGAATGCCTATAGGATGGTTTCCCCAATCTGAGACGGTTTTTCAAACAGAGTTTTTTTTTCTACTTACAAAAAGTGTACCCCCCCCCCCCCCCCCCCCCCCCCCGTATCTTCTCTTGATCACCCTCCCAATTTTGGTTTAACTCTAAGGTCCCTCTTTCAAGTTTCCAAATCATTCCTTTCTCTATATCTCTTTACCACCAGCAGAATTATTAGTCTCTCACTCTGCTCTCTGTTATACACATGTTCTCTCTCATGGACAAAAAATATCCCTATCCTTCCTCACTACTGTAAAGTAGCTGCAACTCACTATCCCCACAATAGGCTAACTTTAAGCTCAACTATTATGAGAGCTATTATGGTTATATCTTATATGGTCAGGATATCCACAGCTGAGTGAACCAATTCTCCAAATTGTCCAAGGAGTCTTGTTCATCTTCTCTTAGTTCTCTATCAACAGTAGATATTTGGTTTCCCGCAACTAAACACATCGTTGAAAGACAATCAGCCACCTTTCTCACTAAAGCAAATCACTGCTAATCTCAATCCCCCACACATATGCAAACATTTCAAAGCCAACTATTAATTAGTTCTCAGACCTCTCAGCAAGACATACAATTAGGTAGTATCAGTGGAAACTGCAAAAAAGCGACAAGGATAATTAAAAATACCAGGAGTGTGGATTTAGTACTACAATACTCCATTTGTAAGAGCTAACTTGTTTATTATCGGTAAACAAAATATACATTAATATAATTTCATAATCCAATATACAATAATACAAATATTAATCCAACTCCTCAAAGTTGACATTCAACGAATAAAGCCCGTCTATCTGGGATCACATTATACTTTTAATGTTTGAGGCACACACTTGAACCAAGCATTCTAATAACAGTTAGTACAAAATACCTCTTGTTCATGTCGATATCGGCTTTTTTGCAAGCAATGTTAGCGAAACGACGACCGATACCTTTGATTGAAGTCATTGCAAACATTATCTTTTGTTTCCCATCTACATTAGTGTTTTGTACACGAAGTATATGCTGAAACTCTTCATTTGCAACCAGCGACTGCATATATCACACAAACAAAATCATTAACAATTACAAATAACTAATACACGTACACAATAATATGGGAGGTTACCATGATGGCTAGGGTTTCAAATCCTGCTCTGCTCTGCGGCTGCTTCGATGCAAATCTCAAAAGAACCCAATGCTTATTTTGTTCAGTTCTATATAAGAGCTGAAAAGGACAATACAGTAAATTCAACACAACTTTAAATTGTAGTACCTAGTATTTCTTTCAAAAAGTTTCACCAGATGTATCTTTGCTGCGTCAGTGTTTAAGTTTTATCCCATTTAAGATATTTGTCCAAGAATATGTTTTCATTTTTAAGTTTTGAGAACAATCTTATCACAAATTTTGATGGATAGTTAAAAATTCCTTTGTTCACAAAATTTGTTAATGATCAGATGTTTGGGTTACTGTTGAAAAATTACCAAAAGTTTTGATGATTTAGTCAAAACTATGAACAAATGAACTTTTGATGGATGAGTCATCAATCAAACTTATGTGGAGTTTTTGTCAAACTTTCCTGATGAGGTCAAATTTAAACAGCAAACTAAACACGGTCTTATCGTGCAAATCAGCTGACACTCCATGGTCGGGCAAAGGCGTAACTGAGATTTCAAGATGATGAATTTACAATTAATAGGGCTGAAGTTACACTGTTTCAAAAGTGATCGGCTAACAATCTCCATTAAAAGATTATATTGTATATTGATTAAATATTATTTTAAATGATGACGTAATGAGAAAAAAAAATAAAGGACACTTAAATGGGATCTATCCCTTCTCCTAAGTATAAGTGAACCATGATTTGACCAAGCGAACAATTGATAGTACTTTTAAAGCATTGGTTTACAAAACGTCATATTAGACATTTTTAGAGCCGTCAATTTGGGCTTTGGCCAGCGGGCCGACACGACCTAGCCCTAAATTAGTTAGGGCTGGGCTAAGATTTTTCTAGCCCAATGAAGACTGACGTTTTTTAGCCCGACCCAAATAGGCTCGCTAGCCCGTGAGGCTCGACCGAAATTGGACTGGACCGGCCCGCAGGCTTTATGATAAAAATTAAAATAAATTATTTAATTCAAAATTACAAATATTTAAAGAAATTACAAAGTTTGAAAGAATCTAAATCAACTACATTTATGTTTATATAAGTAATATTCCTTAAGTTAGCACAACTACTCTACAAGGCACAATTCTACAACTCAAACGTTAGGGACAATTAATCAAAGAATCTTAAAAATAGAAACTACAGTAGAATATCGCACTCTAGCCCGCAATAATACATCAAAAAATCTTATAAATGTATTGTTGGATACTTTAATTGTAAGCTTGAAACTTGATTATGATATAATATTTGTACAACTTTACGTGTTTTGCATTTTTAGTTAAAATTTTAGAGTAAAAAAGAACTATAGAAAAAATATTTTAAAAGGTCGGGCCGGCCAGACCCAGCCCGCGGCCCTAGCAGGGCGTAAAAATTTCACGTAGGGGCCTGTTTGGCGCGCGCGCTAATTGATTTATTGCCGTCAAAAACAAATTCGCTGAGAAATAGCCACCTCCGGACAAGTTCCAGTATAAATACTGGAGCTTTGAACAAGTTTTGTTCAAAGCCCCAGTATTTATACTGGGAAGCTTCAGTAAACAAACCCCAGTATAAATTACTAGGGCCCATTATTTTGTTATGGGACTTTGTATAAAGCTTCAGTCCCATAACAAAATATTGGGACTTTGAACAACCCCACTATTTTGTTATATGACTGAAGCTTTATATATAAAGTCCCATAACAAAATAATGGGACCTTTGAACATGTTAGTTCAAGATCCCATTATTTTGTTATGGGATTATTTTGTTATGGGACTTTGTATAAAGCCCAAGTATTTTGTTATGAGACTAGTCTGGGATGTTTTTCCAACGCTAATGGAGCGTAAGTGTGCGCGCGAATTTTTGGCTATTTCTCAATTAATTTTGAAACAATGGATAAAACTCTTTGAGTGTGTCCAAAAATAGCTACGCATCAAAATTTCACTAGTAGGACTGTGTCGAGCTGATCATTTCATGACCCATCTAAATTTTGGACCGGCCCGCCCCAGCTCGTCAGACTTCAAGGCCCGCGAGACTTGGGCTGGGCTGGGCCGGGCCAGCCTTCCAGCCCAGCCCAAATTGACAGCTCTAGACATTTTAAAAAAGTTTCTACATAAATATCTAATATCGTGTGAAGACTAAGAGTTCACTTGAACCGCTTTTTATATAGTGCATCCACCCCTGTGGTTGGTGACCATTGATCGTGCGCAACAATCTAACTGAAATATTTAGTTATAGACGACCTTGATAAGGGGACCGATTTCAATTATATAAACAAATAATCTTTCCAACGCCTGAATTTTATTAATATTGATTACGTTTATTGTTTAATAAAATTATTTTCTAGATCAATTTGTGTACACCTAAACTATTCCATAAAGTACAAATTTGAACTCCGTCTCCCATAATTATTACCTACTCATCGATCACTATCCCACGCCCTAAATATAGCATCATCTCGCAAAGATCTTATATGTACGGACACTGTCTCGTAAGAGAAATAACTTGTGTGGATGAACAAATGCAACTCGTTCACCCTCCACTCTTTTCCATCCTTCAACACATAAAGCAGGATGAACAAATGCAACTTGTTCACCCTCCACTCGTTTCCATCCTTTTAACACAAAGCAGTTGCCTTAGTGTACCCAAATACCAAAATCACTAACAAGATCTGAACTTTTTGGTTAGGCCGCATTTTTTATAGGGGCAGTTACAAAAATACCCACACAAAGCAAAGAAATTACCTAACCTACCCATAACTATCATAATTACCCGATCTACCCATACCCATTTACTTCTTCCCTGTAGAAACCAGCTCAAAACCATCATCAACAATTACCAAATAGAACGGTCTACCGACTCAGTGTTTCTCCTCTTCTCTAACTAGCTTACCTCGTCGCTGCTGTCAACATTGATGGAGAAACGGACGAAAACAGCGGTGTTGCCATTAGCATTTTCGAATGATAATTATTCAACTACTGTCTCTTGCTCCTTCATTTTTAGGCTACAATAGATTTTTTCTGCTTGAATCAAAGACTAAGATCCGTTAGACTAAATAGCTTTGTACTTACCCTCTCACTGTAAATCAATTATACCAAAAAAAAATTCTTGAATTTAAGTAGAATACCACATTTGTTAAGATTATCGTCGGCATTTAAAATGGGTAAACCCTTTATTTTCTTAGTACGGAAGACTCTTGGGAAGCTGGCGTTTGAGTTTGAAATGAGTTGGTTTATGTCTTGTAGTGTATACCATAAAGGTATACAGTTAGTGTAATTGTATCGTCACATTTAATTTACACCACTAGTTTTGGATAGAAGTATACCATAAAAGTATACACTGGAAAAGAGAGTATATTATAAATATATACAGTGTAAAAGAAGGTTGGTGGTTGTAGAGGCCTTAGGATATGAATTGGTATCGGGATTGAGATAGGACTACTTATGCGTTCTTATCAGGCAACCACTAGGACTCTACGGAGGAGGTTTTTTCTAGGCTTGATACTCTTTAAGTGGTACAGAAATATTTTCTTGATTTGAAAATGGAAACAAAACCTTTATGGTCATTATACTAGTTTGGCGCCTTAATTACAGAAGGTAATGACTGCAACTGGAGAGTGGTAGCACAATTACCACGAGGGATGGGGGGGAGAGGGGAGTTGTAATCCACTTTTCAGAAGTTCAGAAGACCTCTATTCAAGAAAAAATCTTTGTTGGAATCATCTATGTATGTAGCTGTGTTCGACCCAAGGCAGCAAACTTTGTCAATGTGTTGTAAAGCCATAAAAGTTGTATATAGAACTGAATATTTCGTATATATTTTTCAATTAAGTTCTTTTTCCTGGTTTGTTAATGCCTGAAGTGTTGGTGTTGGTGAAGGTTCTATTTAGGTTACATTTGAAGTCTGAAGAGTGTACATTCATTATACAGTTTTGGTAGTTGGAATAGGTGGATTGGTGTAACAAATTTAGTTCGTAAAGGTTCACAAATTGTACTATAGTAAGCATCCCATAAAGTTTCTGTAAAAAAAAAAAAAAAAACAAAACAATGTAAATGTACCCCTTAATTTACGCATGTGGAATTTTAGTTAGAAGTATACCACAAAGGTATATAGTTAAAAAGAGAGTATACCATCAAGGTATATAGTATAAATATATCACCACCACACTCAATTTACGTCACTAAACATAAAGATATATATTGAAAATGTGAGTATACTATAAAGGTATACAATGTAAATATACCCCCTAATTTATATGTGGAGTTTTCGATAGAAGCATACCATAAAGATATACAGTAAAAAAGAGAGTATACCATAAAAGTATACGCTAACTGTACCACAACCCATCTAGATTTGCACCATTAGTTTTGGATAGAAGTATATCATAAAGGTATACACTAGAAAAGAGAGTATAGTATAAAGGTATACAATGGAAAATAGAGTATACTATAAGGGTATACATTGAAACTCTATTTCAGCTCATCCTATTTTATGCATGTATAATTTTGGATAAAAATATACCATGAAGGTATACACTGAAAAAGAGATTATATCGTAAATGTATACAATGAAACTGTAACCTCACCACACCTAATTCATGCATCTATAAATTTATATAGAAGCATACTATAAAGGTATACAGTAAAAAAGAGAGTATACCATAAAGGTATACAATATAATTGTACCACCACCCCACCTAATTTTATGCCACTAGTTTTGGATAGAAATATACCATAAAGGTATACAATAAAAAAAATAGAGTATACCATAAAGGTATAAAGTGAAAAATAGAGTATATTATAATGGTATAAAGCAAAGCTATAACCCCACCCACCTTATTTTATGCATGTACAATTTTAAATAAAAGTATACCATGAAGGTATATACTGGAAAAGAGAGTATACCATAAAGGTATACAGTGAAACTATAACCCCACTCCACCTAATTCATGCATGTATAACTTTGATAGAAGTATACATGAAGGTATAAAGTATACCAGAAATGTATATGGTATACCAAAAATGTATACTACATTTAAAACAACAATATTCAAAACATTCATTTATTCGATAGTAGCTCACACTTCAATCCAATACAAAAAGGTGTACACCAAAATATTATACAATATCAAGTTGTAGTATATAGTTTTAGAAAACTATATAGTATAAAAATATACTATTTCAGTAAATTAATGCAGTATACAGTTGAAATGTAATTGTAGTAAACTGTATACTAGTAGTATACTACTGTAGTATACAGTTTATGCAATTTTTTCTTTAATTTTCAGCTCCAATGCGCCATTTCCATCACTCGGTTTCATCACCAAAGACTCACAGTCACACCACCACAAGCGTGACACTACACCACTACTGCTACTATGTCCCCAACCCCACACAAACAATTAACATTGCTGCCTTAATGTAGCTATCATCATTGCCTCCTCGCCATCGATACTGTCCAAGAGCTGCAACATCACCCAAATACAACACCAACATATCAAATAACTGCAATATCAGGTCCAAACAACGATACTATGATACAACACTAAAATATAATACAAACTAAAAGGAGAAAGACACAAGAAATTTGATGCCTCCAAATGAGAAGCTTTCTTCTTTAGATGTTGTTCTGCATATATAGTGTCCACAACATATTCTGCAATCTTTCCAAGGGAATATAATGGAGTGAGATTTTGAAAAATGTGGGAACTATCGTTTGGGAGAGGCGGTTGACCACCTTCTCTTCTAATTGAGAATATTGTGCCATGAGACGAGCTTCTGATCATGGAATATGGATCTAGAAACCCAACCACAACCATTGTATCATTATGGAAATGCCTCCTTACACCTCGTTTGATCTTCTTTTAAGTCTGAACATCTCATTTCTCTTTTCTTAGTTGCTACTTGGAAAGTAACTTTGACTAGTTTCCCTGCAATCCCCTGGTCCAAGAGTAAGCAGAAGCATACCACGTGTTAATATCTCAGTTAATCCAAAACATGGAAGAACAAGGACAATACTCAAGTTTGAACAAGAAATAATTCGTTCAGTGATATTATGCTAGATGCTTTAGTGAACATTCACAAAACTACACTGAAGATATAGTAAATCTTTGTACCAAAAAAGGTTTCAATTAGTAGATTTTCTTCTGTATCATAGACTCTGTAGATTGTTATTCAAAAGATCAATTTAAATGAACGAGAAAATAAAGAGCATTATCAAATAGCAATATTAGGAACTAGTCCTTGGAAATCAATCTTTGAATGAATATTGATGGCACATGATTTAACTCTTTGTTCAACACCAATAATGAAGATCACCACAAAAATGTCCAGAAAGGCAAGTTACTCATTACCTAACTAAAGTAAGTGACTAAGTTCCATATCAGTTTCTTATAACCAGATCCTTTAGCATTGATGGTTACGGAGAAAAGACAAATAAACTCTTGGACATTTATAACATTTTATTCCTCAACATAAGCGTCAAATATTTCCATACTACTGTTAAAGAAATTGATGCAGCGTCTAAACTAACAACACATGAAAATATTCACTCGAATATTTGGCGAAAAATTTCAATCATTTACACACAGTTTCGATGAGTTGAGTACTAAACATAGACATCAAAACAAAGCATCAACAAAGGCCAAATTTAATATTTATCTAAAATTCTTCTAAATAACAATCACAACAAGCAAGCAGCTAAACGAAACTGACAAGAAATCCACAAAACTATAGCTTTAGGAATAATAATTATCAGATTTTCTTGAATATTGACACCGAACACTCAAATGAACGAGTGAAAGTAAAAAGTTATAGATTTAGATCTAACACTGTGACGGTAATCATCAATATCCAGCGAACTTGATGTGTCGCCGGATTGTTGATGTCGCGGCCGTAATCAACGAAGTAGGCTTTCTTCGAAGTCGGGGGATAGGATTTAACGGTTGATGTCGGAGAGAAAGTGATTTACGACGCACCAGAAAGGATGATGACAACGACGTTGGGGTTTTGATCGAGCAAAGAAATGTATTTTGGGAAGATAGAAATCAGTAGCAGGAGTGTTTGAGCTCAATTTGGGGAAATGGGTATCTCGGGTAATTATTATTGGATGGGTGGGTATTCTAATTTCAAATGGGTATCTCGGGTAAATAAAATTGGATCAATGGGTATAGAGTGTAAAATACCCTTTTTTATAATTTGCTTCAAGAAGTTGAAGTGAAAGCACCATAATTAAAGGTGAGAAAATCTCTCCAGCCATCAAAATTCATTTTAGAGCATTCTAACAAAGTCCAAATAAAACCAAAAATTTGCATGTAAAATCATTGGTGTTCAGCTGCAGTCTCAACTGTTGGGAATCACTTTATTTTTCATACCACCATCCAAACACAAGTTAAAACACGGGGATCTAGTACTTGAATATCAAGATACCCAACTCCCATTTTCCCCAAGTTTTGAAGAACAAAGGCAGTGAAAATATGCAAAATATAAAGATCCGACATTATGCGCTTCCTTCTGCCTTCTTCCTTTCTTCTTGCCGCATAACTGCTCTGACATATATCTCATAACAACATCCTGTAAATATAAATTGGGAAGATCAGTGGCGGTTTCAGAAGTATTAGACAATCAGCAGAAAATAAAAAAAGATTCATATCAATTGCAAATTGCAGGCAAAATAGGTCAGCAGGATATAAAGATCATAAGACCTCCCTCAGATACAGGAGTTACAGTTACCTTGGCCCAAAGATGTAATTCAATAAAAACGCCGAAAAGCTTTTTCAGAACTCAGAACTCATAAGTTCGTAAATAACAGCACAATAAGCAGTAATAAGAGCCTAATGGACCATAAATAATAACCTCTGAGAAACCAATAACATGAACATTGAAATCGGAATATCTTCGCAAACTGAATACTAATGCAGAGTACAAATGCTATTAGCAACAGGCTTCACCTACAATCAGACCAAATTGTTTTAAGAATGACATCTACCAGAAGCCACAAGTCAACAATAAGCAAGACTCATGGTGTTATTTTGTCTCTTTGATTGTTCTTGTTTCAATTTCTAGAAGCTGGAGAAAAAGAGGGGCATAACAAACCTTCATTTGAAATATAGAGGGGATTCACAATCGTATTGGAAGAAAAAAAAACAGCCAATTGACTTGATAAATACTTATGTTATAATCAGCAACTTTCCTTCAAAACAAGTAAACACACCTTTCCAAGTTCCCACCCCAACACCCCCCCCCCCCCCCCCCCCAAAAAAAAAAAAGTAGAATAAAAGGTTATGCACTACATTTATACAATCCAATCACCATACGCCCAGAAGTTATATCAGAAGGCCCAAAAAAAAGGAACTGCTAGCTGGGGACAGAAAAAGGAATACTGCACTAGTTTTTAAAATCCCACAGCATTTCTTCTATTTCTTTACAATCTTAGCTTCTGTCTCTTCTATTCAGTGCCGGTGCCCCACAAAAATTAAATTGAAGAAAACACAGTGGTCTCCCTAGTTTTTTCTTCTGATAACTAACACTTGTCTCCCTAGTTTAGATGCACATACACATACATTTGCACTTTTACTATGCTTCCATGACATCATTTCCTGCGCTTTTCTTATTTACATGGCGTTCAAGCAGGAAATTCATGTATAGGCCACTTAGGCCATCTGAGAGGGGCAAGGAGAAGACACCAATCAGTTAACAGTCATCTTAAGATGAAATCAATAGAATCGAGTCCAGCATATAGTGCAAGAGTAGCATCCGTAATCAATAAAGTAGTTCTTAGAGTCTGTAGAGCATTCAGAAAAACGATCCTTAGAATTTCTGACCATTAAGGGAAATAAGAGCCAGAACTAGGCAGTAAATATTATTACAGTTATTAAATAGAAGCATATGTTTGAAATGTACTTCTACTGGAGGAGGAGTTTATTTTCCAAACTATATAATGGACAGTAAGAAGAAAGACTGTTAGTTATAAGCTAATTCTATCCCGTGATCACGTATTCCAACATCCTCACACATGATTGGCTCCTTATTTAAAAAATGCGAGATAATTTTACCTCATGTTTCAAGAACTTCTACATCCTACCACATCACAGATTACCACAGTTTGTCATCTTTGTCCAAAATGACATGTTACTGCATGAGTACTTGTTCTATCACATAAGTAAGATACTATGCTCTCAACCCCAAAGGATATGGAAGTATGAGCAAAAGTTGGCGTATATGTCTCAATTTCAACTTCAGAAACGTACTACAGCCAAGGGGCCAGAATGGCATGTAAAAAGTTAACAACTTCGCAACTCTGCAGTAAATACCCACTCCCTTACAGCTACACTCGCAGAAAAAAAAAAACAAATTCTATATGTGGTGAAGAGATTAGACAAACCTGCTACAACAACAATAGTTAGAACATCTCCCACCCTTTTGAGGGTCCGCACACTCTGTTTATGCGATTTAAAGCGTTTCAAAGAGGGATCCGCTGCCAAGAGCTGCCAAAACAAGAATTAAATAGGATGTAGACGAAAAAGAAAAAAAAAACTAGAAAAGAGCAAAAAAAGTAAAGCAATTGATAGAAACAATCAATTAAGTAAAAAATGAAGTAGAGTTCGGAACTGTAACAAATTTAAAATGAGAGCAAGCCACTCAAATGTCAGTAAACTAACTCACCTAAAATATCAAAGCTCATGCTCATTAAAGCACACATATATATCGTCGAGAGGCACAATTGGATTTGATAAGCAAATTCATCCCCAGCAACTCATACTCGAGTTAGATAAAACATAGATAGTCTCAAGAAAAGTTTGTAGATCGTCTCAAGCCTCAAAAAGAAAAGGTCATACACCAAGCTAGAGAAAACACATCTGGTAATTCTTTTTCATGCTGTAACATGGAGCAAATTCAGTCTAATGTTCTAAATGTCGTTTACCACAATTTTTTTTAATTGTTTACCATATTCACATCCCTCCCTCCCTCCTATTAATAACCGAGGAATTCCCCAGGGCTAGTGATGCACTCTTTGAAACTCATAGGATAATGAGTCTACCCTTCTACCTTCTCTACTTAAATTCTAAGACAAGGGTTAGAACATGTGATGTGTGTCATACATCACAAGTTGCACTCCTACCACTAGACTTGGGGATTTCTTGGTTATAGAAAATGAAATGTAAAAACCAGTAGCATTTCAGCTTAGTAAAAATACTGCATCTAAATCAAAAGCAAAAAAATCAAGAAGCAGTACTTTTAGTGCAGAAACTACACCAATCGATTTTAACAACTCAGCTGTATCTGAACTTAGACAACTATCAGCACCATGATAATTGAGATACAGTGTCTCTACGTCCCCTATCAACCTAGCAGATACATCAGAATATCAATCAATCAGCCTACACAACTCAGAGCCGGAGCAAGGATTTGAACTTAGAGGGTTCTGAATTCTAAGACAGCGACCTCAAGCGCTATTAACTGTTTCTGAATTCAATTTTTGTGAAGAAATGGTGAATTTCTTAACACATATATAGGGTTTAGGCTAAGCTATCGGGTTCTGTGGAATCCATATGTGATATCCTAGCTCCGCAAAACTTCACAGAGAAACTAAAATGAAGCTCCTAATATGTCTTTACCAGCTCAAATTCTCCTCATCCCCAAAAACACACGCATAAAGTGATAATTTACTGACGTGTGAGAAATTTTCCCGATACAAGTTGTGTACAAAAATGAAGAACCTACACAAAACAACGGTTCTCTACAAAAACAATTAATCGCTAAAAGAAATCTCGCGGGTTCACCAAAAGCATTTTAGGAACAATATATTTGGCTTTATCAGAGGTATCCTAAGGAGAGAGTGTAATCTACAAGTGATGCAAAATTGGATCTATCAACTAAAAATAATAATAAATACTCACAGCCTTTTCACGAGCCCCAGGTTCGATGTGGATTGCACGTTTCGTTAGCATCGAAGCTTCATTAACCTTTTACAGAGTTTGTGAAATAAATTTCATTTAGACAAATGGTCAAACAAGTAAATAAAAAGAAATTAGGAAAGTGAAAAGAAAGAAACCTGAGGAGGATTAAGTCGAAGTTTAGATAACGATGTTTTGTTTAGCAAAAACGCCATTTTTTCACTGAATCGAATAAGAGAGAGAGATGATTCGGTCTTCCGAGGCAGCACGAAAGTATAAATGAGGAAATTGTTAAATTTTGTGAAATGAGGTTTTAGTAAAGGTCATTTATTTACACAAGTTCCCCTAACTTCACAAAGGTAGTTATTAAACTTTCTGATGTTTCAATTGGTACAGAAGAATCCTGCAAGTTTCATTTCTTTCTTGACAAAATTCCTCGATGGCCCCTTAAATTTGGGTGTGCTGTAAGTTGGCCACTTAAACTTTCCAACTGACCATATAGACACTTGATCTTTGCCCAGATGTCATTTTCAAACACCCAACCCCTTCTGACTCAACTGCGGGATGCAGTGTTTTAAAAAAGCGCGTGAGTGGTCTTTTTTTTTTTTTTTTTTTTGCGAGTCAGATTTTTCAATGGTAAAATCCCCCCTTACCTTATATCATCTCCTTCTCTTCTCTAAAAGCTAAAAACCTAAAACCCTAATCATTTCTTCTTCATCTTTAAAATTTCTGACATTCACCTCTATTAACCTCTCAATTCTTTCCATCTCTTTCTAACCTATATTATTAAGTGTAATTGTCGTATATTGTCCATCTTACTTAAGCTAAATGAATCGATATAACAGACTAGAGGTTGTGTAAATGTGGAGAATATATAAAGTTGACAACTTCTTGGACTCAAGCTAACCGTGGACGAAGATTTTATGGCTGTAAAACTCCGCGAGTAAGTGTTGATATTGTGTTGCCTTAATTTCTTAAATTGGCTTTTGTTGGAAAATATTCTTAGACGCTAATTGATTTTCTCATGTTAATAGGCTACCGGTGGGTGCAACTTTTTCATGTGGCATGATAAAGTAATGACCAAGCAAGCTAGTAGGGTTATATGGAATTTATTGAAGAGAATTAAAGTGTATGAAGAAAACAATTCTCGCAAAAGTTGGAAACTAAAGAAGTGTCAAATTATCATTTTTCTTCTTGTATTTTCATGGATATTTAAAGAGTTATTCTTTTGTCGGTGGGATGTTAATGCTAGTTAATTATGGGATGTTAAAACCAGTTATAGTATGTTGTATGTGAATGTATTTTGATTAGTGGTAATGCAATGTATTATGTTATGTTAGACTAATGTAATGCATTTTTTTAAGCTTTTGTAATCTCTTATTGAACAAATTATGCTAAAAACTGTAATCTTCATTAATGTAAGAGCTCAAAAGTGAGCTACCACAATACATAATAAGCAACATTAATACAGAATGATTTGTCCAAAAATAGCTGCTGAAGCACTTAATATTGTCAAACGTATTAATTAACAAAGGTACTAAGAAACGGACTAGGTCCTATAAAAGCAGTCAAATCACTAGGTTGCTTTTGCATTTGTTGCAGCAGACTTCATAGCATTTTTCTTTTGCTGGAGTTGGGAAGATCTGATAGCTTTCTTGCTCATCCATCTGAGACCAGTTGGTTGATACCCAAGTTCAATATCTGTATTCACATGGTGCTTCACACCTTGTCCAGGTCTAAGAACTCTTGCACTTGGCATACCTTGCTGTAATGTCCAAATTAAAGAATTTATAAGTATAGTCAAACCTCGTTATAACAGCCAGCATTTCAGTATAACGGACTAATTTTATCCAGAACCGATTTTTCATATTATATTTTATCTCTCTATAACAGCATTAGACCTATAATGGCAATGGCATGCACTATAGCGGAACACTCTTTGTAAAATTACCTCTCTATAACAGCCGTACTCAAATATTACGTAATTATATTTTGTAAGAGATATATTATGTATAGAATAAAATACAAAATATTTATGATAATCATTTGTACCATAAATATACTTCCTTATTCACATTCATACCATAAAAATAATTATAAGAAAATTGTATCAAGTATGTATAGCTTGTCGGTACGGTACAACTAGCTATGGATTTATTAATAATGTACTAACCATTACATTTTTTAATTAATAAAATATGATAATCTATTGAGATTTTAAAATTAACATAATTATTTTGCCTACTTTTCCATTATAACTGCTAAATGAGATGTAAACGTTAAACGCCAATATACATATATAATAGCACCTCACTATAGCAGCCATGAAAACTCCAGACAAACGCTGCCACTATAGTGAGGTTTGACTGTACCACTTTAACAGACATATCAATTTAAACTATGATAAATTTAAACACTCAAACATACATTTAAGATTGAGGTCCCAGTTCTAGCATTAGTGTATACTCCATATCCCTGCAGTCTTGGTTTTTTATGTACTGCAGATTGTCCAGCACCAGTAGAAGCAGCTGTAACATTAGAAGTTGCAGATGAAGAACCCCTTCCAAACACACTCCCTGTACCAGAATTGTTTGAATTTGCATAATCACCAATTGGCTCTCTCCCTGCACCTCTAGCTCTGCCAAACCCTTCCCCTGCAACAGCACTGTTTGAATTTGCAAAATCAGCGCCAATGTACCCTCTCCCTGCACCTCTAGCTCTTCCCACACCAAGTGTTTTAACCCTTCCTCCCCCAATCCCTAGTCTATATGAAGCAGTTGGTCTTTTAGTTGTCTTTTTTACTTTTGTAGTATCTTTACAAATAGAAGATGGTCTACTCTCCATAGTAGGTGGTGGTGTTGTTGGTTGTGAAACAGGTTGTTGGACAGCATCTGTAGGTTGCCTCTTCTCTTCTGTAGCAGATGTTCGACCCTAACATGCAGATTGATAGACAATAAATTAAAAACCTAATAGACAATAATTGAACCATGATTGAAACACAAACATTTATGTGTCCTATCTCGTTGTGACCCTCTTCTGCATCCTTTCTTGTTGTGGCCTATCTCCTTTCATTTGAACAAGTCATTTTTAATCTCCCAGTTTGGATGCCTTGCCATTTTTTTCCTTGGTTCACTCTTTTCCTCTCTTCTACATCTCTTTGGCCTGCCTGGCATGGGTTTAACCTCTTGTGGGTCAATAGATGGATTGGTTGTCTCAGGTCACATCTTCATGCATGGAATTGGGTGGAGGGTGTACTTGTAAGCATCCAGAAATGTTTCTTTTGTATACCAGTGATCAACATGGTTTTCTGGTTCTTCTCCTAGGTGATAGCAAGCACATATTACATGTGCACATGGAATTTCTTTTAACATCCACAGTCTGCATAAGCAGGTTCCGTTGGTTATATTGACTGTGTGTGTATACTCTTCATCCTGAACCTCAAATCCATCATCCCCATTAAAATCTAAGGTCATACTTCCTAGCAATTTTTTTATTTTCGTCAAGACCTAGTTGTGTCATTGGAGCTATTTCCCCTTTCTAACTGCTACTAAGAGGAAACTTTTTCATATCAACAGTCCTATTCATCATCTTGTGCCTAATATCCTCTAGCATACTTATAATAGATTTGTGTCTTGGCCATATTATTCAAGAGTTAAATGTTTCACACATATTATTTTCTACAATGTCACACTTGCGTGTCTCCCTAAAGTCGGCCTTACACCAGGTCTCTTTTGAATAACATAGTAGTGATCACAAATCTTATCTCCTAGTTTGTCCATACTATCTAGCTCCTCTTTCAGTTTAACTAGAAAACTTGCCTTATAACATCTCCAGAATTGCTTCCTTCTCTCTTCTCATGTCCAAGTTTTTGCCTAGTTTGACCAAATATGTCTTGCACATATTCTGTGCTTAGCATTAGGTAGCTTATCCCTAATTACTGGGACAAACCCCTGAAACATAAGAAAAATAATAAGAAATCAAAGTAGCCAACATAAATAAATAAAAATAGTAAGAAATCAAGCATAAATGAAAAATAAAATCTAACATTTTGCATGTCACACATTACAGTCAGTGCATCTCTTTGCCCCAATTCAAGATCAGCAATTAAATACTCTAAAAAGCAGCTCCATAAATGCTTTGTTCCATGTCCACCACAGCCCAAGCTATAGGAAACATTTGGTTGTTTCCATTTTTGCCAACTGCTAATAAGAGTTCTCCCTTGCAACATCCTTTGAGAAAACACACATCAAAGCCCAATTATCTTTCTATAACCTTCCAACCACCCATGCTTCATTGGATAAAAAAAGACATAGAAATACTTGAACAAGTTCTTCCCGGGCTCTATTTCTTTATATGTCCTGATCCAACAAGAATTGCCTGGATTTGTTTGCTTGATGATGTCAGCATAGTCACACAACCTTTAGAATTCCGGTTTCCAGTCACTCATGAGTTGTTTAATCACTGATATTTTAGCCCTATAACATATAGATGTGCATGCATATATGCCCCACTTTTTTTAATCTCCTCTTGAATTTTGTTGACTCTAATTTCTGGATAGTATCTTTTAGTTTTATAGAAATAAATGTTGTGTTGTACAGTTTGATCTTGGTTCTTTCTAAGCATTTATGCACTGGATAGTAGCTCTTTACTTTGAAATCTTGAGTGTCTCTATCCAAGGATGCATAGATTTCCTACTTGCACTTCTGATTGGTACACTCAGCCTTCACCCTTTCTTTTTCATTAGGTCTTAGCTTAAGTTGAACCTTATTCTCCACAGCATAATCTGCAACATCTTACCTGAATTGGACGTTATTCTAAAAGATCATCTCTAACTCAAAAATTGACACCTCACAACTCTGATCATATCTAACTTCCTTGATTCTCCTTCTAGTAGGTAAATCCACCCCCTCCTAAGCAAGTGGATCAAGCTCATCAGTCATCCCTACTGTTATCACTTTCTATATCAGAATTTCCAAGATACTCTTCATCCCCAGCTAATCTTCCAACATACTTATTTCCTTTTCTATGTTCAATGTCTTCAAACCCCCTGTCTATGCATGCCTCTCCAAGCTCAATATCTAGTAACACTTACTTTTTCTTCCTCTTTGGTTCTTCAGTTTTGGCCTGCCTACTCGATCTCTAAAAAACTTTAACTCCTCATCTATATCACTGTCATCCTCATCTGGTATGCCCTCTAAGTCTTCATCAAAATCATCTACATCAGCCTTACCCTCTATCTCTTCCTCACCATCTACATGAGCCTTACCTTCTCTTCTTCCCCCATCCTCAGTTGTTTCTTCACCTTCTACAGCAGCCCCACACTCATTTGTTTCTTCACCCTCTACAACGGCCCCACCCTCAGTTGTTTCCTCACCCTCTACATTAGTATTTATATTATCAGCCCTAGATATGTTAGGAGAAACCCTATTTCCAGTTTCATTTTCCCCAACTTGTGAATAAGTTAAATATCCAATAGGGACCACATCATCCACTATTACACCCTCATTCACCACAGACATAAATATAAACTATGTCCTCATGTCCCAAGTGTGAAGTAAGGCTCAGTAGGTCAGAATCATTTACTATAGGTATAAACACTAAAGTGGTTGGGTCTTGGCTACAAAATCCACCAACAGTGCGGTATCCCATTTTACGTTTATAATGACACAATTCAAATATTGAAATATGGTCTTGATCTATACCCCACAACTCAAGCACCAACTCCCCGTCATATATTGTAATCTGCCCTCCTTATTAGCGACAAATCTTCCCCTATGGTGGAATCTAAATACTATTATAGTAATATGCATGATAATCTGTGTAATAAAGAAAGAATTACGCATTAAGCCCAAAATCCCAAAACAAAAGAATCATGTCTCTAATTGAAAAATCACGAAAAAAACCTTAATCTTAAACCATAATAAAAAAATAACTATAATTGAAATAAACAATAAATTCATGAAAATAAACATACATGTTACTGATTTTTATCACCCACGATACGATTTCACCGATGGACCCCGACTCTTGAGTCAAATGAACCAACACCCACCAATTTTGGATGCAACACGAATCAACAGCTAGAAATTGGACAAGAGAATCAAAGGATGTTTATTTACGGAAGAAAATCGAAGAGAACCGATGGGTTGTAGAGAAGCGAATGAATTGTGTCGATTGGGGTGAATGGATTCTACCCCTTCTATTTTTTGTTTTACTTTTATCTGGTATGGTAATTGTGTTTAGTTATTTTCACGGGTGTAATTTTTTATTCGTGGACTTGCCACATCAGCGGCATTTGAGAGACACACATTTAGTCTAATGGGGTCGGATGTTTAAAAATTACACCTGAGCCAAGATCAAATGTCTATCTGGTCACTCGGAAAATTTAAATGGCTAATTTACAGCAGCGACCAAGTATAAAAGGCCATCGAGGAATTTTATATTAAAATTTTATACAAAAACGATAGAACATAATGCAAAATAAAAATAAACATTATTAAAAAAGATGAAAATATATACCGAAATTGGACTACCTAATAAGGTAATTATATTAGATTTTTATGTCAATTGACGTTTTAGGATGTTCATTACACAATACATCGATACTCTTATAAGTTTCAAAACATAACGATACTTTTATGTTTTATTACAAGATATACCACTTTATTACGTAATACATCGATACTCTTATAAGTTTCAAAATGTATACTATTATAAGTTCAAAACATAACGATACTTTTATATTTTGTTACAAGATATACCACTTTATGCTAAAAAGGGATGGGCAATTTTGCATAACTATACAAACTAGCATTCTTTTTTACACAAAAATGTCAATATTATTTCATTTTCAAAACATAATAATTTTTTTCAATACATAGAAAATACATATAAAAGGGTGATAAAATCCTAGATCCCCCTCCTACACTGATATTTTCCAAGACACACCACTACAGAAGAACCAGTTCCTTCTATGTGTTCCTTTACTAAGTAAGTGCGGAATATGTAAAAGTAAGTAAATGAACACAGAATTTTAGCGTGGAAAAATACTTTTGATTTGGGATCAAAAAACCACGACCTACTCTCACAAGTAGGATTTCAACTTCACTATTTGAAAGACTCACTTGGTTACAAGACTTCCTTCTTACTAACCTAGGACTAACTCTAATTATATAGTTACCATTTTCACAATCAGTGAAGTTTCTCCAAGTACAGGACTTAAATGATGTGTACTCTTACAAAACTTCTATGAAAGTAAATAGTACAACTCGATAGATCTTACTACAGATGAACTAAGACTGAGAACAATATAAACTGAATCCTAAGGAACATGTTCTTCACTTAGTTCCCTATAGCTAGACGACTGCTCAAATACAATTCAGAATGACTTCAATATTATCGCTCTAAACTCTCTGTATTTGTGCGTGTCTTCAATAGCTAAAATGCTTCTCAATTTATAGCCTTGAAACCTTGAGAAGTGTTGAGCAATTAGAACTACAAAGCCCTTCAAGTGTTTGAGTCCTAATTGAACTCCTTGCTTATCTTCAAGCCTTATCCCAATCTTATGCAATCTTTTCTTATCCCGTACATCCCTGCATGATTACCAAGATTCACATTAGATTTTAGCATAACAATTAATGTTCCAGCTTAATTGATTTTGCATAATTATTTATTCAGTCGTAGTGATCCAAAGGAACACGTCCTTGGATCTGTTCCTAAGTCATCAGTCAAAACTCCAAGCTTATTCAAGATAACATACACTATCATGCCACCCCCAGCCCTCACACCCCATGATGGGGCGACAAAAGTGGGGTCTGGCGATGCCATTGAGGGCGACGGGACCACATGTGATGGAAACATCGTGATAAATGGTGGAATACTGTCGTTGCTAGAGTGGACGGAACTCTGGTGGGATGGCGCAGACGAATTTGAAGAAGGGGGAGGGGAGAGGGAAGATATAAAAGCGGGAGAAGAAAAACTAAGGTTTATTAATTATGCTATGCTTGGTAGCATAGTTCAAAACTATTGCTACGTTTCGTAAAGTGATAAAATAGTGTTATGTTTTAATCCAAAAGGGATCCATCAACTTTAGACTTTATCTATACAACCTAACCATAATTTATTCCTCTCTCTCTCTCTCTCTCTCTCTCTTCCACCCTTCCGCCGCCTACCACCATCTTCACCAACTCTGGCGGAGGGCTAACCACCATCATTTTCTCCTAAAAGAATCTTGTTTAATTCTATTGTAAGCTTTCAGATCTGGTGTTTTTTTTTTTTTGCTCATCGAAAAATTTCTTGCTCCGGTGAAACATATCTAGTGCAAAACGTCCATGAACATGACATTTTCCGTCGGAATCTCATCTGACGATGAAGAAGACGACGCCGATGTCGAAGCAGCAATAGATACTAGTGGAGAAAGTAGATCTGGAGGAGGCGACGATAAATCGAAACTCTTCTTCATCTCCTTCCACTTTCTTTTTTTATATGAAATCTTTTGAATTGTTATGGTGGGCTTTTACGGTAGTTTTTGATGATTTTTGTGGCAGCTTGAGGGTGAATGAAATGTATATCTGGTGTATTTAGTTATACTTTCGGTGTATATTGGTGTATGTCATATACATACAGGACATATAATTCACATACAAGTTCATAAAACAAAATATACAAGTGCAGATAACACTATCTACTGGTGGTTATGGTGGTGGTATCTATTGTATGTATGGTGTTTGTTTTGGTGTATGTTTGGCATATGTGTCATATTCATACATTGTACATCTATTGTATGAATAATGTATGTCTTGTGTATGTACACATAATAAAGCAAGTTTCATGGATATACAGAGGCATGCATAAGACATACACTGATATACAAGTGTGTATATCATTGTATGTAACTCTATGTCCTATTTATATAGAACGTACAGTTTTACACAATGATAAAGCATAAATAAAGATAAATTTAGGAATCAAAGAGAGAGATTAGTGAAAAAAGAAGATTATGGTAAAGAAAAAGCATCTTGAAGAAAATGACAAAATTCTGGCAATTTTTCAAAAGTTAGGTAGCGGTGGGTTGGCGACAAGAGCGATGTATATAATTGTACGTGTATCAGATTTATTGTTTATATTTAAAAAGGTGCAGTGGCTGCCGACGACAACTGGAGCAAGCAACAGAGTAGCAGCATTGGAGATGGTGTTGTGGTGCAAGGGTTTATGTGAGGAAGAAGCTAAGAAGAAAGAGAAATAGGTGCTTTATTGGAGTTTTTATATAGTATTTTAAAAAATTAAAAAAAAAATTGTTACGTTTTGTAAAGCGAAGTATTTATGTAAATTAGAGTATAAGATGGTATGTTTATATGATCAGTCGTAATTATATTCATCCCTCGCTCACAAATAATGGATGTTTGAATGTAAATCATTAGCCAGTTGATAAAGCATCTTTGTTATTTTCCCAAAATTATTAGTTTTTAATAGATCTTAATCGTTCAAATCACTTTAAAATTTATGGGTGAATGAAATATTTAATCATTTACTATCATATTATTGTCTCTCAGCCACCATTACACAACCACCATTGCTAACCATGAACCTCCATAACTTGCCTCTACCGCAGCCACCTTTACCACCCCCACTAGCAACCACATCTACCAGTAATCACTAATACTACTATCAACCACATGCACCATAGAATACACTGGATAGCCACTATCGCCAACCACATCCACTAATGGTTACAACTTATAATTATCTCCACCAATAAATTTACTACATAACCACCACCCAATCAGTGTTATCGTAGGCCGCGCTCCACCATTTCACCTTGTTACCTCTTGTCACCACCACTATACAATCATCCGGATAAAACTGAACAATCATTATCACCAATCTTCTTTACCGATCGACAATGCCTACCATTTGTCACCACTTACCGTAGTTGGACTATCTAATAAAGGTTATTATACTCATCCCTTATTCACAATTAATGGAGGTTTGAATGTGAATCATTAGTCACTTTATTAAGTATGTTTATTTTGTTGCGACAGTTGTTAGTTTTTAATCAATTACTTCAATATTACGTATGACCGTAACATTTAATTATTTATAAGTATACCATTACTAGCACACATCAACCACCATTGGCAACCATATACACCTCCATAACTTGCATCCACTGCAATCACCACTATTATCCATCACCACTAGCAACCACGTCTACTACAAAACATTCCACTACCACAACTATCAACCATCTCCACCGTAGAATATACTAGATAACCACCATCACCAACCACCTCATCCACTACTTGATGCGGGGCAAATCGAGCCTAAGAAACAACCATCAAGAGCCAAGCTTGAGAGCATACAGAAGACAAGTCAAGGGCTCCGGAGGAGGGTTCGAGAGTGATTTGAAGCCGCATGCTACCATTGGTGTGGAGGGTGGAGCACCCCAAGATGAAGGTGGAGCACCCCAAGAAAAGGGCGGAGCACCCTGAGCTTGAGGTGGGTGCCCAAGCACAGCACAAAGGCAAAGGGCGGGCGCCCTAAAGGGGAGGGTGGAGCACCCCTCCCCCCCCCCCCCCCCCCCCCCGTTGCAAGCCATCCGAAATTTCTAATATTTTGTGATGTAATTTCAACTTTGGCCCTAAGTGGCTTCTATTATTTTAACTAGACTTAGAGGCTTTATTGTCATTTCACTTAGGATTGTGGCACACCTATAAAAGCCACACTTAGCATTTTCATTTCATTAACGTTCTTTTAGTCTTAAATAGAGAGAAGAGAGAGAACGTAGAAAGGCCGAGCCTTCTAGTTCGAAGCTTGAAGCTTGAAGCTTCGTGTATGTCTCGACTTGGAACTTATGGAGATTCATCGCTAGTATGAAACCATTGCAAGTTCGAGTTTCAATTCTCCCCTTCGATAATAAATTCATGTTCTGAATCGTTTATCCGTTCTTTCTTCTATTTATTGCCTTCCTAGTCTTGATTTTCTCGATATCTTTGATATCACGTTATCTCATTTTTACGTGCTTCCGCTCATTTATCGTTTAGTTTGCTTCCACGTAGTTTACCCTACATCAGTTGGTATCAGATCAAGGCTCGGGTTATGTTCTTACAAACCCCCATTCCTTGTTCATCGTGTTAGTATCTAGTTCTTGTTGACAAAAAAAATTGGAAACGTTGAAAACTAGAAGAAAATTGGTAGATCGGGTTGAACTTGAATCCCTAAGAGTTAAAAAGTATCGGGGATTGTTCTATATTGTATTCTCATCATTTTGATACCCACATATCACAATTTGGTGTTGCGAATCAAAAATTCAAAAAATCAAATCTCAAAATTTTGAAAACCCTTGAGAAATCGCTTCAAACTTGAATCGAAGTTTGTTGTTGTTGTTTGGGGTTGGAAAACCATTGGGGATTGTTTATAGCAGTTGAATACATCATTGGGTATCATTAGATTGGAGTAACGGGTTGAAATTGTTGGAATTTTGGGTGCAAAATCACCAAAAACCCGTTTTTGTGGAAAGCTGAGAACAGCCCAGGGCGGGCGCCCCAGGAGTAGGGCGGACCGCCTCAGAGAAGACCAACTCTCTGAAGATTCAGGGCGGAGCGCCCCCTGAGACAGGGCGGGCTCCCACCCCTGTTTTGGGGTCCGGGTAGTTGATTTCTTAGGTTTTCGCTTGTTCTTTGCCTCCGGGCTTCTTGGTTAGTATTTCTTGGGTAATTGTCCTACTCCATTGACACTAACTCTTGAGCTTTTAGGGTTTCGTGCGTCTTGGAGCTTCCCCTATAGTCGTAGAACTTTCTTGACTTCAAGTGCGCACTTTAAATAGCCGTCCGTCCATCGAGTCATACTAACTTCATTCCGAACCAATACTTGGACGTACTAGTTGGTGATCTTACTATCGTGGTTCCTAAGAGGTAACAGGCATAATTGGGTGGGGGTATCGAGAGTGTGAATCCTAAAAATAGTGTTGACCGCCACCACCAAAAGTGAGGAAGTGCAAGTGAGGTTGTTTATACTAACCTTTGTGCTTTCTTAAGATGTCTTTTACAGGTACAAGGAGCCATAAGGGAGGTTTGGATGGATATGGGGATGGATTGGAGGATGAGTGTTTTTACCATACTCCTACCACTAGGAGAAAATCGTATAGATATCTTGAGGAGAGCAACAAAGCTCGTAATATTGCAACAAGGTATGAGACTTCTTCCCATACTTTCAATTACGTTAGTGATGTTGGAAGGGTGATGGGAAGTGGAAGCTACTGTAGTGGTGTTGCTACTACGTAGCGGAGAAATAAGGAAGTACCCATCTCATGGTAGTGCCTCAAGTGAGACTACTAATGGTGGGAAGTTTAATGGACATTACTACGATGAGCTCTTAAGAAAAAAAAGAATGGTATCAATTCGTAGTGAGTAGTGAGTCTTAATGAAAATCGTGGGTATGTGCTTCAAGTGGATGAAAGTGAAGCAAGTTGGATTAGTCCTCTTATGGTGAGAGGGTTGGAAATACCTTGTGTTGATGGAATGGCTCGGGTAGTTATATCGCAAAGGAACTTTGAAGAAGAAGTTGAGTGCCAAGTGGGTCCTTTAGAGGGATGTGATGTTATGTTGGGAAATCCTTGGCTTCTCCATAGATACTTCAAGTTCAACAAAGGCCTTGGTGGCTATCATGTAAAAGCACAAGGGAAATTACAATTCCTCCTTCCTAGGAAAGAAGAAGTGCAAGCAAGATATCCTATGAACATGAGAGGTGGTGGAACACCATTGAGGAGAAGTCCTATGATTGAAAGAGTGCAATCAAGAAGTCCTACAAACACAAGAGGATGTAGGACAAATGCAAGTGAAGGGTTGACAAGTGCCAACAAGGTGAACCCGAAACCACAAGATTCAAAATCAAGTGGTTCACCAAAGAAGAAGGAGACATCAAGCAATGATTCTCTAAGTCCTAGATTCCAGGATGTAAAGAGTCCACCTACTCCGACTAAAGGCATTCTTGGGCCTCGTCCCAATTCGCCTAAATATAAGAGACAAAAGATAGAGAGAAATAATAGAGTGACCAGTGACAACTCTCGAGTGGAAAAAGGTGAGGTTGTGTGGAGTGACGTGAGTGGGTTGTCACCACCCGAATCTACACCCGACCTTGAATAAAAAATGAGGGAAAAGAGAGAGGGGAAAAAATCATTGAGAGTGAGGGAACCCCTTATTCTAACCTTAACCCTTTTATCTTTTTCTTCTATTTGTTTGAATTCTTGTGTAGGAATTCTTGGAGGCAAACCGATGGAGCCTCAACCATGTTTTAAGATGGAAAGACAAAGTGAAGATGACGCCAAATGTAAGCTACAAGGTGGAGAAACTATTATGATACTTCAAGTGCATTGAGTGAGTAAGATGGCCACTCAAAGGTATGTGTTAGTTCTTCTTCCCTTGAGCATGTTTCTTCCTTGTCTTGTGATAGTGTTTGTGATAAATCCATACTAGTTGATGATATGTATGATTACAATGTGTTGGCAACTAGTGTAGAGCCATTTGGTCAACTTATGTGTGCAAATGAACCACTAGTTGAGAGGGTTGAAAAGCCACATCATGATGTGAGCTCGATTTTTATTGAACCTCTCTTTAGTAAGGATATTGTTGTTGACCTTGTCTGTGAATCTTATTATGACACCCCACCCATATTCGATAAAGGAGGAGATGACTTGCATGAATATCCCATTCTTCCATTTGATTGCTTACTTGATAGTGATGGTCTCTTCTGTCGTAGTGAGGATGGTTGTGACCTTGAGGAGTCTCTAGTGCATGAGATGGATCCAATTGTGTTCGATGACTCTTCAAGTGTAGATGTTGCCTCTAGTTTGAATACTTCACATTTGCTTGCTAATGAACTTGAGAAGTGTGCCTATACTAATCCTTTTTATGAGGGCAACTTCAATGGAAATGGTGATTTGAATCAAACTAGGGTAGAGTGTGAGTTTGAACCTCCATGGATTGAAATGCTTAACTCTATAGATAATCCATTGTTTGAGACCTCCCTTGGGAGTTTGTCTAGCGAGGAGGGTTGTCTTGGAGGTAAATATTTAGGTGAGGAGGTACCTCTTTGTGTGTGTAAGAGTGCTCTTAAGAAGGGTAGTAGAGTATTTGATGTTAGTTGTCGATTGAACTATTTTACCTACTCCATCCCATATGTTGACACACCTTGAGTGTTGAGCATGCCAAAGCCATTATGTTACCTTGTGATAAAAATGCATTGAAGGCTTGGTGTGTTGGTCATAGGCTTAGGGGTCATAGGGAATTTGATTGTTATGTTTTGCATGTTCCATGTCCTATTGATCTCTTTGCTTATTCTTGTGTTGAGTGCACTTTCTTGTTGAGTCAAGTACTTGTTGTTTCCTTGGGAGACATAAGCTTTTTACTTGTTATTGATGCTTGGCTCTATCATAAGAGTGTGTTTTCCATACTTTTGGCACTAACCTACTCTTGTAGTGGGAAGCTTTGTTTGTGCTTGTTTTTTAACGTAGGATTTGATGGTTTGATTTCGAGGACGAAATCTTCTCAAGAAGGGAAGGATGATGCGGGGCAAATTGAGCCTAAGCAACAACCATCAAGAGCCAAGCTTGAGAGCACAAAGAAGACAAGTCAAGGGCTCCGGAGGAGGGCTCGAGAGTGATTTAAAGTCGCATGCTACCATTGGTGTGGAGGGTGGAGCACCCCAAGATGAAGGTGGAGCACCCCAAGATGAGGGCGGAGCACCCTGAGCTTGAGGCGGGTGCCCAAGCACAGCACAAAGGCAAAGGGCGGGCGCACTGAAGGGGAGGGTGGAGCGCCTCACCCCTGTTGCAAGCCATCCGAAAGTTCTAATATTTTTTGGTGTAATTCCAACTTTGGCCCTAAGTGGCTTCTATTATTTTAACTAGACTTAGGGGCTTTATTGTCATTTTACTTAGGAGTGTGGCACACCTATAAAAGCCACACTTAGCCTTTTCATTTCATTAACTTTCTTTTAGTCTTAAATAGAGAGAAGAGAGAGAACGTAGAAAGGCCGAGCCTTCTAGTTCGAAGCTTGAAGCTTCGTGTATGTCTCGACTTGGAACCCATGGAGATTCATCGCTAGTATGAAACCATTGTAAGGTTCGAGTTTCAATTCTCCCCTTGAATAATAAATTCATGTTGTGAATCGTTTATCCGTTCTTTCTTCTATTTCTTTCCTTCCTAGTCTTGATTTTCTCGATATCTTTGATGTCACGTTACCTCATTTTTACTTGGTTCGTTTATCGTTTAGTTTGCTTCCGCGTAGTTTACCCTACATCACTACTAGTCACCACTAGTAACTATGTCAACCAATAAATTTTATTGCACATGATCACCACCCGAATCACCTTTATTGTCAGACGCACGCCGCCAGTTTACCTTCATCCCCTCTTGTCACGACCATGCAATCACCTCCGGATAAAACTGCAAAACCAATATCGACGACAAACTTATCCATCGACCATGACCACCACCTGCCACCACATACTGTCATTGTTTTTAGAGTTCCATTCATTAAATAAATAATTTATAAAACACCATATAAATAGGTTTTTTCCAAAATATTTTGTGGATATATATTTATTTATGCCTCTTTTTTTTTGGGCACTAATTATATATTAATTCTCTAGAAGAATAAATAATTTATAGCAGCATAAATACCTCCTCTACATTTGTATGTCTCAAGAGAAAAGTGGTCAAAGGGACTGAGAGAAAACCGGGGAAAGCAAGAAAAACAACATAATACCTTGGCTTAAGACTTGAACTGTCTCCCCTAAAAGTAGGGTTTCCTTTCTCTCCCTCTTCCCTTCTCTCCCTCCCTCTCTCACTCCTCTCTCATTGCTATTCCTTCACTGCATTTCATTTTTCTCTTTTGTTCCCTTTGGGATGTTCAAGCTAATCTAGATTTCAACAAAAAAAATATACACAAAAGTATATGAACTAATTATATAACATCCCAAAAAATGGGAACCTGCATGTCTGTACAAAATGCAAGTTTCTTGAAAAGAACCAGGAATAGGCCAGTTCCTATTGATCAAGAAACTTGTTCGAAGAATACAAGCCGGACATCGGTACCAAAATCTCAGAAATTCTCTCGTCCATTAAATGTCGTGAAGGATCCATCTGGAGATGACATTAACAAGAGGTATTGTATATACCTTAAGTAGTTTGTGATATAAATTTAAAGAATTGATTTTTCAATTCCTATATAAAAGGTGAATTTAAATATAAATGTATATTTAAGTTTTAAATTTAGAGAGCACGCATCATAAAATAAGATGGCAAAAATGAGTAGCATTTCTTTTAGCTCATAAATGCATCCATTCTTAAAGAAGCGACTAACTCAATTTGCAGTTCACAATGACTTTCTTGTATTCCTGAAGGGATTTATATTTTTATGCATCAAAAACTTTCTTCTTAATTACTTTATGTTAGATTTAAGCGAACATGTTTGTTCATGAAATAAGTGACTATTATGAATACTGCTCTTTCAACTCTATAAATACATGCTCTTTGAGAAGTGTCTAAGTTAGTTTAATTTGTGGTACTCTTGTATTTTGAAGGATATATATTCACGTCTCAATGCCTTTCTTATTACTTTATATTATGTTATTTCCTCACAGGTATGAGTTTGGGAAGGAGTTAGGAAGAGGAGAGTTTGGGATAACATACCACTGTGTTGATAAAGTTAGTGGAGAGAATGTGGCATGTAAAACAATAGCAAAGAGTAAGTTGAGGACTGAGATTGATGTGGAGGATGTGAGGAGGGAGGTGGTAATTATGAGGCATTTGCCTAAACACCCTAATATTGTTAGCTATAAAGAAGTTTATGAGGACAAAGAAGCTGTTTATCTTGTTATGGAACTTTGTGAAGGTGGAGAATTATTTGATAGAATTGTTGCAAGAGGACATTATACTGAAAGAGCTGCTGCTCGTGTCACCAAGACAATTCTTGAAGTTGTCAAGGTAGTATTCTTTACATTGCATGAAATATAGTATTATTTGCTAATGCTAAAATAGGTCATTTATGTTTGGTGATAGGTATGCCACGAGCATGGTGTAATTCATCGAGACCTCAAACCTGAGAACTTTTTATATGCCAATGCAACAGAAAATGCTCAATTAAAGGCCATTGATTTTGGCCTTTCCATTTTCTTTGAACCTGGTAAGCTATTGTATTTATAATGTCACGCAGTAGATTAGTTATCCTCTTTATTAGATTACCAAGTAATGTTTTCATCAAGATCTACACGATCATTATAAATAACCTGATTATATAATATTTTTACACTCTGATCAGTCCATGAAGCTTAGACTCATTTATTTTTCATGTTTAATTAGGTCAGAGATTTAGTGAAATAGTTGGAAGTCCCTATTACATGGCTCCAGAAGTTCTTAGACGAAACTATGGACCAGAAGTAGATGTGTGGAGTGCTGGTGTTATTCTTTACATTTTGTTATGTGGCGTTCCACCTTTTTGGGCAGGTAAGTTAGAACAAGAAATTTGCTTAATTTTAAAGTTTTTACTCTGTGTTTAATAAAGTTTTTATTCCATGACGCAATAAAGGTATAAGTCACCATTCAAACTTAATTGACTTTTACTTTTATTATCATGTGGGGAACAGGTAATAGGCATGCAAATAACAAAACTTTATAACACCCATCATGAATTAATTAATTTGGTGCCTGTCATGTGTTACACATATAATGCCTTTATTGTGTATTCCATCAAGAAATAACAATTTTCTCTAAAGAACACGACACATATTACGTTTATTCTAATCAGTTACGTGCTGACTTGGTGAATAGTCTACTTGTCTTTCCTTATACATGGGGTTCGTTGGTTGTGATTAGAACAGAAACCGAAGAAGGAATTGCTCATGCAATAGTGAAGGGTACAATAGATTTTAATAGAGATCCTTGGCCAAGAGTATCCGAAGAGGCTAAGGACCTTGTCAAAGGAATGCTTGATCCAAATCCTTATAACAGATTGACTGTTGAAGAAGTACTTGGTAAGTATGTCTATTACTATCACAATAATATCATTTCACTTGAGCAGTGTAAAGAAAACTGATGTAAACTTTTAGAGATGGGGTTACGCATCCTGTCCCATGACTCCACACACATTTAATTACAAGTTCAGAGTTTATAGATGTTTCATATTATTTGTAAACTTTAACTTGTGATAATTGATTAATTAGGTGTCATTATCACCAAGTTACCAATTCATTATTAGTGCAGAGATTTTCATCATTACATATAATTACCATGTAAAACACCTGATTATGTAAATATCCAGTACATCACAGAGCTTAAATTCTTAATAAGATCTCATAATATTTTGTTGGACATAACTTATATATATTGACAGTACAAAAAGTTTTAGACTATCAGGTATTTTAACATATTATAGCAAACAACCCATCTTATTAATCAAGTTATAGACAATTATATCATTTATCTTTTAGGTAATAAACTGATAGTTTAAAAGTTCATTTATATAGTTTGTGTAGAGTAATCAATCCTATTCAATATCATCATATCTCATTATGTTGATTCTTTTGTATTTTTAGACCATTACTGGATACAAAATGCTGAGAAGGTCTCTAATATTTGTTTGGGAGAAGGCGTGAGAGCAAAGATTAAGCAATTCACTTTGATGAATAAATTCAAGAAGAAGGTTCTCAGAGTGAGTTCCTAAACATTCACCATTGGTGTTCTTGTTTCTCTTTTACTTACTCTCTCTCCTTTTGCTTAGACAACAAGTTTACTATACAAATGAAATTAATTTCATGGAACACTCCAATAAAGTTTAATTTTGATTATATACAAATGATTAGTTAAATTGATATGGTATAAATTTCAAACCATTGACAACCTTTAATTACAGGTTGTAGCAGATAACTTACCACAAGATCAAGTTCACGGAATTAAACAGATGTTCTATATGATGGACACTGACAAAAATGGAAACTTGAGTTTCCAAGAGCTCAAAGATGGTTTACATTTGATGGGGCAAGCTGTTGCTGATCCTGAAGTGCAATTGCTAATGGATGCCGTAAGTGCTGAAGTTTTATAAATAAAGAGTTACGATTTTGGGTATAAGTAAATAAATTTAAATCCTTAATATATATAACTTCTAAGATTCTATATTCAATTGTGCAATAGGCTGACGTTGATGGAAATGGAATGCTGAATTGTGAAGAATTTGTGACAATGGCTGTGCACTTAAAGAGGTTAAGCAACGATGATCATCTCCGCAAAGCTTTTCTCCACTTTGACAAAAACAAGAGTGGATATATTGAGTTTGAAGACTTGAAAGATTCTTTATTTGATGATCATCTTGGCCCCAAAAATGATCAAGTTATTCATGATATCATATTTGATGCTGATTTGGATAAGGTAATTAAACTAAATGATTTTTGGTTTTAACACTCCCTAGAGAAGACCTTAATTATAAGAGAATTTGTCTAAATTGCTTCTTAGCTCTGCTTAACATCTCACTTAACGATATAAAAATTATCTTTCAGAATCAGTGTATAAATATTAAATGTATTCCACTTTGTTTATTTGGTTGCTACATTTTGCTATCATATACAGGATGGAAGGATAAGTTACCAAGATTTCAAGGTCATGATGTCAACAGGCACTGATTGGAAGATGGGTTCACGTCAATACTCTAAAGCAATGCTAAATGCACTTAGCGTCAGACTTTTCAAAGACAAATCCATCCAAGTGAAAAATTAAACTCTTCCATTCTGAGTTTTTTTTATATCATTTCCCTAGTTAAGCTCATGCGCTTGACAAGAAAATGAAATATACAGGGCTTTGTTCCACTCCTTTGATTAAGCAAAGTATACACGTGCTTTGTATAAAATTTCAGTTTTCAAGGGTAGCAATCTTGATGACAAAGATAATTTGAGCATGACCGATAATTCTACTTCATTGATGAAAGGAAGCTACTAATCACGACACTTAATATAATAAGTACTCTTTTTCTTACTAATCTAGTCTTGGACTTACTTTCGCATACCTCATCTATTCCATCTGGTACCGGCTATGTCTTACCAATTCAGAAATAACTCTCTCCAACCAACACTGGAACACTTCTCCAGAAAATACTTTTCACAGGTCATTATCGAGAAAAACTTCTGGAAAATGGAGACTTCGCTAGAGCGAGAATTTGAAAAACAGCGTTTATAAGCAACATAAATCACTATTTACACACACAAAGAACTCTTTATACACAAGTCACCAGCAAGAACAAATACAGTACATTTGCAACTACTGCCAATACCTTGAGAGAGATGAGCTGAATATAGTTCTCCGCACCTAACTATTACAGACTATTTACAATAAACCATAACATAAATGTAAAAGATAACTTCATTTTCAGGGATTCTTTTTACCTATATTCTGTTTCTCTGACAATTGACTTTCTAGAGAACCAAAACCTCATTTCCATCTCGTGTATGTCTCTCTTGTAACATCCACATCTGCACAGTCGTTTTATCCCCCAATATCCCAGAATATAGTCTGCCAAATTTTTGTTTGACCTTCACGTCCGTGAGCTCTTACCCCTACCACCACCTTTGGCCTTGCTGCTGCTGGTTGCGTTCTTTGAGCTGGCTGTCTTACTACAAGCACCTTGGGAATCCACATCTGCAAGACCATTTTCTAGTGCTCTTACCAGATTCTCAAAGTAATTTCGGGTGACACTGTTGCAATTAAAAAAGGCAGCTGGTCATCAAAATGCCAATATCCAGAAATGAACTATCAAACACAAAATACTTGGCAAATGCAACATTTTTCAAGTAACATCTACGACGTAGAATCCTGGTTCGTGATGGTATCCTTTAATTACACTAATATCTGAACTCGTAGGCGTTCCTTCTTTTACAACTGAAAGTGGGGATGTCGGTCGCAGGGAAGAGGCAGGGGTGAAGTAAACTTGAAGGGGTGAGAAACAGGAACACCTAACACGTCATATAAACTTCCCAAGCCATAGCATTGTCGAAAGAGGAAGAGGAAGAAGTGGATTCAGGTCTCTTGGGGGTTTAATAGTGATGCACCGGTTTTAAAGAAGAAAGACACAAATTTCTACAGAAAAAGAATCATGTGTTATTCAAGATATATAACTTTAGTTATATGAACAATGGAGTTGAAAAAAAATATTAATAAGTGAAACTGTTTTTGTTAAAGAAGGCATTCATAGGTGAACACAAAAGCGCTAGAGGGCTCTGATGCTTGAACTAAAGCGTTTCCTAAGTGAGGCAACGCTTAAACTATTTGGTATCTAGCTGGAAGGCTTAGACACGGCACAAGCAAAGCCTTGATAATACTGTTAGACATGAATCAAAATGGCAATATCTGAAGGAGATAATCGAAGCATATTATACCATTGCTTAACAAGAAGTGCAGATCCCCTCCATTTTGGCAGCATTTAGCTTGAGAAAACATATTTCTAAGATCCTGTATTCACAAAACCCCCACAACTCCACCCCCTAATTTGTTCTCTCCATTGACAACATCCCTCCATATCCTCCATCTACTTCACCCTCCAGCCTAGACCTTCATCTTGTCCCAACTCCCTCGACTTACCCCCCCCCCCCCAAACGCCAAGGAGCATGTACTCTCCCATTTAACCCTTCCTAGTCCCCCCTACCCCCCCCCCCCCCCCCCCCCAAAAAAAAAAAAAAGTAATGCGAGTTACTAGAACCTATTCTTTTTTGTTTGAGCATAGAATGAACTTTTTATTCCCAAATGAAACAAACTGTTCAGTAAGCAAATTGTGACACTATCTGAGGACTAAAATTGATCCAATTGCAAATAACATGCAAGACCAAACTAGCAAAGATAACTACCAAATTTTTTAGCAAACATGCAATGACAGATGGCAATTGGCCCATTTTGGCCAGGTTTGTAAGTCTCCCTTGTGCAAAGTATCTAATCCAGTGCTTCCTAAATCATCTAGGATGAAGAAGAATACTCACAAACAATAACTCCTCCAAAATAAAACCGAAGCACCGTTCTGTATGACCCATCACCACCCACCAGGACTGTTGGACAAGCCTAGACTGTACCTAGTTGCTGTAGCCTAGGGATTCCAAGCGTATAAATAAATGATAACCACTTGGAAAAAACACCGACCTCTCTAACACTGAATCATATAACTGGACTCAGCGATCTTCGACGATAATTACATTTAAGTAAAATATCACAAATTTGTCAGAATATTACCTTGTTAGACCAGCAAGCTTTGTACGGAAATCATTGAAATCCTTGGACGGTCCTGAAGCATTAAGGTAAGTTTGGAGTTCCTTTTCAGCACATTGATGAAGCCTCTCTAAACCAGCCTCTGCCTCACCTGTACAGATTAACGGCGCATACAGAAAGTAGCAAAAGCATGAGATATGTTTACTGTAGATGATCCAAGAACAGCACAGATGATAAAAAATGTAAATACCTTGCAAGTACTCAAAAAACTGCCTTTTTGCATGCTCATGTTCAGGTAGGTAGTATCCGTATGCGTAGGTCCATTTTAACACTCTCCTGCATTCAACTATCTGCGATATGCACACCGGAACATCAATTACTCCATGTTTCATGCCCCAAGAAAATATACTTCCCAAGTTCAGAAATACTGAAGCATCAGGCTTAAAAAGTCCATAAATTAAATCTATGAGCTTGCCAACATCAAAAGTTTTCCCTCAACCGAAGGAACATTTTTTGGTTTATACAGCTTCTAGAGCCACAAACATCAAGGACATGTATGAAAGAGTAAAAGCAATGTCCCTAAAAGAGTAACTACTATTATTGGTAAAATACTTATTTGTTCACAAGAAACAGTTTTTAAAGTGTGTTGCACCAGGCTAAGTTGAAAATATTTGGGCAATTAAACAATCACATAGATGGACAAATTTCAGGAGACGTACAGGGCTGATTAGACTCTGAGAAGTGCAAATATTCACAAGCTAGCTTCAGCAGGTGGTGTAAAGTGGCTGGGGTCTTACAATAAAAATATCTTGACCTTAAATTTCAAAGCTGGCAAGATTCAGGAACAAATGATCCAACAATTTGAGAAAAGATTAGAGGGATGAAAGAGACGATATCTCCAATAAAGAGGGGCAACACTCTCACTAATCCAATCTCCCGGACATAGCCACATATGTTATGCCTGTGTTCACTATAATCTAGAAACTCAATAAAGAAATAAAGAAATATCTAATGGGATGACATAAAGGGGAAGAAGATTTAAAACAGATATGTTTGGAACAGAGAACAGCCCCAGAGAGTAGGTTTAGTCGTTCACAAATTACCCATCTCAAAAGCCTTTCCAGCGAAATAGCTATAGAGATCCGAGAACTGCATATAAACAGGAAGCCTATAGATGAGAATCATTTTTGCAGAATACTGGCACAGTATCTCTTTTCCGGTCTTCATCTGATATTGCAACTCAAGTGAGATGCACATGGAAAGCAACACGAGGGGAAATTTGGATTGATCAAAAGGGCGCATACATATTTTGGCTAGAGGTATGGGGCTGGGGCTTGAAAGACGAATCCCTAACCCCTGATATAGGGTGGCAGGACTTATCCTTTAAAGACAACCCCCAGCCCCAACTACTATCATGTATAAAGAGGCCAGAGTAGCCAAAGTTCATAGAAGCTTAAGATACTGGCTGTCCTGGACATAGTTTAGGAAACCACTTAAGCACTGGGAATGGGATGAGGCTGATAATTTCCTCCTAGAGATACAGTCATTCACACTGAGGGTGATATGTTGATTTGGACAAGGCCAACCATGAAATGATTCTCAGTGAAGTCATACTAACTGCTAATCCATCAGAGGATCTCCAATATGGATAACTCATGTTTTATATAATGTAACTGTGAAGAAGAAGAAGATTGACGGGTACCTGTTGCCAGGATTCTATAATGAACTTCAATTGTGACTCGGGTTGGCACTGTATTTCACTAAGCTTTTCAAGCTGCAGAAATAACCAAACAGATGTTATGAAAAGATATCAAAAAGAAAAAACAAATGTTATGCTTTGAGAGATAAAACTAGAGCAAATTAAATACAAGACTCCTTTCCAGCAAAGGAATTCTTCAGCACTGACACTCTTATTATGTCATTGCTTTAGCATGCATAGTATGTGGGAGCAAAATCTCAACCGGATAAAAAAATAAATCATTCCAGAAAACCAAGTAGTACAATAGTAATACACTGACCCAGCAGCAATGTCAGATCAAATCAAACAAACACAGACACCTTATAGAAGATTTTATTGATAAAAGTAACTACTGCACCGTAGTTTCAAGTATCTTAGCAGGAATAACTGATGCATAGAGCAAAAAAATATGATACTTACATGCACAGTTTGCATTTGATGCAGATCTGCCATAGCTTTTTGCCTCGACTGCCATTAGGAAAACAAATATTAGGTTTACAAATAAGTGAACTATCAATTTCACAAATTGATGCATGTTTCATTTTTGATGAAGCATATAATCTGTTTCGCGAAAATAGCAGAAGAGAGAGATCACAAGAAGTACAAATCAATGGCCTAAATCATTAAAAGAAGGCATCAATTATCAAAAATTCGAAAAGGAGCTAACGAAAATCGAGTAAAAGAATTTACATCATTTACAACATTCAATTAACACCAGCAAAAAAGATTCCAAAGACCATATGCTTTTAGTCTAGAATTGGAAGTGGACTCTCCTTCAATCAATCTCAAGACATATAATTAAAAAATATACATGGATATGAAGTGAAATAGTGGACTACAGCAAGAGGGAGCAAGAACTTAACAAATGCAACCAATTAGCAAAATACTCTCTTACACATAAACAAGAAGTGAAATATTTAGGCATACCGATTGGTTGGTAGCCCAACGCTCATAGTAATGTGTGTATCTCTCTAGAGAGTTTTTCGCCATCTCTCTCCTCCTCTCGGCTTCATCATACTATATGCAACAACTTAAACGTAAGTATATAGGATATCACTGTTACATTCAGGATCAACAATTACATCAACCCAAACCCAAAGAACAGGATGTGAAACAATAGAATGCAATCCAGAGTTGAGCAAGCCAGAAAAAGAACTCACCACGCCCTCTTGCTTAGCTGATTCATAACGGTTACATGCATAAAATCCACCAGTCCTTTCACCATGGTCTGACCATGCACCAAGACATAACCTATAAGATCAAATAACACCATGAATAAGGATCTTCCGATTACCACACATGCAAGAATGAATATATCCAGTGATCAACTACTTAAGTGTGTATATCAGAACAAAGCAAGTCCTGAAAGAATAAGCCCAGATTCCCTAGAAATATTTAAAAATCTCTAATGAAAATATCGCTGAATTTTTACCATGTAGAACTTCTAGACATCTTCATATAATGATATATTTCTTATCTGTTAGGCTCCCACATAAAGAAGCACAGAAGGCAGTGAACTTTAAGAAAAGCAGTTAATGTACAGAAATAGGTATAGGTGTAAAATTCTTACCAGCAAAACTCAAATTTACATGGTGGCGTACAAGTCATGTGCATACAACCTTGGTTCTTCTCAATTGGCCGTTTGCACTTTGGACAGGGCTTGGAATTGGCCAAAATCCTGAAATCACCACAAAGGGAAAAGTTAAATGTCTTGAACAAGCTTGGTTTTTTTTTTTCTTTTTGGGATCTAAATGGTGTCATCATCTGAACATATTAGCGAACTATTTCAGTCAGGGACTACTGTGAGATAAAAAGAATCACCAAAAGAGACAAGGATTGGGGCTTCTTCATGGCCTCAGTAATTGATGTAGGGAAAAACGCGGAAAGATAAAAAGATAAAGAACGAGACGTAACTCGATCTCTAATCCCAAGTAGCAACGGAGAACTTGTTCCGATACACCCCGGGAGAAGGACAAGAACACCTACGCTATGCAACTACCCTCGAGCTACACCTGGAACTCGCAAATAGAATGATCGGGGCGGGGTTGTTAGGCAACTAGAATCCACTAGAAGTAACAAGTCCCAACTAAGGTTGGTTTTCATAAACCCAAAGAGAATCCACTCTTCACAATATTCAATTCATCATTCAACATAAACTAAGTGTAAAATAAGCTAGGCTTGGATATTTATAGTGTTTTCCCAAGCTTACATAAGACTTAACTACCCTTACTTAATAAGGTTCAACAAATAAGCCACGCAGGGCAAAATAGTAAAAGAACCATAAGTTCAGCAGCTAGGAGGGGCGCCTGGGGCTGGGAGGGGCGCCTGGATCATGCTGAAGCTAGGCTGGGCGCCTGGAGCTAGGCGGGGCGCCTGGCTTGGCCTTCAGTCAGGCGGGGCGCCTGGCTAGGTGGGGCGCCTGGGTGCCTTCCATTCTTAGGCAGTGAGCTCCCTAGGCGGGGCGCCTGGGCTAGGCGGGGCGCCTAGTTGTGCTGGGCTTCCTTCCTTCTCTTTAGGCGTGGAGCCTAATGATGAAACCATCCGGAACACTTCCAAAGCCCTTGACTTCAAGTCCATTGTATCTCCCAAGCTTGGCACATGTCGGAAAGTGTTGGAAAGTGTCTTGGCACGATTTGGGCTTCATCATCCTCCCCTTCTTGAGAAGATTTCGTCCTCGAAATCAATGCGTTCACGTCCTTGGCATCATCTCCTAGAGGTGCCCAATGCTCTCCTCCCTTGTAACTCTTGATCGTCACCTTGACATAGGTTTCTTCCAAGATCTCCCTTGCCTTATCATGGGGCTTAGAACCTACAAGCAACGACAAGCAAACACAAGAACTCCTACTTTGAAAGTAGGTTAGTGCAAGAAGTGTGGAAAACACACTCTTGTGATATAACCAAGCATCAATTAAAAGCACAAATATCAAGTCTCCAAAGAGAACCAAAAGTACTTGGTTAAAGATCATCATGCACCAAACACAATAGTGATCATATAAGCCATGGGGATATGAAAAATGCAAGATTAAGCTATCAAAATCCCCTTGAACCTTAAGCTCAAGATCAACGAACCAATCTATCCTCGAGGTGTGATCAACATGTGGAGTGGAGTGAGTCAAGTAACCCATCATGCAAGTAACATCAAGTACTCCACTCCCCTTCTTTAAAGCATACTTATTCACACCAAGGGATTCCCTTTCACCTCCAATTTCATCACCTAAGCAACCCTTCTCACAAGACAAGCTCTCAAGGAAGGCATTGATGATAGATTCTTCTTCATCATAACCCCAACTAGCAATAGTAGGGTCACTCAAAGAACCATCCACCTCACTCAAATTCTCAAACAAGTGGTTGCCTAAGGAATCAAATCCTCCACACCATGGGGGTTCCATTTGACCACCCATCCTAGCCCGATTCAAGTCGCTACCACGAATGAGATTATCGTCACATAATGGAAATATAAAAGCATGCATCTCAACATCATGATTAGGCATAGACAAATTATCGAGACTAGGTTCACTTGAGGAGTCATCATAGATAACCTTGTCCAATTCATGCAATTTGGACTCCTCAAGGTCAAGACCATCCTTACCACAACACATTGGTCCACCAAATAGAAGCATATCAATTAGGGAATGGTCAACTACCTCATCTTTCCCTATGTCAAAGGTTGGTGGTGTGTCATAGCAAAGGTCACATTCATGGTCAACTATCAAATCTACACTAGGGAAGGGTTCAATGAACAATGAGCTCACATCATGATGTGGCATAAAATCCCTTCCAACTAGTGTTTCACAAATACACACAAGTTGACAACTAGACTCTTCACTAGTGGCATATTCACTAGATGCATCACAAGCTCCAACTAGTGTTGAGTCATTACAAGACAAGTAGCTAGTAGGTTCATGAAAAGGTGAAGCAACACTTACATTTGTAGTACTCCCTTGATCACTCACAAGGTTTGAAGTGTCATATGCAACTCCTCCTCCATGAAGCTCACATTGAGGCTCCAATGACTTGTCTTCAAATGTACCTACACAAGAACTTTCACAAGAAAAAGTAGAAGATAAAGAAGGGTTAGAATAATGGGTGCTCTCACTCTCAATTTTTCCTTCCTCACCTCTCATCTCTCTCAATTTTACCTCATGGTCAAGTGTAGTTTGTGGTGACAATCCCCTCACATCACTCCTCAAATCCTCTCCTTTTTCCTCTCTTGGATTGTCACCGGTCACTCCCTCACTTCTCTCTATCTTTTCTCTCTCATTTGAAGTGGAGTGACTCTCATTTTCATCATGCGTTGGCAAAACAATAAAATTGTTTGCCTCGGGTTCAAGTTCAATGGGTGACTTTGCTTTAGCCACTTCCCTCAACTCCTTCATTCGTTTGTAGTCTTCCCTCACTTGCCTTGGAGTCAAAGGTCTAAGCACATACTTTCTCCCATCTTGCTTGACCGTATAGGAGTTGGTCCGGCCATCATGCACTACACACCTATCATGTTGCCATGGTCTCCCAAACAATAAATGGCATGCTTGCATCGGGACCACATCAAACATGATCTTATCCTTATAGCTCCCAATGCTAAACTCAATCAATGCTTGTTTCACCACCTTTAGTTCACCACACTCGCTAAGCCATTGTAAACGATATGGTTTTGGATGCTTTAGAGTGGGTAACTTCAATTGGGAAATCAAGGTTTGGCTCACTATGTTGGTGCAACTCCCCGAATCAACAACCATTGAACATACTTGGCCCATCACTCGGCACCTAGCATGAAAGAGGTTTTCCCTTTGATCATTTTCCACCTCCTCCTCCATTACAATGGTACTCAAGCTTCTCCTAACCACCAAGAACATTTGAGGGCCATCATCCTCTTCTCCGGCCTCCTCACAATCAACTTCCTCTTCCACCTCTACTTCTCCATTTTCGGACTCACTTTCTTGTTCATACACTAAATTGCCAACCACAACCATGTTTCGTTTTGTGGAGCATTCTTTAGCAATATGCCCATAGCCCTTGCACTTATAACATTGAGTAGAAGTAGAAATAGGATTACTCAAGCGAGTTTTAGAAGTACCTTCCAAAGGTGGAGTAGTCTTCTCATATGGCTTCTTCACTTCTTTACTAACATTGGCACTTGGAAAGCTTGCATTTGGAGTCTTCCACTCTTTTGGTTGGTTCATGGGAGTAGGAGTGCTACTCTTGTAACGGGTGGACTTTTCTCCCTTAAGCCATTGCTCGGCTTCAATAGCGGCTTCCAATAGATCTTGAAGTGAAGGATAAGAATGCAACCTCAATTGAGAAGCTATACCATAGCTCAAACCATTTTTGAAACGGATCATGGCTTGCTCTTCATCCTCGGTCTCCATATCTAAGGCCAATCGGGTCTTCTCAAACTCATCATAGTACTCATGAACCGTCTTGACACCTTGCTTTAGATCATAGAGCTTCTTGAGTTGCTCTTGTCGATATCTAGGAGTCACATACTTGGTATTCATGAGGGCCTTCAATTCATTCCATGTCACATTCACATGCACACCCGCTCTTCTTCTTGTTCTCTTTATGGATTCCCACCAAGTAGAAGCATAAGACTCAAAGGATGAAATAGCATAAGTACCTTTCTTCTCATCGGTCATCTCATTTGTGTCGAACACTCTCTCTATAAGTAGAACCCATTCCATATATGCCTCCGGATCACAATTTCCCTTGAAGGATGGAAGATTAAGCTTCACACTATTGAGATTGTTGTTGTTGTCACGCACCCCATAGTTAGGCTCCGGTTGGCCTCCATAGTGGTCATCATGAGCAACATATTCTCTCCTAGCATTCCTTCCATCAAATCTCATGGGTGGCCCTCGACCTCGGCCTCTACCCCTATCCACATTTCGACCCCAATTCATTTGCCTCCTAGGTTGATAATGAGCATCATACCCATAGGCTTCATCTCCATACTCGGCTTCCTCCTCTTCTTGAGCCTCAACAACTTGCTCAAGAGGTGGGACAAACCTAACGGGTCTTCTAAGTGGAGCATTTCCTTGGGGATTGCCCAAGTTGAGAGGGTTGCTCTCATGTTGGGGATTGCCCACTTGTTGGGGATTGCCCAACACTTGCTCATTTCCTTCACGGTCTTCCTTTACCCGTTGTTGATTAAGTAGCTCAACAACTTGCTCCGGGGTAAAGGTAGGACTATTTGAGCCCTCACCGGCCTCAATTTGGACACTCGGGGTCCCCTTTTCAATTTGGACACTCGGGGTCCCAAGTTCTCCATGGGTACTTGAGGCTCCCTTTTCAAGTGACTCAAGTCTTTGGTTCATAACATCCATCTTGGCAAGAAGGCTAGCCAAGGCCTCCTTTATGAAATCTTGACCTTCGTTGGCCATTGTACCTACAAAGAAAAGAAACAAGAGTTAGTTAAAACACCTCACCCGCTCCCTCACTTGTGTTCACTCGGATCACTCTTCTGGGTGGCGGTGGATATTTCACTCGGACTTGTTACTCAAAGCTTCAAGGAGTTGACTATCAATCCTCAACCCAACCAACTATTCACGAGCCAATTGTACTCCGGGGCGAGTGGAGTTGATATGACTCGATGAACGCTAAGCAATTTGAAGTGAGGACTTGAACCAAAAGATACTACGGATCTTCTTTGAATTCTAGTCTCCTTTCTAGGCACGATGATCCTAATAGCAATTAAAGGGTTAGCACTATTCAAGTAGAACGGTTACTCAAAGTAGTACTAACTAGATGTTATGTTATCAAACAAAGGGAAATGCCTATGAAAATCTACCCGAAACAACACTTTCAGCACTCAGGAGGGGCGCCTGAAACTCAGGTGGGGCGCCTAACTGTGCAGTGTTCCAGGCGGGGCGCCTGGGTCTAGGCGGGGCGCCTGAGACTTAGGCAGTAGCCAAGTCAGGCGGGGCGCCTGGCTTAGGCGGGGCGCCTGGCCTGAAGCCTTTCCCAACTCGTTCCAAACTCGTTTCAAGTCGATTTTCAAGCTCCAAATCCGATGTTTTCAACTTGTTTTCACAATCCAATGATACCCAAAGTTGTGTTTGATCTTCCTTAACAAAACCCAATCAAATTTTCAATCAAACAATCAATCAAATCAGGGTTCAATCTCAAGAACTCAAGAACACAAGGGTTTATCAAAAGGGTTTCAACAAGGATTGTGATTCATCAAAGAAGGTGTTATACATGTTCAAATCCCACAAAATTGGTACCGAATTGTTTGTTTTTCAGTGAAGATCAATCCCCAATAACAAGTTTCCACACAAACATCAATCCAACCCAAGAATCAAGGCAAAATTCATCAAGAACAAGTTCTTCAAGGGTTTAAGGGGTTTTGGGGTTTCAATTTTTCAAACTTCACCAATTCCAACAATTTTGGTACTCACGTAACGGGAAATCAATCACGATCAAGAATCCACAACACCCATATCACAAATCATCCAAATCAACAAGTAACACCAAATTTTTGTATTTTCCAATTTTTCAATTTTTTTTGTAATTTTCTCCTTTCTAATAACTTCAACAACAAGAAAACTAAAAGATAGATACTAGGCACGAAGAATCAAGGGTCGGGGGTTTGTAGAAACAAAACCCGAGCCTTGCTCTGATACCAAACTGATGTAGGGGAAACGCGGAAAAAGATAAAAGGATAAAGAACGAGACGTAACTCGATCTCTAATCCCAAGTAGCAACGGAGAACTTGTTCCGATACACCCCGGGAGAAGGACAAGAACACCTACGCTATGCAACTACCCTCGAGCCACACTTGGAGCTCGCAAATAGAATGATCGGGGCGGGGTTGTTAGGCAACTAGAATCCACTAGAAGTAACAAGTCCCAACTAAGGTTGGTTTTCATAAACCCAAAGAGAATCCACTCTTTACAATATTCAATCAAGCATCAACCCAACCCAAGAATCAAGCCAAAGTCATCAAGAACAAGTTCATCAAGGGTCTAAGGGGTTTTGGGGTTTCAAATTTTCAAACTCCACCAATCCAAACAATTTTGGTATCCAAGTAACGGGAATTCAATCACGATCAAGAATCTATAACACCCATACCATAAATCATCCAAACCAACAAGATACACCAATTTTTTTGTATTTTTCAATTTTTCAATTTTTTTGAAATTTTTTTGTAATTTTCTTCTTTCAATAACTTCAACAACAAGAAAACTAAAAGAAAAGATACTAGGCACGAAGAACCAAGGGTCGGGGGTTTGTAGAAACAAAACCCGAGCCTTGCTCTGATACCAAACTGATGTAGGGAAAAACGCGGAAAGATAAAAAGATAAAGAACGAGACGTAACTCGATCTCTAATCCCAAGTAGCAACGGAGAACTTGTTCCGATACACCCCGGGAGAAGGACAAGAACACCTACGCTATGCAACTACCCTCGAGCTACACCTGGAACTCGCAAATAGAATGATCGGGGCGGGGTTGTTAGGCAACTAGAATCCACTAGAAGTAACAAGTCCCAACTAAGGTTGGTTTTCATAAACCCAAAGAGAATCCACTCTTCACAATATTCAATTCATCATTCAACATAAACTAAGTGTAAAATAAGCTAGGCTTGGATATTTATAGTGTTTTCCCAAGCTTACATAAGACTTAACTACCCTTACTTAATAAGGTTCAACAAATAAGCCACGCAGGGCAAAATAGTAAAAGAACCATAAGTTCAGCAGCTAGGAGGGGCGCCTGGGGCTGGGAGGGGCGCCTGGATCATGCTGAAGCTAGGCTGGGCGCCTGGAGCTAGGCGGGGCGCCTGGCTTGGCCTTCAGCTAGGCTGGGCGCCTGGCTAGGCTGGGCGCCTGGCTTGGCCTTCAGTCAGGCGGGGCGCCTGGCTAGGTGGGGCGCCTGGGTGCCTTCCATTCTTAGGCAGTGAGCTCCCTAGGCGGGGCGCCTGGGCTAGGCGGGGCGCCTAGTTGTGCTGGGCTTCCTTCCTTCTCTTTAGGCGTGGAGCCTAATGATGAAACCATCCGGAACACTTCCAAAGCCCTTGACTTCAAGTCCATTGTATCTCCCAAGCTTGGCACATGTCGGAAAGTGTTGGAAAGTGTCTTGGCACGATTTGGGCTTCATCAGTAATTCATCATATCAATCAATGTAATTTAGAAGTCAATAGTTAGTTACTCCAATACAATTAAAATGTTGACAATTCACATAGCCTTGTGCCTAGATGATACTGTGCTCAGATGATACCTATTTACCAGCTAAGTACAATAACAAGGTTCAAATCCATTATCCATTCCCCCTAAAAGTGATATTACACTCCTATGTTCCAGTTTACATGACACTCTTCCCTTAATGACATGCATATTAAGGACCACAAAATCCTAAAGCTGCTATGGTATGTCATATATATATTTCTGTTAGTATTTGATCAATGATTGTAATGAATTTATTATACATAAAGCTTCTCTTTTTTGATGAAGTAAGGAATATTATTAAGGCATCAAGAAGATGCAGAATAAAAGCAAAATAGTACATATTAAAACCAGCTCAAAAGCTAAATATCATTCCTCAGCTAGTGCTAAAGAGCTGATAAAATCCAGAAAGACCAAAGGGCAATTTACAGGTGCCATATTATGCCAACTAAAAAAGAAACAAAACACATTTTGCCTTAAGAGCGTGAGGAGGAGTTGATTAATCACTCAGGAGACTAGTCGGAAAACCATCAAATACTGCAGGCTTAAACAGAAAAATAATAACTGACCAAAAACCAAAAAACAGAAGCTTTATGTATAATAAATTCATTACAATCATTTATCAAATACTAACAGAAATATTGGAAAAATGAAGTAAGAGCAGACGATCTGCAGTTCTGCACAACATGGATACTAACCAATTCATGTTCTCTGACTCGGCACTGTTTTTCAAAATCCACTTGGCCACAGTTTCACAGTCCACTGGCCGATGAGCCTCTTCTGTACACTGCAAGGAAACAACCAAAAAAATAAAACCAGTGGTTTCATGAACTAAAAAAATAAAGCTATTATAAAAGTGACAAGGAGTCTTACATTCCAGCAAAAACTAAAGGAACAACAGCATGTGACGTCATAGCTACCACTTCCAAGATCATATTCTATTGCAGACTCACAGCCTGGGGCAGGACACCATTTTGTCTACAGAAAACAAGGTAAAGACACATATTACACATGGTAGTAAATAAGGAAATAATATCTTGTATAATCGATGATGGAAAGAATCCTTGCAACAAACAAAAGATATGCCAGCACAATGTGATATATTATAACCAATTCAAGCTGATCCAGACCTCTCAGCACATATGCCAGCAAAAACTTTTCTTTATAAGTACATTTGTAAATGCAAAAGAAAAAGGTATACATCATTATTAGAAAGTTTATGCAAAAACTGAAACTTCCTTAAAGAGCACCGATCATCTATACCACATGGCAGCAATAATGGCAAAGCATATATACAAACTATGGTTATCTAGAAACTTCAAGCAATAAAGAAAAATGCAAAAGACCGAGAGAGAGAGAGAGAGAGAGAAGCAAAATATTTCACATATGAGATAAAAGACCAAGAGACTTGTATTTTGTTGCTTATGAGCCAAAAAAATGCAAAAGGACCAAAATATGATTCCACGTTGGATTTTAAAAAAAAAAAACACATAAAAGCACGAGCCAATTAGACAGATGTCATCCAATTCCACTTCTTATGCAGGTCCTCTACCAAATTCACCTAATTTCTGCTCTCTACTCCATGCATACATATTCTTACAAACTTTAAAACAAGTAGATCTACTTGAAAAGGAAAATCCCATGCCCGAGGTTTAATACATATAACTCATAAGGATATTTGAGAAATTTATAAGCAGCTTATTGTTGCTTCGCCAAGGTCCAATTAAATATCCATGGGTACAGAATCTGAACTTATACAAGTCCCAATAACATCAATTAGTTGATCATGGCATTGTTCCTTTCACAGTCTTGATGGAGTAAGGCGAGTAAATTTAGTATTTTTCATCATTCCAGAGGTGAATAACTAATTACATACAGTGTGAGAAAACCAAACACCTCTACTGTGATATGACAAACAATAATATTTATTGGACAGATCCATGTATAAATAATCCTTTTGTATCATGGTGTAATTTTCGACCTGATATGCCTAGTGCATTAAAACCACAATTTGAACATGGAAGCTCATGTCAGAAAGGCCTTGCCTTAACTTTCCTAGCTTAAGAACACATGAAACTGGCAGCACTTGGTACCTACCTTTCTGTTGTCTTCAATATACGATCTAAGTAGGTAACGGTAGTATTTGTCCTTGTCTTCGCCAGATGCCAGCATATCAATCATATCTTGACCAATGGCAGCATCACATGATGGGTCAGGACACCGCAGCATTAAGCATCCAGGGCCGTCATTGATGGATGTGGAAATGTAAGCTGCCAGAACAAGGACAAAGACCATTAGACAAGAAAATAAGTACCCCATTTAAAGACATGGCAGCTTAAAGAACCAAGATACTTCAGTAATTTTTTTCTATCGGTTGCTTTTAGGGATGCAACACGAGGACTTCCCAGGGGGTCACCCATACTTCAGCGATAATGTTAACTGAATAATGAGATGTGGTGGATAGTTCTCCTTTGATAACGCTGCACTAAAAGCCTCATGTTACCATCTGGGCACCAGTACTCATAACTGGTCCTTAAATTTTTAAACCACCTTCAATTTAACCACTTTCACTCAAATCCAAGTCAAGAAGATATTAGGTTGGGTGAACAGGCAAATAAACGATACAAGAAATATCATCAAAGCAATAAGAAGAAATGGAGTCTATTTTCAAGGCAATTGGGTAAAATCACAGCAACAATAACTAACCCGATTTTCACCAGATCTAACATATGCGTCATTGAGTTGTGTGATAATATTTGTGAACATTTTCTTTTTGATAGGTCAAAAAGAATCATATTTACTTGCATAAAAAGATTCTGAGGTAAACACAAAATTATAAGAGATGTTTACTTATTCCCACTCCAAAGATTGTGTCTAGGCCATTGCACCAGCATGTTGGCCATGAATATTATTTCAAGTAAGTGTTGGTTTCACAAACTGATCCATTATTTCATCTTCAAACTAGAAATAAAGAATTTAAAGTTTGAAAAACAGGTTGAGAAATGTTTCAATATTTTTTTTGAAGTAATCGAATATTATTGAGAAAAAGGCAAGAGGCGCATAAATACAAGTACAAAAAAGTAGAAACCTCATGGTATTTTACAAACACCACCTAATATTCTATAATATCAGGGATCTCATGGATGCACCAAAAAGAAATAAGCGTTAAAAGACTATCCCTAATCTGTACAAAATTCTTCTTTACACCCTCAAAAACTCTCCTAATCCTTTCTCTCCAAATGGTCCACATAAGGGCTAAAGGAGCAACATTCCAGGCTATAAGACCTCTCTTCTGCCTTCTGAAAGCCCTACTGTACAATAAGTCTTTAACTGAAGCTAGCCTCACCCATTGGATACCAAATCATCCTAAAACTTCCTAAATGTATAAGGAGATGGTCCACGTCTTCCCCCGAGCATTTACACATAAAGCTACCAATAGACGCATTAATCTTCCTTTTGCTCATATTCTCGGTCATCAAGATCACACCCCTAGTGGTTAACCACGAGAAGAGACACATCTTCCTCAGAACCCTCAGAATCCACATCGAAAGGTATGGAAACTCTGCCTTCTCCCTAGCCATAAGCTCTGCCTTCTTACTTCATAAGTGTTTCAAGTGAAGTAATGATTTCCACTCAGAAAACTTCAATTTTTATTTTCAACTATATGTTATTATAACGGTGGTGTCTGGGCTAGCTTGTGCATGCCTCGACTACCGCACAAGGTAGCTACTACCTCCCACCAGCACAATTACTAGGTAACTCCGCCACCAAGGCTTAGGCGGATGAGAAGAACTCACTCGGTGCTTTTTGTCCCCAACTAGGAGTTGATCACAAAACTTCAATATTTTTCCAAGTGTAGTTCATGTCCAAGCATAATACTTCAACTTCAAATACTCTTTTCAAACTAAGCCAAATCATGTCCAAATACCTACTAATAATCATATTCAACGTATGGGTTTCCAAAGCACCCTAAAAAGCAGAAGGTACAATGCAAGTTCAACCGACTGATTTGTAGTTCAAAGATGAGAAGTGACAACAACATCCTAAGAGATATCTAATGGTTCCAACTTCCAACTCAGAGATCACAAAATAACACAAAACATTGCAATCACATTCATTTCTTTTTCATACCAAGAAATCCATATAGAGCCAACCGTTAGGACCAACCGCAACCTTCAAAACTCGGAGATGATGAATCCCCCCTATCCTTCTCTACTTAAATACAAGGCTTAGTTCGCTTGGTGCATAAGGCTCAAACTTGTGACGCAAGTCTCAAATCCTCAACCTTCACCAAGTGAGCTAAGAATTAATCCCAACAAAAAATTGTTTATATGGGTAACAAAGAAACCCTGTGAGTTTTTTGGCCCAACTACATTTGTGTTCGCAAGTTCAAAACCCGAGGGACTCTCCCTTTTTTATCGAAATGGTAAGTAATAATATTATAAATATAAACAGCAAAGCACTAAGAAAGTGCAGCTTGGAAGTTACAGAGTCAAAGAATCCCCTACCCAGAAACAAAAAGAAGGGTTCTCTCCCTCCTAAACCTAAGATGATAAATATAAGTATATATTAATACTTCTCATTAGATAAAGCTGCCTCTCTTTGTAGAATGCCCATCATGTCTCTTAGATTGGTAGACCAACTTAGATCCATGTTTCTCAGTAAATCATGGAAGCAAATATCAAGAATAAGATTATCAACAACATTAAAAATTTCACGATGCTATCACTCCAAACTCCGAGATCAAACACTTCAATTAAATGTTACTCTCTCATAGCATCTAATTTTCATCACAACTTGTATTTTACTTCCAATTTTCCCCTAATGATCCCACAGCAGTTTAAAATAAAGCTCAAACTGAGTTGCCAGCTCAGTCGTATTTAACAATCCATTTGACACACTCCCATGCATCAATAAAGTGGAAATAGAGAACTAGGTTGCTGCTTGGTAACACTAGGGCTTCTCCACAGTCCCATTTTTCCTAGATGACCAGCCAATAGATCTTAAAATATTCGTACTCCTTTGCTATAGTGGTCTTAGTTGCTAACAGCTGGTTGCATTTGATCTGGCAAATGGCAAACCATCTGGCGCACAACTAAAAGCCTTATGAGCCTAAGAGGGGTAACAATAAATACCCATATTACAGACAGTAAAACAGGAATCATCTCGACTCCATAAGAGTGTAAGAACTATTTAAAACAAGCACCAAAGTTCTCTCTTGAGTCCCAAGCAATGAAGTACCAATGATTGATCAGTGAATATACCTTAGCACTGAAAGGCACTATCACAGGGAGGGATGAGCTCCAAATAATACCAACCAAAAGAACATGTAACTATGTAACATTGTACACCTTTTAGTATATACCTTGTTTGCTGGATTTCCCCACCAAGTCAAATAAATAAATAAATACATACATAAAGATGAATACTAACTAAATGAAACTAAAAGTTAAGCTCTTTTTTTTTTTTTTTTTTTTGGGGGGGGGGGGGGGGGGGGGGGGGGGGGTGTGTTCGAAGCTATGGAGCAACAAAATAGACAAGAACACTTGACATCATCATGAATAAAAGTAGTGTTCAACAAAGAAGGAATTGTACCCAAACAAAAACTGAAAAGAAATAACCAGATAATAGACCTAAGAACGTATTAAATTTAGCCATTCTTTCAATTTCAGTGGAAAAACAGAATGATAAGCAGGCCAAAAGCTTCCTCAGGAAACAAACCTTTCCAGCAAGTACTGCAAAAAGGATGACCACACCCAGCAGACATTATGCCATCAGGAGGGTGGTTCTCGAAGCAAATTCCACACGTCACCTGCCCAGAGGATATCTTGGTGAAATAAATAATGTGTGTACATTTGGGTCACCCAAAACAGAAAACAGCACAATTAACTGTTGACTAGAATGGCGAGAAAGTGAATCAGTTTCTGGCAACACAATAGAGAACTTACTTCCTTAACTCTTGAAAGATGGATAACAGGCTTGTCCAACAAACCGACTGACTTGCGCACTCTTTCTTCATCAGCAAACCACTCCTCGTGCACCTTGTTCACACTCCTGACATCATCGTTGTTTTAGACTTTTAGAACAAGTCAAGCAGGAGGAAAACAAAGTCCGTCATACAAGCAGAAAGCACAAGAACATAGAGTGATAATTTTTTCCCCTCATGACGCAAACATTTTCATATTAGGCATCAAGAAGATGAAGTAATTACAGAAGATAGAAAATTAGCTCCAGTGCATGAAATTATGCTGTGAATAGGGAGCTACTGAAAACAATAATCTGAAGTCTAGCTAAGAACAACTGACTAAGAAAAAGTCAGGGAGCTAAAAAGAACATAGTATGATAATATTTTCACCAGTAACATTTTCAAAGATGCTCAATAACTCAAAGCTACAGAACACAAGCACGTCAATGTAGGCACTCAGAAGAACTATCAAGTCATTAGGTAAAAGGGCAAATAGATCAGGTTACCAGTTATAACGTCGAAGTAAAATACAGGCAGCTTCTCTTGTTATGGACAGAAGATTAGAAATTGTTGTCATATCATCCTCCTGTCGTTGACGTATATCTTCTTCCTTTAAGACTGTATAACTTTTCTGCAAATTGCAAAGGCAGCATGTGAATCCAAGTCCAGGAAATGAACTAATGACAACGAAAAAGGAGAAATCTAAAAGGCAACAAAACAAAACCTTTTAAATGGTGATTCTATCAGACCGTTGCCTAAATTAAGAGAAGCCTGCTAGTAACATATTAAAGTGCTTACTAGCAGAGATAATCGACCCAAACTCAAGCCCCCTTGTAGCACATCAAGTGATTACTAGCAATAATTTACAGTTGTCTCACACTTTCGCCAGAATCAAAATCAAAAACAAAAACAGGCAAGTAAAAAGATACTCCCTCCGTCCCATTTTAGTTGTCGCTTTAGGTTTATGCACGCCCATTAAGAAATCAATAAATAGGTTATGTCTTATACTATTTTACCCATAATAAATGAAACTGGATTGACTTTTCTAGGAAATACTCCTTTATTAAATATGGGCATAGTTGGAAAGAATTGATAAAAAATGTCTTGAAATGCTAAAGCGACAACTAATTTGGGACAAATAAAACCTGCTAAAGCGACAACTAAAATGGGACGGAGGGAGTACTACCTCGGGAATACTCATTGGGATTCCAACAACTTGTTCATTTCAGCTATGACTGTTCAAATCTTGAACTAAAATCTTTAAGATGTTTGAACATAGCCATAGTTTATAACTACATAAACTATAACATCAGAACTCATCAAAATCTGCAACCCATTAATCCAGCTCGTCTACTTGTACTTGTTCATACAAGTGGTGCGTTTCCACAGTTTAGGCAAAAAAATTATCAACTTTCAAGGAATACAAAAAAGATGAAGGTTTTTAGTGAAATTCACACACAACTTTACAAGCAAATCAGAATATATAACGACATAAGCTATAATATCAGAACTTCATCAAAATCTGCAACCCCATCAATGGCCTACTTGCTCATTACCCCGTGCCTTTCTCATTTAGACAAGAAAAATGAGCAATTTTGGAGGAATACGAGAAAGACGCAGGATAGTAGAGTGTTCAACTACAAAACCAAACCAAAAATGAAAACCCCTAATTCCTTAACCTTGCTGTTGTGGATATATACATAACAGTTTAGGATTGAGAGCCTAGAACTTGTGTAGCCGGAGCTAGAGGGGGGGTTTGGGGTAATAACTTTGGTTGAAAGAACCCCGTAACTTAAAAAAGATTAGAATCATGATCCCTAAACTTCAAATCCTAGTTGTGCCTCTAGTTGAATAGAAGCAAAAACTGATCAAAATCACCAACCCATCAATCAAGATTGGTCTACTTGTTCGTCAAGTGGTGCCTTTCCTCAGTTTAGACAAGAAAAATGAGTAACTTTCGAGGAATACAAATAAAGACTCCGACTTTAAAGTCAAATTCACGTACAACTACACAACCAAATCAAAATTGGAAAAAAAAAAACCCAATTCCTCAAACTTACTGCTTGCACACATACATAACAACAAGAAATACTCAAGCTTTACAATGAAATTCAAAAGTAACTACACAACCAAATCAAAAAATAGTCAAACCCCAATTCCTTAATCTTACTACTAAAGCATCTAAGCTGCTACAACAACAACAACAACATACCCAGACTGATCCAACAAGTAGAGTCCTAAGGTGTGAGGTGTACGCAGACCTTACCCCTACCTTGCGAGAGGTAGAGAGGTTGTTTCCGACAGACGCCGAACAAATTTAATCCTAGTTACAATCAAAAAATACAATCAAGAAGTGATTTTGAAGTTACCTGAGAACGACTAACAGCATGTTCATCAGAATCATCAGATTCATTACCCATAAAATCATAATCAGCAACATCATTATCACTGTCATTAGCAGCACCATAACCACCATCACCATCACTGTAAAAATCCTCATCTACTGATTCCATATCATTAGCATCATGCATATCATCATCTGACTCCATCATAATCAAGAAAAAAAGTTGAAACCCTAAAGTTATTAGATATACAAACAGACCCCCTTTACGGTGAGAAAGTGAAATGAAAAACAAAAAGGTAGGTTGATTATGGTGTAGGGAAAGAAAAAGATTAAGAAAATGAGTGTTAGACTTTAATGATGTTTCGTAAAAGAAAAACAGAAATGAAAAAACATGTTGTGTAGTGTCCAAAAGTCCACAAAGGAAAGTGAGAATTTGTGGTTTTTGATTAAAAGGGGTTTAATAAATAAGAGAGAGATTTAGAGAAAGTTTGGTGGAAGAATAGGATGTTTAGTGGTTTTTCACTTCTAATAAAGTTTCTAAAAAAGGGATAAATGGAGTCATAGTGGAGGACGGCTAATTAGTTATGAGATATAGGAGGATATGATTATTCCCTTGTAATTTCATTTAGAAGATTGTTGAGGGTCTATCGGAACAGTATTTCCATTTTAATAGGGGTAAGGCTTGCATATATTTCACTTTTTTCAGACCCTATTTGTAAGATATGACTGGGTATGTTATTATTGTTGTTGTTGAATTTCACTTAATGATAAATAGCATTAGTGATATTAATGTTTGTTCAAAATTCACTTTGACAAAAGAATTATAAAACTAATTCGTACATGATTGGGAGAATTACTAGACTTTGACATCTTAGGCAATGGCTTGTTTAATTGACCTCATTAACAATGACTTGCAAGAATGACCTTTCCTAACTTAAGTAAAAAAAATTGGACAAAAATAACCTTGAACAAATAAAAATGACACGGTTTATCCTTTCCTTCCGTTTACCATTCCACAGCAGATTTTAAAAGATTCAAACCCTAACACAGGTCTAAATTTGCAGAAAAAGAAGATTTAAAGGTAAATATCTTCAATATCTTATTGATTATACGTAGATTTTGAATTAAATTTACATAATTATATTTTAAATTCGTATAATTTGTTTGAATTTCGTATAGTTACATATTAGCTAAAACAAGTTATGAATTTTGTTGATACCAATCGAAAATTACTGCCAGATACCTAACATTAATGTTAAAATAATTATCAATTACTAAAAAAAAGTTTATCTTAGTTTCAATTTGTCTTTGGTGTAAAATTTACGGATAGAATTGCGATTACTCTTATCTAGTTGCAACGACATTGCTTTGGCATAAATTACCTTGAGATAACTTTTAGATAATCTCTGTAAATTGTCACTAACAGGCAACACGTTTTAAGTTATGATCCATGGGCAAATGTTTGCTCTGCACTCGCTGCCTTGTGGGCAGCACTTGCAGCTATGGTGCAAACAATAGCTTGTTGATAAACTCTATATGTTCTACCTATTAGGCAAAATTTTTGATCGCATGAAGTGGTGCCTTGCAAGTGTTGCCTTGTGGGCAGCACTTGGAGGTCTATTTCAAAACAGCATGTAGAGTAATTCTACATGTGCTGCCTAATAGATAACAATTTTGATCGCATGAACTGGTGCCTTGTAAGTGTTGCCTCGTGGGCAGCACTTGGAGGTTTGGTACAAAGCAACATGTAGAGAAATCTCTACATGTGATCCCCAATAGACAACACTTTAGTTGTGCTGCAAAATCTTTACATGCACCTGATATAACTTGTGTAGGGAAATTTCCCTACAAATTGTGGCTGAAGGCCAACACTTTAATTAAAAAAGTGTAGACAAGTTTCTACAACTTATTGCCAGTCGACCTCCACCGCTTATGCGTAACACTTGACAAAGGAAAATTGATGTTTGTTTTATCTTGTTAATATATAACCAAACTCTTAACCCGTGTTTCCATTTCATTGCGTGCAGCATTTGTGTGGCAACAAATTGTATCTACATTGCTTACAACAGAATATAGAGCGTTGTTTTAAAGAGTGAAATAGCAAGTCTGGATGACGAAATAAAAAAAATTAGATGCAGAATTTGGAGTTCGAATCACAATGTCCATAAAGTACTCAAACAAATAAGAGAGATGGTGCTTACAGGATGTATAAACAATGATGACGGACCAAATATCATCAACGAATCTACTCCATCGGCTTCACCAAATTAGTGCTATTTTGTCATGTCATTATATTTTTTTGTTATATTTTGAAGCACATTTTAAAGAACAATTTGTTAGTTTTTGTCTTATTGTATTTTGATTCAATATGTCTTAGGCTTCATTTCTCTCTTAACCCCTCTATCATTGTGTCTGCCTGCAAGTGTTAGGCAACAATTACCCGCCAACCCTTATCAATTTCTCAGAGGCAATTACCTTGAGTTACTACCTAAGCAGTACTTGGCCTCCCCTCCTCACCAAATTCCCTAGCCAATTCCAAAAAGATGTTACATAGGCAACCCTTGGCATCCACCCCCTCACCAAATTCCCCTAGCCAATACCCTTGAAATGCTGCCTAGGCAACACTTGACCCCCACCGTTCACCAAATTTTTCCAGTCGCGAATTTCCTTGAAATGCTGCCTAGGCAGTACTTGACCTCCACCCACCACCAAATTTGCCAAGCTAACTGCCTTGAGTTGCTGGCCTCACATAATAAGCTTAAAATATAAAAACTAACACTAAAAACTCAAGCTAAGCATTCAATATATCTTAGATTCATTTCTCCATTAACCCCCTTCTACCATTGTGTTAGTTTTAAATGTTTGCAAATAGGCAACAATTGCCTGCAAAGCCTTACCAAAACCTCACAACCAATTGTCTTAAGTGGATGTCTGACATGCAGCACTTGGCCTACATCCTCACAAACCAGATCCCTTAACATGCAACACTTGGCCTCCACCCCTACCCAAATTCTCAAAGCTAATACATTTAAAATAATGTTGCCTAGGCAGCACTTCACCCCCATCCCTCACCAAATTCCACAAGCCATTTGCATTGAGTTACTGCCCTCACAACATCATAAGCTTACAAAATACAAACAAACATTAAAAACTAAGCCACGACGCACATAAAACGCTTACAGAAAAATGTACATTCAATGCTAAATACAATCAAACTCTACAAATCTCAAAGCATTCACATTACTAAAAGTATAAGCATGTGTTACCCGTAAACAATTTAGTCGCATCAACTAAAAGACAAGCATTCACATTAAAAACTCACTCATCCTCGTTAGTATACAACGAAGAAAGGCTTTTCAAGTACTCCTTCATAAAGAAGAGAATTATGCTCATGGTAATCATCACCTATCTTCTCAGGAGGAGTATCATATCCACCATTTGACTTGGACCTTGCATGACTCCACAAATTAGCAGTCCAATCAAAACGATAATCTTTCAACTGCGTGCATTTCATCTTGGACACATCCTTGGCATGCATTATTGAGTCAACAAACTTAAGCACATAAACACCACAAGTATACCTGCGCAAAATTTAACGAAATGCTGAATGAAAAAAATTAAACAAATAAAAAGTGGAATCAATAAATGCAATGTCACACCATAATTAACTCAAACGTAATAGGCAACAAATTTCTTTGTACAATCAACAAATGCAATGTCAACATCACAAAAAAAAAGTCAATACCTACTACTAAACGGTAAGCAAAGCACAGCCTGACAGAAAACACTTTCCCTACAAACATAACTTATGTTTCAATGTTATGTTAACTGTTGGCTTATGGGCAACTGTTTCTACAACAAGAGGAAAATAAAAAATGCAACAGCCAACAGAACATATGATTGAATGTAATTTCAACTATTGCCTTGTGGGCAACAGTTTCTACAGCAAGAAGAAAATAAAATGCAACACCAATACTTTGCTAAAAATTTACATCAACTATGTAATTAATATAATTTCATATAAAATATTCAATAATATTAAACAAATATTACCGATTAACAATAAAAATTAACGATTTAAGGAAGCAAAAATTGCAAAAAGAAAACAAAATGCAACACCAACACTTTACTAAAAATTTGTATCAACTACGTAATTAATATAATTTCATATAAGATATTCGACAATATAAAACATATGGTGCCGATTAACAACAAAAATTAACGATTTAGGAAAGCAAAAATTAGATTATTAATGAAAATCAATAAAGAAAAATAATAAAACTAAAAAAAAAAAAGAAGAAGAGAGAAACTAACTCAGATGAATAACCCTAATTCGCTAGGGAAATGAAAGGGAGAGAGAGAGAGAGAGAGAGAGAGAGAGAGAGAGAGAGAGAGAGAGAGAGAGAGAGAGAGAGAGAGAGAGAGAAGAGAAAGTGGGAGAGAAGAGCGGCTCAGAATTAGAATTAGGGCTAATATTGGTCAAGGATAAAATAGTCTTTTCATACATTTGAAAATGGGTAGGAGGTCATTTTGCTAAAATATTTCTTAGTGGAGACAAAAAGACATAACCAGGGATAAGAGGTACATGTGGTGAAATCTTTTTGGGGATAAGGGGTACATGTGGTGAAATTTTTTGGATAAGGGGTACATATGGTGAAATTTTTTGTACATGATTTTGACTACAAAGCCCATTTATATAAGAAAAAATTTACAAATATAAGACTCAAATTAATATAGAATTACTACACTCAGTTTCACTCACACAAGGCTCAAGGTTAGGACCAACATTAAAGTTTGGTAGAGGTTACAAGTGAACTAAAAATCCATAATAAACATGCAAGACGTAGAAATAAACAATCTGATACAAAATAATAGGTCTATCAAAATTCATTCAAAGTCGATTATTTGTTGTGCTTGAAGAACAAAAATTCGATTCGGAATATAATTGAATCATGCCAAATGTTTGAAATTATTTTTGACGTTCTACTTAAAAAGAGACAAAGAAAAACATGTGAAAGTGTGGAAAGACATAGCTTCAGTACCATTTATGACATTCCAAATTTCAAGCAAGTGTTTTGAAGTTTTGAGATTTCGAACGTGGAGTTTGAATAGTGGAGTACAAACTTCAAGTCAAATCCTGAATTTGTATTGCATAATTAGACTTTTAAACATCGGACCTAGAGATTGAATTGCAAGAACTCAATTTTAAACATGTGTAATCAAGTTTGCAGCATCGTTCAAAAACAATGGTGGCTATGCTTTGAATAATTTGGGAGCATTAGTTAAGTTTTAAATAGTGATGCTTTGATGGCAAATCGCCTCTACCATACTTGGTTGAGTTTACAGATTGCTCAAATCAAATGCCATTAAGATATTCCAAATCTCATACTTAAGTTGGAGTTATTAGTAGGGGTGTCAATGGTTCAGTTCGGTTGATTCTTTTAAGAAATTTAAACCGTACTAATATTTTGGTTACTCTATTGAGTATAACCAAATTTTGACTTTTCAAAAGATTATCCCAACATCTCAGTTTCTTTTCGACTTTTGTACGATTCGGCTATTTTTTGGTACTTTTTGGTTAATTTTTGATACCTTATCTATCACTATTCGATACTTTTATGTCATGCAATGATCAGACAATCGTTAGGATGTTAACTAATATAGCAATCTACCTGGGCCTTATTTTATATTTCAAGTGAATGGAATTAAGAATGTCGAAGTTTGAGTTATCATTATGAAAGATAATGGATTCATTTTTAGCTCTTGGTATTGATTCAATCATTTTTTTTAATTCAAACATGAGTTGTAGTCATTCTTAATATGTGATCATTCGATTATTCATGTAAACAAGAACAAAGTATCTGAAAAAAACTATGAATAATCCACATGTAGGTAGCAAGCAGCGACATAGAGTGGAGATATATGTACGCTTTGTTGTTTCAAGTTTCAGTAGCACTTGTTGCTTAGACAATTAGTAGCACAATAGGTTTTGGCTTTTGGGTTTTTTACTTGTAGGATTATTGTCTTCAAGGCCTAAGACAAAAATTAAATGATACATAATACTTAAATTTAATATATTAAAAATGTGTGTGTGTGTACATATTCAATACGGTTTTGTATTATTTTTGTTATTTCTATAACAAAAAAATCTGCCCTAATTACTCATTCAATAATAAATTCATACTGAAACCTACAGTTTTAATCAAAATAACTGAACACTTGGTTCGATGTGATTCAATTCAATCGGTTCAATAGGTTTTTAAAAAACCACCCTTAGTTATTAGCGGGGCAAGTACACAAATAGTCTATATTTATAGTCTTGTTATAGCTTCATCCACTGATAGACGCAAATTTTGCAGAGGGTGACCGCTTTGTCTATTTTTAAACTATTAGGGTTGAAGTTTAAGCCAAATTAATCTAATTGCACTCATTTTTTACCTAACGTTTTTGTTATTCCTGTAGGATTTTGGCAACAAAATCTATTTATACATAAATAAAAACTAACAAAGGATTGAGTTAGACGTTGTTAGAATGTCGGAGGGAAGCAGTAGTAGGAGCCGCAAGTGTGAGTCAACAGAAGAAGCCAGGTCCGAGGACAAAGGAAGGAAGAGCATGAGAGACTCCTGCGTAGACATGCCGAGGCTGATTGACAGGCACACCGACGCTCGATGGTCGAATTCCTAAGGAAACGAAGACCCTTTTGGTCCAAGAAGAGAACCCGAGCCACGGTAGTTAAGAGATTTGGTCTCCACGTGACTGCAGTAGAGTTGGTAAAGGAATGCTTCAAATGACATAATGAACAGTTCTTACAAAGATTCTTTAGTCTATTACGAGTTCCACCGGGGCTACGGTCATGGCAGCGCACATTGTAGAGCATTCATGCTCGAAGTAGCACACATGAAGGGCACCTCAAGGAATTGCTGACCGACAAAGGAAAATAAACCTATGCAGGAAAGCAGGGAGAATGAGCAATTCTCGGGCATCCAGAGGTCCGTAAACACGACATTCGGTGGCCCAGGGATCACGTGCATGACAACTAGAGTTGTGATGAGTTGCGAAGTGATGTTTGGCATTTTATGCCTATATTTCCTTAATATTTCCTCACGTTTGAGTACTTTATTCGCGCGTTTTCTAGTTAATGAATGTGATTTCGCACTGATTTTGTGCCGTATGATTGTAAGTTGTTATGAAGTGCAATTGGAGCTTTAAAGAGCATGATCGAGCAAGAAAAGATTGGATTTGGATTGAGGATTGGATCGAACATACGAAGACACAACGCGACGCGAGCTGCAGACGACGGAAGCAGGAAAATAGCCTGGCGCTATAGGTGGCGCGGGGCGCCCCGAAAAATGCCCAGCCTTCTGGCGCGTTTTTCAGCGCGGGGCGTGGCTAAGGCACTTGGATTTCGACGGGTTCTACTTGTGTGCGCGCGTTCGGGGGCGCGGGGCGCCAGCTATAGCGCCTCTGGAGCATTTTTGGACTTCCTATTTCGTCTAGGCTTAGGTGTAACTTATTACTAGGCCTTTGTAAGCCCTATAAATACTCTTTTACTTAGTTTTTTATAGGAGTTCAGATTTTGGAGCAACTTGAGAGCACCATACTTCATTGAACAAGGGTTTAATTCCTATTCTTTCATCTATTTAATCATTTACATCATTATTTCATCAATTCATTGCCTTGTGATTAAGAATATGTGTGGCTATTAAGAATATGTGTGGCTAAATCTTACGTTCTAGGGTTAGAGTATTTCATGAAAGTTGATGTTTGAATATTGAATTCCATATATTGAATCCCATAACGGGTTACTTATTCTTTCTTGATTTCACTTGTTTAATTGTCAGGGGCCGATAATTATGCATTATCTATGGTTTTTAGATTGAACTCGAAAGAGAGAATTTATGAACGCAATAAGAAAGAGTAGGGCTAGTTTGTGAACCCGGGCATCGGGGAAACAATTTGTGAGTAGGATAGACATATACTTGCTCGCCTAGTTTAACTAACTACAGAATTCGTTAATGCGTGCACGTGATTCAACCCATAGACATATAGGGATTGGAGTAGTCTGTATAGACCATGAAGAATCGAAAGGTTTTCACGGGTACATTTAATCTGTTAGTTAGTAATCCGGGATTTAAGAAGTAGAATCAATTGGAAAACTCAACTGGATTGTTCGTAATTCTTACCCTGGATCGTCTCCCTAATATTGTTTACAACCAACGTTTGCTCCATTATTTGAATTCACTTCTACCATTTTAATTACTATTCTTTAGTTAATAAAATCATCACTATTGGAAAAAGATCCCTGAATAGTAGTTAGAAATTGTTTGTTAAGTGTCAGTCTGAATAGTCCTCGTGGGAACGATACTCTACTTATCATTTTATTACTTGTTGACCACGTATACTTGCGTGTGCGTTGGGAGCAACACGAAGCCCGCGAAGACGGAAGGAAAAGGCCATATAATGACACAATCTTGTTAAATAAAGACGACAAAGAAGATCTCATCTTCCTACATCATGACGCCCTAGTCATCACTCTGAGAATAGGCGATATGCAGGCAAAGCGTACGCTCGCAGACCCCGGGAGTGCTGTCAACATAAGTAGGCTAGAGGTTGTACACGACATTCAGCTGCTGGACCAGATAGTCCCGAGTTCGTACACGCTAACTAGCTTCAATAGCTCTAGTGAAACGTTGGTTGGAGAGATAGTCTTACCGGTCTTAGCACCCAGAATAACCAAGCTTTCCAAGTTATGATGTGTGACATATCATACAACGCTATAATGGGGAGGCCATGGATACATGAGATGAGAGTTGTACCCTCGACGCTTCACTAAGTGGTCAAATATCCAACTAAGTGGGGGTGAGAGAAATTAGAGGAGAGCAATAGTTGTCAAAAATCTGCTAAATGACCGCAGTTTCACGAGTAGTGAAGATGGAGGCTAAGAATCAACAAAGGCAGCTAGGCCTATCCTTGATTGCCACACTTAAAATTGAGCCAGAAGAGTCAGAGGAAATGGGAAAGATGGACAACTATGAAACTCCAGACGTAATCCACAACCCAAACAAGGAAGGAGTTTCAAAAGCTACTACAGATGACTTAGAGCCAATGATATTCAACGAGAGAACCCCGTGGAAGAAGTTCTATGTGTTCTCGAAGTTGTTGGTCGAAGCCCGCGACGAGTTTGCCAACCTTCTCCTATCACGAGCAACAACCTTTGCCTGGACATGCACGGAAATACCGGGGATCTCAACCCACGTGATCACTCACGAACTGAACATGGACCCAACCTTTAAAGCTATTAATAAAAAAAATGACCGATTAGTCATGAGAAGGGTCAAGCTATCCTCAAGAAGTTCGAGAAATTGCTTAACAACGTCTATATCCGTGAATTCTACTATTTGGATTGGCTCTCCAACGTAGTAGTGGTTCCTAAAAGGAATGGCAAATGTGTATAGCATGCCTGACGAATTCCTTTCCATTGTTGAATATTTATCTGTTCATCTGCTCCACAACAGGTCATGAGATACTCAGTTTCAGGATGCATACTCAAGGTATAACCACTTCCTAATGGACTATGATGATCAAGAGAAGACTTTGTTCACAAATCGAGGAACCTTTTTCTACCGGGTGATGCTATTCGGGTTGAAGAATACCAGTGCCTCGTACCAACCACTTGTCAATTTGATGTTCAAGGACCAAATCGGGAAGACCATGAAGGTGTACATCGACGACATGCTAGTGAAATTAAAATTTACAAAGGACCGCCATTAAGCACTTAGTCATAGCGTTCAACATATTGGATAGGTTTGGTATGAAGCTTAATCCAGAGAAATGCGCTTTGGGGTTATCATCAGGCACGTTCCTCAGATTCATTTTCTTGAAATGAAGGATTGTACTCAGTAAAAATAAAAGCCATTAAAGGGATACTAAAAGTGTTGAAAAGTGAAGCAAAAGTGAAGAGACTCAACGGTCGAATAGCTGCTATAAGTATATTCATCTCTCGATCTTCAGAGCGTTGCCATCAATTCTTCAACGTACTGAAGAAAAATAAGGGTTGCGAATAGACTGAACAATGCCTACAGGCGCTCCATGATCAAAAGGAATACTTATCAAACCTGCCAATGTTGGCCAAGCCATGCGAAGTGGAACAACTGTTGCTGTATCCGACGTTGCCAGACATAGCCCTAAGTGACGTACTTGCACGAGAAAAGAAAGGAGTGCAATCTCCAATTTATTACGTCGGTAAATCTCTACAAGATGCGAAGACTCGCTATATGTAATTTGAGAAGCTCGCCCTGGCTCTGGTCACAACAGCTCAGAAGTTGTGCCCGTATTTCCAGAGCCACACGATAGTCATTGTATCATCTTTCCCACTAAGGACCATTTTTGCATAAACTAAAGTTATCACGTCGCTTAACAAAGTGGGTCGTCAAGCTTAGTGAATACGACATCATCTATCAAGCTGGAACACCATAAAGTCGCAGGTCCTGGCAGATTACATCGCCGACTTAGTACGGACATGCTACCTAAAGTCGAGGATGAATTCGAAGCCATGTGAGGAATAACACTCGGTGTGTGGAAATATATTCAGAACGAACATCAAACTCCAAGGGAGATGGGCTCGGTTTGATGTTAATTACTTCATCTGATAAGACATTTAGCGATAAGCTGCTCGCATGTGGCGAATAACGAAGCAGGATATGAGGTTGTCATTCAGGGTCTTGAATCAGCTTATACCATAGGACCGATGGAGGTCGGCCTTGAAAGCGACTCTCAACTGGTCGTTAATCAGATGAAAGTGGTATTCACAGCAAAGGATGCACGCATGGAGGGGTATCTAGTAATGGTAGAAGCACTCCGGAAGTGATTCCATAAGTGGGATATCACATAGGTGCCAAGAGAGGAGAACGCGGAAGCAGATGCACTAGTTAGCTTGGCGGCAGCTGCAGACATGAGTCATGACAGCTTAGATGAAGTAATACAGTTGGCTCATTCGACCCTAAGAAGTCGAGAAGTCGGCCACGACTTTTGTCTAGGACTGATGCAACCCGTAAGGGAAGGTTCCTGAAGACAAAAAGGTGAGCAGACGACTGATGCAGGATAAAAACGAGCGGAAGCAATAAAGTAGCGGAAGCTAAAGATAAACACGATAACAAGAAAGTCGAGACTAGGAAGAACAGAAATAAAAGAAAGAATAGATAAAACGATTCAAATCATGAATTGATTATCCAAAGGGAGAAGTGAAACTTGAACCTTATAAGGATTTTATACTAGGATGAAATCCACATTATTACAAGTTAAGAGACAAACGAAGCTTCAAGCTTTAAATACGAGAGGCCAAGCCACTTCTATGTTCTATTCTTCAATGTCAAATTCTAACTATTGAAATGAAATTACCAAGTGTGGTATTTAGTAGGTTTCTACACTTCTAGATGAAATGTCTAAAAGGCCCTCAAGTTAGGTCAATACATAAAAGGCCACTTAGGGGTAGAATAGGAAATACACTAAAAACTAGAAGAATTTTCGTCTTGCCAAAGCAGTAGTAGGCGCCCCACCTACTACAGTAGGCGGTCCGCCTGTTTCATGGTGGAGTAGAGTAGGCGGTCCGCCCAAAAAAGTAGGTGCCCGAAAGTCCTGAGAGCTGATTTCAACTAAGCGGTCCGCCTGGTGCTGGAACAACTAATGCACTCAAGTGTATAGCCTTCAAGTCCTCTCCGAAGCCTCCGTCTTCAAATCTATTCCAAACCAAGTGTTGGTGAGAATTTTTGATCTCTTTTAGCTTGGCTCCGAGTGAATGATCTAAGTAACTTGGATGGCATCATTTTCCCTTCTTCGAAGCTCTTGAAGCTCTCGATCTTACATCCTATGAATCCTTCAAGCTTGGCTCTTGATGGTTGGTGCTTTGGCTCAATTTGGGCTTCATCATCCTCCCCTTATTGAAAGGATTTCGTCCTTGAAATCAAACCATCAAGACCTACAAGCAACGGTAAACACAACCAAAACTTCCTACTACAAGAGTAGGTTTGTGCAATAGTGTGGAAAAATACTCTTATGATAGAGCCAAGGTGTGATCAACATACGGGATGGAGTAAGCAAAATAGTTCAATTGACAACTAACATCAAATACTTCACTCCCCTTCTTGGTAGCACTCTTACACACACCAAGAGTTACCTCATCACCTACACATTGTTCCCCAAGACAATCCTCCTCACTAGATAATCTCCCAAGGAAGGTCTAGCTCCTTCATCATTATAGCCCACACATTCAAGATTAGGACTACAAGAAGATGAACCATCACAATCAAGACCAAGGTTTCTCATCTTACTTGAAGTTTCAAACAATGGATTGTCTATAGAGTTAAGCTTTCCAATCCATGGACGTTCTAACTCATTCTCTACTCTAACTTGATACAATTTATCACTTCCATTAAATGTGCCCTCAAACAAAGGATTAGTATAGGCACACTTCTCAAGATCACTACTTAACAAAGGTGAGGTACCCAAATTAGAGCCAACATTTACACTTGAGGAGTCATTGAATACAATCCTATCCATCTCCTTCACTAGAGACTCCTCAAGGCTATGATCATCCTTACTACGACACATAAAGCCACCATTATCATATAAGCAGTCAAAAAGAAGAATAGGATATTTATTCAATTCATCTTCTCCTTTATCAAATATAGGTGGGGTGTCATAACAATGTTCACAAACAAGGTCAACTATAATTTCTTCACTAAAGAGATGTTCATTGAAGAACGGGCTCACCAACCCTCTCAACTAGTGGTTCACAGTCACACATAAGTTGACCAACCAACTCTACACTAGTTGCAAACACATTGTAATCATACAAATCATCAACTAGTATGGAGTTTTCACAAACACTATCACTAGACAAGGAAGTAACATGCTCATGGAAAGAAGAACTAACACTTATACTTGAGTTCCCATCTTGCTCACTCAAAGCATTTGAAGTATCATGACTAGTTCCTCCACCTTGTAGCTCACAATGGAAATCTTCTTCACCTTGCCTTCCCATTTTGGAACATGATTGAGGCTCCATAGGTTTGCCTCCAAGAATACCTACACAAGAATTCAAACAAATAGAAGAAAAAGATAAAGGGTTAAGGTTAGAATAAGGGGTGCCCTCACTCTCCATGATTCTTCTTCCCTCTCTCTTCTCCCTCATTTTCTTTTCAAGGTCGGGTGCAGATTCGGATGGTGACAATTCACTCACATCAGTCAACACAACCTCTCATTTTTCCACTCGAGAGTTGTCACTGGTCTCTCCTTTACTCATCTCATTCTTTTCTCTCATATTCGGGTGAGTTGGGACGAGGCCCAAGAATACCCATAGCCGGAGTAGGTGGACTCTTTACATCAACCCCGAATCTTGGACTTAGAGAATCATCACTTGATGTCTCCTTCTTCTTTGTTGGTGAACCACTTGGCTTTGAAGCTTGTGGTTTCGGGCTCACCTTAACTTTCCAACCCGTCACTTTCATTTGTCCCACCATTTCTTGTGATTGTAGGACTTCTTGATTGTACTATTTCAACCATGCATTGAAGTTCTCGCTTCTTTCACCATTGCATAGCCCAAGAATGTACACTAGTAGACAACTTTCCCCTTGTTCCTCCATAAGGTGCAAACTCATGAACTCTTTGACCCATGCCCATAAGATACACATCCTTCTCAACACTATATTGCAACTCTTTGTTGTGCAACCATGATTTACCTAACCAAATATCAAAATATTGCATGGCATACACATCACACCAAACATAACCCTTGTAACTCCTATGAGTTATAAGCACTCGAGCTTTCTTGGAAACCCGCACTCCATTATACTTTATAATGGATGCTCTATATGGCATGGTATCCTTAGCTTATCAATCAATGATGTGCTAATGCAATTAGCATCGATGTCACCAATTTTGAGCAAGTTTCCCCCCAAACCATTTACCTCAATAACGAACCTTCTCCTACCCAAGTTTTGTAGACTTGCTTCCAAGTAAGAACTTGAATGCTCAAGTAGCATCATTATCAACTTGAGTCTTCCTTATCTCTCCTCTAGCCGTCACTCTTCCAACATTTGAAGTGTTGTTGAAAGTTGAGGAAGGAGTCTCACCGTGGAACCCAAATGATTTTCTCATAGGGGTAGGAGTGTGGTAGAAACTCTCTCCCCTAGCCTTGGTTCCACAGCCAATAGCACCACTCCTACTACAACTACCCATACCCCTCACGACATTGATAGAACAATACAAGCCTTTTGTAGCAAGAGCAATACCACTTCTCAAGTCACCCTTCACATGGGAATTAGGAGCATTGAGCCCTTTAGCACAAGTGGAAGATGTAAACCTTCCCTTTCCCATGGAACAACCACCACCTCCTCCCAAACTAATGGAAGGACCTCTACTACTCCCTTGTGTATTTGTAGAAACACCAAGAGAAGATGCAAACAATATATTTCTATAATCAACCCCATCATCAATTCTCTCTATGACACTATTAACATTTTCAAATTCATCACAAGAAGAGTAAGTAGGAACATTGTACCTTGAAGTGTCATTATCTTCAACTTCTTGACTAGAAGCATAATAGCCTTCACATTCATCTTCGTAAACTTCATAGTTTTCACGAGTCTCATGATCATCATAGTAACCCGCTTCATCACTTTAGGAGTCATGGTTACCCCAGTCATCATAGCAATACCCATCATCATCAACATAGGAATCATAGTCTCCACCATCATCATAGGAACTCGCAACATTCCCACACGAGTCATAACCTCCACAATCATCATCCGATATAGTTGCAACAATAAGAGAAAAGAACCTCATAAATTCACTCTATCACGTGTATCACTCAATATATGAACACTCAAGGGCAAGGCCTTATCTCTTAGAAACCACGGTGATCACAACTAGTATGTCCAAGTATTGGTTCGGAATGAAGTTAATGGGACTTTATGGACAAACGACTATTTAAGTGGCTACTTGAAGCAAAAGAATTTTCTACGAGTCTTCTTAGAATCAAGTTCCCAATTCGCATGAGTTAGCCTAATACGCTCAAGAGTTAGTGTCAATAGAGTAGGACAATTACCCAAGAAACACTAACCAAGAAGCCCGTAGGCAAAGAACAATGAAAACCTAGGCAAAAGAACTACCCGGGCAACCTCACAGAACCAGGCGCCCCGGCTCTGTAAAAGGGGGCGGTCCGCACAAAAAAAATCCAGAGAGGCTGCACAAAAAGAGGTGGTCCGCCTCCCAGAGCAGGCGGTCCGCCTAGTGCAGGTTCCTTCAACCTTCAAGAATGGGTAGTCCATTTTGTACCCGAATTTCCAATATTTTCAACTTATTTTTCCAACCCAAAGGTGTTTTCAAGGAATCTAAACAATCCCCAATAGTTTTTACACCCAAACAATCAACAACAAGTTGGATTTTTGATTTTGAAGCATATTTTCTAGGGTTTTCAAAATTGGGATTTTGAATCTTCAAATTTTCATAACACCAAATCACAATTTTGCTGTACCAAAAGAACGGGAATACGATATTGTGCAATCCCCAATAACTTTTAACACTTGAGGGAATCAAATCCAATCCAATCAATGAATTTTTTTGTAGTTTTCAAATTTTTCAATTTTTTTTTTGTCCTTTTCTTTTACCAAGAACAACAACACTAAAGTAAAGGATACGAAGAAGAAGACAATAACAAATCCGAGCCATGCTCTGATACCAAATTGATACAGGATAAAAACGAGCGGAAGCAATAAAGTAGCGAAAGCTAAAGATAAACACGATAACAAGAAAGCCGAGACTAGGAAGAACAAAAATAGAAGAAAGAATGGATAAAACGATTCAAATCAAGAATTGATTATATAAAGGGAGAAGTGAAAATCGAACCTTACAAGGATTTCATACTAGGATAAAATCCACGTGATTCTAAGTCAAGAGATAAACGAAGCTTCAAGCTTTAAACACGAGAGGCCAAGTCACTTCTATGTTCTATTCTCCAATGTCAAATTCTAACTACTGAAATGAAACGACTAAGTGTGGTATTTTGTAGGTTTTCCACACTACTAAATGAAATGTTTAAAAGGCCCTTAAGTTAGGCCAATACATAAAAGGCCACTTAGGGCTAGAATAGGAAATACACTCAAAACTATAAGAATTCTCGTCTTGCCAAAGCAGTAGTAGGCGCCCCACCTACTACAGTAGGAGGTCCGCCTATTTCATGGTAGAGCATAGTAGGTGGTCCGCCCAAAAAGTAGGCGCCCCAAAATCCCGAGAGCTGATTTCAACTAGGCGGTCCGCCTGGTGCAGTAGGCGGTTCGCTTGGTGCAGTAGGCGGTCCGCCTGATACTGGGACAACCAATGGACTCAAGTGTATGGCCATCAAGTCCTCTCTGAAACCTCCGTCTTCAAAGCTATTCCAAACCAAGTGTTGGTGAGTATTTTGGATCTCTTTTAGCTTGGCTTCGAGTGAATGATCTTGAGGTAACTTGGATGGCATCATCTTCCCTTCTCCGAAGCTCTTGAAGCTCTCGATCTTGCATCTTATGAAAACTTCAAACTTGGTTCTTGATGGGTGGCACTTTGGCACAATTTGGGCTGCATCAATGACTAAGGGTGTATTGGATAAAGACTGACTGGACCTTGACAAGTGACACGTGTCATCCACGTGGCATGAGCTGACGTGTCACCGGACAGACATTCACCGAACAGACGTTCTCCGGACAGACATTTCCCACGGGCAGACCCGAGGAAGTTACCAGATTTATCAACAGTCAGCGTAATTTGAACAAGCGGTTGTCAGCAGTATTGGATGCGATCATTCATCAAACGGTCACCCAGCGGTTACAACCTTTCAGGATAAGATGCCCAGCGGTTATTCATCTGAACGGCTCCATGCCCAACGGCTACTACATCAACAGGCGCCATCCAAAGCCTATAAATAGCATTTGTTTTAGCCGATTGTAACAACTTTTACTTCCTGCATACTTGATCATTAAAAATACTCTTGCTCTTTCAATTATCAAAATACTTCCAGTGTTCTTATCTTAATCATTGTCTCAACAACTGAGTCATCCAACGCGGTGATTATCAATTATCAAGGAATACGATACGTTTACTCTTCCTTACTTACATTTACGCTTTACTTTTAATGCTCTACATTAGTGTTATCTTATTTATGGTATAGATCTTTAATCTCAACTATTGATCGTGACTCCGCAAATATAAATTTAATTGTTAATTGGCCTAAAATCGGATTTAGGTTAAACAATTTGGCGACCACAGTGGGAGCCGGTCAATAGCTTTCGTAGGTTAAAAGTTCTACTTTTTGATATTATATTTATCTCTGTTTGCCCCCTTGCTTCGTAACTAACATGGCGGATAACAGTCCCCAACAAACCGTTATAGGCGGACAACAGGTAAACGCCCCTTCCCATAGATCTAACGATGACGTGCAACCAGTACACAATTTGGTTCCCAATTACTCCTCCGATCATTCGTCTGATGGGCGGCAACAGTCGACCCAAGGACCGGTCAGGCAGAATCGGCGGGGACGCTCTCAGAGCCATACTCCACCAGGGAGACGACCACATAGGAGTCTCTCCCCTGACCAAGGGAACCTGCACAGAACTTTCCATGATTTTATGCAGCAGCAGACGGAAATAAACCGAGGAATCAACGAAGCAGTAAATTCTCTCCGGGCAAGCAGTCCTTCAACTGCAAGGGTCAATACCCCATCTTCCCACACTTCAAGGTGAGAAGAAGAGCGCAACAACGGTAGCGGCGCCGCAGACCCAGCCAACCAAAATCCAAATGCGGAATCTGCAACACCTACAGATATGAGCCTTGTCGTGGAAACTCTCACCAAGCAGTTCAAGGAGAGCCAGGAAGCGCTCCAAAAAGCTCTCCACCAGAGGATCGACCAGATCCCAGGCGCCCCGCCTACGCTGAAGAAAGTTGACGTTCAGCGCTATTCGCAACGGTCTTGGAAGAAGGAAGCGGCCCCAAAAGCGATACCTAAGACGTTCAAAATGCCAAATATTCCAAGGTATCGCGGAACATCTGATCCCAACGATCACCTCATGATGTTCAGCAATTTCATAAAGGCCAGTGATCTCACCGATGAGGAGATCGAGTCTGTGCAACTGAAGAAGTTCGTAGAAACCCTGGCAGACGGAGCCCTACGATGGTATTCAATGCTGCCACCAAACTCTATTGGATCCTTCGGAGAAATGGCTGAACTGTTCGTGAAGACTCACACGGGTGCCCAGAAGACGGAAACCCGAGTAGAAGACATCTTTGAAATCAAGCAAAGACCCGACGAATCACTTCGCAAGTATGTGGATCGGTTCCAGAGAGAACGTATGATGCTCCCCAAAGTACCGGACAGATGGGCAGCGATCGCGTTCACCAACAGCTTGGACGTCAGGAGTTCGGAGGCCACGCGAAGGCTCTACGAGTCTCTTCGCGAGTTCCCAGCAGCCAGTTGGTCAGACGTCTACAATCGTTACAACTCTAAGGTACGTATCGATGAGGATAAACTGATCGGAGCAAGTGCTCGGGGAAGGTCTCAAACTCGCAGCAGCGGGTCCGGAGGAAAAGCGAAAACGGAGAGGTCAGGCGCACGGTATGAGCCATACCCCGACCAATCGCGTAACAGTACCAAAGGGCACAACGGCAACAGCAACAGAGGGCTGTCCCGAGGAGAAAATTCCCAGTCTGTCAGCCTGCCAAGTTTGCCAAGCTTCAATGTCGAAATAGCGGAGGTCGTGGCAGTGCTAAAAAATATGGGAGAAAAAGTCAGGTGGCCAAAAGACATGAAGACTGACCCCAGCAAACGAAACCAAGACCTATACTGCGAATTCCACCGTGACCATGGGCACACTACCGAAGACTACAAAGCCTTGAGGTACGAAATTGCTCATTTGTTGAAACAGGGATTCTTGAAGGAATTCGTGACAGAGAAAGGGAAGCAGACTCACGCAAAAGCTCAGCAAAACAAACCTGGTCCACCACGAGCATCCTCTCCGAAACGAACGGTCAACGTTATTTCGGGTGGAATCGAGGTAGATTCGGTTACCATTACAGCAAAAAAGTACGCAAAGGTGTCCATTACCAATAACAAGCGACCTCGGTCGGAAACGGTAATCACCTTTGAGGAGTCCGACACTAACGGACTGCAGTTTCCGCATGCTGATGCATTAGTCATAACGTTACGAGTGGCGGAGTTCGACGTGAAGAGAGTGCTCGTTGATGCGGGCAGCTCCGCAAATATTATCCAGGCACGGGTTGTAACTGAGACACAACTATCGGATAAGATTGTGCCGATCTCTCGGGTTCTTTCCGGCTTCAACAATTCAAGCGAAAAGACTCTCGGGGAGATCACTTTGCCCACTCTAGCCGAGGGGGTAGTGAAGGAAACGACCTTCCATGTTGTCGACGCTTATCTGGCCTACAACATCATTTTGGGCAGACCTTGGATCCACGACATGCAGGCTGTCCCTTCTACGTACCATCAAGTTGTGAAGTTCCCATCCGAATGGGGAGTACGTGAAGTCCGAGGGGAACAACGCACTGCACGAGATTGTTACTCAGTAGCCCTCAAACTACCTGAGGAGAGCAAATAGCAATTACAGCACCCGGGACCGGATGCTGCACCTGAAGAAGCTAAGTACGATGTCCCGGAGTTCATCACCAAAATGGACGAGAAAGAAAATCACATGCCAACAGTAGAAGCCCTGGAACCCGAAGAACTGTTCGCCGATATGCCAGAGCGAAAGGTGTACTTGGGGACCGAATTGAGCGAACGCCTGCGGGAAGATATCCTGCGGTTCCTCAAGGAGCGGCATACAACATTCGCCTGGTCCCATGCAGATATGACAGGTATTTCCCCTGATATCATTACTCACAGGTTGCACGTCGATCCGTACCACCGCCCGGTGAAACAGAAGACGCGCCAGCAAGGAGCTTTTCGGAATCAGATAATCAATGACGAGGTCGACCGGCTGTTGAAAATCGGCTCTGTACGTGAAGTCAAATATCCAGACTGGCTGGCAAACGTGGTTGTCGTGCCTAAAAAGAACGGCAAGTGGCGAGTCTGCATATGACTTCACAGATCTGAACAAAGCCTGTCCGAAGGACTCTTATCCTCTTCCCAGGATAGACCAACTGATCGATGCAACAGCCAGACACGAGGTGTTAACTTTCCTCGATGCATACTCCGGATACAACCAGATCCTGATGGACCCTGAGGACCAGGAAAAGACAGCATTCATAACCTGTCGAGGTACATACTGCTATAAAGTTATGCCATTTGGATTAAAAAATGCCGGTGCAACCTACCAGCGTCTGGTCAATCGAATGTTCCATGATCACATCGGAAATACCATGGAAGTATATATTGACGACATGCTGATAAAATCCAAACGGGCAGAAGACCATCCGGCTCATCTGAAAGAGGTTTTCCGAATGCTGGATCAGTACAACATGAAATTGAATCCGGAGAAATGCGCTTTCGGAGTCGGATCGGGAAAATTTCTGGGGTTCATTGTTTCTCAGCGAGGCATTGAAGTCAATCCCGCTCAGATCAAGGCCATTGAATCAATCCCAGATGTACTTCGCGACAAGAAAGAAGTCATGAGACTAACGGGCAGAGTAGCGGCTCTACGGAGATTTATCTCCCGATCATCCGATCGTTGCAAAAGTTTCTTCGATGTCTTGAAGCAAAATAAGGAGTTCGAATGGACTCCCGAATGTCAGCAGGCATTGAGAGATCTAAAGAAATATCTATCCAATCCTCCACTACTTACTACACCTGTGGAAGGCGAGCAGCTGCTAATCTACCTGGCCGTCTCCGAATCATCGGTAAGCGCAGTACTAGTACGGGAAGAAAAAGGTAAACAACTTCCTATCTACTATGTTAGCAAAGCTTTAATTGATGCCGAAACTCGCTATCAACCTTTAGAAAAATTAGCATTAGCTCTAGTAACTGCTGCCCGAAAATTACGCCCCTACTTTCAAAGTCATTCTATAGTCGTAGTTACTACTTTTCCTTTGCGAAATGTCCTGCATAAGCCAGAATTCTCAGGAAGGTTGGTAAAATGGGCTATAGAATTATCCGAATTCGATATTACTTACCAGCCCAGAGTAGCAATAAAATCGCAAGTCTTAGCAGACTTCGTGGCAGACTTCAGTGTGAATGTATATCCTGAAGCAGGGAAGGAGGCCATTCTCTATGCCGGACAGGCTCCGGGTACATGGGTCCTCCACACAGACGGCTCTTCAAGCGTGAAAGGATCAGGACTTGGGCTGGTCCTCGTTGCCCCATCCGGAGAGACGGTAAGGCAAGCTATCAAATGCCCCTTTATTACTAACAATGAGGCCGAATATGAGGCCGTTATTGCAGGGTTAGAATTGGCACGAAGCTATGGGGCAACCATAGTCAAACTGAAAAGCGATTCCCAGTTGGTGATCAATCAGATCAATGGGGGTTTCGTTGCACGAGAACCCATGATGTTGGCATACCTCGGCCGAGTGAAGGAACTCCTGGCGCAGTTCGACAATTGGGAAGTAATTCAAATTCCACGAGAAGAGAATCACGAAGCTGATGCTCTTGCGAACATGGGATCCGTCGCGAAGATGGGGGCGGCTAGCTCTTCAGCTATTGTTCAACTTCTCTATACAACCATGGACAGAGATAAGTTTGAAGTCAACACCATCAACACTACCTGGGATTGGAGGAATGAGATAACAAATTATCTCGTCCACGGGACTCTCCCCGCAGATGCGAAGGCTGCCCGTAAACTACGAATAAAGGCAGCTCGGTACACCATCCTCAATGGTGAGTTGTACCGCAGAATGTTCGCAGGACCTCTCGCAAAATGCCTTGGGCCAATTCAGACTAATTATGTGATGAGAGAGGTACACGAAGGCTGTTACGGAAATCACTCCGGTGGAAAGGCGTTGACTCAAAAGCTGATACGCGCAGGTTACTATTGGGATAGAATGGAGAAGGATGCAAATGAATTTGTCAAGAAATGTGACAAGTGCCAGAGATTTGCCCACCTCCTCCATCAGCCAGCCGAGCCGTTGCATTCGATAATTTCCCCGTGGCCCTTCATGAAGTGGGGAATAGACATCGTTGGGCCTCTTCCTACGGCACCAAGGGGAATGCGTTTCTTGCTGATCATCACCGATTATTTCACAAAGTGGGTTGAAGCGGCATCATACTCAAAGATACGGCAAACAGAAGTCATCGACTTTCTTTGGCGCTTTGTCATTTGTCGCTTTGGAGCACCCAAGGAAATAGTCATGGACAACGGTCCGCAGTTCGTCGGCCAGAAAGTGACTAGGTTCCTCGACGATTTACACATTAAGAGAATCACCTCTTCTCCTTATCACCTTGTCGCCAACGGGCAGGCCGAATCTACCAACAAGATCATCGTTGAATGTCTTAAAAAGCGCCTCGAGCAGGCGAAGGGATGTTGGGTTGAAGAACTGCCCGGAGTATTGTGGGCTTAACGCACCACAGTAAAAATGAGTACCGGCGAAACTCCCTACTCTCTAGTATATGGCGCAGACGCTCTGATTCCCGTCGAGATAGGGGAACCCAGTCTGCGATATGCGCATGCCACTGAAGAGTCAAACTCAATCAATCTATCCGAAGAGTTGGATCTCCTCGAAGAGCGCAGAGAACTGGCCCTCGTACGAGTGGTGGCGCAAAAAGAACGAGTCGAGAAGTACTACAATCGGGGACTGCGCGTACGGAGCTTCCAAGTCGGGGACTTTGTACTTAGAAAAGTTTCCCAGAGCACACAAGAGACGAATTCGGGGAAGCTTGGCCCTAACTGGGAAGGACCTTACAAAGTGATCGCTTCAGCCGGCAAGGGGTCTTATCGCTTGGCACGGCCAGACGGTTCAATCGTCCCGAATAGCTGGAATGTAGTGCATCTCAAAAGGTATCACTTCTAAACGACTGGGACGGTTAGTCATTCTATACTTACCTTTTCTATCTTTACATAGAAGTACTTCCTTTTACCATTGCATAAAAGTTTGTTACTTCTGTCCGTACATACAAGCCTTTACTTTTGCGCTTATATAGCAATGTTTACTTTTGTCTTTACACAAAAGTTCTTCCTTTTGTTATATATTCTTCCTAAATGGTACTAACGGCCTGAACAAGGCCAGGTCCGTTTAGCTCAACTGGCAGAGCTCGAAGTTCTTCAACTTCGCGGCTGTGGGTTCAAATCCCACAACGGACACACTCCTCGTTTGGTTATATGTGTTCAATAAACAGCTCACCGAAAACTCTTTTCATATTGTCACTTTACGTGTTCCAACATGAAAACAAGGGGGGTGGTGAGGGCCCCATAGGCCAGAAAAGACCTTCGTACAGGCAAAAGACCTTCGTACAGGCAAAAGACCTTCATACAGGCAGAAGACCTTACTTAAAGGCAACAAATTTTTTAATTTGCTTGGTAGGACTTCCACGGCAAATAAGAGAAGTCATTCACAAAATAAAACCCTCATGTGACGAGGCTTCCACGAAAATAAGAGGAGTCGTTCACAAAGCCAAACAACTCGGCCAGAGTTCTAAACGACCACGGTTCGGTCAAGTTACCTACAACTTGCGACCCTCGTTTAGTAAAGGGGTAAGTTCAACACATTTGGGAGGACTCAAGAAAGTACGAACTTAATAAAGTTTGGAAAGCAGTTCCCCATCATAAGGCATGAAAGCCGCAAGCATATGCATACAGAAGGATAAAAAATTCAAACTAAACATAGTCACTGAAGGGGTCTAAATTTGCATATATACATTAAACTGTGAATTAATAAAGTGCCAAGAATGGCTGACAGAAGTTCGCAGAGTGTATAAAAGACCAAACGTACCGGCCAAGGATCAGACAGTCTCTAGTAGACTTCTGTCCATCCAACAAGTAAGTCCGGCTCTCGCCGGACAGAACAAAAATATATCAGCTCAGAAAAGACAACATCAATTTGAAGGGCCATGACCGGGACTCAACGTACCAGCTCCGCTAGTCCCATCGTCACTCCCTGATTCTTCATCTTCTTCATCATCATCACTGCCGCTCGACTCTTCAGGAGAGAGACCCAATGCTTGTTGAACTCGTCGAACAGCACTCTTGGTCGCCTGCAGCATCTCGCCGACATCAACCTGCCCAGACCGGATTTGCATTAACAATGTGCGCTTGGCCTCAAGGGCAGCAAGCTTGGCCTTAATTTCTGATTGATCTCGCAAGTTCGCCAGATCCTTAGTCAATGTGGCCTGAACACTCATTAACTGGGTAACCTGATCTTTGGCGGCTTGGAGATCAGAACGGGCTTTGGCCGACTCTTCATTTGCCCTTTGCAGGTTCAGCTCAAGAGTTGCACGTTCGTCACGAGCATCGTTCAAACTATCATGGCATTCCTCAAGGAGCCTCTCCAAACCCCGAACAGAGCGTGCGAACCCCTCTTTCTCTTCAGAAAGACGGTCCTTTTCCCTTGTTAGAGCGTCGAGCTGCTCAACGCGGTTGTTGTTAACATCCGTTAACCGATTAACTTCCCTACCAAGGAAACCACACTGCTCGATCAAGGTTTTGTTATCCTTCAGAGCCTCGAGCAGCTCTCTCTTCACCTCTACAACTTGATTGGCATTATTCAGCCGGGAGCGGAACATGATTTCAGCGGCCAGCATGATTGACTGAAACATAAAGCAGGTCATGATTAAAAATCCTGGGTTAGCAATTACTTCTAAATAACAAAGCGGGAAAAGCTTACCCGGGCAGAATCGGAGGCAATTTGGAAAGCCAGCTCCTCGTCGGTTAAGTCTCTTAGCACCCACTCTTCTCGAGGTCCGAGGAGCGAGGAAACTGCTTTCACCAAGCTACGCGGCCTGGCCACCAAGTTGACCTCAGGGGAAAGTCTCAGGGTATGTTTCCTCTCACAAAGCTTGGGCTCCCTCGCCTGTTCAGAGGGGTAGGTCGGCCCAAACTTGTAGCGAACCCCTTTGATGTCGCTTAGCTCCGTCTGCCCCGCAATAGCTGACCGCCAAACAAGCCTTGAGGACGAAAGGTTAGAATCACCTTCCGCCTCCGGGTCTATAGTCTCACATTCGCGAGGGAAGACCGGATTGGCTCCCTCAGAAGCCACATTTTCAAAGTCCTCAAAACGAAAAACTCGAGGACCCTGGCTATCTTCTTGGGAGGCTTCCTCCCTGGCCTCTCCCCCGGCTTCTTCTCTTCTTGCTCCCTCTCCTTCTTTTTCTTTTTCTTCTTCACCAACCTTCCTTTTGCCCTTGTCCGCACGAGAAGGACCTGCCTCCTCCCCGTCACCAACTCGGGGACTCCTTGGCGGGGGTCGGACGGCCTCCTCCTCGGCCCTTCTCTCATCACTGCGGAGGTAAGGTCTCCGCCTAAGAGGAACATCTGCCTCTGTTTCAGTATCCGACAGGTGTATGACCTCTTGGGGCAGACCCTCTCCCCGTACGGACTCGGGGACTTCAGCGGCGACTCCGGTATCTGCTTCCATGGGCTCTGGGGCACTCGCCCTAGCTGAAGGATCGCCACCAGCCGACGAGGTCTGTCCAGCAGTGGCGGAAGCCTTACGGGCAGACTTCTTCCGCGTTCCACTCTCGCCGTGGCTTTTCCTCTTCCTCTTGAAGGGGCTCAACTCCTCGGACAGAAGCGCTTTGCCTCCCTCCCTGCTACGCAGGGCGCCGGCCGAAGCCAATATAGCCTCAGCGTCGGCAAGGGGGTCGGCAACAGGTTCAGCAGGTATGTCCTGAGGAGGAGCAGGGAAAAAGCTTCCTGAAGTACCCAAACCTGCAACAAAGATAAAACGGTCAGTCACAAGAAGAAGAAAAGGCTAACAAAAGGATGGGGATATCCTCACCGTGGTGTTTTATGGTCAGACCCTTATGAGAAGCAAAGTGTGACCACTCTCTCTTCTCTGGTTCGAAATTCGCCAAAATCGGCTCAACCCATGCCCTCAGTTCATCTATAGTTATGAACCTATCATAGGGTTGCTTGGCCGCTGCACGAAGAAGTTCAGGTGAAGGTTAGAAGAAGAAGGAAAGACGAGATATACACACAAAAACTCGGGGACTTACGTGTTTTGTTCCAGACTTTTGGAAGGTGCGCCTTATCGTCAAACGTCAAGGCCGAGGAGCGCACGAAAAGATACCGGTGCACCCAACCTCGGTCACTGGTATCCTCAGAGCTGCGCACCAAGCCCTTTTGTCCGCGCATCCTAACATTCACATAGCCGTCCTTAAAAATTTGGACGCTGTACAGAGAAATGAAATGCTTATACTCGAAGGATTGGTTAGTCTCAGCCGCGAACCAGTCTAAGAGTGTGACTATCCTGTACACACTAGGGCTCAGTTGCCCCGGGCAGAGAAGATATTCTCTGCAAAGCCTCTCCAGCACCGGATGCAGAGGCAGCCTACACCCCACCGTAAAGGGGTAAGTGCCCATGGCTGTCCACCCAGGTCTATGGGAGGTGATGTTCTCCCCGTCAGCAACTAGAAGTAAAGGGATCATCCCAGTCACAATCTATCCTCACACGAGGGATCACTTCCGTCGTGATCCCTGACTTAAACCTGTATGCTGGCCAGTTGCGCGTGTCGCCTTCCCTATTATGGAAGGACTTCACGTTGCAATCTGCCTCAAGCTCGCCCCACTTTTTAGATATTATCTCGGCGGCAGTAGCCTGAGAAACCCGCGGCCTAGGAGTGGCCGTCGAACTGCCAGCAGCGTCGAAATTTAGATTCCTTCTGGATCTTGAAGACATATTTTCAGAAGAAGAATGGAATTGCCAAGGAAAATTCAAAAGCTGGTTCAAGGGCTTTCTTTCAAAGAGCAATACAGAAGAAATGAGAGTAGGTAAAAGGTTTCTCGTCAAGTGAGTTCCTATTTATAGGAGTCCTGGTACAAATCCCCAACTTCCCTCGAAGACACGTGGAGGATATCAAGTAATCCACACTCAGACCTGGCCGTCGATGAAGGGAGTAGAGTTAATCAATGCTTTGTAGCATTATCATTACCCGGGAAAGCTGCAGTCACTTCGTAATCAGCAAGCGACATGCGCACGTGGAAAGGGACGGTTAAAATCATTGCTTCTTACCCTCGGGGAACGCAGTAGTCATTTCCGTGTAAATTGCAGTACCACAGACGTGCGGGTTACAGTTACTTTTTCAGGCGGCGCATTTAATGCGCACGTCACAGAGGCTTATCATCAATCGGATCAGAGTCGCACGTCATCAGGATTGCGTCATCTGAAGGTGAAAAGTTTATAAGGGTTTCCCGCCAAGTCAAAAAATTCTTATCCACTCCTCGGACAGATACTCTGCCCGAGAAGTGCGGGGACTATCTGTATTGGATAAAGACTGACTGGACCTTGACAAGTGACACGTGTCATCCACGTGGCATGAGCTGACGTGTCACCGGACAGACATTCACCGAACAGACGTTCTCCGGACAGACATTTCCCACGGGCAGACCCGAGGAAGTTACCAGATTTATCAACAGTCAGCGTAATTTGAACAAGCGGTTGTCAGCAGTATTGGATGCGATCATTCATCAAACGGTCACCCAGCGGTTACAACCTTTCAGGATAAGATGCCCAGCGGTTATTCATCTGAACGGCTCCGTGCCCAACGGCTACTACATCAACAGGCGCCATCCAAAGCCTATAAATAGCATTTGTTTTAGCCGATTGTAACAACTTTTACTTCCTGCATACTTGATCAATAAAAATACTCTTGCTCTTTCAATTATCAAAATACTTCCAGTGTTCTTATCTTAATCATTGTCTCAACAACTGAGTCATCCAACGCGGTGATTATCAATTATCAAGGAATACGATACGTTTACTCTTCCTTACTTACATTTACGCTTTACTTTTAATGCTCTACATTAGTGTTATCTTATTTATGGTATAGATCTTTAATCTCAACTATTGATCGTGACTCCGCAAATATAAATTTAATTGTTAATTGGCCTAAAATCGGATTTAGGTTAAACAAAGGGTACAAGCAACATGATACTGTTTGATTTGAAGTCGTCGGATGTTTACCAGCCCTTCGGCCAAGTGTTTAGGCCCATCACAGACCAGCTTCGTATTAAGAGAGATTCATGAAGGGCATTGCGGGAATCATTCAGGAGTAAGAGCCTTGGAAAGAAAGGCAATCTGAGCAAGTTACTACTGGTCGCGAATGGAGAGCAATGCAGACAAGTAAAGTTGTCACTATGGGCTTGGCCTGCTGGGTCTGCCCTGCCTAGCCCGTGATTTAATAGGGTTGGGCTAATATTCTTTTAGCCCATGAACACTGATGCTTTTTAGCCTGGCTCCAGGCAAGCCTACTGCCCGTGAAGCTTGACCGATGTTGGGCAGGGCCGGCTCACGAGTCTAATTAAATAAAATAATTTAAGTATTTAAATAAGAGAGCCTCTATTTTGAGTACTTATATTTTGGCAAATATTATATTTTTAGTTAACTTTCTGTTGAACACAAAATAATTTAAATAGATTTAAAAGATCTAATTTGAAAAATGGCGTGTATCAAAAATTTTGTGAAAACAAAATTTGCATCATCTTCTCAACGAGTGATAACCCATTTTGCATCATCTTCCCAACGAGTGAAAATACAATTTGTATCATCTTTCCAATGAGTTAAAATCCATTTTGCATCATCTTCCCAACTAGCCAAAGAAAGCTATGCAAATCTTGAGAATAATGCTGAAGAAAATTTAATTAAAACCAAGGAGATTGTTATTATTATCCCTTGTAGAGTCGCTTATTCATGTGGGGTCACGACGTGTCATGGTATGAAGGATAGATGGTTTAAGCTTGTTGAGGAAACTACAGTGGAGTTTAATAGGATCGAGAAAAAGCCCTCTCATGCATGAGTTTAGGGATGGGTCTTCATTCACAATATAAATCAATTAAAGATGAAAAAAAATTGAACTTATTCTTGATAGCAACTATGGCTTGCACACAAGCAACGCTTGCTCACTAAATTGATCAGTATTGACGCTGAATTGAAGAAGGAAAATAAGAAATAGTGGTGGCTCTTTTGAAACTATAGTTTTGAGTTAGAGTTTAAGGAGTGTTTTGTGAGATTTGAATTTGAAAAAAAGAAATTGTTTTAGTATTTTGTAAGTGTTTATTGTTAATAAAAAAGTAGTATTTCATATTTTCTTATCCAGTTTTTTTATGCTAAAAGTTATTGTTTGTTATGCAATGAAAAGTAGTAAATATGTTATCTCATTCAAAAAAAAGTTAACTTGCCCGCGTTTTGCGTGGTTGGATTATATTCTTTTTTAAAAATTATTTGAAATAATATATGAGAAATATTTCAGGTTAAATATAAAAGAATCCCTTGATTTGAATTTATATGTATGAACTTGAAAAAAAAAACTAAAAAAAATAATGAAAATGAGAGAAAAATGGGTATTTAAAAATTTGGAAGATGTAAACCTTGCAATATTGACTTAATTTATTAAATGGTAATCTATGGTGTTTTTCTATAAAAGTCACAAAGTTAATTTTTTCACTTTAAAATCATCCAAGTTATGATTTTTTTTCTACAATTGATATTATTATGAAAACTAATCTCAATCTTATATATTTCTTCTTCAGTCTTTTCCATTACACCGTATTCTATTTATTTGTCTTGATTGTCAACACTATATTTCATAAGGTTGACTATTTGTCATTTCTCTCAAATGAAAAGAAAATAAACACACAGAGGTAGGCCTAAGACGTTATATAAATGATAATGAAAAGTAGTCCAAACCATTTGTGCAATAATCAATTTAACGTAAGCAATAATAACAACAACAACAACAACAATCTTCTTTCATTGATAATAACTTGCTTTTAGTACACTGCCATTACATGGGAATAAAAAAGTGCAACAAAATTAATTCATAATTTAAAGACAACCTAAAATACATCATTCAAAGTTAAACAACTGCTATAACAATGTTGCATCAGACTAGATGAGGTAGTGAAGCTGAAGTGTTAGCCTGGTTGAAATCAATCCTCTCATTTCAGCTTAACTGTCTTATCTATGCCTTCATAATCTTCTATTCCTACTAGACTGGGAGTGACAGTGAAATATTCTTTAGTCCAAACATGATACTCAGGTGTGCATGGTGCTTGATGAAAATTTATTGTTACACTTCTCAGCTTGTCACGGCCTTTTCAAATTTCATTGAATATTGGGATTATGACTTTCTCTGCAAATATCCTTAGAAGAATTCATTTTGACACAGAGTAGTTTGAACTATTTTATCCCAAATTGATAAAGAACCCTCAATGAAGCATAATGGTGAAGATCTGTTAACCCAATAAGCTCAATATAATACTTCTTCTTAGGCCAAGCATATGCACCAACATTGCTTGAAAGCCAGGACATTTTCCATTAGACATGATCTTCCTCAAGTTGGGCCAAATAATCTAATCATTCTTCTAAACCCACTGGTGCGGCGATACTCTCAAGTATTCTAGTTCGATAGCTCTTGACCGTATTGTACCCATATAAACCTATGTCTACCATGAAATCTCGTTTGAAAAGATATTCCATGGCCCATAACTGGAGAAGCAGGTTAGAACCTTCGAAGTATCTTGTTTCCTCTTCTTTTTTTTTTTTTTTTTTGGCACCAGGTTAGATCCCTAAACATTTCAGCTAAGATCATAGGAACAATAGTGTCATCCTTTTTGTCAATGTCATTGTACTAAGTGCGAATTACCGAACCAACAGTGAGGCTGATTTTTCCTTCCCCTCGGGAAAAGATCAAAGTCCCAAATAATGCAATAACAAAGGTCAGGAAACGCCTTTTCTTCTAAGTATCAAAAGAGCATTGAAATTCTTGAAGATATGTTGTGTGACTGTTCAAAATCTTTTGTAGAGATAGTCCAGTGAAACCCAATGATTTGCAAAACATTTCAGCTTCTTATTGTATGTCAGTCCTAACTCTTCTAAAAAAAATCCCGCTTGGTATTTTGGAATGACCATCTCTTTTTTCTTCAATTCTAAGCCGATTCAAATTCATTGAACCTAAAAACGGCCCTTGATTGGCGCTAAAAGGCTATCAAAGCCCAAACCAAGTATCGACCAGAGGGAAGTCTAACAAATCAATTAGGTTTCCTAACATATTACCAATTTTGTTTGTCTCTATTGGATCATCTTTCAACAAGTTTTCCCACCATTCCTTCAATTTCTCGGGAACTCTAAGGACCATCAGAATATTTTTATAATCATTCAACATCTTTCCTAGAAAAGGTCAAAACAAGGTATTCTAAACTCGATTAATTACAAAATCCAGTTTGGACTAGAAGTTTCATTATTACATAGACACATATGAAAATGTAAAATTTTGATGGCAAATAATATTAATATTATCGATGAAAATGTGTCATAAACTTTCTCCTTCATGCTTAATTCTGAACTAGTTCAAGAAACAATGCCCCTAACATATTAAAAAAGAGTGAAATCAGGGCAAATATTGAAATATATAACACCAGCTAAGAAAGTGAAGAGAAGTTCAAAGACGAAGGCGTTAATATATGCCATATCTGTTGAATTGAAATGATGTTGTTGTTTCACCTTATATTAATGCATGTACCAACATTTTACAAATGTACTCAAACTTCTATAGTAAAGGGGCAATTTTTTTAGAAAAATATGCTTTATATAATGATATTATTCACTGCTAATATAGAAAAATTTACTTTGATGAGAGAAATCTGTTCACGTGATACATCAACTTTGATGGTCAACCAAGCCTTGGTGTTACAAATCTTCTTTGTGATGTTCGACAAAAATAGTATAAACCACTACAAGTTAAAAATTCTTATGTCAGTAAGAATTTACAAAAAGCAAGAAATGCAAGCACAACAATAAATGTCAAGATAGCATGTATTCATAGGAGGATGAAAAAAACTGACTAAACAAAATGTTAATAGTTCCATAATCAAACTACCTAGACTATATTAAGATGTCTACAAATTGTATAGTAGCATAATCAAGAGGAAATAAGAATGATGCAAAGATGAGTAAACCAAATAAATATTTTGACATACTCATATTATTCAAAATTAAGTTTTAAATGATATAGATAGCATAATCAATGATTAAAGAAAGTAAATAACATAATCAAACAGATTATGATCTACATCAATATGATCATTAAGTTGTACGAATTATAGGTGATTTGAGAATATAACAGAATCACAACTAATCCTATTACTAGTAAATTTAGAGTGATTTCTAACAATAAACCGAGGAAAAGTATTACAAGTAAATAACTCTTAGAAAATGTCCAACATAACAAACTACTGGCCATAATACTCCTTTAGTTATATTGTCATAATTTTATATACACATTTCATATAAAATTAACTTTTTTTGAGATTCCATGTGATAAAAATAGCATAAGTGAACTTTATTTGATGTCTCTAGACCTATGTTTTGGTTGTTGAAATAGAAGAATCGTTGATAGAATGAACAACGTTTCTAGACCTGCGAAGAACTGAGCATCAACTAAGAACGAAAAGACTAAACTACCACTATTATTAAATTTACCAGAATGCCCTTGGTCGACCATTATGGCCTTTCTATGCTAAATATTTTTTTGTTATGTTGTTTTCTTGAGTAATCAACATGCAATAGTTACTCATCAAGAATAAATCGAAAAATCGAATAACCCAAAAAAAATGAGATAGAAAAACCGACTTTATTTGTTTATAGATTTAGAAAACCGATAGAATTGATTTGGTTTCGTAATATAAATCAAACTAAATCGATCAATGTTCACCCCTAGCGACATGTGTCAGCGTTTTGTCCATGCGCTTTCTCATCCGGTGGAATAGCTGCACTCTGTAATAGCCCCATGACCTTTCGTGAAGAGGAAAATGGATATCGTAGGGCCATTGCGTAAAGCGCCCAGAGGAGTTAAATTCTTACTCGTGATGAGCGATTATTTTACCAAGTGGGTGGAAGCAGCATCTTATGCCAAAATAAGGGAGCAAGAGGTGATCCAGATCATATGGAGAAACATCTAGTGTTGGTTCAGATTCCCCGCTGAAATTATCTATGATAACGAGACACAGTTCATGGGGGAAAAGATCATGAAATTAAAGCAGCTAAAGAGGCCAAAGGCAAGTGGTTGGAGAAAGCCATAATAGTTGAGATAGGCGAGCCTAGCCTCCGCAGGATGTTTGCTGAAGATAGGCGAGCCTAGCCTTGCTGATTCTCGATATGACAGACGAGCACCGAGAGCTTGTGGGGTCTGGGTGGCAGAAAAAAAGTAGAGGATAGAGCGGTACTATAACAAGAGAGTGAACATACGTTCCTTTAAAAAAGGGATCTAGTTCTCCAGAAGGTATCTCAAAGCACCAAGGAAGCTAATCATGCAAGTTGACCCCAAATTGGGAAGGTCTCTCTAGGATCAAAGGAATCACAAGAAAAGGGGCCTATACCCTCGACGACATGGATGACACTATCATTCTGAACAACTATAATATAACTTGGCTCAATAAATACTACCTTGAAGCCTTGGAACGAGCGCGTCCTAATAATGCCTATTCAGCGGATAAGGGCTTCTCCCCCCCCCCCCCCCCTATTTATGATTTAGCGAAAATTTAATTTCTATTAAAGTCCATTAGACTCGTTGTTACATCGTTCGGACCTTGAATCCCTATTTTAATAAGAAATGTTATTTCTACTTTAGCTAGTTTAACGATTAGTTAGATCCTCTTTAATTAGCCCTGTGCCACTTCGTAAATTGGAATCAATAATTGTAATCACCTAATTTTAGCACGAAAATTTAAAAACTTGGTAAAAATAGCGGTGTTGATTTTCTATGATTTTTTGTCAAATTTTCTTAGATTTTGTTCTTTTATTACTTTAGTCAATTAAATAGGAGAAAAGTAATAGAAAATGCCAAAAAATAAAGCATTCTACTGTGTTTATCATGCATTTTACTTTACTAATTAATTAAAAAATTGCGTTAATCAAATAGTCTATGAAATTGATTTTGTCTAGTTTAATTGGCCATTGGGCTAGCCTAAATCTGAAGGGAAAAAAAGACAAATGATAGGCCATATCTTTTAACCCGTCCAGGCCCATCGTATAAAGCTTCCCAAGTCCTCATTTTTCTCCATTCACACAACAATTCCATGGGACAAAAGAAACGCTGCCCCAATTCTTTCTCCTCGCCGGATTCCGCCGCGGGACCACCGCCCACTGGTTTTGTCTTGTCGGCCAAATTTTACATGCACATGCTCGCCTCAAGCCACTCTTTTTGTTTTCTGAATTTTATTTTACCAAAAGGGAAGCCAATCGATATAGATCAAGGCCGAAAATGTCGGTGAAACCTTAACTCCAGCGAACTCAATTCTTTTTCGGCCAACCCATATATCCACAAGTTCGTTTCTCTTTCCTCTTTCATATCCTCTACTTTGTTATCTGAAATATCTCCTCCCCCTCCTGAACTTGGTGACGATGGTAAGGCATCATCTTTTTGTGCCGACGAACCAGTGATGGTGTCGTGATGGTGAAGTCGTTAGGGGTGGTGGTGTGTGACTTAGCTAGCAGTGTTGTGGTGATGAAGCCGTTGGTGATGGTTGTTGATCGGGAAATGCTGCACTGACATTGACATTGGTGGTGTTAAGGACACGGAGGTGTGCATTGTTTAATGAGGGTGTTGGAGCTGCGGCTCATTGTTTCGTAATGGCTTTTAGGAGAAATGGTAAAGGGTTGTTTGATGTTGATATTGGACTGATCAGGGGTATAATTGATTTAATTGGTGTTTATACGTGAGCGAGGCTGTCCTGTTGTTATGGTGGAGACGAGGCTGTGTGGCTATAGTTTGAGGTGATGGAAGACAGAGCTGCGACGATGATATAACACAGCGGTGACAATTTTGTTTTCGTTTAGGTAATTATTGTTAGATACAACCTAGACTTCTATGTTTGCTTTATTCTTTTGTTTATCATCATGAACTTATTTAGCTATTAGACAACAATACATAATGTATCACTTAGCTTGTAAAATTAGTGAGTAGAGTTGCCGATTAGCCTTAATTCCTTCGTTGTGAGTTTAGTTTATTTTTATCTTCATTGTTTAGTTGTAGTGCTTATCATGTAAAAAGAAAAAAATCATATTGTATTTTAGTTTGGATAAGGGATAAGTTTAGTGCATAAATTGAAAATGGATGTTTGTTCACATGATTAATTCGAAGCCTGCGTTTTAAGCATGATCTTCCGATCTTGTTAGTTTGAGTGTTATCAAGTTTGGACTTGCTCATATGTTCCTTTTCAGATTTAAGTGAAATATTAAAACTTGTGTGAGTATAGTTTTGTGAGGGAGTGAAGTTGAACGAAGAGTTTTAGTTTAAGATTTGATTTGGGTTGGCTAGTTGGGTGAATATTCTGCCTCATTTGTTTAGCTTAGGATGGTAGTTTTTTTCTATTAAGCTAACTTTAGGAATGGGATATTTGAGAGCTTTAGGTCTAATTTAGTTAATTTAGAGGGCCAGTCAGGCCTATTAAAATTGAAAATTCAGATTGTTTAGGCTTTAAAAGAGAGGAAAAATGTCAATTAATAGGACAAGAGGAAGCCAAAAATAGCATAGTTCAGCCTTTGCTTTTTTTGGGATGGAGAGTTAAGCATGAAGGGGGTAAATCCTAGTCCTTCACAACGAGATGATGGGACAACTATTTCCCCCCATTTTCACCCAATTTTCCTTCTATTTAAGCTGCCCCTTCTCCTCTCTCTTAAAAACCAACTATCTCATAAAAAAAATAAGGAGATCTGAAAAAGAAGAGTCACTATTGATAACAAAGATGGAGTTGGAAAACTGAAATGAAAAAAAAAAAAGAGCCAAAATGGTGAGTTAAGAGAGAAAAGAAAGAAAAAAAAGTAGTGTGGTCTTTGAGTTAAGTTTTGGGAAAGGTTTTGTTTCTTGGTTGGTTGCTTGGTCATGGAAGTGGTTATTTGTTGCTGCTGCTACTGTTTAGCTGCGGTCATTTATTTTTTCTTTAGTATTGATGGCCATCTTGATTTTTTGCTCTTGGATTTTTGGCCCACTAGGTAAACATTCTTTCTCATTTTGCATTTTCTTTAAAGTCATGTTGTCATATATGTATGATGAGGCTTAAATCTAGCCCGAAAAGTTTTGTTTCGTATATGTGTCCATGTTTTTATACATATTGCTGCTGCTGCTAAAATTGAGAAAAATAAAATGTATACTTGGTTTGGGCATCTATTTCACCAGATTTGGGCTTGAACTTATGATCTGGTGGAAAAGATTAGCTTTTGGGGGTTAGACCCTTCTTTTGCGCCTCGTGAACTTCTCATAGCAGCTGTTGTATGATTTATTTAGAGTTAGTATATTTTATGACTTCTTGAATATAGCCAAGCATGTACTTAACCAGCTTTAGAAAATTGTGGATCCACTTGTGTAAAATGGTCAAACCTGAAATGAATAGGCAAAGTTTAGGACATGAAAAATGCAAATTCATTAACTGACTTGAGAGATGGATAAAGTTGAAACAAGTGAGCAGAACAAGACATTGGATGCAAATGAATACTCAGAACGTTTTCTACAACAATTACTTGATATGTAACATATTTTAGTCCAACACTGTTGTTAACCTAAAATCTCTCCATGATAAATAACTCGGTGAGGAAATATTAGAAGTCACGTTCATTAAAGTGAAATTGGTTCAATAACAAAAGACAAAATAACAACAAACAATATTTCAAAAGTCGGAATGCGATAAATAAAAGCTGATGTGCTTAGCATAGGATTCGAGGGTGCCTAATACCTTCCCACAAGTCAATCGAGATCCTTATCTGGATTTTCTGACGCAGACCATTGATGAGTCAAAAGGTGTTCTGAGGTACCTTTTGGTGACTTGGCACACCTTTGAACTTGTCAAGTGGCGGCTTCGAATTCTCAATATTTTGTATCTTTTAAACACCAAGTCACGAGCTTTTAAATTTAAACACTCCTAGTTTTAGTAAATTTTAGGGCGTGACAGTTTGGCGACTCCGCTGGGGATTTTTGAATCTCAAGCTTTGATTTTATCGCCTTTTGATTTTTTGAAAATTGTTTGTTCCGATATTGCCTTATTAGTTGAGTGTTACTACTTTAATTTAGCTTGAAATGTATATATACAATTGTCATCTCTCGCACACCTTTGAGTCTTCTGGAACACTGTACACATGGATGTTTTGAAGTGGGTCACTTTTGATGACATGGCCAACACCTTCCTGAATCACTTTGAGTTTAAAATAGAGGTTGCTCCTGATCGTTCTTTTTTTAAGACAATCACAAAGAGGCCAAGCAAAATCTTTAGAGAGTATGCCTACAGATGGCGCGAACAAGCGGCACGTGTCAGCCCTCTGATACCTGATGAGAAAATGGTCGAAGAGTTCATTGAAGTACTTGATGAGACATACTACCAAGCGATGACCTCCGCCATTGGAAAATAACTCAGTGAAGCAGTGCAAATTAGAGAAATGGTTGAAAGAGGAATCAAGACTGGCAAGATTGTTAGGAAAATAGCTTTGGAGGTCGTTACCCATGCATTAGAATCTGGTTTGAAAGGTTTTGCACAGAAAACAAACGATGATGTGGTCATGGTGCCTTCGGGTCCACAATCGTGGAGTGAGAAAAGATACAATAAGGCATATTTATACTAAGCTCCACATATACACTCTCTACAGCACAATTAACCCCACAAAATCCACAATACTTCATTCCTCCATATCATTACACAGTCCATACAACACAATCATATGCTCCAGCACCTTCCTATTTGCAATGGCGTGCTCCAACCCCACATCCCAAATATAACACTCACCAAACTCCCCATATTCACTTTCAAGCTCTACAGAATCTTCCTTACCAGCTAAGAAGGCATCATGTTTTCCGCCCAAGTGCTTATCATCAGAAGCAACCAAAAGAGGAAAAGAATAGGTTCACGCCAATTGGGGTATCATGCTCTAGCCTTTTTCAAAAGCTGCAGGACTTAGACATGCTCAAGCCAATTGCCGGAAAAGTGCTCCCTACGGCAAAGCTAGACTAAACTCGTCACTGTGCTCACCATTCATGTACACCAGGGTACGGTACAAATGATTGTCGTCATCTCAAGAAGGCAATCCAAGTCTTAATAGATAATGGTCAAATTGAAGTTGAGAGGTCAGATATAACAAATATCGTTAAAGAACCCACTGCCAGTCCATGATGCATAAGTGTGGTACATTGGCCCTGACTTACAACTAAAAGACTAAGAAACTCTGTAGCTCATTTTGTCATGGTTTCAACACGCTTGGTTATTTTAAGGGTTATAACCCAAGTGCATTTATTTTGCTAGTTTTGATGTTCAAATCATTCTGTCTTTAATTAAATGAAAAACGAGATCCACTTTTTGTCTCAAACCATATGACTTTCCGTTTCTATTTTTTTTTATTTTGTCTCTTTAGCTTTTTGGTAGTTTTACTTTTGTCGGCTTTAATAACATAACATGCGTGTGGAATTCACGTCTTGATCTAAATACATAATCTGATATCGTCTCAATGATCCATTTGGACAGTAGGGATGAATGTGATTAGGGGAGGTTCGCGAGAGGTTCAAAATCGTGCACAGTTATTGTTGAGGATCGTCGTTGAAGCAGAAATTGAGGATACCTGGTGGATTCAGTCCCGCTTTTATATGGCTCTAGGTTGAATGATATGATTCATATTTGTGCGAGACATTCTCGAGTCAGGATGACGAACGACTTTCATTTCTGCTACCCAAACACTACATCATTTTGCCAGCCATTTTTTAGCCTTTTATTTTTGTTTGGCCAGCCACTTTTGGAATCAACGTAATTCGACAAAAAAAAAAGGAAAGAAAAAAAAAAGAAAAAAACAAAAAAAGAAAAAAAATTAAAAAAACAAAGAAAAACAAAACAAGAACAACACAAATCTAGCACTATGTGTTATAACTACGTCTGACCTGATTCCTCTCAAAAGGACATGTAGGCAACTATTCTAGCGCGGTCAAAACAGGAAAAAGTTCATTTTTTCCTTATTTTTTATTTACGCAAAACTTGCCTCCAAGCTTGCGACCTATACAAAGAAAATCGAGGGCCATAGTTTATCTTAGTTTATCTTAAACTGGGGCAGATTTTTTATTTTTATTTTTTTTAAGAAAAAGGGAGAAATTCAATATCCCTCTCAGTTTTATGTTCATAATAAATAAATGCACATTCTTTTTCTCTTCTTGTTCCACATGGACGCAAAATTTGCCTCCAAATTTGCGGTATGTATAAAGAAAATCAGAAGCCATTAGGAAGTATTTTTATTTTTTAAGAAAAGAGGGGAATTCAATACCTACTTTGACAAGTGAGGGTTGCTCATATAGTAAGCACCCTCCACCTACATTCAAGAGGTTGTGAGTTCGAGTCACCGTATGAGCAAAAAGTAGAAGGGCCACTATTTGTTCTGAGAGAGGGGAAGGGGTGTGGTTTCATTAAAAAAAATACCCACTTTGTTTCTTTGTGCTTATATCAGGAAAAAATTCATATCGCGCTGCTTTTCTGTTCCATATCAGGGGAAAAATCAAAATATCCCCTGCCTTTTGGTTTCATATCAGAAAAAAAAATTAAGGTTCCTCCTCTTTCTAGTGTCATATCGGAGAAAAATCTCAATAACGCAAAATTTGTCTTAGAGTTTTCGGCCAAATCTGAAAAACCTCAAAGTCCCCAAACATCAACTAAACTGGGGCAACATTTTGTTGTTATTTTTGAAGAAATTGATTCCAAATATTGTACGGTCACCCAAATGTCTCATGATATGCTTCATATCATTTTAATACCAAAGAGAAAAACTCAAAAATTTCCAGTTTTATACAAAACTGTGGCAAAAGTTTGTTTGATTTTTAAAGGGACGATTTCAACGGTTGCACTGTTTCAACCAATCATCTCATGAGATATTTTTGGGGCTTTCATATTGAACTGTTCTTTTTAGCGCAGTCAAATCCCAATGGTCCAAATAAAGATCTTTCTGACCAATCTTTGAGAATGTCATACAATATTGTACCATTAAAGGACGAGATTGTTCAAGGATATTTCAGCTTATTTTGATCACCATACAAGTTTATCGGATGGCCATAAGGATAGAAGTCTCCAGGGGAAGTTAAGACAAAAGAAGATAGGTGGACCAGAAAGAATTAAAAAAAAAGAACAAAAAAAAAAAGAAGTTTTGTCGGTGAAAACTTAAAAGGGTACCACAAGACACCAGTGAGGAAAAAAGAACAAAGAGAGAGGCTCGTCAGTGAAAACCTGAAAGGGCACCGCAAGTCGAATAAGTGCCGCCAGATTTTCCATCAAGACTGAACCAAGCAAGTAATCGCCTCTCAATTGTCAAGCCGAGGCAAAATCAAGGACATACCATGTTGAAAAGGTCAAGACTTTATTCCAAGATGTATGTCATGTTTACTAAGGCCGTTATTTCACATCCAGATATATTTTTCTTTTATCACTCAGGGGCATCTTTCGTTCGGTGTCTCCTATTTGAATTTCTTCAATTCGTCTTTCACTTTATTTTTCTCCTCATTTCTCTCCTTTAATAATATTGAAACAAGAAAAAAGAAAATTTGGCAAAATCTGTTCACGTGTTTCACAGTGATACCAGATTATTGTCAAGATCCAAGTGGGCAATAGGAGCATGTGCCGCAGCTCGACAACATGAATGACACATTGAGATTGTACTATGAATGTTCACCAAGGAACAACATGCTTCGGCTGTTTGAAGAATTTCTTTATTGGAGAAGACAAGAAATAGATTGGCCATATCAAGATGTTGTCCGTCTGCAACTAATTTGAAGAGTAAGCCAAGAATCACCAACCTCATTTTGCAAGGACATGATTTGGGGATTGTGTAACAGGAATGAAAGAATTCCAAAATGATATTTATCGCATTGTTAAAAAGATCAAAGACCACCTGAGCTGAGAGTGGCATCTTCGAGCATCAAACTGAACCCTAATTTGAAAAGTGGGTGGGGTTTTCAATCTTCAGACAAGACCCCATTAAAATAATGAGTCAAAGTTTGCAGCTTTCAAGTCAAAGCCACATGTGAGAAATGGTTTGAATCTTTAGCTTTCAGTCAAGAGTTCATCATGAGTGGGTTAAAAGAGAAGACATAACCCACCAGAAAGATGTCAACCTCAACAACTGGCCCTTCCATTATAATGGAAGATGTCGAATTTAGCAAATAGGGCTCACCCTTGACAATGTAAAGGTTTTAGTCTCAACAATTAGTAGTCAGGCCCTCCCATATAATGTAAAAGTTTTAGCTTCAACAGTCAGGCCCTCCCATATAATACAGAAGTTTTACTTTCAGTAGTCGGGCTCTCCATATAATACAGAAGTTTTTTTTCAAAAGTCGAGCCCTCCTATATAATGAAGAAGTTTTACTTTTAGTAGTCGGGCCCTCCCAAGATAATGCGGAAGTTCAGTTTTCAAGTCAAGATCTACTCAAATATAGCGATCATTTCCTTTCCGAGTTAAGATCTACTCAAAGATAACGATCATTTCCTTTTCGAGTCAAGATATGCTCAAAGATAGCGATCATTTCCTTTTCGAGTCAAGATCTGCTGCATAGAGATCATTTCCTTTTCAAAACAGTCTCCGCTCAGAGATATCAACCATTTCCTTTTCAAGACAGTCTCCGCTCAAAGATAGCAACCATTTCTTTTTCAAGACAGGATCTGCTAAAAGATAACGATCATTCCTTTTTCAATTCAAGATCTGCAAAAAGATAGCGACCATTTCCTTTTCAAGACAAGATCTGCTCAAAGATAGCGATCATTTGCTTTTAAAGTCAAGAACTCTCGAAGACAACGATCATTTTCTTTTTAATTCATGATCCGCTCAAACAGAAGCAGCCATCTCCTTGGCAAGTCAAGATCCGCTCAAACATAAGCGGTTGTCTTCTTTTTAATTCAAGATCCGCTCAAACATAATAGTTCATTTCCTTTTCAAAGTCAAGACCCGCTCAAACATAAGCGACCATCTCTTTTTCAAGTCAAGATCCAATCAAACATAAGCGGCCATTTCTTTTCAAGTCAAGATCAGCTCAAACATAAGCAGTCATCTCTTTGCAAGTTAAGATCCACTCAAACATCAGCGGCCATTTCAAGTTTCAAGACAAGAGCTATAAAACCGATTGTTTCAACTTTCATCAAAGAGCCCGTCCATCACTTTGGGAAATGTGAAGAACTAGTATAAGAATTGTAATTTACATTTTCAATGTTGTTATACCATTATTCTTTGTAAAAGCAATGACCACCAGCCAGCCACTAGCAAGCAAAGACCAACAACAACATCAGTGTGTTAGAAGTGTCTTATGTCAGTCCAATGTATTAGAAGTACCTAGTGTCAGTCTTAGTGGGTCTAGTAGCGTCTAGTGTAAGTCCACGTGAGTCTAGCATTTGTCTGAATGCGGTAGTCCCAACTAGCGCACGTGAAGAACTACACTGACCTGATTCCTTAGTTTGGGGATATGTAGGTAGCTTTGTTCATGGCTAGAACTAAAAAGTCAAGGTACGGTCACCATTTTGCATGCTTTTGGCTAGAACCAAAAAATCAAAATTAGTTGTGATTATGTCCTTGTCCAAAAACTTTTCGAGTTTCCGACCAAAGAGGGGCAGCTTTAATCACCTAATTTTGGTACGAAAATTCAAAAATTTACTATAAATAGCCGTGTTGATTTACTATGATTTTTTGTCAAATTTTTCAAGATTTTGTCCTTTTATTTGTAGTTAATTTAGTCAATTAATTAGGAGAAAAATACTAGAAAATACCAAAAAATAAAGCATTCTACTGTATATATCATGCATTTTTCTTTATTAATTAATTAAAAATTGTGTTAATCAAATAGTTTATGAAATTGATTTGGTCTAGTTTAATTGGCTATTGGGCTAGCCTAAATCTTAAAAAAAAAAAAAGAAGACAAATGATAGCCCCATATCTTTTAACCCATCCAGGCCCATCACATATAAAGCTTCCCAAGTCCCCATTTTTCTCCAATCATACAATAATTCCATGGGACAAAAGAAACGCTGCCCAAATTCTTTCTCCTCGTCAGATTCCGCAGCGGGACCATCGCCCACGGCTATTGATTTTGTCTTGCCGGCTAAATTTTACATGCTCAGGCTCGCCTCAAGCCCCTCTTTCTATTTTCTGGATTTTATTTTGCCAAAAGGGAAGCCAATTGGTGTAAATCAAGGCCAAAAATGTCTGCAGAATCCTAGCTCTGGCGAACTCAACTCTTTTTTGGTCAACCCATATATCCACAGGTTTGCTTCGCTTTCCTCTTTCATATCCTCTACTTTGTTACCCGAAATATCTCCTCCCCCCTCTTGAACTTGGTGACGATAGCGAGGCAGCATCTCTTTATGCTGACGAACCAGTTATGGTATCGTGGTGGTGAAGTCGTTTGGGGTGGTGGTGTGTGACTTAGCTAGCAATGTTGTGGTGATGAATGATGGTTGTTGATCGAGGAATGAAGCACTGACATTGGTGGAAAAGCTTAGCTTTGGGGGTTAGAACCTAATTTTGCGCCAGGTGAACTTCTCATAGCAGCTGTTGTATGATTTATTTAGAATTAACATATTTTATGACTTCTTGAATATAGCCAAGCATATACGTAACCAGCTTTGTAAAATTGTGAATTAACTTATGTAATTTGGTCAAAGCTGAAATGAATAGGCAAATTTTAGGACATGAAAAATGCAAATTCATTAACTGACTTGAGAGATGGATAAAGTTGAAACAAGTGAGCAGAACAGGACATTGGATGCAAATGAATAGTCTGAACGTTTTCTACAACAGTTACTTTATATGTAACATATTTTAATCCAACACAGTTGTTAATGTGATAAATAAAAGCAGTTGTCCTTAGCATAGGATTCGAGGGTGCCTAATACCTTCCGCGAGTCAATCGAGATCCTTACGTGAATTCTATGACGCATGCCATTGATGAGTCAAAAGGTATTCCAAGGTACCTTTTTGCTGACTTGGATGGTGCAAGCTAATCTTGGAGAAGCTTAGCAACCAAACAGGAACAACGGAAATGATAAAGACGATAAAGTAAAGATAGAAGCCAGACAAATCTAAGCTTCAATTCAAACGAACCCAAGGAACAAGTTTTGGGGTCACTCGAAATCACCTAGAACTAAGCAACAATCCTCAAGAAGATAACAAGCTTCTTGAAAATTGAATGATCGAAGAAGAAATAATTCAAATAGAATCTACCTATTGACACAAGTTCCATACAATTTCCACGACGGGGTTCGGCTCACGACGGAGACTCAAAAGCACTCAGCTAATCATTCAATATTTAAAATCTAGGTAACCTCCAAATAAAATACTAGAGGGGTTTATATAGATAGCCCCAAAGGTAAACTAGTAAAAGTGGTCACAAATGACCAATAGAAACAAGCCACGCAGGGATAAAACAACTAAGTGTTCGGCGGCTTTTGTGCTCGATCGCCCTCAGCCTTGAACGCTTGAAATAAGACGCTCTTCTTCCTCGGGCGCACTGTAGCCCTTTGATCGCTTTACTGATCTACATCGTTGAGCGAGATTTTGTCACTCCCATTCTTAGGCTCGAGCTTGCAGATGTAAATTTCATATGTCGAGCTCGGTCACTCAGCTTCTGAACAGTTGCTATCTCCCGACCATGCCAGCTGGATGTGAACATCGTGCAAAAGCTTGGCTTGGCTTCGTGTCACTGGCCTTGATAGGTGGAACACTTGATCAACACAGATACGAGCCGCATCATCCTCCCCTTCTTGTGAAGATTTCGTCTTCGAAATCGAGCCCTCTTCAGTCAACGGTTCTTGGCCTACAACACAAGGATTAAGTCAGCAACATTAAAGGAGTTGGATACATTATACGTACCTGGGAGGTTGATCATATATGCATTGTTGTTGATCTTGTTCAGCACTTGGAACGGACCATCCCCTTTCAGAGCCAATTTTCAAGGCAAAAGCAAGCGTGAAACTACGAGCATTTCCTTTGGTCCGGGAACCTTTCTTTTCTAAAATGTACCCAAACCCAATCTCTTTTCTTCAATACCAATTTCTTTCGCCCCTTGTTCTTCTTCGAGGCCACTTTGGCATAAGCTTCCTCAAAATTCTTCTTCACTTTGGCATGTAGCTCAAGCAAAGCAGTAGCTCGGCGTGTACCTTCAAAATCGATAACAGCATCTCGAGGCAACGGGGTTAAATCAAGTGGAATCAAAGGATTAAAACCATACACACACTCAAACGATGTCATTCTAATCATTGGATGCACATTATGGTTGTATGCAAATTCTATTACGGGCAAATGGCCAGCCCAGTTTCCAGCCTTACCTTTGGTCATAGTTGAAGAATAGCTCCCAAGGTTCGGTTTACTGCCTCGGTCTGCCCATCAGTCTGAGGATGGTGAGACGTCGAGAATAGTAATTTGCAGCCAAGGGCACCCCATAGACATTTCCAAAAATGACTCAAGAATTTTGAGTCTCGGTCACTCACAATAGTACGAGGCACACCATGCAATTTCAACACATTAGAAATAAACAAAGTAACTACATGTGGTGCATCATCACATTTCTTGCAAGGAATAAAGTGAGCCATTTTGGAAAACCGGTCGAGCATGACAAAGATGCTATCATGTCCACCCCCAGACCTCGGTAACCCCATAACACAATCCATGGATATATCAACCCACGGTCGATCAGGCACAGGTAACGGAGTGTACAAACCATGAGGGTTGGACCTCGATTTAGCTCTCTTGCAATCCAAACAGGCATTGCAAAGCTTTTCCACATCTCTCATCTTGGGCCAGTGAAACTGCTCTGTTAAGATACCAAGAGTTTTATCGACACCGAAGTGTCCCATTAAGCCCCCGGAGTAAGCTTCTTGAACCAAAAGCTCTCTCCATGATGACACGGGCACACAAACTCTCATATTCTTAAAGAGATAGCCATCTTGCCACTGATACTTCTTACCCTTCGACCTCTCAAGATAGTGTCACAGACGCTCTTAAGCTTGGGATCGTGTTCATACATCAACTTGATGCTTTCGAATCTTATTAATCTTGAAGTGAGAGCAGTCGCTAAGGTGAACTTCCTCGACAGCGCATCGGCCATGACATTTTCTTTACCCTTTTGTAATGAATTACATAGGGAAAGCTCTCAATGAATCCAACCCATTTGACATGCATCCGATTCAACTTCTCTTGGCTTTGGAGATGTTTCAAAGATTCATGATAACTTTTAATCACAAACTCACGGGGCTATAAATAATGTTGCCAATGAGCGAGTGCTCGAACGAGGGCATACAATTCCTTGTCATACGTAGAGTAGTTCAAGGCTGCAACCTTAAGCTTTTTGCTGAAGTAAGCGATCGACTTCGATTCTTGCATAAGCACTCATCCGATCCAAACTCCGGATGCATCACATTCAACCTCGAACTCTTTGCTGAAGTCAAGGAGTTGTAGTAACGGGGATGAACTTAGCCTCCATTTCAACTATTGGAAAGCCCTCTATTGGGACTCCTCCCACACAAACGGATGGTCTTTCTTCACCGGCTTGGTTAAAGGAGCGGCCACGGTGCTAAAGTCACGGACAAACCTTCGATAAAAACTAGCTGACCCATGAAAACTACGAACTTGAGGCATAGAAGTAGGGGTCAGCCAATCTCTAATTGCTTCGACTTTAGATTCACCGACTTCAACACCACTAGAACTCACAACAAATCCAAGAAAGACTACACGCTAGACACAAAAGGCATATTTCTTATAGTTAGCATACAACTTCTCACTTCTAAGTGTATTAAGCACAATCCTTAAGTGTTCAACATGTTCATCCACAGATTTACTATAACAAGTATGTCATCGAAATACACAACAAACTTATTTATAAACGATTTCAGCACATAGTTCATCAGTCGCATGAAAGTGTTGGGGGGAGTTAGAGAGGCCAAACGATGTCACTAACCATTCATAGAAACCAAATTTGGTCTTGAATGCAGTTTTCCCCTCATCACCCGATTTTATTCGGATTTGGTGGTAACCGGACCTGAGGTTTATTGTCGCATCCTATTTTTTACCGAACCGGTTAAAGTTCGAAATAGGGCTCGACTTATTGGGTAGCTTACAGGTAAGGAGTTGGAGTCGCACCCTAACATATTTTTTAACTAGGCATATTAGGGCACCTACTTTATTTCTAGCTAATTTATAATTAACTCTGAAACTTAGTCTACGAACCAAAAATTCTAGGGAAGGGTTCAAGTTAACCCGAGAAGAAGAGGTTAGGCACCTCTCATGCTCCACCAAATGTGGTTACCGGCCGGACTATAATTGAGATTTAAGTAAATTAAAGTGATCAAGTAGCTAGTTTAAATATCTCTAAGCTAAATATGAAATTCTAAACTTAAATTGTCACAGATTCAAGTGTCTATCTAATTATTAATTACATGTTGTATCTATGTTTTGTACTGTTGCAGAATTTCACACGAATAACTACTAGGCATAAATTTTATAGAGAAGCGGATGAAATTTAACAATTAGCGAAGTTAGAGGGAATAGGTTCTAGATTCAAATTTAATTAAGGTAAAGAATAAAAGTAATAGTTCATAAGCAAGTACAAAGAAATGAAAATTGAACAAAGTTAAGTAACTTACCTTCATTCCAGCGCTAAGAACTACAAATATATACTTCACTACATATTGAGTATCGAAATTAAAGAACTATGTTAAATAACCTTCTAATAGGTGTAAGCTTCTATAGATGGCAATATCTCCCAAAAACAAAGAAAGAGATGGTTAGTAAAGAATATGTGACACCTTATTTTTGGTGTCAAATTTGATGTGACGGAAATAATTGAAAAACTTAGCCAATAAATAAACTAGATTATGCTTTAAAAAAATGCAGGATCAGGTATAGGCGAGGCGGAAGAAGGACCCATTCCGATGTTACTTCCCTCTATTTAGCTTTGTATGGTCAACAATCTTAAATATTTTAAGACAAGACAAAAGAAGCATTAAAATATTTAGTTTTGAATATATTGTTTAAAAAATAATTTAACGTCAATTGTATGAGTAAAAGTCATTTTTCGACTTAGAGGAGTTTCTATTTGTAAATAATGCGAAAGCTTAAATATAGTTTAGTATTTAATTTGAAAACATGCCAAATGGTTAAAAGAAAATGCATGTTTTCTTTTAGAAAGTAGTAGAAGTAATGAATCTTTAAAAATTTTAAGAAAGAGACATACCAAACTAAGAAATGAGGGGGTAACGAGTTGTTTTAATTTTATAAAGCTATATAAATGTGTTCTTCATTCAAGAAGTCAACTAGCCTACCGTGTGTAATCATATCCCATAGCATACCCGACCCGCTTAGGATACTGATTCCATTCAATCTTCATGTGTTGACGCCGTTGTATGTCGTGGCTGAACTTCAAGTACCGTCACTCCATCATAGTGTACACGCAAAGAGATATTAAAGACGGTGAGAGTACACTTGTTCAAGACAAAAATAAAGTAACTATGACTATTGTGTTGGTAACCTTCTTTAAATATTCTTTTTGTCTAGATTAGATGATCTCGTGCAGATGCAAATTTTCATGTCGAAGAGTTAGTCATAATAAAATATGCCAAGAGCAGATCAGACAAATTCCTATTTGAAAGGTTTCTAATCAAGGTAGATAGCCTACAAAGGTTTCCGAGATAAAGTACTTTTATATGAAATAAATGGATGTGAAATATACTATTTCAAATGAAGTTAGAAACCAGTAGAGATTTGCTAGAATAATAAGTAAACACTAAGGAAGGTAATAGATTAACAGCTTATTCTTATTGAAAAAAATAACAAGCTCATCAATAGTACTACAACAGAGTAGTATGGCTTTAATTTTCATTTCTCTATTGCCAGCCTAACTCAAATTACCTTCTTTTCTTAAGCACATAATCAGAGAAAGGAAAACTCTTCAAATTAAATTGAGATGTTAGGCATAGTTACATGCTTTCATAATATCAAAATGTTACGACCAAATATCAAAACTATTTTTTTTACATATAATCAAAAGTAAAACAATTTGAGTGAAATATAAAGGATGATTAGGGACAACATGTTCCAAATTGAACAAACGACACCTATGTTGGGGTTTCAGTTTGAAGGTAGTCGTGACTCCAAACTATCGCCACCGCTGGTTCACTTCCGTCCATGGTTCGAGGTATTCTGGTGGTAGATCTTTGCGGTCGTCCTTTAACTGCTATCTGGCGAACTCTAGCAATGGTTGCAACCTATCCGATTGGATGGTGAGGTGATACGATGGAGGTTGAGAGTACGGATTGATTGGAGAAGTAGAGATGGAGATATCCGTCCCTAGAATGAGCTCAAGACACTAGTATTTATTGGTAAATTGAGGCTTCAAGTTGAAAAGGCAAGAAAGATCCGTTAGAATTAAATAGGGAAAGATGATATAAAATTAATTTTAAAAGAGCCAAAGGCTTAACAAAACAGTTGCTAGATTCACAATATTAGGACTTTTGGTTTTGGTAATCAAGCTGACAGGTATGAATCGAAAAATAAGGCAAAGAGAATCATTGATTTCGGCAATTCGAATTTTAATCATAAAGTCAGTGGATGAAGGAAATGGAAAGAAAATAAAGGGATAGTACCCGCCTGACAATTTGTTCAAATTCATAAAAGAGCCTTTTCGTCAAATCTTTACAACTTGCTTTCAATAGAATTCTTTGAAATGAGAGAAAAATAAAGAAGTGTATATCAATCTTGTCCTAAGAAATAGCAGTGATTAAGGCTGGGAGACAGGGAAATGGAAAGTGATGATTATAGGAGAATATGTGAGAGAAGTGCAATAATGACCAATTTTGAAATTGACTAGTTATGCATTTTAGAGTGCTATAGTTAGAAATGATTAGAAAGAATTAAAATATCACAGAATAAAATTTAACTATCAATAATAATTTAAAGCATCAATTAGATATAAATAGCTCAGAAAAAAATTAAATAGGCATAAGTAGTCACAAATAATAAGGTGTAATAGTATTGCAATTTACTGCGAAATTAACTATATATAATGCATCTGCTTAAAAATGACGAAAGTGTGATGCAATATAATATAGCCATAATTAAACACGCCATATTATATAAGGAATTAATAATAGGAAAGTAAACTAATAACACAAATATATAGCATAAAAGGCTAAATATGCAGTGAAAATTATTATTACACTCTAAAATAAAATGTAGTCCAAGACGGGATAAAATGTGTATAGGAGGGACAAAATTGGGTGTCAACGGCTGTCCCTCTTTGCTCGGGGATGATGAAAGAGTCTTCGGGTAAAGATAAATGACGGAATATCCAATTTTATCACGACTAGTAGGCGAAATGATTGAAAAAAAAATGGGAGTTTTGGGGTGTTTTTGGCCGAACCCCGGTCTCTGAGTTGCTTACATATCTTGGGTTTCACGAGAATCAGGCCGTGTGTAGTTCTAGAATGTCATGTTGCCTGTGTGAGATGTTTATGACGTACGATTTTGGATGTAAGGACTAAACTTATCCAAGTATGTAAAGTTTAGATTCATGTATGCTTTACCTTTTGGAGAGATAAATGAAGAATAGGGCAAAGGCACTAGCGAAGATGAGATAACATCAATTGATCGAGCGTAGGAAAAGAGGCTTATAATCGTCATAGTTATGAAAATGTGGCGCGCAGCGCGCGCTACACACTCATAAAGAGAAGTTTATACATACATAGTTTCTACTTCATCTCGATAAATGAGTAATCTTGCCTTCGCTATTGCCTTGTCTGAACTGGGAAACATTCGAGGAGCAAGTTTTATAAATGCACACGATTCAGATAGATGGGCACGATTAAGCGTGAAAACACGCACGATTGATGCAAATAGGCTCGAACAGACAAAGTAGGCATTAGTGGGAAGGAAGTGCAAAATGACATCCTAATTTGTACTGAAATATTAGGCAGATTACTTGTAGGAGTATGAGATGATCAGCTCCGGGCGTATCGAAATTTGACAGAATAGATAGTTTGTAGGTAGAACAAAAGCATTTTTTAAGACAAGGTAACACCAATAGATCGAGTACGGGAAAAAAAGCTTGTAATCACCCTATTATGAAGGTGTGGTGCACGACACACCCATAAACAGGGGTTTACATGGGCATAGTTTCTAGTATAACTCGATAAATGAGTCATCTTACTTTCAACATTGCCTTGAATGAGCCCAGGAACATTGAAGAGTAAAGCACGATTCAAACGAATAGGAAAGAATACGAAGTTGATACTCAATCAGCAAGGAATGATTAGGTAGATCACTCGTACGAGTACGGAACTATAGCTTTGAGCATTTTTGGAACTCGGCAAAATAGGTAGCTTGGGGGAGTAGCAAAAGCGTCGTCTGTGGGATTAAGCTTATTGAATTGGTTTTGGGATGATGCTTTGAGGTTTTGTGGTTGCTTAATTGGTAGTAGTTTAGAGAGCAGGTGTGAGAGTATGGAGCAGGGGTTCGTCGAGAGATCGGGGAGTCCCTACAGCAAGATCAAGATAAATGCAACTTGAGATAAAAATAAAGATAAAGTAAACTTCCCTATTGAGTTGATTTTTCCTTTGTCTGGTCTGCTTTCAGGTGCTCATTGCTAGGAAATGTGTGCCTCTCCTCTAGGGAATATCCATTTTCTAAGTGTTTCTCATCAGGAGATAATTGCTTCGTCACGCTGAGCTGTCGTTGGATCATCTTGCCAATGCAACACCGGATTATATGTCCCCTTTTGTATTGAGATGTGTATCTCTTTATGCAAGATTGTCTATCATTATTTTATTTTGGTTGCACACCCTTTGTCATGCTACCCTTTCACCGGGTTGTCTACCCTCCAGGTTGTCTGCCCTTCGTCATGTAGTCTTTTCGTCGGGTTGTCTACCTGTTACAATGTCAAACTTTGCATCGGGTTGTATACCCTCCGCTATGTTAAGTGCTAAATTCGACATCGGGTTGTGTACTCTCAGTCGACGCATCGGGCTGTGTACCCTCCGTAAAATTAAAATGATAGGGTCGACATCGGGTTGTGTACCCTCAGTCGATGCATTGGGCTGTGTACCCTCCACAAAAAGTAAAATGACAGAATCGACATCGGGTTGTGTACCCTCAGTCGACACATCGGGCTGTGTACCCTCTGCAAAATTAAAATGATAAAATCGACATCGGACCGTGCACCCTCAGTCGACGCATCGGGTTGTGTACCCTCCGCTAAATTAAAATAACAAATCGACATCGGCAGTGTACCCTCAGTCAATGCATCAGGCTGTGTACCCTCCGCTAAATTAAAATGACAAGATCGATATCGGAATGTGTACCCTCAGTCAATGCATCGGGTTGTGTACCCTCCGCTAAATTAAAATGACAAATCGACATCGGACTATGTACCCTCAGTCAACGCATGGGGCTATGTACCCTCCGCTAAATTAAAATGACAAATAGACATCGGGTTGTGTACCCTCAGTCGATGCATCGGGCTGTGTACCCTCCGCTAATTTAAATGACAAGATCGACATCGGGATGTGTACCCTCAGTCGACGCGTCGGGCTGTGTACCCTCCGCTAATTTAAATGACAAGACCGACATCGAGTTGTGTACCCTCAGTCAATGCGTCAGGCTGTGTACCCTCCGCTAATTTAAATGACAACATCGACATCGGGCTGTGTACCCTCCGCTAAATTTAAATGACAAGATCGACATCGGACTGTGTACCCTCAGTCGACGCGTCAGGCTGTGTACCCTCTGCTAAATTTAAATGACAAAATTGACATCGGGTTGTGTACCCACAGTCGATGCATCAAAAGTAGAGTAAAGTGAAACAAGTAGAATGCTATTGTCATGTTATGCGATGTGCTAAGGAGGCTATCGTGTTGCTTTTGTAGGAACTTCCTTGAAATTTTTGAGGGTCAAAAATTTCTGCCCAGTGTCAAGCTTACGTCTTTTTTTTTCCCTTGGAATTGGGCTATAAATCCATCAACAAATTGTCTTCTAAACAAACAATTGCAGATTAAGCTAGAAATATTTTTACTATGAAACATAGTTACGTATTTAAGAAGACTCTTATAGAACCACAATATGGTATAATTAACACCACAGCTTTCCTCGCGACTCCCCAAGGATAGAAAAAATAGAACCTCAGCCATACAAAGCCCCACGCGATCCAACTACAGCACTGTTTGTAATCATCACTAAAGACCCAGCTCAAACAAAAATCCATACATCTCTTGATCCTCCAGGGGCAAAGGTGTGCAAAAGGCACGTACTGCCTAATTGTTGCACACAAAAAAAAGGAGAAACAAATCCTCAATACGATCAGGGAAGCTAACAATAACAAAAACCTTGTAATTTCAGCTTCTTCGGATAATAATAAACTAGAATTGGTGCAAAACAAAACCTTGTACAACCTGCAAAACGAGCAAACATGATTAGCAAAAAACGTAACCCATTCCTACTTATGATCTTGTTGCTCCATACTTGACAATCTTTGAACGATAAGTTGGGATTTGAGCCTTGTCCCAATTCAAAATTGTCCTCCCAGTCACATTAAAATATAGAAAACTATGGAATTCTTGATCATCGACCTCAAATGCCAAATTCGCCATATGATCAGCCAATCGATTCCTCTCACGATAAACATGAACAAAGCTGAAAGCACCCCTATTTTTCATATCTATAATTTCCTCAATTACCTCAGCTATGCTCCACACCACATCCCACGAACCTTCTATGATATTCTTGAGCAACAATGAATCTGTCTCGATGATTGTAGGCGGTGTTACAGTCGCAAGGCAATATTTCATTGACTCTCTAATTGATAATGCTTCAGCCCTTATATTCGTTCCTTCTCCAATTAATTTTGCCTTGGCAAAAATCAAATCACCATCCTTATACGCAAACAAAACCCATAGGAGCTCAATCCCGGATTCCTCTACTAGCACCATCCGTATTACATTTAATGAAATCCAAGGCTGGACATCTCCAACAAACCTTAACATACCTGAATGTAGGGCGATAATCTTCAAGGAATTGAACTATCAAAGGCCACTCAATTGGAGTTGAATGCATACCAGGATATCGCACCAATAAAAACTTGTGTAAGTTCCAGTTTATCTCATGAACTACACGATGAAAAGAGACACGACCTCCATGGGCAATCGTATTCCTCCTTTTCCAAAGTTCACACACAACAAATGCCAGAATTGCTTGAAGTTTGCGTCTTTTGGAATTTTTAAGGAAATCCTAAAAAATTCTGTCCCAGTTTATTATTTATGACAAATCACCAAGAAAGATGGTTGCATTGCACTGAACACCAATGTATAGGCTAAAATCTGCATTCATCCTTTAGTGTGACGATTGGGTGTATTGACGACTATGAGTATGTGAATATTTGCATACTCAGACTAGGATTTGATATTTGGATTTCGCCGGATTTGGAGGTTGTCCATAATTGTGCTTATTTTGGTCAATTAGACTCTGAACTTTGTATTTCAATGTTGGATGTCTCGTGGTATCATGGTATGGAATGATTGAGTGATGGGGTGCGGATCTTTGTTGGATCGAATTTATGAGTGAGTCTCTAGGGAGTAGTTTGTCTGCTGGTTGCAATGTCCTTTGATTGGGCTAAGGGAGCAAAAGCGTAATGTTTTGTCTTTTGGGTATATCCTTGATTGTCTTGAGCCTAATAGGGTTGTGGTTGGAAATCTTGATGGAGGGGAGGTCGTTTATTGTGTAAGTTGGATGCGGTGTGAGGTTTGCAGGCTCGGTCGTATAGTGATCAGATTTCTTTGTTGTGATTCTCGTGTGAGTATAATGTAGGTTGTACAATATTTGGATTGTCTGAACGCTCTTGCTGTCATATGTTGATGGTTCAAAGGACTTTGTTGTAGGAGAAAATATTTTCAGCTCGGCTTGCCACTTCGGCTTTTTCTAAATCCAGAATCTTGACTAATTAGGGTGTCCAAACACGAAGCAACCGTAACAAAGTGGTGAAATGCACAAAATGGTGTGGGCATATTAGCAAAGACTTGAAGCAAATATGACACGTAAGCTTAAGAAAAAGCCTAGAATGTGGATGACGGATTAGCGCTTGAATTTGGAGGTTGTGATAGATCGTATAGATATCACAAAAGATTGCCTAAGTGCTTTATGTAGCAATCAAGGCAAGGATTTTGGCCAAATAACTGACGCTTGTTTAAGCAGGAGGTGAGGAGTTCAATGTCAATGAAAGGTGGTAAATATATTATGTAAGGAATAGGTTGTGTTGTGTGACAAAAAGGGATGTTGGCTTTTGTCGAATACCAGGACCTTGAGTGCATTTGTCATCCTTCCTTGTAAATTTTTCTGTCACGATGGCTATGTATCCTTGAAGAGATACTTAGTGTCTTTCATACTTGTCAACCAATTGCCGCAGTATAGTTCTTGCAACAACTTTCCTTATTGGATAATATCTTATTGTTGAGTCATTGAACTCGATATAGGTTGACTATATCATGTGTACTTTCAGATTGCTGCGTCCTATTGGAGTTGTTGTCATGAGAATTCATATCACCCCAATTTCATCGTCTTGTTTTATCTTTGCTAGTGGATAAAGACATATTTTCAAAATATTCGAGCGGTTTTGTCAATAATGATGGCTTTCTCGTTGTGTCTTTGCCTCTCCTTTGCAAGTTAAATCGGCTTGCTTGTTTTGGTTGTTGTGCGCAGGTATTTGCTGCACCTTTGTCTTTCCAATATTATCTATCACTGGTCCTTTAACCACTATATTGATCATGAGTAGGAGCAAGTTGGAAAGTGCTTTGGATCACGGTCATATATTGTAGGCGGTATAACTGTGTAGCCTAGAGCAACAAAGGTGATTGTTGGATGTTGGTGTCAAAAGGTCTTAAGGAGTCATGTGTGCCTTTGAGTTTGACTAGCATTTTCTCTTGCTTTGTCAATTTTTCTCTCCATGCACATAGTGCTTGCTGGAACAACTGAGGTACTGGGACAATAAACCCGGCAAATCTAAATCTCTAGGGCAATTGAGTGTGGGATTCGGCTAGTGGAGTGTAGTTTCTTTTCAGTCTTTGATTTGCATCAGGGAGAGGCCTAGGAGGGTATGGTAGTGTATTTTGGTAGTTAGGTTAAGTGTTTTGCTGGTATGGTGAACGATTTGGTGCTAGGATGTGGAATATAGGTTGAGTGGGCTTAATATTGTAAACGGGATATTCAGGTGGTATATAAGGGTAAGGATAAAATGGTGGCGTTGTTTGATAATAGTGGTTGAAGGTAGGGTCTTAAATGGTTGTGGTAAAAGAGACTTCATCTTTCTTCTTTTCGAAGAGGCTCACATTTTCAGACTGGATGGCTTTATTAGTAGCTTGTAGTTTAGTGGAGACATCATGGAGAGAGGAGAGAGCTGGTGGGAATTGTTGTGAAAATCTTTGACAAGTGCACTTGCTTAACCACATCTTTTGCCTTCGTATTCAACTCGGGCCAACCTTTCGAGTAACAGATTTTGAGTTTGGTAGTGAGTTAGAGAGAGTTTGGACATGCGAAAGGCTTCTGATATCAGGATTTAGGCATAGAGTAGGGAGAGGAGGTGCATTGGTAGAAGATTGAATTTGGAGACAAGATTACTTTAGAGACCTAGCACAACAGACAAATCCATGCAATGCACACATATCAAATAAGAAATGAATCCTATAATGCGAATAACCATTTTACGCACGATGACTTTTGAAAAGCGCTTTGTGTCACATGTATCATTTCGTTTGCTAACAAAATGTAGAACCTAGACAATATTGCATTTGTTGGACTTTTATTATATTGGTTGATATTGAAATAGTACAAAAGGTGGGAAACATTGCTAGAAGGTTAAATCATGGCCAGGTGAACGTTTGTTATGCTGATCCTTCTCCAGAAGATTCTTCTTCTTCTTCTTCGGACGAGTCTTCCTCTGACAAGCTTGCCTCTGATGAGTATCCTTGGAAGATGATGTTGTTTGCGTCAGTCAAGTGCCGGGATATGTCAAATATGAAATTTTTCAACATTTCCCAAGCCTTTCTTCCTTTCTCCTCTATTCCTTTGTTTGCCATAGAGTTCATTCCCTCGCTAGCCCATACGCCGATAGACTCTATGCGCTTCGTCAGGAGTTCTGCCTTACTGCGCCTTTGCTTCGACCAAACTTTGCTTCTTTGCTATTTTTCCTCGCGCCCTCGCCAGTTGTTTGCGTAACCTTTTGTACACAGATTCTAGTTCATCAGCATTTCTTTTCCTTTTTGTTGTTGTTTTTGGTTGAACTGCCCTTGCTATGTCTTTCTTAAGCCAGTCTGGATAATTTTCATCACAGCCAGCGTCAAACCTGTCTCGTCCAATAGTCTCGATTCCCATTCGTTATTTTCTTTCCAAAATTTTATTATCTTGTCTTTAAACGGGATCACTACTCCGAGAATATTTGCTTTGAAATATCTGCAATTTGGGGTACAATCTGCTTTCTCCCTACTTGTCTAAGTGCCCTTAATGGAGTATATGGGTAAACTCCTCTAAAGCCCACTAAGATGAGAAATGAGTCTCTTTCGGATCGTGTGATTACTGTTGTGCTGGGAAAGTAATCAAACATCCATTGTATGTTTTCAGGTGTTAGTTGACAGAAAATGTGGTGCCAACCGTTGGCAGTTGTTGGTTGGTCCCACTCCTCGAGACCGTTGTCCATGCGGGCGGTATGAGCCAAGATGTAGTTTTCTCTTGGTGTGGAATATAGATCTTGCTCTGTGCTGTCCATTTTTTGCAAATGCTCTATCAGCCAAATTTGTAATAATAAATTGCAACCCTTAAAAATATCCAACACTCTTCTTGCATCTTTCTAAAGCTCGGTACATTTCTGCAACAATTTTTAGTACCAAAGTGTATTTCTTGGTAATGTCTTTGAGTAAGGCATCAACAATTGGACCCATGCAAACATCAATTCGTTCTTTGTGTTGTGGAAAGATGACAGTTCCTAAAAAGCTGGTAATAAAAGCAAGTATCCTCCGCTCTTGCCAGTCTGCCTGGTTAATGCTGAAATAGTGTTCGGATTCTTGAAATGCTTCTCCATACCCAAATTTGATGTAGAGAGAAGTCAGAGAGATTCCTGACTTCCTTACGGTATGTGCACAACTTAGGCTTAAACCTTTCAATTTCGAAGAATTCCTCGGGTGTAATTGAAACGACCTTAGGTAGTCGTTTCGGGAGTTAGGACTCCGATTGCCGTGTCGATAATTTTGAAATATTTGTTAGATCCATTGGGACTTATTTGTAAAATTTGAGTTAAATCAGACCTCATTTGGTACGTATCAGAAGAAGATTTCAGTTTTTATTGTCGATAAATATTAAAAAGGAAATTTTCGAGCTCGGTTTTGGCGAATGAGCTCCGATTCGAAATTCGAAAGCGCCGTTAGGTTCGTATAATTATTTGTGACTTTTGTGAACTTTCGAAAGTGAATTTCGAGGTTGTTCGGCTAGTTTCCGCTAAAATACCGAAAGTTAAATAATTTGACATTTTTCTCTTTAATTTGCATATTGAATATTGGGAGTCCGATTTGAGATCCGTCTTAACGAGTATGTCACATAAATTATGCATAACTTGTATGCAAAATTTGGAATTATTTTGAATTTCGTAGGGTTCCATTTTAATTTTCGTCGCGAAAATAAAATAAAATAAAAGAAAATGAGAAAAGAAAAGGAAAAGACGAAAAGAGAAAGAAACAAAAGATAATATTAAGAGGCGGTGCTACGGGATTCTTAATCCCTTAGCTTAAAGTTTCAAACGAAACAGTGGATAAGATAACGAGAAACAACGAAATGGAACACATCAAAAAATGTAAAGAAAAAATTCCAGAAAATGCGAAAAGAGCCGGAGAAAAATAGTATTTTCACCCTGAAACATTCAGACTGGAATCGTTTGGCAATTAAACCAGAGGATAAAGCGGTTGTTGATTACCAATGCTAACTTTTGGAAGAGGTAAGTGTTTATATCCATTTCTTTGGAGGCACCTAGCCTCGTGGATTTTCTACCACGTGTTCCTTACGTGTGTCGCTGCCAATAGGCGTACTCATTACGCCTTAAATTAGGATCTACAATGTATATTATATGTCATGTCATGTTGTTGGTATTGTATTGAGGATCTGAGCATTGTACTCTGGCTGTGAGTTGGCATCTACTTCCCGGTTGTCGATGAGAGTCCCGCACCGGTGAAGGGTTATTATTGCATCATATCGCATTCATATGCATTATATGTCATTCATATGCATTACATTGCATATCATATTGAGTGCAGGAGTATTCCGGCCCAAGAGAGTGCAGGAGTATTCCGCATCTGGTTTATATTATATCGGGTGCAGGAGTATTCCGCCCCAGGAGAGTGCAGGAGTATTCCGCCTCTGATTCATATTATATTGGGTGCAGGAGTATTCCGCCCCAGGAGCAGGAGTATTCCACTCTTATGTCAGATACTGAGTGCAGGAGTATTCCGCCTCAGCTTTATATTATATCGGGTGCAGGAGTATTCCGCCCCAGGAGAGTGCAGGAGCATTCCACCTCTGGTTTATATCATATTGGGTGCAGGAGTATTCCGCCCCAGGAGCAGGAGTATTCCGCTTCAGTTGGTTATCAGATTGGATTCCCCTCGAATGCAGGAGTATTCCGCTTCGGGATGGGATGACAGGCACATGTGACCCTTTGCATCACATTTTATTTCATCTCAATTCATACCATTGTGTAGACTTGCGGTACATGACTACTGTTATGCTTATATGTGCATTGCTTATTTGTTGATATTTTTTTGGCTCGCATCCCTCGTTGAGTTTATAGTTTCTTACATGTTTCCGGTTATTATCTAGCTCTACCTTTTATAATTTAAATAAGAGGAATTTGGTCTATCTGTTTCTTTTCTCCCTGGCAAGCTATCCTATTTTTTGGGGTGGCTAGTCTGTCCCACTTATTGAGTCCTTTTGACTCATCCTCGTTTGTTGTTTGTTTCTTGTATATCTTTCGTTTCGGCAGGTTAGCTCCAGGATTGAGTTTGCCACGTTGTGAAGGAGCGAAGACGACTTCAGATGTCAGGGTGAGCCAGCTTTTATTCCGAATGGCCACCAGTTTATTGTTTATTATTTCAGTTGCATTTTGCTCCCTTCAGGAGGTATCTATCTTCTTTTCTACTCTTAGATGTCTAGTCTGGATAGCCCTGAACCTAGTATGTTAGGTAGTCAGCTGTAATTTCTTTTGTACGGCTTAGAGGTATCAGTATGTCTATGCTTTTTCTTCTAAATCTTGTTCTTATTTATGAATTATTATATTTATTTTCCTAATTTAATTAGTAAGAGTTCGCCCGACGGGTCTAGGGGAGGATGTCGGGTGCCCGCACGGCCTAACCAGATTCCGGGTCGTATCAGTAATGCTCTTAGGCATCAAGACTTCTTCACTTTCAAATGTTAATTGAGTTACCCGCCCATTTCTTCTAGTAATGGTGAACTCTACACTCCTAAAGTGAAAAACTGCTCGGTCTGCATCCCAATAGTGTACCGCTGCTTCTATCATTTCTTCCATTGCAGTGTGTTCCATTAGTGAAATCATATTCCCAAACACCATTTTGACTCGGTCTTTTTGATCTATGCTTATGTTTCTCCACCAATCTCTGAGCAACTGAGGGATTTCAGCAACCATGTCAAATGTTCTAGTGGTAATGATCTTTTGGAAAAGGTGAAGGATGATAGGAAAATTGAGAAGAAAAATACCTAATTCTTTATTGCGTGCAAAATGATCAACGTGTGGCACAAGCTTTCGAAAACAATGCAACAGAGGATATGAAGAAATTTTTCGTTGTGGGTTGAGAACCCTTTAGACACTTTAGACGGAAGTTGCTAATGGACTTTTGACATGTCAAGGATGTCAGTATTTATATAATGCTTAAAGGATAAATGTGCGTTATGTGTCATCCCATCTATCAGGCGATAATTTCAGCTTCAAATTGGGTTTTTAATGCCTCTTCGGTTACCATTTAAGCCTTTGAATAGCATTGAATACATAATGATTCCAATCCTTTGGGAATAAACGGTCGTTTTTTTATTCAATTTGGGCTTTTGATGCCTCTTAAGTTACCTTCGTGCCTTTGAATGGCATTGAATATAGAATAAGATCGATTGTTTATGAACAAATAACCATTTCTGATCCAATTTGGGCTTTTGACGCCTATTAAGTAACCCTTGTGCCTTTGAATGGCATTGAATACAGAATAATTCCGACAATTTATGAATAAACAATCATTTTTATTCAATTTGGGCTTTTGATACCTCTTAGGTTACCTTTGTGCCTTTGAATGGTATTGAATACAAAATAATTTCGATTGTTTATGAACAAACAACCATTTCTGATCCAATTTGGGCTTTTGACGCCTACTAAGTAACCTTTGTGCCTTTGAATGGCGTTGAATACAGAATAATTCCGACTATTTATGAATAAATGATCATTACTGATTCAATTTGGGCTTTTAATATCTATCGGGGTAACCTTTGTGCCTTTGAATAGCATAGGATGCAGAACAATGCCAATAAACGGTCCACATTTGCACGTTCAAACCCTTAAGAAAATGCAAAATATATCATGTTCAACGCTCCTTGGGGTCAAAAACCCGTTCAGAATTTTTTAACAAGTTGGCCTATTGAACTTGAGAATAAGTCGACTAATGATATGTCATGATGCATGATTCCTAGCGTCGTTACTAAGGAATGGAGTTAGCTAGACCGGGTTTTATTATCCTCCCAAGCGGATGACTCGGGAGCGGGAACGTCTAGGACCAAATAGATCCCAAGTCATTCCCCCTAAAAGAAAATTTTGTGAGGAAAGAGACGGTTGAGAGATCCTCTTAACCACCATATTTAAACGCACAATTTTGAAGTTTCATATGAGCAAAAATGCATAAGTTTAAAATATGCACAAGTTGAAATAAAATCAATTTAAAATAAAATAAGTTTAATAAAAGAAAGAAGGAAAAAGGAAAAGCAAAAGAAACAAGTTAGTTCCGAAAAATGAGATAATCAGGCAAGATAATTTAAAACGGTGATGTGAAAAAGAATTTAGAACATAGAATGCGATGAATGCTCCTAATGGAGTTTTCTAAGAGTGTGGTTTAGACAAGGTTCTCCCAAATGGACTATTAGGAAGTGAAAAAGTTTGAACCATCGGTTGTACCATGGATTCGACCTATCCCAAAACTTTTTTAAAGGTGTGTTTTATAGGAGTAAGAACGGTCGTCAAACCGACACAACCATCTTTCAAATATAGCGCACGAGTAAACTTTGTCAAAGTGGCGGATATGATGAAAAATGATAGACAAAATAAAATACCAATAAATTAAAACAAAATCCCAATGCAATAGAAAGTTAAGCTTAAAACCTGCAAAAAGAAAAAAGAAGAAATTTTAGTTTCGAGAAATAAAAAACAAAATAAATGCAAAAAATCCCAATTAGAAGTCCGTTATGATTAGAACCTTAAAAATCCCCAGTGAAGTCGTAATTCTGTCGCATCCTATTTTTTACCGAACGGGTTAAAGTTCGAAATGGGGCTCGGCTTATTGGGTAACTCACGGATAAAGAGTTGGAGTCGCCACCTAATATATTTTTTAACTATACGTATTAAGGCACCTACTTTATTTCTAGCTAATTTTATAATTAACTCCGAAACTTAGTCTACTAACCAGAAATTCTAGGCAAGAGTTATAGTTAATCCAAAAGGAAGGGGTTAGGCACCTCTCATGCTCCACAAAATGTGGTTACAGGCCGGACTATATAATTGAGATTTAAGTAAATTAAAGTGATCAAGTAGCTAGTTTAAATATCTCTAAGCTAAATATGAAGTTCTAACAGATTCAAGTGTCTATCTAATTATTAATTACATGTTGTATCTATGTTTTGTACCAAAACATGTTGCAGAATTTTGCACGGGTAACTACTAAGCATAAATTTTATAGAGAAGCGAATGAAATTTAACAATTAGCGAAGTTAGAGGGAATAGGTTCTAGATGCAAATTTAATTAAGGTAAAGAATAAAAGTAATAGTGCATAAGCAAGTACAAAGAAATGAAAATTGAACAAAGTTAAGTAACTTACCTTCATTCCAGCGCTAAGAACTACAAATATATACTTCACTACATATTGAGTATCGAAATTAAAGAACTATGTTAAATAACCTTCCAATATGTGTAAGCTTCTACAGATAGCAATATCTTCCAAAAACAAAGAAAGAAATGGTTAGTAAAAAATATGTGACACCTTATTCTTGGTGTCAAATTTGATGTGACGGAAATAATCGAACAACTTAGGCAATAAATAAACTAGATTATGCTTTTAAAAATGCAGGATCAGGTATAGGCGAAGGGCCCAGTCCGATGTTACTTTCCTCTATTTGGCTTTGTATGGTCAACAATCTTAAATATTTTAAGACAAGACAAAAGAAGCATTAAAATGTTTAGTTTTGAAAATAGTGTTTAAAAAATAATTTAACGTCAATTGTATGAGTAAAAATCATTTTCTGACTTAAAGGAGTTTTTATTTGTAAATAATATGAAAGCTTAAATATAGTTTATTATTTAATTTTGAAAACATGCCAAATGGATAAAAGAAAATGCATATTTTTTTAGAAAGTAGTAGAAGTAATGAATCTTAAAAAATTTAAGAAAGAGACATACCAAACCAAAAATGAGGGAGTAATGAGTTGCTTTAATATTATAAAGCTATATATATGTGTTCTTCATTCAAGAAGTCAACTAGCCTGTCGTTTTTCATCATATCCCATAACATACCTGACCCGCTTGGGATACTGACTCCACTCAATCTTCATGTGTTGACGCCGTTGTATGCCGTGTTGAACTTCAAGTACCATCACTCCATCATAGTGTACATGCAAAGAGAAATTAAAGTCTATGAGAGTACACTTGTTCACGACAAATAAAGTAACTACGACTATTGTTTTGGTAACCTTCTTTAAACGTTTTCTTTGTCTAGATTAGATGATCTCGTGAAGATGCATTTTCATGTCCAAGAGTTACTCATAATAAAATATGCCAAGAGCATGTCAGACAATTTCCTATTTGCAAGGTTTCTAATCAAGGTAGATAGCCTACAAAGTTCTCCGAGATAAAGTACTTTTATATGAAATAAATGGATGTGAAATATACTCTTTCAAATGAAGTTAGAAACCAGTAGAGATTTGCTAGAATAATAAGTAAACAATAAGGAAGGTAATAGAGTAACAACTTATTCTTATTGAAAATAATAACAAGCTCATCAATAATACTACAACGGAGTAGTATGGCTTTGATTTTCACTTCTTTATTGCCAACCTAAGTCAAATTATCTTATTTTCTTAAGCACATAATCAGAGAAAAGAAAACTCTTCAAATTAAATTGAGATGTTAGGCATAGTTACGTGCTTTCATAATATGAAAATGTTACAACCAAATATCAAAACTATTTTTTATATATATAATCAAAAGTAAAACAATTTGAGTGAAATATAAAGGATGGTTAGGGACAACCTATTCCAAATTGAACAAGCGACACCCGTGTTGGGGTTTCAGTTTGAAGGTAGTCATGACTCCAAACCATCACCACTGCTGGTGCACTGCCGTCCATGGTTCGAGGTATTCCGGTGGTAGATCTTTGTGGTCGTCCTTTTACTGCTATCTGGCGAACTCTATCAATGGTTGCAATCTATCTGGTTGGATGGTGAGGTGCTATGATGGAGGTTGAGAGTACGGATTGACTAGAAAAGAAGAGATGGAGATAGTCGTCCTTAGAATGAGCTCGAGACACTAGTATTTATAGGTAAATTGAGGCTTCAAGTTGAAAGGCAAGAAAGAGCCATTAGAATTAAATAGGGAAAAATGATATAAAATTAATTTTAAAAGAGCCAAAGGCTTAACAAAACAGTTGCTAGATTCACAATATTAGGACTTTTGGTTTTGGTAATCAAGCTGACAAGTATGAATTGAAAAATAAGGCAAAGAGAATCATTGATTTCGGCAATTTGAATTTTAATCATAAAGTCAGTGGATGAAGGAAATGGAAAGAAAATAAAGGGATAGTACCCGCCTGACAATCTGTCCAAATTCATAAAAGAGCCTCTTCGTCAAATCTTTACAACTTGCTTTCAATAGAATTCTTTGAAATGAGAGGAAAATAAATAAGTGTATATCAATCTTATCCTAAGAAATAACAGTGATTAATGCTTGGAGACAGGGAAATGGAAAGTGATGATTATAGGAGAATATATGAGAGAAGTGCAACAATGACCAATTTTGAAATTGACTAGTTATGCATTTTAGAGTGCTATAGTTAGAAATGATTAGAAAGAATTAAAATATCACAGAATAAAATTTAACTATCAATAATAATTTAAAGCATCAATTAGATATAAATAGCTCGGAAAAAAATTAAACAGGCGTAAGTAGTCACAAATAATAAGGTGTAATAGTATAGCAATTTACTGCGAAATTAACCATATATAATGCATCTGCAAAAAAATGACGAAAGTGTGATGCAATATAATATAGCCATAATTAAACATGCCATATTATATAAGGAATTAATAATAGGAAAGTAAACTAATAACACAAATATATAGCATAAAAGGCTAAATATGCAGTGAAAATTATTATTACACTCTAAAATAAAATATAGTCCAAGACGGGATAAAATATGTATAGGAGGGACAAAATTGAGTGTCAACATCTATCTTTGAAAAATAAGAAGAACCACTCAATTCATCAGGCATGTCATCCATTCGAGGGATAGGATGTCGATACTTTACATTTGTCTTGTTGACTGCTCGGCAATCAACACACATTCGTCATCTTTCTTTGGGACAAGAATAACTGGAATGGCGCACAGACTCAAGCTCCCTCGAACCAGTCCTTTGTTCAGCAATTCATCCACTTGCTGTTAGATCTCTTTGGTGTATTCGGAATTACATCGGTAGGCTGCATTGTTGAGGATTTGAGACCCCGGGATGAAGTCAATTTGGTGCTCGATTCCTCTTAACGGATGCAATCCATCTGGCATTTCTTCAAGAAATATGTCCTCGAAGTCCTGCAAAACAATTTGGATAGCACTAAGCAAAAGGTTATCGTTAGTGAAATCGTCATTAGAGGTCAAGAGGATACCCTTATGCACGAGGCAAATCAGCAGCTTGCCTTGATCATTACCTCGAAGGCACTCACTCGGTTGCATAATTCCACAGATATTACCTTCCACAAGAGGTGTCTCTTTATCCTCGGCCACAATTTGTGTCCCCACAAGAGACTTAGCTTTGACCGCTTCTTTGAGCTCATTCATCCGTTTATAGTCCTCATTGACTTGTTTTGGAGACAAAGGTTTGAGAATGAAGTTATCTCCACCGAGCTTAGTTGTGTAAGTGTTAGATCGTCCATTATGAATAACTGACCTATCATATTTCCACGATTGCCCAAGTAGTAAATGACAAGCTTGCATTGGGACCACATCAAACACTAGCTCATCTTGATAGGCTCCCACTTTGAATTTGATCAACACTAGCTTGGCAACCTTCAGCTCTCCACATTCATTCAGTCATTGCAAAGAGTAGGGACGAGGGTGTTTCATAGTCCTAATTGAGAAACCAAGCTTTGGCTTGCTACATTAGCACAACTCTCCGAATCAATAATCATTAAACACACTTTCCTCCTTACTCGACACCTCGCATGGAAAAGATTTTATCTTTGATTATCATCCTCCTCTTCCATGTTCATAGTGCTTAAGTTCCTACGAACCACGAGAAACATTTCTGGATGGTCAGCCTCGGTAGATTCACGGCCATCATCATTTCCAGCTCGGTCAGTCTCCTATCCGTTTTCCTCTTTGGAGTTACTCACTTGCTCATGGATAGTTCCATCTTCGAGCAAAATCATAACTTTGCGAGTCGGACACTCAGTCTCCTCTCCGTTTTCCTCTTCAGAGTTACTCGCTTGCTCATGGACAGTTCCATCTTTGAGCAAAAAATCATAACTTTGCGAGTCGGACACTCTTTTGCCTTCTGACCATAACCCCTGCATTTATGACACAGAATATTTGAAGCACTAGGAGTATTAAGTTGAGCTTTACCTCCCATCTCCTTGGAGTTATTAACTGTCACTCCCCTTTCAAAGGGTTTCTTCAAATCTCGGCCAGTGTTGGCACTTGTAGGATTCAAACTCTTCCAATCTTTACCCCAGTTCAAAGAAGTTGAAGTAGTAACCCCTTGGTACTGATTTGCTTTATCATCCTTTACCCATTTCTCAGCAACAACGGCTGCATGGAAAACATCATCCAACATTTGGTACACATGCAGTCGCAATTGAGATGACACATCTCGAATCAGTCCATTTTTTTAACCGAATGATGGCTTGCTCATCATCTTCTTCCATATCAAGAGCCAATCAAATCTTTTCAAACTCATTATAGTATTCTTCAACCGATTTGGACTCTTGTTTCAAATCATAGAGCTTTCGAAGTTGCTCCTACCGATATTTGGCAGTCACATACTTATTATCCAATGCTCGTTTCAACTACAACCATGTAAGAACCTTGGGGTAAGCATTTCTTCTCCTCATTCACTTGTCAGTTTCCCACCAAGTAGATGCATATGCCTCAAACAAAGCAATAGCATGTGCAGCTTTTCTTTCCTCGGTCATCATATTTGTTTCAAAGATTCGTTCCAAACGAACCTTCCAATCCAGATATCGGTCCGGATCACTAGTTCCTTTGAAGGATGGAATCGTGATCTTGACACTATTCAAGTTTGAATCTCTAGCACTTCGGATTGGTTCCGGATACTCTTCAAAATAGTCATCAGCCTCACGCTCATAATTTCTATCAACATATGCGCCTCGGCCTCGACCTTGAGGGTTCCCACGGCCTCATTGAACCTGCCTTTGTTTCACGAACGGTGGCTCATACTCAGCTTCAGCATCGGGAAACTCTCCATCTTCAACGACCACGACTTGTCTTCGGATCCTTGGAAGTGGTAGTCTATCACCTCAGGGATTGCCCAAGTTTTGTTGATCAACTTGAGGAATGCCCAAATTTGGTTGTTCCTCTTGGGGAATGCCCAAGTTTGGTTGTTCCTCTTGAGGAATGCCCAAGTTTTGTTGATCAACCGGGGAAATGCCCATGGCTACTCTTCGAATGACCTCATTTTTTAACTGTTGTTGACGAGCCAATTCAGCAAATTGCTCCGATTTCATAGGAGTTGAGTTATTAGTTCCAGTGTCGGACCCAAGCAAAACCACATACGCTTTCTATTGCTCGAGGTTAGCTACTCGAGCACTCACTCATTTCACCTCAGCATAGATGCCTTGTATCGCAGCCAAGAGATCGGCTAACGATACCTCGGGCGCTTCAATGCCTTTCTCTCCGTTTCCAGCCATTGAACCTGCACAAATCAAAGACCGAGAAAATGTTAAGTTTGGAAATCACCTCACACACTCCCTTACTTTTATTGGGTGGGGCTCGGATCCACTCAATTTGTAGGTTTGGTTACTCAAGAACTTGTAACCAATGACTTCCTCGGTTTGATCAATTTCTCTAAGTTCCTCCGAATTCAACAAGATTTGTTGTCTTCTTTGGGAATAGTTAATTGATTCGACTCGATGGAACAAACGCTATTTAACTGCTCACGAGAGTTCAAGAATTATCTACAAAATTTGGACTTCGGTCACCCCACACACGAGTTCCTGTAAGCTCAAACAAACTAGCAAGATTTTGAGTAGAAGAATTTACTCCAGAGATCCACTAACCGAGATTCCACAGGCACAAAGAAGAAAGAAAACCTAGGAGAATCTACCCTCCATTTACTCTTTGGAAACCTTGGACACGTCACCCTTGTACGGACAAAAGTGGTCCCTCATTTGGTAAAGATTTGGGTTTAACCTTATCAACTCTTTCCTCTTTCTTGTCGACAACTTTTCACCTAGGGATTTAGGCAACGACACCTTTCCCCTTCTTCTTCTTCTTCAATAGAACAATGACACCTTTCCCCTTCTTCTTCTTCAATGGAACAATGAACCTTAATTCGGGCGTACAGACACTTTTAAACTTTTGTTCACAACCCATAATTCAAGTACGATTTAAGGTCGCTTCTCCGTTAACATTCAACAACGAACAGAGGAAACTTCAGCTCAAGGCAACAAAATCAGTTTCGTCGTCGTCCGTACAATGTTACAATGTAATGATTTTTTGGCGTACAGACGGTGTTTAACAACTGAGCTTTTGAAATTTTCAAGTAATACTCGACCAAAAATCAACCTCTAACCACCAGTCTTTAACAATAGACAACCAAAACTCAAATAGGATTTTCGAATTTAAACACCACGTCGGAACAGTTCAAAGACTTCGAGAAACCCTTATCGACAAATAGTGTATGACAGATGCGCGTTTGAATCTCCAAACAATGATGAACAAGCATCTGGGGTTGTTTAATCCAAACAAACAACCAAAATTTTTGAATTTTCTTATTTTTACCTTTTTTTTTTGGAATGAACCATCAACAACACAATAACAACAAAACAAATAAGAACACGAAATGTAAAGATAACGTAGAATAGGATTGGGGTTATAAAAACAAGCCCAAATTGTGCTCTGATACCAAGAATGGTACAAACTAATTTTGGAGAAGCTTAGCAACTGAACATGAACAACATAAATGATAAAGACAATAAAGTAAATATATAAGCTAGACAAATCTAAGCTTCAATCCAAACGAACCCAAGGAACAAGTCTTGGGGGCAATCGGTTTGAAAACAAAGAATCACCTAAAACTAAGCAACAATCCTAAAAAAGACAACAAGCTTCTTACAAATTGAATGATCAAAGAAGAAATTGTTCAAATGGAATCCACCGATTGACACAAGTTCCATAAATTTCCACGACGGGGTTCGGTTCATGACAGAGAGTCGAAAGCATTCGGCGTATCATTCAATAATCAAAATCTAGGTGTCCTCCAAATAAAATACTAAAGTAGTTTATATATAGCCCCAAGGGTAAACTAGTAAAAATGGTCAGTGATGACCAATAGAAACAAGTCACGCAGGGTTGAAACAACTAAGTGTTCGGCCGCTTTGGTGCTCGGTCGCCCTTAGCCTCGAACACTTGACGCTCTTCTTCCTCGGGCGCATTGTAGCCCTTTGATCGCTTTACTGTTCGGCGTCGTTGAGCTAGATTCGGTCACTCTCATTCTTGGGCCCGAGCTTGCAGATGCAACTTTCATATGTCGAGCTCGGCCACTCAGCTTCCGAACGATTGTTTTCTCCCGGCCATGCCAGCTAGATGTAAACATCATGCAAAAACTTGGCCTGGCTTCGTGTCATTGGCCTCGATGGGTGGAACACTTGATCAACATGGACACGGGCTGCATCATCACACCTTTGAACTTGTCAAATAGCGACTCCGAATTCTCAATATTTTGTATCTTTTAAACACCAAGTCACGACCTTTAAATTAAACACTCATAGTTTTAGTAACTTTTTTATGCAACCTAAAACGAGCGGAAGCTAAACACGATACAAATATGCAGAAGCGATAAAACAAGATACGAGATATCTAAGATATCGAGAAATTCAAGACTAGAAAGGCAAGAAATAGAAGAAAGAATCGAATTCAATTCATAAACGATGATTGAATTCAAAAGGGAGAAATGAAACTCGAACCTTACAATGGAATCAAACTAGGTGTCGATCGCCATAGGTTCCAAGTTAATAAGATACATGAAGCCTCGGGCTTCCAACTCGAAGGGCTCGACCTCTTCTCTAATTCTCTCTTCTCAATTGTTCATACAATGTAAAACTCCCAAATGAAAGAGCTAAAGTTCTATTTATACATTTACAATGATAAATGGACAAAATTGCCCCTGCAGCTGATTCTGGTTCGTTGATCAACCTCTCCTCATCGCGATCGCGCCAGGAAGAATCGCGATCGCGCAGAACACCTTCTAAAGCATCGCGATCGCGCAGGTCACTGGCATCTTCAGCATCGCCATCGCGCTAAGCATGGCGCGTTCGCACAGAACAAGGGAAGCCTCTTCGCGATCACGCAGACAGTGTCGCGATCGCGAAGAACAAATGTCCTCCGTCAGGCAGTAAGCTCCCAGTGTGCTGCCCTATTTTGCCCTGTTTTGTTGTGCCCTGTTTCCTGCCCTGTTTTGGCGCTCCAATGCACGATCTTCAAGATGTTTCCGGAGGCCTTGACTCGTATCCCTTGTGCTCTCGAGCTTGGCTTTTGATGGTTGTCGTTTAGGACATTTTATATTGCATCATCCTCCCCTTCTTGAAAGGATTTCGTCCTCGAAATCGAACAATCAAAACCTACAATCAAAACAAGCACAACCAAAATTTCCTACTTCACAAGTAGGTTAGCTTAACAAGAAAGGGTGCAATGTGTGTGGAAAACACACTCTTGTGATAGAGCCAAGCATCAATACCTAATAAAAAGAGTATGTCCCCAAATAAGACAACAAGGTCTTGGCTCGACAAGATCAAGCACCCAATTTCAAAACAAGCAAAGAGATCAAACTCATGCAACATGTAGCAATCAAATGTCTGACCCCTAAGCTTACCATCAACACACCAAGCCTTCAAATCAAGTTTATCATAATGTGATACATTGGCTTTGGCATGCCCAACACTCAAGGTGTGCTCAACACATGGGATGGAGTAAGTAAAGTAGTTCAATTCACAACTAACATCGACTACTCCACTCCCCTTCTTAAGAGCATTCTTACACACACCGAGAGGTACCTCCTCACCTCCCAAATCAACCCCAAGACAATCCTTCTCACTAGTCAAACTCCAAAGGAAAGTCTCCAAAATAGGTTCTTCATCATTATAGTCCACAGAACGAAGGCTAGGACCACTAGAAGAAAGGTCAACACGGCCAATATCAAGACTACTCTCCTCACTTGGAGTCCCAAACAATGGATCATCCCTAGAGCCTAACTTCACAAACCATGGAGGTTCGATTCTACTACCGACCCTAGTCCGATACAATTCACCACCACAAACAAGATTGCCTTCAAACAATAGAAACGTAAAGGCATGCACCTCAAATTCATGGTTACACAAAAGCATAGAATCAAGACTAGGTCCTTCACTCTCACTCGAGGAGTCATCGAAAAAAAATCGATCCATCTCACACTCTAGAGACTCCTCAAGATCAAATCCACCCTCACTACGACACAAGAGACCACCACTATCAATTAAGCAATCAAAGGGAAGAATAAGATTATCATGCAATTCATCTTCTCCTTTATCAAATATAGGTGGGGTGTCATAACAAGGTTCACAAACAAGGTCAACTACGACATCTTCACTAAAGAGAGGTTCAATGAAAACCGAGCTCACATCATGATGTGGCTTTTCAACCCTCTCAACTAGTGGTTCAATTTCACACACAAGTTGACCCGAAAGCTCTACACTAGTTGCAAACACATTATACTCATGCAAATCATCAACTAGCATAGAGTTGTTACAAACAAGATCACAAGACAAAGAAGTATCATGCTCAAGTGAGGAAGAACTAACACATACCTTTGAAGTGTCATGAACGTCTCCACCTTGTAGCTCACATTCGGCATCTCCTTCACCTTGTCTTTCCATGTCGGAACATGGTTGAGGCTCCATCGGTTTGCCTCAAAGAATCCCTACACAAGAATTCAAACACATAGAAGAAAAAGATAAAGGGTTAAGGTTAGAATAAGGGGTGCCCTCACTCTCAATTTTTCTTTTTCCCTCTTTCTTTTCCCTCATTTTTTTTCCAATGTCGGGTGTAGATTCGGGTGGCGACAACTCACTCACATCACTCAACTCAACCTCCCCTTTTTCCACTCGAGAGTTGTCACCGGTCGCTCCCTTACTCCTCTCTATCTTTTATCTCTCAAATTCGGACGAATTGGGACGAGGCCCAAGAATACCCATAGCCGGAGTAGGTGGACTTTTCACGTCAACCCGGAATCTAGGACTAGGAGACTCATCACTTGATGTCTCCTTTTTCTTTGTTGGTGAACCACTCAGCTTTGGAAGTGGCTTCGGGCTCACCTTGTTGACATTTGCCAACTCTTTTGTAGCACTAGTCCCACCATTGCTTGTGTTCGTAGGACTTCTTGTTTGCACATTGTTGCCCATGGAATGAAGTTCCCGATCCTTGCTCCTTTGCCTAGCCAAAGAAGGTGCACTAGTAGGCACTTGGCTCTTCGCCCGGTAAGGCACAAAGTCATAAAATCTTTGCCCTACGCCCACAAGATACGCACCCTTCACCACACTATATTGCACCCTCTTCCCCTCCAACCACAGCTCAACTATCCACACATCAACATGATGCATGGGATACACGTCACACCACACATAGCATTTATAACTCCCATGAGATATGAGTACTCGAGCCTCCTTAGAAACCCACACTCCCTCATACTCATAAGGATGCTCTAGCTTATGGCATGGTATCCTAAGCCTATCAACCAAAGAGGTGCTAATACAATTGGCATCGGTATCACCAATCTTGAGCAAGTATCCTCCAATACTATTTACCCCAACAACAAACCTACATCTACCCAAGTTTTGTAGATTGGCATCCAAGTGAGAACTTGAATGCCCACAAGTGTCAACTCCGACAACTTGGGTCTTCCTTATCCCTCCACTAGTGGCAACACCACTAGAACAATCTCCACTTCCCGTTACTCTCCCAACATTAAAAATGTTGTTGGAAGTCGAGGAAGGAATCTTGCCATGGAACCCATAAGTGCCTCTCGCCTTGGTTCCATAGCCCATAGTACTACTCCTACTACAACCATCCATGCCCCTCACGGCATACATCCCCTTTGTAGCAAAAGCAACACCATTTCTCAAACCAACCTCCACATGGGAATTAGAAGCATTAGGCCGCTTAGTGTACCTAGAAGATGCAAGCTTCTTCTTTCCCACGGAACAACCACCACCACCTCCCATACTAATGGAAGGTCCTCCACTACTCCCTTGTACTCCATTAGCAACACCAAGAGAAGATGCATAAGAACAATTCATATACTCAACATTATCATCAACTCTATCTATATCACTATCATGCTCTAATTCATCACAAGTAGAGTAAGTAGGATCAATGTACCTTGAAGCGTCACCATCTTCGATTTCTTGACTAGAAGCATAGGCATCATCACATTCTTCATCACAAGCCTCATAGTCTTCATCAATCTCACGATCATCATAGTGAACCGCTTCATCAACATAGGAGCCATGGTTTCCATCATCATAGTAATGGCCATCATCACCCTCGGAGGAACCATAGTCTCCATCATCACCATACGAGTCATAGCAACTCGCATCATCGCCACATGAGCCACAATCTACTCCATCATCATTGTCCGACATTGTTGCAATCACCAAAGAACAAAACCTCCCAAAAGTCACTCCCTCACGTGTATCACTCGATATATGTACACTCAAGAGCGAGGCCTTATCAACTTGGGAACCAAGGTAATCACAACTAGCATGTCCAAGTTAAAGTTCGGAATGGAATTAATGAGACTCGATGTACGGACGGCTATTTAAAGTGCGTACTTGAGGCCAAAAGGAGTTCTACGACTCTTCTTTGAATTCTAATCTCCTATACGCACGAATACCTAGTACGCTAAAGGATTAGTGTCTTTCAAGTAGGCCAATTACCTTAGAAACACTAACCAAGAGGTATAGTAGAAAACGGGACACAAAAGATTTGACTCGAATTCGCACCAAACGGATTTGGAATCGGATGAAATTTCGTTTGTGATCTAGAAACTCATCATATTTAATAGTCCAATTTGAGTTTAGATGTTTGGAAACTGTTCCGAAGTCGTTGCGAACATTCTGTCCAAACCTGGAATTTTCTGGAAAAAGTGTTCTTCGCTATCGCGTGCTAGGGGTCGCGACCGGGAAGGCAAAACCTTCCCTCAGCGCGATTGCGCCAGTCCTCGCGCAATCGCGCAGGTCTGTAGTGCAGAACCAGAATCCGACTACAATTTCAGTTTTTGGCACACAAAACCACCCCGACTCGACTTTTACTCAGTCCCAACGATACCCAATGGTGTTTTCAACTATAACAACCAATTCTCAATGGGTTTAAGCCTCTAACAAACAACAACAAAACTTCGATTCAAGTTTGAAGCGTTTTCAAGAAATTTTCAACTTTTGGATTTGATTTTCGAGTTTTTGAATCGTGACACCAAAACACGAGATATAGGTATCAAAACGATGGGAATACAATAAGGAACAAACCCCAATACTTTTTAACACTCGGGGATTCGTATCCAACAAGCTCGACCAAATTTTGTCAAGTTTTCTAGTTTTTTTCATTTTTTTTGTTTTTCTTCAATTTTCAAGAACAAACAACAACACAATAACGATACTAACACGTTGAACAAGGAACGGGGGTTTGTAAGAACATAACCCGAGCCTCGCTCTGATACCAACTGATGCAACCTAAAACGAGCGGAAGCTAAACACGATACAAATATGCGGAAGCGATAAAACAAGATACGAGATATCTAAGATATCGAGAAATTCAAGACTAGGAAGGCAAGAAATAAAAGAAAGAATCGAATTCAATTCATAAATGATGATTGAATTCAAAAAGGGAGAAATGAAACTCGAACTTTACAATGGAATTAAACTAGGTGTCGATCGCCATATGTTCCAAGTTAACGAGATACATGAAGCCTCGAGCTTCCAACTCGAAGGGCTCGACCTCTTCTCTAATTCTCTCTTCTCAATTATTCATACAATGTAAAACTCCCAAATGAAAGAGCTAAAGTTCTATTTATACATTTACAATGATAAATGGACAAAATTACCCCTGCAACTGATACTGGTTCGCTGATCAACCTCTCCTCATCGCGATCGCGCCAGGAAGGCTCGCGATCGCGCAGAACACCTTCTAAAGCATCGCGATCGCGCGAGGAAGCTCGCGATTGCGCATGTCACTGGCATCTTCAGCATCGCCATCGCGCTAAGCATGGCGCGTTTGCGCAGAACAAGGGAAGCCTCTTCGCGATCGCGCAGACAGTGTCGCGATCGCGAAGAACAAATGTCCTCCATCAGGCAGTAAGCTCCCAGTGTGCTGCCCTGTTTTGTTGTGCCCTGTTTCCTGCCCTGTTTTGGCGCTCCAATGCACGATCTTCAAGATGTTTTCTGAGGCCTTGACTCGTATCCCTTGTGCTCTCGAGCTTGGCTTTTGATGGTTGTCGTTTAGGCCATTTTATATTGCATCACTGTTAGTGCGTGACAATAATCCAACTCAACCAGGTCAAATCTAGATAAGACCCCAGGCTACGACGTGTGCTGAAATCGTTGATTCAGTTTGCACCCATGTGGGAGGGGGACACTCTTCCACACAGTGCTGAAAGACTTATGCACTTGAATGGACTAACGAATACGTCCTTAATGGGCGCAAAAATGTATTTAATAAACAGACTAAAGACGTCCTCCACGGGCTCGGATTGTGCCTACATAACAAAAGATGCCCTAAATAGGTGAAAGTCACGTCTTCACTAAACAAATAAAAGACGTCCAATACGGGCGTAAGCAAGTCTCCAATATATGAACAAACACATTTCTCAAAAGGCGCAAACACACTCTCAACACATGTTATTTCAATAAAAATGTTTGAAAAACATGGAAGTAGCTAAAAAACAAGATTTGAATGAACAAATCTGATGAATAATTGTTTACTTCATTAAAATAATAAAGGCCCGAAGGCCACAAAATACAATTAAGATTCAAGTACATGGCTGATTACAAAAGTCGTCTCAAGCTAACTAAGCAAGCAGTCTCGAGGGACTCAACTAGAGAATATCGTCTGAAGGCACGTATGGCTGTCGGCCCAGGCCTCTTCTTCGATGGGGACAACAAGAAGGTCCGAAAGACCCTGTGCTCAGAGTTTTCATCATATTCTACGACCATTCCCTCGACAGGCACCTGTAATGGCACAACACCCATAGCTCGGACCCTTGAGATTCCAAAGCAACTATGAGGTCCTTGGTGGATGTCAAGACATGAGTGAAACATTCAAAGGACAACGAAATTATCTGCGCGAGGCAGAAGTTCGTGCTCGACATGAAGCATGATCAGCTCCGCGTAGAAGAGAGGGGAGAAGAATAAATAAAAAAACCTTATTGCATCAACACGAACACTGGGAATGGGAGGGCGAGCATACACAGAGCCCTAGCTGGACATAGGCACTCAGGCAGGTTTTCTCCACATGACAAGAGAAACATCACAACAATTATTGCGTTAGTTGATGGATCCGCCACAATCAGCACGCATTCCTTAGCAAAACCGGCCTAAGATACTTCATTAGCATCACAGTTAGGATTTCGAGCACGAGAGATTCTTTGCCTCCCGACCAAGACAAAGGCACAAGAAGAAAGATAATCATCCGCCTCTAGCTTTTCAATTTTTTCACACACTATCTCATCCAAAAATAACAGAGCATAAAGGGGATGAATGAACCAAGATCGACAACAAGAATGGTGAAGGTCAGAACGACCATCTGAACAAGAAGAAAAGCCAAGTTTTGCAAAAGATGTGATTTATTTTCAGGATGGAGATTTATAAAAGAAATGGTGAAGTGATGAAGAAGAGGCTAAAATAAGGAGCCCTTATATAGGCGAAAAGAGACGAGGGATGGAATATGAGACGATAAAAAACAATTATGGCAAAAGATACGAAAGGATTTGACCTAAGTAAAATATACTCACTGAAGCACTTATTTAGTCAGACAAAACATCTTTGGCTGACCTATTCGAAGCAGGCAACTTTTAATCGTACTTACAATGTATGTACGCGAAAATACTATGTGAATTTTTTATCTGTCCAAACTTTGATGGACGAAATTAATTGCTACTTCTACCGGTAAGAAATAGTAATTGGTACTTTAAGTACCCGTTTGTCCCTTTTTGGAGAATTATTGAAATAATGGGTTTTGAAAAACATTTTCAAAGTTTTTAATAAAGAGTTTATTCACTCACAAAACTTCAACTTTTTTTCAAGTAAAATAGATATCCAAATACAACTTCAACTCTTCAAAAACTCTTTTTCAATTTTTTTTTTGGCATCTATTGCCAAATGACCAGTACAGTTGGTCCGGGACACTACAGTTATAAAATACTCCATCTGTTCCGCAAAGAATGACATGTTTCGAATTTTGACAGTCAAATTTTTTCATTTTGACCGTGAATTTGCACATATAATTTTTATATATTTTAATACTTATATATTTAAAAACCAGGCCCTGCCCAAAGCCAAAGCAAGTAAAGCAAAGGCTTTGGGCCCCTACTTTCTGGGGCCCCCAAAATTTTCAAATAATTATGTATATTACTAAAAAAAAAGTGTTATGAGAAAAAGTTTGGGAGTTTTCAAAAGCTAAACTTTTGGGACATTGAGAATTGAGCATTAGTTAGAGTTTATCAATTTTGGACTTATAGAAATAGTATTAGCAAACTTAGAGCCTGTTTGGCCAAACTGCCAAAATTAACTTATTTTGAGAAGTATTTTTTAATCAAAAATATTTTTCAAATTAGTACCTTGCGAGAGTAGCAGTTTCTGTTGGCCAAATTATAGAAAAATACTTTTATAATTAATTTATGTTTGACCAATATTTAAAAAAATTACTAAAAAATGGATATACATTATCATTTATTTGAATAACATATGGAAGTTTGATATAGGTATTGTTGTTCTAAATATTCAAAAGCACTTATTTTCTGGGAAAATTATTTTTTTCAGATTCTTCTTAGAAGCTTAAAGCAGCTTTTGCTACTACTCAAAAGCACTTATCTATTCCTTAAAAGCTTGGTCAAATACCTTCATTTCTAAAATAAGTATTTTTTTTTATGGAAAATAAGCACTTTTGACATCTCAAAAGCTTGGCCAAACAGGCTCTTAGATTCTTTTCCATATGTCTATACTATTTATAAAATAATGAAATATTACAGTTGCCTTAGCGGAAATAAGTTTTCAAAACTTAAATAGGTAAAATCTTAACTCTTATTAAGAGTGTCTCAAGAGATTAAATGAATTAGCAGTTTTTAGAAGAAATTGATTATAAAAAGGTTACCATTAATCATTTCGCACCTAAAAAAAAGCTAGAAAATCAAACTTTAAACAAAATAATCTCAATCCGTCCCACTTTATATGACACGCTTTGGAATATGAGAGTTGACCACAAATTTAGACGTAGATTTTTAAAGTTTTGAAAATATAATTTATTAACTACATAAAAAGCCATAAAATATAGTATAAGTCATAGTAATTTATAATTTAAAGTATTTGTAAAATATATAAAAAACACATGGTAAAAAATTAACTCCCCAAATAATAATTGTGTCACATAAACATATGCAGTATGTTTTCTAAAGGCTTTTCATTGAAGTTTGGCTTTAGGCCCCCAATAAACTTGAGCCGTCCTTGTTAAAAACCACATAAAAAATACTATAAATTATATTAATAAATAATTTAAAATATTTTAAAAGATATATAAAAATATTACAGCAAAAAAAAAAAAAAAACCTCACCCTCCAACTCGAATCAAGAATTATCATTTTATTTCATGAAAAGAAAGGAAAAAGAAAGAAAAAAGAAAAATAGGTGCTGGTGCTGCTGAAGTAGGGAACAGGAAGGACATGTTAAACCCTAGCCTCCATATAAAATAGTGTCCCCATTTGCCACATACTCTGGTTCAGCTCTCACACTCTGTCATCTGTATTCATCTCCGGCGCCGTCAACTAGGGTTTATTTTCTATGTCGTCGGAGGAGTCAAAAATGGAAAATCCTGATAACAACAACACCGGAAAATCTGAAAAGAAGGGAAAGAATGTAAACAAGGCCAAAGCTGAGAAAAAGGCGAAAGTTGAAAACAAGCCAAGCACTCAGTCTCAGAAGAATTCTGCTGCTGATGATGAGGGCATGGATCCTACGGTAACCTCCCTATTGTTATTATTTCGTATTCAACAAATTGTTTTTAAATTTCTAGTATAATGCTATAGGGATAGTGTTTTAGTAATATATTTGAGTATTAAGATGTTGATTGATAAATTAGTAAGAATTGGGAGCTCCCGTGGCTTTGGTCTAGTGGTAAGTGCTCGGCTTGTGATGTGTAGGTTAGACGTGGACGTTAAAAGGCTCTAGCCCTGTTGTAGCTTGGTATTTAAGTAGAGACGGGTAGAGGGGCCTTTCTTGAGCTGAGGGTCTATCCGAAACAACCTGTCTACCTCATTCAAGGTAGGGTAACATTTTGCGTGCATCCCAGCCTTCCATGACCCCACTTGTAGGATCTCACTCAGTATGTTGTTGTGTGGTAGAGGGGTCTATTATCTACCTAGTTTTGAATTGTGTCGTACAGGGTTCGGATTACTCTGTTATAAAAAATCTAACATGACAAGAGCGGGTAGCTAAAGTGGATAGTGGATAACACCTTCACCTCCAGCCTTAGAATTGGGTTCGAGTCACCAAGGAAACAATTACCATAGTCCATATCTAGAAAAAGATCCAATGTTTGAAATTGGTTGGTTCTATCTTTAAGTTCTTAAACACTGAACTTATTGGACCTTTGTAATTATGGGTTCCAATTATAGCATTTGGTCAAATTTTAGTAATTTTCACATACTGATATATATATATATATATATATATATATATATATATATCCATGTTTTGCATTAAAATAATGGGCCTGGCAAATCTGCTGCCTATTAGTTACATCTTCTCCTCATTGAACGATCAAAAGTACAGATTGGGATGTTTAACAATGAAAATGCCTCCTTTTGGTGAAAAATTTCACTGAAGATAACTCTGCATATATTTGAGGTATCTGGGAGACGAGAGGTATATTCTGTTTCATATCAAACGCACTACAGAACCCTGAACTTGTTTATTTTTTTTGGTTTTCTCTGGAATGCAGCAATACTATGAAAATAGGCTGAAAGTACTTGCGGCGGAGAAGGAAGCTGGGGAGAATCCTTACCCTCACAAATTCCAAGTGTCTTTGTCTATTCCTGAATATGTGAAGAAATATGGAGTTTTAGAGAGTGGATCTCATCTTGAGAATGAGAAAGTGTCCTTGGCTGGTAAATTTGCAGCATTTTATTTTTCTTTTATTTTGTTTTATTTGAAATTGCATCAAATTTAATAGTTATTGCCTTCTGGTAGGACGGATAATGACCAAACGTGCGTCTTCTGCGAAGCTGATTTTCTATGATTTACATGGTGAAGGTGCCAAGGTTCAAGTTATGGCAAGTGCAAAGTGCGTATATTACACTAGCATTTTGTTGTTTTCTGGGTTAATTTATGCCAAGAGTTGGTTGATGAGATGATTCCCAAGAATTATTAATCTCCCTTATGTGGAGGACACAATGTTGATGGGCGAGGAATACAAAGTAAAACAGAAATTATGCTCATTAATACCTGACTAATATATCCTGCTATTTTGCTTGAGGGAACAATCTTCATGGATGATGGATCTCAACTTGTCTATGGTTAAAACGTGGCAAATACATTTGTTATATACAATGGCAAATCTATATGCTGTTTTTCATTGCGAAGCAATATTTGTTATTCTATGGTCTCAAGCTTATCTCAAGTTGATGAAAGCTCCCAACTTGTCTGTAGTTGAACACTCCAATTAATTATGTCTTAGTTGCTAACTAGTTGATGGATGGCTATATGAATTATCTATATCCATCTTGCTCTTTTTGGGGGTATTTCAGTCCAATACTAAATAAGGCAAACTAGGATACCCTAAAACCAGGGGTTTTCTAATCTCACTCATCCCAACACTGATACAAGTTTCTAGGTAGGATATCCATAATCATCATACTGTCACTCATATGACCAATAAGTTTTGAGTCTGTGTAGACATGGCCAGACCATCTCAAGAGACGACTCCTTTTTTGTTTATATGTGCCGTTCGCATGTTTGAATGCGATCATCAATTTTCTACATAACATTTCTGATCTTACCAACCTGCATTCTGCCTTGTTCACTAACTATAGCTTAGCATTTTTCCATTTTTTGATAAGGCAATACTCCTCTTTGGCACACTTTCCTTTTTACCCTTTTAGTCTGTCCCAAAAAGAATGTCACATTTCCTTATTTGACAATTATTTAATATCACTTTTCCCTTGTGTCCCACTTACTCTAAAAGCTAACATGAACTTTTTCATTACTCTAATCTTCTCCTTCTTCCGTTTTCTCTTTTCTCTAACAAGTGAAATTTTGGACCATTTGCAAAGTCAACATCTATTCCTAAACTTCATGCTGAGTCAAACTTTGCCACATAAATTGGGACGGAGGGAGTATAGCATTTTCCGTTTGTGTAATCCTATTTTAGTTCTATGTGTTGCATCTTAATCTATCATGCCATTCTTTTGGGAACCGAATCTATTTTTTTTTTTTTTGAATTGTTCATGGGACCACAATCTTGTCTAATCTCACTTCACCATTGTTCTACTTATGTTGGCCTAGAATCGCACTTCATATATTCTGTCTTGCTTTCTGTAAATTTGTTAATTACAACAACAACATACTTAGTGGTATCCTACAAGTTGGGTCTAGGGAGGGTAAGATGTATGCAGACCTTACCTCTACCAAGCTACCAAGGTGGAGGGGCTGTCAATTAACCTAAGAAAACTTTGTAGCATATGTTGTAGTTTTTTTCTGCATGAACTGAACTTTGGGGCGTCGGATCCCTCATGGGACACATTCTTACAAGTTTATATCTTTATCATGATCATTCCTTATATTACATTCAAGTCTATAACAAAGTGCCCTTTATGCCATAAAAGACCAAGATAGCCTAGATGGACCTTTTAGAGTGGTTGTCCTTAGGAGCCAAGTGTGGCATCTATGTATCAAATGACTATGTGTTTGTGTTCGATCTAAATTAGTATCTTTTTATTTTTGTACCACATGCTACAGAAATTTTGTGAAACATCCTGTCTGAAATCAGTGGCATCACTAACAGTTTCAGTGCATTGTTGTTAAATTGGTTGTAAGACCCTTGCATTTGCTGAATAACTTGGGAGATTGAGTTAATTTTATCATTGAGGGTCTTATATATTGATGTACGTGCAGAGAACTCGAGTTGAAAGAAAAAGAATCAGAATCAGAAAAAGCTGACTTTTTTATTAAATTACATTCTGGGGTGAAGCGTGGAGATATTGTTGGAATCACTGGGTATCCAGGTTTGGCTTCTTTATATCCTTTTTGTTTATGGCAGATGTTCTATTTGGTAGTTGTTGGTATTGGTGTTAAAAAGCAAGTTTCTTTAGAGGGGAGTGTTCTCGCATTATCACGCCTTAACTTACTTTAGCACCATAACTTAATGCAGAGAAAGGAACAGAAAACAAAAGGTGTTAGTATATATACATATACATTTTGTATTGATGTACCGTGGCAGAATGGATGGTTAAGATTTTTCATGTGAAGTTATGGTCATATTAATACCATAACAAATAATTACTCAGCTGACCAAATGAAAGATACAATTGGTTTCTCATGACTTTACCTGCAGTAAATTACATTTACATGACTCTTGCTCTCTATGTCACTGCATGGATGCGAACGAATCTGTCGAGTGGTTATGACAATCAGCATTTGGAGAAGTTGCAATAAAATGTTGTGAAACTTGGTGAATATGAATAGATCTCGTGATCTTCAGAATATTTATCTTGCTTTGAAGGGGCAAAACAACCTGTCCTCTTCACCTAGCAGCTCGCCAAGCTGAAGATCATAGATTGGTTTTGTCCAGATAAGTGTATCATTGCTTGGCCCATGACTCTAAAGTTTTGGTTTTTGAAATTCAAATCTTATTGAACTGGTTTTCCAGGTAACCCGAACATTTTAAAAGGGGAGGTTGATTACTGTTTTAGAAATTGAGGCTCATATAATCTTCTTTTCATAATGGATTTTCAAAAAGCTTATCAGAAGAATTATTTAACACCATCCTAGCGAAGGAAGATAGTGACATAGCAGAAAAGTTTTTAGAGAACTATAGAAGTCAATGAAAACGAAGAGTAAATGTGTAATATGAGGAGCATCAGTTGTGTTCCCAAGAGTTAATTCTTCATTTGTAGGGACACCTTCCTACTGATAAGATCTTTATATATTAGGACATGGAGAGGCGCACATAGTTCATGATTCATTGATCCCATGACCGTGTGTTGAGTTTGCATATTATACAGTGAAATAATTGTTTTGGCAGAAAGACTTTACCATCCTCAAAAAAAAAAAAGTAGTTTTGGCAGAAAGACTTTCGTCTTTTTATTCTTTTAATAGGTACATGTAATCATTTGATATGGCACTCAAAAGGAGTGCAAATCATTTAGAAGAGCCCAATAAAGAGGCAGCAAAAAGGCTGAATTGTAATATACTCGTTACAGTTACACTCACCACTACTGATTACTCAGCAAAACCAAGAAAAGATCAAGTCCGAAGACTTGGCATAAAAACTCTTCATTCTTTTGGATCAATCATATGGCGACCTCTTAAAAGGATACTTACCTAGCTTGGTGTAAGCCCAGTAACCTCCTTTCTCCAACTGCCAAAGAGTTTCCCTTTTCTGCTTGCTTTTTACCCCAGTTAATAGACAAGATATGGATGACATATTAAGTCACACATGGGAAAGCCGCCCCTCACCCCTTTATCCCCACTGAGTTTTGTTTAATCTTCTTACGAGAAGTCATCCTGGGTTTTGCCATAGTTTTCACTAGATTATTATTGTCTGCGCTGCAATTGTCAGGTGAAAATCTTACTTCACATGGTGTAGCTTATGCAAAGATCTCAGGCTACAGAAAATAGTTGTACTGATGTTTTGGTTTGGTAACACGTTCTCCTAATTCTTTCTACCTCATTCATCAGGAAAGAGTAAAAGGGGAGAGCTGAGTATTTTTCCAAAATCATTCGAAGTGTTATCTCATTGTCTTCACATGATGCCTAGGCAGAAAGGTGCCCAGACGGATACAACTAAGGTTAGTGGTTTTTGTTTTGTTTTGTTTACTTTTTGTTTTTGTCCAAGGCCAGTGTAATTGAACTTTATCTGATCGTGCTGCAGAAAACTGAAGCGTGGGTCCCGGGAAGTGGCCGGAATCTAGATACATATGTGTTAAAAGATCAGGTATCCTATGCCTTTATTATTTTTTCCAATCGCATTGCCTTCGTTCTATTCTATTTTCAAAGAATTTATGCGTCAGATTGTGGCTCATTTGTTCTTTGAGTCCAGGAAACACGATACAGACAACGTTATTTGGATTTGATGGTGAACGCAGAGATTCGACACATATTTAAGACCCGTGCAAAGATCATAACTTATATCCGCAGCTTTCTTGACAATCTTGACTTCCTAGAGGTTTGTTATGAACCTGTTTTACTCTGCCTCTGTTGATGTGATATTATGAGCTCTGTTAGTAGCTTTGGTTAAGTATAACTAATAGAAATATATAATCCTATTTGTAACAGGTAGAGACCCCCATGATGAACATGATTGCTGGTGGAGCAGCTGCACGTCCATTTGTGACCCACCACAATGAATTGAATATGAGGCTTTTCATGCGTATTGCTCCTGAACTATATCTTAAAGAGCTAGTTGTTGGTGGATTGGATCGTGTCTATGAAATCGGGAAACAATTTAGAAACGAGGGCATTGACCTGACCCACAATCCTGAATTCACCACATGCGAGTTTTATATGGCTTATGCGGATTATAATGACTTGATGGATCTAACTGAAAAAATGCTAAGTGGTCAGTATTTAAATTTGGGATCACAATGTTATGGAAGCTTATATTATTTAATCTTTTCATGTTATTTATAGTTTGTTTATGAACTATACATGAACAGGCATGGTGAAGGAACTTACAGGTGGTTATATAATCAAATATCATGCGAAGGGGCTGGAGAGTGACCCGATTGAGATTGACTTCACTCCTCCGTTCAGGTTTGAAGCTCTTCTTTTATGCTGTATTCTACTTTTTGTTTTTCAAGGCACTGAGATATTTAAGCTGTTGCTTCTGCAGAAGGATTGATATGGTAGAGGAATTGGAAAAGGTGGCAAACTTGAATATACCCAAGGATCTCTCAAGTGATGAAACTAACAAGTACCTCATAGATGCTTGTGCAAAGTTTGAGATCAGATGTCCTCCACCTCAAACAACAACTAGATTACTCGATAAAGTAAATTTCTGGCATCAGTTCTCTTCCCAATAGGCATTTTTTATTGATGCAACTTAAGAACTTGCCTTCGCTGCTGGTCGACTTTTATTTTGTGCCTTTGTCTTCTTGTAATACTTCCTTCTACTACTATTTGTGTTGCTGGGGGAGTCTTTTCCAATTTCTGGGGATTCGGTTTAGGATGAATGAAGGAAAGGGGTTGTAATGGATGAGGACGTCATGTTCTCTCCCTGAGCACCCTTAACTGAGGCAGCACAAGGTTCGAGTAACGGAAGAGAGAGGGTTGTGTTGGAAAATGGAAGGCAAAATGCAATTGCTAGAGAAATAAATAGAGACGAAAAAAGATTGGTAGCGTTTTAGAGCTATATTAGTGTTGAATTTTGTAGTTCCTGTGTTATTTGTCCTGTAATATACATTGTTGGCAGTAGCTTAGTTGTGAATTGTTAAATATGTGATCTCCTAGGTTAGCCATGAATTGGTAAAAATATGAGATCCCAATTTTGAGCCTATTGTTAAATTGGTTTTGGATCCATTTGCGGTATTGATTCTTTGCATGCAACTCTCAGAATAATTATTTCTGTTAGAATTTATTGGTGATACCACCACAAATAACATTTTATGTATGGGTGTCGGTGTTATCTTTATTTTGGCACTATTCCTGCTATTATTTCCAGTTTTCACGTAAGAATTTTATGACTTTGCTACTAATTCTTCAATTTTTTTGGGTGAATTCAGCTTGTGGGCCACTTTCTGGAGGAGACATGTGTCAACCCTACTTTTATCATTAACCATCCAGAAATAATGAGTCCTTTGGCGAAGTGGCACAGATCAAAACCAGGCCTGACAGAACGTTTTGAATTGTTCATAAACAAGCATGAAGTATGTATTCGTCTAGTTTCTTGAACTGTATTAAGCACTCCCATCTGACAGCTTTGCAATGCATACATTCCCAACATTTTGATGTGCTATTTCTCTATTGAATAACTTGACAGCTTTGCAATGCATACACTGAATTGAATGACCCTGTTGTCCAACGCCAGCGTTTTGCTGATCAACTCAAGGTATGAGTCTGTGCATCTTGATTTGGTGCCTATAAGTTTGTGTTATGCTCATGTTGTTAATCAGTTATATCATGCGCAATTACTTATTTTAGCAAAATTAATGTCTATTCAGGATCGACAATCAGGTGATGATGAAGCTATGGCACTGGATGAGAACTTTTGTACAGCTCTTGAATATGGATTACCTCCTACTGGTGGTTGGGGATTGGGTATTGACAGACTTGCAATGTTGTTGACAGATTCACAAAACATCAAGGTTTGTGCCTTCTTTTCTTGGTTAGGAAGAAACGACCACCTAGTTCCAATCTATTTAGAAATGTCAAGAGTATTCCACCTTGTTGGAGTGTTGTTCTATCCTCATATGTTTTTTGGACAATCTTCACCCCATGAGTTCAATTTTATGGTTGAGTTACCAAGTGTGATTTTCTTAATATGGTTCCAGAAACATACAATATCGTATTTGGTTTACCCAATGTTGCGCCCCCATGGTACATTATCCACCCTTCAATTGTTTAGCTCTTTGCATGTGGGGGTGTTACAGTATCCGATATTAGTTTTGGGAATGGCCTATGGTCTCCTTGTGTGTTTTGGTCAATCTTCACCTCATGAGGTAACTTATGTGGTTTAGTGAGACCCAAGCTCTTATTCTAGCAGGGATGAAGTGACCATTCATTACCAGTCAAGTCCTTCTGTTTTCTGTTTCACAATAAATGGATCAAGGTGGCAGTGTTCTTGTAAGTCAAAAGTGCAGAATCAACAGTCTGCGGGGCTTGAGTTGAAAAATGAGAAGTGAAGTGCACAGCTTTGGAAAACAAAATACATGATTTTTTTAACTAACACAATTAAATTCCAATTAAAATAACTAATTTTAGCCTACAATATCCAATAACATCTATATTACTTCAACTCCTCAATGTTGAGATTAAAAAAAGTAAGTTGATGTTCGTTAGGATCACTTAGTGTGTCGTCATTTGAATCATCATGAGGTGATAATCCGGCGGTTCGCATTGATTCATTGCTTACCTTTATGGGAAGGGGGTTCGGAGAAAAGGTCACGGGGGCTGGCCTTTTACCAACTTCGTGTTTTCTCTCCAATTTCCCTCTCCTTTTCCTGTCACTTCTTTATAAGTTTAGAAAGCTAGTGTTTTTTCATTTAAATTAAATTATATGTTGAAATATGTTTTATTTATCCCCTTTCTTATAATTTGTTCAACAGGAAGTCCTACTATTTCCAGCCATGAAACCACAGGATGAGCCACCTTCCAAGGAAAGGTAAAGATTGCTCTGGTTCTTTCCTTTGAATGATATGTGTTGGCATTAGTTGTTTTGATGTCAAATGGTTGAGATAGTTTTTGGATGGCTTAACTGTGTTTTGGTGGCCCATTTCGTGTTTCTACTTGTGCTTATTTAGTTGTGCATTTGGTTGGTGATAGTACTGTTTAATCTTCAGCAGGAATGAAGGTTTATATCTACAGTTGAGATATGGACATTCTTTGTTCTTTTTTACCATCTATTCATAAAATTTATTGTTCTCTACAACAAATTCCACTTCAGTCACTGTTCACTAAGAGTTCTGGACCACCTACTCAAAATTTCCACCTAGTTGCTACTGCTGTAAGCAGCTTCGGACATCTTAGGAATGGAAGCCTCGTCACTTCCAAACTTTTGATGTGTTTTGTATCTTTTGCTACTATATGATATTGTTGCATGTCCCTGCTGACTCATGATTGTATTTACTGAATCTTGTGGTAAATGTTCTGCTTTGAGAAGGTGGTGAAAGAGTTATAAGCATCTTAGTCTTGAGTGGTTGTCCCTTATACGAATGAAGTATAAGCAAATGCCTGAGAAATGGCTTTAGTCCGTTCTAGAGATTCTCGGAGTATAATACCACAATAAAGTAACAAGTTGGCTGTCTGGATTTTGTCAGACTTGGTTGAAGAGAATGTACTTTGCATTAATGTTGGGTGGGGTGGAAGGGAGCTTCCAGGTAAGTGTTGTAATATGGTGTGAATATTTGTGGGGTGGGAGTGGGTGCAAAAACTGTTCTCTGTCAGATCAGATGAGAGAATGTTTGCATATATTGGTCCATGTTATGCTTGATTGATGAAATTATTACACTATAGAGGCAAAATTTAGCTAGTCTCTTCTTGCATGTGTAACCCTTGGTGTGTAGAAAGTTGAATTACTTGAGGCCTGTACTAATGGAAGGATGCAGATCCTGGTGGAGTAGTCAAGGTCTGCGAAAGAAAAGAAATAATTTTAGTGTTTGAATATTGACCGAGGAGTGACTCTAGGTGACCCAACTTTTAGTAATCTTGCTGAAAACAGTTTACCCAGGTTTTCTTATAGACAAATGTTGTTTAAACATTATATATGCAAAGTTGAATCTTTTTTTTTTGGGGGGCGGTAATAATTTTGAGAACTAAGAGAAGAATGACTGATGATAGAAGCTCTAATTTTTTCTTTTTGGTGGGTGTCTCTCATTCAAAGTTGTTTATAGAGTTGAATAATCAGAAGGCGCACAAGTTTTAAAAGCTCGCAGATATATTCTTAAAAGAGAGAGTTACATAATATTGCATTGTAAAATGGCAAGGGATTTGCTAGGAATTTCACATCTTTTACCAGGAATGAATTGGACAGTGCCAAGTACTATGCTTGGATGATTGGTGTCCTGAAACGGGAGTTTTAAAGAAAAGATGCAAAAACCTTTATTTCCTTGTATAATGGTGGGCAATTGGAAGAACTAATAGTTGGTGTTATGAAGTAGTGGCTTTGGCAAGACAAAGTTTACTTGGTATGTACTTCATATCTTGGTTGAAAGTAGAAAAAGTAGATTCGTGGATTTCGTAGATTCTTTTTTAGTGCCTAGACATCAGTACACACAAAGCCTGCTGTGCCCTTTCCGTATATATTATCATTGCTCTACCATCTTAAATAGGATATTGCTGCAAGAAGAAATGTTTCATAAATAAACATGCATTTTATGAAACATGCATTTTGAGTACTGATTTTATTTGTTTCCCATTAATGTTGCGTAAAAAATTTCACTCTTCATTGAGTTCCCCTTTCCTCTCTCCAGCAATAAAAAGCCTCAGGAGGAATCTGCCAAGCTTCATGATGGACCTACAACACAAGGTAATGAAAACCGATAGATGTGCCTGCTGAGTTACAATTTTGTTTCTTCTACTGTCAAGGCTTCTCATGAGCATTTTAAGTTTTACCTCTGCACCATGTAAACCCAACTTGTTTTTTCATGTTTCACCGACATGCATAGAATGTGCACATCTCTCTCTGCGTGTAAAAGAGAACTAACTGCTAACGTTTTCCTGCATGTCTGCAGATGTGGGCAAGCAGCTGTCAAACCTCGAAATGAAGTGAATTATTAATTTTTGGACGTTGAGTACCTGCTACTCCTATGATAGCAGCTTTTTGTGGTATTTTCTTGAAACTTTGATTGATGATAAGGTCAATTGTATGAACAATTGCTAGCCTTAGTTTGTTAGTATTATATTTACTCATATAGCAATGGATGTTTCTCTCTTTCAAATCCTTTTAGATGTCTGTATATGCCTTTTAATCTTTCATGTCTTCTTTTATTCCATTTGTGCCTTGCTTACATATATATGTATAATTTGAGTATCTATGCAAACTACCGGGCCTAAGGTAGTGGCAAGAATTGCGCAAGAACTATGGTAGACAATGGTTTAAGATCCAGCACAGACAAAACTCAAACGTGATTTTTCAATCTTCCATAGCCTTGGCAGGCAGGGTTACATGGTGTCTGCTAGGAGTCTGATAGTAGTTACCAGATGAAATAGTTGAAGTGCTTATGCTCAATGCTGTTATCAAGTATGTGTATGTGTCACACAGGAACAAAATAAATTTGTCGCTGGAAATTGTGACTCTCCCTCACTCAGAAAGTTCCATGCAATTATGTATGGGTCCTTTTAATTAAGCAAGAGTCTTTGCATAATAAAGTGGTGTATTTCATACACTTAGTAGCCTGATATCTATAGAAACATAGGTGCTTTGGTGCTGGCCCGCAAAAACGGAGAAGTTACAATAGAAGCACAACGACTACGACGGAATAAGTTACCTAATTCTTGTGTGGGGTGGTGGTAGATACTCGGTTAAAGGTCAAAGTTGATTGATTTATCACGTATTAGTTGATCGATTTGATGAGCTACTTGTAACACACAGCTATCCGAAACGGTAAAATTATCAGAAACCGAAGTACACTTTGGCGGCTAAAGATTGTACTTTATGTTGAGCACGTCTTGCTCGTCTTCACGTGCATTGGTAGGAGTTTAGCAAATATGAGAAAACTTGTGAAATTGCAAGAGTACAGTACAGTGAACAACTGGCTATACGTTTTCTTGGATTATAACGCAGGGATAATTGGTTTGTTCCTTTTTTATATGCCAAACACGTGGGATTCGATTTAAGACAATTGCGTGTTCTGATATCGTGTTAAGAAAATAAATATAAGCTTATTTTAATTGCCAAAGATAGCTCAAGAAGTAAGATTGCCACTAAACCATATAAGAGCCTGTTTGGCCAAGCTGCTAAAATCAGCTTATTTTGAAAAGTGCTTTTTATAAAAAGTGCTTTTAAAAAAGTGTTTTGTGAGATAAGTATTTTGTGTTTAGCCAAATTTTAGAGAAGTGCTTTTGTTATTAATTTGTATTTGGCCAATATTTAAAAAAATTATCAAATTACCAAAATGGATATATAATAATATCAATTTAATTAAATATGGGAGTCTGAAATGGGTATTCTTGTCACAACTAATCAAAATCACTTATTTTTTCAAGAAGCTACTTTTTTCATCTTCTTCCAAACAACAGAAAAACAGCTTCTGCTGCCACTCAAAAGCATTTATTTTTCCTAGAAGTTTGGCCAAACGCCTCAAAATTTTAAAATAAGTACTTTTTGAGAAAAATAAGCACTTCTAGCTCCTCAGAAGCTTGGCCAAACAGGCTCTAAGAGTCCAAGGAAACTCAACCCCGACGTGGGATACCAACACCCTCTCCCGGCCCACATGGACAAAAAGTGGACATCTGAAGTGTGGACAATGTAAGATATGAGTTCAATTAAGTAAAACAAAGTATTAGAATGAGTATTGACTCTGTGATCATTTCATTTAAAAATTTTAAATTGTTTAGACAACTAGTCTTTTATGTTGAATTAGAGCCATTATCCATTTTCTCATCATGATCTCAGAGTCAAGCCTATCGACTATTAAGATGAAATTTGACAAAGAAAAATGATCTGATCTTCTTCAGTTTAACTTTTCCTACTAATTATAGAGAAGACAGTGACTTGTAAGATTAATCTAGTGCTGGTCCAGGCTTTGGTGAATGCTCTCATTCGTTACGTGAGAGCTCTATATGATTGTAGCTGCTCTATTATTCTATTCTTGGTGGGTTTGGACATATATAATTTTATTATTAGTGAATCAAAATTTGCAAACGTGGGCATCCTAGAAGACCAATACTATTATGCGAATGAGAATCAATCTGTTATTTTTTTCCCAGAGGATTCACCTTTACTTTAGAATATATAAGCTGACATTGACCAAATCCTATATACAACCGACGATGATATCCCAATCAATCTAGAACCATTTGGGCCATAGGATTCATTACAAGAATATCCTCGTTGATGTGCGCAAATTTGTTTTCATTTTTCTGGTCAAAAAGAAAATACTATACTTGTTTATTTAAAGTAGTGAGTAGTACAAAACTTAACGTTTCCTATACTTTTTATTAATACCCGGTAATTCACATGACTCATTAGAGATGGAAAAGCTTCTTGTTAGGAACCTTTTCAATCATTAGGGCTTGTAATCGAGTCATTGAAAATTCTAATCCGTCATTGTCACACTCATAGGTCCCTTGCTGGTCTTTTATACACAAATCTCCCTTTTTCTTCCTTTACTAACTTGTTAGACAGAGTGGTAAAGAATAGCTTGTAAATATGAGGAAACAACAATTCAACATTGATACAGCAATCAAACATGACGTTCCAAATTGATAACCAAGTTCTAGATTTTAATCATCATATATCTAAGCTCGATATTTTACATCAATTGTACTGTTAAGTCTTCCCCCTCTTTTTTTCCTATTTATTATATGTATGTAAAACAAACAAACAAACATGGCAACTTCATCTTCTTTTTCTAACATCATTGTCATGTGTCCATTAGCTTCTTGTCTTCAGTTAACCCCATCAACCACGAACTTTCCCCATCCAATTGGCTCAATATTATTTAACATTTTCCTCCAATTTTCCCAACTTACATGACTAACCGTTGATTGCATCAAGCATGCTTTGAAGGATCAAATAGTAATGTATCTTCGAACTAGCAAATTAAGTGACCAAGATTTACAATTAACATCCAATATATATATTCGAATTTCATGTCAAATAAGTGGAAGGTAGCAAACACCTAATAAATTAGTTAAAGATATACGCAACTGACCCAATCGTTGTTGAAAAACGATCTGAATGTTGTATATGAAGGAGAGAAAATTAGCAAAATCACGCGCATCTTTTGAGCTAAATCCATTTCAAGAGCTATTCACATGGGAAGTGGACCCTTTGTTGGAAATCTTCTTTGGTTGAAAACTTTCATATGAATTGGATCTTTCCGTCATTTTGTTGGTTTGGGAAATTTCTCAAGAATTGGATAGGATCTCTCCTCTATTACTAATTCAGCTAAATCCATGCATTTTCACATTGTGGCACAAAATTGTCTATATTTGCCAATCTCATCAATTGATTCCAAATGCTGCAGAAAAGATTCTCGATAGAGTCCTATTTTGTGTTACAAATCATGTGCAAGTGGTCCATAACTCCCCCCCCCAACTAAGAGAGGGAGAAGGGGGGGGGGGGTGGGAAGGGAAGCAGAAAAACTTCAAGTATCTCATTTATTGTTAAATTTTCTTTTCTCCTTCTAATTTTAAACAAAAGAATTTATACACTTCTATATAATTTTAAAGCTATTATTACAAAAAATAGTAATATTATTGATTTTATAAAATATAGCAATATTTTAATATACAAGTTGTTGCACACAACAATAAAAAAGAACCCTAACCTTCATCTCTCATCCCCTGTTGTGTCCCCTGCCAGTTGCCACCGCCGCCGGCATCTGTCTGCAGAAACGGTGCATATGCAAGCAGAAAAAGTACATAAAATTGTGCAGAAATAATGCAGAAAAAAATAAAAACAGTGCAGAAATGCAGAAACAATGCAAAATCAATACAGAAACGCTGAAGGAATGCAAAAACGGTTTGATACTGTGCAAATTAGTGTAGATACAGTGATATACAAAGGAGATACAATAAAATAAAAAGATGAAAAATATGAGATCTAGCCGGAAAAACATGAAACCTGGCCAAAAAAATAAAAAATTTTGTCAAAAACACCATGTTCGAATTAAAAACACGAAATATGAATTGAAAACTTCGAAATAACTACAAATAAAACATGAAATAGTAATTGTTTTGCTATGTCTACGGTTTATATATATTTGTTATCTTTTGTAATTAAGTCCCTATTTCCTCTATATTAGTATGTAACTGTAACAAAATGCCTTTATATCTTGAGAAAAATTGCTCCAATTTGAACTTTTGTATAATTTTCCCTTTATATCACCATAGGTTTGGTAAAGTTGGGCAGTTTGGCCCATGTAGCCACTTCTTAGAGCACCAATCATGAACAATTAAAGATCACTGAACTTTTGAGAAAAAAATAATGGGGAAATTTTATGTATTTTTGAACTCGGATAACGGAAAAAATTCTGAACTTTGAACTGAACTCCAGATTTTATCCTTGAGTTCAGGAAAAAATTCCTAAATTTGGACCTAACTCCACGATAAACCATGATTTTTAACATGGAGTTCCATTCAAACTCCAAACTTTTTCCTAACAGTCCATGAAATTTTTCTAGAGTTCGATTGACTATTTTTTTCAAAACTTTTATGTGTGCGGAAGGTGTAGCTATTATTCAACAACTTTACAAATGTTAGCGGTCGATTGATTAATGCTCTGTAATTTCTTTTCATTGTGTGGTAGATATTATTCCTTTAAGACAAATTTGATGTCTGGATTTTGGAGACAAACTTTAGAGTTTAAAGGTTTCGGGTTGTTAGGAGGAAAACATAGTTCATAGAGTGCAAGTTTAGTGAGGCATCACATAGGTAAGATGTGGAAGTGACGCTTGATACTCAAGTCATCTCCACAAGAAAAGAAGATTCAAGCATCTTGGGGTCAATAGTTGAAGGAAATTGAGGGATTGACGAGGAAGTCACACATTGTATAGGAGTGGGTTGAATGAAATGGAGGCTCGCTTCCGGCGTCCTGTGCAATAAGAAAGTGTCACTTAGATTTAATGTTACTTTCTGTAGATTTAATATTAGACCAGCTATGTGTATGAGACGGAGTGTTGACCTCTCAAGAACACCCACATTCAGAAGATGCACGTTGCTGAAATGGGGATGCTTAAATAGATGTGTGGGCATAAGAAGATAAGGTCAGGGATGAAGTCGTTCAAGACAAAGTGGGAGTGGCCTCAATGGTGTACAAGATGTGAAAGCAAGCCTATGATGGTTCGAGCATGTGAGAAAGAGGAGCATATATTCCCCAGTGAAGAGGTGTGATATATTGGCTGTGTTGGGGTACACCGAGGAAGAATTGAAGCGTGGTGATTACACAGGATGATACGAAAATTAACAACACGAAAGTAAAATTAAAAAGAATTGAAAAGATGAAAGTAAGACCTACTTTTGATTAGAAAATATTAAAGAAGTGGATTAGGGAAAGATTAACCTAATCACTCTTCTAATCGTACAACAAAAGGAACCTACACTATTTGATCCTAAATTAGATTAAACCTAATTGCAGAGGACATAATTTGATTAATCAAACTAGCTTAGCCAATAATCTCACAATATTCAAAGTCATCAAAAAGCTACCTAGCAAATGAGGCTTAAGGCCTTTATATGGTGCTTCTTAAAAATGGCATAACATTGCCTTAATTGCCCCTAAAGTGGGGTTGAAACAAAAGTCATTAACACAAAGTGGGCTTCTGATCAATATCTCAGTGTGATCGCACTGTGCAATAAATCTAAGCCCCGTGATCACGTGACCATCGCGAAGGCATTATCCTTCACCCGTTGTAAGCCTCTTGCACGATCGCGTCTGAGGACTCGCGATCGCGCAGATCTTCATTTCTTCCTTGCGTGATCGCGTATGATGATTTGCGATCGCGCTGATCATCTTTTTGTCCTTCCGCGATCGCGATGAACACTTCCAGATTCTGAGGCAGTAAGCATGCAGAATTGTCCTGAAACCTCCGACACTTGCCCCAGCAGATCCAGTTGTGCATGCAACTGTTGCAACTCCCGTGCTTGGCTTCTTGTAAATGGCTTGCTCATACATCGGGTTGCATCATTCTCCCCGTCTTAAGAAGAATCATCCACAGATTCGTTTGTTCTTTGACTTTGAAGGGAGACAAGTCACACACGTTGAAAGTGTTGTGCATTTGGTAGTTGCTTGACAAGTCCACCTTGTACGCGTTGTTGTTGAGGCGTTGAAGGATTTGAAATGGTCCATCGCCACTAGGCATCAATTTGCTTGCCCGCTTGTTGGGAAATCTATCCTTTTGGAAATGAACCCAAACCCAATCACTTGGCTTGAAGATAACCTTCTTCCTTCCTTTGTTAGCTCTTTGGACAACTTCTTGATTTTTCTTTTCGAGTTATTTCCTTACTTTCTCGTGAAGTTGCTTCATCTCTTGAGCTCTTACCTTGGCATCTAAGCTTAAGACAATATCACTAGACAAAGGCGTATGATCCAAGGGGGTAAGGGGGTCAAAACCATACACAACCTCGAAAGGCGTCATGCAAGTAGAAGTATGCATGGTTCTATTATATGCAAACTCAATCAAAGGTAAATGTTCTTCCCAAGAAGCAAGTTTCCCCTTAAACAATGCTCTTAGCATAGCACCCAAGGTTGTATTGACAACCTCGGTTTGGCCATCGGTTTGGGAGTGGCAAGAAGTGGAGAATTACAACTTAGTGCCAAGCCTCCCCCATAATTCCTTCCAAAAATGACTAAGGAACCTGGGATCCCTATCACTAACAATAGTCTTTGGGAGCCCATGAAATTTGAGTACATGCTCAACAAATAAATTGGCCACATGAGATGCATCATCAATCTTATGACATGGAATGAAATGAGCCATTTTGAAAAATCTATCAACTACCACAAAGATGCTATCTTTTCCCCTCTTGGTCCTAGGCAATCCAAGCACAAAGTCCATAAAATGTCAAGCCAAGGACCTAAGGGAATGGGGAGGGGTGAGTACAAACCATGTGGAAGTAGCTTTGATTTGGCTTGCCTACACTCCAAGCATTGGCCACACACCCTCACAATATCCACCCTCATCTTAGGCCAATAAAATTGCTCCTTAAGAATCTTTATGGTCTTGCCTACTCCAAAATGCCCCATTAGTCCCCCACTATGTGCCTCCCTCACTAGCAACTTCCTCCAAGATGAACTAGGCACACACAACTTTCCATTCCCAAACAAGAATCCTTCAAATTTGTGAAACCTCTTTTTCCCTACATCACCACTAGGTTCCTCCTCACCACACATTCGATTGATCCTCCTTCCTCTTTCCTCCAATTCACAATTAGCATAAAGTTCCCCAAACTCCGGATCATTGGCATACATCTCCTTCAGACTCTCAAAACCCATGAGTTTGGACCCCAAAGTATTCAACAATACATGTCTTCTTGTTGTAGCACAAACTTCCTTGACAAAGCATCCGCCACCACATTTTCTTTCCGCTTTTTGTAATGAATAACATAAGGAAAAGTTTCAAGGAACTCCACCCATTTGACATGTCTCACATTCAACTTTTCTTGGTATTTGAGGTGTTTCAAAGATTGGTGGTCGGTTACAATGACAAATTCTTTGGACCAAAGGTAGTGTTGCCAATGAGCAAATGCCCTCACCAAGCCATACAACTTTTTATCATAAGTGGAGTATTTAGTGGTTGATCCTTTGAGTTTCTCACTAAAATAGGCAATGGATTTTTGATCTTGCATCAACACGGCTCCAATTCCTACCCCACTAGCATCACACTCATTTCAAAGGTTTTATCAACGTTTGACAATTGAAAGAGAGGTGTGGAACTAAGCACTTATTTCAATTTTACAAAAGCCTCTTCTTGTTCCTTTCCCCACACAAATGCTTATCCTTCCTTATCACTTCGGTCAATGGTGCGGCTATAGTACTAAATCCTCTCACAAACCTCCTATAAAATCTAGCCAACCCATGAAAACTTCTCACATCACCAATGCTTTTAGGAGTGGGACAATCCCTAATGGCCTCCACTTTAACCTCATCTACTTCCACACCATTTGCACTCACCACAAAATCAAGAAACACAACTTTTTCAACACAAAAGGAGAACTTTTTCAAATTAGCAAACAATTGCTCCTTTCTCAAAACATCAAACGCTTGTTTCAAATATTAGCTTGCTCATCAATGGATTTGCTATAGATAAGAATGTCATCAAAGTAAACTACAATAAATTTTCTAATGAAAGATTTGAGCACATGATTCATCAACCTCATGAAGGTTGAAGGAGCATTGGACAAGCCACAAGGCATGACAAGCCACTCATAAAGACCAAAGTTAGTCTTAAAAGCTGTCTTCCACTCATCACCCGGTTTCATCCGGATTTGGTGGTATCCACTCCTCAAATCAATTTTAGAGAACACACAAGATCCACACAACTCATCAAGCATATCATCTAGCCTAGGAATAGGATGACGATACTTTACTGTGATCTTGTTGATGGCTCTACAATACACACACATGGGCCAAGTCCCATCTTTCTTCGGAACTAGGATGACCGGAACCGCACATGGGCTCAAGCTTTTGAAACAACCTCGGTTAGTCGTTTCGGAAGTTAGGATTCCGATTGGCGTGCCGATAATTTTAAAATATTCATAATGTCTATTAGGACCTGTCAGTAAAATTTGAGCTAAATTAGACCTCGTTTGGTAGGCATCAGAAGAAGGTTTCAGTTTTTATTGTCGATAAATATTAAAAAGAGATTTTTGAGCTCGATTTTGGCGAATGAGCTCCGATTCGAAATCCAAAAGCGCCGTTAGGTTCGTATGATTATTTGTGACTTTTATGAACTTTCAAAAGTGAATTTTGATGTTGTTCGGCTAGTTTCCGCTAAAATATCGAAAGTTAAATAATTTGATCTTTTTCCATTTAATTTGCATATTGAGTTTCAGGAGTCCGATTTGAGATCCGCCTTTGCGAGTATGTTACATATATTTTGTATAACTTGTATGCAAAAGTTGGAATTATTTCGAATATCGTAGGGTACCGTTTTAATTTTCGTTGCGAAAAGAAAATTTTAAAAAAATGAAAAAAGAAAGGACATAAGTTAAAGGCTGTGGCTGAGTACTATATGTACTTAGGTATAAAAGCCATGAAACGAACAGAAACATTAGAACAGAAAACGAGAATGGGATCAGAGGAATTGACGAAGGAAAAATGCTAGAAAATAAGAAAAAGGGTCGGAGAAAAGTAGAATTTTCACTCTGAAACATTCAGGTAATGATCCTAATATATTATTTGAGTTTATTACGTGTGTTTGAATATATTTTAACAGTAAAAATTGGGATATTAGACATCGTTTTAATAAGTTCAACTGATAGTTTAAAGGATCAATTGGACCCCGATAATGAAATTGATTATATATTCGTACTCAGTGAGTTATGGGCAACATATAAATGTAATTTATTTAGGGTTTGGTTATGTGACCCAGTACATAGGCCTGACCTGCGTATTGCGTATGCGAATAGGGTATCAGGTTCCTAGCCGGATTGCCCTAAGATGTGAGGAATGAAGCCTTTAGCCTAATTTGATATATTTTTCTGCTTATTGAATAGAGTGGGATCGTTTGGCAATGAAACCAAAGGATAAAGCGGTTGTTGATTAGCAATGCTAACTTTTGGGAGAGGTAAGTGTTTATATCCATCAGGCGGTGGTGTTTACGACAAATGTATGGAGTTGTGAACTCAAGAGTTGCAGCTATTTAGCAACTCGAAAGGGTAGTTGATAGCTAAGGTCTGCCTACGTTCAGCTTTTAGCTAAATGTTCTTTAGTCCAGCAGACTGTGCGAGGATGGTTATTCCTATTCAAATAGCTGCATGAGTTTGTTCTTTAAGTGGAGGAGTCTTCCTCCAAATACTGAATGGTAATACTAAATCTCTAAGACGTTGATACAACTTTTGCCACGACCCAAACTAGGGCCACGACAGATACCTACAATGAGTGTCGATCATTGCTAAACCCATTAATAATCTATTAATGACGGAGATAAGCTGGTGACCGGATCATATATACGTACCTATCTGCTGAAAGCATAAAGTCTGGAAAGATGACACGACTTTAACTTGCTGACAATTAGAACACAGAGCCACAAATTCTGCTTTGTCACACTTCATTCCGTTCCACCCATAAATCTGCTTAAGATCATGGTACATCTTAGTCGAACCTGGATGAACATTTTGTTTGGAATAATATGCCTCTATCATAAACTAAATCTGCAACATCAGGAACACAAAGTCTATCTTTATACATAAGAACACCGTAATTAGTAACCCTGTATAGTGACTCCGGTTTTCTTCTGGCTATCTGTCTGTATTCAACTAGAACTGGATCCTTATACTGACGCTGTTTTACTTCATGAAAATTTAGAGATAAAGGTCTAGTGCAGCTTGTCGTCTATCCATCATTGGCATATCTCCTTCACACATCAACTCCTTGAGAGGTTACTTTAGCGTTGTAAGTGCTCATGTAATCAACTTTGTTGTTGGTATTCTGCCTCAGCTCATGGTCCAACTACATTTCTCCTTTATTTTTAATTTTTCAAGTCATAATATTTTCAATTCAAAGACAATACCCTAAAGTAGATGTTCAGTCTGAAGATCATTCCTGGTATGCATCATACTATCCAGTAGTATTTGCATGATCCTTATCCTTATATGATAGACCCTGTTTAGATGAACCTTTGATATACATTAGGATGTGAGTAACTACATTCCCACAAGGAGCTTGCGGAACAACACTAACATCAACTGAGATGTTGCATAGTGTGTTCGTAAAAAGTAATATAGCTTGCATCAAATCTTCTATAGTGTGTAGTGACAAGGTACTTCAAAAGCTCCTCTATTGTATCAAGCGTGAGCTAATTCTTAGTTTCATCAACCTGTTCTATATCGAAGAGGTGATTATCGGCTGAATCATGTTAAACCATTCAAAGTTCTGTGTATATTTATTTCGAAAATGTAGAACTCTCATCTCGTGATCGAGGAAGGATCATATTATCCAGATATATTTTATTCAAAGAGTTCGGTGCACGTGTTATAATTCTTATCATGTAATCAGGAGATAATGCCCGTGGAGAAGCTTATGAAGGTCGTGCAAGTTCTATTATTTTTTTTAAAAAATTCAAATATCACCATAGAGGTGAGGGGTTTAGGCTTTGATCCCAACCTGTGTATTATCATGGAAAATTAGAACTTGGAGGAGGACATAGATCATAGCCACCAGAACAAGATGAAGAATGGCAGAGCACATTCTTATATACAACAGAGAGCAAAAATCTAATCTATCTGAGGACTCCTCCTCTACAATTTGATAGTTAACTCCATATGAAACTACATTAAGCAAAATGGTAGAATATATATACAATTCTGCTCTAATAGCCAGTGACATCATTAATAACAAAATGCTTTTTTCTTATTTTGAATCTAAAGTAACTCATACCCTGTTTGTCTGCTGCTAAAGCAGACTTAGTAGGGCCTGGTATTGCTCTGATTTCTTCAAAGAAGACACACTCCTTCATTCTTTCACCCAAATTAGCAAGACTGTCAGCTACTTCATTGCCTTCCCTGAGAGTGTGTTGGAATATGAAATTCCCTTGTTGTGCAGCTTCCATGACTTTCTCAATGATGGTGCTAAGTTGCCAAGAAATCTTTATTTTGTGGTTAATCATGTTGACTTAGGCTCGTTCGGGGACTTTTGGGGACGAACGAGAATTTAAGTCTCTTGTTATCTGTGCGAACTTTTCTTTAGACTGAGGCTCGTTCGGGGACGAACGAGAGTTTAAGTGGAGGAGAATGAAACGACCTCGGTTAGTCGTTTCGGAAGTTAGGACTCCGATTGGCGTGCCGATAATTTTAAACTATTCGTAATGTCCATTAGGACCTGTCAGTAAAATTTGAGCTAAATTAGACCTCGTTTGGTAGGCATCGGAAGAAGGTTTCAGTTTTTATTGTCGATAAATATTAAAAAGAGATTTTTGAGCTCGGTTTTGGCGAATGAGCTCCGATTCAAAATTCGAAAGCGCCTTTAGGTTCGTATAATTATTCGAAAGCGCCTGGATCGGGTTGCACGCCGCAACGGTATAAATATATGGATCGGGTTGCACGCCGCAACAGGATGTATTTCTGATTGTTGATGTGTTCGGGATACCTATATGTTTTGGTTATCTTACGTTCCTGGTTGTTGATGATTTTGTCATTCCATACGTGTTTCTAGTTATTATCTGGCTCTGCCTTTTTATAATTTTAAATAAGAGGAATTTTGTTTATCTGTTTCTCCTCTCTGGCTAGCTATCCTATTCTTTGAGGTGGCTAGTCTGCCCACTTATTGAGTCCTTTTGACTCACTCTTGTTAGTTGTTTGTTCTTGTCTATTTATTTTGTTTCGGCAGGTTCGCTCCAGGATTGAGTCCGCCACATTGTTCAGAAGTGAAGACGACTTCAACTGTCAGGGTGAGCCAACTTTTATTCCGGATGACCACCAATATATTATTTATTATTTCAGCTGCATTTTGCTTCCTTCAGGAGGTATCTGTCTTCTTTTGTACTCTTAGATGTCTAGTCTGGATAGCCTTAAACCTAGTATGTGGGTAGTCAACTGTAATTTCTTTTTTTTACAGCTTAGAGGTATCATTATGTTTGTACTTTTTCTAAGTCTTGTTATTATTTATAAATTGAATTATATTTATTTTCCTAATTTAATTTATAAGGGTTCGCACGACGGGTCTAGGGAAGGATGTTGGGTGCCCGCACGGCCTAACTGGATTCCGGGTTGTGTCAGATTTCTTGCACAAGTCCTCTTTCAAGTAACTCTTCCACTTGCTTTTGGAGCTCTTTAGTGGCCTCCGGGTTCCTTCTATAAGCTCCCTTGTTGGGCAATTGAGAGCCCGGAACAAGATCAATTTGATGCTCAATACCTCTTATTTGTGGAAATCCACTAGGCAACTCCTCGGGAAAGATATCTTCATAACCTTGCAAAAGAGAAGAAATAGAACTAGACAAAGAAGGGGTTAGTTCATTAGTAAGCAAAATATGGTCCTTGTGTAGGAGGATAATCATGGGTATTCCCTCCTCCACATCTTTCAAATACTCCTTCTTGGACAAGAACAAGTTCACTCCCTCTTTTTTCCTCACTCTTTTCTATGACAACTCCCACTCTCTTATCCCCTACAACTCACTCTTTCTTTTCTTTCTCTCTTTTCAACTTCAACCCCCTCATCTTCCTATAGCCCTCACTCACTTGAGCCGGAGTCAATGGGTTGAGAATAAACTTCCGACCCTCCAATTCTAAGGCATACTTGTTAGTCTTGTCATCATGTCTTGCCAAACGGTCATATTGCCAAGGCCTTCCAAGCAAAATATGACAAGCTTGCATCGCAACCACATCAAATAAAAGCTCATCTTGGTAGTCCCCAATCTTTAATTTTATCAAAGCTTGCTTGGTCACCTTTAGCTCACCACACTCGTTCAACCATTGTAGCTTGTAAGATTGGGGACGTTTCCTAGTGGGTAGTTTGAGTTGTTCAATCAAAGTGGTGCTCACCATATTGACACAACTACTACTATCAATAATTAGAGAGCAGATAGTCCCTTGAACCTTACAATATGCATGGAACAAATTCTCTCTTTGACTCGACTCTTCCTTCACTTGCACCTCCATGATTCTTCTTACCACAAGAGTAGTGTATTCTTCCTCTAATTGCTCACCTTTCACCGAGCCCTCGTCAAAATCATCATCACATGGCATACCTCTATCTATCTCCTCTACATCACTTCGACCCGTTTCATAGCCCCCATCACCCAAAGCAATAATAGCTCTCCTATTTGGGCAATCTCTCATCATGTGGCCTCGGCCATTACACTTATAACATTGAATGTTAGACAAACTTTCAAGTTTAGCTTTGTTACCTTCCACCTTTGGCTCTTCTTTGGGCTTGGCTTTGTCAAATTGGCCCTTGAACTCTTGCTTGGGCTCCTTTGCTTTGTCCCATGGGGTATAGACCTTCACATTATCCTTTCTTTTTTCTCCAAGTGGAGGAGATGTTTTTGGACTTATAGGACTTGTCCAATTTGAGCCCTTTCTCCACCTTAAGCGCCACTTGAAGAGCATCATACAAGAGATCGTATTGGTGCAATTCTATGGGAGAAGAGATTTCTCTATTCAAGCATCCACAAAATTTTTGAATGAGGAATCGATCACCATCTTGAATGTTGGCCCTTGTCCTTGTTTTCTCAAATTCATCAAAGTATTCCGGCACACTCTTCTTCCCTTGCCTCAAATTATAGAATTTCTTGATCAACTCATCTTCATAGTTGGTGGGTAGAAATCGAGCCTCCATCATAGCTTTCAAAGCCGCCCATCCACCATTTGCAATTAGCCCTTGGGTTTCCCTTTGCCTTCGTTTTGACTCCCACCAAGTAGAAGCATTATTCTCCAATTGAGTAATGACATACTTGACCTTTGTGGCTTCATGAACATTTTTGGTTTGAAAGATCCTTTCCATCTTGACAACCCACTCTAGATACTCCTCGGGATCACTTTCTCCTTGAAAAGTTGGTAGGTTGATCTTGATGGTGTTCAACCCTCTATCATCATTATGATGTCTCCGATGTCCACCATGACCCCCCAGTCATAGTAGTCCTCTTGACGTTCCGCTCTCCCTTGGTAACCTCTCCCAAATTGACCACCACGACCCCTATTTCCCCTTTGTCGTGCATCCCCCGGAAAGTGAAAGGGGTCATCATCGTAGTTCTCATGTGCATGAAAAGACTCATCATCATATGGGCGGTCATTTTGTGGAGGCACCCTTCCTTCACGCCTTGGAGTCTCATCCCTTGGTGGTTCATTTCTTGGAAGATCATGAGTGGGATTCTTTACTTGTGGAATGTCATTTGGAGAATAGGTATCTTGGACCACCATGTGAGAATAGTTGTCATTAGCCCGAAAGATTCGGCTAGGTCCATCACCCCGCACCTCCACGGTTGGAGGTATTTCAATCACTTGCTTTCCCATTTCCCGAAGCCTATCTTTTCGAGATAGGTCATCAACCGTCTACTTCATCCCTTTGCACTCATCTTGCATTGAATTAACACTTGCCACCAAGGCTTGCAACATGGTTTTAAGTTCCATGTCCGCCTCGACTTCCTTTTGAGCCATCGTACCTAAAAACAATTAAACAAACAAGGTTAGTAGAAAGAGTTCTCACCAAGTCGCTCCCTAAGTGTTTGCACTCAAATTTATTGCACTAAATTCACCGTATTTTCACTCAATGATTGGCTTTTACTCGCTCTAATACTCTCACCACACTTGTCTTTTTCCACTCTTGGCTAATGCAAGTTTCTTTTTCGCACACAAGTCCGACTTGACAATCAAACTCAAACTAATTCTTGACGAAAAGAAATTGTTATGACAAGAAACGGACAATTGAAACTAACATACGGAATTTAGAAAAAGTCAAATAAAGGAAATAAGAAAGGCACGAATCGAATTGGCACGAATCAGATTAAGATTTGGATGAAATTTTATTTATGATCTAGAAACTCACTATACTTGATGCTAAAATAGGGTTCCGGTTGATTGGAAACTGTTCCGGGGCTATTGCGAGCAATCTGTCTAAGAAACTGTTTTTCCGAAAAATTGTTATTCAGTGCGATCACGTGAGACACGACACGATCGTGATGGGTATTCTGGAAGCTTGTGCGCGATCGCGTAAGACAGTCGCGATCACATAGTTTTTAATTCTTAGCCTGCGCGATAGCGCTTGGTGGTGCGCGTTCGCGTAGGCTTCTGGGCCTGAAGCAGAACCCAATTTTCAAACCCTTTTCTCCACTTGAATCTTCACAACTCACCGTGTTTTTGCTCCAAATTTGAGATTTATGTTTTGTTGGTCCGTGAACAAACCCTAGTAGTTGAATCTTCAGTAGCAACAACCAATTTCAAAAAGCCCCAATTCTTGATGAAGAACCCTAATTTTTGAATCCTCTGATCAGCACCTCAAATGTTGTTGTTTGTTCGATTCCTTCAAGGATTAGCTTCTATGATCAATTATCTTCAGTTGGTAACAAAATTTCACCCAAAAGAAATCTAAATGATAAGAATCAAACGCGGAAAAAGTAAAAGGATAGGAATGAGACGTAGCTCGATCTCTAATCCCAAGTAGCAACGGAGAACTTGTTCCGTTACACCCCAAGAGAAAGACAAGAACACCTACACTAGGCAACTACCCTCGAGCTAACGTGAGCACGCAAGTAGAATGGTCGGGGGGGAAAGGAAGTCATTTAGATCCGCTAGAGAACAACAAGTCCCATCAAAAGGTTTCATTCAATACCATAGAGCTATGCTCAAGTTCAATATTCATCAATCATAAACTATCAAAAACTAAGTTCAAAATAGGCTAAGCTTGGCTATTTATAGTGTTTCCCAAGCTTGCACAATGACTAAAATACCCTTACTAATAAGGTTCACAAAATAGGCCACGTAGGGCAAAACGGTAAAAGAAACATAGTCTTCACAGCTGGGAGGTGATAAGACCCAAATCTTGCCAAGACACTTTCCAACACTTTCCGACATGTGCCAAGCTTGGAAGATACAATGGACTTGAAGTCAAGGGCTTTGGAAGTGTTCCGGATGGTTTCATCACTAGGCTCCACGCCTAAGGAGGAGGAAGAAGGCCCAGCACAGCCAGGCGCCCCGCCTAGGAAGCTCACTGCCTAAGAATGGAATTGTGCCCAGGCGCCCCAGCCCAGGCGCCCGCCTAGCCCAGGCGCCCCGCCTAGCCCCAGGCGCCCCGCCTAGCTTCAGCATGTTCCAGGCGCCCCTCCCAGCCCCAGGCGCCCCTCCTAGCTGCTGAACTTATGTTTCTTTTACTGTTTTGCCCTACGTGGCTTATTTGATGAACCTTATTAGTAAGGGTATTTAAGTCATTGTGTAAGCTTGGGAAACACTATAAATAGCCAAGCCTAGCTTATTTTACACTTAGTTTATGTTGAATGATGAATTGAATATTGTAAAGAGTGAATCTCTTTGGGTTTATGAAAACCAACCTTAGTTGGGACTTGTTACTTCTAGTGGATTCTAGTTGCCTAACAACCCCTATCCGACCATTCTACTTGCGAGTTCTAGTTGACTCGAGGGTAGTTGCATAGCGTAGGTGTTCTTGTCCTTCTCCCGGGGTGTAGCGGAACAAGTTCTCTGTTGCTACTTGGGATTAGAGATCGAGTTACGTCTCGTTCTTATCCTTTTTACTTTCCGCATTTTGATTCTTATCAGCTTGGTATCAGAGCAAGGCTCGGGTTTTGTTTCTACAAACCCCCGACCCTTGGTTCTTCGTGCCTAGTATCTATCCTTTTAGTTTTCTTGTTGTTGAAGTTATTGAAAGAAGAAAATTACAAAAAAATTGAAAAATTGAAAAATCTAAAATTTTGGTGTAACTTGTTGGTTTGGATGATTTGTGATATGGGTGTTATGGATTCTTGATCGTGATTGATTTCCCGTTGCTTAGGTACCAAAATTGTTTGGATTGGTGGAGTTTGAAAATTTGAAACCCCAAAACCCCTTAAACCCTTGAAGAACTTGTTCTTGATGATTTTGGCTTGATTCTTGGGTTGGATTGATGTTTGATTGAAAAATTGATATTGGGGATTGATCTTCATTGAAAAACAAACGATTCGGTACCAATTTTGTGGGAGTTGAACATGTATAACACCAAATTTGATGAATCACAATCCTTGTTGAAACCCTTTTGATAAACCCTTGTGTTCTTGAGTTTCTTGCATTGAACCTTGATTTGATTGATTGTTTGGATATAAATTTGATTGGGTTTTGTTAAGGAAGATCAAAAGCAACTTTGGGTATCATTGGATTGTGAGAACAAGTTGAAAACGTCGGATTTGGAGCTTGGAAATCGACTTGGAACAAGTTTGGAACGTGTTGAAATTGTCCCAGGCCCAGGCGCCCCGCCTGACTTGGCTACTGCCTAAGACCTCAGGCGCCCCGCCTAGGTCCCAGGCGCCCCGCCTGATTGCTTGCACAGTCTTGGGCGCCCCTCCTGAGTTCAGGCGCCCCTCCTAAGTGTTGAAGTTGTAGTTTGGGGTAGATTCTTCTAGGATTTCTTGTTTTGTTGATTGCATTGCTTCCGGTTAGTGCTATTAGAGTATAATCCTACTCGATTAGTACTAATTAATTTGAGCTATTAGGATCATCGTGCCTAGAAAGGAGACTAGAATTCAAAGAAGATCCGTAGTATCTTTGACTCAAGTCCTCACTTCAAAGTGCTTAGCGTTCATCGAGTCATATCAACTCCACTCATCCCGGAGTACAATTGGCTCGTGAATAGTTGGTTGAGTTGAGAATTGTCGGTCAACTACTTGAAGCTTTTGGTAATCAAGTCCGAGTGAAATATCCACCACCACCCAAAAAGAGTGATCCGAGTGAACACAAGTGAGGGAGCGGGTGAGGTGTTTTGACTAACTCTTGTTTCTTTTTCTTTGTAGGTACAATGGCAAACGATGGAGATGATCCCATGAAGAACTTCATGGCCACCATTATGGCTAAATTGGAGAATATATCATTGAGACTTGAAACCGTCGAGAGGAATCAAGTTGAGACCGGTGAGAGGAGGACCCCGAGTGTCCAAATTGAATCCGGAGAGGGCACGAGTCATAGCACTCCTATGACTCCCGGACACTTTGTTGAGCTAACCAAGAAGTATGAACAAAGCAAAGTTGAAGCTCTACGAGAGCGTGGGTTGGGCAATCCCCAACAAGAGAGCAATCCTCTCAACTTGGGCAATCCCCAAGGAAGTGCTCCACTTCGAAGACCCGTTAGGTTTGTCCCACCTCTTGAGCGAGTTGTTGAGGCTCAAGAAGAGGAGGAAGCCGAGTATGGTGATGAGGTCTATGGGTATGATGCTCCTTATCAACCTAGGAGGCCAATGAATTGGGGTCGAAATGTGGATCGGGGATGAGGCCGAGGTCGAGGGCCACCCATGAGATTTGATGGAAGGAATGCTATGAGAGAATATGTTGCTCATGATGACCATTATGGAGGCCAACCGGAGCCTAACTATGGGGTGCGTGACAACAACAACAATCTCAATAGTGTGAAGCTTAATCTTCCATCCTTTAAGGGAACTTGTGATCCGGAGGCGTACATGGAATGGGTTCTACTCATAGAGAGAGTGTTTGACACAAATGAGATGACCGATGAGAAGAAAGGTACTTATGCTATTTCATCTTTTGAGTCTTATGCTTCTACTTGGTGGGTGTCCATAAAGAGGACAAGAAGGAGAGCGGGTGTGCATGTGAATGTGACATGGAATGAATTGAAGGCCCTCATGAATACCAAGTATGTGACTCCTAGATATCGACAAGAGCAACTCAAGAAGCTCTATGATCTAAAGCAAGGTGTCAAGACGGTTCATGAGTACTATGATGAGTTTGAGAAGATCCGAATGGCCTTAGATATGGAGACCGAGGATGAAGAGCAAGCCATGATCCGTTTCAAGAATGGCTTGAGCTATGGTATAGCTTCTCAATTGAGGTTGCATTCTTATCTTCACTTCAAGATCTATTGGAAGCCGCTATTGAAGCCGAGCAATGGCTTAAGGGAGAAAAGTCCAACCGTTACAAGAGTAGCACTCCTACTCCCGTGAACCAACCAAAAGAGTGGAAAACCCCAAATGCACGCTTTCCAAGTGCCAATGCTAGCAAAGAAGTGAAGAAGCCATATGAGAAGATTACTCCACCCTTGGAAGGTATCTCTAAAACTCGCTTGAGTAATCCTATTTCTACTTCTACTCAATGTTATAAGTGCAAGGGCTATGGGCATATTGCTAAAGAATGCTCCACAAAACGAACCATGGTTGTGGTTGGCAATTTAGTGTATGAACAAGAGAGTGAGTCCGAAAATGGAGAAGTAGAGGGGAATGAGGAAGTTGATTGTGAGGAGGCCGTAGAAGATGATGATGGCCCTCAAATGTTCTTGGTGGTTAGGAGAAGCTTGAGTACCATTTTTATGGAAGAGGAAGTGGAAAATGATCAAAGGGAAAACCTCTTTCATGCTAGGTTCCGAGTAATGGGCCAAGTATGTTCAATGGTTGTTGATTCGGGGAGTTGTACCAACATAGTGAGCCAAACCTTGATTTCCCAATTGAAGTTACCCACTCTAAAACATCCAAAACCATATCGTTTACAATGGCTTAGCGAGTGTGGTGAACTAAAAGTGGTGAAACAAGCGATGATTGAATTTAGCATTGGAAGCTATAGGGGTAAGGTCATGTGTGATGTGGTCCCAATGCAAGCTTGCCACCTATTATTGGGAAGACCGTGGCAACATGATATGTGTGTAGTGCATGATGGCCGGACCAACTCATATACGGTCAAGCAAGATGGGAGAAAGTATGTGCTTAGACCTTTGACTCCGAGACAAGTAAAGGAAGACTACAAGCGCATGAAGGAGTTGAGGGAAGCGGCTAAAGCAAAGTCACCCATTCTACTTGAGCCTGAGGCAAACAATCTTATTGTTTTGCCATTGCATGATAAAAATGAGAGTCACTCCACTTCAAATGAGAGAGAAAAGATAGAGAGAAGTGAGGGAGTGACCGGTGACAATCCAAGAGAGGAAAAAGGAGAGAATTTGAGGAGTGATGTGAGGGGATTGTCACCACAAACTACACTTGACCATGAGGTTAAATTGAGAGAGATGAGAGGTGAGGAAGGAAAAATTGAGAGTGAGAGCACCCATTGTTCTAACCCTTCTTTATCTTCTACCTTTTCTTGTGAAAGTTCTTGTGTAGGCACATTTGAAGACAAGTCATTGGAGCCTCAAAGTGAGCTTCATGGAGGAGAAGTTGCTTATGACACTTCAAACCTTGTGAGTGATCAAGGAAGTACTACAAATGTAAGTGTTGCTTCACCTTTTCATGAACCTACTAGCTATTTGTCTTGTGATGACTCAACACTAGTTGGAGCTTGTGATGCATCTAGTGAATATGCCACTAGTGAAGAGTCTAGTTGTCAACTTGTGTGTGCTTGTGAAACACTAGTTGGAAGGGATGCTATGTCACATCATGATGTGAGCTCATTGTTTATTGAACCCCTCCCTAGTGTAGATTTGATGGTTGACCATGATTGTGGCCTTTGCTATGACACACCACCAACCTTTGACAAATGGGGAGATGAGATAGTTGATCATTCCCTTATTGATATGTTTCTATTTGGTGGGCCAATGTGTTGTGGTAAGGATGGTCTTGAACGTGAGGAGTCCAAATTGAATGAATTGGACAAGGTTGTCCATGATGACTCCTCAAGTGAACCTAGTCTTGATAACTTGTCTATGCTTGATCATAATCGTGAGATGCATGTTTATACTAATCCATTGTTTGAAGGCATTCTCATTAGTGGTAATGACTTGTATCGGACTAGGGTGAATAGCAAATTGGAACCCCCATGGTGTGAAGGGTTTGATTCCTTAGGCAACCAATTGTTTGCGAATTTGGGTGAGATAGATGGTTCTTTGAGTGACTCTACTATTGCTTGTTGGGGTTATGATGAAGAAGAACCCATCATCAATGCCTTCCTTGAGAGCTTGTCTTTTGAGAAGGGTTGCTTAAGTAATGAAATGGAAGGTGAAAAGGAATCCCTTGGTGTGAGTAAGTTTGCTATAAAGAAGGGGAGTGGAGTACTTGATGTTACTTGCATGTTGGGTTATTTGACTCACTCCACTCTACATGTTGATCACACTTTGAGGAGGGATTGGTTTGTTGATCTTAAGCTTAAGGTTCAAGGGGATTTTGATAGCTTGATCTTGCATTTTTCATATCCCCATGGCTTATTTGATCACTATTGTGTTAGGTGCATGATGATCTTTAACCAAGTACTTATTGTTCTCTTTGGAGACTTGATATTTGTGCTTCTCATTGATGCTTGGTTATATCACAAGAGTGTGTTTTCCACACTTCTTGCACTAACCAACTTTCAAAGTAGGAATTCTTGTGTTTTGCTTGTCGTTGCTTGTAGGTTCTAAGCTCCATGTTAAGGCAAGGGAGATCTTGGAAGAGACCTATGTCAAGGTGACGATCAAGAGTTACAAGGGAGGAGAGCATTGGGCACCCCGAGGAGAAGATGCCATGGACGTGAATGCATTGATTTCGAGGACGAAATCTTCTCAAGAAGGGGAGGATGATAAGCCCCAAATCTTGCCAAGACACTTTCCAACACTTTCCGACATGTGCCAAGCTTGGAAGATACAATGGACTTGAAGTCAAGGGCTTTGGAAGTGTTCCGGATGGTTTCATCATTAGGCTCCACGCCTAAGGAGGAGGAAGAAGGCCCAGCACAGCCAGGCGCCCCGCCTAGGAAGCTCACTGCCTAAGAATGGAATTGTGCCCAGGGGCCCCGCCTGCCTAGGCGCCCCAGCCCAGGCGCCTGCCTAGCCCAGGCGCCCCGCCTAGCTTCAGCATGTTCCAGGCGCCCCTCCCAGCCCCAGGCGCCCCTCCTAGCTGCTGAACTTATGTTTCTTTTACTGTTTTGCCCTACGTGGCTTATTTGATGAACCTTATTAGTAAGGGTATTTAAGTCATTGTGTAAGCTTGGGAAACACTATAAATAGCCAAGCCTAGCTTATTTTACACTTAGTTTATGTTGAATGATGAATTGAATATTGTAAAGAGTGAATCTCTTTGGGTTTATGAAAACCAACCTTAGTTGGGACTTGTTACTTCTAGTGGATTCTAGTTGCCTAACAACCCCTATCCGACCATTCTACTTGCGAATTCTAGTTGACTCGAGGGTAGTTGCATAGCGTAGGTGTTCTTGTCCTTCTCCCGGGGTGTAGCGGAACAAGTTCTCCGTTGCTACTTGGGATTAGAGATCGAGTTACGTCTCGTTCTTATCTTTTTTACTTTCCGCATTTTGATTCTTATCAGGAGGGGCGCCTGGATTGAGCAGCAGCTGGGCGCCCCAAGCTGGGAGGGGCACCTGGTCAGGAGGGGTGCCTGGCTAGGGGCGCCTGGCTGGGCGGCCCGCCTGTGCAAATTTGGCCTTCATGCAGCAAGTTGGCCAGGCGGGGTGCCCGGGCTAGGCGGGGCGCCTGGCTCTGCTATGCCTCCTTCTTCCTTAGGCGTGAGGCCTAGTGAGATCACCCGGAATGGCTTCCAATCGCTTCCTTCTTCTAGGCCTCTCTTCACCAAGTGTAAGTGAACTCCTTGGATCTCCTTAGCTTGGCTCCGTGTGAAGGGTCTTATGGGGGTTTGGTTCTTATCGTCCTCCCCTTCTTGAAAAGATTTCGTCCTCGAAATTGAGGCATCATCATCCACGACCTCGTCATCACCTACATCCAAAGGAACCAAGTCACAAACATTGAAAGTATTAGAAACTTGATACTCACTTGGCAAGTCGACCGCATAGGCATTGTTGTTTATCTTCGGGAGCACTTGGAATGGGCCATCTCCCCCGGGTGCCAACTTCCCTTTCCTAAGGTTTGGAAACCTTTCTTTCCGGAAGTGCACCCACACATAGTCACCCTTCTTGAGTTCCACCTTCTTGCGTCCTTTGTTTTTTTTTTAGGCGACCTTTGCATAAGCCTCCTCCAAATTCTTCTTTGCCTTTGCATGGAGTTCAACCAAAGCCTTGGCTCTAGCTTTACCTTCAAAATTAACAACTATTTCCCTTGGCAAAGGGGTTAGATCAAGGGGAATCAAGGGGTTAAAACCATAAACGCACTCAAAGGGAGTCATGCCAATCATGCTATGCAATGTACGATTATAGGCAAACTCCATTAGAGGTAATCGATCAATCTAAGTCCCGGCCTTACCTCAGGTCATGGCTCTAAGAAGAGCACCCAAAGTTCGGTTTACCACCTCGGTTTGCCCATCTGTTTGTGGGTGGTGGGACGTAGAGAACAAGAGTTTGGTGCCAAAAGCACCCCATAAACTCCTCCAAAAATGGCTTAGGAACTTGGTGTCCCTATCACTCACTATGGTTTGAGGCACACCATGCAACTTCAAAACATTATCAATAAACAAAGTAGCAACATGTTGTGCATCATCACATTTTTTACATGGAATGAAGTGCGCCATTTTGGAGAACCTATCCACAACAACATAAATGCTATCATGGCCCCCCCTAGTCCTTGGTAATCCCATAACAAAGTCCATTGAGATATCCAACCACGGGCTAGTAGGTATGGGGAGAGGGGGTATACAACCCATGGGGGTGGGCTTTGGATTTAACGCGCTTGCACTCAAGGCAATTGTCGAAAAACTTTTCCACTTGCACCCCCATCTTTGGCCAATGAAATTGTTCTTTAAGAATAGCCAAAGTCTTTCTTGTGCCAAAGTGACCCATGAGTCCCCCGCAATGTGCCTCGTGCACAAGCAATTCCCTCCATGAGGACTCGGGTCGGGTATGCACACTCTACCATTTCTGAAGATATATCCATTAACCCATTGGTATTTCTCAACTCTCTCCCCTTTCTCTAGAGCGTCATGGACACTCTTTAGCTTCGGGTCATGAGCATACATCAATTTAATGCTCTCAAAATCCATGAGCTTAGAGGTGAGAGTGGTGGCTAGAGCAAACTTTCTAGAAAGTGCATCGCCACAACATTGTCTTTCCCTTTCTTGTATTGGATAACATAGGGAAAAGACTCAATGAATTCAACCCACTTGGCATGCCTCTTGTTTAGCTTCTCTTGGCCTCTTAGATGCTTGAGTGACTCATGGTCACTCTTGATCACAAATTCTCGAGGCCAAAGGTAGTGTTGCCAATGGGCAAGGGCTCTCACAAGGGCATACAACTCCTTGTCATACGTAGAGTAATTCAAGGAGGCCCCTTTCAATTTCTCACTAAAGTAGGCTATGGGTTTGCCATCTTGCCTTAAAACACCACCAATTCCCACCCCCGAGGCATCACATTCAACCTCAAATGCCTTTCCGAAGTCGGGCAATTGCAATAGAGGGGCGGTACTCAACTTACTTTTCAATTCTTGGAAGGCCTTCTCTTGAGGCTCTCCCCAAACAAAAGGTTGGTCCTTCTTCACCAATTCGGTGAGTGGAGCGGCAATGGAGCTAAAGTCTTTCACAAATCGCAGATAAAAGCTAGCAAGACCATGGAAGCTCCTCACTTGAGTCACGGTAGTAGGAGTAGGCCAATCACGTATGGCCTCTACCTTAGACTCATCCACCTCCACTCCTTGGGCACTCACAACAAACCCAAGGAAGACTACATTCTCAACGCCAAAGGCACACTTTTTAAAAATTAGCATAGAGCTTTTCGGCTCTCAACATTTCAAGTACTTGCCTAAGGTGATTAACATGGTCGTCTATTGATTTGCTATAGATCAATATATCGTCAAAGTAGACGACCACCAACTTGTTGATGAATGGCTTTAGAACATGGTTTATTAGCCTCATGAAAGTGCTAGGTGCGTTGGAGAGCCCAAAGGGCATCACCAACCATTCATAGAGACCAAACTTGGTCTTGAATGCGGTTTTCCATTCATCACCGGGTTTCATCTGGATTTGATGGTAGCCGGACCAAAGGTCAATTTTGCTAAACACACATGAACCACTTAATTCATCTAACATATCATCAAGTCGGGGAATGGGATGACGGTACTTTACTGTTATTTTGTTCACGGCCCGACAATCAACACACATTCTCCAAGTGCCGTCCTTTTTGGGAACAAGGATCACGGGTACGGCACAAGGACTCAAGCTCTCCCTCACCAAGCCCTTAGTGAGCAATTCATCAACTTGCTTTTGCAATTCTCTTGTATCCTCCGGATTGCTCCTACAAGCCGGCTTGTTTGGGATTTGAGATCCCGGGACAAAGTCGATTTGGTGTTCAATACCCCTCAAGGGAGGTAATCCATCCGGCATCTCATCCGGGAACATGTCCCCAAAATCCTTCAAGACATTCTCAAACACACTAGGCAAAGGGTTAGTAGAAAAATCACAATTAGAGTTAAGGATCATACCTTTGTGCACTAGGCATAGGAGAAACTTGGTGCCATCATTTCCTCTTAGGATCTCGCCCGGTTGCATCATGGCACATATGCCACCGGTAAAAGAGGAAGGTGGGATTGCCACCATGTTTTTGGACAAAGGGCTAGTCTCAACAATAGACTTAGCCTTTGCCGCCTCTCTCAACTCCCGCATCCGCTTGTAGTCATCACTCACTTGTTTGGGAGTTAAGGGCTTCAACACAAATTTCCTTCCTTCATGTTTGATCGTGTAAGTGTAGACACGACCATCATGAACCGCTTGTCGATCAAATTGCCAAGGCCTTCCAAAGAGAAGGTGGCATGCTGGCATAGGCACCACGTCGAACAAGTGTTCATCCACATAATTACCCACTTTAAACTTGATCAATGCTTGCTTCACCACCTTTAGCTCCCCACATTCACTAAGCCATTGTAGGCGATAAGGTTTGGGATGTTTCAAGGTAGGCAATTTCAATTGGGTAATAAGTGATTAACTCACAACATTAGCACAACTTCCCGAGTCAATGATCATAGAGCATACAACACCCGTGACTCGACATCTAGCAGGAAAAAGGTTCTGCCTTTGTAAGGTTTCGCTATCCTCCACTATCATAGCTCCTAAACTCCTCCTCACAACTAGAAAAGTATGAGGTTCATCATCCTCCACCACACCATCTTGATCATCATCCTCTACTCCCTCATCTCCCTCCACTCTCTCATCTTCCTCCGGTTCACTCTCTTGTTCATAAGCATTATCACCAACAACAACCATGGTCCTTTTCGTAGGACACTCTTTAGCAAAGTGTCCACACCCCTTGCATTTGTGACATTGAATTGAAGAAGAAGTAGGAGTATTCAATTGGGTTTTAGAATTACTTCCAACATTGGGTGTGTACTTCTCAAACGGCTTCTTCACATCTTTGCTAGCACTTGCTCCACTAGGGCTACTTGCATTTGTGAATCTTACATTGGAAGTAGGATTTTTCCAATCCTTTGGCTTGTTCATGGAAGTAGAAGTGTTGGACTTGTAACGGTTGGACTTCTCAATATTAAGCCATTGCTCGGCTTGAATAGTGGCATCAAGGACTTCTTGAAGTGAAAGATAAGCATGCAATCTCAATTGTGAAGCTATACCATAGCTCAAACCATTTTTGAAACGGATCACGGCTTGCTCCTCATCTTCGGTGTCCATATCCAAGGCCATTCGAGTCTTTTCAAACTCATCATAATACTCATGTACCGTCTTGACACCTTGCTTTAACTCATAAAGCTTCTTGAGTTGTTCTTGTCGATTCCGAGGAGTGATGTACTTGATACTCATGAGACCCATCAAATCATTCCAACCCACATTCACGGGGATTCCCGCTCTCCTCTTTGATCTCTTGACGGACTCCCACCAAGTAGATGCATAGGATTCAAAGGATGAAATAGCATAAGTGCCTCTCTTCTCATCGGTCATCTCATTTGTGTCAAACAATCTTTCCATGAGTAGTACCCATTCAATGTAAGCCTCCGGATCACAATTCCCTTTAAAGATGGGAAGATTGAGCTTCACACTATTGAGGTTGGTAGTGTCACGACCTCCACGGAAAGGCTCCGGTTGGCCCCCATAGTGATCTTCATAACCACCATACTCCCTTCTAGCATTCCCACCAACATACCCCATAGGTGGCCCTCGACCTCGGCCCCTACCTCTATCCACATTTCGACCCCAATTCATACCTCGCCTCGGTTGAAAGTGATCATCAAACCCATACATATCATCACCATAATCGGCTTTCTCTTCTTCTTGAGCCTCAAGGATTTGCTCAAGAGCTTGGACATTTCGAATGGGTCTAGGAAGTGGATTGTTTCTTTGGAGGTTGTCCAAAATACGGGGAATGCCCATTCGTTGGGGATTGCCCAACAATGGATCAATTCTATCTCGATTTTCCTTTACCCGTTGTTGATTAAACAACTCAACAACTTGTTCCGGGGTAAAGGTAGGACTACTTGAGCCTTCAACTTGGACACTCGGGGTCCCTTTCTCAACTTGGACACTCGGGGTCCCTTTCTCCGATTGGACATTGGAAGTCCCTTGCTCAACTAGGACACTAGAGTTCACCCTCTCAAGGCTTTCAATCCTCAAGTTCATACTATCCAATTTGGCAAGGATAGTAGCAAGGGCACTCTTAGCAAAATCTTCTCCTTCGGTAGACATTGTACCTACATAAGTAACAAACGTTAGCAAAACAACCTCACACACTCCCTCACTTGTGTTCACTCAGTTCACTCGTTTAGTAGTGGTGGATATTTCACTCGACTTGTAGTCCAAAAGCTTCACGTAGATGATATCAATCCCTCAACTCAACCAAACTATTCACGAGTCAAGCACACTCCGGGGTGAGTGGAGTTAATTGGGACTCAATAAACGCTAGGCACTTTGAAGTAAGGACTTGAGTTAAAAAAATTCTACGTTTCTTCTTAGAATTCTACTCTCTTATCTAGGCACGAGTTACCTAAAAGCAATTAAAGGGCTAGTACTAATTAAGTAGAATGGTTACTCAAAGTAGTACTAACTAGATGTTATGCAATCAAACAAATGGGAAAACTTATGAAAATCTACCCAAAACAACACCTTCAGCAGTCAGGTGGGGTGCCTGGATCTCAGGAGGGGCGCCCAAGATGTGCAGGCAATCAGGCGGGGCGCCTGGGACCTAGGCGGGGCGCCTGGGTCCAATGCAGAGTCTTGGCTAGGCGGGGCGCCTGGCTTAGGCGGGGCGCCTGGCTTAGGCGGGGCGCCTGGCCTGAAGCACTTCCCAATTCGTTTCAAACTTGTTTCAAGTCGATTTCCAAGCCTCAAATCCGGTGTTTTCAACTTGTTTTCACAATCCAATGATACCCAAAGTTGTTTTTGATCTTCCTTAACAAAACCCAATCAAATTTATAACCAAATAATCAATCAATTCAAGATTCAAGTCAAGAAACTCAAGAACACAAGGGTTTATCAAAAGGGTTTCAACAAGGATTGTGATTCATCAAAGTTGGTGTTAGGCATGTTCAAATCCCACAAAATTGGTACCAATTCGTTTGTTTTTCAGTGAAGATCAATCCCCAATATCAAGCTATCAATCAAACATCCATCCAACCTAAGAATCAAGCTAAAATCATCAAGAACAAGGTTTAGCAAGGGTTTAAGGAATTTTGGGGTTTCAATTTTTTTCAACTTCACCAATCCAAGTAATTTTGGTACCCAAACAACGGGAATTCAATCACGATCAAGAATCCATAACACCCATATCATGAATCCAACAAACCAACAAATTACACCAAAATTTTGGATTTTCGAATTGTCAATTTTTTTGTGTTTTTTTCTTCTTTCAATAACAACAACAAGAAAAACTAACGTAGAAACTAACCTAGGCACGAAGAATCAAGGGTCGGGGTTTCGTAGAAACGACACCCGAACCTTGCTCTGATACCAAACTGATAAGAATCAAATGCGGAAAAAGTAAAAGGATAAGAACGAGACGTAACTCGATCTCTAATCCCAAGTAGCAACGGAGAACTTGTTCCGTTACACCCCAAGAGAAGGACAAGAACACCTACACTAGGCAACTACCCTCGAGCTAACGTGAGCACGCAAGTAGAATGGTCGGGGGGAAAGGAAGTCATCTAGATCCGCTAGAGAACAACAAGTCCCATCAAAAGGTTTCATTCAATACCAAAGAACTATGCTCAAGTTCAATATTCATCAATCATAAACTATCAAAAACTAAGTTCAAAATAGGCTAAGCTTGGCTATTTATAGTGTTTCCCAAGCTTGCACAATGACTAAAATACCCTTACTGTAAGGTTTATAAAATAGGCCACGTAGGGCAAAACGGTACAAGAAACATAGTCTTCACAGCTGGGAGGGGCGCCTGGAGCAGCAACTGGGCGCCCCAAGCTAGGAGGGGCGTCTGGTCAGGAGGGGCGCCTGGCTAAGCGGGCGCCTGGGTAGGGGCGCCTGGCTGGGCGGCCCGCCTGTGCAAATTTGGCCTTCATGCAGCGAGTTGGCCAGGCGGGGCGCCTGGCTCTGCTGTGCCTCCTTCTTCCTTAGGCGTGAGGCCTAGTGAGATCACCCGGAATGGCTTCCAATCGCTTCCTTCTTCTAGGCCTCTCTTCACCAAGTGTAAGTGAACTCCTTGGATCTCCTTAGCTTGGCTCCGTGTGAAGGGTCTTGTGGGGGTTTGGTTCTTATTACTAAACCTAAGACTTTTTTTATTTTTGGATTTTTGATTTTTTTGGTGGTTTTTCAGATTTGATAAGCAAAAATTGGTTAGTGTTTATGAGAACAAGCACTAATCTAGCTCTGATATCAAATGATATGAAAATTAACAACACAAAAGTAAAATTAACAAGAATTGAAAAGATGAAAGTAAGACCCACTTTTGATTTGAAAATATTAAAAAAATAGATTAGGGAAATATTAACCTAATCACTCCTCTAGTAGTCCAATAAAAGGAAGCTACACTATTTGATCCTCAATTAAATTAAATCTAATTTTAAATGAAGGATATAATGTACTTAAGCAAACTAGCTTAGTCAATAATCTCACAATATTCAAAGTCATCAAAAAGCTACCTAGCAAATGAGGCTTAAGGCCTTTATATAGTGCTTCCTAAAAATGGCATAACATTGCCTTAATTGCCCCTAAAGTGGGCTGAAACAAAAGTCATTAACTCAAAGTAGGCTTCTGATCAATGTCTCAGCGCGATCGCGCTGTGCAACAAATCAAAGCCCCGCGATCGCGGCTATGGTCACGCGATCACGAAGGCATTGTTCTTCACTCGTTGTCAGCCTCTTGCGCGATCGCGTCTGAGGACTCGCGATCGCGCTGATCATATTTTTGGCCTTCCGCGATTGCGTCTGTGTATGCGCGATCGCGATGAACACTTCCAGATTCTGAGGCAGTAAGCATGCATAATTGCCTTGAAACCTCCAACACTTACCCCAGCAGCTCCAGTTGTGCAAACATAGCCTGCAACTGTTGCAACTCTCGTGCTTGGCTCCTTGTGAATGGCTTGCTCGTGCATCGGGTTGCATCACATGACATGACCCAACTTCAAAACAACGTGGATTTTAGCTTAGGTAGAGGAGCATGGAGGTTGAGGATTAAGCCAAAAGGCTGATAGGCTGTTAAGTGTGTTCTCTCTTTTTTGTGGGGAACATGATTCTAGTGTGGTAGAGAATCTTAGTTGTATTATTGATACTTTTCTACTTTTACCTTATTGTTCGCTTTTCTAGCACCATTGTTCATCTAGCATGGTTAGCCTTATTATTTTTATGTCATTGGTTTTGTACTTTGATATTTCTATCTTTGTTCATTTTTCTTTTCCTAACCTGTTTTTAAAATAATTTTTCTCTGCCAAGGATCTATCAAAAATCGTCTCTCTACCTCATTCGAGATAAGATAAGGTCTTTGTATACCTCACATTTCCAAAATACTTATTATAGAATTATACTGGATATATTATTGTTGTTCTCGTATATTATTCCATAAAGAAGTTGAGGTCTATTATTAGATGTTGATTTGTTTTTGTTTTCTCCATATTGAGTAAATTGCATTTTGGTACCTAAATCATGAGGGTCGCATTTTTCTCCGATTTCTATATGTGCAATTTTTATCGTGCAGTTTTGTCCAACTTTTCTAAAATGCACATATAATACCTTTAACTTTAAAAAACGTGATACTGGTTTCTCCTGTTACAGTACTAATCTTTTGACAAAAAGTCATGTTTAAGGCACATGATCCATTAGAAGGTTTTTTATAAGAAAATAATCTTATTTTTGGTGTTGATATATTTATAATTTCGTCCTGTATAGTTTCTTCCCAGTATATATGTGGCTTTGCATTTTATAACTTGAGTGTCCATTGATTGTTTTCAATAAAAATTGATTTATCCTAACTTTCCAACAATGAGATGTAATCTCACCATTTCACTTTAAAAAATCATATGTCACATACTAAGCAGTTGGTAGAATGTCGTATTTTTTTAGTATAATGTCTTGTCTAATTTTTGTCTTCGTCAAAGTTTCATGGAGTGATGATGTAGGTATAGAGCACATTTCATATAAAAAGGCTTTGATTCTGTGCATACATAAAATAATAATACTCTAGTAAAGTATTAAACCTAACTGGGAGATAGCACATGTTTCTGTCAAACCCTTATCTTCAATGTCAGATGAATCTTTCTTGATTCTTTGAAAATGATCGTTTTATTGCAAAAGGTTTAATTTATTGTCTATGTTTTTCAAATGTTTTTCATATATCAAATTTGATCCAAAAGAATCTGAGAGTAAATTCTTTGTAACTTTAACATACTCCCCTCATTTTTTCGCTTAGGGTGTTATGTTTGCTGTTGATTTGATATGGAGAGAGCTGATTTTGAAAATGTTGTTGGAAAGATGTTCCATTCAAACTATTGTTATCTGTATGGAATAAGGTGTGTTTTGGTAGTATCGACGGATGAAAATCATTTACACCTTCTAATTTTGCTTTAAAAATCAAATTCACCTCACAATTATAGACAATTATCATTCTCCCCATTCTCCCCTTTTATTTTAATTGACTTTTAAAAATACCTACTTTACCCTTTTGATTATCATATCTTTATATTTTTACTTTTTATTATTTTGATATTTTATTTTATGCTATGGACTTGTCTTTATAATGAATAAATACTATTTTCAAATAAAAAAAAGTGAAAATGACAATTAAGCATATAAGTAATGATGTTCAATGTAATAAATGAGCAAAATAAAAAAACTAGGATAAATAAAATTTACTTGTATCAATATTTTACTAATTAAATAAAAACTATATATCAAGCTATTACACGATAAATTAAAATAGAGTGTCCTTCATAAACATATAGTTAATGTGTGCAACACAAAAAGAAAATTAAAAATATCAGTTGATTCTGTAACAAATTTCAAAATATTATCCATTTACACATGAATTTTAAATTTAAATTTTATTTTATAGTAAAAAATCGAAACTCAAAAAATCTATATAGATTCTATAAATAAGAGAGTAAATTTTTAAACATATAAAAACACCCCTTCCCCACCATGTAAGTATATATATCTCACCCACACTTTGAGAGAGAGAGATTACATACATACTTGATGCACTTAAAACTAAAATAACAATCATGTAATTAAAATAGTGGTAGATTTTATAATAAATTCATATTATCTTATTTATTATGCTAAAGAACATAAATTAGTATGATAACATAAAATATTATCTTTAATTATGGGTAAAATATTTTGTTAAAAAAATCATATATAAAAATATATATTACATAGATGGAGGATAAAAAATATTAAGGGTAAATCAGTCATTGTGTTGGGTAAAGGGGGGAGATTGACTATTGTTCATAGTTGAAGGGGAGTTTGATTTTTAAAGCAAAGTTCAGGGGTGTAAATAATTTTCACCTTTGTTTGACTGAAAATCAAAATTTTAGAAATCATTTTTAATATGTTAAAACCAAATCAGCTGATCTTTAGAACATTATTTTAAATTTATGACCAAACAATTTAGATTTCCTAGAATACATATGATAGTTTAAAGAAGAAACCACCTTATGCTTTCATGATTTGTTTGAGACGAGGAAAATGTTAATTTAATTACGTGAAGGCGAATAAAGGATTTTGGGTCATGTCTTCAAGTTCCTTTCCAAAATACGTACCAATGTATCTTGAGAACATCATCTTTGTATTAAAAGTAATTACGTATATTAGAAAAGATGATCTAATTTCAGATGCTGATTAATTGATATTTAAGGAATAAAACTTACGGATCAATTGTGTTAAACGCTATACAAAAGCTATTATACCATTTCTTCCCCAACATCATTATCTGAGATATTGTGTCCGTCTTTTATGGCAAGTAAAGCTTTTGTGGCCACATGTAAATAATTGCATAAATAGTCCAGGAATTTTTAAAATAAAAAAGGAAAAAGATATAGATGCATGGTTCCTAAAACGTGAGCATAGTAATGGACCTATAGTACGGACAGAAGGCGGAACCTACCAGCATCACATCCAACCTTAGGGTCCTTTGAGGTCATTTTACACACCTAAGACTCTCATGTTTTACAAAATAAGAATGAAGGCAAAATGCTACTCCATCCGTCCCAATTTATGTGGCACTATTTGACCGGGCACGAAGTTTAAGAAAATAGAGGTTGACCTTGTTAAGTATCAATTTTACCCTTGAAAAAGTAAGAGATAGAAGGTTTGAGTAATAAAAAAGTTGTTGGTAGGTTTAAAAGTATGTAGGGCCCAACAAGGGTAAAATAGAGATGATGCATTAAATAGTTGTCAAATAAGAAAAGGTGCCACTTATTTTGGGACAAATAAAAAAGGAAATGGTGCCACATAAATTGGACCGGAGTACTATATAGATGGTTTTTTATTTTCTATTTTATATTTCTACATACTACAAAAATAATTAAAGTTAATCTCTATACCACTTAGCACCGTATAGTGTTTTGGGCACCAATAATAATAATTCAGATAGTAATATAACCACCTCATATAGTGCAAAATATAAAACGTAAAAATTGATGATAATTTACAGGGATTTTGATATTATCTCAAATGAAAAAGTACAAACTCTTTAATAGACTTATTGCTGGAATTCCATGTGCCTCTAAATTTAAAAAATAAAAATAAAAATAGGAGGTCAACTTTAAAGAAATGCTACTTAACCAGAGGTCCAACTAATATATTATTATTATTGTATATATATTTTGTAAATATATAATTGCGATGAAGTTGGGATCATTATTAAAATTTAATATTCAATAAATTTATTAATTTTATGAATATTATGTTTTCTTCATCAAGAATATTGGACTCAGTTAGACTCATTGAACTAAGTTCAATACATGAAGCTTGCCGAAGCTTCAAATGCTACTATTTTTTCAATTAAAAATAGTTGGTACTAATTTCCAAGGAAGAGTAATAAAATGATTGATCATATATATCTATCAGGTAAATATCTTTTATGTTTCCAACTTTGTTTTGTAACTTAAAACAATTTAGTGGTACATAGCTATACTCTAACTATTTGCATCTTGTCTAGTGTTTACATTTACTTAAGTGATTTAATCTTTGCAGTTACTAATAATTAGTGTAAAGATACGTATTATTTTGCTTATTTGAAGCTACTATCAATTACTCCGTGTGAAAGTGAAATTCCTTTGTGGACTTATGGTAGTATCTAAAGAAGAACAGTTTAATGACGTGTCGCGCCAACCCCCACCTTATTTCCAGTCCATGGGGACCGCTCAATATATACTACTAATAATGTACTTAATAATATCGCTGTCTGCACTTTTCCACCTTTTTTGTCCAAATACATTGTGTGGTATTTACAGTACCACTCGTCCTTCAGCCAAACCACAACCACAATACTCTTTAGCCACTTGAATTTAGGGAAAATTGGGAATACAGTCTTATGAACTTCTTACTCCTTTGTTCTAATTATCATTTTGAGAAGGATGAAGGTTCAAATTTGCTCAAACTTTGTGAAGTGGTCTAAATTTACTTTCCTTAATAGTTGAAATCAAATACGACCGTACCGTTAATAAATTAGATCACATACATATCCTAATACATTACTATTGAAGCTTTCCAATACACGCACTCTTTAATCGGTAGGAGTGGCAATGGGGCGGGGCGGGGCGGGACGGGTTGGGCCTTTCCCCTGCCAAAGTTTTGTCCTGCCCCGCCCCGTTCCGCCTCATTTGGTCTTTGTCAAGTTTCAGCCCCGTCCCGCCCCGTTTGACCCGCCCTGCCCGCCCCACTTAAATTACCTTTTAAGTCATTATTTTTTATTTTTCACCATCAAAATTGAACTTTTCTTTTAACTTTTAATCCATTTAACATATTTCTAACTTTTTTCTATTGAAATTTTTAAATTTAATGATTTTATAATTACTTGAAGAAATTGAAGCTTTTAAAGAATTTGTAGTATTTCAAAAGTATTACGTATTTACTATATTAATTAATAGTTTAAATAGCCAATAGTGGAACAATATTTCCATTATTTTCTCAACTTAATCATGAAATAAGAAAATAGTGGAAAAAGAATAAGTAAAATTATTGGGCCTCTATGTTGCCCCGCCCCGGCCCAAAAAATTCTAAAACAAAATTTTGCCCTGCCCCGCCCCGCCCCATTTAACAGTTGCCCCGCCCTGCCCCGTTTAATATTTTGCCCCGCCCCGCCCTAATTGCCATCCCTATTAATTGGCGTTTATTCAACAATCAAAACCTCCCACAGTCATGTCCCTACTCGCCCAGCTTAAATTAACTACCCTACGGACTTAAATCGGTGCAAATGAAACTCAAACAATAACAGATTGCATTACGAAGTTGAATTCTCAAATATGTAGGAACTCCATCGAAACAATTCCATCATCAATTCTTCACAAATTATCAATAATGATGGCTAAGCTTCACATCAACCTCTTGATGCTAAATTAAACCTAGACATACAATATTCAACTTCTAAATCATTTGCGATAATATTAAGGCAGGCTAGGTGGAGTTATAGTTGTAAGGGTCGATGATAGGTTAAAATGGTGAGCGGAAAAATGGTAAAAGATGAGCGTGCGAGAGAAATCATATAAATATGGTGGATTTTAGGTGTCACTTTTGTGTGTTCTTTTGTCGAGTGTCTGTGAGATGCAGTAATGGTGGAGTAACAGTGATCTTCCAGTGGTATTTTTTATAGTGGGAGAATAAACTATTATGGTAGTGATCGCTTAAGTGTGGTGAAGGATGATAGTCGAGAAAAATGATGTAAGAATTATTTCATAAAGTTTAGGAGCAAATTTGAACTATTTTACATAGTCAATTGCAAATTATACCATTTACTTTTGTACAAAAGACGAGTGTGTTGGGAAGCTTCCGTCATTAGTGAATAAGGGTGTGTATTCAGGCCAATCTTATAAGGACTGGATCATATTTGCTCTAACTATTAATGTCAGGTAAATTTGGATAATTGCGCAAAGTTAGTGACAAGTTTGGACCTTTTCCTTTAAAAAAAAAATATTTCTCTATTTTTTAGCTTTTAGATTTTCAAAAGGTCCTCCTATAATTAGCTCACACGGGAATAATTAACGTTGTTTATTTTTCAAACGAAGGAGTCATGAACGAAAGTTCCTTATGCTTTATCATCAATCACCAATCACCAATCATAATATATGGTATCGTATTATACTGTTTTGGTGAATTCGATATTTGGATAGATTATACTATTTCATGTCGTTTCATAGCAATACGAAGAATGAACTTACAATATTACAAAAAAAAAAAAAAAAAAAAAAAAGAGTACGGGGTAGAGTAACTGCAGAAAAGGTAGGAGAAATGGCAATATATAATTATTAAGGAAAATAAGAGAGAGAAAAGATACGGTAACGACGCAATCATACAAAATCGGTCGTTACATAAAATGAGACTTTTTATTGTTATGCAACAACAAATTCGACAATTCGATACAATAAAATTATAAAGTAATAATTAAATTAAATATTGTATTCCTAATTCGACAATTCGATACAATAAAATTATAAAGTAATAATAAAATTAAATATTGTATTCCTATTAATAATAGGATACGATATATAACAACCATATTCATTTCTAAAATGGCAAAATTCATACTTTGATACCTTAATTTGTCCGAAAACATAATAACACACCTTAACTTTGCGGACGACCTAAGACCTCATTTAATACGTTTGAAGTGATATTTATACAAACCTTATGCTCCACGTGGTCTGCGCGTTTGAAACTTAGACTTTCAGGCGCGTAGGAAGTCTTTTCTACTATTTTTTTTTAAAAAAAGTAAAACTCATTTAAAGGTAATATTTCCAAAATCTCTTTATTTAACCCGACCCTTTTTGCAGTCTTCCTCAATTTTATTTCTTCTGCACCCATGAAACCCTAGCAAAATCACCCGCCCCCTTTCAAGAAATTAACCCCAAAAAAAAAAAAGCTAATGTCGTCTAGTAGTTTAAATTCACTATATAGAGAAAAAGCTGACCAAGTCGTGAACCAAGAAGTTAGGTGCAAACATGACCATTTGTTGCCATTGTTGACTGCCGGGCTCAAAGAAATTCTGGTGGAAGGTATTGGATCCGTCCTTATTATAAGGTAGTTGATCTGTTTATGCCCCTGTTTATTTCTTTAAATGATATTAATTTTCGCTCACCATTGCTTCAATATAGGGACCTTGCACCTTTTGAAAACGGGCAGATGAAGAAATTTACCCACGATCAAATGTGATTATTCCTAAACTTGTTACAAGAATCTCTTAGCTAGATATACAATTGGAAGATTATGAAATGGGACCTAACCATGACATGAAATTGGAGATTGAGAAGATGAAGCAAAAAGAAAAGAAGCTGAAGTCCAAGCTGGTTTGGTCCAAGATTAGAGAGAAAGTGTTGTCTTTTATCATATGTATCAGCATGTATGTTGTTGCATCATATGTTATGTCTAAATTGAAGTTTAGTTGGTTTGTCGTATGTATATTTCTCCTTAATTAATGTAATGACTGTGTTTCATACATTTCTTACATTTGAATGTCATATATGTTAGCACATTTTGTTTTCATTATGAAAATGCAAACACACAAGACACAATATAAAGTCATGATATTGTTAGAAACAAGGCAAAATATGCAGTCATGACTGCTTAAATTAACCAGAATATGTCATTAAGGATATAAGTCATACACTAAAAGGAAGTCATAGCTGCTGAAGCAACCCAGAAGAAGACATAATCAAAGACAAACATAAAAAGGCAGTCATAGCTGCTCACATATCCAGAAATTTTTTAGATGTTAATCAAAAGTTACAGCCAACAACAGAACTTGATTGCCCCCACATATCACCTAGTTTCTGGTTTATTAACCGAGCTTGATTGGTTCATTTGGACCCTCCTTGATGTAGTTGCCTTGATCTCTTTCTCTTTCATCCTCTTCATTTGTTGAAGACCACTTGCAAGCACAACAAAATTCCCTCTCCATTTCACCCCAATTTCATGTTTATGGCCAATGTCTCCAGTCACATTTGCAGACAAAGTGACTGGCATTCTCATAGAAGTGCCATGCTGCATAAGTGGGAACAATTGTAAGGCAAAATACTTGCATTCATAAAACACAGCCATAAAGCATAATGCAAAATACTTATATTCACAGTACAATGGCCACTTTGAGTATGAAGCACTCCCATACCTACCACTATTGGTCTTTTAAAGGTTGTATTACCCCTTCCATTTCTAGAATCCTACACTACACATTGGAGTAATTAGCAAAGCTATCACAAGGCATATGATTTAATCCAAAAACATTACATGTGTGCTTGTTGTTTGGGTGGATGGACTTGGAGATGAGCCAATACCTAATTTAACAGATGCTTGTCCCTTAGAAGAACTAGATGAAGGCCCCATTGAAGAACTAGCTGCAGGCCCCTTAGAAGAACTAGCTGAAGTCCCATTGGAAGCACTAGCTGAAGGCTCCTTAGGGCAGCCCCTCTTGTTATGGCCTTTACAATGACAGTTGTTGCAAGTCATCTCAACTCCTTCCATAAACATCTTCCCTGTCTTCTTTTTTGTTCTCTCTTTTCTCCTCACTTTCTTAGGCCTTCCTGACATCTTTTTAATCTCAGGTGGGTTCACTTTGAGATTCTGCCCTTCTGGCCATATTTTCATGTTCATAACAGGCTGGATAAAGTGAGAGTAAACCTTCATATAAGTCTCATGTATGTAATAATGAGAAATGTATTAAGCTGGATCCATTTTTTTATTGTTTATTGCATGGCATGTGCACAAGGTATCCCTTTAAGCATCCAAGATCTGCAAGATCCACTGTGTGGCCGTAATCACCCTCTTCAACCTCAAACTTATGTTCACCATTAAATACCAAATGACATTTCATTGACCTTTTAAAATTGTCTTCATACAACTTGCTAGCCATTGGAGATATATTTTCATCACTCCTCATTTTTCCAATGATGTTCATCATTTTAACCCTTATCTCCTCAAGCATAGTTATGATAGTCTTATGCCTAGCTTCTAATATCCTGGGCCGTTTTGCTCTCACTTGTTGCTGCATTTCACCTTCATCATCAGCATAACCAGCTGCATCTGGATCAGTCTCAAAGCTGGGAGGTTCATCTGATAGATAATAAGGCTCATCACCACCTATTCTACCCCCAAAACTCTTCTTTGAATGGACTGCTGTCTCATCATAACCCACATCTGGATCTTTTTTCCCAGTCTTTACATGAGCAGGTAGCACATGTCTCTCACTCCTCTTCCTTCTTTTCCCTGTCCTCCTCTGGTTTTTAACTCTTATTTTTCTTCCTTCCCTGCCCTTTCCTCCTTTTTTCCATAACTCTCATGTTCTTTTCCTGGACTTTCATTGTCTACTTTCTTCTTTTTTCTCTGTACTTTCCTCATCTCGTCCCTGAATGTCCTATACTCTTTATGGACATCACTTCTATAGTCACCTTCTCCTTCTTCAAACAGTTGTGAATGGGCTGATTCAGAACTATCTACAGTGCTTTCATGGGATCCCAGCACTTCTTCAAGACAGTCATCATCCAATGTTGTATGCTCAAGTTCATAAGTGTGTGCCTCAGCAGTTTGTGTGCACTATTTCGATCCACCTTTTCAAATACAACACCTTCACTATTCCCAAAACTTTGACCAAACCCTTTATCAAAAGACACACTATACCCAACCACATGGCTTGTAAACTCTAATGCAAGTGGGGCCACCGGTGGTTCCACTTCAATATGGGACACAAATATTTCAAACAGGTCATTATTTTTTAAAAAAAGGCCAAATTCTCATAATATCCCCATCAGTTTTGATTTCTACCAAGTTAGAAGAGTTTGGTGGTCTAACAAAACTGAATAATATTTACTATCGTACCATAACTCTTTTACATAATCTTTTAACTCAAAATATGAGAATCTATCTACATCGGCATCATAATACTCCCCAATTCTACCAACGATATAGGTAACACAATCAGCCAAAAAAATTTCACCATGATATAGTCGTAGTGTTACAAGAACAAAAACAATTAAAATACTAATTACCAAACAACGAAAAGACTAACCTTTAATTGAATGAAACATTCTAACTGATAATTTGTTTGTTGTTCCACAACAAGAGCATTAGAGGTTCAAGAATCCATTTGTTTGTTTGTGTGTTTATTTGATCCGTCGAGGTAAATAGAGGGATTAGGGTGAAATTAAATGATTTAACTGAATCGACAGATTATTGAAACGATGGGTCAGGTAAATGAAGGGTTGGGTTATTTAATGGGTCGGGTATTATTTAAATTTGGTTTTATCCTTTTTATTTTATCTAATTTTTTTGTATAAAGACACGTGTCGCAAGGAAATAGGTGCGTTTCACAACTTTCACCATAGGCCGAACAAAATGAGCATAAAATTTGTATAAATATTACTTTGAATATGTTAAGGAGATCTTAGATCGTCCGCTAAATTAAATTATATTATTATATTTTCAAAATAAGTTAAGATACTGAAGTATAAATTTTGTCTTTCTAAAATTGTAGACTTAAAAGATTTATAGGCAAGGAAGAAAAACTCTCTACTAAGGGGACCAATTATACCACTCTGTTTTGTCTCCCTCCATAGCCCCCCAAATTGTTGTCCTTGCTACCCTTGGCTACCAAGCCTCCAATTATATTGGTTCCCACAGTACCACTCGTCCTGACCAACTAGACCCTATTGGCAAACCCACAACCACAATTATCTAATCCCCCTTATCTTCTTGTCTCTATATAAATAACAAACACCTCCCTTCTCTCCTCTTACAATCAAAACCAATTTCTCTAACACAGATTCTTACCAATCCACCAAATAAACCATCATTGAAAAAATCAAGAATCCAAATCGTTTCTTTTTTGGAAGTAGAAAGATTCAAGAAACAAAAAGATTAGTGTTGTGTAGGAGTTTTGAGGGTAGTACCCGGGTAAACAAGTTGTAGACATCACGGCTATACACAAAGCAAACCGTAGTCCACTTTTACATGTTCGATCAGTACGACGTAAGGGTTGTGTAACAGCCACCAACCCTGCGCCGCACGGAGGACGTGGTGCTTTGCCTTCTGAAGGTGGTAGCCCTTCTGACCTCCTCTTCCTTGCTGGCGGTGGTGTTCTTTCAATTTGTTAGATTTAGTTATTACGTTAAATTCCTAGTATTTTTTTCACCCCATTATAGTTAAGAAAACTAAGGTTGTATTATATAGTAATTTCTTGAAAAAATCCAACAAAACAAAAAACCAAAGATGATGCTCAAGATTAAGAGGGTTCCTACACTTGTCTCTAACTTCCAAAAAGAAGATGCTGAAGAAAGTGGATGTGGTCGCAATTGCCTCAGAAACTGCTGCTTACCAGGTACTATTTTACGTATTTCTTTTGAGGTAGTATAGTGTAAAGTTGCAATTTTTAGTCCCCGGTTTGTGGTCTAGTGGTAAGAACTTAGCTTATTATGTGTGGATCAGTCACACTTTATAGGTTCGAACTGAGCTATAGACAAAAGCATGATATTTAAGATATTTAAGTGGAGAAAGGTAGAGGGCGGGTCCATTATCCATCAGTTTCGAGTAGTGAGCCACATGTCTTCGAGGATTTCTTGGTTATTAAAAATCAAATAAAGTTGCAATTTTTATGGTACTCAAGTGCTGAAAATTATATGTTAAAGAGTTAAGTTTAAAGTTGACTTAGTTTAGATCTCTTTTGTGAATAGAGGGAGTAGTAAATTGATCTTTTTGTGAATTCGGTTTTCTTGGGAGGGTTAAGCTCTTGTTGAGATAGCAGAAGTATTGATTATGTGTATTGGATTGTAAAAGGGTCAAAGCTGCCACTTTATGCTTTCAACAATTTGAGCAATGGCAAGTCTGTTGTTGCTGATGAAACCAAGGAACCTCCTGTTGACTTCTTGGAATCCCTCCTTCTTGGAGAAGTAAGTATTGAAATTTTTTTCAATTTGTTTATTATGTACTCCTAGTACATCTTAATTTTTTAAAAGTTTGCAAATTTTGAGATACTTTGAATTTAGCACTTAATTTATGGTCAATTTTGATGTGTAGTGGGAGGATCGTCAGCAGAGAGGTCTCTTTCGCTATGATGTCACTGCTTGCGAAACCAAGGTCTGTTTCCCTCTAACTCTCTCTTTTTTTTTTTGAGAATGGTCCCTCTACTCTTTTGTCTTTTGCTTATTGTAACTGTTAAGTTCTTTAAACATTTATGGTTGTTGCTTACATGTTCTACTTTAGTTATTTCCAGTTAGATAGGCTTGGTTTCGAAATACTGGCTTGACATTTCTATCTAGGCTGAGTAGTATAATTTTAGAATGGTACAAAATCATGTTTTTCTGGAAGCACCCAAGGGTGTGGTCTATTGGTTTATGAAATGGGGTTAGAGACAAAAGACACTAGGTGATTTCTTCTAAGCCTTGATAGAATTATAGCACATGTCTTAGTGGAAGGTAGCATGTACCCAATAGCATAGTTGAGGTGCGCGAGATCTGATCCGCCACCACTGTTATTTGAAAAAGCATGTTGATTGGAAATTTTGGATCATGTCTTTTAATGGTTTGACATGGTTAAAAGTTTACGAGCTGCAAATGCATAATACCTTTTTGTTCAACCGATTCTTGGGTTAACAGACAAAGATTAATCAAGAAGTAGTCATTTCTTTATTACCATTACATGTTGTGGTAAATTCTTGATCAGATACTTTGTTTATTGAATTTTCAAACCAAAATGAAGTGTTGAAAATCAGAGTAGCTACTTTTATGGGTCAATGAAAGTGTATGCTGTGATATTACCAAGCAAATAGATGATAGATAACAAGTTTTTGCTTCTGAGGCTTAGTGGTTTTGTCTAATGTAAAGCAAGGATACTTCATTTGTGAATCAACTCAAGTTTTATTTGAAATTAAATGGATGTAGGTGATTCCTGGAGAATATGGTTTCATTGCTCAACTAAATGAGGGAAGGCACCTCAAGAAGAGGCCAACCGAGTTTCGAGTTGATAAGGTACTACAGCCTTTCGATGGAAGCAAGTTCAACTTCACTAAGGTTGGTCAGGAAGAGTTACTCTTTCAATTTGAAGCACATGAGGACAACGAAGTCGAATTCTTCCCAGATGCGCCCATTGATCCTGAGAGATCTCCAAGTGTTGTTGCCATTAATGTATGTTCTTAGCTGGTTTTGCACATATTCTGGCATCCTAGTTGGTAAATAGAAACTCTGATTAATGAGTGTGCGCGCATAATGTAACAGGTCAGTCCCATTGAGTATGGACATGTGCTTTTGATCCCTAAGGTCCTTGAATGCCTTCCCCAGAGGATTGACAGGGACAGCCTCTTGCTTGCACTGCACATGGCTGCCGAAGCAGCAAACCCGTACTTCCGATTGGGTTATAACAGCTTGGGTGCATTTGCTACCATCAACCATCTTCACTTTCAGGTTCTTGTCTACAATTGTTTCCTCTGATTGACATGTTCGTTTAGAATCATCAGTTTCATTTGTTTTCACTTGTGTTTATTACTGATAATTAAGGAGGTATGTTCATATTCGTTATTGTTGCTCTGTATACAGGCTTATTACTTGGCTGTGCAATTCCCCATGGAGAAGGCCCCCACTCGAAAGATGACCATTACTGCTGCTGGGGTGAAAATATCTGAGATGCTGAATTATCCAGTTCGAGGCCTTGTCTTTGAGGGTGGAAATACTTTGGAGGATTTGGCCAATGCTGTCTCTGGTTCCTGCATTTGTCTGCAAGAGAATAACATTCCATACAATGTTCTAATCTCTGATTCGGCAAAAAGGATATTCCTTCTCCCACAGGTATTATATTAGATTCTTTGGTTAGTTAACAGTTGCTAACTACTTAGTTGATCATTTTGTTTTGTCATTTTAAGAGTTTTCTCAATCACCATTCTAACTTCTACGTGATTTGCTGGATCGAAACAGTGCTATGCAGAGAAACAGGCTCTTGGGGAGGTCAGTGCTGAACTACTTGACACCCAAGTCAATCCAGCAGTTTGGGAGATTAGTGGACACATGGTCTTGAAGAGGAAAGAGGATTACGAGGGTGCAACCGAGGCAAATGCTTGGAGGCTTCTTGCTGAGGTCTCACTTTCTGAGGAGCGGTTCCAAGAAGTGACTGCTCTCATCTTTGAAGCCATTGGTCTCAATGTTGAAGAGCTTGAGAGTCCCACTGAAGGTTCTCCTGAGAAGCCGGATGTCACACCTCAGCCCATGGAGGAAATTGATGCTCTCAACACCCATGCTACCATGGTGCCTGTCTAAGGCTTTCGCGGTGGAGTGCTGCTGTTTGTCCTGTCTTATTGTTTCAAGTATTTATTAAATATTAAGGGAGTTTCTATCTCTGGCTGCCCTTGTGAAATATCCCTAAATAAGGCACGCCATTGTTCTATGTCCTCTGTGAACTGAACATGTGTCTATGTTTGCTTTCTGGTAAAGCCATGTTCTATTGTTATGTAAGGATGGAAGTTGGTCAGTGTCCTCTTGAAGCGACCTTGGGCACTATGTTTGCTCTCTTGTAATTTAAGACATTATTTGCCAATGGAAGTTGGAGTTGACCTATTTATTGTAAAACTTTCTTGTGTGCTTCTGCTGTATACTTGCTTCCGCTTGATTGTGATGATCTTTGGAAACATGATACCAGGTGGCCACTTTTATGAGGGCTAATTGGAAAATAGCCAAGGTTCGTTGAAGTGGAAATTCGCCACAACTTAAAAATCTTAAGAGTAAGTAGCAGTTAGTCAACGGTTAAACTCGACCACTTTTTTCGGCTCCAGCATTTTTGCTAACTTTTTCTACTGTCTCATATATTTTTTCCCTTGAGTTTGAACTGAATTAGCATATTTTGCCCTTTTTATAATTGCTTGATCACTTTTCTTAAACCCAAGTTTCTCACATACTATAATCCAATCCAACACACAACCCTTTTACCCCAGAACATAAGAAGAGCTGAGGACAAACAATAATCATATTGCTGCCTTTGCGAGTTTACCATCCACAGATATGTTACATTTGTGTGCCACGTAGCCAGATTGCATGACTTCCTCATCGATGAGATCTATGTCCACCATCTTCAACTCTGAATCAACTACTGCATGCAAAAGTATTTGTGGAAAACATTGTCTATTCTTTGTAAACACATTTTACTTTTGTATTGGCTATTGGGACGCACCAGCTTGCAACAAAATCAACTTCTGTGACACACCAAGTGAATAAAATCTTTTACAATTTTTTTCATATTTGTTTGTCCATTAATTCTTGCATTTCATTACATTAGAGATTACATTGTGATAAACGAACTTCGAATATTTGATCGGGTTGTATGTGAACGAGACACGCGTAACCACGAATGATTATCCCACATAAAATTGGTATAGATAAAATAGCACAATCGCGGTATAACTTGTCCATAGAATGCTTCCCTTATTCTTATAACCAAACGAGATATTTAGACAAATAGCCGATTAAATCACTATTTCCATTTATTAATCGTTATACATATAGTATTGGGTAAAAATTGACGTGCTCGGTCAGCACCTCGGAATGATGGACCGAAGAGAAAGTGAGCCGACGCTCCGAAGAGAGATGGTTGAACCCACGATTAAGTCACCGAAGTCGAGCTCCAATGCCATTACCGAAGGCGAGTTGAGGGTTGAGCTTCGGTGACATGTCCTCCTAACCGAACAGCAAGGTCATACCACCGAAGCCTTGTGACCAAGCTTCGGTGATCACCTCGGTTCCAGCGGCTTTGCAGCCCACTACTTCACCACACTAACTTCTCCATTTAATGTCAAGATCGTGGGACAAGGCACTAACTGATGGTGGAGAACGTGGGCAAGGCTCTTAGGCCTATAAATAGTAGTTCATTTTGTATCATAGGGATCCAGAAATTGATACTGAAACTCTGCCCAAATTTGTACTCACAATCATATATTGAAATACAGTTATTTTTCCGCATTTACGTCTATTTCGTGTATTTATTCAACTTTGATACGAAGATTTGCTTATATTCAAATCCAAATTCGATTTGTAATCCTAAAACTGATTTAGGCTCATACAAATTGGCGCCGTCTGTGGGAATATAAGCAGTAACGCTTTGTTCCAAAGTTTCACGTCCTTTTTCATCAAAGCTTACGATTCAACGACGCTATGGCTGACAATAGCGGCAACAATAACGAACGGACTGGCGTTCCGTTGAACCAACAGCCCGTCTCACCAATGACAACTGAATAGTTCCAGATTTATGTTGTCACTACGTTAAGAGCTCTTCAAAATAGACAGGATGAGCAAGCTAACATTAATGCTGAGTTCCGCGTTTCGTTGGAAGCGAGGAACAGTGCCGCACCGAACAGCACCCAGCCTTCGGCTCCTGGTGGAGGCATCCCGCTCTTTGTTCCTACAGGCGCGATAACATGGGAACCTCAATGGGGCCACATCTGGAGGCTCGGGGAACAATCCAACTACAACGCCACACTTCGGGACGATTCCCACCGTGGCTGAAACAACATCCTCGGTTGATGTTAAAAAATTGAGCAGGGAAATCGAGGCTCGCGTTGAAAAGCGCCTCGAGGGCGTGCCGGGGATAACAAAGGAGGAAGACGACCTCGATATTGATCAATACAGAGAGCTGCCTTTCAAGCCCGAAGCGGCTCCAGCCCCCAACTCCCAAGAACTTCAAACTCATGTTCTTGAAGAAATATGATGGGACTACCGATCCCAGAGAACATGTGAGAGAATACATGGCAATGGTGAAGAGCAAAGACCTAACGGCTATACAACTCGAGTCGATGTTCTTGAAAAAATTTGGTGAGTCCTTGGAGAAGGGGGCTCTACGTTGGTATATGTGCCTGCCAGCGGGGTCGATTTCCATCTTTAAGGAAATGTCTAGCGCCTTCGTCAAGGCGCACACCGGGGCACAAAAGATCCTCCAAAGGAAGGAAGATATATGCGAAGTGAAACAAAAGCCCGGTGAGCCACTCAAAGAATTTCTTAAGCGATTCCACGCCGAGCGCATGGAATTACCTCGGATGGACGATACCTTGGCCATCATGGCATTTAAAAAAGGTATCAATACTCGCAATTCTGACGCTGCCGCTGAAGTGCAAAAAGAACTCCAACAATATTAGGTCCTAACATGGGAGGATCTGCACAAGCGCACTTACTCCCAAATTAGATTGGAGGAGGCTGAATTCAAAAGTCGAGGTTATCATCATAGAAACCGAGGCGAATCTTCGCACCACGCCGAGGCGTCGCGAAGCAACCCGAAGGGGAGGTATGAGCCACATACCTCGACAAGGCAGCATGTTAGCCAGAGGCTGGGAAAGTCCTTCGGTAATTCATACCCAAATTCACACATAAGCCAACGGTTTGGAGGGAAGGTTCAACCCAATACGAACCAAAGAAATCCCTCAAGCCCAGCTTCGGCTACAAAAAAAGATCTACCTCGGATCCAAGACTACAACTTCAATATATCGACCTCGGAGCTGGTCAATGTAGTCAAAGGGACTGCCGGGGTAAGGGTTCCCAAGGACATGAGGACCCCGACGGATAAAAGAGACCATAATCTGCACTGTGAATTCCATGCAGATTACGGCCACAGGACCGAGGATTGCAAAGTTTTGTGCCTCGAGGTAGCTCACTTGCTGAAGAAGGGAGTCTTGGCCGACTTCCTTACTGACAAGGGGAAAGACAATTTCTCCAAGAACCGAGGTGATGGGCAACCACCTCGGGCTCCACCCCCGGAGAGAGTAGTGAATGTCATTACCGGGGGATCAGAGGTGAACGGCGTGAATTTCGCCGCGGCCAAGAAATTCGCCAAGCTATCCATCACCATGGAGAAAAGAACCCGAATTGGCGGCTCGGGTAAAGAAATCATGTTTGACGATGATGACTGTGATGGGATGATGTTCCCCCATCACGACGCTTTGGTCATCATGCTGAGAATCAACGACTCTGACATCAAAAGAGTCTTGATCGACCCCGGTAGCTCGGTCAACATAATCAGCTACGGGGTTGTTAAAAAAATGTGGCTCAAAGGGGAGATTGTCCCCAAATCAACAGTGTTAGCCGGCTTCAATAAATCCACGGAGAAAACGTTGGGTGAGATCACACTCAAGATATTTGCCGAGGGAGTTATTAAGGAAACACTGTTCCAAGTCATACCCGAGGATTTGGCATGCAATGTGATCCTCGGAAGGCAATGGATCCACTCCATGGAAGCTGTCCCCTCCACCTTGCATCAAGTGATTAAATTCCCTACACCTTGGGGAGTTCGATCAGTCAAAGGGGAGCAACGAGTAGCGAGGGAGTGCTATTCGGTTGCATTAAAAAGTGGAGTCTCCACGATCGGGCCAAAGCAATAGCAACGACAGCAATCGGGGTCAAGCGGGGTGGACGCCCGAGGGGAAGTCGAAAAGATTCCAGTTTGTATTCAAGAGCCTCGAAAGCAAAAGGCCGAGGATTCAACCGTTGAGGAATTGGAATCTTTCACCCTATTGAAAGAGTTCCCCGACAGAAAAGTGTTTGTTGGCTCGGAGTTGGACCCGGAGTCGCAAAAGGCGATTATTGAAGTTTTGAAGTCCAACCATGACTGTTTTGCTTGGTCCCATTCAAACATGACGGGTATCGATCCGGAGATCATGACTCACAAGTTGAATGTGGATCCAAAGTTTATCCCGGTAAAGCAGAAAAAGAGACCTCATGTCGGGGGTAAAAAAGAAGGCGATCGAGGATGAAACCACCAAATTACAAGAAAATGGTTTCATAAGAGAGCTGAAATACCCCGAATGGCTGGCCAATGTGGTGGTCGTGCTGAAGAAGAATGGCAAGTGGAGAATGTGTGTAGACTACATTGATTTGAACAAAGCTTGCCCCAAAGACTCATATCCATTGCCACAAATTGACAGGTTAATAGACTTCACGGCTGGACACAAACTATTGACCTTCTTGGACGCATATTCGGGCTATAATCAGATCCTCATGGACCCGAAGAACGAAGAAAAAACCTCTTTCATCACTAACCGAGGTACTTTCTGTTACAAGGTGATGCCCTTCGGTCTGAAGAACGCCGGGGCGACCTACCAAAGGTTGGTATGTCGCATATTCAAGGAGTATATTGGAAAGTCTATGGAGGTCTACATAGATGATATGCTCATCAAATCGATCCGAATGGAGGATCATTTGAATCATCTGAGAGAAGCCTTTGCTGTTTTGAGGCAATACGACATGAAATTGAACCCTGAGAAGTGCGCCTTCGGCATTGGATCAGGCAAATTTTTGGGATTCATTGTCTCTGAACGAGGAATCGAGGCTAACCCAGACAAAATCAAAGCTATTAAAGAGATCCCCGAGGAGCTGACCGGGGTGAAAGAAGTTCAACGCTTGACTGGCCGAGTCGCCGCCTTGAGTCGATTTATCTCAAGGTCCTCGGAGCGATGCCACAAGTTCTTCTCCGTTTTGAGAAAAAACAATCACTTCGAATGGACACCGGAGTGTAAACAAGCATTGAAAGATTTGAAACAATACTTGGCTAACGCACCGTTGCTTGCCAAGCCAAAAGAAAGTGAAACTTTGCTGGTCTACTTAGCCGTGTCCGAGGTGTCTGTCAGCGCTGTACTGATTCGGGAAGAAGATGGCAAGCAGCAGTCCATTTACTATGTGAGCAAGACACTTCTCGATGCTGAAACCAGGTATCCACACTTGGAAAAACTAGCAGTTGCTTTACTTGTTACTGCTCGGAAACTACGACCCTATTTCCAATGTCACCTAATAGCGGTAGTTTCAACCTTCCCTCTAAGGAGTATATTGCATAAACCAGAGTTATCGGGGAGGTTATCAAAATGGGCGGTAGAGTTGAGCGAGTATGATATCACCTATCAACCTCGGACAACCATTAAGTCTCAAGTCCTAGCCGACTTCGTGGCCGACTTTAGTATTGGGATTCTGCCCGAGGCGGAAAAGGAAAACTCCCTGGCAAAAGAAACCTCCTCGGGGCTATGGATACTTCACACCGATGGAGCAACTAACTCCAAAGGTTCAGGTTTAGGCATAGTCTTGAGAGCACCCACCGGGGAGAAAGTCCGGCACTCGGTTCGGTTAAAAAAAGTGACCAACAATGAGGCCGAGTACGAGGCAGCTTTAGCGGGTCTGGAGCTGGCTAAAGAAATGGGGATGGAAAGAATCGAACTGAGGTGTGACTCACAGTTGGTGGTAAACCAGGTCCTCGGTGATTATACGGCTCGGGAGCCCAGAATGCAGCTATACTTGGATCGAGCACAAAGGATCTTGGCCCAATTCCAAGAATGGCAAGTTAAACAAGTACCTCGGGAGGAAAATACCGAGGCTGATGCTTTAGCAAATCTGGGTTCGGCGATCGACGAAGCTCACTCGGGGACTGACTCAGTGGTTCGGTTGTTGTCTGCACAAATGAGAGAGATGAAGTTACAGGTTAACTCGGTGGACAGCAGATGGGATTGGCGGAGTAAGTTCATCTCTTACTTCGACTCGGGGACTGTCCCCCAAGACAAAAAAGAAGCAAAGAAGTTAAGGACCCAAGCAGCCTCGTATCACCTGATCGAGGGTAATCTGTATAAAAGGTTATATTGCGGCCCGATGGCCAAGTGTTTGGGTCCCGACGAGGCAAGGTACGTGATGGCCGAAGTGCACGAAGGCCAATGTGGCAACCACTCAGGGGGGAAATCCTTGGTGCGTAAGTTATTAAGAGCTGGGTATTATTGGCCCACAATCAGTGCCGATGTAAAAGCCTTCGTGCAGAAATGTGATAAGTGCCAACACCATGGGCGGATGATCCACCAACAGGCCGAGCCTCTACACTCGGTAGTATCACCGTGGCCCTTCATGAAGTGGGGGATGGATATTGTTGGACCATTGCCCAAGGGAAAGGGTGGTGTTCGCTTCATTTTAGTACTAACCGATTACTTCACAAAATGGGTGGAAGCAGCGGCTCTCACCGAGGTAAAGCAAAAATAAGTAATCGACTTCATCAAGAAGAACATCATCTACAGGTTCGGCGTCCCAAGAGAGATTACCTGTGACAACGGTAAACAATTCATAGGGGCAGCCATCACTGATTTCTTCAAGCAGTGGGGGATCAAAAGAATCGCTTCGACCCCTTATCACCCAAGTGCCAATGGCCAAGCTGAGTCTTCAAATAGAATCATAATTGAAAATCTCAAGAAAAGACTCGATGAGAAAAAAGGTCCTTGGCCCGAGGAGCTGCCCGGGGTGCTATGGTCCATGCGAACAACGGAGAAGAACAGCACCGGTGAGACTCCTTTCTCACTTGCTTATGGCATGGATTCCCTCATCCCCGTAGAAGTGGGCGAACCAAGTCTTCGGTACGCCCACACTACCGAGGATGCAAATCAACAGGCAATGCGTATAGAATTGGACCTGCTCAAGGAAAAAAGGGAATTAGCTCTGGTTCGGCTAGTCGCCCAAAAAGGACAGATCGAGGCATACCTCAATAGGAAAGCCAAACTCAGAGACTTTAAAGTTGGAGACTATGTGCTAAAAACTACAAACCAATCAACAAAGGAAGACAGCGGGGGAAAACTTATTGCAAATTGGGAAGGACCCTACAGAGTCAAGGCAATCGTTGGAAAGGGGTCATATCAAATTGAGAATTTGCAAGGCGAACCCGAACCTCTGAATTGGAATATTTCCAACCTGAAGCGGTACTACTTCTAGTCGAGGTAAATGCTTTTCAATCTTTTTAAATTCATCCACAACCCTGAGCCGAACAACGCTCCTACGGCCTCGATCGAAATGTACTAACTTGCTCCTCGTTCCATTTTTTGCTTGACCTTTTCAGGAAACGAACCGAACGAGTTTCAGTGCTCGGATCTTCATCAAGATTCAGTACCGAACACTGGGGGGAGTGAGAAGGGTTGATACCGAGGTCGACATCGAGCCTCCCAACCGAAGCTTATCTATCCGATAACCGGGGACTTACGCCTGGGGAATAGATTTAGTACATTGTAATTTCGCCCGGTAGCAGCATATTGTCAATTTTTGTCAAAGTTGTTTTTTACCCAAGGTCTGCTTTGACTTGGTTCTATGTAAATAACCTATTTCTGGCTCGTTGATATCAATAAAATGACTTTGATCTTATATCCATTTTATCTGTGTAAATCTTGCACTCCGATGCTGCACAATGCATCGACTCAAGGACGAGACGTCGTTCTAAGTTTGCATCGATTAAATTCAGTCAAGTCTTGCAAGCAAATTATTTATTTTTAACAAGGTGTTCGGTATATACAAAACCAACACGAAAATAAAAATTGCAATATCACATCAAATGGCCCGAGGGCTGGCTTCATTCATTAGACAAAAACAACCCGAAGGTCAAAAGTCATGCATACATGAAAGCCTAAAGGCTAATGTCCAAAAAGGCACGAAGGCCCGAAACAAAATAACACATCAAAACATTTATCAAACCCCGCCACTAAGGCTGCGCCCCATCGGCATCTTCACTGCCCTCTTCGGCACTTTCGCCTTCGTCCTCACCTTCGGACCCGCCATCGTTTGAGCCCTCGCTCGAAGGGAGTTCATCCACAATCCTTTGGGCCTCGGCAGCAGCCTCCCTTGCCTTGGCAATCTCCTCTTTAAGTACAATCTGCCCAGCCTGGACTTGCTCAAGTGTGCTAAGCCTAATCTTGACAACGACCCATGTTTCTTCAAACTTCGCCCTCGTTGCCCTGATTTCGGCCCGCTCATTGAGGTACGCAATCCTGCCCTCAAGCTTGGAGATCCGGCCCCGAAGAGATGGTACTTGGTCTACTTGGCTCTGCAGCCCAACGAGCTTGGTGTTGTATTCTTCAAGTTTACTGCGATATTTCTCACCTGCTTCAAGCACTTCGGTCTTGGCCCTGAAGAGCTCAGCCTCAAGGCGAGCATTTTCAAGGCTCAACCTCGAACGCTCTGCAGTAAACTCGTTCGTCGCGGCTTGGACTCGAGCTTCGGCAGATTCCGCAACCCCACGAAGATCAGCTTCGGCCTTGGCTGAGGCTTCATTGGCACGCTCCAACTCTTCATTCAGGATTGCAAACCGTGCCTCCAACTCGGTAACTTTCCCTTTAAGACCTTTCTTCTGTTCATCCCAAGCAGCGGCAGTTGCCTGAATCTCTTTGGCTCGCTCACGCTCGAGATGAACAGCTTGCAATGCAAGAACCAAACTCTGCGTTCAAGACAAAGTGTCAATACCAAAAAAGTGGCGAAACAAACTACGCAAAACACACGCTAAGACTTCCCAAAGGGCAGAAGCGGCAGAGACACCCATCAAACTCGTCGGGCTAAGATTCCGAAGGGCATGAGCTTCGGCAGGGCCAAGCATGCCATCAAGGACTGCAACGTCCTCTTTTGTGGCATCCAGCAAATTGGCATCAGGATATATTTCCAAGACCCGAGGTGCGGTGTAGGAAGGCTTCGGTGAAGTTGTAGAGGCCTTAACCGTGCTCTTAATCAAGCCTTCGCCCACTCTAGCCTTGCCTTTTCGCTTTGCAGCTTCCTGATCAAGCTTTTCCACGTTTATCACCTCAGTTGTCCTAACAACCTCGGCTCTTGGCTCTGGAATCGCCTCTGACGCCGGTTCTGGCCTTACCTCGGGAGCCAAGGGAGGAAGCTCTTCATTGCTGGGCTCATCGACAAGTCCTTGACGTTTTGTAATTGTTGCCTCGGCAACAGGAGCAACGGTTTCCTCGACCCGAGGTCCCTTCACCTTGGCCGCTCGTTTCGACACGGCCCTCTTTCTTTTGGAACCTGGGGAAGGAAGATGAGCAATCTGTTTAACATGAGAAAGGGTAGAGGTGGAGATGCACAAAAACCGACCTAAGAAAATTTCATCACCTTGTGATGTCCCTTGGCTTAACGAACCTTTGGCTTTTTTTTCTTCAATAATCCGCTTTGCCAAGTTCGCCATCTGGGCGACGCCCTCGGTGATGTCAAGCACCGTCCTTTCTCTCTTCTTCTTTTCTTTCTTACCTCCTCTCTCCTCTCCTTCCCCCTCAACCTCCACCTCGGCTTCTTCTTCCTCCTCGGCATCTTTCACAGCTCTATTTGGGAGACCTGCATAATTTATTTTGCCCACACCTGCGTTCGAACTCCTTCTTAAACAACATCGAATTAGACCACCACAAAGAGACCCTCGCTCACGCCTTAGTCTTATTCGAAAACAAAAGCAGATGGACCTTCCTCAAGGCTTGGTTGGACTAAAAAAATGAAGTATCCAGGCTCCGTTTAGAAAAAACCCAATTGGACCAATTCGAGCAAGTTTCCACTTCAAAAATTTCTTGGAATTGATCAAACTTTTTCGATCCAAAGTGTTTCATTTATTTTGAATTCGATAATTTTTGCAAAAACATTCGATATTTTATCCACATAGTGAATAATTCCGGAATTAAATAAAAAAGGCCCTTTAAACTCTGTTTTACTGAGAAAGTCTACGGTTCGAGTCCGGATCCAATGAATTTGAAAGAATTGAACGAGGAGGCTCTAACCATGGAGCACGCAGATCCCAAAAAATGGGGAAAATATTAGACCATGACGGCTCGAAGCAAATAAAAAATAAAAATCGCAAACATTGACACACAACTCACCATGCCTCTTGCACACTCATCGGTTCTCTTTCAAACCGGCTAGTATCATCCACTGTCGGTTTGGGCGCGTCTTTGCCTGCATGACCTCGGTAACCCACTCGCGCAAGTTCTTCGGTGGGTTAATTGGAACCTTTTCAGCTGCAAATCATGGATGAAAAGATAAAGTGCCAACTATGGCAGTCCAAAGCCGAAGGAAAAACAAAAGTAGACACTTACGTTGAGCATTCCACACTTCGGGAAAACCAGGTTCGGTTGACAGTAGCCTCCTAGGGATGAGCACGTACCGATCATTCCAACCTCGGTCCCCATGGTCCTCGCTCAGAATCGCGTAAGACCCCCGAGGCAGGAGGGCAACCACCCCGGCTTTATGAAAGTAGGGGTAATAGAGAGAGATTAGATGCTGAAAGGTGAAAGGCAACCCAGCTATGTCGCTCAAATATTCAAGGGCCTGAACAACCCTCCAAACCCCGGGCCCTAGTTGGGCTAAACATAGATTGTAAGACCTACAAAACACGTCGATGATGGGGTGTACTGGCAAGTTAAACCCTATAGTGAAGGGGTAGGTGAAAACCGAAGAGTATCCCTCGACATGTGTAGAAACAGCCGAGTCCGGCGCCGGTATCCTAACCTCAACTTCGGGCCCCCAACGGCAGTCAGCCCGAACAGCTTCAAGCCTATCCTCGGTTATGATGCTCGGGGTAACATGGATTGGGATATTCCTCTTCTTCCCTTTTTGAGCATCAGACTGAGCATGAACCTTCAGATCCTTATCATTGTTGAAACTCGATGGGATGACCAACCGAGGGTCAAATTCTACCTCAAGAGGAATCTTCCTCTTCGATTTCTTTGACGGGCCAACTTCGGTTTCCCCCTTTTGGCTACTGGTCCCACTCACCTCGGCTCCGCCCGCCTCTTTGGCGCTGGTAACGTCATCACCCTCGACGTCACCCCTGTCCTTGTCGTGATCGTCACCACCGACGTCAAGTTCCACGTCATAACTGACCTCCGCCGTATCGCGACCAGCCCTTGCCTTACGCCTCTTAGGAGCAGGAGCCGCAGACGTGGCCTCGCCACCACCTCCTACTTCGACCACCTGCAGCGGAGGTACAGAGGCGACCATATCGTCATTCATGGCCATGGCGGCGAAGCGCTCCGCCCTTTCGCCAGAATCACTTGAATCATGAACGAAATTCGTAGCAGACATGATAATGATCAAATGGGAGAGGAAATCAAGATCGGAGAAACAAGTTTGGAAGGTTAAGAATTTTTTGTAAATTCTGCTGAATGTCGAAAGTTTTCAAGTGGAAGGGAAGAAGGTGAAGTGAAGTATTTATAGGAGACTTACACGTGCAAGTTGGAGAAGTAATGACGACTGTAACGTTGGAGAAAACAAAAAGTCGGCACGACCGTTCGGTGACCTATCAACGGCCGCCATGTAATGCGGAACGGCAGCCCGAAAGACGTGCAGCTTTTTTGAAAGCCTTGGATAGGGTTTCGCCACGTCGACTTCCCGTTCAAATTCATTTCACTCCTCGGCAACCTCGACGTTCATCCGAGGAGTGGGAGGGACTATCTGTATTGGGTAAAAATTGACGTGCTCGGTCAGCACCTCGGAATGATGGACCGAAGAGAAAGCGAGCCGACGCTCCGAAGAGAGATGGTTGAACCCACGATTAAGTCACCGAAGTCGAGCTCCAATGCCATTACTGAAGGCGAGTTGAGGGTTGAGCTTCGGTGACATGTCCTCCTAACCGAACATCAAGGTCATACCACCGAAGCCTTGTGACCGAGCTTCGGTGATCACCACGGTTCCAGCGGCTTTGCAGCCCACTACTTCACCCCACTAACTTCTCCATTTAATGTCAAGATCATGGGACAAGGCACTAACTGATGGTGGAGAACGTGGGCAAGGCTCATAGGCCTATAAATAGTAGTTCATTTTGTATCATAGGGATCCAGAAATTGATACTGAAACTCTGCCCAAATTTGTACTCACAATCATATATTGAAATACAGTTATTTTCCGCATTTACGTCTATTTCGTGTATTTATTCAACTTTGATACGAAGATTTGCTTATATTCGAATCCAAATTCGATTTATAATCCTAAAACTGATTTAGGCCCATACACATATACTCTACATCAAGTATATCATGATACACATAATATTACAAATTATATATTCGTCGGCTTGGAATTGACGCTTGATACTCAAGTCCCTAATAAAAAAGCTTCAAATATCTTGGTTCAATTCTTTAAGGTAACAGAGAAATTGACGATGATGTCACACATCATATAAGGGCGAGGTGGATGAAGTGGAGGTTCGCCTCAGGTGTCTTATGCGATAGTATCACATATGCGGAGTCAACAACACACACATTCAGAATATGAGTGTAGCAAAAATGAGTATGCTTAGATGTATGTGTGGTCTTAGGAACAAGGTCATTCGTGACAAGATATGAGTAGCCTTGATGGTGGATAAGATGCGAGAAGCGAAGGTTTGGTCACGTAAAGAGGAGGAGCACATGTGCGCAAATGAGGAGGTACAAGGAGTTGATAGTGCTGGGTATACGAAGAGGTAGACGGAAAAAAAATTGAGATGAGGTGATTAGACATGACATGACTATCTTCATATCACCAAGGACATGACCCTTGATAGTAAAATATGGAGGTCGAAGATTAAGATAGATGATTAGAGAGTAGTCAATCAATTTTTGTCTTATTGGTATGAACTTATTTGAATTTATACTAATTCCATCTTATTCTTCGTATTTAAAATGAATCTTTACATAAATAGTCGATCAAATTACTATTTACATCTCTTAATCAATATACATAAACCATACATCTATTATATACATGACAAACATATATATATATATATATATATAAAATTTACATTTTACATTATCCGATTATTATGCTAATGAGTATTTTTGAATTGTTAATTTTCCTAAAAAAATGACTCAAAAAAAAAAAAAAAACCGGTTTAACCAAAAATGGAATGGGCGACATGGGCCTATTTACTCATGAGACAAATACCAATTCGGCCCATCCCAATTAGGGCTACAACACACACCCATATAAAGTCTCTCTCTTCCTGAATAGGGTTTCATATCGCTGCTTAGGTAGGGTTTTAGCGATCGCCATTTTCACACACACACACAGAGAGTAATCCCCCTTCACCGATCCAAAAATGAAGACAATTCTCTCCTCAGAAACCATGGACATCCCAGACGGCGTGTCAATCAAGGTAAAAGCAAAGGTTATCGAAGTGGAAGGTCCACGTGGAAAGCTCGTACGTAACTTCAAGCATTTGAATCTGGATTTTCAGCTAATTAAGGATGAAGAAACTGGTAAAAAGAAGTTGAAAATTGATGCTTGGTTTGGATCTCGTAAAACAACTGCTGCTATCCGTACGGCGCTTAGTCATGTTGAGAATTTAATCACTGGTGTTACCAAAGGGTACCGTTACAAGATGCGTTTCGTGTATGCTCACTTCCCCATTAATGCTTCTATTTCTAATACTAATAAGGCTATCGAGATCCGTAACTTCCTTGGCGAGAAAAAGGTATTTCTCTTTTTTTATTTATTTGTTTTCACGCTTTATCTTAATCATATGATATATGTATTTCTTTGTTAATGAAATGATTCAGATAGGGATTTATATAGCGGATCTCGACTAGTTCAGGATTCAGTTTTCTCTGGTTGATTGTAAATATTGATGTTTTTGAGTAAAAGGAGAGTATCAGTTATAACACCTTGACAATGTAGAGTAAGTAGATTAGATATATGTTAGTCATTAGTCACTTGTTGAGCTTGTCCGCAGACAAAAGAAAGGGTAGATGAGAAGGAACACTATCGGTCGGGTTTTGGACCATGCTACACTAGGTTGGCATTTTCTTTGTTATCAAAATGAAAGTCAGAGTAAAAAGGATTTGCTTCTGATAGGAAATTGATATATGAATGATAGATACGTGGCTATTTGTGTATATGGTAGTTGAATATGTGTTCCTCCAACGTAGTAAATTCTTGTAATTGCCCCTATTGTGAGACTTGTTTAATGGCTTTGAAGGAATATGTTAAATATAAGTTCAAGGGAGAAGTTGATAAGGTATGCCATTCAACATGGTAGGGAAAAGAGTGGGGTGGTTGGGATTAACTTTCAATTTAAATGTCAGACATGGATTTTGTTTTTCTTTTGAAATTAAAAAATACTATGGATTCATTCTTTTATATTCGCTAAACTTTTGAAAGAAATGTTTGCGAAATTCACATTTCTATTTGTAATGCTCTGCTATATTAGCTTGTGTAGAGTAGTTCTAATCAAAAGTCTATTGCTGTTAGAGAAGTGCCACGGCTAATGTAAGGGTTAATGATGTGGAAAAAGTCAGTTCTTTATGAGACAATGCAATGAGAGTTTCATGCGTTGTTCTATCTGCCTAAGAGATCATTTGTATAAATAAGACAAGCATCTAATGAGGGTACACTGTCTCTAGTTTTTCAGCTGTTATTGTAGTCCTACGTGGATTGCTGCATATTGCAATTGTCCTGTATCCTTCAGTGCAAATCATCTTATGCAATTGATTGTAGTGTTGGCTGATTGATGGTTTGATGACTATCAGGTTAGGAAAGTGGACATGCTTGATGGTGTAACTGTTGTTCGATCTGAGAAGGTTAAGGATGAGCTCGTGTTGGATGGAAATGACATTGAGCTCGTCTCTCGATCTGCTGCCCTCATCAACCAGGTAATCCCTATGTTCTCTCTCCCAATATTCCATGTTAAAATTTATGCGCGTTCATGCTTTATGAAACTACATTTATGAAGATACTGAATTTCTCTTTTATATTTTGTTGCACAGAAATGTCATGTGAAGAACAAGGATATCCGAAAGTTTCTTGATGGTATCTATGTCAGTGAGAAGGGTAGAATTGTTGAAGAAGAGAGTTAGGCATATTGGGCATGATAAGTAGACAGAATGCTTGTTTTTCCTTCTCTATTATGTTTGTCAGGAGACTATACTACAGACTTGTTTGAAGTTCAGTTTTTGTGTTTTGAAATTTTGTTGGAACAGTGGCCTTCGTGGTTCTACCATTTGAGCCAAACGTTTCTGTTTTGGTTGTCTCTGGTTGAATTATTTGTTCTAGATTATAAATGTTATGATTGCCAATTGCAGCTGTGTTAAATGCAACAGCTGGCTGTTGCGTTTGCCTTATTTACAGTTCTAGGTAGTCATGTTGTCACTGACTCACTGCGACAAATGAGGTTATCTGATGAGGATAATTGATAAGCTTCTGATTACTAGTATAAGAATCATGTAGGTCTATATTTTTATAACATGTGCTATATTATGGTAAAGGGCTTTAGACAATTAGTTAGGGTATTCTGAATATTTACTTGTTCGTTTTTAAGCTCTAGTTTTGCCCTTTTAGTCGTTGATTAAGTATAAACAAATTATGTTCAAATGAATCATTATCTTTACTCTCGAGGATTATCTGCCCATTGTAACATGTGACGAAAAAAGTTTACCCGCACTATGTTTTCTCCCATTTTGCTCTAGTAGGAAAAGATTCATTGTTAATAGCTTAATCATGTCTCCTCCAAAAGGTATTGTATATTCGGTCCTTTATTCGAAAAGAGAATACGAACATCCATAATGGCCAAAATACTCTACTGAATGGTCTTATTCTAAAGTTAGGCTTGAACTATGTACTTATTTTATTTTTCATTTTGTGATCGATTTATTGTTCATACTGTAAGCATCAAACAGTTTATCATAAGAATCTTATGCTTGCAAAGGTTGGAAAACTTGAGCTTTTGTTGTGTCCCAGTGTGTAGTGCCTGGTTTAAGGTCTTGCTTATTGCAAAATATATGGTGGGAATCTTCATATCATTGTACGCCATTGATAAACTCGTTAATATGGTTTTGACCAAACTCCTTAAGATATACTATCAAACATGCTGAAAGACCTATTCTTCACTCTTTCCTTCTAGTTTATATGTAAGGGTGCGTTTGAAAATTAAGCCATATGTGTAATTACTAAATTCTGTACTCCTGTGCTTCTCATTATAAATATCGTTTTAACTTGAAAAAAATTGTCCCTAAATACTTGTCTAGTTGTCTTTAGAAACCCTAGACAAAACTATTTGAGTTTTTCCCTATCTATCCTTACACATTTATATATTCGTTTACTTAAAAAAAAATGCTAATTATCAAATATTAAGTATGTTTGAACCAAAATTAATTGTGTTTTTCCCTATATATCCGTACACATTTATATATTCGATTAATTTAAAATAAATGCTAATTATCAAATATTAAGTATGTCTATGAATGTTAATAGACTACTCGTATCTATACATGTATTTAAGGTAATGATTCTAAATTTAATTTTAGTTATGTGATGTTGTATATAAGAGAATCCATGCTAAAAACATAATTTCGACCGATGAAATTTGAGATTTAGGCAGTAAACATTTACTCCCTCAGTCCCAATTTAAGTGTCTGTCTCCTTTTTAGGTTGTCCCAAAAAAAGTCTCTTTCTATATTTGGTAACTGTTTAATTCTCATATTTATTTTGAATCACAAGATTTAAAAATGCAGGCCCACGTTACATATACCTTTGATTTTAAACCACAAGATTAAAAAGTCTTCCTTATTTTCTTAAGCTCTGTGCTCAGTCAAACCTAAACACTTAAAATGAGACAGATGGAGTAGTAAGGGTTCTTTAATTAAAAGATCTCTTTTCAAACTTGAATTGGACAATTGACCTCAAGTTTTTTTATTAGGTAGATGAGCATCTTTTAGGATTAGGACTAATAATTAGCTAATGCTATGTTAGAGTGATTTAAACATAATCTCCGGTACCTACTTAAACTTTTAGAAAGAGCCCCAAAGGAATTTTATTTACAGAAGCCCCCCATATTATAAATGGAAAAGAGCCAAATTTGGCCCTCTATTTTGGTAATTATCTAACTTTGCACTCTATTAGACTTTCAGCCCAACCCGCTCCTGACCGTTAACAAACTTTCAAAATTTGCCCCCTCTCATTAAGGGGACTTCGACGTTGCTGCTATGTGGACAAATATAATTGCCCTATGTAAAATCCAAAACCCATTCCCACATTCCATTCCATTCCATTAACCCACAACCTGCAACCCACATCCCGTAACCTACGACCGGTTAATCTTTAAATATAAAAGACAAAAAAACGATAAAATTAAGGGACATAATGTAAAAACAAAAAATGACCGGGAACTCTAAAGGACGAGGTGATCATAAATGATGGGATTCTGACCAATGATTTGCCTTCCTAACTGAATAAAGGTACGCAATTTCTTAAGATTAACACCTTTTTGATGACTGTTCTTCCAACATTGTAATATTTTCTTTTAGTTTTAATATTAGGGTTTCAGAATTTTGAGTTAATGCTTTGTTAGGGTTTGTCTAAAGATTTACAATTTTATAATTAAAATTTTAGTATGTGTTAATGATTATATTTAGTTAACGATTTGAGTTAAAGATTATGTTTAGTTAGGGTTTATCTACCATTTGCCTCTGTTATGTGTAGTATAATTTTAGTGTTTAGAATCTTTTTTAGGGTTTACAATTTTATGTGTTAGGGTTCCGTTTTTGGGTGGAATCAGGATTCCAAAGTGGTATGGCGGAATCACTTTAGGATTTTTAGTGGTATCTTTGTGTCTTCTTTATTGAAGGGGACCCTCTTGCTATTTGTCTATGTCTGCATGGTTCCATTTTTTGTGTTATTTATTAGAATGTTGGCTTCACATGGGTGTCCATTCTTGTTCTTTTATGTTTTTTTTTTAATTTTTTTAATTTTTCTTGTTTTTTTTGTTTCTTTTTTAATTTTTATTGTTCTCTTATATTACTTGTTGGACTGTTATGCTATTAATTCTTGATAGTTGGATTATAGTTTATGTTTCTTTTTGGACGGTTAAAGTCCCCTTTTGAGGCTGTTTTAGTTTCCATTTTTTTACTTTTATTTTTTAGTTGTTATGGTTCTTAAATATTTGTTTGGCTTTATTTCAGGATTTAAATTATGGTTCTTGTGGATTTGTTTTTTCATTATGGTGGGATTAGGTTAGAAACCCAGCTGTAAGTTATTCAAGTAGGCTGCTGCATAAATGGTCAGCTTATGATTCTAACTGTTTATCTTATATTGATATGATAAATGAATATGTGATTGCTCTAGGATTTATAGGGTTTCAACAACTGATAGTTAATGTCCCATCTGGGAAGTACTATGAAATTGAAGGGGATGGTGGTAATAGGCCTTTGTTGGAGCTTATATTTGATGACTTTAATGCCATAGACCTCTTTGTTGTAGAAGAACATGAACTTGGGGTAAATGTTCATAATATACTGAACCATACTGAAAACACTATGCCAGAAGTTGTGGATGGGCTGATACTTATGGTAGCCTCTTTGATGATGAAGAGGGTATTGGAAGTGACTCTGATGCTTTAGAATTTGATCTTGAAGAATTAGAGTCACTTGTAGCCCAAAAGAATAGGAAGATAACTGAAAAATTAAATGAGTATAAGGAGTTAGACAAAAATATGTCTTTCAAAGACATTCATGAAGCAAGAGAGGCTATCAATATGTATGCCTTAGCTACTGGTTATGGTTTAATTCAAAAGTGATAAAACAAGGTTAAGGTACAGATGTGAGGATGGATGCCCCTTTGCTTGTCTTATCTCTAGGGATGGGAAGGGTCCAGATCTAAAAATGAAGACACTTAAAAATGAACATACTTGTGAACCTGTATTTGATAACAAAAAGGTTAACTCAAAGACAATAGCTCAATACTTCAAGGGAAGCTACATGATAGTCCAAAATATAAGGTAAAAGAGATGAAACAGGATATGGAAAGAGAGTTAACACTAATGTTTCACTTTCAAAGTTTAAGAGAGCAAATACAATGATTTTAGAGATTTTGGAGGGTAGCTTCACAGATGATTACAGAAAAATAGAGGCATATGGTAATGAATTAAGACTTAGTAATCCTGGAAGTGATGTGGTAATCATCCGTTCAAAGGATGCTAAGGAAGAGGGAAGGAATGTTTTCTAGAGAATGTACATATGCTTCAATGCATTGAGGCAGGGGTTTAAAGCTGGCATAAGACCTTTCATTGGCTTGGATGGAACTTCTTTGAAAAGGAAAGCCAAGGGCATACTGTTGGTGGCTGTGGGTCAAGACTCTATGAACCATTTCTATCCTTAGCTTAGACTATAGTGGATAAAGAAACAAAGTTAACTTAGAGGTGGTTCATGAGTTTACTTTAAGATTCTTTAGAGCTAAATGATGGGGTTGGATACATTTATCTCAAACATGCAAAATGTATGTGGATTTTTTTTTTTAAAAATTTCATGTTAAACATTTAGGTATTATTTTTTCTAACTCTTTTATTTTTACATGTAGGGTCTGACTGATGCTATTAAGGTTATTCTACCAGGTGCAAATCACAGATATTGTGTGAAGCATATTGAGGCTATCTTCTGTAAGAGGTAGAAGGCAGAAGCTGTTAAGAAATATCTTTGGTGGTGTACATGGAGTACTTATGTGGAAAATTTTAAAGACCAGTTGAACAAGTTAGGAGAGTTGGAGAAATTTGTTGCTGATGACTTGGTGGGATATTCGGTGCAAAGTTGGTGTAGAGCCTACTTTGACACCATTTGCTAGAACAATTCAAAGGACAACAACCTAACTGAGTCATTCAATGCTTGGGTTTTGGAACCTAGGCACAAACCAATCATAATGATGCTTGAAGCCATTCAGATTAAAGTGATGACAATGCTGAGAGAACATGAAAAATAATCTATGGTATGGAAACATCAGTTCAACCTTATTACCATGAAGTTATATGGCCATTACCTGAAAATTGCTCAAATATGAAATGTTGTGTTCAATGGTGATCATGGATTTGAGGTGACTGAAGGTAGGGACACATACTGTGAATATGGAAGCAAAAAAGTGTACATGTAGGTGATGAGATCTTTCTGGAATCCAATGTCTTCATGTGATTAAGGCTTTGCTTTATTTGAAGATTAATCCTTTGATGGAAATGCATTAGTGGTATAGCAAAGAAGCCACTCTGATGGCTTACAAGCATAAGTTGTAACCAGTGAGAGGGGAGAAACTTTGGAAAAAAGATATCATTCAAGTAATTGAACCACCTCTGTGAGTGAACATGGCAGGGAGGCCTAGAGTGAAGAGGGCTAGGGGGAAAGATGAGTCAATCAATAGGAAAGCTGGGTGGTATGCATATAGGAAATGGAGGATCATGACATGCTCAACCTCTAGGCAACCTAATCATAATGTAAAGGGATGTGGAAAGGTATGTATAATTCTTGTTTTTTGCTTACGAGTTTTTTTTACTTGTTATACTAACTGTGGTACATTTATATGGGCTGTTAGCAAACAAAAAGAAAGCAAGCCATAAAGGGAAAGAGGCCAGCCAAGAAGTAAAGGCATTTAGTTGATGAACTAGATGAAGTTAAAGCTGGTAGGAGCCACTCTCCACCTCCAGATGTTCTTGTTGCTGATGAACCAGATGAAATTGAACTAACTGCACCATTCCCTAGTCAAGCATCATCTTCAAGCCAAGCTAGTTGGCTTAGATTTATGCAACTCCAACAGCTCGTGTGCATCAGTTTTACTCAGCTCTACCTCCAGAATTTGAGTATCAAAACAATGATGAAGTGTCTGACCCCTTCCTCCTATAAGACCAAGAACAATCTCAGAGAGTGCCACCAAACTTCAAATGAGGGAGAATCAAATCCCAACTGGTACAAGGTCAATTGGTTTCAAAGGTGATAGAATTGGTGTGACTATTCCAGTTAACCTTCCATTTGAACCAAAAAAATTTCAATAGAATGGTAGAGATATTGTTACAAGTAATCAGTTGGAGAGAATTACCAAGCTGAAGTCAAAGAAGGGGAATGTCAAGTCCCATTAGTGAATTGCTTTATTATGCTTTGCTATTAGTTTTTGTTAAGCCAAACTCTATGGTTGTCTTAAAACTTGGTATTGTTAGTTGTTCTGCACTTTGGTATTCTATGTTGTGCACTTATCCATTGTTATATGGTGACTTGTGGATGTTATGCTATTACTTGGGTGGTCACAAGTTTTTGGGGTTATAACATGATATCCCTTGTCTTTTTTATGTAATTGAAAATGAAAATCTTATTATGAAACTAAGTGTTTCTAGTAGTATGTTTCTGTTAAGTTTGGTGTTTATGGTTGTTAAAATTTTATGGTTTACTCTTACTTGTGTAGTTGTTTAAACGAACCACCATTTTATTAAAAAGGTATCTACATGCAAACACTACCAATTTCATTACACAAATAACACAAATTACACATTTATCATAGCTGCAAACATACAAATTACACTATCATCATAGCTGCAAACACACACAAATTACACAACTTAAAAAACTTATACAACTAACTAGACCACTACCAATTTGATTTAACAAACACCCACTAATACAATAACACAACTCACTATCCAACCCTCACTAAATCAACCTTGCAGCAAAAATATCAACGAAAAATGCCCAAGAAATCATGATAAACATCTTTATTTTCTTCACTTTATCTTCTTGATTTTTAGCTTTCTTCTCCATTACATCAAGCTTCTCCTTTAATTTATCACTTCGGGAAGTAACCGCTTCTAATGAGGACTTCAAATTTCGAATTACAATCAGAGCCCACTCCACATGAACTTACCCCAACCATAGAACTCTTGTAGAACCTTCTCAACATTTGAGGGAGTCCAAGCCGTGAAATGGTTGACAACCATGCCGCAGCGACACATCATATCCGAGGAGTAGCTTGTAACAACCAAAGCTCGCTAGTGATACTGTCTGTGTTGGGTCTAGGCCCGCACGACTTTAAAATGTATTACTAGGGTCTAAGGCATGCTTACTTAAATACCAAGGATCACTCATGTGTTATGCTGATGTGGGATACTTAATCCGTGGCTGGGGTATCACATATATCCTATCTTATGGACTCAGTGTCCTCCCTGAGGTTTGCCTTGCGTACCCAAGATTCGCCTAGACTCAGTCTTGAACTCTGTCCCGCGTCTACAAAGCTGACACGGAGTTGCTTTGAAGAGGCATAGAGAATTTTGATAGAAGACTCGCTTATACTAAATAGGGAGCTTGGTTAACTGAAAAGACCTTAAGGTGAGAGTGAATAATGAAGAAGGGCACGACTGATCGAAAAGATTAAGGGTTGCAAATCCTTGCAGAACTAGGAAGAGTGGCACGTGTACGAGTATGCATCCTAGTCAGCTAAAAGAGGTTGTGCCGTGGCTGTGTCTTCGAAGTACGAATAAGAGTTGGAGCCAAACAAGGAAAGAAGTCATAAGAACTCTTGTCTTGCTATAATTACAAGGTTTCCTTGTAAAATACAACTAGGGTTATGAAGTCCATATAAAAGGTAGTAGTCGAGGCAGCCGATACTTAGTTATTCACAAAGAGAGTTGACAGCAAAACAAAAGCGATCCGATAACTTTCAAAGTGACTTAACTGTTGAAGACAACTTTCGAAGGCTACATAGTTAAACTTAGATATTCTGTCTAGGTTCTTGTTTTGAAGTTGTCATAGTTTTGTGCTATCATTGTTTTACCCACATGCTTTCTTTAGAAGCAACTATATTAGGTGAACCATTGTGAGATTACTTTGTAAAGCTAGAGTGTAGCTTTGTTGAGTGATTAGGGTCTAGAGTGTAGCCCCTTGGTTACAAAGTTTTATAATCTAAAACTTGCTCTTTGTGTTAGTGGATTTGTTCAAAAATTCCAGAGTGTGGGTCGTGGTTTTTCTCTCTTGAGCAAAGAGTTTTCCACGTAAAAATACCGTGTTCTTTTGGTTTGCAATTTGTGTGTGTTGTGGTGTTTGCTGTGGAAAACTGTTGGGACAAGAACAAGGTTCTTGACATTAAGAGGTCAGTTCTTTGAAGAAAACTATAGGACACTAAGGGTGCTAACGGTCCGGTTTCGAGCGGACCGGGCCGGATTCGACCGGACTGGGTCGGATTCGACCGGATCAGGCCGGAAATTGGCTCGGACCGGCTCGGATCGGTTGAGACCGGACCATTAACCCATTAACGGGCTCCAAGCCCGGTTCCGAGACGGTGCAAGGGAAAAAAACCGGATGGACCGGTATAAAAATGGACCGAAACCGGCCGAACTGGTCCCAAAAAAAAAAAAAAAGGAAAAATCAAAATTCAGCCATTAACTAGCCGTTGGCAACGACTCTTTTGACCCCCCTAGCCGTTGTCCAACGGTAAAAAACGGCCATTTTGACCCCTCTACCACCCCATAACCACCCCTAACTATTTTTTCCCTATAAATACCCCATTATTTCATCATATTTTTCACACAAATCTTCCAATTCTTTCTAATTCTCTTAAATTTTCTACAATATTGCTATTATTCTACTTTGGCTATTTGTTAAAAGTTTATAATTTGGCTACTTTATCAAGTTCTAATTGGAGTTGCTATCAAAGTTATATTTGGCTATTTGGTGAAGTTTACAAATATCAAGTATTGGGTCAATTGGAGGCGCTACTTGGTTGAAATATCAATTTGGCTATTTTTGTAATTTTTCGATTATCAAGTATTCAACTAATTAATTGAAGTGGAGGCTCAAGTTTCAACTTCACCTCAATTATACGGTTATATTTGGTTGGTCGTTCCTACTTCTACTCTTTTATAATTTTTTTGTCATATATTTATTTTATTTGCTATTATTATGTCTCAAAGAGGTTCAATTGGAACTAGTGGTGGGGGGCGGGCACGTGGTCGTAGGAGAAGAAATTGCTAGTAGTTCTAGTCAGTTCACCCACATAGATGATTCTGAATATTATCATAATGTTAGCGCTGATAATATACTTGATCACGAAATATTAGAAACACGATATGGGAATCAAAGTGGGGTTAATTTAGAAGAAACACCTGAATTTCAAGCTAGTCCACCCGAAGTTCAGTCTGACTTGCCTCCTGTACCTCCTACTAGAATACCGGTTAAACGTAAGGAAAGATCTGAGGTGTGGGAATTTGCAACAAAGAATGTTGAATCGTAGACGGTCATGTGTGGGATTTATGAAAAGGTGTGAGTTTTTAAAACTGGGGGTAATGAGGGTGGGACGGGTAGACTTAGGGCCCACTTACAAAAGAAACATCCTAAAGAATGGTCAATGCGGGCGGGTGGTATATATTTAGGGACCGAACATGGGGGAGTAGCACATGATGAATCTTCGGGTACCCAAACAAGAATTAACCAAACAACATGAGGGCTTCTTACTTATGATAAACAAAAGGATATGGAAGCTATTGCTAAACTAGTTGCCCTCGAGGGTTTACCTTATAGTTTTCCTTCTTCTACTAGTTTTGTTCGTTATGTTCAATCTATATATAATCCCTCTTTTAAAGGTTTTCCAAGAACTACTGTTAAAAATGATATTATTAAATTTAAGAACGAATATCAGGATTATTTGCGAGATATGTTTGATAACTTTGACACTAGAGTATGTCTTACTACGGATATGGGTCGTTCTACTAATGGATGTGATTATATTACTGTTACTGTTCACTGGATAGATCCTGATTGGGTATTTAAAAAACGTATTATTGCTTATAAAGTTGTTGATGAACCACACACGGGAAATTATATTTGTAATAAAGTTTTATCAATTTGTCGTACGTACTGTTTAACTAACAAAGTTTTTAGTATTATGGTAGATAATGCTACAAACAACACAGACGCACTTAGGAACTTGATACCTATTTTGAACCCCCCTTTTGCGGAATTTTTTTATGTTAGGTGTGCATGTCATATTTACAACTTAGTAGTAAAAGATGGTCTTGACTTGTTTAACGACATTATCAAAAAGGTGCAAATAGCTATTACTTATATTTTTAGAAATAAAAACAAAGAAAGAAGACGAGAATGGGAAAGAAAATGTGTAGAATTAGGAATGCCAATTAAGAAAGTCTCAAAGGAAGTTTGTAGTAGGTGGAACACTTTATATGATGCATTGAATGTTGCTTATGAATATAGAGTACCTATTTCTCAAATATATAATGAACATTTTATGGAATTCTATCACCTTAAAGATGAGGATTGACAACTTGTTCAACATCTTCTTCAGTTTTTACAAAATTTTTATCACACTACTTTAGAATTTTTCGGTCAATATTATCCAACTACTCCTACCATGTTATATTATATAGCTGGAATATCGGAATTATTGAAATTATATAAGCAATATGCAATTTACAAACCGGCTGTAGAGAGAATGATTGAAAAATTTAGAACATATTTTTTTCCAATTCCTCCTCTTTTTTACATTGCTTCTGTGTTGCATCCTGCTTTTAAAATTAAGTTAAATGAACGACTTGTTAGAGAAATATATGGAATTTTAGAAATTACTCCTATTAAATTTGCTACTAATGGGTATCCAAGTGTAGAAGAGGCTATTGCTAAAGTTTATGCAGATACTGTGGCTGTTTTTGCAAAGTATAGAGCTTGGGCAGACCTGCTACACCAACGGAACCAATACAATCCACCGGGCAAAGTTCTTCACAGGCGGGGTTCTCGGGGATGAGCACTTTTTGTGGGACTTGATGAAAAGTTTCTTTCAGAACAGGACGAGTACGGGGAGGAATAGAACGAGTTCCAAGTGTATTTAATTCAATATCTAAAGAAACTTAACAACTTTGGAACTCATCATTTGTTGGATTATTGGAAGAATCAAGACTCGCAATTTCCAATTCTTTCAAAAATGGCCCGGGATATATTAACATTTCAAGCTTCATCAGTTGCATCGGAAAGCGCTTTTAGCCAAGGAAGATTTCAAATTGGAGATCACAGATATTCGTTGAAGGAGGAGGCAATGGAGACAGGAGTTTTATTCAGGGATTGGATCAGAGCAGAGCGAAGAAACTTTGGTCTACCAGAACTTACTAAGCAAAAAGGCAAAACATATCTCGATCAAATTTTGAGCGACGGAACAAGTGAAGGGAGTCAAACCGGCAATGAAGAAGAAGAAGAAGAAGAACCAGAAGGAGATGATGAACAAGAACAACAACGGCCAGTTCCTAAAGAAAAGCCTGCAACTATCCTCAAGAAACTAGCTAATATATTTAAAAGAATGTAATTTTCTAAATAAGAATTTTGAAATTACAAGTTTGAAAGTTTAGCTATTGTAGTATGTGTTGCACTACTTATGTCTTAAACAATTCAATAAAATTGCTCCAAGTCTTGAAATTCAATCACAACTATTGTCTTCATATTTTTATTTTTAATTTATAGTTTGCGCAAAAATACTACAATTAATTACTAGTTTGTAAATTAGTTCAAATTCGATTTTTCTAAAATTAATTCAAACTTTGAATTTTGAACTTAACAAATTAATTCAAAAGTTTGAACTTTGAATCATCACTTCAAAAATTTCATTACTTCAAAATTCAAAGTTTAAAAAAATACTACAAGTTTTTTAATTCTAAGTTTAAACTTTAAACATTAAAATAAACTAAACATTCCAAACATATGTACAAGTAAAAACTTGATAATATTTTGTTGTAATATTTTTCAAATTATCCACCACTTTAAATAAAACACAAAGGAAAAACACAAAAACAAAAAAAACAAAAAAAAATATATATGGCCGACTGCCGGACCGGACCGGCAGTTTGGGCCCACGGCTCTCTTTCAAATATAGCCGTTGGCCAACGGCAAAAAAGGGCTATATTTGCTTATCAACCCCCCCCCCCCCCCTAAACACCCCCATACCCCCCATATCCCCCAACCTATTTTTATCTATATATACTCTATTATTTCATCATTATATCACACAATTTAGCACTTTCTATCAATTTATCTCTCAAATTACTCTCAAAGGCTATTTTTTAAATTTCTTCCAAAATTCAAACATTTATAATGGCTAAAAATCAAGCTTCCACTGCTCCCGGTCCTAGTAAAACAAGAATCGCGGAACGGAGACGTCGTTCTATAGTGTGGCAACTTATTATGAAAGATACTGAAACTCAGAAAGCTAAATGTAGCCTCTGTAACAAAGAGTGGCAAATTTACAGTGGCAACTACAGTGGAGGGACGAGAAAGTTTAGGCAACACTTAGAAAAACGTCACAAGACCGAATGGAATAGAATAAATGGCTTTATTCCGCATGATTGAAAATTTGATGAGATAGCTAAGGGAATATCTATGTCATTTCAATTATGTATTTTCGAATTTCTAGTTTATTTAGTATCTTTGTAATTTTTCAATTTCTAGTTTGTTTTGTCATTTCAATTATGTATTTGCCAATATTTCAATAAATTGTGTGTATTTCTTATTCAATCAATGATTGTTTAGTGTTTATTTATTTCCTTTATATTAATAAATTTAAAAATGTAATTTACATAATTATTTTATTTCATTAAAAAATATAATTTACATAATTATCACAAATGGTGTTTAAATAAATTGTTAAGTTTTTCAAATTTTAACTTTATTTGCCTTAAAAAAAAACTAAAAAAAAAAAAATTAAAAAAACCGTTAAACCGGACCGGTCTGGATCGGACCGACCGGCTTAACGGTCGCCGGTACCGGTCCTGATCCGGCTCCAATTTTTTTAACCGGATGAGACCGGACCGGTAGGCCGGTTTTTAGCCGGTTTTGATTTTTTTTTGCCCGGTTCCGGACCGGAATCGGTTGCCGGTACCGGTCTCGAACCGGACCGTTAGTCACCTTAGAGGACACTATTCAATCCCCTTCTAGTGTCCATAGGAGGTGATTAGATTATAACAAATATAGCCTGAAGGTCACCTCCACATGCATTATGGATGAAAGTGTCTATCATTGATTGGTTACCGATGATGATGATAAGATAGGCATGAATTAGAGCTCTTTTACAGAATTAGGGAAGAGATCATATCAGCCTGAAGGTTGATAAGTTTACAAGTAAGAAAAGTATTGAGATACAATGTAGACAGATTATCTTAGGGGCTCGCAAAGTAAAAGGTTATGATAGGAGATGGGGAAAAAAGTTCATGAGGCTAAGGAGGGCACATGAAATGTGTAAGTAAAATAGCCAAGAACGTTATGTGTTCATGTGAGAATATAGAAGGTTGAAATGGTGCAACCCCATGAGTTATTACTAGTACATCTTTGATCAGAAAATGAAAATAGAAAAAAGAAAAAATGCACAATGAGTTATTGTGATTCTGCTACAGATTGGCATTAGTTAGCACACGGTAGAATGTAACCTCTTTATCAGAAGTACCAAAAAAAAGTTATCAATTCTTTCATACAGTGCTTTATAATGATTAGTTTTTTGGGGACAACTTTTGCAGTCTCAACAATTCTTAAATATTTAATATTATCAGTGTTCAGTTATTTAGTTACTTGCTTATTATTTTTAGTATCGTAGAATTAAGTTAAATACAAATTGGTGCCTTTGGGTGGTAAATCTTAGTTCCGATTCCAGCGTACAGCTAAGGCATGACAGTACATAGTTGCCTAGACGCTCCTTCACATGTATATACAGAACAATAAGATACACTAGCCGAGGAAGCAAAAGCAAGACAATATAATGGATTGTGCTTGATCAAGCATAGAGAAAGAGTCTAGGGGGCATCTGACGTTGTATTCCATGGAAGGATACATACGCTCGGGGAAGCAAATTTCCAGTCCATGGACAACAGAAATTTCGAGTTGTTATACTGAGTCTAGCCAGGTGTGTGTCTTATGGTGAGTTACAATGTTTAGTAATATGATGCGTCATATAGCTATTAAGGCTAGTGAATCCGTGATCAAAGCTCTTTCCCCGAATACTTTAGACAAAGGATGACTTGCGGTCTTAAAAGATCATTAATTACGAGAGTGGATGAGAAAAGCTAAGCTAACTACTTTCTTATTATTCTGCCAGCTTATTTGGTATCGTAGCATGAACATGATTGTTCATATAGAAATGATGGATCAGCCCCAAATGTGTGGTATGATGGCATGAATATGAAATGATGAGGCTATTAGAGTGTTGATGTAAAGGGATAAGTTGCTTGGGCAATATTTTTGGAGACTACTACATTATAGTATTATATTAAATACATTGTCCTACAACAATGATTTTGAATGGAGCTTCAAGTCTTTTATGGGGACTTACAAGACAAGCCCCAAGCCCCAAGCCCTTGCACTACTGATATCTAAAGGGGTCTTTAAGTACTTGGTTGAAAATAAAAAGGAAAATATAGATTGTTTATCTTTAGTACCCATAAGTTTGGCTGAAGCAGTAGTAGCGATACAGAAGCACCGAACTCGCAACACCAATGCAGTTAAAAGAGATATCAGGAAGCTTGTTTTAAGCGCTTTCTTACTAATCAAGAAGAACCCCTATATCAAAAAAATTACTAGTCTTCATATAAGGTACTGTAATACTCTATTAAAAAATAAGGACAAGTTGGTCATTTCACAAATAAATAAATTAAAAAAAAATATAATATAGCCAAAGCCCCAAATAGGACTTTGGCAGATCTCCTAACGTGAAACAAAAGGGGATTAGGGGAAGGGTTAAGAACTTTAAGCTCTGGCCAAAACAAGTGCAAACAACCATAAGAAGTAGGCGAAATTGGGGAAGGGACTTACGAGGCCCTGACAACATTGCTTTAAGAGAGAATCAAGCAGAAATTCATAAAAGTTCCAGGTATTGATGTACTCTTTCTTGTCTAATATAGGTATGATCAATTTATATATATAGAGGGTATTAAATAAAAGTAACCTGAGGTATAATAGCAGTTATGATAAATTCATTAGCTAAACTAGTGCAACTAATAATGATATAGAGATACAAAATTAATTAGTGTTTGCTACTTCTAATAAACTCACTGTAAAGTTAGTGAATAAACTTTATGAATATGTTTTTACAAATAGAATAGTTAAATTTCAGCAAAGAATTTAGATTATTTAAAAGAAAGATATGGTTATAAGTAGCTTTACTCGTGAACTAAGATGTGACTAGTTTGAGTTATGGCTCTTTGTTACATGATAGAAGAGTTACACAGTTGTGAGTATATATAATTTGATGAATTTGCAAGTCAAATATGATAACTCAAGGTTCGAGTATCTTAGATCAATTATGAGTTAGCCATAACAAGGAAAGTAATACGAGATCAATATGATTTCATTATAGATTGATTGAAGGAAGCATTGGGTTGCTCGTGGGAGATACGCTTGAGCTACTCACGTCTGTACTGTGAGTGATGACCTTACTACAATTTGTGTTTCCATAACCTGCATGGTTTTTACTTGATTTTGAAGTAAATGTGTTACTGAATGTTTAAACTGCATGTGGGACAAGTCCTTTTACAAGATATGTACTGAAATAATAATTGAATTATTTTACCGTTACAAGATTTGATTTTTACCGCTACTTGAAATGTTTTACCGCTATGTGAAATATTAAATTATTACTCGAAATGCCCTGTACTTGGTATAGGGAATAAATATATTTTTGGGATGAGCCTTGACAGACCCCGTAGCTAACGGCGGGTACGTTAGACCTGGTGCACCTTGTATACTCCGGATTACCGTTACAGTCCTTGCTAGTGGGAAGGTAGAACTAGCTTACTGTTACTGATTTCCTCAGAGAGGAATTTATACTGATTACATGGTTTGATCTTGGAAATCTCCCTAACCTATATACTTGATATAATATAGTGATAACTGAATGTACTACTGATTTTATATTGATTACTGTTTACAAGAAGTACTTGGAAAGACTGATTTCTGTTTGTTATTCTGAAAGTGACAATTAAATTATATGTATATTTCTGCATAAGATATACTGGCATGTTTTGACTTGTCCCCACTTAAAACGGTTGTGGTTAAGCGTTATTACTCACTGAGTTGCGACTCACTCCTCGCTATATTTTTCTTTCCAGATACAGCAGGTGCCGTAGGCGAGGATCTTCATTCTTACAGTCGCGAGTTGACAATCCTGGTGAGCCCCGCATTAGTTCGCGTGGGCAAGAACTTTATTTATTCATCATTGTCTTTCTTTGAAACTCTTAGAGTCGCTCCATTTAGTCATTTATTTAGTCATTTGTTAGTCATTCGTTTAGTTAGTTGGGTAACCTGTTGGATTGTTCATTAATAAGTTACTCTTGCGAGTATTTGGTGTCTATGGACTTACTACAACCCTGTTAGATTGTTCTCGTAGTATTTGGAGATAAACGGGGTATTTCATTATTATTGCGTAATGGTATTGGTTGTTGGCTGGTTTTCTGTTTGTTTTAAAGCAGGTAAAATTTTGGATAGGCCTAAAAACAGGGGAAATTCTGCCAGATTTTCTGTAGAATTTTGATAAGGCTATGTGAAATATTAAATTATTACTCGAAATGCCCTGTACTTGGTATAGGGAATAAATATATTTTTGGGATGAGCCTTGACAGACCCCGTAGCTAACGGCGGGTACGTTAGACCTGGTGCACCTTGTATACTCCGGATTACCGTTACAGTCCTTGCTAGTGGGAAGGTAGAACTTGCTTACTGTTACTGATTTCCTCAGAGAGGAATTTATACTGTTTACATGGTTTGATCTTGGAAATCTCCCTAACCTATATACTTGATATAATATAGTGATAACTGAATGTACTACTGATTTTATATTGATTACTGTTTACAAGAAGTACTTGGAAAGACTGATTTCTGTTTGTTATTCTGAAAGTGGCAATTAAATTATATGTATATTTCTGCATAAGATATACTGGCATGTTTTGACTTGTTCCCACTTAAAACGGTTGTGGTTAAGCGTTATTACTCACTGAGTTGCGACTCACTCCTCGCTATATTTTTCTTTCCAGATACAGCAGGTGCCGTAGGCGAGGATCTTCATTCTTACAGTCGCGAGTTGACAATCCTGGTGAGCCCCGCATTAGTTCGCGTGGGCAAGAACTTTATTTATTCATCATTGTCTTTCTTTGAAACTCTTAGAGTCGCTCCATTTCGTCATTTATTTAGTCATTTGTTAGTCATTCGTTTAGTTAGTTGGGTAACCAGTTGGATTGTTCATTAATAAGTTACTCTTGCGAGTATTTGGTGTCTATGGACTTACTACAACCCTGTTAGATTGTTCTCGTAGTATTTGGAGATAAACGGGGTATTTCATTATTATTGCGTAATGGTATTGGTTGTTGGCTGGTTTTCTGTTTGTTTAAAAGCAGGTAAAATTTTGGATAGGCCTAAAAACAGGGGAAATTCTGCCCGATTTTCTGTAGAATTTTGATAACGTTAGTTATTCTATTACTCAGATGGCTGGTAAGACAAGATCTAAAAAGGCGGCCCGAGCTGCTCCGAATTCCTCCACTGCTGGGCCGTCATCTACCTCAGCTAGGAAAGGAGGTAATACTCAGGGACGAGGCCAAGCCACTACTCCGAGGGCTGGTGCTACTACAAGAGCTACAAGAGAGCCTACTACAGAAATTGAGGATAATCCACATCCACCGTCATATGAGAATGCTACTATTAAGGCACTTAATGCTATGCAAAGGTCCATTGAACTCTTGAATGCCAAAATGGATAGACAGGAAAGGGCTAGTTAACAGAATGTTGCTCCAACGCAACCTCAGGTACCTACTCAGGCTTAGGCTCAGGCTCAGACTCAGACTCAGGTTCAGACACAGACTCAGGCTCAGCCACAGACTCAGGCTCAGAGACAGACTCAGATTTTTGGTATTAGAGAAGTGTCCTTACCAGAGTTCTTGAAACTGAAACCGCCAAGGTTCACGGGTTCTGACACTACAGAGGATCCTCAGAGTTTCTTGGGTGGTACACTTAAGGCGTTGTGTGCTCTTGGATGTTCTAGTGAGAGATCCGTGGAACTTGCGGCTTACAAGTTGGAGGATACAACTAATACTTGGTATGAAACTGTACTTTTAGAAAGGCCCACAGAAGCAGCACGATTGACATGGGATGAGTTTACTAAGTTGTTCATGGATCGCTTTCTCCCTGAAAGTCTGAGGAAGGAATACGCTAGGCAGTTTGAGAGATTAGTTCAGACCCCAGATATGGATGTATCGACATATAACACTAAGTTTACTAAGCTGGCTAGATATGCACCTAACTTAGTGCCAAATGAAACATCTCGGGTTCAGAGGTTTGTTGATGGGTTGGTTGATCGTTTATTCAATGCAGTTGCTCCGCAGATGAAGAATCTGAATTACTCTGATGCACTCGACCTTGCCAGAAAGATTAAAAACAGGGGTCGTGAATCACAGGCAGCTAAAGATGCATATAAGAAGGTTAAGACTGGGGGATCTTTCACTGGGGGAGTCAGCACAGACCGTAGAGCCGGGAACCAGGTACACCGACATGGTTTTCAGACAGGGACAGACCATCTGTCTCAGCCAGCTGTTAGAGCACCTCCTCACAAAGATAATGCTAAGGGGCTACCATTACCATCTGGACATCATAGCTCTGGACAAATATATGCTACTGATTCAGTATGTCAGACTTGTGGTAGATCACATTGGGGTCCGTGTCGTATTCTGACTGGAGGGTGCTTCCGGTGTGGCAAGTTGGGACATCACATACAGGATTGCCCTCATCCTCAGAGAGAGTTTAGTCAGGCTTCTGTGCAGGCAGCGGCATCTACGCAGACTGCTCGTAATAATACAGGTACTGCTGGCAGAGGTAACAGAGGCAGAGGTGCCGGAGATCGTGCCATGGGTAATCGAGGACAGGGGACTGCTGGTAGAGGCCAGTCGAGAGTTTTTGCACTTACTAGGCAAGATGCTCAGGCCTCAAATGCTGTGGTTACAGGTATTCTTTCTGTTTGCTAACTTGATGCACTTGCATTGTTTGATCTAGGATCTACCCACTCCTATGTGTCCTCATTCTTTGCTTTGAGGTTTGATAGACAACCAGAAATATTGCATGATCCTTTTCTAGTTGCTAATCCTGTGGGAGATTCTTTACTTGTTGAATATGTGTATCGTGCTTGTCAGATTCGAGTTGAGGGTAGAGACACCTTAGCTAATCTAATTGTACTTGATATGGTTGATTTTGACGTACTGATGGGTATGGATTGGCTATCTTCTTGCCACGCTACCCTCGATTGTCATGCGAAGGTAGTTAAGTTCGAGATGCCTAATGAACCTAGTTTTATTCTGAAAGGGGATCAAATTCCAGAGATGTGTAATGTTATATCATTTGTAAAAGCTCAGCAGTTAGTGAAGAAAGGTTGTTGGGCATTCTTAGCTATGATGAGAGACACAAGAGATGTGACTCCTAGCTTAGAAATGGTTCCAGTGGTGCAAGAGTTCACCGATGTATTTCATGAGGATTTACCGGGACTACCTCCAGTGCGAGATATAGATTTCAGCATTGATGTAGCACCTGACACGCAACCCATATTGATTCCTCCATATCATATGGCACCAGCGGAGTTGAGGGAGCTAAAGGAGCAATTGCAGGAGTTATTGAACAAGGGATTTATCAGACCAAGTGTATCCCCCTGGGGTGCACCAGTACTATTTGTGAAGAAGAAAGATGGGTCCCTAAGAATGTGCATTGACTACAGACAGCTGAACAAGGTAACAGTACGTAATAAATACCCTTTGCCTCGTATTGATGATCTGTTTGATCAGTTGCAGGGAGCTGCCCATTTCTCAAAGATTGATCTTCGATCTGGTTATCATCAGCTCAGAGTTAGTGACAAAGATATTCCTAAGACAGCTTTCAGAACTCGATACGGGCATTATAAATTCCTTGTGATGCCTTTCGGGTTGACTAATGCTCCAGCTGCATTCATGGATTTAATGAATAGGTTGTTCAAGCCGTTTCTGGACAGATTTGTCATTGTATTTATTGACGATATCTTGGTGTATTCTCGCAGTCAAGAAGAACACGAGGCTCATCTGAGAGTTGTACTGCAAACATTGCGGGAACATAAGCTTTATGCGAAGTTCTCTAAGTGTGAATTTTGGCTAGACTCCGTAGCATTCCTTGGGCATGTGGTATCCAAGGATGGAATACTTGTGGATCCTAGAAAGACAGAAGCAGTGCAGAAATGGCCCAGACCCACCACTCCTACAGAGATTCGCAGCTTTCTGGGATTAGCAGGTTACTATAGGCGTTTTGTGCAAGATTTTTCAAGAATAGCGGCTCCATTGACCAAGCTAACACGGAAAAATGCAAAGTTTCAGTGGACAGATGAATGTGAGCAGAGCTTTTAGAAGCTAAAGACATGTTTGACCACCGCACCAGTTCTAGCCTTACCGACCGGTTCGGGAGGATTCACGGTATTTTGTGATGCTTCGAGAGTGGGATTAGGGTGTGTTCTCATGCAAAATGGTCGTGTGATAGCTTATGCTTCGCGACAATTGAAGAAGAATGAAAAGAACTATTCCACTCATGATCTGGAGATGGCTGCAGTGGTATTTGCATTGAAAATTTGGAGGCACTACTTGTATGGAGAAACATGTGAAATTTATACCGATCACAAGAGCCTAAAGTATATTTTTCAGCAGAGAGATCTAAACATTCGGCAGCGTCGCTGGATGGAACTTCTCAAGGACTATGATTGCACTATTCTATATCATCCAGGGAAGGCCAATGTTGTGGCCGATGCATTGATCAGAAAGTCCATGGGTAGTTTGGCACACATAGCTTCTGTAAAGAGACAGTTGGCCAAGGATATTCACAAGCTCGAAGGTACATGTATTAGGTTCGGTCTATCTAAATCAGGGGCATTATTGGCTTATGTTCCAGCTAAGTCTTCATTGGTAGAACATGTTAAAGCCACTCAGTACGAGGATGAACGATTGTGCAAATATTGAGAAGAAGTCTTAGCTGGTAAAAGCAAGAATATGATCGTTGATGATAATGGGGTTCTCCGACTAGGTAACCGGTTATGTGTACCAGAAATTGATGGGCTAAGACGAGTTATTCTCGAGGAAGCTCACCATTCTAGATACACTATACATCCTGGATCCACTAAGATGTACCGTGATCTGAAGAAATTGTATTGGTGGGAAGGTATGAAGAAAGACATTGCTAACTTTGTTACTAGTTGTTTGACTTGTCAACAGGTTAAAGCTGAGCACCAGCGACCTGCAGGACTACTACAGCGGCTTGAGATTCCAGAGTGGAAGTTGGAAAGAGTTACCATGGATTTTGTGACTGGGCTACCTCGTACACTTAAAGGTTATGATTCAGTATGGGTGATTGTTGATCGGCTTACAAAGTCAGCACACTTTTTACCGGTTAAAACTACTTACACTGGTGCGAGATATGCACAGTTATACATGAATGAGATTGTCCGACTCCATGGAGTTCCACTGTCCATTATCTCTGACAGAGGATCACAATTCACTTCTCACTATTGGAGGTCCTTTCAAAGAGAATTGGGCACTAGAGTAGACCTGAGCACCGCATTCCATCCTCAGACTGACGGTCAGTCTGAACGTACTATACAAATATTGGAGGACATGTTGAGAGCTTGCATTATTGATTTTGGAGGTAGTTGGGATACTTACTTGCCTTTAGCTGAGTTTGCTTATAACAACAGCTATCAGGCAAGCATTCAGATGGCTCCTTACGAGGCTTTATATGGCAGGCGTTGTCGTTCTCCAATTGGATGGTTTGAAGCCGGTGAAGTTAAGGTATTAGGACCAGACCTGATACAAGAAGCAATTGATAAGATCCAGTTGATCAGGGAGAGATTGCTCACAGCTCAAAGCAGCCAAAAGTCTTATGCAGATAAAAGAAAAAGGGACTTGGAGTTTACAGTTGGTGATCGTGTGTTCTTACGAGTTTCCCCGATGAAAGGCGTGACACGATTTGGGAAAAGAGGGAAGTTGATCCCACGATTCATAGGACCCTATGAGATACTTGAACGAGTTGGAGCTGTTGCTTACAATTTGGCTCTTCCTCCAGAGTTATCTTTTATTCATCCTGTGTTTCACGTGTCTATGCTACGAAGGTATGTACCGGACGATTCTCATGTGCTTGAGACACCGACTATACAGTTTAATGAGAAATTATCTTATGAAGAGGAACCAATAGCCATAGTTTAGAGTCAAATAAGAAAGTTACGGAGAAAAGATATAGTGTTCGTGAAAGTTTTGTGGAGAAACCATACTGCTAGGGAAGCCACTTGGGAAATGGAAGATGACATGCGAGCCAAGTATCCTCACTTATTTCACCCTACAGGTATGCTCTTAGTTTAAATTCAGAGACCGAATTTCTTAAGGGGGAGAGAATGTAATACCCTATTAAAAAATAAGGACAAGTTGGTCATTTCACAAATAAATAAATTAAAAAAAATATAATATAGCCAAAGCCCCAAATAGGACTTTGGCAGATCTCCTAACGTGAAACAAAAGGGGATTAGGGGAAGGGTTAAGAAACTTTAAGCTCTGGCCAAAACAAGTGCAAACAACCATAAGAAGTAGGCGAAATTGGGGAAGGGACTTACGAGGCCCTGACAACATTGCTTTAAGAGAGAATCAAGCAGAAATTCATAAAAGTTCCAGGTATTGATGTACTCTTTCTTGTCTAATATAGGTATGATCAATTTATATATATAGAGGGTATTAAATAAAAGTAACCTGAGGTATAATAGCAGTTATGATAAATTCATTAGCTATACTAGTGCAACTAATAATGATATAGAGATACAAAATTAATTAGTGTTTGCTACTTCTAATAAACTCACTGTAAAGTTAGTGAATAAACTTTATGAATATGTTTTTACAAATAGAATAGTTAAATTTCAGCAAAGAATTTAGATTATTTAAAGGAAAGATATGGTTATAAGTAGCTTTACTCGTGAACTAAGATGTGTCTAGTTTGAGTTATGGCTCTTTGTTACATGATAGAAGAGTTACACAGTTGTGAGTATATATAATTTGATGAATTTGCAAGTCAAATATGATAACTCAAGGTTCGAGTATCTTAGATCAATTATGAGTTAGCCATAACAAGGAAAGTAATACGAGATCAAGATGATTTCATTATAGATTGATTGAAGGAAGCATTGGGTTGCTCGTGGGAGATACGCTTGAGCTACTCAAGTCTGTACTGTGAGTGATGACCTTACTACAATTTGTGTTTCCATAACCTGCATGGTTTCTACTTGATTTTGAAGTAAATGTGTTACTGAATGTTTAAACTGCATGTGGGACAAGTCCTTTTATAAGATATGTACTGAAATAATTAATTGAATTATTTTACCGTTACAAGATTTGATTTTTACCGCTACTTGACATGTTTTACCGCTATGTGAAATATTAAATTATTACTCGAAATGCCCTGTACTTGGTATAGGGAATAAATATATTTTTGGGATGAGCCTTGACAGACCCCGTAGCTAACGGCGGGTACGTTAGACCTGGTGCACCTTGTATACTCCGGATTATCGTTACAGTCCTTGCTAGTGGGAAGGTAGAACTAGCTTACTGTTACTGATTTCCTCAGAGAGGAATTTATACTGATTACATGGTTTGATCTTAGAAATCTCCCTAACCTATATACTTGATATAATATAGTGATAACTGAATGTACTACTGATTTTATATTGATTACTGTTTACAAGAAGTACTTGGAAAGACTGATTTCTGTTTGTTATTCTGAAAGTGACAATTAAATTATATGTATATTTCTGCATAAGATATACTGGCATGTTTTGACTTGTCCCCACTTAAAACGGTTGTGGTTAAGCGTTATTACTCACTGAGTTGCGACTCACTCCTCGCTATATTTTTCCTTCTAGATACAGCAGGTGCCGTAGGCGAGGATCTTCATTCTTACAGTCGCGAGTTGACAATCCTGGTGAGCCCCGCATCAGTTCGCGTGGGCAAGAACTTTATTTATTCATCATTGTCTTTCTTTGAAACTCTTAGAGTCGCTCCATTTAGTCATTTATTTAGTCATTTGTTAGTCATTCGTTTAGTCAGTTGGGTAACCAGTTGGATTGTTCATTAATAAGTTACTCTTGCGAGTATTTGGTGTCTATGGACTTACTACAACCCTGTTAGATTGTTCTCGTAGTATTTGGAGATAAACGGGGTATTTCATTATTATTGCGTAATGGTATTGGTTGTTGGCTGGTTTTCTGTTTGTTTTAAAGCAGGTAAAATTTTGGATAAGCCTAAAAATAGGGGAAATTCTGCCCGATTTTCTGTAGAATTTTGATAAGGCTTGTTTAAGGATTTAGTTCCTAAGCGCCGGTCACGGCCCTAGAACTGGGTCGTGACAGGTACATTCTAACCTTCTTAGGTCGTCATTATTACTTGTTTGAGATTTGAATTACAAGGGTAATTTTAGCAATGGATCTTGTTACACTGTTGATGTTATGAGAGTTAAATAGTGTTCAATTATGGATGAATCTTTGAAGTTATTGAGGCCATGCATGCAGTGGTGTGTATGCCATATATGTCTTATGATGAAATCTTGAGATCCATTAGCCTATGATGGATTATGTGTTCTGATGAACTAGTTATAATTATGTGAATGATACCTTGGACACGGAAATGATGATAATCTAAACTGATTAAGCTATTAAAATATCTATTAGTCGAATCATGGTCTTAGATAGACTTAGTAAAGGTAATGTTGAATTCAGAAATGACTCAGCTCAATTCGTATTAGTTAGAAGTCGTATTCAGATAAACGACACCGTGATCTTGAGTTCAATGTACGCGACAATGTATTTTTAAAAGTGTCTCTCAATGAAGGGTGTGATGCATTTTGGCAAGAAAGGTGTTTCTTAGCCCGAGGTATATTGGTCCTTATGAGATTCTTAAGAAAGTGGGGCAAGTAGCTTATCAACTTGCCCTGCCACCAGAATTAGTAGCTGTGCATTCAGTCTTTCATGTTTCTATGCTGAGGAAATATCTCCATGACCCAAGTCATGTGATTCCAGTTCAAGAGCTATACTACTTCGATGTGAACTCACTGTATCCCTTTGTAATGGTAGAGCGCCCTATGTTTTATCCTATGAAGAGACGCCTGTAGCTCTTTTAGACAAAGAAGTTCGAAGGTTACGAAACAAGTACATTGCTTCAGTCAAGGTGTTGCGGAAAAATCATTTTGAGGAAGAAGCAACTTGGGAAGCTGAAGGGGATATGATAGTCAAAGTACCCATATTTGTTCCAAAGCTCAGGTACCCTAACTATAAAATTTATGAAAGCTACTGCATGTCAAATATTGTTAAATGAATCAAAGTATGTAAGTCTTGTTGGAAAACTTGTTATCTCTCGCTTTCCTGACGTGACTACAGATTTTACCGAAGAAACCATAGGAGTGCATAAGTTGATTTTTAAATTCTAATCTTATGTGGTTGCCTAGACTAATAGTAAGCCTTCTTGTAGCATTTAGAGGCTTGAAAAAAAAAAAAGTTCTCCTGAACTGGAAAGGTCACAGGGTATGGGTGTCAAACGGGTATACGGGTCCGGATTCGGGTTGTAAAATTGTAACCCCGCAGGTTCTGGGTACGGGTTTAAATTACGGGTTCTTAACGTTTTCGAGTTTTGGGTAGGAAAAAAAAAACCCGTGCGGGTTCGGGTCTTAGCGGGTACGGGTACGGGTTCGGGTCTTAACAAATCGGATTTGAGTCCGGGTTTTAATTTTTTTTAATAATATTATTTTAAATACTTAAAAAAAAAGATGAATGATAGGAAAAACTGAAAGACTTACTTTATTTAAGATACTTGAACTATTAAAGTATTGAAAATTAAACTTCTAAATTTGAAAAGTGCAACATCAAAACTAGATAATGAAAATTCAAATTACAAATTTAAATATGCCTATTTTTTTGTATAATTTCTTCCATGTCATTTTCCTCATGCTCCGGTGTAGGTGCCATTGATAGTGCTTGATCACTTAACAGAATTTCTTCAAGGTTATCATCTTGTTTTAGTGAGTCTTCAATTCCTTAGTTTTTTCGCTCCGATCTAATCCAATCTCATAAACAAACTAGAACATCCAAAGCATTATTACCCAAAAGAGTGACGGGTATTACCTATTTGAGGTATATATCGAAGTTAATAGTTGAAGTTCTATACCATATTTGAGTAATATATATTCAAATTGTTGATTTGTTATGGAATATCAAGTTTCTTTTTTAATTAAATAGTTAAACTTGTTTCTCTTGAACATATTTCACTAATAACAATATGGACACTAAACAAATTAAACCATGAGTGGAAAACTTGTGTATACCTTTCTCTACATATACAAGTTTTAACACTCAGTTTATTTTAACGGATATGGATTCGGGTATATCCAGTAATACCTCATAATTTTGATGGGTCTTAACGGATACGGGTATTCATTAAGAAAAAAAACCTGTTCGGGTAAGGGTATTTTAGGAGGTTTACGGGTCCGGATCCGGATTTTTGTGGGTCCGGATGAGGTTGGATTTTAATGAGTCCGGGTCCGGGTTTTGACGGGTAGACCCCTACCCGTTTGACACCCATATCACAGGGTGTTGGAGTGGACATGTAGAATACTACAAGGGAAAGGATAAGAATGTTGATTTTATCTAGAAACTTTTGTCCATTACGAGCAACCTAAATAAATTCTTTATTTTGGTAACAACAAGGTGACCTACCGTAGGTAAAAAAAAAACATCATTATTTATAATATTTGGCCAAGACTTGGAATATATGTACCCAACTATATTTATGTTATGTATGATGTGTTGGAATGATTAATTAGATGTGTGTTTAGATATTATTTTTGTTGAGCTGGTTAAAATTTTTGTTACTTTAAATTACTCTTTTTATCTTAAAGAGTGAAAGTAGCAAAGTAGCTCTACATGAGTTGTTTTATGTCCTGAATAATTGAGTTCTGGAAGGGAGAAATATTTAGTCTTGAAAAAGCGGTAAGCACCAAGTGCTATATGGCTATTGGGTTGGAAAGAGGGAAATTTTGATCACTAGTCATTTTTGGACGCGTTCATTGGAGACTATCCACCATTTTCAAATTTATTGAAAAATAGCCAAAAATTTGCGCACACACTTAAACTCCATTAGCGTTGGAAAAACACCCCAAACTAGTCCCATAACAAAATATTGTGGCTTGTTCAAAGCCCAAGTATTTTATTATGGGACTTTATATATAAAGCTTCAGTCCCATAACAAAATGCTGGGGCTTTGAACAAATTTTGTTCACAGCCCCAGCATTTTGTTATGGGACTGAAGCTTTATACAAAGTCCTATAACAAAATGCTGGGGCCTTAAACAAAATTTGTTCAAAGCCCCAGTATTTTATACTGGGATTAGTTTACTGAAACTTCCCAGTACTTGTTCAAGGCCCCAGTATTTATACTGAGATTTGTCCAAAAATGACTATTTCTCAACGAATTTATTTTTGACGGCTACACATCAATTAACGCGTGCCAAACAGGCCGCTGCACGAAATTTTTTACTTGGAAAGATACAAACTTATAGGAGTACTTAATATCTAAATCTAATTAAGTGAGAAGGTCAAAGTTCAAAGGGAATTAGGTGCTGCTCACGTGACTTAGGGTGGAGAATTAAGTGACCTCATTAATGCACTTTACAAGTTAATTGTATAAAACCTTGGTATCAACTCTTTTAAGAGAGCAACGCAAGCAGCACATTTGCAAAGCAGCTTCGCTGCTTTTTGGCACTCTTCAAGATATGGGTGTCAAACGGGCAGGGTTCTACCCGTCAAAATCCGGATCCGGACTCATTAAAATCTGATTTCATTCGGACCCATAAAAACCTGGACCCGGACCCGTAAACCCCCTAAAATACCCCTACCCGAACGAGTTTTTTTTTTCTTAACGAATACCCGTATCCATTAAGACCCGTCAAAATTATGGGGTGTTACTGGATATACCCGTATCCGTTAAAATAAACTGAGTAATAAAACTTATATGTGTAGAGAAATGTATACACAAGTTTTCGACTCATGGTTTAATTCGTTTTGTGTCCATATTGTTACTAGTGAAATATGTTCAAGAGAAACAAGTTTAACTATTTAATTAAAAAAGAAACTTGATTTTCCATAACAAATCAACAATTTGAATATATATTACTAAAAAATGGTATAGAACTTCAACTATTAACTTCGATATATACCTCAAAAAATAATCTACTTGGAGTCGGACAAAGTAATTATTGGGCGTATATTATTAGAAAATATATTACTTAATTCACTACATAAAATATTTTAGTCATACCAGTTTCAACAGTTGTATCAGAAAGTGCATTTAGCCAAGGAACACAAATGATAGGTAATACCTCGTACCCGTCACTCTTTGGGTAATAATGCTTTGGTGTTCTAGTTTGTTTACGAGACTGGATTAGGTCGGAGCGAAGAAACCAAGGAATTGAAGACTCACTAGAACAAGATGATAACTTTGAAGAAATTCTGTTAAGTGATCAAGCACCATCAATGGCACCTACATCGGAGCATGAGGGAAATGACATAGAAGAAATTACACAAAAAATCAGGCATATTTAAATTTGTAATTTGAATTTTCATTATCTAGTTTTGATGTAGCACATTTCAAATTTAGAAGTTTAATGTTCAAGACTTTAATAGTTCAAGTATCTTAAATAAAGTAAGTCTTTTAGCTTTTCCTATCATTCATCTTTTTTTTAAGTATTTAAAATAATAATATTAAAAAAAATTAAAACTCGGACTCAAACCCGATTTGTTAAGACCCGAACCCGTACCCGCTAAGACCCGAACCCGCACGGGTTTTTTCCTACCCAAAACTCGGACCCGTTAAGAACCCGTAATTTAAATCCGTACCGTACCCGTACCCAAAACCTGTGGGATTACAATTTTACAACCCGAACCCGGACCCGTATACCCGTTTGACACCCATACTTCAAGGGCGTAAGAATGAGAATTCTAGCACTGTTATTTTCTTCAAGTCCTTAGGCTCTCTTTGAAAGGGACCAACTTTGAATTATTCAGTATTCCTAGAGATTTTCACCATAAATTCTAAGGAATTCATCAAGGATCCACAACATTAGGATTTTGAAAAATTCCTAAGGTAATTTCCATTACTTTATCCTACTAAATGATTAGTATAGTAATGTGCTATGATTATTATATTTGGAAGTTGGTGAAGTCATTGGTGAAAAATTAAGCAGCGTTGTTAGGGGAAATAATACAGTTTCTAGGATTGAGAAGGTGCTGGCTAACATTGTGGATGATTATTCGTATATAGAACTTGGAGAAATAAATGACATACATAGATATAGTAATTTAGACCCTCAAGTAATCTAAGATATACTTGTGGACTAAAATTTCACCAAAAGATCAAAGTTGGGATTTTAATTAGGTTAAAACTAGTATACTTCCAAATTACCGAATTGAGTATTTTTGGGACGTCTTGAGTTGTTTTTAATGGCGTATGGTTATATTCATGTAGCTTGCGATTCTTTGACTTGATTAATTGGATTGGAGCATGCGTTTGTTCAAACAGAGATTTAGTGGTAAGTTGAGACAATCTTTCTAATTGAGACTAAATAGATAGTATGGTATAAAATATAGCTTTGTATGAATTATTTGTGCCTTATTAAATTTAGTAATATATGACTTGGTTGATTTTGACCTTGCTTGTGTGAACATGTGATTTGTTCCTCTGATGTTATTGATAGATATATATTATTCAGACTTAGTTAGTATTGTGATTATATTATTTGTTGGGGAGATAAGCCGGCACTCCCCCGTGTGTGTTGCCAGATTTCACGTACGCAGAGCCACTATTTATTTTGGGAGATTGGTCGTCACTTCCACATAGGTGCCAGTAATTACACGTATGCATGGCCATTGCTTGTTGGGGAGAGAGACCGACACTCCTCCGTCCGTGTTGCCAGATCTCACGTACACAGGGTCACAGTATGAAATCTTGTTTTTCTTTCAGTATAGTTATTTCTTTGTGAATGGCTCGGTTTAGTTTAGCATTAATTATTAGTTTAATTACTTAACTTTCAATTTAGTATAAATTCTCAGACCATATATGAATTACATGTTTGTGAATATGTATCTTCCCTCTTAATATGTTATATCCCAGTAAGTCTTATTCCGCCTTTTAGAAGGAAGTCTTTGAGATTTACTGGGTATTCTGGAGGTACTTAGCCTGTGTGGGCCTGCTTACTTTTATATGGCGGGTGTTGAGACAGTAGGTGACATATTTCAAGGCTATTGTCCTGCTCGTTTATTGTTCGGTTGGTAAGCGTCGTTTTCTTTCCAGCGGCAGCTAGTTTCTAGACAATTCCAAACTTTATTTATTTTATTCACTATTTAATTCTCGGAGAATGCCTCGTAGCTTATGTCTTCATGCATTATGTATATTCTTTTAGAGGCTCATGACTTAGCTAGCGGATTTCTTTCCAGATATTTAGATTGATAGAAATTTTAAATCTTAGTGATATTTTTATCCTCAGACTAGTTTACTAAGTTAAATGTCATTTTGCAACATCTTAATTATGTCTCATAGACTTTGCAAGTATACTATATGATAATTAGTCCGTTATTTAGGGTTCACTCAATGGCAGTACAGATTGGGTGCCATTCACGTCCTCTTGTAGTTTGGGCGCGTGACATAGCTCCCTTGAGACATTGGAACAACAAGTTTTCATCACAATTTAGGAATAATATGAGAGGAAATAGGAACCCTAATTTTTTAGTGTAAGGGAATTTATATGCAGTAAGAGAGGAAGGGGAAGTGAGAGTTAGCTTCCTTTGTCTATTTTTTCCTTTTAAAAACAAGTCTGCCATATGGATTATACATAGGAAAATTATATTTGTCCACATGGCATCCACGTCGGAGTCCCGTTAATCAGAGAGGTAAATTTTGAAAGTTTGTTAACGGGCAGGAGCGGGTTAGGCTGAAAGTCTAATGAAGTGCAAAGTTAGACAATTTACCAAAGTAGAGGGGAAAATTTGGCGTTTTTCCATATCATAAACCCTAGTTTAATCTCTTTCCTCCCATTCCTCTTCTCTCTCATAGCCCCTCCAGAGAATGAGACAAATTTCTCAACGTCGGCGTCGACACCGACCTACAGTACATCGACGAACGCGACCAGAATTCTGACTGAGATTCTATTTTGATCTTCTTCTTCTATTACTCTTTTTTTTCGGCATATAGATCGTGTTTAGAAATCCCTCAAAAAATGGTAGCGACCATTCAATTAGAAGATTTGCTCCTTATATATTTAATTTGCATATCACAAATTTTGTATTCACATAATAAAGTCCTGTTATAAAATGTGGTGCTAGTTTTCCTCAATTACTTGAAACGCTAAGGGAGGCTCCGCAAATAACAAGTAGCTATCATGTTTGGTTATTTTTTTTAACGTATTGTTGTTGTAGCTTTCTCCTTATTTTTGCTGGATTCAGGGAAAGTATGTAAGAAAATATAGTGTATTTCAAAAAATAACAACAAATATCATCCATGCAAGTAAATTTTGACAAATGGTGTAGAGGTAAAACATGTGTCAATCTTGACATATTGGTTTTCAAATAAAATGGATTGTAGCGCCTTGTTTTTTCAAGTTTTGGTCAGTGTCAAAACTCCATTGTCAAGTGGCTAATTTGGCTAGACACTTAAACATCCATGCAAATGATGCTACCATGCTAACACTCCTATAAATAGAGGCTAAAATCGGCCATGAGATCCATCCCACAACCGATCCTATATTCCTTTTCAGCCAATATCTCTTCTTTAGCTACTATTTAATTATTAGCCACTATTTTATTTGTCTAGCCATAAAAAATAGTCTAATACTTTTCCTTTGGCCACCTCCACTTTAGACTTGCTGGGTATATTATATAATTTTGCTGATTCCTGATCCCTCCATAATAAATAGAGGAAGGCTTGTCTTATCCTGGGGAAATAATTCAAATTGCTGAAATAGTTTCTTAGGACAGTGCCCAGCACGACTCAAAGCATCATATATATATTTGGAGACAATATATTATATCCTTTTCATATTATTATAATCAATAATATTTTAATTGTACATTATTGTTGTTGTTGTTGTTGTTGTTGTTGTTGTTGTTGTTGTTGTTGTTGTTGTCGTCCCCATTGTGCCTACAATCTAAGAAACTATGGCAAACAAACCTTGCAAAATTATTGTTGATGCTGTGAATGAAGGTGCAGAGCCTAATGCTCCAGGTCCTGTCGTTCCACTATATGTGCGAAACCATAGTAGCAACAATTTGAGGTATGTTAAAAAGTCAAAAGGTTACAAGCCCAATAACTCCAATTATAAAAAGAGAAACAAGTTATTATGTCCAAATATATATAAAGATGGCAAAAAATGACATAAAAAATAGAAATCCTCATAAAGTTGAAGGAGATGAAATTATTGTGGCTGTCATTTCTCAAGTGAACATTGTAGGCACTATGAAAAAATGAGTGGTAGACTCTGGGACTACTCGGCACGTCTGTGCAGAAGTATTTACCTCCTATATTAATATAGGGTATGATAATGAAGTAGTCTACCTTGCAGACTCAGGAACTGCTAATGTCCTAGGTAAGGGTAAAGTACTCCTGAAATTTACTTCGGAATTTTTTTTAGCCCTAGTAGATGTGCTACATGTTCCTAGCATTAGGACAAACTTGATTTCTGTAGTCTTATTATTAAAAGCCGGGTTTAAAGTGACATTTGAATCTGATCAGATTCTAATGACCAAAAATAATATTTTGGTCGGAAAGGGCTATTGTAACCAAGGACTCTTTGAATTTGATGTTTCTAATATTATATATGAACATGCATCCGCGTCTGCTTATAATGTTGAATCTATTTTATTGTGGCATGCTAGACTTGGACACATTAATATTTCAGCTTAATATCTTGTTTAGACTCAAATAATTTTGATAAATATAGAATATGTGCTGAAGCTAAAATTACTAGAAAATCTTATTTTTTATAAATTGAGAAACTGAACTACTATCTTTGATTCACACTGATTTAGGAGATTTAAAACAGACAATGACTAAAGGTGGAAAAAGATTCTATGTGACTTTTATTGACGATTTTTCTTGATACACTAAGTTATATTTGCTTAGAAATAAAAATAATGCCTTTGATGCTTTTATTTCTTATAAAACTCAAATTAAAATCAACTCAATAGGAAAACAAAAAGGGTTAGATCAGATAGGGAAGAAGAATATTTGGCCTTGAATGATTATTGTGAAAAGGAAGAAAATATTCATGAAGTAACTCCTTCATATTCACCTGAGTAATAGAGTAGCTGAAAGGAAAAATAGAACATTGAAGGAAATAATGAACTCCATGTCAGTTAGTGCTAATGCTCCTGATAATTTGTGGGGTGAAGCAATTTTATCTGCATGTCACTTACAAAATAGGATTCCTCATAAAAAAACTGATAAAACTCTATATGAATTATGGAAAGGTTATAAACCTAACCTGAAATATTTAAAAGTGTGTGGGTGTCTTGCTAAAGTTCTTTTGCCTAAACCTAGAAAGAGGAAAATAAGTTCTAAAACTGCTCATTGCATGTTATTTGGATATGCTGAACATAGTGCTATATACATATTTCTTGTTTTGAAAAGTGACGTGATCGATTGCAACAGTATTATTGAGACAAAGAACGCTGAGTTCGTTGAATATATTCTTCCACTGTGTAATAAAATTTTTTATATACCTGTTGAAAGAAATAAAAAGAGTACATCTATTGAGGAATTAAGAAGGATCAAAAGCCCTAGAAAAGAGTATTTTTTTTCTTATGGAAATGATTTTCAAACTTTTATTATGAATAATGAACCATTGAGTTATTTTGAAGCTATTTCTTGTTCTGAAGCTGAATTTTGGAAAGAGGGAATGATAGTTGAAATTAATTCTATCATGATAAATAAAACGTGAGTTTTGACTGATTCATCTCCTGGTGCAAAACCTATTGGTTATAAATGGATTTTCAAAAAGAAATTTAATCTTGAGAGTTCTGTTGAAAAATATAAAGCTCGTTTAATAACAAAAGGATTTTCTGAAAAATAAAGTATTGAATATTTTGATACATTTGCACCGGTGAGTAGAATTTATTCTATTCGAATTTGAATTGCCTTAGCCTTGATTTATAAGCTTTTTATTTATCAAATGGATGTCAAAATAATATTTTTAAATTGTGAGTTAGAAGAAGAAATTTACATGGTTCCGCCTGAGGGATGCGTTGTTCTTGGGCAAGAATGTAAAGTTTGTAAATTAATTAAATTTCTTTATGGCCTTAAGGAAGCTCCTAAACAGTGGCATGAGAAATTCGACCAAGTCTTAATGAGAGACAGTCTTTTTTCTGTTGAGGTGGATAAATATGTTTACTAAAATACCAAATGGTGATTTTGTGATAATATGTTTATATGTTGATGACATACTTATATTTGGTACAAGATTAAATATTGTGCAGAGTATCAAACTGTTTTTGTCATCTAATTTTGATATGAAAGATCTGGGTGAAGTGAACATGATACTGGGATTTAAAGTCATAAGAAGTGATGATGGTAATGTGTTGTCACAAGAACACTATGTTGAGAGACTTCTTAAGAAGTTAGATTATTTTGATGTGACACATGTGGCCACTCCTTATGACACTAGCTCTCAATTGAAAAACAATAAAGGAGACCTAGTTGCTCAGTCTAAATATGCTCAGATTATTAGGAGTCTGATGCATTTAAGTATTTTACAAGGCCTGATATAGCCTATATTGTGTGTAGATTGAGTAGATATACTCATAATCCCAATCAAGAGTATTGGTCTGAGTAAGACTGATGAAATATTTGATAGGAACCATGAATTATGGTATCATATATAGTGGATTTCCCGCTGTATTAGAATGATACTGTGATGCTAACTGAATCTCTGATTCAGATGTGACAAAATCCACTAGTGGCTATATGTTCACCCTTGGTGGTGGCGCAATAGCATGGAGATCAGCCAAGCAAACTATAATTGCTGAACCTACTATAGAATCAAAGTTTATAGCTCTGGAGTTGGCTGGTTCTGAGGCTGAGTGACTAAGAAACTTCTTAGCTGATATCCCTTCAACAAAGGATGTGTTGCCTCATGTTTCTATCCATTGTGATAGTAGAGCGACAATTGATGTTACCAAGAGAAAATCTTATAGTGGAAAATGATATGGGGAAAAATAAGCGGAAGCAAATAATGATACGAAAATGTGGAAGCGATAAAAATAAGATACGTGATATCAAAAGAGATATCGGGAAACAAAGATTGGGAAGACAAGAAACGAGAAGAAAGAGCGGATAATCGACTCAAGACATGAATTAATTATCCAAAAGGGAGAAATAAAACTCGAACCTTACAAGGAATTCATACTAGGCATTGAATCTCCATAGGTTCCAAGTTTTATAAGAATTCACGAAGCAATCAGGCTCGGCCTCTTTACGTTATCTCTTCAATGTTTATACAAAAACTAGCTAATGAAGAAAATGGCTAAGTGTTCCTATTTATAGTCTTTCCTAAGAAAATGTGAAATGACAAAAATGCCCATAGGTTGGGTTAAGATATAAGGCCACTTAGGGGCAAAATAGGAACTTTACACAAAAATGAAGAAGCCTTCAGCGTCAGGCGCTCCGCCTAAAAAGCCCACTGATCAAAATGGTGCAAAAGCTGGGCGCTCCGCTTAGAACTTCAGGCGCTCCGCCTGGACCTAGTTGTGTCTGGGCGCTCCGCCTGGGGTTTGGGCGCTCCGCCTAGCTGTACTGTGTCTCAGCTTGGGCGCTTCTCCTAGGGGCTGGGCGCTCGGCCTGACTGAGCTAGGCGCTCCTCCTTCCATGTTGCTTCGATGCATGATCTTCAAGTCACTTCCGGAGCCCTTGATTTGTATCCTTTGTGCTCTCAATCTTGGATCTTGTTGATTAGTGTTTTAGCCCGATTTGCCCCGCATCATTCTCCCCTTCTTGAATGGATTTCATCCTCGAAATCAAACCATCAAAGCCTACATCCAAGACAAGCACAAACAAAGCTTCCCACTACAAGAGTAGGTTACTGCCAAAAGTGTGGAAAACACACTCTTATGATAGAGCCAAGCATCAATAACAATTAAAACGCTTATATCTCCCAAGGAGACAACAAGTACTTGACTCGTCAAGAAAGTGCATCCAATACAAAGACAAGCAAAGAGATTAATAGGACATGGAACATGCAAGATATAGCAATCAAATTTCCTATGACCCCTAAACTTATGACCAACACACCAAGCCTTTAATGCATTTTTATCACAAGGTGACATAATGGCTTTGGCATGCCCAACACTCAAGGTGTGATCGACATATGGGATGGAGTGCGCAAAATAGTTCAATTTACAACTAACATCAAATAATCCACTCCCCTTCTTAGAAGCACTCTTACACACTGACACGATCCGGAATCTGGTTAGGCTGTGCGGGCACCCGACATCCTTCCCTAGACCCGTCGGGCGAACCCTTATCACTTAAATTAGAAAAATAAATATAATTCAATTTATAAATAATAACAAGACTTAGAAAAAGTACAAACGTAATGATATCTCTAAGCTGTAAAAAAGAAGTTACAGCTGAATACCCACATACTAGGTTTAGGGCTATCCAGACTAGACATCTAAGAGTACAAAAGAAGACAGATACCTTCTGAAGGGAGCAGAATGCAACTGAAATAATAATCAATAAATTGGTGGCCATCCGGAATAAAAGCTGGCTCACCCTGACAGCTGAAGTCGTTTTCGCTCCTTCACAACGTGGCGAACTCAATCCTGGAGCAAACCTGGTGAAACGAAATAGATAGACAATAACAAACAACAAACAAGGGTGAGTCAAAAGGACCCAATAAGTGGGGGCAGACTAGCCACCTCAAAGAATTGGATAGCTAGCCAGGGAGAAGAAACAGATAAACAAAATTCCTTTTATTTAAATTATAAAAAGGCAGAGCCAGATAACAACCGGAAACACGTAAGAAACTTCTAAACTCTACCAAGGGTGCGTGACAGAACATATCAACAAATAAACAATGCATGTATAAGCAGAACAATAGTCATGTACCGCAAATCTACACAATAGTATGAATTGAGATGAAATGAAATGAAGTAAGATGAAATGAAATGAAATGAAATATGATATAAAGGGTCACATGTACCCGTAATCCCATCCCGAAGCGGAATACTCCTGCATTCGAGGAGAATCCAATCTGATAACCAACTGGAGCGGAATACTCCTGCTCCTGGGGTAGAATACTCCTGCACCCGATATAATATAAACAAGAGGCGGAATACTCCTGCACTCTCTTGGGGCGGAATACTCCTGCACCCGATATAATGTAAAACTGAGGCAGAATACTCCTGCACTCTCCTGGGGCAGAATCCTCCTATCCTCAATATAATCCAATCTCCTGGGGCGGAACACTCCTACCCTCAATATGATACAATGGAGCGGAATACTCCTGCTCATGGGGCGGAATACTCCTGCACCCAATATGATATGCAATGTAATGCATATGAATGGCATATAATGCATATGAATACAATGTGATGCAATAATAACCCTTCACCGGCACGGGACTCTCATCGACAGCCGGGGAGTAGATGCCAATTCACAGCCAGAGTACAATGCTTAATTCCTCAATGCAATACCAACAACATGACATAACATATAATACACAATGTAAATCCAAAGCTAAGGCGTAAGGAGTACGCCTATCGGCAGCTACACACGTAAGGAACACGTGGTAGAAAATCCACGAGGCCAGATGCCTCCAAAGAAATGGATATAAACACTTACCTTGTTACAAAGTTAGTACATCCATTCAATAACCGCTTGTCCTTTGGTTTCATTTCCAAACGATCCCACTCTATTCAATAAGTAGAAAAATATATCAAATTAGGCTAAAGGCTTCATTCCTTACATTTTAGGGCAATCCAGTTAGGATCCTGATACTCTATTCGCATACGCAATACGTAGGCCAGACCTATGTACAGGGTTTAGGGTCACATAACCAAACCCTAAATAAATTATATTTATATGTTGCCCATAACTCACTGAGTACAAATATATAATCAATTCCATTATCGGGGTCCATTTGACCCTTCAAACTTTTAATTGAACTTATTAAAACGATGTCTAATATTTCAAGTTTTACCGTTAAAACATATTCAAACGTACGTAATAAACTCAAATAATGCATTAAGATCATTACCTGAATGTTTCAGGGTAAAAATTCTACTATTTTCCCGACTCTTTTCTCATTTTCTGGCATTTTTTTCCTTTCCTTGATTTTGTTATGTTTCTCGTTTTCTCCCTGTTTCTGTTTACTTTTTTTCTTTGAACTTCAAAATGAAGCTACTCAAGGGATATATATATCCCTTCATATGTCCCACCGCCATTCAATTTTATTTTTTGTCCTTGTCCTTTTTATTTTATTTTATTTTATTTTATTTTATTTTATTTTCTTTTCTTAACGAAAATTAAAATAGTACCCTACGATATTCGAAATAATTCCAATTTTTGTATACAAGTTATACAAAATATATGTAGCATACTCGCTAAGACGGATCTCAAATTGGATTCCCGAAACTCAAGATGCGAATTAAATGGAAAAAGGTCAAATTATTTAACTTTCGGCATTTTAGCGAAAACTAGCCGAACAACATCGAAATTCACTTTCGAAAGTTTATAAAAGTCAAAAATAATCATACGAACCTAACTGTACTTTCGGATTTCGAATCAGAGCTCATTCGCCAAAACCGAGCTCAAAAATCTCTTTTTAATATTTATCGACAATAAAAACTGAAACCTTCTCCCGATGCCTACCAAACGAGTTTTGATTTAGCTCAAAGTTTACAGAAAAGGTCCTAATGGACCTTACGAATATTTTAAAATTATCGACACGCCAATCGGAGTCCTAAATTCTGAAACGACTGACCGAGGTCGTTTCACACACACTGAGAGGTACCTTCTCACCCCCAAATTTACCTCCAAGACAATCCTCCTCGCTAGACAAACTCACAAGGGAGGTCTCAAATAATGGATTATCTATAGAGTTAAGCATTCCAAATAATGGAGTTCAAACTCATACTCTACTCTAGTTTGATACAATTCACCATTTATATTGAAGTTGCCCTCATACAAAAGATTATTATAGGCACACTTCTCAAACTCATTAGCAAAACAAAGGTGACGTTCTCAAACTAGAGAAAACATCTACATTTGAGGAGTCATCGAAAACAATTCCATCCATCTTATACACTAGAGACTCCTCAAGGTCACACCATCCTCTCTACGACACAAGAGACCACCACTATCAAGTGAGCAACCAAAGGGAAGAATGGGATATTCATGCAATTCATCTTCTCCTTTATCAAATATGGGTGGGGTGTCGTAACAAGGTTCACAAACAAGGTCAAATTCAATATTTTCACTAAAAAGAGGTTCAATGAAAATCGAGCTCACATCATGATGTGGCTTTTCAACCCTCTCAACTAGTGGTTCATTTGCACACACAAGTTGACCAAATAGCTCTACACTAGTTGCAAACACATTGTAATCATACATATCATCAACTAGTGTGGAGTTATCACAAACACTATCACAAGATAAGGAAGTAACATGCTCAAGGGAAGAAGAACTAATACATACACTTGAGTTGCCATCTTGCTCACTCAATGCACTTGAAGTGTCATGAATAGTTTCTCTACCTTGTAGTTTACATTTGGCGTCATCTTCACCTTGTCTTTCCATTTTGGAACATGATTGAGGCTTCATCAGTTTGCCTCCAAGAATTCCTACACAAAAATTCAAACAAATAGAAGAAAAAGAAGAAAAAGATAAAGGGGTTAAGGTTAGAATAAGAAGTGCCTTCACTCTCAATGATTCTTTTTCCTTCTCTCTTTTCCCTCATTTTTTCTTCAAGGTCGGGTGTAGATTCGGGTGGTGACAACCCACTCACATCACTCAATACAACCTCTCCTTTTTCCACTCGAGAGTTGTCACCGGTCGCTCCCTTACTCTTCTCTATCTTTTTTCTCTCATATTCGGGCGAGTTGGGACGAGGCCCAAGAATACCCATAGCCGGAGTAGGTGGACTCTTTACATCAACCCGGAATCTAGGACTTGGAGACTCATTACTTGATGTCTCCTTCTTCTTTGTTGGTGAACCACTTGGCTTTGAAACTTATGACTTCGGGTTCACCTTGTTGAAACTTGTCAACCCTTCACTTGCACTAATCCCATCACTTCTTGTAATTATAGGACTCCTTAATTGCACATTTTCTCCCATGGAATGAAGTGCTCGCTCCTTCCTCCTTTGTATAGCCAAAGAAGGTGCACTAGCAGGCAATTGGCCTCTTGCCCGATAAGGTATAAAGTCATAAACCCTTCGCCTTATGCCCACAAGATACGCATCCTTCATAGCACTATATTGCACCCTCTTTATCCAAGTGGTTTGGGTGAAGAACAACGTCCAGCCACGGCTGAAACTTTCGAGACAGTTGTGGTTGACGATGAAGATGTTACCATGAAGGATATCGGTAACAATGAATTTCTTTTAGACGATCTTGAGCTCGAACCTTACCACGTTATCCCTTCCAAGATTGACCTCTCGAAGGACTTCGTCATACAGCTTCGGACTGAGTCGGATATCAGGAGGAAAAGAAATATCTCTATGAAGAATACCCTAAGTTTGATTACTCAGGCAAACATATATTTGGTCCGGTCTGATTGCAATTGGGGTCCCAAAGTCAGGGTTGGTATTCCTGCCCCCGACAGCGGAGTATGCGATAGGGTTGTTGGGTGTTCTTTTGTTTTCACCTACCCCTTCACGATGGGTTTCTCTCTTCCTATCCCCGAGGTGTTGGACATTTATTGCCGCCCTATCAGTTATGCATAGCCCAAATCGGTCCCGGGATGTGGAGGCATGTTTAATGCCTCGAATTTTTGAGTAAGCTAGCTGGGGTCACCTTCACCCTTGATCATATTTTGTACCTCTTCTACCCCTATCTTCACAAGGACGGAATAATCTAGCTCAACAAATGAGGCTCGTACTCGTTGATTACGAAGAGGAGGATATCGAGGACGGTAGATAGTATGAGCGCTTCGTTCTTTTGCCTACTGACCTTTTTTCCTCTAAGCCCAATTTTCCTGAGTGATGGAATCGAACACGTAAGTACTCTCTTTGGTCTTTCTCCTTGTTCATTTCCAATTTTGCTTTGATTTTTCCTTGCTTAACTTTTCTCCTTTGACTTTTTTTTAGCTAAGGCGGTCTCGATTATCCGCCTGAAGGACTTGACCCAATGGGTCCAAGCTATCATCGATGCCAAACCTAGATCGAAAAGGTCATGGATGGTTTTGGCTGCCTTGGGCGAGAATCGATGGGCATGCAAACGACATGGTGAGTTGTTCTTAACAAACTTTTTATCCTTCATGTTTTTCTCGAGTCAGTTTGTCTCGGCGGATTATCATCTTTCTTTGTTATAGGTCTCCCAAAGAAGGCGATCACTGCGCCAAGGGAGAAAAAATGAAAGAAAGAAAAAAAAAACAAAAAGGAAGAAGTTCCAAAGGCTGTGGATGCTTTAAGTTCCCTTTAAGGTTTGATTGGAAACCTTTCGAAGGGGAAGGGAGAAAAAGGGAAGGAGGAAGAAGAAAAAGAAACAGTCCCCAAGGGATCACCTGACCTTGGGGCTAAAACAGGTCGAGTGTTTGCTCCTTTGTTTTTATTCTTCTTTTTGCTTCGTTTCTCCACTGATCATTCCTTTTATTTTTTCTTTCAGTTTTGAGAAGGAAGGAATCGCCTTCGGAGAGGACCCTGGAGGTGAAACGAGCCCGAGTGGAACCTGGCCCTTTTCCTGAGCTTACTCCTGCCGTAGAGATGAAGAAAGACCTAGAAAAGGTCGTGGTTTCCCCCTCTCGTGAGCCAGAGCCGGTCTAGGTTGCTGATAAAGGCAAACGGGTAGCTCAGCTTTCGTCTGTATTGAAAACGGATGATGCTCAACCATCTCGAGTAGGGGACAAGACTCCTCGAGTAGCTTTTGAGCCTGCTCCCGATGTAGAATCTTGGAGACAATCATATCGAAATCCCTTTCGATCTCTGTCTCATAGATGGTGATATCCAGGTCCCAATCAGTCTAAGTGGACTCTTGGGTCCTTTGGAATGTGATCGCCTCGGAAAAGCCCGTATTGCTGATTTGATGGCTGATGCTGCCTAATACGCTATTCATGTATGTTTTCTTTCTCTCAATTTATCCTTTCATCCTTATTTTTGTTTCCTTTTTTTTGATTTTTCTAATTTTTCCTTTGTAGAGTTACATCAATTCCATCAGGACCACCGAGATTGAGTGCCATCGAGATGAAAATCTCATGCAGATGAAGGCTGGATGGAGGTGAGAACAGGCAGGTCTCGAGTCTCAAATGAGGGGTCTTGAGAAAGAGTTGTTGAGCACAAGGCTCGAGCTTGATCAAGCTAGAAATGCTGCTAACAAATCCGATCTCGAGATGGTCAAAGCCCTAGAGGCTAAGTCTATAGTTGAGGAGAGGATGGCTCATTTGAAGGAGCTATGCGATGCCGAGCTGAAGAGAGTGAGAATCGAGGCCCAGTCAGTTATTAATGAGCGCGCTAAGAAGTTTCATGCTGACTTGAAGTAGAAGATGCTCAAGATGAATGAGATGGCTGGAGAGAAGGAGCATCTGGCCAAGGAGAAAGAAAGGCTCGAAAACGAGGTTAAGATTTTGAGGAGCAAAGTTGATTCTTTCTCCTCGAGGCGTGGAATGAGGAGGACCCGAGCCAAAGTTGACAAAAATTGGGCCGTTATCCAAACGAGGCTAAAAACTCTGAAAGAGTGTCGTAGCGGGGTTAACCTTGATATCGAGATTGCTAGGGCTGAGAGAGATGCTACCATGGATCTAAAGTTAATGAAAAGTCTTTCTTCAAGCAGTGGGAGCTCAGATGATGAGGAAGATGACTCCGAGGCGGAAGCTTAGAGTAGTATTTCTATTTCTTTTATTGATATTTTTGTTAAGGCCTTCGGGCCGCTTGTTTTGTAAATACTTTGGCCTTTGAGCCTTTTTATGAATGGAACTTCTCTTTTTGAGAAAACTGAATTTGCTTGCAAGACTTTTTATATTTTTCCTTTGTTCGAGCTAGCTTAGGACGACGTCTCGCCCTCGAGCCGGAAGCTTAAATTACAATTGGCTATGCATATCAGATGACAATAAAAAGATGTTGAATCAAAGTTTATTTCATTGATAAGGTGCATTTTCGAGCCTTTATTACAAAAGATGCCTGGTCACAGCAGGACTTAGGCAGGCAAACTAGAAGATCAAAATATGAACTATTGAGCAAATCTCTAGGGGTAGCCCTCGATTATATGATCACTCATTCTCCGAGGGTCTTGTCTGATGAAGACCCCGGTTATTGAGTCTTTGTTTATTTGAAAAACTTTCATTCTGAATGGTTGATCAACTTGGCAAGTTCCCATTCGTCTCTTCTCTCTCTCCCCTAGTGATCAAGTGCGTAGTGCAGGGCTTGATTGCTAGGTGTCGTTTTCTTTAGAAGAGATAGATGAAAGGTCTTGACAAGTTGATCATATTATTTGCTAGGTCCGATTAGGGAGACTGTGCTCTTCAATGCAATTGAATAGCATGCTCGCGCCATTCGTTGCTCTCCTCGGATGGCCCTTATTCCCTATGGGGTCGGGAACTTAATTACATGGTGCAGGTTCGATCGTACGGCTTCCATTTCGTGGATCCAAGGCCTTCCAAGAATGATATTATAGGCCATGTCCTCGGCCATCACTTGGAAGGTGGTTTTCTTGTCCACCCCATCTGCAGTTGTTGTGAGGGTTATCTCCCCCAAGGCTTTCTCGGTGGAATTTTTAAACCCCGTTAATATGGTCGCTTTTGGGACGACAAGGCCCTCCAACCACATCTTCTTGATTGCTCCATAGTTAATGATATTTACCGAGTTGTCAAGATCAATAATGGCTCGTTAGACATCGCAGTCCTTGATCCTAAGCGTGATCACTAGCGTGTCGTGGTGGGAGAACATCATCTCATCACAATCCTCTTTTTTAAAAACTATTTCTTTACCTGGTCCGCCAACCCTTACTCTTTTCTCCGCAGTACTTGATGATTTTGCAAATTTCTTTGCAGCGGCAAAGTTTATCCCAATTACCTCTGACTCTCCAATAATAACATTTACCACTCTTTTTGGTGAGTGCGCTCGAGGTGGCTTTCCTCTCTTCTATGCTTTGAGTAGTTGTGTTTTCTCTTATCAGTTAGATACTCAGCTAACAGTCCCTTCTTAAGTAGATCGGCAACCTCGAGACGTACTGCTTTACAGTCCTCAGTTTCGTGCCCATAATCCATATGAAATTCGCAGTGTTGAGTTTGATCCCTCTTGCTTGGGGGCGTTCTCATGTCCTTGGGTAACCTCACACCTTGATCAGTCATCCCTTTGATCGCATTCACCAATTCAGTGGTCGGTATGGTGAAATTGTACTCAGAAATTCGAGGCAAATCTTTCTTCTTGGATACTAAAGATGGGCCAGAGGATTTTTTATTGAAGGACAAGCCAGACTTTCCTCCAAGCCGTTGGCTCACATGCTGATGTCCCCCGAGGCATTGGCTCACATGTTGCTTTTGAGCCCCGTTGTATAGTTCATAGCAGTTTTTTGATTTCCCTCGTGGCGCGTCGGTGCGTCGAGAGGACTCAGATCAACCTCGGTAGGAATGGGCCCGACCTGTCCTTCTCTACTCTGCTTCCTCGAGCCTGATCTTCGCCATGGCCCGATCATGTAATTCATCCCATGTTCGAGCTTGCCATTGCTGGAGCTCTTTCTTTAAATCAGTCGCGGCCTCGAAATTACTCACATTTAGATTCTTTTCAAAGGCCATGACTACCAAACTATCATCCATTTTTGGCAGATCCATTATCTCAGCCTGAAAGCATTCAAGGAAGTCTTTGATTGGCTCGAGGTATCCTTTTTTGACGTCGAAGACGTCCTCCCTTCTCTTGAGGATCTTCTGGGCTCCAGTGTGAGCCTTGATGAACATGTCTGCCAATTCGTCGAAGCTGGAGATAGACTCGAGGGGAGGAGCATGTACCAACGTAGCGCCCCTTTTCCAAGGTATCAGTGAATTTCTTCATGAACATGGACTCCTTCTCGATTGGGGTTAAATTATTACTTTTGATCATGGCCATATATTTGGTTATGTGGTCGACTGGGTCCGTTGTCCCATCGTACTTATTTAAAATCTATAGCTTGAAATATTTTTGGACGGGTGCTGGAGCAGCTTCGGGCTTGAAGGGTAGCTGACGGCATTTCTCAAAGTCCAGCACGCATTGAGGTTTCTGAACCCCTGGCACGTTTTCGAACTGTTTTTCCATGATGGCCTCGAAATCTTTCTTCCACTTCTCAATGTCGGACGCGACGCTTGTTTGAGATATTGGGGGGGCTGTAGTCCCCGAGCCCTCATATATGATTCCATTTGGAAAACCTCCCATAGTGGTGCCCGTGGGGATAGCGTTGGAATTTCCTCCGTTAAACATCACAAAGGGAGCGTCGCCGGAGTTGGAGGAGACCCTTCCATTCCCAGCAAGGGCTTGCAAGGAACTTCAAAATTGTTCATTAAATTGAGCTTGTGCTGCTGCTTGAGCGGCCGCCTGCTCTCGCATCTGCTGCAGCGAGCTCATCATCAATTGCTGGAATGGATCACTTGAGCTTGAGGAAGTTGGGTCGTCCGAGATCACTCATACGGGCGGGGAGAGGGGGGGTTAGATCGATCAGTGGAGTTGATTCGTTTAGTGGTGTTAATCCTACCAATGGAGTGGAGTTATTTGTGGGAATGTGGCTAATGGGCGGTGTTAAGCCAGCCAGAGGAGTTGGGCCAATTGGAGGGATTAGGGTCCCTCCACTAATTTCGGTGGCTACTGTTGTTTGGGCAGGTATTTGGATGGAAACATTATCATCGATAATGTCAACCATTTTTTAAGAGGAAATCGAAGTTGCGGACTTTGGAACAAACAGTATTACCAAATCTCCACAGACGGCACCAATTTGTGTTGGTCTAAATCGAGATAGGACAACAAATCAAATTTATTTTGAGGTTGACTGATAATTTGTTTGTATCAAAGTGGTATTCGAGTTAAGATCGGTTTTGAACGAGACAAGTGCTTAAAAGAAATAAATGAAGCAAGAAATAAACAAGCCAATAAAGCGAGACAAAGCTTCAAGAGAAAGAATATAAGTCAAGAGTTGTATTTTTCGATGTCCCTTTTGATTACGAACAGATCCTATTTATAATTAGTCATGGGGAATGACGTTACAGCTATAATAACTACGTTTTTATGGTCATTACTCTGTACTTGATTATAGTCAGCTCATGATCTTCTTCTTAAATGCCTAGGCAACGGTCGATGGTTACAAAGATCAAACCTCGTTTTGGCGAGGCGTCATACTTGCTCGGGGATTATGTGGCTATGGTGATCATTCCGAGATTAGGTACTTTGAGCTCGATTTTTCTTCTTCGTCGAGATGGCTTTCTGAGGCGGAGGGTCATGTCGCTTTCCCTCATGGGCTCGCCTCATAAGGTAGAGTTACATCAGGTCTCGTGTCCTTACTCGAGGCATCAGTGATTTTTCATCCAATACAATTTGATATTTAATTTTTAACAAATAATAACTTTATTTTTGAATAATGGGAATTTCTATTATAATTCATTAATATAATATTTAATTATTAGTTTATTCAAATTATATAATATTATATTTGAATATAAATAAATTACACTTATTCAGATCTTGTAAAAACAAATAGTCTTAATAATACAATATTCAGATCCGGAGACAACATCATAATATTCAGATATGCATTTAGATTCGGGCATATTAATCTTAATAATATTTTATGTGCCCAAAGAAAAATGAAAAAAAAAATGAAGGTTATTTAATCAATTCACAACTTGCGGAGTTTTTTTATTAATTCTTCTCGATAACTTATTGTGCACATCTTTCACCTGGTATGCTGATCAAGTCAACGGCTGCTGGCTACAACATGCTCCAAAATTTATTCACTTTTCTTTTTAAGAAAACGGTTCTTTTCGTTCCATATTCAATGAAGGGGTGCTTAGGTATTTCTATTTGGAACCTGACAATATATGCATTTTCTGTGTGTTGGAAAGAAAAAAGTATTCCATATTCAATGAAGGGGTGCTTAGGTATTTTAATATTTGGAACCTAACAATATATGCATTTTCCGTGTGTTGGAAAGGAAAAAATAATAACCATATAACAATTCAATGGTGCACTTGCTAGTGTAAAAAGAAGCATAGGGACCTCTCAAGTTTCAAAACAAGAAAAGGGGACAAAAAATTAATTAACTTAAGTGAGAGTCGAATTGTAATATTTAAAACTTGTGGGTAGAAGAAAATTTTCTAAAATTTACAATAACATCCCAAATTCAAAAATATTCAAATATTTTGTTTTCCCTCCTTCCCACTCACTTTTTACTCTCTCACCTATTCAAATAATTTCAAACTTTTATTTTTCTCTCTATTTCTTTTTTCTCCCTCTTTTTTCTTCTTCCTTCTCCTTCATTCTTCAAGATTTCTTTTCAAATTTCATTTCATCACCATCTTTGTTATTTTTCTTTCTTCTTCTTCATCTCTTTTTTTTTCTTCTTCGTATTCATTTTATATTTTCTTCATTTTTCTTCTTCTTCTTCATCATCAATGTTTCATTCTTTTTTATTTTTTTTATTTCTAATCGTTTCATACACATTTTCGGATGAATAAACATATTTTTCACATGTTTATACAATTTTGGAAATATTTTTCACGGCTGGAAAAGATGTGTACACATCTCGTCAGATGTGTACACATCTCAACTGATGTTTACACATAATATTATATGTGTACACATATAATAAATACGTGTACACATATAATATATGTGTACACATGTGTACACAGCTGACTGATGTGTACATATCCTTTTATTATAGTGGTGGAGGGCGGTGGAGTGGTGGTGGATGGTGGTAGAAAGTGTTGGTTGATGGTGGAGGGTGGTAGAAGGTGGTAGTTGGTGGTGGAGGGTGATAGGAGGTGGTGGTGAGTAGTGGGTGGTGGTAGAAGGTGGCGGTGGATGGTAGAAGGTGGCGGTGGGTAGTGGTGTAGTGGTGGATGGGCAGAGGGGTGGGGGTCTGAATGGGGGGAGGGTTAGGGTGGGGAGATAAGAAAGTGGGGGGCTTTGTACAAATAAAAAAATTTGTGGGCTTTTGAAATATTAATAATTAGTATTAATATTAAAAGTGTCTCTCTCACCCAATTTTTAAAGACTTTGTTCCCTTTTGAGGAACTTGAAAGTCTCCCTCACCCAAAAAAAACCCTTGAGCTCAACTGTCATCTCTTTTCTTTATTACAGTATTCAAGGGAGATCCATGTGAGCTTGCTAGAATTTGTCTAATAGCCTATCCCGCCCGAAACTAAGCCAGGATTTGGTTGAAACTTAGAAAAAAAATGAGATTTTTAAATTTGAGTTGAAAAATAAATTTTGAAGGTTGTAATGTTTGAACATATTGTTAAAATTAAAACTACAAGACACAAATTTGAAAGTGAAAACTTCTCACATTTTCTTATTAATCAATGGGGTATATATACAAGTATAAAAAACTAATCTAACATAGCTAATGCGCTTGACCCAGGGCACAAAACAATAAACCTTAGCTAACTAATTACAACTATGTCCCTAACTCCTATACTATTTTATATGCCATTACCCTCCCTTCTCCCTCCCCCAAATTGGAGCATGAGGATTCTGCATGGCAAACTTGTCAAGAAAATAGTCGAACTTTGCTCGTCCAAGAGGCTTTGTGAAATTATCCGCAGCTTGAGTGTGCGTAGGCACGTGTCCGGGACGGATGGTGCCTACGAGGATTTAATCTCGGATACAATGATAGTCAACTTCAATATGCTTCATCCGTACGTGAAACACTGGGTTCTGACCTATTTGTAAGGCTTCTTGACTATCACATTTCAGTTGTATCGGGAACTGATACTTACTCCAAAATTCCATAAGATTCCCTTTAGCCATTTCAATTCACATACGGTCATAGTCATTGACTCAGGGGCAGATGTAGAGTATGGAAATACGTTCGTCAGAACTCAATAGATTTTGCGCAAATAGTATTTGTGTTAGGAAAATTATTAAATATGTACAAAAATCAAGTCGATAACCCAATAACATGCACTTGAGAGCATTATCTTAAAATTTAGAACCCATAAATTTTAAATTCTAGATCCGCCTCTACATCAGCTGATATACAGCTTCAGCCGAAAATCTGAAGACTAACTGTTGCTTCTTAGTTTATAGTACAGAGTACTAAAGAAAACATGCAACCACAAACATCATCATTAAAAGTATTACTCCCTCCGTCTCAAAATATTTGTCCTTGTATGAAATGTTAATCCTGCTTCATCCGAAATTGGATGCACGATCCAATATATATATACATATAACAATTTAATATTTGTTGTTAACTTGGATTCCACCATGCCTTGGTTCCAAAAATTACATAAAATTTCGGTTTAACTTGAACTCTACAGAAAGAAGAATACACGGAGTGGTTATTAATTACAATGAAAGTTTTGGTGTTTGTCTTTAACTTGGACTCCGCTAAATAAAATTACACGAATTTAAGGCTTCAGAGTGGTTAAGGATTACATAAATTACACAATTTTATTCAAAATGAAGTTATTTGTGTGGAAAAAAACTAAAAGAATAAATATAATAAATAAAATATAAGAAAATAGTAAATGACAATCTTTTAATGAATGCCATAAATCTTTAGTAATGACTAGTTTCTGGTACGTAAGAATTAATTTGTTTATCAAAATGACATAATAATAATAATAATAATAATAATAATAATAATAATAATAATAATAATAATAATAATATTGAAAAGACGTACTTAAATTTTGATTATTGCAGTTATCTAGTATTTGAATTGAGAAAAAGAAAACATCGAATATAAAATCAATTTAGGATGTACAAACATGTATACAAGTAGTGGTATGCCTTTTTTTGTTGTTGTTTAGATACAACCAATACTCTTGTTACCAATATAATTTTGATAGTGTTATGTTAGGAAACATACTTCCTTTGGATGCCTTTCAACTTCTGCGCAATATGAGTTTTCAATAAATATACCATTGATGACAACATTGTAAGGTTAAAAGTTTCAGAAATATCAAAAAGAGAATTATAGTAGATTTCAAACATTTATCGAATGAAAATTAATTCACTTTTATCTAGTGTGAAGAGCCTCACAAAGTCATACACTCGCGACAATGTATTTCTATGATTAAATTATTAATTCAAAAATCAAAAGACAAAATAAGAACAATAACATCAAAATATAAAAGTGAAAGATGAAGAACGGCAACTTTGGTTTCATATCATGAACATAATGACCAAAATTTAATACAGCTATATATCATTTTGAATTCAACAAATTAAGTAAGTTATTCTTAAGGATATTCAACAAACCAAGTAAATTATTTTTAGGATATTCAACTAATCTACTACTCCCTCCGTCCCAAAATGAGTGTCTACCTTTCCTTTTTGTTTGTCCCAAAATGAGTGCCTCTTTCCTTTTATGGCAATTCTTTAAATCTAAGATTTGTTTTGGATCACAGGATTTAAAGACCCTATATTACACACACCTTTTATTTTAAACTACAGAATTTAAAAGTCTTCATTATTTTCTTAAACTCTGTGCCCAGTCAAACCCAGACACTCATATTGGGACGGATGGAGTACTATGTTATAAATGACAATAAGCACCTGGGCGTCAACATGCTTACCGACCAAAGGCTATTTGCGGAATTCCAAAGTTTCGTCCTTATCAATGATGTACTCGGCTTGCATAGAAGTTGTACTGTCAACGTCTTAAAAGTCGGACCCTATGAAATCTCTATTTAGCCCACCATTCTACTTTAACTCATGTGCTGGGCAGTAAAACTCAAATTGGATGTGCGCCCCCCTTCCTTATTTTCCTTTCTATGTGCTGCACAACACATATATTAACCCACAGATATACCACGTGTACAAGCATTACGTGGTCAAGCTCTCGATTTAATTTTGGTATATTAACCAATAGATATACACTTTAATTTGTCTCTTTGACCAAAGTTAATACTTGCTCCAAAGTTTGTAACAACATACAAATGAGATAGAAACCTTGTTCAATGCCATCAAAAGATGGGAAACCTTTATTTAAAATCTTAGCCAAAATATCACCATATATTTTTAAAATCTGATGCTAATTATATAAAATGGTGATATTATGAACGGATTTTTGTAATAAAATATTAAAAGTGGTTAATACTAAAAATTTACTCACGCCAAATATATATACTGATTCAATTAATGAGTATTATTTGCAAATTAATCATCTAGCTAGTATTCTTAGTAGGATTGCGTAACTGAAAAAACACAAATTTTAGAGAAAGAAAGATGTTGTAGTCACGCCTTAAATTATGAGGCATAGGGTATAGATTAAGTACCAAAATTTGGACAGATATGTGGCAAAAGAAAGTGCTAAAAGAATAATATTTACCCGAAATGATACTACATTCCTTAAAGAAAGGGTAAAACCACTACAAACAAGTAATGCAAGTATTCAAATAAAATAAACAAAAAAATTAAAATTCAACTTGCATATTTCAAGTATCAAAAAGCTTAAATAGGCCTCCACAAAAAATTAAAATTTATTGCTTTGAAAATAAGACATGTTACATATTACAATAAATGATACGATTTGAGTTTAGTTTCTTACATTAACGTTCAATATATCTAACTACAACTCAAATGCTCAAATCATTACTTTTACTCTTGAGACGATGTGTGCACGTGACTGAAGCGGTTAAAATCATTACTTTTACTCTTGGGACGCGCAGTAGTCACTTAAGAATGAACTGCAATTACGCAGGCATGCCAGCTGCAGTTACTTTTTTATACGGTGCATTAAATAGCGCACGTCATAAGGGCTTGTCACGTAGCTGATAAGATTCATACGTCACCAAGCCGCGTCACACGGAGACAAAAGTTCACAAAGCAGAAACTCCCGCCAAAATTCCTATCCACTCCTCGAACAGATACTCTGCTTGAGAAGTGCAGGGACTATCTGCATTGGACAAAAGCTGACTGGACTTGAAAGGTGACACGTGGCACGGACAGAAGTTCCAACTGACAGACATCTAATGGACAGACATTTATCACGAGCAGACCTAAAGGAGTTATGAAACACTTCATCAGTCAACACGGTCTAAGTGAGCAGTTATTAACATGATCATTCACGGTCATTCAATTAATGGTCATTAAGGTAATCATTACAACCCAACGGTTATGCATCCAACGGATACGTGCCCAGCAGTTACACATCCAAACGGATCCATGCCCAGCGGTTACGAATCCCAACGGGTGCCTATTATACTTATAAATAGCACTTACCCTGAACCATTGTAACACAACTTTACTTCCTGTCTATAATATCAATAAGAATACTCTCTCGCTCTTGCTCAGTGATTCCATTTTACTCGTATTTGCCTATTATTTTAGTTCTTTGATCCTCTAAGTACGACTGGCGTCGAAGAGCTCTCCCCGAGGATAAGCGATACGATACGGTCACCTCTCCTTATTTCTGTTTACGCTTTATCTTTATTAGTTAATACTTATATCTCGTTCTCGTATTGTCACCATTTTGGTTCGTCGTTCAAACTCTTAATCTCAACTATTGATCATGACTCCGCAAATATAAATTTAATTTTTAATTGACCTAAAATCGGATCTAGGTTAAACAATTTGGCGACCACAGTGGGAGCCGGTCAATAGCCTTCGTAGGTTAATAGTTTATCTTTTCTGATATTACATCTCTTTTCGTCAGTCATTTTGTTCTATAACTAACATGGCAGAAAGCAATTCTCAACGAACTATCGTCGGCGGAAGTCAGGGAAATACCCGCGCAGCGAATATTTTCGAAATAAAGCAAAAGCCTGGTGAGTCTCTCCGCCAATACATGGATCACTTCCAAAGAGAGCGAGTAATGCGTCCCGAGGTACCGGACAGATGGGCGGTAATCGCGTTTACCTACGGTCTGGATAGTAGAAGCTCTGTGGCTACGCGCAGATTATACGAATCTCTTCGCGAATCCCCAGCAGTCAGCTGGTTGGATGTTTGCAATCGATACGCCTCAAGGGTAAGTATCGGCGAATTCGAGTGACTATTGGTGAAATTACTCTGACAACTCTCGCCGAAGGGGTAGCGAAGGAAACAAATTTTCATGTTGTTGATGCGGATCTAGCCTACAACATCATTTTGGGAAGATCTTGGATCCATGACATGCAAGCTGTTCCTTCAACTTATCATTAAGTATTGAAGTTCCCATCCGAATGGGGAGTCCGTGAGGTCCGAGGAGAGCAGCGCTCTGCTCGAGATTGCTATTCGGTGGCTCTCAAACTGCCCGAAGAGAACAAATAGCAATTACAGCGACCGGGGCCAGATATATGACATGAAGAGGCTAAGTACGAGGTCCCGGAATTCATCGCGAAGATGGACGAAAGAGAAAACCACATGCCAACCGTGGAAGCTTTGGAACCCGAAGAATTGTTCGCCGATAAGCTGGAGCGGAAGGTGTACTAAGGGACTGAACTGAGCGAACGCCTATGGGGAGATATCCTCCAGTTCCTCAAAGAGCGGCATACAACATTCGCCTGGTCCCACGGAGATATGATAGGTATTTCTCCCGACATCATTACTCATAGGTTGAACGTCGATCCGTATCACCGCCCGGTGACGCGCCAGCAAGAAGCCTTTCGGAACCAGGTCATCAACGACGAAGTCGATCGGCTGTTAAAAATCGGTTCAGTATGTGAATTCAAATATCCAGACTGGCTAGCCAACGTGGTTGTCATACCTAAAAAGAATGGTAAATGGCGAGTCTGCATTGACTTCACGGTTCTAAACAAAGCCTGCCCGAAGAATTCATATCTCCTTCCCAGGATAAATCAACTGATCGACGCAACAGCCGGACACGAGGTGTTCACCTTCCTCGATGCGTATTCCGGATATAATCAGAATAATCAGATATTGATGGACCCTGAAGATCAGGAGAAAACGGCGTTCCTAACCTGTCGAGGTACGTATTGTTATAAAGTTATGCCAATTGGACTAAAAAATGCAGGTGCAACTTATCAGCGTCTAGTCAATCGAATATTCCATGACCATATCGGAAAGACTATGGAAGTGTACATCGATGATATGTTGATCAAATCCAAACGAGCAGAGAACCATTTGGCGCATCTGAAAGAAGCTTTCCGAATCTTGGATCAGTACAACATGAAGCTGAATCCGGAGAAGTGTGCAGTCGGAGTCGGATCGGGGAAGTTCCTGGGATTCATTGTTTCTCAGCGTGGAATTGAAGTCAATCCCGCTCAAATTAAAGCCATTGAATCAATCCCAGATGTACTTCACAACAGGAAAGACGTCATGAAACTAACGGGGAGAGTGGCGGCCCTGCGAAGATTCATTTCTCGATCATCTGACCGATGCAAGAGTTTCTTCAATGTCTTAAAACAAAACAAGGAGTTCAAATGGACCCCTGAATGCCAACAAGCATTGAAGGATCTGAAAAAATATCTATCCAATCCACCACTGCTCTCCACACCTCAGGAGGGTGAGCAGCTGCTAATTTATTTGGCAGTCTCAGAATCATCGGTAAGCGTCGTTCTAGTTCAGGAAGAAAAAGGTAAGCAAATTCCTATCTATTACATTAGCAAAGCTCTAATTGATGCAGAAACACGCTATCAACCTTTAGAAAAATTTGCATTGGCATTAGTAATTGATGCTCGTAAGTTACGCCCTTACTTTCAAAGTCATTCGATAGCTATGGTTACAACTTTTCCTTTACGAAATGTTCTGCACAAACCTGAATTTTCAGGAAGGTTGGTAAAATGGGCTATAGAATTATCTGAATTTGATATCACCTACCAACCCAGGGTAGCAATAAAGTCACAAGTTTTAGCAGACTTCGTGGCAGACTTCAGCGCTAATATATACACTGAGGCAGAAAGAGAAGCTATTCTTTATGCAGGGCAGGCTCCTGGCGCGTGGACCCTTCACACAGACGGCTCCTCGAGCGTCAAAGGGTCCGGGCTTGGACTGGTTCTCGTTGCTCCATCCGGAGAGACGGTAAGACAAGCTATCAAATGCCCATTTATTACTAACAATGAGGCCGAATATGAGGCCGTTATTGCAGGATTAGAACTAGCCCGAAGTTATGGAGCAACCAACGTCAAACTAAAAAGCGATTCTCAGCTGGTGGTCAATCAGATAAATGGAGGTTTCATTGCACGAGAGTCAAGGATGCAAGTGTACCTCGCCTGAGTAAAAGAACTCCTATCACAGTTTGACGAATGGGAAGCATTCCAGATTCCACGGGAAGAGAACCATGAAGCTGATGCTCTCGCAAATATGGGATCAGTGGCAGAGATATGGGAAGCCAGCTCTTCAGCTGTTGTTCAACTTCTCTACACGACCATGGACAGAGAAAATTTCGAAGTCAACACCATCAACGCTACTTGGGACTAGCGGAATGAGATAACAAATTATCTTATCCATGGGACTCTACCCGCAGATACAAAAGCTGCTCGCAAACTCCGAATAAAAGCTGCTCGGTATACAATTCTCAACGGCGAACTCTACCGTAAAATGTTTGCAGGACCTCTCGCAAAATCTCTCGGACCAAGTCAAATCAATTATGTGATGAGAGAAGTCCACGAAGGCTGTTGTGGAAATCATTCCGGGGGTAAGGCATTAACCCGGAAGCTGATTCGCGCAGGTTATTATTGGGACAAAATGGAGAAAGATACGAACGAATTTGTTAGAAAATGTGACAAATGCCAGAGGTTCGCCCATCTTCTCCATCAGCCAGCAGAACCACTCCACTCAATAATCTCTCTGTGGCCCTTCATGAAATGGGGGATGGATATTGTTGGTCCTCTTCCCACAGCACCAAGGGGGATGCGCTTCTTATTAATCATCACTGATTACTTCACAAAGTGGGTCGAAGGGGCATCATACACAAGGATATGACAAACGGAGGTTGTCAACTTCCTCTGGCGTTTTGTCGTATGTCGCTTTGGATCACCTAAGGAAATAGTCATGGACAACGGCCCGCAATTTATCGGCCAGAGAGTGACTAGGTTCCTCAACAATATGCACATCAAGAGGATCACTTCCTCTCCGTATCATCCTGTTGCCAATGGACAGGCAGAATCTACCAATAAAATCATCGTTGAATCCCTCAAAAAGCGCCTCGTACAGGCAAAGGGATGCTGGGTAGAGGAGTTACCTGGAGTACTATGGGCTTATCGCACAACAATAAAAATGAGTACCGGAGAGACTCCTTACTCATTGGTATATGGTGCAGATGCTCTAATCCCAGTTGAAATAGGGGAGCCCAGCCTGCGATATGCACATGCCACTGAGGTTCCTCGAAGAACGGAGAGAGCTAGCTCTTGTACGAGTAGTCGCTCAGAAAGAACGAATCCAACAATATTACAATCGGGGCCTGCGCGTACGAAGCTTCCAGGTTGGAGACTTTGTACTCAGAAAAGTCTCCCAGAGCACACAAGAGACAAATTCAGGGAAGCTTGGCCCTAACTGGGAAGGCCCCTACAAAGTAATTACTTCAGTCAACAAGGGATCTTATCGCTTGGCACGACCAGACGGCTCCACGATACCGAACAGTTGGAATGTGGTTCACCTCAAAAGGTATCACTTTTAAGTGGTAAAACAGTTAGTTATGTTATACTTACCTTTTATTTTTACGAAAGTTCTTACTTTTATTATATTTTCTCTCTAAATGGTACTAACGACCTAAACATGGTCAGATCCGTTTAGTTCAACTAGTAGAGCTCGGAGTTCTTCAACTTCGCGGCTGTGGGTTCGAATCCCACAACGGACACACTCCTCATTTGGTTATATGTTTTCTATATGCAACTCACCGCAACTCTTTTCATGTTATCACTTTACGTGCTCCAACATAAAAACAAGTTATATGTGTTCTATATGCAACTCACCGCAACTCTTTTCATGTTATCACTTTACATGCTCCAACATAAAAACAAGGGGGGGGGGGGAGGGGTGGTGAGAGGCCCCTGTAGGCCAGGTAAGACATTCATAAAGGCAAAAGACCTTACCAAAAGGCGATTTTTTAAAAGTTTTTCAAAAACTTTTACGTGACAAGACTTCCACGAAAATAAGAGAAGTCGTTCACAGGGCCAGCGACTCGGCCAGAGCCAATCTACAAAGCCGTGCAACAACTTTCGACTATCAAAACGATAAGCAAGGTTATGCGCACAGAGCAATGATTCGGCCAAAAATCTAACGACCACGATTCGGTCAGATTACTTACAACTTACGACCTCTTCCTAACGAAAGGCTAAGTTAAAAATATTCAGGCAAACTTTTGGAGACCAGAACTTAATAAAGTTCAAACTTCAAAAAAATTCCCAAACATAAGGCACAAAAGCCACAACACATGCAAATGAAAGATCAAAAATTCAGGCTAAATATAGTCATTGAATGGATCTAAAAGCATATATACATTATCCTGTAAAATGATAAGATGCCGAAAACGGCTGACAGAAGTTTACAGAGTGATCAAAGGCCAAATGAAACCGGCCATACAAGAGACCAGAAATTCTTTACCGGACCTCTGTCCACAAACAAACAAATCTGGCTCTCGCCAGACAATAAAAAAATTATATCAATCAAAGATTGGGAAAGGGCATCAACATTTAGGGCTACGACCAGAACTCGACGCACCAGCTCCATCAGTTCTGTCATCGTCCCCTGAATTCTCGCCGTCATCTTCGTCCTCATCTTCATCTTCACCTTCAGACTCCTCAGGAGAGAGATTCAGTGCTTGTCTGATTCTGCGAACAGCGCTTTTTGTCGTCTGCAACATCTCTTCAACATTAACTTGTTTGGCTTGAATCTGCACGAGCAATAAACGTTTAGCCTCGAGCGCAGCAAGCTTGGCCTTAATCACAGACTGATCGCGTAGGTTTGCCAAGTCCTTGGTTAGTGCAGCCTGAGCACTCATTAATTGAGCGACTTGATCCTTGGCAGCCTGAAGATCAGCTCTGGCCTTAATAGATCCCTCATTGGCCCTCTGCAGATCCATCTCAAGAGATGCACGATCATCAATAGCACTGTTCAAAGAAGTTGTACATTCTTCAAGAAATCTCTCTAGACCCTGAGCTGAGCGTGCGAACCCTTCTTTTTCTTCAAGAAGAAGGTCCTTCTCCCTGGTGAGTGCGTTAATCTGCTCGACACGCTCATTGTTGACATCAGTCAACCGATTAACCTCACCCCCTAGGAGACCACACTGCTCCATCAAGATCTTGTTCTCCTTCAGAGCATCCAGCAACTCTTTCTTTACCTCGAGTACTTGATCGACGTTGTTAATCCTGGAGCGAAACATGAGCTCGGCAGCCAGCATACTTGACTGAAAAAGCATAATAAGTCAAGGTTAGAAGTCCGAGGCTAAAGTTATTCCCAACACAAAGCGGGAAATACTTACCCGGGCAGAGTCAGCAGCAATCTGAAAGGCCAACTCCTCATCCCTTAGCTCCCTCAGCACCAATTCTTCACGGGGGCCGATGAGCGAGGAGACCGCCTTAGCCAAACCACCCGGTCCGGTTATGAAATTAACATCAGGGGCAAGTTTCAGGGTATGCTTCCTCTCACAGTACTTGGGTTCCCAAGCCTGTTCAGAAGGATAATTTGGCCCAAACTTGTAACGGACACCCCTGATATCCTTCAATTCTGTCCGGCCACCGATGACTGACCGCAAGATGAATCTTGCCGATGAAAGGTTAGAATCACCCTCCACTCCAGGATTTATCGTCTCGCACTCGCGAAGACCGACAGGCGTCGCCCCCTTAGTAGCCACATTCTCCAGGTCCTCGAAACGAAAAACACGAGGACCCCGGCTACCCTCTTGGGGAACTTCTTCCCTAACTTCTTCCCTTACTTCTTCCTTCTCCTCTTTTTCTTCACCCACCTTCCTTTCCCCTTATCTACACGAGAAGGAGCTGCCTCCACCCCCGTTATCAACTCGGGGACTCCTCTCCGGAGTACAGACAGCCTCCTCTTCAACCCTCCTTCTGTCACTTCGAAGAAAAGGCTTTCGCCTAAGGGGTTCATCAGCTTCGGCCTCAGTGTCCGAAAGATAGATAACCTCATTGGCTAAACCTTCTCCCCGTGCAGATTCGGGGACTTCAGCAGCAGTCTTGACATTCTCTTCTACGGGCTTCGGTACACTGGCCCTAGACGAAGGCTCACCCCCAGCAGATGAGGCTTGCCCGGCAGCTACGGAAGTCTTACGAACATACTTCTTCCGTGCTCCGCCCTCATCTTGGCTCTTCTTCTTCTTCCTTTTCAGGGAGCCCAGACCACCAGACAAGAGTTCCTCGCCCCCTCCCTGCTGCGTAGTGCCTCCACCGAAGCTAGTATAGCCGCGACTTCAGCATCTGGGTCAGCAACAGGCTCGGAAGGCCCGTCTTGTGGGGGGGGGGAGCAGGAAAGAAATCTCCTCGAGTACCCAGACCTGCAAAAGGGTAAAACGGTCAGGCACGGAGAATTTTCAAAGAAGAAATAATCATGAAAGCAGAAACATTCTCACCATGATTCTTCACGGTCAAATTCTTATGCGCAGCAAAATGCGCCCATTCTCTCCTCTCAGGAGCGAACTCCTTCAAAATTGCCTCAACCCACGCCGTTAGCTTATCAACAAATATGAGCCCGTCGCAGGGTTGCTTGGCCGCTACAAAAAGAAGTTGAACGAAGTTAGCAGATGAGAAGAAAAAGAAGAACACGAAAAAATTTCAAAAATACTCGGGGACTTATGCTTCTTGTTCCAGACTTCAGGAAGATAAGTCTTGTCACCAAAAGTCAAGGCCGAGGAGCGCACGAACAGATACCATTGTACCCAGCCTCGGTCACCTGTATCCTCAGAACTGCGCACCAAGCCCTTGCTCCCGCGCATCCTGGCATTCACATAGCCATCTTTAAAAATTTGTATACTGTACAAAGAAATAAAATGTTCGTATCCAAAAGATTGATCGGTTTCTGTCGCAAACCAATCTAAAAGTGTAACTATTCTGTATATACTGGGGCACAGTTGCCCCGGGCAGAGCAAGTACTCCCTGCAGAGCCTCTCCAGCACGGGGTGCAGGGGCAACGTACATCCCACTGTGAAAGGGTAGGTGCACATGGCTGTCCACCCAGCCCTAGGGGAGGTAATATTCTCCTCCTCGGAGACCGGCAAGAGGGGAACTTCATCACCCCAGTGACAGTCCATCCTCACTCGTGGGATCAACTCCTTCGTGATCCCAGACTTAAACCTATACGCCGGCCAGTTGCGCGTATCTCCTTTATGATTATTAAAGGACTTAATGTTGCAGTCTGCCTCTAATTCACCCCATTTCTTGGGGATAATTTCTGCAGCAGTAGCTCGGGGCCTAGAAGTGGCCGCTGAGGAACTACCAGCAATATCAGCACCTTGATTTTTTCTAGATCTTGAAGTCATGGTTTCAGAAAGATTATGAAGTTAGCAAGAAGAATTCAAAAGCTAGTTCAAAGGTTTTCAAAGAACAGCGGAGAAGAAATAAAGGCAAGTAAAAAGTTTCTCATCAAGCAAACCCCTATTTATAGGAGAAAAAATTCAGCCCCTCAACTTCCTTCGAGACACGTGGAGGTCATCCAAGAGATTACGATCAGATCTGGCCGTCAAAAGAAAGAATAGGGTTCAACAAATTTTATAGTGTCATCATTATCCTGAAGAGCAGCGGTCACCTCGCGATCAACAGACGACGTGTGCACGTGACTGAAGCGGTTAAAATCATTACTTTTACTCTTGGGACGCGCAGTAGTCACTTCAGAATGAACTGCAATTACGCAGGCGTGCAAGCTGCAGTTACTTTTTTATACGGCGCATTAAATGCGCACGTCATAAGGGCTTGTCACGTAGCTGATAAGATTCATACGTCACCAAGCTGCGTCACACGGAGACAAAAGTTCACAAAGCAGAAACTCCCGCCAAAATTCCTATCCACTCCTCGAACAGATACTCTGCTTGAGAAGTGCAGGGACTATCTGTACTGGACAAAAGCTAACTGGACTTGAAAAGGTGACACGTGGCACATGCAGAAGTTCCAACGGACATACATCTAATGGACAGACATTTATCACGAGCAGACCTAAAGGAGTTATGAAACACTTCATCAGTCAACACGGTCTAAGTGAGCAGTTATTAACATGATCATTCACGATCATTCAATTAATGGTCATTAAGGCAATCATTACAACCCAGCGGTTATGCATCCAATGGATACGTGCCCAGCAGTTACACATCCAAACGGATCCATGCCCAGTGGTTACGAATCCCAACGGGTGCCTATTATACTTATAAATAGCACTTACCCTGAACCATTGTAACACAACTTTACTTCCTGTCTACAATATCAATAGGAATACTCTCTCGCTCTTGCTCAGTGATTCCATTTTGCTCGTATTTGCCTATTATTTTAGTTCTTTGATCCTTTAAGTACGACTGGCGTCGAAGAGCTCTCCCCGAGGATAAGCGATACGATACGGTCACCTCTCCTTATTTCTGTTTACGCTTTATCTTTATTAGTTAATACTTATATCTCGTTCTCGTATTGTCACCATTTTGGTTCGTCGTTCAAACTCTTAATCTCAACTATTGATTGTGACTCCGCAAATATAAATTTAATTGTTAATTGGCCTAAAATTGGATCTAGGTTAAACAAGAAATTATAAAACTATAATTCATCTTATAAAAGCTGAAATATCAATATTTTTAGAGTAATAAAAAAAATAAAGAATAGTATTACATAAATTAGACTAAGAAAGTAATTGACTATTAAATTATTTTACTCAGTAACATATAATTCCTATATGATGTCATCATATCAGGACACTTGCATTAACCTACATGATTGACATAAAAGAATTAGGGACCCACTAGCCTATTTTACCGAATGCATTTTTACACATAATAATACATTATTTAAGTATTTTATGAATACTTATTTCGGTAATCTCAATTTTTTCCTATTTAGTAATGCTTTGAAGTTCTCTCTTTGTGGACGTCAAATAAAGAAAAATGAAGTTCTTTGAAATCAAAAGATGATGAATAAAAAGTCTCTCTTCTAATTGTATCAATTTGACAGAAAAATTGTGTAGATGTTATGTACATCTTAGGTTAAATCGAACTAACATCGGAATGAGAGAGTAAAGTGAACAACTTTATAAGACATATCACGAGTTCACATTGAACACGCGCTTTTGGAGCTCGATATATAGAGTAGCCCGAAAATAAATTCGTACAAGTAAGGATATGTAACAATTCACTTTATACTCCTTTAACTAGATAAATGATTTTAAATATTTATACTATATTTAATATTTTTATTTAACTAATTTTTTTTAAAAAATAGTGCATGTATAACTAAATAATCTAAATTCATATTAAAAAAAGATGCAATTTGATTCAAAACTTCCAACAATATTAATTTAGGTGTGGTTAAGAGAGAGAAAAATATACTATTTATATATTATAATCATTAGGTTAAATAAATAGTGGTGATTAGGTATATAAATATTTTTTATACAGATACTTTTGGAATGATAAAAATTAAAAACAGCTTCTACTTCTGCTTTTAGGTAAAACTACTTTTTCAACTTTTTTCTATATCAGAAAAACAACTTCTTACTACCACTTAAAAGTATTTTTTTTCTTTCTAAAAGCTTAAGCATTTTTGGCTTCCCAAAAGTTTTACCAAATATACTCTCAATGAGTTCATAAATTAGATTCTACAAAATTATACTATAGCAAGAACAAAGTTTCTCGAAATTGGAACATAATTCATACTGATACATTTTATTGTTATAGAAAGTCTTGTACGATATATGAACTTGTTTATTTATTCCAGCAACATTGGAATTTAGATTATTCGTGCTTCATTGTTTTCAAAAATGAAAATATAAAAAAATACACCACTTAAGTAAAAACAAAATTTTTTTTGGTGGACCGTGCATTTCACGGCATACCTTAACTAGTGTAAAATAGATGTTTTATGTGAAATACGTCAGGTATTGATTTGAGTTCAACTAATGAAGAAATCATATGAATAGCCAACACATTTTTTAGTTAGGTTATTAACCATTAAAGTGCAATGGTAAGATATGATCCTTCTGTCTCACTTTGTATTTCATAGTTTTCTTATTAGTCCATCTCAAAAAGATTATTATCATACTTCTAAATTAAGCAACAATTCAACTGCAAACTACCTTTTAACTCATTTATAACCATAAAAAGATCGTAAATTTTAAAAGTCTTACTTTCTTTATTAAATTTTATGCCAAGTCAAAATATAACAAACAAATTGGAACCGGGGGAGTAGTACCAAAAAGTCAAACCACAGTATCTTTTATGACAAAGAATATTGTTTACGTTGAGTTGTCTAATTTTTGTAATCGCAATCTCCAAAGGCACCACCAATTAAACTGGAGCAAGAAAATATTGACGAAGACCGTCAAAAAATACAGTTAGGGGAAAAAATAAAAGAACTACATAAACAAAGATATTTACTTATAAAATATTATCGTTTTCTTTTATGAACACAGAATAAGTTGCCTATGTAGTTCACTTCCAAGGACCTCATCCTTTCTTAATTAAAACCAAGGAAATAATATTTTTTTTTTCAATGAAAACCAAGGAAATAATATCTTCCAACCATACATCAAAGCTAGCAAAAGACTAAAAAATAGTAGAAAAAAATCATCTATTTGGTTGAACGATTACTATCTTCATATTAAATGGATTTCATCCACATACCCGATTGATGTGATTGCTTTATTGATGCCAGACTGGAAGTCCAGGAGGTCCACACTTCTTCAACAACGTTAGGCTCCTTCACTTTAACAAATTTTGCACATACCAAAATATCTCCTGCAAATTTTATTTACTATACAAATTAAACAATTTCTACATGAAGCAACAAACGAAATAAAAAAATACTTCTTTGGAGATCTCTACAAATGTATACATCTAACATATAGGCATTATATTAGTCACCCAAGGTATGGATTTCATACACAAATATAGTCCATACGAAACAAAATCAACAAGAACAATTAACCACCAAAATATTTAGATAATTATAAGTACAAATGGATTCTTAAATCAACATACAAGAGGTGTATCAGAAACTGAGTCATGTTATAGGATTGTTTAGTGTAACTAACCCAATTCTTTGTCCAATTTATGCCATGTTTGAGTACGATGGCAATAAACTAGTCCTAGTCCCTACCAAGTTGGCGGAGAACGCCGAAACTTGTTTACGCATGAGCTGAGGCATATGTAGGAGATCAACTTATTTGAACTGAGGAATAAACGGGATCCAAATAAAGTATTTGCAAGTGTATTAGTTTAGTAGTTTCAAATAAACATGCCTCAGATCAATTCTTTCTTAAATTTATGTCATGGTCCATGGAGAATTGCGGGCAATAAACAAAGAGATGTAGATGTTTAAAATTGCACCTAGGCCTCTATCGGGGGGGGGGGGGGGTGGAGGGCTGAAGAAAATGAAGGTAAAGAAAATTTGTTTTTCCTCTTGTCTTTTTGCAAATATTCAGAATAAAAACGTGTTGAAGTTGGTTGATAACTAGGCCTCTATAGTCTCTATATATATATCATCTATGTTTTTTTTTTTTTTTTTGAAGTTTGTCGGTAACGAGCCTCTATAAGAGAACCATTAATTAAGGAACATACTGGAACAAGAATAGAACTGTAGTTCAGAAAGTTTACTCCTTTTCATTTTAAAAATACTCTCACTTCTTTCTTGTTCAGTTGATCTTGAGAATTTGTGGTGATCAATCCAATTCTAATTATGGCCAAGTTGGACATTGAAATCAAGATAAGGAAACTGTTAAAGCCCTCAACTCCTATCCCGAATCATCTTCACTGCCTCAACCTTTCATTGTTTGATCTTCCAAATCCTAGTTTATATATACCAATACTGCTCCACTACTTGCCGAGCAGTGAACTAAACACGGCAGAAAATATTCGCGAAAGATGTGATAAGCTGCAAAAATCTTTGGCTGAGGCGTTAGCCAAGTTTTACCCTCTGGCAGGAAGATATAATAAAGATGACATGTCAATTCACTGCAATGATGAAGGTGTTGAGTATGTTGAAACCAAAGTCAATGCGGATCTTGCTGAGTTTCTCAATGAAGGACCTAAGATTGAGCTTTTGAATGATCTTCTTCCATGGGATATTATTCCGAAAACAAAAACAGATTTGCCATTGTTTGCAATCCAAGTGAACTTATTCAATTGTGGAGGCCTCGTCATGGGGATACAATTGTCTCACGTCCTAGCTGATGCTTTCACGTTTGCGACATTTCTCAATGAATGGTCACACATTGTCCAAACAGGGACAGCTAATAAAAGTTGTCTTTCGAGTTTCGGTCACTTGCCATCACTCTTTCCAGTGAAAACGATATCAAGGCATCACCATTCACCACCTTCCGACATAGTCACTAAAATTGTCACGAAGAGATTCGTGTTTGATGCACTGTCAATTGAAAAGCTCAAGCACAAAATCAATTCGAGTGCCCCATTTGTGAAATCATCTACTCGAGTGGTGGCCGTTATGTCATTAATATGGAAGGCTCTTGTGACCATATCCTCAGCTAAACACGGACGCCCGAGGGACTCTACTATATTAATTCCAGTGAATTTGAGGGGGAGATTAAATGTACCATCTACAAAACATGCTTTAGGGAATTTCTGTTTAATTCCAAATGCTACTGCCGAGGCAAACCAATCAAGAAAGGAGTTGAATGACTTTGTTAACTTGGTAGGAAGTACAATAAAGGACATATCTGTTGCTATTGGTAAGGCAGGCATTGATGAAACTTCCTCTATGTTAGTCAACTGTAGTGCAGAAATTTTAAGCAAGTATGGTCGGAAAGACGAGATGGACATTTATGTCATCACTAGTTGGTGCAAACTCCCCTTGTATGAAGCTGACTTTGGCTGGGGAAAGCCATTATGGGTGGGCGGTGTAAACGGTGTTGGTGAAAATATTTGGCTGCTTGACACAAGTGATGGTGATGGAATTGAAGCATGGTTATGTTTGGAGGAGAATGACATGGCTGAATTCGAGAGAGACGCTGACATTAGGACCTTTTGTTTACCTCAAAGGCATCAGTTGATTCCTTGATGAAACTACATTTTATATATCTCCTTGATGGTGTAACATTTCTTGGTTTGCTTTAATTTGTTTTTTTGTTCTTGTCCTCTTCATATCAATAAATCTACTTCTCTTAAATATCTTTAGCCTATTGTAATATGAGATAACCCTTTAGCAAAAGCTCATTTTACAAACTATCTTTACTCATCTTCTCGATAATATAATAAACACAGGTTTTTTTTTTGACCCACTAAATATAAAATCAAGAGTTTAAGTTCTATACATCGTCGGTATATACAACTTTTTACACCATCAGATAATTTCAAAAGTTATTATACTAAATAATTTCCTTTTTTGTATAATCAGAATTTACCAAAACTAAAATATTTAAAGGCAAAACAAATTGTAATTATACACTAACCAAATTTAGCTTCTTTCGATCAGTCATTTACTTATTTATATAATGTCTTCCATGGAGTTTTCTCAACATCATGTAATCTCATGGCTTGAACAATTGATTCGTCTAGGTAATTATTTTCACACAAGAATAAGGCATTAAATTTTCTGGCCAAAACCTCATTAAAATTATATACAGAGATTATACATAGTTCCTATTGATATATTACTTGAAAAAGTGTCCATAGACAAGCCTTAGTGTCCCTGCTTCATCTTTGTTGAGGTTTCTTTTCTCTATGTTTGTTAAGTAGTTTTCTAAGTTTAATTAAAATCTGTTGCAAAATACCAAACCAACAATAGAGAGAGCGGACACAGAGGGTTTGAAGGAGAAGGAGAGGCAAGTGGGTAGAAGAAGCAATATAGAGATAAAATAGATGGATAAATATAATAGAAAGTGAAAGATCGAGTTTGGTGGTAAAAACTTACCCGTACCGGACGTTTATTTAGTTAAGTTAATTATAGAAAATAAATTTAGGTATATTAATAGTTGGCCAAATACATAAACAAACTCTTAAAGTTGGCATCAATTTTCATTTTGACATTTAAACTAACCCTTGTTCCAATTAGGCACTCAAACTCATTTCAAAATGTGCCTACTAAGCACAAAATGCTGACATGGCACAAAATAATCTCACTTATAACTTGAGCACGTGAATCAGTTAAAATTATGCTGACATGGCTAATAATACCAACATCTTCTCTCTCTACACCGTCTTCTTCCTCTTTTACTCCAATCTAAATTCAACCACTTTGGTCACCATAGTGTTGATTCAATACTTATAAAAAATGGATGAGATTTTCCAAGTTGTGAGCAGAAGCTGAATTGGACTCCGAAGCGACTCATTTACCGTCAATTACTTTTAGCTTGTGGCAGATATGGACATCACACTAGTGTTCAGCGTACACTTATACAGAGTAAAATACTTAAAAGGTCTCTCAACTTTGAGAAATGTGTGACCAAAGTCACTTTGCTTTGAATTGTACTAATAAAGTCACTCAACTTAAGGTAATTCTCACCAAAAGTCATTGTAACCAGATTTTGCACAATCATCTTACCGAAAATCTGACATGGCATTTTCATTTTTAATTATATATACATGTGGCATACTTTATTTTCCATGTAGGATTTTATAATAAGTTGATTAACCTAACTCTTAATCCATAACCCATTTCTCTTCCACATATTTTCGGATCCATCTCCTTTTTCAAAATGGATGGTCTAGATTTAATGAAGTAAAACTAAATGTTTGACCATGGTTAGAAAAATATATCTTCCTATTTTAAATTCAAAGCATCTAACCTATCTTATAATTTAGCAGCAAATTTCATCCCTCCTCCTAAATTATTTTTCGGTCTCCGAAATTTTCGTTTATTTATTGTTTTAATAAAACTTTGTTTGTGCTAATCCAATCTCAAACATATAACAGAAAACCAAAAACAGTGTTAAATTATTTGCAAGTGATAACATCGTAAGGAATAGAATTAACAAGATAAGATTTAATAATGTCAATTTACTCAAATAACAATATACGAAGAAATTTTCACACAATCACATCAGTTAAAACTAGTTGCGAAGATAGTACCTAATATTCTGCTCATAGTTATTCACATTTTATCTTGGAAAGAAACTTTCCAACCAATTCATAATACTTATAGAAATCACATAGATCTTCTGCACTTCTATATCTAAAATAAGATGAGTTTGTTTAACAATTAATGTAATTTTTATTTAAAATGATTCTTAATTTTTTGAGTGCACATTGTCGAACAATAATAATAAATTACTCCTATAAAGAATTAAACTAAAAAGAAAGGTTAAGTTTGAGATGATCGAAATTTAGGTTTGGAGGGGGGGGGGGGGGGGGGAGGAAATTTTGCTGCTAAATTATAGGATTTTTTAAGATAAATTGAATTTGAAATAGAAAGATATTTTGTCCAAACCATAGTTAAATACCTTTATTTACCCTATTAAATCTAGAACATTGGTTTTAAGGAGGGCCAAGTGTCATTCATCCAAATAAGAAATTGAGAAAATGAAGACACTAGATAAAATATATATTTAACTATCTATTATATTTAACTAATCTACCTATTATCTATTATATAAAATATATATTTAACTAATAGATTTGAAAAAAATAATGATTCTAACCATAACTAATTAAAGAGTTAAGTACTCAAAAGAGTAGTAATGCTAATATTTCGACAGTACCCGTAGAAATTTAGTAATGACACAATATTCTATTATTGTAATAATTTAAAAGAACACTTTCCAAATTCTTAGAAAATAATTCAACTTATTATAAAATCCTACATGGAAAATAAAGTATGCCACATGTATATATAATTAAAAATGAAAATGCCATGTCAGATTTTTGGTGAGATGATTGTGCAAAATCTGGTTACAATGACTTTTGGTGAGAATTACCTTAAGTTGAGTGACTTTATTAGTACAATTCAAAGCAAAGTGACTTTGGTCACACATTTCTCAAAGTTGAGTGACCTTTTAAGTATTTTACTCCACTTATACATGTAGTTCTTTAATATTGTGTGGAAGAGGGTCTTGAGTCATTGGAGTTTCTTCACTTTTTAGCCCTTGATGATGGTATAGAATTAGGAAGAGGGGTGGGGAATGTTGGTTATGTTTGAATTTTCGTTGCTGAGATTAGCAACTTTATTGATTTGGAATCTTAATTTTTCTTGTTCATAAAAGTTCATACTTTCATTCAAAAAGTGGAAAAGATAGAGACATGGAATATGATAATTGATAAACTAGATCTTAATTATATTTTGGAACCTGCAAGTGCCAAAATAGTTTGATCTTGTCTATTGATATCACCATGTCTTGCTGCTGCCATTAAACCTTGTCGAGGAGAAAGGAACTTTTGGTTGGAACTGCAATTAAATGCAATGGAGGAGAAAAAAATAACTTTTATCTTTAATTTTACATATGTCATCTGTTGGTTGGTCATTTTTTCCATGTCAGCGCATGTGTAAATCACGCACTTCATATATTAGTGAGACTATAACTAAAGTGTTCAAATGACACATTTTCATGGGAGTTGAAGTGTCTGGGAGGAACAGAGGTTAGTTGAGGTGTCAAAATGAAAATTGATGCCAACTTTAAGGACCTATCTATGTATTTGACCTTAAAAGTTTAATGTTAATAAATAAAATTTTAAGTTTAATGTTAATAAATAAAATTTTAAAGAAAAGGAATGGAGTCATTAACTCAAAATAAGTGAGTTAGAATAGTGCTGCTGTCAAAAGCTTCTTTCTACCCTCTTACTGAGTCTTCTGTCATGTTCTACCTTCTTATATTTCTCCATTACAAATCAAAAGTGTAAACAATTAGAAGATTAGGGAATAATTGGCATATATTCCGTCAGACTCAACTATTGGTATATTGCGGGAGACAAATTTTACATAAAATTACTACTCTAGTGAATCTTTCTGTGTTAATCTAGGAAGAAAGGAAAAATATATGTATATCTAACTTGTCACATATTATTAAAGTAAGTTTTTATTTGTAAATGTGTGTTGGCACTAATTGGCACTCAGTTGATAAAGACAAGGAAGAAATCTCCTTAACTTCAGTTCACTTCATAACTATCAAGATCGTTATTGTCTTTGAAAAAAGTAACTAGAAAATTTAGAAATATTATTTTTCAAATTAACTTTGATAAATGTAACAATGTAACTATATGCAAAGCCAGTGCAATTTTGTAAGGGTTAAAATTCTAATATTAATAACAACAAAAGTTGAAAATGAAAGTTAATGTTAAAAAAGGAGGAAGATGAAGGTAAGTTACAAAAAAAGCTTTTAATTTCTTTGTTCCAGACCTCTTTTAACAGGGGGCACTGATAGTCGATTTACCGTTGAGTATATTATACTATCACTTAAATCATAAGAAATAAACTGTGGTTAAATTGTCTTAATTATAGTTAAATAAATTAATATGTGTCATTAATTTATTGCCCGAGTATAAATATTCGGTGCCAGTAAGTTTTTATCGAGTTTGGAGCTGAGAGGAGAGAGGAAAAAGGAAAATACATTGTTTTAATTTCACAGAAGGAAAAAAAGAAAAAAAAAGTTGGTTACCTGCTATAGTAAATCAAAATTACCCGATGGTGTAAAAATGATTATACTGAAGGTGCATAAAAGTTAAACCCTAAAATCAATTGCAATTGACTAAATCCAAATCAATAACTTTGTTCCATACTTTGTATTTGTCTTAAAAAGCCATTTAATATGTAAAAGTTATTAAATTAGAACCCAGTAACTCAGAAATATTAGATACGTGATGTTGCGACCTATTTTGGCACTAGTCAAAATAGTTTACAACTTTTGGGACTCTTTTTGGGAAGAATTGAGTCGCCACCTAACAATTCTATGGTTTGCTAGGATACCTAATCAAATTAAAGAAATGCATGCTTAACTCCGATTCGGTCTGCGAAATGTGAAATCCTAGGCAAGGGTTCAAGTTATTTAAAAGGAAGGTGTTAGGCACCCTTTAAGATCCACGTCGAACTCACTTTAGCAAAATGAGGGTTGTGTAAAAAGAATGCTACCTAAAATAATTGTCAATGAACATGCAAGAATATAACCTAATCAAAGGATTCGAAATTCATAAACAAAATGGCAATATAAAGAAATATAATTGTTCACAAGATAACTCAAACATATTATTAAATATCACAAATTATTCAAATACAAATAATTATTCTACAAGACAATTAATTATTCTACGAGGAAAATATTTCTAAGGAACGGGGATAGAGAAAAGGTTTAGAAGAACCCAAAAAAAAGAAAAACTCGGTAGAAGCCTTAAATTTTCTAAAGTTTTAAGTCTTCATTTGTCGAAAGTTTGAACCCAAACTCGACCCCAAATGACTCCAGTGCCAATCCAATGAGCCACCCCATTTCAGATTTCGGCCAAACTCATCCCAAGTTTTGTCCATGACTCCATGCCAAGAAGTAACTAAGAAAGGAGAAAAGATTAGTAGCAATTCTTATAAGCAGATGCATCAAGACTAGTTATCGAATATACATAAAACTAGTGGCCGTAGAGGACTATTTATATAAGTGGAATGCTTTAATGTTGGTGTATAACTTTTAGCCCCTCCGTGAAAATCGTTCAATATTTGACTCTCATCATCAGAATCGGAGACAAATCGTCATAAAATACTAAGGGATCGTTTGGTATATAATTTAGGATTAATTAATCCTGATATAAAAAGCTGAATGATTTTATCCTGTGTTTGGTTTGCAAATTCAAATCAGTATTATTCAATCTCAGTATAAACTTATCCACAATTTGATGAATAAATCAATACCAACAACCCCATGGTATTAATTTATCCCGATATTAACTTATCCCAGTATTGAACACAATCGAGCAAAATTTTCTAAAAATTTCATTCGTCAATTTTATTTGAGACTTCTACTACCATAAAATTGTACTTTTCCAAAATAATATTTATCTTGGGAGAAAAGGTGATTTTCCTTTTAATAATATCTTTTTTGTCATGTATTTTATAGAGTATATAAGAAAAAACGTTATCATTATATTAGTGAGCTAATAACTTTAACAGTATACCCGACATAATTTGTATTTTAAACCAACGGAGTCTCTCTGTTTCTTTTAACTTTTATTCACTTGTGTAGGGAGTAACTTTTCTTTGCTTTTACGGAGGCTAATTATATGGCTCATGCCTCATTTTATTTTTATTTTAATGAGTCTAGCCAATTTATCATGCTAATTAGCAAACCCTGATTCTTCTTTCTTTTAGCATCAGCAAAAATGATTGTTTGTCAAAATCATCCATTGAAACTTCTTCTCTTTTAACTCGCAATAAGTTTTTCACTGATTCTACAACATTAATTTATAGTAGCATTTCTTGTCCAGAAAAATTGATCAAGTATCCTGGTTAGTTAGTTAGTGTTTTACTTCAAATTAAAATCATTTTAGGACTACGTTTATCCCATATGACTAAATTACTAATTTTCTATTTAAATCTGAGACTACTTTTATCTCATGTTTGGTTGGTGATATTAATTAATTAAGGATAAATTTTATATAAAAAGCATGATACTATTCTATACCACATAGGAGATAGGATTATAATCCTGGAATAATTATATTCTGAAACTATGAGATATCATTATTTTTTTATCCCGCCAACTATACGACTCTTTAATGAAATGTTTATAGCCATACAAACATTTATGACTTATTTCAGATCACAAATTTCAAAAGTATTTTTTTCTTTTTTTAAATTTTGTGTGAAGTCAAATTATGACCTATCAATCGAAACAGAAGGAATGCATAGTTTTGTCAAGCTTTTAGGCAATCCAAGGTTCATAATAATGCAGGGTCTTTTACCACAAATTTGTCCAATTTGAATATCAGTTTATACCCAATATGTCATCAATTTTAGAAGTTACACTTTGTGATAAAATATAAGCATTTTTACTACACTTATTATGGTTTAAATACAAAACAGTAGATGTATATATTTTATATTCACTTATTACGGCCTATACGTAAAACAGTAAGTGTATCTATTTTGTATTCAATATTTTACTCAATTAAATGTATCCATATACTAATTAATTATGAATGGTATATTATCTTATGGTAAGTACTTTAAACAACATGAACTATCAATACAAAATAAAAAATTACTCAAGTCGTTCTAATTTATGTAATTTTTTTTAGTCTATTAAAAAAAGAATGATTCTTTCTAAATTTATAAACAAATTTTACTTTTAATGAGATAATTTATAGCTACACAAATATTTATAGCTTATTTTAGACTACAAGTTTTAAAAATCTTAATTTCTTTATTAAACTTCGTGCAAAATCAAATATCGTTCACATAAATCTTCAAGTATAAGACTACATGTCAAATATCGTCAATCCGACATCCTTTATGCTTTCACACTGAAAGTGCAAAGTAAATACATTGTGAGCTGAGTTATTTGAGAGAACAATAAAGTGTTAACTGTTAAAAAGAAAGATAATGTCATTAGTGCAGTTTTTAACTTTCTTAATTCCAAATAAAAGTAAAAGTTGTAGTTTACCTTAGAAATAGTTCAAGGTATAACTTAATTGAGTGTTAAATATGTTATCCGATTTAAAACCAATACCAATTTATCATTATGGTGAATTAATAAATCAACTTTAGGTGATTATGTGAGTTTGAATTATTATTTTACATAAATAGATTAATATAATTCAAAGAGATAATAAGAGTAGTTTCCATATATATTAGAAATAAAATTGCCCATGTTCTCATATTTTTTAAATGCTATATAGACGAATTTGCAAAAATGCTTTTAGACTGAGATTCGCAAGTTTGAAGCTGCATTTTCTTAAGTACATAATTTAGTTAAAATTCTTAAGTACATGTTCGAACATAATTAAGTAGCAGCAGGTGGGTAGAAAATTCAAAGGCCTGCTGAGCAAAGCCACGCGTGAAGAGCAGTGAAGCGGGGCCACGTCTTCAGAAAAGTCTGTCCCTATCTCCAAAGGGTAACTATTAGGGTATTACTAAGGTCTTCTCCTCGTGAATTTATATTCTTACTATTCGAAAATAAGGACTCGACAGGAAATGTTACCTTGGTAAATCAGTAAGTCAATCAAGAAATACAATCAATATAACTCACATAGACAACCTCAGCTCTCAATGATCGACTAAGTTCCACGACCATTATTAAGCACCTTTATTTCTCGGAAAATTTAGGGCAATATTCCTAAAATGTAACTTCTTAGTTCAAAACTTCTAGACATTGTATTAGAGGTTCACTTGTATAAGTTCAAATTTCAGGAGAATTCTCGACGTTCCTGTTTTTGGCCGCATTTTAAAGTTGTGATTATCTTGTACCTATTTTAAAAACAAATGATTATATTCTAATTGGCAATCCTAAAAATGGCCATCTAATTAGTAAGTTATTCCTAAAGTGGCTATGCTTCAAAGAGCACCACTAAAAGTGGCTACTTGGGGTCGGCAAGGAGGACGACCCCAAGCTCCTCTCAACTCACGCTTATATAATAGTACTAATGTAAATATCACAGCACAACACATAGAATTTACGTTGCAGCTTATACTTCTTACTAGTTAACGCGCGTGTGTCCCATGTAATTAAATAAAGCTTTCTGAATGTTACATCATTGGAATTTGTTTATAAGTGGGAACATTATTTTTGACCAAATTAGTGAACTCCTGTCTTGTAACTCTTCAGTTGTTGTTTGAACCTGCGAAGGTGGTAAACTTTTTTTAGTTAGTCGGTTTCAATGTGTTACATTTAGTACGATATTGGTTAGTAATATTATGGGAGTTGAATACGTATTACCTAGTACTTCTTTGTAAACAATGTTCTTGGTGTATAACCCTCATTTTTTTTTCGGCTGCTCCGTCATGATCAGTACTCTTGTTGTGGACATTGATATCCCTCGTAAAAGTACAACATACAAGTGCCCATGTGCGAAAATATGTTGTGGCAAATGCACGCCGACATTTGGTATTGTGCTTTATTTACTGTCATTGCAAAGCACAATTGTACTGAAAATTTTTCGCGGATGAATTTAAATGGGTATCCTTCATTTTCAGGTGATGAAATTTGTATTCTTGGAATGTACACTTGTTTTGTTGCACTATGCCCGGTCATTATTTCGGCATGCAAGACATTGCGGTTAAAACTTCTACAGATCAGCCTTGTACCATTACATAAGCCATTTGATGGGTCCAAATTCTTTAGTAACATGGTGGGTGCATTATCCTTAAAAACTAATCTGCACCAAAAATGATATGCATTTTATTGCCTGCGTAAGATATAATGAATGATTGTTGTATTTATATTAGTATTGTTTCTATTGTACCTGTGAGGTGGAAGACCATTTGATGTTAATGTATTTAGATATTCTTCTTGATAATAGTCCTTGGTGTTGTTCTCTGCTGAGTGAAAGCTAAAAAATGTTTTTCTTTCACATGGGAACATGGTTATCAATCTCTCTTTTGTGTTGTCAACATATTCATTTCTGCTTGCTAAGATTTGCCGAACCTGTATTTTGCAGTAGTGATGAAAATATTTCATTTATTAAGCAATCTTGAGTTTGTTAATTTTATTACTTAAAAAAATCATATAAATCGAAAGATGTAATGCCTTTGTAAGGAAAAGGTTTGACATCGCAAAAGGCTACCACATGCTTATCATTTTTTAGGTTGTCCAACACTTTTCCATCAATTTCAGCAAATTCATCCCATAAAGTCAAAGATATCCGTTCATTCCTAAGTATTACGATAAATGATCGTTGAAATTTAAAATCACTCTATATTGCATGATAAAGCAGGCATAATTTACACAAAAGTAATTATCATTTACCTCTCATTCATAACTATTACTTCGTGCCTTTTAGTGTGTCCTTCTCCAACTAATGGTTTTACCATTATTACAATACATACATCTAAATAAAGTTAAAAAATTAGGTACGCAGGAAATATTAAGTAAATGCATATGCCAGTTTCTAATTAAAATAGATATAAGTACGTAGGAAATATTAAGTAAATGCATATGCGAAGTTTTTAATTAAAATAGATATTATTTATATTTACTAAAGATACTTCCATTGTTCAAGTTTTCTGCCTCTCCCAAAGAAATAAAGCCATTTGAAAGGTTTAGATAGTTGAAGCCATCATTGCATGTTTTTACCTCTGTGTTCTCATTAAATGCAAGGGCAATCTCCTTGTGCACAGATAAGAAGTGGGTATTTGCGCTCTTCAATTGGCCATTTAGGATATAGTAGATGTTCTTGGGTTCAAAATATTCCTTTCAGTCTTCAATTTGCTGTTGAAAAGAGTAGTTTGAATTTTTGTTCCCTGTCTCAAGGGGGCAAGCGTTACGACCACAGAATGAAGCAATATATTAACCTTTATAATTTGAATTGATAATACACAGGATAAAGAATTTAACCTCTTCATCAACAAATGTTAGTTGCCAAAGGAAATCCTCGCCTCTTGCATTTTTGTATGGTTTTATTAGTCCTCTTTGGATTACTAACACTTTAATAACCTGTTGTGTTCAAAATTTCTTCAACTTGTTAATTACCAGTCCTTTGGCACTTTTCATATTGCACTTCCTGTGGTAGCTGTGAAATAAATCTAATCATAATACTTGCCTCTGCTTTAGGCCTTTTCAAGTAAAGTCCGAGATGAAACTCCCAATCCCTACTATCAAACTGTCCCCTCAAGACCAGTTGCTTCACTGGTAGGCCTACCTAGGTTAGGTTTGGAACCCTCAGTTCTTACCAACCTCCAGTGTGTAATCTACATCTTTCTAGCTAGAACTCGGTAGAATAAGAATATGATCAAATTTTAAAAATGTAAAATAACTATGGAGAGTAAAAAATCTAAGCCTTACCAACTCCGTCGAATATATTGATCTGAAAACTCGGTTAAACCAAATGAGAAGTAGTACCTCATCATCATAGACATAAATAAATCTTATTGAATAATAGTCAGAATATAATTCCTAAAAGAAAGGGAAAATAAGTCATGCATGGATAATCACCTTAGAAGATAGTGTTGTTACTGCACCAATAGTGCTGTACTTTTTTATTGTGCATGTTGAGTGATTGAAAAGAGTTGGAAGAATGACATTTATATAGATTGAACATTCAATAGAATTAATTATGAAGTTGGTGGATTCATTCATTAACGTCTTATTCGGGTAATTTGAAGAATCACATATTCATTACTGGAGTATTAATAAGAAGTAATCAGCTATTCAAGTGAACAGCGGCTATATTAACAGATGTTTGAATCATGTGATAATGAAAAGGTTATTATTTGATAGTGTTGGATTAATTAATGATATAAATCAAATTAGAGGGGTGTGGGAGGTGAGAATCAATAAAGTTTCATACCTGAAACTCGACCAAAATAGGAACGGCTGAGACAAAGAAATAAAAGATAGGAGATCATTAAGCAAAATAAAGTACATTTTTGTTAATTAGTTAAATTTTCATACCTGAATATCCATGAAAAAAACTAATAATCCGAAAATTTAAAGAATGAATGATTCAATTAAACAAAAACTACAAAAAGGAACAAACTTTGTTAAAAAATAAAACGGCTACAGGAAAACAAATGTATCCACCAAAAGTGGGCAAACAATGGAAGAACAATGAAAACTTCATAAGTTGGATTAGATTTATATTTTCGATCAACAAAACTCGCCATTTGAAGCACACCCATTTAATCATTTTTGACCAAAAAAAATTCCAATCCTGCATATCCAATCTTGCATATGTCATGTTATATGTGTGCATATTCCGAGTGACCCAGTGTGTGCTTCAGGTGATTTTGAGTCTGAGTTGGAGCGTAACTTTGGAAATTCCTTAAGGTTCAAGAGGGAGGTTAGTGGGTCCATTTTTGGGAAGATCAATAAATTTATTAATATGTTTATCTAATTACGTTAGTTCCTTTCTTCTTTCTAATACGTTAATTAGTTATGGTAAAATTTTCCAAAAACCTTTTAGTTGGAAAAGTAATTTGCAGGGGAAACAATAATGTTTGATAATTAGTTTCCCTATTAAAAATGCATTTAATTTTTCTTGTAGCTAGTAGTTATTAAAAAATTATAATTTATCACCCACCTTTTCAAACAATCTTGTAAATTATTTAATATATCTATATAATGCATTTACAGCTTTATACATATTTTTAATTTTGTAAGGTAATTTTTAATGATGACTAAAATGGTCATTTGACTTTACTACTTATAGATCTTCACACTTATAGAGTAGTAGTAGATAGATAGTAGATAGTAGATAGTAGATGAAACCAACTTACCACCAAAATGAATCACTAACAACTATTACTGAAAGCAAAGTACACAATTAATAGAATATATATACTATTTACACGTGAGCTTAGGCCAAACATTCCGCTAATAAATATCTTACAAAAGTTCAGAGAATTAATGTCAAACTTTCTATACTTAATGAAATATACAAATTCAAAGTTAACCAATTTTTGTTGCCTAACAGAGACAACTAATACATGTATCACGATTAAACTGAATAGAACCAAGTCATTACATAGAGACTTAGAAAAGAACGCTTTTAGAGTATTAAGTATGAATAAAACCGAGAAGGCCTTTACTTAGAACTTAAGTTTGTACAAAATTTGCATTCTTAAGTATCAAGCTTCCTAACTTGTAAATCTCCAGTTCATTTAACTAATCCGAACTACACTGCTATTAATCTCTTCTCGCAAAATCAAATTTTAACAAAACATACAGAGACAAATGTCACGACCCTAGACTCGCTCTAGGCAGCGTGTCGGCACTTAGACAATTGCTACCCAAAAGCAACGCCCAAGTTCAGCCTTTGAACCTCTATAGAACATCTAAAGTGTCAAGCTAAGCTCCTTGAGTGATCTCTAAGTCAAACAAGCAAAGTAGCCAAGTGCTTGCACACGGTTAAAAAATTTATATTAAGATCAAATATATTGTACAAAGAAAGGAAAGCTAAGAAACTTGGTTGGATGCTAGGTTACAATACTAGACACTATTTAGAAGACTTGGATGTTGGACAAGTGCAAATGACATGCCTACTCCTATTTATACTACTCTAGGGAAGGTTCTAGACTACATTAATTAGGTGGAAGTTAACATGCTCTTTCTTGGCTCTTCTAGAGTGTTCCATAAGTTGTTGATTCATTCCAACTCCAACCAATGTTCTCCCATGATCTAGATACTTCTATACATTTCAATGAAGCCCTAAGTCAAGAGAAGGTTCTAGAGTCTTCCACACTCTAGAAGGTTCTAGAGTCTTCCACACTCTAGACCATTCTTGGCCTCTCTAGAAGCTTCCGTTGCATTATTTGGCTCATGATGTGGCGGGACGTCACACTAAGTATGAAATTAATTACCATAGCTCAATCAAGGAAGACATAAACTCTGTTATCAAAAAACAAAGAATCAAACGATACGCTCTAATACTTCTAAACTAAAATAGGAAAACAAATTTAAAGTTATACAAGCACACTCTACTATATTATCCTATTTAACAGAAATAACTCTTAAACCAATAATGATGCAAGCGGAATTAGCAAGATAAAGAATCAATCAAAAGTCAAGAAAGAAGACTAGGAAGCACAGAAATTAGAAGAAAAGAACGGATTAAACTTACTAATGAAAGATTAATCCATGAAAGATAAGAGACTTGAACCATATGTTGAAATACATTCTAGTGATGGTTCCACAAGTTTCAAGGTTAAGAGATAAAAGAAGCTATGGAGCTTTTACAGAGCTAACACTTGTTTTTCCGTTTTCTATAAAATCTGAACTAATGAAATAAGACTAAGTGTTTAGACTTTTATAGTGAAGCCTTACACGCCTAAATTGTTAAGAAGCAACCACAGATTGGACTTACATGTCAATTGCCACGCAGGGCTAAATAAGCACCTTTGATAATAGAACGCAACTTTATGCTCTAAAAAAAAAACCTTGTGAACTTGTCCAATTTGGTGAAATCAAAATTGCACTTGTTCCTCCATTGATCATTCAATTTGCAAGATCCAAGTGATCTTGAGGATTGTTGCTTAGCCCTAGGTGTTTTTTGACATCTAACAAGGGGGTGAATAGACTAGTTCCTACTAAATTCCTTGTTGTAGTTCAAACTGTGTCTTGCTTCTATCTTTTATCTTTATTTCTTGCTTTCTTTAATTTAGATTGCATCAATTGGTATCAGAGCTTGGAAAGGGTTTGTTTCTACGTTCTTCGTGCCCTAGTTTAGGTTCTTAATTTTAAGTTTCCTTTGAATTTCGTTTTTATTAAAACAAAACGTGGAAAAGAGAAGAAATAGCCTTGTGTAGTTGTTGTTACATGCCTAGAGTTAAGAAAATTAAAAAAAAAAAAGTGTTCTTGATTGATTCTTGAAACCTAGGTTGAATAGATATAGCAATCTTGAAATTGTTCTTGATGTTCTTGAACCTTGAAGTTGAATTTTCTTGAGTTTCTTGAAACTCTTGATTGTGTGGATTGATTTAATCTTGATTCTTGAAGGGTATCACACGTTTTTGGGGGTAAGGTGACTGGAAATTCACGTTTTTGTGGGTGTTACTAAAAATTTCAGCCTTATTCTTGGTCTAGTACTAGTTTCATGATTGAATTCTTGAATGTTTGCTGCGTTTGAAGTAATTGGGTTCAAGGCAAGATTGATTCATTGTGTTCTTGATGCGTTCTTGGAAAAGCTTGAGAATTCTTGAGAGTTCTTGACAAAGTCTTGAAGAAGTAGAGGCAGCAAGTAGTTCAACGAATTCTAGGTTGTTTGGGTTGTTCTTGACGTGAATTTGAGTGTTTTCTTGAAGTTCTTGGTTTAACAACTTGTTGTTCTTGGAAAAACTTTATAAGTGGGATGATTGATTCTTGAAAACCATAGCATTATACACGTTTTGGGTGTTGAATAACTTGCTAGATTTGAGAGAAAAAAAAAAGAAGAAGCAAAAAGAGCAGCATGTTCTAGAGGCTTTTAGGCGAGTTCTTGGCTGAAACTTGTGAGGTTCTTGAATAGTTTGGTAGTGTTCATGATATAAAAACGTTTTGGGGTGAATTGATACTTGATAGCACTTGATTCTACACCATATTGGTGAAGAAAAACGTTGATGATTAAGAGAGAAAAGAGGAGAAAATTCGGCTGTATTGTTAGAGAAGAAAGGGGTAAAACTATTCCTAGTTTAGGTGGAAAAGCTAATCCATTCAAACAAGGAGAAGTATATCCCATTATAGTAAGGAGAGTTGGCTGAAATTGTATAAAAAGATGAGGAAAAAACGTGAAGCATTGAAGACAATAAGAGGAAATCCTAAGCCTAATTCAAGAGGGAAACAAATCCCAATTCAAAGGGGAGAAGTTTACCCACTTTCCAAGTAAGGGAATTAGTCTTTCCTTAGGCTTTAGGAGAGTGTTTTGCACGTTTTTCTAAGGGAAAAATCAGCAAGTTGGCGTGTAAAAGGAGGTGGAAAAGTGGTAAAAGTTGTCCCAATTTGAGTTGGAAAGCAACGGAAAATAGGGAAAACTTAGCCTACTCAAATAAGGCTTGTCTTGGGAGCCTTTAAGGGTAGAAAATCATATTTCTTTAAGATTTCCTTATTTCTTTGCTTACACCACTTCTATTTAGTAATTCTTAAGTAATTTTTCTACTTAAGCTAATTACTAATTTTTGAGCTTGTAGGATTTCGTGCTAAAATTCATAATTTCCACCTATCGTAGTAGTTCTGTGGCTTCTCGTGCTTACTTTAAAAGAGCTGTCCGTCCATAGACTCGCATAAACTCCACTCCAAATAAATACTTGCACATACTAGTTGATGATTTTTCACCTTGGTTCCTAAGAGATAATGGGAAATCTTTGGGTGGAGGTATTTGGAGTGTGAACTCTAGAGAGTGTGAGTGCTACCACTAAAAGTAAGGGAGTGCAAGTGAGGTTGTTTATACTAACGTTTTGCTACCTCGTTTTCTTTTATGTCTTTTGCAGGTATACGGAGCAATAAGGGAGGTATGGTTGGTTATGGAGAAAAATTAGTTGATAGAAGTTTTTACTACACTCCCGAAGTGACTAAGGCTGAAGTAAAGAGAGTGGGAGATCGAGTTGGTAGTCTCACTGCTCTTGATCATTCAGATTCTTACTTTGGTCAAAATCGGCGAAACTTGGGATAGAGTAGGTTCATCGTTGAAGTAGATGGGTGTGGAGGATACTTGCTCAAAATTGGTGATACTGATGCCAATTGCATTAGCACCTCACTGGTTGAGAAGCTAGGCATACCATGCTATAGGTTGAAACATCCTTATGAATATAATGGGGTTTAGGTTTCTAAAGCAGCCCGAGTGCTTATCGCTCAAAAGGATTATGAGGAGTATGTATGGTGTGATGTATACCCAATGACTGTTGATGTTTGGTTAGGTGCACCATGGTTGCACAATAAGGAGTTGCAATATAGTGCTAAGAGAGAGGTTTATCTTCTAGGTATGAATCAAAGCGTTTATGAACTTGTACCTAGCAGAAAGTGGGGCAAGCTAGCAACTAGTGTGTGCTCTTGGTCTACTCAATCAAAGGGGAGAATTGCAAGAACTTCTTCATCCTGTGACTGAAATAGTTCAAACTAAGAGTCCTATAAGCACGAGAATCAGTGGGACAAGTGCAGCAAGTAAAGGGTTGACAACTGTCAACAAGGTGAGCCTGAGACCACAAGACTCTAAGTCAAGTGGTTCACCTAAGACCAAGAGGGAACCAAGTGAAGGTTCTCTAAGTCCCAGCTTTCTGGTTAACGTGAAGACTCCACCTACTCTGGCTAAGGGCATTCTTGGGACTCATCCCAATTCGCCCGAACATGAGAGAGAAAAGATTGAGAGGAGTAAGGGAGTGACTGGTGACAATCCTCAAGTAGAAAAAAGAGAGGATGTGTTGAGTGATGTGAGTGAGTTGTCACCTTATTCTAGACTTGACCTTGAAAGAAAAATAAGAGAGAGGAGAGAAGATAAAAGAAAAGTTGAGAGTGCAGACACCATTTGTTCTAATAATTCTTTATCTTTTTCTTCTTGTTGTTTTAGCTATTGTGCAGGGATTCTTGGAGGCAAGCCGGTCTTGGAGCCTCAATCATGTTCTAAGGTGGAAAGACAGGGTGATGATGATTCTCATTGTGCGCGGCAAGGTGGTAGAGCTGGTCAAGATACTTCAAGTGCTTTAAGTTATCAAAGGAGCAACTCGAGTGTAAGTATTAGTTCTTCTTTCTATGAGCCCGATGACTCCTTGTATTGTGAGAGTGCTAGTAATAGTGTACTAGTTGATGATTTACATGACTACAATGTGTTCGCAACTAGTTTAGAGTCCAATGGTCAGCATGTGTGTGAGCATGAATCACTAGTTGAGAGGTTCTGTAAGAAGTATTATGATGTGAGCTCTATTTTTAATGAATCTCTCTTTTGTGAAAGTTCTGTTGTTGGCCTTATTTGTGATCCTTGTTATGACACACCACCCATATTTGATAAGGGGGAAGACGAGTTAATTGATTATCCTAGTCTTTCTTTTGATAGTTTGTTTGACAATGGTGGTCTTGTGTGTCGTGTAAGGATGGAAGTGACCTAGTGATGCAGCCCGAAGTGCTGATCAAGTGCTCGACAATCCACCAAAGTCAATGAATGATCCACCGAAGCCAATGACACGAAGCCAAGCCAAATTGCTACATGACATGCACATTCAGTTGGCTTGGTCGGGAGGAAGCATGTGTTCGGAGGAAGAATGGAAAAGTTCTAGAGCCGAAGGCTACATCTTCAAATTCGAGCCCGAGGACAAAGTGAACGAACACCAACCCTTGGCGCTGGGCAGCACAGAACCGAACACAACCAATTGTGTTCGAAGTCAAGTGGGCGCCCGATGATAAATGTGTTCGAGCAAGCAACCGAGCATCGAAGTCAAGACTGCCGAACACTCACTAAATATGTTCGAACAAGCAACCGAGTGCTGAAGTCAAGGCTGCCGAACACTCATTATTTCACCCCTGCGTGGCTTGCTTTTATTGGTCACTTTTGACCATTTTACTAGTTTACCCTTAGTATTTTCCATATAAACCTTGTTCCATTTCATTGTAAGGAGTTAGTTGTTGTTGAATGATCAAACATAGCTGTAGCTATTGTGAGTCTCCGATGGAGCCGAACCCCGTTGTGGGAATATAAAGAACTTGTGTGTCATTCGGTGTGAGTCGTTTGAACATTTTCTTCTTGGTCATTCAATTTGTGAGAATATTTTGCTTCTTGAGGATTGTTGCTTAGTATAGGTGATTCTTGACCTCCGATTCGATCGAGCTTGAGACTAGTTCCTCAATGTTCCTTTGAATCGAAGCAAGATTTGTCTTGCTTCTATCTTTACTTTGTTGTTTAATTCCGCGTTTCTTCGTGTTAAACTTAGCTTCGGTTTTGCTTGCACCATCTTGGTATCATAGCAAGGTTTGAGATTGTTTCTACAACCTCAAATCCTGTTCGTCTATCTCATGCTTGTGTCTTTCAGTTTCAGCTTTCTTCCTTGTTGTTGATTGTTGTTACTATGGTGTTTTGTTATTACAAAAAAAAAAAAAAAAAGTAGCAAAGAAAAATTCAAAAAAAAAATTTGGTCGATTGATTGGTTGTTTGAATCAAACAATCATTGATTTGTGTTCTCCACGGTCCGAGGATTGTTTTGAGTACCTGTCGTACACCATCGGCGGCTAGGGTTTCTCGACGTATTTTGGATTGTTTGACGTGGTGGTGGATGTTGCAAACCCCAATTGTGTTTGATGGTTGTATCGAACACTGGTGGTTTTTTTTTTTATCTGGATCGTGTTTTTGAGCTGAAAATTGAAGTTCTAACAATCGAACCGCCATCCGTATACCGGAAAATTGTTACATTGTAACAGTGTACGGACGAAGTAAGCTATGTTCTTAGCTCAAAACTCTTGAAATTATTTTCCTCCATCGTTATTGTTACCAGAGTTGAAAAAACGATCCAGAATCAGTGTTCAAATTCATGGTTAGTAAATGAAGTTAAATTGTCCGTACGCCGGAGTAAAATTTTAACTGTTCCATTGGAGAAGAAAGGGGTAAAGTGTGAAGATCAAAACCCCAGGTGAAATTTTTGTCGGCTAGAAAAGAAAAATCGGATAAGGTAAAACCCTATCCGTACCAAGGAGTGACCACTTTTATACGAACAAGAGTTGGTGTGTTCGAAAAGATTCCGAAGAGGAATCGAAGGGTAGATTATCCTAGGATTTCACTTTTCTTTTGTACGAAAATCCACGATAGTGGATCTCTAGAGTAATCACTTATACTCGAGGTTGTACTATCGAATCTGAGTTTTTAGGAACTCGTGCGAGGGGTGCCTGAAGTCCAAATTTTGTAGAAAATTCTTTGACTTCCCGAGCGCAAAGTAAATAGAGTCTGTTCTATCGAGTCAAATCAATTCACTCTTCCCGAAGGAGACAATGTAACTTCTCAAATTCGAAGGAACTGAGAGATGTTGATCAACCGAGGAAGCCATTGGCTACAAGTTCTTGAGTGACCAAAATCGAACCCATAAATTGAGTGGACCGAGTGCCACCCAACAAAGGTGAGGGAGTGTGTGAGGTGAATTCTAACCTTAATATTTTACTTTGTCTTTGATTCATGCAGGTATCATGGCTAGGAATGGAGGTGAAGGAAAGGGCATTGAGGTGCCCGAGGTGTCATTAGCCGATCTCATGGCTGCGAATACAAGGCATCGGTGCCGAAGTAAGAGGAGTGAGTACTCGAGCAGCTAACCTCGAGAAAAGGAGTGTGTCCGTGGCCTTACCTGGGTCCGGCACTGGAACTAGCAACTCCACTTCGATAAAACCTGAGCTATTTGCTAAGCTTGTTCGAAAACATCAGTTGAAGAGTGATGCTGTTCAAAATGAAGCTATGGGAAATCCCAAAGCTACACAACACTTGGGCAATCCCCAAGTACAACAACAAAACTTGGGCAATCCCCAAGCTGGTTATCAACACTTGGGCATTCCCCGAGGTGATAGAGTACCACATCCAATGGCCCGAAGACAAGTTGTGGTCGTTGATGAGGGGGTCAATGATGGAGAATTTCCCGAGGGAGAACATGAGTATGAGCCACCGTTCGTTCAATAAAGGCAGGCTCAACGAGGTCGAGGAAATTTCTGAGGTCGAGGCCGAGGTGCAAATATTGATCGAAATATTGAGTGTGAGGCTGATGACTATTATGATGAGTACCTCGAACACATTCGAGGTGCTCGAGATTCAAACTTGAACATTGTCAAGGTCGCTATTCCACCATTCAAAGGAACTAGTGATCCAGACCAATATCTTGATTGGAAGCTTAAGTTGGAGCGAATCTTCTAAAACAATGAGATGACCGAAGAGAGGAAAGTTGCACATGCAATTGCTTCGTTCGAGGCATATGCATCGACATAGTGGGAGGCTAACAAAAGGTTGAGACGAAGGAATGCTTATCCGAAGTCACCACTTGGGCGCAGTTGAAGAGAGCAATGGATGCTAAGTATGTGAATGACAAATATCGGCAGGAACAACTTTGAAAGCTCTTCGAGTTGAAACAAGGATCCAAATCGGTTGAAGAATATCATGATGAGTTCGAAAGAATTCGATTGGCTCTTGACATGGAAGAAGATGACGAGCAAGCCATCATTCCATTCAAAAATGGCTTGGCTCGAGACGTGTCATCTTAATTGAGGCTGCATGTGTACCAAACTTTGGGAAATGTGTTTCATGCTGCCATCGAAGCTGAGAAATGGGTTAAGGACGATAAAGCAAACCAGTACCGAGGAGTCACTACTTCAACTCCTTTGAATCGAGGTAAATAATGGAAGAGTCCGAATCCAGCAAGTGTTAACACTGTTCGAAAGCCGAAGAAACCCTTCGAGAGGGGTGTGATCATTAACCAGCCAAGAGAAGTGGGTGGTAAAGTTCAACTTAATTCTCCTAGTGCTTCAAGTATTCAGTGTCATAAATGCAAAGGTTATGGTCACATGGCAAAAGAGTGTCCAACTCGCAAAGTTATGCTTGTTCTCGACAATGGAGATGTTTGTGAGCAAGCGAGTGACATGAAGAAAATTTCGAGGAGATTGACCGAGCTAAAGAGGATGATGGTCGTGAAGCTGCTGAAGTTGATCATCCGAAAATGTTTCTTGTAGCTCGAAGGAATTTGAGCTGTATGACTCTTGAAGAAGAGGACAACCAAAGAGAAAACCTTTTCCGTGCCCGATGTCGAGTGAGGGGAAAAGTTTGCTCGATGATCATTGATTTGGGTAGTTGTGCGAATGTAGTAAGACAAACCTTAGTTTCACAATCGGGACTACCTACCTTGAAACATCCCCATCCTTACAGATTACAATGGTTAAATGAGTGTGGAGATTTGAAGGTTGTCAAACAAGTGTGGATCAAGTTCAAAATTGGAGAATATCAAGATGAGATGATGTTCGATGTGGTACCAATGCAAGCTTGTCATATGCTATTGGGTCGACCATGGCAGTATGATTGGTCGGTTGTTCACAATGGAAGATCTAACACTTACACTACTAAGCTCGAAGGGAAGAGTTTCATACTCAAGCCCTTGTCTCCGAAGCAAGTCAGCGAGAACTATAAAAGAATGAAAGAATTGAAAGAAGCAGCCAAAGCCGAGCTTCCGATGGGAACAAAAATTGTGGCCGAAGACAACAACTCACCGCCCGAGGTAAGAAACATCTGTGCAATCATGCAACCAGGTGAGTATCTACGAGGCAACAACCACGATCAGATGATGATTTGCCTCGTGCACAAGGGTATCTTTCTAAACTCTAATGATGATTTTTCTAACAATAACCCTTTGCCTAGTGCTGTACAAAGTGTTTTGCAGGACTTCGGAGGCATGTTTCCCGAAGAAATGCCATGTGGATTGCCTCCGTTGAGAGGAATCGAGCACCAAATTGACTTCGTACCGGGGTCTCAAATCCTCAACAAACCTGCATACCGGTGTAATCCCGAAGACACCAAAGAGCTCCAAAGGCAGGTTGATGAATTGCTGAACAAGGGCCTTGTTCGAGAGAGCTCGAGTCCTTGCACCGTTCCTGTAATCCTTGTCCCGAAGAAAGATGGAACATGGCGAATGTGTGTTGATTGCCGAGCAGTCAAAAAAATTATGGTAAAGTATCGTCATCCCATCCCTCGATTAGATGACATGCTAGATGAGTTAAGTGGTTCTTCATGCTTTTCGAAGATAGACCTCAAGTCCGGTTATGTAACAACCCAAGCCCGCTAGTGATACTGTCCGCTTTGGGCCTAGGCCCGCACGGGTTTAAAACGCGTCACTAGGATCTAAGGCCAGTTAACTTATATACCCAGCATCTCTCCTGTGTTATGTCGATGTGGGACACTTGACCCTTAGCTGGGGTGTTACATACACCCCCTCTTATGGACTCAGCGTCCTCGCTGAGGTTTGCCCCGCGTACCGGGATTTGCCTAGACCCACCACGGAGGTTTGCCCCGCATACCGGGATTCGCCTAGACTCAGCCCTGAACATTGACCCACATCAACAAGGCTGACACGGAGTGGCTCTGATACCATCTGTAACAGCCCAAGCCCGCTAGTGATACTGTCCGCTTTGGGCCTAGGCCCGCACGGGTTTAAAACGCGTCACTAGGATCTAAGGCCAGTTAACTTATATACCCAGCATCTCTCCTGTGTTATGTCGATGTGGGACACTTGACCCTTAGCTGGGGTGTTACAGGTTACCACCAAATCCGAATGAAACCCGAATACGAGTGGAAAACCGCATTCAAGACCAAATTCGGTCTCTATGAATGGTTGGTGATGCCTTTTGGCCTATCCAACGCATCGAGCACATTCATGTGACTGATGAACCATGTGCTCAAACCGTTCATAAATAAGTTTGTTGTCGTTTACTTCGATGACATCCTTATTTATAGTAAATCTGTGGATAAACATATCGAACACCTAAGGCTAGTGCTTGATAAGCTTAGAGAAGAGTAGTTATATGCTAACTTCAAGAGATGTGCCTTTTGTGTCGAGCGTGTAGTCTTTCTAGGATTCGTTGTGAGTGCTAATGGTGTTGAAGTCGATGAGTCGAAAGTCGAAGCCATCAAAGATTGGCCAACTCCAACCTCGGTATCTGAAGTTCGTAGCATCCATGTCTTAGCTAGCTTTTACCGAAGGTTTGTTCATGACTTTAGCACCGTGGCAGCTCCTTTGACCGAGCTGGTAAAGAAAGACCATCCATTTGTATGGGGAGAGTCCCAAGAGAGGGCTTTCTAAGAGTTGAAATGGAGGCTTTGCTCTGCCCCGTTATTGCAACTCCCTGACTTTAGCAAAGCATTCGAAGTCGAGTGTGATGCGTCCGGAGTTGGGATCGGTGGAGTGCTTATGCAAGAATCAAAGCCGATTACTTACTTTAGTGAAAAGCTTAAGGGTGCAACCTTGAATTACTCTACGTATGACAAGGAATTGTATGCCCTTGTTCGAGCACTCGCCCATTGGTAGCATTATTTGTGGGCTCGAGAGTTTGTGATTAAAAGTGATCATGAATCTTTGAAGCATCTCCGAGGTCAGGAGAAATTGAACCCAAGACATGCCAAGTGGTTTGAATTCGTTGAATGTTTTCCCTATGTATTCCATTACAGAAAGGGAAAAGACAATGTTATGGCTGATGCGCTATCAAGAAAATTTTCCTTAGCGACCACTCTCGCCTCGAGGCTCATGGGACTCGAAAGCATCGATGTACGAAGATGATCCCAAGCTAAAATGCGTTCGTGACGCAATCTTGAGTGGCCGAAGGGCTGAGAAATATCAGTGGCATGATGGCTACCTTTTCATGAATAGGAGGGTTTGTGTACTAGTGTCATTGTAGAGAGAGCTCTTGGTCCGAGAAGCTCACTCCGGAGGCTTGATGGACACTTCGGTGTCGACAAAACTCTTGGTATCTTAACCGAGCAGTTCCATTGGCCAAAAATACGACGACATGTGGAAAAGCTTTGCAACGCTTGTCTCGTATGTAAGAAAGCTAAATCGAAGTCCAACCCTCATGATTTGTATACCCCGTTGCCTGTGCCTGATCGACCTTGGGTTGATATATCCATGGACATTGTATTGGGGTTACCGAGGTCGGCGGGAGGACGTGATAGCATTTTCGTTGTTGTGGACCGATTTTCCAAAATAGCTCACTTTATTCCTTGCAAGAAATGCGATTGTGCACGACATGTTCCTTCCTTGTTTATTGATCATGTGTAAAAATTGCATGGTGTGCCACGTACAATTGTGATTGATCGAAACTCGAAGTTCTTGAGTCATTTTTGGAAATGTTTGTAGGGTGCTCTCGGCACCAAACTACTATTCTCGACGTCTCACCATCTTCAGATTGATGGACAGACCGAGGTAGTTAATCGAACCTTGGGATCTTTGCTTCGAGCAATGACCAAAGGCAAGGTCGGAAGCTGGGCTGATCGTTTGCCCATGATGGAGTTTGCATACAACCGAACGGTGCATCGAATGATAAATATGAACCTGTTCGAATGTATGTACGGTTTTAATCCTTTAATTCCACTTGATCTAACCCTATTGCCTCGAGATGTTATTATTGATTTTGAAGGTACTCACCGAGCCAAAGCTTTGCTCGAGTTGCACGCCAAGGCGAAGAAAAATCTTGAGGAGGCTTATGCCAAAGTGGCATTGAAAAAGAACAAGAGGCGAAAGAAGTTGGAGTTGAAGAAGGGAGATTGGGTTTGGGTTCACTTCTGAAGAGAGCGATTCCCGAACCAAAGGAAAGGAAAGTTGGCACCTCGAGGGGATGGTCCATTTCAAGTGTTGAGCAAGATTAACAACAATTCTTATGTGATCGACCTTCCAAGTGAGTATAATGTGTCCAACACTTTCAATGTTGCTGACTTAACTCCTTGTGTTGTAGGCCAAGTACCGGGGACAGATGCTGAAGCGATTTCGAGGACGAAATCTTCTCAAGAAGGGGAGGATGATGCAGCCCGAAGTGCTGATCAAGTGCTCGACAATCCACCAAAGTCAATGAATGATCCACCAAGGCCAATGATACGAAGCCAAGCCAAATTGCTACATGACATGCACATTCAGTTGGCTTGGTCGGGAGGAAGCATGTATTCGGAGGAAGAATGGAAAAGTGCTAGAGCCGAAGGCTACATCTTCAAATTCGAGCCCGAGGACAAAGTGACCAAACACCAACCCTTGGCGATGGGCAGCACAGAACCGAACACAACCAATTGCGTTCGAAGTCAAATGGGCGCCTGATGATAAATGTGTTCGAGCAAGCAACCGAGCATCGAAGTCAAGACTGCTGAACACTCACTAAATGTGTTCGAACAAGCAACTGAGCACTGAAGTCAAGGCTGCCAAACACTCATTATTTCAGCCCTGCGTGGCTTGCTTTTATTGGTCACTTTTGACCATTTTACTAATTTACCCTTAGTATTTTCCATATAAACCTTGTTCCATTTCATTGTAAGGAGTTAGTTGTTGTTGAATGATCAAATATACCTGTAGCTATTGTGAGTTTCCGATGGAGCCGAACCCCGTTGTGGGAATATAAAGAACTTGTGTCATTCGGTATGAGTCGTTTGAACATTTTCTTCTTGGTCATTCAATTTGCAAGAAGCTTATTCTTCTTAAGGATTATTGCTTAGTATAGGTGATTCTTGACCTCCGATTCGATCGAGCTTGATACTAGTTCCTCAATGTTCCTTTGAATCGAAGCAATATTTGTCTTGCTTCTATCTTTACTTTGTTGTTTAATTCCGCGTTTCTTCGTGTTAAGCTTAGCTTCGGTTTTGCTTGCACCACCTAGAGAAGTCTCTAGAGAATGAGATGGATAGGATTGTATATGATGACTCCTTAGGTAATGATGAACTTTGTTTTGATACTTCACTTTTGTTAGTTGGTGAGCTTGAGAAGCTACCTTTAACTAATCCCTTATTTGAGGGTATATTTAATAGAGGTGGTGATCTGTATCGAACTAGGGTAGAGAGTGAGATTGAACCTCCATGGTGTAGAGAGTTTGATTCCTTAGATATTCTTTTGTTTGAAACTCCAAGTGAGGTGATATATTCTTCTAGTAGTCCTAATCATGAGTGTGTGGGCTGTGTTGATGAAGAAGCCATTATTGATGCTTTCCTTGAGAGTTTGTCTATTGAGGAGGATTGTCTTAGAGGTGAATATGGAGGTGAGGACTTATCCTTTGGTGTGAGTAAGAATACTTTTAAGAAGGGGAGTGGGGTAGTTGATGTCAGTTGTAGGTTGAACTACTTTTATTACTCCATTCCATATGTTGATCACACCTTGGATAATAAGCATGCCATAACCATTGTGTCAAATTGTAAGAATCATACATTGGGGGCTTGGCGTGTAGGTCATGAGTTTAGAGATAATATGTCCCTTGCTTGTATGGGTTTTTACTTCACGTCTTATTGATCTCTTTGATTGTTATTGTTATGAGTGCTTTTCATTATTGAGCTGAGATGTTGTTGTTTTCTTTAGAGATATAGACTTTCCCATTGTCATTGATGCTTGGATCTACCATAAGAGTGTGTTTTCCACACTATTTGCGCTAACCTTTGTTGAGCTAACCTACTCTTGTAGTAGCACATTTTGGTTGTGCCTTCCTTTGCTTGCAGATTTTGATGGTATGATTTCGAGGATGAAATCTTCTCAAGAAGGGGAGAATGATGCAGTCCAGACTGATTAAGCTAAGGAGATTCATGATGTTCACTTGATGGTGAAGAAGAGCTATGATGGTGCAATGATGGAAGAAGCGGGCAGCATGTTGGAGGAGACAAGAGAGGCGTTGATTAGCATTGGAGATGGGGCGTCCTAGAAGGATGGTTGGCGCGTGGTGCTCGTGTGTCACGCGGACACAATTTCTTAGACAATTCAGCCGCGTGGTGGGCTCGTTTATTGACCTTAATGCGCAGAAAATTTTTATGACATTCTCATGTTCTTGCATAGCTAGACTTTTCTATTTCATAGTACTTATTTAGCCCTGCATGACAATTGACATGTATCCCAATTGGTGGCTGCTTCTTAAAAATTTAAGCGTGTAAGGCTTCACTATAAAAGCCTAAACACTTAGTCTTCTTTCATTAGTTCAGATTTTATAGAAAACAGAAAATAAAAAAAACGTTAGCTTTGTAGAAGCTCCATAGCTTCTTTTATCTCTTAACATTGAAACTAATGGAATCATCACTAGAATGTATTCCAACATATGGTTAAAGTCTATCATCTTCCATGGATTAATCTTTTATTAGTAAGTTTAATCCGTTCTTTTCTTCTAATTTCTGTTTTTCCTAGTCTTCTTTCTTATCTTTTGATTGATTCTTTATCTTGCTAATTCTGCTTGCATCACTTAAAAACAACATATAATGTCTTTAAGGATGTCATTTTAAGATTCGACACATGCCTCTTAATGACACGGATAACAGAGAAGACTTGAACATCCCAAATCCTCACTTTATTTCCAGTAAATACTATGATTTGTCTTTAAGAAACCAAAAAAAAAAAAAAACTCAATTTTTAGCTAGGATATCTCCGAAAAGTGGCTAGAGGTTGAAAACACGATGCGGATAATGGATGAGAAGACCTCGATATATTCCTAGGAACTGGAACTAGCTGCACAAGTTTCGATCCCCAAACTCTGCCTTAGTCTTGAAGGTGTTGAGTTTTCAATTGGAACTCATTACATGTTGTATGTCATGCAAAGAAACCAGGGGAGATAAGGATTAGCAAGTGTAAATATATAAACAGGAATCAATATGAATGAAGAAACTTTAACAGGGATTGAATTGCACACTTAATTCTTTCAACTTGTGACTTCAAGGCTTAACATACACAAATTATCTATTCACCAACCAAGCAAACATCTACTCTAGCCAATACAATCTGATGCCTCAATAGAGATTCGAACATTCATTCACAGAAAGTATGGATCATCTTAATAATGAAATTTTAATCACTCAAAATATTTCGATAGGAAGAACCAAGACAAGCTTACTCATTCATGTTCTAGCATATGAACTAAAGAAAGAGATGTCGATACATCTTGCATGATAATGCTTTTTAAAAGGTATGGATAATAATGAAATCAGTAAAGAGCATCTAGTCATGGCATCTAAGAGAACAACACAAAGACATCCAGAATGCCAAATCAGAGATAGCAACGTAAAGGATATTCACACAATTAATTTGTAAGATGTTTCTTTCACATTTCATCTACTACAAAACTAAAAAGGGTAACTTTCGAAGATGCCCTTTTTATGTAAAAGATCACCAGATCCAATGCTTTAAATAAATAATTGCACACAACAGTTTGGAAAGGATTGAAATAAGAAATGATGTCTTCTCCACATGAATATTCAATTTCTCGACAATTCTCTTAAAACTTAATGACTAAGCTCTCCTTTAACACGACGTCGCAACAGAAAAGAAAAAGCAATAATAAAGAGCCGACAGGCTGTAAAGAACGATACTCTAAATGATAAACACCGGCAAGGCAAGATATACAATTTTATTGAAGGCGCAAAAAGGAACAAAGTAACCTAGAAAATTTCCAAGGCCATGAGTTGAAGCAGAGACATCCCAAAGTGCAACTTATTTATCATCGTTTAGGTTCAGATTTTTCAAAATGAGAGAATGGCAGTGTCGGCATGGCTACAGACCGGTTGCTCAAATTTTTGGCCATCCAAAGGTTGCCTTGCCAAGACACTAAACCGTCTCTCATTCGCTTTGCGTACATTTGTGAGATTTCCTCATCATTGCCTCAAACGAGACAACAGAGCAGCAGCAAAATCGGAAGAGCATTGAGCAAGAACTGGAGATAATCCTTCCATTTCAAGAAGCCTGAAGATGTGAGTTGAAGCCGCGCAACAATGAGGTTCAAGAAATTGTTGTTGATGCACAAATTTTATTTTTTTTTTAAAAAAGGAGGCAAAGAAAAGAAGATTTCGCCATGGCTACGAAGTGGTGCACAATGACTATCGGCCCTCCAAAATCAGCATGCCAAGATATGAGTGTCTTTATATCTTAATCTTACTAATTTTGCTTCTGTAAAATTTTATCATCATTACCTCTCATTTTCTTTTAGCAACAACAGTAGAACAGTAACGAAGGGACAATCGTTGGTCTCAAAGCGCAGGATGTTATTTTCTGGCAAGGCAGTGTCGAATCCAATTGCAAAGAGAGCCAAAGCAACAATACAGTGTTGCTGTATTCAATGTAGCAAGAACTTCAAGTTAGCCATGGCCGCAAAAATTGTCTCACCAAGATACGGTACTTATAAGTTCGACATGGCTGTGAAATTGCCTCGCCATGATACGGTACTTAAAAGTTCTCGCCCTAATTTTACAATCTAGAAATATCGTCATCGCCCAAAAATGTAGTTTTATTACAACGGTAAAGGGGTAGCAACAGAACACATTGATGGTTGGAAATAATGAAAATGTTGTGGCCTCACGCATGATCCTTGGCCATGTAGTATCTGCTCAAATCAGTTGATGTCCAGCACAAGAACAACCTTAGCAAAGTCTCAGAATGTATGAATTTCTCATAGGCTAAGAGTGTAATTCCTGGAAAATGCGAGCTGATGCAAAGAACATTGATACAAGATTGGGGAGGCTCTGAATTAATTTAATGTTGACGCCCCCACGGCTACGGGTTGGTTGCTCGACATTCACCAACCATCCTAGCTCGCCTCGCAAAGATACGAACATGTCGTTCATTTACCCCGTCGGGTTTGTATAAATTTCATCATTGCCTCTTTTCTTTTCAAGACAGCAGCATAACAATAGCAATGAAATTGCCGAAGCTAGGACAAGAACAACGACAAAAGTGCAGGCATGATGAGACTCGGAATTAATTGTTGGTGTTAGTTAGTGTTTGATGGGTCAGTAATTGAGAAGAGCAAGTTTGTGTCTATTAGAAAATGTGTCTGTTGAAAGTTCCGGTTAGAAAAGGTAGTTTGTTGAAAAAACCTTTTACTAACAGACTTCTTAAACGTATTATAAATAAATTTACACAACTTCTATCTTCTTCTCTTACTACTTCTATAAATCACAACATCTTTGTTCTTGGGAAATTCACAGTTTATTGCTAAAACTTGAATTTTGTTGGCTGTGTAAATCCTGAAGAAATTCTAGTGGGGGCTTAAATTCCTTAAGGACAAATTACTCTATCAAGCCGGATTTTTCTTTCCCCGTTTCAGGAAGTTACTTCCTAGCAATCTTAAGGAATTTAATATTATCGGATGGCAAAGTGTTTGATTGATGTCGAGTTTGCGATCATGGAAAATAAAATTTATGGATGGTTGACTAATGGACGAATTTGAAGAATGCAACAGCAACTTCATGTTGATGACGAAGCAGGATCGATGTTCCAAAATAATGGAATCATTAACGTTGCTTATTACTACAGTTGCTATTGTCGGGAACCATATACAAGCTTTCTGAAATTTGCAAGTCGAATTGAAATTTGCTTAGCAAAACAGTGATATTAGCGGCGGTTACGAAAGGCTTTTGGGATTAAGAAAATCTGCGTATGGGACATTAACCCCACACACCCCGTATATTCACTTTTTATGTGGAATTTAAGAAATAAACCAAAAATTGCCTTTGGAACCAAGAGGAACTTGGAAGTTGACCGACAACATACACAATGGGATGGATAATACAAAGAAGCGGCAAAAATCGGGTTCTATCGTCTCTTATTCTTAATTGTTTCTGCCCTAAGTGATTTTTTTTTTATATCAAATTTTCTGCAAACTATTAGGGTAGTAGTTGATAATATAATGATGTCAACTATGTGCATGCTATTATAATTGAGAACAACGAGTGGTTGACATCAACTGTTGTTACTCCTATAAAGAGAAATTGGTTAGTTGGTAACTAATTTGGTAGCGTGCATGAGAATAACTAGATAGAAGTTTATTTTCAAGTTGTATGATATGAATAAGGTTTATGTGGTTAATACTTGAAAATGTTATTGAGATCATGAAAAAATATTTTGTATGTATATCTAGTTGATTGCTTAGTAATATACATATGTTTATTTGATAAGAGTAAAGTATCAAAAAATTATTATGATTAATGGTTACAAGGGATCAGTTGAAAGCTATTGGAAAAGAAGAACAAAGTCTTATGAAATGATTTAGGTGAATATCTTCAAATGATGATAATAGCTTGTCTTTAAATATAATTACTACTCTAATCAAAGTGTAACCCGGTGTGATTTATACAATGACTGTGATAATTTACTAACTCAAGATACTACGGTAACTATGGATATGAGTGTAACTATTCTAGACAATATGTAGTATGAATCCTAGTTCTTCTTTGGATAGAAGAAATGAAATTCATGAATCTCCTGTTAGACCTAGGAGGAGTAAAGAGTTAGAAAGAATACTCGAATGTGAGAATACTCTTAAATATTTCCTCCTAAAAAGCCATGCTCTCGGCGCACGTTAACTAACGTACGCCAGACGGTGAATCATGGCCGGAAACGGAAAACGCGGACGACCAAGGAAGCTACCAATCAACTTAGGTAGCTCAATTAGTACACGAACTCCATCGAATACCCCTGAATCAAGTACAATGGGTGCTAGCATAACCCCTAAATCAGTGGAGAATAACAGACCTAATGAGCTAAGTCAAATCCCCCCAAATCCTATACTACACCATATCAAATCACCTGTTATTGGCCTAATAATCAACTCCAAATCTGGCCCAGCTGAATGTGATGTGAAAGGAAGTAATGGAACAGGAGTGAAACAAGAAAATCTGAATGAAGAACATCCAAGCAACAAAGCAGCTGAGCTAGCTCAAGAGTGTCCAGCAGAGCTAGGAAAGCAGCCAGTGGTGCTGCAACCTATGAAAACTTGGGCAGATCTCTTCTCAGGTAATAGGAAAGCTAGTAATGGTCTATCTCTGTCTTATATTACCCCATCCTTAGTCAATGGAAGTACACTGTGGAATTAGAACAAACTGAGGTTGATCAAGAACTAGAAAAATGGAGATGTACTTTAGTGGTGTATGCAATTGGGGAAACACCAGGGTACAGTACTATGAAGAGGTATATCCAACAAAATTGGATGAATATAGCTGAACCAGATGTATATCTCCATGAAGAGGGTTATTACTTGGTGAAATTTAAATCCATGGAAGATATGTCTGAGATCCTATACTCTGGTCCATATAGCATTAGCAATAGACCTATCATTGTTAAGCAATGGACACCTGATTATGATTATAACACTGATTTCTTAACTGAAGTGCCATTGTGGGTTGTCTTTCCTAAGTTACCGATGAGTTGTTGGAGCTGCAATTCACTAAGTAGATTAGCTAGTGCTGTTGGCACTCCCCTATATGCAAATGAATGTACAGCTAAGCAGACACGTATTTCATATGCACGTATGTTAATTGAGGTTGATGTTACAAAGCCTCTTCTTCATGAAATAACAACGGCTGATCCTTCAGGGAAGAAGTTCCAACAGAAAGTGGTGTATGAATGGGTTCCTGAATACTGTAGTCAGTGTCTGATGGTAGGGCATAACTGTACCAATTTAGAGGCTGTGAAACATCAAACTATGCAAAGAACATGTGGCAAAGAGAAAACTCTGTCACAGAAGCCAGCTGAGCAAAAGAAGATAGTTCAACAGTGGCAACCTAAAGGACCTACTACTCAAGATCCCCAAACATCTAAGCCTGAGCAATCAAGCAAACAGGAGGCTCTTCCTCCTACTACTAACTCAAAGCAGGCTGATCTACTACCAGTGTCCCAACCCCATGAATGGCCAGAATTGAAAGGTAGTACATCTGGTCAGGTGAATAGAATGAGAACTACTACAGAGAAAGCAGTGGTGACTTCCTAGGGAGGGAGTTATTTACAAGCAGCTGAAATTGCATTACAGAATGGGTTTGAACTATTGCAGGGTGAAGATGGGGAAGTGTATAAGGATATTCCACCTGATATAGGTGTGCCTATTACCTTATACCAATGAGTTGGCTTGTGTGGAATGTTAGGAGACTAAATAAGAGATACAAGCAGAAAGAGCTTAACTTGTACTTGAAGGAAAATAAAATAAAGCTGGTAGGAGTATTAGAAACTAGAGTCAAGGAGCCTAAAGCTAGAAGTATAGTAAATAAAGTAGTTCCTGGATGGGGCCTTCTTGAAAACTATGACCAGGCCTATAATGGGAGAATATGGTTAATGTGGGATGAGGGCAGATACAAGATCCAAGTATTACAGAAAGGTGCTCAGATTATCCATTGCTATGTAAAGGGAAATGCGGATAAGGTAGAATGCTTTATGTCTATCATATATGCTTTTAACAGTGGAGAAAAAAAGGAAAGAACTGTGGCAGCAACTGGAAGCAATAGCTCAGCATATTCAGGGTCCTTGGGTGATCTGGGGAGACTTTAATGCCCCACTCCAGACCCAAGACAGAAGGTGTGGTAACCCAGTTAGTCAAAGAGAAATTCAGGACTTTGCTAAATGTGTTCAACAAGTAGAACTGCATGAACTCCCTTGGTCTGGTGACTATTTCACTTGGTGCAACAAGCAGGAGGGACTAGATAGAGTGTGGACTAGAATTGACAGAGCCTTTTGGAAATGCAACATGGATGAACCAGTTTGGCCATTTTGTGACAGAATATAAGCTCACTGGAATGTCTGACCATGCTCCTATGCTGATAAAAATGATATCTCAAGCCCAGGGTGTTGCTGCTCCTTTCAAATTCTTTAACATTTGGGCTGATCACTCTGAATTTAAGAAGATAGTTACTAATGAATGGCTAAAGCAATCCAGAGAAAGAGGGCAAATGAGGGTGTGGAAGAAACTGAAAGCTCTAAAACCTTTCCTAAGAAAACTGAATAGGGAGGAATTTAGAGGTCTGGAGGAGAAAATGAGCCAAAACAGAAGAGAATTACAGAGAATCCAAGAAAGCCTGTCACAACACTTTGATGATGACCTTGCAAAATAGGAGAAAGAAGCTATCTTACAACTGGAAAGATGGTCAAATATAGAAGAGAGTGTGTTGCAACAGAAGTCAAGAGCAACATAGCTTAAACTGGGAGATTCAAATAACAAATACTTCTCAGCTGTACTGAAAGAGAGAACTCAAAGAAAGATGATCGCTGAACTTAGCTCTCTAACTGGGAAGTTATTAGTTGATCCAGAAGAGATAAAGAAGGAGATCATTCAGTTTTACAAATCTTTAATGGGATCTTCTGCTACATACCTTCCTGGTGTGGACAGAAGAGTCATGAAGACATGACCTATACTCCAACATCAACAACAAATTGAGCTGATTGCTCCAGTAACTGAGAAAGAAATCTGGGAGGGCCTCCAAGCTATTAATGATACAAAGGCACCAGGAGTGGATGTGTACAATGCTTTATTCTATAAAAGAACTTGGAGTGTTATCAAGCAGGATGTAATTGAAGCTGTCCAGGAGTTCTTTGCAACTGGTAAGCTGTACAGAGCAATTAACTGTACTGCAGTTGCACTAGTCCCTAAAACAACCAAGCCTGCCACAATAAAGGAATTTAGGCCAATTGCTTGTTGCTCAGTACTATATAAAATAATTTCTAAGATACTAGCTTCCAGATTGCAAAAGGTGATGCCATATATAATATGAGAAGCACAGTCTGGATTCATTCTTGGAAGGAAGATTGCAGACAATATCATAATGGCACATGAGCTGGTGAAAGATTACTCCAGAAAGACCATATCCCCTAGAGTAATGATGAAGGTGGACCTGCAGAAAGCATATGACTCAGTTGAATGGGGATATCTCAGGCAAGTTACGGAGAGCCTGAGCTTCCCTAACCGATTTATCAAATGGATTTTTGGATGTGTTACTACAGTCAATTACTCCATCATCATAAATGGAGAATATACCCTTCCCTTTGATGCAGCAAAAGGACTGAGGCAAGGAGATCCTATTTCTCCATTCCTCTTGGCCATTGCAATGGAATATTTGAGCAGATGCTTGAACCAACTGAAGGAGGAGCCTGAGTTTAACTTTCACCCCAAGTGTGCTAGGCTGAGCTTAACTCACTTGAGCTTTGCTGATGACCTCCTCCTGTTTGCTAGAGGTGATGTGAAATCTGTCCAGATACTGCATGAAGCTTATAAGAAGTTCTCATATGCTTCAGGACTTCAGGCCAACACAGCTAAAAGTTCTATATATTTTGGAGGTGTTGAAAATCTGGAGAGACTAAGAATTCTGGAGTATTTGGGGTATGCACAAGGAGAACTTCCTTTTAAGTATCTTGGTATTCCTCTGGATACTAAGAAACTTACAAGCTCCCAGTGGCACCCTTAGTTGAGAAAATTGTAGCAAGAATTACCTCATAGACTGCAAAGAAATTGTCATATGCAGGAAGAATTCAGCTGGTTAAAATAGTAATCTTTGGCATTCAAGCCTATTGGGCTAAATTATTTGTTCTTCCAGCTAAGGTGATCAAGATGATAGAAGCTTACTGTCGTTCTTATATTTGGTCTGGTACTAATGAGATTACAAAGAAAGCCCTTGTTGCTTGGAGCAAAATGTGTCAGCCTAAAGCCACTGGTGGGGTCAATCTGATTAATCTAACCCTATGGAATAAGGCTGCCATTACTAAGACATATTGGGATTTGGCCAACAAAATAGATAAACTGTGGATCAGATGGGTGCATGCTTATTACTTAAAGCATAAATCTGTGATGGAGCTGGAACACATCCCAACCCAGGCAAGCTGGATGCTGAAGAAAATCCTGGCATCTAAGGATAAGCTGAACCTTGCTAAGGAGGCTGCTAGAGGGACAAGGAGTATGACAGGTAGCATCTACTACCAGCTACTGGAGGAGACTCAACCTGTTGCTTGGAAAAATCTGATGTTTAACAATAAAGCCAGACCAAAAGCAATTTTCACTCTCTGGTTGCAGGTGCAAGGAAAGTTACTTACATCGGATCGACTTTTAAAGTGGAAGATGCACATTGATCCTACGTGTGTAATGTGCGAAACAGCTCTGGAATCTAATGATCACCTATTTAGGGAGTGTCAATATCCCAAAGATCTGTGGCACAGGCTGCTGAGATGGATCCATCGACCATGGAGCTGGGGACAGACATAAGAACAGCAACAACAACTCATTCTACAGTTGATGAAGGGAAGATCGAAGCAGGCTCTCCTGATGAAGATGCTCTATACAGAGTTCATTTATGCAGTCTGGACAGAGAGGAATCAGAGAACCTTTCAAGAAAAAGAGCAGCATTTTTTTCAACTGGCAAAGGAAATAGCATACGCCTGTCATGATCGAGCCATGGGTTCTCTCAAGGAACTACTAGACAGCTTTCATTTCTAAACTTGTAAGAGTTAGTTGTAAATGTTAGAGAAGGACTAGGAGGTTCAGTAGAATAGAGCTAAGACTAAGTTAGCTATCTGAGGTGGATGGCTTTGCTATGTAATGAACATCCTTGGTGATTATAATAAAATTTAATTACCAAAAAAAGAGTTAGAAAGAATAATACAAATTCTTGATTTTATTTCTTCTCAGGCAATAGTCATCTTAATTGAAGGAAATATAGAAGAATGTATTATATATAAATTTTCCGTTGTCTTGAATCTGGATAAGGATTATAAGACAGGTGATGAAGGACTAGCTTAAAGAATTTGTACTTACGGGAGATGAGAAGAAGCTATATAAATTGTAAAGTCATTGTAAGTATTAAAACTAAGCTTCTAAAGTGGTGGCATGAATAATTCATGTGTTCTTATTAAGTTTTTAGTATAATGGAGCAGGTGAATTTATTTAGTTCTTGTTCACAAGGATTATGAAGGGTAATAGTATATACTACCATGATATGCTAATTATAAAGATTTTGCAAGGTGTGAATGAAACTAAAATGTATTAACTTCTCGATTTAGAATTAATATTGCGGGAGAAGTTAATAATCTAATGTTTTAGAGTTAAGAATATAGCGGGGGATTTGTCTTATGACAATATTACTACACTAAGAAATGTTAAATCTTCCATGTTGTTTAATTCTTTTGAGATTATGGAACTTAATACTCCAATTGATGTGTATAGTAAGTTAGTTGAGAACTGAAAAAGATCTTGGAATGATTTGTTAGTCCACTAGACTATACTAATGCAATTTAAATTTGAAATGTTTGTATGAATTGCACTAGGATTAATATTGCCTTGTTAATTGTACACTATTAACATGTATTCATAATTCAAATATTTATTATTAGAAAAGTATCAAAAGGATACTTGGTTATATTGACAAAGTTTTTTATCTTGTTTTATAACAAATACCTTCAATAAAAGAAGAATATTATGATAATAAATAGCGTCTGGCATGTTTAAGTATACATTGGGTGGAGGGGCTGACATATAAGCTTCTCATAAATAGACGTGGATTATTCTTTCCATGAGGAATTTGAGTTTATTGATTTATTAGTTGAGGAAAGAGAGATATAATGGTTGAGAATTTATTCTACAAATAATTTTATGGCCATAACGGATGCCAACTATCCTCTTACACTGTGATAATAAAGCAATTATGTCTAAGGCATAAAGATATACACTAGTGAAAATCTAGACATATTGCTTTGAGATATTTGTGCATAAAACAACTGTTTTATTGTGTCAAGTTGAAAGACAACCTTGCCGACCCTTGACGTTTAAAAAATCCTCGAGAAGTATGATAAAACACTATGAGTGTTGTGGGTTTTAAGGCAATTTAAATTTGTCCCACATAATGGAAACTTGACCTTTCGTATTTGCACAACAATACTAAAGGTTTAAAAGGTAATAACAAATTATACTTGTGGCAGTTAGCAGGTACTAGGTACTGGAAATGTTAGTATTTAGAAAATTGAGGGTAAGTATAAAATCTCTTAATGAAGAAACTGAGTTCTGTTTAAGAACTATGTAAGTCCATTTTAAGGGCTTGGCTTAAATCAATGTTCGGAACAAAGCACTGTAAGTGTGTGTGAATTCAGGTTGTAGCACAAGGTCATATTCAAGTGCTGAAATACACGGCGAACAAGTTGTGAAGTTAGTATGGTTTATGTGTATAAAGCTTTTCCGTCTTGTCATTAAGGAATTGTGGTTTAATAGAATTTACTCTAACCATTAATTTCGACAAGGTCTTGAATCGTTTATACAAGTAGTAGGTTTAATTCGAAAGACACCTACTATATACATAAATTTTTTAAGCAACATCAATCACTAACTAAGTGGGGGATTGTTATTGTTAGTTAGTATTTGATGGGTCAGTAATTGAGAAGAGCAAGTTTTTGTCTATTAAAAAATGTGTCTGTTGGAAGTGCCTATTAGATTAGAAAAGGTACGTTTGTTTGGAAAAACCTTTTCCTAACTGACTTCTTAAAGGTATTATAAATACCTGGTTTCCTTCTCAACAAAAATAGATACGCACAAATTTACAGAACTTCTATCTTCTTCTCTTACTACTTCTACAAATCACAACATCTTTATCCTTGTGGGAAATTCGAGTTTACTACTAAAATTTGAATTTTGTTGGCTTTGTAAATTCTGGAGGAATTTTGCCATAAAACCCATTTACCAACAGAGTGGGGGCTTAAATTCCTTAAGGACAGAGATTACTCTATCAGATTTGAATTTTTTCTTTCCATTTCTGAAATTTACTTCCTAACATTAATTGCATTGCAGCTTTGACGAGAAAAACGTCAGTGTCACCATGGCTGCGAAGAAAGCTCTGCCAAGATATGCTTCCCCGTCTTCCCCGCCTTGCTAATTTTGTAATGTATTTGTCATCATCGGCTCATGTTTTCTCTCTGAATAACAAAAAAATAGTAGATGAGGGACAGTCGTTGACCTCAAAAAATTATCCTTGGCCAACGACATTGTAGTATGTGTTCAATTCAGTCCATATCTGTCAAAACAAACAACAGGACAGTAGCAAAAGTGGAAACTTCACAAGCCAGAAGCAACCAAAATAGTAACCAAAGGCAGCAGCAGAGTTTCACAACAATAAAAGGCTAAAAAGAAATGTGTCCATGGCCTGATGGAAATGGTATGGTAACACAGCTCAAGCTGGCAGATACCATCATCTATAGCCTCAAAGGAGCAGATTGGAGAAATATTATCTTGGCTAGGACCTCTCACCACTACTGCCGTTTCCTTTCTCTTTTCTTTCTTTGAAAGTTAAGTGTGGTATCATATTTAGAAATGGAAAAACATCAGCACGCCATATGAAGTCAACTCCAAAAGGAAAATGCAGAATAATAGCAAACAGTGAAGCATTCACCATGGCAGAATCACTTCAAACAGAGAGACGTCACAAAGTTGATAAAAGAACGAGTGTACTTTCCTGATGAGGTAGTGTCAAAGGGGAAGCAGCAATAAGATGACATAGCTAACAGGCTAAAACGACGAGTTTAGCTGGCATCGCCACTGCTCCATCTTCTTCTTTTATTTTCTCTCTTAAATTCTGCTAAATCGCCTCAGGAAACCCCTCACATAAAACCCCCTTTTTTCTCTAAAATCTTCCCCTTTTGCTTGAAATATCGCTGGAGTCGAATTCAGTCTTTTTAGATGTTTGAAATTGAAAGAATCATAGACCAAAGGATCCTCTAATGGCTAAATTTTATGGAGCAACTTCAAATCAGCCACAGAGATGCATGAAAACAAGAGGGACCCCTTTGCTAACAAGAGATCTGTGATTGTATATATGTGTATTTTGCAAGGAAAAGCTATAATTGAGTCAATATTTCATATCTAGCCCTTAGTCTAGAAATAACTAATTGCTCTAATCAATTTCACAATTAATTTAAAGAACTTTCTAATTAAATAAATGCTCGTAAATATTTTACATGTTGTAGGTAATATAAAGTCGAAAATATCAAATGGAAAATATAGACAAACTATGCAAAAAAATAGTCACATCGCAGCAAAACTTCAAATTTAACAATTTTTTTGTTAAAAGAATACTTTTGGCTTTATATTCACACAACAATCTATATTTTGAGATTTTTATAAAAGAAAGCATTAGAATATTAATTTCGAAATTACTAGAGCAAAATTGGGTGTCAACACCTGAAACCATGAATTTTAAATCCTGAATCTGCTTCTGATGTAGTGACGACAATTAAAAAAAAGATCAATTCTTTCTATTGCTTTCCAAAATGACAAGTATCATGGAACAACTATTTTACCCAGTAAATAGGTACTGAAGGGAGTAAACAAAAGTCAGAGTTCATTTTTTGTTACTTCTTTCTGCTCCTTCCATCTCATTTTATTTGTTATGATATTTAATAAATATATGTCTCAAATTATTTGTCACTTTAAAAGTCAAAAAGAAATTATTTTTCTATTTTGCCCTTAGTAATAAATGTTCTTGAAGGCAACAAACAAATTAATTACGGAATAATATTATGATTGTGCAAATACTAGTAGATGTCGAATAGTCAAAACCCAATACTAGAAAAAGTGTCTTTAGCGGCAAAAAAAGTGTTTAGCGGCCATAAATATTGCCGCTAAAACTTTTACCGGCCTTTTAGCTTTGGTCGTTGTACGTGGGCTCGCTAAAAGCTTTAGCAGTCATTCTAAAGAGTGCCAGTAAAGGCACTTTTAATTGCCGCTAAAAGGTACATGCTTTAGCGGCAATTCCATTGCGGCAATTGTAATAGTTGCTAAATCCCGCCCAAATATGGCTATGTTATATTTTTTGAGCCCGTTTTTATTGCCATTGAATGCATTTTAATGGCCACTAAATGTCTCATGATTTAACGGCCAATTGTAATGGCTACTAAATCGTTTTCGAAATTACATGGTTCTGACATTTAATGTCAATTTTTATTGCCGATAAAACTAGTTAAATCGCCAATAAAATAACAAGTTTTAACAACAATTATAAAGGCTGTGAAATCCATCATGAAAATGACTTCCACTTTTAGTGTCCATTATTATTGTTGTTTGTAGAGACAAATGAAATGTACATATTAGTGACGTAAACATTAAATCTTAATAACAGTAATAACAACTAACACTAATAAAATAACAATTAACACTATAAGATCTTATATTACTGATTCATAAAACCTAAGATATTCTGTTAAATTTAGACAAACAAAAAAAATACTAATCCATAATACTAATGTATCAACGACATAAACGGTAAAATGACATTGTTCGGACTAAAGGAATAATGTCGCTATAACTAATTCATTGATACCAATGATTTTAAACATATAAGATGTTCAGTCCCCAATCACTTCCCCATCTCTTCATCATATTGAAATCTTCAACATGCCAAATATTCGAACATTACGTCGTGCGACTTGAAATTATAAAATGAGTAATTATAAGAAAATGAAATTTAATGTAAATTGTACATGTATACCTCTAAATACATTGTGGAAGTTAACAGATTCAAAATTATACTAACTCTCCAAATTCTTAAAAATTTCGCCAGACTCCTCTAGGACTATACAAAATGTTTAACCTATTCATAACATCTATTTTATTCGAGAAGCGCACCCCTAACATTATACATCTCCAAATAACATTAAGTCAAATCTCCAACAATACTAAAGAAATGAACACCAGTAACTCAATAGAACATAATTCATGAAGCAATAAACGTACTATGATGAAGAGACTACTACAACTAGCTGGTTCAGCTATCCTTCATGTCTATTCCACTCTATTAAATTTCATATCAATGAAGAGACTAACAAGACATAATAGGTCTTTTTTTGCATTGACATTTTTCAAGTAGATTAAGTACGACACCAATTTAGCAATGAGTAATATGTTAATTAATTTTAATAAGAAGGCAGTGGGAGGAGTTCTCGACATACATAAGTTTCAAATATGGAAATGGGAGAAGGATATCCTTTTGGAGTGACAATTGACTAGGCCATGACCCCTTGAGGAATATTTATCCTGAAATATTTAACCTGACAAATCAGCCTGATGCCAAACTTATTGAGGCAAGAGATCAACATGGATGGAATGTATCTTTTAGATCACTCAATGACTGGGAACTGAGTAGGATGATAGAATTCTTCAAGACACTTGACGCTTTTAAAAGTTTCAGTGGGCATGAAGACACTATGGTATAGAAATCAGACATGGAGGACATTCACCGTGAGGGCTGCTTATATCTCCTATCGCAACCAAGGGCAGCAGGGGATAGAGGGGCCTTGGAAACAGATCTGGTAAACACAAATTCCATACAAAGTAGTATGCTTCTTATGGCTTGTGACCAAAAAGGCATGTTTGACTCAGGACAAGCTGCAAAGAAGAGGTTTTCAACTATCGTCCAGATGTTTCCTATGCAAAAGTCAGACGTAGGATAATAGTCACTTGTTCTTACATTGTCCTGTCACAGCAGATCTCTGGCATATATTCTTATCGTTAGCTGGTATCAAATAGTGTATGCCAAGATGTACAGAGGATTTGTTAAAGTCTTGGTGGCAAATAGGATGCAACACTAGACGCAGAAAGTGATAGAAAGCAATCCCAGGTTTTAGTATCTCTGTGATAAGTGATAGTTTTTCTTATGACTCAGCCTATACCTTTGTACATACTGCTGCCAACACAAGTCTTTTGTGTTGATGAATAAGATGTCATCATTTTCAAAAAAAAAAAAAAAAACACTAACAGAAGGGTAATACCATGATAAGCTAAATTATTTTCAGCACCACTTCATCTATTGAGTGACATCCTAGCTGTATGTGGTACTCCTTCATGGTCATTGTTGGCATCAGGGACCTGATAAATATAATGCATTGGATAACAATATTTTCACAAGATAAAAGGTTTAGATAAATTACTAAAACATTTGAAATCAGATTACCTATTCACTTGACATTCCATAGATATAATGCACCATAGATAGCAACTTTTTTGGCGACTTGTCTCATCCACGATAGCAGCTTCTCTTGGTTTTGCTTCACCAAACCCATTTCTTCATTTTGATTTTCATTTATCGCCCTTAACTTTTTTATCTCTTCCTTTAACCCTTTTATAATATACCCACTTCTCTAATTTCCCAAGACCTGAGAATACACATCTCCTCCTTAACCAACACTACGAGGAGCCTGGTCTCTCAATTCTTGATTATTGATCATCTTTTCGGTTATCATGTCCTACAATTAAGTAACCAAAACTATGTGAATTACAATATTAAAAATAAGCATAAAAATAAAAGTTGTTTCATTCAAAGTCTACATCAGTTCCACTGGGTCCGCCATTCATAAACCAACTACGATACTCTCATTGCAATCTCACCATTGGGATCGTCAAAGATGAATGGAGAGATTCAGGGAATTCTGTATCCAATGATCTCCAATGCAAATTTGGTTCCCACTCTGCCTCTTTGAGAATTTATAAGTGTAGAAAAGAAACCTTGTTTTAAGATTCCATATTTGAACATGTACGTGTGCCTAGGCAAAATTTGGTGGAAATTGACAGGACGAAACACAAATATGTGTAATTGAAAGTCCGAGAACACAACTATGTGCAAGTAATGTCTTCTATTTGGATTCTATTGCTTCACTCTCCGGAAAAGGTCACTTAAATGCTCTGACCCAACATGATAGAATATTTCATTTAGTTTCTGGCTCACTGTACAGGTAGCAAGGATCTGTGTTCTTGTACAATTAGTTTAGTACTTTATCCAGAAAAAAATGTCTAGCACTGTTCGTCAAACCAAGTGAAAGAACAACCTCTAACAATATAAACTTATAGATGCAACCCAGGCATAAAGAGCTCACCCATTTGCATACATAAACACAGAACTTAAAAAAACGACGACTTGGTGTACATTAATAAATTGACCTTTGACTTGCATGTATCAACGTGAATTTCATTTCGTAAATTTACTTCTGAAGACTCCGCAAGTGTCTTCAAGTACTTAATTATCAACATTCTCTGTCAGGGTTCTAGTAGAACTGCTAGAAGAAAAGCTAATAAAAGGTGATGGTTGTGAGAGATGGCCAAAATTATGGAGAAGAACCCAATTACTATTCAGAAGGACTGTTAAGTAATCAAATGGCGCAGAGATGCCAACTATTACTTCCATACAATGTAATTTTGCTGGGTAAATGTTTATAGCCAAAATGGAAAGAATTGCAAGATAAAGATAGAAAAGGAGAGCCTAGCTGCCAACCAAAGGGGCGAGTGAATAATGAGGCTAATAACCACCCGAAAGTACAAGCAAGGAGTGATATATTGATAAAACTTGTATCATGTTGCTTTTGCTTCATGTATTGGAAACTCAAACACATACTGTAACAACTAAATTCGCGTCAAGAAAATAAATATCGAGACAGGAAAATATTGCAACAATATATTTTATTTATCAAAATATGAGTGTTACAATCTCTATGATTCCTCTGATTCGTCTTTTCAAAGTATAACTTCAAGGGCTTTTGAGCTTAATCTTGAAGTTTGGATTTGGATTTGGCTTTGGATTTGATCTTGATCTTGACTTGATGAGTTCAAGAGCTTGGAGCTTTATCTTGAACTTGGTCTTGATCTTGATCTTGAACTTGTACTTGGATTCAAGGGCTTGAAGCTTGATCTTGAATCTTCGTCTTGATCTCTAGAATTTGTAGAGAAATATTTGAGTGCTTGCAGCTTTTGTAGAAATCTCTTGCTTTGATCCACGAGCTCTTTCTTGCTTCTTGTTATGGATTCTTGCTTCTGATTTCTCCTTTTTTCCAAATGAGAGATTTGACCCCTTTATATAGATATGGGGTGGAGTAGCCACCAAGAAACCCTGATGGGCCTTGGCCCATGGAGCGGCCAATCAGATTAAAGCAGTGACTAGGCCGTATTTGATTGGCCATAACATGTCACATATCCACATGGCGTATTTTTATTGGTCTTTGGGTTTGACTTGGATTGCCACATCATTTGACATGTGGCATGACCCAACTGGCTATTTCATTTGACTTGGCGCCACGTCACTTGCCACATGGCACATTTTTGGGCCTCTAGGAAAACTTATATCCATTGGGCCTTAGGCTATTTTGGCTAGCCTAACAAGATTGGACTTTTATTATATTTAAATAATTAGCCTAATTATATTAGCCCATAACACTTATTTGGACCAATATGTCTTGAATTTAACATATAGCCATATTATTTTATGGATTTAAATCCAATAAAATTTACTTGTCTACAAATGCCCCCTACTTCAAGACTTGTCGGGGTGAAACCTGTCCGTACTCGGAGACTAGGCTTGAAGTAATTTCTTTAGTTGTGTTGTCATTTCCAATTAACAGACCCGCAAGTGGCTACCCATTGAGCAAGTTATACCTGAAAAGTGGCTATATCACAGTCAGCATCCTTGAATGTGGCCGTTTGTTCAAATTACTCCAAAGTGGAGTAACGCCGCCGACAGTAACCTTTTGTTTTACTTTTTATTTCCGTCTTTTTCCATACTTGCACTGGCTGTGGTCTTCCTATTTCAATTGGAATATGATTCCTTGCCCTTTTTGGACTCCCACAATGACCTTCAAATTTGTATCAAATTAGGAATTTTCTACATCATTAGTCTTCTATAAATAGAGGCTTAAGACCCTTATTTGTTTATTTCGCTTGAAGGTCGTTCCTGGATGAATTTTCTTTTGCAGAGGTAAAAGAAATATTTTTGATCTTTTGTGCTCCTTTTTCCTTACGAAACAAAAATATTCCATGCACATTAGCACTTTTTTTGAAAACATTCTCTGCAAATTTGTATCTTTCTTTGAATAGTATATGCATTGTCATCCCAATTCCTTCTACATAGAGCATCCCATAAATGCAGATCCATCCACTATTTCTTTTTTTAAATTTCGTTTCTCAACCTTTTCAAAACAATAAGCTAAACTTTGGAGAACAATAGTTGACCGCCCCTATTCTTTGAGAATATTCTCGTCTGTATGTTAGCCACTTTAATTTGTTTGCAGAAGCTAACTCCATGTACTGCATTGGTTTTGTTTTTTGCAAATACGCTCACCCTCATTCTTACACAACTCACTTCCCAAACAGTCGTCTTCACGACTTGCATATTTTTTTTGTAATTGTATTTGCTCATTCATCCTTTTTTTTTTCAGCAAGTAAAAGAGGACTTCTGCAGCTTGAATTTTTTTCTTCTCTTGTCAGGTAAAAATACTTTCTCCCTTTTGTAATTTTTACTTCTTCTTTGCTCTTCTTTTTCTTTTATGTAGGCCAAAAGATGATTCTAAAGAAGTCAACCCTTGCTTTAACGAGGACAACCATTGAAGACTTATTTGGGAGCGATACTCATGGGAACATCAAGTTTAAGGTGATTGGGGTGGCAACGCATTCCCACTTTAACGACGACAATCCCATGAAAGACTTATTTGGAGCGATACTTGTGGGAAAGTCAAGTTTAAGGTAATTGGAGTGGCAACGCACTCCTACTTTAACCATGACAATCTCATGGAAGACTTATTTGGAGCGATACTCATGGGAAAGTCAAGTTTAAGGTGATTGGAGTGGCAACGCACTCCCACTTTAACGACGACAATCCCATGGAAGAAGCCATTTGAAAGAGCAACTTGAAGACCGGCAAATATGAAAACCCCACCCTAAGACTCGATAAACTCGAAGGCTCTTTAAATTAAGTACTTCAACTTTGAAGACTTTCCGTACCTGAATGATATTGACTTGAAGACCGATGGACTTGAAGACTTCAACATGTAGACTTGTCAAACTTGGAAGAGTCGAAGACCTTAACTTGAAAGATTGTCAAATTTGAAAATCCCACTTGAAGACTTGACAAACTTGAAGACCCCAACTTGAAGACTGGACATATATTTGAAGACATCAACTTGAAGACTTGGAGAATTTGGAGACTCCAGCTTGAACACTTGGCGAATATGAAGATTCCAACTTGAAGACTTAGAAAATTTGAAGTTTGTAGACTCCAACTCCAAGACTTGGCAAACTTGGAGACTCTAACTTGAACCCTTGATAAATTTGAAGACTCTAACTAGAAGACTTGCAAATTTAAAGACTCGCAAATTTGAAGACTCTAACTTGAAGACTTGGCAGATTTAGAGACTCCAGCTTTGAAGAAGAATCAACATAAAGACTTGACCAACTCCAACTTGAAAACTTGGGGAAATGAAGATTCCAGCTTAAAGACTTGGAAGACTTGCGCGTTTGAAGGCTCAAACTTGAAGACTACAAACTCCAACTCGAAGACTTGAAAATTTTGAAGATCCCAGCCTGAAGACTGGGGCGAATTTGAAGGCTCACACTTGAAGACTTGACGAATTCGAAGACTCCAAGATGAAGACTTGGTAGCCTGAAGACTTTGGCAAATTTGAAGGCTCAAGTTGAGTCTTTCAAGTTTTCCAAGAATAGTAATACTCATAATTTGAAACACCCTGGCAGGTAATCACGTTTTCTCTCTAGGTTGCAAGCTTTAATAGTTTAAACTTGATCTATAAATAACAATGTGAAACTTGACAAGGAAAAGAACTTTTCTTCTTTTTGGGCGACTGGACTTAGAATTTGAGCTCTAAAGCTGCCTACGTACCCCCACAAAGAGGATCAAGTCATTACGTAGTTCATAATAAAAGAAGTGTGTGTTTTTTTTCTTGTCCTAACTTTTGCCTAGGCCGCCTCTTTCGAGGTTTTCAACCTAGCGGACTTTTTTTTTTTAGGCCGTGCACAGTTTAGACTCTTGCGAGCCAGGAGTTTTATGCAGTTTATGCTCGTGCATCAAAGGAGCGTAGCGATTTGCAGTTTAAGCTCGTGCGTCTAGGAGCGTGTCAACTTGCAGTTTAGGCTCGTGCGTCGAGGAGCGTTTCAACTTGCAGTTTAGGATCGTGCGTTGAGGAGCATTTCAACTTGCAGTTTAGGCTAGTGCGTTGAGGAGCATGTCAACTTGCAGTTTAGGCTCGTGCGTTTAGGAGCGTGTCAACTTGCAGTTTAGGCTCATGCGTCGAGGAGCATTTCAACTTGCAGTTTAGGCTCGTGCGTTGAGGAGCATTTCAACTTGCAGTTTAGGCTCGTGCGTTGAGGAGCATGTCAACTTGCAGTTCAGGCTCGTGCGTTGAGGAGCAAGTCAACTTCAAGGATAGTACTTCTTTAAGAATTTCCCGTTAATGGGACCGAGTCTTTTTCCTTCAGCATCAATAAGCTTATAAGCACCACTTGAATAGACTTCTTGCACAACATACGGTCCGTCCCATTTTGCAGTGAACTTGCCCCCAGATTTATGGGAAGTGATGATGGGTCTTCTTACTGCAAGGACTTGATCACCAACCTGGAAAGATCTTGGGCGAACCTTTTTATTGAAAGCACGAGATAGACGAGCTTGATAACATTCAAGGCTTTGCTGAGCTTCGAGTCTTTTCTCATCGAGAGCCTCCAACTCTTCAAGGCGTAAGCGAGCATTTTCTTCATCAGTGAGCCCTTCTTGGAGAGCAAGTGTCAAGGATGGTATTTGACGCTCCAGCGGCAACACAGCTTCAACTCCATAAACAAGCGAGTAAGGAGTTGCTCGCGTTGGTGTGCGGTGAGTTGTCCTATACGCCCATAAAGCTTCTTCCATCCTTTCATGCCAATCTCGCTTGGATTTGGAAACAACCTTATTAAGCAAATTGCACAAGGTCTTGTTGAATGCTTCGGCTAGGCCATTGGCGGCAGCATTGTACATGGAAGATTTGCGCTGCTTGAAGCCAAAGAGATCACATATTTTATTCATCAGTCTATTATCGAATGGCTTGCCATTATCCGTTATTATATAACGAGGGATACCGAAGCGGTAAATAATGTTTACTCGAATGAAGTTTGCAACCTTTTCCTTCTTTACTTCCTTGAGAGCGACAGCTTCTGCCCATTTTGAGAAGTAATCAGTTGCAGCTAATATGAACACGTGTCCTTCAGAAGACTTCGGCAACGGTCCAACAATGTCTAGTCCCCAAGCATCAAATGGCCAAGACGCGACTGTTGGGTGCAATACTTCAGGTGGTTGATGTATGAAGTTTGCATGGAGCTGACAAGCTTTGCATCTCCGAGCATGGTCCAAGCAATCCTTCACCATTGTTGGCCAGTAGTACCCCATCCTTTTTATATGGAAGTGAAGCTTCGGCCCAGACTGGTGTGATCCACATACCCCAGAGTGTGCTTCTTCCAGAGCTTGAAGTGTTTCATCATCTCCTAAACATCGCAAAAGTACTCCCTCAAATGATCTTCTATATAGAGTGTCCTTTTAGTAAAGGAAACGGGGTGCTCTACGACGGATTTCGGCTCTCATTTTCGGATTTTCTGGAAGGGTTCCGTGACTGAGGTAATCAATTATAGGTTTCCGCCAGTCTTCCTTCTCAGCCTCGGAAACAGCAACAAGACGCTGAAGTTTATTTTCACCATCCATGCCTTCACCAAATGGTGGTACTACCCATTTTTGGCAGATAGTAACTTGTGTCTGTTCAGGCAAGGTAAATGTTGACACCAAAGCCGCTAAGGCATCAGCTTTCTTATTTTCCTTCCTCGGCACATGCTGGAGGATTACATCCCCAAGCTATCCTATTAACTTCTGTGCATAATTATGATAGGGTTGCAACTCTGGTTTCCTTACCTCATAGCTACCCAGAAGCTGATTGATTACCAATTTAGAGTCTCCATATACTTGCAACTGTAACTGCTTCATGTCGACTGCCATTTCGAGACCAAGTATGAGTGCTTGCTACTCTACGACGTTATTAGAGCAACGTTGCATCAGCGTGAAAGAATATGGGAAAAACTCTCCTTCCGAAGTTACGAAAACCACACCAGCCCCAGCTCCATCATGACGTGCAGCACCGTCGAAGTACATCTTCCACGATGGTTGAACTTCGACGACCATTGCATCTTCATCAGGTAATTCATCAGTGAGCTCCCAATCATCAGGTATCGGATGGTCTGCCAATAAGTCAGCTAACGCTTGTCCTTTCACCGCTTTTTGAGGGACGTACACAATCTCAAATTGTTGAAACTGGAGGTACCATCTCGCCAAACGATCACTAAGGACTGGTTTCGACATCACAAATTTTATAGGATTTGCTTTGGAAATGAGTCGGACGACGTGAGCTTGAAAGTAGTGTTTCAACTTTTGAATGGAGAAGACTAGCGCCAAACACAACTTTTCGATTGGCAAGTACTTCAACTCATTTGGTGTCATCATCCTACTTAAATAGTAAAGGGAATTTTCTTTCCCTTCACTATTCTCTTGAGCCAAAAGCGCCCCAACAGACCTTTCTTGCGCTGCAATATATAATATCAGCGGCTTTCCAGGTATAGGTGCAGCTAAAACTGGAGGTTTCATCAGGTACGACTTGATGCTCTCGAATGCGTTGCTGCAAGCTTGGTCCCATTCGAAAGGGACACCTTTCTTCATAAGACGACTGAATGGTTGACATCTTCCGGCCAGATTTGAAATGAATCTCCTAAGATACGCCAACTTTCCTTGTAGACTTTTCAGTTCATGAATATTTCTAGGCTCAGGCATCTTCAAAATTGCATAGACTTTGGCTTGATCAATTTCAATCCCTCGGTGTCGAACAATGAAACCAAGGAATTTACCAGAAGTAACTCCGAATGCGCACTTTAAAGGATTCATCCGAAGTTGGTATCTTCGCAGCAATTCAAACACCGTTCTCAAATCCTGTAGGTGATCCTCCTTGTTTCTTGATTTCACCACCAAGTCATCAACATTGCACTCGACACTTTTGTGAAGCATGCTGTCGAAGATATTTTGCATAGCTCTTTGATAGGTAGCTCCGGCATTCTTCAGGCCAAATGGCATCACCTTGTAGCAGTAAATTCCCTTAGGAGTTCGAAACGCTGTGAGTTCTTCATCCTTAGGAGACATGCGAATCTGGTTATAGCCAGATGAACCATCCATAAAAGACATTGCCTCATATCCAGTAGTAGCGTCAATCATGAGTTCTGGGATGGGGAGTGGAAATTCATCCTTAGGACATGCATTGTTGAGATCTCTAAAATCAACACAAACTCGAATTTGGCCATTTTTCTTCCTTACAGGGACTATACTTGAAATCCAAGTAGGATATTTGACTTCCCGAATAAAACCAGCCTCAATAAGCTTGTTGACTTCATTCTCGATCAAGGGTACCAGCTCTGACCTGAAGCGGCGTTGGCTTTGCTTAACAGGACGAGCACCATTTCTAACCGCCAGATGATGAACCGCTACTTTGGGGTCTAAACCAGGCATCTCTTTGTAGCTCCAAGCAAAGACATCTCTGTACTCTTTCAGCAGCTCTACATAAGCACTTTCTTCATCCTTCATCAGCAAAGCACTTATATATGTGGGTCTTGGTTCTTCATCTGTGCCGAGGTTGATTTCTTTCAATGCATCAACTGTCGCCTTCACTCCTTCTTCAAGCTCAGGTGGAGCATCTTTAGCATCTTCATCTTCCTGCAGATCTCCATCATTGAAAGATATGTGGTGACACCAAGAAATATCCTCCGACTCATTCTTGACATTATTTGGATACGAAGCGTTCTGCTCTTCTTCTGCAACGACGTGATATGAAGATCCTACACTTTCTTCATCTTCCTCACGCTCCCTTGTGTGGACTATAGTGTGAGTCTTTGCCTTTAACACTTCTCCACATGAAACTACTAGTTTTTCTTGACGCTTCATCCTTGAAGGGATCAGACTTTGGCAATCTCTCGAAAGTTTTGGGTCGTTAGGAGAAATGGTTATTTTCGCCTTTACATCACCCTTTTGGAGCTTATTCCTCTTCTTCGATGGTCCCAATCTATCAAAGACAGAAGTTCTTGCAGTTGGTTCTCCGAGCCGATCAAAGACAGACTTTCTTTTATTCGAAGGAACGGACTCATCCTCAGCACCGACATAATTGATGCTTGCCCTCCTTATAGAGATGCGAACTGGTGGAGGTTTTTCGAAACCCAAGCCTTCACGTGATTTCTTCATTGATCCTTCTGGTAGGAGCTTCCCTAACTTAGATGGTTCGTTGGGATCGTACCCAGCCTTTGCAAATAGTTTATAAGCATTTGGATCAAAACCCTCGTTTGTGCGCTTTGTGGGGAGTGCACTATTCTCCGGCAGATTTCAGGCCACAAACTTTCCAAGAAAATTTGAGGATAACTTTAAAGCATCAAGCCGCTTGATAGGAAGGGTTAATCCATTCAGCACGTCACTTTGCAGGTCAGATGATTGGTCTTTCTTCTCTTTCAGTTTTGGGACGTAGCGGAGCGTAGGTCCCGTCTTCTTGCCTGAAGGTGCAAAGTATTGTTTATGTGGTTTCCTTTGAATAGAGTGGCTTCTATCTTCATCCTCTACAACTTTTGCTTTCCCAGCTGCAATCTCAGCCTTCTTTATTGCAAACTTAGGATCCAATGTCTTGGCGATGTTATCAACCCTGACTTCATTCACGATATTCTTCAAGTAAAATTTAGCGTCAGCACAGTACGCTTCAGATTCAGTGAATGGCTTGTCATCAGCAACGACTTTCTTCTCAATACCATCTTCGTGATACTTAAGGCATTGGTGATAAGTGGATGGGACGACTTTATTCTCATGTATCCACGGCCTTCCCAGTAAGATGTTATAGGAAGTTTTTGCATCGATCACATGCAACCATGCGCTTGAAGTCATTTCTCCAATAGTGAGGTCTATTTTTGTAGCGCCTATGGCCCTTTGCCCCCCTTGGTTGAATCCATGGATCATCAAACGGCTTTCAATCAAATCCTCTCTTGAGATGCCAAGTTCGTTCATTGTGTGAATAGGCAGAATGTTGATTTCGGATCCTCCGTCAATCAAGATTCTATTCACTCTTTGTTCATTCACATATCCAACCATGAACAATGGACGATTGTGAGGAACTTCCCCAAGTAGGATATGATCACTCGTGAATGTGATCTTTGCTTCACAAGTATTTGCTTCTCCGGCTGTAGATTCGGTGAGTTTTTCTGACTTCGTAGGTGAAGATGGCTCTGGACTTTCATTGTTCTCCTCTGCTTTATCAGCATTACAACATGAGGCCTTCGTATCATCTTTAGGGATCTTCATGCGGAACCAACTTGGTAGAAACTCCTCTAGGGTCACTGGCTGACGCGCCTTTTGGTGATGGTAAACCTCCACCTTTGCCTTTTGTGGACGTTCGATTGCTTTCTGCTTCCTTGGCTTCCTTACCATCTTCTTCCTTGTTGGTTTCTCAGCTGGTTCATCTCGTGGGCTTGCCTTACGACGCCTCCGTCGAGTCACCAATATCCAACCATCATCATCTTCCTCGAGCGATGCTTTCTTCATACTTTGTTCACACAGCTTTGGGGGAGAAAATGATCCTTTTGCTGGAACGGGTTCGAAGTCGCCAAACTTGATCATGACATCTTGCCCTTCGAATCCTTCAGTGAAGTTGCAGATCGCAATGGGATCTTGTGAGCCAAAGATGATGGAAACTTGGTTTTCATTTTCCTTTTCATCTTCGAGTATGATCTCCCCTTTGTCGGCCAACTCCATGACTTTGTCCTTAAAGACAAAACATTTTTCAAGAGAGTGACCTAAAAGCTGATGGTACTTGCAGTAGTTTGGATCATTCGTTCTTCCAGCTTCATTAGGACGCTTCATCTCTGGTAGCTCAGTGAGCTTTAGTTCCAGAAGTTCATCGAAGATTGCAGGAACATCAGAATCAAGGAATGGGTATTCCCTATCTTGCATCTCTCTCAAAGTTAATTTCCGACCTGTCTTATCCTTGAAAGAAGTCGTCTTCACACTTTGTTTCTTGCTAAACTTTGTGGTGAACTTCACAGGCTTGGCATCAACATTCATGGACTCTTTGCTTTCAACCTTGGGTACCACTTTGCTCCATCTCTTGACTTTTTGCTTGTCTTTTCCCTTGCGAGGTTCGGTGAGTGGTGGCCCTTCTTTTCCAGTGGATGCCATGCTTAGCTCCATATCATGAGCACGTGTTGCCAACTCTTCAAAAGTCCTTGGCTTTATGCCTTGCAAGATGTAGCGAAGCCCCCAATGCATACCTTGAATGCACATCTCAATTCCTGAAGCTTCACTGAGTCTATCTTTGCAGTTGAGACTTGCATTCCTCCATCGGTTGATGAAGTCAATGACTGGTTCTTCCTTTCGCTGTTGCGTGTTTATAAGCTCTATCATGCTTACGGTACACCTTGTACTGTAAAAGCGATTGAGGAACTCATGTTCCAGCTGCTCCCAGCTATCAATTGAACCAGACTCAAGGTCTGTATACCAATCGAAAGCATTCCCTTTGAGGGAACGGACGAACTGCTTGACGAGATAATCGCCGTAGGTTCCAGCATTGTTGCATGTCTCAACGAAGTGCGCCACATGCTGCTTTGGGTTTCCTTTGCCATCGAACTGCTGAAATTTTGGGGGTTGATAACTGATTGGCATCTTCAAGCTATCGATTCTTGCGGTGTATGGCTTCTCATATGCAAGCGAAGACTTGGAAGAAACCTCGTACTTATCCTTGATTGTTCCCATAATGAACTCCTTCAGTTGGTCAATTTGAATCACCCCATCAGCAGAAACTTGGATTTCCTTAGCAGGTGTTACTTGCTTAGCTGGAGTATTAATCACCTCTTGAACTTCTGGACGTTTTCCTGGTGCATGGCTAGATTCTCCCTCCATCATGCTTTCCATCTTGTTGATGCGAGCGTCTTGATCCTTGACATAGTTTGATAAGCTATCAATCGCCTTTGTCAAGTTTGCAAGTTGTTCCTCCACTGTTAAAGTATTAGTCGCCATGGCATGCACTGCTGTTGGAGATGATGGAGAATAACATGGATTCTCCCATAGATTGATCTTTATTGGAATGACTCACGCGGCGTGGTTGGAGAGGATCCAATGCTTGAAACTTCATCGTCTTTCTTCGTTGCTGGACTTCTGGATCTGCAGAGCCTAAGTCGAGCCAAAGTGTTTTCAACAATCTCAGCGATATTTTCCCCTTTTTCCAATGGCTCAGTAGATGATCCTGCTCCTTTGGAAGATGAAGAACCGAAAATTGGAGTTGATGCGGGCGGCACCTGATGTGCTTGTTGTCCCATCAAGTTTGCTTTGTTTCTTGTAACTGGTCCAAAGCTTCCCTTAGTAGCATTCATGCAGCTTTGAACCTCAGAAGAGAACTTGGAATTGGCATCAAGGTCATGAGGCCAGACAGATTTTGCAACGACAGATTTTGAGTTGGTGTTCTTGGAAGCCATCTCAGTGTTGCTGAACTTTGTGAGTTGAAAAGTTGAGATGAGAGGTAGAGATTATCCCACTGGGCGTGCCAGAATTTGTAACAACTAAATTCGCGTCAAGAAAATAAATATCGAGACAGGAAAATATTGCAACAATATATTTTATTTATCAAAATATGAGTGTTACAATCTCTATGATTCCTCTGATTCGTCTTTTCAAAGTATAACTTCAAGGGCTTTTGAGCTTAATCTTGAAGTTTGGATTTGGATTTGGCTTTGGATTTGATCTTGATCTTGACTTGATGAGTTCAAGAGCTTGGAGCTTTATCTTGAACTTGGTCTTGATCTTGAACTTGTACTTGGATTCAAGGGCTTGAAGCTTGATCTTGAATCTTCGTCTTGATCTCTAGAATTTGTAGAGAAATATTTGAGTGCTTGCAGCTTTTGTAGAAATCTCTTGCTTTGATCCACGAGCTCTTTCTTGCTTCTTGTTATGGATTCTTGCTTCTGATTTCTCCTTTTTTTCAAATGAGAGATTTGACCCCTTTATATAGATATGGGGTGGAGTAGCCACCAAGAAACCCTGATGGGCCTTGGCCCATGGAGCGGCCAATCAGATTTAAGCAGTGACTAGGCCGTATTTGATTGGCCATAACATGTCACATATCCACATGGCGTATTTTTAATGGTCTTTGGGTTTGACTTGGATTGCCACATCATTTGACATGTGGCATGACCCAACTGGCTATTTCATTTGACTTGGCGCCACGTCACTTGCCACGTGGCACATTTTTGGGCCTCTAGGAAAACTTATATCCATTTGGCCTTAGGCTATTTTGGCTAGCCTAACAAGATTGGACTTTTATTATATTTAAATAATTAGCCCAATTATATTAGCTCATAACACTTATTTGGACCAATATGTCTTGAATTTAACATATAGCCATATTATTTTATAGATTTAAATCCAATAAAATTTACTTGTCTACACATACTTTGCAGCAAAATATGAAGCAGCAGAATACTAAAGCTAAAGAAGAAGAGGTAGCTAGGCCAATCAAATGGGCTAGTGAGTTGTATAACATAGAAAAATCTTTTATTTTTGCCGTATACTCCTGAATTTTTTTTTATTTCTGCTGTATAATCTGACATACCCGATTTTAGACTCGACTCAGAGCGAGTCAGGTTTCAGATTTAACTGGGTAACTCGTTTGAGTTAAGAGTTGGAGTTGCCACCTAATATGGATTTTTAAGGCGTATTAGGTCACCTAAGTGTCTAAGGCCAAGTTCTTTATTAAACTAGTCTAGTTTGAGAGTTTCAATGGGTAAGATGTCCAAGTGACTCAGGGAAGAAGGTGTTAGGCACTTCCCTAAGTCCCACAAAAAGTGGTTCCCGCCCGAGTCTATATTTTGGGATGTCTATACAGTTATCATATGTATTACTAACTTAAAAGGTCAAATTCACAATCAATTTATATACTATGTCTAATTGGACAAGTCTAGGTAACATATACATAATTGGGCTTCAATATTTTTCACATACGGCCTATATTTCATGCCTAGTCGCGTTCATGGCCTCTAACATAAAAGCCTAATCAGAATCATGGTTAAATATGCAAAAGGGGTGTCAAAAGTAGTCTATCTGCACAATTTCAGCATTTAAATCAATTTTTTCATAGATAGGCAGTTTTGCAAAAATGGACAGCTTTCACAGACAATTCAGATTTTGTTAAAACCAAATAAGTATTGTTTTTGAAATAAAATGTTAGCCATTTAGGATCGGTGTGACTCGTCATTAATTGTCGAGCCCTAACCTTAGTTGCTATTTGGTGTAGGGGCCAGTTTCGAAAATATATATATGGGTGAGTGGGCTGTTTTTGAAAATGAGTTTGATAGAATCACATAAATGACAATAAAGGGGTTGTCACACGTAAATATAGATATAGGCATGCAAATACATGAGTAATTGATAGTATTCTTCTAAAAAAAAATACGTATAGTAAAGCGTATAAGCGACCCCAATACTTTATATTCCCATATACACTATTAGATTAGTGTACAAGAGATTAAATTAAAAATCGTTTTAACACATATAGAGGCCATATTTGAAACCGTTTTTGGGCCTGATTTAATTGTGTGAAAAAGAAGTCAAGTCTTTGCAGAAATAGTCTGTTTTCAGGCAGTTTAAACACATATACCCTTGTTCATGCTTTGAAAATGGCTCAGACATAGCAGGCTATTCTACACTGATTTCACTCAACTAAAATTATACTTATCTTCAAAATCATCAGGTTCTGTATAACTATTTCTATTAAATCATGTTTAAAATCTTCAACATAACAAGTTAACTTTTTAAAAAAGCCATGACTTCGTTTTAGTGTATGATGCAATCACGGAAAGGGAAAGGGAAAGGGATAAGAAAAAGCCCCTTGGGTGGCCATTTACACAGCCTAGTAGCTGTGTACCCTGTTTTAAGCACATACAAGCAGGAAAGCTAATGAATATACATAACGGGGACAGTTTCTAAAAGGAAAAGTATGCAGAAAAGCAAGTAAACTATCTCCCATGAGTTCATACAGTCAGGGTTGTACTTAAGCGGGTACTGCATAGTGCAGTTGATAGACTTCTCAAAGTCCCAAATCTGTAACTAAAACAAGGCTGGTATGACCTTTCATGGCCATCCAATCAAAGCTGCAGTTATAAAGGTCAGCAGAAGCTTCAACAGGAACCCAAAGCCAAAGTATAGAATGAAAAGGTTTCACACGAGTATAGACAGCTTAATGTCATGCCAGTATAAGCAAAGAAAAGAAAGCAAGAGCATCAAGCATGAGCAGGCATAGAGTATAGGCACCAGTGATAAAGAATGAGAGATATACATTGTCCAGAAATGCAGCAAATACAAGAAACAATACTTAGGACAATGTTGATTGCAAAGAACAGGAACAGAAGTAACAAGAAGCAGGAAACTCCCAATTTATGTGAGTAATAATCAGAAGAAAGCGAGAGTGTAGTATTATGTATGTTTTTGCCGTGTGTAGAACTGTGCCCTAAGTGAATAAGAATAGCCAATTTATATAGTGAGGGGTGGGGACTCGAATTTGAACAAGTAAGGTCAGGAAATTAGGGTGAAAAAAGTTTTCCTTAATTAAAAGATCCTTTTAGATACTCTTTCCAAATATGATTCAATTAAAGCCATAAACCTAAGGTAAGCAGGATTCCAAACAGACATGATTGATTCCCTTTGGTAAAAATAACAGCCCAAGTTCAAATAATCAGTTTATCATAATATTCTAATTTAATTTAGGTTTTGGAATCCCTTTGATTGTGTTAATAGGTTCCCTTGAACTCCAATGGATACTTTATCAATTATCATGACTATTTTCCATTCAAAAACCAATCAGAAACCAATTATAGATATTAAATTAGACCTATCGACCCTCCTCTGATTATGACTGGATTCCAACCAAGCAAATCATACAATTATGTATTTTGACAAACTAAGAGACTAAATTCAACACAAAACAAAATGGATGAACTATCAGGGGTGCTAGGGTTCGAGCTTAATAACAAAATGTCATGGAACAAACTGAGAACGTAGCAAATTCAGTCATGCAAGCTTTTTCTAGAACAAGGTTCCAACCTAAATCAGTAAATTAATTACACAATAAAATGAATTTAAACCTAACTGGTTAATACATGCTCATTAATCAATTAATCATGTTAAGGCACAGAAAATCGAGTTAAAATTAAGCGGAGGTGTCATATAACAGTCCGTGAATCAAGAAAAAAGGGACAAGGTTACATGTTTAATCGTGGCCAGAGACTTTTCCGGTGACTGGTGTTCTCATCAGCGAGGGGTTGATTTTGACCCTCATCAAACGGTAGCAAACCCATAGGGGTTTTGTAGAGGAGAGTTAGAGGATCATCGTGATGTAATTTGTTTTTTATTTCGTCGGCTGAACCGACCGAAAATTACCATAGGCGGTGGCAATTAAGTTTTCGCCGAGAGAGAGAATAGTCTGAGTCGGCTGAGTGTAAGGAGTGGAAATAGAGGGATTTTAGGGTTTGGGGGTGTGTTTGGGTGATTAAAAATGGTAATAATCATCCTGGCCGTGGGATCAGTTGTGTGGACGGCCAGGATTTTTCCACGTAGGTACTGAGATGTTTAAATAATCTGAGGTGTGTCTATACGTGTATATATGTATACATTGTATAAAATAATATAAAATATATATAATTGTGTATAAATGCCTATAAAATGTGTAGAAAATTGTACAAAAATGCTTATAATTTTATAGAAAAATTAGAGAATTAATTTTGAATGCCAAAGGCTAATGGAGACTATTATTTTGATTTTTAAATTAATTTGTGGAATTTTTTAAGATGGGAGTAATTACAAAATAATTGTTATTTGACGTGCAAATTTTGTAAATAGCTGTGGGTTGTGCTAGTATTTTAAAAAATGACCTAGTTGATGTGCGTGTGTGAAGTAGTAACTTTGAATATGAGTGAGTGAGTGTGTGATACTTGTGCGGAAATCAGTGCAATTTGTCTGAATAAAAGGTTATCGAAATAGGAGGGACAAAATTAGGTGTCAACAGTTGCCCCCCTTTGCATATTGACAGAACGACTAATTTTGTCGCGACTCTAGAGAAGTGCGTATGGCTTACGGGAATCGACGAGGCGTTAGATTGTAATGTTTCCAGTGCTAGATTGTATGTCCTGCAATAAAGTGTGTCTGCAAAATAATATGTGTATAAGCAAATGTAGAACGTACCTCCTCATTGGGCTGGATTGTCTTTCCAAGATTCTTTACCGTACACAGGTGTGTATTTTATGCCTAACTGTGTGTCCTTTGCTATGCCAAGTGTTAAATTCGACATCGGGCTGTGTACCCTCAATCGGTGCATTGGGCTGTGTACCCTCCGTAAGAAATTAAAATATCATAATCGACATCGGGTTGTGTACCCTCAGTCAACGCCTCGGGCTATCTACCCTCAGCTAATTTAAAGTGACAAATCGACATCGGGTTGTGTTCCCTCAGTCGACGCTTCGGGATGTGTACCCTCAGCTAATTTAAATGACAAATCGACATCGGGCTGCGTACCCTCAGTCGACACTTCGGGCTGTATACCCTCAGCTAATTGAAATGACAAATCGACATCAGGCTGTGTACCCTCAGTCGATGCTTCGGCTGTGTACCCTCAGTTAATTTAAATGACAAATCGACATCGGGCTGTGTACCCTCAGTCGACGCTTCGGGCTGTGTACCCTCAGCTAATTTAAATGACATAATCGACATCGGGTTGTGTACCCTCGGTCGACGCTTCGGGTTGTGTACCCTCAGCTAATTTAAATGACATAATCGACATCAAGCTGTGTACCTTCGGTCGATGGTTCGGGCTGTGTACCCTCATCTAATTTAAATGACATAATCGACATCGGGCTGTGTACCCTCAGTCGACGCTTCGGACTTTGTACCCTCAGCTAATTTAAATGACATAATCCACATCGGGCTGTGTACCCTCAGTCGACGCTTCGGGCTATGTACCCTCAGCTAATTTAAAATGATAAATCAACATTGGGTTGTATACCCTCAGTCGACGCTTCGGGTTGTGTACCCTCAGTTTATTTATAATGACAAATCGACATCGGGTTGTGTACCCTCAGTCGACGGTTCGGGCTGTGTACCCTCAGTCGACGCTTCGGGTTGTGTACCCTCAGCTAATTTAAAAGGTAGTAAGAGAGATTGATAACCTTTCGTCAGAACGGGACGAAAATGTTTTTCATGTGTTGTCGGGTTGTATACTTTCGTGCCTGCATCCAAAGAAAAATTGGTGAGTTATGCGGGGTAGTTTGGTTTGTGCGTTCTTGGCCTGCTTTGTCCTTGCTACCAATGAGCACCGGGACCTCGGCCAAGCTGATAGGGATCTGTATAAAGTGGTAAATAATGCAAGTATTTTTGAAAAACTTTTTCATGAAACGAAATATTTCATCCCATTGAGTCACGAGTTGCGTTGTGTAAAGTCATGGTTGTTGCTCTCCATGCTGCTCCAAAATCCATTAAATGAATTTTTAAAATTTTTCCCCACTTTGTGTTTTAAATGTTATAGAGGGTCTCAAAAATTTCTACCCTAGTGCCAATTATGGGAAAATAATTTTTTTGTATTTATACGACCAAACCTTGGGTAGGTCGCCTACGTATCCCACTTGGGGAATCAGGTCGTAACATAGTTCCAGATTACATGATGTATTGCAGAATAACGAAACCACTAACTAATGTAGGCTCTTATACATAGTATCTTTTGACGGCTTCTGAGTTCATCGGTTTCGGCCAAACTTCTCCGTATATTTCTGGTAGTATCAGTGCTCCATTCAAAACTCGGTGAACCATGTACGACCCTTGCCAATTTGGTGCAAATTTTCTTTTTGCTTACTCTTGATTGGAGAATATTTTCTTCAGTACTAATTATCCAAGTTCGAAGGATCTCTCTCGAACTTTCTTGTTAAACGCTTTAGTCATTCTCCTCTTATATAATTGCTCATAACATACTACATTCAGTCTCTTGCCATCGATGAGGGCCAGTTTCTCTATTCTTCCTCTGACCCACTCAGCGTCTTTCAACTGCGCTTCTTGAATGATCCTCAAAGAGGGTATTTCTACTTTCACAGGTGTCACTGCCTCGGTGCCATATACCAGCAAGTAAGTGGTAGCCCCTGTTGATGTTCTCACTGTGGTGCGATAGCCTAACAGACCATAGGGTAAGTTCTCGTGCCATTGCTTTGAATTGTCTGTCATCTTGCGCAATATCTTCTTGATGTTCTTGTTAGCTGCCTCAACCGCGCCCATTCATTTGAGGTCTATATGCGGTGGTATTGTGGTGTTTGATCTTGAAAACCTCACAGGTTGCTTTCATTAGGCCACTATTGAGACTGGACCCATTGTCAGTGATGATCGATTCGGGAATGCCGAATCGACAGATCATTTTGTCACGGACAAAGTTTGACACTACATTCTTGTCACTGACTTGTATGATGCAACTTCTACCCATTTGGTAAAATAACCAATGGCTACTAATATGAAACGATGTCCATTAGAAGCAGCTGGCTTGATGGGTCCTATGACATCCATTCCCCAGGCGGCGGAAGGCCAGGGTGATCCCATGACATTTAGTTCATTGGGAGGCACTCGAATCATATCTCTGTGGACTTGGCATTGATGACATTTCTTTGCATACCTTATGCAATCATGCTCCATTGTCATCCAGAAATAGCCGGCCCTTAAAATCTTCTTTGCAAGCACGAAACCGTTCATATATGGGCCATACGTCCCAGAGTGTATTTCTTCTAACAACTTAGCAGCTTCTTTGGTGTCCACACATCTCAGAAATCCTAGATCAGGTGTCCTTTTGTATAGGACTTCTCCGTTCAAAAAGAAACTATTTGCTAACCTCTTCAACGTCTTCTTTTGGAGACTTGTTGCGTCTTTTGGGTAAATGACGTCTTTGAGAAACCCTTTGATGTCGTAGAACCAAGTTTGTCCATCTGATTCTTCTTCCATATGATAATAATATGGTGGCTGCTTTCTCGCCGCTACGGGTATTGAGTCATTGTAGTTCTTGTCGGGATGTTTGATCATAGAAAATATGGTGGCCAAAGCATCCACGAATTCATTTTGCAGTCTGGGTACATGCCTGAACTCTATCTTGGTGAATCTTTGCTTCAGCTCTTTTTATGCACTCGAGGTATGGCAATATCTTGGAGTTCTCTGCGGTCCACTCTCCTCGGACTTGGTGAATCAGCAAGCCGGAATCTCAAATCGCCAGCAGCTCTTGTATGTTCATGGTACTGCCATTCTAAGACCCAAAATGCAAGCTTCATACTCCGCCATGTTGTTGGTGCAAGGAAACCTCAGTTTGGCTGTGACGGGATAGTGTTGACCAGTCTCCGAAACCAACACTGCTCCAATGCCGACTCCTTTGAAATTCACTGCTCCATTAATGAATAGCCTCCAACCATCATACTCCTCTGTGATATCCTCTCCTACGAACATGACTTCTTCATCGGGGAAATAGGTGTGCAGTGGCTCATAATCATCTCCCACTGGATTTTTGGCCATATGATCAGCCAGGGCTTGAGATTTTACCGCCTTTTGGGTGACAAAATTAATGTCGAATTCACTGAGTAGCATTTTCCATTTAGCCAATTTTCCAGTAGGCATTGGTTTTTGGAAGATATACTTGAGAGGGTCCATCCTCGATATCATCAATGTTGAATAGGACGTCAAGCAATGCCTCAGCTTTTGTGCTATCCAAGTCAGCGCACAACGCGTGCATTCTAGTAGCATGTACTTGGCTTCGCAGGGAGTGAATTTCTTACTCAGATAGTATATCGCTTGCTCCTTTCTTCCAGTTGAGTTATGTTGCCCTAACACGCAACCAAATGCTGAATCTACCACAGACAGGTACTAGATCAAAGGTTGCCCAGGCTCGGGTGGGACCAGCACATGCGTACAAGACAAGTACTGCTTTATTCGATCAAATGTTTTTTGACAATCCTTCGTCCATTCGATTGCTGCATCTTTCTTCAGTAGCTTGATGATTGGTTCGCAGATGACCGTGGATTGGGTTATGAATCGACTGATGTAATTGAGCCTTCCCAAGAAACTTATGACCTCTTTCTTAATCTTTGGCGACGGCAATTCTTTGATTGCTTTGATCTTGGATGGATCTAGCTTGATGCCTCTTCTACTGACGATGAAACCCAGAAGTTTCCCTGTTGGAACACAAAAAGTACACTTTGCTGGATTTAGCTTCAAATTATATTTGCGCAAGCGATTGAAAAACTTGCAAGTTGTCAAGGTGCTATGAGCTCTTCTTTGATTTGATGATCACATCATCTACGTAGACTTCAATTTCTTTGTGCATCAAGTCATGGAACATAGTTGTCATTGCTCTCATGTAAGTTTCCCCAGCATTCTTCAACCCAAATGGCATAACCTTGTAGCAATAAGTTCCCCAAGATGTAGTGAAAGCTGTCTTCTCGGCATCTTCCTCATCCATGAGCACTTGATGATAGCCGGCGAAACAATCCACGTAAGACTGTAGTTCTTATTTCGCGCAATTATCAATAAGGATGTGTATATTTGGCAAAGGGAAATCATCCTTTGGGCTTGCTCTATTTAAATCTCTGTAGTCCACACAAACTCTGAGTTTCCAATCTTTTTTTGGCACTGGGACAATGTTAGCTAACTAAGTTGGGTATTTGACTATTTTCAAGATTCCTGCATTGAGCTGTTTGGTTACCTCTTCTCCAATATTCAACAGAACTGATGACTTGAAAATTCGGGCTTTTTGTTTGCCCGGCAGAAAACCCGGATTGATAGGTAATTTGTGTGCTACCACATCTGTGCTTATGCCAGTCATGTCATCGTATGACCAAGCGACTCCTCGTATTCCCTAAGAAATTCGGTATACCGCTTTTTATTTTCGGCGGTGAGATGCACACTGATCCTTGTCTCTTTTACAATTTCTTTATCTCCCATTTTTATCACCTCGGTTTCTTCTAGGTTTGGCTTAGGCTTATTTTCAAATATTTCAATTTCCTCTTGTGTGATCTCATCAAAATCATCATAATCAAACTCAGTTTCTCGAGCTCCATTGTTTCATTACACGTTGCGTTTGTGGACTCAATGGGATTATTAGTTTGAATGCTGAAAAATAAAATATTACAAAATTAAAAGATTAAAACAAAAGGAAATAGTGCGATATTTTATTTATGAATCCTTGCAAAACAAAACTTGTAGGGAAACATATGAAACAGAAAAGAAATGCAAGTTCCACGACTCAAAGTCGGGTTTTATTTTTAAAAACATGAAAAAACTCTATCCCGCAGCTCTACCAAGGTCCACGGAAAGCTCGGGCCCGGTTGCTGATCCAGTTGTTCAATGCAGCTCCAGATTCAACTTTTGTCAGCCCAGGAGGTTCGACATACTCTTTCAGGATTACACAGCAGTCTCCATCAGATATGAACAACTTTTACACTCCTTCCAGCACCTGCCAGCAGGTCCTCTTCAGCATCAGCTATCTTTGGTTCAACTCCTTGCGCTGCAGATACCTCCCCCTTTCGGCCATCCAAGTATCCAGACGAGACGAAAATACATAGGAGAGTCTTGGTTATTTTCTTGTAGAACTTGAAGTCCAGTGATGCTTCTTCCATGCTATTCTCATAAGTCACAACGTATCCTATACCAGCTTTCGCATTGTCGGGCCTCATCACAATTTGAATTCGCTCGATCATGCTATCCAGGTTCTTTCCCAAACCTTTACCGGGTTTATAGCATTGCTTTATCATGATGCCTAGAACCCAGTCTCTATGCCATTTTGCAGGTTGTGGGAGTACATATGGCTCTTCAATCACCACCTTCATAGGTTTGAGTATTTTAGAAAGCCACACTTGCTTCCCTTTTTTTCTTCAGAGATGCGCTTCCAGTTGGGACGAGCATTAGTTAGTACGTCGGTCGCTTCTCTGTCTTAGTAGGTAAGGTCTCACAAAATTCGCGTGAGGGCACACCCCAATCAGATATGACTAGTTCCCAGACCAGATTTTTTCCTTCATAGCCATTGCCTCGGCCATCCTAATAAGCGCTATAAAAGCTTCTCCTCCTTTCTTCAATCCCAGGCGGTGTGTTGACCAATTTAGGAGCGAAGTGTGTAGTATAACCTCCTTGGACCACGTCTCTGAAGTTTCAAATCTTGTTGTAGTTTTTTTTCGACGTCCTCCTCGAGTACCTTGCACTGCTCCCACAAGTTCGACAATATAGAAAGTCTGCCCGTCGGGAGCATTCCCTTCAATTGCCGGTATGGTTTGTTCATTGTAAATAGAGTTGTTCCCTTCACCAAACACCACCACCTCTTTGTGGTTCCATTCTAACTTCACTGTCTGGTGTAATGTAGACGGCACCGCTCCAGCCATATGGATTCAAGGTCTCCCCAGCAACAGGTTGTAAGAAGCGGAGATGTCCATGACATGAAACTCAACATTGCACTCCACGGGACCATGATGGTTATGTCGATTTCCTCAATCATGCTTCTTTGCGATCCATCAAACGCTTTTACCTTCATGTTGCTCTCTCGTATCTTGCTTTGATCAATTCCCATTCTCTTCAGAGTGATGAACGGACATATGTTCAAACCAGAACCTCCGTCGATCAAAACTATCCCTACGAACCAGTCTTTGTATTTGATAGTGATGTGAAAATATTTGTTGTGACTCAACCCTTCAGGTGGCAGCTCGTCTTCATGAAAAGCGATTCGGTTGGACTACATGTCTTGCCCGACTATGTTGGCCATATTCTCATCCGAGGTGTCCACCGGGACATGTGCTTCATAAAACACTTTCATCAAAGCATTTCGGTGGCTCTCCGACTTGAGGAGTAAATCTAGGACAAAGATTTGTGCGGGAGTCTTGCCAAAATGTTCAACCATGGAGTATTGTTTTGCTTGTACTTTCTTCCACAGTTCCTCGGATTCCTCTTCGCTGATTCCTCATCTACCTTAAACAAGATTCTCGGGAGTATAGATCCTCCCACTCCTAGTAATCCTTTGTGCAGCAACAGTCTCAACTGTTGATTTGCCCTTCTTCTCCATTTCGTAATCCCATGGTACCGCCTTGTCACTATACGGGGGAACTACGTCAATGTAGAATTTTGGGGTTATTTCCACCTTAATGGGCTCTGGTGCTTGAGCAACAGAAGCAGGCGCTGGTACGTCTCCCTTTGCTTTTACTATGGTTCCTTCCAAGTTGCATTCTTCGTTTAACTCGATCAAATTCACCCTATTGTCTCCCTGGTTAGGCAAGGGGTTGTTGTGCACATTTGGAGTTTTCAAGTGGAACACCTTTTGATCGATCAAGTCTTGTATCTTATCTCTCAGGGTATAGCACTTCTTAGTATCATGACCAGGTCCTCAAGAATGATAGACACAGGTTTTGGTTTGATCAAAGTAAGGTGTCATCCTATCAGGCATTTTGAACGGTACAGGTTGTATGTGGCCAGCTGCTTTGAGTCTCTCGAACAACTGAGTGCGGGATTCGGCCAATGGGGTATAGTTTCTTTTGAGTCTTGGATTGTTGCTGGTGTGAGCCCTTGGTGGATAGGCATTGGTGTTTCGATAGTTAGGGCTTTGTGGATATGGTGGTCTTTGTGGCAGTGTTTCGATAGTTAGGGCTTTGTGGATATGGTGGTCTTTGTGGCGGTGGGTTTTGGAACATGGGTTGAGTATTTTAGACTAGGTAGGTGGATGTGGGTAGAATATATGGGTATGATGGAGGAGGTGTTTGGTAGTAGTGGTTGTGGGTAGGGGAATGATCGAGTGACGTGGCCACGAAAGAGACATTACCTTCTTTTTCCTTGATGCAGTGGTGTTACCAGTTTGTAGGGATTTGTTAGTGGCTTTTAGTGCAGCCAAACTAACGATCCTACCAGTCTTCAATCCATCTTCAACCATATATCTGATCTTGATCAAATCACCAAACTTCTTGTCTTGCATATTCAATATCTTGTCAAAGTAGACGTCCTCTTGTATGCGGATGAAAGTTGCTACTATCTCTGTGTCTTCAATAGGAGGTTGGACTTTAGCGGCTTCAGCTCTCCACCTAGTTGCAAATTCTCTAAAGGTCTCAGTGGGGTTCTTCTTCAACTTCGCCAAATAGAACCGATCAGGCATGGCAGCCATCGCCTCCCAGCTCGTCCACTTCTTTGTCTACTGCTTTGAATACCAACGCGTCTCCAGTTAGACTACTGTTGAACAATTACATGCGAATCTTTTCATCATGTCCAACACGAACTAACTTGTCACAATAGTATCTCAAATGAGCCATTGGGTCACCACTATCGTCGAACATATTGAATTTGGGTGTCTTGTAACCCTCGGGTAACTTCAAATCAGGGTACATGTAGAGGTCCTCATAAGCTGACCCTCTGGTTCCTTTGGTGTCTTTGAATTGCCTGAATTTCTCCATCAGCCACTCAACTTGCTCTTTGGTGCTGTCTGAGTCTTCCTTTGTCAATGCATACATGTCATGATCTTTGGTGGGTGATGCAATGGTTTTTGTTTCAACAGTGAAGGGAGGCAGGTTATTTTTTGGTGCTTTTGGTGGTTCAATATAGGTAGGGTAAGGGATATCTTTCTCAGGGAATAGCAGATCCTTGCCGTGAGGGCGGGCGGTTTTGTTTGGTTCAATGATCTCACCAACACGGGGTAAGAGGAACCCTATTTTCCAACTCAAACAACTTCTGCTCTAACTTAGCATAGTCTTCATAGGCGACCACACCTTGCTTTTCAGGAGTTCCATTTCCAACTTTGTCAAACTCAGCCATGATATTGCGTCTCGTCCTCGTCCTTATAGACAAAAGGGAGGTGTTGGGATTGATCATCTGTATCTCAACCGGTATTGCGACACGGCCAGAATGTACAAACCAAACCTTCAGGGACTTGGGATTAACACAGCAAAAACAAAGAAAATGATGTAAGTATACGTTAATAAAATTGCGTCCTATTATGCGAGGGGCCTCTTTACTGCCAGAGGTAGGCCTATCGAAGATTCGAAGTAATGTTTGCACCAAACACGTCATTTCGTTTGCCTAAACATAATCAACACAAGCCCTAAAACCCAAAATAACAAAATTTTAGTTGATTTGCTTGGCTTTATTACAACCACTAATTTAGGACAATGACTTTACTAGACGGAAGACAAAGACAAAAGAAAAGACGATTCGACTTAAGACGACCAGACTATGTGCCAAGCTAAGAGGTTTTGAATCAAGCATCAGTTCCAGCATCTTCTTTCTCCTTCTTCCCTTCAGCTTCTTCCTTAGGTTTGTGAACTAGGCTTATGGGTGGAGGGGCGGCGAACATCTCCATCAGATCCTTCCCAGCTTGCATGTCACTAAGAGTTTTTTGCAAAAAATTCACAGATTTCTATTCCCATTGCTTTCTTTTCTTCTAATGGAACTGACTTAAAATACTCTCCCCATTCTTTGAGCAAATTTTGTAAATTCCCAGCAGCTTGCCTCACCGCCATGACCTTGCCTGTCCAATACTTGAGTTCATCCCTTTGATCTTATCCTTGTATTGCCTCCTCATCTCCCTCTCTTGTGTTACCCTTAATTCTTTCTTACTTTGGTCAAACTCGTGTCGCAGCTTCTTGTATATTTCAGTGACACTCGGAGCTTTGGTTTCCTTTTCACCGTAGTCTCTGATCGGAACCTCTCCCTATCTTCACTGAGCCACTGAGGATAAGCTAGAGTGGTCGCGGGGTTCACCCTACTGTCTCGGCTACGACAAAACTGCATAGTAAGTCTTCTTTCCCACATTATCAATATAGTACCAACCATCAGATGCTCAATGTCTTTTATGTCAAAGTTGAAGCTTCTCCCTTCAGTCAACTGTGGAGTTTGTTGTGTCATCCTTACTTGCCGGAGGATTCTTAGAGGAACATAGTGGTTAGTTCCTCAGAATCCAATCAATGTCAAGAAAGTGATGTCTTGACCTTGCATGGAAACAATGAAACCAGCACAGTTTTCAATTACCCATTGTACCTCTTGCAACTCTTCAAGCTTGGTGCACCATCCTTGCATGTTTGCAGGGTCCTCCCACACTGTTGTCCCAGCCATTCGGGTACTATGTGAATGAATGCCTCCTTCCCTTGACGGTTTTGGTGCTATTGGACTCATAAGGACGTTGTGCAGATGGTCTATCAACCATATTTGCAGCAGAAGATTGCACCCTTCGAAGAAGTCTCCTCATCTTCTACATTTTGTTAGAGCCCTATAAAATTCCCCCAAAATCATTGGAACCAAACTCACTTGACGCTTGTGAGCGCCTTTGCGTAATCTTTCTACCACTCTTCCCAACCTTATGTCGATCTTTCCTTCTTTCTCGGGAAAAACCATTCTCCCCAGAAAAGCAACGATGAAAGCATTTGACTCAGTCCACTCCCAATCTTGAATTTCCCATGCCCCAGTCCAATCATACCTAAGGGTTGGATCTCTAAATCTAGAATGCCAATACTCTAAAGCGACCTTCCCATCATGCACTCCCTCGACATATGGATCGTAAGGGGCGTCGAACAGTTCAATAAACTCCTTAGGGTCCACGTCTCGGGGATAAATCATAGTCTCGGGTCCAGGCTCTAACCCTGCTAGTCCTCCAAATTCCTCCAACATTGATGCCAACTCCAAACCGTTGAAATGAAACACCACCCTCTTATAGTCCCAGAAATGCGTAGCGGCCTCGATTAAACTAGGCATGGCAGTGTAAGCTTTGAGAGTCACTAACTCTCCCAACACCTTTGAATATGAACCTTACTAACAACAGCCAAATCTTCCCACCAGAGTTTGATCAAGTGAGGAGCTAGGGAACAATCTCGAGTTGAAGTGTACCTCTTGCAGCCATAGTCTGAAAATAAAAACAAGAAAAGGTAAAGACCAAAACATTCTTTTAGTCTTGATCATGTTTAGACAAACAATCAATATTGTGTGCATACATTTCTTCGAATCCATGCAAAGATGAAATTTTTTCATTTTCCGGGTTAAGAACCCTTTCGACATTTTGGGCGTAGGTTTACTAATGGACTATACGTGCCAAGGACGTACATCATTCCTAAGTTTGTCATGATGCAAAGAAAATAAATATGCATTTTGTTGCCAATACTCTCATAAATTCCCAAATAGATTTTGAAAATCAGTACATGATGACTTTTGGAAATAAACGATACAAAAGAAAATGACACTTGATTAGGAAACACGCTGCTCCCCCAGCCTGGCTCTCTTTGCTTCTCGGGTAATCTCTTTGACCTCTTCCATAGCTTTGGTTAAGTATCTTTTAGCCGCCACTAAGTGTAAGATGTCTACCTCCGCACACTCCGAATTCCATTGTTCAAGCTTCGTCTCCAACACCTCTATCTTTTCCTCTAACTCTAATGTTCGTTTTTCTCCACACTTCAATCTCTTCTTTGTTTTCTTTGTCCATTTTAACGGCCTTCAACATGAATTCTCGGTATCGGATTTGAGCTTCCGCCTCACGATCTCTTATCTCCCTTGACTCGGCCCCACTTCCACATTTCCTTTTATGCTAGAGCGTAACCAACTTTTATAGTTTGGTTCGCATCCGGCGCTGTATCGGTCTGATGCTAGTGATTCTTCTCCCATGACTTTTCTTCCTACCCAGGATTTTCTAATGCTCTTAACTCTTGGAACAACATCTTCAGTGTAATCAAACTGATAGGCTTTTGTGTCTGGTATCAATGGTGTGATTTGCTTCCTCCCTGCTTGCCGCATCACCCTCAATGGTTGATAGAGTTGGAGACCTCTCAATCCCATAAGTATCACAAAGGGTGCCTTCTCAGAGCTAATGATGAAGTCTGATGAAGGAAACCAAGTGAATATCTACTGAATTGAATCATCCGTTATGTTTTCAAATAACTTTACCCATTCCTCTGTGTTGCTTGGCTGCTTGAACTTCGGAACCCCGTATTGTTATCCAACCAAATAGTTGTAACCTCTCGCTTTCCTCAAATGTTCCTTGAATCACGCTTGTAGTAGGAGATTGCAACCTTGGAAATTTTTTGCTCCTCTTTTGCGACAACCCAAAGCCCGATAAATTTCCACCACGATCATAGGAACTATAGTATAACGATAACAATCAATTCCATTAAATACCGCATTGGCAACCATGACAAGCCTCGAACATATGTCGTGACTCGAGCTTTCAGGGAACACCATTACTCCTAAGAAACAAATAGTAAATGCAAGTGGTCTAGCTCCCCTCCAATCATTGTAGGACTTGAATTCTTTCTTACAGTCGTCGAATACACCCAAATACCCAAACCAGTTGTAAAAGTAGGAAAAGGGTATTTTCTTTTGTTGTAAAAATTCTACAATCACACTTGCCACCATCCCTAATTTATTACGAAACTTCTCAGCTGTGGGGACACTAGGTGCAAGAATGCGATTTTTTTTTTCAAACAATGTTTGTCTAACCCCGACGCTTCAATCATTTCTCTACACGACTCCATTTATAATAGAAAAACTAAATGACCCAAATGTTGACGTACTTCGGTTTTCTCTCCCAATGACAAATTATTCCACCAATTAGTTAACAAAGGAGGTGCGCCCATAGTCATTCCAAAACGGTGAAATTTTTGACTCATTGCGACCTATATAAAAAATATAAAGGATTAAAATCCCCTCCCCTTTTGAGAATAATTGGACAAATCAAAATGCATTTTTATTTTCGCCTCACTTTACTTCTCCCTCGTTTTCTTTTCTTTTCTTTTCTTTTCTTTTCTCTCGAATGCACATAAGCATGTCCAAACGTCCCTTCGGGCTTAAAAACCCCGTCAGGTAATTTGGACAAGTTGCAAACTAGCCGGCTCATGGGGAGCCCTTCCTATGGCATGATACATGCTCATTACACTCAAAGAGTGGTGTAATTCTAGACACGGTTTTCCAAGGTGGACGACCAATGGGTGGGACCATTTTAAATTGTTGGATGTACCACGGACCAACTATATTCCAAAAAGTCCCTCCTAAAAGATTTTTTTTTTAGGTGGAGCGACCGCGGGATCCATGTAATCGCCGTGTGTGCACAAAGTGTCGTTTTCTAGGGGTGCAGGAACATGGGTGAAATATGCCAAATTACATCAAATTTCAAGTTCATACAAATAAATGAACAAATAAATAAAAGGAAAAAAACAAAAAAGAAACAAAGTTAGTAAGATCATAATAAATTGAATAACAAGATAATAATCAATTAAAATTACAAAATAAAGACTCGTTATAGTTAGGACTTTGAAATATCCCCAGCGGAATCGTCATTCTGTCATACCCGATTTTAGACTTGACTCGGAGCGAGTCAGGTTTCGGATTTGACTGGGTAACTCGTTGGAGTTAAGAGTTGGAGTCACCACCTAATATGGATTTCTAAGGCGTATTTGGTCACCTAAGTGTCTAAGGTCAAGTTCTTTATTAAACTGGTTTAGTTTCAGAGATTGATGCAATACGAACTAGGCTCACCTGTTCGATTCATCAAACAAGTCCACCGAGGAGTCACATGGCGCCCACGATCAAAGTGTGGCCGGGATGGAAGATGCCGAAGACTGCCTCGACGAGCAACAACTTTGGAAATCCACCGAGCAGACAACAAGTGACCGGTGCTGACTGACTTCGGGGAGCTGTGAGATCGAGCACGACTAACGATCAAGTTTGAGCCCGAAGCTGAAAGAAACCGGACCGAGGAAGAGCGACGCCGAACAGAGAATCGATCAAAGGGCTACAAGTGTGCCCGAGGCAAGAGCGTTCGATTCCAAATGTGACCGAGGCAAACAAGCGTCCGAATCCAATGTGTTCGAGCTGAGCTGCCGAACACATAAAACTACCCCAGCCCTGCGTGGCTTTATCTCATTGGTCACCTGTGACCATTTACTATTTTGCCCTTTTTAATGTTGTCTATATAAACTCCTAGCATAGTTCATTAGAGTTAGTTGATATTGAATTGAGAGAATAGAGATAGAATTGGCCGAGAAATTCTTGTTTGAAGCCCGAGGCTTCGTGTATGCCTTCTTAGGCTTGGAACCGAAATGGATTTCATCACTAGTATGAATCCTTGTTAGGTTCAAGTTTCCTGTTCTCCCTTGGATAATCAATCATGATTTGATTCGGATTATCCATTCTTTCTTCTATTTCTGTTCTCCCCCTTCCCCGATTTCTTGTTATCTTTGTTTCTTATTGCTTCCGCATCTTTACTTCATCGTTTCCGCGTCTGTTTTGTCGATTCCGATTGCAAAGTGTAAACCCACGGGTTTGCTTGCATCAGTTTGGTATCAGAGCAAGGCTTGGATTTCGTTCCTACGAATCCACGTTCCTTGTTCCATCTATCTTTACTTTCTGCTGGTGTTCTTAATTTACAAAAAAAAAAAAAAAAAAAAAAAGTAAAAAGAAGAAAATTCAAAAAATTTGTGTGATTGTTGATTGTTGGTTAAACAATCACATATTCTGAGTCACCACTGTCTAAGGAATCGATTGAGTACCCGACGTACAACATTCGTAACTAGGGTTTTTCCGTCAATTTTGGACTGTGTTCTTGACTGTGGTGTTGTTGAATTCGAACCCCAGTTGTGTTTTAGTGTTTATCGTTGAAAACTGGTGGTTGTTGAGGTATTTGGGTCGATTTTAGAGCTTGAAAATCGTAGTTCCACTGTTTCGCCACCGTCCGTACATCGGAACATTATTAAAATTGTTAACAGTGTACGGACGACGTCATAGCTAGCCTTAGCTCGGCTTGGAACTGATCAATTCTCCGTTGTTAAAATTACTGGAGACGACCCAAATCTTGAGCTTAATCTGTTGTTAGTGGACTGTGAACGAATCTTGATATTGTCCGTACACCGGAGTAAAAGTTCACTATTCCATTGAAGAAGAAAGGGGTAAACTGTCAAATCTAAAACCCCAGGTGAAAAGTTGTCGGCTGGAAAAGGGAAAGTGGATAAGGTTAAACCCTATCTGTACCGAGGAGGAAACACTTGTACCGAGGTCACGTGTTCGGAAAATTCCGAAGCGGAACGAGGAGGAGGTAGATTCTCTTAGGATTTCACTTTTCTTGTGTCCGAATATTCTCGATAGTGGATCTCTGGAGTAATTCTTTCTACTCGAGGTCGTACTATCGAATCTGAGCTTATAGGAACTCGTGCGTGGGGTGACCGAAGTCCAATTTCGTAGATAATTCTTTGACTCCCCGTGCGCAGTTAAATAGCTACCGTTCCATCGAGTCATATAAACTCCTTCGGAACCTAAGTTTGGAAAGTACTAGTTGTGACTTATCACTTCGGTTTCCTAACAGGAAGGCAAGGCCAACTTGAGCGGAAAAAGGCTAAGTGGTGAGAACAATAGAGTGAGGTCACAAAAGCCAACGACCTTGAGTGTAAACACGAGTGGAAAGAAAATTGAGTGAACATTACTCGAGTGATACACGTGAGGGAGTGAACTTGTGAGGTCCTTTACTTTGTTTGTTGCAGCTATGTCTTCGAATGGTGAAGAATATGGAGGATATGATTCGTGTGGAGATGAAGGAGACTATGGTTCCTACGGAGGTGATGATTGTTATAATGACACCGGGGGCTATGGCTCTTACGAGGACGAAGCGGGTCACTATGGTGAATACGAAGACGAAGAAGACTACGAAGCCTGTGAAGATGAACGAGAAGAATCTTTTGCTTCGGGTCGAGAATACGAAGGTAGTGACGCTTCGAGGTACGATGACTCTACTTACTCTCATTGTGATGACCTTGAATATGATGAATGTGACATCGAGGAAGTCGATGACGAAATCGACCAAGCAAACTATTTGATGTCTTCTTCCGTCGGTGTCTCGTGTGGAGCACAAGAGAGTAGTAGAACCCCTTCCATCGGGATGGGAGGAGGTGGTGGAGGTTGTTCCATGGGAGGAGGAAGATTTGCAACTTTTAGTCGTAGCACACGATTCAATGCTTCCAACTCCTATGGGAAGGGTGGCTCGAGGAGCACTGGTGGTTATGGACCCGAGGAGGGTAGAGGAGGGTTCTACCGAACACCTTCTTCGAGGAGAAATTCTCACGGGTTCCATGCTAAAACTCCTTCCTCAACTTTCAACAAAACTTCTAAAGTTGGAAGAGTGAAAGGAAGTGGGAGTTACTCTAGTGGTGCTACCACTAATGGAGGAAATTCTGTACTTGGAAAGTTGCCAACGAAGAGTCCTACGAGCGCAAGAAGTGGTGGGAAAATTGCAAGAAAAGAGTCGACCGAAGTTAACAAGGTTATCACAACGGCCGATCTCATGACTGAACTATTGGGGATCATAGCCGAACTGCAAGGTGTGGATGTGAGACTTGTTAACCTTGATCCTGCCGGGATCCCGAGGACACCAGCTTCGGAGCCATGCTCGGCAACAAAGAATGAGACCTCGGTTGATGAGTCTTCGGGTCCTAGACTTCGGGTCGATGTCAAAGGTCCACCTACTCCAGCTATGGGTATTCTTGGTCCCCGACCAAACTCACCCGAATATGAGAGACAAAAGATCGAGAGGAGTAAGGGAGTGACCGGTGACAACTCTCGAGAGGAAAAAGGAGAGGCTGTGAAGAGTGATGTGAGTGAGTTGTCACCACCCAAACCCACACCTGCCCGTGAAAGAAAAATGAGGGAAAAGAAAGAGGGAAAAAGAATCGATGAGAGTGAGGACACCCCTTATTCTAACATTAACCTCTTATCTTCTCCTTCTACTTGTTCGAACTCTTGTGCAGGAGCTCTTGGAGGCAAACCGATAGAACCTCAACTCTGTACCGAAGTAGATAGACAAGGTGAAGAAGATCTTTCATGTGAGCTCCACGGAGAAGAAACTACTCGTGAGACTTCGGAGACATTGAGAGATACCGAAGGTCACTCCGAGGTAAGTGTTCGATTTCCTTCCCGTGAGCATGATACTTCCTTGTCTTGTGAAATTGCTAGAGAAACCTCTATGCTAGTTGATGATTTGTATGATTACAATGTTTTTGCAACTAGTGTAGAGTCGAATGGTCAACTTGTGAGTAAATATGAACCACTAGTTGAGAGAATTGATATGCCACATCATGATGTGAGCTCGATCTTCATCGAATCTCTCTTTAGTGATGAAGTCGTAGTTGACCTTACTTGTGACCCTTGTTATGACACACCACCAATCTTTGATAAAGGGGAAAATGAGTTGTTTGATCATACCCTTGTTGAAATTATTGCCTATGGTGGATCTCTGTGTTATGGTGAAGATGATGATACCCTTGAGGAGTCCTTAGTGGATGAGTTGGATCGAATCATATTCGATGACTCCTCAAGTGTGGTCGATGACCTGGGTTCGGATGCACCTTTGATGGGCAGTGAACTTATTTTCACTAACCCTCTGTTCGAAGGAGATGGTGATGAGCATCCGACTCGAGGAGAACCACCTCGGTTTGAAAGGCTTAACCCCGTAGATAATCCATTATTTGAGACCTTCTTCGGAAGTTTGTCTAAAGAGAAGGGTTGTCTTGGAGTTCATTTGGGAGGTGAAAAGCTCTCTCTTGGTGTGAATAAGATTGCTTTTAAGAAGGGGAGTGGAGTATTCGATGTTAGTTGTCGAGTCAATCATTTTACTTACTCCATTCCACATGTTGATCACACCTCGAGTATAGTGCATACCGAAGTCTATAAGCCCCATGATGATAAAACTGAATTTAGGGCTCGGTATGATGACTACGAGTTTAGAGGTGATAGGGCCTTTGATCGTCACATCTTTCATATAAAGTGTCCTATTGATCTCTTCGAGTACTCATGTGTTCGTTACAGTTCCTACTTGAGCCAAGAACTTGTTGTTTCCTTCGGAGACATAGGCTGTTTGATCATTATTGATGCTTGGCTCTACCATAAGAGTGTGTTTTCCACTCGTAAATACTAACCTACTTTCGAAGTAGGAAGCTTTGTTTGTCTTTGCCTTGTTGCAGGTCTTGCCGGTTTGATTTCGAGGACGAAATCCTTTCAAGAAGGGGAGGATGATGCAATACGAACTAGGCTCACCTGTTCGATTCATCAAACAAGTCCACCGAGGAGTCACATGGCGCCCACGATCAAAGTGTGGCCGGGATGGAAGATGCCGAAGACTGCCTCGACGAGCAACAACTTTGGAAATCCACCGAGCAGACAACAAGTGACCGGTGCTGACTGACTTCGGGGAGCTGTGAGATCGAGCACGACTAACGATCAAGTTTGAGCCCGAAGCTGAAAGAAACCGGACCGAGGAAGAGCGACGCCGAACAGAGAATCGATCAAAGGGCTACAAGTGTGCCCGAGGCAAGAGCGTTCGATTCCAAATGTGACCGAGGCAAACAAGCGTCCGAATCCAATGTGTTCGAGCTGAGCTGCCGAACACATAAAACTACCCCAGCCCTGCGTGGCTTTATCTCATTGGTCACCTGTGACCATTTACTATTTTGCCCTTTTTAATGTTGTCTATATAAACTCCTAGCATAGTTCATTAGAGTTAGTTGATATTGAATTGAGATAATAGAGATAGAATTGGCCGAGCCATTCTTGTTTGAAGCCCGAGGCTTCGTGTATGCCTTCTTAGGCTTGGAACCGAATTGGATTTCATCACTAGTATGAATTCTTGTTAGGTTCAAGTTTCCTGTTCTCCCTTGGATAATCAATCATGATTTGATTCGGATTATCCATTCTTTCTTCTATTTCTGTTCTCCCCCTTCCCCGATTTCTTGTTATCTTTGTTTCTTATTGCTTCCGCATCTTTACTTCATCGTTTCCGCGTCTGTTTTGTCGATTCCGATTGCAAAGTGTAAACCCACGGGTTTGCTTGCATCAGAGATTCAATGGGAAGAAGTTCAAGTGACTCAGGTAAGAAGGTATTAGGCACTTCCCCAAGTCCCACAAAAAGTGGTTCTCGATATTTTAGGATGTCTATACAAAATTATAAGTGTTATCACATGTATTACTAACTTAAAAGGTCAAATTCTCAATTTATATACTAAGTCTAATAGGACATGACTGGGTAACATATACACAAGTGGGCTTCAATATTTTGCACATACGGCCTATATTCCACGCCTAGTCACGTTCATGGCCTCTAATAAAAAAGCCTAATCGGAAGCATGGTTAAATCTGCAAAAGGGGTGTCAAAAGTAGTCTATTTGCACAATTTCAGCATTTAAATCAATTTTTGCATAGATAGGCAGTTTTGCAAAAATGGACAGCTTTCACAAACAATTTCAGATTTTGTTAAAACCAAATGGGTGTTGTTTTTGAAATAAAACATTAGCCATTTGGGGTCGGTGTGACTCGTCATTAATTGTCGAGCCCTAACTTTAATGGCTATTTGGGGTATATGGGTCATTTCGAAAATATATATATGGCTGAGTGGGCTGTTTTTGAGAACGAATTTCATAGAAGCACATAAATGCAAATAAAGGGGTTGTCACACGTAAATATAGATATAGGTATGCAAATACATGAGTAATTGATAGTATTCTTCTAAAAAAAATACGTATAGTAAATCGTATAAGCGACCCCAATACTTTATACTCCTATATACACTACTCCCTCCGTCCCAAGAAGCGTGTCTGGGTTTAACTAGGCTCAGAGTTTAAGAAAATAAGGAAGACTTTTAAATCCTGTGGTTTAAAATGAAAGGTGTATGTAATGTGGGCTAGTGTCTTTAAATCCTGTGGTCCAAAACAAATCTTAGATTTAAAGAGTTGCCATAAAAGGAAAGAGGCACTCATTTTGGGACAAACAAAAAGGGAAAGGTAGACACTCATTTTGGGACGGAGGGAGTATTAGATTAGTGTATAAGAGATTAAATTAAAAATCATTTTAACACATATAGAGGCCATATTTGAAACCGTTTTTGGGCCTGATTTAATTATGTAAAAAAGTAGTCAAGTCTTTGCAGAAATAGTCTGTTTTCAGGCAGTTTAAACACATATACCCTTGTTCATGCTTTGAAAATGGCTCAGACCTAGCAGGCTATTCTAAACTGATTTCAGACGACTAAAATTATGCCTATCTTCAAAATCATCAGATTCTGTATAACTATTGCCATTAAATCATGTTTAAAATCTTCGAACACAAACAAGTTAACTTTTTTAAAAAGGCCATGACTTCTTTTAGTATATGATGCAATCACAGAATGGGAAAGGGATAAGGAAAAGCCCCTGGGTGGCAATTTACACAGCTTAGTAATTGTGTACCCTGTTTTAAGCACATACAAGTAGGAAACCTAATGAATATACAGAATGGGGACAGTTTCTAAGGGGAAAAATATGCAGAAAAGCAAGTAAACTATCTCCCATGAGTTCAGGAATAGTCAGGGTTGTACCCAGCAGGAGCTCCAACAGGAACCCAAAGCCAAAGTATAGAATGAAAAGGTTTCACACGAGTATAGACAGTTTAAAGCCATGCCAGTATAAACAAAGAAAAGCAAGCAAGAGCATCAACCATAAGCAGGCATAGAGTATAGGCACTAGTGATAAATAATGAGAGATATACCTTGTCTAGGAATGCAGCAAATACAGGAATCAATACTTAGGACAATGCTGATTGCAAAGAACAGGAGCAGAAGTAACAAGAAGCAGGAAACTCCCAATTTCTGTGAGAAATAATCAGAAGAAAGAGAGAGTGTAGTATAATGTATGTTTTTGCCGTGTGTAGAACTGTGTCCTTAGTGAATAAGAATAGCCAGTTTATATAGTGAGGGGGTGGGGACTCGAATTTGAACAAGTAAGGTCAGGAAATTAGGGTGACAAAGTTTTCCTTAATTAAAAGATCCTTTTAGATACCCTTTCCAAATATGATTCAATTAAAGCCCTAAACCTAAGGTAAGCAGGATTCCAAACAGACATGATTGAATCCCTTTGGTAAAAATAACAGCCCAAGTTCAAATAATCAGTTTATCATAATATTCTGATTTAATTTAGGATTGGAATCCCTTTGATTGTGTTAACAGTTTCCCTTGAACTCCAACAGATACTATATCAATTATCACAACTATTTTCCATTCAAAAACCAATCAGAAACCAATTATAGATATCAAATTAGACCCATTGACCCTCCTCTGATTATAAGATTGAATTCCAACCAAGCAAATCATACATTATGTATTTTGACAAACTAAGAGACTAAATTCAATACAAAACAAAATTGATGAAATATTAGTGGTGCTAGGGTTCGAGCTTAATAACAAAATGACATGGAACAAACTGAGAACGTAGTTCAGTCATGCAAGCTCTTATTAGAACAGGGTTTCAAACTAAATCAGTAAATTAATTACACAATTGAATGAATTTAAACCTAACTGGTTAATACTTTCTCATTAATCAATTAATCATGTTACGGCACAGAACAACGAATTAAAATTAAGCGGAGGTGTCGCATAACAGTCCGTGAATCAAGAAAAAAGGGCAAAGGTTACCTGTTTAATCGTGGCCGGAGACTTTTTCGGTGACTGGGGTTCTCATCGGCGAGGGGTTGATTTTGACCCTCATCAAACGGTAGCAAACCCATAGGGTTTTTGTAGAGGAGTGTGAGAGGACCATCGTGATGTAATTTGTTTTTGATTTCGCCGGCTGAATCGACCAAAAATCACCATAGGCAATGCCGATTAAGTTTTCGTCAAGAGAGAGAATAGTGTGAGTCGGCTGAGTGTAAGGAGTGTAAATGGAGGGATTTTAGGGTTTGTGGGGGGAGGGGGCTGTATTTAGGTAATTAAAAATGGTACTCCCTCCGTCCCAATTTATGTGGCACCATTTGACCGGGCACGGAGTTTAAGAAAATAGAGGTTGACCTTGTTAAGTATCAATTTTACCCTTAAAAAAGTAAGAGAGAGAAGATTTGAATAATAAAAAAGTTGTTGGTAGGTTTAAAAGTATGTAGGACCCAACAAAGGTAAAATAGAGATGCTGCATTAAATAGTTGTCAAATAAGGAAATGTGCCACTTATTTTGGGACAAACAAAAAAGGAAATGGTCCCACATAAATTGGGACGGAGGGAGTAATATTCATCCTGGCCGTTGGATCAGCTGCGTGGATGGCTAGGATTTTGCCACGTATGTGCTGAGGTGTTTAAATAAGGCTGAGGTGTGTGTATACGTGTATATATGTATACATTGTATAAAATGTATATAATTGTGTATAAATGCCTATAAAATATATAGAAAATTGTACAAAAATTCTTATAAAATTATAGAAAAATTAGAAAATTAATTTTTAAGGCCAAAGGGCTAATGGAGACTACTATTTTGATTTTTAAAGTAATTTGTGCAATTTTCTAAGATGGGAGTAGTTACAAAAAATTGTAATCTGATGTGCAAATTTTGTAAATAGCCGTAGTTTGCGTCACTGTGATGAAAAATGGCCTAGTTGATGTGCGTGTGTGAAGTAGTGATTTTGAATAAGAGTGAGTGTATGATACTAATGCGGCTATCAGTGCAATTTATCTGAATAAAAGGTTATCGAAATAGGAGGGATAAAATTAGGTGTCAACATACTCCTAGTTCTATTAACAACACACTCTCTTGTGCATAGCTGTAGTGGAAACAATTTCAAGGTGAAGATAAGAATAAGCAATCAAATCAAACACATAACTTCATTTTGGTCCAGGCCAAGTTTCATAATCTTGTCCTTTATAAGATAATTTTAGGCTAAGGAACCCCTAAACAAGTGGAGACATGGCAATGTTCTGTCAGATAATTATCTGCGTAGAAAAATCAGAAAGGTCCATTTGACAAAAATCTCAACCTCATCGATTACTCTGGACAAAATTAAATTTTTAATCTAGTAACTCATTGCAAACAGTACTCAGAAAATAAAAGAAAGAAATATTACGATTGTCTTCCCAGACTCCTCATCTAGTGGTCTACCATCCTTACGTAGTTTGTGAGTGAATATGAAAGCTTCTTCTCGTGTAGGCTCTACCCCGTTTACAACCTAATGTATAAACTCAATGTCAAATATGCACGACAAAAAGAATGTTAAAGTAGTGTATTTTATAATGCACAAACGAAGACCTTCTCATCAATCAAGTTCGTAAAGCTTTTGGATCCTGCTGTATGAGGCCTATTTTGCTTGGCCCTATTGATTGTATTTACTTGACTACACCTCTGTCATTGCAGCATATATAAAAACAGTATCTTAAAGTTATACTTAAAACATACAGAAACATTTAAAATACTATACAAACTTAGCATTTGTGTTTTTAAGATTTCGGAAGTTCATGATACCTTAGCTTTATCTGAAACCTAATAAAAGACAAGACTAGTCCATTGATCCCTTGGTATATGACTGGGTTCATTTCTCAGCATAGCATCTTTAATATTATATTTTTTCATATACTCACTTTTAAAAATCGCATTTGTAATATTTACATTTCTTTTCTATTGACTTTAAAACAAATTCTTCTGCGCGAGCTGGTACAGGGAACTTCTTCCAAAAAAAATAAAAGCAAACATTTACAACTATTGTACCGTACTGCAAGTGTCTTCCCTAGAGGTAGTTTTCAAATATCTTCTAATAATGTAGGCTCACATACCTTTCTTACCTCTGAATCACCTAACATAGAAAAAATTCAAATGTCATGTAATTTATTTGGAGAATTCCTACTGTCATTTAAAATGGAGAAGTAGAAGAAGGAAAGCAGAAACTGAAAAAGCATAATACTTTGTCTATGCAATGTGTGAAAAAATAAAGCACAGTTCTTTGTGCTAGTACAGAGAACTGCATATATCATAAATCACAACAGATGAACTATAATTGACCGTATTTCGTTCTACAATGTGTGTGACAAAAATATACTCCATCCGTCCCAAATTAGTTGATACTTTAGCAATAGCTATTTGTCTCAAATTAGTTGACACTTTATAATTTCAAGACCTTTTTTGCCAATTCTTTCCAAATATACCCTTAATAATTTAAAAAATTCTAAAAAACTATTAATAGTCAAATATTAAATAGGGATAACATAGTAAAATACACACCCTATTTAATGATTTTCTTTATGGGCGTGAAAAAGATGAAGGTATCAACTAAAATGAGACGGAGGGAGTAAAAAAGAATAGGTCATTAGTTCTTGTTGATTCTTCCCCATCACTGAAGCATCATGACTGCCTAATATACTGGTTAAATCTGCACGCTATCATGTCCATCTTTTTATTTTTCAACATTTATTAATAACTTGTTCTCACAGATTGCTCTGTAACTTTGAAGTTTATTTTCAAATGTGGTTGCTCTTATCTTTTGATCATAGCTTAGTGAAGCACCCGTAATTAACATAGGCTACAGTATGAACATCCAATATTCCTATCAACTAGTAGCCACTGTGTTTCTTAAAATTTTTGGGGTACAATAGGTCTGTGTTGGCTAGGACAGAAGCAAAGAATCAGGCTAAGTAGATTCCCAAAGCAAGGAAAAGCCTTTAAAATTGTCTTAGTGTTAACTATCAGACTGAAGAAAAACAATTAACAGGGGATACTCTTTTTGTGCTACTAAACTAAGCTGGATAACTCCGCTTAAACTATTTTATAAGTGAAAATGTTTCTTTGTCGTATGCACTAAGTTATTCTTTCAATTGGTTTCCAACAATTTGTTGTTACTGTCAGTAGTGCAACAATTATTATCTGATTCATCATTTTGTTGCTCCTCAGTACTAGTAGATATATTCACTTCATTAGAGTGTCCATCATTATCAATTGGTTAATATAAGACCGCATATCTTCATCATCATATTATTGAATTGTGAATTTATTGGCACCTCTGGTTCTCATAGTTCCTGAAAAATGAACTATAAGTTAAAGAATGCGGGAAAGTCATGTCACAAATAAGACAAACTAAATAGAAGAGTTGTAGTAGTATATAGAATCATGCAAAACAGGAGATAGAACGAATTTACTTTATAATGTTTTCCTTGTATCTGTAATATTACCAGATTAACTCCATCATATCCATAGGAAGTTCATGAAATGCGATTCGAGCATTTAAAATGAACACAAACAAATATGTGATCTCATTTGGAAACTGAATGGAATAATACAAGCAACGACACAAAGCATTTCTGCAAAGAAAATTCACGAGCTAAACTGCACTCGAGCACCAGACAACAAAACACTGGATTCAATTATAAGGATAATTAGAGCATGTTTGGGTGAGCTTAAAAGTGACTTATAAGCTTATAAGCCAATTAATATATGTTTGCTAACCTCAAAATTTTTGGACTTATAAGCCATAAGTTGCTTAAAAGCCACTTTTTGAGAAGTTAGGAAACTGAACCCACGGAACTCCCTTTGCTTTGTCTCGGGGAAATCCTAACTTCTCAAAAAGTGGCTTTTAAGTCACTTTTTGACTTATAAGTCACTTAAAATAAGCTGCTTTTAAGCCCACCCAAACAGGCTCTTAGTATTCTAAGATCGACAGGCTGCAACAACAAAATAGAAAATAAAGCAAGCATAGAAAATTCATCTAATATTGGATAAATCACCCTTAAAGAGATGGATAATCCATATGACAAGCATCTTCTATAAATTATGGCTTAATTTGAACGTAAAAATAATATCTTATTCAATGGTTTGAAACAAAAACATATAAAATCCTAGACATAGTATTTCCATAACACAGATAAAAGAATTAAATATATTATAACTACTATTTGTCGTATTCAGAGTCACTTCTATTTTCAATATCATTTCCTCCTTCAACATTAGCTTCAACTTCATTTGGAGGAGTTTGAGAATGTTGGCTCATATCAACTACTACCCCATCAACACCACTTCTTACCCAATCGTTAAACTCATGTTCTGAATCACTAATATTTTCTAAGATAGTCAAAGTCAGTGGCATCACTATGCATTGATGGCTCAAGTGACATGTTGTTTTCCTCTCCCATATCAAAAATGTCCTGAGACTTAATTAACCTAGGGATAAACCATTCATGATCTTTAGGATCTTGCATAAAAATTACTTTGTTAAGCTTGATCAGCAAAACAAAAGGCTCATGACTTCTTAAGGGGCATGTAAAAGAGAATTAAGCAAATAAAACGAGACGGATGGAGTTAATTGTGAATTTCTTGAAGATTGGACTTTCTCCGTAGAATCTTTACCAACATCAAGTTTCTCCAACTTTTCTGCCTCTTCTTCTCTTAGACTCAAAGGGAACAACCTTCGAACTAGGCTCGTCGATTGGGGCTTTCAAGTTATCATCAGAGCTACCCAATTCTTCTGCTCCACCAGTGATTTTTACAGGTTTTTCTCCTACATCCTTCCCTCTTTCTTTAGTACTAACAAGACTCCTCACCTACCATTTTTTCAACGACTTTATCAAGACCAGGAACCAAGCTTTCAGAATATTTTTCTTCAAGACTTAACCTACTTTCATGCAAAACAGTACTAGCCATAATATATTCAGACCCTACCTCTTGAACAACTTTCTCATAACCAACTGGCGCTTCTGTTGTGCTTGTAGCCTGTGAAATTGGTTCTTGCTCCTGAGACTTTGAACCAAGTTTCTTTACACTCTTTGCCTTTTTGACATAATTCTTTGCCATGTTCGATGCACTTGGCTTGGATCCTTTCTTGGTGAGTTTTGATGGAAACTTTGGATATAGGTGAAGCAGCGGGGGAAGTGGTGGATTTTTTAATTTCAAAAATTTTGATGATTTTGGAAGATTTGAATTTTGACGGAGAAAATAAGAAAGATGACGAGAGAGTTTCTTTTCTTTCTTTGGAAAATAATGAAGAAGTGTAAAGATCAAGAGAGAAGGAAACAAAACTTTTAAAGAGATTGGGAACCGAGAAGGATGGGATTGATGTGACCGTTATAGCTATAGGGTAATCAAGACTCCTATATCAAGTAGGAAACTTTTAAACTTTTCAAAATTGTAACTGTTTAGGAATGGAACGAAGTTAAAGGGTGGTTAACACAAATTTTGGTGACTTGATCAAGACACAATTCTTTTATTCATACATAAACAAATTCAATAGGTGTGTATCTGGACAATGGTTCTTCATTTCTTCAAGTGTTCCCTCCTTGTGTCAGCTAATTCTTATAATGGGTACTGTCATGATCCAAAAATCGAGTACGTGATGACACTTAAGATCTTATATCCTTAAAGGAACCAATTCATAAAAACCTTTTCAGTTAAACTTATTTCCAAGAAATCAATATTTCAAAAAGAAATCAGACAAGGAAAGATAAAGCGGAAGACCAAATAAAACAACTAATATTGCCATAAATATGGTAATTTGAATAAAATAATATAATAGTTTATACCAACCAAAAATTCAACAACTAATAATGGAGCATATATGAGTATAAGATATGTAATAATGGGTTCAAATCCAAACTAAAAATATGATAAGGAAGGACTAGACACTACCACGAACTGTGCGGCAGCATCCATGTAGAACGTTGAAAAATAATCACGAACAGGACCAAGAACGCCAGTCGTGCCTCAATTAATGAACATCCACATATAAACTACAAGTGAGTGAGTCACCTTGACCTAGTAAAATCCTCGACGAGCCCTCGTGTGCTTACCATTTTTGAAAGATAGTCTAATAAGTAATATATAGATAAATATGTGCAATAGTCAAATATTGAACAATATAATTATTTCGTAGCTTGCGCAAATCGTGAAATCAACATGACAGACATCTTGATCGACTTCAAAGATTAATTCCAGCTGATATAACTGTGATTTGATCTTAATTTTGGTTATGCTATAGCTCCAGAAGTTTTTTTTTCTAACGAAACAGGTGGCTTGTCATTTGAATGCTTCCAGGCTGAGATATGGATTTTCTACCACAGACACGCGGAGCTGGAAGATTAAGCACAACAGTCTAGTTCAATATGATGGTACCAATATGCAATCCGAAGGTTGGAGCTCACAAAGCTAATTAAACCACGTCTTAGTACCTACAAGAAAAAGAAAACATAAGAGATTTTTTTTCAATTGGTGGGAATCCATTAGTGTTCAAGGTAGTCTGCTAGCGGAAATTGTTATTGAATTTCCAAATTCATGAAGCTATTGTATACTTGATGTGTTCCAAAGGAATTTGAAATGGGTCTTGTTGGATTATAGTTTCGAATTCATTCAGTTGAATTGAAATTTTGAGAGGAATTATTTTTCTATCATCCATTAATTTTGTGATAAGTGTCGAAATATATTTGTTGAGGACACCGCTGTTACTTAGTGTGTCCTAGTCAGCATCCAGGTCAGCAGCTAGTTAGTCCAGTCAGCTTAGTTAGTCTTAGCTTAGTCAGCAGTTAGTTAATGAGAGTCGGTTAAGTTAATTAGTTAGATAACCGAATTAGTTAGTGGTTATAAAGGGAAGGTTAGTTAGTTACAAATGTAACAGATTCATTTTAATTGAGTGAAGATATTTTCCCAAATTCTCTCTCTAGATTTCTTCATTCCAGCTGGTTCAATGCAAACCTAGCTGAGATCGTGCAAGTTAACATGGTATCAGAGCCTGTATACGGCGAGTTTTAGGTGTTTTTGATCCACAAATTCACCGTCAATTCCATTCAATTTCTGTTCTTACGTTTTTTTTCTGGTGTAATTTGCGAAGTTTCTGTTAAAATCACATCAAAATGAGTCCAATTGGTGTAGAATCATCAAATGCAGGGGGTTTCCGGCAGGATTCAGTCGCCGGAGTTATCGATCATAATCATCCTCTGTATTTGCACCCATCGGATACACCAAGTGCGGTGAATGTAGGCATTAAGCTCGTGGGAATGGAAAACTATAACATGTGGAGTCGAGCTATGAAGGTTGCTCTTCTCACGAAGAACAAGTTGTCATTCATTGATAGAACCTCGAAGAAGGAGGATTTTGGAGTCGAATTGGAACATCAATGGGATCGCTGTAATGCCCTAGTTATCTCTTGGCTAATGGGAAATGTAAGTAGCAATTTACTTAGTGGAATTCTGTTTAGCTCTGGAAATGCTCATCAAACTAAGAGATTGCTACCCTGACACAATGGAAAGATCTTAAAGAGCGTTATGATAAAGTAAATCTCTCACGCATATATCACCTCCACAAAGAGATTGCTACCCTGACACAAGGTGTCAACTCAATATCTACCTACTACTCTAAACTCAAAGATCTATGGGATGAATATGACTCAGTTGTCCCTGCCCCTTCCTGCAATTGTGATAAGTCAAGAGACTTTATGGTGCACATTAAGAATCAGAGACTGCTACAATTCTTAATGGGGCTGAATGATGGATACAGCCAAGCTAGGAGCCAAATCCTCATGATGTTGCCTACACCCATACTTAACCAGGCCTATTCTATGTTGGTGCAAGATGAGAGCCAAAGACTAATTACAGGTGGTAACTATGGGGTGACAAGTGAATCTGCTGAACCTACTGCATTGTTTGTTGCAAAGGGAATAATCAGCAAAGACAGAAGAGGCAACATTTGTACTGTGATTACTGCAATATTAAAGGACACAGTAGGGAGAACTGCTTCAAATCAGCTGAATGCAGTTATTGCCGTAAGAAGGGACACCTTAGAGAGAACAGTTACATCAACCCTGAAAACAAGTCAAAGAAAAAGGGGCCACAGATGAGTGGAAATCATGTCTCAAATGGAGAAGATAGTCAACACATCTCCAATGCAGCTTATGGCCAGGCTCCCAGCATGAATGGGCACTATGGGACCTCAAATATAGGTTATGGACAACCTCCCATCACTAATACAACCTATGGACAATCTGCAGGCCACAACACAACCTATCATGCACCAGACTACAACAACATGACACCAACATATCATACTCAGGCTGCACATCCTTTGACACATCCTGCATATTTTACCCAGGAACAAGTCAGTCAATTGATGCATATGATGAACAGAAATACAATCAATGACAGAAATGCTAGGGCCAACATGGCAGGTATACCTTTCTCTACCAATAACAGCAGTAGTACTAGCTGGATTATTGACACAGGTGCAACAAATCACATGATAAGTGATGACTGTTTGCTACATTGTTATGAGAAAGTAGGTAGTTCAGGAAAGGTGCAAATGCCAAATGGGGAGTCAGCTAATGTGTCACATGTTGGAAACTACCAAATGACAGGTGGTGAAGTCATTAAAAATGTCCTTTGTGTTCCAGACATTAAATTTAACCTGCTGTCTGTGTCCAAAGTCACAAGAGATCTTAACTGTTCTGTCACATTCTTCCCTGGATTATGTATCTTTCAGGATCTTGTGAGTGGGAAAATCAAGGAGATTGGTAGAGAGAAGGATGGATTATATGTGCTGAACACAAGAAGGGATCAAACTGAGGTCACAAGGTCATTGACTGCACAAGTATTACAGAATGGTGAGCTTTGGCACAAGAGGTTGGGCCATGTTCCTATGAGTGTGTTGAGGAAGATAGGAGAATTTAAAAATAAAAGTAGTTTTGTGTTAGATAATTGTGATATATGTCCTCTAGCTAGGCAAACAAGGATTCCCTTTCCCAACAGTAGCAGTAGAGCTGCTGAGCCATTTCAGTTGGTACATTTGGATGTATGGGGGCCTTATAGAGTTGTAACACATACAGGGATGAGGTATTTTCTAACTGTGGTTGATGATTTTTCCAGAATGACATGGGTGTTTTTCATGTGTGTGAAATCTGATGTTGTTTTCTTACTTAAGAATTTCATAGTGATGGTCCAAAATCAGTTCAACAAGCTTATTAAGACTTTTAGATCAGACAATGGTACTGAGTTTTTCAATCATAATTGTCATGACCTGTTCAAGATGTTTGGAATAATTCACCAGAGCTCCTGTCCATACACTCCACAGCAGAATGGAGTGGTGGAAAGAAGGCACAGACACATACTAGAAACAGCCAGAGCAATCAGATTTCAAGGGCACTTACCTATAAGATTTTGGGGTGAGTGTGTGCAGACTGCAGTGCACATCATTAACAGGATACCTTCCACTGTGCTGAACAATAAGTCCCCTTATGAACTGTTATACAATAGACCACCTTCACTTTCTCACTTAAAAGTGATAGGATGCTTGTGCTATGCCACAAATCTGACAAGGAAGGACAAGTTTGGGCCAAGAGCCATTAAAGCTGTACTGCTGGGGTATGCAGTAGGACAAAAGGGATACAGGGTATATGACCTTGCCAACAAGGTGATTTTTGTGACTAGAGATGTGGTGTTTGCAGAACATATTTTTCCTTTCATGCCCATTTCCACTCATCCAGACAGTGCAGAGTTGTCACCTGATATATTGGGATGTGATGATGCAACCCAAGAGTTCATAGACACTACCTGGCCATCAGTTGACTCTCAAGAAACAGAATACTGTGTGCCTGTGCACAGCCCCAGTCAGCACCCAGCAACCCCACCATCTCCTCAACCAGATCAACCTCAACCATCTCCTCAACCAGACCAACCTCCTATGATAGATCCTCATGATGCAATACCACCAGATAACCTTGATAACAGGAAACCTGACAGAGTAAAAAGGCCACCTGTGTGGATGAAAGACTATGTTGAGTCTACTAAACACACCAAGAAGGCAAGTGCTTGTCAATACCCTCTTTCAGATGTTCTCACCTATGCCACTGTCTCCCCAAAATACCAAAGCTACTTAACATCTTTCTCTACTGAAGTTGAACCAAAAACCTACTATGAAGCAGCTAAGGATGCAAGATGGGTAGCAGCAATGCAACTGGAGCTTCAGGCATTAGAGGACAATAACACCTGGAAGATTGTTACTCTCCCATATAGGAAGAAGGCTATAGGATGTAAATGGGTATACAAGATAAAATATATAGCAACAGGCGAGGTGGAAAGGTTTAAAGCTAGGTTGGTTGCCAAAGGATACAACCAGAAGGAAGGCTTAGACTATCAGGAGACATTCTCTCCTGTGGTGAAGATGGTTACAGTAAGATCTGTTATTGCTATAGCTGCAGCTAGAAACTGGCACATTCAACAGATGGATGTTTACAATGCCTTTTTGCAAGGTGACCTCTATGAAGAGGTGTACATGGAGCTGCCACTGGGGATAGCAAGACCACCAGGCAAAAGAAGGCATGTCTGCAGGCTAATGAAGTCTCTCTATGGCCTGAAGCAAGCTTCAAGGCAATGGAATATTAAGCTCAGTTCAGCTCTAATTGCTTCAGGCTTTGTACAAAGTCATAGAGACTACTCTTTGTTCACAAGAACAGTCAGGGGTGATATTGTGATAGTGCTAGTATATGTGGATGATCTCCTGATCACAGGTAGTAATGAAGGCATGATACAGCATACCAAAGCCATTCTGCAAAACAACTTCAAGATCAAAGACTTGGGGGAATTGAGGTACTTCCTGGGTATTGAGTTTGCCAGGAGCAAAGAAGGGATACTCATGCATCAAAGAAAGTACTCATTGGAGCTGATTTCAGACATGGGACTATCTGGAGAAAAGCCTGTAAAGGCCCCAATGGAGGTAAATCAGAAGTTGACAAGCATGGAGTTTGATGAGCATTTGAAAATATATATCTGCAGGGGCCAAAGGATCCTCTATTAAAGGACCCTAGTGTGTATCAGAGACTGATAGGTAGGCTGCTGTATCTTACAGTCACAAGACCTGACATTGCATTCTCAGTTCAATGTCTTAGCCAGTTCATGCATAGACCCAAGACCTCACATCTTGAAGCAGCTATGAGGGTGGTTAGATATGTGAAACAGACACCAGGTCTTGGGATTTTGATGTCAACACAGAGTGATGGCAGGCTCAGTTCTTATTGTGATGCTGATTGGGCCTCATGCATTATCACAAGAAGATCCATTACAGGGTATCTGGTCAAGTTTGGATCATCATTGGTTTCATGGAAATCAAAGAAACAGGACACAGTTTCAAGAAGTTCAGCTGAGGCTGAGTATAGGAGCCTAGCTTCAACAGTTGCAGAGCTCACCTGGTTGGTTGGATTATTCAGAGAGCTTGGTGTGAGAGTCCACCTCCCAATTTCAGTCTTCAGTGACAGCAAATCAGCTCTCCAGATAGCTGCTAACCCAGTCTTCCATGAGAGGACAAAACACATAGATATCGATTGTCATTTCATCAGAGAAAAGGTGCAGGCTGGCCTTGTTTCACCTCAGTACTTGGCTTCCACAGAGCAACAAGCAGATTTATTGACTAAGGGGCTAAGTGGTCCACAGCATTTGTATCTAGTGTCCAAGCTAGGAATGAAAAATATTTTTTCACCTCCTAGCTTGAAGGGGGGTGTTGAGGACACAGCTGTTACTTAGTGTGTCCTAGTCAGCATCCAGGTCAGCAGCTAGTTAGTCCAGTCAGCTTAGTTAGTCTTAGCTTAGTCAGCTGTTAGTTAATGAGAGTCGGTTAAGTTAATTAGTTAGATAACCGAATTAGTTAGTGGTTATAAAGAGAAGGTTAGTTAGTTACAAATGTAACAGATTCATTTTAATTGAGTGAAGATATTTTCCCAAATTCTCATCTCTAGATTTCTTCATTCCAGCTGGTTCAATGCAAACCTAGCTGAGATCGTGCAAGTTAACAATATTAATGAATCCTACGATACTACCAATTAAGAATGAGTAATATAATTAATTTTGTGAAAAGTTAATCAAAACAATTTAGGTGGATGCTTCACAAGCTAGAGTCTCTGTGCGTCTTATTGAAATTGAACTTCACGCTAACGTTGCGATGATTGTTAAATTATTCTACCAAGTTATTGTTTAATTATTCTTAAATCTCGAAGAGCTAAAATGGAAGATATCTGGAACCATTTTGAAATGAATTAGATCCTAAGAAAAGAATCAAATTATTTTCTACAGTACAACTTGTAATACCTCTTTCCAATTAATTTTATTGGATTTTTCCTTCAAGTTTTCTAAATGTTGTACTCTTTTCCCTTCTTGTTCTTAAAATTTATGTAGTACAAAATTCTACTTTATTTTCTCGATTGGAAAAAAATGCTTTTGCGTCCTTGTAATCATTTCTGTTTTTTATAATATGTTTTCATTCCCCGATTTTGTTTACTTTTTATTTTGAAATAAATTTTTACTAAGATACAATAAAATTCCAAAAAAGAAGACAAAATTGGCTCCCCAATTGATGTGGACTAATATAAAGGGAACATTGATTGAACTAATATTTGATAATGTTAACTGAAATTTCGTATTAGAAATGAAATAGAAGATGACGGGAATAAAAGGAATAAAGGATGAACCAGAACCAAAAAAAAAAAAAAAAACAGAAGATTAGGCGCATGCTGGGGCAATTCAAACTTTGATTTTTCCGGGTCAGCTGATTTCATAGGGATGATAATCAACTTCAACGTCGTTGATTATCAACTTAATCTGGAGGGAGAACAAAAATGGCGGGAAGACCCGCACAATTGCTTTTTTTTTTTTTTGGATCATTGGATTTAAAAATATGTATAAGCAACATCGTTGGATTTATAGTTGGGTATCAACTGATCAGTAGTTGATTATATACCGACCTTGATCAATCTTAAAAATACATAATTAAAGATAATTAGCCATTTTTAAATATTACAAACAAGTAATTAACAATTTCTGTACAGTATAAAATGATTATATAACATAATCATGACCAAACAACATCATAATCAATGTTTATAGTATGAATTTATGCTTTGTAGAAAGACATTGGTGACTTGACAATGACTTATAAGAACAAACTGGTGTAATATAAGAACAAATGAATGAATCCACTATTAATTGAGATGTGAATATCAAAACTTGTTAATATGATGTCATTCCGCATAAAAATATTGATGAATGACCGTTTCATTAATATCAACAGCTGGTAGGCTCACAATATACAATTGAATTCTTTTAAATACAACACTGTTCATTACAAGCATTCTTAAGAAATAAAAAGCTAGAAAGCAGCAAGTTGATCTGAATTAGATACGATTAAGATCCTTCATCTGGATTGTAGCTACTAATCAGCAGGCAACCCGAAGTTTTTCTTCACATCAGGAGATATGTCAGCCCGAGCACTCTTTGGCACGCAGTCACTGATATAATCAAGGCCCTGGCCCATAGTGAAGGACCTCAGAAGCGTATGAGCACAGGCGAAACCTTCTCAAGCCACAGCGAGCATACTCGAGGATTAGCTTCAACCTCTACTAATCAAAGGGGGTGCACTACCCCGCAGATCTTCAAGCACAATTGGGAGCGTATCGAAGACGAGAGGACTTGAGATGGGAACCTACCGGAAGGGTGACTCTCCCCTCGGGTATCCCATAGCCAGCGGCCGAAGAGGCGTTGCAATAGCAATTCAGCTGGACCAGTCGAACCAAGAGACAACCTTGGACCACGAACAAAGTGAGAGCTTGGTGACTCGCTAACTTACTGATGGTACAAGGCTGCATCCTCTTGTCTACCATGAAATGGAGCCAGGCATTTAGGCTTCAACCCGACATCAAAGGAGCTAGCTGAACGCCGACAACATCCTGGAAGAGAAACCTCACGATAGCTGAAAGGGCCAAGTATCTTGACCCCGCATGACAAGAGGAATATCACAGCAGCCGTTGTGTTAGAAGATGAGCACACCGTAATCGATGTACATGCCACGTCGAAGACATTCCGAAGAACATCATTAGAATCTTAACCAAACTTCATGACTCGTGGGACTCCGTTCATCCAATCATGAATGGAGAAATAGAAGAGGAAGGCTGCAAAGGATATTTTGCCTACAGTTTTCTCATACGCCATCCATTCTAAATGAAGGATTTGTTCTAGGAATATCAAACCAGGATCCAAGGCGAACAATTTTGAAGAAGAAAGGCTATTAATTATTTTATAAGGAAACTTTTGAAGAAGTAGTATATTTCTTTGAAGAAAAGTTTGTTATTTTCGTCCATCATGAAGCCCTTATTTATTAGGCAGAATGAGATAAGGATGAAGGGAGTGAGATAAGGATGAAGTTTGAAACGGTCAATATAATTATGACCTGAAGATGTGAAACGATTCGGCATAGTAATAGGTATTTATCAGAAAGGTGCATATAGTCAATATGGACCAATCAGATGAAGGCACATAGGCTTTTCGAAGAAATGAAGCGTCGTTCTCGATCAAAGAGACTGTGAGTTTCAAGAAGTCAGTGAGATATCTTTTCACATCCTTTCTACATGCCTCTTTCACTTCATGCCTGCTTACGACAGCACTCAGCATGTAGGCTGACTGACTGTGTGGGTAAAAATGCGCTACCTATGATTACGGGGATATAAGTTTAGTCCAGCTGGCGAAACTAGAGTTAGCTTACAAGTCACCGGGCGCAGAGGATACACACATGCTCCTCATACCACAGTCGTTCAGTCGACGCAGGCATAGGAACCAAGGTATACATCCCGCTACCTTAGGGTTTACAGTCTCCTAGTTAAGGTTTCGTATATACTACTGCCTTGAGTTTACATGATCATGACCTTATTAGTCGTTGTATTTTACCATAATTAGGACTAGGTAAATCACTACTATAAATACCTCTCCTTACATTGTATTGTACATCCGGCTATTTTCAAGGAATAAAACTCTTTATTTTCTTGTCTATTATTTCTCTTTCAGTTTTACTTGCTTTTCCTGCGTATTTTCTGTATTACTTGTGACCCTCCAAAAAATTTAATTGTTTTACCTAAATGACCAAATTTAGGCCCAAACACTATTAATGGAGTTATGTTTATGAGAATTCATTCTCAATATCTTCAAAGATTGATTGATATGCAATTACCAAGTAATTCAAAATTTCTACCTAGCATCATATATTGGATTTTATTTTAGACGTTAATTTGTTATTTAATTAGAATTTCTATTATAATTCATTAATATAATATTTAATTATTGTTTTATTCAAATTATATAATATTATATTTAAATATAAATAAATTACACTTATCCACATCTTGTAAAAACAAACAGTCTTAATAATATAGTATATAGATTCAGGGACAACATCGTAATATTCAGATCTGCATTCAGGTTCAGGCATCTTAATCTTAATAATATTTTTTGTACCAAAAAATAAATGAACAAAAAAGTGGAGGTTATTTAATTAAGAAAAATTTACAAAAAGTGACTACCCTAATAGCTAATTACAAAAAATACCGATACTTTTAAATATTTACACTACATAACAATAATATAACACTACTTTTTCATTTCTCCCAAATATTAAACCCTAATTTCTTCCTCTCCTTCTCTCTCCACCATCCTCCACTCACCTGCCCAGCCTCCGCCTTCTTCCTCATCTCCGGCGACCGGCGACCAGATCAACCACCTTCTTCCTCATCTCCGGCGACATATCTGCCACCTTCTCCCTGCTTCGATCGCGGCTGCTGCTTCTGTAGTGCAGCGACGCTGCTGCTCTGCGGAGCAGCGCTGCTCCGATCTGCTACTTCTTCATGATTTTCGATCTGCTCAGTCTAGTTCTTTTTTTCTTCTTTGCTTTTGTATGTGTATGTTTGTGTATGTTTTTGTATAAAATTGTATTTATTTTTGTATGTAACTGTATATTTTGTATATAAATGTCGATCTACAGTTTTTGTTTGTGAATATATAAATGTATGTTGTTGTATGCTTGTGTATGCCTATAGTAGAAAATTCTTTTGTATAACTTTGTATATTTTTGTATATTTTTTGTATGTTTGTGTATGCTTGATTATGTATTGTTTCAAAACATTATTTTTTAGAATTTTCATATGTATATATGTATATATGTGTATATGTGTATTTATTGAATGTTCTATTTTGAATATCCAAAAAAAAAAAAAAAATTAAAAAAAAAACTCCGGTGGGGTTGCCTGGTGGCTGACGGTGGCTGGCCGGCAGCAGAAAGTGGTGGCAGCAGCTCCATGGCAGTGATGAGCGGAGAAGATAGGGAGAGGGAGATGAAACCCTAAATTGTAGGTGTTTTGTTGGAACTTGTATATGGAATGTAAAAAAACTATTGCTATGTTTTGTAAAATAATAAAGTATTGGTATTTTTTATAAATCTGATGTTAGGATTGTATATATTTGTAATTGTTCCTTTAATTAATTCATACTTGCGGAGGTTTTTTAATTAATTCTTCTTTGAGTAACTTATGGTGCAGAATCTGCAGATCTTTCACCTGGTATGCTGATCAAGTCAACGGCTGCTGGCCACAATGTGCTCCAAAATTTATTCATTTTTTTCTTTTTCAGAAGAGAAGCGCGCTTCTCTTCGTTCCATATTCAATGAAGGGGTGCTTAGGTATTTCTATATTTGCAACCTAACAATATATGCATTTTCCGTGTGTTGGAAAGAAAAAAATAATAACCATAACAATGCAATGGTGCACTTACTAGCCAGACAGCTCAACTGTCATCTCTTTTCTTTATTACAGTATTCAAGGGAGATCCATATGAGCTTGCTAGAATTTGTCTAATAGCCTATCTCGCCCGAAACTAAGCCAGGATTTGGTTGAAACTTAGAAAAAAAATGAGATTTTTAAATTTGAGTTGAAAATAAATTTTGAAGATTGTAATGTTTGAACATATTGTTAAAATTTAAACTACAAAACACAAATTTGAGAGGGAAAACTTCTCACCTTTTTTTATTAATTAATGGGGTATATATACAAGTATAAAAAATGGAAAAGGGTCGTATCTACTCCTCTACTATAAAAAATTAGTTATAACTCACCTCCGTTATACTTTTGCTTGGTATCTATCCCTGCCGTTAAGAAAACTCACATATTTACCCCCTATTTTTAACGTAGCAATGTTCCAGCTTCACTACTGCCACGTGGCACGCATCCAAGCAATGATCCATTTTTATTTTTGACCCAATTAAATCATTCTATTTCTTGTATATGTTTAATTTTATAAATTAGTCATTTACTTAAATTTAGATTTTTGAAATTATAAAATGATGCAGCTAGTTTATCCAAATAGATCATACTCATTCGTTAATTAAGGATGAATCTTTAATTAATATCACCCATCTTTCTCTCTTCTCTCTCCTTTAATTTTTTTTTTTAATTGTGAAATTCGTGCTTTCATTTGTAGCTACTAATAATTATTTGTGAAATTTCATCAAATCAATTATTTGAAACTTTTTTTTACCAATATATCTATGTATTATTAACAGTGTGCAAAATCTTTATTTTTTATTTGTACAAATATAACGTATTTATATATATTTTCAAATATATACTTAATATGCACCAAATATAATTTTAACGGTGTTAATATAATGCGCATATATATATATATATATATATATATATATATATATATATATATATAGTGTATTAAATATTTATTTATTCACTAATATTTTTGCATATAAGCTCTTATTTCATCTATTATTTATGACTCATTATATTTATGTTGAACATAATATAGACATGATATGTAGTATGTATCCATTCCGTATTATGCATTTTTTAAATTTAGTTATCAAAATATTTTTATATGAATATATTACATATCATGTATATATATGTTATTCATATTTGTATGTGATATGTATTTCAATTGAGACTAACTTTGAATTTCATAAAACTAAAAACTAAAAAGATAGCAGCCATAATTCGTGGGATTCAGTTTGATCGGTTCCTTTAGATGACGCCTAATATCTATTAAAGAAACAAATAGTCTTAATTCTAGGCAACAAATATTTACCAATTTTTTGCTTTTAGTATTTGATTTTCCCGTATAATTGACTAAAAGCTATGCTATTTTTTATTTGGGGTTAGAGAAAATTAATACACTATATATAAGCAGTTATTTATAATTTTTTGCCCAAAAAAAATCATATCCAAGTATATAATCCAACTCTCCATATTTTGGCTTGACAATATCGTCCGAAGAAGACCTAAAAAAAAAATACCGGTGTTTGGTACCCCACACTCGCCAATGAAAATTCTTAAAATATATGAAGATATAATCTTTTTTGTTAATTGTTAGACACGTGGCAAAATTAATTGTAAAATATTATGTTTTTTACATTAGCTAATTGTACCCGAGATTGGTTATTGGGTGTTCTAATTTGGGTTAAAGGTTTTGGTTACTAATTGAGGCTATAAAAAAAAGGTGAGGCTTTAGATTAGTGCCACGTGGCGGGGGCAAAGCTGGGGTGGGATCTCTGTTAGATGGAGGGGTAGATATATGAGTTTTCTTAACGGCAGGGGTAGATACCAAGCAAAAGTATAACGGAGGTGAGTTATAACTAATATTTGATAGTAGAGGGGTATATATGACCCTTTTCCGTATAAAAAAAATAACCTAACATAGCTAATGCGCTTGGCCCAAGACACAAAACAATAAACCTTAGCTAACTAATTATAACTATGTCCCTAACTCCTATACTATTTACATATATGGCATTACCCTCCCTTCCCCCTCAAGTTAGAGTACGAGGATTCTGCATGCCCAATTTGTCAAGGAAATAGTCGAACTGTGCTCGTCCAAGAGGCTTTGTGAAATTATCTGCAGCTTGAGTGAGTGTTGGTACATGTTCGGGACAAAATGAGGATTTAATCCCGGATAAAATGACAGTCAACTACAATATACTTCAACTATTTGTGAAACACTGGGTTCTGAGCTATATACAAGGCTTCTTGACTATCATATTTCAGTTGTATCGGGAACATATACTTACTTCAAAATTCCACAAGATCCCTTAACCCATTTCAATTCACATACGGTCATAGCTATCAACTCAGGAGCGGATGTTGAGTATGAGGAACGGGTTCGGCAGAATCCAGTAGATTTTGAGCAAATAATATTTGTGTTAAAAATATAATTAAATATATACAAAAATCAAGTCGAGTCTAGTAACATGCACTTGAGATCATTATCCTAAGAGTTAGAATACACAAGATTCAAATCTTAGATCCACTTCTACATCGACAAATATACAGCTTCAGCCGAAGATCTGAAAACTAACTGTTGCTTCCTAGTTTACTATACAATGTACTAAAGAAAACATGCAACCACAAACATTATCATAAAAAATATCAAATGAAATCTCATCTAATTACAATTTAAAAAATTATATATATATATATATATATATATATATATATATATATATATATATATATATATATAATATTTGTTGTTAACTTGGATTCCACCATGATTTGGTTCCAAAAATTACATAAAATTTTGCGTTTAATTTGAACTCTACATAAAGAAGAATACACAGAGTGGTTATTAATTACAATGAAAGTTTTGGTGTTTGTTTTTAACTTGGACTCCGCTAAAATAAAATTACACGAATTTAAGGCTCCAGAGTGGTTAAAGATTACATAAATTGCACAATTTTATCCAAAATGAAGTTATCTATTTGAAGAAAAAACTAAGAAAATAATAAATAACATATAAAAAAATAGTAAATGACAATTCCAAGCAAACATGAATTCTTATTCAATTGGATATTCTTGAAGTTACTGTGTCATAACAATTCTATACGAAAAAAAAAAAAAAAAACTTACTTTGATCAGATCTTGCCTGTATATAAGGGGCTTCAGTAGAACTTTCTTACAATTTTATGAAGCACTATTCTGCTAATTCTCTTTGATTTATTTTAATTCACGGTCTATTTTTTCTTTAGTTTCTTCCTTTTATGGTTCTATTATTGAAAATTGCATTTTCCTACATAGTTTCTTAAGTTTTTATTCCATCTATTAGTTTTTGGTGATTTTCACTTATTTTTGTTGTTCTGCTGATTTAAATGGCAGATCAAAAACTCAAAAGCATTATATGGCCAAACTCAAAAGCATAATATGGTAAGTATACTGTTGTATGGTTTTTCTTTAGGGATTCTATTTTCATTCATATTGATGTAAAAATTAAAATTGTCTTTAATTATAATAACTTCATATGAGTAATTGAAATTTAAAAGTGAGTGATTTGCTAAGTCTTGAATTAAATACTGATGTCCACAATTGGACCTTGTCAACAAGATACTCCTGATTTTATGTATGACTTCCTTTAGTTTTAGTACAACTTTTACTCTAGAATTTATTTTCGTAGACTCTCGTTTCTATTTAAATTATTTGCAATGTGATTTAAGAAATTTTGTTTCATTAGTGTGACATGCAAACCGGGAGGTAGTAACCTTTAGAAATGTTGATTGAACTTTTTATCCTTCATTAAAAAATTCTATAATGAATAAAATTGTAATTTTAATTAATTTTTTTAAAATTACATAATTAAAGTTAATATCGAGATAATTTAAATTCGATAAAACAATCAATACTTCTAATCAATTTGACTAGAAGTTTGATTGCACCTGGAACTTTGAGTTCAATTATTCTCAAAACTTATTACTCGCTTGAGTATGAACTTGCTTGACTTCTTAAAGTTATCGAATTCCAATCTTAAAAATTGTTTCATCTTATTTCTCGTTGATGTGAAAGTCCTTTGCATATGTGCATAAAAAAATTCTATTCGTTAATAATATTTTCTACTGCAAAAGTTTCAGGAACCTATTTGGCCAAAAGTTCAAATAAGTACTTTTGAAGAATAAGCAATTTGGCCAACTCATTTGAGAAGTGATTTTCTAAACAGTTTGTATTTGGATAATCTTTACAAAAAGTACTTTTGAGTATCAAAGTACGAAAATGTGTATTACTAAGATTCATTATGCGACTAATATTATTTAAACATATCAAAGATTTAAATATTTTTTCAATAAAGAGTTAATTTAATAGTTATTTTTATTTAGTTTAAATATATATATATATATATATTACACACTAAGTTTTTAATTAATAGAAATAAGGTCAAACTAAAAGAGTTGAGCAGAAAATCAAGTTTTATTTATATTTAAGAATATATTGGTTAAAATAATTAAATATAATATGGTAAATAATTGGTAAGGATATTTTTGTCTTCAAAAATTAATAATCTGCTTCTTGGGAGAAGCAGAAATTTGTAGCTTCTCCCCAATAGTAGAAAACTGTTTCTACTTCTTCTCAAAAGTACTTTTTTTTTTGGCCAAACACCCGAAATTCTTCAAAAGTTTTTTTATTGAAAAAAAAAGTACTTTTGGTTTCTGTGAAACTTGGCCAAATAGGCTAAAAGAACACTTATTCCATGCTTAAGGTTTGTTTCTGATACATTATACTTTTTTCTTACATTAATATGTTTGTTTGACATCCCATATATATATATATATATATATATATATATAAGAATATATTTCAATTGTTTGTGTTGTAGATTAATATCAAGAGAGCTATGTCCTAGCTATTGGAAACCACCATTTAACTATTTTTTGAGTAACTCTCCAGATAAATCTCAAGGTACTTTGCTCGCCTTAAGTGAAATATCTACATTCTGAAGCGATCGCATTGTAACCCTTTTAACTTTTTAGAGAAACATATTTGACAAAAAATCTCAAACCACAAGCTTCTGGCGTTTCAATCCAGGTAAATTTCATAATTAAAATAAAAATTTGGCATATTGTTTACATTTTGTCATGCGTTTCAGATTATCTTATTCTCTTTTTCTAGATTTTTTTACTAAGCAAGAATTGATGATATATCTTCTCTTAACTATTTTATTATCTTGATATCAGTAGGAATTGCTAATTTGATTTCTTTATTTTATGATAGCTGTATGAATTTATTGTCTTACTGAAAAGTAGATAACCTTGTAAGCTCAATATATATTGGATAAAATCATAATTAGAATAATTTGATAATTTTCTATTTTCGATAAAATTTGAACAGAATACTGTTAAGTTTTGGATGTAGATCACCTAAGAAGCTGATTTAGAGAGAAGAAATATGGAAGCCAAACTTTTATTCAATAGGAAAATGATCACACTGAATACAATGAATCCTAGCTGATATTTATAGGAAATAACTACCTTTAACTAACTACAAATATCTACTAACTAACCTAACCGACTAACAACCTGATTCCAGCTAAGATAAGTTATTCTAGAAGCATCTGGAAGCATCCAGAAGCTTCTTCATCTTCAACCTTCAGCTCTGCTCCTCAGTTCCAGCTCAGCTTAGTGTTCCAACTCAGTGCAAGCTCATCAGCTCACTTATTAGCTTACTGCATTCTCAATACTCCCCCTCAAGCTAGAGGGAAGAAACAGGTTCTTCACTCCAAGCTTGCAAACCAAGTAATCATGTTGTGCCTTTCTTAGACCCTTAGTCAGAACATCAGCTACCTGCTCCAATGTGCCAACATGAGCTGTTCTGACCAACCCCCTAGTTATCCATTCTCTGATGAAGTGACAATCTATGTCTATGTGTTTTGTCCTCTCATGAAATATTGGGTTAGCTGCTATCTGTAGTGCAGCCTTACTGTCACAAACCATCTCAATAGGTTGCTCAAGCTGAATTCCAAGCTCCTTGAATATACATGTAAGCCAAATCAATTCTGCAGCTGTGGAAGCCATGCTTCTAAATTCAGCTTCTGCAGAGCTTCTTGCTACTGTGTCCTGCTTCTTGGACTTCCAAGAGATTAATGCTCCTCCATAAATCACTAAGTATCCATTGACTGATCTCCTTGTCTGAAGGCAGGCTCCCCAATCAGCATCACAGTAGGCCTTCAACTTGTTTGAGCCTGAAGAAGGCATTAACAGACCCTGTCCAGGAGAACCTTTAATATACCTGACTACTCTCATTGCTGCTTCCATGTGAGACTTCTTTGGGCTATGCATGAATTGACTCAGTGTCTGAACAGCAAATGCTATGTCTGGTCTTGTCATGGTGAGATACATCAGCCTTCCTACCACTCTCTGATATCTACTTGCATCCTCCAACAGTGGATCTTCTGACAAGGTCCTTCTTACTGCTTTATCAAACTCCAAGGATGTGAGTTTTTGATTGATTTCTAAGGGTGTGCTAGCAGGCTTAGCTCCAGCTAGCCCCATTTCTGCAACCAGCTCCAATGCATATTTTCTTTGACACATATATATTCCCTTCTATGATCTGGCAAACTCTATGCCTAGAAAGAACTTCAATTCTCCCAAGTCCTTCGTCTTGAAATGTTTCTGTAGGTTAGTTCTGGTTTGTTGTATTAAGGCCAGATTGTTTCCTGTGATGATCAAGTCATCAACATATATCAGTACCACCACAATGTCTGCACCCCTTCTCCTTGTGAATAGTGAGTAATCAAATGGACTCTGAGTGAATGACATCAACTGCAAAGTTTTTGTCAATTTAAGATTCCATTGCCTTGAGGCCTGTTTAAGTCCATAAAGTAACTTATGCAGCCTGCATACCAAATACTCCTCCTGCTTTGCAGTCTTCTTACTGAACCCGTGAGGGATAGTCATATAGACCTCTTCAAAAAGGTCACCCTGCAGGAATGCATTATGTACATCCATTTGGAATAAAGACCAACCATAGTGAGCTGCTACAGCAACCACAGTCCTCACAGTAACCATTTTAGCCACAGGAGAGAAGGTGTCTCTGTAGTCTATGCCCTCCTGTTGAGTGTATCCCTTGGCAACCAGTCGAGCCTTGTACCTTTCTACCTCACCATCTGCTTTGTATTTGATCTTATAGACCCATTTACAGCCAATGAGAACCTTCCCATAAGGGAGGGGAACCAGACTCCATGTCTTATTTTCCTCCAAGCCCTGAATTTCTTGTTTCATAGCTTCTATCCACTTTGGATGCTGTGCTGCTTCTCCATAACTTCTAGGTTCTACTTCAGCATTGTAAGCTGCTAAACAATGCTGGTAGGCATCCTTAAAGTTAGTGTAAGTGAGATGAGCAGAGATAGGATAGATGCAATTGCTGTGAGGCTTCTTGGGTATGACATAGTCATTCATCCAAATGGGTGGTGCAGTGTATCTATGAGGTCTGGTAGATGATTGTGGTGCTACAAGAGCTGACTCTGGAGCTGAGACAATGTCAGGAACAGGATGAACAGGAGATGGAATTGTATCTGCAGTCCCTGAGGGAGCAGGAACAATGTAGGGAGTTATCTGATCATCTATGGCATGGGGTGTGTCAGGCTGGTGTGTGTCAGGAGGTGTTGTGGATGCAGGATCAATGGATTGTTTGAAAGGGAAAATCTCTTCTTTGAAAATGACATTTCTGCTGACATAGAAGGCTCTGTCACTTAAAGCATACATTCTATATCCCTTTTGCACTGTTGAGTATCCCATGAATATTGATGGGGTGGCTCTTGGTGAGAACTTATCCTGTTTTCCGAGATTAGTTCCATAGCCTAAACAGCCAAAAACTCTCATATGTTCTACTCTGGGAATTTTGCCAAACAGCAGCTCAAAAGGTGTCTTCCCTTGCAGATTTCTAGAAGGAATTCTATTGATGATATATACTGCAGTGCTCACACATTCACCCCAAAATCTTAAAGGAACAGCTGCCTGAAATTTCAAAGCTCTAGCAGTGTCTAAAATATACATGTGTCTCCTTTCCACAATTCCATTCTGTTGTGGAGTATAGGGACAAGTACTTTGATGAACTATACCCTCTGATTCCAACAAATTTTTGACTTGTGCATTAAAGAACTCACCACCATTGTCTGTTCTTAGGGTCTTAACTGAAGTGGAAAATTTATTCTGTATCAATCTCAGAAAGTTTTTTAACACAACTACTGATTCATCTTTTGTATTCATCAAACAGACCCAAGTGTATCTGCTGTAGTCATCAACTAGTGTCAGAAAATACCTCTTATGATCATGAGTAGGCATCCTGAAAGGCCCCCAAACATCGGCATGTATCAACTCACAAATGCTAGTACTTTTATTCACACTTAACTGGAGGAAGTCTTGCCTGCTTGGCTACAGGGCATACATCATAATGCATATCACAATTCTCTATCTTAGCATTTTGAAAAATAGGAAAAAGTTTAAGAACATCAAATGGCACATGCCCCAATCTCTTATGCCACATCTGCCCATTTATTCTATTTAATATAACAGTTGAATTCACTCTTGAGTTGTCATCCTTCCCTTGCTGAACTCCTTGAGGATCCAGTATGTATAGGCCTTGCTCAACTCTACCAATCCCCTTCACCTTCCCATTCAAGGTGTCCTGAAACACACAGTGATCAAGAAAGAAAGTGATAGAGTATCCAGATTCCTTGGTCAGTCTGGAAACTGACAACATATTATATTTAAAAGCTGGGACATACAACACATCCTTTATCATGGCGTCCTCAAATAAGTGGCAAGAACCAGTATGTGTAATGACACTTACTTCACCATTAGGCAAGTGCACCTGCTTGACCTCATTCAACTTTCTAGGGGTGTGAAACATATCAATGCATGAAATCATGTGGTTTGAGGCACATGTATCTACAATCCATCTATCTCTTTTAACTGTACTCATGAGAGACAGAACAGTACCTGTCACATTTGCAGCTGCTGCATTCTCTATCTGTGTAGCACCTCTGTTATTTAATATTTGTAGAATCTACTGCACATGATCCTGAGTGAAAAATGGCAGTGCATTGGTTGAAGCAGCATTCTCCTTACTATTCTCAATGTTCTGTTCATAGTGGGTAAGCTGTGCATTATGTGCAGCTGCATTTGATCCCATCACTCTCTTCCTTTTGTAACATTCCTCCCAAGTGTGTCCTTTGATTCTACAGAAGTCACACCATTTGTTCATCCTATTCTGCTTGTAGTTATTTCCACCTCTGCTGTTGTAATTTCCTCCAGACTTGGATTTGTAAGAAGCTGCATTGCTTTCCATTTGCTGAGGAGTTGCTTCCTTGGCATTGTAACCATTTCCTCCTCTTGCTTTGTAAGCTATTGCATTATTTCCTAACTCCACTGCATTAGGCTCATTTGGCCTGGCCCTTTGGCCCTCATCTTGAACTACCATCCCATAGGCTTGGTCAACAGAAGGAACTATAGTCATCATAAGGATCTGACTTCTGGCTTGTGCAAATGAGTCATTGAGACCCATTAAAAACTGGTAGAGTCTTTGTTGTTCCATGTGTGTAGAGTACACATTTGATTCAGCACAACCACAGGAAGGCAATGGTACCATAGCATCATATTCATCCCATAGGTCTCTAAGTTTAGAGTAATAACTAGTGACTGAAGTCAGGCCTTGTTTCATGGTGACAATTTCCTGGTACAGGTTGTAGATTCTTGACCCATTGACCTTATCAAACCTTTCTTTCAGATTCAACCACACACGAAATGCATCTGATGCATACACGACTGTACTATACAACTCCTTAGTTACTGTATTCATTATCCAGCTCAGAACAAAGGCATTACACCTCTCGCATTGTTCATGAAGGTTCTCGTCATAATTCCTCTTCTCACAACTTCCATCTATGAACCCTAGCTTACTCTTAGTTCTTAGAGCTATACGCATGATACGACTCCACAGAATGTAGTTTTCAACACTTCTTAATTGAATCGAGGTCAAATGTGATCCAGGGGTATCATATGGGTGCAAAAAGAGTGGATGATTGTAATCAATAACAATCTCATTCGATCCCGAGCCTCCATTACTGGGATTAGCCATTTCAACTAGATTGTGTAACCCTAATTCCTAATTTTTCAAGGTTTTGGTGAGAACTACTCTGCAAATGCTGAAAATAGTAGTTCTAAAATAGAGAAGAAGACTTACAGATCTGCTTCTCAACTGTCCCGATCGTGGGCTCTGATACCATGTTAAGTTTTGGATGTAGATCAGCTAAGAAACTGATTTAGAGAGAAGAAATATGGAAGCCAAACTTTTATTCAATAGGAAAATGATCACACTGAATACAATGAATCCTAGCTGATATTTATAGGAAATAACTACCTCTAACTAACTACAAATATCTACTAACTAATCTAACCGACTAACAACCTGATTCCAGCTAAGATAAGTTATTCTAGAAGCATCTGGAAGCATCCAGAAGCTTCTTCATCTTCAACCTTCAGCTCTGCTCCTCAGTTCCAGCTCAGCTTAGTGTTCCAACTCAGTGCTAGCTCATCAGCTCACTTATCAGCTTACTGCATTCTCAATAAATACAACTTTGATTGGAATTTTAATCAATAAAGAATCTAATATGAAGAATAGCTATTAAGAATATGAATCTCGATATGGAGTTTAATATAAATAGAATTCAACACTCCTTTGAATAGAATAGAATTTGACATAATTTCCAATCAACAAATAGGTATAATCAATTAAAATCCTACTTGGCTAAGAAAGTCCTAAGTTTGAGAGCTATACAATTTCCTTCGATCTCTCCACAAATGCAAGACATACACATAGTTTTCATAATAAATTAAAATATGTTTAACTTACATTTCACCATTTTTTATTTGCTTGAGTGTATCTATCTCCTTTGTTAATATAGTATTCATTATCTCAACATATGAAAATTCTAATTATATACGCGAGATGATACGTGCGTTTTAAAACTAGTATAATATAAATAGATATAGATAGATTTGCGTTCATTTTAAAAGTTTCAAAAGATACATTATTTTAAAAAGTATTTATTCTCCTTTTCAGTCAAAGGTGTGAATAAATGTTTCATTTATCCTCTTTTTACAATTTACTAAAGAATACTTAAAAACATTTTATTTCTAATTCAATTTATCCTTTAGTAAATTATATTATATTTACCGTAAGTGTAGTATTCCATTAATATAGGGGGTGTAAATGTTTAAACTCAACATACAAGAGGTGTATCGGAAACTGAGTCATGTTATAGGATTGTTTAGTGTAACTAACCCAATTCTTTATCCAATTTATGCCATGTTTGAGTACGATGGCAATAAACTAGTCCTAGCCCTACCAAGTTGGCGGAGAACGCCGAAACTTGTTTACGCATGAGCTGAGGCATATGTAGGAGATCAAGTTATTTGAACTGAGGAATAAACGGGATCCAAATAAAGTATTTGCAAGTGTATTAGTTTAGTAGTTTCAAATAAACATGCCTCAGATCAATTCTTTCTTAAATTTATGTCATGGTCCATGGAGAATTGCGGGCAATAAACAAAGAGATGTAGATGTTTAAAATTGCACCTAGGCCTCTATCGGGGGGGGGGGGGGGGTGGAGGGCTGAAGAAAATGAAGGTAAAGAAATTTTTTTTTTTTCCTCGTCTTTTTGCAAATATTCAGAATAAAAACGTGTTGAAGTTGGTTGATAACTAGGCCTCTATAGTCTCTGTATATATATCATCTTTTTTTTTTGTTGAAGTTGGTCGGTAACGAGCCTCTATAAGAGAACCATTAATTAAGGAACATACTGGAACAAGAATAGAACTGTAGTTCAGAAAGTTTACTCCTTTTCATTTTAAAAATACTCTCACTTCTTTCTTGTTCAGTTGATCTTGAGAATTTGTGGTGATCAATCCAATTCTAATTATGGCCAAGTTGGACATTGAAATCAAGATAAGGAAACTGTTAAAGCCCTCAACTCCTATCCCGAATCATCTTCACTGCCTCAACCTTTCATTGTTTGATCTTCCAAATCCTAGTTTATATATACCAATACTGCTCCACTACTTGCCGAGCAGTGAACTAAACACGGCAGAAAATATTCGCGAAAGATGTGATAAGCTGCAAAAATCTTTGGCTAAGGCCTTAGCCAAGTTTTATCCTCTGGCAGGGAGATATAATAAAGATGACATGTCAATTTACTGCAATGATGAAGGTGTTGGGTATGTTGAAACCAAAGTCAATGCGGATCTTGCTGAGTTTCTCAATGAAGGACCTAAGATTGAGCTTTTGAGTGATCTTCTTCCATGGGATACTATTCCGAAATCAGATTTGCCATTGTTCGCAATCCAAGTGAACTTATTCAATTGTGGAGGCCTCGTCATGGGGATACTATTGTCTCACGTCCTAGGTGATGCTTTCACGTTTGCGACATTTCTCAATGAATGGTCACACATTGTCCAAACAGGGACAACTAATAAAGGTTGTCTTTCGAGTTTTGGTCACTTGCCATCACTCTTTCCAATAAAAACGATATCAAGGCATCACTATTCACCACCTTCCGACATAGCCACTAAATTTGTCACGAGGAGATTCGTGTTTGATGCACTGTCAATTGAAAGGCTCAAGCAAAAAATCAATTCGGGCGCCCCATTCGTGAAATCATCTACTCGAGTGGTGGCCGTTATGTCATTAATATGGAAGGCTCTTGTGACTATATCCTCAGCTAAACACGGACGCCCGAGGGACTCTACTATATTAATTGCAATGAATTTGAGAGGGAGATCAAATGTACCATCTACAAAACATGCTTTAGGGAATTTCTGTTTAATTCCAAATGCTACTGTCGAGGCAAACCAATCAAGAAAGGAGTTGAATGACTTTGTTAACTTGGTAGGAAGTACAATAAGGGACACATCTGTTGCCATTGGTAAGGCAGGCATTGATGAAACTTCCTCTATGTTAGTCAACTGTAGTGCAGAAATTTTAAGCAAGTATGGTCGGAAAGACGAGATGGACATTTATGTCATCTCTAGTTGGTGCAAAATCCCCTTGTATGAAGCTGATTTTGGCTGGGGAAAGCCATTATGGGTGAGCGGTGTAAGCGGTGCCGGTGAAACTATTTGGCTGCTTGACACAATTGATGGTGATGGAATTGAAGCATGGGTATGTTTGGAGGAGAATGACATGGCTGAATTAGAGAGAGACCATGACATTAGGACCTTTTGTTTACCTTAAAAGCATCAGTTGATTCCTTGATGAAACTTCATTTTATATTATATATATATGGTGTAACAATTCTTGGTTTGCTTTGTTTATTGTTCTTGTCATCTTCATATCAATAAATCTACTTCTCTTAAGTATCTTTAGCCTACTGTAATACGAGATAACCTTTTAGCAAAAGCTCATTTTAAAAACAATCTTGACTCATCTTCTCGATAGTATAATGAACAAATGTTTTCTTTTTAACCCACTAAATATAAAATCAATTGCTATTGACTAAATCCAGTAAATTTGGTTCATACTTAGTATTTATCTTAAAAAGCCATTTAATATATATACGTTATTAATTTAGAATCCAGTAACTCAGAAATATTAGATACTTGATGTTGCGCCCTATTTTGGCATTAATCAAAATAGTTTACAATTTCCGGGACATTTTTTTGGAAAGAATGGAGTCGTCACATAACAATTCTATTATTTGCTAGGACACTTAATCAAATTAAAGAAATGCATTCTTAACTTCAATTTGGTCTACGAAACATGTGATATTCTAGGCAAGGGTTCAAGTTATTTAAAGGGAAAGTGTTAATCACCCTTTAAGATCCACTAAAAAGCGATTCCACAGTGGACTCAATTTAGCAAAATAAGGGTTGTGTAAAAAGAATGCTAGCTAAGATAATTGTCAATGAACATGCAAGAATATAATCTAATCAAAGGTTTCGAAATTCATAAACAAAATGGAAATATAAAGAAATATAATTGTTCATAAGATAACTCAAACATATCATTAAATATCACAAATTATTCAAATACAAATAATTATTTTACGAGAAAAAATTTCTAAGGAACAGGAATAGAGAAAAGGTTTAGAAGAACTCGGGAAAGCTTGTTGAAAGCTTGAATCCGAACTCAACCCTAAATGACTCCAATGCCAATCCAATGAACCACCTATTTCAAGTTTCGGCCAAACTCATCCCAAGTTTTGTTTATGACTCCATCCCAAGAAGTAACAGAGAAAGGAGAAAAGATTAGTCGCAATTCTAATAAGCAGATGCAGCAAGACTAGTTATCGACTATGAATAAAATGTAAATATCACAACACAACACAGAGAGTTTACGTGGCAGCTTATACTTCTTATGAAACCAACTTATCACCAAAATGAATCGCTTAAACTATTACTGAAAGCAAAGTACACAATTAATAGCATATATGTACTATTTACACGTGAGCTTAGGCCAAACATTACGCTAATAAATATCTTACAAAAGTTGAGAGAATTAATGTCAAACTTTCTTTACTTAATGAAATATACAAATTCAAAGTTAACCAATTTTTGTTGCCAAACTGAGACAATTAATACATGTATCAAGGTTAAACTAAATATTACCAAGTCATTACATAGAGTCTTAGAAAAGAACGCTGTTAGATTATTGACTAGGAACAAAACAGAGAAGGCCTTTACTTAGAACTTTAGTTTGTACAAAATTTGCATTCTTAAGTGTCAAGCTTCCAAGTTATATGAACAAGTAAATCTCCAAGTCATTTAACTAATCCGAATTACACTTGCCATTAATATCTTCTAACAAAATCAAATTTTAGCAAAACATACAGAGACTAAGTATCAAATTAATTACCATAGCTCAATCAAGGAAGGCATAAACTGTCACCAAAACCAAAAGAATCAAACAATACGCTCTAATACTTCTAAACTAAAATAGGAAAACAAATTAGAAGTTATACAAGCACACTCTACTATATCATCCTATTTAACAGAAATAACTCTTAAACCAACATATAGTGAAATTTTAATCACTCAAAATATTTGGTAGGCATTATCAAAAAAAAAAAAAAAATATTTGGTAGGAAGAACCAAGACAAGCTTACTCATTCATGTTCTACCATATGAACTAAAGAAAGAGATGCCGATACATCTTGCATGGTTTAAAAGACATGGATAACAATGAAATCAGTAAAGAGCACCTAATCATGGTATCTAAGAGAACAACACAAAGACATCCAGAATGCCAAATCGGAGATAGCAACGTAAAGGATATTCACACAATTAATTTGTAAGATGTTTCTTTCACATTTCATCTACTACAAAACTAAAAGGTAACTTTCCAAGATGCCCCTTTTATGTAAAAGATCACCAGATCCTATGCTTTATATAAATAACTGCACACAACAGTGTGGAAAGGATTGAAATAAGCAATGATACCTTCTCCACATGAATATTCAATTTCTGGACAGTTCTCTTAAAACTTAATGGACCAAAGAAGCTCTCCTTTAACATGACGTCACAACAGAAAAGCGAAAGCAATAACAAAGAGCTGACAAGGCCGTAAAGAACGATAATCTAAATGATAAACACAGTATTATAGACCAAATAGGAGAGCCAACCCAAAAGACTAGTCTAGTAGGTGAGAGAGCCCATTTAGACTATATACCCATTAGCATCTCTCTTTTTTATCAATGTGGGAGAGGTGCTCACAACAATCACCCCCGCTTGAGGACCAACGACCTCGTTGGTCACGGTTGCCCAGTTTGTCACGGCTGGCACCCCTCTTAGGTCCAGGCCACCACTCCTGGCACAAGCCACCACTCCGAGTATCCCGTTGGTCACGGCTACCCAGTTGGTCACGGCTGGCACCCTCTTGGGTCCAGGTCACCACTTCTGGCGTAGGCCACCACTCCGAGTTGCGGACCCCAAGCGAGAACTCTCAATGAAAGCACCAATATTATAGACCAAATAGGAGAGCCCAACCCAAAGACTAGTCTAGTAGGTGAGAGAGTCTATTTAGTCAATATACCCATTAGCATCTCCCTTTTTTTATCAATGTGGGAGAGGTGCTCACAACAAGTAAGACAAGATATATAATTTTATTGAAGACGCGAAAAGGAACAAAGTAACTTGGAAAAAGTCTAAGGCCGTGAGCTGAAGCAGAGACATCCCAAAGTGCAACTTATTATCATTGTTTAGGTTCAGATTTTTCAAAATGAGAAAATGGTGGTGGTGGCATGGCTGCCGACCGGTTGCTCAAATCTTTGGCCATCCAAAGGTTGCCCTGCCAAGACACTAAACCGTTGCTCATTCGCCTCGCGTACATTTTGAGATTTCATCATCATCGCCTCGAACGAGACATCAGAGCAGTAGCAAAATCAGAACAGTAGTGAGCAAGAACTGGAGATAATCCTTCCATTTCAAGAAGCCTGCAGATGTGAGTTGAAGCCGAGCATCGGTGAGGTTCAAGAAATTGTTGTTGAGGCTCAGATTATATTTTTTTTCCGAAAGGAGGCAAAGAAAAGAAGACTTCGCCATGGCTGCGAAGTGGTGCACAATGACTATCGGCCATCCAAAATCGCCATGCCAAGATATAAGTGTCTTAATGTGAAGATTTAAGCAAAAGGACTTCAAGTCCTCAATTAAAAAAGTAAAGATTTAAGCAAAAGGACTCTTCAAGTCCTCAATTAAAAAAGTAATCCTTTGTTTTCTTTTTCCTTTTCTTTGAACTAGAAAAAATATTAAGTATGTGTTTAAGTGGAATGGGGGCTAGATTAACATTTTATAAACTTGTGGGGTATGTCAAAAATCTGAAAATATCTCACTTAAACCCATATTCAAATTTCAAATTTCAAACTTTTCATTTTCCCCCATTCTTCTCTCTCTTCTTATTCCCTTTCTTCCCAATCTGCTCTTTTTCTTCATCTTCTCCTTCTTTCTTCTTCATCTTCTCCATCATTTCTTCTTTATCTCCTCCGTTCATTTTTTTTTATATTTTCACCATCTTTGTTCTTATCTTTGTATGTTTTCTTCATTTTTCTTCCTTCTCTTCTTCATTTAGTTCTTCTTTTCATTATGTTTTGTATTTGTTGTGAAAATTTAGTGGTAGAATATTTTAATTTTTTTAAATATTGAAGATGCTTCTGCAGTCCGTTAAACAAATTTAGGAGTTGGTTGAATCAACCAAGAGTCGATTCATCAACTCTCAGTTTCTTGAATCGACCGAAAGTTGTTTGAATTAACCGAGAGTTGGTTAATCAACATATGGTTGTTTTGAACAATCAACTACAAGTTGATTAATCAATTCTCGGTTTATTCAAACAACTCTAGGTCGATTCAAACAACTGAGAGTTGATGAATCGAATCCTGATTGTTTAAACAACTGAGATTGGATGAACCGACTCCTGGTTATTTTCATGACTCCTAGTTGTTTAAACAACCAGGAGTCGATTCATCAACTCTCGACTATTTTCAGCATCATCAGGTTGTTTGGAAGAGGCGGCGAGAAGGGGGATGAAGAGGAGCAGAAGGCATTGCAGCGGTAGAAGAGGATGAAGCGTGGAGAAAGATAGGAAAGATAGAAGATGATGAAAGAGAAATGGGGGAGAAAGGGGAGGGGAAATAGTGGGGGGTTTGTGTAAATAAGAAAAGTTGGGGGTCATGATTGGGCTAAGAATTAATCCTAATTCTGTTAAACAGAAAAAAGGGATATCTAGCTAAGAATTAAGACTTGAGGGTTATTTTCTTAAAAAAGACTTGAAAGGACCCTGTCTTAATATCTTAACCTTACCAATTTGGGGCTTTTTGCTCCTTGACCTCCCCCAAGTCTTCAATTAAAAAAATAACCTCCAAGTTTTAAAAATTGGCTAGATGACCTCCTTTTTTTTTAATCAGGATTAGGACTTAATTACACCAAAAAAAATGCCTAGACGTCCCAACCTCCCAAGTTCCAAATATTACACTTTGGTCCATTACCAAAAAAAGGAAACTTTCCTCCTCCCCTTCCAAAATTTGCTGCCATATTCCCCCTCCTCTCGTTCCAGCTGCCTCCATTTTCCTCTTCTTCAGCTAAACCTCGTTTCAAGGCCCAAATCCAACCATTTTGTTCCATAGCTATCAAAAATCCAATTCCCATCTTTAGTTTTCTCTCATTTCTTGATTTATAGTTGTGGGAAGCTTTTAAAATTTCAATTTCAAAAGGTTATAATCCGTCTATCGTGGTAGGTGCAATTACTTTGAATTGAGTTGATATCAACTTCATCGTGCTATACGTAGTGTTCTATTGAGCTGATAAGATGCTTTATCATATCCGCCATTGTTTTTGTTCCATTAGAACAACTATGCTTTAGTTCCATTAGAACTCTGTTTTTGTTCATCGACCTGTTTCAGTATATTATTGACTTGTTCATATATCAGTAAATAGAGCTGTTATGGGGTGCTATGCAGTAGTGGGTGCTGATTACAATGGGCAATGGGTTGAGATGACTAAGTGCTGGTCTTGTTGTTCCAATACTAGTTCAACAATACCTATTGCATTGAAATTGGAGGGTACATTTGACGAGTTGATTGACAGCATCGTTGAATGCAGACAATTAAGTTGTGATCGCGGCGACGTATCCATTAGTTATATGCTTAGTGCTGCGCCTGCTAGGGGGAAAATAGCTCATTTGTTCATTAGAATGACAGTGATTTGCGCATATACCTCCTAGATGTAGCTGGTAATGATAGTATGCCTATTCTTTATATTTCGCCGGTCGAGAGGTCCGCTGCAGCTTCAAATGCTGTTGCGGCATCTCTCATAGCAGCTGATTATCAAATGGTTGAGTTCAGCAATATTATTGAAGATGGTACTGGCAAATCACTCTTGTACAAGAATGATGAGAAGGCTACAAGCCACCTTCCTAGTGCCTTCGTGGGAGATAAAAGAACTTGTACGTGTAAGACATTTATCAAAAGGGGCAGAAAAAGAGTTCAGCACATTCCATCCATCGGTGTATCATTTACGTCCAAGAAGAGAAGGAATAGATGTTCAAATTGTAAGCGACCCAGCCATAAAAAAACAACTTTCCCTCTGGCTCAAAATTGACAGTGATTTATTATTTATTGTTTTTTCCCCTAATGAGTGTAATAATTTATTTTTCTGAACATTTGTAATAACTTATAAACTGAATAAGTTTTGTATCTTTGCTTCCAATAGACCAGTGTTTAGTCTTGTTGTTTATTCGAATTAGATATGTTGATAATAGACCATTTTTTGTTGCGCTTGAGGTTCTTAACTCTCGATTTTGACAAGTTGACAAAAAATCTTAACTAGCTTTATTGATATTTGTAGTAATTAGTATTGGTTGTATACTTTTTGAACATAGACCAACTCAGCATAGACTGAAGACATCATTTCCAACAGTCAGCTTGCTAGTGGATTGTGTGGTTGATAATCGGCCAGTTGAAACGCGTGCCAGGTTCTTTAAAGGATGCACTGCCAAAGTATGAACGATCCCATTTGATACAATGGCTCTAATAACTCATGTCTTTTGACCTTCTTCCCCTATAGAGTATAAATAGAGCCCTCATTTCCTAATTTTTTTAACACCCATCAACAAGATAATTCATCTACCCCATGCCAGAAGATGCAGGGGATGCAAGTAACGACTATGTCGGCCGGATGGAATGTACATCCTTACAAGGAACCGTACATGCTTCACTCTTACTATAAATAGATTCGAATGAGTGCCCTCACTTCCTTTCCTTGATCTCTTTCCTACCGAGACACACAAACTATATTCATGTATAAATGATGACCTAGTAAGTTTCGTAGCTCGTTCTTTAATATTTGGATTTGTATGCCTTAGTTATTTGATTTTTAACACATTAAACGTTGTACTCTTTGATTATAGATTTTTCTATGGAACATAGCATATCTTTTACCCAACTATACGATGCAAGCTGTTATCTACAGTGGTGATATTAGATACTTCATGGAACTATGTGTGACACTAACTCGCAAAACACTTCAGCGAGGTTGGTTAAGGTTTACTAATGATCATCATATCACTCAAGGCCAAGTTCTCCCCTTTCAAATAATGCGCCGACATCCTGAACATGGTCTTTATTTTCGTGTGCATATGATGCCACGAATAAGAGGACCTCTTTAATAGTTTAGCAAAGAAAACTCTTTTTTTTATTAGTGTGTTTATTAAAAATATTATCAATGGAAATGGGTGATATTTTGTCGGCGTATTAATTTTGGTGTTCCTACTGTTAAGGTTTGTATAAGTTATTATTTTTAGGCGAAGTAAACAGTATTTGACGATCTTCCAATTTACCTTTATTTATTATCTTATTATTCATATATTTAGCAAAGTTGATAATAAACTCTTGATGCGCAAGAAATTGGTATTTGTTGGCCACATATGCGTAGTTGACAATCGATCTTCCGTTGGGGACACTATACTTTAAATGGGTTTTATTCATCTGTAGTTGAAAACTTTTTTTTGGACTAGGAATAAAATACTGTGTAAACTACTATACATGGTGTTCATTAAATAAATATTGGATTTAAACTAAATTGAATGTTTGTTGTTCAAGTTGGCCATTCGATCATATACTAAAATTGCATGGACTAAAGACAAATACATATTCAAATAATAATAGCTAGTTGTCGTATATTAATAGACAACAAACTTTATGAGTAAGCTAAGTATATTGATAGGTAGATAATAGGTGAGTGGGAAACGTGTCATGTTTAAAGGAGTGCACTGCTCAAGCTTATCATGTCCCGTCAGATTTAATGGAGTGGGTAAAGTCTCACCGGGAAATGGATTTAATCATGACTGTTAGACCCCCTCCCCCATCCGTTTCACCTTCTTCTTCTTCTATAAATAGGACCATTGTTTACACTTTCTTTCACACAATTCTAACAGTAAAATCTCAACTTTTTGTAAAGCTTTTTTCTGCACAACAATGTCTTCTTCCCAAGATGCACTGCTAATCCGTCAAGCTCTAGACATCCTCATACAAAGAATTAATGAGGAAAGGCAGCACCACGAGATGAACGTTCAACGCATTGCACGTATTCTTCGTGCAATGTGTCGCCGCGCCGGTATCAACCCCGACAACCTCATCACTCCCCAGGTTCCCCTAAATTTGTATGTTTTTTTAAGTATGCTAAATGTTTTAAGTTAGTTTAAATATGTTCAATGTTTTAAGTTAGTTTAAGTATATATGCATTTTATTTTTTGTTATTTTGTAAGAGGGCTCCAATTAAAAAAAGCTCTTTAATATGTAATTATTAAAAAAATGTGAATGAAATTGGGGAATTTTCCTGTCGGCGTACTAATTTTGGTGTTGCTATTGAATTAATACTTGTTTCTACTTTGTTTTCATCGAAGTAGATGACTGGATCTGTTCAACATAATAATAAACCAAGTGAAGTTGATAAACGACTTAACATGGAGACCAGGAAAAATTTATAACATGGATCTGATAAACTTGATAATAAACAAATTCAAGTTTATGAACAACTAACATAAAATCATGGAAAATGGTTGGTAGTTTTTAAAATGTCTGTACTGAGATAGAAATTACCGCGTATAAACTGATAACTCACGTCAAGTATACAAACAACACAAATAAATATTCAATGTGCCATAACATAGTACAGTACACTTTCTAAAATTAATATGATTTTTCTATAAAAGTTGATAATCAACTATTTAGGATTGACAATCATCACTGCTAAACTTGATTTAATATGACTGAGACAACATATTTTTTAATGAAATAATTTTAACATCAGATTCATCTCCAGAATCATCCGGATTGTAGTTTGGGCTCTAGGGTTAATGTAGATCATTTAGGCATTTACAGTCTAGTTTAACTGGAAGATACGCATCAACCTTAGTTCAGTCTATTATACCCTTATTGAAAAGATGAGCGTTGAAGTTCTACCGTTCAGGATATTATCACGCGCGTATTTGGCATTTAGAGATTGTGATGTTTGGGGTTTAGGGTCTAGGGTCCACGCGCTTGGGGTTTGGGGTTTGGGCTCTAGGGTATAAGTAGATCAGTTTGGCTTGTGGTATTATCAACGATTCGAAATTACACTGTGTTTGATTGTCAACGTTGCTCAGGTTGATAATATTCACTCATGATTTTGCTTAAAATAATATAAAAATCCTATATTAAACACTAGTAAGGGGGTAATTTTGTAATCTACGAACTAGAAAACCACTAACGTGACAACTTTGTTGCATAGTATACCTTAATGATGGTCAATAACATTAATAAGGACTACATTGGATAAAAAATATAACATAATGTATACTAATGTTAAGGTTCTGAGAAAGCAAGACATCTTTCTCTAAGCATGGAAGAAGATCACATTGCTTGGGAAGAAGATTATGATCATGTATCACTCACATTGCTTGCGATACAAGATCATAATCTTCTTCCCAAGCAATGTGATCTTCTTCCATGCTTAGAGAAAGATGTCTTGCTTTCTCAGAACCTTAACATTAGTATACATTATGTTATATTTGTTATCCAATGTAGTCCTTATCAATGCTATTGACCATCATTAAGGTACATAATGAAAAAAAGTCGTCATGTGAGTGGTATCCTAGTTCATAGATTACAAAATTACCCCCTTACTAGTATTTAACATAGAATTTTTATATTATTTTAAGTAAAATCAGGAGCGTATATTATCAACCTGAGCAATGTTGACAATAAAACACAGTGTAATTTCGGATCGTTGATAATATACTGAAATGACCTCGGTCAGTCGTTTCGGAAGTTAGGATTCTGATTGGTGTGCCAATAATTTTAAAATATTCGTAAGGTCCATTAGGACTTGTCTGTAAAATTTGAGCTAAATCAGACCTCGTTTGGTAGGCATCAGAAGAAGGTTTCATTTTTTATTGTCGATAAATATTAAAAAGAGATTTTCGAGCTCTGTTTTGGTGAACGAGCTCCGATTCAAAATTCGAAAGCACCGTTAGGTTCGTATGATTATTTGTGACTTTTGTGAACTTTCGAAAGTGAATTTCGATGTTGTTCGACTAGTTTCTGCTAAAACTCCGAAAGTTAAATAATTTGACATTTTTTCCATTTAAATTGCATATTGAGTTTTGGGGGTCCGATTGGAGATCCGCCTTAGCAAGTGTGTTACATATATTTTTTATAACTTGTATGAAAAAGTTGGAATTATTTCGAGTATCGTAGGGTACCGTTTTAATTTTCGTTAAGAAAAGAAAATAAAATAAAAGAAAAGAAAATGAAAAAAAGGAAGAAGGAAAAAGTTAAAGAAAGAAATGCAAGGCGGTGATCCCTTAATAAGCTTATAAAAGCTTAGAACTAAATAGAAGGGATCTGAGAACGAAAAAGAATGGAGTAACTAGAACTCAGTAAAATAATACAAGAAAATGAGAAAAGATCCGGAAAAAGATAGAATTTCCACCCAGAAACATTCAGGTAATGATTTTAATATATTGTTTGAGTTTATTACGTGTGTTTGAATATATTTTGACGGTAAAAATTGGGATATTAGACATCATTTTAATAAGTTCAATTAATAGTTTAAAGGGTCAATATGACCCCGATAATGGAATTAATTATATATTCGTACTCAGTGACTTATGGGCAATATATAAATATAATTTATCTAGAGTTTGGTTATGTGACCTTAAACCCTGTACATAGGTCTGGTCTGCGTATTGCGTATGCGAATAGGGTATCAGGTTCCTAACCGGATTGCCCTAAGATATCAGGAATGAAGCCTTTAGCCTAATTTGATATATTTTTCTGCTTATTGAATAGAGTGGGATCGTGTGGCAATGAAACCAAAGGATAAAGCGGTTATTGATAAGAAATGCTAACTTTTGGAAGAGGTAAGTGTTTATATCCATTTCTTTGGAGGCACCTGGCCTCGTGGATTTTCTACCACGTGTTCCTTACGTGTGTAGTTGCCGATAGGCGTACTCATTACGCCTTAGCTTTGGATTTACATTATATATTATATGTTATGTCATGTTGTTTGTATTGCATTGAGGATCTGAACATTGTACTCTGGCTGTGAGTTGACATATACTTCCCGGCAGTCGATGATAGTCCCGCGCCGGTGAAGGGTTATCATTGCACTTATTGAGGGGTAGGAGGATTCCGCCCGAGGAGCAGGAGGATTACAATCCATTGCACATATTGACGGGTAGGAGGATTCCACCCCAGGAGCAGGAGGATTCCGCTCCATTGCATATATTGAGGAGTAGGAGGATCCAGGAGTAGGAGGATTCTGCTCCATTGCATCATATTGAGGGTAGGAGGATTCCGCCCTGGAGTAAGAGGATTCCGCTCCATTTATTTGGCACATGTGACCCTTTGCATCATATTTCATTTCATCTCATTTCATTTAATTTCATATCATATCATTGTGTAGACTTGTGGTACATAACTACTGTTCTGCTTATACGTGCATTGCTTATTTGTTGATATGTTTCTGGCTCGTATTCCTGGTTGGGTTTATGGCTTCATACGTGTTTCCGGTTATTATCTGGCTCTGCCTTTTTATAATTTAAATAAGAGGAATTTGGTTTATCTATTTCTTCTCCCTGGCTAGCTATCCTATTCTTTGAGGTGCTAGTCTGCCCCACTTATTGAGTCCTTTTGACTCACCCTTGTTTGTTGTTTGTTTCTTGTCTATCTATTTCGTTTCGACGAGTTCACTCCAGGATTGAGTTCGCAACGTTGTGAAGGGGCGAAGACGATTTCAGCTGTCAGGGTGACCCAGCTTTTATTCCGGATGGCCACCAGTTTATTGTTTATTATTTTAGTTGTATTTTACTCCCTTCAGGAGGTATCTGTCTTCTTTTGTACTCTTAAATGTCTAGTCTGGATAGCCCTAAACCTAGTATGTTGAGTTGTCAGCTGTAATTTCTGTTGTACAACTTAGAGGTATCAGTATTTTTATGCTTTTTTTTTAAAGTCTTGTCCTTTTTATGAATTGTTATATTTATTTTCCTAATTTAATTGGTAAGGGTTCGCCCGACGGGTCTAAGGAAGGATGTCGGGTGCCCGCACGGTCTAACCGAATTTCGAGTCCTGTCAGTTGGTATCAGAGCCCGGTTTAGAGTCTATCCAGACTAAGACAATGTCTAGTAGAGTCTCGCTGATTGGTACGTAGACGTCCGTACTTATCTACGTGGGGCTATGATGTCATTTAGGAAGTTTCACTTCCTTCATTTCTGATAGTGCGTCGGTCTAGGATTCAAAAGTGTTTTCGTTAGTTCATTAATTCCTTCGTGGTAATTGTGAACCCTCGTGTGACGAATCAGCAAACGGTATGAGTTCAAGACGAAGCAGTCTAGCCTGGGGTTAGCATTGACGAAGCCCGAGAGTTTTGATCGTGCTGAAGATCTAGATACAGAGGTCCCAGCTGTACGAGCTCATGATGGGCAAGGGAGCAGGGCCTTGTGGTTCCCTTGGCTCTCTACGATGCTTTTACGAGAATCTTGGCGACGCATATACCGCAAGAGTCTATTATTCGCTAGGCAGCAAGGCTGCCGCATATGGAGATGTTCGGTCTCAGCGAGCCCCTGTTCCAGTCCCTGATGTTGCCCCAGTAAAATATGTTCTAGAAGCAGCATGTGTTGCGCCACCAATTGTTCTTGTTGGTTAGCCAGCCGAGGTAACGGTTCGATCCGAATGCCCAAAGAGGTTGCATTATTTTACGTGGTTGAACCTTCCGATATTCTTAAGCAATGCATCAGATAAACCTCGTGATTTTTTTAAAAATAAAATGATGTCAGCGTATCATTCAGGCTCTTTATTATATCGAGCGGGATGGTGTTGATTATTCTGCTTTCCAGTTTCAAGGGTCCAGCCTTGAATTGGTGGACCGCTCTCTTATTAGTTAACTTGATTCGATTTTTCTTCTAAATTCGTGGAAAAGTTCCTTTCGAGTAGTGAGCGAGATGAAGAGTGTTTCCAGTTTGAATGAATTAGACATGGTAGCCTATCGGTTAGCTTGTTGGTTTCAGAATATGAGATTAAATTCTTTAGGATGGCTGGATATGCACTAGAACTAGTCTATGAGCCTTCCGAGAATGTTCAAACATTTCTTGGTAATCTTTCTTTTTCCTTGAGATCCCAGATGGCTCAAGAAATTGAGGTCGGGATTTCATTTGATGTTGTTGTTGATATTGCTCGAAGGTACGAGGCACACCATAAGTTAGAGCGGGAAGAGTTAGAGTGGGAGAGCAAGAGATCCCGTGGTCCTAGTGGGCAACATGGTACCTCATTTGGAGGTAAGAGTTCTGATTATTTTAGGAGGTCACCTTCCAGTTATCCCAGCTTGTGTCACATGATTCTCAGAGTGCGCTAGTAGTTTATCAAGATCAGACTCAGTTTTCTCTTTATAGTTATCGACAATCTGTCCAGCTTCCATTTTCACTGAAAATGTGTTATCATTGTCGTGAGTCTGATTATCTTTTGAGGAGTTTTCCTGTTATCATTGTCGTGAGTCTGCTTATCCTTTGAGGAGTTTTCCCTTACTCCGGAAAGTAGGCAGTCGTCCTTCTTCTTGCACTCTGGCACCTGCATAGTCGCAGGGGATTTTCTTTAGATCTCAATCAGCCAGCAAAATGCCACCATTCAGTAGAGGTCGAGAGTGTGGTGGCAGTTGTTCTTCAGAAAGTGATTATCAGGGTAGTAGCTCAGCTCAACTGTAGAGGCCGTTCTATGAACTGCCAGTTTGGTAGCAATATCCGATGTAGTACACCCATGTAATTCTTCTTCCCTTATATGTGAGTAAGATTTGATTCTTCCGATCGATATGGAAATGGTGTGTCTTATCATGTTTCGATGGTTTCCTTGGATATTGTCTTTATTAAGAATCGGCTGCGGTAGAGGGGCGAGCTTCTGGTATGATTTATTCAAGGAATTTGTGAGACCCTATTAATTTATCTGGTCTAAATATGAGAGATTTGACAGTGAGTGTCATTATTGTCTGCCTGACATCTTGTTGTGCCACCTTCTATTATTATATCAAATTAGTTTACCTCTCTTCTCAGAATTTCGTGTTGGTTGGATTATGGGAATCTAGTTCATCACCATAAGGGAGTGTCATGGTTTCTTTCGGTGTAAAGTGGTTAGTAAGTAATATTCGATCCACGTATCTCCTCTTGGTTTAAAATTCTAGTAAAGTCATGTTATCCCATGAGCTTATCTGGGTTATAAAAGGGTTTTCTTGTAAATTGTCAGAGTTTCATTCTTATTGGGAGGTTAAATTGGTATGAGCTCATTTAATATCTGTTTCTTCAATTGTGATTCTTTGGCCAACTTGACTCGTAAATAGTCTAGCTTTGGTAGCCAAGCAAATAAGAAGATGAGCTTCCTGAAGCTCTATTTATTTCTATCCTCGGTCCATTTCCATTTCTTCTTCGTCCGGCACTAGTGAGCTTGGGCGGTTGGTAGCCGCTTGTGATGTTCCCTGTGTTGAGCCAGAGTACGTGTTACTGTAGCTGGGTAAGCATATTATTGTTTTTCAAGGCTTCTAAGGGTAATAGAAGTACCATCCATTAGGTGTTGGTGTTTACGGCAAAGGTATGAAGTTGTGAACTCGAGAGTTTCAGCTGTTTGGCAACTCGAAAGGGTAGTTGGTAGCTTAGGTCTGCCTACATTCAGTTTTTAGCTAAATCTTCTTTAGTCCAGCAGACTGTGCGAGGATGATTATTCCTATTCAAATTGCTGCATGAGTTTGTGCTTTAAGTGGAGGAGTCTTCCTCCAAATACTGAATGCTAATACTAAATCTCTAAGGCGTTGATGCCACTTATTTCACGACCCAACCGAGGGCTATGACAGAAACCTACAATGAGATCACTGCTACACCTACTAATAATCTATTAATGCTGGAGATAAGCTGGCAACCTGATCATATATACGTACCTATCGGCTGAAAGCATAAAGTCTGAAATGATGACACGACTTTAACTTACTGGCAATTAGAACACTGAGCCACAAATTCTGCTATGTCACACTTCATTCCGTCCCACCAATGAATCTGCTTAAGATCATGGTACATCTTAGTCGAACCTGGATGTACAGTGAATTTGGAATAATGTGCCTCTATCATAATCTGTCCACGTAAATCTGCAACAATAGAAATACAAAGTATATCTTTATACATGAGAACACAGTCAGTAGTAACCCTGTATTGTGACTCCGGTTTTCTTCTGGCTATCTGGCTGTATTCAACTAGAACTGGATCCTCATACTGCCGCTGTTTTACTTCATGAAAATTTAGAGTTAAAGGTCTTGTGTAGCTTGTCGTCCATCCATCATTGGCACATTTTCTTCACACCTCAACTCTTTGAGAAGTTACTTTAGCGTTATAAGTGCACATGTAATCAACTTTGTTGCTGGTATTCTACCTCATCTCATGGTCCAACTACATGTCTCTTTTATTTTCACTTTTTTAAGTCATAATATTTCTAATTCAAAGACAATACCCTGAAGTAGATGTTTAGTCTGAAGATCATTCCTGGTCTGCATTATACTATCCAGTAGTATCTACATGATCGTTATCCTTATATAATAAACCCAGTTCAGATGAACCTATGACATACATTAGGATATGAGTAACTACTTTCCCATAAGGAGCTTGCGAAACAACACTAACATCAACTGAGATGTTGCATAGTGCGTTCGTAAAAATAATATAGCTTGCACCAAATCTTCTGTAGTGTGTAGTGACAAGGAACTTCAAAAGTTTCCCTTATTGCATCAACCGTGAGCTAATTCTTAGTTCCATCGACCTATTCTATATCAAAAGGTATATTGAAGAGGTGATTATCGGCTGAATCATATTAACCCATTCAAAGTTCCATGTATCGTTGCTTCGAAAATGTAGAACTCTCCTCTCGTAATCGAGGAAGGGTAAGTTTAGTTAAAATAAGCCGTGCAATGGTATTATCATATTATCAAGATATATTTTATTCCAAAAGTACAATGTGCGTAATATAATTCTGATCCTGTAATCAGGAGGTAAGGCCCGTGGAGTAGCTCATGAAGGTCGTGCAAGTTCTCTTGTTATCCGTGCGAATTTTTCTTTAGACTTAGGCTCGTTCGAGGACGAACGAGAGTATAAGTGGAGGAGAATGAAACGACCTCAGTCAGTCTTTTCAGAAGCTAAGATTCTGATTGGCGTGCCAATAATTTTAAAATATTTGTAAGGTCCATTAGGACTTGTCTGTAAAATTTGAGCTAAATCAGACCTCGTTTGGTAGGCATCGGAAGAAGGTTTCAGTTTTTATTGTCGATAAATATTAAAAAGAGATTTTCGAGCTCGGTTTTGGCGAATGAGCTCCGATTCCAAATTCGAAAGCACTGTTTGGTTCGTATGATTATTTTTTACTTTTGTAAACTTTCGAAAGTGAATTTCGATGTTGTTCGGCTAGTTTCCGCTAAAATGCCGAAAGTTAAATAATTTGACTTTTTTTCCATTTAAATTGCATATTGTGTTTCGAGAGTCCGATTTGAGATCCACCTTAGCAAGTGTGTTACATATATTTTATATAGCTTGTATGCAAAAGTAGGAATTATTTCGAGTATCATAGGGTACCGTTTTAATTTTCCTTAAGAAAAGAAAAGAGAATAAAAGAAAAGAAAAGAAAATAAAAAAAGAGAGGAAAAAGTTAAAGAAAGAAATGCAAGGCGGTGATCCCTAAATAAGCTTATAAAAGCTTAGAACTAAACAGAAGGGAGCTGAGAACGAAACAGAATGGAGAAACTAGAAACTCAACAAAATAATATCAGAAAATGAGAAAAGAGCCAGAAAAAGATAGAATTTCCACCCCGAAACATTCAGGTAATGATTTTAATATATTGTTTGAGTTTATTACGTGTGTTTGAATATATTTTGACGGTAAAAATTGGGATATTAGACATCATTTTAATAAGTTCAATTAATAGTTTAAAGGGTCAATATGACCCCGATAATGGAATTAATTATATATTCGTACTCAGTGACTTATGGGCAACATATAAATATAATATATTTAGGAATTGGTTATGTGACCTTAAACCCTGTACATAGGCCTGGTCTGCATATTGCGTATGCGAATAGGGTATCAGGTTCCTAACCGGATTGCCCTAAGATATCAGGAATGAAGCCTTTAGCCTAATTTGATATATTTTTCTGCTTATTGAATAGAGTGGGATCGTGTGGCAATGAAACCAAAGGATAAAGCGGTTATTGATTAGAAATGCTAACTTTTGGATGAGGTAAGTGTTTATATCCATTTCTTTGGAGGCACCTGGCCTCGTGGATTTTCTACCACGTGTTCCTTACGTGTGTAGCTGCCGATATGCGTACTCATTATGCCTTAGCTTTGGATTTACAATATATATTATATGTTATGTCATGTTGTTTGTATTGCATTGAGGATCTGAGCATTGTACTCTGGCTGTGAGTTGACATATACTTCCCGGCAGTTGATGAGAGTCCCGCGCCGGTGAAGGGTTATCATTGCACTTTTTGAGGGGTAGGAGGATTCCGCTTAATTGCACATGTTGAGGGGTAGGAGGATTCCACCCCAAGAGCAGGAGGATTCCGCTCCATTGAGGGTAGGAGGATTCCACCCTAGGAGCAGGAGGATTCCGCTCCATTCATTTTGCACATGTGACCCTTTGCTTCATATTTCATTTCATTTCATATCATTGTGTAGACTGGTAGTACATAACTACTGTTCTCCTTATACGTGCATTGCTTATTTGTTGATATGTTTCTGGCTCGTATTCCTGGTTGGGTTTATGGCTTCCTACGTGTTTCCGGTTATTATCTGGCTCTGCCTTTTTATAATTTAAATAAGAGGAATTTGGTTTATCTGTTTCTTCTCCCTGGCTAGCTATCCTATTCTTTGAGGTGCTAGTTTGCCCCACTTATTGAGTCATTTTTGCTCACCCTTGTTTGTTGTTTGTTTCTTGTCTATCTATTTCGTTTCGACAGGTTCACTCCAGGATTGAGTTCGCCACGTTGTGAAGGAGCGAAGACGACTTCAGCTGTCAGGGTGAGGCAGATTTTATTCCAGACGGCCACCAGTTTATTGTTAATTATTTCAGTTGCATTTTACTCCCTTCAGGAGGTATCTGTCTTCTTTTGTACTCTTAGATGTCTAGTCTGGATAGTGCTAAACCTAGTATGTTGGGTAGTCAGCTGTAATTTCTTTTGTACAGCTTAGAGATATCAGTATGTTTGTGCTTTTTTTTTTTTTTTTAAAAAAAAAGTCTTGTCCCTATTTATGAATTGTTATATTTATTTTTCTAAATTAATTGGTATGGTTCGCCCGACGGGTCTAGGGGAGGATGTCGTGTGCCCGCACAGCCTAACCGGTTTGCGGGTCGTGTCATATACCCACAAGCCAAAATGATCTACTTATACCCTAGAGCCTAAATCCCAAACCCAAACCCTAAGTCCGTGGACCCTAGACCCCAAACCCCAAACATCACAATCCCTAAATGCCAAACGCGTGCGTGATAATATCCTGAACGGTAGAACTTCAACGCTCAGCTTTTCAATAAGTGTATAATAGACCGAACTAAGGTTGATGAGTATCTTCCAGTTAAACTATTCTGCAAATGCCTAAATGGTCTACCTCGATCTAGTTAATTTTGTTGATGTGATAGCAATTTTCTCTAGTAATTTATTAATTTAGTTATTTTATTAGTTTGATTACTGTTAACCATCATAACTTTTCATATGTTTCACAATTTATCTAATAGACTATACTTGGTAGACAATCAAAATTACAACAGAAACTTTAACACAGAGAAGAACAATATCAATAGACCGCACCGGTGGATAATCAAAACACAACTGAAATTAATATTACCAACTGAAGCAACATTACATAATTAAAAGGTCTACACCATTAAAACATATAAACAATAAAAACCAGACCATTCAAACATAAACAACAACAAAAAAAAGACCACTAAAACATAAACAACAAGTAACAAACGACTAGTTCGGTTCATTGGGTGAACTTGGTAGGATTTTTTCAACCATATCTAGTGGTCCATCTGGTAAAGCCAGTGCATTTGGTGAACCTGGTGCATTTGGTGAATTTGGTGGGAATTCTTCAATCATATCCAGTGATGCATCTGGTGAACCTGGTGGACTTGCATCTTCCTCTATGACGTTTGCCTCTGGCGCTGGTGGTGCATGAATTGCATCAAGTCTTGCGTTGATCGCTCTGACCTGATTCTCTCTCGCATGTGCCTCTGCCCATATTCTATTTTCAAGCCTCTTCAAATACTCCCACAACTCAGTAACCTCTAATTGCAAAATGGCTAACTCCCAGTAGATTTCACGCTTCTTGGATGGTCCGGCCATTTTGGAATGTTCTTTTAATAGTTTAAATGCAGAAAAATTTGTATTAAAAATGGAGTGGAAAAAGCACACAATGTTGAGGGGTTTATGTAGAAATAAAATTGAAGAGTTGTAAAGGTTAGTGAAGAGACACAAATTAAATGCAAAGGTCACTTCTTAATTAATTATTACAAAGAAAATAGGCACCTTTAATCAAGTCTTTTAGTTTCAAAAAAGAAAAACGGCTCTGACTTGACAATATTTTCTTTGGGCAGTGCATTACCAACTGCTCTGCCACACTTCACAACACCTATTATCTACCGCACAATCTACTTTGTGTTTTGTTAAGATACACGTCTATTAATATACGTCATCTATTTTTTGATTGGTGGAAATATTGTTTTGTCTTTAGTCTATGCACATTTGGTCTATGCTCGAAAAGCTTCCAACTTATACCAACACAATATTTTCGATAGTACAAGTATAAATCCAGCAACTGTCTACTATTGACCATGTAAAGTAGTTTATAGTTTTATTCCTAGTTGTCCAAAAAATAAAATTTTCACTACAAATATTTATTTCTAATCGACCTATTTCAGTATGCATTCAACAGCTATAGTTCACAATTTAATAAATTATTTAGTTATCAGCGATCATTCCTGTGCAAGCTTATTTTAAACAGTAGCAAAATGCCTATTTTAACACCCAAATAGATTTAAATAAAATTCCTCATCTACAATTGTTTAACACTCAAACAAGATAAGAATAAAAATATTGTCAACTTTTTAACACTCAAACAAGATTTAAAAAATAATCGTCAACTACAATTGTTTAATACTCAAACAAGATTACAATAGATATATTACAACAAACTTTTAAAGATTGACAAATCAATCTTTGTTCTCATCTTTTTTTAATACACTCTTTGTCATGACTCTCCAATACACCCGACATAAATTCTTAGGGATTTTGACCAACTTCTCCATTCAAGTTCAATTCCGATTCGACATGGGATGCATCCTCCGCTTCATAAAACTGTTCCTCATCGTCCTCCCCATTTTTCATCAGCAGTTCATTATCACTCACATTGGTGGCATCAACTGCATTGGCATTGGCATCAGTTGCATTGGTATTGACATTGGTGTTGGCAAGGGCATCGACATCAACTACTTTGGCATCAACTGCATTGGCATTGGTGACATTGGCATCAACTGCATTGGCACTGGCATCAACTGCATTGGCACTGGCATCAACTACATTGGCATTGGTATTGAAATCAACTGCATTGGCATTGGTGGCATTGGCATCAAATGCATTGGCATTGGTGGCACTGACAGTAGCATCCGCTTCATCAAATCTACGCTTCTTTCTCAGAATTGCAGTGGTCTTTCCAGCGGTACCACAGTTCATTGCCTTCCTCTTCCTGTGCCTCATCAACCACGCAGAAGGACGGTACAAGCAGTTGCATCCTATCCTCTTTGGCTGTTCTGCTAGCATCTTAGCAATATCAACCAATTTGTCCTCCATTGTTGTCAGCCTATCGAGCACAACATGCAAAAAAGGACTTGCAGCACTGACACCACCACTTGAAAGACCTGCACCTTTACCAAAAATTCTTGTACGATCTCCACCAACATCTTTATCGCTTCTTGCATCTTCTTCACCATCTACATCCATATCACCTTCACCAGTAGGATTAAGAGCATTCTTCTTGATTGCTGTGGCCCCCTCAAGTTCAGCCCTAAGGGCATCCAACCGACCTATCCTTATCTTTATATGCATAGGGCATGTATGAATCCTCCCACCTCAATCTCACTTCTTGATCGCTAGGGAATAGGTAAGGGCGCACGATCTGGATAGAAGTCGAGCAAATTAGTTTCTTACAGTTTGAATAAAAATATTAAATGACATGAAAATAGCGCAACATTACCTTAATTTTATGTTTTCCTTCCACAAATGGATCGAAGGATTTAGGCACCCTTTTACTGTACCATTTAAGCATCCGAGGGCACGACATAAGAGACCGATCTGTCAGTGCAGCTCTCCTTCCAATTGCAGGAAATGCTTCTTGACCCAAGCCTAAGATAAAAGATTTAATCGGACTATGAAAAATGAAAACTTCACAATCAACTAACTATTAGTTTATTATAGACTTACCAAAAATGCCCAGGGGAAGCCAAAAAGAGCATATCCAGGTGGTTTTCCTTTCTCACTAAAGGTTTTATAATGCTTGGCCATGTCAAGCTTGGGCTTCAAATATTCAATCGTAAGCTCGAAGCACAGGCTGCCCCATGGATACTTGGAGAAGAACTCCAGATCATCAACCATATAAACCCATTCCTTTTCAACAGACTTTGAAGTATCATTTGCCATCAACATCGTGTGGAGAAACCACAAAAGGAAAATCTTCGACTGTTCCTCTTTGTCAAATTCTAGTTTTCAACACCCTCCAGAGCCTCGACGATGTTGCTTTAATATTCGCCTCAGTGGATGGTTTTCAAGTTACTTTTTCATAAAATTCCTCGCCTTTCTTCAAAACCTTATTCTATGCATTATCGCTGGGTTTTACCCCACACTCCAAACCAGTCATTAGAGCAAAATCCCTAAGCCCAAAACAAGCTGGCTTCCTATCAACCAAGAACCAAACCTCCCCTCGCTTTTTATCCTTTGTTCTATAAAGAAGTAGGAAGTGGACCATCTGTCCATTGAATTGCCAAAATTTGGACATTTCAAGGAACTTCCCAAATACAGTCTCCTTAAATTTCTTTTCTAATTTTAAGGTTTTCAACAACTTTATAAATAAATACAATTTTTAATTCTAGATCGAACGGATATCTTCGCCAAGAATGATGGAATTTCATCAAGCCAAGTTTTAAATCGATACATTTGAACGTTGATTTCCTTGATGCATCAAGGAACTGATAAACGGTCCAACTCACAGTCAGGTTTCCTTGCTTCATCCCCTTCTTGATTAGTTTCTTCATCAATTTCTTCTTCAATTGCTTCTTCTTCTTCTTCTTCTTCTTCTTCTTCTTCTTCTTCACCACTTTTAATCTTCTCCTGATTCCTCTCTATTTCCTTCATCATGAGTAGAGAAACTTTGTCCATCATCACCACCACCACTATCATACATGCTTTCCTTACCTTTCCCTGCATCAAAGAGTTCATCCGCTTGAAAAGTGTCGATTTCAGCTAAAAGATCTCAGTTTGGGGTTCCACTTGGGCCTCTTCCACCATAATATCTTTTGCGGAGTGATCCTTTACGGTCTTTTGAATTTGGGATTCTTTTACACCAACTTCAGCATCTATTAAACCAGTTTCAATGAGTGGAGATTGATTGTCATCTACTTCTGTGTTATTAGCATTTACAGGAACTCCACCACTTCTGGGTTGATTGTCACTTACTTTTGGATATTTATCAAGTTCAGCAACTTTAGTTTCATCTCTTCCACCATTTGGAGGTTGATTGTCAACTTCTGCTGAATGTTTATCCAATTCAGCAATATCAGTTTCAGGAATTTGTCTAATACTGTCATCTTTTTCAGATTGCTTACTAACCTCTTTCTTTTTAGATTTACTGCTTCGAAGAGCCGTATTGATTTGATTCAGCCCTGCCATTACTATCTACATACAAAAGCAATCAATACAAAGAAAACAACAATATAAAATAAAAAAAAAAAGTGGAAAAAATAATAAATAAAAAATCAAAATTTCTTCAAAAAACACCATTGACGTTTCTTCATAAGTTCTAAGACTTGTATGAGAACCAGAAAAAAATGCAACAATATTAAGGTTGCTCACCTGAAGAAATCGGGATTTCTGGAAATTCTACAACTACTACTTCAAATCTTCAAAATAATTGTTAAATAGCTGGATGAGAGACGAAATCGTTTAGGAGAACTTATGAAGGGACATGAAATCCGTTCAAAAAATTGAAAGAGGTGCGAGCAAAGACGAACCGTATTCTGATTACCCATATACTTTTCTGTAATATGCACTTTTACCCATAAGTTTTTCTATTTTTAATCTAGCCCCTGACTCCCACATAACCATTCTTAACATTTTTCCCAAAAAAATATTAGTCAAAAAGAAAAAAGAGGAGGTCATTTTGTTAAGTCAAGTTTTTGGAGGTCTTTTAATTAAATCTTCTCTACTGTATTTGCTTTTTTAAAATTTTATCATCATTACCTCTCTTTTTCTTTTCGCAACAACAGCTGACAGTAACGAAGGGACCATCGTTGGTCTCAAAGCGCAGAATGTTATTTTCTGGCAAGGTAGGGTCGAATCCAATTGCAACGAGAGCCAAAGCAACAACATAATCAGAGCAGTAGCGAAATAGTGTAGCTGTATTCAATGTAGGCAAGAACTTCAAGTTCTCCATGACTGCAAAAATCTCCTCGGCAAGATACGGTACTTATAAGTTCGCCATGGCTACGAAAATTGCATCGCCAAAATACGGTACTTAAAAATTCTCGCCCTAATTTTACAATCTAAAAATGTCGTCATCGCCTAAAAATATACATTTATTACAACAGTAAAGGGGCAATAGCATAACACATTGAGTATGGAAATAATGAAAATGTTGTGGCCTACTTATAATCATTGGCCATGTAGTATCTGTTCAAATCAGTTTATGTCCAGCAAAAGAACAACCTTAGTAGAGTCTCATAATGTATGAATTTCTCATAGGCCAAGAGTGTAATTCCTGAAAAATGCGGGCTAATGCAAAGAACATTGATGCAAGATTGTGGAGGCTCAGAACTGATTTGATGACGATGCCGCTATGGCTGCGGGTTGGTTACTCAACATTCATCGGCCATCCTAGCTCGCCTCACCTAAATACGAACATGTCATTTGCCCCCCAGGTTTGTATAAATTTCATTATTACCTCTTTTATTTCCAGGACAGCAGCATAACAATAACAATGAAAATGGCGAAGCTAGGCCAAGAACAACGACAAAAGTGCAGGAGTCGATGAGGCTCAGAATTAATTGCGCTGCAGATTTGACGAGAAAAACGTCAGTGTCACCATGGTTGCAAAGAAAGCCCTTCCAAGATATGACTCCCTCTCTTCCTCGTCTTGCTAATTTTGTAATGTATTCATCATCATCGCCTCGTGTTTTCTCTCAAAACAGCACAAAAATAGTAACTGAAGGACAGTCGTTGACCTCAAAAGATTATCCTTAGCCAACGATGTAGTATGTGTTCAAATCAGTCCATATCTGTCAAAACAAACAACATGACAGTAGCAAAAATGGAAACTTCACAAGCCAGAAACAACCAAAATAATAACCAAAGGCACTACCAGCAGAGTTTCACAACAATAAAAGACTCAAAAAAATGTGTCCATGGCCTGATTGAAATGGTATGGTAACACAGCTCAAGGCTCGCTGCTAGATACCATCATCTATGGTCTCAAAGGAGCAGATTGGAGAAACATTATCTTGGTCAGGACCTCTGACCACTGTTGCTATTTCCTTTCTCTTTTCTTTCTTTGAAAGTTAAGTGTGGTATCATGTTTAGAAATGGAAAAAAATCGGCACTCCCATCTAAAAAAAGAAAAAATGCAGAATAATAGCAAACTGTGAAGCATTCACTATGGCAGAATCACTTAAAACAGAGACCTCCCAAAGAGATACGTTATTGTATATATGTGTATTTTTCAAGGATATGCTATAATTGAGTCACCATTTCATATCTAGTCATTATTCTAGAAATAGCTAAATGTTCTAACTAATTTCACAATTAATTGAAAGAACTTTCTAATTAAATTTGCAAAAATATGACACCATAAGCAATGATTTGCCTTTTTTCCCACGTTAACAAGGTTTTGCAAAAATACTCCATTAAGGTTTAATGAATAAAATCTAGACGAAAACACCCCTTTCAAGTTTTTAGGTGGGGGGCAAGACTTGCCTTTATATGTCTCTGCTTTTCAACACTTATCCCTTCAAGTGTTGGCAAAAGGCAATACTTGCCGCACTTGGTCGTAAGTCTTGGCAAAGGACAAGACTTTCCTTTGATCTCTCTCTATACGCCAACACTTACCCTTAAAGTGTTGGCAAAAGGCAACACTTGCCGCACTTAGTCATAAGTCTTGGCAATTGTCAACACTTGCCCCTTCCAATCTTTCCTTGTATTCTCGCTATATAACTTGAAGTATTGGCAAAACAACACTTGCGTTTGAAGTATTGAAAATTGCCAAGACTTACAAGATTTTTCCCTTGAAGTCTTGGCTGCGGGCTAAAAAGGGTATTTGCTAAAATATTTCTTAGCACGAGCATTTTTGCAAAATCACTCCTTATGGAGGGCACACAATGAAATTTTTTAAAATAAATGCTCGTAAATATTTTACATAATGTAGGTAATATAAATCTGAAAATATCAAACTGCAAATATAGACAAACTATGCAAAAAATAGCCACATCACGGCAAAACTTCAAATTTAACAATTTTTTTTTGTAAAAAGAACACTTTTGACTTTATATTCACATAACAAGCTATATTTTGAAATTTATATAAAAGAAAGCGTTAATAAATTAATTTTAAAAATATTAGGCCAAAATTGAGTGTCTACACCTGAACCCATAATTTTTAAATACTCAACCTGCCTCTGATGTAATGACGAAAATTATAAAAAGGATCAATTCTTCGTATTGTTTCCCAAAATGACATGTAGCTTGGAACAACTATTTTTAGCCAGGTACTGAAGGGATGGGAGTAAACAAAAGTTAGAGTTCATTTTTTGTTTCTTCTTTGTACTCCCTCCATCTCATTTTCTTTATGATGTTTAATAATTATCTGTCTCAAATAATTTATTATTTTAAAGTCAAGGAGAAATTAATTATTTTTTCTATTTTTTCCTTAGTAATAAATGTTCTTGAAGGCAACAAACAAATTAATTACAGGATGATATTATGACTGCAAATATCAATAAGGGTAGAATAGTCAAAAACTACTACTAGAAAAAGTGTCTTTAGGGGAGTGTTTAGCGGCTATAAATATTGCCGCTAAAACTTTTACCTGCATTAAGCTTTGTCCGTTGTACATGGGCTCGCTAAAAGTTTTAGCAGTCATTCTAAAGATTGTCGGTAAAGGCAGTTTTAATTGCTGCTAAAAGTTACATACTTTAGCGGCAATTTCGTTGAGCAATTGTAATGGTTGCTTCCCGTCTAAATATGGCTAAGTTATATTTTCTAGGCCCATTTTTATTGTCATTGAGTGCATTTTAATGGCCACTAAATGTCTCATGATTTAGCGACCAATTGTAATGGCTACTAAATTTTATCTTATATGTCATGGTTCTGAAATTTAATCTTAATTTTTATTGCCAGTAAAACTAGTAAAATCGCCACTAAAGTAACAAGTTTTAACAACAATTATTAAGGTGGTGAAATCATCATGAAAATAACTTCCATTTTTAGTGTTCATTATTATTGTCGTTTATAGAGACAAATGAAATGTATATATTAGCAACGTAAAAATTAAATCTTAATAATAATAATAATAACAACAACAATTAACACTAATAAAATCTTATATTACTAATGCATAAAACATAAGGTATTTTGTTAAATTTAGACACAAAACAAATACTAATCTATAATACTAACCGAAAACTAAGCAGAACCCAGAGATCCACATACATATGGAAAAATAGAGAAATGCATCTATAAAACCTAGGCCCTTTGAAATAACATCCAAGCACTCAAAATCATCAATCTATGAAGAGACAGAGAGAATCAAACTAAATTGATGAACTTGCATGTCGAAAATTATCCAAAAACAGGAAAAATAGGAGATTTCAGGAAAAGAAAAGAAAAGAAAACAAAGGATACCCAAGAAACGAAATATTGAGCGACAAAAGTAGTACCTTAAATGAAAACCCAAGAAAAAAAAAAATTGAGCAGGAAGTTGCACCTTAGAAAAAGAGTAGTTGATTAATCGCTTCTGAAGAGAGAGAGAGAGATTGATCGAAGCTTCTGGGAGAACGTGAGTTTGTACAGTTTCTAGTGGTTCCCTTTCTTCAAACGTCTAACTAATGTCACTATAACTAATTCATTGATACCAATGATTTTAAAAATATAAGATGTTCAATCCTCAATCACTTCTCCATCTCTTCATCATGTTGAAATCTTCCACACGCCAAATATTCAAACATTACGTCGTACGGCCTGAAATAATAAAATGAGTAATTATAAGAGAATGAAATTTAATATAAACTATACATGTATACCTCTAAATACATTGTGGAGGTTAACAGATTCAAAATTATACCAACGCTCCAAATTCTTAAAAATTTCGCCATAGACTCCTCTGAAAATAGGATTATGCAAAATGTTTAACCTATTCATAATGTCTATTTTATTTAGGAAGCCCACCCCAACATCATACATCTCCAAATAACATTAAGTCAAAGCTCCGACAATACCAAAGAAATGAACACCAGTAACTCAATACAACATAATTTATGAAGCAATAAATGTACTCAGATGAAGAGACTACCATAATTAGCTAGTTCAGCTATCCTCCATTTCTATTCCACTCTATTAAATTTCATATCAATGAAGAGACTAACAAGACATAATAGGTCTTTTTTTGCATTGATATTTTTCAAGCAGATTAAGTAAGACACCAATTTAGCAATGAGTAATATGTTAATTTATTCTAATAAAAAGGAAGTGGGAGGAGTTCTCGACATACATAAATTTCAAATATGAAAATGGGAGGAGGATATCCTTTTGGAGTGACAACTGGCTAGGCCATGACCCTTTCAGGAATATTTATCCTGAAATATTTAGCCTGACAAATCAGCCTGATGCCAAACTTATTGAGGCAAGAGATCAATATGGATGGAATGTATCTTTCAGATAACTCAATGACTGGGAACTGAGTAGGATGACAGAATTCTTCAACACACTTGACGCTTTTAAAAGTTTCAGTGGGCATGAAGACACTATGGTATGGAAATCAGACATAGAGGACATTCACTGTGAGGGCTTCTTATATCTCCTATTGGAACCAAGGGCAGCAGGGGATAAAGGGGCCTTGGAATCAAATATGGAAAATACAAGTTCCCTACAAAGTAGCATGCTTCTCATGGCTTGTGACAAAAAGGATTTGACTCAGGACATGCTGCAAAGAAGAGGTTTTCAACTATCGTCCAGATGTTTCCTATGTAATAGTCAGAATAAGGATAATAGTCATTTGTTCTTACATTGTCCTGTCACAACAGATCTATGTATCTATTCTTATCGTAAGCTGGTATCAAATGGTGTATTCCAAGATGTACAGAGGATTTGTTAATGACACGACCCGAATTTCGACTAGGCCGTGCGGGCACCCGACATCCTTCCCCAGATCCGTCGGGCGAACCCTTCTGAATTGAATTAGGATAATAAATATAAATTCAATTCCTAATAAAGAATTAGACTTAGAAAAAGCACAAACATACTGATACCTCTAAGATGTACAAAAGTTGAGTTTTCATCCACCCGAAGAGAATGATGTAAATCCAAAATAATGATGTAAAGAATACAGACAGGAAATCCTAACAATGTACACAGATAGGACAGTTTCTAAGGGGAGAAGTACAGGGATACGAGTTCAAGATTATCCAGTTCCCTAGAGTTTAAGGTTAAACCCAATAAACAGCCATGAGTTCAAGGTCTCATCACCCCAGCCCCAGAATTAACTCAAAAAGAGCCCAAACCCTGACTCTTTCAAGCCTCAGTAATTACCAGATCATAGCTTGGCCAGTTAAGGCTCTTCAAGCAGCCTGCAAACAGAAAATTAGCAAGGGAAAAAGGGGAAGGAGAAAGTCCTGAGCCAAAGGAGAGGTATGCCAGGAACAGGTGCAGTCAAGTGCACCTTTGTAAGGTTGCCATGACTTTCAGAGGTGCAGGACATTCAAAGAAAGATAGACAGGCCAAAACTTAGGCAAAACAGAGATAAAAAAGTCATGCTAAGGAAACAACACACAGAGAGATAGAGGCAGTCAAAGGGTGAAGGAGAACATTGCACCTCTATCTTAGCTTTTAAGAAGAAGTTTAGGGTTACTTAACACACATAGAACCAGGGTAGACCAGATTATAGCATTAGTTTTAGCATGACAAGAGTATATTAAACACACACATGCATATACAGAAGTAATAGGTGATCAGGAGTGAGAATGAATACCTCTAGGTACTGTGAGGTTAATTGAATGAAAACAAAGGAGAAGGGATGCAAAGACCAGCACACCAGAAGTAGGCAATAATCCTTCAAAGAAGCAGGTAAGCAGGGGGAAGGGGGTGCCAGAAAGTTATGCAGATTTTTTGCTAAGTGTACCAGTGTGTTTCTGGATTTTCTAGTGTTCAGAACTTGTTCTTTTAGTTGAAAAGAAAGTTGTTTATATAGGTGAGAAGTAGGAATTTGAAAAGCAACGGGTAAAGATCAATAAGGTAAGAAATACAGCCTTCCAAGAATAACAGGGGAGAAACTGAGTTAATCTTCCAAAAATAGGGTAGTCAATCCCAAATTCTAAGGCCAATCAATCTTGAATTGATTTAAGAACCCCTCCCTTCGAACTTAACTTAGAGCATGTTCTAAGCTCAATAACAATTCAACAAATCCTGGAAAGACCCTAAGTGACATCACATAAATCATCAGAATCAAATCCCAATCATGTATCAATTAGAGGTTCAATTCTAACAAACCTAGATTTTCCTAAATAAGTAAAATAAGTCAATCAATCAGTTTTTAAACATTCAATAGGATAAGAAGGTAAATACATAACAAACATGAACGAAAAAAGGCAATTCACAGTCTGCCCTAGGTTTTGAATTTGCAGGCTATTAGGGATAATCCAGGACACCATTCATGATTATACTAATCCTAGGCATGTGAGACACCAAGCTAATGTTAAGACTTAACTAGTGAACTAAGCAAAGAATATCAACAGTCTCGTGAATTTTCATCTATTAGAGAAAACAATCAATCATGTTTAATCACAAAAAGAACTAGGCAAATTTAGGTTCAATCATCACCTAGTTTCAAGGACGTCCAGAAGGGAAAGGGTTTACTTGATTTGAATCGGAGCCAGGTCGATTTCGACCCGCTTCGAAATAGGGTTACAGGGGAAGAATACTCACCTCTTTCTCAATGTTTATGTCGTTCAAAACAAACGAAGCCCCACCAGAGGCGTTTCCCGGTGGTGGCGATTCAATCGTCATAGGGCTATGTTCTCCCTCGTCCAAACCCCATCGAAAGTTGATGGGTTATGTTGCGGACGACGAGGGGACTTCAAAAACACCAGATTCCCCAAATTTCGCCACCGAATTTGGCCGGAACGGCCATCGACAATGATGGTGACGAGGCGAAAGTGTATAGAAATTTATGCTCGTGCTAAGTCAAATTATAATATACTTTAAGATATCGTCCCACAGAGATTGGGTGGATCTATGCTACAGACTTGTAATATTTCCACTACTATTTGAGGAAATCAAATTGATGAAATGTGAGTTTTCTTTGAAATAATAATTTTATTTGCTAATACAATTTTATTTTACTCACTCAGAAATAATAATTAAATACACTCCGTGAGGTTATGTATATTAATTGATTTATGACTTTGTGACCGTTAAATCGAAATAATATTCTTGCCTGAATTGTGCTAAAAGGTAGCAAAAACTTCGTGAGAATATTTTCACAAAAACCAACAATCTTGCTTACAACAATTCCTCCGTGAGAATTAAAACTGAGGGAAACAAGATTACTGACTTGGAATGATAGGTTACTATAGGTTCTATTCTCACTCTACTATTTTATTCATCAGTCATCATATATTAATTTTGCTCTGTGAGAATTACAAAATTAATATACAATAACCTAAAAATAGATAGATGTGAAAATGAAGAGTAACAGAACTATCACTCTAGCACAGTGTGAAAATGCAGATATAAAGTTTCAGGCCAATCATGTACTAAAACTGAGATAGATATTATAAATATGCCAAGTTTCATCAACTATCCCAACAGAAGGAAATTACTCCATTAAGGAGTGATAAAAGCAAAAAAGGAATTTAGAAGACTTTAGAAATATTTCTACTACAAAAGAGAGAAAACAAGAAATGAGAGAATTCTTGATTTTGGCTAATGAAAGATTGTTTTCTCTCTGAATCTTTGCCTCCTACTTATAGAAAAATCTTTGGTGTTGCGATATCAAGTCAGAACATGAGTTGGTGTTGCGACATCAAGTCAGAACATGAGTTGGTGTTGCGACTTCAAGTCAGAACATGAGTTGGTGTTGCGACGTCAAGTCAGAACATGAGTGGGTGTTGCGACTTCAAGTCAGAACATGAGTTGGTGTTCTGATTTCCAGAGTTACCGTCGCGACATGAATTGGTGTTGTGACTTCAAGTCAGAACATGAGTTGGTGTTCCCATTTCAACAGTTACCGTCGCGACATGAATTGGTGTCGCGACTTCAATTCACAACATGAATTAATATCATTTCTTCTTTCCTTTATACATCACTCTTTTTTGTTCTTTTTTCTTCTGTTTTTGCTTGTAGTCTTTATTCCTTAATTGAACTTTCACCGCAAAACTTATTAGAAAATATAATAAAATATAATATATTTATTTATTATAATATTTAAAATGTTTAAATTTATATATAAAAATACATGAATAATTTATGTTCATCAAATTCCCCCATACTTGAACTTTTGCTCGTCCTCGGGGAAAAAATATATATATATATACATAAATAAACCTCTTTTTTTTTTTTTTTTTTTGAACATTTTCTTCAAACTCATGATCTTTGTAACATAAAAAATTTTTTCAAAATAAACTTCTTTCATTATCTTTAATGCAATCATCCTTTTTAAATCACCAAATTTGTTACCTTGTTTTTGAAATCCACTTCGATCAATAAGAACTTGCATTTTCTCCCCTTGAATTCTTTTAGAATTGATAGATTTATGATCACTCATTCATTTAGTATTATAGTCTTGTCCATATGCTTGCTCCTCATGTTTATCTCCACTAATAAAGATTCACCACTGATTTTCAAAATCTTTTTAGGACTTTTCTCAGCTTGTAATGTTAGGCTTCATGCTGCTAGGGTATATGGATATATTTATAGTGACTTTTCCTCTTCCAGCTTTGAGCAGATATTTCTTAATCCTCAGTATTTCTATCATTTCATAGTACTTGTCTTCTTCTTTTTTTTTTGGGCCCTTCTTTTGAAAAATCATAACAATCATACAAACTCTTTTTTTTTTTTTTACATTATTTCTTCCTTTCGTTGATATCAATCTTTGCTCATTCATAGCTGGAAGAAATAATTATTATATTTAAATATGTATATACAAATGTGTATATTTAATGCATGCTATATATATTATGAGATTTTTATTCTCTCTTTATTTTAAAGAGAATTATGGTGTTCGAGAAAAAAGATTAAGGCTGAAAGAAGGGTTCTAGGAGGTAATATATGTATATATATTTGGATGAAAATAAAGATGTTAGAATTTTGTATCAAAGAAGGCCTAATTTCATTTTTCGAAAATCAGTGTCGTCTATTATTTCACCTCGAAAAATATTTAGAGCAAGTTCTAGCCAAGTCTGTTGATTCCATTTGCTTTTGTGATCATAACTTTTCTCAATTCAAATTATTACCTGAGTTGAAGATGCTTGCTCTTACTTCACAAAATAAAATCATCAACATGATAAATCATATGGTGAAGATAAAAAGAAATAATACTAAACATAATAAAAAAATTTAATTTGTTAATTAAATACCTACAAATGATCGTAGTTAAGAAGAAAATTATATATATATATATATATATATATATATAAAACCCTCCGCCACACTTAAACTTTTCATTCTCCTGGATGAAAGCACATCCCTAAAAAAAGTGAAAAAAGGGATAAAATCTTTTTTTTTTAAAGAAAATATATGTATAATAAACTAAAATAGAGAATACTATCTTTTTTTTAAAAAAAAAAAATCTTTTTGGCTTTTAAATTTACAATCACAGAAAAAGCTTGAAAGAAACTGTAACCACACATATTCTATGTGTAATAGACTGAACTAATTTTTCACCTTAACAGTCATGGGGTCCCGGTTTAAATATAAACTAGAAAATTACCTGAGCCAACATTTGATTTGCATAATTAAATGGCTAACCAACCAGTTACTTAGGCATACCGATCACCATGGAGTTACTCTTGTATAGGTGACTCTGTTTTTGTTGAGGCCTTCATGAGATGTTCTAGTTGCACAACAACCTAGATATTAACCAGATCAATTGGTTAAGCATTTAATTACTCAAATGTATATTGGACTTATGAGGCTCCATTGCTTCACCCTCAATGGCTACGGGTAAGAAACCGTAGTTCTGAGTTTAACGTCGCCAGCTCGACGTAGTAACTGTGATATTTATCAGATTATCATGGTTACTGATGGTTGTTTCTCAAACTGTCTTCCAAAGTATAATTTTAGCCTGTGGCCATTGACTTTGAACTTGTCTCCTCCATTGATCTGTTGAATTTCAATTGCTCCATATGGAGTAACATCTGTAACAATGTAAGGACCTGTCCATCTGGATTTCAATTTTCCTAGAAATAACCTGAGTCTACTATTGTAAAGGAGTACCTGATCTCCAATTTTGAAACTTTTTTGTCGAATCAAGTTGTCATGCCATTTTTTTGTTTTTTCTTTGTAAATCTTGGCATTTTCCTAAGCTTCCAACCTCAACTCTTCCAATTCATTAATCTGAAAGAATCTATTTTTACCAGCAGAGTTTAATTCAAAGTTCAGCATTTTTAATGCCCAAAAAGCTTTATGTTCTAATTCAACAGGTAAATGACAAGCTTTTCCAAAGACTAATCTGTATGGGGATGTACCAATTGGCGTTTTGAATGCCGTTCGGTAATGCACATAATGCATCATCTAATTCTAAAGCCCAGTCTTTTCTTGAGATTCCAACTGTTTTTTCAAGTATCCTTTTTAATTCACGGTTGGAAACCTCAACTTGCCCTTGTGTTTGAGAACGATATGGTGTTCCTGTTTTTTGAGTCACACCATATTTGGACAATAAAGCACAAAATTATTTATTTATAAAAATAGTCCCTTGGTCACTAATGATGACTCTTGGTGTGCCAAATCTAGTAAACATATTTTTTCTAAGAAAATTACACACGGTTCGAGCATCATTTTTTCTCGTAGGAATGGCTTCAACCCATATTGAGATATAATCTACAGCGACGAGGATATATTCAAAAGAATGAGATGAAGGAAAAGGGCCCATAAAATCTATTCCCCAAACATAAAAAATTTCACATACCTGTATTGATTGCAAAGGCATTTCATCTCTCTTGGTGATGTTACCTGTTCTCTGACACCTGTCACATTGTGAAATATATGCACGTGCATCCTTGAAAAGTGTTGGCCAAAAGAATCCAGCCTCCAAGACTTTAAATGCAGTCCGATTTGCAGCATAATTTCCTCCAATTGCACCATCATGGCAATGATGCAAAATCTTAGTCATTTCATCTTCCGACACACATCTTCTGATAATATTATCTGCACAAATCCTAAACAAAAAGGGTTCATTCCACAGACAATATTTAGCATCAGAAATAAGCTTTTTCTTTTGCTGGTAAGAGTGATCTTGGGCTGTCCATTTTCCAACCAAGTAATTTGCAATATCTGCAAACCAGGGTGGTTGAGTCACAACTGAGCTAATAGACAAAATATGTTCATCAGGAAACTCTTCTTTTATATCACAAATCTCAAGAGGAGAGTTTTCTATTCTAGACAAATGGTCAGCAACTTGATTTTCCGTTCCTTTTTTATCTTTTATCTCAAGGTCAAACTCTTAGAGGAGTAAAATATATCTTAGCAATCTAGGTCGGGCATCTTTCTTTGCTAAGAGGTATTTTAAAGCTGCATGATCAGTAAAAACAGTGACCTTGGTTCCTATCAGATAAGAACGAAATTTATCAAATGTAAATACTACTGCCAGTAGTTCTTTTTCTGTTGTGGTATAATTCAACTGAGCTTCATTCAAAGTCCTACTGGCATAGTATATAGGACGAAAAATCTTATCTTTTCTCTGGCCTAAAACTGCTCCAACTGTTGTATCACTAGCATCACACATGACCTCAAAAGACTGATTCCAATCAGGGGACACAACTACATGAGCAGTTGACAATTTTTCCTTAAGGGTGTCAAATACTTTTAAACAATCACCTGAAAATTAAACTTAACATCTTTCATTAAAAGGTTAGTCAGAGGTTTTGAAATTTTTGAAAAATCTTTTATGAACCGTCTATAAAAACCTGCATGGCCTAAAAAACTTCTAATGGCCTTAACAGTTGTAGGAGGGGATAATCCTGCTATAAGATCAATTTTAGCCTTATCAACTTCTATCCCTTTAGCAATGATTTTGTGTCCTAGGACAATTCCCTCTGTAACCATAAAATGACATTTTTTCCAATTAAGAATAAAGTTTGTCTCTTCACATCTCTTAAGAACTAAGGTCAGATGGTGAAGACAGTCCTCAAATATTTTACCAAAAAGTGTGAAATCATCCATACAAATTTCCAAAAATATTTCGGTGATGTCTGAGAAAATTGCAGACATACACCGCTGAAATGTAGCAGCTGCATTGCATAGACCAAAGGGCATTCTCCTATATGCATATGTTCCACCGGGACATGTGAAAGTTGTCTTATCCTGATCTTCTGGTGCAATTGGGATCTGGTTATAGCCTAAATATCCATCAAGAAAAAAATAAAAACCATATCCTGCTACTCTTTCCAACATTTGGTCAATGAATGGTAAAGGAAAATGATCTTTTCTGGTGGCATCATTGAGACGTCTGTAATTAATACTGACTCTTCATCCTGTAACTGTTCTAGTAGGTATGAGTTCATTATTTTCATTTTTTATAATTGTCATACCTCCTTTCTTTAGTACCACCTGAACAGGACTTACCTAAGGACTATCAGAAATCGGGTAAATGATACCTGCTGCCAGAAGCTTAATAACTTCATTTTTCACCACCTCTTGCATTGCTGGATTCAACCGCCTTTGGGGTTGGACTATTGGTTTGTACTTATCCTCCATGAGGATTCTGTGCATGCAAACAGCTGGACTAATCCCTTTGATGTCCGCAATAGTCCATCCCAAGGCTTCTTTGTGTGCTCTTAGTACTTCAATTAATTTATCCTCCTGTTCTGCAGTTAGTGAAGCGGAAATAATGACAGAAAATAATTCAAGCTCAAGATAAACATATATTAAATGAGAAGGAAGAGTTTTGAGTTCAATTTTTTGTTGAACTCCTTCTGATTGAATTCCTTCATCCTCAGAATATCTTTCCAGTATTTCTGCTTCACTTTTAGTGGTGGGATCATCATCCTATGTTTTGCCAGAATTGGCCAAACACCTCTCCATCGAGTCTGGAATCAATTGACTATCTTTAAATTCATCTGTAAGATCACTAATCATGTCAATTTTAAAACAAGAACATGATGACTCATCTCCTGAAAACTTTAGAATCTTTTGTATGTCAAAAATGACTCTTTCTTCATCAACTCTCAAAATTAGTTGTCCTTGATGAACATCTATGATTGCTCTAGCTGTAGCAATAAAAGGTCTACCCAAAAGGCAGAATACATAGATAGCCCCTTTAAGTTGGCCTCAATTCCCACTTGGATACCTAAACTTTCTAAATGATCAGATAGACACTTTATTTTGACAGAAGTGAATCTTTTGAACACTCGAGTCCGGTGAACCATATGCGTGAAATACAAACGCTATCCACGTGTCAAATGAACAAATCAAAAAATGACAAGTGGATTTAAAAAAGAAAAAGAAAACTAAGGCACATTTAATTTTTAAAAGAAAAGAGATAAATGTAAAAGTCTTCACTGGCCCCACCCTCCCCCATAATTTCTCTTTGGTCAACCAATTCCCAGCTTCAAAATCACTCAATTTCACCTTTGCCTCTCCGTTTTCACCATTAATGGAGATGCTTCACCGGCTGCCACTTTATTCTTCTTCTTCTTTTTTTTTTAATTTATTTTTCTTTAAAAAGTAACATCACTCCTTCTACTCACGAGTAAATCCAAAAAAATTTAAATTAGGAAAATACTCCAAAAGTTATCATAACCATTTCTGTTTTTTCAAGCTTTTCGGGTCACCACTTTTTCGATTCCGAAACTTTTTGTTAATTACGATTGAGTTTCAGATAAAAAGGAAAAGTGGCAAAGATTTTTCCAAAGGATTTGACAAGTTTTTTTGGGTCTTACACGGTCAGATCTGAGATGGATTCAATGGTGATTTTGCAAAAAAATTTACTTCAACAGAAACTTCTGTCATTTTTATTCTGTTACCGATGTCGTCAACGATCGATATTGATGAGAGATTTTTGGGATTACTGTAAATTATACATTTGTTTTGTTCAATTTTGTCTTTGATGGAATTCTAGACGCCGGTGGAGGAAGAATCTGGCATGAATTAAACTGGAAAAGAAGTGGAAATATTGTGGGAAAGAATGAGAAATTTTATGTGGGACCCACAGAAAAATATATGTTAAAATAAAACGTAAATAAAAAGTTAAAGCAATTCACGCGCTAGGAATGGTGTGAAATACACCTGATTTGCCATGTCATCGTGAGGGGTTCATAAGACACACTGGAGACGATAAAAGGTGTCTATCTGATCATTTGGAAAGTTTAGGTATCCAAGTGGGAATTGAGGCCAACTTAAATGGGCCATCTATGTATTCTGCCTACCCAAAATTATTGGCTCATCAGGACATTCTTCCATTTCAAGCACTATGAAATCTACAGGGAAGACAAATTTATCTACTCTCACGAGCACATTTTCAATAATTCCCTTAGGTTTCTTAGTACTTTGATCTGCAAACTGAAGAGAGACAACCGTATTTTTCATCTCACCAAGATCTAACTTTTTAGAAATAGAAAATGGCATTAAATTTATTGAAGCTCCAGAATCACAAAGTGCTTTTTCAATATATACCCCTCCCAGTGTACACGAAATTGTAAAACTTCCTGGATCACCGAGTTTTTATGGTAGCTTATTTTGAAGTATACCACTGCATTTCTCAGTAAGCATTACTACAGAAACTTCTCCCAATATCCTTTTGCTTGACAAAATTTCTTTCAAAAATTTAGCATATGAAGGCATTTGCAACAAAGCATCAGTAAAAGGAATATTAATGTGAATTTGTTTCAAAATTTCCAAAAACTTTGCAAATTGATTATCAAGTTTTTCTCTTTTCATTTTTTGGGGAAAGGGAATTGTCACCGGGAGAGGAGTCATTTTCTCAATATTTTTTTTCTTCATTTTTCTTGACTTCTTCATCTTATGACAATTCAGAGGGTGTTTCAACATTCTTACCTTCTGTTCTGGCTGATTGTTTTCTCTGTCTGCTTATGGATCATTAAGAATCTTACCTGACCTTAAAGCAATGGCCTTAAGGTGTTCCTTTGGATTTTTCTCTGTATTGCTTGGTAAAGGACCCTGAATTCTTTCTGAAACAAGTGTAGCCAGTTGGGTTAACTGAGTTTCCAAGTTTTTTAGAGCAGAATTTTGGCTCTCTATTTTCTCATCAGTGACCTTAATGTACTTATACAAAAGGTCATCAAGACTTGGATGGGCTTGTTGAGGCCTTTGCTGATATGGAGCTGCTTGCTGATAGGGCTTGAAATTTGGTTGCCCTCGGTTTTGATTCTGGTACCCTGGTGGACTTTGTACCTGTTGCTTTTGGAAGCTTTGAGAGTTCTCTACACCGTTTGGATTTCTCCATTGAAATCCTGGATGTTTTTGTGCCACTGTACTTCCAAAAGGATATGACTTGTAACTGATGACATTTATATGTTCATCATTCTGATTGGTTGCTTGGCATTCGTGGTTCAGATGGTTTCCTCCGCACATGTCACAAGTCTCAGACTGGCTTGTTTGTTGCAGATTCACCTGAAAAGATTCAAACTTTTGTGCCAAAGAAGCAATTTGTTGTGTTAGGGTATTTAAAGCATCTGCCTGATTTACCGTAGTAGCTTTCTTGAGATCAGATGGCTACTGAATGGCATTCTCAGAAATTTCATTCAACAATTGGAGTCCTTCTTCTGTGGTCTTTCCCATTATGGAACCTCCTGAAGCAGCGTCAATCACATTTCTAGAAGAGGGTTTTAACCCGTGATAGAAAATGTATAAATGCATATGTTCAAGAATGTCATGGTGTGGACATTTTCTCAGCATTGCTTTCAATCTTTCCCATGCTTGGTAAACCGACTCAGTGTCAGTCTGCAAGAAATTAGATATCTCTTGTCTCAACTTTGTTGTTTTAGCAGGGAAAAATATTTGTTCAAAAATTTCTGAGTCATCTGGTCCCATGTGGTAATGGACCCTTGAGGCAAACTTCGCAACCAAGCTTTGGCCTCGCCTTTCAAAGAAAAAGGGAATAACCTTAACTTGATTGCTTCTGGAGATACTCCATTGTACTTAGCAGTTTCAACCAGTTCTAAGAAATCGATTAAGTAACTGTGTGGATCTTCACTTAGATCACCAGTGAAAGTGCAAGATTGTTGAATTGTTTGAATCAGGTCGGTCCTGATTTCAAAGTTGTTGGCTGCCACTGGGGGTTTTCTAACACTAGATTCACAGTTGAAGTGGTCTGACCTAGCATAATCCCTTAGGATTCTGTTTGCTGGTCTTGGAACCACTTCGTCAAACTGCTCTTCTACATGGGCTGGTGGCGGAACTCCCAGTGGGTTGTTGTCTTCTATTCCTTGATGCTCCATTCTGTCACAAGTTACGTTCTGAGTAGATGATTGTTGTCTTTTCCTACACAATCTCAAAGATCTTTCAATTTCAGGATCGTAATTAACCAACTCTTCATTAGAAGACCGGGTCATACACTATTTGACATTCTTTAGTAAAAAAAAAATAGTAATAATAGTAACACTAAAAAATAAATTTAAAAGTAATATGTAAAATATTAGTATTAAATATAATAGTAGAAGTAATAGTAAAAAAAAAATAGAAACACAAAAAAAAAAAAAAATGAAACGATGATATAAATAATAGGTAACTAAACAAAGCTAATATTAAAATATATAATAAAATGAACGAGAAAAAAAATAATTATAATAATAGTAAGTTCTCAAATTAGTAATAAAATATTTAGTCTGAAGTAGATCTGCGCAAATCCCCGGCAACGACGCCAAAAATTTGACGAGGCCAAAGTGTATAGGAATTTATGCTCGTGCTAAGTCAAATTATAACATAGTTTAAGATATCGTCCCACAGAGATTGGGTGGATCTATGCTACAGTATTGTAATATTTCCACTACTATTTGTGAGAATCAAATTGATGAATGTGAGTTTTCTTTGAACTTTTAATTAATTTTAACTAAAACAAAGAACTTTTGGAAAATTTAAAATTTAAAAAGAGTTGGGAGTCATTGAATTCACTTGGTAATATTCAAAATACAATCTCAGTTTTGACATGTATTTCTCTAAAGAAAAATTGCTTATTGCTAATACAATTTTATTTTACTCACTCAGAAATAATAATTAAATATACTCCGCGAGGTTATGTATATTAATTGATTTATGACTTTGTGACGGCTAAACCGAAATAATATTCTTGCCTGAATTGTGCTAAAAAGTAGCAAAAACTTTGTGAGAATATTTTCACTAAAACCAACAATCTTGTTTACAACAATTCCTCCGTGAGAATTAAACTGAGGGAAACAAGATTACTGACTTGGAATGATATGTTACTATAGGTTCCATTCTCACTCTACTATTTTATTCATCAGTCATCATATATTAATTTTGCTCCGTGATAATTACAAAATTAATATACAATAACCTAAAAATAGATAGATGTGAAAATGAAGAGTAACAGAACTATCACTCTAGCACAGTGTGAAAATGCAGATATAAAATTTCAGGCCAAGCATGTACTAAAACTGAGATAGATATTATAAATATACCAAGTTTCATCAACTATTCCAACAGAAGGAAATTACTCCATTAAGGAGTGATAAAAGCAAAAAAGGAATTTAGAAGACTTTGGAAATATTTCTACTACAAAAGAGAGAAAACAAGAAATGAGAGAATTCTTGATTTTGGCTAATGAAAGGTTGTTTTCTCTCTAAATCTTTGCCTCCTATTTATAGAAAAATCTTTGGTGTTGCGAAATCAAGTCAGAACATGAGTTGGTGTTGCGACTTCAAGTCAGAACATGAGTTGGTGTTGCGACTTCAAGTCAGAACATGAGTTGGTGTTCTGATTTCCAGAGTTACCGTCGCGACATGAATTGGTGTTGCGGCTTCAAGTCAGAACATGAGTTGGTGTTCCCATTTAAACAGTTACCATCGCGACATGAATTGGTGTCGCGACTTCAATTCGCAACATGAATTAATATCATTTCTTCTTTTCTTTATACATCACTCTTTTTTGTTCTTTTTTCTTCTGTTTTTGCTTGTAGTCTTCATTCCTCAATTGAACTTTCACCGCAAAACTTATTAGAAAATATAATAAAATATAATATATTTATTTATTATAATATTTAAAATATTTAAATTTATATATAAAAATACATGAATAATTTATGTTCATCAGATGGCGATTTGAATCGCCAAGCGAGGGGAGAGAGAGAGTCGGGGCTGATTGGTGTGGGGAAATGGAAAATGTTAGGAAGGTTAAAATGTACAAAAATTGTAATTTTGAGGCATAAAACAATTTTGGATAATTTTGTAAAAATAGGAGTAATTGCAAGAATTGTAAAAAACAGCTATGGTTTGAGACAATGCTTTAAAAATGACCTCAATTGCCAGGCTATTATGAAAAGGTATTTTGAAAGGAATGGACGAGGCAAGAGTGAATACACGATTGTGTGCAAAATTTCAAGAACTGTTGATTTTGAAAATAGGAGGGACAAAATTGGTGTCAACAAATGTTTCTTTGTTGTGTGCAGTAAGTTATTCTTTCAATTGATTTCCGACAATTTGTTGTTGCAATTAGGAGTGCCACAATTTGACACGACCCGGAATCCGGTTAGGCCGTGCGGGCACCCGACATCCTTCCCTAGATCCGTCGGGCGAACCCTTATCAATTAAATTGGGAAAATAAATATAATTCAATTTATAAATAATAACAAGACTTAGAAAAAGTACAAACATAATGATACCTCTAAGCTGTAAAAAAAAAAAATTACAGCTGACTACCCAGATGCTAGGTTTAGGGCTATCGAGACTAGACATCTAAGAGTACAAAAGAAGACAGGTACCTCCTGAAGGGAGCAAAATGCAACTAAAATAACAACCAATAAACTGGTGGCCATCCGGAATAAAAACTGGCTCGCCCTGACAGCTGAAGTCGTCTTCGCTCCTTCACAACATAGCAAACTCAATCCTGGAGCGAACCTACCGAAACGAAATAGATAGACAAGAAACAATCAACAAACAAGGGTGAGTCAAAAGGATTCAATAAGCGGGGCGGACTAGCCACCTCAAACAATAGGATAGCTAGCCAGGGAGAAAAGAAACAGATAAACCAAATTCCTCTTATTTAAATTATGAAAAGGCAGAGCTAGATAATAATTGAAAACACGTATAGAATCACAAACTTATCAACTACCAGGAACATTGATAACCAGAACATATAGGTATCCCGAACACATCAACAATCAGAAATACATCCTGTTGCGGCGTGCAACCCGATCCATATATTCATCCTGTCGCGGCGGCAACCAGATCCATATATTTATACCGTCGCGGCGTGCAACCCGACCCATATATTTATATCATTGGGGCGTGCAACCCAATCCATATATTTATACCGTTGCGGCGTGCAACCCGATCCCCGCAACCTAGAATACGAGCTAGAAATATATAGGCAAACTGAGATATGTCCATGACATAGTATACATACCGCATACATAAAACACAACACAATACACGCAATAGTCAGTATGCGGTGCAATGAGATGGGATGAATGGGATACAATGCAATGCAGTCACATATGAATGAGATGTGATGAATGCGGTACGATGCAATGCAGTTACATATGCCTTATACCTATCTCCGGCGCAGGACTCTCATCGTCTACCAGGAGATATATGCAATAATGATCCTTCACCGGCTCGGGACTCTCATCGATTACCGGGAAGTATATGCAATAATGACCCTTCACCGGTGCGGGACTCTCATCGGCAACCGGGAAGTATATGCAATAATGATCCTTCATCGGCTCGGGACTCTCATTAATTACCGGGAAGTATATGCAATGATGACCCTTCACCGGTGCGGGACTCTCATCGCCAACCGGGAAGTATATGCAATAATGATCCTTCACCGGCTCGGGACTCTCATCGATTACCAGGAAGTATATGTAGTGATGACCCTTCATCGGCTCGGGACTCTCATCGATTACCGGGAAGTATATGCAATAATGACCCTTCACCGGTATGGGACTCTCATCGCCAACCGGGAAGTATATGCAGTAATGATCCTTCACCGGCTCGGGACTCTCATCGATTACCGGGAAGTATATGCAATGATGGCCCTTCACCGGTGCGGGCCTCTCATCGCCAACTGGGAAGTATATGCAATGCTCAAAACCAGAGTGCAATGCTCATATGCTCAATGCAATACCAACAAAAGGGCATAACATATAGTATACAATGTAAATTTAAAGCTAAGGCGTATTGAGTACGCCTATCGGCGGCTACACACGCAAGGAACACGTGGTAGAATATCCACAAGGCCAAGGACCTCCAAAGAAATGGATATAAACACTTATCTTGTTACAAAGTTAGCACAGTTACTCAACAACCGCTTTATCCTTTGGATTCACTGACAAAAGATCCTGCTGTAATCAATAAGTAGAAAACTATATTAAATAAGGCTAAAGGCTTCACTCCTCACATCTTAGAGCAATCCGGTTAGGAACCTGATACCCTATTCGTATACGCTATACGCACGCCAGGCCTATGTACAGGGTTCAGAGTCACCTAACCAAACTCTAAATAAATTACATTCATATGTTTTCCATAACTCACTGAGTACGAATATATAATCAATTCCATTATCGGGGTCCAATTGACCCTTTAAATTATCAGTTGAACTTATTAAAACGATGTCTAATATCTCAATTTTTACCGTCAAAATATATTCAAACATACGTAATAAACTCCAATAATATATTAAGATCATTACCTGAATGTTTCGGGGTGAAAATTCTATTTTTTCCGGCTCTTTTCTCATTTTCTGGCATTTTTCTCTTCTGCGTGTTTTCTATTTCGCTTCCCTGTTTCTTGTTGTTTCATTTTCAATAACTCTAACGGATATATCCCTTAGCACCACATCCCATGTCACTTTCATTTCTTTCTTGTTTTGTCTTTTTATCTTTTGTCTTTTCTTTTTTTTCTTTAAAATTCGCTGCTACGGTAAAAATTAAAACGGTGCCCTACAATATTCGAAATAATTCCAACTTTTGCATACAAGTTATACAAAATATATATAGCATACTCGCTAAGGCGGATCTCAAATCGGGTTTCCGAAACTCAAGATGCGAATTTAAATAGAAAAAAGTCAAATTATTTAACTTTCGGCATTTTAGCAGAAACTAGCCGAACAACATCGAAATTCACTTTCGAAAAATCACAAAGTCACAAATAATCATACAAACCTAACGGTGCCTTCGGATTTCGAATCGGAGCTCGTTCGCCAATACCGAGCTCGAAAATCTCTTTTTAATATTTATTGATAATAAAAACTGAAACCTTCTTCCAATGCCTATCAAATGAGGTCTGAGTTAGCTCAAATTTTAAAGATAAGTATCAATGGACCTTACGAATATTTTAAAATTATTGGCACGCCAATCGGAGTCCTAACTTTCGAAACGACTAACCGAGGTCGTTTCATTCTTCTCCACTTAAACTCTCGTTCATCCTCGAACGAGCCTAAGTCAAAAGAAAAATTCGCACAGATAACAAAAGAACTTGCACAACCTTCATAAACTACGCCATAAAATTATCTCATGATTACAGAATCAGAATTATAACATGCACACCGAACTCTTGGGAATAAACATATCTGGATAATATCATAACATCATTGTCCAGCTTATTCTGACTAAGTTGATCCTTCCTCGATCACGAGAGGACAACTCTACATTTTCGAAATAAAGATACATGGAACTTTGGATGGATTAACATGATTCTATCGGTGAATCACCTAGTCGATATACTTCTTGATATAGAACAAGTCGATGAAACAAAGAAATAACTTACACTTCAGCAACGCCTTAGAGATTTAATATTATGATTCGGTATCAATTGGAGGAAGACTCCTCCACTTAGAGCATAAACTCATACAACTAATTTGAATAGAAATAGTCATCCTCGCGCAACCTGCTGGATTAAGGAAGACTTAGCTAAATAGAGAACGCGGCTCAGACCTGAGCTACCAAATTACTCTCTCGAGTTTCCAAACAGCTGCAACTCTCGAGTTCACAGCTCCATACATTTTCTATAAGCACCACCGCCTGATAGATCAAATCAAACGTCAAATGACGCCTCTCATTACCCTTAGTAGCCTTGAAAAACAACAATGTACATACCGGCTACCTTGACACGCACTCTGGCTCAACACAGGGAACATCATAAGAGGCCACTGACCGCCTAAGCTCACGAGTGTCGAACAAAGAAGAGATGGCAATGGATTGAGGATAGAAATAATTAGAGCTTCAGAAAGCTCATCTTTTTATTTGCTTGGCTCCTAGAGCTACACTATTTCCGAGTCAGGCTAACCAAAGAATCGCGGTTGAAGAGATAGACACTAAATAAGCTTTATGGAATGACATCTATGCCAATTTAACCTTCCTATAAGAAGAAACTCTAACAATTTACTAGAAAATCCTTTTATAACCCAGATAAGATCATGGAATAACATGACTGTACTAGCGTCTCGAACCAAGGGGAAGACACATAGATCGGATATTACTTACTTATCACTTCGCATCGGAAGAAACGATAACACTTTCTGATGGTAACGAATTAGGATCCCATTATCCTACCAACATTGAATTTCGAGGTAAGAGATAAACTAAATTGACATAATGACAGAAGGTGGCGCAACAAGATGCCAAGCAGGCAATAACGACACTCACTGTCAAATCTCTCATATTTAGACCAGATAAATTAATAGGGTCTCACAAATTCCTTGAATAAATCATACTAGAAGCTCACCCCTCTACCGCAATTGATTCTTAATAGAAACAATATCCAAAGAGGCCATGGAAACATGGTAAAATAAATAAAGTCAAGACCGATAAGAAGGATGAAATCTTACTCACATATAATGGAAGAAGAAATACATGGATGTACTACATCAGATACCTCAACATCCTGCCAGACTGTAGTTCTTAGAACTGCCTCTGCGGCTGAGCCGAGCCGCTACCCTGATAATTACTTCTAGAAGAACCACTGCCACCACGCTCTCGACCTCTATCGAACGAGGGCATATCTTTGGTTGATTAAGACCTATATAAAATTTCCTGCGACTGTGCAGGTGCCTGATAACGAGAGAAGAGACGACTGCCTGCTTGCCGGAGTAAGGAAAAACTCCTCAAAGGATAACCAGACTCATGACAGTGATAACACCCTTTTTGCTAAAAATGGAAACTGGACAGATTATTGATAGCTACAAAGAGAAAACTGACTCTGATCTTGACGAACTACCTGTGCACTTTAAGAATTACGCTCTACAAGCTGAGATAACCTGGTAGGTGACCTCCCAAAATACTCACAACTCTTACCTCCAAATGAGGTACCACGGTTGCCCACTAGGGCCACGGGATCTCTTGCTCTCCCGCTCTAACTTATGGTATGCCTTGTACCTTTGGGCAATATCAACAACAACATCAAATGAAATCCCGACCTCAATCTCTCGAGCCATCTGGGATCTCTAGGAAGGAGAAAGGGCAGCAATAAATCTTTGAACATTCTTGGAAGGTTCATGGACTCGTTCTAATGCATATTCAGCCAATTTATATAATTCAATCTCATATTCTGAAACACCAACAGGCTATCCAACAGGCTACCCTGCCTAATCCACTCATACTGGCAACACTTTTCATCTCGCTCGCTACTCGAAATGAACTTTTCTACGAATCTAGAAGAAAAATCTAACCAAGTTAGCTATTAATAGAGCGGCCCATCAATTCAAGGCTGGATCCCTGAAACTGGAAAGAAGAATACTTAACACCATGCCGCTCGATATAATCAAGAGCCTGAAGGATACACTGACATCATTTTATTTTAAAAAGAATCGCAAGGTTTATCTGATGCATTGCTTAAGAATATCATAAGGTTCAACCGCATAAAATAATGCAACCCCTTCGGACACTCGGACCAAGCCATTACTCAGGCTAACTAACCAGCTAGAATAATTAGAGGCACAACACATGCTGCCTCTTGAACATAGTTTATTGTGACAATATTAAAACTGGAATATGAGCTCCCTGAGACCGAACGTCTGCATCTGCGACAACCTGATAAGTTTCCTAGCGAATAATAGGTTCTTGCCGTATCTACGTCAATTATCATAAAAGCATCATAGAGAGCCAAGTCAACCACAAGGCCCTGCTCCTCTGCCCATCGCAAGCTCATACAGCTGGGAGTTGCGTAACTAGATCGTCAGCATGATCAAAACTCTCAGGGCTTCGTCAGTGATAGCCCTAGGATAGACTGCTTCTTCTTGAACTCATACCGTTTGCTGATTTGTCGCACGAGAGTTCACAATTACCATGAAGGAATTAACAAATTAACGAAAATACTTTTGAATCCTAGACCGACGCACGATTAGAAATGAAGGAAGTGAAACTTCCTAAATGCCATCATAGCCTCTCGTAGATAAGTACAGACGTCTAGGTACCCATCAGCGAGACTCTACTAGACACTGTCTTAGTCTGCATAGACTCTAAACCGGGCTCCGATACCAACTAACACAACCCAAAATCCGGTTAGGCCGTGCGGGCACCCGACATTCTTCTCTAGACCCGTTGGACGAACCCTTATCAATTAAATTAGGAGAATAAATGTAATTCAATTTATAAATAATAACAAGACTTATAAAAAGTACAAACATAATGATACCTCTAAGCTGTAAAAAAAGAAATTACAGCTGACTACCCACATACTAGGTTTAGGGCTATCCAGACTAGACATCTAAGATTACAAAAGAAGACAGGTACCTCCGAAAGGGAGCAAATTTCAACTGAAATAACAACCAATAAACTGGTGGCCATCCGGAATAAAAGCTGGCTCACCCTGACAGCTGAAGTCGTCTTCGCTCCTTCACAACGTGGCGAACTCAATCCTGGAGCGAACCTTCCGAAACGAAATAGATAGACAAGAACCAAACAACAAACAAGGGTGAGTCAAAAGGACTCAATAAGCAGGGCAGACAATCCACCTCAAAGAATAGGATAGCTAGCCAGGGAGAAAAGAAACAGATAAACCAAATTTCTCTTATTTAAATTATGAAAAGGCAGAGCCAGATAATAACTAAAACACGTATGGAATCACAAACTCATCCACAACCAGGAACATAGATAACCAGATCATATAGGTATCCCGAACACATCAACAATCAGAAATACATCCTGTTGCTGCATGCAACCCGATCCATATATTCATCCAGTCGCGGTGGCAACCCGATCCATATATTTATACCGTCGCAGCGTGCAACCCGATCCATACATTTATACCGTTGGGGAGTGCAACCCGATCCATATATTTATACCATTGCGGCGTGCAACCCGATCCCCGCAACCCAGAATACGAACTAGAAATATATAGGCAAACTTAGATATGTCCACGATATAGTATACATACCGCATACATAAAACACAACACAATACACATAATAGTCAGTATGCGGTACAATGAGATGGGATGAATGTGGTACAATGCAATGCAGTCACATATGAATGAGATGGGATGAATGCGGTACGATGCAATGCAGTCACATATGCCTGATACCTATCTCCGGCGCGGGACTCTCATCGTCTGCCAGGAGATATATGCAATAATGATCCTTCACCGGCTCGGGACTCTCATCGATTACCGGGAAGTCTATACAATAATGACCCTTCACCGGTGCGGGACTCTCATCGCCAACCGGGAAGTATATGCAATAATGATCCTTCACCGGCTCGGGACTCCCATTGATTACCAGGAAGTATCTGTAGTGATGACCCTTCATCGGCTCGGGATTCTCATCGATTACCGGGAAGTATATGAAATAATGACCACTTTACCGGTGCGGGACTCTCATCGCCAACCGGGAAGTATATGCAGTAATGATCCTTCACCGGCTCGGGACTCTCATCGATTACTGGGAAGTATATACAATGATGACCCTTCACCGGTGCGGGACTTTCATCACCAACCGAAAAGTATATGCAATGCTCAAAACCAGAGTGAAATGCTCATATGCTCAATGTAATACCAACAACAGGGCATAACGTATAATATACAATGTAAATTTAAAGCTAAGTCGTAATGAGTACGCCTATCGGCAGCTACACACGCAAGGAACACGTGGTAGAATATCCATAAGGCAAGGAACCTCCAAAGAAATGGATATAAATACTTACCTTGTTACAAAGTTACACAGTTACTCAACAAACGTTTTGTCGTTTGGATTCACTGCCAAACGATCCTGCTGTAATCAATAAGTAGAAAACTATATCAAATAAGGCTAAAGGCTTCATTCCTCACATCTTAGGACAATCCGGTTAGGAACCTGATAGCCTATTCGCATACGCAATATGCAGGCCAGGCCTATGTACAGGGTTCAGAGTCCTCTGACCAAACCCTAAATAAATTACATTCATATGTTTCCTATAAGTCGCTGAGTACGAATATATAATCAATTCCATTATCGGGGTCCAATTGACCCGTTAAATTATCAGTTGAACTTATTAAAACGATGTCTAATATCTCAAATTTTACCGTCAAAATATATTCAAACATACGTAATAAACTCAAATAATATATTAAGATCATTACCTGAATGTTTCGGGGTGAAAATTCTACTTTTTTTCTAGCTCTTTTCTCATTTTCTGGCATTTTTCTCTTCTGCGGGTTTTCTGTTTTGCTTCCCTGTTTCTTGTTGTTTCATTTTTGTAATGCTAAGGGATATATCCCTTAGCTCCACCTCCCATGCTCACTTTCATTTTCTTTCTTGTTTTGTCTTTTTGTCTTTTGTCTTTTTTTTCTTTTAGAATTCGCTGCTACGGTAAAAATTAAAATGGTACCCTACAATATTCGAAATAATTCCAAGTTTTTCATACAAGTTATACAAAATATATATAGCATACTCGCTAAGGCAGATCTCAAATCGGGTTCTCGAAACTGAAGATGCGAATTTAAATAGAAAAAAGTCAAATTATTTAACTTTCGGCATTTTAGCGGAAACTAGTCGAACAACATCGAAGTTCACTTTCGAAAAAATTACAAAAGTCACAAATAATCATAAAAACCTAACGACGCTTTCGAATTTCGAATCGGAGCTCGTTCGCCAAAACCGAGCTCGAAAATCTCTTTTTAATATTTATTGATAATAAAAACTGAAACCTTCTTCCGATGCCTACCAAATGAGGTCTGAGTTAGCTCAAATTTTACAGATAAGTATCAATGGATCTTACGAATATTTTAAAATTATCGGCACGCCAATCAGAGTCCTTACTTCCAAAACGACTAACCGAGGTCGTTTCACAATTATTACCCGATCCATCATTTTGTTGCTCCTCAGTGCTAGTAGATATATTCACTTCATTAGAGTGCCCATCATTGGCTTGGCTTAAGAGTTGTTCTACCCATCTATCAATTGGCTAATATAAGGCCGTACATCTTTATCATCACGTTGTTGCATTATGAATTTGTTGGCACCTCTGATTCTCATAGTTCCTGAAAATGAACTATCAAGTTAAAGAATGTGTGAAAGTTTCATCACAAATAAGACAAACTAAATAGAAGAGTTGTAGTAGTATATAGAATCATGAAAAATAGGAGATAGAACGGATTTACTCTATAGAATTTTTGACGCGGCCCGAATTTTCGGCTAGGCCGTCCGGGCTCCCTACATCCTCTCCTAGACATGTCGGGCGAACCCTTATCACGTAGTGAATAAAATGGACACCAGCTAGCTTGAGACAGACATTGAATAATCCAAAAGACGTGCTAATATATAGAGATATATAGAAAAGCTGTTAAAAATAAGGTACAACTGCCTACAGCATATACTAGGTTTACGGCTATCCAGACCAGACATCTAAGAGTATCAAGAAAAAATCTACATCTCCTGAAGGGAGTAAAATACAACTAATATTATAGAACCTAAACTGGTGGCCATCCTGAACAAACGGAGCCCCGCCGATTTGCTTCGTAAGAATAAGAATTCACTTCTATAAAATGAAATAGTTTCACGGGAATTGTCTTGATCGTCGAATATCATTGAGAAAGAAATAGGAAGAAGTGTTATCGAACGATTTCCTGCAATACTTCACAGTATGGAATGAGTAAAGAATCAAGCTACAAGTCTCGATCTATACGAAAGGCACTGGTCTTTTTTCTTTCTTTCAGTTTCATTGATAACAGAAAAGACTTACTCTAAAGGGGCGCTAGCGCTTGACTAATAGCATATCAAAGGGGCCTGAAAAAATGTAATAGGCTGCTACTCTAGGCTCGCTTCGCTTCGCTTCTTCATGCTCCGCCCCTTCTTTAAACAAAGAGCGCTAACGAGCAAGAAAATGGATTTTGCGCAGCTGCTACGCCCTTGCTTCTTGCCTTATCTTACTTAGTAAAGCAACCTTTTCGCGCTAGGCACTCACCTTTTTTTTCTAGGTGGAAGCTGGCGGGCAGGGCTTGCTTAACCGGATACACGGAATTGGGATCTCTGTTCCATGCAAATCTTTCTATCGGGAAAGCCTCGCTTATTCAAAGGGCTTCTTATTTAGAACCCTTTTTTTGCTTATAAGTAAGTAAGCGCTCGTAGGAGCGGAGGGATGATGATGAGTATATAAATCAATAAAGACCAAAAAAGAATAAATGGCAAGATAAATTAGATATCTATGGAAAAAAATAACGATGTAGAGGAAAACAGGGCAGGGATTCTCTACAATGACACTGTTGTAGACCAATTGAAAGGGATGTAGCGCAGTTTGGTAGCGTCTTTGTTTTGGGTAAAAAATGTCACGGGTTCAAATCCTGTCATCCCTACCTATTCTTCTCCTCTGGGCAGTAACGAGGGATCCATTGAGATCGATTCAAATTGGACATACAGATTTACATTTTATGAGACTATATGCATGCAAGATGTATTGGGGGTACAAAAAGAATCCTTTTTCTTTATAGTCGTATCTACTGTGATAAGAAAGTGCTCTTAGTTCAGTTCGGTAGAACGTGGGTCTCCAAAACCCGATGTCGTAGGTTCAAATCCTACAGAGCGTGATTTTTTTCTTCTTAGATCGAATTAGAAAAAATATATTCATTCAGTAACTTTCACAACAATCGGAATTTGACCTCCTATGCCTGTGAATTAAAGAAAGGAGGAGGTCAATCAAAAAAAAAAAAGAGATGTTAATTAATCAAAGGTCCAACTGATCACCACGCATGTATTGTAAATATGCAGTTAGGAATAATCCAGCGAAAGTAATAGAAATTAGACCTAACACGATTCCAAATAGAAAAACTTCAATCATTTTTCTTTGTTTGAAAGGAGAAAAAAAAGAGATAATATCTATACCTAAATATTAATCCGAATTGACATGAATCTCAATGACAATGACCAATAATTGACAATTTGTAACGTAAGTAAATATAGAATACTCGTAATCCCACAGAAAGATTTATTTTTATGAATTCTTCATTTTAAATATTCAATTTAAATAAGTCGTATCTTGCTCAGACCAATAAATAGAGCTGAGGTTATATTTGAAGCCGCTAATAGAAAACCGAAATAACTAGTTATAGTAAGCATGAAAGGGCTAAATTAAATGAAATATGTTCTTTTTATACATATGTTTAGAAAGCACTTACCCAAGTTTCAATGTTTGCAAAATAGGAGGATAGGCAAACAAAAATCTCAATTTCAATTGAAAGAAGAAGTTGAATGAAAAGTTTTTGATTCATCTATCATCATAGGCAGACAGCACTAACAAAGATAAAGTGACAGACATATAAAAGAAATTGATTCGTCATCTGTAACATCTATCGATCCCGCAATTCCAATCAACCGATTCATTGAGTAACTCTTGGGTAAACTATTAAATTAATAAGAGTTGTATCGTCTAACTTCATTCAAAAATGAAACTTGAATTTTTATAGAATCAAATTCGAAAATCATTTTGATTTTGATCATTTCTTAGATTCTGTTGAATTGTATTGAATCCATTTTCAAATTTAAAGCGAACAGTTACCTTACTAGAAAAAATTTTATACTTTAATTTTAGTTTCACTCATTAGATTCTATAATATATTAATTCACATAATATCTTGAATGATTGAGAAGAAGAAAAAGTTATCACACAATCGCTTGGAAAAATCTTTTTTTTGGTCTAGTAGTAATTTCTATTAGGTTCCATATTTTCTCTTTCCATACTGCCCCATCCTTGTAGCTAGATCAAGAAAGAACCTTTGGATCGAGATCCACAACTATGGGTTCCAATTATTCTTTTTTTCTTTTTGCTTTCATCGAATATAATCTACTACTCTTATTTGTTACTCGACAATTAACTTCTTCTTTAAAAAAAAAAAAGGATTCCAACAACAAAATTGCTTCCACAATTACGAAAGGAAAATTTCTATATCTCGCATCTACTTAAATTGTGGGAATATGACAATCTCTTTCGTTGAATTGAAAGAAATTTCTATTGAATGGAAGATAATTTTACATCAACAAGTAAAGGAAAAAAGAGATGAAGGTGGAGTGGCTCTTCTGGACTTTGCTAAAGCTTTTGATTTGGCTATAGCTAACTCGAGTTTTCAGAAAGAAGAAGAGCACTTGGTCACCTTCTGTAGTTCGAGGGCAAAGAACCGGATTGATTTCCTTCTCCTAAGGAAGAGCGATAGGGGTGTGTGTAGAGATTTCAAGTTATCCCGGGTGAAAACCTTGTTACCCAACATAGGCTCTTAGTGTTGGAGCTAGATATTGTAAGGCCGAAGAAGAAGAGGATTGTGTCAGAGCGTCCGCAAATTAAATGAGGGGCCTTGACTGTGGAAAAGACCCAGGAGATGGGGAAGAAGCTGGAGGCTATGGGTGCCTGGGGGACTTATGGGAACGCGAGTAGTATGTGGGCTAAGACAGCAGAGTGCATTAGGGGCGCTGCCAGAGAAGTGCTGGGGGTTTCTAAGGGAAACCCTTATAGGCACAAAGGGGATTGGTGGTGGAATGAAGCTGTCCAGGAGAAAGTGGAAGCCAAAAAAGTTGCATATGTGAAGTGGATTGAGAGCAGTAATGAGGAGGAAAAGATGAAGAATAGGGAAGGATATAAGACTGCAAAGAAGGAAGAAAAGTTAGCAGTTTCGAGCGGCTATATAAAGAATTAGCTGAAAAGAGAGGAGACCGGAAGTTGTATAGGCTCGCGAAGGCAAGGGAGCGATGATCGCGGGATCAGGATCAGGTGAGGTGCATTAAAGATGAGGATGGGGTAGTGTTGGTGCAAGAGGCTCGTACTAGACAGAGATGGCAGACGTACTTCCATAAGCTCTTGAACTCTGATGGCGATAGTCATGTGGTGCTGGATGAGTTATCCCACTCAGAGGGTAGTCGAGATTTCGGGTATTGTAGGCATATAATAGTTGAGGAGATCAAGGGGCAATTCGAAAAATGCGAGGGGGAAGAGCAACTGGGCCGGATGAGATTCCAGTAGACTTTTGAAAGATCGTGGGCACAGCAGGTCTGGAGTGGCTGACCAGGTTGTTTAATATCTGACACGACCCGGAATCCGGCTAGGCTGTGTGGGCACCCGACATCTCCCCTATACCCGTCGAGCGAACCCTTATCAATTAAATTAGGAAAATAAATATAACAATTCATAAATAAGGACAAGATATAAAACAAACACAGACATACTAATACCTCTAAGTTGTACAAAAGAAATTACAGCTGACTACCCAAAAATATTAGGTTTAGGGCTATCCAGACTAGACATCTAAGAGTAGGAAAGAAGGCAGATACCTCCTGAAGGGAGAAAAATGCAACTGAAATAATAAACAATAAACTGGTGGCCATCCATAATAAAAGCTGGCTCACCCTGACAGCTAAAGTCGTCTTCGCTCCTTCACAACGTGGCGAACTCAATCTTGGAGCGAACCTGCCGAAATAAAATAGATAGACAAGAAACAAACAACAAACAAGGGTGAGTCAAAAGGAATCAATAAGTGGGGCAGACTAGCCACCTCAAAGAATAGGATAGCTAGTCAGGGAGAAAAGAAACAGATAAACCAAATTCCTCTTATTTAAATTATAAAAAGGCAGAGCCAGATAATAACCAGAAACACGTACGGAATCATAAACTCAACCAGGAATACGGGCCAGAAATATATCAACAAATAAGCAATGCACGTATAAGCAGAACAATATTTATGTACCACAAGGCTACACAATGCTATGAAATGAAATGAGATGAGATAAAATATGATGCAAAGGGTCACATATTCCAGTCATCCCATCTCGAAGCGGAATACTCCTGCATTCGAGGGGAATCCAATATGATAACCAACTGGAGCGGAATACTCCTGCTGCTGGGGCGGAATACTCCTGCACCCGATATGATATAAACCAGAGGGAATACTCCTGTACTCTCCTGGGGCGGAATACTCTTGCACCAGATATAATGTAAAGCTGAGGCGGAATACTATTGCACTCAGTATCTGGCATAAGAGCGGAATACTCCTACTCCTGGGGCGGAATACTCCTTCACTCAGTATCTGACATAAGAGCGGAATACTCCTGCTTCTGGGGCGGAATACTCCTGCACCCGATATAATGTAAATCAGAGGCGGAATACTCATGCACTCTCCTGGGGGCGGAATAATCCTGCACCCAATATGATATGCAATGTGATGCATATGAATGACATATAATGCATATAAATGCAATAATAACCCTTCAACGGCGCGGGTCTCTCATCGACACCCGGGAAGTAGATGCCAACTCACAGCCAGGGTACAATGCTCAGATCCTCAATGCAATACCATTAACAGGACATAACATATAACATAAAATATAAATCCAAAACTAAGGCGTAATAAGTACGCCTATCGGCAGCTGCACACGTAAGGAACACGTGGTAGAAAATCCAATAGGTCAAGTGACTCCAAAAAATGGATATAAGCACTTACCTTGTTACAAAGTTAGCACAGTTACTCAACAACCGCTCTATCCTTTGGATTCACTGCCAAACGTTCCTACTGTATTTAAAAAGCAGAAAACTATATCAAATAAGGCTAAAGGCTTCATTCCCCATATCTTAGGGTAATCCGGTTAGGAACCTGATACCCTATTTGCATACGCAATACGCAGGCCAGGCCTATGTACAAGGTTTATGGTCACCTAACCAAATCCTAAATAAATTACATTTATATGTTGCCCATAATTCACTGAGTACGAATATATAATCAATTCCATTATCGGGGTCCATTTGACTCTTTAAACTATTAATTGAACTTATTAAAAGGATGTCTAATATTCCAAGTTTTACCATTAATACATATTCAAATACACGTAATAAACTCAAATAATGCATTAAGATCATTACCTGAATGTTTTAGGGTAAAAATTATACTTTTCTCTGGCTCTTTTCTCATTTTCTAGTATTATTTTTATTGGCTTCCCAGCTTTCGCATTTCTGTTCCATTTCTGTGTTTCGCATGTTGTTCTTGTTTCTGTTTCGTTTAATAGTTAGGCTAATTACTATAGCCACCACCTAACTTTTGTTTCTTTTACTTTTGTCTTTTCTCTTTTCTTTTTCCTTTTATTTTCTTTTATAATTTCTTTTCTTTTCAAAAATTAAAACGACACCCTATTATATTCGAAATAATTCCAACTTTTGCATATAAGTTATACAAAATATATGTAACACACTTGCTAAGGCGGATCTCAAATCGGACTCCCAAAACTCATTATGCTAATTAAATGGAAAAAAGTCAAATTATTTAACTTTCGGCATTTTAGTGGAAAGTAGCCGAACAACCTCGAAATTCACTTTCGAAAAATAAAAAAAGTCCAAATAATAATACGAACTTAACGACGCTTTGGTTTTCAAATCATAGCTCGTTCGCCAAAACCGAGCTCGTAAATCTCTTTTTAATATTTATCAATAATAAAAATTAAAACCTTCTTCTAATACGTACCAAACGAGGTCTGATTTAGCTCAAATTTTACAGACATGTCCTAATGGACCTTACGAGTATTTTAAAATTATCGGCACGTCAATCGGAGTCCTAACTTCTGAAACGACTGACCGAGGTCGTTTCATTCTCCTCCACTTATACTCTCGTTCGTCGTCGAACGAGCCTAAGTCTAAAGAAAAATTCGTACAGATAACAAGAAAACTTGCACGACCTTAATGAGCTACTCCACAGACATTATTTTCCTGATTACATGATTAGAATTATAATACGTATATCGAACTTTTGGAATAAAATATATCTGGATAATTTGATAACACTATGGCGCAGCTTATTCTGACTAAGCTGATCCTTCCTCGATCACAAGAAGAGAGTTATATATTTTCGAAGCAAAGATACATGGAATTTTGAATGGGTTAGCATGATTCAGCCGATAATCACCTCTTCGATATGCCTTTCGATAAAGAACAGGTCGATGGAACTAAGAATTAGCTCACGCTTGATGCAATAGGGGGAAACTTTTGATGTACCTTGTCACTACAATTTACTACATACTATAGAAGATTTGATGCAAGTTATATTATTTTATGAACGCACTATGCAACATCTCAGTTGATGTTAGTGTTGTTCCGCAAGCTCCTTGTGGAAATGTAGTTACTCATATCCTAATGTATGTCAAAGGTTCTGTCACGACCCAATTTCCAAGGGCTCGTGATGGCACCTAAACAACATTTGCCTAGGCGAACCAATGAAACAAGATGCGGAAAAGAACAATAATGTGAAAAGATCATAAATGGATATATAAATATAAAAGGGTGAAGTCCAAAAGAATATATCCACAAAAGAATTGGAGCATTCTAAGAGTGACTCAATAAAGAATGAATATACATCAAAGAAATCTGAGTCCTATCTCTAAGTGACTCCGGCGGTATGCCACCACGGTCTGTGTGGTCGGCTCACCTCAATCAAAAGTCTCAGAAGCCTCGGGAACCGCTAACGTCCGGGCTGCTGACTGGATGAAGGACCTGCGCACGTAGCAGAGTAAGTTATGAGCCGAAGCCCAGTAAGATCACCGACAGGCCCGCTAAGGTACCCTTGCGGGACAAGTCGCTACATGCATCATAAGCAACAACATACTATAGTAATCATACAATAAAGTAGTGAAATCACAAATAGATGTAACACATTCCATACACACAAGTAGTAACCAGAAGTCTCAAGGATTATGCCCATCCAACGTAAGGCATAGGTCAACTCAGCGGCGGTTTGGAGGTCCGATCTCTACTCCCGTGCCGACTAACCTAGACCTACGATGGACTAGCAACACCACTACTAAGTATCAACCATATACCGTGACCCGAAGTCACTGTCACAATCATGAATAAGTAGACCAACGACCCGTAGTCGTTGGCTCATCTCAAATCTGTCTACGATCGCACCACACCCCCTGTCAAGTGCGTCGTATCTCAATAAATCAAGTGACCACACCACACCCCCTGTCAAGTGTGTCACATCTCAAAGATCAAGTGTCCACACCACACCCCCTGTCAAGTGTGACACATCTCATAGTATAGGCGACACCACACCCCCTGTCAAGTGTCCCTCTAACAGTATTAATATCCACGACATTAATAACAATAACAGAAATAATAACAGAAATATTAATAACGATAATATTTCACAGTCACCGTAACCCAGGTTGGTTATGCTAGCTGAACGTAAGGCGAAGGTTAACCCGACCACAGTTTGGGGGTACAATCCCTACTCCCATGTCGTCCAACCCAAGGTTACGTATAGACAGCACTACCCAACCCGGCACGTGAACAAATCAAGTACCAATATCATACAAAAGCCGGCAAAATCCTCGGCAAGACATTTATCATGACATGCCGGCAACATCCTCGGCCATGTCCCAAGTTCTTGCTATCTAAGCATGGCGTAGCAAGCGTTACTACGATATAAATTTAAGCTACCTCGACGTAGCGTTTAGACTGGCACATACCTCGGTCGAGTCACAATCTCGCTATTTATAACAAACAATAATAGCAAGTAATTCACATCATTAATCCTAACCATTGTTAGGTATATATATGCGTACATGAAGCATACTAGCATGAAGGAAGAGTCCACAAGCACAATAGAGGTCAAGTCTCACTTACCTCGAAATTCGGGCTCAAATGCCGGGAAGAATCTCCTTTCCCGCTCGCCTTGTCCGCGAAGGACTCTCCACTAGGTCTATTAAGACAAGATATAGCACATATGAGTGCTCAATTATAGCTATTTAAGCCTATAGGCATCCTAGGGTAAAAATTACCAAAATGCCCCCGGGTAGGGCCGAGCCCTAAATTTACAAAATGTAATTTTCCGGACTCCCCACGCTCCCGTGAGTCCAAAAGTACACTTAGATTCCACATGCGAGCCTTGCTCGATGTCTTTCCCCAATTCTTAAGAATCTAGGGTTCTAACCCATTTTCAAGAATCAACCCTTTGATTCTTGTGTTAATCAACATAAAGATGGATTGAAAGGGCTTACCTTAAGTGTAAGTATGATTGGGTCTTCAAGAAATACCCAAAAATCGCCTCAAGAGTTCACCAAATGATTTTTATAAGTTATGAACCGAAATGGCCCGAAATGGCCTTTTTATAGCAGTTTTTGCCTCTGTGACAGCTTCTTTTGAAAAAATCATAACTTTTGATAGAAATGTCCAAATGACCTGAAACCGGTGCCACTAGAACCACAACTCAAAGGGCTACAACTTTCATGTTTTGAGTTTTTCTTAATTCCTTAGGAATTGGCCGCAAAATCAGCTTTTATCCGGCTGTTTGCGCCAAAACAGAACAGAAAAGTCGCACCATATTTTCTACTGTTTTAGGGGCAAAACGGGACCTTACGAAGCTCGGAATGATCCCAAATTTTGCACACAAGCCATAAAATACTTGGGTGACATGCTCGTCAAGACGGAACTCAATTCGGACCTCCAGAACTCAAAAAGTGGGTCCCACGGCAAAGGTTCAATTTTCGACTTTCGCCAAAATAGTGAAATTTAACCAAACGACCTCGGAATCCAATTCCGAAAGTTGTTACAAGTCACAAATGACTATACGAACCTAACGGAACTTTCAGGTCTCTCATCGGAGCTCATTTGCTCAAATCGAGCTCGGAAACCTCTTTTAACTCTTTTAAACTTCCGAAACGGGGACTTTATCAAAAGTCCTATCAAGCGAGGTCCGTTTTCAATTTTGAAGGTTGCTACATATCATAAATGACGAGACGGACCTAACGGTGTGCTCGGATTTTCCATCGGGGTTCGTTTACTCAAAACGACCTATCGAAACCCCAAATTCCTTTCCGGAATTTCATAAACGGATCCTTTTCTTGAAAACCTATCAAACGGACTCCGTTTCGACTCAGATTTCACAGACGGGTCATAAATGACCTAACGGAGCTTTTGGGACTGGCGACATGAAAATCGAGGTCCCGGATCCCGTAACGACTATTTGAGGGTCGTTACAGGTTCATCTGAACAGGGTCTATCATATAAGGATAAGGATCATGCAAATACTAATTGATAGTATGATGCAGACCAGGAATGATCTTCAGATTGAACATCTACTTTAGGGTATTGTCTTTGAATTGGAAATATTATGATTTGAAAAAGTAAAAATAAAAGAGTCATGTAGTTAGACCATGAGTTGAGGCAGAATACCAACAACAAAGTTGATTACATGTGCACTTATAACGCTAAAGTAACTTCTCAAAGAGTTGAGGCGTGAAGGAGATATGCCAATGATGGATGGATGATAAACTGCACTAGACCTTTAAATCTAAATTTTCATGAAGTATAACAGCGTCAGTATGAGGATCCAGTTCTTGTTGAATACAGACAGATAGCCAAAAGAAAACCGGAGTCACCATACAGGGTTACTACTTATAGTGTTCTCATGTATAAAGATAGACTTTGTGTTCCTGATGTTGCAGATTTACATCGACCGATTACGATAGAGGCACATTGTTCCAAATATACTGTTCATCCAGATTCGAGTAAGATGTACCATGATCTTAAGCAGATTTACTGGTGGGACAGAATGAAGTGTGACATAGCAGAATTTGTGGCTGAGTGTTCTAATTGCCAGCAAGCTAAAGTTGTGTCATCTTTCCAAACTTTATGGTTTTAGCAGATAGGTACGTATATATGATCAGGTTGCTATCTTATCTCTAGCATTAATAGATTATTAGTGGGTTTAGCAATGATCGACACTCATTATAGGTTTCTGTCGTGGCCTTAGGTTGGGTCGTGACAAAAGTTGTATCAACGCCTTAGAGATTTAGTATTACCATTCAGTATTTGGACGAAAACTCATCCACTTAAAGAACAAAGTCATGCAGCTATTTGAATAGGAATAACCATCCTCGCACAGTCTGCTGGACTAAAGAAGATTTAGCTAAAAGCTGAACGTAGGCAGACCTAAGATACCAACTACCCTTTCGAGTTGCCACACAGCTGCAACTCTCGAGTTACAACTCCATACCCTTGCCATAAGAACCAGCGCCTGGTAGATCAACTCAGGGGCCAAATGACGGATCTCATTACCCTTAGTAACCCTAAAACACAATGTACTTACCCGGCTACCTTGAGACGCACTCTGGCTCAACATAAGGAACATCACAAGAGGCTAATAACCGTCCAACTCAGTAGTGCCAAACAAAGAAGAGATGGCAACAGACTAAGGATAGGAGTAATTAGAGCTTTAGGAAGCTCATCTTCTTATTTACTTGGCTAGCTGAGCTAGACTATTTACGAGTTAAGCTAGCAAAAGAATCGCAATCGAAAAAATAAATATTAAATGAGCTTTGTGGAACAACATCCATGCCAATTTAGCCTCCCAATAAGAAGGAAACTTTGAAAAATTACCAGAAAACCCTTATATAACCCAGATAAGCTCATAAAATAACATGACTTTACTAGCGTTTTGAACCAAGAGGAGATACGTAGATAGAATATTACTTACTAATCACTTTGTACCGGAAGAAATGATAACACTTTCTGATGGTGACGAATAAGAATCCCACTATCCTATCAACACTGAATTCAAAAGAGAGATTGACTGACTTGACATAATAAGAGAAAGTGGTACAACAAGATACAAGCAGACAATACTGACACTCTCTCTCAAATTTCTCACTTTTAAACTAGATCAACTAGGAGGATCTCAGAAATGCCAGGAATAAATCATACAAGAAGCTCACCACTTTACTGCAACCGATTCTTAATTAAAACGAGCCATAAAATACTTGGGTGACATGCTCTTCAAGACGGAACTCAATTCGGACCTCCAGAACTCAAAAAGTGGGTCCCACGGCAAAGGTTCAATTTTCGACTTTCGCCAAAATAGCGAAATTTAACCAAACGACCTCGGAATCCAATTCTAGTGTTGCTACAAGTCACAAATGACTATACGAACCTAACGGAACTTTCGGATCTCTCATCGGAGCTCATTTGCTCAAATCGATCTCGGAAACCTCTTTTAACTCTTTTAAACTTCCGAAACGGGGACTTTATCAAAAGTCCTATCAAGCGAGGTCCGTTTTCAATTTTGAAGGTTGCTACATATCATAAATGACGAGACGGACCTAACGGTGCGCTCGGATTTTTCATCGGGGTTCGTTTACTCAAAACGACCTATCGAAACCCCAAATTCCTTTCCGGAATTTCATAAACGGATCATTTTCTTGAAAACCTATCAAACGGACTCCGTTTCGACTCAGATTTCACAGACGGGTCATAAATGACCTAACGGAGCTTTTGGGACTGGCGACACGCAAATCGAGGTCCGGATCCCGTAACGACTATTTGAGGGTCGTTACATTCTCCCCCACTTAGACTCTCGGCCGTCCTCGGACGAGCCTAAGTCTAAGGTAGGATCCACACACTAGCCACGGAGCTGGCATGGATTTCGAGGACCCCTCGGTACCACCCGAAATCAATAAAACTTAAAAATGCAAATTCAGGCTTAGAAAATACAAGGATTTCATACCTGAATCATCGAACAAGCGCGGATGCCTCTCACGCATCTCGGACTCAAGCTCCCAAGTGGCCTCGGCAATGGAGTGATTCCCCCACTGAACTCTCACAAGCGGGATCACCTTCGATCTCATCTTACGGACCTCTCTAGCCACAATAGCAATAGGCTCCTCCGAATAAGCTAAGTCGCCATCTACCTCCACGGAAGCCATATCGATCACATGAGACAGATCGTGAACATACTTCCGGAGCATGGACACATAGAACACCGGATGAACAGACAGAGAGGGAGGCAAAGCCAGTCTATAAGCAACGGCGCCAACGCGCTCCAATATCTCAAAAGGCCCAATGAACCTAGGACTGAGCTTGGCTTTCTTCCCAAATCTCATAACACCCTTCATGGGCGACACTCTGAGGAATACCCGGTCCCCAACCATGAACTCAAGATCTCTCCGCCTCCGATCTGCATACGATATCTGCCGGCTCTGAGCCGTGCGGAGTCGATCCTGAATAACCCGGACCTTATCTAAGGTCTGCTGCACCAAATCGGGCCCCAACACCTGGACCTCACCAGACTCGAACCAACCGATAGGCGAGCGACATCTCCGACCATACAATGCCTCAAACGGAGCCATCTGGATAGAAGCCTGATAGCTATTATTATACGCAAACTCTGCTAGCGGCAAATGGCTATCCCAATGGCCTCCAAAATCAATAGCACACGCCCTCAACATATCCTCGAGGATCTGAATGGTCCGCTCAGACTGGCCATCAGTCTGCAGGTGAAATGCAGTGCTGAGATCGACCCGAGTGCCCAGCTCTCACTGGAAAGATCTCCAAAACTGAGCTGTGAACTGAGCACCTCGGTCAGAAATGATAGAAACAGGAGCACCATGCAATCTCACAATCTGCTCAATGAAGATACGAGCCAGACGCTCCGAGGTATAAGTAGTCCTCACTGGAATGAAGTGAGCCGACTTCGTCAGTCGATCAACTACTACCCACACCGAATCATGCTTACCCACGGTCAGCGGCAAACCAACTACGAAATCCATAGTGATCTGCTCCCACTTCCACTCGGGAATGGGCATAGACTGGGTCACCCCGGCTGGCCTCCGGTGCTCATACTTCACCTGCTGGCAATTCAAACACCGAGATACATAATCAGCAACATCCCTCTTCATCCCTTTCCACCAATACAGCTCTCGAAGATCATGATACATCTTTGCAGTACCCGGATGAATGGAATATCTCGAACTGTGAGCCTCTGCCAAAATCATCTGCCTCAGCTCCACAATGGCTGGAACACATACCCGACCGTTAAGCCGCAAAGCACCATCATCACCAATCACGAACGAGGACACTCCCCCACTCAGGACCCTGTCCCGGAGATCTCTCAGATAAGGATCCTCGAACTGCCTTTCCCGAATCTGGGAAGCTAAAGACGACTGAGACCCCACATATGCAAGCACCCGGCCTGGAACAGAATCATCAAACCGAACCCCACTAATGGACAAAGCCTGCAACTCACGGGCCAACGGCCTCATATCAGCATCAAGATAGGCGAGGCTACCCATGGACTTCCTACTCAAGGCATCGGCTACAACATTAGCCTTTCCGGGATGATACCGGATAGAAAGATCATAATCCTTCAGCAGCTCTAACCAGCGGCGCTGTCTCCCGTTCAAGTCCTTCTGAGTGAATAGGTACTGGAGACTCTTATGATCGGTGAATATCTCACATGGCTCGCCATAAAGATAGTGCCTCCACAACTTCAGTGCAAACACGACAGCTAACAGCTCCAAATCATGGACAAGATAATTCTTCTCATGGACCTTCAGCTGTCTCGAGGCATAAGCTATCACCTTACCCTCCTGCATCAGAACGCTACCCAGGCCAACACCCGAAGCATCACAATATACGGTGAATCCCCCGGATCCACTAGGCAAGGCCAACACTGGCGCTGAAGTCAACAGAGTCTTAAGCTTTTGAAAGCTAGACTCACAGGCATCGGACCACAGGAAAGGAACATTCTTCTGGGTCAACTTCGTCAAAGGTGCTGAAATAGAAGAAAACCCCTCGACGAACCGCCGATAATAACCTGCCAAGCCTAAGAAACTCCGAATCTCTGTAGGAGAAGTAGGCCTAGGCCAACTCTGAACGGCCTCTATCTTCTTCGGATCAACACACACCCCATCCTTGGTCACCACGTGACCTAGGAAAGATACAGAACTGAGCCAAAATTCACACTTGGAGAATTTGGCATACAACTGCTGATCCCACAGAGTCCGAAGAACAACTCTCAAATGCTGCTCATGCTCCTCCCTGCTCCTCGAATAAACCAAGATATCATCGATAAACACAATGACGAAGGAGTCAAGGTAGGCCTTGAACACTCGGTTCATCAGTTCCATGAAAGCAGCTGGGGCATTCGTAAGCCCGAAAGACATCACCAGAAACTCATAGTGGCCATATCGGGTACGAAAAGCAGTCTTGGAAACGTCCTCGGACCGAATCCTCAACTGATGATACCCCGACCTCAAATCAATCTTCGAGAAGAAGGTAGCACCCTGAAGCTGATCAAACAAATCATCAATACGCGGCAAAGGATACCTATTCTTGATAGTAACCTTATTCAGCTGCCGGTAATCAATACACATCCGCATAGAGCCATCCTTCTTCTTCACAAATAATACCGGGGCACCCCATGGAGACACACTGGGCCTAATGAAGCCCTTATCGAGCAAATCCTGAATCTGCTCCTTCAGCTCCCTCAACTCAACAGGAGCCATACGATACGGGGGAATAGATTTAGGCTGAGTGCCTGGCAATATATCAATGCAAAACTCTATCTCCCGCATAGGCGGCAAACCCGGCAAATCATCAGGAAACACATCCGGATACTCACAAACAACCGGAACTCTATCAAGTGATAACTCCTCTGCCCGGACATCCCGAACTGAAGCAATATATCCCTCGCACCCACTAGATATCATCCTCTGCGCCTCCAAGAAAGAAATGATCCTACTCTTCGGAGAAGGCCTGGAACCTCTCCATACAACCCGAGACTCACCCTCTGCCCCGATCGTCACGGACTTGGCATGGCAATCCAAAGTCGCATGACAGGAAGCCAGCCAATCCATGCCCATAATGACATCGAAATCAGACATATCGAGCAGCATCAGGTCCACTAAGGACTCTATACCACAGATGGAGATCATACACTGCCGATAACCCCTATCTACACATATAGAAGACCCGACAGGGGTGGCAACCATAAAGGGATCATCTAAGAAGACCAGATCCCTGCCCAAGCAAGGGGCAAATCCCGGCGACACATACGAATAGGTAGACCCCGGATCAATAAGAGCATAAGCATCGCGGCCACAGACAGAAATAATACCTGTGATGACATCATTGGATGCCTCAGCATCCTGACGAGTCATAGCATAGACCTGCGCCGAGCCTCCTGAACCCGGAGCTCTCTGAGACTGCTGTCTAGGAGGAATCTGAGAAACGGGCCTGGCGGCCTGAGGACCAGATGGTACCATAGCTGCGGATCCCTGGCGACCTGATGAAACATAAGGGCAACTCCTGACATAGTGCTCTGGAGACCCACACTCAAAACATCCATCACCTCTACCTCCTTTACCGCCTCTACCACCTCTGCCATGACCACCTCCAGACGAACACCTCCCATGATGCCTCTGATGGCACCTCCCACACTACGGCGGACCAGACTGCGAAGAGCCACCCCACCTCTGAGATGACTGAGGCCTCGGGGTCTCTGAAGAAAAATCCTGGGCAGGCAAAGCAGCAGCCTGGGGCCTAGACTGAGAACGGCCCTGATGACCCTGACCCCTCTGAGCGGATCCACTATACCCACCAGACTGACGCGATCTCTTGGCCGCCCTCTCCGCGTCAGCCCTGGCGAAGATATCCTCCATCCGCCGCGCCACATCAACTATCTCAAAATATGACTTGTTGCCCATATCAGGGGCAACAGCTACCTGCAAGCGGGGATGAAGACCCTCAACAAACCGGAGGACCTTGTCCCTCTCCTGAGCCACCATAGCCGGCGCAAACTGAGACAACCACAAGAACCTGGTGTCATACTCTGAAACAGACAGGTTTCCCTGCCTCAACCCCTCAAACTCGCGCCTCTGAGCATCGTGCTGACTCTGGGGCACGAACCTGCTCATGAATATAGACACGAACTCAGCCCAAGACAAAGGAGGGAGGTCACTAGACCTCTGCCGCATCATGGAGACCCACCATGTCTCCGCATCTCCCGATAATCTGAAAGAAGCACACTGCACCCCTAAGGTGTCTCTAGTACCAAGAACTGTCAAAATCTTCTCACACTTCTGAATGTACCTCTGGGCAGTACATGTAGCTGAGGTACCGTCGAACTCTGGAGGCTGAAGCTTCATGAATGACTCTATCCTCTTGGCAACCTCCTCAGTGCCCATAGGAGGAGTAGAAATAATAGGACCTGCCTGAGGAGCAGAAGCAGAAGGCTGGGCAATATAATCAGGAGCAGCCTCAGAAGTAGGCGTGCTCATAACAGGTGTGGTCGGCTGAGGAGCCGAAACAGGAGCTGCAACATCATCTCTGACAGGGACCTGATGGCTAGACAAGGCAATCAGTCTCATATACTCCTCTGAAAAGATCACAACGGTGCCTGGCACAACAGCAGGCACAGGGGGAATAGATGCTGACAGAGTCGCTGCGGACACCGCAGGGATAGCTGTGTCCTGCCTAGTGGCTGACGGGCGACCTGCCCGACTCTTCTTAGCAGCTGGCGGCTGCGTAGGTGCTGATGGCTCTCCTGCAGACGCGGGTGTAGAAGATGCAGCCCTCCTGGCTGAGGATGCTCGCGTCCTCGCCATCTGATACAATACACAAAAAAGGGTCAGCACCTATTTAAGCTACTCAGCACGAATAGAGATGAAACGAAGGGAAAACATTTCCTAACATGCCCTTGTAGCCTCTCGCTCATAAGTATGGTCGACAACATACCCATAAGCAAGACTCTACTCAGACACTGCTCCAAGACTCCTAGGACTCGAATTAGAACCTAGGGCTCTGATACCAAACTGTCACGACCCAATTTCCAAGGGCTCGTGATGACACCTAAACAACATTTGCCTAGGCGAACCAATGAAACAAGATGCGGAAAAGAACAATAATGTGAAAAGATCATAAATGGATATATAAATATAAAAGGGTGAAGTCCAAAAGAATATATCCACAAAAGAATTGGAGCATTCTAAGAGTGACTCAATAAAGTATGAATATACATCAAAGAAATCTGAGTCCTATCTCTAAGTGACTCCGGCGGTATGCCACCACGGTCTGTGTGGTCGGCTCACCTCAATCAAAAGTCTCAGAAGCCTCGGGAACCGCTAACGTCCGGGCTGCTGACTGGATGAAGGACCTGCGCACGTAGTAGAGTAAGTTATGAGCCGAAGCCCAGTAAGATCACCGACAGGCCCGCTAAGGTACCCTTGCGGGACAAGTCGCTACATGCATCATAAGCAACAACATACTATAGTAATCATACAATAAAGTAGTGAAATCACAAATAGATGTAACACATTCCATACACACAAGTAGTAACTAGAAGTCTCAAGGATTATGCCCATCCAACGTAAGGCATAGGTCAACTCAGCGGCGGTTTGGAGGTCCAATCTCTACTCCCGTGCCGACTAACCTAGACCTACGATGGACTAGCAACACCACTACTAAGTATCAACCATATACCGTGACCCGAAGTCACTATCACAATCATGAATAAGTAGACCAACGACCCGTAGTCGTTGGCTCATCTCAAATCTGTCTACGATCGCACCACACCCCCTGTCAAGTGCGTCGTATCTCAATAAATCAAGTGACCACACCACACCCCCTGTCAAGTGTGTCACATCTCGAAGATCAAGTGTCCACACCACACCCCCTGTCAAGTGTGACACATCTCATAGTATAGGCGACACAACACCCCCTGTCAAGTGTCCCTCTAACAGTATTAATATCCACGACATTAATAACAATAACAGAAATAATAACAGAAATATTAATAACGATAATATATCACAGTCACCGTAACCCAGGTTGGTTATGCTAGCTGAACGTAAGGCGAAGGTTAACCCGACCACAGTTTGGGGGTACAATCCCTACTCCCATATCGTCCAACCCAAGGTTACGTATAGACAGCACTACCCAACCCGGCACGTGAACAAATCAAGTACCAATATCATACAAAAGCCGGCAAAATCCTCGGCAAGACATTTATCATGACATGCCGGCAACATCCTCGGCCATGTCCCAAGTTCTTGCTATCTAAGCATGGCGTAGCAAGCGTTACTACGATATAAATTTAAGCTACCTCGACGTAGCGTTTAGACCGGCACATACCTCGGTCGAGTCACAATCTCGCTATTTATAACAAACAATAATAGCAAGTAATTCACATCATTAATCCTAACCATTGTTAGGTATATATATGCGTACATAAAGCATACTAGCATGAAGGAAGAGTCCACAAACACAATAGAGGTCAAGTCTCACTTACCTCGAAATTCGGGCTCAAATGCCGGGAAGAATCTCCTTTCCCGCTCGCCTTGTCCGCGAAGGACTCTCCACTAGGTCTATTAAGACAAGATATAGCACATATGAGTGCTCAATTATAGCTATTTAAGCCTATAGGCATCCTAGGGTAAAAATTACCAAAATACCCCCGGGTAGGGCCGAGCCCTAAATTTACAAAATATACTTTTCCGGACTCCCCACGCTCCCGTGAGTCCAAAAGTACACTTAGATTCCACATGCGAGCCTTGCTCGATGTCTTTCCCCAATTCTTAAGAATCTAGGGTTCTAACCCATTTTAAAGAATCAACCCTTTGATTCTTGTGTTAATCAACATAAAGATGGATTGAAAGGGCTTACCTTAAGTGTAAGTATGATTGGGTCTTCAAGAAATACCCAAAAATCGCCTCAAGAGTTCACCAAATGATTTTTATAAGTTATGAACCGAAATGGCCCGAAATGGCCTTTTTATAGCAGTTTTTGCCTCTGTGACAGCTTCTTTTGAAAAAATCATAACTTTTGATAGGAATGTCCAAATGACCTGAAACCGGTGCCACTAGAACCACAACTCAAAGGGCTACAACTTTCATGTTTTGAGTTTTTCTTAATTCCTTAGGAATTGACCGCAAAATCAGCTTTTATCCGGCTGTTTGCGCCAAAACAGAACAGAAAAGTCGCACCAGATTTTCTACTATTTTAGGGGCAAAACGGGACCCTACGAAGCTCGGAATAATCCCAAATTTTTCACACAAGCCATAAAATACTTGGGTGACATGCTCGTCAAGACGGAACTCAATTCGGACCTCCAGAACTCAAAAAGTGGGTCCCACGGCAAAGGTTCAATTTTCGACTTTCGCCAAAATAGTGAAATTTAACCAAACGACCTCAGAATCCAATTCCGAAAGTTGTTACAAGTCACAAATGACTATACGAACCTAACGGAACTTTCGGATCTCTCATCGGAGCTCATTTGCTCAAATCGAGCTCGGAAACCTCTTTTAACTCTTTTAAACTTTCGAAACGGGGACTTTATCAAAAGTCCTATCAAGCGAGGTCCGTTTTCAATTTTGAAGGTTGCTACATATCATAAATGATGAGACGGACCTAACGGTGTGCTCGGATTTTCCATCGGGGTTCGTTTACTCAAAACGACCTATCGAAACCCCAAATTCCTTTCCGGAATTTCATAAACGGATCCTTTTCTTGAAAACCTATCAAACGGACTCCGTTTCGACTCAGATTTCACAGACGGGTCATAAATGACCTAACGGAGCTTTTGGGACTGGCGACATGAAAATCGAGGTCCCGGATCCCGTAACGACTATTTGAGGGTCGTTACAGGTTCATCTGAACAGGGTCTATCATATAAGGATAAGGATCATGCAAATACTAATTGATAGTATGATGCAGACCAGGAATGATCTTCAGATTGAACATCTACTTTAGGGTATTGTCTTTGAATTGGAAATATTATGATTTGAAAAAGTAAAAATAAAAGAGTCATGTAGTTAGACCATGAGTTGAGGCAGAATACCAACAACAAAGTTGATTACATGTGCACTTATAACGCTAAAGTAACTTCTCAAAGAGTTGAGGCGTGAAGGAGATATGCCAATGATGGATGGATGATAAACTGCACTAGACCTTTAAATCTAAATTTTCATGAAGTATAACAGCGTCAGTATGAGGATCCAGTTCTTGTTGAATACAGACAGATAGCCAAAAGAAAATCGGAGTCACCATACAGGGTTACTACTTATAGTGTTCTCATGTATAAAGATAGAATTTGTGTTCCTGATGTTGCAGATTTACATCGATCGATTACGATAGAGGCACATTGTTCCAAATATACTGTTCATCCAGATTCGAGTAAGATGTACCATGATCTTAAGCAGATTTACTGATGGGACAGAATGAAGTGTGACATAGCAGAATTTGTGGCTGAGTGTTCTAATTGCCAGCAAGCTAAAGCTGTGTCATCTTTCCAAACTTTATGGTTTTAGCAGATAGGTACGTATATATGATCAGGTTGCTATCTTATCTCTAGCATTAATAGATTATTAGTGGGTTTAGCAATGATCGACACTCATTATAGGTTTCTGTCGTGGCCTTAAGTTGGGTCGTGACAAAAGTTGTATCAACGCCTTAGAGATTTAGTATTACCATTCAGTATTTGGAGGAAAACTCATCCACTTAAAGAACAAAGTCATGCAGCTATTTGAATAGGAATAACCATCCTCGCACAGTCTGCTGGACTAAAGAAGATTTAGCTAAAAGCTGAACGTAGGCAGACCTAAGATACCAACTACCCTTTCGAGTTGCCAAACAGCTGCAACTCTCGAGTTACAACTCCATACCCTTGCCATAAGAACCAGCGCCTGGTAGATCAACTCAGGGGCCAAATGACGGATCTCATTACCCTTAGTAACCCTAAAACACAATGTACTTACCCGGCTACCTTGTGACGCACTCTGGCTCAACATAAGGAACATCACAAGAGGCTAATAACCGTCCAACTCAGTAGTGCCAAACAAAGAAGAGATGGCAACAGACTAAGGATAGGAGTAATTAGAGCTTTAGGAAGCTCATCTTCTTATTTACTTGGCTACCTGAGCTAGACTATTTACGAGTTAAGCTAGCAAAAGAATCGCAATCGAAAAAATAAATATTAAATGAGCTTTGTGGAACAACATCCATGCCAATTTAGCCTCCCAATAAGAAGGAAACTTTGAAAAATTACCAGAAAACCATTTTATAACCCAGATAAGCTCATAAAATAACATGACTTTACTAGCGTTTTGAACCAAGAGGAGATACGTAGATAGAATATTACTTACTAATCACTTTGTACCGGAGGAAATGATAACACTTTCTGATGGTGACGAATAAGAATCCCACTATCCTATCAACACTGAATTCAAAAGAGAGATTGACTGACTTGACATAATAAGAGAAAGTGGTACAACAAGATACAAGCAGACAATACTGACACTCTCTCTCAAATTTCTCACATTTAAACTAGATCAACTAGGAGGATCTCAGAAATGCCAGGAATAAATCATACAAGAAGCTCACCACTTTACCGCAACCGATTCTTAATTAAAACGACATCCAAGCAAACCATGGAAACATGATAAGAAAACTATTTCCAAATCGATCGGAAGATTCAAAACTTAACACACATATAAGTGAAGAAGAAATATTTGGGTCTACTATATTAGATACCTTGACATCCTGCCAGACTGGTAGTTCTTAGAACTGCCTCTGCGGCTGAGCCGAGCCGCTACCCTGATAATTACTTCTAGAAGAACCACTACCACCACGCTCTCGACCTCTATCGAATGAGGACATATCTCTAGCTGATTGAGATCTAAATGAAATCCCTGCGACTGGGCAGGTTCCTGAGGGCAAGAAGAAGGATGACTGCCTACTTGTTGGAGTAAGGGAAAACTCCTCAAAGGATAACCAGACTCACGACAGTGAAAACACCCTTTTTCGCTAAAAATGGAAACTGGACAGATTATTGAGAGCTACAAAAAGAAAATTGAGTCTAATCTCGATGAACTACTAGCGAACTTTGAGAATTATGCTCTACAAGCTGAGATAACCTGGCAGGTGACCTCCCAAAATAATCAGAACTCTTACCTCTAAATGAGGTATCACGGTGCCCACCAGGGCCATAGGATCTCTTGCTTTTCCACTCTAACTTTTACCGCTCTAACTTATGGTATGCCTCGTACCTTCGAGCAATGTCAACAACAATATCAAATAAAATCCCGACCTCAATCTCTTGAGCCATCAGGGATCTCAAGGAAAAGGAAAGGTCATCAATAAATCTTTGAATCTCTCGAAAGGCTGATGGACTAGTTCTAATACATATTTAGCCATTCTATAGAATTCAATCTCATATTCTGAAACACCAACAGGTTAACCGATAGGCTATCCTGTCCAATCTACTCAAACTGGCAACACTTTTCATCTCGCTCGCTACTCGAACGGAACTTTTTTCCACGAATCTAGAAGAAAAATCGAACCAAGTTAGTTAATAACATAACGGTCCACCAATTCAGGGTTGGACCCCTGAAACTAGAAAGAAGAATAATCAATACCATACCGCTCGATATGATCAAGAGCATGAAGGATACGCTGACATTATTTATTTTTTAAAAAAATCACGAGGTTTATCTGATGCATTGCTTAAGAATATCGAAAGGTTCAACTGCATAAAATAATGCAACCTCTTCGGACACACGGACCGAGCCATTACTCAGGCTCACTAACCATCAAGAATAACTAGAGGCACAACACATGTTGTCTTCGAAACATAATTTACTGCAGCAATATTAAGAACCGGAATAGGAGCTCCCTGAGACCGAACGTCTGCACATGCGGCAACCTGATAAGCTGCCCAGAGAATAATAGGTTCTTACCGCATCTGCGTCGTCAAGATTCTCGTAAAACCATCGTAGAAAGCCAAGGGAACCACAAGGCCCTGTTCCCTTGCCCATCGCGAGCTTGTACAACTGGGACCTCCATAATTAGATTGTCAGAACGATCAAAACACTCGGGGCTTCGCCAGTACTAACTCCAGGCCAGACTACTTCGTCTTGAACTCATACCGTTTGCTGATTTGTCGCACAAGGGTTTCACAATTACCATGAAGGAATTAACGAATATACTTTTGCATCCTAGACCGACGCACGATGAGGAAATAAGGAAGTGAAACTTCCTAAATACCATCAGAGCCTCTCGTAGATAAGTACGGACGTCTACGTACCCATCATCGAGACTCTACTAGACACTGTCTTAGTCTGGATAGCCTCTAAACTAAGCTCTGATACCAATTGACATGACCTGAAATCTGGTTAGGCAGTGCGGGCACCCGACATCCTCCCCTAGACCCGTCGAGCGAACCCTTATCAATTAATTTAGGAAAATAAATATAACAATTCATAAATAAGCATAAGACTTAAAACAAAAACACAGACATACTGATACCTCTAAGATGTACAAAAGAAATTACAGATGACTACTCAACATACTAGGTTTAGGGCTATCCAGACTAGACATCTAAGAGTAGGAAAGAAGACAGATACCTCCTGAAGGGAGAAAAATGCAACTGAAAAAGATACTCCCTCCGTTTCAAAAAGGATGAACCTATTTCCTTTTTAGTCTGTTTCAAAAAGAGTGACCTCTTTCTAAATTTGGAAAAAAAATTTCACTTTTACTCATCCCTAGATGATTTGTAGCCACACAAATATCTATAACTTATTGTAGACCACAAGTTTCAAAAGTCTTCTCTTCTTTATTAAACTCCGTGCAAAGTCAAATGGGTTCATCTAAAGTGGAACGGAGGGAGTAGGAAAGAAGACAGATACCTCCTGAAGGGAGCAAAATGCAACTGAAATAATAAACAATAAACTGGTGGCCATCCGGAATAAAAGCTGGCTCACCCTGACAGCTGAAGTTGTCTTCGCTCCTGAACAACGTGGCGAACTCAATCCTGGAGCGAACCTGTCGAAACGAAATAAATAGACAAGAACAGACAACAAACAAGGGTTAGTCAAAAGGACTCAATAAGTGGGGCAGACTAGCCACCTCTAAGAATAGGATAGCTAACCAGGGAGAAAAGAAATAAATAAACCAAATTCCTCTTATTTAAATTATAAAAAGGTAGAGCCAGATAATAACCAGAAACACGTACGAAATCATAAACTCAACTAGGAATACGGGCCAGAAATATATCAACAAATAAGCAATGCACGTATAAGCAGAACAATAGTTGTGTACTACAAGTCTACACAATGCTATGAAATGAAATGAGATGAGATGAAATATGATGCAAAGTTTCACATGTGCCCGTCATCCCATGTCGAAGCGGAATACCCCTGCATTCGAGGGGAATCCAATCTGATAACCAACTAGAGCAGAATACTCCTGCTGCTGGGGCGGAATACTCCTGCACCCGATATGATATAAACCAGAGGCGGAATACTCCTGTACTCTCCTGGGGCGGAATACTCCTCCACCAGATATAATGTAAACCTGAGGCGGAATACTCCTACATTCAGTATCTGGCATAAGAGCGGAATACTCCTACTCCTGGGGCGGAATATTCCTGCACCCGATATAATGTAAGTTGAGGTGAAATACCCCTGCACTCAGTATCTGACATAAGAGCGGAATACTCCTGCTCCTAGGGCGGAATACTCCTACACTCGATATAATGTAAATCAGAGGCGGAATACTCCTGTAGTCTCCCGGGGGTGGATACTCCTACACCCAATATGATATGCAATGTAATGCATATGAATGACATATAATGCATATGAATGCAATAATAACCCTTAACGGGCGCGGGACTCTCATCGACAGCCGGGAAGTAGATGCCAACTGACAGTGAAGGTACGATGCTCAGATCCTCAATGCAATACCAACAACAAGACATATAATATAGTATACAATGTAAATCCAAAACTAAGGTGTAATAAGTACGCCTATCGACAGCTACACACGTAAGGAACACGTGGTAGAAAATCCATGAGGCCAAGTGCCTCCAAAAAATGGATATAAACACTTACCTTGTTACAAAGTTAGCACAGTTACTCAACAACCGCTTTATCCTTTGGATTCACTGCCATCCTGCTGTATTCAATATGCAGAAAACTATATCAAATAAGGCTAAAGGCTTCATTCCCCATATCTTAGGGTAATCCGGTTAGGAACCTGATACCCTATTTGCATACGCAATACGCGGGCCAAGCCTATGTACAGGGTTTATGGTCACCTAACCAAATCCTAAATAAATTACATTTATATGTTGCCCATAACTCACTGAGTACGAATATATAATCAATTCCATTATCGGGGTCAATTTGACCTTTTAAACTATTAATTGAACTTATTAAAACGATGTCTAATATTCCAAGTTTTTCCGTTAAAACATATACAAACACACGTAATAAACTCAAATAATGCATTAAGATCATTACCTGAATGTTTTAGGGTAAAAATTATACTTTTCTCTGGCTCTTTTCTCATTTTCTGGTATTATTTTCGTTGGCTTCCCAGCTTTCGTAGTTCTGTTCCATTTCTCTGTTTCGCATGTCGTTCTTCTTTCTGTTTAGTTTACTAGTTAGGCTATGTACTATTGCCACCGCCTAACTTTCGTTTCTTTTACTTTTTTCTTTTCTCTTTTCTTTTTCCTTTTATTTTCTTTTATAATTTCTTTTCTTTTCGAAAATTAAAACGGTACCCTATTATACTCGAAATAATTCCAATTGTTGCATACAAGTTATACAAAATATATGTAACGCACTTATTAAGACAGATCTCAAATCGGATTCCCGAAATATAATATGCAAATTAAATGGAAAAAAGTCAAATTATTTAACTTTCGGCATTTTAGCGGAAACTAGCCAAACAACCTCGAAGTTCACTTTCAAAAAATAAAAAAAGCCCAAATAATCATACGAACCTAACAGCGCTTTCGGTTTTCGAATAAGAGTTCGTTCCCCAAAACCGAGCTCGAAAATCTCCTTTTAATATTTATCCATAATAAAAATTAAAACCTTCTTCCGATACGTACCAAATGAGGTCTGATTTAGCTCAAATTTTACAGACAGGTCCTAATGGACCTTACGAATATTTTAAAATTATCGAAACGTCAATCAGAGCCCTAACTTCCGAAACGACTGACCGAGGTCGTTTTAATGTCATCCTTAGATCGGCGAAAATGCCTGAGGAATGGAGATGGAGTTGCATGGTTCCATTATACAAGAACAAAGGGGATGTCTTGAACTGCAACAATTATAGGGGAATCAAACTACTCAGCCACACTATGAAAGTCTGGTAGAGGGTGGTGGAGATGAGGATGAGGAGGGATGTGCACATTTCTGGGAACCAATTTGGATTCATGCCTGGAAGATCGACTACGGAAGCCATTCATTTGTTGAGGAGGCTGGTCGAGCAGTATTGGGACAAGAAAAGAGACCTGCATATGGTATTCATTGACCTAGAAAAAGCGTATGACAAGGTCCCTAGGGAGGTTATGTGGAGATGCCTGGAATCTAAAGGGGTTCCAATGGCATACATCAGGGTGATTAAAGATATGTATGAAGGAGCTAAGACTTGAGTGAGGACGGTGGGAGGAGACTCAGATTACTTCCCGGTCGAGATGGGGCTTCATCAGGGGTCAGCTCTTAGCCCATTTCTATTTGCGCTGGTGATAGATGTGTTGACTCGGAGTATCCAAGGAGAGGTGTCGTGGTGTATGTTATTCGCAGATGATATAGTGTTGGTGGAGGAGACACGCAGAGGTGTCACTGAGAAGCTCGAGGTGTGGAGAAAGACTCTAGAGTCTAAAGGCTTTAGACTAAGCAGGACAAAGACAGAATATATGGAATGCAAGTTTAGTGACGCTCCGGATGAGTCAGAAATGGAAGTAAAGCTTGATTCCCAAGTCATCCCTAGGAAGAGAGCTTCAAATATCTTGGCTTAATCCACCAAGGTACTGGTGAGATCGATGATGATGTCACATATCGTATAGGAGTAGGCTGGATGAAGTGGAGGTTTACTTCCGGTGTACTTCGTGATAAAAGAGTGCCACTTAGGCTTAAAGGAAAATTTTATAGGGTGGTCGTTAGACCAGCTATGTTGTATGGTGCAGAGTGTTGGCCAGTCAAGAACTCTCACGTCCAGAAGATGAGCGTAGCGGAAATGAGGATGCTTAGATGGATGTGTGGGCACACAAAGATGGATAAGATTAAGAATGAAGTCATTCGTGACAAGGTTGGCGTAGCCCCAGTAGCTGAGAAGATGCGAGAGGCGAGGCTGCGATGGTTCGGTCACGTGAGAAGGAGAAGTATAGATGATCCGGTCAGGAGGTGTGAGAGATTAGCCGTTCTGGGTCTGCGGAGAGGAGGATTTAGACCAAAGAAAAACTGGGCTGAGGTGATTAGACAGGACATGTGACATGACCCGGAATCTGGTTAGGCCGTGCGGGCACCCGACATCCTCCCCTAGACCCGTCGGGCGAACCCTTACTAATTAAATTAGGAAAATAAATATAACAATTCACAAATAAGGATAAGACTTAAAAACAACACAGACATACTGATACCTCTAAGCTGTACAAAAGAAATTACAGCTGACTACCCAACATACTAGGTTTAGGGCTATCCAGACTAAACATCTAAGAGTACAAAAGAAGACAGATACCTCCTGAAGGGAGCAAAATGCAACTGAAATGATAACCAATAAACTGGTGGCCATCCGGAATAAAAGCTGGCTCACCCCGACAGTTGAAGTCGTCTTCGCTCCTGAACAACGTGGCGAACTCAATCCTGGAGCGAACCTGTCGAAACGAAATAAATAGACAAGAACAGGCAGCAAACAAGGGTGAGTCAAAAGGACTCAATAAGTGGGGCAGACTAGCCACCTCAAAGAATAGGATGGCTAGCCAGGGAGGAAAGAAACAGATAGACCAAATTCCTCTTATTTAAATTATAAAAAGGCAGAGCCATATAATAACCGGAAACACGTATGAAACCATAACCTCAACCAGGAATACGAACCAGAAATATATCAACAAATAAGCAATGCACGTATAAGCAGAACAGTAGTCATGTACCGTAAGTCTACCAAATAGTATGAAATGAGATGAAATGAAATGAAATATAATGCAAAGGGTCACATGTGCCCATAATCCCATCCCGAAGCGGAATACTCCTGCATTCGGGGGGAATCTAATCTGATAACCAACTGGAGCGGAATACTCCTGCTCCCGGGGCGGAATACTCCTGCAGCCGATATAGTATAAACCAGAGGCGGAATACTCCTGCACTCTCCTGGGGCAGAATACTCCTGCACCCGATATAATGTAAGGCTGAGGCGGAATACTCCTGCACTCAATATCTAACATAGGAGCGGAATACTCCTGCTCCTGGGGCGGAATCCTCCTACCTTCAATATGATACAATGGAGCGGAATCCTCCTGTTCCTGGGGCGGAATCCTCCTACCCTCAATATGATACAATGGAGCGGAATCCTCCTGCTCCTGGGGCGGAATACTCCTGCACCCAATATGATATGCAATGTAATGCATATGAATGACATATAAGGCGTATAAATGCAATGTGATGCAATAATAACCCTTCACCGGCACGGGACTCTCATCGACAGGCGGAGAGTAGATGTCAACTCACAACCAGAGTACAATACTTAGATCCTCAATGCAATACCAACAACAGGACGTAACATATAATATATAATGTAAATCCAAAGCTAAGGCGTAATGAGTACGTCTATCGGCAGCTACACACGTAAGGAACACGTGGTAGAAAATCCATGAGGCCAGGTGCCTCCAAAGAAATGGATATAAACACCACTTCCAAAAGGTAGTACGGCTAAGCAACTTGCCAAACGATCCCACTCTATTCAATAAGCAGAAAAATATATCAATTTAGGCTAAAGGCTTCATTCTTCACATCTTAGGGCAATCCGGTTAGGAACCTGATACCCTATTCGCATACGCAATACGCAGGCCAGGCCTATATACAGGGTTTATGGTCACCTAACCAAATCCTAAATAAATTACATTTATATGTTGACTATAACTCACTGAGTACGAATTTATAATCAATTCCATCATCGGGGTCCAATTGACCCTTTAAACTATAAGTTGAACCTATTAAAACGATGTATAATATCCCAATTTTTACCTTTAAAATATATTCAAACACACGTAATAAACTCGAATAATGCATTAAGATCATTACCTGACTGTTTCAGGGTAGAAATTCTATCTTTTCTCCGGCTCTTTTCTTATTTTCTGGCATTTTTTCTGATAATTTCTCTGTCTCACAATTCTGTGTTTTTTGTTCTCCTGTTTCTGTATTCGTTTAACATATATATTAGATAGGTAGGGGTGATGAAGACCACCGCCTACCTTTTTCCTTTTTTTGTCTTTTTTTTTTATTATTTTCTTTTCTTTTTTTTTCGCGACGAAAATTAAAAAGGTACCCTATGATATTCGAAATAATTCCAACTTTTTCATACAATTTATACAAAATATATGTAACATACTCGCAAAGGCGGATCTCAAATTGGACTCCCGAAACTCAGATGCGAATTTAAATAGAAAAGTCAAATTATTTAACTTTCGGCATTTTAGCGGAAACTAGCCGAAAAACATCGAAATTTACTTTTGAAAGTTCAGAAAAGTCACAAATAATCATACGAACCTAACGGCGCTTTCGGATTTCGAATCGGAGCTCATTCGCCAAAACCGAGCTCGAAAATCTATTTTTAATATTTATCGACGATAAAAACTTAAACCTTCTTCCGATGCCTACCAAACGAGGTCTGATTTAGCTCAGATTTTACAGACATGCCCTAATGGATATTACGAATATTTCAAAATTATCGGCACGCCAATCGGAGCCCTAACTTCCGAAACGACTAACCGAGATCGTTTTAACATGGCCCGGACCCAGATCACCGAGGACATGACCCTAGATAGTGAGGCGAGGATTAGGGTTGAAGGTTAGGTGGTAGTCATATACCTTTTCCCCCAATATATATAGTATAATGCTTATATAGATAATTTTTGTTTTTCACTTCTTCGCCTTTATACCTACTGTTATTATCTGTTTGTTGGATAATTTTTAGTTTTGACATCCTTTATAGCATGATATTATTGGCCTGACTGTCATATATATTTTCTGATATGTTCTTTGCCTAGCCGAGGGTCTATCGGAAACAGCCTCTCCATCTTGGTGGGGGTATGGTCTGCGTACATCTCACCCTCCCCAGACCCCACTTGTGGGATACACTGGGTATGTTGTTGTTGTTGTTGTAAGTAAAGAAAAAAAAAAATTATTTAGTACTAACTTTTGATACTAATTCAAATTGCCTTGCTGTGTCAGAAGAAGGATAGCTATACTGATTCGGTATACTCTCAAGACGCCCTCGGTACAATATTGACGATCTCACAAAGATGCAATTTCAGTGAATTGTCATTTACTGATCTTATCTTTTACGGAATCGATCCTCTTTGACTGTACAAGAATATGTGGAGCTCAGCATGTCTGGAAGCATAGGAGAACGTTCGTTTGCTGATATTATTACCAGTATTCGATACTGGGTCATTCATAGCATTACTATACCTTCCCTATTCATTGCGGGTTGGTTATTTGTCAGCACCGGTTTAGCTTACGATGTGTTTGGAAGCCCTCGGCCAAATAAGTATTTTACAGAGAGCCGACAAGAAGGAATTCCATTAATAACTGGCCAGTTTTGATCATTTGGAATAACTCGATGAATTTAGTAGATCGTTTTAGGAGACCCTAATGACTATAGATCGAACCTATCCAATTTTTACAGTACGATGGTTGGATGTTCACGGCCTAGCTGTACCTACCGTCTTTTTTTTTTGGATCAATATCAGCAGTTCATCTAACGATAAACAACATCCGAATTATAGAGCTACGACACAATCAAACCCGAACGAAGAAAATGTTGAATTGAATCGTACCAGTCTCTACTGGGGGTTATTACTCATTTTTGTACTTGCTTTTTTATTTTCAATTATTTCTTCAATTAACAAAATGAAAGAGAATAAATAAAATTCTCTTAGCTCATTCGAAAGCATCTCAGAATTTCATTATCCATGACTGTTTATGTCTCTAACATGAACACTTGATGAAATCTGGAGGGAAGTCGGGTAATAAGATTCCTCTTTTGATAATAGGTACTGTAACTGGTATTCTTGTAATCGGTTTAATAGGTATTCTCTTTTTTGGTTCATATTCCGGATTGGGTTCATTCCTGTAGTAATCGAATGAATTGAGTTGTCAACATGAAAGCGTAAGAACTCAACGGGATTCCCAGCATCTCGTAGAAAAAGAGTATGTAATTTAAATTTTTCAGAAGGGTCTAAATAAGATAAATGAGTTTTCATAATTTCATTTTTTTTATCATAAATAATCACCAACAAGAATTTGGTTCTTTTTACGAACTTGATGTCGATAAATCTATGAATCTAGAAATTCATTTTGGCGAATTGAACCTTCTCGAACTCTTTCTTTTTAAGAACCAAAAAGATTTGTGTCAAAATAACAGATCCAAGAAGAATAAAAGTCCTTGGAAACATAATGGATCTTGAAATACTATTTCTGCATCTCCCTGACCAAATCCGCCTACATTAGGATTACTCGTTAATGGTTGATCAAATTTGATAGATTCGCCCTCGGAAACAAGAAGTTCTGGTCCGGGAGGGATAATATCAACCACTTGACGCCCATCCGACGCATCCGTTATGGTTATCTCATATCCCCCTTTGTCTTTCGTATGATTTTGCTTACTATACCTGCTGCTGTAGCATTATAAACTGTATTCTTACTCTTGCTGCCGTCGGGATAAATCTGACCCCTTCCCCTGTTCCCGCCTACGTATATAGGATATTTTTAGAAGTGAACATCCTTCTTAGTAGCAGGGTCCGGGGAAAGAATAGGGAAGGTTATTTCACTAGATTTTTGACCAGGGACAGGGCCTACCACAAGAATCTTTTTTTTATTGGGGCGATAGCTCTGAAAAGACAAATTGCCAATCTTTTCTTTCATCTCGGGAGAGATACGATCGGGAGGAGCTAATTCAAACCCCTCCGGTAAAATAAGAACAGCCCCCACGTTCAACCCCCCTTTTTTACCGTTAGCAAGAACTTGTTTCAGTTGCATATCATAAGGAATTCGAACAACTGCCTCAAATACAGTATCCGGAAGTACCGCTTGTGGAACCTCAATCTCCACGGGCTTATTAGCTAAATGGCAATTGGCACATACAATACGCCCAGTCGCTTCTCGTGGATTTTCATAACCCTGCTGTGCAAAAGTGGGATATGCACTTGCAATGGATGTCCGAGTGTTGATATATATCATGAGCGATACGGAAATAGATCGAGTAATCTCTTTCTTTAGCCAAGAAAAAGCATTTCTAGTTTGCATGGTCCAATCATTGATCGCGAAAATTTCTACAATAAATTGGGTAGGTCACTAGTATAGTTCCCTAGCCACGATTCTGCTATTTGCTGGAATAATCTAGGATGAATCTCCCCGATGGTTAGAAATCGAAAGAGTAAATACGATTTTCAATACTTTTCTTATGTACAACTACAAAGTACCAAGCATTCTAATTGTATTAGATTAATATCAATGGATCCTTTATTAGTCTCGAGAATGACTGGAAAGGTGGAAAGAAGACCAGATATAATTTGATCATTGCGAACAAATCCAAAATCTTTATAGATAGAGAAAATCATTTATTCCCAACCGTGGAGTGAATGGAATCCGATACATAATCAGTTAATAAAATAATAGAAAAAGTTTTGACTGTGTCATTTAAGTTATATAGGAATTCCTGAGCCCAAGAGTTAAGAATAATAAGTTTTTCATTACCCAAAATTTAATACCCGCTTAGAATAATAAAAGAGATGATATTTGTCGAGAAGTGCAAAATCGTATGGATACGATTCTCATTTTGTATCTTGATTAATTGGATCCTTTCTTTATGGATTCCTATCCCAAACTCTTGTAGATGTGTTTCCGAGTATTCCTTGATCATTTCGTCCAAGAAGAGGAGTTCCTCTAATTCTATGAATTTTTCTAGAAGACTCTTTTCTTGAATCTTATTCAAAAAAATTTAGGATTGCCCAGTATTCCACCAATTAGTAACCCAAGATTCCAGACATTTATTAACTGAGAAAGAAATCCACCAGGGCCCCAGCCAGTCGCCCCTGTGTGGGAGGGGTCAAGCTTGGGGACTTCTCATTTGTGGGGAATAAAACTATCACGCAACTTGCATTCCGCTTTTCTAAGGATTCCCTATTGCTGGCATAGCAGGGACTAGAGAAAGTCTAGTTGCACGGAAATTGCCTGCCGGGCAGAGGGGTCCAATTAATTACACAATTTTTGATTAACGAGATGGCTATCAAAAATGATCCTATTTTTTTTCAGCCCTCTCTACGCCTTCAACAATGAGATTTCAAAAGACGATTCTTTCTCCACTGCTTCCTGACGAATGATTGATAGGAAAAGATTGCCTGGGCTTCCCTGCATCCGATCGACTCATACCTCCCAGCCCTGTCTCCAGGATTTCATTCAATAGATCCAACCCATTTCTAGGCTAAATAGAGGAGTTCGTCCCCCGCTTCCTTTGCTCCACTGGCACCAAAGATCAAGAATTCGAGATAGAAAGAAAGATTGGTTGGTGGGCCGTTAAGCCCCCTATCACAACAAGGCAGATTAGGAAAGGTGAGCAGATATAGCATCATTGTTCATTATCCTCTAACTACCGGATGAGTGAACTCTACCCGCCTATGCTGGATGGGATTGGATTCAATCCACCCTCAGGCCTTGGAGGAGCATATATTGAGATAGGATTGAATGCCATGCCCCTAAAAAGCCGGGTTGCATTGGGAGAATAGGTAGGCCTTGTTAGCGGCACATCATCAGGAATGGATTCAATCAACGGATTCCCTTGCCTCCTGGCGAGTGGAAGACATTGAGAAGGGCTCATCCTTGAAGGGCTTGAGGTTGAAACTTGGTTGCGCTCCTCCGATTGACAGATTCCTGAAAAAAGAACGCCCTGAGGCGGAGGATTGTCCCTGGAAATGGAAGCTCTGCCCCCTCACACTATATTTTGAATTAGGGGCTTTGGAACGGATCCACATCGTATTCATTACTGAATATCTATATGGTTCTTCCTCCTTTCATTGCTCGGATTCGAGAGATGGCCTTTCAATACAATAGACCTTAGGGGAAGATAAGACAGACGCAAGACTCATCCCGATGGATGCGAGACAGCAGATGATGTGGGAGGTTTGTTTCCCAAGGAAGAGAATACAATAAAAAGAGATCAGCAACTTTGACTTAGCCCAAGCAATGCGCTCCGAAGGGCATTGCTTTCGGTGCAATCCATATCTCTTCCCCTGCTTTGCCTGCCTGCTGCTCTGCTCCCCCTTCGAATGGATTGGATCCACAGCCCCTCTAATAGAAGCTGAAGATGCGGGCTTAGAGCTTTCATCCCGCTTTCCCTATTTCAATGGAAAGGGGGGAATCGCCCATCTAATAGCCCTTTCTTCGGCAACGTCCAAGCAAGATGCACTTCTTAGTGGCTTTCATCTTAATTAAGTAGCAGATAGAAGAAAGTCTTAATAAGGAGTTCACGGATGTTTTTTTCTCATCGTGTAGCCGGAGAATTCGAATACCACTCCATCCTTCCATTCCTCAGGAAAGATGATCTACTAGTTCGCTGCCTCGATGGAGGTGAATTGGATCGGGCGAAAGTGGTTATCGTAAATCGATATCCTTTATTGGGATTGAGGAAAGAAGTGGGATGATTAGGCCGAAGTGGTTGGTGAAGTCGTAATTTCTTTCTTTTCTTGCTTCCGTCGCGAAGTTTGACTTCGCGCAGCAAGCGGCACGGAGTTATTTTCGCTTCGCCCTCGCAGCACCAATCTCTGTTGATTCCGGTCCAACCTTGCCTCGGCAAATACAGCTCTACCCGACCCCCCCCCGGTCCGGTTGAAAGCCTCACTCCCTCCCTCGATTGGTCCAACCTTCTCTATCAGCTTGGTCCGGTAGAGGATCATGCTAGGGTCAGATGATCCTCCCGCCCCTGCTTCCGGATTTTGATCTGCTACTCTATCCGCATTTGCCGATGGATGTGTATGACACTCCTCCGTAATATCTTCCTATACCCTTTAGCACCTATGGTCTAACTAAAATCAAAGTACTCGTCAAGGGCCCAAGCGTGAACCTTGACTTACGCATCTAGCCAGCAAAAGAAGACGCAAGATCTGGGCAGCTTTATTATAACATTAGAGAAGCGGAACCCCCAAGCTCAGACATCTCGAACTCTGAAACTACCCTTCCTCCGGCACCGGAAGCAGAACTATCTGATCGAAGGAGATAGACAAGAAGGGAAGAGGATGGCATAGAATCATCTATCGTATCCGCGGTGGATGGTGTTGGAGGAATTACCAGTGCTATTGAATCAGATGTGAGGGAGGGAAGGCTTGTTTGCAAGACAAATCCCAAATGTCTTAGAAAACTTCAATTGGTATTGAATTCCCTCCTACTCTTATAGCTGTTCTCGTAACCGGTGTGACAGTATCCGTTGGTGCCCTTGTTTGCGTACCCGCTGTTCGAGAATCTATAGAATCAGCTGTTAGCAAGAATGGAATCAAATGCCACAGAATACGCTCTTTATTCCTCACAGCTACTTTTCTCAGTGCATTCGATGGAGCAAGAGGAAGAACTCCTACGCAAACAGAAAAGACTGGGACCGTCAACTCCAATGTGATGGGGGTAATGCCTCCAAGAGCTCCTAGGCTTAGAGGGGATATTGCCTTATTCCTACTCAATGTAGGTCACTCACTGCTCTTCTAGTAGGATTAAACTAAGTAAGTCATAGCTCTAAAAGAGTGATTTTTTTCTTTTTTAGGGATGGCACTCCCTGGCTATATGTCTGCGGCTTGTCAATTTAATGAAGAAAAAGAGATCGGGAAAAGAGCTGCAGGAAAGCCGAAACGAAAGAAAAGCATAAAAAAAAGGAATCCACTAATCCCGGTCATCCCAAGCACCCTCTGCCGACCAATAACTAGAGCCAAGGGGTCCCAGCGTAAGGAGCCACTCCTCTCCCTCAGCTCCCTTCTTAATGGCTCGAGCAGGACAAGCAATCTCTGTTTTCACAGTACTACCATAGAGAAGGGAAAGCCCACCTCGGAAGCTATTTGACCATGAGTTCATAGATTAGGATCAGAAAGAAAGATTCCATCCTGTGTTTAAAGCAATGGTCTACGACTCCGTGGCTTACTTAGGTAAGGAGAGCTCCTTTGTTATTTTTGTTCTACCGTTAAGAGAAGGATCATAAGCCCTAGTCCCAAGCTAAACAACATATTCATCTGCACCTGAAAGGGATTTGGTGAGCAGGAGCCCTAGTCCCTTTCCCGCTTAGCCTACCGCTACGTGGGTTAGTATCTTAACCTTTGCTTTGCAGCCTCCGCTGGAAAGCCGGAATTAGCTCAAGTGAAGGGGCCCTCAACTAAAAGATCATAAGTTTCATTCTCAACATTGCAAACTCTTTTCTTACCTCTTTCACGGCGGCTGCTCATTCTGGTTCTGTCAGGGAATCCCCTTCCTTATAGGAGGAAGAGGAACTTTGGATTCTTAGCTTATTTGAGAACTTCCTTATGATCTCATCCACATTGTCCATGGAAGACGTTTCTTCTTCCAATTCGTCTATTACACCCTGGATTTTGATAGTTTTTTGTTGTGCGTCCTCAACTAATTGAGCATAAGGATCCCTTCGCATTTTTTTTAGGGTTTTCACTCGCAGAAAAAGATTGTTGACTTTCTAAGGGATCTTTCCCCGTCCGCGCGTCAGAAGTGCCTAAGCCGCCGGCGCCGGGGGTTCCTTGCTCTTGGTCGGCCTCCCCTAAGGGGGGGCCCCGGGCTGCGGAGGGTTCTGGGGCGAAATCTACTTTGTTATCTGATGACAAGGCGTGAGATTGACGCCAACTCTCACTCTCAGAGTCAAAGCTTTGGTTGGCGCAATCCTCTCTGGAACCCACCCTTCTTCGTACTGAGGAGGGGCCGACATCCCCGTCTCGATCCTCATCCATTCTTCTTTTTCTCGAAGAGGGCGAGTCTTTGCCATCCTGAGGTTCGTGTGGTTGGTGAGAGGACCCAGGCAACATAGAATGAGCCAAATCGGGGGGTTCCCCGGCAATCCCACCCACAGCAAAAGTGATTTCTAATGCAATCCAGCTGGAGCAGCCCGACTTACATAATGCAAAGGAGAGGGCTCGACCCCCTACAGAGAACCCAACCTTTTCAAGTAGGGGCTGAAAGAAATCAATTGAAGCCATTTTCAAACAAAGAAGAAAAGAGATTGAATTCAAGCCAGCAAGGGAATGAAGTAGGGCATGGGAAAGGTAAAGAGAGGGGGCCGTCGTTGGTGTATAACGGAGCTTTCCTACCGACTATCTTTCTCGGTGCATAAACAAGGCTTAGCCTTCGAAGTACCGCATAAGCAAGAAAGCCAATATACCTTGAATAGCCTATAAGAAAGGACTTATGAAGAGGATTTGACTATTTTATCCAATCCACATATAAATCTTGTACGCTTTAAAATAAATTTGCTCATTTGGTCTGCGCGGTCAAATCGGCTCTCCTGCCTGTGTATCCCATGCCCGGTGCCGTTGATCTGTCTGATGGGAGAGATCCACCAATTCCTTTATTTCAATGTGTTGTATCCTCTACAGAGGTGGAGTACCCTCTATTCAATATATGATTTCCTGTCCGGAGGGAAGGTCATCTATATGGAAACATTGAATTCGCCAAAACAGGATTTTCTAACTTTTCTTTGATGGGTCGCTTCTTGACACATGTCATGCTGGATTTGAAGAAATAGAAATGAAAGTCTAATTCCGCTAGAGAAACTTGAATATGAATTAAACCAATAGAGGACTTTTTGACTCAAAAAGTAGTGGCAGGAAAGGAAGCAGCACACCAGGACGAACTCCTTCTTTTAAATATCAACTCAAGGCCTCCTTTCCTTACTCGTTGGTTTGAGTGCTTTATCGAACGAAGCCGTGAAAAGACCTGCGTCTCTCTTTCGTTGAGAGGTTGAGTCCATTTTTCTTTCCATTTCAACTCGACTTGTAGCCAGACTCCACTTTAGATCCTGCGAGCTTCGTTTATGAATTGAATCAAATCCTCAGTAGCCATACCGAAAATGAACCAATGCCAACAGAGGAGTTACGGGCGAGCAAGAAAACCCTATGGCTAAGAGGACTGCGACCGTGAAGGGAGGGATGAGCCCGAATGCCCACTTTAGGATATCCTCTGGGTCTTAGTCAAATATAACCGAGGGAATAGAATGAATCGTCTCTTTTATGTGGTTAACACGGGGCCGAAAGGTTTGACGCACGTTCCTAGCTTTGCCGGAAACACTTTGGACCAGCTCAATCCAGGAAGTTCAGAGGGTAGGAGGTATGGAGAAAGGAAAGCATTTTTGCTCATTATAGTGCGCATCGGCTAGAGGCGGCGGACATTAGGCCGTTCACGGGGACTGAGTCCTTTTATTCAGACGCTCAGTTTGACGACGTTTCTTCCGGTAAATGGAAAAGTCAGTTTTTTTTATAGTCGTCTCTTGCTTTATCGAAGGATTGATATATAGAAAAAATTCCTAGATTTCTTATCTAAGCCCACCTACCGCCTTCCTTCCGGAGCAATAGAACTTCTTTCTAACTTCATTCAAAAAACCGGTTTTGGATCAGGAATCAGACTTTTCTTTTTTTGCTTCTTTCACCGGCATGAGCCACCTCTTCTTTTTTCTGGAGAGTGGGCATATCACCCTAGTCTCAGGATTTGGTTCTTTGTTTTCTACCTTTTGTGAAGTACAACGTTTGGCGTGAACTGTTGGAGGAGCATAATCAGACTCTGCCCTAAACTCTTCGGGCAAAATCACCGGGATAACTATGTTAGCTATTCGTTTCGGCGGTACCCAGTGCATGCCTTTCGCCTTGCCTCCGGAGCTCTCTCCTTTAGAAGTTTTTTATGGGAGCTTGCCCCTAACCCTTGCCTGGCTTACGGTCTTTCAACTGCCTTTAGAACTGTTGCTAGGGCCATACTTGGATTTTCTGTGTTTTCATTCATATTCAACTACTGACGCGAAGAAGCAGCCCTCACTTTGTCCTTTCCTTTCGCGTATTCGAAAAGAGACATGATCAGAAAGCAGTGACGAGGGGTCAGGGAAGATGCAAAGAGCAAAAATGACGACAACAGCCTTTTCGATAGGACCTTTCCTATGCATCATCTTCATTAGAAAGGGCTGCAGAGGCCTATCTTTGGGCGTTAAAATAAGAGTTTCATCCCCTTTCAAGGGCCTTTATTTGATATAAAGACACTTTGAAGCAAACAATCCTATCTATCTATTAGTGAAGACGCTTTATCTAATGAAGCAGGAAGAAGACTAGGAAAGCAATCGAACAGACAAGGCTCTGTAAGAGAAGAGCTAACTGGAGTACGCCTGGAACGACGAACGAGGAGTATGAGAAGAGAGTTTCGAAGGTCAGATCGGGTTGGCTGGTAAAGCTTGTGTTCCAGGTCAATAAAGAGTACAAACTAGTACTGCTAACAAAGCGAGGCTGCTAAAGAAGAGCTTGTTCCGGTTCCGGATACGAGAATAAGAAGAACGGAAGTACAAGAGGACAAGAAGGAGAAGAGGCGAGTACAGTTTCACTTCAGTTTCACTTGCTTGGTAACCTCTTTCCCGGTCAGAGATAGGAAAGAATCCAAAGCTTGCAAGGATGTTAGGCTTCGAACGCTGTTAGGACAGAGAAATTGGAAAGCCAGTCCGTCTGGTAATTGATTCTGTTGCATCTCGTCGATACGATAGGTTGATTTACCTTACTAGTCATATGCCCTAAAGGTTTACTGTCTGGATGGTACTTTTCAACAGATAAGCGAATCGCGCTCAAGTGGTGGTTGACGAAATATCTAATCCTCGTTTTCCCTGTCTGGTGTGGTCTTAGATTCCGCTGTCCCTTTCCGCTTCACGCAATAGCACGCTCCGAAGCAAGCGGGCTTCGCCGGTAGTAGCCTCCTGAATTAGTCGAGTAGCTTCTTTCCGGCAAAGCTTACCAATCCTATACTCCTTTCTTCTATGTCTGGTGGAGCTATTCCCAGACAGCCTGAGAGCTGAGTGAGGCAATGAAATTGTTTGAGATGCTTTTTTCCTTCCAAAGCGAAATAATAACTCCTGTAGCTTATTGCGCTCGATCTACATCCTACCTAACTCGATGTTGCTTTTCTTCTTACACACAGAAGGTTTTTGCTCTCGTATTGCGGGTTTTCCACTTCGTTCAGTTACATTAGGGTTTTATACAACTCTACCTTGGTGATTAAGTTCCGCTTTAGTTGGTGTGAAATGAGCGGATTCTGGGATAGGAGGTCTTGTCGGTATGGAACCTACCCTTCCGGAGTGAAGGATTGTCATCCTATAGCCGAGTCTTTTTAATTTGGTTTAGAGTCGAGTGATGAAGCTCATGATTCTGCCCTTAGTGAGAAGCAAGTAAACTCTATAGCCCTAAACTAAATAAAGGAGCAGGTCAAGTTCGTTCAGCTTGAGGGATAAATTACGTGGCTGACCTGTCAGTCCATCAAATATCGTAGTTTATCCTTAAGAGCAGGAGGTTCCTTGTGTGAAACTTAGATGTTGAAGCACGCACCCTTTATCTTATGCTATGGGTAAGGAATCAAAGGCAACGAGCCAAAGCCAGTTGTTTTTAGGATAGGAAGCAACCTCTCCCCTCCCCTGTGGGTTCACCCCTGAGTCTAATGCCTTAACGGCCTTTTAAGCGCCTCTCACAATGGACTCGACACCAATCATGATGGGGCGGGATTGGTCATCTTCTAGCTTACTCTGCTACAACTATTGTGACTTCCATGCTACTAAGCTAATAAGATCGGGAGAAAAAGTTCTTAAAGAATGTTCATTTTATTTGATAAGTAATCAAGGAGCTATGTATATAGCACTCAGATGAGGCTTAGTGAAAAACTAAACAGAACAGATTCAAGTTAAGTTAGCCCAACCCAACAAGGGGTAATCCAGCTACAAATGAAAGAGTCAAGCGCATTATCTTCATTCCACTTCCAATTAGATGTGTTACGCACAGTGACATTTGCCAATCCTGTTAGAAACCAATTAAGAAAGAAAATCAAGAGTGCTTAGTGCTTGGTCCCAGATAGCAGCTCCTGATGAACTGCCCAGCTAGGCACGATCGCAGACAGACACAAATGGGGCGCCGCTTGCCTTAGTGAGCTCGAAAAACAGGAAGGAAGGGGAGGACGCTTTTGCACAAGAACAAAGGTTGAGTCATAGGGGATTGCTTGAGGAGGGCCCACATACCATTCCGTGGGGTCCTCTCTCTTCCTCATTCTATTTCTGACTTATGGATTGCCTTAAGAAAAGCATCATTTCCTTCCTTTTGCTAGATTCGAAAAAATTCTACCGACCAAGCTGGTTCACCTCTAGAATTACGTATGTAAGTCTCTTCTTTCCTGCTCCTCTAGTAAAGAAAGGTGATCCTCCGCCCAATAGAGCCTAGCCCGAGAGAGGACTTCTCCAGTGTGGAGCGAAAAGGTCTCGCGAAGCCGGTCACCGGGAGCTAAGATAGGCCTGTGCTTGTCTAACTCAAGACAGATAGCGGAAATTCGATGAAGACAGATAGATATAGAAAGTGTTCAGCGAGTTCGAGGAATCGTAAGTCTCCGAGTGCAACTCTGAATAGCTATGCGATGGTTGTCGCAATCGTAGTTGCTCTCTTATTGAATAGGAAAAAGAGTGGAGATGAAAAAAGATCACTCCTAACTAAGCAGTCAAGTGAAAGGGGCCCGCTTACCCACTCCCCTTTCCCCCCATTGCTAGGGGCCTCGCCCTCTTGACTTTTTATGTCAAGAAGACTACTCCTCTCAATCATTCATCCATAAAATACTTCTTAAATTCCTTGTAAATGCTTGAATGTCTCCCTCTGAGATTCAAATATTGTATAAAAAACTGGAGACTGGCGTCAAGAATGTCTCGCTGAAAGGCATGGCGTGGATCGCTAACAGGTTTGAGTTTGTCTTCAAGATAGTAATAAGCTTCTTTCCTAATGTTCGAATAAGGAGATTT